>OU342436.1:2992500-5975000 GCA_910589575.2 Carcina quercana
AGAAGGTTGACGATAAGAAATGCGAAAAAAAATTTAGGCTCCACTAAATACTTTCTAGCAGCGGAGGAGTACTTCGATGTGATTAAAAAAATTCATGAGTCTGTAAATCACGGTGGTCGCGATAAAATTATGGCTGTGACGTCCAAGGTCTATACTAATCTCTCAGCAGAAACGATTACTACTTTTCTAAATCTGTGCGACGGTTGCCGACACAAAAGAAGGACGCGAGAATGATGAATCAGAATTTATAGGTAATATTAGTGTGATGACGCTGTAACATAAAAAACAGTTTTTTATTAAAGACTAGCTGATCCGGCCAAGTTAAGATCAAATCAAACATAGAAGCTATACACAAAACTTTGGCTCCAAAAGAGTGTGTTATAGCTGAGATGAAGACAAAAACGATAGAGTTAAATGGAGTGCAGGTTAGTGGATAATAAATTGTACTCATCCTTACAAACCTATAAAAAAGCGGTCCAATAATTTCAAAGGTTACCGAAAAGATAAAATTCGCTGAAGAAAGTTCTGTTTATGTGCACAGATTTACTCTTTATGTAATAAATACTGTTTGTATTGATGAATGAATGGGCTCTCCGATCGCAGAATCTCACAGAAGTACTTATTCTTTTGGTATACTAATAATCAGGCGATAATCATTCATTTTGTTCCTTTTAATTTTATATACTATTGCTTTTTACATTTTGAGGAATTAATTAACCTTATGCGACAACTTTGCGACGTCTTTTACTAACATGGTTAGCACTATTTGGATCCGCCTTCGTATTCGTTAACGCGACGTCAGATGCGCCTATTTTGCGTTATGGAGTGGTGTGCCTTACTCATGCTACCCCAGCTCCAGCAGAAAGCCCAACCACTTATTCGTGTTGTTGAAAGCCTCTTTCAATGTTTTGTTTAAAAAATCCATAGTAACTTACTACGTATTTTTTGTAATTATCAGTGATTATAATTCAAAGTTTACACCTTTAATTTGTTATGCACTTTGCTATGCGTATGCGCATTAAAGGGACCCCGGCAGTTAACTAGCGTCACTATCACTTCAGAAATTTTAAACGTTGAACTAAGTTCAGGTGTTGTAGTTTAATTAGAAGCTATAAACTAGGGTGTCTCAAAAACTATACCAGACAATCATTTTTCATGATAAACTGCTAGAAACAAAATAATAGAAATCTGTTTTGGAATTTGCAAATGAAGCCCTTTCATATGACAACATTTGATCTAGTGACACCACTTATTCTTAATTTAGATCCCAATTTAACCCTTGTTCCATATCTGTTCCAAATTTCACGTCGATAGCGTTACTGGTTTTTGAGACAGTCAGTGGCAGACGGACAGATATACACCAGAGTGAACTTATAAGATATTCGGAACTCTAATAAGAGCCAAAACTGACACTTTTTGCACTGTTGTTACATAAACATATTTTTCATATTTGATAGTTTCTAAATAAACTACAGAATCGGTACTTAACTTTCATCGTTCTACATTTTTATTTAACGTTATCCCTCTCTTAATGCTTCCATACTAAATTTCTGTTAACTTAATCTTTTAAAATAGAATAGCTGGCTTTGATAAGTAATTACCTAAATATAGGAGATGAAATTATAGTGTCTCGAAATAAATATCATTAATTTACAACTGTGTTGTTAGCTACAATAGCAGTTACGCAGCTAATGGTTCATAGATGCCGCTTTGAACAATAATCGAAAATAAGTGTTTAAAATGAAAATTGTGATTCACTGTGAAGTTGTATGTTAATGATACTCATTCCGCGACTTCACAATCCGATGTCCTATTTTTAGATAGTTACTACATAAATCCAGCTATTATATTTCAAAAGAAATTTAGTATGAAACTTTGATGAAGGTGGATCGCCTAAATAAGTTATTAGTTTTTAACTGATGGTGGCGCTAGTGAGCTGCAGGAAGGCCCTTTAACAATAATTGTTCCTATAGTAGTTATAGTATATTGTGGCCTCGGTAGTAATTACTAATTAGATTAAGTTATTGTAACAGATTAAAATGTTCTGGGGATAACAGACATACGATTATTGTTTACACCCTTAATTTGGTATGTACTCGTATACATGTGTACCTACATACATTGACAGTATTTTGAAATTAAGATGATGCTGACGATATTTCATACAAAATTTCTTTTACTATAATCTTTTAAAATAGGATTGCTGGCTTTTTGTAGTAAATATCTAAAAATAGGACATCAAATTGTAATATCGGAAAATGACTATCACTAACATCCAACTTCATAGTGAATCACAGTTTACATGTTTGCACATAATTTCGATTATTGTTTACAACGCCATCTAGGGACCATTAGCTGCGTAACAGCTATTGTAGCTTACATTAAGAGGGTATGCTGATGTCAAAGCGCCCATACAAACGTAGTCCAGTCATATTTTGAGCTATGAAAATCTATGAAATTTTCAAGACACAATCTAGAAACAAATATCTGTGTCGGTGGCGAGATTTTCTTTAAAGTATAAACTTCCAGAGTTACAGGGCATCAAAGTGCTGTATTTTTCGGTAATAAAAAGCCCCAACTTTGAACCTGTTTTACAAGAGTATGAATCAATTAAGAACAATTTGGAAAACCACCGACATCTGAAATTATTTCATTAGTATACTGTATTAAAAAAATAGTTACATAATATACTGTATCCTTCAAGTGATCCCTGGACTACGAAACATCCAAATAACGGGTGGATAACTTCGCGTAGTGTATGCTGTCTCACCGTGCGCGCTCGGGTAGGAT
Source organism: Carcina quercana (assembly GCA_910589575.2). NCBI lineage: Eukaryota > Metazoa > Arthropoda > Insecta > Lepidoptera > Depressariidae > Carcina > Carcina quercana. The sequence continues at coordinate 2,995,291 of OU342436.1, forward strand.
AGGGTTCGGATAGGGACAGCTACAAAACAATGCAACCTTGAACGCGGCCAGGTGGTCTTACCAACATAGCCTCTTAAAGTTGGGCGTTAGTGAAATTCATTTCCTGGCCTTGTAATCCGATGTCTACTTTAGGTAATATCATATCAAAGCCTTCTGTTTTAAAAGATTCTGGTAAAAGAAATGTTGTGTGGAAGCGTTCTGCGGGAGTACAAACGAGTAATAGAAACCGATTTGATTATAATAAAGATTTCACCATACCTCCCGGTTTTTTCTTGGCACACAATTGGATTAGCGTGCTCACCCAGAAACCTAAAAGTATTGAGGCTATGAAATGAAATGAAATAAATTTTATTGTGGTAGATGTGGTATGCTGTGTGGTATACGTTGTTAAATAAAGTTAATCGTTGAGCACATCTAGTCAGATACTGACATAAATAATAAATATAATTATTTACACAAAACTAATTCTCAAACTATGTTATCTTTAGGTGGGTGATACACCATCTGGTGAGATAAAAGCCAAGGTTGAAGCCATAGCACTTAATAAATTCTGTTTTTCCAGATATATGCAGCCAAATAACACTACAAAATGGCAAGAAATTCTACATGTTCCGAAATTATACATACTCCTTTGGATCCAGAAATAAGCATGGTGCTCGGTGGCGATGTAGCAACACGGTGTTATGTCGGGCTTCCCTACTGATATCCAACAGCGGGGAGCTCATTAGCATGAGAGGTGAACATTGCCATCCACCGCCACTTTACTATGTTGCCAAGGATGGTAAATACGTTAAATACAGTAAAACATCTTCATAATCATCATCCAAAAGACCGAAGGGCTTTGACTAATAAGCAATCATCGACAGCCTATATATGTCCCCACTGCAGGGGCTGCTCTCCTGCAGAGAGTGTATGGGTCATAGTCGACCACGCGGGACCAGTACGGATTGGTAGACTTCACACACACCTTTGAATTTCTTCTCAGGAGTGTGCAGGTTTCCTCACGATATCATGCAATATATAGTCGGAAAAGTTCGCGGCCTTTTTTAGTATAAAGAATTTTTTTTTTCAGTTGCATGGAATGTTTATTGAATGAAATAAATTCAATTTCATTCGACAATCTTTTGACATTTCGCTGGTAGAACCATTATCCTACTATAAATTTTGGGGTGATTCTTACCAATAAACTGATTTAATTGATACAGTGTCCTCCCTTGAATGTTATATTATTCCATTTGAAAAGTGTTGTATAAAACGGAATAAATGATAATCCAAAGGTGCTATGTCTGCACTGTATAGAGGTTGCAGTAAAACTTCCCGACCAAGGTCCATCAATAAATTTTTGTCGATAAATATGTATGCGGTCGTGCGTTGTCTTAGTGGAAGAAGGAAGAACTTTAGTTTCTAAGTACTAGTTATTAACAGTACATCACGAATTCAATTATTTTGTTGCAGAATGATGTTTGTTTAGTATCTGTAAAATTGCCCTGCGAGAATGTTTATTTTTTATCTCTATTCCTTGTTTCTTCATAATTGATAATAAAAAAATAAATTTACACTCAACATCAAAATGTAATTATGTAGTAATCTTTCGAGGAATAAATTTATTATTGATATTTAAAAATATTGTGAAACAAAAAGTTGTAAAACTGAAACCAAGGAAGTTGCCTATTCATGTATATGTAATATCGTACCAATGTTGCTTGTGTATAGTTAAGATTTGTTTTTCAAGCATTTCTATGATTTGTATATTTTTCAAATCTGTATATCAATCATAATTAAGTTTTTGTAAGTTAAGTTTGTAGTTAAGTTTTAGTAATTAAGTAAGGTTTTGTTTTTTAAAACTAAACGATTTGGTTTGAAATAAATTAAGGTAGCAACTATAATTTCGTTACTACATTTCCGTGAACTTCTCTCTTCTTCTCTTCTTGTATGAACTGTTTTGCGATGGACACTATCCACTCTGAATATGCTTTCCTTGCTTTCACAATTTCTTTACTGTGTCATTGTAAATTACCTCTTGCGGCCTTGGATCGTACTGAGCCTGTTCTATAACTCCTTTAGGTGTAAGTTCCCATACCATGCAAGAATATGATGCTTAATAACCACGTTGAGTTAACTATAGCATAAATTGTATTAATTCCAGAAATAATAGTGAAAGACATACTTCTGGCAAACGGTAAAGTGTATAAGATGTTAAATGGGTACACCTTCAGCGCTCCGAAGAAGAATCGACAGGGCTACAGGTACAGGTGTACCCAGGGCTGCACTGCAAGCATCACCCTGGACGAGAACGGCAGGTGCATTGAAGCAATCAACGACCATCCTCACCGGCCCGTCAATTATATTGTTAGCGCTTCCGGAATACATATTAGATTATGAGATTGAAGATATTCTGACCGTCTTGTCGCAATGTTTATTTGTGAGATTATCCATTAATTTTTTCGGTTTATACTGATAATATACACTTTGTAGTTGTATAAGTCTAACTAAACTGATTTCTAACTAAATGTATTTGTTTTCGAGTTACGCTGACACAGAGGGACATATGCAGTTTTACTTCAAATCGTTTTTAAATAAATAAGATGTTTTAACGTACCATGGGGTTTTGCTTGTCGTTTTACCTGATTGAAACATCGGTCAAATAATTTACTTTGTCCAAACACAACACTGCTTTTATTAACACTATAAATGAATATTCGACGAATATTCAAGGTCGCCATAAAATTATGTATAAACGTACTAAACGCACATAGAAGGATTAGTTCTCGTAGATTACCCTGTAATATAGTTACAGTGGAAGGCTACGATTATTTACATAAACCAATCTTAATATCGATTTCATGTTTCGTATCCAAACGAATATAATATTCAAAGATAACGAATATTCGGTAATTTAATGGTATTCGTTGCATCACTACTTGTGACACGAGAATTGCAGTGGGAGGAGAGCGAAACATCGAAAAATAATATCTCTGCACCAACAACATTTTTTTAAATCCTTATCTAAAGAGTTTCATGAATAAGAATATGTATCTCTATTGATCTACTACTATACTTAGATTTAAATAATTTATTTATCTAAAAAGAAATTTGCATTTCACTCAAAACTAGAGAAATCCCAGTTTATATTGGCGTCTCCACGCTAATATACTCGTAAATTTTGATTTTTTCACCTGCACCAGCACCTTCCCCATACGAAAAGCGAACTTGTTTGAATGATCAGAACGCAATCTAAACAACAAGATTTTACTGAAATAAAAAGCTGCCTGGTCTGAACTGAATCATGAGACATGCCGTTCGATGAGACTCGTGGCATTAAGAGGCTATGTTGGTAAGACCACGTGGCCACGTTCAAGGTTAAATTGTTTTGTAGCTGTCCCTCTCCGAGCCCTATCCTACCCGAGGGCGTACGGTGAGACAGCATACATTACGCGAAGTTATCCACCTGTTATTTGGATGTTTCGTAGTCCAGGGATCATTTGAAGGATACAGTATATTATGTAACCATTTTTTTAATACAGTATACTAATGAAATTTCTGATGTCGGTGGTTTTTCCAAATTGTTCTAAATTGATTCATACTCTTGTAAATCACGTTCAAAGTTGGGGCTTTTTATTACCGAAAAATACAATACTTTGACGCCCTGTAACTCTGGAAGTATATATTTAAACGAAAATCTGACTCACCACCGACACAGATATTTGTTTCTAGATTGTGTCTTGAAAATTTTATAGATTTTCTTAGCTTAATACTCAAAATATGACTGGACTACGTTTGTATGGGCGCTTTGACAACAGCATACCCTCTTAAGCAGCTGATTGACATATTATAAGTATTTTATCGGTGTACGTTTTCAGTATTGTTTGCACGTTCTCAAAGAGGGGGTAGACTTCTAATACACAACGGCTACTCGTACAGCCTTCTGAAGACTAGCAACAACGTCTCGCAGTGGAAGTGCACAATGGTGAAGTCGGGAACACTGTCCCGGTGCAACGCTCGACTGTTCACAGGGAGTCACTTCCAGATATTCGATAAGTCTGGAAACCACTGTCACAGGAAACCGACGTTTGTGAAGCGGAATGATGTCCTTGTTAGAGTCAGAAATAGTTGATAGGCAATGTCTATCCAGGTCGTTCGAACCTATCAATGTCGCTTACACTTTACCCAAAAAATTTATTGTGACTTGACTGTGTTGTTCTCATTTTATTATTGTTGATTTAGTATGTATCTCCGACTACAAAATTGGTTTGTTATCTTGTTGTAACCGTTGAATGTTCCTATAAAGCTGATATTCTCTTTAAACTTCTAAGACTGTTGCTTAGTGCCTTATCGTAGTAATATATTTTGTAAATTTTAAGATGCGCTTAATTAATGTGTACTCGTTGAGATATTATTAAATTTAATATTACATATTTGGTTTTTCTTTGCTTTGTAGAAATTTTTCTATTTGCTTGTAAATTAAAACTAAAATAAACTGTTAACTTCTAGCGATATGTTTATTAAGTCAAGGTAAATCATTATCTAACGAATTTAATGTGAAATGACATCTCATTAATTTCGTGAAGCTGCGTATAATATGACTGAAATAAGGAAATCAACATATACAAACTGGTTACTACAAACTTCATGTTTTTAGCATCTTTTATCAGTGTTTTTCAACATTTGCAGTTGTGTTTGTCGCTACAGAAGAAGAAATCTTATAAATTTTTAATTCATTAATTATTTATTTTAAATTAAAAGCTGCATGTGAATATATTTACAATAATAAAGTATGTATATAATTTTTAAAGGAGACTAACCAATATCCATTCCGACAGGCACTTTTCTGTGGACTCGTCGAGGCGGGAAGCACCCTCTCCTTCTTCTATCAGGATATACGTACAGCTATCAGAAGCAGAACGCTGACGGCAGGATCTTCTGGTACTGTTCTCGCAGGTTGAAGGGCTGCCGGGCTTCCGCTATCAGCATCGGTTCCAGAGCGCTGTCTTATAAGACTCATGATCATGAGCCGCCTAAATTGCCTGTCTCGAAAAACGACTATAAGCAGGATAGCTACTCCAACTATCAAGATTAACGATTTAAATAACTTGAATAAAATGTCGCATAGGGGCGCAGCGCGGGTGGCGGGTTCCACTTGCGTTCAAAACGCGCTTTAAATGTTTGTACAAGTTATTTTCAGGCTATTGAACAACCTGTTGTGTGTCACTTAATCAAGAAAGAGATGGTCAATTCTCAATTCAGTTTAGAACTATTGAAGCGAACCATAACTCTGTAAAGATTGCATATAAAGATGTGCTTCGAAATTATGTATAAATGTACATACGTAAATATGTATTAATATTGTTTCGGTACAAACGTACTTACATGTAGTTATTTGATTGCCTTAATATTCCAATAGGAACGAAATCCTTTGGGGGATAGAAGTTTTAGTTTATAGTAAATAAAGTGGTGACTCTCCCACCTCTTTCTTGATTTTGAAGTTAAAAAATGATATTGGTAACTACATAATTAAAATTTTACAAAAGAGATTCGTTGCGTGAACGTAATAGCACGAACATTGAAGATTGATCTCCTCGGAATCCACAGGCAAGTGTTTCAACAAAAGCGCCGAAATGAATGAATGATGAAAAATGAATTCGAATCACAATGTTCTAAGTCTAAATATCGTTCTAATTAGTAAACTGAAGACAGAACACAAACTAATTTAGTTTGCTTTATGTTTATTTATTTTATATAAAACATATGGTATTTACATTAATTTAGTAGGAGACGGATAATTATTATTGTAAGAATTTATGCCGATTCATTATACTCGTAGATTGCAAGGGAAAACTACGTGTTCTTCTACCATGTCACATTCACCTTTAATTGACATTTCATTTGACACACTACATATAAACAAGCCAGAGTAAATGTGACAAGGTACGTAAGTAGGCATATATTTTTGCACTTGACGTGTATAAAACGATTCGAATCTGAGATGGAATAAATTATATCTACTTCCACATAAAATTCTAATCTAAACAAACGTAAAAACCTTATTACGCTTGATGCATCACATTATGTTTAAGAGCTTCTAGACAACTTCTAAATATTATAAGTTTTCCTTTTTAGGTTATTATGGCATCTATATAGTATAGCTAGGACATGCTAGTACGAATGTAGTCATCGATTACTAACAATAAGTACAATTTTATGGTCATAGAGCGTTAAAATATAAAACTTACTCATAATATAGAGGTACTAAATTTACAATAATTGTAGGTCATCTTCTATATTTGACCATTTCAGGCGAATTTTTCCTTTTTTCCTCCCAAACGATGTGCTATAAGAATGTTAGTAGTGTGGAACATATTACAAAGTAAAATTTTCCTAAAGTGGTCGACTAGAACGGGACCTCAATCGTACCTTACTTAATAAGAATAAAGTACATTTATGAATATAATAGCTGTTAAATGTTGCTTACAGCTAAGCTGTAAATTAGCTTCTACTAACAAATTCAATTAAATGGTAACATATATTCAAAGTAGATAAAATATGTGATAATCAAGTAATAATAATGTAGTGTTAAGTTAAATGTAATAATTATTTGAAACTCAGTTTGACTTATTTAAATCAATATATTTTACTCATATATTAGTTATTTAGGAATCTTTACTCGTACTATTCTCTCGTATAAGGTCTATTGTTTGCCTTTAGTATGTAACTTTAGTGAATTAGTTCCTATTTACATTTTTTTGTACACGATTCGTTGGTATAATAAATTATAATTAGTACAATATGAAATACAATTACACTTACTTACATATTATTTTTATTTTAGATCCTTTAAATTTTTAAAACCCTATTTAAATCCTTTCACACGATATCCATTCTAATATAATAATGGCAAAATTGAGTTTGTTTGTTTGTCATCCCTCGACGTCGGAACGGAGAGTCAAAATGACTTGATTCTTGTTATAGGGATAGTTGAAGGTCTGGAAAATGACTTAGGGTACCTTTTATTCCGATGGAACAAGTAGTTCTCGTGGGATACCTTATGAAAAATATGGTAGCAGTTTACATCCTCTACAAACTGTAATGTTATTGGATTTTATGTGACGTCATAGCCTAGCGGAAGAATTAGTCGCTTCCGATAATACAAATGAATAAACATACAAAGCTTTCTATAGCTAGCCTTTAGGATTCGCCGTATTTGGATAATTATTATTGGATATTATATATAATTAATTATCCGTTTCCGTGGTCTAGTGGCCGAACCATGGAAATGCTGGGTCTTGTACCTGTCGGGGTATTCGCGTGGTACTCGGGTTGAAGATACCCGTACCATCGAAATAGTCATGGTAACGTTCCGGCTGGCAAAGATAACACGCCCAATGTTTCAGGGCATCAAACTCTAAGTGAGTATGCTAGAATAAAGGAAGGTATGCAGATCTGTCCATATCCTGTATTAGCACAAATTCTACGCTTTTATTCTCACTATCAGGAGTATCAGGTGATAACAGCCCAATTGATGTGAATAATCAAAATATGTCGGGTCGCATTATTGAAGACTTATATCGTGTGTAACGGGTGATCGGAGATCTGGTAGTTACCTACGCCAAAGGATCAGCTATGTAGTGAAGTAATGCTGCCAGCATCCTGGGCACTCTACTCAATGGTATACTAGATTCAAGTCAAGTAGTTTAATATTTAAATTTAACTAATGTAGGTAATTTTTTAAATTGATTTTTTTTTTCATTTCATAATCATTCATAATCGGCGGAATAAGGCCACTGTTACATATGTGCCGCCTTTTAATTAGGACTTAACATGAAGGAATTTGCTATAATCACCACACTTGACAGGCGATTTGGTGATCGCAATAAAATGTTGTTTCATAGGTAGATTCTGCAGCCCATCTCCTGGATATGTATCCTGGGTCGCCTTATACAACACCCTTCAATATAGCCTACATCTCATTTATTTGTGGCTTCTGTACGAGCACGCTTCCAGCCTTCGGTATTATATCAAAAGTTTGCAAAGCAAGCTCAAATCAGCATCGCATCAGAAAATCGTTCTTGCACTGCCAAACTGACAATCTCTTTTGATTTCAGCGATTCTTATCCCCTCCGGGAAAGGCAAGCATCCGCTACTCTTATACAATAACTTCACATACACTTACAAGGTGCTATCGGGTACTGGGGTCCTCTGGCATTGCTCCAGGCGAACGAGAACCGGTTGTAAAGCCTTCGTCAAGTCCCGGTACGACCAACTCGATTACATCGTATCCGTGTACGACCACCACTGCCATATACCCAAAACGGTAAAGAAACAGAACAGGTCAGGTTATGGTAATAGATTTTAGCAAGGTATTCAGGTCTGTCCATATCCTGTATTAGCACAAGGGCAAAACTTGCGTTCAAAACATAGCAACACAGCATTCGCAGCGTGTAGAAATAACAGTTTTTCAAGATGGCAGCATTTGAGTTATTTCCTATTTTGGCCAATTTTTGTTTGTTTTGACAGTGACAATGATTACAGCAAAAAATACGTTCTAATTTTTATTTTATTACTTTTGTTCTTAAAAAATGGAGTGTATTTTGTTGAGCCCTGTAATTTTAATATTTATAAGGGATTTTAACGGGATCCCTCTCCGAATGCTTCCATACTAAATTTCTGTTTCCATAATGTTTTAAAATAGAATAGCTTGCTTTGATAAGTATTTAACTAAAAATAGGAGACGAAATTATAGTGACGCGAAATAAATATCATTAATTTACTTTATTGTTAGCTACAATAGCCGTTATGCAGCTAATAGTCTACTAAGTAACTAAGAATCCTCTTTGAATATTTGTTTAAATAATGACATTATTTAAAATCACTTGAAATGTACTGTGCTATTATTTCTAGTGCTATGAAATTTTCTAAATTAATTTTAAGGAAACATCATCTTACCATCAGGTGAGATCGTGGCCAAGCGTTGATCTATACTCTGTAAAAAAAAAACTTAAGGCATCTCAAATGTTAGCATTTTATCTTCATCATATTTTTAAAGATTTCGTAAATTTTTCTTAGCTTTTACTTTTGGCTATTAAAAATAAATAGATAGAATTTATATTTATTATATATTTATAGAGTATAACATATTTTAAATACATTAAGTTTTTAATAAATGCAAATTAAAAATAGACTTCTGGTGTTTACTTTTTATGATATCAGTTTGAATAACAGCATTATGTGTGTAATAAAAATAAATAATAAGTATGAAAAGGCTTTTAGACAAGATATAAAATGACAGCTAGAAACATTCTAATTACTACCAACATCACACACCGACCACCAAACTTTATACCAAGCTCTGTGATAATGAATGTCTTTGTTGCATTTCACCCATATGTTTCTATATTGTTTTAATTTTATATTTGTTGTTTGATATTAGTATCCCCTCGCCTAGAGCATCCAAAGAAACGCAATTTGATTTTATTTTGAACATCAATTAAATAGAATAAACTTTTATAGAAACTAATATATATCTGCAGTTTGTCAGATTTTCGTACAAATTCGCTAAAATTATATATGTTAAAGAAAATCTTACCAACCACAGACAAAGCTTTCGTCGTTCTAACACAACGTACAACTAACTTGAATTCTAAATATCATTACAATTAAGTTGTTTGGAACAACTCCAGGGAGATGTAACAGCAACAATTTTTCTAAAATAAAAACAATATTTATTTAAGGCAGCTTAAAGTGGTAACGTAGAAGATAGTAAAGATTGACCACAGCTGAGAAAATGCGTCATTACAGAGAAAATTTGAAAAAGGATCCAGTTAAACAGGCTAAGGTTAGAAAGTCAGATTTTCGTTTAATTTTCAGTACAGTTTTCTTAAATCCAAAAATAAACCGCCACATTCATTGATAAATTTTATTCCCTAGGACTACACACATTCGAACTGCTACCGGGAAGGAAGAATCCAATGCTATTGTTGAACGGATACACGTTTGCTATAAGAAAACAGAGCCTAGCTGGCAAGGTATACTGGAAGTGCTCGAAATTTATGAAAGGATGCAGGATGACCCTACGAACAGATACTTTAAGCCCTAGCAGTGGAATAAGTATAGGAAAATGTTCGATTCACAATCATCCGCCGAATTTCACAAGGGACTCTGAAGGGTGCTTCGTTAAACTGTGAAGTTGTGTTAAATCAATAAATAAAATTTTTCATTCGTTTCGTTCGTTGAATATATTCCCAATTAACGGCAACAACGACATGCTAATATAATCGTGTTACAAAAATACCAGATTTAAAATATAAACATTTACAGTTGGAATTATTTTATCTTAAATAATTACTGTTAGTAAAAATATCAACATCTTTGGTCAAAACCAAAGCCAATGGATTATGTTGACGCGCAACTGTTTAGCTGTGAGTGATGTCCAAGATTCGTATTTGCATTGGTTTTGCTAAATAAAATGTATTTACCATGTCACATATTCTCTATTTCCTTTCCTCACAGTCGAAATGAAAAGTAGAGTGTTTACCTCGGGTGAAAGAATCGATTGCACCCTCGTACTACATGCACCCTTGCTTCGCTCGGGCGCCGTAAATATCTCAGAATGCAATTGATAACTTTCATCCCTTGTGTAACAATCTACTATTAAATTGCAGCACTTAAATACCTGGAGACCGGGAAAAAGAATAAAATGATGGTATTAGACAGGCACGTGTACAAGATGGTGAGAAAAAACAAGTCTGGCAATATAATTTGGAAATGCGTGATCATTCACAAAGGATGTAAAGCTTACTGCGTGGTGAACGATGAGGAAGTATTGGTCGTCAATGAGCATTGTCATCCACCGCCAAAGTCAAGGACTCAAACTGGGAGATGGAAACTGGAAGATGATGTATGAAAGATGATCATGCGGATTCCACCCAAAGATGATGCAAAAACCAACTGAACAAAATCACGGAAGATCTCACCCATCACACCAAGAATTTATCTTTCATTCTCATCATTGGTATAATTAAGATAATAATTGGATACAGGAGTCATCTAATAATAATAAGATTTTGAATTCTCTGACAGATTCTGAGTTAGTGGAATTAGTAGTTTTGAAATCTACAGTATCGTTACACAGATTCAATTCAAAGTTCAATATCAATTACATTGTGTTCAAAATTATTAATGTTGATATATTTTGACTTAAAACAACGACAAATGATAGTATACACTTCGTGTTGAGTCGTAGGAACGTCAGTATTGAACAATGGGCAAAGTTGCGATTCTAGGAATCCAAAAAGCAGACTGAAAAAACTGCATGAGTTGGCACCCTAGTAGACATCAGATGAGAAGGCATGCTAATAGATCAGTGTTTAAAAATTACATTAGAACAACATGTCTAACATGTCTTATTGTTGTGATGAGAGATGAAAAAGAACTCACATAACTGGAGATCTTGCGAGTGGTAGCGTAAGAATTGGTGGTAGAGTTTTCAATAAAATAGTGTTGAATTGTTATTTTTTAAATTGTAAAAAGGAACGACATTATAAAATTGCGGCCGCCTATCTTGTTTTTTATGTTCTTTAATCCCGTTTTATTTAGCGATGGTAAGTTTTTGTCGTATAGTATTCTCCGTGTTTTATTATTTAAAATATGATTTAATGCGTATGTAACATATTATAATTTTTAAAATACATTATGATTTTTTTGGTTACAATCTTCTTTGAATCACAAGTTGGACGGAGCAGACTGTCGCAGCAGCGCGGTTCGATTTTCGTAATTTTGAAAATGTTGTTGAAATCATTCTACAAAATTGTTGTTGTTGTTTTCTTTTCTAATATTGTGGAATAATTATAATTTTTGTCGTGAATCATGAGATATTGAAGATAAGGAAAATATATTAAAATTAAAACCTTTTAAAGTAGAAATTAGGATAAAATCCCGCCGAAGCTTCTGCAGGACTGCATAGATAAGTTCGTGCATTGTTTTCCCAGAGCATGATGAGGTACTTATAAGCCATAGCGTTCTGTCAAATGACGATTCGCTGTCATTTCTTCGGCATCATGGGTTCTTTGTCGGCCGTGGGTAAACATCTTATATAGCCACGATGAAATTGGTGTAGTCAGAGTGAGCTTAAATACCGAGCCTTGTTATGTGCAGTTTTATACTATTTAATGTTAGAGTTGCTATAGTGAAAATAGAAGACGAAATTTATATGACAATAAAATTATTTAAAATTGATACGATTGTATAGTTACTATCATTAAAACGATTAAAAGTTTCCGCTATAGGAATAACATAAATTTGAACACAATGTTTCGATAAAATAAGTACAAAATGTCCGACTCAATGTATAGGTATTTTTTTATTTGAGGGCTTTTTAAATGCTCCAGCGGCTAGAGTCTAGCCGACCGTAATATAAAAGGTTCAAAGCGTTTTCAAATAAAAAATGTAATCTTGTATTTTACAGTGTACTGTTCTAATTTACAGGAGACGAAAATTCAAATAGCTTTCATTCATTCTATTTAATGTCATCGCAGAGAGGGAAACCACATCTTCTCCGTGACGGATACAAGTATAATGTGAAAAGAACAAATAAAGATGGATCAACCGTTTGGCGCTGTATAAACAGAAGCATTTGTAACGCGAATTTAATCGTTACCTGTGATAATCTCATCAAAAGAGAAGATCAGCATAATTGTTTACCCGAACTCGTCAATATGTAGTTATTGATTGTCAATAAATATGGTGCTGTTTTAAACGTTTCAAATGTCATCTGTCATTTTCTTTCGTGATTTGTTTTTTCGTGAGCAAAATTTTTTTCAGTTTCAATTTTGTATTATTGTGCGCTTGACTCTAATAATACGTTGTAGTCGTACAGCTTCATGTTATACCATATATATAGCATAGCATAAAGGCAAATTTTAATTTAACCAACACCAATATAGAGCCGACGGACGTACCCGCCCTCCGTTTTATTTTATTGCATTTATTTTTATATTATAATAATAATAAAAATTGAATTACTCCCGTGTTCTTTTTTATTCACACAAAATTAGAAATCCATCCTGACTAACCAAACGGATAGTTAAATGTATGTCAATGAAACCGCATCCTATAAGTACATGCTTTTAAATCATGAATAAATACGTTGTTTTTCTATTGTACATATTGCAGTAGTAAAGTTCGTGCCGACAGGAAGAAAGAATAATATGATGGTATTAGACAAGCATGTATACAAGATGGTAAGAAAAAACAAGTCCGGCAGCGTAATATGGAGGTGTGTATTCACTCACAGAGGATGCAAGGCGTACTGCGTGGTCACCGATGAGGAAGTACTGATCATCAACGATCACTCTCATCCACCGCCGAAGAAGAGGACGAAAACTGGAAGGTGGAAGTTGGAGGGAGATCCATGAGAGTATGGTGTATAATGCGTCGGGGAGACTGTTTGACTTTGGGCTATAGAAGACATTGGGGATCAGACCTAATGAATGGTCTATGAGATGGACAGACATAGCTGCAGTAAATGTATTAGAAGATTCACGGTAAGCAACACCAAAGGGAACCCCCCAAAAAGCACGAAAAAACTCACTAGAAAGAATATCAGAAGACTCACCAGAAGAAATACCGGAAGAAACTGTAAAAAAATCACCAGAAAAAAAAGATAAGCAAAGCCAAAAGACATTTCAGAAGAAAGAATACCAGAAGACTCGCCAGAATAACCTCCCGTCAAAATCTCCACCAAGAACAAGCATACGAGAGGGCAGTAGAGCAGTTCTACGAATTATAGAACTGACTAGTTACTTAGAAGAAAAATTGAATATACTCAAAGATAATATCCCTGAGGTGGTCATCCTCCACCGAATGAGCCTTATCTGGTCTTATATGTATTTTTTTAGTAACCGCAATGTAAAAAAGAATTATGAAGACGCTTTTTTCAACCAAATTATTGAAATATGTTACAGAATAATTGTCTTTATTCTATATTGTTTTGATGGGGTTTTATTTGTGGTTTGAATAAATGTTGTTAAAATTTGTGATTGTTTCGTTTTATAATATCTAATATTATGTAAACACATTGATTCACAACTCAAGTTGACACACCAAACGCCATGCTATTGCCAAATGTTAACATTTCATCGAGAATTAAAGGATATAATGACCTTATTTAAGACGAATTATTTGAAAAATATTTCATGGCTTTACGTAGACTGCATCATAAGCGATGCCCGAAACTTATTTATATTCATTAATTTCAGCAATAACTTTCCTTCCGACGGGGAAGAAATACCCTGTGATGGTATTTGAGAAGTACGTCTACAAACGGGTGAAAGCGAACAAATCCGGGAAGATATTCTGGAGATGCGTGATGGTACACAAAGGCTGTAAAGCGCATTGCCTCCTCGATGATGATGTCGTCGAACTCATCTGTGAACATTCTCATCCTCCGCCCAATAGCAGGACAAAAACGGGAAGATGGCTTCTACCAAAGGAAAATGACGAATTTGTATAATATTTTTACTAAATTGACGTCATATTTATCAGACTCGGTTAGGTTGTTTTCGAATGGGTATTTAGTTTTATTACGAATTTTTTTTACAATTGTTTTGTTTTCACAGTTTATTTTATTTATTTTTCGTAACGTTGTTAATGGCATGTCTAAATTGTATTTAAGAAACGTAATTAAAAGTTTGACATTGTGAATGTGAGTGCAGTGCTAATAAAGATCTGATAGTGAAGATTTCGTTTATATATTATGAACCCACTCGAATTAATCTAAGCTAACGAAGAAATGACGATTAAACACACAATTTCTTTCAGAAACACTTCGAAGAATAAAAAGGCTGAGGAGAAGAAGGAGAAGAAATCCTGACCCGTCGCTTAGGGAGACGAAAAAACATGTGTCAGATATGGAAGAAAATGAACGCTCGATCGTTCGTCAAATATGGAGAGACAGGAAACGAAACTACAGGCTAAGGAAGAAGATAGAGAGTGAAAACAAATGTCTAACCATTGCGGTGGAAGAATTTGCTAAGATCGGTTTTCATCCAGCGACGGATAGTGACAGTTCATGAAAATGTTAAAATTGTTCATTAAATGACTTTTTAAATGTTGTTGTTGTTGTTAAGAAATGAAGATAATATAACATTAAATGAATTTAAGAAATATATTTATACGATTCTATTACAGTAATGTTATTTTTGTTATGAAAGCTTAAAAGGCCTCCATCGATTTGAATTCCTTTGGGTATAATTTATTTCTAAATTGATGTTTCATATTGATAAAAATCTGCTAAAATTTTTGCTTTTGGTGTAACGTGTTTCTAGTTTTAAGACAATATCCAAGTTTTCTTGAGATGCAACATTTGCTCTTAATTTTTTTTTGTTAAATTGTTTTTAACTCTTTCAGTCAAGTTGATTAATATTTTGTACATTTATTTTTAGCATCATTACAACTAATATATCACAGAAAGTACAAAAAAACTAGGTATTGGGGCTTTTCAGGAATAAGGTTATTATGGAGACCAGCAAACAACAGTATGAGGAATGATGTATATTATTTATTAACATTATCAGTAACATAGCACAGGCAAAAATCACGTAAAAATTAATTTTTATGAAAATCTGAGAAACATGTTTTTCCTTGGCACTTTACATGTATTGCACTGACATATAGTTCGCACTGGATATATTTTAGTGCTACATTTGCAGCATCTTCTTGAAGTGCTTCTCTCGGGTTGATGGCGACTGCATTCTAGACGAATTTCCTCAGTGACTTTAGGCTTGTGACGTTTTTTAAATATGTTTTGTTAAATGGTCCTTGAGAAGAGGCTGCGGAACTACGGTTGCTGTTTGTTGATTCGGGTCTTTGTTTGTCTCTGACACGTGCTGGCGCCTGTGGGCCCCGGTGTACGCTTCGTCTGAATTCTTTCAGAGTTAATGTGCTTACACTTGTGTGACATACTGTAACAAATACGAATAATAATTAACGCGTTCAAATAGAATAAGAAACCGACTTCAATTGCCCTAAAAGTCTATATCATTCATCCTCTTAAATGTTCACCCTTAGAAGTAGAATTATCTGGGTATATGTTTTGGTTTTGTTGATTTTTTTCAAAAAGCGCTTAATCAAAATCGATCTTAATTGGTGGAGTTATCACGTAACATACATACAAAAACATACAGTTGAATTGAAAACCTCCTCCTTTTTTAAGTCGGTTTAAAATACACTCATAGTACATGCATAAGTTTCATGTAGATTACGACCGTAAACCTACAATAGTCACGGTGGTTAGTTTACTAACCACTACATTTTCGTTGTGAATGAACCTCAAAAACACAAAACTTTTATATGAACATGTATAAAATAGATATGAGAAAACATTGAAGAAACAAGCATTCTTATCCGTTTCACAGTTTTATAACAAACACGCGTACGCAAATGTATTATCATTCATTCAATACACTATATCGAAAAAATTAAATCAATGCCATCTATCTATCGAGCTATAAAGCTCGAACTGTCCTTGACAAGATGTGGCCGATGGGCGGTATATTGAATGAATGACAGTTCATTTGCGTCGAATTAATCTAATATGAATTCACTAACAAGCTGGTTCTACAGTTTTTTACAGAATGTCTTCACGAGGAAGACAACAACTTGTAATCAACGGTTACGCTTTTATTTGTCGGACCTACTGCTACAACCACGTCAAGAAAATATGGAAGTGCGCAACTCACGGCGACTGCACAGCTAAAGTGCACACAGTACAAGATGAAATTGTCAGTTTGAACAATCTACACACACATTCATCATCATCGTCAGCCAGGAAACGTCCACTGCTGGACATAGGCCTTCTCCATGGTACGCCATATTGAATGGGCCCGAGACACTTGCATCTAGCAACTCTCCGCGACCTCAAACAGATCGTCGTCCAAACCAGGTCCATCTAGTTGGGAGACGGACTGGTAGACGCTTCCCGGTACGTGGTCGCCACTCGAGAACCCGTACTCCCTATCGATTACCCATTCTTCGAACGCTGTGGTCTGCCCATTGCCACTTCAGCTCACTGGTTCGTCGAGCTATGACGGTGACCTTAGTTCGTCTATGACTTTCCTCATTCCAGATTTTATCACGTAGAGAGATACCGAGCATAGCTCGTTTCATTGCTCGCTGAGTGACTTTGAGCCTGCTTATTCGACCAATAGTAAAGGACCACATTTCGGTTCCGTATGTCATCTCTCGCAACACGTACTGATTAAAGTCTTATGTCTTTAGATGTTGAGTACTTTTTAGCATAATCACACGAATTAATTTAATTGTATTATTTATATGTATCTAGTCAAATTTTATTGGATTAATAAAGCTGATCGTTAACATCACACGACAAAGCTTTTGATCGTTTTATTCAACATCTTTTCTGTAATATTTCTCCTGCCATCCTTCAAAAACATGGTCGGTCATTGGCGTAAGAAAAGATACTTTAGATTGTTTTCAGGTTTTTATAGGTAATGAGGTAATTAGTATTATTAATATAATAAAACAAATTCTTCGTCAGCTCATTGTCATTATTTGAAGCGGCTGTTACGTTGTTGAAAGCCTTAGAAAGATGGAAAATTATACTGACTATAAATACATAGTACCTGACTATATGAAAAAAAAAATATACTTGTAAAAAAAGCTCGCTGACTGATTAACGGAATTTGGATAGAGCGCCACGGAAGATCTATTAGCAGTTGTTACATAATGTTTATTCACTACACTCACTTATAAACTGAAATAGTTAATATACAAAGTTAATACACGGAAATGTACACATAATCCATTACCACAAGAAGCACCAGCTTCCCCGACAAAAACACACTGACCTACCACCCTCACACACACACACTCTTCCTCACACACACATACGTTCAAATTTCGAATCGGTTGTCAACCGCTAAAAATTGTATACTCGTAATTTGTAGATTGGTCACAATCAACAACAAAACAGGATCAAAACATTACATTTATTCCTTCTCATTCCACCCACGCTCTGCCTAAGCCTGACATCTGTTTTCCAGATTACAAAATATATTTTACTGCATCGCAGCGCGGTGGTCAGGTCCTCCATCTTGGACATTACACCTTCAACAAACGGAGAGACACAGGAACGATGCAGACTTGGATATGTACAGCTTATTATGGCCCCTACCAGTGCAGGGTAAAGGTCCAAACGGCAGGGTCTAAAGTCATTCATATTTTAGGTGATCATAATCATTGAAGATGATACTGGTGGTATTATTATATAGTTTTTAATTTCCTTGACTTCCTTCTCAATTTAGTATGAAATTATGTGTCGTTTATTATATTTTATTTATGAACTGAACTCTTATTTTTCTTCTATAAGAGACCATTATATATTGAAAGAATAAGAACAAACCAGAATTTATCATTTAACATGATTCGAAACAAAACGTTAATGTAAATTGTGATTCTGTATGAGATTTTACGTGAGTGATATTTTATTAGATAAATCGTGCAGACTTATGTTTTGCACAAAACTGTTATGGAATCACCTTAATGCCGGATTTGTGTGCAAGATTTCGCTTTTGTATACAAATTTTTAAATAGTGTTGCTAGATTTCGTTTTGGTCTTGCTTCGCTACGGTTGTGAGCTTTTTCTATTGTCGTCAGGTCAGATCTTCACGACATATAAAGGGGGCCAAGTGATGCTCCTTGCGGGACACCGCTTCCACCGCGAGTACGGCCGCGAGGGACGGAGCTACTGGCGCTGCACCAAGCGCCTCGTATACTCATGCAAATGCAACGTAAGAGTCATCAATGGAAAAGTTTTCGTTCTGGGGCAGCACAGTCATGGTTAATTTCATTATAATGTAAGTAGTGTCAGTCATATATTTCATATGTAAACTGTATTCATTAATAATTTACGAGTATCTGTATTACATAACGATATATTACTATGCCTTGCCAATATTGGTGCAAAAAGATGACCATGATAGCTGTTTGTTGTTTAATTTTTATTTTTTCTTAGTGTATGTACCTACATGGTGACTTTTTAGTAGTCATATTCATGCGGCAAGATATTTTGTCCGCTGTAGTACTATCAAACAATATAAACTTGAGAAATAGCAATGATTTTATTTTAAAATAATTTAATAAAACTCGAAAGTTGAGAAACGATAGCTGACTGCTGTTGCCATTATACGATAGGGAAGTGTTACTATTGGTTATGTTTATCTTTTTTTAAATAAGAATGTATTGTAGTACCTGCTCTCACTGCGGGAATACAACCACTATAATTTCAGCGTGTATATGTTAATTTGTTGTCTTTTGACTTCCTCATACGTGTACATGCCCACGCCATTGTTTTATACTCGTAATTTGTAACCACTGGTTGAAAAGATTCAGGGATGTAACTTTGTCTACTATACTTACAACATAAAGTTCAAACCAAAACATCTTCGAGTACCTTACCTCCTCAATTTATTTAAAATGTTTCAAGTTAAGGGTATGTGCATCATCACTGTCATAAACAGGTTCAGCAGGCTCCAAAAGTCCACTGTTGAACTCGTACATACCAACACTATTCTTACAGAATATGGTCTCGGTGTTAAATATTTCGATGTTGTTGATTAAAAATCTTTATTGTTATATTAGTTATTATTAGAATGATTTTATTGTATGTTCGGAAATTTTGTACGCAATTTTGGATTGTTCTTTCCAATAATAAACGTGAACCACAAAAATGACTAAAATGTTCTCTTTATTGCATCTAACATTCCTAGTAGAACTCACACATTTAATTAATTTAGCACTTATTTGGTCGATGTAGGTAGATGTTAATTAAGTACTTAAATTAATACGATAAATTTGATTGTTGACTTCAATGTGTATTTGTTGCAGATAAGGAGGCTAATAATATAATCATTACTAACGTGACTTCAACTGCGTATCAAGACGGGTCCGACGACGATGTCATTGAAGTTGTAAGAGACGAAGCTCCAATCGAAATCCTCTCAGATGACGAAGAAATCGAACATGAAAGGGCTAAAGGCAACCAGCCTTCTGTCATACAAAACTTCCACTTCACATCAACAACTGTCGTAGACAATGAGAAGCCCCTTCCAATGGATGTTGAGGATCCTTTGCTTAACACTTCTAAATCTAGCGAAGTGTTTAGTTCTACTGACGTTTCTACCGGATCTCCAATGCCGTTTTCTGTGATAGCATTACCTCCTATCCCAGATCAAAGTGCAAAAGTAGATGAGAGTAAAGATGATGGTACTGATAAGACCCGACCAGATAACGTGGATCCTATAGGAGTAGCACTGCCGTCGATTCCCGACAAAGCCGATCTCAATGATAAGGATAGGGACGCTGAAACTATTATTACTGTAACTAGTAATAAAGTAGAAAATAACCCTGAATGTCCATTTGTAGATGTCGCTAATGATCCCATTGCTATAGCTCTTTCTATGCTAGAAGGTAATGAAATCTCAGATACTGATAATCGTGGCAAAAACAAAACAGCCGCTGAGGAAGCACTGGTATCTAAGACCAATGTTAACGAGCCAAAGATAAACAATGAAAAAGTTGATGGCAGCAAGTGAACAAACGTGATATACCGCTAATGAAATTATCATTGTCTTTATGTAGTTAATTAATTAAAGTTCACAAATGTGTTAATCGATTTCGTGATTTAAATAGATTTAATTTTTTTCGCTTGGTGCAAGAGGGCTTTTCATTTAATGATAAAATTATCAATAAATCGTTTGTATACATAGACAGTTTATTCTTTTTAGGGTAAGGAATCCAACGGATCTAGTCTGAGGTATAGGGCATTAGAGGTATATAGAGATATAGGTATTGAGGCAACTCCGTTTGTGTGTCTGTCAGAGGGTTCTCGCTCCTAAACAGAAATAGATACAGATTTGAGATTTACACATATGGTGTAGTTCAATGACCCAACATAGAAAATTGTGTCGAAAAGTATATTAGATTTATACATGGAATGAGATTTACAAATGAAAAATAATAATAAGGATAATGAATTTTTTAATTTCTACGGTTTATGAACTGGCAAATTTTTCCATTTCAGACGTATATACCTAGTTGCAAACTAGATCTCAAAAAATAGTTTGAGACATGCTGCCATTTTCACAATATATTACTTATGTTCTTACAACAAATATTTAATTTTAAATAAGAATCGAATTCCACGCCGAAAAGTATGAAATAATTTTTGAAATTTACGACCTTGTATTTTTTCGACGTCCTATTTACCCTTCATCTTACTTTAGTTCTTCTGTGTATTTGCTGATCTTATCCCTAACAATACTAAATTGAAATATGTCATTTTAGGTGTAAAAGCAGCGTTCGCGGAAGTGAACGGCCGTAGCGTCCTTATGATCAACAACTTCCGCTTCATGAAGCATTACGTCAGCAACAAGAGTGGCAGAACGAGATGGCGTTGTTGCAAGTCCTTCAACAAGTGCAGGGCGATCGCCATAACAGATGGCAACTGTATTGTCAAGTTGAACGAAGAACACAACCATCACTCTTTGGATTCATTAGGTTTGGAAAGACCGAGGGAGATGGGGTTAGTGAGTAGCCTCTGTCAAACGGGGATTCATAATAACTAACATGACATTAATTAAACCATTAAATGCCATGGTAGGTAGTTGAAGAATCGAGGTCTGAGTTCGATCCTGGCTCGTACCAATGAGTTCCAATTTGGAATTTATGTACGAATGATAAAAATCATCACCATTGACTTTTCGGGTAAAGGACATCGTGATGAAACTTGCACACACCTGGGAAGAAATTCAAAGGTGCATTTGAAGTCTACCAATCCCATTACACTCTCTGTAGGAGCGTAGGCCTGAGCCCCAGCAGTGGGGACGTAACAGGCTGTTAATGAGATTGATATAAAACTGCTGTACTTGTAGACGGAATTTCCATTGTCTGACAGACTGACACTGGGGTATGTGGTTGTAACTCGTGGATAGGCAATGAAATTACTTAGATCAGTTTTATAGTAGTTCTATATGTGTATATCTTGAACTATATAAGACATTTTACTGAACATATTATAATCATAAATGTGTTTCTGTCTGCGTGTATAAAATGTTTATTGTCTTGTCGTGTTAGTAATGAATTATGGAATAAAATTTTGTACATATATCGAACATACCTTGTCAAAAGTTAATAAATTACCTACATTTGTATTGTGACATTATTTATTTATAAAGTTGATGAATGAATTGAAAAAAAAGTTGATACTGAAAGTTGTCATAATGTATTTAAATATTATTTCTATAGTTATTATGTCCTTTCGTATACATATATATGTGTGATATGTCCGTTAGATTAGTATTGTGTTCGTATAGGGCCAATACGTAGTTGATATTTTATATGTGATTTTGTTTGCTTTTATCTGTGAGGTTAATTTGTCGTGCAACTGATCATTCAACTAATCGACCTTATGAACATCGATTTTGCTACATCGTTGGACCAGTCTTTAGATGCATGCAAAGAAAAGGTTCAAATAATACATTTTGCAGTTATGGGTATCATTTTATTTGCGTCTGTCACTATCTAGAAATTAGGAAACATTAAGACAAGAGGGATTTTTTTATTAAGAAGATTCACTTGATTGTGTAGGCGATATAGGAAGTGGTTCAAGGAAACTAATCAAGTCAATAGTTAAGCGGTGAGAAGATAAAACAATAATATTTGTAATTTCTTTACTATCTGAGCAATATTGGCTGTTATTAGTGTAACCGTGTGAAATAAATATAAAAATAAATATTGTGTAGGTGTCATTTGTTTTAAGACATTATTTCTAGATTTATTAACCGACTTCAAAAGAGGAGGTTATCAATCCGACCTTTATGTATGTAAATTTCCAGAACTGTCAAGTTTTCGTATATGTTAGTCTATATCAGCTTCTAAACAAGTGTGTTAAAATAGATGTTTCAAATTCGGCCTGCACTTGTACACTATTTACAAAATCAAGTAATAATGTTAATATGTATAGAAATATACTAGAATTACATTTTTGCATTTATTTTAATTGTACAAAATTATTCTTTTTATACTAAGTGACAGCGTCAAATGTCATTTTATTGACGCCATCTTTGTTTTTAACGTCAAGTCTTCCCTGTTTCGTGCGTTTTATACGTTTTGTACAAATAAACGAAACTAAAATATACAAAAATGGTAACTAAATCACTTTTATTTGATAATGGCCTTTTAAAATGATAAGTGTACAAGACCAGGCCTTGGCGCCATACATTCGCGGAACGTGTCATTTCAAAAGTGTTTGTTTGTATGTATGTATATTTTTATGTTTGTCCGCGCATATCTCCGTAACTACAAGTTCGATTTAAATATTTCTTTTTTTGTTGAACTATGTATTGTTCAGCTTAGGGAAAACTGCAAGTTTCATCAAAATCGGTTCAGTAATTTTTGAGATAGGGAATGTTAAGTGTGTATTAGTCAGCTGACTTACAAGCTTTGCCTTAATAAAAGTACTTTTAGGGCAGTTGAAGTCGGTTTCTAGTTCTTTTTGAACGCGTTTACTTGTATAAATCTTCCTGCTGTAGGAAACTGGATTTATACTGAATTCAGTTTTGTTAATTCCGAATTTCACCTAATAAAGTTTCCTAATTATTAAATAGTGTAATGACAGGTTTATTTTTAACTTTATCGAAGCGTGTGACTGTATTACGAGTATCACCTTTTGACAAAGCTCTGTAATTTTGTACACATACTATATTTATTCTAAGATCGATATCAACTTGTAATTAGAGGTGTAAAATATAAAAATATATAAAAAAAAAGCTGTTTGAATTATTTTTAATACAATTAGTGCAGATGTTGTTGTTTTTAAGTTGGTGATGGGAACTATTCGCTTCGTTTCTAAAAAGTCGTCTCTTTTCAGAAAGTTTTCTAATACCCAGATACGAGGGACGGGGGTCGTACACGCCGATTAAAACTAACGAGATAATCTGCATCATACGTCGCACCAAGGGCCTGGTGCTTCAGTTCGGCAGGGCAGAGTACCACAAGAAGAGAACCTACAAGAACGGGGCCGACGTGTGGCGGTGCAACAATTATTACAAGTTCAAATGTCCTGGTACAGCCACGATAATGGTAAGTGTTATGACATCTAAACCACAACGAATACTCCCCACCAATCCGCGATACCTCACCTCTCCCCGCAAGAAAGTGACCCGCTCACGGATCAGGTAATGTGGCGCGCGCTAATCCACTCACACAAACGTCATCTGTTCGTTGTATGGGAATTGGAACCAATATCACGACATTTGTTTGAAGTGTCCGGACTGTCTATAGGTAAAGTTGGAATCAAGTCTCGATTTGGTATCGATACTTTCATACTTAATATTATAGAGGTATATATAGCATATTTAAAAATGACTTGATTTTTTTTGCATAGGGATTTTTGAAGGATCGAAATAAGGTTACTTTTACTCCGATCGAACAAGTGGGTTCCTGAGGAATACATTCAGAAGTCCACGTGAAGTCGCGGGCAAAAGCCTAGTCTTAATAAGCTTAAAGCACAAGGAACGCAAAAAGTTGCAAATACACCAATAGGAAACGTAATTGTGCAAAGATTTACTCGGGTGTCAAAAATATCATCTTCTAGGTGTTCTGACATGTAAGAGTAGGCGAGGGCTGCTTTGTTAAAAATATTTGTGAATGAACGTATCATTTAGGGAACGCTGTTATAAAAGTGTGAGTTTTAATTACATTTTGTAAAAGCGAGGTGTGGGCTGAGAAGTTGAGCCATAGTTTTGTGCAAGGAGTATGGCTGGAGAGAGCGTTCTGAACAAAATGTGCCGGTTTACGGTGGGAGGCGACAACACTAATGTTCATGTCAGTGTATCAGAAAGGGACAATATGAAAAGACATCAACGCGCGTGTCTGAGAAATTTAAAATTACAACATTTTGTTTTGTTAAATTTTATAGCTGTGAAATATTATTCCACCTTCTTTGTAACTTAAAGTTGTAAATTTTATTATTTGTTTTCAATAACAACGAATAATTTGACTTTGAGTA
Organism: Carcina quercana; assembly: GCA_910589575.2. Lineage (NCBI taxonomy): Eukaryota > Metazoa > Arthropoda > Insecta > Lepidoptera > Depressariidae > Carcina > Carcina quercana. The sequence goes on from OU342436.1 coordinate 3,020,369, forward strand.
AAAATTCCTCGCGCATGCCCAAAATAGTTGGCAACTATATATAAATTATATAACAGGTTCCACTGAAATCAGTGGTGGAACTTACCAAACTCCCTGAATTCTATTCGATCCAGTGGTGAAGCACATTAAAAGATGCAAGTATCACAGTGTCCACTCACACCAATGGTGAATCATAGAGGACTTTATCGTGTTATTAAATCCACTGGTGGATAGAGATGGATCCTACAGGACAGAGGCGATGGTAAAGGACGATAAAGCCATGTGATAAAACTCTTTAACTAATGAGGCACTGATTCTTGTATTTATTGTTTGCACAAAAGTGCTATTAATATTGTCTTTGGACAGACTGACAGACACTCGCCTGGTATTGAACTTGAGACGTAGACGGTTGTAGCGTACGGTGGGGAAGACATATGTTCAGCAGTGGACGTTTCTCGGCTATACTATCATCGACCACAGCATCGCTCATCATCTAGTAAGTCAGTGTCTATGAAATCTAATTCCCGTTTTTTTCTTTGCAGAACAAAGTCATCGTGAAGTTGAAACCTCACAAGTGTCCGTGGGCTTATTATAATTATAGTTAATTATTATTTGTTCAGTTAATTATTATTTCGTCCTAACTCCGCTCCTCTAGCCAGAAACTAATTGATGTTCAGATGTTTTATATTTTATAAATGTGTACATAATTTTAATAACAGATGATCTAACCTTACATTTTGGTTTTAATAAAATATGATATGTTAATATAAACAGGTTTTTTTTAAACCAAACATATAAATTATAAATATCTGTACAATTCAAACGAGCCCAAATACGACTGGTTTGTAATGTGCAGTTTAGAAGTTCTTATGGCCACCTTCCATCTTCAGCGCCACACCAGATCTCTGGTACCATAAAAATGCTTCGGTATAGGAACTGAACCATCATGCAAAAATTTAAGTCCGTAGCATAAGAGAAAGTGGTTTTAATTCAAGTTAAATAAAAGCTTGTAAAATACTTAGTATACAGTAATATAACTTACCATATTACTTAATAATAGTATGTTAATAACCGAATACCTTATTAGTCATACTAATTTAATAAATGCGGAAGTTTGTTTTTTGTTACCAGTAAGAACTGTTAGCGCCTTAACGGCACAATCAAATTAAATTACTTCCTAATAAAAATACCAGGTATACAAAATTTAAATCAAAGTAAAACAGGAAGTATAAAAATCAAGAGAAATTAAACAAATTAATAAGACACACAAGTTTATTGTAAATATTGCAAAAATATTATTCTCGAAACTTCTAGGTTACAAACTATGAACATTCGGTAGGTATAAAATACTTGTCATAATTTAAATATTATGTATTAAAGCTGAACAATATATATTTTTAAATTGTTTAGTTTAAAAGGCACGCGTGCAACGCCAAATAAATCTAAAATACCGCTACAGGAACGATTCCTGAAATCTTAAATCTACGTCATGACTTAAAGTAAAACATAATTAAACAATACAGATTATTGCATCCAATGATGCTGGAATGATAAGTTAGAAGTTATTCAAAAATAAACGACTTCTAAAAGAGAACTTTAACAAAATGGCGCACACCGACGCGGCGGCCATATTATAATTTAGCGTCTCACCTAAATTAAAATATGGCCGCCGCGTCAGTGTACGTACAGAAGATATCGCACTTAACTACACTAATCTAAATCATACAACAATATATCTAATATCATTAAAACCATACCTTCCAAAGATGTTGGGTCGAACAAACAGTCTAATACAATTTGTGACATTACCAAAAGAAATGTATAAAGTTTCAATAACAGACGGACCTCAACGTGCATCTGATACCACTTAATAATAATAAAACTTGACTATTCACATATAGAGCACATACTACATATAGACGCAAGAAAGCCCTTTATAATAAGATTTTTGTCAAATTAAATTTCTGCAAAACTTGTATAAAAATATAGATTTCCAACCAAGCACACTCTATGAAAATTAATACAACCGCGTCTGTTGTTGTTGTAGCATGGGTTTTTTATTTATATAAAAAACTTAAGTAAATGACCTGTTGTATGTAGTAGTGTACGTATTCGTCGACTTTTGTGTTTGTGAACAGTATGGGAAAAGATAAATTTCAAAAATGGAATATCTATCAGGTCATTTACTTAAGTTTTTCACCTATACAACACTCAATCACGGCACGTTTTAATCATATGAATTTTGTATGAATTTTTAACTCTCTTGTGTACTCTTATGTTCTATATACTCGTAGATTCAACCCTAAAAAGGAACGCGCTTAATTGAATCCGGCCTTACATAAGGTCTATTTATTGTCGTTTCTTTTAATTAACGGGCATAGTTGTATTTAATATACTTTTATATATCCAATACATAAAGTTTTAAAATACTAACTTTTACAGACTTATTCTTACACCACAAGCGCATTTATTTTAAAGTCTAACTTTAATGTGCCTTTCCTAATTCAAATCTATACAAATATCCATTCAACACAGTAAAGTCTCTTCATAACAACATTTGTCAAGCTAACACAGACAGTCAGGAATGGTTATGTTCCAAAAACGATCTGACAATAATAGAATCTAGTGTAGTTAGACTAGCTTTGCAGCCGAGCTGGATCCGCTTGCTGCATGTCCATCGAACTTTTGACTTGTAGCTTTCGTGTTTGATGAATCTGTGTTTGCCAACGTGGACAATCAGGTGGCCGCGGTTAGATAGCCCGAAGCAAACTGGAAATGAAATAAGCCGAGTTAGTTTCACAAAGTAATCTTTTTGTAACAAAATGAAAATGTTTAGAACCTTCTTTCATTAAGTCATGAGGTTCCAATCTTCTTATACAATGCATATCCAGGATTGGCGTCCAGCGACCGTACAACAGCGAAATAATTTATGCTCTTCGCATTCGTGGTAGGTATTGGAAAAGAAAAGGTTTCAAGGTCATTCATTGGTATCAAATGAATAAAATAAAACTAGTAATTGGACGTTTATTCTTTTCCCTTACCTTTTCTGATATTTAATTACTAAATTAATGCACTTTACCGTTGGTGAGTGGCTGCGAAGTAAAACAAAATGTCGAAAGACCCTTTGGAGGAAATATCTGGTTGGAACTTCGGATTGAATTATTCGGTGACGGACATAAATACATTTAGACAGGATCTTATAATAGCCAGCAAATAACTTGAATAAATGACATTGGCTGCGCAAAAACTATTATCGGGGGAGGTGTCATTTCGAACGCGTTGATTGATCCGAGAGTTTTTTTCCTTTCACCCTCGCTGCACCCCGATGCGAGATCTGGTTCAAGTTATTTGACGGTTATTCTGCCGTGATTTGGTTAATTATTCGAGTTTTTGATATTTCAAATCTAATTCAACCAGAAACTTATTCCGTTGAGGTATACCAAATATTTTACCGACGGAAGTTTAAAAGGTATTTTGAGCTTATGCCAAACCGAACTTAAGATAAGTTGGGAGTCTTAGATTATATATATATCAGATTGATTAAACCCAGGAAATAAGTCTATTTTTATCATTATAGGATTGAATAGTTTTTAGAACAGTTTTTAAGGAGTTGTATTTGTTGCAGTAGGCCTGATTGGGGCTGGTATTGACTGCTTCGCGTCCTACTGCCTCAGCAAGCAAGGGAAGATGGGCATCAACGTCGGCGGGTACAGGTTTAGATTCAACGGATGCGCTAGGAACGGGAAGATTCGCTGGCGGTGCTCGCGAGGGCCTTGGTGCAAGGCTGCTCTGCACACCTTCAAGGGCAGAATTGTTTATATACAAAGCACTCACAATTGTGGGCCTAAGCCACCTGTCAACTGATCTCTTCCCGGGAAATGTTTATTGGTTTAAATTTACAAAAATGTTGCTCGCAATGTTGTAGCTATCTTGATGCTGCTATTACAAATCTGTCTCCTTTACAGATAAACAAACTTTTAAGTTATTCGAAAGCGTAAAGGAAATCCGCTTATTACTAATATTAGATTGAAAAAATCTGAAGGCTTATACCAATTCGTATTCCCATAATGAAATTCAAATATTTTTAAAATAAAACGACACTTTATTTTGTTTTCGATATCAAATGATATGATATCATCTCATCCATTGATAGGTATGGACGCAGGGTGGAAGCGTGCTTATATATAAGCCATAAGCCTGCAAGTATTACTTATTTCTAATTAAATTTATTTTTCGAAAGTTAATACTAAATTACTTAAAAAATTACTAAAAATAATTCATATAACTTTATTAGTAAAAATTATTTAAAAAGTAGTTTGCACTGATATAAATTTCGTGTCCTGATTGAGTAAAAGTAAGTTTGTAAGAAAGACGAAATTCTCTTGTAATATGTCCTTATGAATCTTTTTAATTTAGCGTTAGTAATGAACGGATTTACCCAACCTAATACGAATAAAGCGCAAGTTTGTGTCACGTTAAAAAATTACGGCGTACTGAAATAAACAGTCGAAATTGTAAAAGGCCTCGCGACGACTTCACATTTTACAATCTGACGTGTTCTTTTCTTATCACTGACTTACATTAACAAGTTTTAATTATTTTTTTATATAAGTGCGTAGATTCACTTGTACTTCAGTGAAGTCAAAACACAAAGTAAAAACGAATAAAAATAGAAAAAAGTCGAGTATTCAAATCAAAATAACTAGACTTTTTCAAAGTTTATTTCATTCGCAAATCACGCATTTGTACATTGTATTTGGAGGGCTTGGCCTTCATCTCGCCAGGTGATAATAAGGCAATTGGATGGAAAACGTGTTCACTCAAAACCCTCAATGTGGTATATTATATTACCTCATTGAATTTATTATAAGCAAAAAACGAAGTACAATTGCATGTTTTATATAAATTCATGGTTATGAATACTTTTGTTTTCAGTAATATAACATAACCGCTGAAACGATTCCTTTTGAAGATTTTTCTAATCTATTTTACAGATATCAAAACAGTTCTTATTATCGTCACATATTCATACTTTTAACGAATATTTTGAAACGTTTTGAATTTATATCAATTGTATTATAAATAAAATTATTTTGAATACAATTGTCTTTGATGGAATTTAACGAAATACAATAGTACAAAATTTGTCGTCTTATTATAGTTAGTATGTGTAAATAAATAAAAATATTATTGTAAAAAATATATGTAAAAGATAGTGCTAACAAACCGTATTGTCACTTACTAATATGTGTTACCATAAAACCTTGCGATCTGGAAAAAAGTTATTTAAGCAACTTTATTATGGACCTGTGTAATTTGTAAAAGAAAGTACCTCAGCACAAACTGTAAATATGCATATTACTCGGAATGAAACCAAATCGTCTTTGGATACACTCAATAAAACTTACTCAAGATTCAATCGATACTATTTTTGAAACGACTTTGTATTTGAAAATATTTTGTATTATTATTAAATTACTAAAACATTTTACATTGATTTATTTATAAACTTGATTACTAAAATAATCATCGCTTTCATTGTTATAAAATGATCACTTTATGTCTAAGGGCCGTAATAATAGATCGTACTCAAGATTGGGACTCTAAATTAATTTGTATTTTAACCTTGAGTACCGTTTTTTAAAATATCTTTAAATGACACAAAAAAATATGTACAGAAATGACAATCAAACCTAAAATGTAAATAAAATATATCAAATGTGTGTTTATGCTGTTAGGATCAAATACAGGGTGTTTTGTTCATAGATTCTCATAATATAACACTTGTATAGATGTTAGAATTGTATGTAAACGACTACCTCCTAACCGACTCCGGAATATGTGGTTGTGTATAAAAGTAATACTAAACATAAACAATATCAAGGTAGTGATATTTGCCAAATAACTGTTTAGATATAAAACATTTATCTTTTGATGTGTAATTTGATGTTTGTATAAAAGAATAAAACTAGTCATAAATGTTTTTCTTTAGTTTTATTTGCTAAAATAATTAACTATGTTCTCGATAAATCTAAATCCTTATCATATATCAATTAACTGAATTTTAGTATGAACCCTCGATAATACTAGTAAGAAACTCAAAATTAACGTTTTAAAATGAAATTATAAACAATATTAGGACAAACCACTAACTATTTTGCAATATATTATTTAAAAAACCATTTAATATATATTGCAAAAGTATTTCTAAATTTAATACGACAATGCTTTTGGATTCACAATTGAATTCAAAACTTATTGATTAATTTTTATTTAAACGTAATTAAACGTTTAAATAAAAATTAATCAAAACCTTATCTTCATTTAAATGCTTTACAAAATCAGATTTTTATACAATGGATATGAACTTTAATATAACGAAATCAAAATTGCAACGCTATTTTACACACTTTAGACAGTCTAAGTAAAACCTTGACTAAATAATATAGAAGGGATAGTGGATACCAAAAGTTTTGGGGTACACTGGGGGCGAGTTTAGGGAGGTTAGTGGAGGGAGGCCCCAACTAAGTTTAAAGTGAAACTTGTAGGTATTTTGATTTAGTACTTTCTAATTTAGATTTTTTAGATAATGTTAAAGAACAACTGCACAAGTTTTTTGTTCAATTTTCATACCTTTAAGCCTTATTCAGTGAACTAGTACTACCCCGAACATTCCAAAATTTCATTTCTTAAAAATTAATGTATTCAACCACTAAAACTCACGTAAGATAAAATCGCGTGAACAAAAGACAAAGTGAAGAATTAATAGAAGAAGAACCTACCGAAAGATTTTTTCATATTTGAGCTAAGTAGCAAACTGTAATAATTACTCGATAAGTTACCACAGTAAGTTTAAATGCAGAAATAGTATTTTCCACGAAATTACCGGTCACAGATTATCACAACGAAATGCCAGTTTAGCATCTCATTGTAAGGATGGGATTAAGATAAATAAGATGGAAGAAAGATGGAATGTTAACCTTTTTTGATACTCAAGGAGCACAATCACTAATGGAGAGCACATGCAGAGGACCCCGCAGTCGACAAACGGATGCTCGAATATAAACAATTCGTCAAAATAAAATGGCGTGGAATGTGTACTACAATGTCAATTCACATAAAAGATGGGATAATATTTCAAAGATGTAAAATTTAATAAACAATGCTTTCTAATTTTTAATTTTTGAGACACGCGCGTTAACGTTATCCCTGTCCTAATGCTTCCATAATAAATTTCTGTTGCCATAATCTTTTAAAATATATTTAATTTGATGGAGTTGGATCGCCTTAATGACTTTCATGTTGTCCCTTTCTGATACAGTGATATGAACATTGTAGTTGTCGCAGCTTACCTCACCTCCCACCGTCAATCAGCGAGTTTTGTAACACGTTTACTAAAAGATTGGACCTCGCTGGAATGTGACGTCTCTCCCGCTTCCCGCGTTAGTCATGTCGCGTCAGTATTGTTCGCACACCGTACCCATGCGTCGCAGTGACGTCATCAGGTCCAAACTTATAGTAAACGGGTTATACAACAAAATCGCTTTCACTCTGTCCACCCATACTGCTTATCGATACCCCATATGTATAAATTTACTACTTTAGCTCAAGTAAGAGAAAATCCTCTTTATAGAAGACATTTAGATGTGCCCAAAATATTTGATATTTCTAGTTTCAGATACTGCTTTTAAAATAATATGATTACAAGTGTTCATCGTAACACGCAGTATACGATATTTTATATAGCTGATATCCTATGTACCTTATTACACCTTTTTTTTACGTGACGTGTAAAAAATATATACCCACTTTTGTGGCAGGTTATATTCAGTCTGTTTTGTTCTTGTTCAGAGAAATGACAATTAAATGTGAATATGACATGCGAAATAACATTGAACATTTCCTCAATTTTCAACATTGAGCCTCAACATACTAAAATGTAAGCATCTTACACAGTTGCGTGATCGCAGTAAGATGTGGAGGTTACTGCATGTCCCCTGGTAAATTATCTCACAATTACTTCAACGGTGACACCTAAGGGAGCGACATGGAATTCTAAAACAGCAAATTTTGAGAGTCCCCGATATTTATTTATATGATTTCATGCGTATGTGGTTACTATACACGTACGATTTTAATTTACAAACAAAAGGCTAAGTTAATTAACTTAAAAGGAATATATATCGACCTGCAACAAAAATCTTGTAGTTTATGAAATTACGCCCTTCAAAAAAGAAATACCTAACCTACACCTATTTTACAAATCATGTTTTGAACACACGCCCACGAACACAAAAATCTAACCTATGTTAACCTATTTTACGATACATAGAATTATTTACATTATAATTCACGCCTAATAATTTAAACCTTAAATTAAAAATAGTTGATATTCATAATTTTAATAAAATATGTAGCTTCCACTCATGGACACTGTCATAGCTTTTTGAAGGTATTTCGTTTAGAATGCTTCCATACAACATTTCTTTTACCATAATATTTGTTAATCGAATAGCTGGCATTGGTAATATTACATCGGATTATTGAGTCAGGAAATAAATATTGTTCCGTGTAGGTAACCGAGATTAGGTAACCAATGGTATGTGAAGATTTCTTTCTTCCCAGACAACTGGTGACCTACAAGGATTCCACTTTCCTAGTAGTAAACTGAAATTAGCGATAGATGTGTGCAGGTAACCAGTGGCCTGTGAGAAACTGATTTTCTTTATAGACAACTGTCGCAAATATCAGTTGGTCAAAGGTCTGCTGGATGCGCCCTCATTCAGTAGACCTTCTTTGCATTATTTCCCACAAGACAATGATTTCTAACTCAGATTTCGGTGATCGAAGCTTCTCTTCCGTGCTTGATTCGCTCTTACGAGTTCTCATCCCAGACTTTGTTTTAAGCACTGCTAATGTTGTCACTTATGTTATGAGATGACTTTTGCAGTTTTTCCTGTGACGTTTCTTTAAAAGAATTTGTAATTAGAACCCGTCGATCCGTTGCTTGAGCTAGAGGCAACATTTGTGGTATTTCTCTTTGATTGTATTTTTCCGTTTCTGAAGCATCAATGCTCTCTTGAGATGTACTGCTAATCATCTTATCTGATGCTTGTTGTAAATTGACACGCCTCAGAGCGGTCTTGATAATTTTAGAAACTTTTTTGTGGTTACATGTTCCATGCAAATAAACATATCTTTTATTAACCGACTTCAAAAAAGGAGGAGGTTTCAATTTGACGGGTATGTTTTTTAAAAATATATTTGTTTCCTCAGAACTTTTGATTAGGTGAAGCGATTTGGATTACTCTTTTTTTAAAGGTGGTGCTTCCCGTGTGGTCCCATTTCAATTTGGTCCAGTTCTGACAACGGCATCCATGAGATAAATATTAAATTTGCCTTAGTAAAAGTAGACTTGTAGCAATTGAAGTCGGTATCCAGTTCTATTTGAACGCATTTACTTGTTTAACAAAACAATGCTATTAACACTGTCGTTTGTCGGCAGACTTATGTAACATGGTGGTAGCTAGCCAGGCGGACATAGAAAATGCCCTACCATCAACCAAAGCAACCACTGGGAATCGAACTGGGGACCTCCGCATTGTTAATCAATGCCGTGGAACTGGTTACAAATCTAAACGGTTTTTTATAACCATCACACATGACAAGACTAATTTGAGATCGCAGTTGAATATTGATGCATAGGCCGATGGTGTACTACAATTTAATTTCCCGCAAACACCTTTTCAGACTTCAGACGACGTGGATAAAGCTGAGACCACACGGTGTAAATATGCTTTGGGTGATTAGGTAAGTGACGCCTGTTATACAACATACACCTAGTTGATACTTCTAACGTAATGCATTGCCCGATGAATATTTAAAATGACATGTCGGGCAAGAAAAATGCTAAAAGTGAATAGTAACATCAAACATAGAGAAACACAGTAAGAAAAATATAAGAAAGAATTGATTTAAAGAAGCGGAATACGTCCATTCGAGCATTGGCTGACAAATAAGCGCCATCTGTTGCAATATGCTTGGTATTTTTAACAAAAAATAATAATATAAAATAATCGTGCTAAACAAATCTTTTTCGTAATTACTGCTTTTTTAGCGTGATTGCCGTACGACTGAATTAGCTTTGGTGCTAATTTTACGTTTTAGGACCGAGTCCAGTCCGTACACTAATATAATATGTATGTCTATGATCAAACGTTCGAAAAGTATTAATCAATATAGAACCAATCGATAAGAATTAAAACAGCAGGAGAACTAGGTTTCTGAATATCAAACTGCTTTAACGAGCGAATAAAACTACTCTCACGAGTAATTGCTGAACCATTACTTAGTTTAACCATTATGCAATTTGGTTCAATTAAAGCATACTTATTTCCAGATAATATATATATGTGGATATGTGGAGGCTTGTCAATGGCTGTTAGTCATTAATTTTACACTATGTTCCGATTTTATAGCTGTAAGCCACCCTAATTTAAAAAAAGAACATTCCGAGAATACCACAATACAAAAATCATGGTATTTCTCTGTCACTGGTGGAAAAAGTTACTTTATATTTTCCAAACTTATCTAAGATAAAGTTATTTCTAACACATTCAAATCATTTTTTAAATCATTAACATAGTTTATACTCGAGGAGATACGTGTATGTCACTGAACTTGTTACGAGTCACTAAATGTTTTTAAATCATTTCACAGAAGTTGCACTAATTGTCGGGGTGATTTCCATGAAGTCACTTTGCTAAAAAAATGTGTGTTCTGTGGTTGCCAGTTCAAAGACTTGATGAGCCTCATAAAGTTCTCTCTCAAACATTTGATGTTGGGTACATTGTAGATAACAGTCTCTATATGGTATCTCATTCTAACGTTTAAAAAACAAATACCACAGAAGAAAATAAGAGGTTAGAAGTGACAATGGGCGTGCTTAGCCTGCTAGTAGTGCGAGCAGTCGCGCCTTAGCTACTAACCCGAGAGAGACAGAGCAAGTAGCGACAAAAGTAATCAGTAATAACATTTGATTGCACTGTAAACCTAACTCTCTTGAATACATTATTCATTGTCAAAAATTTACAACCACATTGTAGGTTTGAACTCTCTGACAATGTTACTTATACAGAGTCCATTGGTAACACAGTGAACAATCAGTTCTCCTCTTCACACTCATCTGTCCCTGTGATAATCTGTTCACCGGAAACGACTCCATGTTCCACCTTCAGATGGTGGAATATACAGGACAGACTCTTCTCTAGGTCGCTGAACTTCATGCAGCGGTATTGGCATATCTTGCACAGGTAGAAGTTCTCTTCAGAGTTGTCAAACACTTTCCACACCCACGAGGAGTCATCTGGAATTTAGAGAAGCGTTTGTAAGATTAGTTATCCAAAAGTCCACTGTTGGATATGACCCTTCCTCAGGACATATGGCATGATCACCAAACTTGGCAGGCAGATTGGTGGTTTAGTAAAGTGTTTTCATACATACATACTTCAGTCAAAAAGTTAAAAATTTAAAATTAAGTACAGCTAATACTTAACTGATGGTAGCACTAGCTTTTGTTTTTAAACAATAATATAAACTAATTTGAGTTAATGGTAAAATTGTTATCAGAAAACTTTTATATTAAAAATGATTTCAATTTCTTTTTGAAATCAATTGTATTGTTGTAAGATGTTTCTTCCATTAAGCAGTTGTATATTTTTGATATAATAAATCGTTAGATCTTTCACCGCCTCCGCCTCTTAATGGCTAAAGGTTGGACTCAAAATTAATATCGTAAGATGAAGGTATTTGTAAAAATTAAAGATATAATGTGTGAGTATTGTAAAATGGACGAGTCACATGGTGTACAGATAAACTTTCCAATAGGATTAAGTACACTTTAAGCAAATACTTGTAAAAATTTATGTTTTATTAATAAATAAATAAATAAAAATAAATAAAATAAAATCCTCAGGTTCGATTCCTAGTGGGGGTACCTAGGTACTGGGATTGGTTAGTAGGGTATTTTCTATGTTCACCTAGCTAAGTCTGCCACCAAACAGCAGTGTTAATAGCTCTGTTGTGTTCCAGTATGCAAGGTAGCAAAGCCTGCTCCTCATTAGCTTGAGGATCTTTGTGCGCACGATTACCACCCAACAGAATTATTGTCACCATCATTTAAAAAATAGTTACAACAAATCTTGTAAGATTTCTTTCTAATTTTGTTTATATTTCTTAGATTGAGAGCACCATTGTGATCAGTTAATCGTACTTATTGATTTGAAAGTGAGATGGTATGGCATAAAAATAGCATGGAATATGTCATGCACATATCTTGCACGGAGAAGCACACTTGCATTCTTTGGATAATTTATGAATCCCTTTCAGTGTAGCACTCACCTCCAGTTTTATGATGTATAATTTTGAGATGCCTGTTCATGTTGCCTGTAGCATTGCCTCCATGGCTGATGTTCCGGTTGCAAAGCTTGCACTGCGCGCTGGTAGATGAGATGCGGTTGAAGTACAGCCAGATCCAGCTGCGGCGATGACGTTGGGCGGCAGAGTCGCTAGGGAGTGCTGCAAGATATCGATTAAATAACAATAAAAATGTAGAATAGGAATTATATGTCGTTAAATAGTTACAAGAGAGAGGAAATTCTCATTAAGTGAAACGTAATTTCATTTTATAATAAATCTTTATAATATCTTTAACCACCTTGCCATTTTCGTACTTATATTGCCCGACGACCTGATAAAGGTCACAGGAGCTGCTGGAAGCAAGCTATGTTTAGCGGTAGATGATGATTTATGACAATGAAAAATGTTTGGGAACTAATGATGTAAATGCAATACAGCTATCCACTTTGTAATTCCCAGGTGAACATAAAATTAGCAAGCTATTGACACAGGTTGTTTTTTATTTCGTAAAGATATTTTGTAAGAGTGTCGAGGGTCATTTTATTCAAATTGACCATTGAAAATACAAATTTAGCAATATACTTTTAAATTATCCTTGATAATAAGGCCGTGGCACTGGCAGATTTGGATAGCATGTTCGTATTTCGCTTAGAACATAATGATTTTATTCTAAATGAGTTCAAGTGCTCTTACAATAAGTTCATACATAAAGTTATAACAATATATATACATTTGTATGTACAGTTGTGCTGTATCGCAACATCAAAATGGACTTGTCTTAGCATATGCTTGTATCTTGTCTATGCTCTAAAAGTCAATAAGTACAGGACAATGTTCGACTGACTTACTAGTAGAATACTTCAGAGGTGATCCTAATAAATTTAATCGAAATTGATTTAGCTACTTTTGATAAAATCAACAAAAAACATAATTTATACCCAGATAATTCTACATTTGAAGGGTGAATATTTTATTAGATGAATGCTGTATACTTTCAGGGTAGTTGAAGTCAGTGCCTTAGTTATTTCTGAATTCATGTACAACTGCACTTCAGTCTGACAATTGGTGACATAAGACTATACTGTACTGAAGTGCAATGGGCAGGCCACATTCTCTAGTGTCAACCAAGTACCAGGAAATGTGTACCGGGCAGTCACCCTGAGATGGTCATTCAACCTAGTTAAGGTCGCAGGGAGTCACTGGATGCAACTGTCTCGGGACCAATCAATGTGGCATACCATGGAGGCGGCCTGTATTCAGCAGTGGACGTTTCCAGGCTGATGATGGTGACAACTGTATAGGTGATGTATAGTAAAAAGACAACTTACCAAAAGAATCATCAAGTTCCTTATCACATGCAGTTATCTCCTCTGTCTTAATGGCAAATGGGGTCTCAACTTCAGTCATATCAAGCTGGTCAATAGAACTCTTCCTTTTTCTATTACCGGTCTCACTTTCGTAGATAGTGGGGTGGCGGGTACGCACATGACGGTTCATGTTATTGGTATTGCACCCTTTGATGGACAATACAACATTGCAAAGGTTGCAACGGAATATGATGTCACTTATGCGTTCAAAGTATTTCCACACCCAGCTTCGTTTTCGAGTGTCTGAAACATAATTGAGTAGACATTAATATAAATATAATAATGCATAATATAGGTATAGTGGCGCTAACGATGCGGTAGTAGCACCTTTGATGCTTAGCCATGTTTCATACAATTTGTCATGAACTAATTTAGAACTATGTTGCATCAGACTGAGCAAGCATAGAAACTAATGTAAAACACACAATGATCAGCTTATTTATTATTATTATTTGTTATTAAGCCTTCATTCGGATATGACTATATTGCCTTGTTATTCATATAATATTCTTCTTCTTTCAATTGTGCATTTCCGTTTGCCAGGTGGCAAAGGTCTCCTCCAATCTTCTCCATGCCTTTCTATGGCCACTCTACCCCACGTTATTATTTATTATTATTAGAAGACAATAAATCACCTGCATCCAGTTAGTCTCCACTAATCATTTGTTTTTTATCAATACATTAGAGTCTAAAACATGGCACTTACCGTTGTCACTGGCTGTCTTGATTTTCTTCTTTTTTGCTACTGCGATGGTCTTTTCACTGCTCTCTATCTCAATGTCTTTTTCCATTATAGGCTCTATAATCTCTTCAGTAGTAGCCTCACATACTTCGCCCAATAACAGAGGTTGTTTCGGATCGCCTTCATCTTGCACATTTAAGTGAAGGAATTCTATACGAAATCCAACTGTAGCTTCAGGATTATCCTTGTGGAGACTATAGACTTCTTGATGGCTAGCTTTTAAGTGGTACATAAGCTCTAAAGACTTGTCCGTAGCTATGATAGAGACATCACATATGTTGCATCGTTGTTCATTCTCCAACATTTTAGTGAAGTAGATGGACACCCAATCTGGCAGCTTCTCGGCTTCCTCGACTGCAACTGATTAATTTAAATTTTATTAACAAATTCTATAACAGTCAAAAGTAACTATCTATGAATATCAAAAGCACTACATACTCACTGAATTACAACAAATAAGGTAAATAAAAATCAGAGTTTATTTGGAGTAATATATTTAATTGAAACTGAAAAGGATAAATAAAACGCAAATTTTGCTTAGTAAATATTTATTTATTGCAATATTGTAATACATAGATAACCTACAAAATTAACCTATGTGGCTCCTAATAAATGCCTAGATACTAGGAATAAATAAATAGGACTAATTGAAAATCTTCAAATGTTTGTAAAACATCTAAAAAGCTGTAAAGTAAGTAAGTCTGTATGCATGAATTGAGTATAAATTGTCAAGACTATTTTTTGTCAACCAATGTTTGTTTACCTACATTTCAGAATTGTAAAAATGGTCATATCAATAACTTATCTCAGAAATGCAGTAAACTCGTGTGTGATTAAGTTTTAAAAGATCATTATATTTGACTTTACATAAGGTTTTAATCGCAAGGCTTCTTATGATTATGAAAGTCTCTAACCACTTCTACTCCATCAGTCTGCATGTTTATAATTGATATACAACCTGTTTTCTGACGATATGAGCAGCACCACTGCTCAGAGCCACACTGCAGCCTGCACTTAAACACGTAAGTGTATCCTTTGTAGAGAATTTGATGTCCCTTCTTAGTTGGCACACATTGTACTACATCTTCACCTGCAATTACCAAGCCTTGTTAGCGACTATTACTCGCATATCAAAGCTTTGTTACACTCACCAGCGTCGAAATTATAAATTAAAACTCTACAAAACCATTCTGTTTATTTTTATTGATGATTAACTTTTGAGGTTATCGAACGATTTCACTTTATTAATTCTAGGTTTACATTGCAACTATATTTATTTTAATACTATCTGTAATTTGCTTAACTGATCGGATAACATTCCACGATATTTACTACAAGAATAATTCGGTAAAATTGAATTTAAAAATAAATACAAGGACATGACGCAGTTACATGTCAAATCAAAGGTGACGTTTGTTTGCGTTGTCTAACTAAAGGCAAAGGAAGATCTCATAACAACCTGACACTGAATTGTTATTTCACTCTTTCACCTTATTTTAGCCTATACGCTCTTCAGTTTACAAAATAAAAGTACCATATTACATTTACAATTTTACATACATAAAATGTTACTCTTCGATTTTTATTACGGATATTGTCTTTGTCTATGTTCATTCAATCGTTTTGTGCATGAATTGGAACGTGAGACAACGTAGCATGAACCACAACAACCACGTAGCGTCGTGGCTTGCAAGCTTCGATCAACAACTTGCAAGCGTTAGTTTGGTTACAGCATTATTTAACACTTGATAGATGGCGCTAGTAGTACTTGAAATACGAAAATAAAAATGGTTAAAACATGTTGAACTTGTTGAAGGAAGGTTAATAATGTGAAACGAATCATACCAACACAAGACCCAAAGTGTATCGATGCGACGACCAGTCTTTTCATATAATAATATTCAAGGAAAATATGTACCTATGCCTTTTAGCTTCATAAGTAAATCATATTCTTTTGATTTAACCTTTAAACAAACGCGAGCCCCTGTGGATATTTAGGAAAAAACTAGGTTTGTTGCTGGGTAATTAGGGGATCTCCGCTGATTTCTTTTTTTTTTTAAAGTGAAGGGACAGGTTTTTTGGGTAGTAAATACTTACTTTTATCTATTAACAACTTGTTATTTTACGGCGGTGGTAAAATAGTTTCCATTATACAATCTGTTTAAATTCCTAGACTAGTTGTTTTCTCTGGATCTGCTTGTGTCGCTTAAAAATATATGTATTTTATTTTTTGTTTAATACGCATCATTCACAACTAAAAATACATATCATTTTTTATATTAGTAAAGCCAATACATAGTTTGGCACGAATAAACAACGGTAAATAATTTACCACTATTACCCATAACTTCACACGATCAAAAAACATACATATATTACCGAATTTTGCAACATAATGTATGTTAAACTACAATAATATTACATAGTTTATGAATTTGAACGCATACCAAATGGTTCGTGTATGTAACGCATACACACGGTGCTGCACGCCAAAGTTTTTATATATATCTGTTACGATAGCATTACAGTCCTCTGT
Organism: Carcina quercana; assembly: GCA_910589575.2. NCBI lineage: Eukaryota > Metazoa > Arthropoda > Insecta > Lepidoptera > Depressariidae > Carcina > Carcina quercana. The sequence continues at coordinate 3,037,410 of OU342436.1, forward strand.
GATATCTGTAATAGTTAAGGAATAATCGCAGTTAGAAGAGCTTGCAAATACTTTTGTATAAAACTCAATAGATGGCGTTAGTTGTATCTAAAATATTGTATTATTACAGTCTGTGCTAAAATACATTGAAACCACAATCTATAGATCTCGCTCAATTTTTTTACAGTTTCAATTTTATTAAAAGCAAGAAATAGATATGTAACATTGAAATGTATACATATGTGAAAACTACTATGGCAACAAAATCGGTTATGAACGATTACATGAGCTTTTTGAAGGGATTTGCCATAATCACTACATTCGGCAAGCGGATTGGAGATCGCAGTATGTTAATATTGCATAGGTAGATGTCCATCTCCTGAATTTCCTGAGTCGCCTTTTACGTCACCCGCGGGGGTGACATGGGGTAGTCCCATTCCAAAGCTGAAATCATGGCACGTTAAAATAGCTGTTTTTGCAACTTCAGCTCTATAAAAAACCAGTAAACAGCTTTAGCAGCTTATCTGTCGGATCTATGTATTTATGTTATCTTCAGCAACATGGTATGTAACGACCGCTTATCTATGATAACTTCGCTTTTTGAAAAAAATTAATTGCTTACATTTACACGCACACACTCACACACATACTTTATTATATGTATAACTTAGTGCTTAAGTAATAAACCAAATATTGGTTATTAGATCTTATAAATTATATAATCCGGAGGGGTGAGGCGCTGGATGCTGAAATACAGGTTTCTACCTAGTTCAGCAACGGAGGCCTTTACACTTAATTTTGTCCAAATTTTTAAACATAAGTAGTTTATAAGTAAATTGTACCTAAATTTTCTGGAGAATAAATACTTTTTATTATTATTATTATTTACAGATAAGAAAACATGACTTAATTATGATTCATTTCATCGTTTTCACGTATCATTAGCATTCTTTCCTCCTTGATGTATTAATGTATTTACAAGAGGTAGAATTTTGAAGAAAACAAAACTGCAGGCTTAAAACTGCAGGTTCAGTAATAACTTGAACGCTGGCTAATGCTGGCCACTAACTAAAGACTAAAACAGATCACTGAATCGACAAACGCTATTCGCATACCCCAAATATTTTTGTAACACATATCCAAACGCCACCGGCCACCGCGCACAACGGCCGAATAAAAAGTAAGGGGTGAAACGATGTGTTGACAGACGGAGGTGGGGAAACTATTAGGCTAAACTTTACGTGCCAAACTTAGAGATAAGCTAGGAGTTAGACTTGTATACAAAAAAGAAGACTCCTTTTTAAAAAAAATGATGGCTTTAACCAGTGGTTATCTAGCCAATGACGAGTTCTTCAGCTTTCTCAATAAAATCTATAATGTCTTTTATCACTTGTTTTGGATTCTTGACGAGAATTTCAAAGGCTAGCCTTGGTTTCAACATTATTCGAAAGAATCCATATGCCGAATGTACTCGACATGGTAAACTCTTCCGATCGCGTCGAAACCCTCGCAATTTTGCGTAATTGATACTATAACACCGTCCGTGACACTTTTTGCACTATATCACACCATTATAACACAAAAAACACACATAACAGTATTATTAAACAATTAACAAAATTGCAATGAACCACCATTTTTCAAGTTCGCGCCAAGAATCAGAAGGCTCCTTACTGTTGATTGAAAACTAGCGTGGTGACTAACTAGGCACCTACGGTTTTTTTGTAGGGGAAATATTTATAGATATTTGACTCCTTAGGAGGTAAGCCGGGTTATGTTGAATTTCCATGCACTAAACCCCCTCGGTGTTCATCCTCAGCGCAAGTCGAGGAGCCCTGGCAACTCCAGCGGAAAACTCCAGTGCTCCTTTCGCACTTTGATGCATTCAGCCATTTAGGCTAGTCAGCGACGTCTTCGCAGCTCCAGGCAGCAGCGGGGCAGGACCACTACCACTGCCTTCTTACCGCGTCGCTTGCAGTGTGACCGTGATGGTATACAAGTTCACTAGGATAGTCACTAAGCTAGTAAGTTTGCTCTTAGCAATAAGCGAGGCTATTTATAGTGTGCCGTAGGCGTAAGGATTCCTAATTGGCAACGGACCCATACAAAAATGCGAAAGTTTATTACCTCTTAGCGCCTCAAAGGAACAAAACAACTAATCCTGATAAGATAATATTAAATCAACAATAACCCAGTTATGCAACAATGATAGGTTATGTTTTGTATTTAAAGCATAACGATCCCGTTATTTCGATAATTCCACCTTGACCTAATATTTGCAGATAGCGAATATTTTGTAGTATTGTTACTATTTAGATGTCCGCTAGGTTATCTGCTACGCATGTAGTGACCTGGGGTGGTATCTTATATTCGCAGCTTTGTTCGCACGGCTATACAGGTCAAGTTATACATTTCCAGTATACAAAAAAAAATATTGGATAAAACTATTGTGTAACAATAGTATAGCCATACAGTCTGTCATAGTATACGCTGAACTAGCATCGTCCGGGAGTCCATTCAATGAGAGGTCAGCGTAAACTGGAATGTATAGCTTGATGTGCAGCCGTGTGTACTATGTCACCGCCTCCGTGGCCTTCTATTATTGAAGGAAAAATCTTAACGAGAATTCGCTCAGAACAGAAAGCTCCCATACAAAATTTCTTTTACAGTAACCTTTTTAAATAGAATAAATAGTTGACTCAACATCAGATTATCATGGGGTGAAATGCATTTCATTAACGTTCAACTTTATGTAAGCTACGATAGCCGCTACGCAGCTTATGGTCCCTAGATGGCGATTTGAACAATAAAAAAGTGTGTAAAAATGAAAATTGTAATTCACTGTGAAGTTCTATGCAATTTAGATAATTACTGCAAAAGGCCAGATATACAATTTTAAAAGATTATGGTTAAAGAAATAATTAGTTGTGCCGTTGATGAAGAGCTAAGATATTGAGTAGAGTACTTTTCTATTATAGAAGTAGATCAACCATTGACCACAATTTCCACTGATCGTATGTTAATCCTAATACTCGCAAATTACAAATTTAATGTGAAACTCCTCAAAAATAATTTCGTTGTATTGATAACAGACGGCGCCAGCGACACATTCAGTTCTCTGATTATAAGATCACGCCGTCACGAAGCGATTCACAATCTCACCGTACTCGAATGTTTGCGTCGAGATAATCTGAGAAACAAGGCCGTTTTTTGTTGGAGATAATTCTGGCGCAAGTTAAAAACAGAATGCTGTTTAAGGCGATTTCACCGACAAAATTTCATAAGTACTAAGTTTATTTTACCATAATCTTTAAAAATAGGTTATCCGGCTTTGTATAGTAATTATCAGAAAGTATCATTAACATCCGCCTTCATACTAAATCACAATTTACATTTTTGCATTTAAGGAACGTTTTTCTTTATTTTTTTAAAAACTAAATATGTATTTTCTTTAATAAAATGTATTCTATTGCCTCGTTATCTTAGATTTCAAAAACATACAAGGCATCGACTTGTCATTATGTTTGTTTGATTTGAAATTTTGTCAGATTGGAAAAAAATAAACACCTCAGTCACTAAAATGTTTTAATTTATTAGTTGCCATCCAAAATTAGATATTAAGTTTTTTATTACTTTCCTAATCGGAATACAAATATTTATCTTCGTCTAGCTCGATATGACGGAATTCTTATTATAAACATTTTAAAAATGTTATTAAATACCATTCTGTCATAGTTTTGCTTGTTAAGACAACAAGCTTTGAAGTATTACGAGAATGCAAGTCTTCAAACAAAATAACTTGGAAATCTAGTTTAACATCATTTGTTTAGTATGTAATCGTAGAATACCTCATTCTAGTAAATATTACCAATTAACTGGATCATACACTACTTTGACGTTAAGTTATAAGGGAGGAAAGTGACAGAGTGGTTAACAAAGTGACGAATTGGTGGATACTAATAATTTGACGCACAAAAGTTGACCTTTTCGCATTTTCAAAGTTTAGAAAACAACAACGAAACATATTTTTCTAAGAATCTACTTTAAGTCTGGTCTGTTTGTAGAACCAATCTTTGGTATGTATAAAATTAGTCTCTTCTCTTCTTATTTCTGACCTGCCATTGTATCTTCATTTTTCTATGTTCTCTTGGTGTCAAATCTTTAACTAACTTTTTACGAACATGATATCTTTCTATATCTTTACGTTTTACTTCTGCAACTTTTTCAGGGTTTAGTTTTCTTTTTTCACGACAGCGTCGCTGTCTTTCAGCAGCAGATAATGGCATTTGTTTAATCCGCCTGACGATAACACCTTAAATAAATAATATAATGGATTATCTAACAACCAATACAAGAAAAATAAAAATTATCTATTATGTAATCAGATAAGGCTTTCAAATTCCTTACAAAATTACCACTCCACCACTCAGTCACATTTTTTTGTGACAGAGGTGTCTTGTGACTGAAGTGTAAAATATTAGTGTTCTAGGTTCTAGTCCTCTACCGATATACATCAGCAGAATTGTGTGTTGCCGACTAGGAAAAACAAGAAGGCGGCCGGTCACTAAAGCCAAGCTTCGAACAAAAATCTTCGAACCCCTTTAGTATATAAGCATTCTGAGCGAATTTCCGTTAAACTTTCAAACACTTTGTTCACAAAGCTCCAAACCCCCTTGCTACATGATCTAAATTGTCAGTAATTATTAACTTTGTAGCTTCCTGCATGGCGCATGACGATTTCAGCTTTATTGATTTAACAATCTAGAAGCGATACGTATCAAATTGTTGGCCTATTGTTTACTTTCCTTCTTTCGTACAGACATGCGCTACCAACCAGGCGAATAAATCAATCAATCAGCGGGCTATTAATTTGGGAATATGGTCTTTCTGATTTCAAAATCAATATTTTAAATCAATAAAATATATAAATACTTTTTGTCAGACCGCGTACGTTTCAGAAACGTAATAACCTGCGTAATAACCTCACTAATACGTATTTGCTTATCAAAAGTATTAAACATAAAGACTTCCTTGACTTAGACCAAACTATGCGGACTTTGAACCATTCACTGCTTTATTCAACGTTATCTGTGACGCACTGGACTTTATCAAATGTACGATAAGTAAGATAATAATAGTTTGCACTGTTGTATATTGTTACAAGACAATCAGGACAACCAATTCACACAACTATAGGAAACTTTAATGTTTCCAGTTGACGTATCTAGATGGAGAGACATTGCTCAAGTCCCTACAGATGGAAGCTGCAATCTAGCATACATGACAATATGTAAGATGGCGGTGGAAGCTGCTGCCCGTCTTCTGGAATATTTCTGCCGTAGACTTCTTTACAAAAGAAATTGCATGTTCCTTGCGCTTGTCCTTAGCGCTGATAAACTACAGTTTTGTAATATCTTCCATATATAAAATATTATTATTTGAGACAGGGGTCCATCAGGCCCAACCACTCACTGCGACCTTGATAGATCTATTGTGACCCATATGTGGTTAAAGTACTTCCCCGAGGCCCACTCCGATCATATACCGGACGCTATCTCCAGGGGTGGAGAGCTTAATATCCTTTTGGTGTGACGATTCACGATATGGCCTCCAAGGTACTTTTGTCTACTGTGATGGAGTGCATCGCAGTGGCAGAGGATGTGGGTGGGTGTCTCCTCTCCCTCTTTACAGAATCTGCAAATCTTATTGTCTCCTAGACGCAAGTAGGTCAGTATATTCAATGACGTGGAAACAGTTTTCACTTTGACTTTGTCGCGCTGGCTTTCTGTACAATCACTGAACAAGTAAATTTGCTTTAGCCTTGACCTTAATATCACCTGATGAAAAGTGACGATAAAGCCTTGGATGGTAAGCGTGCGCACCTACAAGCCTCAACTTACTGGCGATGGCTCTGCCTTTCATAATGGAACACAACGATGCTATTAACACTGATATTTGACGTCAGACTTCGGCGTGGTTAGCCAGGCGGACATAGAAAATGCCTTACCACCAAACCAACCGAATACCGATGGGTAATATTGAGCTCGGGTTCTCCGTTGTTAGTTCAAGCTACTATGCCACGGAGGTGGTTGTACAATGAGAAGTTTTATAATTAGATACTTTTCTTGGAAGACGAGCTTACGTGAGCCAGATCAGTGCGTCTACCATGAGTTTACGCAGGCGATAACGTATATCGAATACTATCAGAAATGCTTCTCAGTCGAGATGCGCGTGACAAGGACAGAGCGATAGTTATACTCGTTATCGACTGCGTAAACTCATGGTAGACGCACAGATCTTCCTGCAGTCGTTATCCTCAAAATATGCTAATCATTTAAAAACCGTACACAAACGATATAATTCTGAACTGGATTTAACGAACTAAACTAGGAGCCATCAGGCACTGTCGACTATGACTTTCTATAATTTATATAATTGTTTATGCACTTGGTCGCCGGTCGACGGCCTATGTTTTGGTCGCCTAGAGACCGAGTCGCCGCAGTGCGTAACGACTCTAACAGTACTTACTTCTATATTCCTGCTATCTAAGTCTGTCAAGAGGGAGCCACTGTGAAAGTATATTAAGAATCGCGTTCGTTACAATTAATTCCTAACAAATTCCGCAACATGGCCGCATTTCATATTTTCATTACCTACGCTTTATTAATAACACAAGGTCTCGTTAAAACATAGCAGTCGCCCTAAAACATTTGCGTCCTTATGATAAAGGTCAGGTCCGAAGATTGATCGTGAATACCAGACGGTACGAGTATCTTATCTTCGGAACACATTAAACATTCCTGAAGCACAATAATTCCATTATCGACTACGTGGCTTAGCTGCAACGATCGATTCAACTGATAAATGCATATCGTGGTCATATAGTCCACAGTGAACGTGATTCCGAAACGTGAGCCGTTGACATTTTAAATCGGGATTGTTCATATCGCAAGGTCCGTTATTCCGAGGTTCTAGATCTTCTAGATTCCAACTGCCTCAGTGGCTACACGGACTCACAATTTGGAGGACCTGGGTTCGATTCCCAGTGGGCAAAAGCCGGAACATAAATAGAAAGGATGACGTTTGCATATACGCGCGCGCCATATTGCCGATCCTTGCGCGGGTCACTTCCTTGCGAAGAAGGGTGAGGTATCGCGGATCGGTGGGAGGCGGTGCGTTCTGTATGTAGCGTTAAATATTGTTGGTACGGGACCCTTCGTGTGCAAGTCCGACTCGCGCTTGAAGGTTTTTTTCTATCTATTTCTATTACAAATCATTTTTTATAATAATAATAATAATCATTTATTTCGGAAAAAATTACATAGTTCCATATTTTGTTAGTAAGTTTTCTAAACTGGGTTAGTAAACACAAAATACAAAAATACCAATAATCATACAAAATCTCAAAAGTATAGACTATAAGTATATACAAACTGTCAATTTTAGAAAGTGTCAACACATAGGAGAGATTAGTTTCTCCTATGTGTTTCCTTTCCTTTCAATAACTTCCCCCAGTGCTGCACAATAGGCCCCTCCCACTTATCAGCAATCATCCTCAGGATACTGTTGCCGCTGCCACACAGCCTGCACATCTGGGAGTTCGCTTTGTTACGTACCAATGCATATAAAAGGCTAACACAATAAATTAGATCCTCCAAAAGCAAAGTCCAAACTTGAAATCACCGATATGTCAATGATAAATTATCAAGGTCACGTACTTTGAATTTGTTTTATATAACAATGCCCATATCATCATCAGCTGGTAAACGTCCACTGCTGGACATAGGCCTCCTTCATGGTACGCCACATTAACCGATCCCGAGCCACTTGCATCCAACGACTATCCGCGACCTTCACCAGGTCGTCGGTCCATCCGTAAATCACCGTAAATATATAAAAGTTGTTAAGAACAAAACCGCGTTCACGCTCTCCAGCCATACTCCTTGTTAGTAAGGTATTTTGGACGAGAAGATATGCCGTAACTCTCCGAACGCTGCCCAGCCGAGTTGGATTCTTCGGTTGACCTCTTTGTCGAAGTTGGACCTACCTAGTTGAACGATCTGTCCCAGGTATACATATTCGTCCACAACTTCGATCGTAGTATGCCCAACCACTACCGGTATAGGTGCAACATGGACATTTGACATTATTGTCCATGTTCATTTTTAAACCTACCTGTTGGGAAACGCTGATATGCCTGCCCATATAGTAAGTGCTTTACAAAGTGGTCTTATATTTATTATAAAAATGAATTCATTATTAACTATTTATTAATTAAGTTAAACCAGTCAAGTTATCAGGATTCGCCATAAATAGGGATCCGAAGTTTTTTTGAATACAATCAAAATTCCCAGTATGTGACAAAAGTTCCCACCAAGAATCGAACCCGGGACCGTTCGTGTCGCACCTGAGTCTAACGCTCTAACAACTGCGCCATTGAGGCCTGTTATCAATTCCGCAATACAAATTGATCATATTTATTTCATTACCTGTCTATTTTTAGGCAATTACTTGTCAAAGCCAGCTTATTTTAAAAAATTATGGCAACAGAAATTTAGTATGGAAGCATTCGGAGAAGGATCTCGTTAATAGAAACTCAGGCAAAAAACCCACCCCAGATGAGGAAATGAAGGGGAGCAGGACTCTCATATCCTTTCGCGACCCATAAATAGGTTAGGAAATACTGCACTACTCTATTTACAAGTAGTTGGTTCCTACATTATCATTGAACGGCTTCTATCACATTACTTCGATCTAAATCGACAAAAGTAATAATTCCTCGAACTCTGCACATGAGTCACTCACTGACAATCAATGAGTACCTATCGATCAATGTGAATGATTAAACGTCTCGACGTTGAACTATCGTTCCCAGGAGATATTACAACAAATCTGATGACAACTCGTGTTCTTACAAGCCCTACTTACTCTTAATAAGAAGTTCACACAGCCATTTTTAGGGGTCTGTACCTCAAAAGGGAGACCCTTATTGGGTTACTTTATTGTCCGTCAAGACCCCTTTTTTTTCAGGATTGCGTGTAGGTATAAAAACTTCAAAGTCAACGCAATAAAAAGGTACGGTCATTTATGTTTGATATGTTGACGATTTTCCTTGTGAGCGTAAGAAAACCTATAGGGTACTAGAGTAGGGGTACCCGTTGACCTAAAGTCCTGTAATTTGACCAGAAGTAAAGTCTAACAGCACAAGCGTGGGAATGAATCTGATAACCAGGATTTTTAACTTGTATCACATTAAAATCACCGATTTAAGATTCAATCGGCTTAACATTCTCCTCAGAGCATTGTTCGGTGACCTTATCTATAATTTGGGTATGTTAATTATTAATATTCTGTATTAGTTAGTAGTATTGTAAATTATTATTATTCTGCCCTTAGTCCGACGTTTACAAAAATGTATGACGGTTTTGCACTTTGCCTTCATCTAACTCGATGGTAAATGACGATAGTGTCGTTAGATGAATCGCCACGACTGACGGACTTTTTCAAACATATTTGCTATATTCACTACGACTGGCAGCCTGGGTGCGCAACCCACGAGCCTCAAACTAATGAGAAACAACAGTGCTATTATCGCTGCTGTTTGACGGTAGACTTAGGTAACATGGTGGTAGGTAGCCAGGCGGACATAGAAAATGCCCTACTACCAACCAAACCCCACTGGGAATCGAACCCGGTACATCCAGATTGTTAATCAAAGCGTGTAGCAATTAGGTCACGGAGGCGGTTAAACCTAACCAGGGTGAAAAAGGGCTGACCCACGCTGACGCAGTAAAAACGCATTGTATACGGACTCTACAAAGCAATTCAAATTTCCACCGAGAAGGCGTTAACCAAACCGAGTACCGATAGGTATCCCCACTGGGAACCGAACCCGGGACATCGAGATTGTTAATCCAAGCGTGTAGCAATTAGGTCACAGAGGCGGCTAAACCTAAACATAGCGAATAAGGGCTGACCCACAATGACGCAGTAAAAACGCATTGTATATGGACTCTACAAAGCAATTTCTACCGAGAAGACGTTGGCAACGCAATGGGGGAAAATAGATTGTGCGTCAGTGTGTTAGGCCTTAGGGAAAATATCAGATTGGCGTCATCATCAATGTAACAAGATCTTATTGTATATGTATGAAAAAGTCCGTCAGTCGTGGCGATTCATCAAGGTCATGTCTAACAGTGTACTTATGTAGTTGAAACATCCGTTTGGTTAAAGAAAGAACAGACTAAATAGGGGTCGACTTCTATCATTGAAAATAATTAAAACAAAATATGTACATAAAATAATTTATATAATTTTTCCATTTTTGGTTGAAAAGCAGACAGCTTTTAAAGGCACAAAATATTTTTAGGAACATTTTTTTGTTTCATTGAATAAAAATGGTTTGATTTTATGTAGCTGGCATAAATTTTTGTTTCAATTAAATTAACAGTTCTGCACTAATCTATTGCTAGATTTTAAAATCAGTATCCCACAGTTGATTATGGTATGATTTTCCCAAATAATATTTTCATTGAAAGTTTAATTAATTTTGACATTACAATACAGTTATTGCTAATTAATTAGTCACTTTTTAACAAATTGGACCAGTAACACATATAGATATAATGTGTCAACATGAACAAAGTTTTAAATAAATAAATACTCGTTGTTAACAAAACTTCAAATGCAAAAAATACATTATTGTACTGATTAGATAAAAAGTTTCATTTATCACTCCTAAACACTTAAATCTGTATACTTACATATGTATCATTATAAAACTAATATATTATTCCTTAAAATCTAAGAGCCACTGTGTAACAGTGAATTTATTTTAAAAGTTAAATTATTTTTGGTATATGTTATACATTTAATATATAAATACAAATGTAACATATAATAGTTAACATTAGCTTTTATTTTAATGGACATAGACAATTTTTATTAGATATAAGATGCAGCATATTGATATATCTCTGCAGTCCTAAGCATAACCAATACTTGCTTGATTATGCTTTTTTAAATCTATACTAATATAATAAATGCGAAATTGAGTTTGTTTGTCCTTCCATCACGTCGTAAATGAGAATCAGAAAAGCTTAGTTTTGTGTGTAGGGGTAGTTGAAGGGCCGGAAAAGGATAAATGCCACTTTTTACTTTGTTTACAAGTGGTTGATGTGGAAAAATTTCGGAAGACCACGCAAACTCATAGGCAGACAGTAGATAATGAATAGATTAAGAATATAACACTGAAGCTGTTATTGCTTGAAATAAACAACATAGCTCTAAAAGATTTTTCATTCCAAATGAAATTATTTTTTAGTGTTATCTGTGGTGATTATACGCTTAGGACAACAGATCTAGTGTCTCTTTCTATCTGCCAAATTATCGCAAATAGACATAAACATCATTTTTGAACATTCCAATTTATGACAAATATTAAATTTACAAAAATCTCAGTATTTAATCGTTTCACATGTGTTCACAATGATCAGCAAATTGAACAACACAACTTCGTCCATGATCCATTCGTAATGTTCAACAAAATATTACAAATGAAGAATAGCCACATTTCTAGCCTCTAACAATAACCTAGCTAAAACAAGCATTGTTCAAAAGATTTTATCAATATTGCATAGTTAATAAGCTGCTGCTGCACAACTGCTTTATAAGCTTATGTTTCAAAAGACAGCAATGTACGGGTCACAAATTATTACAATACAATATCATTAGGCAGTGATATATTTAAAAAATACCTATTTAATACAAGTTATGGACCTCCTTTGTCCGGAAGCGGTGGTAAACTGTAAGACTTGCCATCGGGAGTCATCCAACAGGTCGGGGGATCGTGATTATGTCTACCAATGCTTTCCGTTACTTTTCCAGCATTGTTTATCCTCAACTTTGCTGGACAGCATCTACTGAAGAAATACCAACAGTACCAAAGTTGGCTGCCATAAGCTTTTTTGTACATAAACCGGAACGTGTGGTTTTGATAAATAAATAGCTTGGAATTCCCTCTGGTGTTAATGAATATACCTGAAACAGAGCAGTAACCATAAATAATGTAAAAAGGTGAACATAATTACTAACTAATCGGGAACCGAGAAGAAAAATAAAACTAAAATATATTTTTAAAGTTTTTAATAAATAATTTGGCCAAGTCACGGAGTCGATATCGTAAACAAACCTGTTCATCGTAATAAAAAAGGAGGTTTAAATAAAACAACACAATACTAAAAATATGGTTTATCAAAGCTAAATTTCTAATAGTTGTTAAAACTTTTTAGTCTTGAGGGATTTTTTGGGAATTTGTTTTAAAACAGCATGTTATAGTGATATTGTTAGACACTTATGTTTTTAACTTTATTTATTTATTTAACGATAGTAATTTAGTTTGTAATCCACTAAAACAGTTTGACAAATACTTTGAAAGGTTTTTGTTACTATCACAACACTGTTTCCAAAATATTGAGGCACAGGTATTAAACCGAATATAGTCAACACAGAGTCGTATGATTCAAGAAAGGATTTACATTATTATTACGAAAATAATGCTTTTATCAGAAAGAACAACTTCCTTGTTTTCAACCAACACTTTTAGACATTTGACAATGACAATTGACATTTAAACATTCGGATACATTAACATTTGATCTGCAGTGAACTTTATCAATGAACGAACGTCGTATCCGATTTTGCCGGAACAGTGCCACGCTCGCTGTTGGATTGTTTGTGAGAAACGAAACGCGGGATTTGACCGATTTTGACCTGTGTGACTGTGTGACTGCGTGCCACAAACTATATAAACCTTGTGCGTGTGTGCGTGCGTGGGTTTGACATTAATTGAGCGTCATGCGTATTTGTTTTTATTTTGATTTATGTAATGTATCTGCCTTTTACATGACTTTTCATTTGTTAAAATAAAGTAGATTTGCATAATTATTAATTTTTAATGATATGTGTTTATTTAACAAACATTGTGACCTATAGTTACGTAGGTTATATTTAAATGGAACAGTGAAGTGCATGTTACAAATAAATGTTTTGTAGTTTTATTAATAGTCAATTGATTACTGGCCAGTAGACGTTGATAAATAAATAAAACATTAACTAGTAAAAAAGTGAAGACTGTGTTTTATTTAAAAAGTTTCCCTTACAGAATGCACCCAGAAAAAATATAAAAATAAATATTAACTCCATATTACATTTTCAGTGGCAAACTTTGTACCAACAAGGAAAGGAAGTCTTCTGTTAGTTCATGATGGATATGCATTCAGATTGAAGAATAAACTAGCTTATGGAAAGAAACAGTGGTACTGTACAGCGAGAACCAAGACTGGCTGTAATGTGGATGTGACCACAGTCATTCATCGTCTTGGACAAGTAATTAAGAGGGTAAGAGCCAAACATAATCATCCTCCACCAGGTTTCTACAAAATGAATGATGGATCCTTTAAAATTGTATAGATTTCATGTTGAATTATTATAAATCATTATTTGCATATCACTTCCATTACATTTATTAAGACATAAATTGTGTAATTAATAGTAAAACATGAATGCCACAAAATGTTACTGTATGTAAACATTACATGCAGTTTTAAAAAATGTCAGCATTTCTTTTATCTTCTTTAAAGCATAATTCAAAATAGAAATCTTGCCATTTCATTACTATTAAAATGAAACAGGAAATAATAATTTAAGACTTAAATTTTTATAATTTATTTTTAAGTAATTTTTAATATAGAATAATATCTAAAAGACTGAATATTGACTGTCTACCTCAAAATGACCAAACTTTAATCGATAATAATTTACATCTTTACTGCAGTGTTATGTACTTATTGACTTTAATAATAGATATAGCTTTTACTATTAGTATTACTATTTAATAATAGTTTTACAATAAAGACTGATTTTTATTGAAACCATGTGTTTGGTTTTATTTTAAGGAATTAACTTTTTTTTGAAGTATATTTTATAATTTTTCTTTTACTGCTTTAGTGCTCTGATAGTAAAGGCTTGGAATAATTCTGCTATATTTGGTTGTATAAATCATGTATGATTATTTATGTTCTAATATGACTGTCAGTCTTAAAAATACTCAAAAATTTATAAAGTTTATTTGATACATATAATAATTGTGACTTTTAGTTTAAGTATTGACTGATGTATGTTTGTACTTACATTAATATTACCTTTAAACATTGAATATGTCTTAATGTCCGAAAGTGTTCATCTTGATTATTATTAGAAATAATAGCATTAATTGCAGGACTCTAATCAATCAGAAACATTCAGGAATGGATATTACCTATAATATAATTGTTATTTTTACATTTGATTATTGTTATGTGCTCAATTAAGATAAGGCCATGTATTTGGATGTCATTTTTAAATATACTAAGTTGTAAACCATATTTTTGTTTTTTATTTACGAGATTGTAAATAATAAAAACCGTTTTTCCCCCAAAGGGTAAAAAACGAATATTTAGGTTTCAGCCGAAAGGCTTGACCCACTTGAGATAAACCCTTCTGAACATCAGCGCCCTCTAGTAGTTTCATAGTGCAAATACACAGCGCGTCGGTGATTGGCTGTGCTGTAACGGTAGTGGGAGGTGTCAGCGCGGCTGTCAGGCACGCGAGTCGCGTGTCTCTTCAGTACCGAACCTGTAAGAATCGGAAGCGAGGCGGAAGCCGGCAAGAGATTATTTGGTGGGTCAAGCCTTTCGGCTGAAACCTAAATATTCGTTTTTTACCCTTTGGGGGAAAAACGGTTTTATTTAGGTGTTCGAGCCATCCGGCTTGACCCACTTGAGATGTTTATTATCTGCCGGCGCTGACCCAGCGTACTGTGAATTAATTGTGTGTGGTTTGTAGGAAACCGGTCCGAACATATGACTTCAAATTATATTTTAAGCTGATCTTCCCAAAAATATACATAAATACATGAAGAAGCCTGTCTTATACAAATCAAGTTAATACCAAAATCTCAAAAAACGAGTACATTGTATAACAAAGCCTCAAAATCGGACATAGTAGGGCAGGCCCTCTTGCTGTTCCTTGATCTCACTTCCTTGAAACAGTCCCAGAGCGTTTGAACTGTTATGCCAATTTCCCTTGCGTAGTATCACGCACATGTCGAGTTTTGTTAGACCAGTTGTCTGAAGCGATTGCGGCTCGAAAACTGCCAAGAGAGCCTTATATGTTTGCGTTTCTAAATATCTATCGAAGCTGGACAGCTATAAAGACACTGAGGCTGCTTTCACCTTATTTCCGGTGGTGATAATTAAGTTTGTCAAGGTTAGATCCGCTCTACGTTTTCTTCTTCTTCCGATATATGGATTAACATAGGGATCCAAGAGATCTAGTTTAATTTCTTTATTCTTCAACAGACACCAATCCGGCTGACCATAATTAGTCCTGTCCGTTTCAGAGCCGAAAGACGGCCCTAATATGATTTTGTTTTTGGAAATAAAATGTCGATCTTAGTTTACGTTGAATAATGTCAAGACATGAATGCGGCGGCCTGAGGCTAAGAGTATTAAGGTGTCCTGCGGCTAAGAGTAATATGTCACTACGTGCTGAAATGCTTAAAATCAAATGGAAACGTATATCAACGCTTATTTGTAATAACCACATGAAAAGGTCTGATACATCCTATACGATGATTTTTTCCTTTAAGGGGTTTTCCACAGAATTTCTCTGTCTCCTTCATTAGCGGATGTAATCGGCTCACCCTGCGAAGGTTTTATAAGCGTGGCAACTGTTGGACTGTATGGACATGTATTGTTTTGGTGGCTGGTAGTATTTTCCTGGTTTTCAAAAAACAAGTTCTGAAGGGCTCACGGCCGTAACTCGTCGATCGTAAGATCGTACGTCTTTGAGAGGCTCACCATAAAGCTTTCTCCCGTCTCGGTGCTATAAAGATATAGTGGCCTTGGGAGATGGTCACTCGTGGAATCAATGCTGGCGTGGGGAAAAAACACCTCCAGTGTGTACTATTTCCATGGTTGGCTGAAGGCATCTGCGTACTAGCTTTCGGTGTCCTTGTGCTCATCGCTCATATATTAGAGCTACATGTACATGAATGTAAATAAAATGATTTGATTTGGATAAAGAAATAGAATATATATAATTTATTTAGGTTACTTTGAGATCGTAAACTAAACTAGTGCGGATGACCGCCCATAGGAAAACATCTATTTCTGGAATTCCCATCCTCCAGGAAATTTCTTATTTCGTGGTGTCTAGGTGCCACTCTTGCTGGGACTTCAGTATGGACAGACTGTCTGCGAGGCCATCGCATCTGCGTGGCAAATACTTTAGTACCACTGTGGTATTATGGAAGTCGGTCAGGTGTTAAGATTTTGAGCCAATATGGAGGAGTATTCTTTCATCTCGTTCATCCCTGTATTCTGAGACTGCTATCGGATAGTCAGTTTGGGAAACGATCGTTCTTCCTTGGAGCTCCCTCCATTCTGATCGTAAGACTTCTAACAATACCCATACCTGCCAATTATTTTGGTGTTCCAGCCTAAACCGAGGTCTGGTGCGTCGGTGGCCACAAAAGCTGAAGGTGGATCAGCCTGGAGCCATTTATATGTGTTGGAGTCACCAATGTGGTTCTTCATTTGCTTGGTCAGGTAGTCAGAACGATTTGTGTTTTCCCATATCATGTCACGATGTTGCTGCGATATGTGTGAGCCCGCAGCATAGAACATTCCGTGGGGCAACGTTTCAAGCCGACCAAAAACAAAATTACTTAAGAGTTACTTTGCATCCTCCTAAATCCGTCGGACTTTTATAATTGTACCTGTGATAATAATAATATTCTTGATATTTGTTTTATTTTCTTTCACTTTTGAGTTAGGTAAGAGTTTTTTTGTTAGAAATAGTATTCCAGTTGAGGCCCAAATATTCTATTTGTTGCTTATGCACTAAGTCAGATTTTGCGGTGTTTATGTTCCAACTTAGCTTTGTCAAAAAGCAAATGGTCCAAATCGTCTGTTTTTCTAACATGGTTTTGTTTAGTTTATTCATAGGCAAAAAACAACAACAACATCAAGATAGACTATCACTCGAATTCCATTCTGGCGAAGTATAGAGGCCACTCAATCGATCGGGCACTTGATAGCCAGAGGGGTAAACGGCTAATATTATAAATAATGCCTTTGAAAACGAAGAAGTACCTTCTGTGTGGTTTACAAAAGAGTTTTACCCAATAATCATATTTTTGTATCGATTGAGATACCTGTTTCAGACTTATCATTCGAACATTTTGGTGGCCGTACAATGTGGGAAAGAATGCCCGAGCCCCCGCAGTGGGGACCCATATAGCTCGCCGATGATGACGATGTGGGAGCCGTCAGATTTTTCTCTTAAGAATATTTTAAAAAAAAACCATAATGGAACACCTATGTACAACCTATGCTTACGAATAAAGATTTTGACTTTTGGAAGTCCTTTTCAACTCGAAGCTTTGATATTTATTGCATCAATATCTCAGAGGATCTCGGTTCGAATTAGCTGCAATTTTCGACTTTTAATATTTCGTACGGTGGTTTTATAAGAAAGGAATATACCTACTGTATTCCTTCTACTTCCAGCAAACTAAGAATTGCTTGCAGAGCAACCAGTGATTCCCTCGGGCAAATCTGATCCCGTACTTCACCTGCATGCAAATATCTAGATTAAGGCATCCTTCCGTTAGCCAGGGCAGAACTATTTTTGTAGGTACTGCTTCTATTGTTCTCTGGTTTCGGTCGAAAGTTTCAGACGTTTTCTTTTCGATCGCGGTGCTGATTTGCCCATTGAGTTTTACCTGAATTATTATGTGCTGATGCCGGTAGAAATTTCTTACCAGTTTTGCGACTGGGGCTTGTCGTTATCGTTAAAAAACGTATAGCCCCCCCCCCCCCTTCTGCCTCCGTTAGTTCCTCTTCCTAGAAGAGATAAGTATCCAATGGGGGAATATCAGGTAAAATGACATTGAGCACCTTATTCGGGCGTTTATGTCTATTGTTTGGTCTCTTCTACCATATGTGTATTGCAGCGAACCGTCACTGCCTTTCCTGAAAGCGCGTTGTTGATTTAAGAAGTTTTTCTGGATCTCCACCTGCAGATTTGGATCCACCTTTAAGCATTTTTCATGAAAGGTCAACTCCAAGATCAAGTCAGTCCGTTCCAGTTGACAAACTGAGTTCCAGGCGGGTGTTGATGTTGCTTGGAGACTATTCAGCTTTAGTCCGGCGAAAAACAGGAGTTGCTGGAACGTCTCCTGAGCCTCGGCGTAATGGGCGTTTATCCAGACATCTTTATTTAAACGTAAACATATTCAACCTGGCTTAAACAGTTTTGGATCAGTATATGCTAATTTCAGCTCAGCTTCAGATTTACGTGGCGTGAAGTTACGGACGACAATAGCGTCTGTTTCTGAGGCTGTAGCTAACGATTTTAGTTCATTCAGCTTCCTCTGTGATGACGCAATTTGTGCAGTCAATATATCTTTTCCTGTCTCCACGGGAGGTTTACAACAGTTTCCTGCGTACCTGGTTACGCTACATAGAAAGAAAGTGCTCGGAAAATCTTCGGGTAGAATGTTATCTTCCTATGGTTCATCCCACTCTGAAGTGGGTTTGATCTGACAGTAAGTGCATCATGCGTTCGAAGCAGGAGGTTTGCATGTCGGTGAATGTTTATTCCCGACGGGAAGATTTGGTAGTGGGATGTCCCAATGGGGACTCTCTTCGTTTCCTTGAGGAGCTGGCTTTTGAGGTGCGTCTCGGGTTGAGAAGTTGCATCGTGCACATAAAAAGCTCATAGGACCTCGCGTAAATCCTCACCATGACTATGTGTAGAGAGTACAGTTCAGTAGAGGGTGCGTCCCAGTAGCCAAACGCGTGGTATCATCCTAATGCACCGGTATTTTTTCTCTGACAGTGAGGTATCGTCTGGTGAGGGTCGATCCCTCTTCTGTAGGGACTGCGACTCGCAGCTTTGCTTACGTTGACAGTGAGAGGGATTCGCCGAACAGGTCCGACTGGGATAAATCTTCGACCTCCTACGGCATCCAACCACCAAAGTAGTTGTCGACAATGACTGCCAAAATCGTTCTCTTCTGTTGGAACAGGCCTAGGCACAGTTAGTCCATGACCATAGGTGCCATGATCTGTACTGAAGCCAAAACATCACAGTCAGTGAGACGTCATTGTGATGTGATAGAATGCTTGCGACGTGTTACGTGTTGTATGAAAACGTGAGTCCAGTCGTATCATTGATACGACAAGGACTTATCAATCAATGCGTTTGGTCTCATCAATAGATATCTCAAGAGTCGGCTGATGCGACCCGAAGCCTTGGCAGGTGTGACTAGACGTCTCGGATGATGCGACAGAACGCCTCGGCAGATGTAACCCGGCGTTTCGGTTGATGCGACCCAACATCTCGGCTGATACTACGCGGCGTCTCGGGTGATATGACCTGACGCCTCGATCAATGTGACTGTCGCCTCGATCAATGCGACTGTCACCTCGGCTGACGCGACGTGACTTTTCGGTCGATACGACTGTCGCCTCGGTTGATGCGACATGAAGTCTCAGTCGCTACGACCGTCGCCTCGGCTGATGCGACGTGACGTCTAGGTCGATACGACTGTCGCCTCGGTTGATGCGACATGACGTCTCAGTCACTACGACCCTCGCCTCGGCTGATGCGACTTATAACCTCAGTCGATACGACGTCGCCTCAGTTGATACGACGTCGCCTCAGTCAATGCGACGTCGCATCAGTCAATACCACGTCGTCTCAGTTGATACGACGTCGCCTCAGCTGATGCGACGTGACGTCTCGGTCGATGCGACCAGACGTCTCAGTTGATGCGTCTCACAACGTTTGGTGCTTTGCAACAACCGAGTTGGTTATTGACTTAGTATCGCTCGTAGTGAGACGATAATGGCGACACACCTGTGAAGCCTGCATGTGCCAGGGGCGACATGCTTGCACCGTTGTTGGTCTGAGTATCGTTCTTAGCGAAACGATAATGGCGACACACCTGTGAAGCCTGCATGTGCCAGGGGCGACATGCTTGCACCGTTGTTGGTCTGAGTATCGTTCTTAGCGAAACGATAACGGCGTTGTGACGCCCGCATGTGCCGGGAGCGACATGCTTGCACCGTTGTTCGTCTGAGTATCGTTCTTAGCGAAACGATAATGGCGACACCATTGTGACGCCCGCAGTTGCCGGGGGTGACATGCTTGCACCGTTGTTGGTCCTAGTATCATTCTTAGCGAAACGATAACGGCGACACCGTTGTGACGCCCGCGTGTGCCGGGGGCGACATGCTTGCATTATATTCAGGTGTTTCGTTGTGGATTGTTTCCCTATCCAACTAAGGAAATCCACAACAAGTTACCATGAAAAAATAATAATAAATGTAGGTATGATTTTACCTGTAATCCTTGTAAATCAATGTCGTCGATGAATTTTCGTGTTGCGCACTACTACGACGCTGAAGATTCAAAAGCGTACTGAAGAGACACGCGACTCGCGTGCCTGACAGCCGCGCTGACACCTCCCACTACCGTTACAGCACAGCCAATCACCGACGCGCTGTGTATTTGCACTATGAAACTACTAGAGGGCGCTGATGTTCAGAAGGGTTTATCTCAAGTGGGTCAAGCCGGAAGGCTCGAACACCTAAATGTATAATATATTATATGTTTAAGAAACATATAACAACAATTTTTCCCTTTTAACTATACTAATACATATTCTATAATCTTTATTGCATACAATAAAATAAAATTTTAATACATGATAACAAAAATTTAAAAGTAGTACGTATTATAAACTAAAAGCATATATAAATATTAACAATAGCAATTACTATAGTAAAAAAGTGCAGGATTCGAAATTAAAATATATATTGTAATTTGGTTACATTTATTATAGGTATATTTAGTTTACAATAAGTAATAATAATAGAACACGTATATATTGCTTAATAATTTAAACTTAATACTCAATAAGTACTCAATGCATATAAAAATTAGGCTTTCCCATGAAATTTGTTGGGTATTTGATAGGAATTCTCATTGGGTCCTCTCGGAAAGGGTTATGGTTGTGATATCCAGTCTCTCTGATGACGTCAAATTCTGGTGTTGTCAAGAGATAGGCTCGGCAGTTTTTCACTTTGGAGCAGTACCAGCGGATGCCACATCGGTTCGAGTATGGATATTTGGAGTAGGTGTAGTTTTTATATTTGAGCATTGGCTTCCCTCGTTTTGATATCATGAAAGTGGCTGCTGAAAAGTAACTTCAATTATTAAGTAGCTCTACTGAATATATATATGGTAACATTAAGGCTATTATGAATTAGTAGGAAAAATTTATATCATTTTATTCCATTAATACTGCCAATCCTTGACATACCAAGTAAAACCAAACCAGTTACCAAAAGGATATCATCTGCCGTCCTGCAGCTAACTAGCGCCTCCATCAGTTTCATTTCTCAATAAACTACAGTACAGTGCCTGTACGTAATTTTCATCGTTCAACAATTTCATTCAAGTATTCACTCAGCGACTTAGTAAATAATTTTTACTGATGGTTGGCTGCAGAGTCTCATTTGATTAAAAATAATACAAACTATTTTTCTAACTAAGTTTTCCAATTATCTACCAATAGCTGCCCACGACTTCGTCGTAGGTTTAGAAATTACTTGTTGGATTGGGATAAAAATTATTAGACTTATTTTCATAAATTCAGAATTATTATTATTTACAGTATAAATTAACACAATAATATATTCAAAGGTTTTTTGCTGGTCCCAGCTCTAGATCCATCATAGTCGGGCACAGTGCTGGGACTAAAAATACACTACATCGTGCGGCTAATGAGAGGACGATTCAGAGTCACGGAAAACGTCTACAGAGTCGTCATTGGCGATTTAGCTAAGCAGTTACAGGACGCAGTAGAGCGATGATGTAGATGATAGGCCCTTCAACTACCCTACTACTACCCAACAACTACTATACGTAAAATCAAGTTTTTCTGACCAAGGCGTAAAGGACAATAAAATTCACTTTTACATTCATGATATATTAGCATGGATAGGTTGGTGACCGTAGGGTGTTGTTTCGATGAAGTGCCCCTTAGCTAAAGCGATGAGCTTGAAGAGATCTGTTAGCTTGTTGAATGTAACAAATATAACGATAAAATCCAAACTACCACCTGAAGTAGTATATTCCCTATGATCTTGAATAGATCCAGGTTTACTCGCAGAAGCCACAAGCGAATTCCACTGCTTAGTAGTTTTATGAAATATAGTATGAAGTTATCTAAGTCATTCATAGATAGCGGTACCTGTCGTATGCAATCAAAGATTTCTTAGAAAAGTATTAGCTTTACTATTACAGAGGAGTAACAAATTAAACGCCTTATGATAAAATTATCTTAACTTTATTGAATAAAAACAAATTTCGGGTTATCTATACGTAACTTATTTACTTAAATATTAATAGACGTACATATAAAATATTTCGAGGCACTGACGTCACATTCGCGGTCTGCATTTCAATCATTAGTTCATTTAAATTGATAATAGATGGCGCTAGCAGTCCCGTAACATCGATGTTTGCAACCATTTTCAAAGGGAAGGTTTATTGTTACCATTACGTACGCACTATACAGATAAGTCTAAAATATGAGGGACGCTTTACATCGAATTTTGAATAATAATTTTACCTATAATAAAGATTAAGATTTATATAGTCATATATGAAAGGCGTTGGCCTAGGCCTGACACCTGGGGCAGTGGACACAGATGTTTCTTTGCGCTGCCGCTGCCCACACTAAAGAGGTCATGGGCCATGTCGGGCTAACATGGTGCAAAAAATGCACCATGATTGGCCTGTGCAGCTGAGGTGATGGATGTGTACCGGCCGCATTCAGTTAAGCTTTTGGTAGGTTCGGATAGGTATGAGTAGGTTAAGTTAGGTCTGGATAGGTGGGGAAGGAATACATTATCCGATTGCTTAACGGTGAAGGAAAACATCGTGAGGAAACCTGCATGTCTTGAACAGGCATGTGAAGTCCGCCGATCCGCACTGGGCCCGCGTGGTGGACTATCGCCCATACACTCTCTGTAAGAGAGTAGGTCTGAGCCCCTCCAGTGGGGACATATATAGGCTGTTGATGCTGAGGTGGGGAATGGATGTTGGGTAGAGTTCGGCTGGATGTGTTTGGCATAGAAGGGAAATAATAAATGCGTGATATGAATGATGCACGGAGAAAACACGGATGGGGTTGCCATCCGAGTCGCGGAAAAATCGCATGTTCCCGGGACTTGCAAACATGGCGAGAGAGGGTAATCGGAATGGGTTTAGCTGGTGGAAATACAGCACAATGCAATCTCTTTCCCCGAAACGTCGAAAATCTTTGAAAGATTTCCCATCCCAAAAAAGGCTGAAAAAACACTACATAGTTTTTTATATAAATAAAACATAATAATAACATAGCATTAACCTTATTTAAATTAACAGTAAATTTTACAACAGACCAGTAAATAAAATATATAGTGATGTTATAATACTCAGGTCAAAAAATTACGTAAAACATACATTTTTAATACATTCACTTTGTCATATTACAAGGTTTTTTTGACAGTATTAATTATATGTCAGGTCTCGTATGCTGTTTATTGAACTAAAGTTCTACCTACCTACGACGTAATTACAGGAGGTGTGGTCCCATACAAAG
The DNA here is from genome assembly GCA_910589575.2 of Carcina quercana. Classification (NCBI taxonomy): domain Eukaryota; kingdom Metazoa; phylum Arthropoda; class Insecta; order Lepidoptera; family Depressariidae; genus Carcina; species Carcina quercana. The sequence continues at coordinate 3,061,153 of OU342436.1, forward strand.
TTATTGCGCAGTATTTATGCAATGAGTTAGATGAATAGTACCTTCTTGACTTATTATTAACGGAAAATGAACGAAATCCGTAACAAATGTGATATTTAAAGATGAAATTAATAATGTTTCCATAGAGTTAACAACATGTATATACTATACTATTTGGTTAGATCAAATTAACTGCGAATTTTATTTATTTGACGGAACTAATAAAACGTTCAATGCTTCGTAAAATACATAGTCATTATAGCTTCGTAATGCGGCACCTACTTTTGTATGGGAACAAATATTAAACTGCTTCAAGATTAGTGTATTACTCTTAGTAGATGCAACTTATTTTTTCTTCTTCAAGTTTCTAATGATTTGTAACCAGAAATGTGTTCTAAGCAAAACATATTGATTACAAATACCTATTACTAAAATATACACTAGTCGAAAGTCTAAGGAAAACAGAATAAACTTGATTTTATATAATTACATACGTAAATATAGATCAACGCTTAACTACGACTGAAACTGGTTCTATTATTATATTTTTCTTAACGAAAACAATGTCAATCTATCATCGTCAGATCCGATCGAATCAATATCATACTCAAGTATACAGGTCTAACGCATAACTGAGTCTTTTCCTGAGGTATGAGAGCGATACGGGAAGGTGTGTTTACGGAACGTCAAACGACGCCTGATTATAAAATAGCGACGTTTGACGTTCCGTAAACACACCGACACACCGTAAACATACCAACAAAACAGAAACGCTCCATACCTGGAACAGACTCAGTTATGCGGTAGACCTGTAGCATTCAAGCAAACTCTATTTTAACGTTATCCCTCTCCTAATGCTTCCATACTAAATTTTTGTCGCCATAATCTTTTCAAATAGAATAGCTGGCTTTGATAAGTAATTACCTAAAATTAGGAGACGAACTTATAGGGTCGCGAAATAAATATCATTAATTTACAACTTTACACTTAACTAAAATAGCAGTTATGTTCATGTAATGGTTCATAGGTGGCGTTTTGAACAATAATCGAAAAAAAGTTTTTAAAATGAAAATTGTGATTCACTGTGAAGTTGTAAGTTACTGATATTCATTTTGCGACATCGCAATAAACAAATCCAGCTATTCTATTTTAAAAGATTATGGCAACAAAAATTTAGTATGAAACATTGATGGAGGTGGATCGTCTTAATACAAAAAATTACCACTAAGCTACGAGTTAAGAAGTGTGTAGGAGAATTGGAGTATCTTACAGCTGCAGTGTGTATAGTGCATTCTTATAAATGCACATCATTGCTTCTTCAGCGGAACTACACAACCAATTAACCATACAAAACATATTTATTGCTAATAACAAGGTTCACTGTGATTGGCTAAAGTCAGCATGCAATTTAACACTAATTATATTAATAAACAATTATACAATCATTTCATATGGTATTTATATTTAAAAAATCTATTAATATAATAATAATAGTAAGTAATAAAATCACCAACAAAAATTTCTTTTACTAAATAATTTTAAAATATAAAAAGGTAGATTATCGCTTGACCTAAATCTCATCCGATTTCAATAGACATTAAGGTTGACGATGTTACAGTACTCGCACGCTATGTTTGCCGCTCTGAAGTTAGCTCTCCGGAATTTCGCGCATGTACAGTCGGAATATGTGTGTATTATTTTCTATAATAACTATCTATTATATATATAATTGATACTTCGCAGCTTTTTGTAGCTAACTTCAGAGGGGCAAACTTAGTTTGCGAGTACTGTACGCATTGGTCTAGACTAGAAGATGATATTTATTACTCTTCGTTTGAAGATTCCCAAGTTGTAGTTTTCGGGGCACACAGAAACCGGTAGTGTATTCCATGTTTTAGCTGTACGCACGTTAAAACGCTTGGTGCGGACTGTAAGAATATTATGGTAAAAGAAATTTTGTTTGCTCAACCGTAGTTAGTATGGGACTTGCTTCTTACGCTTATATCATTCAAACTCTCAGATTTTTGATCACTATTGAGATATTCGTATGTGGAACTATTTATTGGTCGCTTAGCTTCAACCCTAGCGAAGGGACAAACAACGGCTGACTGACGTTGTATTTTCGTTGTATTGCCGAAGCACAGAATAGATACAGAAGAGAACAAGATATGGTTTAAAATAATATTTCGCAAGTGTGCGTGTTTAAACATGGGCACGCTTCTTGTTTAAATTCATTGTTTTATTGTGTGCGGTAGCTGTGATGGACACTCAGGCTCATACAAATTGAGCTTCTTGGTGATTTTGCCGATAAAATATTCATACTTAATTTACTTAATAATACTACATACTTAATAATTTCTTTTACCATGATCTTCCAAAATAGGATAGCGGGCTTTGTTAGTACTTATCTAAAAAAAGGATATCGGATTGTAATGTTGCGAAACGTGTATTATTTTCATTTTTACACACTATTTTTGATTATTGTTCAAAACCCTAGGTACCATCAACTGCGTAACAGCTTTTGTACAATAAAGTAATGATAATTATCTATTCTTTTCGCAAAACTATAATCCACTCTCTTATTTTTAGGTTATTACTTATCAAAACCAGATGTTCTATTTTAAAAGATTATGGCAAAATAATTTTTGTATAGATGCATTCTGGGCGATTTTCCGCTATGTTCCAACCTAATCTATGTCTTCAAACTCACCCAAAGTCAAAAAAGGACGTTCCTTATAGTCAAAATAATAACAATACAATATCTTATTCAGTTTCGATAATAAGCGGTTCCCTCAAAGCCTTCAACACGTGGTTGGGCTTCAAGTAATACTTCGGGGGCGGATGGCAATGCTCCTCGAAAGCTGATGAGATGACGTTGCGGCAGTCAGTGAACACGCATGCGCGACAGTTCTTTAAAGTGGAACACACCCAACGCGCGCGATCTCCTTTATCGTACTGCTTCCGGTAAGTGAACTGGCGGAATAGGAGCATCTCTTTGCCCTTGCGCGATGTTATTACTACCGCCGTGTCTGAAAACAAATCTTATTGAGAAAAAGTTCACATCAAAATGGACTTATTCAGTGAGAAAGCTGAGCTTTTGCGAGACAACGAATATCTGTTATGTATGGCAGGACCGTCAAAGGTCGATCGGTAAACTCCGATGGCTACCCAAGTACCCAGTGGGACTAAGACATGAGCGTTTGTATAGGACCTATACTATAGGTCAACACCGTTATCTACTAAGTTTACAGCTAAAAATAAACCTCATATAATGCCAACGAATGAACGATTTCGAATGGGGTAGGCGAAATGGTTTCATTTGTATATTATGAAGAAGAAGAAAAATTTGTTCCCCGTCTAGGTTTCAACTTACGATGAAGTGTGCAAAACAACAATAAAAAATAGTCACTAGTCGATGTCTGTAACACAGTTCTTTACACACATAAATGGAGATGAGGACATAGTATATTCAGTCTTAAGAGCTCCAGATTGTAGCGCTCAGGCAACTCAGAAGCCAGCAGGGAATTCCACTCCTTAGTGGTGCGACACAACTATTATTGTAAATAATTCATACTTTATTGGCTAGTTACCTTTTGGCGTCTCAAAGCCACAACCAATCATGAAATTTGTAACCATACCGCTTATCTGGTTGACCGAATAGGAAACTCACCATTTTTATCGCCATCGACTTCTTCAATCCTCGGTGGCTTGTGATCATGCTCCTGATTGGCCATCAGAATCTCGTTGTTGTCATTCAAATACGCAAAAGCGGGGCAACTCCTACTTATGGAACAAGCCCATCTAGTTCCATGCTTAGTCCTATAGGCTTTTCTATATCTATGTCCATTGAATTGGAGGATTGTCGTTCCTCTACTGGACGCGACGAATTCAGCATGATGTTCTGTTTCATCATCATCATTATCATTCCCTTCCTTGATGTAAGAACCTCCATCTTCATTTACAACCAATGTGAGGCTGTGCTGTTCAACAAGTTTTAAGAGTTCTTCACTGATTTCGTCGTTTTCTGAATCTGTTGACAATAAAATTGTTTGTCGAATTACTTTAACTTGTATTCCTGGAGACTTTATCAATAAATATTAGATATAATATAAATCATTTCCGTTGGTATTTAAATTATTACAAAATACAGGAAAGAATAAAACTCGTACCATAAGTCTAATTCTATTTATTTCAATATTTTAAGATATACAAACATAAATTACTTCTGCCAGGGCAGAAGAGAATCTTAAATTATGAATACAAGTTACCGTTAGTTTATAGCGTGCCATTGGCGTTGCATAGATAGATAGAGTTGATACATACAGGTATGTATCTTTTTTATATACAGAAAAGACGCTAATTTTAACATTTCGATGGTCGCTAACTCAGCAAATATCTAGTTTATTTGCAGTGAAATAAATATACTAGTGGCTCTGTGAGTTGTAGACCTCGTGTTGTTGTTGTAGAATTCGAAGATAAAAACATTATATGACTTCCAAAAACCGAGATAATTATTCAATATTTCCAATTAAAGGTTGACTATCGATATCTCGGATTGGAGAAGTTTTAGGACATTTTACCAAAAACATTTTAGGTTTGTTTTTATGTATTCTATCGATTTTTTTCATGTTTGGATTGCGGCTACAAAATCATGATGATGAATGATGAATTATTTTCAAGATGGTGGACAGTAGGTATCTCTTTTCCTATGGCCTTGATCGATTTACATTTCAATATTTCATCAAAAAGAAAAAATATCTTCCAAAAATTTATGACTACATCTTGCATAATATTGACCATCTCGGTTTGATAACGTATTTGAACATCTTTAAATATAATTATAATTTTGCCATGATGATATGAAGAAGATGAAGAAAACGTACGGGATGATTTGACGTGTGCTCGCTTGCACGAACAATGGCCGACTGATCACGCGTTGTACACGACTTTTAAGCCCCGCCTGATTGTACACGACTTTTGTTGGGGCGTTTTTTTAACGCAATTACAATTACTGACATATTATTTATTCGTAGGCCAGGAGGATGATTGTGGTCACTAATGCAATTTTTAATGTTTTTCTGACAATCGAAAGTAATTTTAGCTTTGCATTTAGAAGAAAATCTCTTAGAGCACATCCAGTACCGATCGCTGTATGAAGACAGTTGGTTGAAAAAGTGATTGTCTAACATTAGTACAGAGTTTTTCCCTTCCCGTGAAAGAATCAATCTGTATGTGAGACCTGAAAAAGGAAATTAAATATGTATACTCGTAAATCATGGGTTGATGGGTTACTTGATAAAAATTAGGAATAGCAAAGAACAATTTAATACCTTTTTTATCGTACACGTATTTTTGCCTGAAAATGTCCTACGACCAAACAAAACGAGTATCGGATATAACTGGAAATCGAACCTGGATCCCGCAGATAGTCTTTACAATATTTAGCTACTTAACTACATACGGAGGCGGATATGTATCATCAATTTATCACTGTATCATTCGCCAATTATCCTATCAAAAACCTATTAATTTTTAAACACCTTTTCTAAAAAGATGATTCGCACGATAAAAATTTCATTCAAAATTTCTTTTACCATAACCTTTTAAAAATATAGTTGGCTTAGTGCAGTAATTATCTAAAAATAATACACCCGAATATAAGGCTGGGAAGTTAATAGCATTAAGAGGGTATGCTGGTGTCAAAGCGCCCATACAAACGTAGTCCAGTCATATTTTGAGTATTAAGCTATGAAAATCTATGAAATTTTCAAGACACAATTAATCTAGGAACAAATATCTGTGTCGGTGGTGAGTCAGATTTTCGTTTAAATATATACTTCCAGAGTTACAGGGCGTCAAAGAATTGTATTTTACGGTAGTAAAAAGCCCCAATTTGGAACCTGATTTACAAGAGTATGAATCAATTTAGAACAATTTGGAAAAACCACCGACACCTGAAATTTCATTAGTATACTGTATTAAAAAAATTGTTACATAATATACTGTATCCTTCAAATGATCCCTGGACTACGAAACATCCAAATAACGGGTGGATAACTTCGCGTAGTGTATGCTGTCTCACCGTACGCGCTCGGGTAGGATAGGGCTCGGATAGGGACAGCTACAAAACAATGCAACCTTGAACGCGGCCACGTGCTCTAAACAGACAATCATCTTAACGTACAAATTCACAGTAAATCACAACTTGCATTTTTGCAGCTAAAAAGCTACCTTAGCTTACATTAAAGTTGTACGTCATTTCCCGCCATTGTACGAGTAACACGATGTCCTATTTCTGAATATAAAAAATTGTTTTAGCACATTCTCTTACACATTGACGGTGACACGGTTCACCTTTGAGGATGAAATTTTACTTGCAGTTAATAGATTTTAGTGTATAGTGTATTTAGAAAAGACTCCATGCTTGATTGAAATAGTTTTTGGTTATTATGGTATTTATTCGAATATTAATAATAAACTTTAGAAGGCGATCGAAATTTTAATGATATCTTACGAATCGACCGTCATTCGTAACAAAAACCTTATCAGGTGGGTGGTTGTGCTCGCATAGATAAGTTTTTATCTTATAGTGATCATCCAAATTAATTTTAGCTTTACAATTAGTTGAATTTCTTTTACAGCACTTCCAGTACCGATCGCTGTTCGACAGTAATTTGTTGAAAAAGTGATTATCTATCATTAGAACAGAGTTTTTCCCTTTCTGCGACGGAATTAATTTGTATGCGAAACCTGCAAAAGTAAAAAGTCATCAATCATGAGTTTCTTCGTATTTTTTGCTAGATTTGTTTACATACATAGTTACATACAAGTGAACGTAATATAGTATATTCCCGGCTGATGATGAACCTAATATAAAGCGTGTAAAAACTTGTCTTTCGAGACGAATCTAACAGGCCCTCCATCCACACTTTAAATATGTATTTTTTCGAACTGATTTGATTTTTAACAAAGCAACGACCTATGCCGAATCCGAGCCCAAGCGGGTGCCCTTAGCACCCCTTAGGCTAGTTGCAAGTAATAATTTATCCGTCTCGCGTCCTCCATTTTGGCCGGGTGAAGCTGTAAATGAGGTCACAGGACCAAGAGCATCAAGTCAATCCGAAGGGAAAAAAGGACTTGCGACCCAGCTTTACCCGAGATTGTGGCGAGCAAGAATGGTGCTCAGGTGTTACCTCGCCTCTCTCAAGGTCTGTCACCCCTCCCCTAGGGAGGTTCGCGCGCGAAGTATCCTATAGCCTAAGGGTGCTCCTAGGGGGCTAACCTCTATTTAGAGACTTGTTATATGAAGACAGAATCGGTAAGAAATATTCGTACTGGATATGTGTTTGATCACAGCAAGATTAACACTTCTTACTGGCGAATAAATTTTAGATTTTTTTGACAATTTATAAAAGCGCCTTACTTAAAAAATGTATAAAAATTCGATTTACAGACAAGTGGGAAAAAATGAAAGACTATACGCACACATAAAACGAATATTTTAATAAGATTTCAATTTATAACTAAAAAGTATACAATACTTTCGCTGTAATTTTTTGACACTGTTAAGAAGTGAGAAAAAAACTAATCCGAGTAATTTAATAACATGGGTTTTAGAAGTATTGCCCAATTTAACATTAGTTGTACGGTACAACGCTAAAAGAAGGTACCAGGTACAACTTGTACCTGGTACCTACTCGTATCTGGGTACAAGTTGTACCCAGATACGAGTAGGTATTTGGTGTTTCAAACCTCACAGACCAATGTCGCGTAAATATGTGTGGTTAAAGATATTTATTCTCAAAAGAAATAGAATTACATTTCACTTAATAAGAAAACTTAGAACTAGAGCAAAAAGATAGGTATTCTCATAGTTTTAAAGATTCTCTAAAAAGTTAAAGTCGACATGGTAACAAAACCAACTGTTTTTATGTTATTCAATTTCTTAACGTTCGTCAAAAAATAAATAAAATGCGAAACGTCACTTTACTAACCCAATTATTTCGATAATAATTTATTTACTTTTTATATTATCAATTAATACTACTTATTTATTTATCTATCACTTTTACAAGTTGTACAAATATCCCTATAAATTCTTACTTTCCTATTTAAAAAATCAAATTACGTTGTAAAAGAATTAAAATAGAATTAATACGGACTACATTATTAACATATCTAATTAAAAAATGGAAACGAATGTAATGATTTAAAAATTGGTGCAGCCTTAAAATATATTGCAACTATAGAATAATAGTTGAACATTTCATGAAAATAATAGAAAATTCAGGTATAATTTGATATGTTACAACAAAATTTTAAAATACCATAGGTAAAAATATGTATATTGAAGAACTTTACTTCTAACTCAAAATAATTATAACGTAACCATGAGTTTTATTCATCATATGTGAACAATATTCGTCTAACAAAATTGTGGTGGGTCAAATCAGAAGTGGGATATGACTATGTTACATATTTACTTGATTCTGATTGAAATTGAGTCGTTGGTACATACGTCGATCAACTTGATGATCGTTCAGAGCGGACAAATGCGCAGAACGCGAAACCAATCACCTATCAATGATATATTAACTGCTTATAATTGTCAACAACAAAATCCACCCACTTCTGCTTCGACTCGTGTAATGTAATCTTTAATTATATCGTCGGATTAAAACGATCACAATTCACGCAAATAAATAAATACAAATCGTTAATTGAACTATATTTCATTCGCTACCTTCATTGCTGCCTTGATTTGAAGTTTGAATAGATTCATGTTTTTGAGATTCAAATTTCAAAGACTGGGGATTAGATTTCTCTGGTGAAAAGATCCCGTGATGGATGCCATTGAAGCATGTCAGGCAAAAATAGCCCTTACACTGAGAACAGTAAGTGTTAACTTTAGTTGTTTTGTTCTTGGCAGTTTTACTGCCGTATATGCCTACGTTGTAATCGTAGCATCCCTTGCACCGCCGTCTCACAATCTTAGGCGATCCCTGTAGCTTCATCAATATGTGACTGCTTAATTCACTGCTCCATTTGTCTATACCTGAAGAAAAATAACAATGTTACTGTCTGACCATTAGCCTGCGTTGTAAAGACGCTTTCCACATTCTTTATACAACCTCACGAAACCCAGAAGTATTCGAAACTCACGGGAAATATAAAAGGCAAGTATTAAGCGTTGTTGTCGTGCAATCCGATGTTTTTGAGGCTCAAGTTATGTTAAGTCCAAAATTGTATTCCAGAGCCTTCGCCAAAGCTGCACGGTTTAGATCCTGAAAAAGCTATTCATACAAATCTGTATTTTTCATATTGATGAATCTGTTGAAGTGTCTGAAATTTCCTTTAGGGTTTAGGGTTCCGAACCAGAATAGTATTTAACAAACCCGTGACTTCGCCCCTCCAACTGACGCAGCTGCTAATCAGAGAAACAACTTGCTTCCTTAAAATTAAGAGAAGTTATACTGTATATATAAATTGATTTAATTACGAAATTACATAAATATACTCGTATTCGTATAGTGCTGATGAGCACAAAAAGAATTTAAAGCGAGATTATATATTTCTGCAAATGATATTACACACAATATTAATATTTACAAAACTGTTCTGTTTTTTTTAGCAATTAATTATCATATCTACAATTTGACATAGGTCCCATCGACTAGCACATGGAACGCAGGTTTCTTGTGGTTGTGACTCAAATCACTAAAGCGTATATTCCCGGAGTCATCGAATATCACTTTAGCTTTACACTTCGAGACTAATCTTTTAGAACAATACCAATATCTGTCGTCGTTCTTCTTAAGTTTAGAAAACGTGTGGTTCTGCATCATAAGCATCACGTTGATTCCTTTGCCTGACGGTATGAATTTATAAGACAAATCTGGAAAATAGGTGCCACATTAATAATATAATTTTACAAGATTTCGTCTTCAAAAACACCACCTGCTTCCGTAACATTTTCACTTTAACACGATCCCTCTCCTATTGCTTCCATACTACATTTCCGTTACCATAATCTTTTAAAATAGAATAGCTGGGTTTGATAAGTAATTGCCTAAAAATAGGAGACGAAATTATAGTGTCGCCTTTAATAGCCGTGACGCAGCTAATGGTCCCTAGACGGCGCTTTGAATAATAAAAAGTATGTAAAAATTTAAATTGTGATTAACTGTGAAGTTATATGTTCATGATACTCATTTGGCGACATTACAATCCGATGTCCTATTTTTAGATAATTACTGCATAAAGTCAGCTATTCTATTTTAAAGATTATGGCAACAGAAATTTAACACGAAACATTGATGGAACGGGATCTACACTGCAGATGCACACTACAAATACTTCAGTTTCTTTAGGAAACCTGTTTAAGCTGGGTACTCACTTAGTCATACATGAAACCCTAATGGGCGTGGCTTGATTGAGAATCCGGAACTGTAACAGTAGAGCCCTGCGTTTAGAAACGCGAAAAGTAACACTTATTTCATTTATAACCTTGAAGATTATTTTAAAAAAGCATGTTGAGAACTAACAATATTACTGTTGGCTATTAATTAAAGCAATTGGACAGAAAACAAAGTCTTCAATCAGTCAAAAATTGATGCTTGGAATAGTATCGGTCAGGCTGTAAGAAAAAACTAAAGAAAAAAAATGCGAACACAGCAGTTCTGAGGGCCCATAGAACGAAACCCGAATGATTTGCCATAGAGGACTTAACACTATTCTCGAGGAGTACACTTTCAGTCCTTCACAAAAAAATGTTGTACTCGTAGTTATTTTAAAGAAAACAATCATAGTTATTGATGAGGACAAAACGAATTTAACACCGGAAGATGAAAACAGGATACTGTGAGGGATTACGGAACAGAATATATATAAAACCCTTTTTAAATTAATAGATTTAATTAACATAATTACAATGTGTCATAAATCTCATTTCTCAGAACATGGAAAACGGGTTCGTTATAATTTAGTTGTGATTTGAAGAGATTACAATCTGACATTAATCTAATTTTTCAGAACACGGAAAACAGGTTATGATTTAGTTGTGATTTTAAGGGATTTTCGAAGAAGACTCTGCGCGCTGTGGTGCTTTATGGTTTTCACACTAAAATGCGTATTCCTAGATTCATCGAATATCATTTCAACTGATTAATATCTTAGAACAATACAAATACCTGTCGTCTTTCTTATTAAGTTTACAAACCGCGCACTGCGGTACGGTGAGTTGCGGTTGCGGTTTTCAAATCGGTGCGGGTTTTCTGCCGCAGTGCGCGGGGTTAATAAAAAAAAGTGCGCGGGGTTTGATACAAGTTCCTATAATGCAAACAAACCGTGCAGTGGCGCACCGCAACATATATGTGCGAAATTACAGATTTTTAGCCGTATACGGTTGTTTGCGGTTGAACAACCGCAGTGCGCGCATCTCCACTGTGATTTTTGCGGGAGCCAACTGGTTGCTGCCGCATTGCGCGCAGGCTCTAAGATGCCACGTGTCGAACGACCTTGCCTCATCCTTTTTCCTGATTTTATTAAATTTTGTTCTACAAAATTCACACAAGAACATGAACAACTTGCTAGGAAGGATGAGGCTAGGTCATTCTTAGAGTTTTTGTGCTATATGGTTCTGCATTACGGACATCTAAATAAGAAAAATCTGTCAAAATTGTGTAGAGAAGACATTATTTACAAATTATCTTGTTACTCTTCTATAGTGAAAGGAGTCACCAATTTGTCATCATCCTTTTTCGTCTCGTCGCAAACCCTGGGGCTTTTAGTTCTTACGTAGAATCCCATTATTCTCTCGTACTCCGGGGGTTCGTGGCAGTGCTGGTAAACAATATCGAGGACCTGCATGTCTTCTTGTACATATACATAGCAGCTGCAGCCCGCACTAGTACATTTCCATCGCAGACTGTCGACATTCGGCTCGATGAAAGTGTAATTTTGATACAGGAGCAATGTCCCGTTTTCAGTTTTGAGGACTTTAGCTGAAAAGATATATTCGCCTAGAAGCACTGCGATAGTATTTCCAACAATTAAGCATGCGACGACTTGTGCTCCTGCGCAGAATTCGAGCAAATCGAGCTTAGATTTAAAATATTAAATACATGTAAATTTTGCAATAATTTAAAGTTCAGTAAAGCTTATTTCAGGATAGTAATGATATGCAAATAAAGGGTGCTTATCTAATAAGAAGAATTACTTAGAACAAAATAACATACATTTATTCATAAATAGTAAAGTATATTTAATAATACTGTAAAAATTATGTAAATAGTAACTACAATAAATAACTACATAAAAAGTACGCTTAGCACAGAGTTAAAACCCTGTTGAACAAGTTATTTCATTCTAATAATAACCAAATTAAATTGAAATCGAATATTGTTATTGTTAACTTATGAGGCCTAGACCTAAAATCTTAAAAAAATAGTTGTCATGAAGTCAGGTATCGCCAGTATTTGCAATTCTTAAAACTAAGATACAGTGGTTTTCAGGACCTACATTTTAGGATTCTATAAGTAAAGAAATCAGAGTTTTGAAATTCATTCACCTTTTTTAAATGATGATATATAAAACTTCAATGACCCCTGATATTATTTACATAAATATAGTATTGCATTCGTATTTTTAAAACGTATACAACAAATATGATGAATTTCTTAGGCCACAGTGAATACCGAATATATTTTAAAATACTAAATCAACAAGTCATTTTTTTTACAAAGGATAGTTAAATCATTTCTAAAAATACTTTGAACTTACTAGAACTCACTAACACTTTCGTCGCCATGACTTGATATCGAAGAATTTTCTAGTCATTTTGGCGATTTTGAATCGGGGTCATAATTCTCAAAGTAGTGTACAAAGCAGTTTGTTCAGTCGCGACACGACTGTTATAGTCTTATGTATAAATATACTAGTTCATTCCAGTCATTGTCCTATAGATGACGCTAGTATTCGTCTAAATGGCGATATGGACGTGTTGTCGACCTTCTTTTTATATTCCTTATCAAATTAGACTTGCCACAGAACCTACAGTTGTTACCTTACAACGGGGTTCACCACTTGGGGGTTTCGGGAGATTAAACACAGTTTTAATATAACTTTTTGAAAATACCCTCATTTCGATACGCCAAAATTTTTGCAACTAGTTGGCAAATAGGTGTCCCATCCCACTTTTTCCTTCCCTTACTACTATGGAGAAAATCCTCACTCCAGCAAAATCCATGAGAGAGAATGATGAAGGCCATTTAAGGAATTCCAGTTGACATACTCGTAAAGTGAGAAAACAATCGTGTCACATTTTTAGGGTTCCATAGCCGGAGGGTAAAAAACGGGAGCCTATTACTAAGACTTAGCTGTCTGTCCGTCTCTATGTCTTTCCGTCTATCACCAGGCTGTATTTCATGAACCGTGATAGTTAGACAAATGAAATTTTCACAGATGATGTATTTCTGCAGCCATAGCGGCAAAAACAAATACGAAAAAACAGAATAAAATAAATATTTAAGGGTGCTCTCCAACAACAAACGTGTTTTTGGCACGTTTTTATAAATAATGGTACGGAACCCTTCGTTTTCGATTCCGACTCGCACTTGGCTGGTTTTTCCATATGTAATACGTATTCATCGCCGCGACTTTCTACAGAAACTTTGAAAAGCGTCAAATAACAATTAAGAGCATTGCTCTAACTTTGGAAGCTTAGTTAATTTTACCAAATCTATTCTAAACTTCACATCAGATAACAACAAGTCTTTACATTTATAGTGACACATGATACAAGTCTTCTATGTTAAACGAAGGAGACTAATCGGTTCTTAAAACAATCTTCTCGACGTAAAGTCCGTCGGGAGTTTTGTCATAAACGGGGGGCTTGTGTGTGTGCTCGTGTGACACACAGACAAGCTCATAATCATCGTTGACATGTAGGCACACGCTGCATTTGAACCGGATTCTCCCGGAGCAGTACCACCGCTCGCCCCCGGACATCGGCGACGGGTTGGTGAAGGAATAACCGTTCAGCATAAGTAAGGTGGCGCCATCTATCGCCGTCACTACGGATACTGCAAAAATTATCCACTTTTTCAGCAGGGGTCTTACATAACAATTCACAGACAATTCATTATAATTAGTTCTCTTGCGCCATATAACGTTCGTCTTCTATATGTGGTCTGTAGAGTTGAACTAAACTTATAATTATTTATATTAATAAACATACCTTAATTTGTCGATCTTCGTAAGTCACGAATTCAGTTCTCAAATTGAGCACCTGGCTTGGTTTTTATCGAACGAATTAGTTTAATCAATTTTTAAAAAAATATCATGATTAAAGCGGGGATTTATTTCATGGGGATAATATGGCAGTACAGTAATCCAGTCCAGTGCTGACTTCGACAAAACAGTGAACGCGTGATTCTTATGAAGTTAAGTCTAATCATATCTTACGTAGACGTTATAAATAAAACAACCAATAAAGTATTTTAATATATTTTATTTATTTAAAATAGTTACAACTAAAATACATAAGAATTATGCACAAAGGCCACGGACTCTAAACTTTATGTAAAGGTCTAAAACTACATAAAACCGACGTCTGAAAAGTTTTATCAGGAGATTAAAAAGTATCCTGCTTTTGCGGCAAATAATTAAGGATATATTTAAATAATTTTTGCTTTGTCAATGTTCAAAAAGTTCCGTCAGAATTTGCAATCAATAAACTTGATCACGAAATTAGAACATTGGTAGTAAAAGTCAATATAATATAAACACACATAAACTTATCCATATAAAGCTACAATAATCTAACTACATTCAAAGTGTGAGTTTTTAAAATACCCACTCGAATTTTATTTTCAACAATTTTAGTAGAGGTAGAATAATAAGACTACGAATTATTTAAACTAAATAAGTACTTCACTTAAAATTAAGGTCAAAACATCTGAACATTAATTAGAATAGTAGTATAGTAGAATGGATAAAAACAATTTATTGAAACCCCTTCCGAACTTCTGCAAAACGGTTGCAATATAAAGTTAATATAGCGTGCTATTTTATTTAGCCCTGATCTTGGGCTAGCTGATGTACAGAAACACATTTTTGTTAAAAAAAACGTCGTCGTGCTAGGTTTTTTTGTGAACTAAACAATAACGATTTGACAAAAAATGTACCAATCTGATACTTTTAATTTTTATAATACAATGTCTAAATTTAATCAAGCATGACATAAAATACGAATTTGATAGTAAATAAACAAAAGAAGATAAAAAATATCAAATGAAACACCATACCACGCCAAATAGTTATACATAATTCTAAAACAACTATATTTATTTGGGACTTGTTATTTTGGACCTGTCCGCCCCTTTGACAAAAACGAAATAATAAAACTATAGTACTGCATCAAAATAAACATGTTTGGGCTTCTGATCACCTTCAGGTGGTTTATGATTATGTTCTCCCTTTGAAACGACCACCTTTAAATTGTCATCAGTGGTCAAAGTTACGGTACAATTATCAGATTTGCTTGCAGTGCATTTCCAAACGATACCTTTCTTAGATTTAGTACTCCTCGAGAATGTGTACTTGTGATAAACCAGGTTGAATCTCTTCTTCGCAGATTTTATTAGCACTGGGCCTGCAACAAATTAAAAATCCATGTGGAAATATTATATTGAAGAGGCAGCTACGATTCACATGTTTCTTTATATTTTTTTCTTTATATATTTCATGGATAATGATACCTACCTAAAATACCATTTACCGTTCTTTTAAAAGCTTTTATTTTGCATATAAAATCAAGTTTATTAATATCACCTAGGTTAAGTATCCATTCATTCATTCGCGTCCGGCTGAATGGATGCGGAGAGCAGAGGACCGACCGAATTGAGTGGCGCACTCCAGTATCAACGTGAGAAAAAATAGTAAGGCGGGTTCACGGTGCCTGATACCAACAATAAAAAAATTCAATTTGAAGCATATTTATTATGATTATTAAATTTGGAATAAATACATATAGAATATTATTAAATGCAGTTAATTAACACTATTCAGACGATAAAGGTTATTAAATACGCCAATTGCTGAGTCTCCTAAGTCCTAACATTCTACTTACTTACATATCATCATGGGAACTATAACTATCTTGAGCCTCTAGCATGCGCCGGCGTCGTCTGCTTAAATAATTAGTCAATTGAATCATCGTAGGTGGCCTCAGGTCTTTCCTTCTGGATAAGCATTGCAGTATGTACTGCGTTTTGTAGTTTTTTGCTGCAAGTAAGTCGACTGCCTTCTTGACAGCTTTGCTTAGACCTTTAACAGTTTCTGTCCGGCCAATCTTATCGTGGTTATGTTCAGCATCTACTCGATACAATGATACAGACCTAGTGAAGGTGTGCAATAATAAATGAATAGCTGCTGAACACTGTGGTCCGCGGAGTTTCACTTTGTTACATCTGAAGTATTTCTTGATCCCTGCCTTCGTGTGATGGGTTTTGATGTAAGACCAAGTAGTTTCTTTCTTCACTGCTTCTTCCGCGTCGTCTAGATTATCGAAGTCCTTCTCGAATATCCAATTCTTTTTGACTGAAACAAAATGTTGATGACTTGAGCGTACATTTTTCATCGTCAATGAATTATGGTAGACTCGATCTCTACCACTAGGTACGAAATTAATTGATACTCAGGTCAGGATTCATACTTTGTTTATTCTTTAATGTATTTCGATTGGAAATTATACCATACTTTATTACCGAAAGTTACGAGTAGGTATTAACATACCATATTGATCAATGACGAGCTTCGTCGAAGCCAAATGTTGGACAGACAATTTTATAAAAGTTATTTCTTTTAACCATGTCATCAATTTTCGCTTAAACAATTCAAGTGGTATTAATTTAATGTGCAGTTAAATCTGGTAAAGCATTAATAATTTTGACAAAATGAAATTAAAAACAGGTACACTTTCCTTGTAAGACTTACGCTGTGTGTTATTTATAATATGGATAAGGTGTCACTCTGTGAGAAGAACCAAATAAACATTTTATTATTCTTTATTTATTATTATTACTTACAGAACAAATCCCGTTACTAAAATATGTAATGCCATCTAATTTCGTTATTCCTTTTTACTATATGTCTTCATTCGAAACATAACAAGCACACACACAGACACACCCACACTACACGCCCGTACACAGTACATGAAAATCATCGCTTGTTCCCCGTGGAGCAAGCACAAGCTGAGCTTGCGGCTTGTTTTTACAGTTGCAACATATGTTTATATAGACTCGTATATTAACTGTAAATCTATTAATAATAAGTAGTGACATATTCAATCATGTGTTGCTGAAACACTCGTATCGAATACAAGCCCCGGGCTTCGTAGGATGAGTGTGCTCACCGAAAATGTCTAATACTAAATAACTGTTATTAGTGACTGCGTTAGCTTTGCATTGTTGTTTAGAGTTCCGAGACGAACAGTACCATTTGATAACATGACTCCTTTTAGCGACGTATCTTTTATTGTAAGTGTAGTTTTGGAAAAGCAACATGGGTTCCCCACGCGATGACTTTACTAGGACACCTGGAAATAATATAATTACTTTTTCTCGGTGGCTAAATAATAAAAACATACACACAATGGAGTTGCACTTCACATCAACGTTAAGAGCGTGTCCTAGCTGCATTTTCTCCATACAAACGTATTCCCCTATTTTCATCCAGGATAATGCCTCTATAGCAATCGTTTTTCATAAAATCAATGTCTACTGTAGGCATGCCTGTATCCAAATCCAATCCAATATCCAAAAATTCATTATTAAAAAAATATGACCTCTCAAAAACCTAGAAAAATTCCCCATTTTTAACGCCGCGATCAGAGGACTATCAGACAAATCTGAAAGGTTTTTTTAAAAAAATAGAAGCATAGATTTACTCTTTCTTTACATTTTGATACTAATAACATTTAAATCGGCTTAGTTTTGGAGGAGAAAATAGGGGAATACCAAAAGTCGATCTAGTCAAGATTTTTGTAGGTATAATCGGTCTGGGCTGCAGTTGTCCCTATTGCACTGTCCGTGCCGGGTCCGGGCGCAGCGCGACGGCAATAATTTCTTCAAATATCCATATCTGAGTTCACTCGCAGCTAGGACACGCTCTTAAGTGATGAGTACGCCCATACGCCTGCATTGCATGATGAACTGATGATCATCTTTCATTACCAGAACACAACCACTATGAAGCTAAAAAGATGTTACTGTGCCGCCCGCCCTTTAGGGCCGGCCGGTTGATAATCTTTTTACCTTCATCTCAACAACACTATTTAAAAGTAGCACTGCTGGATACCATATGTCTGACTATTGTAGTTATGTCAATATAACTACTTTTTCACATTTTTAAGTTGATGGAAATGCCGACCAAAATCAGACCATTATCCATACTTTATATTAACGCTAATCCAAATAAATTATTTCTTATTCTAGATTGCTTCAATATCTGTGCATTGCTTTTTGAATTATTGTAATCGGACATAGCATTCAAAAGATATAATGAATTTTAAAAACATATAGAAAAATAAAGGCGCTGTGGCCGTGCAGCGCGGCGCGGGACCCGAACACCAAACCGAAGCATTCAAATAATGTAGTACTGAATGAAGAGAGGCTTAGCGATGCTATTTAGCTATGTATGAAATGTAAAAAATAACATGAGAAAAAAGTAAACCCCTTCAAAATAAAATATATAAAACGGGTCAAATGCGAGACGGACTCACGCACCGATAGTCCCGTAAAGAATATGATTAATAAACATACTGAAAATAAATAATAGGAAGGTAATATGCACCCAATAATGCTCTAACGAAAAAGTTAGTCCAGTTGTAGAACCAACTTTACTTTGCAGTTAAATTACATACCCGTGGTACGGCGTTCAACTGCAAAGTTAAGTTTGTAAATATCAAAAAGCTAATTTCACTGTGTTACATATAATTAAAAAATTTATTGTATTGTAGCGTACCGTGAAGGAGGCCTCTGTCCTGCAGTGGATGTTTCCTGGCTGATGATGATAATAATTAAAAAGTATTGTTTTGAGATTTATTCCTGTGGTTGTGCTGTGAGATCTTGCTTTTTGCTAAATTTCAGGATTGTAGGTCACAAGAAATAACTTATAGGTTTTGAATCCTTTGCATTCTCTAAGGAAATTGTATACTCGTATAATACGGCTTAAACATACATATTTTTAGTACCTTATCAATAAGTTTGACTTTTTTACAGATCTAAGAGACTGTAGATTTGAGTATTTGCTATTAATTTCAACTTGATACCTTTACGCCGCCCTGAGAAAAAGGGTATTCACAGACACACAGACGGACAACAAAGTGATCCTATAAATAATAAATATAGGGTCCCTTTTTTACTTTAGAGGTCGGAATCCTAAAAAAGGAAATTTAGAAATGTAAAGCTTTAGATAAAGCAAAAAAATTTAAACCCAAAATACTTAAGTACCTCTAAATATGGAGAATACAAATACGTTTATGGAAAATAAATAACATTTTATGAGAAAAATATAAATAGTAATTTGATCAGAAAAATACTACTTATATCTTGCAAATGTATCTTACATTTACGTTTATCCCAAAATGTTTAAATAAATATCCATCCGTGGAAGCCGGGGCGGGACGCTAGTTGTCTACAAAATGTAAAAACTTTGTGGAGAAAATAAGTATGATTTTTATTTATTTATGTACATATAATCTGCAATAAATAACTTTGACTTACAAGTATTATCAGTACAACAGAGGTTTCAAAATGTGTTTGTATTTACTTTTATTGTGAATCTTCTCTTAAAACTTCTTAGCTTTAAAACGTGTTTCTGTAGTGTTAAGAAATATCACTATTACAAAATATACTTCTCATCAGAAAAATCGAAACACCTTGCTGGTTTATGTTTTGTAAGGATTATCAGAAAAACAGGCCTGAACCTATGCAGTGGGGACGTATATAGGGTGTTGATGGTGACGATGATCAGAAAAACCTTAGAAAAATTAATTTGAATTTAGAACATTAACATTAGGATTTGAAAACCTCATATTATTCACTATTAAACGCCATTTGACATATATTCCTAAATATACGAGTACACATATTTCCGATACTTCTTACAAAACATAAACTTGCAAGGTGTTTCGATTTTTCTGATGAGAAGTATATTATGTTGATTGAAGCAGCAGTGTCTTATTTGAACTCTTTCAATTAAATGTTATTCTTTTCCTATTAATTATTTAAATTCTTATGTTAACGGTTTTTTGTTGCGTTTTATCTTTGCTTTTTATATATTCATTAAACACAATAATACAGTTCCAAATTTTTATTACATTCAAATAAACTAAAACAGATGGTTTATAAATTACATGGCTAAAATATACTAAAATCACCTATTACTCACTAGAATCAACGTTGCAACTCGGATCCGTATACCTGTCTGTATGACACATAATCTATCTCTTTATTTGAAAACTAAGTTAATATGGCTCGAATTTGGATGTTTACAATCGGGTTAATTTGATAGTGTATAGAACTTATTAAAAAGTATTACATAGGTTTTTGGAGTAATTATAAGGAATAGATTTTATATAGCATTCAAGAATTTTACTCTTCGAAATCAATAGACACAAGTTTAAAATCTGCGACAATATTGTTAATATTCCATTTATCAATATCTCTATCTCTACATTATATTGTTCGCAATTTTCAAGCAAATGATAACTGAGGAGCATTGTATTATTGGGATGGTTTGATCAGTTCTTATATATCATCTTCAAGATCATTTTCGATGGTATCATCGAGTCTTTCCTCTGTTGTGTCTAGTTTCATGTCCTCCATTGTTTGCAGATTCTCTAGTTCATCCTTCGACACAATGTTCATTTGACTCAGCATCCTATCATGGATTCTGACATATTCACCTTTATCATTAACATAGAACACAGGTGGTGGGTGAGTGTGCTCATTGTTGACCACAAATAGTTCATTCTCATTGGTAAGTATTATTTGTGCATTGCATTTCTTTGAGCACCTCGATGAGCAGGCCCAGCTAACCTTGCGTTTGCTTTTACAGTTTAATGCATATGTGTAATGTTCGTATACCAGAAGCCTGTGCCCTTTCTTTGAGGTTATGAAATGGATTTCTGTAACAAAATAAACATAAATATGGTGTCTATTGCACCCAACAAAGTTATTTAATAAAATTAATAATATTAAATTGAGGTCAATGAAATTCCTAAAAATACACAAAATGAAACAATTTGATATTAAATTTATTTGTCAATTAGTCCATATAAAAATAGATTTGTAACTGATTTCATTAATTATTAAATTAATTGCACATTAAAAATATTACACAAATTATTATCTATTGTGTATTACATAAATGTAACAATTTGACTCCACACAGAGAACAGCAGAGGGGGGTGGAGGATAATTGATTGTATTGTTAGTATTACACAAACGGAACAATTTGTATAACATTTATTTATAATAACATAAATTTTATGTACCCATCACTAAACCAAAACCTTTAAACATATTTACATAAACTAAAATATACAAATAATTCTATTTGATATAAACATATATTTTCTAAGTCATCTAAAACAGTGCTCCTAAAACTGAAAAAATTAATTTTGCTGATCATAAATTTTATATATAGACTTTCAAACATGTCACTTTCAGTAATACAATCAATTATGCTACCTCATAATTTATTATTTAAAATATCATTTAATATTTCAATGTGACACAGCACGGACATGTAGAGTAAATCGGACAATACCGATGTTCACAAGCTCTTTTACATCGAATCATAAAGCTCATTTTGTTTAATATTTAATATCTTTATTAAAACTATCCTTTTACAAATAACAATAACAAAATTTTTTGTTAATATTTCCAGACTTTCTTGTCACATCAATAACAAATAAAATGAAATAATTATTCTACATAATATATTCTATGTCATCAGGTAGGCTCACATGAGGAGGTAAATGATTATGTTTTGAATAAATCTTTTTGAGAGTAAACGGTTCTTTCCGTTCATCAGTAGAAACATGTGCCTTGCATCCTTTCTTGTGGTGGCTGGAGCAAGTCCAATATTTGCCCGATTTCGTATTATTCCTCCATGAATATGTGTAGTTACGGTACAGCAAAATTCCTAGTTTCCCTCTCTTATTTCTTGATGGTATTATTAGTGCCTCTGAAAAGAAAATTTGTACTTATACCCCACTGAACTATACTGTGGTTTTGTATTAACATATGTTTTATGCATTTGATTATTAATAGAGATATGTCTGTCTCTGTAATGAGGCCCTGAAGAAGAGTAGATCGAATTTATCATCTTAAATGTATTACACCTGTAAAGTGAGGCATTTTTGATAAATAGTATATTAATCAATTAAAAATACAGTCTTTTATGTAAGGTATGCAGTATACATGTTAAGTACAAAGTATATGTACAAAGTATTTAATGGTTAAAATCTCAAAAATGCAACGTAAAGGATAATATAAAAATAAATACACAAGCAATAAAAATAAATTTATTTTAAAAATAATTATCAAAGTAACATTAGATTTGGATAATCTTGTTTGACGTTTACAACATATATATACTGCAAAAATATCTCACATACTGAAATCAGTATCCTTCATTGCAGAATATTAACTGATGAAGGCAAAGTAAATATATAGGAACAAAGGAAAAATTTGAAATTAGCTAAAACAAATCAATCAGAAAATCAGTGATGTTTGTGACAAAAATTAATTTGGAAATGATAAAAAAGGCATTGTAAATAGCAAATAAATAGAAATAACTTACCGATATGACTGCTTCTATCTCCGACAATTCATCAGCACTTACCTGCAAAAAAAAATTATTATAATGTTAAAATTTGAATTTCATATAATTATTGCACTGAAATTGCTAACATTATGGCAAGCCCAAAATATAATATCTATGTATATATGTTATTATTCGCTACTGCAGGTCAAAACTGAATATATTAGACTAGAAGAATTAGAATATGTATATATATCTAGGTGCACTAAATTATTGTGTGTTATTAAATAAAGTTGTGTCTATGTCTAAACTGAACCTTATGACTAAGGCGACAGTGAAGCCTTAAGGTGATGTTTGGAGTCTTATGTCACAGGACTCTATCTATTGAATACAAAACCATACTATGTATGGTGTGAATGATACGAAAATTCTTGATCCGGAGGAAGAAGCAGACAACTTTGGATTTGGGGAGGATTGTCGGGAGTCTGAAGACACAATAATCTTCAAGCCTGACCACTTCTTCTACTACAAGGAAGGTAACAAAACATCACAGGTGTTAGGTTTATCATCCAGAAGTCCCTAGTCGACAATGTACTAAAGGTGGAGAGTGTGTTGCCAAGGGTAGCATATCTTACACTCAGAATAACAAAATGAAGCTTAAACAGGTTTACACATCGAGTTCGGCACATCCAAACGCTAAAAAACCAAGTAGAGACCCTGTATAAGGACATATCTAGAGCCATACTCTCCTCCAAGATACACTATGCTGTTGTTATGTTGTGGGACTTTAACGCAAAACAAGGCAGCAGGAATGGCGATGAGCTGAGGGTAGGGAAATTTGGGATTGGGCAATGGAATCCGAGAGAGAGAGAAAAAGAACAGAGTTCCCTGGCTGATGATGATGAAATTCGAAAGAGTGTACTACACATCCCTACACTGAGACTGCTGCTCAAAACAAGAAATTTCACTTTTTCAATACCCAGAATACGGGTGAAGTGCAGAATAGATGTACCGTAACGAAATCATTAGTAAACTGATATGTAAAAATCCGTAACGAAATTGTAACGAAACTGATAAAATTAATTGTAAAGATAAGTAAGGCATAGGTCACATGTCCAAACAAAACTGTAAAGTACCTATAAAAATTTATAAAAAGGTCAAAGGAAATCAACGAACGATTAATTGCAACTTTTTTATGATGACTGCTTAAAAAGTTTTGAGTATTACTTATAGAAAAGTTATTTTCAAGTTTAAGAAACGACGACTGTAGTAGCTCTGACCCTTATGAGCTAGGCCTTAGCTTCTCAGTTTAGTAACGTAACAGAAGAATATAACAAAACAGTAATACTCGTCACTAAACTGAATAACGAAACGCAACGAAATTGATAATAAAATCTGAGAAAATCTAACTTCAAAATAAACTCGTGTCGATACTACTAACTTAATGGAGAATTATTCGTATTAGAAAGCATATTTAACAATATTCCAACAGAAATTAATAAAGGACAGTTAAATAAACTTATCGGTATGAAACAGATGTGCGTAAGTAACACTGATAAATTTTTTGCACAAAAATCTGCATCAAGTAAAACTCGTGACTATTGCAAAACTAAATGGCTGTAGCTTCACGTCTGTTTGACAATATAATTTAGCCATCAGTGTTCTCAGTTTCGTAACTGTATTCTACCAGAATAATGAATATTTTCATCATAAACGTCGTTATTCAACCTGATGTTACGAAACTACTAAAATATGGTGGTAGATTTAATATGTGTCGAAATTATAACTAATTTATTATTAATGAAATGAAACCTATTACAATGAAATATTACGGTATTTTCCAATAAAGTTTCATGAAAGACAAAGAAATAGATACATGAAAAAATGTATTTTTTTATGTTTTAATATTTCAACTAATGGTGGGACATAGACAAGGTACAACCATTCTGCATTTCACCCATACACCTTTTTGTATAATTAATTACAATAAGCTATAGTTTGTTTCATCTCCAAAATATTCTAAATTTGTAAAATAAAAATCACAGTGTTGTAAGTCTTGAACTATCATTTTCTCTATTTTTTTATAGTATATAAAGTGTATTTATTGTGTATTTGCATTAAATATATTATTATGCTACTATTTATGCTTCCCAACGATGTTACCTAATGAGCAATCCTACCCAATGAGAGAGTAAAGTAGTTTTACCTTATGCATATTTTTTTTGCATTTGCATTCTTTCTTGTGATGCCTCCATTGTCAGGGTCAAAAGCTTGTATGAAGTAGAGAAACCACTATCACATTTGCACTACTTTATTTTTGCACTTTGTACCAATAGCCATCGATTTTTACACATATACAATTCACTAAAACTCTCAAAACCACATCAAAATTTCAAAAATTAACAAAAATCATGAATGAGTTACACCAACAACAAATTCTATTTAGCTTTAAACTTATCAATATTATTAAGTCACCGAGAAGCGTAGGAAAGTTATTTTGTAGCACGTGTGTATATAAATCAAATATTTATCTTCGAATAACGCAAATTGAGGCCGAATAACCGAAAATAAACAAGGATATTTCTAGGTTATCCTCGGAGCGTCGAGAAACGTCAAAATTATTGCTGTTTTTTCCGAGAGAGGCAATGGTCGTCAGACCTTACAGCCTTTCTCAGCTACTTGTTTCTTCTTTAGGTGTGTTTATTTTTAAGATTAAATTCTAAAATCTTTCATAGTGTGAATATTTTTCAAAAATTCAGCTTGATCTACTATTCGAGAATAAGCATTTCTCACTTGTATGCAATATACTTAATGCAACATTTGTGTCTATAATACTTATACCACAAAGTGCGCAGGGAAATAAAATCAATCAAAAATATTTGTGTAAATATAACCAATACTAATTTTCGTTAAACACCGTCAACTGCTAAACTCATGGACTTAAATATTATAGTCGACAGATCACCAGTGGTCATACCGATTTACCGGTAGCAGCAGACAACAACTAACTTTACTTGTACTGTTAGAAACATAAAGAACGAATGAAATATTATAAAATAATAACAATTTGGTTATAAGATTTATTCTTATTCTTGTGCTGTACCCCGCAAAGGACATCGTTAGAATATGCGTCATAAACGTTTGTTTTTATTGCGTTGACTTAGAAGCTTGATTTTTTCACAGATCCGCGGGACTGCAGACTTGAGTATGTATATTTGATATTAATTTCAACTTAATACTTCCACACACATTCCAGAGAAAAAGTATATTGACAGCCAAACGGTTGTGTTACGGATTCCTAATATCCAGTAACACCTTTTGCCCCTTTTAGATTTCCGGAACCCTTGTAATTTCACTCCGGTGGGTGTTTTCATTTTTTTTCTTCAACTATTTATAATTTTACAATCTGACGTCTCATTGCAAGCTGCTTTACAAAACTGTTAATTATACACCCAAGTTCAGCAATAATGAAAAATCGCTGAACGTCGTTGAGCTGTTTTACATAACAGAGTTACGGAGCTGTTTAGTGAAACAGCTAGCGGTTTAGTATAACGGCTCATTAAACAATCCAACTGTGACATAGAAACATTTCTACATAGAAATTCGTCGCAACCACGTTGAAACCTTTCACCTTGACTGACATACTTTCGTAATCATATTCAGAATACAAACTGTGCCATTTTTTGCTCTAGTCACGCTACTTTATAACAAAAAACAACACATCACAATTTTTATACGAATAAACAAAAATACAAGCAACCCAACACTTAAAAATCTCAAAGCATATAATAGATAATTATTAATTTATTAATGATACTTCATTTAAGTTCATTTCCAATTTGGAAATTCCAACGTCCTCCCCAAAACTTGTTTCGCTATTTCTTTTTTGTAGTTAGTGTTGTTCAAATAGTTCCATAAAAAATATTTTTTTACCAACGCTCCATTTCATACTTTAAGTTGCTACTGGAATACTGTATGTTTGAATTTACACGAACACTTTTTGAACCATACATCTCTCACATGTGATGAGTAAATTTCTCGGTGTAGTCAGTTATCAAATAGTTTGTCGTAAGAATCAAGTAAAAACACAATCTAGTTTGTTGTAAACACTTGTCAAACTAAATATTGTAAGCTGTATTTTTTGAGAATTGTAGCGAAATTCCTACATGAAAATGCACCACTTTATTGCATTACGCGAGTTTATTAGTTCTCAATGTTTAGAAATTGACAAAGATGTGATTGTGATGTTACTGAAAGTGTATATAACCTATAAAGGATCTTACTTCATGCATTGTTTTCATGTGTTTATGTGGTATATTTCAGTGATTTAGTGTGTTTAAATTATAGAAATTGTGATATATTATCCAGTGTTGGGAGTGCAAAAGTTTTCCAGTATCTTGGTGAGTCCTAGACTAGTTCTGTTTCAGCTTTATTGTTGCATCTATTTTTATGTGTTTGTTTATTTTAGTTTCGTATAATAGTTCTAGATTACTTAAATTTTTTCTGTTACTACTAAACTGGAAAAAAATATTTGATTCTCTAATCGGGTCTTTACGTTACACAGATAAACACTACAAGTTTATAAGGACATTAAACTTGTAGTGTTTATCTATCTAATAATTAATCTTACTTAAGACTTAAAATAAAAATTGGTAGTGTCACAGTTGCTAAATACAGCACTACTTTGCCTTGTTAGAAATTTCTGACCTCTGTTATGTATAAAAAATAAAATTTTACAGAAATGGTTTCGCGATAACAAAAAAGAATTTTTAGGTAATACTTGTGTCATATTTGCTACTTTTTACTATCTCTCCTAAACTGGTCATTCCAATACTACGGTGTTTACAAACAGTTAATTAAATAATGGAAACCTACTTTTTATGATGTCCAAGAAAAAAAAATGGGTTCACAATAATTATTTTTGTGAACTATGTTCTATACAGGTTAAAGTATTTTTAATGAGGGTTTTTAAGAAGATTCCTATAAATATGTCCCATCCCATAAATATGTTTCTTTTCAGTTTAGTTATTAGGAACACTTTCCTTTGGTTATAATGCGCACGAAAATATATGTTTTACCAGTGTACATTATTGGGGTGAGACAAATTGTGCCTTATAATAAAATGGAAAAAGAGACATATTTTTGAGACCATATACCAAACAATTGGTAGAATTTTTTGTGAAAACTAGCATACTTTAAAAATTATTTAATCATGTTATAGTTTAAAAGCAATCATAAGTGCTGTTATTTACTCTTAAATTTTAATGAAAATGTATTACAGATGAACTTTTATTTTCACCATTTTATATAATTAACATATAAATAAGTATGTTTATTTTTTTGCTCTCATATTCTTTCATATTCCTGTGCAGTATTTTATTTAAATTAAATATTGGTGGTCGTTGGTGTGGATATGTTCAGCCCCATTTTCAGGTACTGGCTTGGTGTTCACCAGAACGTAATAATAAGAAACGAAAAAGGTGACAATGTTATTACATGTTTCTCATACGTAACTATTGTTTTCACAATGTTTATCTTATTTTTATTTTAAAGACTAGTATTTTATATATCAATATTTTTTTAATGTACTTGTATATCTGAAATAAATAATTTATATTATATATTAGACCATAGATATCCGCTTTATATACTAATTCAATAAAACTAAGTGCTGAATTTTTTCATATTCTCAATCCTTTGAGAAATGGATATCTTTCTCTAATAAATTTATAAAAGTGACTACACCATTGTGTTTTTGTAATCGTTTCCTTGTTTTTGCAATTCAATCAATTTTATTTATTAAACAAAATAGTATTTCCTGTATGAAACGAAATACTCAATAGAACACTCAATAAATTCTGTACTTTTCAGTCCTGTATTTGTTTTTCCAAAGTGCAATTGAGATTTGTATGGTTTCATCACAATTTTACTAATCATCATCAGTCAGAGGAATATCCTTGAAATATGGTCAGTCTACGGAAATGTCTTGTTCTATAATTGAAGCTGTTTATTCTTTACTTTAGGATTGCACCTTATTATTCCATGGCTGTAAGGTAACTGAGAAAAAATTTGCAGGGAATGAGCAGCAAAATGGATATATATATGTGTCTATCTATACAGGGTGGTCCAAAATGTGACGTCCAAAAAATTTTTTTAGATTCCTTACACCTGGGTGTATCCGAAAATACCCCATGTATGTTCCGCGATTTTTTGTAGTTTAGAAGTTATGATTTTTTAAATGTATATTTCGAATTTTCTGCCGGAGCGACTTAAAATAATCGTAACTTGTTTAATAGTAAGGTTTTTTTATTTATTTTTTCTCGAAAGTGATCGTCTTGAATCACCCTTTCTACTTTATTATCAACTACACAACGTTATTCATTACAAGTTACCGAAAAAAGGGATGAAAGTAAAAATTTTAGGTTTGAGTTGAACGGAGCCAAATTTTCAAAAATTTCTTAATAATACAAAGTTAATGTTTCATTGGTTCAAACTAATTTTAAAAACTCCAGCAGTTTGTCAGCTTACCAAATAATAATAAAAAAGTTGTTCTTAATAGGCGATTTTACGACGAAATTGGCTTCAGAACTTAGTTAGGTGAGAATGCATAAAAAAAAAATGTTGTCGTAAAAAATGTTTAAGCTTATTTTTTTTTTCATTTTTATGGCCTACATTAGCAAGGCATCAAAAGCATTCAAATAATCTCAAATTGAACGATCAGTGACACATTTCATTTTCTGTTTTTAGACATGAAATTATGAAAGCTAGAATTAAACCAAAATCTACTTCAAGGCCAATCACACACAATGACACAAAGCAATAAATAACACGTTTCAAAAGGCGCCAGGCCAGTAAGGTCTTTCTCTTTCGCACTGTTATGGTTGCGTAGAAGTACGAAAGAGAAAGACCTACTGTCTTGGCCACAAAAGTCAGCCGTGCGCGCTAGGGGTTTTTTACCTGCACTTCCCTCTCCCCCCTCTCCCCATACATTCTCCGTAGCATCTCACTGTATCGTCCGTCCGCTAGTCGTTCACTCACTTCCATCGCGTGTGATACTACTTGACGTTGCTTCTTTCCGATACCGATATTTTGAACCTACTTTCGCTTTGTTACTGGACTCCGATTTGCCTTACGACTAACTTGTGCTTGTGTTACGGACTCCGATTTGCCTTACGACTGACTTGTGCTTGTGTTACGGACTCCGATTTGCCTTACGACTGACTTGTGCTTGTGTTACTGACGGCAACATGAGTAATTTTAGTCTAAGCCAGTACGCAGAAATGCACTTTTACTATGGTATGGCCAAAGGAAACGGTCATTTAGCCGCAAGGCTATATCGTCAACAACTGGACCGGCGAGGAGAAATACTGGACCATTACCCGGACCATAGGGTATTTATTAATACTCATAATACGCTGATGGCCGGGCGTATCCCCGGTCGTAGCCAAAGGCACGAAGGAGTACCCAGAGTAGATCCGGACAGAAGAGATGAAGTCATCGCAGCTGTAGAAAGAGACTCTTCTACGAGTTCCAGAGCAATAACCAGAAGGACTGGAATACCACGGACCTCAGTTCTAAGGATATTGAAAAATGGTATGTCGTTTTGTTTTTTATTTACACAAAACATAAATCACAGATACAATGCCAGGTATTAGACTTCTTCCTGCCTAGGTGGTGAGTAATAGTCCTTTTCTTTTTTCAGAAGGCTACCACGCTTACCACATTCAGCGCGTTCAGGAGCTACAAGCTTCAGATTACCCTAGAAGAGTTGCTTTCTGCGAAACAATGATACAAAGGTGTCAGGAAGACCCAGATTTTTTTAATAAGATCTTATGGACCGATGAATCCCGTTTTGAAAACACTGGAGTATTTAATATCCATAACTATCACAGCTGGGAAATTGAAAACCCACACCTTGCAAGAGCATCAAATTTTCAACATCGATACAGCGTAAACATGTGGTCGGGAATTGTAAATGGAGAACTGATTGGGCCTTTCGAGCTGCCGTCTAGGTTGGATGGAGACACATATCTAAACTTTTTGCAGAACAACCTTTTTGAATTGCTGGAAGATGTAAACTTGGAAACAAGAAGGCACATGATATTCCAAAATGATGGTGCTCCTTGCCATTACGCACGCCAAGTGAGGGGGCACCTTAATGAAACATACCCGGGCAGATGGATTGGGCGTGGCGGCCCAATCGAATGGCCTGCACGTTCACCGGACTTGAACCCAATAGATTTTTTTATTTGGGGTTACTACAAAGAAGTTGTCTATGCTCAGCAAACTAACTCCGAAGAAGAACTGAGACGAAAATTGAGAGAAGCAGCGACGAAAGTCAGACAAAATTCAAGCGCTTTCCGCAGACTAAAAGATAACTTTTTAAGACGTTGCCGATTGTGTATCGAAGTTGAAGGGCGTCATTTTGAAAATCTTCTTTAATAAAGTAGTTGAACTTAATTTGTGTTTTCTTTTATTGATGCTAAAAATAAACCAAAATAACCGTATTAATAAAAACTAAACTAAGCTTTTTTAAAATAAAATGTTTTCTAATGTGTCACTGATCGTTCAATTTGAAATTATTTGAATGCTTTTGATGATGCCTTGCTAATGTAGGCCATAAAAATGAAAACAAAATAAGCTTAATATTTTTTTTTGACAAAATTTTTTCTTTATGAATTCTCACCTAACTAAGTTCTGAAGCCAATTTCGTCGTAAAATCGCCTATTAAGAACAACTTTTTTATTATTATTTGGTAAGCTGACAAACTGCTGGAGTTTTTAAAATTAGTTTGAACCAATGAAACATTAATTTTGTATTATTAAGAAATTTTTGAAAATTTTGCTCCGTTCAACTCAAACCTAAAATTTTTACTTTCGTCCCTTTTTTCGGTAACTTGTAATGAATAACGTTGTGTAGTTGATAATAAAGTAGAAAGGGTGATTCAAGACGATCACTTTCGAGAAAAAATAAATAAAAAAACCTTACTATTAAACAAGTTACGATTATTTTAAGTCGCTCCGGCAGAAAATTCGAAATATACATTTAAAAAATCATAACTTCTAAACTACAAAAAATCGCGGAACATACATGGGGTATTTTCGGATACACCCAGGTGTAAGGAATCTAAAAAAAATTTTTGGACGTCACATTTTGGACCACCCTGTATAACATCTTACTGTGATCACCAATTGGCCAGTGCCAAGCATGGTGAATTTGGCAAATCCCCGAATGGCATGTCTTTGTCATACAATACGTGTTGACATTTCAAACAGTAATCTTTTTTCAGCTGTATTTGGTGACTATTATTTAAGCCTATTTTAGGACGGTAAGAGAAATAGATATTGGAAATTGAATGGATATGTTCTTTTGGGAAGACTGGTTAAAGTTTGCAATTTATTGATTGATGTGGGTCTCTCTCATTCCTTTACATTTTTTTTCTATCTGAAACATTACTAATCATTGAGACAGTTTCACAGTAACTGCCTATGGAAATGAGTTTGGTGCATTAGATATTTAATTTATCAACACCCAGTTTGGCCTACCAGGTCTATGTTCAGCGTTGGATGTGTTCCAGCTGCTGCTACTGATTATCAGCTGCTTGAAATTTGATATGGTCATTAAAATCACTCAGTATCCCTATTCACAGATTGGTTGCTGCATCTTACTGCAGCAAATTATTGTCTGTGAAACGTAATTATTAAGAGTGATAGTTTTGTACTTAAAATATTAAATTTCATATTTTTAAATTATGTTTTACAAGGATTTTCTCAGATTTTGTTTGTTTAAAAAAACAGCCTTTCTTCCTCTCTATGACCATTGGCTATGTGCATGCCAAATTTCGTCAAGATCGGTTCTGCAATTCTGCGCCTGCCATCTGCATTTAGACATGAAAAAGCATCAAACAGGGAGATCCCTGAAGTTATACTAATATTATAAATGTGAAAGTCCGTGTGTATGGATAAGTGTGACAGTATTGTTTTATTGCACTTTCTACATTGGTCAATATTTTGACATATTCTCCTTCATGTTACTAATTTTCTTTGTACATATACTAATGTATATGACAGCGTCGTCATTATTCGCAGATGTGTATACAGCTGGGTATGTATATACATACCTAAGTCCCTCTGAACATAATACTTAAATTCTGATAAAGGAATATAATTGTTTATTTATCAGATGATCAATAAAATAAATTAACACAGTTATAATTCTTTATTGAGATATTATTAGATACTATTTTAAAAAACTTACAGACACAGGTCAGTAGAATGCTATCTCTTATTTTTGTTACAGTTTCAGGTCCAATATTTATACCAAGTGGACGAGGCAAGAACCTCTTGATGTACAATGGTTTCACATACAGTCACATTTCAGGAAGGCTGTATCTATGTTCGAAGAGAACCAGGATGCAATGTAAAGCGAAGGTCAAAATTAGTGACAGTAATCATATTGTTGAACTGGTCGAGAGTCACAATCATGTGTCTCAGAAGTTCATTCAGACCAAACTTGGACGTTATGTTGCCATTAAGTAAATTATAGGATGTATGTGTTGTTATCATCCCATTTAATAATGGTTTGTGATGTTGCTTTCTAGTCATATCATCATCATCAGCCTATAATATGACCCCACTGCAGGAGCTCAGGCTTACTCTCGTACAGAGAATGTATGGGCCATAACCATTGTACACCACAATGGCCCAGTGCGGATTGGTAGACTTCACACACACCTTTGAATTTCTTCTCAGGAATGTGTAGGCTACCTGACGATATTTACTTTCACTGAAAAGTCAATGGTAATAATTTTTTTAATTTGTACATAACTTCCAAATAACGAATTGTAACTCATTGGTATGAGCTAAGATAGAACCCAGACCTCGATTATTCAAGGAGTGATGCTCTACCCAACTAAACTACCACGGCGTTGTCTATATTCTAGTCATATATTAATAATAAAAATCTATTTCAAATTTTATTATATATTTTAATTCTGACGCTTGTTCATAATAGCATAAGGTGGTAATAGTATTTAACTTGTCTTTTAATTGTGTTTATATGTTATAACTACAACAGTATACCAGTTGTTTCATTTTGCACAATTCTTGTTTGTCAGGATAATCAGAAAAAAGGTTTCAAAAATTTGGAAACAAGATGCACTTAGGAAGCTAGCTAGGTAGTACAGCAGAAACTGGGGCAGCAATGGTCTAGACCAAATTTTACGCGAATTTGCACTGGCTTTTTCCTTAGATTTTTAGGAGTAAGTAAGAACATTGTCTAGTCATAAATACCCCATAAACATACATTTCACACCTACATATTTACGTACATGTTATTCTTAAATTATATAATGTATTTTATTATTATTAAATCATATGAGTAATTAGTATACAGATGAATTTACCTAAACCCTACGGTATAAGAATTTTAAATCTCAATTTTAGGTATTTTTACAATGTTTTTACACAAATTCAACTCAAATGCATAATCTTTAACCACCTCCATGGCCATTCCAAGTGGGAGTATAGCATATTCTATGTTCACCTGACTAGCTACCACTTGGTTATGGCACCACCAAGCAGTGTTAATAGCACTATTGTGTTTCTATATGAAAAGTAGCAGAGCCAGCGCCTCTTTAGCTTGAGGTTTCTAGGTGCGCACGCTTACCATCCAACGTCCTTATCGTTACCATCGGGTGAGATGAAGGCCAAGTGCAAACCCATCATTCGTTAAAAATATGTAAATATATGTAATTACTGATTTTTTCCACAGCACGAGTAAGAGCTGAATATGTTCAATATAGAAGAGGTATTATCCTACTTCTGAATGGTTTTACATACAGCAGATCTGACAATATTCATTGGTACTGCTCTAGGAGACATTCGACCGGCTGCAGGGCTAGAGTGAAACTAACACAGGATGAAATATATGTAGATTGTATTATTGATGAACATGATCACGACCCAGAAAAATATTTTATAACAACAGCAGGAGAATTAATTAAACATAATACTTAGTTCTCTATTTTGTCGCATTTTGTTGCATTTGATAGAATCAGAGAGATTTAAATAATGTCTTGTAAAGGCGCTGACGTGATGTGACACTAGACTGAGTGACTTATTACCAATTGGTAATAAGTTTAGGATCAAAATTTTGTTTCCTTCGCCCGGCCTATCACTGGTCATGTTAAATATCTTTGAGTATAATTATTTCCAAAAGTTACATGTAAAGTATTTTGTGTCTGATCTGAAGCTGAATGTTAAATTGTATTGAAGAAGAAAAAAACGTATTTACCGGATTTGCAAAATTTTCTTTTGTTGCATTAATGGCAAAATAAGCTTATAAAAATAAGTGCATGATCCTTACAAAATTCACCAATTGTATTGAAACAAAAATCGTTTTTATGTTTTAGTGCAGGCCAAATTTGTCCACTACGGTAAAGGGTTCGTGCTACTACTGGATGGTTATACATACAGCAAATCCGACAGACAGAATTGGTATTGCTCGAGAAGAACAACGAAAGGCTGTAAAGCTAAAGCCAAGCTGACTAAAGACGGAAAATATGTGCAAAGCGTTCTCAAAATACATGATCATAGTCCTGAAAATTTTGTTGTGTCTTCCCAGGGGAAGCTGTATAAACTAAGTAAATAGTAAGTTGGTACATTACATTCAGATGCTGCTAAAATGAATTAGCACCTCGCCTGAAAATCGAAAGATTGGGGTAATTTATGAATAAAGGGGTTCTAAAATCAATGAAACACCACAGCTGAGTCTATTGAACTTTTTTTGCTCGATAAGTTAAAATCTTATACTACTAGGTGTATTATAAGTTTAGTACCTAATGGAATGGTTCACAATTATGCATTATTTATTATTATATTAGGAATGTAATGGACACACTTTTAGTATAAATAATTACTATGTAGTTAACCAGTATGAATATTTAATTCTTAGTACATATTCCAAGTGACTATAATTTTTATATGATATAAGCAAACATGTATGTTTTAAATACAGTTTTATTGTATATTTGGATTTCGATTACATTTACTCTAATTTTTGATGAGTATAGATGAGCAGATTATCGGTCAAAACATCTAAAATTTTACTCAAGAAATTTATTCTAATGGTCAAATATTAACTGCAGATTCCATGAAATAAGAGTAGATAGTATTAGAATAGACATCTTAGTCCTCCGACACATTTTCAAGCTGATATTTACATAGAGGGTGACTCACGGAGGTAAAGTACTTTAAATATAGTAGACATGAAATTTTGCTGAAAGAATACTTCTAGCACATTGTCTAAAATTATCATAAAACATTCAAATTAAAAAATATAAATCATATTGTTGCAACTATCAACTCCTGCGCAAAGTCATACCAATTCATATAAAGTAAACCGTTTACATGATCCCATAAGAAGAAACCTAATGGGATCAGATATCGATGGCCATCTAATTGGTACATAGGTACCGATCCAAGAATGAGGAATTCAGTTGTTCTCCGACTCTTATGAGCCGGAGGCCCATCTAAGAGGTATCGTCGCGCTGCATCATGAAGATTTTTTTATCTCTTTTACGGTCTTCCTTTAATTTAAGACAATTTTTATATATGAAGTCGTCTTTCAGCAAACCTATCTACAATATTTATAGTGCTTTTCCTTGGTGTGCCATAGCTGTGACACAGATCGGACACTGAACTTGAACAAATGTCGTGATATCGGCACACATCGAACGGATGACGTTTGTATAATACATGCGCAAGTGAGTAGCACGCGCCGTACGTAACGGTCATTTTCTGAGCCAGTCTTTTGCGGGGGAAGTGAGTTATCGCGGATCGGTGGGAGACGATGAACGTCCGTTCTGTATGTAGTACTACATTAATTCTGTGACCTCGGTGCATACATTAGTACGAGACCCAGCAGGCTGTCAGACTATTCAGGCAGAAATTTTCTGACGCGTTTTCTTACAGTTTGCGGCCGGCCTTAGATTAGCTTTAACATTTACAGTCACTAATAGCTCATGAAATATATTTTATACTGAAATTTCATCAAGGTATATCATATAGCTACTCAAAATTGACTTTTTATTTTTTAAGAATTTGTGACATAATAAACAGTTTTATGTTATTTGTCTTTTATTCCCTGAATATTTACTTGAACCGTGATTATCTTAAATATAATTATTTAACAAGCTTATTCAGGAACTGTAAGTTTACTTACGTTTCCATATGACCGACCTATTGTTGAACGGGGGCGTAAAAGAAGTGTTCTATGGACCTTCATCGAGGACCTAGGCGATAATATGGCCAGATGTAAATTGTGCAATAAGGACATGAGCAAGAACATGTCTATACATCTACGGCTTAAACATAAAAATATATTCAAGCAGGTAGACCACTTACGGGAATCTAGTAAGTGTTTTATATGTGTAAAAAAATTGTTTCCTTTCGTAATTTAATAAAGTCAGTATTGAATCATATCTTCCTACCTTTATTACATACTTTGTATTAGTAAAATTAGCAATTTTTAGCTCCTAGGAGAACGCGAAGTATCCAACTGTGGGTAAGAAAATAGTGCATAAAATTAGGCGACAATAAATACCAATGCACTGTATGTGACAGAGTATTAAGAAAGAATAACGGGCTACTTTACAATATGAAGCGCCACATCTGTACACAACACTCGCAAGTATACAATAAGGAAGTTTAAGGAAGAAATTTAGAATCAGCAGAGGATGATGATGTGACTGACTGTGATGATTACTAGATGAATATCTATAGGAGATGAAGAAAACAATATCAGGTATTGCTGGTGACAAAACAGATGACAGTTAAGTGAAAACCTGGATGACGAAGAAAGGGATACGCACATTGAAGATGTTGATGAAGATAAAGTTAGATAGTTATCTGAAAAGGATCCTGATTTTGATAACAAAGTTTGGTAAATTTGTGCCGATTGTGGGAAGAAGTAAGCATTACTTTAATTATTATCTGAACATATGTAAGATCAGCAAAATTTACGAGCGTTACGCGAAGAGAACTCTGGATGTAAGTAGATTTTTAGATGATATTGTTACGAGTTTGTGGTGGACTAAAGTTAATGTGTGAGATACGTAAAAAAGCAAAAAAAAAAAGCTTATCCGTCTACAGTTGAAGTTTAAATTCAAAATAATTTTCAAAGTAAATTGTATATTTAAATATTCTGAATAGAACATATTTTAGCTACGATCTCACTTGATGGTTTAGTAATTATGACAACGATGAGGCATTGGTCAAGCTCAAAGCCTGTTCGACCTCGATTTGAATTGATGTCAATTAATAGATTTGAAGATGACAGCGTTGGTATGTACTTTTATTTAGTAAAATTGCTACAGTTTGATAAAAGTCTCGTTACTTGAATTAATATTTAAATGAACTATGAGATTAAACCATGCTGTAATCGACCATGAATGACGAATATCAACCAAGGTTTTCGCAATGTTTTATTACTTACTATTATAAATAATATTTATTATAAATGTACTATATACCAAATATAAGAACAATTATTTTTGCAGCGAGTAACGCTCAGAACTTTAATAAGTTTTACTTTGATTGCGATGATGATGGTCTGTGCAAGTGTAAGAAATATAGTAAAATAATCACTGGTAGCCCCAGAGATGATGATAACCAGACGACCCTATTCAAACATATCAAGAACAAACACCCAGAACAAGTTGTGACGTATCATGAAGAGGCATCTGAATGCCTATAAAAACAAGTATAAATTGTCCCTCCAAAGTATTAACCAATTGATACATCGTGTACAAATGAGGTTCAACAGAAAATACCAGATGATAAATTTATTGAAGTATTGCATTTATAATCCTAGTATTTCATAGAACATTATTATTAATTATTTATTAATTGGCATGGCACAACTTAATCATATTTATAAGGTACTCGAGACCGACTTTTAATTTTTAAGTATAGTGACACAATAAATGGTTTAAAATCGGTTGTCTTTTATTCCCTACACATTAATTTAACCGCGCAAATCGTTGGTTTCAATTAGATAAGTTGGAAACAGTAGTAGTTAGAAACTGAAGTATTACGAATAAATACAATAATGTTACCATATATGTTCTATTGTTGAAGGGCGTAAGAGAAGTTATCTATGGAACTTCTTCAAGGACCTAGGCAAGAATATGGCCAGATGTAAATTGTGCAAGAAGGACATGAGCAAGAACATGTCGAGACATCTACGGCTTAAACATAAAAATATATTCAAGCAGGTGGAACACTTACGGGAATCTAGATGTAAGTGTTTTTTCTTCTTCACATGTATCAAATGGTTTTCTTTCTTGATTGTATCATTAAGGTAATTTAATGAAGTCTGTAAATGCTGCAAATCATATCTTCCGATCTTTATAAAATGCTTTGTTGTAATAAAATTTGAAATTTTCAGCTGCTAGAAGTGATATCCATTCACGAAGCACGCAACTGTGGGTAAGAAAATATTGCATTAAATTAGGCGACAATAAATACCAATGCACTGTTTGTGACAGAGTATTAAGAATGAATGACGGGGTACTTTACAATATGAAGCGCCACATCCATACACAACACTCGCAAGTATACAATAAGGAAAATAAAGGAATAAATTTAGAATCAGCAGAGGATGATGATTTGACAGACTGTGATGATTACTTAGATGAATATCTGCAGGAGGTGAAGAAAACAATATCAGGTATTGCTGATGACAAAACTGATGACATTGTGCGTGAAAACCTAGATGACGAAGAAAGCGATACGAACATTGAAGATGTTGATGAAGATAAAGCTGTAGAGCTATCTGAAAAGGACCCTGATTTTGATAACAAAGTTAGGCAAATTTGTACTAAGCCGATCATGGGAAGAAGTAAGCATCAGTTTAATTATTTCTTAAAATATATTAAAAGCTGTTTTGTTACAGGTTTTGTTGTTGTTATATGATGTGAATGTATGTAAGATCTGACAAATTTACGAGTGTTTTAAAATATATGTAGTAGAAAAATGAGGCTATCAGTACCAACCACGAAATCCCTAGGGATACCACATAAACGATATGCTTATAGCTTTATGTCATAAAGCGATGTAATATCACTAAACTTTTTAGCAGTAATTTCGGTAGGGGTTTTGTGGGGTCCCAGGTATCCTTATTTCCATGCAACATATATAAATCATGTCTGCTTAAAAAATATTAAAGAGCTTGCATTTGAGCTTCATCTCACCTGACAATAAGTGATAATAAAGCCATATGACGTTACTGCAACCTGAAGGTACTGACGATTTATCGCAGATCCAAGTTCTGTTCTTAGTCGTTTGTAAAATCATTATCGTAAAGGTTATTGAATGGGACTCTGTAATCTGGAAGTGGAAGTGGATTATGTAAATGAATCTTGCACTTAGATCGTCTACCAAACCCCAAGATATTATCGTAGGTACTAGTTTTTACGGAAGCGACTGCTACCTGACCCTCCAATTTAGAGAGGCTACTTGATTTTTGGGATTTCACTGTTGGTTAATCACGCCGCCAGAAGGCCTCTTGGTTAGATATGATTAACAACTGTGTTAAACTTAAATCTTCAACTAAACAGGAGTGTAATATGATTAGTTTTTTCCGGTATGCAGTATATAAAGATTTTGTTAAGGCTTCTTCTTGAGCACGGTTCTTACAGCTTTATTGTAACATACTGCTAGGTGAGGCAAAGGGCAAACGAATTGTGCATTGAGAAATTAAAACATTTTCAGGAAGAGCCAAGACCTGCTTCTGGAATTTCTTCAGTGTAGTAGAAGAGAACCACGTCTATAAATGCATAACTTGCTACAAGCAGATATCCATTTTCCCACACAGTATTGCAAATCTGAAACGTCACATTAAAATGAAGCATAAGAGGCAATACCAGATGATTATGGAGTACATAGCTGAAGAGAACTCTGGCTGTAAGTTTATTTTTTAATAGTTGATATTGTTACGAGTTTGTGGTGGACTAAAGTTAATGTGTGCGATACGAAAAAAAAACAATGCTAGATTTCAGTGTATTTCCCTTAATAGCTTCTTTATTGTTATTTTTTGAAGATTGAATTCAAAATAATTTTCAATGTAAACCTGATTGTTTATTGATGATGTGGCTGACGAGGCATTGGTCAAGCTCAAAGCCTGTTCGGCCTCGATTTGAATGAATAGATTTGAAGATTACAGCATTGTTACTTCTATTTGATATAATAGTTTGACAAAGAATGTCGTTACTTAATTTAATATTTAACTGAATCATGATATCAAACCATGATATAATCCACCATGAATGACGAATGTCAACCAAGTTTTTAAACCAGTTAATAATGACTGTATTATTTACCAAATAAGAACAATTGTCTTTTTTGCAGCGA
This sequence comes from Carcina quercana, assembly GCA_910589575.2. Taxonomy (NCBI): domain Eukaryota; kingdom Metazoa; phylum Arthropoda; class Insecta; order Lepidoptera; family Depressariidae; genus Carcina; species Carcina quercana. Next base: position 3,102,381 of record OU342436.1, read on the forward strand.
GTAACGCTCAGAACTTTGATAAGTTTTACTTTGATTGCGATGAAGATGGTCTGTACAAGTGTAAGGAATGTGGTGAAGTCATCACTTGTGACCCTGGAGACGATGATAACCAGACGATCCTATTCAAACATATCAAGAACAAACACCCAGAACAAGTTGTGACGTATCATGAAGAATCCGAGGATAATGATGAAGAATATAGCGTCGTAATCGTCAAGAGAGATGATATACATTTTACGGTTTAGGAATCAGTTTGAATATGATCTTTGAACGGTCAATAGGTATTAAATGAGTATGATTAGTTGGTTACAGTCAAAATAGAAAAACAAAACAATGTAATTATAAAATGAAATTTTTTATTTGCCAGGAAACAGGTAAAAATACAACGATGTTACATTAACATCCTACCCGTGCCAAGTGTGCAAATTTTTTATATTATTAATTTCATTTTGTATTTCCTTGAATGTAATTGTGTTTTAAAATTTATTGTGTCTATCGTCGTTGGTAATTTTAATTAAAATTGATAATTGTACGTATTTTAATTGTAAATTATTTCATAAATATACTAAAAATAAGAATCGATTAAATATGTAGTGATGAAGTTTGTAGTTTTATTAAACACAATTAGAGAAAGTATTCAGTTGTTGGTGACACTTGTCTGGAGGCACGGGAGTGCCCCCGACAAGACGAGGCTTTTACTCTTCTAAATATGTTTCGGCCTGCACTTGTACACTATTTAAAGAAATCAAGAAATAATCTAAAGATGTATTGAAAAAAGTACTAGAACTAAAATACAAGATCATTCTTATTTTACTAAGTGTTAACGTGATTTGTGATTTCATTGCTGCCATCTTTGCTTTTTAAATGTTGCCTGTTTAGTGCGTTTTTAATGGTTTTGAATAAATAAAATAGACTAAAATATTTAAAAATGGTAATTGAAACACTTTTATTTTATAATGATCTTTATGATTAGAAAGAAGTGTATAAGTCCAGGCTGAAGCTACAACATACATTTATGGAACTTGTAACTTTTTGTGTGAGTAGACTTTAACTCCTCAAATATATTAAAGATGGCTATATTATGGATGGATATATTATATTGAAGATATTAATGCTTTCAGATTTACAATACACGTTTGTAACGGACTTGCGAGGCGTCCATCTTTTGCTACACAACGGCCACACGTTCGCCCAGCACAACCAATCCAAACGATACTTCTATTGCTCTAAAAGGACTTCAAAGAAGTGCAAATGTAGCATTAGATTGGGTGATAACGGTAGAATTATCAATATAAAGGAAAATCACACACATTCACCTACACCTTACGGTATTAATGACGCAGGATTTTATTATAGGGTAACAAGAAAATAGCATAATCGATCTGCACACCGATATGGAGTGCAGATTGAAATTGAGATCTCTGGAAGTGTTCGATAGAATGTAAGCCGTGTAAATGTTTGCATAATAGGGAATATGCAGGAAAAAATATTTTTGTCTAATTCGGCAGACCATGTAAACAGGTAAATACCTCTATAATTTTTCAATACGACTTATACTTTTTTTAGTACGTACAACCCGTCAAAAAGTAATCCTAGTCACGCAGTGCTAAAGCGCTCCATATAAATCGGACGTGGATTGTGACGTCACAGTCCATATTAGAGCGTTAAAATGTACGGAGCTTGTATATTTTGAGTTACCTCGTAAAATAATGATTTTATGTGTTATATACCCACATAAAAACGTTCTAAATGTAATGAAAAAACGAAATCTAATAAGCATTTTACTATTCGAGTAACTAAATTTTTTGCAATTTTTGAGACATGAAGTCCTTGCAAGATCCTAATAAAACATTAAAATTATTACGTATTTTTATTTTGGTGGGATTTGTTTAATGTCCGTTAAGCTATAAAATACAATTCAACCCAATCGAATTTTGTTGCATATTCCCTATCGTTGTGGACTGTGTGTAGTACCCATGCACTTATTTAATTGTGAAGCTAAATTATTTTTGATGATTTATGTGAGAATGACTTTTAATTTATTGAATATTCTGTATTATATTTGCTTTTGTTTTAAGAGAGCACTATGTGAAACAAATACACCAAAAATGAGATACCAATTTATAGTTGTAATTTCTATGCACGTTGTAATCAGTTTTAGTTTAATTAAATTTATTTAAGGTTTTTTATTTATTTTATTGTTAACTAGTATAATAAAGAACATAGTTATATACACCTGTTATTATTAACTACCTTAGATTAAAAAATGCCGCTCCGCTTCGCTTGTTTTTTTTTTTCTAAACTAAGATTAGCACTAAGTAATAACCACCTACGAATGTTATACAGATAGATAACAATCAAGAAAATCATTTAACAGAATTTACCTCAACATACACATATTATACACAGGATTATGTACATATTTTACAAGCTTTTATTTGCTTATGTGATGTGCTTGTGCGTCTCCTACCATGAGTTCACGCAGGCGATACTCGCTATCGTTAACTATCGCTGTCCTTGTTACTCGCATCTTGATCGAGCAGCATTACCGGTAGTATTCTATAAGTATCGCTTGCGTAAACTCAAGGTAGAGCTGCAATTCTAAACTCTAGCTACTCGAGAATAAAGTGATTTAGCTGTCACATATCAATCAGATGAAACCGTAAATTCTGAAGATGAACACCTTGATGCGTTTATACACAAACTTACATTATTTATTTATGTACGATGTGTTTGGGCTTGTCTTGCATCTCACCTGATAGTAAGGGAAGATAAGGCCGTTTAACATTATCCCTCTCCTAATGCTTCCATACTATATTTCTGTTGTCATAATATTTTAATAGATGGCGCTTTGAACAATAATCGAAAAAAAGTGTGTTAGGGCTCGTGTTGCATATTTCCTTTTAAATTCTGGAACGATCTCTGTGCGTGTTCATAAGTGGAATTCGGGAATTGAAAGACACTAGTCTCGCACTCTGTCTGTGTCCTTATTACATACTGGAGTACAATTATTTACGCCTAATAATAACCGCGTGCTATACGTGTGAGAGGTGGGCGAGAGAGTGGCGCGACACACAGTTGCTGTGACCCGTTTTGTACAGCAAAACGTGACTGCGCAGCCCCGCACAAGTGTTTAAAATGAAAATTTTAAATCACTGTGAAGTTGTATGTTAATGATACTCATTTCGCGACATCACAATCTGATGTCCTATTTTTAGATAGTTACTATACAAATCCTATTATATTTTAAAAGATTATGACAACAGAAACTGTAATGGAGGTGGATCGCCTTAATGGTTAGCATTCGCCTCGAACCTCAAGCTAAATCGTCGCTGGCTCTGCTACCTTTCATAACACAATAGTGCTATTTACACTCCTAGTTAGCCAGGGGTGCATAGAAAATGCCCTACCACCACAGCCTACCACCAATCAGAGTACGATAGGTATTTCACTGGGAATTGAAATCGGAGTCCCCAGATTCATAGTGCAAGTGTAGCTAAATAGGCCAAGGAGGTGGATATTACTATACTATATGTACTAAGCACTTCTTTTTCGCTTTTCCTATTTTTTCAGATTATGGCTATAGGTTTGTAATGGACATGCGCGGTGTCCAACTGCTATTGCGCGATGGCCATACATACGCACAGAATAACGTGTCAAAGTGCATGTACTATTGTTCTAAGAGGACATCAATGAAGTGTAGATGCAGCATCAAACTGGACACCACGGGAAATATTGTGAAGATAAAAGATGATCATTCGCATTCGCCAACCCCATACGGGATTACTAATTCTGGTATATATTATAAATTATAATTATTATAGTAATTCCCCTAATCAGTTCTCAAAGCGAGTGCCTACGCATATGTATTATTTGCGGGAATCCCCGAAAAAACTTAAATAACTAACGGTGACGTAATCATCATCTAGACCCCCCCACCCCCCATGTCATCCAAAATAAGCAAAACAGAGACCCCCCCACCCCCCCTTGGTGCTTACGTAATACTTGAACGGCCCCTAAGTCGCATTTTCTCAATAATTAATCCTATGTAGTAATCCTATGTAATCCTATGTACTAGTATGTATTGTATCCATAAATAACGTATATTTAATTTGTCTGTATTTATTATTATTATTTAATATTGTATATTATTAATATAAGTATACATATGTGTTTATTCAAGTATTTAATTATAATCTATCAATATCTGTCACACCTCCACCCAAATATTGTTACTTATTTCCTCTACCCAAAGGTTGTCTGGTAGAGATCGCTGTCAGCGATAAGACCGCCTTTTGTACATTTTTTATTTATTTTAATTTTATTTTTTAACTTAAGCTTTGGTGTACAATAAAGTTATATTGAATTGAATTGAATTTATTTAACACCTTAACTCGCGGATTAAATGTAGATGGAAAGGTATTATTTCGTTACTACACTATAAAAGGAATCAAAATGACGAAATCCGAAGACGACCGACATAGCTCGACGAGTCTAAGTTGAAGTGGCAATGGACACTGGACAGGCCACATCGATCGGATAACCGATGAGGAGTGACTTCTATAGTGGACACCACGTACCGGTAAACATGTCGACCCCTCCAGTTTGACTGTCGACCGGACCGGAATCCAGGCTGATGATGATGACTATCAAGTAAAGTTCCAAGAGTTAAAGCCAGAAATTAAAAAAAAGGCGAACAAGAAAACTTTACGTCGATCAATTTAAGAGCCCACTTCATTGATAATATAATGATTATAGCTTTTTTAAACCCAGGACTGAAAAAAATATATTTGAGACTTTGTGTGTGTCACATTTTCCGTTTAATAACTAACATATTTAAATTATTTGATTGCAGGTGCACATTTCATTAGAACACAAAGAAACTATCTGCTAATGTTAGACGGGTATACTTTCGCGAAACATTGCCGAACCCCCAACTACTACTGTTCGAAGAAGGACACAAGCAAATGCCGGGCTAAGGTCAGGCTTGATCATGTCGGAAAAGTTATATCGAGCCCTGCTGACAGAACACATAACCATTCACGTCCGACATTTAAAATTACAGAATCAGGTATCTATGTGAAAACATCGTCCTAGGACACATTGGGAGCGTACGAAAATTTTCGGCCCCGGGTATTAATACTTACCTAACGGATGCTGTGTACACTGTGTATAAAGATTTGAGTTCATACGGCAGGAAAATTTTGATTTAGTACCCACTTATATTTTAAAATTAAAGTATTGGCACCATTACGTCATTGGATTGGTTGGACAATAATAATAAACGACGACTATATCTCCTACTTTAGCTTCTTATATGATACGAGTATATTCCACAGGAAAGAAATGCTGGACGCCTTAAATGTTTCTCGATTCGACTGTGGGTCTCTAAATTAGTTTAGACAAAACTAAAGTTAAGAACATTAAACTAAAGAACAGTCTTTTGAGTTCATAATCACAAAATATTGCTTTATATGATTCCAGACTTTAATAACTGGCTTAGTTTCCAGACAAAGCCCTACACAAATATGTACCAATGAAGTATACACAAATAAATATGTTTAAATGCTTCGGTTTGAAGTTATTTTTTGTTTGTATACCTTTGTGTTGTGATCTCATTATGTAAATTTTTGTATTGAACATGAAAATCGGTACTTCGTAGATCGATGACAATTTAATAATAAAGTGTCGTCAGCAAAAAAACTTGTATAAAAATGATAATTTTCACCCAAACTTATTTATGATAGGGTGTAGGCTGAGATGGAACAAGTTCGTTCAGAGAACTTATTAAAAGAAGAAGATACATTTGGATGTTGTCAAGAGCAGAGTAAACAAGTTATTCCTAGGCAAGCGTAAACCAGCCTAGTCAGGCTACACTGCGGTCAGGCCTATCTACGAATAATATCTGGTGTTTCTTTCGAAGTGGTGTTTTTCATCGTTGGGCGAGATGTATTTTCGCTAATTACTTAGCTCGTAATGAAAGTAAAAAGAAGAATTGTACGTTTCGTGTTCTTCTTTGCGACTGATGGATTTATTAAAACAAGCAACTGTTTGGGAATATTAATAGATAGATACTATCGTTTTTAAAGCCGTTGTCACAATCCACTTCTTCGGTCGCGGAGAGCCGCTGGATGCAAGTGACTTGGTACTGATTATAGTGCCGTACAATGGGTAAAGCATATGTCTAGCAGTGGACGATTCCAATAATTCATAGTTTTGAATCTGGATGTACTTCTCTGAGTAGACCCGATACGGTCTAATGTCGGATATCATAACAAACGGTATGATAGACATTAGGCATTAGGCAGGTGTTTTAAGCTGACAATTATAGGTCGTAGGTTAAAATGGTGTCAGTTCGGAATTTTTGGAAACGCCCGTGCATGTATGGCTTAAGCATGTAACTGAACAAAGCGATAGAACTAAGATTCGTTCCGAAACTATATGATTCAATATTGCTTCCAGGTCCAAAGTTTATCGAAACGGTCAGAGGGCCCGTGCTAATGTTCAATGGTTACACTTTCGCTAAACACTGTCGATCCTCTAATTATTATTGCTTGGAGAAGAACAGAGGCTGCAGGACGAGGTTGAAGATAGATTGTGATGGAAATATTCTAGCGAAACCACAGTTTCTTATACATAATCATCCACAACCGAAGTATAGGGTGGCTGGAGGACTTTATTTCAGAATAAAAAACGATTAGAACATCTTGCCTTTTTTGTTTGATGATGAATAGATGGTAAAAGACGAAGTTAAACGATTATTTTTAACTTAATTTTTTAAACTATTTTTTAAAATATAAAATGATCTTACATATTTGTTTTTTGCCCGACGAAGACCAGAAGCTGCAGGGTGAAGTTAAAGATGACAAACATGTAATTATTTTAATTGAAACTTTATTTTAAAATATAAAAATGATCAGAACATCTTGTTTTTTATTACGTAGGTACTAGTTTTACCTGCGGCTCGCGGCAGTGTTTCAGGAAACTGACATAAGCAGCCTAAGTCATGAAATTCTTCTACTACCCTTTTTCAAAAAGTTAAGTATTTTTTGAAACAAGAATTTTTTTTACTGGTTTATGTAATTCAAGTGCACACCTGATGCGCCGAAATGAAAATTACACAAATCAAGAACAATATCCCAACCTTGTGTGTATAACCGTTCACGGGCTCAGCAAAGCCTACGTATTCGATACTAGATAAACGTGCACACTCGCCAACGGTTCTCGTGACACTGACAGTGATCGTTGTTTGTGACTTTGACATTGACGTTTAGCGGTCCAGCACAGGAAATCACGAAACAGCATGTGCACGCTATAGCGCATACATTACACTGGGAATCACTTGATGGGTGCCAATTTTAATTAATGAAAATTACATACAACTCACATATTTAATACTTATATTTCAGGACCTTTATCTTATTCTTTGATACCGACACATAGAGGCAAACGCTTGTTAATGTTCAAAGGGTATACGCATTCCCAAAGCGGCCTCACAAACAACTACTACTGTTCGAAGAAGGATTCCGGTTGTAAAGCCAGCGTCAAGTTGGATGCTCAGGGGAGAATATCTCGACATACTACCGCTCATAATCATCCACCGCCAAAGTATGTGGTTACGTCGAAGGGATATTATTTAAAAGTTTCTACGTAATTTTTATTCAGCGTGTCATATTAATGGTATTTCTTGCTTAAATTATTAATATTGAGAATTGCTTAGATATATTTATAGATGAATATTAGTATGTTGGTGCGAATTGATTAGTTTCTTTTAGCTGATTAAAAATAAGAATTACTGTTTTAGTCAAAATATTTTGAATAATGTGTAAAGTTTTTGATTTTAAGAGGGTATGCTGGTGTCAAAGCGCCCATACAAACGTAGTCCAGTCATATTTTGAGTATTAAGCTATGAAAATCTATGAAATTTTCAAGACACAATCTAGAAACAAATATCTGTGTCGGTGGTGAGTCAGATTTTCGTTTAAATATATACTTCCAGAGTTACAGGGCGTCAAAGAATTGTATTTTACGGTAATATAAAGCCCCAACTTTAAACCTGATTTACAAGAGTATGAATCAATTTAGACCAATTTGGAAAAACCACCGACATCTGAAATTTCATTAGTATACTGTATTAAAAAAATGGTTACATAATATACTGTATCCTTCAAATGATCCCTGGACTACGAAACATCCAAATAACGGGTGGATAACTTCGCGTAGTGTATGCTGTCTCACCGTACGTGCTCGGGTAGGATAGGGCTCGGATAGGGACAGCTACAAAACAATCCAAATTTGAACGCGGCCACGTGGTCTAACCAACATAGTCTCTTAATGCCGTTATGACCTGTTTTGCGTTTTATTTCGCTTACGGGGTGTCGGACGCTATAGAGTGGCGAAAGGACCCGATAGCGGAATTCGAACTTTCGCCTCTCGTATATGTCGAATGCTTACTTTACTAGCGACTAAAGTAAAAAAACCTGGACCACGATGTTATAATATTATCGTAACAAAAAATATGTAATTTTCCAAAATGGATGGTGCCCTCGACGTGTGTGTATTTGTATTGATACTCGTATAAGACTGTCTTGTGTCAGTTTTTTGTTTATGATTTTAGTATTTAAGTTTAATTTACGAAATATCTGAACAACTGAGTTCCCTTGTATTTCAACAGAATTATGAAAATACGCGTTCCTGGTTTGAGTACGAACCTATATATAATAAAATGTGTTCTCAAATCATACTAATTTGTGAATTTCATTAGCACCGTATCCTAATTCCCAAATGGATGTATAAGGTTCTTCTTAAATCGTGAATAATATTTTAAGGATACTTTTTAGTAACTTAAATGTAATAAATTCCATTAAAAAAACCTGAAACAATATTTTTTTTAATACTTTGAACACATACGTATTTGCAGAGTGTGCATGTAACCGCGAGATTTTATTATTATTTAAAAAAAACACAGGTCTAATAGATTTATTTGCAGTGGACAAAACAGATACCATAACATTATATTTGACAAACAAAAATACACCTAAACGTAAGTTGATAGAGTGCCCGTAAAATGTCTGCGTACCAAATAAAATAATTAAGTTTAGCATGATTTTCTTTTTTAGTATCCCTCTCTTTTGAAACTTACAGTGGTTATTATGTTATCCATGAGTTCTCAAGTAATAACAATATTTTCAAGAACACCCAGTTCGATACCTTATTGACCAATCATCCACGGAAGATCCTGCGAATCCATGCCATTTGTAAGTCATCCCATAAATAATAATTCTGATTGACGGTTGTTTTAGGAGCCTATAAGCACGTTACTAATTTCTTTAGTAAAGAACCACCGTCAGTAAGAGAGTCGTCACTGGCGAAGCGTTTGTCATATACTTCTAAATTTTGCCACTGACGAACGGCGCTACTGCACTTTAGAAAAACAACGTACTGTGACGTTTAGTTCCTGAAATATCCGTCGGAAAAATTTACCTTGTACTTTTATTCTATAAATACAACAAGTTCGCATTCAATTTTCAGATTCATTATCTTATTCGTGGATTCCAACAGCTCGCGGCAAGCGATTGCTGATGTTGGAAGAGTACACTTACTCGCAAAACGGTGTCACAAATAACTACTACTGTTCTAAAAAGGACGCAGGCTGCAAGGCTCGAGTGAAATTGGATAGCCAAGGAAGGATCACACGATCACGTTCAAACACCGAGCATGGGCATCCGCCGCCGAAATATATACTTACTTCCAAAGGACATTATTTAAAGCTGTCGTAGAACCTTTCAATCATTTCCAATCGATTTGATTTTGTGATTGATTTGTGTGATTGGTTTGTGATTTGGTGATTGATTTGATAATGATTCATTGACGATCAATATACTAAATGTGAGTGTATTTGTTGTTTTTATTTAATTAGGATTTACAATTTGAACTTTAACACCATCTTCTTATGTGTATATTGACAGTATGTGATGCTGTGGCTTGTGTATAAGCTAAATTTAAATTTTGAATTAGGACTCTTATTACAGTTGTCTATTATTTTTTACAATTTTACCAATAAAATCCCAGAGCATCGAAGTTTTTTAAGGAGGAGTATATTTTGTTTCAGCTCATTTATATGTTCGTGTGTCTGACTACGCAGTTACACTTGATCGTCTAATAATATAATTATTATTATAGTATTATTATTTCAGTCACTATCTTTCACTGATTTTAAAACACACAGAAACACAAAGTTCGATTTACTTGTCATCGCAGAAGAAACAGTAGCGCGTAACTTAGCCAATGCTTGTTTTAGGAGCTAAAAGGCACAGTCAGTCTGGCATTTCTTTTGTAAAGAAAGAAGTACCGTCAGTTTGGACCATAGTCCATAAGAGTATTAGGGATCGATTAACGTACAGGAATACGAACAGTGGAAATATGATTTGTCTAAGGGAGACGTCACATGGTGACGCGTTTGTCGTATAATTTTTTTGCCACTAATGAACGGCGCTACTGCACTTAAGAAAAACAACGTTAGAGTACTGTGATATTTAGTTCCTGAAATATCCGTCGCGAAAATTTACCTTGTACTTTTCTCTAATCTTATCTGGGAAGAAGTAAAACTAACAACACTTGTTTGTTTTGTAAATACAAAAAATTAACATACAATTTTCAGATTCATTGTCTTATACGTGGATACCGACAGCTCGAGGCAAGCGGTTGTTGATGTTCGAACAATACACTTACTCGCAAAATAGTGTCAGCAATAACTACTACTGTTCTAAGCAGCACGCAGGCTGCAAGGCTCGAGTGAAATTGGATAACCAAGGAATGATCATACGACATCGTTCTAACACCGAGCATGGTCATCCACCGCCGCAATATGTACTTACTCCTAGCGGACATTATTTAAAGGTGTAAAACTGAAATATCATTTTTTTCTGATCTATTTAGTTCCTGTATGACAATTGTTCTGTTTATTCATGTGTGACAGGATTTGTTCTTTTTATTCATTGAAGTTTTTACGAATAAAACTCGGTCCTAAATCGTCTGCCTATAGCGACAGTAACGCTGTAACTTGTGTACAATCTAATTTGTAATGTTCCAATTAGGACACTTATTATGTTGTTAATCCTTTTATAGTCATTGATCTTCTAGACTCCGTTCAAAAAATTTTCAGTCCGCGGCTCGCTTATAAGTTCAGATATTTGTTTTGGCTCACTAACCTGGCTAGGAAGTTGAAATATATAGGTAAGAAATGGGTACGTTATAGGAAAGTTAAGGTTTCGGTGTATTATAAAGAAAATCGCCACAGGGCGACCCTCTACTGTCTACGGCGCACCATGGCCCCGCCGCTGCGGCGCACACTTTGGGAAACACTGTAATAGACTAGAGTATACCTATGTAAACTAGGCGATTCAGTTAGCTTGGCGCATAGCAATTTCTTTGGCAAATTTGGTCAAGCAAATTTTACTCGATGATCCTAATGTTATATACCCTATTACGATTTCACCGTGAACCTCCCAGAGCTTTCAAGTATTTCAATCTGAAATATTCATAGTTCATAGTTATTTATGTACATTACGAAGAAAGTCAAGCCTCAGCTATGTCTTGAGCATAATTTTGAATAAACCTTTTAAGCAGTCGTAAGAATGAATTTTATTACATTAGATTTATAAACACGTGTCCGACTTGCACTTGACCGGTTCATGATATACACAGATATTAATATTTCAGAGTCACCGTCCTTCACTTGGATACCTACTGCGCGTGGTAGACGCCTGTTGATGTTCAAACAATACACGTACTCACAAAGTGGGCTGACTAAGAACTACTATTGTTCTAAGAAGAACAAGGGCTGCAGAGCAAGGGTCAGACTAGACAGCCGGGACCAGATAGCATCATACACCGATCACGACCACCCGCCGCCGAAATATATTATAACAGCCAGCGGTCAGTTTTGTAAAATTTGATTTCAATTTAATATTTCCACTATATTTCTTTTTCTTTTTTTGTTTATTAGGTATATATATAAATAGAACAAGTTTGTAATAACTTCTGTAAAGACTCATTTATTGTACATTACACAGCACGGAGCTGGAATAGCATGGCGTCCACACCGTTGCTGATTTGCGCTAGGTAGCAATACCGTTTATATTCAAAAAATCCTTTCAGTGTGGCCAGTTCCGCTTTCTCCGGAGGAGGGTTTCCAGATGAAAATATGAAAAACGAGGGCTAATGGGTCTGCGGAGTCTTACAAACTTTTTATTTGTATAATTTATTACATAATCTTTAAGTCTATCTGTTAATTAATTAAAGTAGAATTAGAAACTTTTATCCGTCGTTTTTATAGTTTCTTGGATCCTTTCCTATATAATAAAATTAATCATATACACTTGAAATCTTTTCCCTGAACAGGCTATGCAAAGGAAATCTTTCACTATGGTTAAAATCTCTAATCTCATCAACTTTATTCGTTAAAGGCCTTTTTCTGCCAACGAAGCTTTCACCTTCTTATTTGCGTCTTACCTTGTGTTTCACCTATGCAATTAAAACCTATTACTGTTACACACCCTCACAACATATATTCACAATTTCACCTTACAGAGGACTCACCTTTCTATTGTAAAGTATAGTGTTGTAAACAAATAATAATTTTTGTTTGTTTAATACACACAAATGGATATATTTGTAGATATTCTACAAGATACAACTGGCGACTAGACGTTCACTCTGTTTATAAGGGGTTTCTGTATGCAAAACTACAAGTATTCAACTTAGTTTAGTTGCAGACGCTTTAGAGTTTAATTTAATCATATACATGATTCTCAGCCAAGTAAATGTTGTACATTTTTTAATAAATAAATTTATTCTATTCCTAGTTTCTCAATTAGTTGTTATTATTAGCACACATAACATACAACATGCATAGCAACAATAAGGAAGTAAAATGAGGTTCTTCTTTTGGATACCACCTGGCAACCCTAGTCCGAAGTAATAAGAGGATTTGCTGGTGTCAAAGCGCCCATACAAACGTAGTACCGTCATATTTTTGGAGTAATAAGCGATGAAATTCAATGAAATTTTCAAGACACAACCTAAAACTAAATATCTGTGTCGGTGGCGAGTCAGATTTTCGTTAAAGTATAAACTTCCAGAGTTACAGTTACAAAGTATTGTATTTTTCGGTAATAAAAAGCCCCTACTTTGAACCTGTTTTACAAGAGTGTGAATCAATTTAGAAAAACCACCGACATCTGAAATTTTATTAATTGAAAAAATGGCTACATAATATACAGTATCCTTCAACTGATCACGGGACTACGAAACATCTAAATAAGGGGTGGATAACTTCGCGTAGTGTATGCTGTCTCACCGTACGCGCTCGGGTAGGATAGGGCTTGGATAGGGACAGCTACAAAACAATGCAGACTTAAACGCGGCCACGTGCTCTAAACAGACAGTCCTCTTAAATTAAATGTTTCTTGTATCGTTTGGTGACAGTTTTAACTTATGATTTTTGTTTTTAGATGCGAATGATGACGTGCCATACGAAGTTATCCGTTCTCAACAAGGAAGACCAATGTTGCTTATCGATGGATTTACCTTTTCAAATGTTGGTAAAAATAGATTTGTGTGCTCGAATAAAAAAGCTAGATGCAAAGCTAGACTCAAATTGAACGACGATGCGAAAATCACCGGGTTGGTCAATGAACACAACCACCCCAAGAAGACTTACGTGAAATCAGCCGACGGTTTTTTTGTACGTGTTTAAGTATGAATTAGGAATATATGAGGCATATAAATTGTCACGGATGAGCGGAGCTCTCTTTGCCAGAAATTCTAGTAACCTACAACGAAATTCCACAACATGCGGAACGGATATTCCTGGTCATGCCTTAGTATCGTACAAATAGTCGAGATGTGGTAATTTTAGAGAAAACTGTACCTATATAGGTATGAAATTATGTCAAAAATTGTAAAAATAGGTAATAGTGTCATCTGTTCTACTATTCTTTTACACCAGATAATATAATAATAATAATACACTTTTTTAATGTTATTATTCAGATACTTTTTTGTGTAAGCTGTAGTTGTCTATAATTGCGGCAGCATTTAGAACTGAATTTGTGTGTGTGTTTAATTGCTTTGTAAGGATGCATGCTGTGTTGGCAACCTATAAAATAAAATAAAATACCACCTGCAAGGCACGTGGTCGAGTCCTGACCCATTTTGACCCAAACTGAACTACCTGAAATAACTAGTGTCACTTTAAAATTAGAGTGCAAAAATAAAAATAATTACTCTTTAGTTTTCACACATCACATCACATAGAAATTACTAATTTTCCGTGAACGCTATCATGACAATCAAGCTAGAGTACATACACGGCCTCGAAAACATATTTTTTTGTAATTCAAGTATTAATAAGTATATGTCTTCTGAGTTAACATAAAAATAATATAAGTAAATTGAATTGTGGACTGTGTTTAAAGACAAATCCATGCAAAAAAACACGAGAAGTACATTTTTAATCATATTTGTAGTAATCATTAAGTCCATCTGGGAAATATGTTTCATTTCATTATTATTTTTTCAAACCTTTTTGTATCTGCCTAAATATAATGTTAGTTTTAATGTAATGATTAAGACTTTTCTCTTAGTCGAATCTTAGTTAATCAAACTTTATTGATTTACCATACCGCCACGTTTAGTGAACAATTTTAAAGAAATTGACATACGAACCAGTGACAAGTTATCTTCTTACCTCCAACATGTTTCTGTATAAACATGTGTTTATTTATGTCAATGTAATAGTAATTATGGCTAAGTTAAATTCAAATTTTAGTTTTAGTTTGTCTAACGTTTACAAATTCAAAAGCAGATCTTTTTATAAATTTAATAATAATGATTTAAGTAATGTAAGTTTTGAAATCTTAATTCATGAAGTCGTTCTTAAAATCAAACAATTGTTTCATTTATCTGTATGTATTTAATGACTTTAGTGTAGAATCATTCTCAGAAAAAAAGGCGGCTATGGGAAAATTTCATCTCTGTCTACTTACTGTAATGAATAACTAATTCATCTGTGAATCATAAGGAGTGTGGTATATATAAACCCATCATGATCATCGAACATTTCGAATTTTTTTTCATTAAAGAGAAATTAAAACATTCTCATTACTTCTGTTATAAATACTTGCATGTGACCACAGTCTCCTGACGTTAAGTGAAGATGTCCCTCTCGCGACAACCAGAGAAAGAGAAGGGGTGGTATCATTCTAATCGTAATTTAAATTTTTCGGCTTTAGAATTTCTATGTCTTTCTATAGTTTTCATACATTAACTAAGGCAGGAATCTATCGAAATCAAATCGAGAGTCGATTTATTCTTACCCGTTATGGGTAGTGGGGAAGTGAGGCCAAAACCCCAAACGGGTGCTGTAGTGGGTACTTCAATAACCTTAATACGGATTTTGTAAATCATAATTTAATTTAAAATATACAGTTACAGATTACGAGTACGAGATAACTACATCAATACGGGGCAAGCAGTTACTGGTTGTCGGAGGATTCACATTTTGTCATAGATGTAACAGGCTATGGGTTTGTTCACTAAAAGGCGGCTGTCGAGCTAAACTAAGGCTTGATGAACATTCCAGGATTGTGGAGCTGCATAATGAGCACACGCATCCGATGAGAAAGTATTTTGCTCGAGGGAATATCGACCATGAGTAGAAGACACGAATGACTTTTATGCTCCTGATGGGAATTTCAAAGGTGACACGGAATAAATATGTATTAGTAGTTAGCTAGTTGACACACAATCAGAATTAAAGTTATCAGAAATGCGAAAAAGATCTTATAAGATTTCGTTTTTCACCACATTTTCAAAGTTTTCGAGGTCGTGGACACATTATTTTACTATTGTACATTTCATCGCCCCAATTCACGGCGTTATCTCTTGGACTTTATATATTACATATATCTCTATATAACTACAGTAAAACTGGACGATAGAGGATCTTACAATCTTTACTTTGTAGTTGAAAGCCATACATCGTTTTTTAAAGGATTATGATATCACCGTTTTTCATTTCAAAATCAAGAGCGAGACGGCCGACTGCGGAAATGACGTACATACGGGGCTCCTCCCCATATTTTGGATTTGGTAAAATCATTACTCGTAATTCACGAGTTCGATGAATTCCTTAATCAGAAACCGGTGAACTGTGATATAGAGTTGTTTATAATTTGGCTAATAACATTTATATAATTTTATTTTGCACTTTATATATAAAAAGATCGGTAATCTCTTCATTGTACGTATATCATATATATTTTTTGTTGTTTATTTTCGGAAGAACCTACTATAAATATTTTAGTAAATACATATATATGTATTACGTATGTAATACCAACTGCAATTTGTCCCCGAATTTAAGCACAATAAACTGCTGGTAATACGAATATTTTATTATTTTTAACCGACTTCAAAAATGGAGGAGGTTATCAATTCGACGGGTATGTCAGATGCTCAGAACTTTCGACTGGGTGAACCGATTTGGATGATTCTTTTTTATTTGAAAGGTGTTGCTTCTCGTGTGGTCCCATTTCAATTTGGTCAAGTTCTGACAACGGCATTCATGAGAAAACGATATAAATCTTAAATTTGTCTTAGTAAAAGTAGACTTTTAGGGCAATTGAAGTCGGTTTGCAGTTCTTTTTGAACGCATTTACTTGTAGGTATCATTGACAATTTATCGAACTTTTGCACTTAAGATTATTTTTGATAATATTAGAGACTAAGTAGTCTTTGCGGAAGATTCCGCAAAGACTACTCAGTGATCGATCACATCCACGTAGTGCGTCAAATCTTTGAGAAATACAACGAATACCAACTAACATACTACATTGCATTTATTGATTATCGCAAAGCATTCGATTCTCTACAACATGATAAAATATGGGAGGCATTACTAGAACAAGGAGTTGAGCTCAAATATATTAGATTAATAAGAAACATATATAGCAGCAGCAGAGCAAGAATTCAACTAGAAAAGAAAAGTGCTTTTTTCAGAGTAGAAAAAGGAGTCAGGCAGGGAGACCCACTATCTCCGAAATTATTCTCCGCAGTACTAGAATCAATCTTCCGAAGGCTTAACTGGGAACATCTCGGAATCAACATAGACGGTGTACTACTGTCGCACTTAAGATTTGCCGATGATATAGTGCTACTGGCAAGAACAGCAGAGGACCTAACCAGAATGATAAAAGAACTTGCGAAAGAAAGTGAGAGAGTAGGGTTGGTAATGAATCCGGAAAAAACTAGAGTGATGACAAACGGGTACAAACATACTATAGATCTAGGGAACACTGAAATCAAATATACAGACGAGTACATATATCTAGGTCAGCTTATAACTCAAAAGGATCCGATGCAGAAGGAAGTGGCCAGAATAATTACAAATGGCTGGAAGACATACTGGAGTTTAAGAGAGGCTATGAAAGACAAAGAGCTCCATATAAACCTAAAAAGCAAACTATTTAACACCTGCATACTACCAGTCCTTACATATGTGTGTCAATCATGGTCCCTAAATCAGGAGACCTTAAACAAACTAGCAACTTGCCAGTATGCCATGGAAAGGAGTATGCTAAATATTAGAAAGTCTGACAGAGTAAAAAAAGTCCTCATTAGAAACAAAACAAAAACTACCGATGTAATAAACAAAATCAAAAGACTCAAATGGCGATGGGCTGGCCACATGGCAAGAGGACACGAAAAATGGAGCAAAAAGGTGACATGGTGGTACCCAAGGGAAGGCAAGAGAAAGAGAGGTCGACCACAGAAAAGGTGGGACGATGATGTTAGACAAGTGGCAGGAGTCACATGGAACAGAGTGGCTCAAGAAAGAAAGGAATGGAAAAGGTTGGAGGAGGCCTTTGCCAAATGGCAAACAGATTTAGAAAAGATAACGAAGCAACAAATATTAGATTAAATTTTTTATTCATTATAAGTTTTCAATGTTAGTTCGTTACATAAGAATCAAATGTGAAATGTGATCTGAATAAAAGGCTATATTATTATTATTATTATTATTAGAGACTAAGAACCTTTATTTGTGAAAATTATTTCAAGTGTGAACGATTGAAAATCTTGCTTGGCTGAAACCTACCAAACCTATAGAAATGCCCTGAAATACTGTAATTTGATTAAGGTTGGAAACTAACCACTTAATTTGATCTAATTATTTGTACAATATCTAATTTATTTAACTACATCAAAATTGAAAATATAACTTTTAATATTATTATCGTCTAATCAAATGCTTATTTGTATTATTTATACTTTGGGGCTTTTCCAGGCGTGAAATACATCAAGGGCAAGTCCATTGGAGGCAAAAAGATGATCTTTCTGGAAGGCTTCGCATTCAAACAAAGAAGTGTTAAATCTTACTATTGTATCAAGTATCCTGATTGCAAAGCTAATCTCAAATTGAACAACGAAGAGAAGATTATTGATATGTTCACGAAGCACTATCATACGCCTGCGAAATACGTCAAAAGGGACGACAAGTTCGTTTTAGAGAGGCAAGATAAGTTTCATACATAGTAGTCCAAATAAACAAATGATTTAATCGACAAAATATGACACGTGTCGGAGCATAAAATTAAAGTGTACTCTTTGTCACTCGAAGAAGTGATAAATTCACCAGCGAGTGTTCTCTGCAGACGGCCTGCTTTGATATCGTGGCGGCATCCTTTGACTAGCACTACAAGTGTGTCCCGAGGTGGCGACACTTAACCTTATCACCGCCAAAGTCGGTTATTGCGGAATATTGTAAGAACAAGAAATTATTTGTGTCGGACAGCGAAAGAAAAGTACTTCCGTCTATTATTGACCAATGATGTCATTATTCCAACCTCCTTAGACATAAACGAGCATGATGAAAGTCCGAGCTTTGAAATCTAATGAAAAACGTGTGTAAGGTGACATGGGAGAGGCGACGAGATACCCGAACTAAGGGCGGTGAAAAGGTTAAGACCGTTTTCTTGTCAGATGTTTTGTAACAATAGAAATTCGCCCTTGATGGAGCGAGCGAATAGTGAACTTTTTACCATAGCTCCAGTAGCATGCCTGTCACTCTAGAATTGCACGAGACACCCGACAGAATACACAATAGCGCATGAAACAGATTGCTGGTGTTTCTTAATGGTGATTCTACTGTTCTATTCTATTCAACACGTCCATATTCAAACGAAGCTCTCTACCATACCCTTCTAGTTGTGTTGGGCTAACTTTATCCTATATTACGGAATTTATCCTGTCGTGGTTATATGCATACAAAACAAAAAATAATACTACGAGTATAAGATATCGTCATAAATCATAAACTTCCAGATAAACATAGTACGCTTCAATAGCCGTTTTCGAGCCGTTTGCACTGAGCGTACCATTTATAAATATACTTGGTACGGGTGCCATTTTGTCTTACAGAAAGGCATGTCAGTAAAACAAAATGGTTGCGCGCTACGCGTACGGTCGTCGGCCTATCTAGCCATAACGCTCCAGATTCGAATGTGTGTCTATAGCTAATTAGAACAAAACTATTCATTCTACACCTATTATTTTTATGAATATTATTGTTACGAGTACAATGGGAAAATGGAAGCTAATATTAATAAGCTTCTGTCATGAATATTTTAATTATAATTTTCCATGGTCTTGGAAATTTTGCAGTTAATTGCGAAAATGATTATTAAAAGTTGATATTAGGTCGTTGAAAGTTTGTCATTATTTTAATGTTTGAATTTCTACAGTTAATATAGTTATGAAAATGTTAATTAAAATGATTATAAATTAACAGCTAATTGTGTTGTGTGTGTGTTGACCTAAAAATTACATCGAATGTAATTATGATAATGCTTATTAAAATGATGATAGCTTATATAATCTTTGTGTTTTTTGGATTTATACAATGGTTAGGTATATAGAACTGTGTTGTATTTTTATGTAAATTGTATTTACGTCGTTGTGTCAACTTGGTACAGTTAGTATAACATATAATCTGTACGCAATATTGTACACACAAATACAAAAATATGTATCCACTTTTGAACCATGTCACATTTACCTTTAATCGACATTTCCTTCAACACACTACACAGGAACAAGCAAGAGTGAAACTGACATGGTATAAAAGTGGATACATTTTGTTGTACTCGAGTGTACGTCACATTCGCTTTAACTTGATATTATTGAGTGAATTGACTATTAATCTATATCATTCGCAATTTTTCTATTCAGTTTTGCTTGTTAATTGTTTTTGTGGCACTTATAAAGCAAAATACGGGTTTCGCCAGAAAAGTTCATACTGCGTCTTTAATAATTTTAATCATGCCTGATGTACGATAAAAATTTCGACATTTAGGCAAATATAAAGTGCGTGTGATATGGTTAAACAGCTGAGTACATAGCGTCGACGCTGTTTACAATATTTTTGCGATGTTTCTTTTGGATTGTTATTTTTTTAAAAAAACGAGCTTATTCGGTATCCACACGTGTTAGAATCGGTTATAATATCTATTTTATCTTTTCTTATTAATTGTAATAATTATTAGAAATTAGATAATTCATTTATTCTCAGTGAAATAACAAAAGCAACCAGCTTTAAAAATGGTGTGATTTTGAAATGAATAAAAACTAATTATTCAATTTTCGCATTTTCCTTGAATACCTATTGTTGCTCGTTTTGCGTTTCAATCATTGCTATTGTCGTTTGAGATTATGTTTTGACAATCTTGTACAGTAATCATCGTAATCAAGCTTTCAGATTTTAGGTGATTTTGTCCAACCCAAACATTCACGGATTTAAATCGAAACCTCTCATCAATTTAGACACTATTTCAGTGTCCAGGGTGTGTACTCAAAACTTCAGATAGTAGAACTAGCCTTTTTCAAAAATGCTAACTTGCAAGCCATATAGTATTTGTTAATTATGAAAGTTACGGTGGTTAAATAAAATCATTCGCTATCCCAAGGTCCGCGGACCAAAGAATCGGAAAATCTGTAGCGAGTTCAAAAATAACTAGGTCTAACGCATAACTGACTGAGTCCTGGGGAGTAGTACGGGTGGGGTGAACAAACATAACTCAGGAACAGACTCAGTTATGCGTTAGAGCTTTAGAAACCGACTTCAACAGCCCTAATAGTGTACAGCATTCATCTCCTAAAATGTTCACCCTTAGAGGTAGAATGATCTGGGTACATATTTAATTTTTGTTGATTTTTTTCAAAAACTGCCACCTTTGAAGTATGCTCTACCAAACGAAAAAAGAATCATCAAAATGGCGGAGTTACCGCGTAACATAAAAAAGTCCAATTGATAACCTCCTCCTTTTTTTAAGTAGGTTGAAAATTATGATCCATAATAATGGAACTTTTAATGGGTACTTGCAGAACAAAACCTGTGTGAAAAACAGTTTTTATTTTATTTTTAGGAGTCCAAAGAGCGTAAGGCATCATCAGCAAGGCCCTTGAAAAACGCAAAGCTGATCTAACTAAAGCATATTTAGTATCTTAATCTACGTTGTTATAACGCTTCCAGGTACGGAGCTTTTCTTCGAAACAACAGATTCAGAGAGGAAACTGCTGACACTTGATCGTTATACGTTCCTTCAGCTGAACAGTACAAGATATTGGTACTGCTCACACAAGATGCACGGCTGTAAGGCTGGGGTGAAGATGGACTATGATGGAAACACTGTGGTCGCTGCTGACTTAGAGCACGGACACGAACCCCCTGTCCACAGGAGGCATCAGAAGAGATACCGAGTCAAGTCCAGTTGAATTTATGATGAAATATAGCTGTTTGTGTGTTTTTCCGTGTTTGATTTGGTACGACCTGAATTTGTTTGTATTTACTGTGATTTTGTTTTTAAATGCTCTTTGTCCTAAAATAACTAAACTAGTCGGCTTCATTTGGGGAGACTATTGCATCCAATTGATTCAAGATTCATGTGAAAATCTTACAAGACAAATCTCTGTTATTAGATCATGACCTTTTAAAATTACGTAGATGTTTATAAATCCAGGCAGGGCCTGCATACATTCGGCATTTTGGCAGTTAGCTCTCTTATCTCGTATTTTGTAGTAAAATTGCCTTATTCTTACGTCCTTGTTGTTAATTACTTTAACGGGATCCCTTTTCGAATGCTTCCATACATACATACATTTCTATTACCATAATCTTGTGAAATAGAATAGCTGGCTTTGATAAGTAAAAATAGGACCTAAAAATAGGATATGAATTTATAGTGTCGCATAAAATCATTAATTTACAACTTTATTGTTAGCAACAATAGCCGTTACCCTTCTAATGGTCCCTAGATGGCGCTTTGAACAACAATAGTAGAGAGTGTCTAAAAATGAAAATTGGGATTCACTGTGAAGTTGTATGTTAATGAGACTCATTTCGCGACATTACAATCCGATGTCCTATTTTTAGATAATTACAGCACAAAGTCAGCTATTATTCTATTTTAAAAGATTATGGCAACAGAAATTTAGTATGAAACTTTGATGGAGCGGGATCCCGTTAAGAGTAGATGAAGACCAAATTTAAACTCATCAAACCTCGATTGCTAATTACACCGAAGGTTCGTTTCCATACAGAAAGAATCGAGTTTTACCCATCGAGCCGCAAGTCAGGGAAGCCAAGGATGGTCTACAAGAATAACACGTTCTTCTGCATGCACAGCAAGACGCGGTGGTATTGTTCCAAGAAGGCATCCGGGTGCAACGCCAAAGTCATCGTCACTGAAGATGGACAGTTCGTGGATTATTTGGGAACCCACAGTCACCCGGATCCAAATCTGTACAAAAGCAGCGATGGTGTAATTCATAGGTTTTAATGTTATCATTTAACAATTTAAATAGAGTTTTGTTTAAGGAAGATCTTTAGCTAATAACAACTTGCATGTAATACTTTAAATTGTCTCTAATATATGATTAAAGTCGCTACTGTCGTTAGAGAAGAGGATACATTTAGACATTTACATGATTAGGTCTTTCTGATACAATTATTAAGTATTAATTAGAATTCGCCTTCAATTTTTCTCCACTTGATTGAAGACATCCTTGATTTATTTGTACTGTATAAATTTATTTTTATTACTTTTTATTATTATTGTACCAGTATGAGTAAGATATAATAACTGGGGAAATTAGTTTCCTTTGTACGATATTGTTCTTGTGTTAGTCTGTAATGTTTTTGTTTAAACAATAAAATTATTGAACAAAAAGTGCACTTTTGGTCCGTGACACCAAACTGTTTCGAAGATTTGTAAGTAACAAGTAGACAGTCTCAAGGGACGAAAACTGCAAAAAGATTAAGTGACTACCAACTAATGCTACAGGGCTTACAGTCCTGTCACCAGGCTGTATCTCATGAACCGTGATAGTTAGTTGAAATTTTTACAGATAATGTATTTCTGTTGCTGCTATGACAAAAAATACCAAAAAACGGAATAATATAAATATTTAAGAGGGTTCCCATACAACAAACGTGATTTTTTGCTCGTTTTTATAAAATAATGGTACGGAACCCTTCGTATGCGAGTCCAAATCGCACACGCGTTTTTTAGACAGTTTGTAACCTAGTTTTAGGTATAGTAAATATTTTATGTATTCTTAGTATCGTTTTTATATTCCAGTTCCCATCGTTGAATTCATGAAAGCAAAACGGGGTATGAGTGAGCTACTGATCTATGACAGATATATTTTCGCGATGCAAACCAAGAAGCGGTGGTACTGCTCAACGTATAGAACTACGAAATGCATAGCTAAAGTGATCACCACGGCCGAAAAACAATTCGCAGAAATGATTGGTTCCCATAATCACCCGCCTCCTAAACTGTTCCGTTCAAGTACAGGGCTATGTGAACTTGGCACCCGACCTTGAAAAAATTTAATTTTTTTTGCGCTATTCGATAGATTTACGTTTGTAGTTGTTTGTAGTGAAACTATTTTCGTTTGTAGTTAAACCAAAAAAAAGTTATGACGAGTCAAAAAAAAGCTGGCACCCGACTTTGAAAAAATTAACTTTTTTTTGTGGTTATCGGTAGATATAGGTTTGTAGAGGTTTGTAGTGAAACTATTTTCGTTTGTAGTTAAACCAAAAAAAAGTTATGACGAGTTAAAAAAAATTCTCTCAAACTTTAAAAAATTAACTTTTTTTCGTGATTTTCGATAGATATAGGGCAGTAGAGGTTTGTAGTGAAACTATTTTCGTTTGTAGTTAAACCAAAAAAAAGTTATGACGAGTTAAAAAAATTCTCTCAAACTTTAAAAAATTAACTTTTTTTGTGATTTTCGATAGATATAGGGTAGTAGAGGTTGGTAGTGAAACTTTTGCGCTACTACAAACGAATACGAGTAACTACAAACGAAATCCAATCTACTACAAACGATTTTTAGCTACTACAAACGAATTCGAGTTACTACAAACGAAATCCAATCTACTACAAACGATTTTTAGCTACTACAAACGAATTGGAGTAACTACAAACGAAATCCAATCTACTACAAATGATTTTTAGCTACTACAAACGAATTCGAGTAACTACAAACGAAATCCCATCTACTACAAACGATTTTGACCTACTACAAACGAATTCGAGTAACTACAAACGAAATCCAATCTACTACAAACGATTTTGACCTATTACAAACGAATTGGAGTAACTACAAACGAAATCCAATCTACTACAAACGATTTTTAGCTACTACAAACGAATACGAGATACTACAAACGAAATCCAATGTACTACAAACGATTTTTAGCTACTACAAACGAATCTAGTAGAGAGTTTTAGTAGAGAGAATTTTTTTTAACTCGTCATAACTTTTTTTTGATTTAACTACAAACGAAAATAGTTTCACTACAAACCTCTACAAACCTATATCTACCGATAACCACAAAAAAAAGTTAATTTTTTCAGAAAAAAAATAATTAAAACGAAAAAATTAATTTTTTTTTTTTTGAAAAAATTAACTTTTTTTGTGGTTATCGGTAGATATAGGTTTGTAGAGGTTTGTAGTGAAACTATTTTCGTTTGTAGTTAAACCAAAAAAAAGTTATGACGAGTTAAAAAAAATTCTCTCAAACTTTAAAAAATTAACTTTTTTTCGTGATTTTCGATAGATATAGGGCAGTAGAGGTTTGTAGTGAAACTATTTTCGTTTGTAGTTAAACCAAAAAAAAGTTATGACGAGTTAAAAAAATTCTCTCAAACTTTAAAAAATTAACTTTTTTTGTGATTTTCGATAGATATAGGGCAGTAGAGGTTGGTAGTGAAACTTTTGCGTTACTACAAACGAATACGAGTATTTATAGTTACTCGAATTCGTTTGTAGTAGGTCAAAATCGTTTGTAGTAGATGGGATTTCGTTTGTAGTTACTCGAATTCGTTTATAGTAGGTTAAAATCGTTTGTAGTAGATTGGATTTCGTTTGTAGTAACTCGTATTCGTTTGTAGTAGCTAAAAATCGTTTGTAGTAGATTGGATTTCGTTTGTAGTAACTCGTATTCGTTTGTAGTATCTCAAAATCGTTTGTAGTAGATTGGATTTCGTTTGTAGTTACTCGAATTCGTTTGTAGTAGCTAAAAATCGTTTGTAGTAGATTGGATTTCGTTTGTAGTAACTCGAATTCGTTTGTAGTACCTAAAAATCGTTTGTAGTAGATTGGATTTCGTTTGTAGTAACTCGTATTCGTTTGTAGTAGCTAAAAATCGTTTGTAGTAGATTGGATTTCAATTGTAGTTACTCGAATTCGTTTGTAGTAGGTCAAAATTGTTTGTAGTAGATTGGATTTCGTTTGTAGTAACTCGAATTCGTTTGTAGTAGCTAAAAATCGTTTGTAGTAGATTGGATTTCGTTTGTAGTAACTCGTATTCGTTTGTAGTATCTCAAAATCGTTTGTAGTAGATTGGATTTCGTTTGTAGTAACTCGAATTCGTTTGTAGTACCTAAAAATCGTTTGTAGTAGATTGGATTTCGTTTGTAGTTACTCGAATTCGTTTGTAGTAGCTAAAAATCGTTTGTAGTAGATTGGATTTCGTTTGTAGTTACTCGAATTCGTTTGTAGTAGGTCAAAATTGTTTGTAGTAGATTGGATTTCGTTTGTAGTAACTCGAATTCGTTTGTAGTAGCTAAAAATCGTTTGTAGTAGATTGGATTTCGTTTGTAGTAACTCGAATTCGTTTGTAGTAGCTAAAAATCGTTTGTATTAGATTGGATTTCGTTTGTAGTAACTCGTATTCGTTTGTAGTAGCTAAAAATCGTTTGTAGTAGATTGGATTTAGTTTGTAGTAACTCGTATTCGTTTGTAGTAGCTAAAAATCGTTTGTAGTAGATTGGATTTCGTTTGTAGTAACTCGAATTCGTTTGTAGTAGCTAAAAATCGTTTGTAGTAGATTGGATTTCGTTTGTAGTAACTCGAATTCGTTTGTAGTAGCTAAAAATCGTTTGTAGTAGATTGGATTTCGTTTGTAGTTACTCGAATTCGTTTGTAGTAGCTAAAAATCGTTTGTAGTAGATTGGATTTCGTTTGTAGTAACTCGTATTCGTTTGTAGTAACGCAAAAGTTTCACTACCAACCTCTACTGCCCTATATCTATCGAAAATCACGAAAAAAGTTAATTTTTTAAAGTTTGAGAGAATTTTTTTTAACTCGTCATAACTTTTTTTTGGTTTAACTACAAACGAAAATAGTTTCACTACAAACCTCTACAAACCTATATCTACCGATAACCACAAAAAAAAAAAAATTTTCAAAAAAAAAATAATTAATTTTTTCGTTTTAATTATTTTTTTTTCTGAAAAAATTAACTTTTTTTTGTGGTTATCGGTAGATATAGGTTTGTAGAGGTTTGTAGTGAAACTATTTTCGTTTGTAGTTAAACCAAAAAAAAGTTATGACGAGTAAAAAAAAATTATCTCTACTAAAACTCTCTACTAGATTCGTTTGTAGTAGCTAAAAATCGTTTGTAGTTGGTTGGATTTCGTTTGTAGTTACTCGAATTCGTTTGTAGTAGCTAAAAATCGTTTGTAGTAGATTGGATTTCGTTTGTAGTAACTCGTATTCGTTTGTAGTAGCTAAAAATCGTTTGTAGTAGATTGGATTTCGTTTGTAGTAACTCGTATTCGTTTGTAGTAGCTAAAAATCGTTTGTAGTAGATTGGATTTCGTTTGTAGTAACTCGTATTCGTTTGTAGTAGCTAAAAATCGTTTGTAGTACATTGGATTTCGTTTGTAGTATCTCGTATTCGTTTGTAGTAGCTAAAAATCGTTTGTAGTAGATTGGATTTCGTTTGTAGTTACTCCAATTCGTTTGTAATAGGTCAAAATGGTTTGTAGTAGATTGGATTTCGTTTGTAGTTACTCGAATTCATTTGTAGTAGGTCAAAATCGTTTGTAGTAGATTGGATTTCGTTTGTAGTAACTCGAATTCGTTTGTAGTAGCTAAAAATCGTTTGTAGTAGATTGGATTTCGTTTGTAGTAACTCGAATTCGTTTGTAGTACCTAAAAATCGTTTGTAGTAGATTGGATTTCGTTTGTAGTTACTCGAATTCGTTTGTAGTACCTAAAAATCGTTTGTAGTAGATTGGATTTCCTTTGTAGTAACTCGTATTCGTTTGTAGTAGCTAAAAATAGTTTGTAGTAGATTGGATTTCGTTTGTAGTAACTCGAATTCGTTTGTAGTAGCTAAAAATCGTTTGTAGTAGATTGGATTTCGCTTGTAGTAACTCGTATTCGTTTGTAGTAGCTAAAAATCGTTTGTAGTACATTGGATTTTGTTTGTAGTATCTCGTATTCGTTTGTAGTAGCTAAAAATCGTTTGTAGTAGATTGGATTTCGTTTGTAGTAACTCGAATTCGTTTGTAGTAGCTAAAAATCGTTTGTAGTAGATTGGATTTCGTTTGTAGTTACTCGTATTCGTTTGTAGTAGCGCAAAAGTTTCACTACCAACCTCTACTACCCTATATCTATCGAAAATCACAAAAAAAGTTAATTTTTTAAAGTTTGAGAGAATTTTTTTAACTCGTCATAACTTTTTTTTGGTTTAACTACAAACGAAAATAGTTTCACTACAAACCTCTACTGCCCTATATCTATCGAAAATCACGAAAAAAAGTTAATTTTTTAAAGTTTGAGAGAATTTTTTTTAACTCGTCATAACTTTTTTTTGGTTTAACTACAAACGAAAATAGTTTCACTACAAACCTCTACAAACCTATATCTACCGATAACCACAAAAAAAAGTTAATTTTTTCAAAGTCGGGTGCCAGCTTTTTTTTGACTCGTCATAACTTTTTTTTGGTTTAACTACAAACGAAAATAGTTTCACTACAAACAACTACAAACGTAAATCTATCGAATAGCGCAAAAAAAATTAAATTTTTTCAAGGTCGGGTGCCAAGTTCACATAGCCCAAGTACAGGATATATTAGGGTTTAAAACTTGTTTCTTTTTCATGTAAATAATTAGTCATCACTATTAATCAACAGTCTATATATGTCCCCATTGGAGAGGCTCAGTTTACTCTTTAAATATCAAAATTAGATTAAAAATATTCATTAGTTTTCGCTAAATTAAAAACAACAATAAAGTCTGTTTATTTGTAACTTTCAAACAACCACCCTGATATATATGTATATATGAGTTGAGCTGAATTGTGCTTATAAATATCCCAAAATATATATTTTGTCCCAGGTCCCATCGTAGAATTCATCCCAACAAATAGAAACCGCGGCAAAGAGCTACTCGTGTTCAACGGGTATACTTTCGTCAGCATGAACTCAAATAGAAGGTGGTACTGCTCGAAGATGTGGACCCTCAAATGTAAAGCTAAGGTGGTCATCGCCGAGGATAGGAAGTTTCAGGAATTTCTGGGCTTTCACAATCATTCGGCTCCTAACCTCTATAGAACTAACGATGGCAAAATATTCCGATGCTAATGCTTAAATTTTATTTGAGCATCTTTCCCCACTGGTCATTTTCATCAACGTCAGCCAGAAAACGTTCACTGTTAAACAATCATCCTCCTACCAACCAGCTCCACACTTTTACTTGAAGCAAAATGAAATGTTTTTTTCTTTCTTCAGAATTTATGCATCTATATTGAATATATAGGCAGGTGACTCGGGGCCGGTCGATGTAGCGTACCATGATGGAGGCCTATGTCCAATAGTGGACGTTTCTTGGCTGATTATTATTATGATAAAATATATATTATATTATATGAAATTAAATTTCATAATGAACAAATAAAATAAACTGAAAATTAAACTTAACTGTTCCAATAATTTTTTTAAACGCACTCATTTTTTTATAGGCACAAAGTGTTCTTATCAATTTTCGTATCCTTTGTCAAGAATACACAAATGTCATTTGTGCAACTGACCTATTTAAAACTTTTTCGGATCTACCAGTAAGTTCACTGACGTCAAAACACCAATGTTCTCACAGGTCTGGTCTAACGCATAACTGTGTCTGATCCTGAGGTATGGGACCGGTACTTCAGGGCGTCACGCGACACGCCACTTGTCACCCCTCCCGCACCGCTTTCGTACCTCTTAGACCTGTAATGCCTTATACAACCTTAAGATCACAATTTATATTTTTCTTGTATTTTGCCGCAGGCTTTATTGAATTCGTCCCCACCAATCGTAAGAACGGTAAAGAGACGCTCATCTATAATCACCATACTTATCTGAACACGGGCTCGAAGAGAAGGTGGTACTGCTCCAAGTTCAACAGCCTGAAGTGCAAAGCCCGAGTCCTCACCTCTGTTGATAGGAGGTTCGAAGGAACATCAGGCTGCCACAATCATCCTCCTCCTAATTTGTTAAGAACGCTCGACGGCAAAATCGTTCGCTGGTAAATAGCCCTGGATTTATTTGCCGATTGTACCTGTCTTTGCACAGTACTCACTGGTTTGAATATCACGTAACGTTTATAGAGGAAACAGGAAGAAAAGATATGACGAGATTACTAAAACTTTGACGAAGAGGAATTATACTAGAAGTTGACCCAGTGTGGATTAAAAATGCTAAAGACAGGAAAGCTGGAAAACTGAGGACGGTTGAAAGAAGTGTGGCGATTACTACAGAAGAAATATTAATTAAGATTGATCTAGTTCTAGATCCTTCACCTTAAGTCACCTTCTAGGTACACTAGCAACATCGTTGAGCTCATAATCACATAAAATCACATGAGATTTGTAGGCAGGTGCTGACCTGTAGATTATATTATAAACTTCTATACTTTAAACACCTCTATATTTCGGTACAATTTAATTATATCAATGCCTAAACAGACACAAAAGACTTGCCCGTGCTCCTTGAAAGAAGCGCTGACGCAATCTGCGGGGAAGTGCGGGGGTAGCGCGTGGAGTGTCGATGTCGTCGGCCGCGCGCCTCCAGCACAGAGACTCGCAGTCTTCTTGCTAAGAACTACTAGCCCTGCATACAGGCAGTATACATCTAGGTGTGGTTTATCTTTTTCTAACAATATTTTAAAAAATTTAGTGAAATCGAGTAGAATAGCCTTTTTTTGCTTTTAATGTTCATACTTCACGTGCCATGCTCGTTTGCGGCTCGGCTGTGCCCAACTACTGTAATCACAGTTGAAACAAGTCTGAGAGCCGAGTCCTGTTTTCAAATGTTTAAATTGTGTTTACGAGTATGCTTTATCTGTTCGTTTCTTTCTTTAATTTATGTACTTAACACATGTAGTGGAAATACAGCCTGTTCTAACCCTTTTTCTATAATATTAAGTGATTGTAGGTCTTTTACGTTTAAGATATGCAATTAACAATGTGGTTGGATCTGATTCGGAAAGACCGTGGTTGAGTTAGTAATATGAATAATGTATTAAGATAATTACGCTTGCAAGTACTTTTGGTATCTCATCTAGATATTACAATGTTTTGATAAATTGCCTTTTCATTTCTTATTATCTGAACGAGGCTCAATTCCGAGGGTACTATCGTCAATAGTCGTTTTTTCTCTATATTCGGCTGCAAACATATGATTGAGATTACCAGGATTGTCATTGTAAGTTTGATGAAATACTAAAATAGTTCTGACGTCGTAATGTTCCCAAATTATCACGTCGAATTAGTAATATTTAATGCTTACTGGTTTTCCTTATTGACCCGTTTTATATTCAAATTACGGGTGCTGGCGTTATGCTTGTACTCCTTATCTGTACGCTCGATAACTAAGTGAACTTTGTGAGAGTTATAGGAATAACAAAGTGTTGGTACTGGATGATTCCTATGTCTACGTGACCGGTTTAAAATTTGAAAAGAATCAAACCACGTATAAGGAAGTCAATATTTACGTCTTACACAATTTCTCTATTTTATCAGGCAACGATTTTGAATTCATTCCAAGCAGCCGGATACCCGGAAAGAACACACTCCTGTACAAGAACAACACATACTACGGTGAAGGGGGACGCTGGCACTGCTCTCGGAGGAGGAAGGGCTGCACCGCTAGAGTCTTCATACACGGAGGCCGCTTCATTGATATGATTGGTACTCATAATCATGCTCCTCCTACTCTTTACAGAGCCCCAGATGGGACCATGTATCGTTACTAGAATCTCAAGTTTTCAATTCTAAATGAGTACTTTGTCTAGGGACCTAAAACAGTATTAGTAATTTGATAAAATTTTGATGGTACCGTAGATTTATTAGTCCACGTCGTGAAGTGACCGATCATTTCATGAAATGGTGCCATTTCATGAAATCTATTGACTACATCATGATGTCTCTTGACAGATCAACGAATAAGAAACGACATGGCGAAAACTAGTTGGGCACATCATAGAATGATTGTCACTTCATGATGTGGACTATACTAAGATCGGTCCATGACATACTCGTACATATAAGCTGTCGAAACAAGATTCTTTTTACACCTATCAAATTGATTTTTCACAACTACGGGTATCTTTTTTTAGTCTAATGTTTATCCAGATATAGTTTAGTTAAAATGATGTTTTGATAAACACTAATGTTCCGTTAACATATGTTTATAGCTTAAAATTTTGATCATAGATTACGTGCGAGCACGTTCATAGCTTTCTGTAATCAATATGCCTAAAAGCAATTATTATTACTTTTTGTCTAAAACACCCACTAAGAATACAATAGCTTACTTTTTAGTTCTGTTTTTTTTAAGGATAACTTTTGTTTGTTTTGTGTATAGACGGTTATTATGACGTTTGCCTTGAGTGTTTGTCGAACTTGAAGCGTCGTATGTAATAATATGTTTGTTATTTCTCTCGGGAAAAATGATATCACCACTTTTTGTTGTAATTAGTGTACCTTATTTACCACACAAGTCCGCACTGCGAAAAAGTCGTGTATTCCCATTAGTTCCACTGAAGTTGGCCCATGGCTGGACTGCTGGGAATTTTATTCCCCAAAGTTCAATTACTCGTACAATGGGTCTGAATGCAGTACTATGAGTAATGCCATGCCAGCCATGGGACAACTCCAGAGAAGCTACTGGGAATACACGTTAACAATGAACGTGATATCTATATGACTTGATACATTGATGATATGATCTCATGATGATACATACGTGGCGCTTTTGTGATTGCTCGAAGACCCAAGTCCACACGCAGTAATATAATAAGTCATAGACTGATGGTCTTTGAGCACATTTGTTACAGGTTAATAATGTTTGCATATTCAATATAATACAGCCTCCCGTCAAGGGAGACGTGGTCGTTTTATCATAGATACTATATCTAATAGTTGTTATTAATAAGCGTTTATTTTATATGGTTCTGTGATTTTAATGATAAGATTGTTTGTGCCTACTTTAGAAGTACAAATATTTTGATCATTTCTAAGATGTTTAGAATTAAGCGGTTAAATAATGCCTTTTGTTGTCGTAGTTACTTTCAAATATTAGTAATAAATAAGCATTTATTTTTCTATGAATCTTTGAATGTAATTGTAGTATTTTTGTATCTAATATTGAAGTACAAATATTTAGGTAACCTGTTAGGTGTTTAGAATTTACCGTATAAAGCCATAAATATTGTGATGTTACTTAATAAGCGTAATTAATGTTTGTTTTTTGTTGTCAGGTTAAAATGGATTATGTTCATGGATTTATATCTATCCGAATTAGTTCTTTTTTCTTTTCAAAGTATTTATATTTAGTTATATTAGTATATTTTTCATTATATGAATATTTCATTAACTCTAAATAAATAATGAAGATGGCGATGTAAACGTTCTTGTATTATTCTTTTCACTATCAAACGTTTATTAGGATACTCGTATCAACTCCTGTTCCGCAAAATTTTTGACAAAATTGAAAAGTTTTGTAGATTGTTACATAAAGGATGAAAGTTATCAATTGCATCCCCAGATATTTGTCTCTCTTATATAATCCTTGATGTACAATAAATATAATAATATCAGCTGTGTGGCGAAGTGTAGTCAATAAGTTTTAATCTGAGTCTGAACGCAAAAAAAAATTCGTCCCTAGGGAAGGAAACGCCATTTTCATCCCGTTGGACAGTGAAACGTAGCCTATTTTGATGAAAGTATATATTTCATAGGTTTAACTTACAATCCTGAGGTGAGGTTTCGATTCTAAGGGTGTTATTAATCGATACTCGGTTTTGCTGCACTATACTTGCAGTGCCTAGCTACTATACAATTTGTTTAATCAAAAATTTCAGTGCAACATTCCGTTCAGATATTAAACAAGACTTTCCTTCCAGGTTTTAAAGTCGAATTCATACCAAGCAACAGAAGCGACAAAATGATATTAATTTGCAATGGATTCACCTACTTCACGAAGCACGGCAACTGCCGCTGGTACTGCTCCAAGTTGAAGGCCGGATGCGCCGCTAGAGTGAACACAACTGCGGAAGGAGTCTTCATCAGTGCCAGTGGGGCCCACAATCACGAACCACCGAAGCTTTTCCGCTCAAAAGACGGCAGGGTTCATCGTGTACATTAAAATGGTTAAAATTCCCAATGTAGTGATACTTCGACTGATGTTCAAAAATTCAAAGTTTTAAGTCTAGTGGTTTGTCACAAAAACAATTCGCAATTTTAGGGTTCCGTACCCAAAGGGTAAAAAACGGGACCCTATTACTAAGATTTCGCTGTCCGTCTGTCACCAGGCATAGCTCATGCTTTGATAGTGAGATTTTCTGATTAAATATATTCGGGGAATTATTGCCATTAGTAATGAGGTGTGATGCCTTGAGCTTACGTCGCAACCTGATATATTTATGCATATTTAAAAGTCATCTGTAACTGTTAATGTTCGTGTTTGTAATTGTAGCCTTTTTCTCTTAATAAACTTGTCGCATTCTATTCGTCTGATATTGACTATTTTTTATCTTTCCATAACTACCTATTTACCATGCAGTAATTGACGCAAGTCCTATAATTATACAAAATAATGGTGACGGTTTCATAGTTTTCATAAATTTAAGTCATAATGGACTGTATAAGTTCAATGCTAGACTTCTTATCGACGTAGACTGTAAGGTCGATGACTGACTTCACTAACCCTAGTATCAGAGTTGTTGAGCCGACATAGGCCTCTGCTCTGACATGGCTCATGTAGCTACAATGCAGTAGATATTAAGAGGGTATGCTGTTGTCAAAGCGCCCATACAAACGTAGTCCAGTCATATTTTGAGTATTAAGCTATGAAAATCTATGAAATTTTCAAGACACAATCTAGAAACAAATATCTGTGTCGGTGGTGAGTCAGATTTTCGTTTCAATATATACTTCTAGAGTTACAGGGCGTCAAAGTATTGTATTTTTCGGTAATAAAAAGCCCCAACTTTGAACCTGATTTACAAGAGTATGAATCAATTTAGAACAATTTGGAAAAACCACCGACATCTGAAATTTCATTAGTATACTGTATTAAAAAATGGTTACATAATATACTGTATCCTTTAACATCGCGTAATGTATGCTGTCTCACCGTACGCGCTCGGGTAGGATAGGGCTCGGAGACGGACAGATACAAAACAATGCAACCTTGAAACCGACCACGTGGTCTTACCAACATAGCCTCTTAACCGGGACCGGGCTTAACGTGCCTTCCGAAGCACGGAACCATCTTATTTTTCAGTCAGGTGATTCAGCCTGCAATGTCCTAACCAAACTGCACAAAGTGATTGAGATAATGGTCCCTACCGGGATTCGAACCAAGAACCTACCGTGTGTTGTGCGTCTGTGTGTGACGTTTAGTCAACTGCGTAACGGATGACGTTAGATGATCTACACAGGTCTAACGCGTAACTGAGTCAGTTCCTGAGGTATGGGCGCGGCTCGGGAGGGTGAGTTTACGGAACGTCAAACGACGCCCCCTACTGAAGTCATGCGTCGTTTGACGTTCCGTAAACAAACCCTCCCGTACCGCACCCATACCTCAGGAACTGACTCAGTTATGCGTTAGACCTGTAGTATTCGATCTATTCTATGTTAGTATTAGTGGGCAGACATAAGTTTTACTGGTGTTCGCGGCAATGACCGCCATGTACGTTATTCGGAATATAGCTGTCGATCCGTTACAAGTGTTTTATTTATCGCGCCTTATTACCATACTTTCTACCGAAATAACAGTTACCATAAAAATATAAATTGCCTCTCTGATTTTTATGAACTGAATTGCTATAACCACCACTGTTGGCAAGTTGATTGCTGATCGCAGTAAGATGTAATTGTTACATACGTAGATGCTGCTGCCCGTCTCCTTAATATTTCCTTCTCCTTTTCGCCTTTTGCGTTACCCGTGAGGTCTCATTGGATAGTCATTATTCTATAGCCAAGACTACGAGGCATTAAAGTAAGTAGGTAATTGGACATGTTACAAATGGAGTTAATTTTTTTTTCTTTATAGTTTTTTTAAAGTCATCTGAAATGCATCCAACTCGACTTTACAATAGAAGATATAGGGTATAGCAATTCTTAGACGTCGTATTATTTTTACGTCTTTCGACTAACTATAAAAAACTACTTCCACCAAAAATATCATGTAACACACTCGAAAGCATTTTTAACGCAAAACCATTTTTTTTTCAAGATGGCGAGAGTATATATACACGGTTCCGTACAAAAATTTACCATGCCATTTGTATGGATATTTGACAATTTCTATTCTCGATCGATGAGTGTAATTTAGCATCGTTTTCTAGATCAATAATAACTATAAACTAACAGATTTGAAGTTAAAATATTTATTGTATTATTGCCATTTCTGTATTTTTATTTTTCTGACGGTCAGTCCTTACGCTGACGTCGTCGTCGACGCTGACTAAATGAAACCTAACATGGATTTCAAGAGATGCTTCATTTAGATTGAATAAAATCACTAACATATTTAGTATTCAACAAAGACAATGAGATGCTTTTTTGATAAAGTTTCTGAATTTCTACAGATCTCGAATTCGTTCCTAGCAACAGAGGTAAAGGTCTGGTTCTTATCTACCAAGGGTATACTTTCGCCAACATGAATAACAAGACCAGGTGGTACTGCTCGAAGAAGGCTGCCGGATGCAAGATGCGCGTCATCACCACGGAATATGGACAACTGGTGGAAGCTATATATAGCCACAATCATCCACCTCCAAACCTCTATAGGACAGCTGGTGGGTTTCTTGTTCGTGTTTGAACGAAAATTATGTTGGATGTTTATAAGGAAATAAAAACATAACTGATAGAAATTGACACAAACTCGTAAATATCTTAGATTGCATTCTCGACTACCTGCGCGACACTGAAAACCTTCGAAAGCTCTTTAGGTGTAATCTAGCTATCTTCTCGATTATTTTATGTTATTTTAGTTAGAAATAACAGCTGCTCACTAGCGCCATCATCAGTTAATATAAATAATAACTCGCGGAGTGTATTATACAATGAAAATTAAGTACTAACTATTTGGAACTATTAAAAGTTGCTATTTTGGCACTTTATCTATCTGTAACAACAGCGAACTATATTTTATAGAGTTCATATATTTTTTAAACACTTCCATTTTAGGCTCTAAAGAATTGCGGGGTTGTACTCGTATTTCTTTTACGCCATGTCACACAGACGAGGTTAATAAAATCCATAACATATTATTTAGATTAAGGATCCAATAAATATTTGTTAATTTGCTTTATTGTTCAAAAATAGGTTTCTACTGTTGCAATAAAATTATTTTATATTATAAACAAACTTTGAATTTATTTTTGTGATTTGAAACTGATTTATGTAATTAGATAGTTTGAATTTGAAAATACTAACTACTTGATTGGTGGTTTATAGATTTCTTCATGAATATCGAAAGAATAGATAATCTTCAAGTGAAACATCAAAGAAGTATACAATTGCTCAAAAAGGCGAGAAGAGAAACAGAGAAGAAAATACTAAAACTAAGAAAAACAGATCCAGTTAAATTTGACGAATATCGTTGTAAACATCAAGAGCGACTCAACACGCTGAAAGAAATCAAGATGATGTTGCCAGCATCACTAACGCAGAAGCAAAAAGAACAAAGGAAAGCATGGCGTGAAAGACAAAGGAGATGTAGAGAGAGAAAGCGTACAGAGAAATTGAATCTACTCTTAGTGGAGAATGTATCGTACTCAAACTCGGAATAGCTACATTGTTGTTGTAAAATTCTTTGTCGTGACGAATAAGCTAATATTCCAAGATCGATATACTGTAACAATTAGGCGCAGTTATGCCCGCATCCGCCTCAACTAACCGTGCTTACCCTAGTACACTCGAGTACAAAAATATGTATCCACTTTTGAACCATGTCACATTCACTCTCGCTCGTTTGACGTTCCGTAACAACTCTAATGCCGCTACCTTACCTCAGGAACCGACTCAGTCAGAGAGATTTAAACATAGTAATAGGTTATAGAGCGGTCATTGGGAAACGTTTCATATAAACATTTTGATCTTAAAAGTCAATGGTATGTCAAATGTCTTGTACGGCGGCGTGACGTGATGTGACACTAGATTGAGTAACTTATTACCAATCGGTAATAAGTTTAGGATCAAAATGTTTGTTTGCTTTGTCCGGTCTATTAATATTAAATGTCTTTGGACTCAGTTAAGCGCTAGACATGTAGTGTGTTGAGGGAAATGTCAATTAAAGGTGAATGTGACAATGTTCAAAAGTGGATACATATTTTTATACTCGAGTGTAGAGGCAGAATTTCTGATGTGCGCCTAATTGTTTTGGTGGCGTTGTATCTGTAAGAACTATTTCATTGGTAGACCGTTGTTAACGAAGCTCCTATCTTATAGACTAGGCCACGGAGGCGTTTTTAAGAAAATCGCGAAAATCAAATCAAATGAAAAGATTGACTGTTAAAAAGCAATTTAAGTGTTGATGTAGGAATAATGTAAAATTAGTGTGTCAATGTTTATTTTTAATTGTTGTAATCATAATTCTTATTTTACTCGTTCGCTTTTGCGTCATATTTCGTGCCATATATTGGCAAAATGTTCCTATTTTGTTGTTGTAAATAAATACGTAGTTTTGAGTATTAACTATCAATAATCAGAAAGTTAAAATTATTTGACGGCACGTCTATGACCTCATTCAACATTTCTTTTAAAAATTGTACATTGATACGTAAAGATTCGCCACCCCTGATGTAGGGCAACAATTATCATTCTAGGTAATCAAATAAATGGGTGAGCCTTAATGAACGGGCACGTTACTTATTAGATCGCAGAGACCAGTGTATATGGACGTAGGTGTATATAGGGATAGAACAACTTTTTAATTGGTTTGTCGTAGCAACTAGCAAGTCCATACTTCTTAAGGTTTGCTGCAAACCACTATATAATTAAACCCAAAACATAATCTAGCCTCAAACTCAAACAGTAAAGAATACAACTTGTGGTATTTAAATTCTAACACACTCGCCCTAGTGATACTTGCTCTTCGCCATCGACAAAGCTCTTGTTTTTTCCTTGTGTTATTTATGATTATTTAAATTGTATTGAAATGAACTTTATGGGTAGTAATCATGTCATAATAAAATATTGTACATTATGATCTTCTATGTAAATAAAGATGTTTTTTGTAATAAATATTGTCAAGGTAATTTTATCCTTATATGCAAATTATATGGCGCGAGCGGGATTCTAAGTTGCGTCTCTCGAATTTACGAACGGCTGGCCAAAAAATAATATGCTTTATTCATACGACCCGATATTCCCTTATTGACGGCAGATGTAGGTTCGAATTCCGTTCGTGTTGAAAATATCGCCAAACTTACATTTCTTTAGCTTTTCATTTGAAATGGCACATTGACTCTTTTCGAATTGATGATTGTACTTCATCTTGCCCAAACGTTTTAATGTTAGCTATGCATTTTATGTATTTCACTCGTGCTAAAAGCTTATTTTCATTTATCATCAGAAGATGAAGATGCAGACTTTCTTCAATACTTCCGGCAGTATAAAGCCCTGAATCCTGAGAGGTTCTTACGATCAAGCCCTGACGAGCCAGTTCCAATCAGAAACCCAATCAGTCGAGTTAGTGACATTCTGAAGTCAATCACTCCTAGAAAAAGGACGGAGTAATAGAAGACTTGCAAGCGAATAATCATATATATGATGAAACCAATAAGTTGGTAAAAGAATTTTCTTAAACGCGCTCTAGTTTATTTTCCTAATAATTTTGCGTATATACTCGCAATTATTTAATTCAATAATCAAGCATTTAGGAAATGTTGAGTGAGTACGTTTCCATTTAGAGCTTTTGAATTAGAAAATGATTGATAGATATATTAATAATAATAAAATTGACGAAAACTTTTGGGATTGCAATTTCGTGAATACCTTTTCAAATGAAATTTTTATAGTTTTCCGTGGAAGTTTAACAATTTGCCATAAACGTCGTGCTTGCAATAATATGTTGATCACAATACTTGAGTGAACGAGCCTTCCCGTTCACAAAATCGCCATCTGCTACTTGGATGGATAATACGGTTGTTCCTATTCAAAATATTTAAACTAAATAGTAAGTTTTACCAGTTGCCAACCTCATCTCACTTCACGCGATTATTATAAATTCAATAGCAATAATGATTGTTGTCTTAAAAGCACAACCAATCTTGATGAACTTTGGTAAGCACCTGCCCTAACGTATGGAGGAGGTACGGTTCTGGAAACCACACTAAAGAAGTTTCGAGTAAAATTTGATGGTGCAATTCTTCTTTCAAGCGGCAATGGAACAAATAATTGATGGGATTTTCTAGAACATATCGGTAAAATACAGAGGTCTCGTGCTGTCAACAGAGTCAAAGTCACGCGGAAGCAGATAGCTAGAAACTAGAAACTAAATAGATTGACGCGGAAACGAAAACCTTTGAATTTACAGATACTAATACTCTATTATATTTTAGATAGAATCCAAATCTGCCCAACGATACGTGGCACGAACGTA
This sequence comes from Carcina quercana, assembly GCA_910589575.2. Taxonomy (NCBI): domain Eukaryota; kingdom Metazoa; phylum Arthropoda; class Insecta; order Lepidoptera; family Depressariidae; genus Carcina; species Carcina quercana. The sequence goes on from OU342436.1 coordinate 3,142,901, forward strand.
GTGATGTTCCAACAGCATACATATTCGTACCGCACACAGTCGCTGCTCTACTGTTCGCGGGAGAAGCGAGGCAACTGCAGGGCCAAGCTCAGGATCGAAGAGTCTGGCATTGTGAAATCTATCGAGAATGAGCATAACCATCCACCGCCACTGTTCCGGATTACAAAGAATGGATTGTACTTTAAAATTTGAGCTGAAACACGTACGGAACTCCTGCAAGCGATATTGCCAGATAAGTTGTTAACTTACAGTAACAGATTTGCAGAAATTTTGCAAATTTTAGATTTTAGATTTAGAATTGCTTTACAAATTTATTGTGAACATTATTGCTCAACATTGTGTATTATGTATTCATTATATTTAATATTTTGCGCATCATCCAGAGTAGTTAGATATAATTTGTGATGTCCAACTTAAGTTTACCTGCAATTCTCGTATAGGTACGAGTGATTCTCAATTTATAAATTTATATTTCTAACTCTTCGGAATCATGTATAAGTTGTACAGATTTTTGCAAGTTAGTCATGTAAGCTATGCAGACTGTGGTTTGCTACATTTCATCATTCCTCGCACCGATTGGTGTCTTTGACGTTGTTAATTTATTACTGTGTATGCTAGTCCTAGGTATTATAGCTTAATGTAGTCTAAATGTTGTATAATAAAAATGCTATATAAATAATATTAAAACTTTTTAGTTATATTTCTTTTTGTCCTCTTATTTTACTTTTTTTTGGTTGGATAGTCTTAAAAATCGTAAGTCCGCGTGCCACGCTTTTAGCAAATGCAACAACATTTACACATCGAATAACAGTGTATGTCATTTACGTTTAGGTGAGGTTAAAAAAGGTTAAGGATAAGTGAATGATTAGTCTTTTTAACCTACTTCAACAGAAGTTTTCTTTATAAGCCCTGGGCGTCAGCCATTGAACAATCGAGGTCTGTGTTCGATCCTGGCTCGTATCAATGATTTCCAATTTGTTATTTAGAATTTATGTAAGAATGATAAAAATCATTACCATTGGATTTTCGGTGAAGGCAAGCATCGCGAGGAAACCTGCGCACTCCGGAGAAGAAATTCAAAGGTGTGTGTGAAGTCTACCATACCGCACTGGTCCCGCATGCTTAATTATGGCTACATACATTCTCTGTAGCGGAGTAGGCTTAGCCCCTGCAGTGGGAAGATATGTAGTCAGTTGATGATGATGACAAAACGTAGAAGTTTTTTTGACGTGATAATGTCTTATAAATCGATGAACACCGGCTGCACGCACGAAAAAGTGTAACGTTCCGCCTGAGCCGGAGCGTGCAAGCGAGACCGCGGAACAAGCGATAGAGAGGCACGATCGGACCAAGCGTTGGCTTGTGACGCGTCTTGACGTTAGCACGTTAAATTATCGTCCGTAAACCGACTTTACAGAAAACCAATTTTTTAACCTTTATTAAGGCGGTAAAATATATCATGCTTACAACTGTTGGAGGAATACATTGGTATTCGGGCTCACAAACTTTAAGGAAGACAGATAGTTCCAAGACGTGTCTGGCCAGATCAGGAAATAGTTTTTATTTGACCTTTTTTGAAATTAGTAACTTTTGCTTCTTTCACAGGTAAAATCCAAGTGTATCGGGCCCTAAACGGCAAACATGTAATAGTATACATGGGATACACGTTTTCACATCGCAGCCCAACACGCCTGTACTGCTCGAGACAAATGCGTGGCAACTGTAAAGCTAGGATCAATGTAGACGAGGCAGGCAATGTCACGAATATCTTTCATCATCACAACCATCCACCGCCAGAGTTCAAAATTATTGAAAATGGATTATTTGTTAAAGTTTAGTGGTACACTTTTTACATTGAGTTTATATGTACTACGAACGAAAATAAAGGGTGTCTCAGAAATATTTTCGTTTTTGTTTCGTCTGTTACGCGCCATAAACAAGTAGCGGGGGGCGGGGGGTTGTGTCCTGTCATGTGCGCCGCGTCCATTTTGTTTTAGTAGTCATGGAACGTTGCACTGGACGCCTTTTGCGTACGAGCGTTTTATAAGAATAACGATTCTTACATCCTTACTCGGCGTATATACAAAACTCATTTTAATTTACCATGGATGAGAAATGTTCTAAGTACAAAGTTGATTAGGCACTGGGTGCGTAAGTTTGAGGAGACTAGAAACAGAGCCAATCAACCAGGCCGTAAAAGAACGTCAAGAACGACCGAGTGAATGAGAATGTCGACCGTGTTCACCAGTCTAATGACCGTTCCAAGACAATCATTGCGTTTGCGCTCTGCAGCTCTTGACTAGAGTAAATCCACAGTTCATCGGATCATTAAGAAGGATTTACACTTCCACCCTTATTCCACAGTCTACAATTTGTCGACAGTTCACAATTTCGCCGGATAGATTATGAACTAACGGTGTTCACAATGATACGGTGACAGATACGTGGGTCTTCATGCTCACAGACTAACTTCAAGAAAGCTAGTTAGCCTCAAGGCTTGTCTGGCCACATCAGTAAATAGTTTTCATTTGAATTTAGAACTTTTTGTAAATTAGTAACATTTGCTTCGTTCACAGGTAAAATCCAAGTTCACCGGACCGTAAACGGCAAACATGTAACGGTATACATGGGACACACGTATTCATTTCGCAACCCCACACTCCTGTACTGCTCGAGACGACTCAGTGGAAACTGTAAAGCTAGCATCAATGTAGACAATTCAGGGAATGTTACGAATATCTTAAATCATCACAACCACCCACCCCCGAGGTTCAAAATTATTGATAATGGATTATTTGTTAAAATTTAATAGTATAAAAAATATGTATCCTTTTTTGTACCGTGTCACATTCACTCTTGCTGGTTTCTATGTAGCGTGTTGAAGGAAATGTTAATTAAAAGTTAATGTGACATGGTTCAAAAGTTGACACATATTTTTGTACTCGAGTACTCACTAGAGGACATATTCAAAATAGAAAAGATGACGCGTTACTTGATGGCATCGAATAAAACGCGCCCATTGAGCCATTGTGGTATTGACTATACGCCCACCCCAACTGTTTTTTGTTTCTACCTGACTGCATCGTATACCCGAGATAAACTCGTCGTATGCGCCACCAGAGTTCAAGATTTAAAAATGTATTGTTTATTAAAAAGTAATGTCATATTTTTACAGTGTTAATATTTCCTACGCACGTGTCCAATGTACATACTCTAAATATAAAATATGGCGCGTAACTCGATGACAAGATAGAAAGGATTCGCGCGCTGATTGGCCACAGGCAGCGATAAGTCTACGCTGATTGGCCCTTTCAAATTCGAGCCAGGTCATAAGTGGTGGGAATTTAAGTGTATAAGACGTAAGACTCGTGTGTTGTTTGAAAGTGATCGCCGTGTATTTGGTATCTAGTCGGTGGTTGCCCTACGAGCATGTGATACATGTTAACTCAGTGTATTTATATTCATTATTTAGGAACCATGGAGCACAATACCAAAGGGTGCATATGATATTTTTTGTGACGTGAAGACGTACGCATTCCGCGTTAGGGCCGCTGTCTTCTCTTGGGTTCTATTTTGTATTCAATCCACTTTCAACGACGTACAAATTGCTCGGTATAAACCCACCGAGCATGCGTCCTCGCTTCGAGACCTCTTAGACATTTGTCTTAAAATCTTAATGTACAAAAAGAGCAAGCAGCTACGTTGCTCTAGGAGGAAAAGGGAGGGCTGTCTAGTTACCCTCGAGGTCACCAATGATGGCAAAGTTCTTGCAGTGACAAACTCACACAATCATTCTCCTCCCAAACCGGGAATAAGGTTAAATTGTACAGATACTGAGAATTATAGTAAAAGTAATAAAGATTCAATGTCAAAATCTGCTCAGTCGAAATTACGTACTGTAATTATTTTCCTGCGGATTGAACAAGAACCGAAATCAAATGGTGAATTAGAGTTTTCTAATGTCGACCTCGTGTAGGGAAACTTGGCCGAACCATTACAAAACTCGCAAACTATAGCCCTCTGAAGTTAGACATAAAATACCGCGAAGTATCAATTATTAACGTATAAATGGGAGGCAAGGCAAATGTCCTAGTGTTTTATGTCATCTAGCGATAGTTATTATCGAAAATAATACACACACATCTGTACATGTTTGAAATTGCGGTGAGCTAACTTCAGAGGGGCACACATAGCTGGTTTATAATGGTTTCTTAATTTTGCAAAAAATAAAAATTGTGAGTTTGGTTGTATGGTTTTAACAAGTTTATCATTACCATCTGTATAAATCCACTGTTGTATAAATAACTTTTTTTGGTAGAAGTTTGACAGATTAAAATTATTCCCTGTTTCTGTGTATTCTACGACAGTTTATGTCCTCTATATTTTGTTCATTGAGTTAAGCATGTTCTATAAACTTGTTTTGTTTCTTGTGAATGTGAACAGTCAACACTACAACAGTCAAGACTACAAAACGTTTCTTGTGAAAGTTTGTAAGTTATAAATCCCCCGCTACCAGTGGCATTACATATGACAGTGTTTCTACTTTATTCCCAGAATCTGCTCCAGCATCATACGAAGAGCTGCGTTTAGATAAGGGCAAGTCAGTGATTCTGTATAAGAACTACACTTTCTCTTTTCATCAGAGAGGGAAGAGCATTCTCAAGTGCTCTCAGAAGACAAGTACCAAGTGCGAAGCTCGTCTCAAAATAGACAAATGTGGGAAATTGCTTTTTGCGAATACTGCTCACAATCACGTTCCGCCGAAATATCAAAAAGCCGCTAGTGGATACTACGTGCGAGTTACTAAATGAATGATATAATTATGAAAGTAAGTAAAAATATTATATACTTATTTCAAGTGAGCGCAGTCGGTTATGAAAACTTAAGCCAGATTGTATCCCGAGCCGCAGGGGAGGGCGAAAAGTTGCGATGTAAAATTAAATGAATGCATTATAAATAATGGCAAAATACAACAATATGTGCGTAATATTTTTAAAAAATGGCGGCGTCGGAGAGACACTAACGATGCCGCTAAACAAGCGTATTAACTAATGTAAAGAAAATATATTATAGTAAATATGTGGTTTAATGTGAATGTAAATTTCTAAACATCTCTTATATTAAATTTAGTAGTGTACTTTTTCTGTGTCTGAGTCATCTGTATTTGTTCGTGAAGTAAAATGTGTGGAATAAACAATTTCAGATTTATTTTTAACAAGCAAAGTCAACGATTAATTAAAACCGTTACGAGCTCATTAACCTCAATGTCTCATGAAAATATCTAAAAACAACTGTTATAATTGTGGGCGTGGCGTTTGCCATATTAATCGTGTACTTTTCTGTCTTTGTCAGTATGTTTGTGACTTAAACCAATTGTCAATACTATCTAATGAATAATTTGAAAATATGCCCGTTATGAGTATCACAGTTCATCGTTCTGAAAACCAAATAAAAATATACCTACCGTTGTATGCGACCTGACCATCTGCTTAGCGTTGATCTGATGAAAAAATGGATTTCATTTCTCAAAGTTGTCTCAACTAAGTATTTGTTAGATTTGAAGCAAACCCCCTTGCTACCTGTGTCTGACAACTCTTATGACATTGCTTATACTTTTTTCCCAGAGCTTTCCTCGACATACGAAGAGCTGTTCTTAGAGAAGGGAAGGTCAGTAATTCTGTATAAGAACTACACATTCTCCTACCGACAGAAAGGGAAGAGCGTTCTTCAGTGCTCACAGAAAACAAGTGCCAAGTGCGAAGCTCGGCTCAAAATAGACAAATTTGGAAACTTGCTCTATGCGGATACTACCCACAATCACTTTCCGCCGAAATATCACAAAGCGCCCAGTGGATACTACGTGCGAGTTGCTTAATGATATAAGTGAATGGTATACTTTTAAAAGTATTTTAAAAATGTAATGTTATTTATTTATCATAAATTTATTTATAGAATTTAACAAGGGAGCGATTTTGCGATCTCGGAAAATAATCATTGCAGTACTTTAAACATTTCTAATTTTGAAACGTAATACTTTGCTTTTTTGAAAAACACATTAAATAGGCGCCTAGAAAAACAAAGATGGCGTCTGACGTCCACTTAGTAAATAAAATTGTAGCAATTTTTGTGTGTTGCATTAACGATGTAAGAACAAAGCCGTGAATATTTGTTTATGCATATTCTTTATTACATATAAGTGTACGATATACGTATTGCTAGAGTTATTGCAAATGTAAACAGTGTAGAGGAAAGCAAACTGTGACTTATTTTATTGCCTTTACGAGATCTCTTAAATATGTTTAGATTTCTTATCTTTTAAAGTAGAAATAATCCCGTTTCCGTCTGTCCACCTGTCAAAAAGATTTTCTAGAAAATTAGTAAAGTAGAAATGTTTGTGATAGTGATAGATCTTGTTGTCACGAACTTACTCTCGTTAGTAATTAGATAATTTATTTTAGATTATTATGCGGGTCAGTTTAGTACAAATAAAATAATAATTTATTAACATGTCGTGTAAGGTGTAATTTAAATTTGAAAGAGCTAACTGTGTGGATTTAAATTTTTACAGTGGCGTTTGACAGATTGATTAGTGTACTTTATCTGTCTACGTAATCTGTATTTGTTCATTAAATTGTGTGCAAAAAACTTGTTTTGGATTTAATTAATGTGAAATTCCTGATTTTATCACGTAGATAAATTCCGTTCCATTGCCCGTTGAGTGACACAAAACAATGTCTCACTACTAAAGCACACTAGTGTCAAAACTCGCGTTCAAGAATAAAAGATTTGTCCACATAATGCTGCGTTCACGAATATGACGTATATTTTCCGAAACAAACTTTTGATAAATGCTGTGATCAAAATTCGACAAAAATGCGACAAAATCAACACGATTAACACAACATCCTGCGTTCGATTGCCGGTTGTATTGGTTACATTGTAAAAAATATCTTTGAGAGACTTTCCCCAATTTTGTTAGGATATTTCAGGCTGAATCACTTGATTGTCTGAACAGTAAGATGATTCTGTGCTTTGGAAGACACGTCGTTAATCCATTGTTACCGGTTACTATCTACGACAGATAGTAACTACATGAGCCATGTCAGAGGGCTATGGCGGCTCTCAACAACTTTGACAACTAGGGGTTTGTGAGGTCACTCATTGATCTTAAAAGCTACACGATAAGCAGATGAAGATGGTACGTCAAATGTCTCGTACGGGCGTGTGACGTGATGTGACACGAGTCTGAGTGACTTATTACCAATTGGTAAAAAGTTTAGTAAAAAAAATTGTTTGCTTAGTCCAGTCTATCACTAGTAATGTTAAATGTATTTAGTCCTATATTATAAATTGTAAGTTTTAAAGCCATTGCCCCCGCGGCCTGTGATGTCTTATGACAGTGTTTATGATTTATTTACAGATTTGAAATACCAAAAGCTGCTCTTAGAGAAGGGCAAGACAGTGATTCTGTATAAGAACTACAGTTTCTCGTTTCACCAGAAAGGAAGGAGCATTCTCAAGTGCTCTCAGAAGACAAGTGCCAGATGCGAAGCTCGTCTCAGAATAGACAAATTTGGGAACTTGCTCTATGCGGACACTATCCACAATCACGTTCCGCCGAAGTATCAAAAGAGCCCCAGTGGATACTACGTGCGGGTTGCTTAGTGACTAGCGGCTTTTAATTCCTTATATTTGGATAAATATTAGTTGTATGCATAAAATATTTTGTGTGTCTTTAATATAAATTTGTCAAGAATGGATCTCTGTATACCAAATTAAGTAGATAATTTTAAAGTAAGATAATACTCGTATAAAATATAGTTTCATTTCTCAGACTATTTTCAACCGATTTCAAAAAAGGAGGTGGTTCTCAATTCGACGGGTATGTTTTTTTAAATGTTTGTTACCTTGACCTTTTGACTGGGTGAACTGATTTGGATGTTTCTTTTTTATTTGAAAGTTGGTACTTCCTAAATGGGACATTTCTAATTTGGTCCAATTCTGACAATAGCATCCATGAGAAAACCGTATAAGACTATAAGTCTGAAATTTGCCTTAATAAAAGTAGACTTTTAGGGCAGTTGAAGTCGGTTTCTAGTTCTTTTTGAAAGCGTTAAGAGGGTATGCTGTTGTCAAAGCGCCCATACAAACGTAGTCCAGTCATATTTTGAGTATTAAGCTATGAAAATCTATGAAATTTTCAAGACACAATCTAGAAACAAATATCTGTATCGGTGGTGAGTCAGATTTTCGTTTAAATATATACTTCCAGAGTTACAGGTCGTCAAAGTATTGTATTTTTCGGTAATAAAAAGCCCCAAATTTGAACCTGTTTTAAAAGAGTATGAATCAATTTAGAACAATTTGGAAAAACCACCGACATCTGAAATTTTATTAATATACTGTATTGAAAAAATGGCTACATAATATACTGTATCCTTCAAATGATCACTGGACTACGAAACATCCAAATAACGGGTGGATAACTTCGCGTAGTGTATGCTGTCTCACCGCGCTCGGGTAGGATAGGGCTCGGAGAGGGACAGCTACAAAACAATGCAACCTTGAACGCGGCCACGTGGTCTTACCAACATAGCCTCTTAACTTGTTATTTATTCGCTGAATCACCTGATAGTTTCAAAAGTAAGATGATTCCGTTAAGCTGGTCTCGGGTACTCTTCTAGTAGTTGTACGACAGGTAGTAGCTACATGAGCCAGATCAGGGGCCTATGGCCGTTTAAAAACTCTAACATTTGCATTCGTGAGGTCGGTCATTGACCTTACTACACGATAAGATAATCCCACTTTGATTTATTTTAGAAATTGTTTGTTTAAGATATCAATTTTTTTATTCTGAACTACGAGTTGTCATTGAATTGGCCGTAATTTTTACAAAAAGAAGCTGCATCTGTTGTTTTTAGATATAATGACTCATTGAATATATCGGTATGGAAGAAGCTAGAAATTATTAACTTGAATTTTCTGGATGAGCAGGTTTTACCCATTATGCATTGAAAAATCCACGGTGTTTGGTTTCTTGAAGGCTTTCTGACTTTTGTATTGGATTGAAATTTATATTTTCTTTTCACAGGTGAATATGAGATCATACAACTGAACAGCAAATCTGTGGTTCTGTATAAAGGGAACACATTCTCAAAAACTGGTAATCACTGGTACTGTTCCAAGAGAGTCACGAGGCGCTGCCTCGCCAAACTAACGATGGATTTCGACGGGAAAATAGTAGCATTCTACGAGGCACACAACCATCCACCGCCCATATTGTTCAAATCTCCGAGTGGAATATATCGTAGGCTTACTAATCGTTGATGTTGAATTAAACCTATAGAAAACTAGTGTAAATTTTTGGGGTTAATGTGCTCACTGGCTGAAGGTACTTATCAACAGATTGTTGCCTCGAAGAAAACTCAAGACGAATTTCCCGACGAAAATTCTGGAGATGACGCAATATTGAGTGGAATTTACGGATTTACTTTAGACATCGGGTGCAAAGTATTAGTTGCTGTTATTGTTTTTGTATAATTAATTTAATAAATATTAAAAGCAATCACAGTTTATCTTTATACTTCCTATAGTGAACGTTTTCGGATTTAAAAAAGGTAGGGATGTTAGCTGGAACACGAAAATCTCATTGCTATATCAAAAATTGTTTGTTGTCGTGTAGTTGTTTTGATTGTACGATAAGTCGTAATGCCAGCCTTAAAGTCAGGGAGATCTAGGTGACGTCCGCACTTTTTTATGTTTTCACATTCAACCGTTGAATATATGTAATTAAGAATTTGATTTACCTTGCTGTCTTTTTTTTCAGACAAATACGAAATGATTAACTTGAACGGCAAAATGTTGGTATTATATAACAAGCACACTTTTTCGAAGACTGGCAACATTTGGTACTGCTCTAAGCGTCTGAACGGACGCTGCCTGGCCAAACTGAAGATCGGATCTGACGGCAAATTGGCTTCTGGTACTGACTGTACCCACAATCATAGCCCGCCTAAACTGTATAAAACTCTTAACGGCAGTTACTACAAAGTTTAACTGTTCGAGGAGGATTTTTATTATCTATGTGTTATATGTGTACCTTCAATTTGCTCGAAAAAGTGGGGTTAAACACGTTACAAGTTGGTGGACAATTCTCGTCAGCGTCTTGACATAATAATTAGCTGAAGCTGTTTCTTCTAGGCCGCAGTCTCATCTCTGGACTAGACGAAATGATTAAACACCACAGCGCTTTGAGGTCTTCGTTTCATTAAAAGTCATATATGTATATGCTAACGCATTTATAATAACGAAAACAAAATACGTATTTTATTTTGTGTCCGAAATTTATTGCTATTCTTATAAAAAGGGGTCCTTGAATATTGCGCTTTATTTGTTAGAGGTCCGTGGCTGAAAATGGTTGAGAAACGCAGATTATTACAATAATTGGGTAGGATAGGTTTGTCATATAACTTGTATAAACCCCTCCAATAAATATAATTTAAAAAAAAACGCTGGTCTTTTAAAGGAACCTGTGTTCCTTTCTAATTTTAGAATGTTGACACTATATTTAGATAATAGTCTAAACTATAAATTACGAAAGCTTGTTCGAGAAGTATATTATATAAATGTGTAATTTTATGTCATTAAATTACAATATCTCAGTATCACTATCATTTATTTATTTAAATTAGATGTAAAACCTTGTGAGGGAAGCGAGCAGAATGAACCAGAAATTACAAAAAAGACAATATAAAAGACATCAACGCGCACATGTCAGACATTGAAAATTAAAGCATTTTGTTTCAATCAATTTTATGACTGTCAAATGTTCTCACATTTTTTTTGAATAGAATAGCATAGCTTTCAACTACAAAGTTAAGTTTGTAAACATAAAAAGCAATTTTTACTGTTGTTACAATTAAAAACTCTGGTTTTCAGATTTATTCCTGTGGTTGTGCTTTAATAACTTGCTTCTTGCCAAATTTCAGAATTCTAGGTCAACGGGAAGTACCCTATAGGTTTTGGTTCCTTTGCATTTTGTATGGAAATATTCTAAAATACAGCTATATCTTTTTATTACGTTGACCGTTTATGACGTTTAATTCTTTTCACAGATCCAAGGGACGGCAAACTTGAGTATTCAATATTAATTTCAACTTGATAGTCTTGATACCTCCTCGCGTTTCTGAGAAAAATAGTTTTGACAGACAGACGGACAACAAAGTAATCTTATAAGGGTTCCTTTTTTCCTTTAGATGCAAGGAACCCTAAAAACGTCTGAAAATACTTTAATCAAATAACGAAGAACGTTCTGATGAAATCAGCCTAATAATAATAAATAACCATGTTGAAACCGTTCCTTCAGTTTGGGAGTGTCATTCATGCAGACACACTCAGGCTTCCAACTCACAACACCCCTCTATTTGCAGATATTCACTCCAACATCATCATAGTTGGCGGGAAACAACTATATCTGTACGATAATTATACGTTCTCAAGAACCTCTCGAAATTACTACAGTTTTAGATATTGTACCAAGAAAAGGACTCAGTTATGTCCAGCGAAGATTTGGCTAAACGACAACGGTGGCATGGTTCATGCTGAAGGTACTCACACTCACTCCCCACCGACGTTGTCCAAGAACGCAGATGGAACCTATATTTTTATTTAAATGTAAACATTGACAACAAAAATCGCTCTTAGCGATAAGGCAGCCTTCATGTACCTTTTTGTACTCTTTTATTTGTTTTGTTTTTGCTATATTTTTTGTGTTTGCAATAAAGTTGATTTGAATTGAAAATTGAATGACTGAGAGCTGCGTACTTATTTTTATGTTAGTACGAGTAACAGAGTCAAAGGGGGACCCATCAATTACGTCACACTGATTCAAAGTCAAAATAGGTTTTTCATAATATCAATGATGAAGTTAACCAACCTTTCCTATCCCAAGTTTTGAAACAGTTTTAACCAACTCCGTAGCCTAATAGCTACACGCTTGTACTTACAGTCCGGACGTCCCGCGTTCGATTCTCAATTTAGTACCTATCGGTACTCGTTTTTTTTATATCCGGCTTGGCTAGCTACCACCATGCTACCACCTCATTAGCTCGAGGCTTTTTGGTGCAAACGCTTACCACCTTACGGTTCTATCGTCATTAACCATCTAGTGCCTATTTATTATCAACCTGACTATTAGAATTCCCCTGGGGCTCTATTTTTGATTCGCTCTACGCGCCGCGAGCGCTCGTTTTCTACTGATTTTCGTTCGACTTACGAAATTTGGTATTTTTGAATCGCTCTTCTGCAACGAGTGGTCGGGACCACTCTTTGCGGAGGCGAGCGATAGAGTAAACGCCATCGTCGAACACTGACATTACCACTTATTGACATTGAACTTCTATGTACTTTGCATTCCGTTTTACTTGCATGAATTACCGGTTTTATTTTTCTGCATAAAACGGATAAAATTAAACGTTTAAAGTTATATCGGCAACACCTGAGGCGAATGATTCAAAAATACGGTCGAACCTGTTTTCATTCGACTTGTAGTCGATCGTGACTTAAGTCGTGTGCGACGAAGCTATGTCACACGAGCGAATCAAAAATAGAGCTCCAGATCGCTGTTGAGGAGTCTCATTGTTCGGCCGTTGACTTTCCCGGCTAATGATGATGATGATTATTAGGACTTCTGGCCGAAGGGCGTGGTGTACCGTCGCTTCCGAGGGAGGATAGTGATCAACACCACCAGAGCGGCACCAGCGTGCCTAGTAAATAACAGTAGAATATAGGTTTTTATAATTATTTTATGTGTATTAATTGTATCTTAATTTATTGTATTGTACTTTATATATACTATGGGTCCTTGTTACCTGATAATAAAGAAATAATAAAATAATAATAATAATTACAGGCAGTTACAGAATCATCACCTTAAACCGTAAGCAACTGTTGCTGTACAATGGATATACATATTCTAAAAGCGGCGGCAACAAGTCCAATCGCTATTGCTCCAGGAAGTCAATCTTGCAGTGTCCGGCCAAGTTGAAGCTTGGTAAGAATGGTGAAATTGTTTCTGATGACTTCATACACAACCATCCCCCGCCGATGCTGCACAGGAGCGCGGATGGGACTTATTGTAAATTTTAAACGAAAGAATAAAAGCGTGTTAATAAAAGAAAGGTTGTATAAGCGCCTGCGCACATTAGAAATAATGTTGCCAGTCATAGGTATGTGTTGATAACAACGGATTGTATTTTAGTCAGGTGGTTATAAAATAGCTATCCAGTTTTAAACCAGGAAGATTTGAAAATAGAATCCACTTTCTTTATACTGGAATGGAACATAAAAAAATGCTAAAAAGAAAATTTGCTTGCGGATATTGTTTCATTAAATTGATTAAAATTGTGATTCCCACTTTTATAATTTTATTAAACTTTTAATTCATCATTCATATATACGTGTCAACCCCCCCCCCCCCCCCCCCCCCCCGGCTTTGCTTTAGAATGTGATCACCCCATGTTACCCCGTGGGTTTCGTAAAACACCATAGTCGCTACAAACCCGCCCTCGTCCTAGGTAAATATCTAGGATGGTAATGAGCAACAGAAGCGACATTATTTAAACTGCAGGAATTAGAAATATAGATAAAAATGTATTTTATATCTTAGTTTTACTAATACTATAAATATTAGCCATACTAAATTCTTTTGGCATATATTATTTACAGGGAAGTATGAAATTGCTAACATAAATGGAAAGAGGTTGTTACTGTATAAGAAACACACATATTCGAAGAGTGGAAGTGTCCAAAGTACCAGGTACTGTTCTAAGAAGCTATCCTTACAATGTCCGGCCAAGTTGAAACTCGGTGGCGGTGGAGAGATCGTCTGCGCCCTAGGTTCACATAATCATGAGCCACCGAAATTGTATAAAAGTGCCGCCGGCAAATATTGTAAAATTTAATTGGAACTCAATTAGATCTGTTTTCATAATATAACCTATTAAAATATTTTTTAAATATATTTTGTCCCAAATACGTGCCTCCGTGGCTTAAACGCTACACATTCAGACTAACAACCTGCAGATCCTCTGTACTTTTTTTTGATAGGGAATGTTCTATGTTGCCTAGCTAGCCAACATCATATTATCTTATGATTCTTTGAATCTCTTCTTATCAATCCCATCGAACCAAAAACAGGTTAATTTAGTTCTTCGAAAAATGTGGTTGGCCATTTACCCAATTATGTCAAATCGGCATATATGTAGAAACTGTCACAGCAGTCTGTGAGGCTTATTAATCAAGAACTCATGCCTGTAATAAACAATGAAACATAAGCGTTATCCGACAAAACATTGATTGCAGGATACCAGATAATCGAGTTGAACGGGCGAAGTGTGTTTATGTACAAAAATCATACATTTTCAAGGAGAGGCCAGATATACTCGCATATTAAATACATGTACTGTTCCAAGAAGGATGCTTTGAAGTGTAATGCGAAACTCAGGCTAAATGGCTCCGGGGAGATAGAGTACGAAAATGTTGCACACAACCATCCCCCTCCTGAGCTATATCAGCTCGGCGGGAAATTTTATAAATAGATAAATATAAGTTTATTTGAACATGGTACACTCGAGCCAAAAATATGTATCCACTTTGGAACCATGTCTTATTCACTCTAGCTTGTTCCTGTGTAGTGTGTTGAAGAAAATTGAAGGATTATAAAGAAACAGAATGCTTTATAGAGTTTGTAACTAAGTCTGTAACGAATTTACATAATAATAACACGTCAATTTCACACACACACATCATCCTTATCATATACTACCACTATAGTAACTTTTCAGACTTAAAAAAGTCCTTAATTGTTTTTGAATTCATTTGGTTTTGATTTTCTCATTGGCATTGGCAACTTTTTATATATATTGAAATAAGCACGGTCGTGAAACCAGGGTTTTAACATTAACATGAAACTATTAAATAAAACTAATAGTTTAAATCTCACGTGTAATTTATTTCTACATAAGTTTAAAATCATTCAAAACATTTAACTGGCACAAGTTTTCTTGTAAGTTTATCCGATTCAAAATAACTATTTCTAAGCTAATTTCTAAATTCATTCTTACAAAATCATATTGTTTTCGCACGTGTTTTTTCTGTATTTATGTTTCCTTCTTTGTTCTCAGGCACTTGCTATTCAATATTTGTGAATAAAAGGAAAGTGATTTTTTATCAAGAGCACACTTTTTCTCAACATGGTCCGTCACCGCGGTATCTGTATTGCTCGAAGAAAGTTTCGAAATATTGCCCTGCCAAGCTCAAACTGGACGCGTATGGGAAATTATTGTTGGCAGAGACGAAACACAACCACCCTCCGCCCAAACTTTTCGTTACAGGCATTGGGACGTATGTTACACTGTGATGTGTGCTTAAGTATTGAATTTCAACAGTATTTATGCTAATATGTTTATTTTAGAGATATTAGAGTAGATAGAAATTGAGATATTTGTATCCGGATCCAATGTGAAAGAGCCCGGTGATTTATAACTCAGGGAACTCCTATCTCGGACACCAGACTCTCACATAGCCGTTTTGTATCTATAAATTATGATGTTTTATGCTTGATTGGCTTTATGATTCCGATTTCTCAGAACAAAGTTAGTCCGTCGGAACATTCAATCTTTACCAACATTTTCATAGTCGTGCTACTCGTATGTTTATTTATTTTAAAAGATATCTTATCTTGATTTTATTGTTTTCAATATAACTAGGCAGATATTGATATATAGGTAATATCACACCTACAATCAATGTGTTTACCGTACCCAATAATGAATTTTTGGAGGATAATTTCCTTGGGAGACTGTCGTAACACCTATATTTGATTGTGTTACTATATTCAACATCTTTTGTAGATTTGACGCATTTTGTGTATGTAGGTTATACAGTTTTTATGTGCTCATATAACATAGTACATACATATAAAGTACTTTGTCAAATAAAACATAGTTAAATAGTGTTTGAATTTCTTTGATTTGAGAAAATTTTAGATCTTAGGTTCGTTTTAGTAACATGAAGTATTCTGTAATGGAAACATTCTCGTGTGATTTATTTTACGCATCAGATATTGCTTTAAATAAGGTTCAATTTTTTAAAGTTCATTTACCTGTTTTTACAATTCCAAAATCCCCAAAATTCTATTCTAAAGCTGTAACCACGCTACGACTTCTCATAATCTCTTTCATGTAGATTTTGTTCTTTTCAGGCACATTCAAAACTATTATATTAAATGAAAGGAATGTGGTTTTATATCAAGATCACACATACTCTCGACATGGATCTGCGTCACATAACTTTTACTGCTCGAAGAAAAACACTCAGCGTTGTCCCGCCAAGTGCAGGCTTGACAAGGGTGGCAATATGGTATTCGTTGGACCAAAACACAACCATCCTCCTCCCATGCTGTACGCCACTAGCAGCGGGAAGTATGTCAAACTATAAAAGTTACAGTTTGGTGCTACCCATGTTAAAGTGTTAAGTGTGTTAGAGTGTAAACCTACTGTCTCTTGCCGTCCTGCTCAGATACTCCTAATACTGTGCTTCGTGAAATAACTACTTGTTTAATGATTGTTCTAGTTGGTTTTCCGCATACATTTTCTTTAAAACGCTTTCTAATACAGTTACATAGTTGTTAATTAAACACTACGTTGAGACATTCGTCGTGCTAATATAGACTCGCACAGTGAACTTTTATTTTGACTGTATTTTAACCGTCCTTAACATGATTGGTTTTTTGTGTAGAACTTTACGCCCGCTACAAGCCACCATGTTTGATATTACGTGTCGGCGAGGTCAGGTAAAATTGAAGGACAAATATTTCATTTAGTCAACATTTTGTGGTAGCATTTACGTATTAAAGCTCTTATGTTACAGTCTGTATATATACATACATATGTATATGTGCCGTATATTTTCAGACACATACACAATGATTAGTCTGAACAGCAGGAAAGTAATTTTGTACCGAGATTACACATTCTCGCAGCACGGTCGACTTCCGCGATACCAAGCCTGTTCCAAGAGGATGACTCTACATTGCCCTGCAAAACTCAGACTAGACAAGGATGGAAATATAGAATTCGCTGACACAAATCACAACCATCCCCCTCCTAACATATTTAAAACTAAAAGCGGGCTTTATTTCAAAGCATCTAATTAATTAATTAATAATTAGTTCATGATGTTGTGACTATAACTGTACGGAAAGCTCATAGAACAACGCGATGAAGAAATGTCAGGGAACTAATTGATGAATAGTCAGTATACGTTTCCATTTTAATTATTTTGTTTAATTAAGCTAATCGAGGGATTTAATCAGAACCCTGAATCAACTGTAGTGTTCGATTGGGTTTGAAAACCCCGTGTCAATTTCAATTAGAACCCGATCTTTGGGATTACACACACAAAAAAAGATTTCATATTTTAAGTATAATATAAACTTGTATAAAGATATGTTTGAGTTTTTTTTCAACTTCATGACAAATTTATTTAGTACCTAATAATGACACTAGAGGTACCTCTAGGACAGGGGTTCCCAACGTTTTCTTGGTCAGGGACCACTTTTACATATATTTTTTTGGCAGGGACCACTATTTAGGTGTAATAAAAATAAACTGTAATAATCAAACTGAAACTTTAATTAAAATCTAATATGAAATAACATCAAAGAAATAATAACATTTTTTGGATAAAGTTTTGTAATTCTGAATTAATGTGATTTCTGAGCTTGCATCTTCTTCACGAGTTCGGCTATCCTAGGACTAATATTGTTACTCAAAGCCACACGCAAATCATCACTTACTTTCAAACGATTTCTCGCCTTGTTTTTTATTACCAACAAAGCAGAAAATCCTTGTTCACATAAATAAGTTGTTGAGAAAACCATAAAATAACGTAAGGCGATTTCTCGAAGTTTAGTATAAGAAATTGCTTTTTTACACCAAAATGACTCAAGTGAATTCGATTCAAAAGTATCCTTGCAGTTTCTGTCATTTTGTAATTCAATAAGTTCTTCTTGAATTTCTTCTGTAACTTCACCAGCGTCCGTGCTAAAAGGGTTACGAAGCTCTGCACGGCGACCGACGGCTCACCGCCCGCTAATTTTAAATCATTCGCGGACCATATTTTGGCTTCTGCGGACCACTGGTGGTCCACGGACCACTGGTTGGGAACCATTGCTCTAGGAGGTTCCAATTTTTTTTGTATACTAATTCAGTTCTTCCAGTGTATTTAAAGAATGATGAATTTATCTTTCAGAAACGTATAAAGAGATATTCATTAACAGCAGAAAGGTCATGTTGTATAAAAACTACACGTTTTCCAGAAAAGGGCCTTCGCAGCGGTACCAGAATTGCTCGAAGAAGTTAACGCTAAACTGTCCGGCAAAGTTCAGGCTAGATAAAGACGGAAACATCGACTTTGAAATGACAAACCACGTAAATAAAACGTACCTTAGAGCTGTATCCCAGTTAAGACTCCTTTATCCCAATACCAAGCCTGTTCTAAGAGGATGACTCTACAGTGCCCTGCAAAACTCAGACTAGACAAGGATGGAAATATAGAATTCGCTGACACATATCACAACCATCCCCCTCCTAACATATTTAAAACTAAAAGCGGGCTTTATTTCAAAGCATGAAATTAATAATTAGTTCATGATGTTGTGATTATAACTGTACGGAAAGCCCATAGAACAACGCGATGAAGAAATGTCAGGGAACTAATTGATGAATAGTCTGTATACGATTCAATTTTAATTATTTTGTGAAATTAAGCTAATCTAGGGATTTAATCAGAACCCTGAATCAACTGTAGTGTTCGATTGGGTTTGAAAACCCCGTGTCAATTTCAATTATACACTGATACACAAATTTAAAGTCGCTCAGCGGGCTATGGAAAGGGCTATGCTCGGAGTCTCTCTGATGGACCGCATTCGGAACGAAGTGATCCGTCAGAAAACCAAAGTGACCGATATAGCTCACCGTATTAGCAAGCTGAAGTGGCAGTGGGCTGGTCATATTTGCCGAAGGACAGACAGTCGCTGGAGCAGACGAGTTCTCGAGTGGAGACCACGCCTAGGCAAACGAAGTGTAGGACGTCCCCCGGCGAGGTGGAAAGACGACTTACGTAGGGTAGCCGGACGTGAATGGATGCGGAGAGCAGAGGACCGAATCGAGTGGCGCACTCTGGGAGAGGCCTATGTCCAGCAGTGGACTGCCGCAGGCTGTACATGAATTTCAATTAGAACCCGATCTTTGGGATTACACACACAAAAAAAGATTTCATATTTTAAGTATAATATAAACTTGTATAAAGGTATGTTTGAGTTTTTTTTCAACTTCATTACAAATTTATTTAGTACCTAATAATGAAACTAGATGTACCTCTAGGAGGTTCCAATTTTTTTGGTATACTAATTTAGTTCTTCCAGTGTATTTAAAGAATGATGGATTTATCTTTCAGAAACGTATAAAGAGATATTCATTAACAGCAGAAAGGTCATGTTGTATAAAAACTACACGTTTTCCAGACAAGGGCCTTCGCAGCGGTACCAGAATTGCTCGAAGAAGATAATGCTAAACTGTCCGGCTAAGTTCAGGCTAGATAAAGACGGAAACATCGACTTTGAAATGACAAACCACAATCATCCGCCCCCTAAACTGTTTAAAACTAAAAAAGGAATGTATTATAAGGTGTAAATAAAACGTACCTTAGAGCTGTATCCCAGTTAAGACTCCTTTATCCCAATGCAAGCGTCTCGCTCTTAAATGCATATGAGATTCCAATAAAAAAAATTAACATTTATAAAAACCTATGATTTTTTTAATTTGAATTTATAACGTTAACATTAGGATTTGAAAACCTCATATTATTCACTATTAAATGACATTTGACATATATTCCAAAATAGACACAATTTTCTGATAATCCTTGCAAAACATAAACTTGCAAGGTGTTTCGATTTTTCTGATGAGAAGTATATCTTCCCTCTGATTAGATTTGAGAAAAAGTAACCGTTCTGTTATACGTTATTGCCTCTTTTTCTATAGTTTTTTATGAGTCAAGGATTGATAATCTTTGAATATGAGTAGAAAAACAATGGAAATTTCCATTACTTTGCAATATTTATGACCGAGACAAGTTGTATGTATTGTGATTTAAACTGTTAAACATAAAATTAATTTTTATTCAATGTCAAAGATATTACATTTACATGTCAATATTAAATAATCAACTGTTAAATAATCAATAATTGTTATTTACGGGCGTAAAATATATTAAATAAAACCACCATTTTTGGGTTCCATGAATGTACTGTAAAAACAAAAACTAAACGTATAAAAACAAAAGAATAAAAGCTTCATAGACAATTATTCTAAGAAGTTCGGCGTCGGCAACATCGCGGGCCCCGTGCAGCGCACAACTTAGTAGGCGACGTCGCCGAACAAATTTAGAGGGAATTTAAAGTGAGGAGCCCAACACCACGAGCTTCCTAGTAGGGCGCCGTAACACCCCAGCTGCTGTAGTCACGTCTGCGACACGAATTACGTTGTCTTTGCCCGGGTAGACGTTGGAGACGCGACCTCTAGGCCACACACCGCGTGGCAGGTTGCCATCTGCTATCAGCACAACGTCTCCTACCTTAAGAGGCGACGACACAGAGTTGACGGACGGGCGAGGGGTTAATATTGGCAAATACTCCTTTACCCATCTTGCCCAAAAAGGATCCGCCAGGCGAAGCCCCTTACGCCAATTTACCCTTCGAATAAGATCTGTGTCATCGACCCGAGCAAGTGGCCAATATGGCGATGATTGCCCCAACAAAAAATGGTTCGGTGTGATGGACTCTTCGGAGCTTGGTTCCGTGGAAACGTGCGTTAAGGGCCGCGAATTTACCAACGCCTCCGCTTCTAACAAAAGCGTATAAAAAACTTCTTCACTAGGTGAGCGTTCCTTTAGCGTCGCATTCAGCGCAACCTTCACGGTACGGACGAGACGCTCCCAGCATCCTCCCATGAACGGTGAGGCTGGGGGAATAAAGCGCCACTCAAAACGTAATGTACTTGCTGCAGTTTGCATATCCACTTGATATAGATGTTTGAGAGTTGTATCTGCTCCAGCAAAAGCTGTGCCGTTATCAGAATATATCCGTGTAGGACAGCCGCGCCGGGCCACGAAGCGACGTAAAGCCATAACTGCGGAATCTGATGAAAGGCTACTCACAACTTCCAAATGGACCGCTCGAATCGTTAGGCAGGTAAACAGAGCCACGTATCGCTTTTCTCTACGCCGTCCAATTGTCACAGTGATAGGGCCAAAGTAATCTAAGCCAGTAAATGTGAATGGCTTACTGCCGAAGGCAAGACGATCCGCAGGCAAATCTCCCATTGGTGGAGTAGACGGCAAACCTCTGTGTATCCTGCACCAATAGCATGCTTTTACAAAGCGCCGCACAGCTGGTCGCAATCCAAAAATGAAAAATTTCTGACGCATTTCGTTTACGACTGTTTCTATATTGGCGTGAGCGTATCTTCTATGATAATGGCCAATCAATAGTTGCGTGACGGGATGCTTGGCAATTAATACAATCGGATTTGGTCGAAAAGATTTTACTTGAACAGCTGCAGTCCTCCCGGATAAAACTAGAAGTCCATTTTCATCTATAGTCACGTCCAATTTGCGTAGTGGACTTCTGCTGGGAAACGGAGAGCTTGATTTTAAGTGTTCATATTCTTCTCGAAACGAATCCAGTTGAGACTTGAGGAGCAGGTTTCTTTCCGCTTTATCCATATCAGAAGAATTTAGAATTTTGTAATTTTGAGGTATAGTCTGAACCAAATTAAGCCGAAATAATCTAGCAGCCAAAAAAATGCTAGCTGTAGCGCGAAGTAAACGCAACCAATCGTTAAAATGCGATATATCTGCCACAACCGGTGAAGGTAGCGATACAGCGGTTTCAATAACTCCCACCTGCTCTGTTTGTTTCAGTTCATCCAGAACAGGTGGAAAGTTGAGCTCATCGAACGGTAGCTTAGGCCAAGTTGCCGTGGCTTTGGTCAAAAATTCAGGGCCAGAAAACCAACGTGACGAAATTTCGAATTTAGATTTAGTTTTGGTAGCATCATCGGCAACGTTTAAAGAGCTTGGGACATATCTCCATTGATGTCCTTTTGTTGTCTCTAGAATTTCACCCACTCTATGGGCCACAAAAGGTTTAAATGTTCGAGCATCACTTCGAAGCCATCTCAGTACGGTTACACTGTCGCTCCAAAAGACAGTAGATGCGACTGTGTATCTGTGAGCTTCCAGGATATAAGTTGCCAGGCGAGTGGCAATAAGGGCTGCTTGTAATTCCAAACGTGGAATAGAGACTGGCTTCAAAGGAGTAAGTCTTGCCTTGCCAGCGATCAAAGCCAGCTTTATGCTTTTGTCAAGGTATTGAAAGCGCCAATAAGCCACACAAGCATACGCAAGCTCACTCGCGTCGGCAAAAACGTGGAGCTGAATCTCGCAAGGATCATTAGAATCTACGTAACAACGTGGAATAGACCCGACAGATAGATCCACTAAGTCTCGGAACCATGACTTCCACAATTCTATAAAACGTTCCGGAAGGATAGAGTCCCAGTCAGCTACCAATTTCCAGGTCTGCTGAAACAAAATGCGTCCGCGGATAATTATTGGCGTTAGAAAGCCTAGAGGATCATAAACCTTCATTAAGTGTGAGAGCATGGACCGTTTCGTAAAAAGATCTGGTTGATCACGTAAGTCTCGTAAGAAAACTAAAGAGTCATCGCATATATTCCATGTGACACCCAGAACACGAACGCGCTCGCTGGACGGCCCTAAAGAAACTTCACGAACTTCGGGAGCCCGAGCTTCAGGGGAAAGCCGTGAAAGTGCTTGCTTGCAGTTTGAGACCCACGACCGCATCTCCAATCCAGCACGAGAGTGCACCTCTACAATGTCGTGAGCTAGCTGAGCTGCTTCCTCCACAGTATTTAGACTACCCAAATAATCATCCATGTAGTGGTTAGTGATGATCTCTTCAGCCGCCAGCGGGAACAAATGCCTATGATCCTCAGCGTTAAGATTTTTTAGGTAAATTGCTGTAAAGGGACTTGAGACAGCACCAAAAATCATCGAGGACATTCTAAATTCACGCAGAGGCTCTTCTGATGTATTACGCCATAGAAATCTCTGCGCATCGCGATCCTCTACCCTAATCCTGGTCTGCGGAAACATTTCCCTAATGTCTGCTGTAAGCGCCACTAAACCTTCCCTGAATCTCATTAGGATTCCCAGCAGTGGTTGCAATAGATCAGGTCCGGCCAATAATAATGAGTTAAGGCTAACACCCATAACTCTGGCGGCGGCATCGTGTACCACCCGCAGCTTCTTTTTTTGAGGGTGAATAACACCAAAGTGCGGCAAATACCATTTGACACCGTCAGGATTCGGTGGGGCATCACAAAGTTCAGCGTAACCCTTTTCAATAGTGCTTTTTACGTTATCGCGGTATAATTTTGCGTATACTGGATCTTTTTCAAACTTCCTTTCGAGAGACCGAAAGCGCGACAGTGCTAAATTGTAACTATCCGGGACATTCAAATTATCAGCACACCATAATAAACCGGTAGAAAAACGACCTGAATCTAAGCGACATGTAGTTCTTTGCAAAATGTTAAACGCACGTTTGTCGTTTTCAGAGGGAAAGTCTTTTTTCGTAATGCCAATAGAGTCCAGACTGTAATGTTGTTTTATAAGTTCGTCTAAAGAATTTTCAGTTTTATGAGACATTGTTACGTGATTAAAAATGTCGACCGGAGCGGTTTTACTCGAAGTGTAACCGAATAGGACCCAACCGAGTAGAGTTTCGACTGCTACCGGTTGATGACGAGTACCACGACGCACTGACAATGGAATCGTAAGATGCCAGTTATCGGCTCCGATCAAAACTGTAGGCTTTGCATTTTCGTAACAAAGAGTAGGTGCTATGTCGGCCAAGTGAGTAAAAGCCTTAATTTCATCGAGAGAAATAGACTGAGGTCGTATGCCTAGGTTTGAAATATCCCGTGCATTTTTGAGCACATGTGAATCCGAACTATTTTGACCTTTTACGGTCACATCGACAAAACTTATTTCAGATTCTTTTGAAAGACCGCCTATGCAGTTTACCTTGATAGATGAAGTAGGACCCCGAGCACCAACAGCTGCTGCGACTTCTTCATCTATTAGTGTTGCCGTGGAACCGTCATCCAGCAGCGCGTACGTAGCCACGCTACCTAGAGGACCAGATACTGTGATAGGTACCACCTTAAGTACCACCGGCAACAGCTGCGAGCAGTCTGGGAAAGAATGTGCCACTGACACATCAGGGAAATCTTTCTTCAATGAAGTACTCGGCTGTGCTACAGACAAAGATGGGACACATGTAGAGTCAAAGTGATTAGAACATTCTGGTTCTCGATGAAGAAGCGTGTGATGACTACGAGCTCGATGACAACTAGGAGCCTTGCAATAAGGCATGCGCCTACATGTATACACGTTGTGAGAGGCGGGCCTAAGGCATTTCCTACATATTTTATTATTAACTACATACTGCCACCTGTCGTCAACGCTCAGAACTAGAAATTTCTTACAGTCAATCAGAAAATGACAACCATCTTTACAAAGGGAGCATACAGTAGCTACAGAGTTCGAGGACTTTCGAAAAGATGTCGCTGTTTTGCCTGGGAATATAGAGGAAGACTGTTGCGTACTCACATGTTTAATCTCCTCGTCACCAACCTCTTTACTCAAAATGACATCGTTCAAAGAATGAATTTTGACACATTTGTCTGATTTATGTTTGTCAAGATGCAAATCGGGTATGAAAGCCAGTTGCAGATGCAAACTCACCTCTTGAGAGAGATATTCTGCCATCAGCTCGATCTTGGTTTTCCCACTATTAAGTTTAGGAGCTGCGTAGTCGACAAATCGAGCTCTCAACAACGGTGTCAATTTTACCAACACCGCAGTGTAGAGCTCTGGTGAAGATAAAAACTCTGTTCTTTTCATCAGTTTAATAGACTCTACGCAATTCCTAACCTTAGAGGCGAAAATATTTAGTTCTTTACCAACCTCATTGGGTAGCTTGGGTAGAGCACGTATCGACGCTATTTCATGCATGATGATGAATTCTGGTTGTGCAAACCTTCGCTGCAACTCCATCATGACGAGATCAGGATCTTGCGCAGAAATAATGAGACTACTAACGGTTTCACGTGCTGAGTCGCGAAGCGCAGCGTTTAGCCTTGCTAAGTTCCCTGCTGCAGTGAACGCCGCCTTTGAGTCTTCGTAGCACTTTTGGAAGAGAAGCCACTCAGAGACGCGCCCATCGAACAGCGGCAAGCGCGAATCTAAGGATTTAGAACAATCACCAACCTTATTGTCCGTTAGCTTCTTGAGGATTTGCACGAGGGTGGCCTTGAAGTCTTGCTCTTCATTTTGTGTAGCCTGACCACTATCTAGTATTTTATTTTTGTTACAAGTTTGTGTTTGTGTGCCTATTCTATTTAGTGAGTGTTTATTGGCGCTGCCAGAGGGCGGAGACGGCAATGTTAATGGCGGGCACGCTAGCTCGCTCATTTCCACGCCGTGGTTACCTGAAAACATGACTTGTGTCGTGTCTAACCAATCCTCTACCCTGGCTCGACTGGAGGCGCGACTTCCACGAGAAGCGGCTTCAATGGCCGCAAGCTCCGCTTGCAGCTCTAGCTCCGCCACGGCGCGTTTGCGCTCGGCGGTGCGAGCGGCGGCTTCAGCGCGCTCCTTCTCCTCTTCAGCTATTGCAAGGAGACGCGCATGCCGCGCCTTAGCGGCAAGCTGTTTTACAATGGTGCTAGACGAAGTACTAGCTGTGGATTCTGGTCGAGAAGAGACGGGCGTACAGGGCGTGCCGCCGGCGGCGGCCGCCGTTTCAACTGTACCCATAGGCCCCGCGATACCCGAAGGTCCCGCAGTTGAGGCTTGAGCCTCTTCAACAACAGCGTCTGGGCGCTCCACTTTTGCAGCTTCGCCTGTTTGGCTTCGAGTTAGCACCATATTACACTACAAAACTATTAAAACGCACTACTACCGCGCACTATAACACAATATTGCACCAGCACATCAAATATACACCAATTCTGACACCAATGTTATTTAATATACACCACTTCTGACACCAATGTTATTTACGGGCGTAAAATATATTAAATAAAACCACCATTTTTGGGTTCCATGAATGTACTGTAAAAACAAAAACTAAACGTATAAAAACAAAAGAATAAAAGCTTCATAGACAATTATTCTAAGAAGTTCGGCGTCGGCAACAATAATGTTAATAAAACTACAACATATATTCTAATTGAATCGAAACAAACATTATTTGGTTGTATAAAGATAAAACAAAAGATATATGATTTTGAATAAACTGGCCTTAACAAAGTTTATTGTGAAAACATATTGAATTGAATTTATTTTAATCCTACTTATAGTTTGTTTCAGTCCAATATAAATAATCGTAAACAAACTGAAACATCATATATCTTAGTAAATACAATGAAACACAGCCAATCAAAGCTTTTCAGTCAAATGCACTCAGCTTACAAAATATACTTTCTTTGTCAGCGTCTAGGCTCTTTACTCTGGTTGCGGCGTTTGTTTACGGTTATTTCTGTTGTATTGAAACACTGTATGCGTGTATATGATTAACGCTTTTCAATACAGTTCTAATTAACTGAGAGATCCGTCGTACTAGTATGGATTCGCATCACCAGCAGTGCGGTTCTATACAAAGTCACTTTTCATCAGTGACTCCTTGGTGAGTTTATAATTTCATATTCTATAGTTTAGATAATTTGTGAAAACTTGAATGAAGTGAAAGTGACTAGATATGGATTGCGAAGTGAAGTTGGTTTGGTTATTTTATGATTTTTGCTTACCTACTATGGTAAAATATGTGTATTTGAAATTATTTACTGTAATATCGGTTTCACAACATTTTGTACAAAATAAAGAGTGTGATTATGAGAATAGAATTGCGAATTCAGTTCACACTGTTACTCGTTGTCGCACGAAAGTTAAGTAAGTCTTGAATCGGGATTTGCACAATTTTACTCTATGGACATCGATCTGTGTCGTTAAAAGGCAGTTAATAGTCTTATAAACGTTTCATATAAACAGATCTTTCGTAAAAATAAAGTGTTATTGTAATATTAATATACTCAATAATACCTTTCATTTAATACCAAATGCGATATTTAAATAAATATTTTATCATTGTTTATAGTGGTTATTCCGCTACAAGCCGACATGTTCGACGCTTCAAATGATGCCTCATTTGTCAAAATAATATGTAAATTTATATAATCTCACCCAAAGCAAGCAAGTGAAGCATGACAGTAACAGAATCACTACAGTAATGGGAATTCATTCTTAATGCTTTCATACAAAATTTCTTTTACTTTTGCAAAATACGTGTTGCTTATTAAGATAATTTCGCCGATAAAAGTTTCATACTAAATTTATTTTACCATAATCTTTTAAAATAGAATACTAGACTTTGATAAGTAATTACCTAAAATATGATATAGATTCGCGAATTTAATATGATTTATAATGATTAATTAAATTACCTTAATAAGCAATGCATATTGAATTAACGTTCTTTTGTTACACAATGTTGTTATTTATATTTTTTTCTTACTTTATTTACAGAAATGTCATCGTCATCATTGTCCGAAAAAAGTCAACTGCTGAACATTAAAAGAGAAACATACGAAACAATACTTCTGAACAACAGGAAAGTAATTTTGTACCAAGACCACACATTCTCGCAGCAAGGTCGATCTCCGCGATACCAATTCTGTTCTAAGAAGACGTCGATACAGTGCCCGGCTAAACTGAGAATAGATAAGGATGGAAATATAGACTATTCTGAAACAAAACACAACCACCCTCCTCCTCAGTTATTTAAGACTAAAAGCGGGGTTTATTTCAGAGCGTAATGCGGCATTATTATTATACTCGTAATGCTTCATACAAAAAAATTCATTTTCTCAAAAGTGTTTGGAAATTTCAGCACTATTTTGATAAGCTTCTTCGAGATAAATCGAAATTGCTGTATTGGCGAGCAGCGGCCAGCAAAAGTTGTATGAAAATCCATTTCTGTCGTGTTTTAGCTGCCAGTAATAATACTATGTAAACTCATTTCTGTCGTGTAATTCAAAAATAGAACGATATTTTACTCCGAAACTTTGCAACCAAGGAAGTAACTGATCAAAGGTTTTATTTAAATTTCGAACTGGCTTGCAAATAAAAAGCTGTTTATTTGCGCGTGAAAAATTATTGTTGTTCTTCATTGATTTTGAAATTCATTGTATTTTGTGAATGTGATGAACTTAGTTTAACGCCACGAGAAATTCAAGAGACCTCATGAGCCGTAATAGAAAACTTGTTGCCGTCAAAATCAGAAGAAAAAAATATTTTTCAAATTAAAAGTTATGCCTAGGTACTACTTAGTTTTAATTTCCTCGAATTATTTAAGAAAAGCACTATACAAGCCTTGGACACAACTAGGCATTGATGAACTAACGTATGTGTGCCTCGTCATCGACTCGGCCCACATTTACACGTTCGTCCATCAATGCCTATTTTGCTGGCCGCTGCAGTAACGTACTTAAATCCAAACATAATGATTTGATGAATACATAATTTATGTTATCATATTAATTTACTATAGAATAAATTTGATAAATTACCTTAAATATGATATGGGATTGTGGGGCAATGAATTTCATTAACGTACAGCTTATTCAGATTAATAGTAGTCGTTATGCACCTAGTTGTCGCTAGGTGGCGTTATAAAACTAATAATAAAATTGAAGAAAAATTAAAATTGAGATTCAACATGAAGTTGTGCGTTAATAATGTTTATATAATTATAAATATTATTTTTAGATAATTGTAGCACAAAGCCAGCTAAACCTTGATAAAATAAATTTAGTAAAATGATTTTTTTCGATGCGATTGACGTAATCTTTTTAATTAGAAATGCTGGCGTAGTGTCGTCATTATCTGAAAGTTTGACATTAAATCAACATTCCGGTAAATAAATATCATTATTAAATAGCGTTCGTTTTTCTCACGCCATCTTGGGATATTCACGTTCATAACGGCTATATATAGCTAACATTGAAGTTATTGAAATTCATTTCTCGGTTTGATATAAATGACCTATTTTTAGATATTATAGAATGAATTTATCGAGGTTAGCTAATCCAGTTATTTTAAAATATTATGCTGAAAGATTTTAAATGGAAGCGACTTTAATTATCTGTTATATTCTTTGCTTAAGAGAGAGAAGTTTAGTATTTCGAAAGCAAATAAAATGCATGACTTTGAGTATTATGGCTTTTGATTCGCCGCAAAAGTTACTTGGTGCATTTATCTAAACAAGAATACCTAACTACTAGTTTAGAATAGTAATGCTTAGTTGGTGAGTTGGTTATTTACTCGCGACTTTGTTTGCGTGCACTTATAATTATTTATCGTGGTACGAGCATGAATGTTGATGGATATAGGGGTAGAGGAAGGCCTAGGAAGGTATGGATGTATTGTGTGAAAGATGACGGCTCCGCTCCAAGTGGGATAAGAGCAGAAATATCATCGTATTCCTCCATAATTATGCTTTGTGTCAAATTTTATCAGCTCAAATAATGTACAAACATGTTTGAGTCACAAATGTACAAACATACACATTTAATACTTGAATAATTAACTGTAACTGAGATAAATTAAATCTTTTTGTTTCAGAAAAAATAAAGAAAATCGTTTTAAATAACAAAAGAGCTGTGTTGTACCAAGGACATACATTTTCTCAAAAAGGTCCGTCGCATAGGCACCAATACTGTTCCAAAAAATCTAGATTGCAGTGTCCCGGCAAGCTCACGTTAGACAACGAAGGGAATATCGAGTTTGCAATAACCAACCATAACCACCCTCCTCCTAAACTGTACATGTGTGGTGGGATGTATTTTATAAATTATAGAGACACATTTGACCCCTAAATATCTCGTCTACACAATGGCCCATGAAATGGACGATGAGGTGGCCATGCGATGGCGACGATCATATCTTACTTCGTCGTATTTCAATGCAGACGATTTTTCGACACTTCGCGAAGAAAGCGTCATTTTTCTACAACGGTATTTTATTTTTTATTAAAATTATTTTAGTTATTTATTTTCGACATTAATTTTATTGAATTTTTGTGATTAACTAGTTTTGGATTTTTTAATATTAATTAAATTAATTGTTTTAAATATGAAATAAATAGATTGTTATTATTTTGCATTTAAATACCCATTAGAACCTACTAATACTCAAAACCATGCAAGAAAAAGAATTCTTTAAATTAATTTAACCGATTAAAGCTAGAAGGAGAGTCATCTGTTTTGAGTGTCATTTGTCGTTACCGAATAAGGCGTGTTTATTTTCCAGGCTCTTACAAGTTGATAAATGTGTTCAACAAACAAATTATTTTGTACTTGAACCACACATTTTCAAAAAAAGGAGCTAAATATGCTGCGTACTGCTCGAGGAAAGACAATATGCGATGTCCAGCCAAGATACAGTTTAATAAAAATGAAGAGATCCTGTATGCGAATTTGGATCACAACCATCCACCGCCGAAGTTGTTTATAGCACAAAATGGAACTCACCATAAAATTCAATAGTCCAACTACTTACAATATATACTTAGTTTATATGACCCCTCCAGGATTTCCCCGTTCTGAACTATTTTGCTATCGGCAGATGTGAATAAAAAATAATTAAATCTTGCACAAATATAAACTTTTTATTTGCAGACAGATTCAAACGTAGCTAGCCGTAAAGTTATTAAGAACTAGTCTAAATCTAAATTGGAACTCCTCCGTAAGTAAGTCTGTTTTACACTTGGCCGATTATTGATCTTGATCGATATACGTCAATTTTTTAAAAAAATGTTCAATACCTGTGACTAAATAGGTCTTTTTTTTCAGATTCGTACAAACTTATAACTGTGGGCAACAAAAAACTTGTCTTGTACTTGAACCACACATTTGCTAATAAAGGAGCGAAACATGTTATGTACTGCTCTCGGAAAAATCAACTGCGGTGTCCAGCCAAGATACACTTTGATAAAGACAGACACCTCCTGTATGCAAATGTGGATCACAACCACCCACCGCCGAAATTCTATATAACAGAAAATGGAACTTACCATAAAATTTATTAGTCCAACTACTTATCATAAAGAACAGCCTATACAATGTGTACAAAAAAGGAGTGATAATACTTAAAGGTTATATCCTATCCCTTGTATAGAATACACTGTGAAAGTAGCAGCGTTGTAAAGGTTAGTTAAAATTTCCATACATTTTTATTTCATAGGTGTAACGTCGTAATTTTTGACAACCCTAAATGTTTGTTTACCAACGCGAGCACTGGGGTCAATGATGAATGATCTTATCTTTGGTTTTAGGGGTTATTGACACATGTAGAACTAGGATAGGGATGAAATTCAAAAATTTTGGTCAATATTTTAAATTCGTTTTTCTCCAGATTTGTACGGTTTACAGATGTCTACTACCGCTCCAAAGGTAAAACCTTACCTAATATATACCGCACTTAAGTTTTATCACTCCTTTTTTGTACACGTTGTATATGTCCCCACTGCAGGGGCTCGCTCAGCCCTACTCTCCTACAGAAAGTGTATGGATCATAGTCCACCAGCGCTGGCCCATTGCGGGAAGGTAGACTTCGACTTCACACACACCTTTGATTTGGAGTGTGCAGGTTTCCTCGCGTTATTTTCCTTCACCGAAAAGCCAATGATAATTATTTTTAATCATTCGTACATAAATTCCAAATAACAAATTTGAACTCATTGGTACGAGCCTTGTAAAATTATTATATATAATTATAGTCAATAGTCATTTATTTATGTACAAACAAACATTTGTGTATGAAATTAGAGCACAGTACGCGCAGGTCCAGTTTACAACTAGGCCGGGCGGACACTGGGAACTATTATAAATATTACAAATGTAATTAGTTTATATGACCTTCCCCAGAAACTATGTTAGTAATTTACGAAACGTTAGTCTCCGTTTTGACCTATTTTCTTATAGGTAGATCTAGAAAAACCTATGCAAATGTGAGTGGATACGCAAAAAGGGACCCAAAGGGATTGGGAACGGTTTCTTCTTCTTCATGAAACTTGATTCTGTGGTCTTTCAGCTTTGTATTGGTCTAATCAGAATATTTTTAGGTGCAAAATTTAAAAAAAAAATTAGTCGCCGCGCTTTAGGAAACCATTTGCACTCAAAACTTCAAACGCTATTTATTGGAAATCAATTATTTTCCCTTAAGGTCACTTTTTGCGTAACACTCATAAATACAAATAGCAAAAAATAAAACCTTCTTAAATATAAATTCTTCTTAAATCTTTTTTAAGTAGATCTTTAGTTTAAATATTTTTCTTCGTAGATTAATTAAATGCTGTACAAATTAAATTTCTTTACGTTGTAAAATATGTATATTATATTAAATTCAATTTATTTTAAATTGTTGGCAAATATAAATGTATTTTTATCATGTATGTAGTATATTTATAAAATATTTACATTATTATATTCCAATACCTTATTCTTAAGTAGGGTTTCATCAGCGCCTCAATAGATTGAGGCTTTTGGGTGCGCAGGCTCGCCATCCAACGGCCTTATCGTCACTTACCTTCAGGTGAGATGAAGGCCAAGTGAAAACCCTTTAAAAATTAAAAAAAGGTTGGAAAAACAATATATGGCATATCTTTATTCAGAATTTAAAAAATACATACACTGCTGCTGGAAGGAGAGTAAGGTGTTTAGGGCACATGTTTATATGTTTATGTGATTTCTATTGCGTTATAACTCCTAAACGCCTTTCTAGATTTCATAGAACAATTTGTCTATGAATTCGTTTCAATTTCACACGTGTCATGCTACGTCATACGATAAATCCAATATGGACGACTAAGTGCGCCATTTTGTTACCTTTGTTTTGTGTCGCAGCTTCGTTCGTGATTACATTAAAATTTTTATTTATAAAAAATAAACATGACTGCGAGAGATTTTTGCTTCAAAATGTGATTAAATGAGGTTTTATTTTTCAGGGTGTTACAAATTGATAACTGTGCACAACAAAAAGCTTATCTTGTACATGAATTACACGTATTCAAAAAAAGGCGGTTCGGAGCGTACTCTGTATTGCTCACGGAAACTGACCATGCGATGTCCGGCTAAAATAAAGTTACATAAGGATGGAGAGCTATTGTATGCGAGCCACGACCACAACCACCCCCCTCCCAAGTTCTATATAACAAAAAATGGAATGTACCACAAAATTTATTAGTCCATCTTAATTGAAATGCCGCCTCTGTTCATACGGTATGCCAAAATATTGTTTACCAGCAGCAGCAGCCGGGAACCGTAACATGAAGGTCACGAGATATCGACATATTCAAATCCAAATAAACTTTCCTGCATACAAAAACAAAACAGAAAAGAACATAAAAGGAAAAATGAAGAAAAATAAAATAAATAACAAATAAATAAGAGGAGATCAGAAATGAAAAGAAAATATTGATATTCTGCATAACAAAACGGCGTGCCAAAATTATCTCGTGGCCGTCGTGTTGGCTCTGCAGGTCACCGGTCCATCTAGTAGGGGGCGGCATGTATATGTGTTCAAGCCAATTTTTGGTGAACAAATTATTTGAAATATGTTAATGTTTATTTTATTATTAGATTCACGTCGTCAAGAGTTGTTGTGTTATTTGACTTTCTTTGAATAAAAATATTTTAATTATTGTTTAGTTATATTTTTTAAAAGTAGCGTAGATATAGTTTGTAAAATACATTTATCTTGTTGCATTATGTGTATTTTTAAAAAAATTAATAAACCGTCAAAATCATTTTATTTGCGGTCTAATTCAATGCGAACCCTAAGTAACAGCAAATGAAGTAGTTTTTGTTTGTTATTATTTACTAGCTTCCGCCCGCGACTTTGTCCGCGTGTACTTCAGGATTCTACTTATTCGATAGGCACAGGTGACGTATATGACAAATTATTATACAGCATAAGGTACAAAATAGTGTTTATTCTGTTACGTAGTCTAATAGTTTACAGAAACAAAATAAATTTCAATATCTGACGTAGTACATTCAAATAGTTTTCACACTAATATTATAAACGCGAAAGTTTGTATATACGAATTTACATATTCTATGGCCGGTTGCTAGGCAACGC
Source organism: Carcina quercana (assembly GCA_910589575.2). NCBI lineage: Eukaryota > Metazoa > Arthropoda > Insecta > Lepidoptera > Depressariidae > Carcina > Carcina quercana. The sequence goes on from OU342436.1 coordinate 3,177,314, forward strand.
GTTTTTGTTATGCCAAAATTGACCATGTAATCCCACTAATACTATAAGTGTGATTTTGTATAATTTACACAATATGTCTTTATAAATTATAGCCTATATGTTATTCTGATGTATAAGCTATATTATTGTAAAGTTTCAATCAAATCCATTCAGTAGTTTTTCCGTGAAAGCGTCACAAACATCCAAACATCTAAACATCCAAACTTCCACACTTATAATATTAGTAGGATATATTTTATGGTCGTCGGTGGCGCAGTGGATAAGGCGCGGACTCTCAATCTGAGGGTACCGGGTTCGAATCCAGCCGTGTACCTATGAGTTGTTTTTCAATTCAAGTACATTATCCGATTGCTTAACGGTGAAGGAAAACATCGTGAGGAAACCTGCATGTCTTGAACAGGCATGTGAAGTCCGCCGATCCGCACTGGGCCCGCGTGGTGGACTATGGCCCATACACTCTCTGTAGGAGAGTAGGCCTGAGCCCCTCCAGTGGGGACATATATAGGCTGTTGATGATGATGATATTTTATGGCTTTTAGGGGATTGATAGTAGATACTATTCTAAATCTAAATTCGGGATCCGAGTGCGAGTTGATCAATAATACTGTTGGTCAATCATGAAGTTAAAAGACATATCGGACGGTACAGTAAAATCTTTTTAACTTGATGATTCGTGCATTCGCTCTAATTTTGTTACCTATAAGAAGTTAATTTTTGTTTCAGGTTCGTATAAGCTGATAACTTTGGGTAAAAGAAAACTTTTCTTGTACAAGAACTACACATTTGCAAATAAAGGAGCGAAATATGTTGTTTACTGCTCGCGGAAGGTGACCGTGGGGTGTCCGGCCAAGATAAAGTTTGATAAAAATGGAGGGATCCAGTGTGCGGACGTGAATCACAACCATCCTCCTCCCAAATTTTTTATAGCAGATAATGGAACTTACCATAAAATTTAAGTACCTAGTCATTTCCCTACTTCAATGTTTTAGACATAGACATATTTTTATTGACAAACACAATACAGAAAGACATACAAGGTTCCAGTAGAAATAAATACAAAAAAGAAGCCACAACAAATAATACAAATACAGTAAAACATGAACAGAGTAAAAGAGAACACAAAATAATAATAATAAATTTGTGTTGTATGGCGCTTGTCAAGTGGGAACCGAGCTCATCATTACCAAACTTACCATAAAACGAATTACTCTATCTTAATACTTCTGAATCTTACCATACAGCTATTTCATCCATGTTTTTCCTTATATGTATAGATCTGAATATATTCGTAATTAGTGGATGACTAATGGGATACCAGAGAATTATTGATTCACTTATATGTATGTACGAGTAATCTACCTTACCATAAAATTTAACCAGTCCTTTTCTTACTCATATGTACGAGTAATATTACCAAACTTACCATACAACTATTTCATCCATCTTATTCGTTATATAGGTTTAATAGATCTGAATACATTCATGAGTAATAATGAGATACTATATAGAATAACACAAATATTAAGTAAATTCTTGATATATTCGCCGTATGTCTATGTGAATTTTAAGAGTTCATATGTATTTATAAATTATGTTGTATGGATGCGTTTAGATTTCATTTAGTGTCAATTAATGTGAGTAAATCTAAATGTAATTTTCATAGCGGTAGACTGAAAAAAAATCGAATGAGTACTTTTGGGTTATAACGCCTTAAAAATGTATGATGTCTTGGAATTATAGCCTGTAGTAATGCAAAAAGTTTTTTAAACTATGATGGGCACTTGGCCTTCATCTCACCTGAAGGTAAGTGACGATAAGGCCGTTGGATGGTAAGCGTACGCGCCCAGATGGTAAGGTAATGAGGCACTGACAGTACAACTGCGATAGTAACACTGCTATTTAGCGGCAGACTTAGGTAACATGGTTGCAGCTAGATATACAGGCATAGACAATGGCCTAACACCAACCAAACCAAGTACCGATAGATACCCGAATTCCACTGGGCATCGAACCTGAGACTTCCGGATTGTAAATCCAAGCGTGACATAAATTTATATGACTGAATGTATAGTAAGAGTGTAGTATGTATGTGAGATTTGTTATCAAAGTCAAAGTAAAGTCAAAGTACTTTATTCGTAGAAATAGGTAAATTACAGTAAGATGTAGAATAGAGGTATAGATCACTATTTCTTACCTATTAGGCATACAAATATTACATTTATACAATTCAAAAATGTGAGCCGTCACGGGACGCCTGGCAGATGTGAAACATCGACATTATTTTGTAAAAGTAATATGATTGAAAAGAACAGATTGCGATATAAGCTAAATATGGCATAATGATAAAATAAAATATTACTATTTTTTTCCAGAAAATGATGACTATTTAATAAACATTTATTTTCATTAAATATAAAAACAATTTATACAAATTCATTCGTTCTGTATATATACACCATCATATAGTGTGGCGACGCGTCGCCACGGCATGCGTCGCCACGCCAGAAATTTGTTTTACGTGCGGCTATAGATGTTTCACATCAAAATGTCAAAATAATGAAGTTAATAAGATTTAAATGTCAACATATTACAATATACAATTCAAATGTCAAAATAATAGTACGATAAAAGAATATAAATGTCAAACTAATAATTTTTCATTAAGGAAATCTGAAATTTTGTAATAACATTTCTCTAATAATCTTCGCAGTTTGCTTTTGAAAACAGGTAGGTCTGCGTTTTTTAGATACATCGGTAATTTATTATAAATTTATCACGTTGTAATGGATTAATTAGTGATAAAAGCATCGCCATACGATTAATTTGGGAAGGACATTGTGATGCGCCACTTTGTAACCTTCGTCGAACGATATTACAAAATAGATACATATGACTGTATATTACTGAATACAATATATCATTTTCAGGTTCTTATGACTTAATAACATTGGGCAATACCAAGCTTGTCTTGTACTTGAACCACACGTTTGCAAGAAAGGGAGCTTCGAAGAATATTGTGTACTGCTCGCGGAAAGCCAAGTTGCGTTGTCCCGCTAAAATAAAGTTTGATAATAATGGAGAGATCCTGTATGCGAGTGTAGATCACAACCATCCGCCCCCGAGATTATTTATAGCAGAAAATGGAGCTTACTATAAAATTTAATAGTGTAGCCTCTACTTAATATTCAGGCGTCATAAAACTTTTCATTGAAATTACACGAATTATTAACGTTTCCTCAGGGAGTGAAATGAAGTACAAAGTTTTCAGTCACCCCGTTTTCCACTCCATCATAATCTAATGTCCGCTAAATCTTTGTTTGCTTTATCTCTTATTGCAATGCTCTAGATTGAACATTACTTGTGTTCTGCTTAATGAAAGTTTAGTACCTTCATTTGTGAAAGAAATTAACATAAAAATACAATAATTTTTATTTATAAAGTGTATTATGTTTTATTACAATAGACAATTGCAATTAAACAATTTAGGGAAAAATTTAAATTTATGTATCGATTTTTATTTATTTTCAAGGAAGACATAAAGTGTTAATACAAAAATAGAGACAAAACATAGGTATAACACATATACCAATTAAGTATCCACTGATCATAGTAACTTACTTATATTTAAACTAACTAAAATAAATTTGAATCATACCATTAATTCATACATTTTTGATTAAAAATTGAAATAAAGTATTAATTTACTTTATCCAGTAAGGGCGTTAAATAATTTAAGGTCTTGAATTATCTCGTCACTTTCCTCAAAATGGTATTTATTTTAAAAAAAAATTACCTTTATATACTTAGCAGTTGAATGTTAGTCGTTTTCAGTCGCCGAAGTCTAGAATTACACTTTTTTCATTATATCTATCGAAACATATTTAAAGGTATTTTAAACACGCATTACTCAATAGAACGTTGTATTTTCAGGATCCTACGGCTTCATAACCGTGGGCACTAAAATGCTTCTCTTGTACTTGAACAACACGTTTGCAAAGAAAGGGGGTTCCAACCAAACTGTGTACTGCTCGCGGAAAGATGCTTTGCAGTGTCCTGCTAAAATAAAGTTTAAGAAAAATGGGGAAATCCTGTATGCGAGCGTGGACCATAATCATTTACCTCCGAAACTATTAATAAAAGGCAATGGAACTTACCATAAAGTTAATACTTAAAACTGTTGACATTTCTACAACTAAGTATACTTTGAGGCCTGCAGGGATAACATGAAAGCCACGAGATAATTTTATCCCGTCATTTTGTTATGCAGAATGTCGATATCTCTATATTTCATGGTATTCATGTTAGACCTGGTAGTAGCTTCTTGTTTCTCGTAGTACTAATTAGTACCGTGTAAATAAATGTCAGTAGTTTTAACATTATAATCTTATAAGTACACGACGTCTCTTTCAAAACCAGCATATCATTAGATTTACCAATAAAAAATAATAGTCAAATCACTTTAACTTTTAGATCCGTCCCATTGCAAGCGTTCCGCTCTTACAAGTATCAGATTGCAAATAGCCATCCTTACCATGATATTCTTGTTAATTTTAGTTGTTGTTAGATAAATAATACATAATATATTATATTATCGGAAAAGAGAATTCCCATTAAAATGTTCGAGCTTCATTAGAATAAGAGGAAATGACAGTTAAAAGTGACCACTTTAGCCCGTTTAATTTCAACTATACTGAAACTCAATACGAAGCCTTGATGACTCCATGAAACAATAAACACCAGCAGTATCTACGAAAAGTCCTACGAAAAGTCCAATGCGAAGAAATTTCAATAAATATAATTATAGTTTAAAGAACTAAAACACGCGTTACGAGTGTCGTACATAAAGAGCTTTTTAATCCTAAAACAACTTTTATACGTATATAGTACGTATTTATTACTCACACTGACTTTATTGTAGAGATGGAAGACGGACCTGCAGGCGTCAACTAGAAACTGTTTTTATTTATTAATTTCTTTCTCCTGTGGTTATTTAACTCGGTGCATAATTCCGCAAATAGCGGCATTTTATTTTAAAATTTCTTGGTGATACGATCGACTGAGTTTGGCGGTTTCACTGATGTTCCCGTGACACTAGGTTTTCTGCGTTGTTTTGTCAAGCGCTTAGTGTACTTTAAGCGTTTCTAGTTTTTACATAGTTTGTTTAAAAAACAACATTTATTTTATCAATAAATATGTTACTTAAACTTGTAGATTATTTTTTTCTCGTTTGACAAATACACGAGTGACAGCGACGTCGTCCCAATAACTGTCAATCAAACTATGGTCGGAGTCTGGATTTTAAACAGAAGATAAGCGTTCTAATTTCAAAAACAACAACAACGAGGGGCCTAGGTTTGAATGTATCCATCCAACTACTGATTCCAGCTTGATGGAGCCAAATATTGTATTGTCATCCGAATTACATATAATTGCTAAGTTTCAAATCGCTATGATGTTTAGAAGTAGTTTTAAATTGACTAGCTAGGTTTGAATACATAGATAGTTAGATAGATAGTTAGTTTCTTACAAGTGAACCAAATATAAAGCGTGTAAAAAGGGACGACCGAGAGCGCCGCGCAACTGATGCTCTATGTAGTCTTTAACGGTTGGACGGATTTCGATGAAAGTGGTGTCTCAAATTCGTCTTAAATACACGCCTTTCACAGCTGCTGTGTCGTCATTTAGACGCCCCAGTCCGCCATTTTGTAATTAACATACAAATTACTAAAAATGCTGTTATATTTTCCAGGCGCTTACAATTTTATAACCTTGGGCACCAAAAAGCTTGTCTTGTACTTGAACCACACGTTTGCAAGAAAGGGAGCTTCGAAGAATATTGTGTACTGCTCGCGGAAAGATGCCCTGAGTTGTCCTGCTAAAATAAAGTTTGATAATAATGGAGAGATCCTGTATGCGAGTGTGGATCACAACCATCCGCCCCCGAGATTATTTATAGCAGAAAATGGAACGTACCATAAAATTAACTGAAAATTGTTTTTTTCAACTACTAATATTATATAAAAAATTTAGTATTTCTAAAAAAAACTGAAATTGGCGAAATAAATATGAATTTCCCTATAACCTAATGTTTCGTCGTTTACCTACTAAATCTATGAAATAAAAATTGCTGTAGAAACGTAAGGGTACAAGCACATTTGCATTTGTTTATTTCTAACTGTAAAATATGTTTTTGAATCCTTACAGTTAGCTCTTTTAATTTATGCTTTACACTACATTATAGTTTTAATTATTATTTTACGGTACCAAACAATCCCCTATCTTAAGCTGAATCATGTTTATGGCCGGTTTACATTATTCCAGTCCAGTGATCTAGCGAGATTCCAGTCCAGTGCTGGACTGGATCTGTAACGTCTACATTATTCCAGTTATTTAGAAGCCGTCGAAGTGTGAACACTACAGTGACAATGATTTCAAGAAGAGATCAGTTTCGAAAATGCCACATTGCCACTAGCACCAGATGTGGATGACTTTTTAATCTTGTCTAGTTCAAGGTAGTATGTCGAACGAATACTTTTTATTTTGTTTTTCACATCTTCCAATGTGAATCCTTCAATTTCCATACCAATGCACATATTTTGCAAAGCAGTTTGGCGCATAGCTTTGTTTTTATAATGTTCTGATGTTTCCCATAAACACGGATTTTCTCTGTACATAGTGACAAACTTTTCAGTTTCGTCTTCAGATAACTTCTTCACCATTGTTAAATCCTTTTTCTTCGCAAAAAAGTCCGCAAAAACAACTAACACGTGTGTACTTCGTTAGCACTGGAATGGCACTGGATTGGCCGTCTACATTATTCCAGTTGCACTGGATTGATCGCACTGGATTCAAAAGTAGACCGCGAATCCAGTTACTGAACTGGAATGCTTACTGGATTCAGTTCATTCCAGTGCCGGTTTACATTTTTCCAGTAAGCAATCCAGTACTGGACTGGATCGCTGCACTGGAATAATGTAAACCGGCCATTATCTAGTTACAGACAAGCGACATAGGAGCATAAATATCATAATATATAAATTTCAAGATACATAACAGAAAACACAGAAATATGAACGTTGCATTTTTTTAAATTTGTCATTATTTTCTCAATACATCCTAGTAATATTTCTATTGATATATTTTAATGAGATTTACTTATGCTTATTTTTCAAATTTGATAAATAAATAAAATAATTTTATATATTTAGGTGTTCGAGCCTTCCGGCTTGACCCACTTGAGATAAACCCTTCTGAACATCAGCGCCATCTAGTAGTTTCATAGTGCAAATACACAGCGCGTCGGTGATTGGCTGTGCTGTAACGGTAGTGGGAGGTGTCAGCGCGGCTGTCAGGCACGCGAGTCGCGTGTCTCTTCAGTACGCTTTTGAATCTTCAGCGTCGTAGTAGTGCGCAACACGAAAATTCATCGACGACATTGATTTACAAGGATTACAGGTAAAATTATACCTACATTTATTATTATTTTTTCATGGTAACTTGTTGTGGATTTCCTTAGTTGGATAGGGAAACAATCCACAACGAAACACCTGAATATAATGCAAGCATGTCGCCCCCGGCACACGCGGGCGTCACAACGGTGTCGCCGTTATCGTTTCGCTAAGAATGATACTGGGACCAACAACGGTGCAAGCATGTCACCCCCGGCAACTGCGGGCGTCACAATGGTGTCGCCATTATCGTTTCGCTAAGAACGATACTCAGACGAACAACGGTGCAAGCATGTCGCTCCCGGCACATGCGGGCGTCACAATGGTGTCGCCATTATCGTTTCGCTAAGAACGATACTCAGACGAACAACGGTGCAAGCATGTCGCTCCCGGCACATGCGGGCGTCACAACGCCGTTATCGTTTCGCTAAGAACGATACTCAGACCAACAACGGTGCAAGCATGTCGCCCCTGGCACATGCAGGCTTCACAGGTGTGTCGCCATTATCGTTTCGCTAAGAACGATACTCAGACCAACAACGGTGCAAGCATGTCGCCCCTGGCACATGCAGGCTTCACAGGTGTGTCGCCATTATCGTCTCACTACGAGCGATACTAAGTCAATAACCAACTCGGTTGTTGCAAAGCACCAAACGTTGTGAGACGCATCAACTGAGACGTCTGGTCGCATCGACCGAGACGTCACGTCGCATCAGCTGAGGCGACGTCGTATCAACTGAGACGACGTCGTATTGACTGAGGCGACGTCGCATTGACTGAGGCGACGTCGTATCAACTGAGGCGACGTCGTATCGACTGAGGTGATAAGTCGCATCAGCCGAGGCGAGGGTCGTAGTGACTGAGACGTCATGTCGCATCAACCGAGGCGACAGTCGTATCGACCTAGACGTCACGTCGCATCAGCCGAGGCGACGGTCGTAGCGACTGAGACTTCATGTCGCATCAACCGAGGCGACAGTCGTATCGACCGAAAAGTCACGTCGCGTCAGCCGAGGTGACAGTCGCATTGATCGAGGCGACAGTCACATTGATCGAGGCGTCAGGTCATATCACCCGAGACGCCGCGTAGTATCAGCCGAGATGTTGGGTCGCATCAACCGAAACGACGGGTTACATCTGCCGAGGCGTTCGGTCGCATCATCCGAGACGTCTAGTCACACCTGCCAAGGCTTCGGGTCGCATCAGCCGACTCTTGAGATATCTATTGATTAGACCAAACGCATTGATTGATAAGTCCTTGTCGTATCAATGATACGACTGGACTCACGTTTTCATACAACACGTAGCACGTCGCAAGCATTCTATCACATCACAATGACGTCTCACTGACTGTGATGTTTTGGCTTCAGTACAGATCATGGCACCTATGGTCATGGACTAACTGTGCCTAGGCCTGTTCCAACAGAAGAGAACGATTTTGGCAGTCATTGTCGACAACTACTTTGGTGGTTGGATGCCGTAGGAGGTCGAAGATTTATCCCAGTCGGACCTGTTCGGCGAATCCCTCTCACTGTCAACGTAAGCAAAGCTGCGAGTCGCAGTCCCTACAGAAGAGGGATCGACCCTCACCAGACGATACCTCACTGTCAGAGAAAAAATACCGGTGCATTAGGATGATACCACGCGTTTGGCTACTGGGACGCACCCTCTACTGAACTGTACTCTCTACACATAGTCATGGTGAGGATTTACGCGAGGTCCTATGAGCTTTTTATGTGCACGATGCAACTTCTCAACCCGAGACGCACCTCAAAAGCCAACTCCTCAAGGAAACGAAGAGAGTCCCCATTGGGACATCCCACTACCAAATCTTCCCGTCGGGAATAAACATTCACCGACATGCAAACCTCCTGCTTCCAACGCATGATGCACTTACTGTCAGATCAAACCCACTTCAGAGTGGGATGAACCATAGGAGTCAGATGAAGATAACATTCTACCCGAAGATTTTCCGAGCACTTTCTTTCTATGTAGCGTAACCAGGTACGCAGGAAACTGTTGTAAACCTCCCGTGGAGACAGGAAAAGATATATTGACTGCACAAATTGCGTCATCACAGAGGAAGCTGAATGAACTAAAATCGTTAGCTACAGCCTCAGAAACAGACGCTATTGTCGTCCGTAACTTCACGCCACGTAAATCTGAAGCTGAGCTGAAATTAGCATATACTGATCCAAAACTGTTTAAGCCAGGTTGAATATGTTTACGTTTAAATAAAGATGTCTGGATAAACGCCCATTACGCCGAGGCTCAGGAGACGTTCCAGCAACTCCTGTTTTTCGCCGGACTAAAGCTGAATAGTCTCCAAGCAACATCAACACCCGCCTGGAACTCAGTTTGTCAACTGGAACGGACTGACTTGATCTTGGAGTTGACCTTTCATGAAAAATGCTTAAAGGTGGATCCAAATCTGCAGGTGGAGATCCAGAAAAACTTCTTAAATCAACAACGCGCTTTCAGGAAAGTTAGTGACGGTTCGCTGCAATACACATATGGTAGAAGAGACCAAATAATAGACATAAACGCCCGAATAAGGTGCTCAATGTCATTTTACCTGATATTCCCCCATTGGATACTTATCTCTTCTAGGAAGAGGAACTAACGGAGGCAGAAGGGGGGGGGGGGCTATACGTTTTTTAACGATAACGACAAGCCCCAGTCGCAAAACTGGTAAGAAATTTCTACCGGCATCAGCACATAATAATTCAGGTAAAACTCAATGGGCAAGTCAGCACCGCGATCGAAAAGAAAACGTCTGAAACTTTCGACCGAAACCAGAGAACAATAGAAGCAGTACCTACAAAAATAGTTCTGCCCTGGCTAACGGAAGGATGCCTTAATCTAGATATTTGCATGCAGGTGAAATACGGGATCAGATTTGCCCGAGGGAATCACTGGTTGCTCTGCAAGCAATTCGAAGTTAAAAGTCGAAAATTGCAGCTAATTCGAACCGAGAACCTCTGAGATATTGATGCAATAAATATCAAAGCTTCGAGATGAAAAGGACTTCCAAAAGTCAAAATCTTTATTCGTAAGCATAGGTTGTACATAGGTGTTCCATTATGGGTTTTTTTTTTTTAATATTCTTAAGAGAAAAATCTGACGGCTCCCACATCGTCATCATCGGCGAGCTATATGGGTCCCCACTGCGGGGGCTCGGGCATTCTTTCCCACATTGTACGGCCACCAAAATGTTCGAATGATAAGTCTGAAACAGGTATCTCAATCGATACAAAAATATGATTATTGGGTAAAACTCTTTTGTAAACCACACAGAAGGTACTTCTTCGTTTTCAAAGGCATTATTTATAATATAAGCCGTTTACCCCTCTGGCTATCAAGTGCCCGATCGATTGAGTGGCCTCTATACTTCGCCAGAATGGAATTCGAGTGATAGTCTATCTTAATGTTGTTGTTGTTTTTTGCCTATGAATAAACGAAACAAAACCATGTTAGAAAAACAGACGATTTGGACCATTTGCTTTTTGACAAAGCTAAGTTGGAACATAAACACCGCAAAATCTGACTTAGTGCATAAGCAACAAATAGAATATTTGGGTCTCAACTGGAATACTATTTCTAACAAAAAAACTCTTACCTAACTCAAAAGTGAAAGAAAATAAAACAAATATCAAGAATATTATTATTATCACAGGTACAATTATAAAAGTCCGACGGATTTAGGAGGATGCAAAGTAACTCTTAAGTAATTTTGTTTTTGGTCTGCTTGAAACGTTGCCCCACGGAATGTTTTATGCTGCAGACTCACACATATCGCAGCAACATCGTGACATGATATGGGAAAACACAAATCGTTCTGACTACCTGACCAAGCAAATGAAGAACCACATTGGTGACTCCAACACATATAAATGGCTCCAGGCTGATCCACCTTCAGCTTTTGTGGCCACCGACGCACCAGACCTCGGTTTAGGCTGGAACACCAAAATAATTGGCAGGTATGGGTATTGTTAGAAGCCTTACGATCAGAATGGAGGGAGCTCCAAGGAAGAACGATCGTTTCCCAAACTGACAATCCGATAGCAGTCTCAGAATACAGGGATGAACGAGATGAAAGAATACTCCTCCATATTGGCTCAAAATCTTAACACCTGACCGACTTCCATAATACCACAGTGGTACTAAAGTATTTGCCACGCAGATGCGATGGCCTCGCAGACAGTCTGTCCATACTGAAGTCCCAGCAAGAGTGGCACCTAGACACCACGAAATAAGAAATTTCCTGGAGGATGGGAATTCCAGAAATAGATGTTTTCCTATGGGCGGTCATCCGCACTAGTTAAGTTTACGATCTCAAAGTAACCTAAATAAATTATATATATTCTATTTCTTTATCCAAATCAAATCATTTTATTTACATTCATGTACATGTAGCTCTAATATATGAGCGATGAGCACAAGGACACCGAAAGCTAGTACGCAGATGCCTTCAGCCAACCATGGAAATAGTACAAACTGGAGGTGTTTTTTCCCCACGCCAGCATTGATTCCACGAGTGACCATCTCCCAAGGCCACTATATCTTTATAGCACCGAGACGGGAGAAAGCTTTATGGTGAGCCTCTCAAAGACGTACGATCTTACGATCGACGAGTTACGGCCGTGAGCCCTTCGGAACTTGTTTTTTGAAAACCAGGAAAATACTACCAGCCACCAAAACAATACATGTCCATACAGTCCAACAGTTGCCACGCTTATAAAACCTTCGCAGGGTGAGCCGATTACAGCCGCTAATGAAGGAGACAGAGAAATTCTGTGGAAAAACCCTTAAGGGGAAAAAAAAAAAAAAACATCGTATAGGATGTATCAGACCTTTTCATGTGGTTATTACAAATAAGCGTTGATATACGTTTCCATTTGATTTTAAGCATTTCAGCACGTAGTGACATATTACTCTTAGCCGCAGGACACCTTAATACTCTTAGCCTCAGGCCGCCGCATTCATGTCTTGACATTATTCAACGTAAACTAAGATCGACATTTTATTTCCAAAAACAAAATCATATTATGGCCGTCTTTCGGCTCTGAAACGGACAGGACTAATTATGGTCAGCCGGATTGGTGTTTGTTGAAGAATAAAGAAATTAAACTAGATCTCTTGGATCCCTATGTTAATCCATATATCGGAAGAAGAAGAAAACGTAGAGCGGATCTAACCTTGACAAACTTAATTATCACCACCGGAAATAAGGTGAAAGCAGCCTCAGTGTCTTTATAGCTGTCCAGCTTCGATAGATATTTAGAAACGCAAACATATAAGGCTCTCTTGGCAGTTTTCGAGCCGCAGTCGCTTCAGACAACTGGTCTAACAAAACTCGACATGTGCGTGATACTACGCAAGGGAAATTGGCATAACAGCTCAAACGCTCTGGGACTGTTTCAAGGAAGTGAGATAAAGGAACAGCAAGAGGGCCTATGTGTGATGTCTATGACTATGTCCGATTTTGAGGCTTTGTTATACAATGTACTCGTTTTTGAGATTTTGGTATTAACTTGATTTGTATAAGACAGGCTTCTTCATGTATTTATATATATTTTTGGGAAGATCAGCTTAAAATATAATTTGAAGTTCGGACCGGTTTCCTACAAACCACACACAATTAATTCACAGTACGCTGGGTCAGCGCCGGCAGATAATAAACATCTCAAGTGGGTCAAGCCGGAAGGCTCGAACACCTAAATAAAACCGTTTTTCCCCCAAAGGGTAAAAAACGAATATTTAGGTTTCAGCCGAAAGGCTTGACCCACCAAATAATCTCTTGCCGGCTTCCGCCTCGCTTCCGATTCTTACAGGTTCGGTACTGAAGAGACACGCGACTCGCGTGCCTGACAGCCGCGCTGACACCTCCCACTACCGTTACAGCACAGCCAATCACCGACGCGCTGTGTATTTGCACTATGAAACTACTAGATGGCGCTGATGTTCAGAAGGGTTTATCTCAAGTGGGTCAAGCCTTTCGGCTGAAACCTAAATATTCGTTTTTTACCCTTTGGGGGAAAAACGGTTTTATTTTTTGCTGGCTTAGCGACCCAAATAAGGAGATGACAGATAACTGAGAAGACATCACTTGTCTCTGTCCCACGATATTTCTTAACATTCAGCTGTCTTCTTCATCCTTCCTGCGCTATCTAGGATGTATAATTGGGTGCTTTCCCCTAGAGAGCGCATTATTGTCCACTCTCTCTACCCAGCCAGCAAAATCTAGTGGCTTTAATCTCTCTGATAATATTGCTGTTATTATTTTGCTTAAGTGCAAATCTTGGACAAGCGTGATTGAATTCAATGAATGATCTTTTCAGACTCTTACAAGTTTATAACTGTGAACAACAAACGACTTATCTATTACTTGAACCACACATTTTCAAGCAAAGGAGCGAGATATGTTGTGTACTGCTCTCGGAGAGACGCTAAGCGATGTCCAAGCAAAATACAGTTTGCTAAAACTGGAGAGATCCTGTATGCGAATGTGGATCACAACCATCCTCCTCCGAAATTCTATGTAACAGAAAATGGGACATACCATAAAATTAACTAGTCCACATGAATCATAAAACTTATCCTAAAATATGTACGGTATGGTCCCAGAAATGTAAATGCGTCGATAATCTCAAATAAACAATTATCCTATATAAACATGTCACATTATTTATACATGAAAGATTTTTACTTAACATTCTGTAAAGACATGTTTTATTTTAAAACGTTAAAGTGATTAAAAACAGTGTTTTCATACAAATCTTTTACCATCCGTCACGCAGCTAATTGCCCCTAGGTGGCGTTTCGAATAATAATAATAAAGTTTTACAAAAATGAAAATGTTCATTCACTATGAAGTTGTACGGTAATGAAAATAAATTCATTTCCCGACATGATAATCCGACATGATATTTTCAAATTATGTTATTGCACAAAGCAATTTATCCTATTTATAAACAATACTGGTAAAATAAATTTAAATTAAAAAGAAATCGTTGCTCACCTTTAAATTGTAAGTTTTTTACTTAAGACATGGTACACTCGAGTGAAAAAATATGTGTCCACTTTTAAACCTTGTCATATTCACCTTTAATTGTCATTTACCACAACACACTGTATAGAAACAAGAATGGGTGAGTGTGGTATGGTACAAAAGTAGATACATGTTTTTGTACTCGAATGTGCATACTTATGATAACAGCAAATTGAGGTTAACAATTGAAATATATGCGTATTATTTTAACATTACTACTACACACAAAAATTTAAACGCTGCGACAAGGTTCAATATGGAAACCCGGTAATTGTCGGTACAAAAAATATGCTTAAGCTGTTGGCTAAAACGCCGGTTTACTAAATTTGGTTTTTTTCTTAGTATTAGTGACAAATATCTTGTCACAGTGAGAGTTTTTTCTTTGCACTTCAACAAAACATAAAAATATTGTCTGTCTTCGCTGAATAATAATGTTTTCGCAATGACCATCGGTTGTTTTTCTTTTTCAGGTGCTTACAAATTTATAACTGTTAACAGCAACCGACTTATCATGTACTTGAACCACACATTTTCAATTAAAGGAACGAGATATGTTGCGTACTGCTCGCGGAAAGACACCATGCGATGTCCAAGCAAAATAAAGTTTGCTAAAAATGGAGAGATTCTGTATGCGAATGTGGATCACAACCATCCCCCTCCGAAGTTCTTTATAGCAGAAAATGGAACTTACCATAAAATTAAGTAGTTCACTATAATTTGTGTTTAAGTGGAAAAAATTAGGTTTTCTACCTCGGATCTCTACAGTTCATTTATGACCAAGTAACAGTAGGATAGTAGTAAAGGCAGAGGATCGCAGAGGATCGCCTTGTGCCACCTAGAGAACACGCGCAGGGTACTGACGGCAACTTCTGCGGACGCAATTTATTATTCTAGCCTTAGTGTTTAGTTTATTTTTATATTCGTATTTTTTGGTTTTATATGGCTTTATAAAGGATTATTTTATTATTAAATTATTAAAACCACCCCAAGATCACATAGTCTACCACTCCTACGATTATCCAGTTTCGCATGGGTTTATTGTATAGTTGATAGGTAGGTACGTGTATTGTAACATTTATAACGGTATAATAGCCTTTTATGCCAGTTTAAAAAAATTATTACTGCTTAAAGTCCTATAATAAACAATTGTAGCAAAATAAATCTTTATTTATTTATTATTACTTACGGTAATATAAGTTTTGCAATTTAGTTAAATGTTTTACAGAACTAATATGCATATTTTTAAAAAAATACTTTACAAATAATATGAACACGGCGACAAAGTTCCATATGGAATCCTGGTAATTATCGGTACAATACAAAAGATATGTTGTCGCTGCTAGGTCTTTCTGATAAAATTAAAAAATGATTATCTTGCCACAGCGAAAGTTTTTCTTTTTTCATTGCACTTTTAACGAAACGGAAAAGTATCCTCTGCCTTGATGCATAATTATACTGTCACAGTTACAACTGTCAATTGTTTACTTTGTCGCAACGACAAAAGCCGGAAGTTAATCTCTTTGCCGGATAATAATATTATGCTGAAGTGCGAGCGAAGTGGCTCCGTTTCAGCTTGGGCAAAAATCTCTTCGTATGTCCGTACGGCGGATGTCCAGCTGTTCTCCTCTACAGATCGCATTTTTTAACCGATTCTGGTGAAATTTTGTGAGAAGTGTTGACAAGAATATAAAATTTTTGAGTCGATTCAATTTTTCAAAATTTTCAAAAATGGATGTAATAATAAAGATAAATGGGAGAACGTAAAAATCAGCTATTTTAAAAAAATGATCAAAAATGTTAAAAACAAACTTTGTGTGGTCATGAGTTACAGAGAATAGAAAAGAATGTTTTCTTTTATTGAAAAGTGCGAGGTGAACGTAAATGTTCTGGACACATCTGGCGACACTAGTTCTATTCTAGTCTGACAAGTTTGTCCTCCTTAGAAGATGCTACAAGCGACAAATATTCAGGGAGGTGACGAGCTAGTACCATTTGGATGCGCTTCCCTTCCCCGCTGCACCAACCTCCCCACTAATGTCCCGTTACATCACTTCCCCGAACGTCTGTCCCCGCGGCAGGATCTTTTCGGACTAAAAGTGTATCGTTTTCTTTGCAGAATTCTACAAAATTACCGATCTCGGCGATCGATCCATAATCCGATTCAACAATCATAGGTACTGTCAAAAGAAGAACACGTCGCAGAAACGTTACATCTACGCGTACTGCGTGCAGAGGGAGAAGTTGAATTGTGAAGCGAAGCTGAGGTTCAACAAGGATGGCTCCCTGGCGTTCGTGGGTGACACCCACAATCACCCCCCACCAAACAAGTAACCCTTTTACGTGAATCGATTTTTTTCGATTTTCATTTTTGTACAATTGTTTAGTTTGTTGGTAAAAACGCCATCTAATGACGAGTATTGTAACCAACAATGGAGTATGTATTTATAGAAATTTCCTTGTAAGAAATATATTTGAAACAATTTTATTTCGATTCACGTATAGGCCTTTAATTGAGTTTATACTAATAAACTTGTAGGATTAACGCTGTTTGTTTAACGTGAAATAAATACAACGGAAGATAATATTTTTGATATAATTACTATTGTAATGTCAATACAAATAAAAATCATATACCTAAAACTTTACTTGATGAAAAAACACGAAGTTAACTCTAAATTACATTTAAAACAGCTGCTGAAATGTTCTTACAATGATTAATATTATGTAAACTTTACTTACACAAGAATAATTTAGCTTAAGTTTAATTTTTTTAAATTGATTTCTACAAATTTTTGAATTTTTTTGCGATTAAAAAATCGAGAACTGGAGTCAATAGTATTTTTGAACTACTACACCATCATGGGCTTAAAAGCTTGCCGTTTCATCCGACAACGTTGAAAAAAGTGGCACTGCGAAAAAATCAACAGGCGCAGCGCAGCTCTCACTCGAATTTTGTCCAAAACTGTGTGAGGTCATTACATAAAACTTGTTTCAGTTGTTCAAAATTTCAATTTGTTACTTCGAAATAAACCTAAAAAAGGAAAGAATTTTTTTAATAACGCCATAATCACATACGATCGTTTGAATGGAAAGTCGAACCTGTAATTTACATTACACACGAGTTTAAGATGTATAAGTTCTTTTTGTATAATTGAGAACTGAATAATGTTAAATTGTATTAACGCCAAAAATCGTATAAGATTCTTGATAGCGTAAAAAACGTAGTCTATTAAAGCCCTCTCTCTCCCTCTCTTAACATTGTATTACTCTTTCAGCGAACTGTTCGTACCAATTAATAAAGATTGGCAAAAGAAATGTGCTATTATACCAAAACTATACATTTTCTAAGTATGGAGAGCAGCACTTCTACTGCTCAAAAAAATCGGCATCAGGGTGCTCAGCCAAGCTCAGGCTAGGCAAGGATAGAGCGATCACGTTCTCTGACACCAACCACAATCACCCACCTCCCAAATTATATAGAAGTTCGGATGGCCGCTACTACAAATTGTGTTAAGTAATCATAAGGAGTGAAAAAATGCTGAATTGCATCATAGTTACATATGTTTGATGTTAAATAATAAGTTTCTATATAAATATCTTAAAATATACTTCATAGACCTAGAAATGAAGTCTTATATGTTGTCTGAATTTCATTTTTCATATAATTTAGTTACTTTTTACGTATGAGTAATAACATGATTACGTTAGATTTTGTGAAACAGGAATGTGTGTTACATAAATCTATACAATCTCCTACTTCAAGTATTGATAATTCGTTGTTATAAAATGCGGAAAATAGAGAGGTGTTTGACGCTGCTTTGAACTGTGTACCCCTACATTTAAAACGTTATTATCGAATAAATGTGTTTTAATGATCATTCTGGCATAGTTTTTGTACAAAAGCATTGAACACATAAAACAGGCAACACATAACCCTCTCCAAAAAATAAAGATGACGTCAATTGTAGTTTTTCACTTCGTACAAAAATAATGTTTTGGTCAACAAATACTACAAAAATGTATTATATGGATTTTAGTAATTTTTAAACACCCTCAAACCATTCCTTGATTTTGAAAATAGTGTAAAAATGAAGGCCGGACTAGAAACGTTTCATTTGCGATTACTTGGGATTTGAAACGTTTTATTTCATAAATGTCCTACGATTACTTGGGATTTGAAATGCATCATTTGGTAAATGTCCTACGATTACTTGGGATTTGAAATGCATCATTTGGTAAATGTCCTACGATTACTTGGGATTTGAAACGCCTCATTTGGTATATGTCCTGCGATTACTTGGTATTCGAAATGTCTCAGTAAATGAACTGCGATTACTTGGTGTTTAAATCGTCTCACTGAGTAAATTACCTGCGATTACATGGTATTTGAAACGTCTGATTTAGTATATGATCTGTGATTTGTTGGTATTTGAAGAACACTAAAACATTCCCCCCTCCTTTCACGTATTTGGTGTAAGGAGAGGGGAATGTTTATCTAAATATTACAGGATAATACATATAAGGATGTGATAAAACAACTTTTATACGTGCTAACAATATCTACCTGCCAATGTAGAGAAAACACAACAACAATCTATTACAAGCTGCGAGTTTACTCCAATTTATCTCGAATTTTATATCATGGGCATTGAATTTCATATTACATTACTATACTATGTCAGATTATGTAGGTTAGTAATTTGATGATCTGCTGTGTGGTTCGCATTTGACCGTTCTTAAAGCAATAGCAAGGTTTTTCGATCATCGAGTAAATTCGAATCAGTATATGAAGCTACTTAAAGCCACCGGTCAAAAGCCATGTTTATGCATGATTTTCTATATATACTATTTTGAACTACACGTTGTAAGTGTGTGTGACCTTTTTATAATACTCTACGACTTTTAATTATTGTTGGATCACTTTCTTACTACACTTTACACATTCGTTTATGTTCTGTTCTACATTACAAACCTTGTTTTCAGATACTAACTTCGAACTGTTATCACGCATCCAATTTGAAGTGCTGCCGTACAAGGGTAAGCACCATTTAATAATGGTCGGCGGGTATACCTTCTCCGTACAAGGTGCCGGCACTAGAACATTCTACTGCTCCAGGAAAAGCAAAGGTGGCTGTGCTGCGAGTATACGCTTTGATAAAGGATATAAGCTCAAAAGTCATTACTTAGTGCATGACCACCCGCCGCCGGAGGTGACCAGGAACGAGAATGGGGAAGTGGTCAAGATTAAATTTAATCGATATTCCAGCATAGAATTTCCAAGTGATTCGTATTAAATGTATTTAATATCACACTGCAGAATGCTGTTCTGGTTGGCAGGTTTTCGTTAAATGTAATAAATATTCCAGTGTGGAATTTGTAAGTGGTTTCTGTTAAAAATAAAGTCAACCACACTGAAAAAAAATTTGCATGTGGTTTAGTTGATACTGATGTTGATGATAAGACCTTTATATGTAAAGCTTGCTAACCCAGAAACCTCTGGCTGCCTATTTATAGGTATAGTTGGCTAAAACTTTATATGTTATAGCTTTACTATTGTAATCCTCGTTGTAAAATTAATTATGTGATGGATTATGACATTTTAATGATATGAACTACAAGTTTTTGAAAATTCATTTTGTAACATCTCTTTCCCAACGGAATAGCTGTGGTATGATAATATGAATTACTCGTATTTTTTAAGTTTTTATTAGTATTTTTATTAGATTGCTGTTTGTTTAAACTTTTAAACGACATTCATCTAACTTTTAGATTATGATCAGTTTTTGTTAGTAATACCTTATTAGCTGTTAGTACTTGTAAGGTGCCACATCAGTGGGCAATCACCCTCGGAACGCTGTTAGTGCGTCCTCTAGCTCTACGTAGCAGCGACGCTTCTTTATTTCTTAGGATAGTGCTAAGACCATCTGTTCGCGCCTCCGCAAACATAGTTGATGCGCTACAAAACCGAGGAAGACTTAACAGCGCCCTGAAGGCGTTGTTGTATTGGACTCGCAGAGCATTGTAGGACTTTTGGGTACCTATGTCTGACCCATAAGCAGCATGATGCAGCGAGGTAGAGTTAGTTTATTTTCTTCGAAATGTATTATCATAAGTTGGAAAATGTTTTTTAAGTCTAGAGTATATGTTAAAATTTAAGTGAAATATTTTTAGAGTTTCTTTTATAGCATCATCTTCCATAGTCCATTGACATGCTGTTATTGGCAAACAGAGCCAGAATAGTTAGTTTTATTTGATGAATTTCTTTCTAGGTCTTGTTAAATATTTTAAGCTAGCAACACTTTGCAAATTAGTGGAAACAGATACCACAGCGTTTAGAAACAATGTCGCTAAACTCCGCTAGCTTGGGCATATGCTGACGACGGGGACGTATACACGGCTATACTATATCGTTGTACAGAAAGCCTATATAATGCTAGAATATGTTATTCTGGGCCTATTTAACTTGATGTATAAACGTATACACGTCCTCCATTGTTTTCATATGCCCAAAAAATGTATTATCATAAATTGGAAAACGATTTTTAAGTCTAGAGTAAATGTTAAAATTTAAGTGAAATATTTTTAGAGTTTCTTTTATAGTATCATCTTTAGTTGCTGACATGGTTGTTCAATATAAATCGCCACTACTTATTTGGCTTTATTTGTTACCGCCGTAGAATAAGACTCACTGCGCTTTTATTGCAAATATAATGTCATTAAATATAAACTTTCGCTTTTACTTTTTAATACCGTTTTTTTATTAACCTTCCGGTCCAAAGTCCATGCGACTATTACATGGATTTGTATTTCAGAAACTCTTGTTACTTAGGTACGAGTATTGTATACATATTTTCTAACATTACTGATGTACTTAACAATCTAATAAAGTTGCTGTGACATTAACAATTTATGTCTATTCCAGACTTGCAACTTGAATACATCCAGACACCAAAATGCACCCTGCTGATGGTCCAGAAACACACCTTTGCTAAGACCACGAGCGACAACAAATACTGGAATTGTAGCAAGAAGAGCTCCACAAAATGTCGAGCGAAATTGAGATTCAATGACCTAGGTCAACTTGTTCGTTACGAATTGAATCATAATCATTCTCCGCCGGCTCTCTTTAAAACTGCTGGAGGGAAATATGTTAGACTTTAAACTGGATAATATAGATATATTAAGATAATTAATGAATAGGTAATGCTTGAATATGTACGAGACTGGCAAATTAACTACGGACCCTTGTCATTCTGAACAGTTCTTTTATAAGTTGTTGTGATTTGAGGTGTGGCAAATTGATAAATTAGTTGCCATGTACAATCTATCAACTTTAGAATAGCATTTAGAAGGATATTATTACATCAACCGAATATGTCAAAAGTGAAGAATAGCTTAGTTAGTTTTATTTGATGCATTTCTCTGTAGCTCTTGTTAAATATTTTAAGCTAGCAACACTTTGCAAATTAGTCGAAACAGGTACCACAGCGTTTAGAAACAATGCCACTAAACTCCGCTAGCTTGGGCATATGCTGACGATGGGGACGTAACACGGCTATATATCAAGCAAGTTTTCTAATATGAGCTGACCTCTACAGTAAGCCTATATAATGCTAGAATATCTTATCCTGGGACTATTTAACTTGATGTATAAACGTGTATACGTTCTCCATTGTTTGCATATGTCAATGATGACTTCTTCTATTCTTCTGTTTAATTTTTTCTTGATTCCCACGGCTAAATATTTTAAAGAAAACACACTGCCAATTTAATTAATTAACTTGTAATATACAAACAATTCAGCTCTACAATTTTTGTACTGGGGAATCACTAATCGAGCGCACCACAGAGTATTTTAACTAGAGCGGTGATTGTTCGATTATTATAGAATAGGGATGTGACTCTCGCATAGATAAATCGTTAATTCTTCTTATCAATTCGGGTTGCTGTCATTAAATGATCAAACCTTTTCAGCGGGTCGGTCGTTTGAGTGAATTAGGGATGGAATGTACACACCTTTGGAATTTTTCCAATAATTAGGGTGAATATTTATTTTGTCAGTATACTTGTAGATATTGGATAGATTTTTATCGCTTGTTCCTAACCTATATAAACTTTATATTACAATTTTATTCGAAGCTTGTTTAAACTGCACATTAGTGAGGAAGAAAAAACTACTAACGGCGTTAATATTAGAAAAATAACGTTAGTTAGCTTATATATTACATAGTATCGTGTATATTTCATAAAGGCGTATATTTTGATGGCAATTAGTGTTGGTCCTAAAGAATACATTTACATAATTTTCGTTAGTTAATTGTGGGTTTTTTCTTCATACAAAATAATTGAGCACGCAATGTATTAATTACATCTAAAGTTATCGACTGATGGACGGTTCTTTTTACACGTGACATCATGACAGGTTCAATAAACCGTTTATCCTTTGTCAAGTAAATTTGGGCGCAATACATTGCTGCTCGGCCGTACTTTAAAAATGATTAACTCTTTATTAATTAAGCTATTTAAAAAATTGCTTTTACATGTGATTTGTACGGTCTTAAACTATATCTGGATAAATTATATGCCCGTATGAAATATACACGCTGTATATAAATCAGTGGCGGTCCTAGAGCAGCGCGAGGTGCCAACGCACCGTCATTACGGGGGGCGCGGTGGCCCCCAATAAATTGATTATTTTGTCCTCTAAGAGAAGCCACTTTGAGGTCTCGGTCCACCTAAAAAAATCCTGGAGCTGCCACTGATACATATTTGGGTAGGATTAATAAAGTTTCTCAAAGTATATCGTTATTAGGTGACACCGTTTTTACATTGATGTATTCGTATATGTATTTTTAGAAATTCCGTGAGCTTTCAACATTTGAAACATAGTTCAAATTGAGCTTTGTCACTTTCATTTTTATATTTCCGATTAACCATAGGTTGTAGTAGTCGTTGTTTAATTAACTATCACAAATTAATCTAGTATAATATTTGTTGTTTAGCTAACATTTGTATTTGTGGTTGAAATAGTTTTATTAAAGTTAACATAGTTCGTACTGAAGCTAAATAGAAATTGACTTTTGCGAGTGACCTCGGAGTGTTTAATCTGGAGTAGAAATTTGAAATAAAAATAAACAACATTACCGGTTTTTAATTAATTTTAAATACACACTGACAGACTGATAGACATTACCTATGATAGACAATTATAAATAATAGTATATTAAAAGTAACTAAGTAAGTAGCTTACACTGTTGTACTTGACCTTCATCTCACACTATGGTAAAGTGGATGGAAAGCGTTCTCACCCAGTAGCCTCAAGATATTCCATACCGGAATACAACAATGCTAATTAAACTGTTGTTTGGTGGAAGACTTGATTAGCAAGGTGGCAGCTTGCCAGGCCGAAATATAACATGTCACAACACCAACAAAAAAGTTTGAACAAAGAACATATTTTGAATATTCAACATCTTATATATTTATTTGTATTATATTTGTTTCAGGATTTAAATTGAACACCTACCGCTTGCCAAATGGCGATGAGCTGCTTATATACGAGAAATATGCGTTCATCAGATCAGCGAAGTCAAGGAACATGTTTTGCTCGAGCCGCTACTCAAGACTGTGCGACGCAAGGATCAAGCTTAATGCGAATGACTCGATCATATACAAGCACCTTGAACACAACCATCTGCCCCCTAAATGTATAACAGAGAAAGGGAGATGTTTTGTAAAGGAATCTTGATAGTGTTAAGAAATTACGTAATTAGTTTTAAATGATGTTTTTCTGATAGATTTGATCAAAGTGCGTGAATAACTTTTAAAATATGCTGTGTTTTATATTAATTTGCTATTGCTTTCCCATATTAATTGTTAATTGTTGGACTCATGCAGCCGTTTATGGTGCTGCTAGTAATTATGTTTTAAATGATGGTGGCGCTAGTTAGCAGGAAGGCCCCTTAACAGTTGTGTTAAAATTTTGTATAAGAATGTGCTATATATTAAATCGAATCAAATAAAATAATGCAAAAATATTAATTATTATTATAATTCCTTATTAGTTTTATCATATTCATTTTCTGGGATGTAATTTGATATTTATAGATGATTACTGTCAGTAGTTCGTAAATATCAAAATATTTGATATATATTATGTATATAAAATGAACTTGACCAATCGAGGTCTGAGTTCGATCCTGGCTCGCACCAATTAATTCCAATTTGTAATTTTGAATTTATGTTCGAATGACAAAAATCATTACCATTGGCTTTTCGGTGAAGGAAAACATCGTGAGGAAACCTGCACACTCCTGAGAAGAAATTCAAACGTATGTATGAAGTTTACCAATCCGCACTGGTCCCGCATTGTGTACTAGGATGGGCCATACACTCTATAGGAGAGTCGGCCTGAGCCCCTGCAGTAGGGACATATATAGGCTGTCGATGTGATGTGATGTTTATAAAAATATATCATTTCCATTCTGTAAGCGGCTTTAATTTGCCAAAATTGTGAAATAAAGTTTTATTTGATTATTTCACTTATTTTTATACCTCGGTGACCTTACCTGTTATTTATATAATTTTCAGTGTCTTAATTTATTAATTACAAGTATTCTCTATACTTAAAAGGAAAGCCACATGCCAATGCCAAGTAAAGGTTTTTAAATGAATAAACATGTTTGATTTAAAAAATTATATTCATATTATGAACGGAATCTTCGGTACGGTAGTTCGACTCGCCTATAGGCGAAATCTAATAATTAATTTTAGATAATTTATAACAGAAATGTAGAGCTGTAAGTTTTCCGAAGAAGAACAAATGTTAGTAGCGCCAACTTTCGCATTTTCTGTATAATTACAGGTAAATCAAAGGGTAATTCCGTGTAGTGCCAGGTACCAGTTCCATATTTAACATTCTCTGCGTGTTCCAGAGCTGCAGTTCCAATTCGTAGAGTCCTCGAGAGGCGGCTGTCAGATCCTGTTCCAGCGGTACTCGTACTGCAAAGGCAGGAGACTGGAAGGGATCTGGTACTGCGCCAGTAGAACATCCACCAAGTGCAAGGCCAGTGTACGTATGGACTCACAACAAAAGCTGTCTATATGTAATAAAATCCATAATCATCACCCGCCTGTTTTCGAGGACGGACGCAGGAAGCGGTTTATTCGGCACTTTTTATTTCCATACGAAATAAGATAAAATGTGTAAATAAATTACTCGACTTGACGTATTGTGTTTCAATTGTAACCTTTAACGATACCTAAGAACACGGCGCCCTAGCTCGCTCTTTTTTACATTTCACCGCAATATTTCTACAATAATTTCCAAAACCAATCCGTAGATTTGTTGCTGATTTACGGTTTATCGATAAATCTAGTGATTTTTGTATAATTGCGCAGAAATGGAAAAATAACGAATTGGTCGTCACTGGCGCTGTATAAGTAGCTCCAAGTTTATGAACGAAGAATGATACTGGGTGTTGCTTAGTAATGCCCAACACTGTCAATTCAATGTCAAGAAAATCTTAACTTTTTATGAAAAATTGGATATATCCATCAAAATCTAGGTTCGTTTTAAAATAGATCGGTTATAAATAATTATACTTGTTCATAATAATTTCATTATCTAAGTCAAGATTGCAAAAACTATACTAAAAAGAGAACTAAAAAACGGACTTCAGTTGCCTTAAAAATTTGGTTTTTGTTAATTTTCTCATTTCGATAAAATGTAATATTGAAGTATGCTCTACCAAACAAAAAAAGAATTATCAAAATCGGTTCGCTATTGGCGGTGTTATCGCGTAACACACATACAAAAAACTTACACGTCGAATTGAAAATCTCCTCCTTTTTTGAAGTCGGTTGAATAATAGAGCGCTCAATTTAGATTAGAGGAACAGAGGGTTATTTCCGCCTCCGTAGCCTAATAGCTAAATATTGGACTAAAAAACCGGAGGTCTCGGGTTCGATCCCAGAGGGGTACGTATTGGTACTCGGTTTTGTTGGTGGTACGATATATTTTATGTCCGCCTGGCTAGCTACCTCCATGTTACCTAAGACTGTTGCCAAACAGCAGTGTTAATAGCACTGTTTTGTTCCGGTATGAAAGGTAGCAGAACCAGTGCCTCATAATCTTGAGGCTTCTCCAAACATACATATATTCCCGGTACGTGATCGATACTCGAGAACTTTTATTCCCCACCGGTTGTCGGTTCTTCGAGCGATGTGGCTTGTACAATTCCGCTTCAGATCACTGACTCGTCGAGCTATGTCAGTGACCCTTGTTCGTGTACGGATTTCCTCATTCCGGATTTTATCACGTAGAGAAATTCCGAGCATAGCTCGTCCCATTGCTCTGTGACAATGGGACGAGCTATGTAGTGACTTAGCCACTTCGAGCTTGTTTATTCGGCCAACAGTAAAGGACCACGTTTCGGTTCCATATGTCATCACTGGCAAAACGCACTGATTAAAGACTTTTGATGTGCTGAGTTTCATTTCATCCAAGGACGGAGGAGGTCCAGGGCCCTAATCGCATCAGCCAACTGCAATGCTGCATCAGAGTTTGAACGACAACTAATAAACATGTTATTTTAAGGTCTGAGTTATCATTTCATCGATTTGGGGGGCGGCGGGCGCAGCAGTCGTCTGATCATGGTCGACGGATACTCCTTCAGCACCGGCGGGAAGAACAACTGGTACTGTTCAAGCAAACATTCCCGCAAGTGCGGCGCTAAACTAAAAGTGGGGCCTAACGACTATATAATAAGGTACAATCTCCAACATAATCACCCGCGTCCTAAGTACAAGCTGACTTCTGGCGGATTTTATGTCAAATATGACAACCCTAGCTATATTAATCTTCCCGATCCCGAAAATTACTTCTAATGAGGGACTTTTACAGTTCTGTCAATAGATGGCGCGGAAGAGCTCAAAATTAATCTGTCATTGCAGGCCACACCCCCTCCAAAAAGTCTTATTAACAACTGACAGATTTATTTACACAGCAGTTATATCCTCTTTGGTAGGTGTACGACAGCAGGCTTTAATAGCTTTGCATCAAGGGATTCAGTATAAACTCCTTGCTTTCAATTCATTAGAAAATTTGACAGTTAAAGTTTAGTACGAACTGTGCTATCTATCCATGAATGAAGAACTATTTTCTTTCTCTTTGGGTTCTTTAAGTCCCTTTTTCCATTATAAAAGACTTACGTTCTTATAAAGACTTAGGTTCTATTTAGTTGTGAGAAGCAGCTTCCATAAGTTATATTTTGGTTTTAGCTTGATTTATTTATATGATTATGAATTCCAAAAACGTTTTTAGTATTGTTAATGTTAATATACGCATCAAGTGTATTCATTATCATATATGCATGTATATATATATACAAAATAAATGTTAGTACATATTACTGTTTAATATATTATACTTATATAGATTTTTAGGTTACATATAAAATTAAATATATTAAAATAGTAGATTTATTTGATCATCTACCTAATTAAGGGGGTAAGGCCTGGTAATGTGCACATTCTTTTGTATGGGAACCAACTTAAGGGCCTTACTGCGTCTGTCTCACTAGCGCCACCGTCTGTTAACAAATAATACTCGCCGAGTCCATGTTTAGATGAAAATGTAAAACGATGAAAATTAAGTAACGATACTGTACTTAATTTAGACACTATCAACTCAGTAAAATATATTTCGCTTTAGGTACAGGTAGCTAAAGCCAAAATTGGCCGTTTTGTATAATTATATTGGTAGGATTACAAAGTGTTTGACGCATCGACTTATGCAAGTTCCTTGTTGCCATGTAACACCGTCCACCACCGTCCAACTTGTCCACCGTTGAGCATCAAATGTCATTATTCACTTGGTTATCATAGTAGAATGTCTGGTTGAAAATTAAAAAACTTACAAAATGAGTGTTACTGAATTTTTTATTACAGCCCTTCCGTGGAGGATAAAGTCGAATAGTGAAACAATTAAGAAGACTAAACGGAGAGGAATGCAAAAAAGATGTAACTATGAACCAGAAACTATGAGACAAGCTATTGAAGCTGTATTAAATGGCATGAGTAAGAAATCCGCGGCGAGGACATTTAAAGTACCAAAGTCTACTTTACTATTGAAAATTAAACAAATCAACGCTTGTAGTTAAGATTAAATCAATAAACTGATTGTCTTGGAGCTGTTAGTTAGTTATTCATTCAGAGTAAGACATAAATAATGCGTTCAAAAAGAACTAAAAAAAAAAGAATTATCAAACTTGGTTCACAATTGGCGAAGTAATCACGCAACATACATTGGCAAATGTTACCACGGGCGATCTACGAACGAACACGTTTTCGTTCAGTTACAAGCCAATTTTTTTACAAACAGTGTAGTAAAGAGGTGAAAATTTACAATTTGCAATGAAAATTTAATTTAAATTTAGAACTTTAGGATTTGAAAACCATATACCATTTGACACATATTCCTAAATATATGGCCGCACGGGAGTGTAATCCTTACAAAACATAAACATACAAGGTGTTTCGATTTTTCTAATGAGACGTATATAATAACTTTGCATCTGAGAATAATAACAAACAATAACGATCTAATGAGATTTTATTGACTGACACATTTTTAACGCACTTCAGAAGACTAAAAATACGTTAAACGAAGCGAGACCACGCTATACGATGCAAATACGATCTCGGTAGGCTGCACTCTTCACACGCAAACATTCCCGCTCACAGAAGTCGTCACAGATTGCACTAAAACATTCCCTACGAACGAATGACATTGACTTTGACGTTCGAAATATAGCGATTGTAGACAGCTGTTATTGTTACAATTATTTGTTTTTTCTTTCTTCTGTGAGTTATTTAGTCTTATTAGTACTCGTCAACAATCAATGCATATTCAAAATTCCTACAGAAACCTAGCGATTTCAGTGATATTAGTAAATATTTCAGTGTTTTCTAGTTTTTAAAAAACATAACCTGTACATGTTTACATCAGTGTAAAACTAGAAAAGTTTCTATAAAATTGTGAAGAAAAAAGGTTTTAAGTGATTTACGTAAATAGTTAAGTGTTAATAAGGCACCGCAAATCATCGGTAAGTGTTGAAATATTCATTTACAATTAAAATACGGGGTCATAAACAGTTGTAATTGACATGTAAAGAAACTTAGGTTTTTGGGTACTCAGAATTCAAATATTAGTACAAATGTTATATATACATACTTTATTTGAGTTAACAGTTTATATTTATAATAATTTAACAGTAGCACAGCTAATATTTGGTTTATTAAAGTGTTAAATAACATTGGCAATCACGGAATACTAAATAGATCTTCAAAGTGCATTTTTGTTTTTTATGGTTGATTTAATATTTCTTAAGCTTTGTAGAAATAATCCGTCATTTTAGCTAGGCAAGCCAATTGTATATATCAGTATGCATTCAATATTTAAATTTCATTGCAAATATTTTCTTAACAACCATTTCCAGTTTGGGGGGTTCGGGGATCGGTTGACATTCTTTGTAACATTTATTCAAATAATGTAATATTCCAGTGTTATCACAATCGGTTAAATTCAGAGATATTTTACATATTTAAGATTCTACACATGTAACACCTAAATTAACAAAAAAATTTATTTGGTTTGTAATTGGCTCGACTAGCTGCTTGAATGATTGAGAGATGATGAAGGGAAGGATCACTAGGACTTTTGTTTATCCCATGGGCTCGGCCAATAATGGTTGACACACACCACTGTCATGAATGCACCTCACATACACTTATCTGAATGCAGTGTCCGCTGATCTAGACATATTCTTTGGTTCCCATACAGAACTCAAATACAAATGACACATTTTGCAGATGTATGGCACCCCAGCCTTGACTTGTACACTTCTAATTTTAAAAGTCTTTATCAAAAGAGTGACTTAATTACAACTTTTGAATATTTTGGTCTAGTTTATTTATACAAACACACAGGTAACACAAAATCGAATGAATGAAATGACAATTGTAATTTTTAGTTAGTAAAAAAAGAATGATCTTGTACTAACAAAAATGAAATTCTATTATTTTTCTTTAAATCTTTAGATTATTTTTATTTAGGATGTTATTTGAAACATCTTTTTTGGAAATACTGCAAGTTCACAAAAGTTCAACATAAATTCATTCAATTTTATGTAGTTTATAATTTTGTAATGCTGTAGAAAATGTGTACGTTCTGTGAGTGTTTCCTGTTAGCCTTTTTTAATGTAAAATGTATTTGCTTTAGACATGGTTAAAAGATTGTTGAAATAATTGGATTTGTAAAAATGTTTTGTTCATAGTTACAAATATTTTCATGATTATGTATATTTGCACTATTTTTTACGTATTTAGAGCTACATACATTTCTAAGTTAAGATATTTTATTGTGATTGAATATGAAGTTTATTTTTGTTTAAATGATTAAATATTTTAATGTGTCACAATTGAAATTTCTTTTAAACATATGTAACCCTTCTTGACTATCACACAAAATAGGTTCACCTGATGTTAAGTTACAGAAACCTGCCTGGTAATGAATACCATTCTTGATTACCTATCTGATATGGTAAGTATTTTATTACAGAAAATAATGAAGTTTCCAGAAAACAAGTTAAATTATTAAGTATTATAATGAGCTGCATTACAAATGATTACAGACAAAGTAGTAAATACAAAATGCACCACCAAAATAAATCATATTCAAAACAAAAAGATCGTTCCCTAATTTTGATTATTTGAAATTACAATGTGTCATGGAATATCTAGTATTGAGGTGATCTTATATATTGGAAGCTCGTAATCAGCTAATATTGGCTTATAAGATTACTTACATTGGAAATGTAGCTGTAAGCTCCCTGAATAAAAATGGAACTAATGGGTTAATTTAGAAAATATTTTAAGACAGACTTAGTGTTTAAAAGTCCTTCCCCGCACTTAATATAACAGTTAAAATATAAGGGGTTAAGAGGGTATGCTGTTGTCAAAGCGCCCATACAAACGTAGTCCAGTCATATTTTGAGTATTAAGCTATGAAAATCTATGAAATTTTCAAGACACAATCTAGAAACAAATGTCTGTGTCGGTGGTGAGTCAGATTTTCGTTTAAATATATACTTCCAGAGTTACAGGGCGTCAAAGTATTGTATTTTTCAGTAATAAAAAGCCCCAACTTTGAACCTGATTTACAAGAGTATGAATCAATTTAGAACAATTTGGAAAAACCACCGACATCTGAAATTTCATTAGTATACTGTATTAAAAAAATGGTTACATAATATACTGTATCCTTCAAATGATCCCTGGACTACGAAACATCCAAATAACGGGTGGATAACATCGCGTAATGTATGCTGTCTCACCGTACGCGCTCGGGTAGGATAGGGCTCGGAGAGGGACAGCTACAAAACAATGCAACCTTGAAACTGACCACATGGTCTTACCAACATAGCCTCTTAATGTTGAATTTCTAAAGTGAATTTGTAGTTTCTGGTAAAATGTATTTTCAGCTTGAAGAATAGTATTAAGTTTTATTAGAGTATTTTTATTTGTACAAAACTTTTGACAACTAATAATATTTATTTTAAAAAATTAGTAATTCAAATTTTTTGAACAATAGTAAGTTTAATT
The DNA here is from genome assembly GCA_910589575.2 of Carcina quercana. Lineage (NCBI taxonomy): Eukaryota > Metazoa > Arthropoda > Insecta > Lepidoptera > Depressariidae > Carcina > Carcina quercana. The sequence goes on from OU342436.1 coordinate 3,209,477, forward strand.
TATTTTTCGGAGTTTTGATTAATACCCTTTTAATGTTTTTACTTAAAATCTTAGATGTAAACTAGCATTTCTAGATTATTCTTAGCTAAATATTTTGGTCTTCTACAGGTATGAAAGAATTTTCACTTAACCATGTTGCACCTATGAAAAAAACATTCTACGAAAAGTTAGATACACTAATGAACCGTAAAAAAAGCAACAGCATTTACTTAATAACGAGAGATAGATATGATGACTTTATAAAAGAAATAAAAGAACTGAAAAGCAAGTGGAACAAGGACTTCAACGATTATAAAATGCTATCAAATTATGATGTTATAAATGTATGGGGAAAAGAGAGACTTATAAAACCCAAAGATGAATCATGTTCGAGTATTAAGTTTTATATATCGACCGATGAATTGTTTGGGGTATTGCATACAATGCATTTATTGTATCAGCATGCTGATAAGGATATCATGGATAGAGAAATCAAAACTAAATATTGCAATATTAATAAGGAAGTTATTAAAATTTATTTAGGTTGCTGTAAAGTTTGTGCGGGAACTGTGTAAAACGTTTTCACATTTGATGCACCTAGAACATTTACAATATAAAATAATTCAGTAACAGAACACATATTTATGCAGAAGTTTGTGTTCTAATTTACACTTGCAAATGGCATCTTTGTAATCATAATATTTTATAGGTTGTGTTAAAATAAAAAAATTGAAAACTGTCACTGTTTATTTTTATTTGTAAAATATTTTAACTAGTTACTAATCAGAATCAAAGTTCAGTCCTCTATCTTCCAAGGAAAAATAAGAAACTGAGGAAAAGAATGAAATTAGAAAGAGCTTTTTGCTTATATACCTGTTTCTACTACATTTCAACAAGTCTTTTACCGCTTAACTGGATAATACTTGCATCACTGTTTGAACATTCTCAGCTACAGCTATGAGCTAACATACTAACAAATGTAAATATACTATACAAGTGATCTTTAACAAAATCCACATTGAATTTACAGTGAAGTTCATGGTTTCACAAGATGGTGAGAGACTGCTGAATCTTGGCGAGTTCACGTTTACCCAACTGCGAGAAGAGGGCATGAGTCACTGGTCCTGCTACACCCACCACAAACGTGGATGTCCAGCCAAGGTCTACACAGAAGAATATAAGTTGGTCTATTCTAAGAATGTGCATAACCATCTGCCCACTGAATTTTTTGTATGATTGGGTGTGCAAAATTAGCTTAATGTGATATTTCATTGTAATTATTCTGATTTGTTCTGAGTATATTAGTTTTTTAATGTTAGAATGAAACAAAATATTGTGGAAATGATCAAATTAGTGCTGGATTGTAAAATAATTTAATGTTCAAGTTCAGTGTCTTGTAACTTGTATCCTTTACCTGTGCCTTGACTCTAAAATCCACATCTCAATGCTGTATTATATACAGTATATTATATGTGAAATAAACGTGCTATGTGGGTGCTAATGTTAACTATGTGATACCATGTTATATGATCTCTTAAAATATCTTGCCTTCTCTTATCTTGTATTAAATATTACTAAGTACAAAAGAGTGGCATATTCGTTTTGTGACTAGCGGTATTCCGTTCTGACGTATTCCAGATGCTCTCTAAAATAAATTTTGTAAATCAAAATTTGTTTTCTTTTTAATTAAAAAAAACGTTTTCAACATTACATACAACTTGAAAGAGTCATACAGGTTCTATGACAAATACCTGGAAAGTCAAAATATATGTACACTTTTTAGTACACAAATAAAACATTCACCATACAGCACTTTGACAAAGCAGTTCAAGAGAATGTCTAAGGTTGTTAAAACATCTACATTAATGTGTTACAAAGTAGCTATCCTGTCAGCCAGAAATGAGTAGCTCAGCAGAAGTATAAAGATTCGAAAGCCACTGACTACTAGCAACTAAATGTAACATATTTTCTTGCAGGAAAAGCGTTCTTCATCCAATCGCTCCGTGGGAAACCTCTGATCGTCTTCAACAACTACTCCTACTGCAAACATTCCATCAGAAATAGCATAGTCAGATGGACGTGCTCGACGCACTCCTACAAGTGCTGCAAGGCCGTAGTGAAGACCCATGGGTGCCACATCATTGAGGTGAAGGGGACCCACAACCACGATGCTGCAGAGCTCCAGATCAATAGACCCAAGCCAGGGTTCCACTACACTTTAACGGAACAGTTGGTGAAGAAATTTAGTGAGGATTCCAATGAAAAATGAAAAAAGTCCTTGTCTTTTTTGCTTCCAGATAAAGGTTGGAACAAAGAAATGTATGTCAATGTAGGCCTTTTTAAATTATTTGCGAGACTCTATATGCTTGTTTTATAAACCAAATAGTGTATCAAGAGAAATGTGGATTAAGCGCATCGATCAAATATTTGAATTTGGAGCTCTCGACCCTTCGCCTTGGCGGCTTCGGGACATTGTTGATTATACCTGTTTTACTCGTATGATTTTAAAGGTTTTCGTAAACTACTAAATATTCTATGTATTTATTTGTTTATTTTCAAGTCTACCATTAACTAATGTCAGTTTTTATCACACTAGTCAATTGAACGTCCATATTTTTAGTATTGATAATGTGGCGATTATTTTAAGCTGATCATTATTCGACGAAAAAGGTCAATTCCTGTACATTACTACATAGTGGGTACTATTAAAAGCACATTTGATCATTTGAGGGCAGCACTTCGATGCTGTGCTATCCTTTTAAAAAGATATTTCTTTTTTACATGTTGTTTGCTCGTTAGGGGTAAAAAGTAGCCTATATCCTGATCTGTGGCTGTTGGCGTGCGTGCCGAATCAGTAAAAAAGATGAGTTCAGCCGTTGAGACCTGAAAACGCAACAAACACAGATGGACTGACAAAGCTACTTTTAAAATAGCAGTGGGATAGAACGTTCTCCGTTCCAAATCACCTGACTCGAAACATAGAAACTAGAACTACTGGTAAATTTTAACCATCTCCAATAGCATATTCCCTATACAGTTGAACTCACAATCTTGATGTTGGATTGTTAAGTTCTTACCCTATGGTGGTAGGGCACTTTTCTTTGCTCATCTGGCTAGATTATATACCATCATATTATGTAAGTCTGCCACCAAACAGCGAGTTTAATGGCACCGTTGTATTCCATTGTAAAGGTAACAATAGATAATATTAAGGTCAATCGATTATGCAAACAAAAAAGCATTTTACCTGTACAGTACTATCTGATGTATTGTCATAGTTTATTCATTTGTTCATTTAAAATTTCGGGTCACGTGTCAAGAATGGTCTGGTCAAGTGTGACCCGTGTATCCTTACTGCATGTATACTCGAGTACAAAAATATGTATCCACGTTTGTACCATGTCACATTCACTCTTGCATGTTTCTAAGTAGTGTGTTGAAGGAAATGTCAACTAAAGGTTAATGTGACATGGTACAAATGTAGATACATATTTTTGTACTCAAGTGTACATACAGGTGTATTGCAGGCCCTTTCGACGGTTCCAACTCAAGAGTTAATTACATGCCTCTGGATTTCTCTCCGAATGTATCAACTGCATTGAGATGACTATTAATTTTATTACTTCAATTCATGAATAGTATTAGTAAAACACAAAACATTGCCCTTAGATTGTATAACGATTATCAAAGTATTAGGAAATAGCTATAGGAAAATGCGTAGTTATTCGAGCTTGAATAATTACGTAGCTGTGACAATTTCTACATTAATTTAAAAGACTTTGACCATATCAATTTAAGTTTGTGATATACGTTTATATTTTAAGGGAATTTTGTTTTAAGCTAGCGTTATTTAAATAAAAGATGTAACGAAGTATTTTCGGTCTCAAATAAATAAATGTGTGTCTAGAACAAAGAATAAATTGTAAACTAATTTGTAATGATGGAATTGTGAAAAGCATTGTATAGGTATTTGTGTAACTATTAGGTGCTTACGTATGACTTTGCTAATTTGTAGTAATTTATGTGATAATTTGTGTAATAATGGTTTTGTACACTCGAGTTTAAAAGTATATATTCACTTTTTTACCATGTCACATTCACCCTTGCTTGTTCGTATGTGATGTGTTGAGGGAAATGTCAATGAAAGATGAAAGTGACATGGTTCAAAAGTGGATACATATTTTTGCACACGAGTGTACCTGTGCATCCATCGAGTGTTCCTATTGCGGTTTAAAAGATACAGACCTGTGACAGTTGGACGGACGGACGGACGGCACCTTTTGGGTACGACATCTTACGAATTGGCAATTTCATTAGTAAGCATTTAATTTTAGACTGAGATGAGATATAATAATCTGAGGGGGTAGATATGTTAGTGGTTTTGAATTAATTTATGCGTTAACAGAGCGACAAGCGCAAATATCTTTTCAACCGACTTAAAAAAACATGGAGGTTCCCAATTTGAATAAATATTTATTTGTATGTTACGCGATAACTCCGCCAATGGTGAATCGATTATTGTTTGGTAAAGCATATTTTAGAGGTGGCCCCATATAAATGTTACCGAAATTGATTGATCAAAAACCAAATGTATATATACCTAGATAATTCTACCTCTAAGGGTGAACATTTTTAAGGAGTTGAAGTCGGTTTTTAGTTATTTTTGAACGCGTTAGTTATGATTAATTTAGTTTTTATGAATCCAATAGTATTTTAGTTTCCAGTACGATCTCAAAATTATTATTATCTAGTCGATTCATTAGGGGACTATGTATTAAATATTGTACTTACCTAAGGGTATTTTTGTTTGTATATGTATATGACTTACACTCGTATGTATATTACATATATGTACTAAGATGGATCGTGAAAGTTTTGTGTTGTATATTATTGTTTGAGATGAATCATAGTTTGCTCGGGTTAAAGGTAGAAAATTGTAACAATATTGTAAATGATAAGTAATTTATTATACTCGTATCGACTGTTTTATTCTAAATTTCTTTTTTATTAAAAATTCTTTACAAAACAATGATTTTATACGATTTGCGGGCTAAAAGTAAGGAAAGCTTTTAGTTTTTACGGTTTATCATTTTTTTACTACTTTACATCTATAGGAGTTGTATATTTACTTTACTTAAATTTTTAAAATCCAAAACTGTTACCCAGAAACCCTCTTATAATCGTGTATGAAACATGAAACATTGATGTTTGTTTGTGTCTCTACTTTAATTTTCAACCGACTTCAAAAAGGAGGAGGTCCTCAATTCGGCTGTATGTTTTTTTGCATGTATGTTACGCGATAACTCCGCCAATTGTGAACCGATTTTGATGATTTTGTTTTTGTTTGGTAGAATATACTTCAGAGGGGGTCCTATTAATTTTCAAAATTGATTGAGCGCTTTTTGAGAAAAAACAAAATTTTTAAAGAAGTCGGTTTTTTGTTCTTTTTGAACGCGTCAATTATACTATACATTTATTGGATTATTGAGATCCTAGGCTACATCCCCGCGAGGGTTTGTCGTCCATTGTACACAAGCAGAAGGCATAGCAGCCCCCAGAAAACTAGATCGTGGGCAGGCGTGGCTCACGCTGCGTGAAATTTTCCACGTGCGTAGGCGCGGGGCAGTCCCGCGTGCGTAATGAAATTCGCACGATCTTAAAACACCCTATATATTTAGATATCATTGTCAAATATAACCACTAAATTGAATTGAGTGTCGTTTGTTAATTTCTAGAGTACAATAAAATTATTCTGCAAGTAATTAAATCGCGATAAAAAGTATTATTGCAATAATAATACCCACAAAAGTATGTCAAATTGTGTCGTATTTCGAATCTGTCATAATCATAAAAATAAACTTTCAGAAACATAATCTTCCATATGAAATCTTCCATACGTCTATAGAGGCTGTTTAATGTTTATATAGGATTCTGGGTCATCGGTTTATTCACGGTTCTGGATAATCTCATTCTACATAATTGTGAATAACATGAATTTGGGTAATAGTTTTTATTCAGTATTCTGGTTGTTTTAGGCTACATATCCGTGTAATATTATTGTGTGTGAATATAGAATGTAATATTTAGTGCTGTGACTTTGGGTTTTGTAATCTATCAGTAGTATGTAAGAATCAATCCACAATAAACTCTTTTTATTTCATTTTTGCGTCTCTTTCTCTCTATAAAGTGTTACTTTACGTTCCTAATTTGTTTTTGAAATTGCATAACTTTTAAAGTTTTATGTATTATGGGAAATTTTAAATCTTGATAATGTAGCAGCATTAAGGTTAATAAGTTGAAAAGCGAAAATAGACCTAAATAATAGTTTGTTACCTTTATCATAATATTCGTGAATTTTGTTAATGTTTAAAAAAATAGAATGAAAAAAATCTTACAAAAAGAAAAATTGTCAATCTTCAACTATTTTATGTTCCAGTGAAATACACTTGGTCGAGGCTTGGCCGGAAGCAACTGGTGGTAAATGGATTCAAATACTCCCTGCACTACGCCAGAAATGAGAAAGAGCGCTGGCAGTGCAGTCGACGGAGTTTTTTCGGATGCAAGGCCGTGGTACACACCTCAAGAGGGCGAATCTTTCTCAGAACGACAAATATAAATCATAATCATGCGCCTGGACGGCATAGATATGATAATATTTAAATTCTCAATGTGAAGAAGGCTATGTAACATGTGACAGCTTATTTCTTGGTTTATACGAGTTTAGTATATAATATAAGCTATCGAGTGATAAAAAAACGAGTGACACAACAACAGATTAATCTAAAAGTATCTCATTTATCATAGTCGTCCTTTCCTACATAAGTTAAGTGATATAAATAATAATAATTAATTTAAGTAAGTATGGCTTGGACAGTTTTTTTGTCGGCTGATTGGTAAGCTACCGCCATGCACAATTGCACAACCACTATTTGATTAATGACCGTCACGCACATATTCTGTTCTGTTTTGCTCTACCTAGAATGTCCCGAAATGTTTATTGCTTGTTCGGGTCGGTAGGTGTGTGACGATGGTTACATTTATTTAGGGCCATCCGGCTTCAATTCTGCTTAAATCAGAAAGATAAAGGTAAACCTATGATGCTCGTCAGACAATTTTGATTTCGAACATTCCACCTTTAGAGGCATGCAAATATTTTAAATTGTTAAATATTTTAAATGGTTTGAACAGAGCAGAATCGGTAGGTGTGGGACGAAGCTAATTGTAAGTATACCGCCGAAAAGCAGTGTTAATAGCAGTGTTGTCATCCTGTAATGAATGACAACTTAGAGTCTCATTGTCTTGAGGCTTATGGGTGAGCACGCTTTCCATCCAGCACGCTTTTATATGGAAGGCCAAGCGTGAAGCCATTGTACATAAAACAAAGAATCACACAAACCAATAATATTAATAAAAGCACGGCACATTATCCTCCTACCAGAATATTCGGATAATAAAATATAGAGAGAAATAACGTTGTTTTTTTAACGCCCTACCGGAGCGGAAGTAATCCGCCAATATTTTGGATGTTTGTGTCTATTTAAAATGAATCTTGTGAGGTAGTTGGACATTATGTTTTGTAAATACAGGGTGTATAATAAAGCGGGGAAATAACTGGGAAGTAAGTTGACATGGCGCAGTCGGTAGGATATGAACCTACGCTCCCAATCGCTCTAATTTTGAATCGGAAGCCTTAGTCTTGTTCTTGCTAAAGTACGTTGCTTTAATGCATGTAATACTATATTGATTTACGTTGGTAATGATGAAGTAGATGTTTGATGTGATAATTTTGATGGTTAACTAAAGAAATAATTTTAGGATCAACATTATTACAGCAATTACCTTATTTGCCAGGTGCAAAATGTTGAGTAAAAATTGAAGACGAAGACAACGGAAGCTACAACATTTTTCGATTTTTATTGCTTATATGCTTGTCGATTATATGCTTAGTACGACTATTAACTTTCGATTGACGCGATAAGTATAATGAATCCCGGAGACATCACTTCCTTCTTGCAATTAAAGATGAAAATCATATTAGATTTATTTTGACTCGAACTGCTTCTAGTTACAGATTGATGATATGGAGATTGAAGGTTTAAATACCGGCAGAAACAAAATAATAAAAATCACATTTATTTGCTTCGCAATGTTTTTACATTTTAGAAAATCGCTTAATCCTAGGATTTCGTGACTGTGAAGACTGGCTTCTGAACTTAGCCCCAGGAAAAAAGGGCTATGGACAGTCGAGACAATGGCTATTCGTTCTTTTGAGGACCCAGAGTTCTACGATATGCGCTGCGTATGGCCACTGGAGGGAGGGGTTTAGTGGGTAAGACTCCCATATAACCCAGCTCTTCCCCTAAGGAGTCGGGGTACCTTGTGAAGATCTTCGTTAAAAAAAAGGATCCCCTGTGCTACAGGAACCAGTGCTTCTACCATGAGTTTATGCAGACTACACACGCTATAGTTAGCTATCGCTCTGTCCTTGTCTGACTTGACTGAGCAGCATTTATGATAGTTTTCGATATACATACACTGGTCTCCACCACCGGACATTTAAATATGTAATTTTTAAAATATATCAATTATTCGGTCTGGTTAGGGATTGGTAACTCACTATTACGTGAGATAAATGCAAAGTAAGCAGAGCAGACCCGTCTAATTCCTTCCTAATTCCACAGGAAAATGTCCGATATGCAGTGACGTCACCAACGGAATCCATTACGGCGTAAGTACGTGTGAATCCTGCAAGCAGTTCTTCAAGCGAGCTATCATCCAAGCGAAGTCCCTTACCTTCAACTGCGTTTATTCTAAAAACTGTATGTTGAATACCTTTACGAGGTCTCGGTGCAAATACTGCAGGTTTGAACGATGTATCGAAGTGGGAATGAATCCGATGTTTGTGCGGAAGAAAAGAGAGAGGGGTGGGAGGAACATTGCATATCAAGTTATTAAATCAGAAGGCTCACTGTAGCTAAATGCTTCCTCTCTTATTATCTAATGGCATGCTATTAGACGTATTGATAGAAAACTTTGAAAAAACTACTTCTTACGAATTATATTAATTTTAACTTTTGCGTTTGGAATATATTGTTTATTGTATTTTATACGAATTTTGTAATAACACATCTATATTCTCATTTTTATCAATGTGGTGGGTAGATAATAAAAATATGTATTTGTTAGCATGTAATGTAGTAAAAACATTACGTTAATATCTCATGACGTGCTGTTGTAAATGTATTGTCATTTTTATTTTGAGAAACATCAATATTTCCCTACCCTGAGGCAGAGCTGGTGAGAGACTTAATGTCACGGCCCCTTATAGATTAGTTTCGGATAACGTACATGTTTTGTATAACTGACGTTCGGATTTTGATCAGACGTGTCTGGGAGTAAAGCCTCTGCACCGAGACGACTTTGGTTGCAATATTTACCATGTTAGTGTTAGGTAAATGGACTTTCTGAGTAAATGCAGTAATATCTACGACGCTTAACAATGGAGTGCCTTTGGTTTGAGACTGAGGTTCGATTTCTTCGTTAGTTTGACGAGTTGTGGCTGGCTGTGCTTCCTCATCGTCACTGATGATAAAATGAAATGAAAGTAATGCTTTTTTGAATGATATACTGACCCTGACTAGTTCTCTGCTGAAATGAACAGATGCGAGAGATACGATGTTTGAATAAATTAGATGAAATTATGTATTTTAAAAAAAATTTGTTTTTAAAAAAAAGTTTGACGTGCATTTGATTTGAATTCTACTTATTTAGCACTTAAATTTATAAATACAAATGATTTATAAATCATTTGAATCTTATTAAACATAGTTTTAATTTATAACTAGTATTTAAGATTGTATACCAGTTTTGTATATTTGTAAGGCTTATACATCGCCGACGTTTCAGTCGCTTTGCTGTTACTATTAGTACTGTTTACAAAGATGCGTATCTTCTTTCGTCCGTGTGGGAATTGGTAGTAGGACATTTAAATCTCAGATTAGCAACCACAGTCTAAATTAAATGTACTACCGGATGATAATGCACGACAGTTTGCTGGTAGCAGTAAAAAATAAATAAAAACTATAATCACAAACATTTGTGATTCGCTGTGTGTAAAGACTATGTAGTATGTAAATGTTAGTAAAAGTATATTAAAAAAAATTGGAATACGATGAATCGATTGTCTGTAAAATTATACAATCAGAAAAAAATAATAAAACTTGCCCAATTTACGCCTGAAATCATGTTACTTATTTGTATTGTTATACCCGTAATAAAGCTTTTTATCTACGCATATCGACGTGTTTTTATACCCTGAATATAATATTGACATTAAGAGTGTTAATATTAGCTCACCGAAAAGCCTCATTTTATAGAGACATCACTTACTGTAAGATGACATAAATATCTACCTTAAAATTTTCACTATTATGACTGATTAAGCCTTTTGAATTATATCCACGATATATAAAAGTGTGATTTAAAAGGGCAAACGCTTCTGTCTGCTGCTATTTGTCTTACTTCCCTAGATGCTATTTTTACAATCTTGTCAAAATTTGTCGTTGTTGGCTGTCTTGTTTCAGGAGTAATTCCCCGGTACAGCTGGTCGAGAGCCGGTAACGCTATCATAATGCTGGGGGAATACCGCTTCAAGAAACGCTCCAGGCACACCAATCAGAAGCAGGAGGTCCATTGGGTTTGCAACAAATGCGACAAGGGGTGCAAGGCGAAACTTACCACCGTCAACGATGCTATTGTCAAACTTAATAACGTGCATGACCACGATGGGCAAAGGAAGGGGAAATGACGGCTCCTTGTCATTATGTTGGTACACGGTCAATAGCATCTGCTGCGTAAATCCAATGTTGGGTGTGAGCATAGTCCATAGTCTGTTCACGTTAAACGGGTTTTCAATGAGAGTGGCCATAGTAATTAATACCTTCGCCATGTATGGCTGACATGGTAAGCAGTAAGATGGTGTTGGCAGCAATCCGCCTGCCATTGGTGATTACGGCAAATATACTCAGCAGCCCTCATTCGTTCTTAAAAGCTTTTATTTAACTTGCAATGTGTGTATGTATGTATGTTCGGGTTCAAATCTTGCAAGCTGAATTAGAAGCACTTCCTCTTATCCTAGGGAGTTGAAATTTTGCACGTTGGTTCAGTTCCGATGACAATGCGTTTTTTTTTAAATATTTCCATAGAATAATTACCAAAATCAGGTCGGAATTGTTATAGTAATTGCTGCTTAATCGATACATTATGCATTCATGTTTAGATATTGTTGATAGGAACTGCGCACAAAGGATTTGATTGCGGAGGAATGTAGAAAAGAGCGAATGAGGGCGCCATTGTCGCTCTACGGACTCTTAAGTAGATTCTGCTGCCAGTATTCAAACTTTTTCCAGACAAGCAAATAAGGCATGCACAAGTACATAGCTAATGTCAATTTTTTGAAATTGATAGTTTCTCCAATGGAAAATGAAGTTCCCAAGGCACGCGAAACATATTGACACACGTAATATCGACAAAGCTCCCGCCTGATCAGTTTCAAAATCAAGTTGCTTGCATGTCGCGATCTTAGCTAGACCCGCCTTTTCTTTTTTTCAATAAGGAGAGACGAAAACGCTTTTGTTTATGAGTTTTTATGACTTTTAAGGGTCCATTGTAGTAGTTAGTTATAGTTTAGAGTCATTTTATCATGCATCATTGTGGCGTCCAACTTGCAGGACTTTCAAATAAATGCTTTCTTGTTCTTTATAGTTTTATGATTTATCCCAAACTGGCAAGGCGGAGCAGCCCGAGACACGACTGTATTCGAAACTGACCCTAATGATGGTCAGGCGGGAACTTTGTCGGTAGTACATATAGAAACTGTCTGCTTAAATGTTTTTTTTGTGTGTGTGATTTGTTACGAAATCAGATGTTTTTTTATAGCAATTAAGGCCTGCTTTAACTATAAGTAAACTTATTATTTATGTACCAAAGAAGCAATCCTAACTCCACGATGGATTTCCTGCAACGAGACTTCCCATCAATGCATGATAGTTTAAGGAATATTCCAGATCTTAATCCTTTTAATTGTAATTTTAAATTGCTAAAAATTTTATTTAATCCAAAAATTATCCGAATTCGGAGTAAAATAAAATAAAAATTCATCGTACGAATGTTGGTAGTACCTACATTGTTAATTTAAATAATATAATTATTTAATAATGTTTGTAAAGGTTAATAAATATGATGAAGTACAAAAGCATGCATTGACCCTGTTATCACGCCATTGCAAACATCTGTACCACCACAATTTCGCATACCGTTCGCAAAACATAATTTTCAAAGTTTCGATGCTTTGGCACTGTGCTAGCTTGAAATTATAGACATGAAATTCAGTTACATACTATGTAATATAACTCTTATAGCAAACTGTGACATACTCTAGAAAAAATAAATGTACTACATATATGTAGGTCTAACGCATAACTGAGTCTGTTACAGAGGTATGGGAGGGTGTGTTATGCGTCGTTTGACGTTTAGTAAAACACCCTCCCGTACCGCTCCCATAACTCAGGAACATACTTGCATTATGCGTTAGACCTGCAATTTAATATTAAGTTATTATTAATACATTCCGAGTGTTTTAATTGTAAATGTAATAAAAGTACGTAAATTAATAATAATTAGATGAAAATGTTCATGAAGAAATAAAACAATATTAAGTTTCACATTAAAATATTTATAGCTTGTTAATGAACAAATAGTATAATAATTTATAAGTATCTGATCCTAGGATTGATAGATTGATCTGATGAGGATTTAGGATCAGAATAAAGACGTTAGCTTTTCTTAGTTCGTAGAAATAAGTTTAAAACTGGCGTTTTGTTTAAATAATAAAGTATTTTGAGAACTAAAAGTCAGTCATCACAGTCAAGCATTTCTTCAGTATGTTGGCACCTTCAATTATTGATAAACGAAACTTCCGACAGTGACGGGTGGCGCTACTGTACTATGGAAAGTATAGCTTTGAGCGTACTATTCTGTGAGCACGTAACTTCTAGTTCTTAAAATAGCCGTCGCCAAAGTTACCCTTGTTCTCTTGTACATTCTATTCTGTTCGTCTACCATAAGTTCAGGCACGTTGAAACAAACTATCGCTCTGTCCTTGTCACCTGTTGGAAGTGTTCGGTAGCGATCGTTTGCGTGGACTCTTGGCACATAATTAATATAGTAAGTACTAAAGAACGATCGTTCACCGCCTCCCGCTGATCTGCGATACCTCACTTCCCCCGTAAGAAACTGGTGCAGAAAATGCCCGTTACTTACGTATGGTGCGTGCTACTTACACATGCGCGTATACAAACGTTATCCGTTCGATGTGTGCCGATATCACGACATTTGTTCGTAGTGTCTGGTCTGTTCTCGTGGTAATACACTTCAAGTGACATATAAGTATATTTCAATATAACATTCAATATAATTCAAACATAACATACATACGTCAATGAGGGATTTCATATTTTCGCTATTATGTGTTATTTATTTATTTTTGTGATCGAATAGATTTCATATTTGGACTTTAAGATTGTAATCTGACATGTGCAATATTCTTAAAAATTCATTTTTTTGTAAGATTTTTTCCTACTAAGAAAAGGCAAAACACCATACAACCATGTCTTTGATAATGATGTTCTCTCTTAGAATTTTAAGGTTATATAAATAAGGCCGAAGCTATTTCTTCAGTTTTCTTAATAAAATGTATAATGTTATTTTATCGCTTGTTTTGACGATTCTTGACGAGAATTTCAAAGGTCAGCCTTGGTTTCAACATAATTCGAAATTAAAAAAAAAAAATTTCAATCATTTAACCACCATTATAACACATAAAACAGTATTATTAACGAATTACTAAAATTTCAATGAACCACCATTTTTCAAGTTCCCGTCAAGAATCCTCTTAAAAATTCAATTTGAATTATGTATTATTTGAATTATATTAGAGGCGACGTGGAAAGTATTAAGGGTAGACGAAAAAATTAAGGTATAAAACTGTTGCCGACGCCGAACTTCTTAGAATAATTGTCTATGAAGCTTTTTATTCTTTTGTTTTTTATACGTTTAGTTTTTGTTTTTACAGTACATTCATGGAACCCAAAAATGGTGGTTTTATTTAATATATTTTACGCCCGTAAATAACATTGGTGTCAGAAGTGGGATATATTAAATAACATTGGTGTCAGAAGTGGTGTATATTAAATAACATTGGTGTCAGAATTGGTGTATATTTGATGTGCTAGTGCAATATTGTGTTATAGTGCGCGGTAATAGTGCGTTTTAATAGTTTTGCAGTGTAATATGGTGCTAACTCGAAGCCAAACAGGCGAAGCCGCAAAAGTGGAGCGCCCAGGCGCTGTTGTAGAAGAGGCTCAAGCCTCAACTGCGGGACCTTCGGGTATCGCGGGGCCTATGGGCACAGTTGAAACGGCGGCCGCCGCCGGCGGCACGCCCTGTACGCCCGTCTCTTCTCGACCAGAATCCACAGCTAGTACTTCGTCTAGCACCATTGTAAAACAGCTTGCCGCTAAGGCGCGGCATGCGCGTCTCCTTGTAATAGCTGAAGAGGAGAAGGAGCGCGCTGCAGTTGCCGCTCGCACCGCCGAGCGCAAACGCGCCGTGGCGGAGCTAGAGCTGCAAGCGGAGCTTGCGGCCATTGAAGCCGCTTCTCGTGGAAGTCGCGCCTCCAGTCGAGCCAGGGTAGAGGATTGGTTAGACACGACACAAGTCATGTTTTCAGGTAACCACGGCGTGGAAATGAGCGAGCTAGCGTGCCCGCCATTACCATTGCCGTCTCCGCCCTCTGGCAGCGCCAATAAACACTCACTAAATAGAATAGGCACACAAACACAAACTTGTAACAAAAATAAAATACTAGATAGTGGTCAGGCTACACAAAATGAAGAACAAGACTTCAAGGCCACCCTCGTGCAAATCCTCAAGAAGCTAACGGACAATAAGGTTGGTGATTGTTCTAAATCCTTAGATTCGCGCTTGCCGCTGTTCGATGGGCGCGTCACTGAGTGGCTTCTCTTCCAAAAGTGCTACGAAGACTCAAAGGCGGCGTTCACTGCAGCAGGGAACTTAGCAAGGCTAAACGCTGCGCTTCGCGGCTCAGCACGTGAAACCGTTAGTAGTCTCATTATTTCTGCGCAAGATCCTGATCTCGTCATGATGGAGTTGCAGCGAAGGTTTGCACAACCAGAATTCATCATCATGCATGAAATAGCGTCGATACGTGCTCTACCCAAGCTACCCAATGAGGTTGGTAAAGAACTAAATATTTTCGCCTCTAAGGTTAGGAATTGCGTAGAGTCTATTAAACTGATGAAAAGAACAGAGTTTTTATCTTCACCAGAGCTCTACACTGCGGTGTTGGTAAAATTGACACCGTTGTTGAGAGCTCGATTTGTCGACTACGCAGCTCCTAAACTTAATAGTGGGAAAACCAAGATCGAGCTGATGGCAGAATATCTCTCTCAAGAGGTGAGTTTGCATCTGCAACTGGCTTTCATACCCGATTTGCATCTTGACAAACATAAATCAGACAAATGTGTCAAAATTCATTCTTTGAACGATGTCATTTTGAGTAAAGAGGTTGGTGACGAGGAGATTAAACATGTGAGTACGCAACGGTCTTCCTCTATATACCCAGGCAAAACAGCGACATCTTTTCGAAAGTCCTCGAACTCTGTAGCTACTGTATGCTCCCTTTGTAAAGATGGTTGTCATTTTCTGATTGACTGTAAGAAATTTCTAGTTCTGAGCGTTGACGACAGGTGGCAGTATGTAGTTAATAATAAAATATGTAGGAAATGCCTTAGGCCCGCCTCTCACAACGTGTATACATGTAGGCGCATGCCTTATTGCAAGGCTCCTAGTTGTCATCGAGCTCGTAGTCATCACACGCTTCTTCATCGAGAACCAGAATGTTCTAATCACTTTGACTCTACATGTGTCCCATCTTCGTCTGTAGCACAGCCGAGTACTTCATTGAAGAAAGATTTCCCTGATGTGTCAGTGGCACATTCTTTCCCAGACTGCTCGCAGCTGTTGCCGGTGGTACTTAAGGTGGTACCTATCACAGTATCTGGTCCTCTAGGTAGCGTGGCTACGTACGCGCTGCTGGATGACGGTTCCACGGCAACACTAATAGATGAAGAAGTCGCAGCAGCTGTTGGTGCTCGGGGTCCTACTTCATCTATCAAGGTAAACTGCATAGGCGGTCTTTCAAAAGAATCTGAAATAAGTTTTGTCGATGTGACCGTAAAAGGTCAAAATAGTTCGGATTCACATGTGCTCAGAAATGCACGGGCTATTTCAAACCTGGGCATACGACCTCAGTCTATTTCTCTCGATGAAATTAAGGCTTTTACTCACTTGGCCGACATAGCACCTACGCTTTGTTACGAAAATGCAAAGCCTACAGTTTTGATCGGAGCCGATAACTGGCATCTTACGATTCCATTGTCAGTGCGTCGTGGTACTCGTCATCAACCGGTAGCAGTCGAAACTCTACTCGGTTGGGTCCTATTCGGTTACACTTCGAGTAAAACCGCTCCGGTCGACATTTTTAATCACGTAACAATGTCTCATAAAACTGAAAATTCTTTAGACGAACTTATAAAACAACATTACAGTCTGGACTCTATTGGCATTACGAAAAAAGACTTTCCCTCTGAAAACGACAAACGTGCGTTCAACATTTTGCAAAGAACTACATGTCGCTTAGATTCAGGTCGTTTTTCTACCGGTTTATTATGGTGTGCTGATAATTTGAATGTCCCGGATAGTTACAATTTAGCACTGTCGCGCTTTCGGTCTCTCGAAAGGAAGTTTGAAAAAGATCCAGTATACGCAAAATTATACCGCGATAACGTAAATAGCACTATTGAAAAGGGTTACGCTGAACTTTGTGATGCCCCACCGAATCCTGACGGTGTCAAATGGTATTTGCCGCACTTTGGTGTTATTCACCCTCAAAAAAAGAAGCTGCGGGTGGTACACGATGCCGCCGCCAGAGTTATGGGTGTTAGCCTTAACTCATTATTATTGGCCGGACCTGATCTATTGCAACCACTGCTGGGAATCCTAATGAGATTCAGGGAAGGTTTAGTGGCGCTTACAGCAGACATTAGGGAAATGTTTCCGCAGACCAGGATTAGGGTAGAGGATCGCGATGCGCAGAGATTTCTATGGCGTAATACATCAGAAGAGCCTCTGCGTGAATTTAGAATGTCCTCGATGATTTTTGGTGCTGTCTCAAGTCCCTTTACAGCAATTTACCTAAAAAATCTTAACGCTGAGGATCATAGGCATTTGTTCCCGCTGGCGGCTGAAGAGATCATCACTAACCACTACATGGATGATTATTTGGGTAGTCTAAATACTGTGGAGGAAGCAGCTCAGCTAGCTCACGACATTGTAGAGGTGCACTCTCGTGCTGGATTGGAGATGCGGTCGTGGGTCTCAAACTGCAAGCAAGCACTTTCACGGCTTTCCCCTGAAGCTCGGGCTCCCGAAGTTCGTGAAGTTTCTTTAGGGCCGTCCAGCGAGCGCGTTCGTGTTCTGGGTGTCACATGGAATATATGCGATGACTCTTTAGTTTTCTTACGAGACTTACGTGATCAACCAGATCTTTTTACGAAACGGTCCATGCTCTCACACTTAATGAAGGTTTATGATCCTCTAGGCTTTCTAACGCCAATAATTATCCGCGGACGCATTTTGTTTCAGCAGACCTGGAAATTGGTAGCTGACTGGGACTCTATCCTTCCGGAACGTTTTATAGAATTGTGGAAGTCATGGTTCCGAGACTTAGTGGATCTATCTGTCGGGTCTATTCCACGTTGTTACGTAGATTCTAATGATCCTTGCGAGATTCAGCTCCACGTTTTTGCCGACGCGAGTGAGCTTGCGTATGCTTGTGTGGCTTATTGGCGCTTTCAATACCTTGACAAAAGCATAAAGCTGGCTTTGATCGCTGGCAAGGCAAGACTTACTCCTTTGAAGCCAGTCTCTATTCCACGTTTGGAATTACAAGCAGCCCTTATTGCCACTCGCCTGGCAACTTATATCCTGGAAGCTCACAGATACACAGTCGCATCTACTGTCTTTTGGAGCGACAGTGTAACCGTACTGAGATGGCTTCGAAGTGATGCTCGAACATTTAAACCTTTTGTGGCCCATAGAGTGGGTGAAATTCTAGAGACAACAAAAGGACATCAATGGAGATATGTCCCAAGCTCTTTAAACGTTGCCGATGATGCTACCAAAACTAAATCTAAATTCGAAATTTCGTCACGTTGGTTTTCTGGCCCTGAATTTTTGACCAAAGCCGCGGCAACTTGGCCTAAGCTACCGTTCGATGAGCTCAACTTTCCACCTGTTCTGGATGAACTGAAACAAACAGAGCAGGTGGGAGTTATTGAAACCGCTGTATCGCTACCTTCACCGGTTGTGGCAGATATATCGCATTTTAGCGATTGGTTGCGTTTACTTCGCGCTACAGCTAGCATTTTTTTGGCTGCTAGATTATTTCGGCTTAATTTGGTTCAGACTATACCTCAAAATTACAAAATTCTAAATTCTTCTGATATGGATAAAGCGGAAAGAAACCTGCTCCTCAAGTCTCAACTGGATTCGTTTCGAGAAGAATATGAACACTTAAAATCAAGCTCTCCGTTTCCCAGCAGAAGTCCACTACGCAAATTGGACGTGACTATAGATGAAAACGGACTTCTAGTTTTATCCGGGAGGACTGCAGCTGTTCAAGTAAAATCTGTTCGACCAAATCCGATTGTATTAATTGCCAAGCATCCCGTCACGCAACTATTGATTGGCCATTATCATAGAAGATACGCTCACGCCAATATAGAAACAGTCGTAAACGAAATGCGTCAGAAATTTTACATTTTTGGATTGCGACCAGCTGTGCGGCGCTTTGTAAAAGCATGCTATTGGTGCAGGATACACAGAGGTTTGCCGTCTACTCCACCAATGGGAGATTTGCCTGCGGATCGTCTTGCCTTCGGCAGTAAGCCATTCACATTTACTGGCTTAGATTACTTTGGCCCTATCACTGTGACAATTGGACGGCGTAGAGAAAAGCGATACGTGGCTCTGTTTACCTGCCTAACGATTCGAGCGGTCCATTTGGAAGTTGTGAGTAGCCTTTCATCAGATTCCGCAGTTATGGCTTTACGTCGCTTCGTGGCCCGGCGCGGCTGTCCTACACGGATATATTCTGATAACGGCACAGCTTTTGTTGGAGCAGATACAACTCTCAAACATCTATATCAAGTGGATATGCAAACTGCAGCAAGTACATTACGTTTTGAGTGGCGCTTTATTTCCCCAGCCTCACCGTTCATGGGAGGATGCTGGGAGAGTCTCGTCCGTACCGTGAAGGTTGCGCTGAATGCGACGCTAAAGGAACGCTCACCTAGTGAAGAAGTTTTTTATACGCTTTTGTTAGAAGCGGAGGCGTTGGTAAATTCGCGGCCCTTAACGCACGTTTCCACGGAACCAAGCTCCGAAGAGTCCATCACACCGAACCACCAGTTGGGGCAATCATCGCCATATTGGCCACTTGCTCGGGTCGATGACACAGATCTTATTCGAAGGGTAAATTGGCGTAAGGGGCTTCGCCTGGCGGATCATTTTTGGGCAAGATGGGTAAAGGAGTATTTGCCAATATTAACCCCTCGCCCGTCCGTCAACTCTGTGTCGTCGCCTCTTAAGGTAGGAGACGTTGTGCTGATAGCAGATGGCAACCTGCCACGCGGTGTGTGGCCTAGAGGTCGCGTCTCCAACGTCTACCCGGGCAAAGACAACGTAATTCGTGTCGCAGACGTGACTACAGCAGCTGGGGTGTTACGGCGCCCTACTAGGAAGCTCGTGGTGTTGGGCTCCTCACTTTAAATTCCCTCTAAATTCGTTCGGCGACGTCGCCTACTAAGTTGTGCGCTGCACGGGGCCCGCGATGTTGCCGACGCCGAACTTCTTAGAATAATTGTCTATGAAGCTTTTTATTCTTTTGTTTTTTATACGTTTAGTTTTTGTTTTTACAGTACATTCATGGAACCCAAAAATGGTGGTTTTATTTAATATATTTTACGCCCGTAAATAACAAAAACATTGGACCAACTTTTGAAAAATATTTTTTTAAAACTTTTCTTTCAAATAACTTTTAATATATTGTATATATTGTATTGTATTGTGTATTGTGACTGTTACCTATTTATGTTTTACAAATTATTGAAATGAATAAATGAAAAGTATTCATAATTAATAGATTTTTATTTTTATTATAATTTCTACAGCGTCTGTTAAAATCTACCTGCCCTTCATCTCACCTGATGGCAAGTGACAATAAGGCCGTTGGATGGAAAGTGTGCTCACCTAGAAGCCTCGACATAATGACGTAGACTTAGGTAACATGGTGTTAGCTAGCAGGCGGAAGCGAAAGTAAGATGTTACTTAGGTAGACTTTGCTGCCCATCTCCTATAAAGATGCCCACGGGATGAATAGGGCAATACTGTTCTAAAGCCGGAACAATACGGTCTATATTAGAAAAATTTAAATATGGTTTTTTTTCGATATAAACAACTCGTATTAAGTCGCCACTCTCATCGTTCCAGCTAAGGGCTAATAGATCGATCAATGTCGCAGGCCCTTTGGACTACCCCTCTTTCCGTCTAGCTAAGGATCCTGCTCTAGATTGAAAGACATTTTGTTTCGTAATATTACTTAGCACTACAAAATGGCGTCGCTTAGTACACTCGAGTACAAAAATAAAATATTTACCCAATGTTGTACCATGTCATATTAATTTTTAACTGACATTGCCCCCAACACACTGGGATACGAACAAGAAACGGTGAATGTGAAAGGCAGTGCACACCATTGGTATGCACAATGAGATTAGGAAACTAATTTTATTTCGTGTAATTTTTTTAACATTTATTTATTTTTACATTTTCAATGTCAAATAAACAAACTACATGCTAGATATTAGTTTCTAGACCGTGTTTAGCGAAATTTTGTATGTAGCGCGCTCGCGGTAGTAAACTCTTAACATATGACAAGTAGATAAAAGTAAATAAAATATTGTTGTTCGTCAAATAATAATAAAACAGTCTTAATAAAATATAATATATTTCCAAACATTTGAAAACATGAATAGTATTTATCTAAAAATCGGCTTCACCATACGGACATCCCTGTAATAGTCCTCTTGGCCTTCATTTCACCTGATGGTGACAATAAGGCCGTTGTTGGAAAGCATGCCCACCCAGACGCTTGAAGCCACTCAGGCGCTGGCTCTGCTATCTTTCATACTGAACACAACCGTGCTAGTAATACGACGGTTGACGACAGATTTAGGTAACAGCTGGTAGTTAGCTAGGCGGACATACAAAATGCAATACTCCCAACCAAACTAAGTACTGAGAATAGAACCCGGGACCAACGGATTGTGAGACCTAGTGCCAATAGGACACAGGCCAGATTCTATTTTTAGTATTTATTAGTCAAAGTTATTGAAATAAAAAACAAAAATCTGTGTCTATCGTTTGTTTAACTTATTCGGTCAGAAAGATTTGTATTTGTATAGCGATAAAAAGGCCCTTAAGTTTTAAAACTATATATTTTAACGACCATTTAAATCTCTCACAAATAATATTTATTTCTAGATCATGTCTTTGATTGTTTAACATTTAAATAAAACCGAACTACAAACATGTTTGCAAGAGGGAAACCTCTTAACTGCGCCTCCTCAAAGATCACAATGACAAATACAAATTGACAATTATGTTAGTGACATTGTTTTGATTGTATGCGCTCAATTTGCCTGTGTGTAGCATACAATATAAATCTTATGCCTAAATTAAAAATGTCAAAATTGTATGTACAGATCTATAGGTATAGTCAAAAATATAATTGAACAAAAATAATTTTTTTACATGTTCTCAATTAAATTGTAGCAGGACTTTCTACCAGCATCCTAAATACATAGTTTATTTTTATACGTATTGCAAAGTGGTTTGGACAAACGGACTTTTTATGTCATTTTGTCCACTGTTGGACATGTGCTTCCCTCATGGATCGCCACGCTGGACTTTCCATGATAGGATTTTCCACAGTCACGACTCTTAGTGAATACTGCCCATCTCATGAATTTTTTTCCATTAGTGGATTTTCATGACACCCGTGGGATGACATATGGTAGACTTATCTACGAGCCAACTTTTGCTTATGTTATAACGTATATAAAACAACTCCGTCCGGTGTGTGATTATGATCCTTAGATTTAAAATCCACGATTTCACCATCTATTGTAATCAGGATAGCTTTACATCCCTTTCGTTGTTTGACGCAGCGCCACCTGCCTTTAGTGCCGCATCTTGTCGTGGTATGCAGAGAATATCGGTACCCGTCCCGTTCTATGCATTGCTTTTTCTTTGTCGACGTATTAAAGAACCATGGCGAACCTAAAATTAATTGTTTTGTTAAAATTATGCGTAGTTATAATTTTGAAACTAATTCTAAAGACTATTCAAACATTAGCTAAAACGATTGTAGACCATTTTTAGAATTTTTTTATGGTAATGAATGATTTTTACCACCTTTTTGGGATAGGCGGTCGTTGAGCATAAAGGGCGAAAATATTGTTTTAATTTCGTGTTGATTTATAATAAAACTCATTTAAAAATAAATACGCAACTATGTTATTGAGAGTGTATTTAATAATAAAATACATTTACATGAAATAAAAATTATGTATGTGTAAGATTTATTAAGCATACCGTAAATAAAGAGGGACATGGGCTACATTTTATACCCGTAAATTTGTCCCGATATGTTTCGGATCAGACTCCATACATTGCTTATGTCTATCTTCGGTTAAGGCAGATGGTTATGTTCATGTTTGAAATGTATTATTTCTTCATTGACAGTGAACAGAATAGCTTTGCATCCTTTACCCTGTTTCGTGCATCGCCACCTCCATTTCGTTCCTAATTCTGTTTTAATGTGCAAAGAGTACCTGTAACCGTCCATCTCTATGCATTTCTTGTTATTCCTAGTAGTTATGAAGTATGGTGCGCCTGGAATTGGACCTGGAATCAGTCAGTTATCGTTATCTATGCACAGGTACACTTGTTAACATTGTAATTGGACGATGTCTTTACATATATGAGATCAACCGCCTCTGTGGCTTAATGGATACACGCTTGGATTTACAACCCGGAGGTCCCGGGTAAACTAAAGAAAATATCAGAGATGACTGAAAAGGAAAAAAGAAAAGTACGGAAGAAATGGAGAGATGATCAACGCAAACGGAAAGAAAAGTAGACATTCATTCGTTGACGTAAAGGAAATCGAATAGCAGATCTCCACACCAAAGATATAACCTCTATAATCTATGGTACAAGTACCTCTAGAAGGATTCTTTCAAGTTGAACAATTCTGAATTTCGTGTATTAAAAAGAGATGACAATAGCCACATTTGCACGTCTTATTAAACCAGCGCCAAGGTTTTTGACAACTGAAATATTTGTTGTGGTTAAATATTACAGTACTAAACAATAGCCTTTTTCTGAAAAGTATTAATCCAATCGCCATTCGCTTATTTTTGACACATATTTTACGACATAGAATGTATATTTGATCACATTCTGCCGTATATCAATACAGTGATGTTAGAAAGACTAAAATATACGATCCTGATGTGCAGTGAGTTATGGAATTTGCTTAAGATCCTCCTTAAGATTTATCTGGGGATGCTATTAAAACAGAACAAAAATTAGTAAACGACATATTTATTATAATTCAACAAGAGGCAACAGTAGAATTCGTAAGCGATACAGTGGAGTAAGTAATAATGCATTTCTTGTATTCCCATGCAGTGGGGACGTATGGAGGCTGTTGATGATGTATGCATTATGTAGTTACACAATCTGTATTCAGATATATTAGTAAATATATAATGGATGTGTATGCTTGTGATGTCTGTCTACAACACTGTGCCCTATGGTGACGACCATGGCGTGGCAGTCTCTGATGCGACTGTCGGAGCACAGCCACTTCACCCGCGACGAGCACACGGAGTGGCGCGTGTAGCTGTAGCCCCGCAGTCTCATTAGCTTAGCGCCGGTCTTTGATGTAGAGAACATTGGACGATCGTGATCTGCAAGAAAAAAAATCCTTAGGGTTGTTTACATTTAGAAATTGCATGAAAATGTGCCCACAAACGATACCTGTAAAATGCTCGCACGCTATGTTTACCCCTCTGAAGTTAGCTCTTCAGTGTACAGTCCGCATATGTGTGTATTGTTTTCGATAATAACTATCACTAGATGACATACAACATTAGGACATTTCTCTCCACCAGCTTACTTGCCTTGCCTCCCATGTAACGTTAATAATTGATACTTCGCAGCGTTTTGTAGCTTACTTCAGCGGGGCAAACAGTTTACGAGTACTATAACCTGGTTTGTCGTAGACATGCGCAAAACAGTGATTCTTAAAGTAATGTGATATGGCGTTACATTTCGTACCGCGTAATATTGAATCGTACCATTACTTTCCGCGCCCTTTCGCTCGCGCAGCGCTAGGTGCGAGTGAGCGGTGCAGAACGTATATCTGCGCGCGTAATGTGCCCTGAGTAATGCGGAGGTAATGCGTAATGCTTGAGATTGTCAAGTGAGATGTTCTGCAACAGTACGGGGTCGGGTAATATCACGCATAATGCATCACTCAAATCACTTACACGTGTCTGGTCTATCGCTTATGATTCAATGTGTCTCTGCTATAGATTTTATTTTAAGAGAATTCGGGATGTAACGACCCATTTTGCGCATCGGGTAAGGTTTTCCAGCCAATCAAAGGGCTCAAAATGACATTCTCCGCAACTTCCTGGAAAGAGATTCGATCATCGTTCCAACACCCTTAAAGTGAAGTTTATCAGCTGGGAAATGTCCACTGACGGTCATAAAAAAGGCCTCCACCATGACCGGTCCCGTAGACTTTAGTAATAGTCATCGGTCTATCTAGTAGGAGGACTACCCGGCACACGTGCCCCGGCACCTGTTCGCCATTTGAGAACACTTACTCCCCATCGGTTATCTGTTTTCCAGCGATGTGGTCTGCCCATTGCCGCATAGATGAAGTTACATCTCTTAAAACAAAATGTTAAACATTGATTAATTGAGGTATCATAAACTGGACACTAGCATCAATCATCAATGAGTCATTGGACACACTCTTCATCTTATCGTGTTGGTTGTAAGTTCGGTACCGACCTCACAAACCCTAGTGTCAGAGTTGTTGAGCCGCCATTTTGATTACGATGAGGATTTGGTTAGAAGTTTTAAAGGGTACCTTCTTAACTGAAATTCAAATAAATCTCTGGATGTAAACAATCGTGTTCTGTAAGTTATACAATCAAGTTATTATGCCCGAAATATTCAAAAGCTTTTTGAATGTTGATTACTACAACTCGAGGAACAGAATAATTCAATAATATTTTATCCTAAAAATTTTATTATCCAGAGAATGTACGAACATTTTTATGGGAAAGCAACCGTGCGCTAGCCCCATGAGCTGTGGACATGCATCTGTAGTGCTAACATGAAGGCCACGAGATAATTTTGTCGATATCTTGTCGATATCTCGTGTCCCTCATGTGAGCCCTGCAGCTCGTGGTGAAGATGAACCAGGTAGGCTAATGATTATGATGACCATTAACTTGGACTAGCACGTCGTCAACCGTCTTGGCAATGGCTCTGCATCCTTTGTGGTGATGGGTGGCGCAGTACCAGGAAATCCTGGCTCCGTCGGTTTGCCTCTTTACCGAGTATCTGTACCCATCGAAGCAGATGATGCGACCGCCGCGCTTTGAGGTCGAGAAGATTAGTGCCCTGCCTGGGAATCGAATGTTGTTATGTATTTACATTTGTTTAAGACTATGTAGAGCGATAGTGGCGCCCTCATTCGCTCTTTTCTACATTTCTCCGCAATTATAAAATAATGTCAACATCCAAGCCGGAATTTTTTGGGATATTGCTGGTTTACGGTTTATCGACACATCATGCATTGATACTCGTATATCGATTGTGAGCAATTACTATCAATAAAACAGAAATGTCCAGTTTAGGCGGTTAATTTATAATAACTACAAATAATCTAAACATGAATCCATAATGTATCGATGCACCGTAAACCAGATATGACTACAAAAGTAAGCATAGTTTTTGGAATTTAAGGATTTGCCACATTGGATGCGTTCAGCGGCCTGCGGTCAGGTAAAATTGTACGCAGCCCGCATTATGTATGAACAACATTGTCGGTCTCTATATATTTTGTATAGATATGCGATCTGAGCGTGAGAGCACGCGTAGGAACGGAAGGACGTGTCTAAATACTCGCACGCTATGTTTGCCCCTCTGAAGCTAGCTCTCCTCCATTTCAAACTTGTTCAAACGGAATGTGTGTGTATTATTTTCAATAATAACTATCCCTAGATGATATAAAACACTAGGACATTTCTTTCCACCCGCTAACTCGCCTTGCCTCCCATTTATACGTTAATAAATAATTGATACTTCGCGGTCTTTTGTTGCTAACTTCAGAGGGGCAAACTTAGTTTGCGAGTACTACACGGGCAGGCAGCGGGCGCCGGAAAACGCGCGCGGGCAGGCAGCGGGCGCCGGAAAACGCGCGCGGGCAGGCGGGTGACAAAGTAAACCAAGTCTCTTCAAATTATCAAATTAAAAGAATATATTGATCAATATTTATTTTAGTTCAAGCAGTGCGTTGTTTAATGATTATGTTCTTCATCTGTTTTGACTATTATGTCACCAACAGTTGTGATGGATGCTTTACACCTCTTGTGGTGATGTGTTGCGCAATACCACCGTGTCTTTACCCCGCTTACTGAGTGGATAGAGTATCTGTAGCCATGCATTGATATTACGCGTCCTCCGCGCGACGAGGTTGTGTACACTGGCATCGATTCTGAAAAGAAAACTCATTGTATAAAGAAAGCATATGTAAAAAAATTCATATAAATATTTAGGAATAGGATGATAGATGGGCTTCAGAAGTAATTAAGCCATCCCACTCTGTCACATTGACGCACTCCCTCACACCACAACATAAACACATACATACACCCTCACAATACTGTGGATGCCTAGGCTAATATATTGACCTAGGTATCCGAATCCAAGGAGTAATGCTTGAACTTGGACTACAATGTAAATTGTAGGGAAGTCTACACACAAAGCTATTATTATATATATTTTTACTTTCATAAAATTCCTAACATCTATTGATCAATATATATATAGGTAGTGCGTTGTTTAATGATTGTGTTCTTCATCTGCTTTGACTATTATGTCATCAATTGTTGTGATAGACGCTTTACATCTCTTGTTGTGATGTGTTGCGCAAAACCACCGTGTCTTTGCCCCGCTTGTTATGTGGATAGAGTATCTGTAGCCATGCATTGATATTACGAGTCCTCCGCGCGACGAGGTTGTGAACACTGGCATCGACTCTGAAAAAAGGAGGAGGTTATAAATTCGACGGGTAGGTTTTTTATGTTTCTCAGAACTTTTGACTGGGTGAGCCGATTTGGATGATTTTTTTTTTATTTGAAAGCTGGTGCTTTCCGTGTGGTCCCATTTTAATTTGGTCCAGTTCTGACAATTGAATCCATGAGAAAACTATAAAAATCTTAAATTTGCCTTAATATAAGTAGACTTTTAGGGCAATTGAAGACGGTTTCCAGTAATTTTTGAACGCGTTTACTTGTTTAAATTTAAATGTACGGGCCTAAGAACTGTCCTCCTCTCTTGATAATTTCTCACTTGACCCAGGACTGCTGACAAATTTTTTTTAGAAATAATATTTTCTTTTTGTATGTATTTTGCTTAAATACAAAAATCATCTCAAGAAATGTATATATTACTAACGTACAACTTCATAGTAAATCACAATTCTTTTAGTTATAGATAAAACGACATATACTCGTAATTGTATCTTATATTAAGTTGTTTAATGATTGTGTTCTTCATCTGCTTTGACTATTATGTCATCAACAGTTGTGATGGATGCTTTACACCTCTTATGGTGATTTGTTGCGCAATACCACCGTGTCTTTACCCCGCTTATTGTGTGTATAGAGTATCTGTAGCCATGCATTGATATTACGCGTCCACCGCGCGACGAGGTTGTGAACACTGGCATCGATTCTGAAAAAAGGAGGTTATAAATTCGACGGGTAGATTTTTATGTTTCTCATAACTTTCGACTGGGTGAACCGATTTGGATGATTTTTTTTTATTTGAAAGCTGGTGCTTTCAGTGTGGTCCCATTTTAATTTGGTCCAGTTCTGACAACGGTATCCACGAGAAAACTATACAAATCTTAAATTTGCCTTAATAAAAGTAGGCTTTTAGGGCAATTGAAGACGGTTTCCCGTTCTTTTTGAACGCATTTACTCGTTTAAATTTAAATGTACAGGCCTAGGAACTGTCCTCCTCTCTTGATAATTTCTTACTTGACAAAGGACTGCTGTCAATTTTTTAAGAAATAATATTTTCTTTTTGTATGTATTTTGCCATATTATTTGTACTTTAGCTGTTTAAGTAAATACAAAAATCATCTCAAGAAATGTATATTCCTAACGTACAACTTCATAGTAAATCACAATTCTTTTAGTTGTAGATTAAACGACATATACTCGTAATTGTATCTTATAGTGAGGTATTTAGTGATTGTGTTCTTCATCTGCTTTGACTATTATGTCATCAATAGTTGTGATACATGCATTACACCTCTTGTGGTGATGTGTTGCGCAATACCACCGTGTCTTTACCCCGCTTGCTCTGTGGATAGAGTATCTGTAGCCATGCATTGATATTACGCGTCCTCCGCGCGACGAGGTTGTGTACACTGGCATCGATTCTGAAAAATAGGTCTCATTGTATAAGTAGAGCATCCGGACACACACAAAAATTGTAGTACGTGATAGGATAGTTGGCTTTCACATGTAATTAACTAAAAATAAGATATCAAAGATTGTTAATCACAACAACAACTTGCTAAACCACATCTGCTGTACCTGGTTGAGATATGGAGTAATGCAGCCCAGTCCAATTTAAATGATATCCAGGTAACCAACCAGAGCGAAATTGTTAAAGTTCTATACCATTGCGATTTTTTAACACCTACGATAGGAAACGAAACTAATGAATAACAAACAGCTTTACACTTACCATACATGCATCCTGATCCACAAACTACTGCACAACACAACTCACACATTACTTTCACAACAAAGAAACAAATACACAAAGACGGCACGCGAAGAGCTGATCATCTGGTGCTTCCCCGGGTAAGAACCAACTACGGCAGGAAATCTGTCACTTATGAGGCAGCACAATTGTTCAATAAATTACCCAAAGACATAGGAAACCTTAAATTTGGTACTTTTTTTTAAAATGTAACTTAGATTAAATAATTTTTCAATGTTTGTTCTCATTTATTATTAGTTTTCATATAAGTTACAAAAATGCCTTTTTGAGAATAAATTCTTTTTAAAAATTTCGGGAAATTTATATTAACGTATTTATAGGGTCACAGTTTGGTCAGGGTAAAGACTGTGCGTTTTGATTGTTGAAGAGTCTAGCCACGCACCGAGCTGTGAACCCACGTGCAGGTGTATAATGTGATTCGGTATGTATATATATTTAAACACTAGCATTCATTCTGGAGTCTATTTGTTTATTGTTTGAGCTTAAGCTCACCGAGATAGACTCAAAAGTTAACGTGTACAACTTCATAGTCTTTAGAATCACAATTTACATTTTCGGATAATCTTTGTTGTTGATAAAAACGACATCTTATAGTGTTGTGTTTGTTTAGTGATTGTGTTCCTCATCTACTTTGACTATCACGTCACCAACAGTTGTGATGCATGCATTACACCTCCTGTGGTGGTGTGTTGCGCAGAACCACCGTATCTTCATCCCGCGTGATCTGTGTATAGAGTATCTGTAGCCATTCATTGATATTACGCGTCCACCGCGCGACGAGGTTGTGAACACTGGCATCGATTCTGAAAAATACGTCGCATTGTATGAAAAAGCGAAAAAAAGCGAGTCATCTTATAGTGAGATGTTTATGATAGTGTTCTTCATCTACTTTGTCTGCTCTGCTCACACAAGAAAGAAAGGCACTAATACGAGACGAATACTTTCGGGTATCACGCTTGTACCTTTATACACCTAAGTTTATACTTACACACGTCATTCAGTTGACCCTATTGTTTATTATTAAAATTTAAACTAATGACTGTGTATTTCATTGATTTTGATGACGCCATCTTTAGATTGTCGTGATAAAAGCGTTGCATTTCCCGTGCGTCGGTGGCGCAGTGGATAAGGCGCGGACTCTCAATCTGAGGGTACCGGGTTTGAATCCAGCCGTGTACCTATGAGTTGTTTTTCAATTCAAGTACATTATCCGATTGCTTAACGGTGAAGGAAAACATCGTGAGGAAACCTGCATGTCTTGAACAGGCATGTAAAGTCCGCCGTTCCGCACTGGGCCCGCGTGGTGGACTATGGCCCATACACTCTCTGTAGGAGAGTAGGCTTGAGCCCCTGCAGTGGGGACGTATATAGGCTGTTGATGATGATGATTTCCCGTGTTTGAACGTACACCGCCACCGCGATCTCGCTCCATTTGTCTGTCGAGACAGTACCGGTATCCGTCGCGGAACATTATATGACCGCCATGCTTAGATATTATGAGGACCGTTGGTGGATCTAGAAAAACCCCACGCAGACCACCAACCGAATATTATGTGTCAAACGTCTATCAGAATGATCCCGCCAACTAGACCGAATTTAGATCTAATTTTTCAGATAGGTGCGGGGTGTCTTACTATAACCAAAACCAAGTTTGTATACACGAAACGATCGCTCATAATCGATCGGTCACGACCTCAGACCTCAAGACCGTAGTTTCTGAAAACGAAACGCTTGTTTCAAATCTGTATCGCGACCCCAGAGCTCAAGATCGTAGTTTCTGAAGACTAAACGCTTGTTCCAAATCTGTGTCGCGACCCAAAAATTCAAGACCGTAGTTTCTGAAGACGAAACGCTTGTTACAAATCTGTGTCGCGAGCCCAGAACTCAAGATCGCAGTTTCTGAAGACGAAACGCTTGTTACAAATCTGTGTCGCGAGCCCAGAACTCAAGGTCGCAGTTTCTGAAGACGAAACGCTTGTTACAAATCTGTGTCGTGATCCAAAAATTCAAGACCGTAGTTTCTGAAGACGAAACGCGTGTTCCAAATCTGCGTTGTGACCCCAGCGCTCAAGGCCGTAGATTCTGAAGAAAAAGCGCTTTTTCCAAATCTATGTCGCGACTCCAGAACTCCAGACCGTAGTTTCTGAAGACGAAACACTTGCTCCCAATTTGTGAGCGACTCCGGAATTCCAGACCATCGTTTCTGAATATGAACACGCTCGCTTACAAACTAGTTGCGACCCTAGTTTATGAAGACGAAGCGCTTGCTTCTAATCCTGGAAAAACTGGAGTTTTATTAGCGGGCTATATTTAGAGAATTATTAATGTTTAGTTAATGTTAAATTAAATGTACTGTATTAAGTCAAAGTAACATGTCCGGAGTGTTTCATAAGACATATTTGCATCTCACTCTTATACTTATAGAGGTAGTTACCTCCAACAAAATGAAACACCTCCTTATTTCTGTCTTATATATTAATGACTGTGTATTTCATTAATTTTGACAACAGTATCATCGAGAGTCGTGATAAAAGCTTTGCATTTATACCGCCTAGTAGTAGTACACCGCCATCGCACTTTTGCTCCACATCGCTTGTCGATGCAGTAACGGTATCCGTTGCGTAATATCACACGCCCGCCGAGCTTGGTGGGCAGGAAGATCGTTTCTGGACCTAGAAGGAACACGTGGTGGCAATTAGACGGCTTTACGCTAAGACCGTATTCACGGGCTCCATTTGAAACAAGGAAGGTCAGTAACGATGTACGAATAATTATTACTCGTTATCAGTTACATACGTCATACTACGCTTCTGTTGGGGTCAATATTGGAAAGCATAAATGAATACGCATATTGTTTATGCGCATAGTATATTTGACATTTTGCTGGAACCGCTTTGAAATGCTGGAAAAATATCAGCACACGCTTTTAGAAATTATATATTCCAAAGATGAAGTTAAGTCCATTCGTTGAAAATACCGCTTATCTACATCTACACTAATATTATAATGAGGAAAGATTTGTACATATTTTTGTATGTTTGTAATGAATAGTCTCGAAAAGTACTGGGCCGATTTAAAAAATTCTTTCACCAATAGAATGCTACATTCTTCCAATTTGACATAGGCTACATTTCATTTTGAAAAAAATTAGGGATCCTTGGTAAAATTTGAACAATGTAACCGAAGGTGTAGAAAAATGAGTCTTAAAATGTCTTTCGTCGAATGCGCTGCCGAAACTATTAGCGATAGAACAAAATAATGTACAACAATATTGAAGAACATCATAATGTCTACAAAAAACTCCGCGGTAGCATATGTCCAACTATTGTAGTTATGTCACTACAACAACTTTTTTCATTTTAAACATTAATGAAAATGCTAACCAAATTCAAACCATGCTATTTATGTGTTTATATTAATCCTTATCCAAATAAATTATTTTATGGTCAATACCATTTAACTACCTATAAAATAGTTTTTAAATTATTTAAATTGGACTTTCCATTCAAAAGATATTACGAATTAAAAAATTCAAACAGTAAACAAAACCGCCATAGCGCCGTGGCCGTTGTTTGCGATGCAGTCTGAAAAGCGCGCCGGGCATCGCGGCGGGCGGGGTGGAGTTGGCACTGAAATAATTTTTTTTTAAAATATAATTAATAAATAATATTTTTTTAATAAATAAAAATATTTGTAAAAAAAGTGTTTTATATCCAAATTTCCAAAAATAAATAATTGTCTACCCCGTGCGAAGCAGGGACGGGCTGCTAGTGGTGAATAAATTCACTCTTTAGTGTTATAATCAACCAAAGGAAACACTTTTCGATACGTTATTAAAGCCATATATATATTAATGACTGTGTGTTTCATTAATTTTGATAATAACATTGTCTAGTGTCGTGATAAAAGCTTTGCATTTGTTGCGTCTAGTAGCAGAACACCGCCATCTAACTTTCGGTCCATTCCTCTTGTCCATGCAGTATCGGTATCCTTCACGCACTATCACACGCCTGCCTTGCTTGGAGGGTAGGAAGATAGTTTTTGTATCTAGAAGAAATACACGGTGGTAAATAGAGGGCTTCTAGATATGACTGTAACTTTAGAAACCAAAATAAAAACGAATAATTGTCTCATACTCGTATAATTTAGAGCCTGACTGTAGAAGGAAAAAAACCTGCACTAGGGTACCTAGTCTTAGCCTTACATTTTTTATATCTTAGAAACACTCAGACCCATCGAAGATAGTAGTTCTGTTGGTTTTCTGCTTACATTATTTATTTTCGTGATCAGGTATGAAAGTCGTTTTAAATTAATTAAATGATGTATTTATTAAATATAAATTTTATTCACCAACCACTTGTGTTTGCTAGTACCAGATCAAATTGGATCAAACCGGATCTAAAAGTTATAAAGAACGGTCATGATCGTAAACATTAAATCGAATAACATTTTTTTTCTTTTCATAAACATGTAACGAAAAATTTAAAATGTGTGAATTTACTTTCAATAAAATATATTACTTCATCTTAGCTATAGTTACTGTAGAAACGTTTCTACATAGGGAGATAGATGGCGCCGCACTAGTCTATACCGCGATGCATATGACCAGCAGCGCCATCTATCTCCCTATGTAGAAACGTTTCTACATAGGGAGATAGATGGCGCCGCACTAGTCTATACCGCGATGCATATGACCAGCAGCGCCATCTATCTCCCTATGTAGAAACGTTTCTACATAGGGAGATAGATGGCGCCGCACTAGTCTATACCGCGATGCATATGACCAGCAGCGCCATCTATCTCCCTATGTAGAAACGTATACCTAGTTGTGTTTATACACAAGCGAGACATATGATACTCGTACAATCATTGCGGAATGCATATTTAAAATTGACTGAAATCCCTATAGTCACAAAAAATTTCATTTCAGTCTATTTCGCCGATAAAAGTTTCATACTTAATTTTTTTACCATAATCTTTTAAAATATGATGTCTGGCTTTGTGCACCATAATATTCATTTTAATTTGTTCAAAACACCCTCTGGGGACCATGCGTAACGGCTATTGCAGCTGACATTAAAGTTGTACGTTAATGATATTCCTTTCGCGATACTATAAACAGATCTCCTATTTTCAACCAACTTAAAAAAGGAGGAGGTTTTGATGGCTATGTTTTTTTACCTCAGAGCTTTGGACTGGATGGATTTAGATGGTTCTTTTTTTATTTAAAAGCTGGTGCTTCCCGTGTCATCCCATTTGGGATATGACACGCATGAGAAAATAATATAAATCTTAAATTTGCTGTAGACTTTTAGGGCAGTTGAAGTCGGTTTCTAGTTCTTTTTGAAAGCGTTAACTTGTTAGGTAATTACTTATCAAAGCCAGCTATTCTATTTCAAAAGATTACAGCAAAACATTTTTTATGGAAGCATTATGAGCGAATTCCCGTTAAACACGATTCCCGCTGGTTTTCTCCATCTTTACTGGTGCGGTTCATGGTTGTGGTCATCCCTATGTTGAACTATGATGTCATCGATGGTCCTGATGTATGCTCCGCATCTCTTACTGCTATGGTAGCCGCAGCGCCAATACGTCTTTGCTCCAGTTGTAGACTTCAAGAAATATCTATAGCCCTTCAGAACTAGGATGCGTCCACCTCTTACTGACGTTGTGAAGTATGCAGAGCTATCTAGAAAAAGCAACTTATACAGTATAGTCATTATTTGCAAGCAATCGTCGTTATAAGGATGGTAATTATATAAATTTCGTTTCACTTTTTTATGTACAATATATGAAACAAACATAAATAAAACATCGAATTATTTTTAAAATACATTATTACTTAATTACACCAAAATGAGAGAGTTCAAAAAAGAAAAAAAATAGTTCTTCATCCATGGATAGATGGCACCGTCGTAGCAAAATTTAAGTGTCAAATGTGTATTTTTTCGTATGAACTGAAAGCAAGGAGCTTTTATAATAAATTCCTTGATGCAAAACCATTAAAGCATACTGACATACGCCTACCAAAGAGAATATAACTGCTGTGCAAATAAATCTGTCAAAATTGCTAAAAAAAAACGACAGACGTCTCAGAAAACGCCTCATTGCACAATCATAGATAAAAATTTCTAATAGTTTGCTATAGAAAGGAGGTTCAGGTACAAATAAAATGTGTTTTTTAGTTTGTGTATGTTTGTAACATGTAAGTGTCACTAGCAACAGCCAGAAGAAAAAACGCATTTAAACTAGTTTATGTTCGACTTCGTAAACACGTAATTATTTGCCTATTTTATGTGAAATTTTTGATAATTAAAAAAAATTAAGTGCTTTTCTATGTCCTAATCATATAAAATCAGACCTATACAACTTAAATGGAGAAAAAATAACACAATAATTCTTATATTTTATATATTTACGAGAGTCCAATTTTATTAGAATGTACTTTTCAACAGACTTCAAAAAAGGAGGAGGTTCTTAAATCGACTGTACGTTGTGGTTGTTGTATGTACATATGTTACGCGATAACTCCACCAATTATGAATCGATTGTGATAATTCTTTTTTTGTATCGTAGAGCATACTTCTGATGTAGCGCTTTTTAAGAAAACCAACAAGAATCACATATGTACCCAGATAATTCTGCATCTTAGGTGATGAATGCTGTAGACTAGCTGTAGATTAGGGCAGTTGAAGTTGGGTTTTGAGTTCTTTTTGAACGCGCTGATTATTTCTCATTGTTTTAATCTCCAAGTCGCCAACAGAGCGGACGCATACGTCCGCCTTGCTTTGAAGGTATGAAGATCATTGCCTTCTTTCCTGGCAGCCTCGATCCTGAAAGAAAAAGGAGTTAACAGTTATTATTAACAGCCTCCTTGGCCTAATGGCTACACGCTTGGACTTTCAATCCGGAGGTCCCGGGTTCGATTCCCAGTGGAGGTACTCAGTACTTCGTCTGGCTAGCTACCACCGTGTTCCCTAAATCTGCCACAGTAGCAGTTTTAATAGCACTGTTGTGTTCCGGTACGAAAAGTAGCAGAGCCAGCGCCTCATTAGCTTGAGACTGATGAGGTGAGATGAAGGCCAAGCACAAACTGATGAGTCCATAAAACAATAAATATAGGTAAAATAAAATCATTCAGTTTGCTCAATAATACTTGTATATTATTTACTTCCAAACTAGTATACCTACATATATCGAATGTTACATTGTAACATTATGCTGAGCTAATATCTTTTACATACATCAACGCCCCATACACGCACACCCTTTAGTTTTTTTATGTGTTCTTGTATATTCGGGCAATTAGAGTATTTTCCTGTGTTTTTATTAATTGTGTAACTTGTCTTTAAAAGAAGACAACCCTAACGTCGTCAGCAGAGATAAGAGTTAAGCGATAGAAAGAGAGGCAACTTATAGGTGAATATAACTGTACCCAAAAAGCGACCTATCTGAATTGCACTTTCTTTTATCACAGCTAGAGTCCCTATTTCTTTAATTGATTTTCCCAGTCAAACTTCTGTACCTTTACCTGTAGTATGGTCGCCATGATCATGTTGCCTTGAGTAAAATAATACAGCCCAAAAATGACAGCCCGGCAACGTTTTTGATAGTTGAAGCAACGCCCCTGCCACTAAATGTTTTCAATTACGCATTATATAAAATGATAAGCTGAATGGTTATGTTCTTTGCGTAAGGTTGGCACGATCATGTTGCCCTGAGTATAAATTACAGCCCGGCAACGTTTTCGATACCTAGTTGAAGCAACGCCCCTGCCACTAAATGTTTTCAATTACGCATTATATAAAATGATAAGCTGAATGGTTAATGTTCTTTGCGTAAGGTTGGCACGATCATGTTGCCCTGAGTATAAATTACAGCCCGACAACGTTTTTGATAGTTGAAGCAACGCCCCTGCCACTAAATGTTTTCAATTACGCATTATATAAAATGATAAGCTGAATGGTTATGTTCTTTGCGTAAGGTTGGCACGATCATGTTGCCCTGAGTATAAATTACAGCCCGGCAACGTTTTCGATACCTAGTTGAAGCAACGCCCCTGCCACTAAATGTTTTCAATTACGCATTATATAAAATGATAAGCTGAATGGTTAATGTTCTTTGCATAAGGTTGGCACGATCATGTTGCCCTGAGTATAAATTACAGCCCGACAACGTTTTTGATAGTTGAAGCAACGCCCCTGCCACTAAATGTTTTCAATTACGCATTATATAAAATGATAAGCTGAATGGTTATGTTCTTTGCGTAAGGTTGGCACGATCATGTTGCCCTGAGTATAAATTACAGCCCGGCAACGTTTTCGATACCTAGTTGAAGCAACGCCCCTGCCACTAAATGTTTTCAATTACGCATTATATAAAATGATAAGCTGAATGGTTAATGTTCTTTGCGTAAGGTTGGCACGATCATGTTGCCCTGAGTATAAATTACAGCCCGACAACGTTTTTGATAGTTGAAGCAACGCCCCTGCCACTAAATGTTTTCAATTACGCATTATATAAAATGATAAGCTGAATGGTTATGTTCTTTGCGTAAGGTTGGCACGATCATGTTGCCCTGAGTATAAATTACAGCCCGGCAACGTTTTCGATACCTAGTTGAAGCAACGCCCCTGCCACTAAATGTTTTCAATTACGCATTATATAAAATGATAAGCTGAATGGTTAATGTTCTTTGCGTAAGGTTGGCACGATCATGTTGCCCTGAGTATAAATTACAGCCCGACAACGTTTTTGATAGTTTAAACAGCGCCACCTCACTCTGCCATTCCCTGTCACTAAATGTTTTAAGAACTTGTGTCCAAAGGCGACGATAGATTGAGCGCCGCGTGAAGTCATCATGAAGATTGGATCTGAAACATGAAATCTATATTAAGCCTTTTTTAAGTACATATTAATACGAAATAGCAAATACGAGTGACAAGTGCAGGTGTCAAGTGCAGACAATCAAGTGATTTGATTTGATTTGATTTGAATACTCTTTATTCATTCATATGTTAACTTAAATAATTACATTTTAAAAACAATAACAAAAGTTGAATTGGCGGACTTATCCCTATATAGGGATCTCTTCCAGTCAACCAGGGCGAGGAGAAAGATAAAAGGGTGGTGTGCGGAGACATATACAATATCATAATATAGGATATACAAACAAAGAGATTTGAAAAGGAAATAATTAAAACAACATAAACTTATATAAATATAATACATAGATATAATATATATATATATATATATATATATATATATATATATATATATATATATATATATATATATATATATATATATTTATTTATATATATATATATAATATATACACATATATATAAGGATACTAAACTAACTCATTGTAAAATGCTGAGAATATTAGGCTTTCTGAGGCCTGTTTTAAATGTAGCCGCAGACGGTGACATCCTGACATCAACCGGAAGCAGATTCCAAAGCCTCGCTGCCTTCACGGTGCTTTAATCTCGCTGCCTTAATCAAGTGATTAGTGTTAATTCCATAAATAGTTTGAATCTGGGTCCAAATAACTTTATTTTATCCTTTCTAACATAATTGAATTGACACATAACAGATTGAGTTTAGTAGATTGTTACACATGGGACGAAAGTTATCAATTGTATCCCGAGATATTTACGGCGCCCGAGCGAAGCAAGGAACGAAGTCATTTCGACTGTGAGGAAAGGAAATAGAGAATATGTGACATAATAAATACATTTTATTTAGCAAAACCAATGCAAATACGAATCTTGGACATCACTCACCGTTAAACAGTTGCGCGTCAACGTAAAATATGATATTTTTGCTAACATTAAATTTAAGAAAAAATAATTGCTTTTAAACTGAAAATTTTAATATTTTGAATCTTGTATTTTCGTAAAACGATCATATCAGCATGTCGTTGTTGACGTTAATTAGGATAGCATTTAGTTATATTGTTACATACGTACATATGAGTCTCTATGCGTATTTTTGATGTATATCCTGTAGGTGACCTTAATAAATAAAATAAATACGTAAAATGTATGTTCAATGAACGAAATGAATGAAAATCGATAATGCAATTCGAGCGTAGCCAAGAAAATTATATTCTCTATGGTGAAATTTGAGCAACCTATATTAGTGAAGGCAAAGGCAAATGTATCAAACTTCATACAGCCATGTCTTTATTTGTAAAGATTTCTTATTTTTAAACATAATATTTAATAATTTATCGTATATAATAAATATCTAATGATTGTAATAATTTAAACTGTATTTAAAATTGTTCGCCTGTTTTTTTACCTTTTTACCCGCGACGGAACGGAGACAGTATATGCGTTTAGGGTGAGAGGATGTTTGTTTGTTTGTGTGTTTGTTTGTGTGTTTGTTTGTTTGTTTGTTTGTGTGTACATACAAACCAATGTTGCCACTTATCTCCAGAACGGTTTGACCGATTTACATGCGTTTTTTTTTACATTTTTCGTTGACAAAACGGACAAATGACAAACATTTCAGATGTCGAAAACTGGGGCACCTAAATTACCTACTCGTACATTATATGTATATCTTTGTTGGCAATGTATTTGCGAGTATTATTATACTAGTGGCTCTGTGAGCTGTAGACCTCGCGAGCAAATACTTTGCCCCACAGAGCCAGTCAGTAGCTAGGCGGAATAGATTGTACAAAGCGATAGTAAGCCATGTACCTCTGATTTACTATATTATTTTTATTATGCTACCTACCTATTGTTTCTTCTTAATTTTAAGTTATATTACAATTCATTATTACTTGATATAAATCATTATTATATGTATGTTACTAATTATGTCATGTACGGTTCACTAATCCATTGTAGGGCAAAGGACTGCATCTTTTTTCCCACATACATTTATCTTGCGCGAGGGACGTCAATAATGCGCCAAGTCCGTCGAATCGCTCGAGCCCGTCGCACCACCGGAGCCGCGGTCGGCTAGCTCGCCGAGGAGCTGTATTCTTTAATCCAGCGAGAGTCGGAGAGTTTCATATTTCCACAATAGTTTCACGGCATGCTATGCCCCTCTAATACAACTACTCGAAGTGCGGCGCGTGGTTGTGCTCCAATCTGCACTTTTGTATTATAATCTGTTCGTTGAAGGTGTACACGACAGCTCGACATTGTGAGTTCATGTTGGCGCAACACCACCGCACCTTCCCGCCCGTAGATCTGTGCTTCAAGAATCTGTAGTTATACAGGACAAGCATTCTACCTCCGTATCGTGTTGGGATATACACGGCATCTGAAAAAAGATATTTGTGTGTATAAAAAGGAAAGTTTCGATTCACTATTAAATTGTATATTAATTATGGTCATAAATGTTATAATCCGATGTCCTATTTCTAGGTAATCACTTATTAAATGCCAACTAACCTTTTTTTTAAATGAAATTTAGCATCAAACTTTTATCTATATAGATAAAATTACTGGACAAAATCAGCTATTCTATTTTTTAAAAGTGTGATAAAAGAAATTAAGGATTTCGTTAAAACTAAATTCTGACATGGGCAACCATATATAATTTTATTATTATTATTTATTTATATCAGACATAATCCATATTTTTGTTAGTAAATAAAATAAAGTCAATTTTAACCTAGTGTTAGTAATAAGCTACAATTTACACAATGTCAATTTCAATTGGGCAGATCAAGACCATACCCTCTGCCAGGCCACTAGTCACGTGCAGTGTGCAGACGTGACCAGTGTCCCAGCAGCGGGGAGTCCCACCTGTCCCCCAGTACGTTCAGGATGATGTTCGTGCTCCCCCGACAGCGGCGCTGCAGGGAGGCGCACCGTTTCCTGATGATTGCATGGAAGCCATCCGTCTGCGCCTCCGCGAACATTGTCGATGCACTGCAATACGTATCGCGGGAGCCGAAACAACATCCTAAACGCATTGTTATATTGCACGTGTAAGGCGCTGTATGAGCGCTGCGTATAGTTGACCCACAGGCTGCACGTGTAGAACGCTTGACAATACGCTTTGAACAGCGTCACCTTCACCTGCGGACTACACCCTGTAAACCTGCGAGCCAACATGTTGCATCGCACAGACAGCGCCCTACGCTCCCTCTCGATATCCAGTGCATCACGGAGACTGTCGGTGACCCAGTGGCCCAAATATTTAAAATTTTTAACTATTTTAAGGGGAGTGCCTTCCAGTGTCACCGAGGGCACGGATTGATATGTTTTGGTGCTTTAAACACCATCAGCTCATCCTTTTTTTCATTATATTTGAGCCCATGAGTCACCGCATATGCCTCACACATGGCAAGGAGTTTCCGTAAGGCCCCGATTGATGGACTCAGCAACACCATATCATCCGCGTATATAGCAATGAATTTTATTGTTGACATTATTTTTCCACGTTTTTATTTATTTGTATATTTAATTGTGTTTCTATTTTTCGTAACTATTACAATATTTAGTCGATTGTTAGATATCAAAACAGAATAACAATTATAGACGAGTATCTGAAGGATTCCACATATTAATCCATTGTTTATTTTTTCATAATGGACAGTATTAGTCCACTGTTGGGAGCCTCCCTCATATACTGATACAGTTTAAAAGTCAATTTCGTTTGTTTGTTTACAATTTAATGTAATTATGAAGTAAAATGTAAGATTTTCTAAAGATCATTATGTTTACTGGCACAATGAAAAACATTATCGGGATTTAAAAAATGAGGTGGGTGATTGTGTTCCCTCTTTTTTTGATATAAAATCTTATTATCAATAGTAAATATGACCGCTCGGCATGCTTTATTATAGTTCGAGCATCGCCATCTTATTTTGCACCCCCCTGTAGTTCCGTGTTTAGTGAACTTGTATCCAGAAACAAGGAGCATTGTACCCCCGTACTGAGTTCGCACAAAAATTGGACCTGGAAAATAAATTGCAATAAATAACTGAACCCAACCTACATACGTTTGCCGGGCCAAACTGCTAGGTTGACCGATGCCCTGCGAAAGGTCGCCGGTTGCCGCAGGATGCAAGCGGATCTCAACCGGTCATTTTGTCGTATGTGATTAATATGTTTAGCAGATTCTTGGCGCGAACTTGAAAAATGGTGGTTCATTGCAATTTTGTTAATTGAATACTGTTATGTGTGTTTTTTGTGTTATAATGGTGTGATATAGTGCAAAAAATGTCATGGACGGTGTTATAGTATCAATTACGCAAAATTGCGAGGGCTTCGACGCGATCCGAAGAGTTTATCATGTCGAGTACATTCGGCTTATGGATTCTTTCGGATAATGTTGAAACCAAGGCTGGCCTTTGAAGTTCTCGTCAAGAATCCAAATTAAGCGATAAAATGTACACATTATACATTTTATTGAGAAAGCTGAAGAAATGGCTTCGGCATAGTTTATAACCTCGGCTAACACCGGCTAGATAACCACTGGTTAAAGCCATTATTTAAAAAAAATGTTTAGCAGTTTTTCCCCTGACGCTGAAATGGTGATTCGGAATCCATAGGTATGGTTCCTGGCGGGA
Source organism: Carcina quercana (assembly GCA_910589575.2). Taxonomy (NCBI): domain Eukaryota; kingdom Metazoa; phylum Arthropoda; class Insecta; order Lepidoptera; family Depressariidae; genus Carcina; species Carcina quercana. The sequence goes on from OU342436.1 coordinate 3,252,375, forward strand.
TACCTGAGCTATAACAATTGGTTTGGTTAGTTGACTGTATGGTTCAATATCACATACTCATACATATAGAGTACAAAGGTGGGTATACATATTTTTGAAATCGAGTATACACTAATACGAATAGGTATTATACAAGTAAGTTTGGGTGTTGGTGTAAATTGAAATTAAAAATTTATTTTAGAAATTCCTTCACCAATAATTTAGGATGGACGTTTACGACGTATTAATAATAATGTTCGGTTTCTATATTGTATATCCGAGGGAAAAAATATTGTTACTGCAAAAGAGACTTTCTTTATCACTCCTCCTTATCGTAACGGTTATTATATATTCTATGGTAACGGACTTGAGTGTTGTATAGGGATATTTGCGAGATCGTAGATGGACACGAGCTTTTTTATATATTTAATCAGCAAGCAATTTGTTGAGAAGAATAAATTTGAAAATTTTAATTTTTTACCGACTTTAAAAAAGGAGGTGGTTCTCAATTAGACGGGTATGTTTTTGTAAATGTTTGTTACCTCAGAACTTTTGACTGGGTGAACCGATTTAGATGATTCTTTTTTTATTTGAAAGGTGGTGCTTCTCGTGTGGTAACATTTCATTTTGGTCCAGTTCTGACAATGGAATCCATGAGAAAACTATGAAATTTGCCTTAATAAAAGTAACTTTTAGGGCAATTGAAATCGGTTTCCGGTTCTTTTTGAACGCATTTACTTGTTAAATAACTTGTAACTAGATTTACGATGATGTTGTGGAGATAGAAAATAAAAACCTATTTTAATTATATTTATTATTTTATATTAATGATTATGAGTTCCGTCAGCGATGATGACGACGTCGTTGACAGTGATGATGAACGCCTTGCATCCGTAATGGTATTGTGAACATCTCCATCTCTTTTTGTTTGTTGACGAAGGAATAGGATAGTACGTGTGTCCATTTACACGTACGTGGCGAACACCCTGTCGTGATATGAAGAAAACCCCTAAAAAGAAAATTAATTACGATCTTTTATTAATCGATTCTTGTTTAAACGGTTATTGATTGTACACTCGACTACAACTCGCTTTACACCGGCATATCGAAAATATCTTTGTCCATTGTCTTATTTGACAAATAAGTATTTTGTTACGTGACAAAAAAACGATATAAACTACTTGGTACGTGATGTCACATCACTAGAAAATTACATTAGTACAGTAGGTAAGCGACTAGTTGAATAAAACAAGTGTTTAAAAAACAGTATTTAATACAATTACCATCAGCCCGCAGCATTGCTTGTTATTAGGTATCCAAAATACAAAATATTTAAATCGCCAATAATGTTGAATCTTTCAAATAATACTGTCTCATTTACTCACAGTATTATGCTCAGTGCATCTCTCACTAATATCAACCAGTTGACATGTCAACCAGTCTGGGAACCGTTTTATATTGTCACGGAGCTGCTCGAAAAGTCCAGAGATAAAGAAAAGGGACAGGAGTATCCATCTATCCCTTTCGTGTCGGATATTGACAAATGACGTAGAAAGCTCTCGAATACTCGCATAAGGATTGTCATGTGCGAAAGGGAGAGCAATTCATCTATCTCGTTCGTGTCGAATAATCTCCAATGTTCCTGAAAATTCTAGACTGAAGGATCTAGAAACACTACGGGGTATATATAGGCGCGAGCCGAGCGTCGAGGACAGTTCAGTTTGAGTTGAGTTCACAGTGATAAAAAGTGAAGAAACGAAAACCGGAAGAAATTGTAGAGCGAAAGTACAGTCGAAGTGGAAAAGTGTTAGTGTTCTATTGTGTCACGTGGTGTCAGTGTCGACAGATCGGCGTCAGTAGTGTCCAAGAACTCTGAACGTGGAATCCAAGGACGGACTCAGTGCAGACGACTCGGAGCTAGTGAGACAGGGACGTACTCTGTTTGGGGGGACCCGTGATTTTGAAAATTGGTTTGTGGACTTGTGTTACCATTAAAATCCGAAACTTTGGACTAGTGTTTCTCTTCAATAAACGAACCACAGGAGCTCGTAACAATATATTCAGGTTATTACTTTTACGATGATACATTCTTCATCATGTACAGCCTGCGGCAGTCCACTGCTGGACATAGATCTCTCTCAAAGCGAGCCACTCAATTCGGACCTCTGTTGTCTGCATCCATTCGAGTCCGGCTCAACGTTTGTCTAGGCGTGGTTTCCATTCGAGGACTCGTCTGCTCCAGCGATTATTCTTACACCTACGTAATATCTAATAAACGTACCGTTTACTTTGATTGAGGACATGTGACTATGGTATAGCATACTGGATCCACACAGGCGGAGCGTGGCAATGCTGATTCTTCTCATACACGACCACATTCTCGATGGTGTGCAGTCCTGCCGTGCATGAGGAGTTCGAGGAACACTTCCACCTTATCTTCAGTCCGCTACACCCATACCTCTGCACGAATGTGTAGCCCTTGTACTTGAGAACACGATTTCCACGTCTGGACATAATAAAAACAGCTGAAATGGAAGAAGTTGTAACATTAACTTCAAGAATCAGAACACTTTATTGTAGAAATAGGTGGTATAATGGTCTTGGGTGATATACATAGGATCTCGTGCAATATTTGTGAATTCAATATAAATATATAAAATTAGTAAAATACCGCTAATTTTACATGTAACATATACGTCAAAGTTTCTTCTATATAGCTACATTAACACAAATAAAACTACATTGTCAAGGTGAATTACAGTAAATATAATTCAAATAAACTATACGTCAATATTTAAGAAGGTACTGCACGAAATTTTAATTATAATTTAACACAAGAGTGGCTGAAGACAAAATGAAGGTAGATTTGAAATCAGCGACCTCAAACTAGTAAACAACAGGCATAAAATTCCATGCAACAACAAGAAAAAAGTTTAATTTTGTTCCCTTGTGTTATTTATGTATTCGTATCAAATTTCAACAAGGGCGTGCCCTTGGTCAAGCGTCGGGGATTTGTCTACAAAAGACTCGTCTATCATCATAATAACATTTATAAATCAATCAGAAACTTATTGCTTTGTTTGGGCTGAATATTAAGTCTAATACACACAAGGACACAATAGGAGAGAAGTGCACGCTGATTGGACCGTTTAAATTATCGCCATGTCGTGATTGGTTGGAAGTAAAGTGTATAAGACATATGAGTCTGTGGTCTGAGCTTAGGTGCCACTGAAATCATCTCTTCAATAAGTGATAATAATTATTTAAGTAAACAAAATAGGATAGCTTGATGTGCAGTACTTCTTTTATAAGAGAACATTCGATAATACGAGTAACACCGGGAAGTTTTTGATTGATTTTAAAAACGCCATCTACGGATCATTACTTGCGTCGGGGCTAGCATTAAAGTTGTACTGTACGATAATGATAATAATCATTTCCCGGCACTATTCGCCGATGTCCTTTGTAGATTTGAGAAATTTCCATTAAAATACAGATGGATAAACCTACAAGGCAGGTTAAAATTGAATCACGTCAATTTAATAAGTATACAGAATTTTATATTATCGTTATAAAAAAATATCAAAAATGTTTATTTCATTTACAACCTTTATATATACCTTTTAATTATTGATGAATACATGCATTAGGAGGCGCCACTCTTCCCCGCTGAAAATAGCTGCAGCAGAAGGCTGAGTAATGAAGTACATTTCAGACTGGATTTTTGCATGCGTAAAGTACGTAAAAAGAATTTATAATATCAGTGTGAAAATTATATCTACGTAAACGATTTTTTCACAACCTACATATTTAAACTTAAATCTGATGTTATATGTTTAACAGAAATTAGTTATTGTTATTTTGTGGAAAATCCGCAGATAGTCACAATGTCTTGATTTTTGTTGATGTATATTTTGTATATTGGTCAAACAAGTATTTCCCGTGTGATACTGTCTGAAGTCAAGGCGGACGAAGTCATAGGCAAAAGCTAGTTATACTTATTCATAATCGGTTCTCTGGAGGCGGGTGGTTGTGATAGTTCCTGACGGCCACGATGACGTGGTCGACCGTGGCGAGCTGGGCTCTGCAGTTGCTCTTGTTGTGTATGGAGCATCTCCAGCGGCTCTTGGGACCGGAGCGTCCGATGCGAGTGTACCTGTGTCCGTTCAGCAGTATCATCGGATGACCCGAGCGCGACTCGATGAATCGCGGCCCTCCTGAAACATTTATACATTCGATAAAACCTAATTTGGATTTATCGCAACAATTTGTTTTAAATTCATCGACAATACACAATTATTATTATTTAATTGAAAGATCGGAGGTGAATGAAATTATATATGTACAAGTGCATCTAGTTTTGGATTGGCTATAGAGTGTTTATCGGAATAAAGGCTGTTCATATCCTGATCGTGACGATTTATTTTCCATTCAAAAAATATAATCAGCTAAAAGCTCAGGGCACGATTACAAGCTTCTCCGCCATCATGACGCAAGTGTGCTAGGGAGCTGTGACCATCATTCAAGAGGCGCCGGGGCATGGTTGTGATTCTCTTTGGTTGACACTATGACGTCATCGATGGTGTACACAGCAGCCTTGCATCCTCTATACCGGAATCTGTAGCAATGCCAGCGTGTTTTGCTCAGTCCATTGCCCATTGGTCTCGTCATTTGTAGTGAGTAGAAATGTCCAGACATCTTTATAAGACGAAGCCTCTTCCTCGTGTAGACAAATTCCGGTGTTTCTACAAAATGAAATAAGTGAGTGAATTTCTGTAAGAACAATCTATATCTACAGTAGTCACGGATTTGTAAATAATATTCCGATTGAACTTTGTTTATTAATGTGCGAGGTAAATAAAACACACACATATACACACGTGTAAATGACATTGACGTGCGCTTTATATTGACGGAGTCGAGTGTCTGTCGTTATTGTACTTGTGTGTGTGCTTCAAACAGTATTTATTTTAATTTTAATTGAAGATAGATCAACGCTTGACCTCAATCTCACCTGATGGTAAGTGACGATGAGGTCGACGATGTTACGTATTGGTCTAGAAGATGACTATTTACTGTTCTCTTGAAGGTTCCCAAGTTGTAGTTTTCGGGGAACACGGAAACTGCATAATATGTATATACTCGTAATGCAGTTAATGTTGGACTTTTCACTTCAGAACTTTGGGGCCGTTAATAAGTAAAATACACAAATGCAAAATATTATATATAAATTTATTAAGTGTAAATAAAATCTATAAATGCCACGTATAAATCTTTTATTGAGGTTGGGTTATTTATTTCTTATGAGCGTTGATTGCTTAAGTAACGTTTGGTTTGCGTTGTAAACCTGGTTCTCTTTAGGGCCTGTTTTATTAAGGATACAGACACGATACTCACTCGTACACCTGTATAAATTTAAACACGCGTTTTAATCGATACAAACGAAAACAAACTGCTCCGGGCGCATTGAATTATTACTGGAAAATAAGTTTTCTTTAAGTAACCGTGACGTTTGGCACGGGGTTTTGAATAGAACCTACCTATGCTTCCCCGTGACTGTCGTAAAAGGCGACTACAGTCATCACTGATGAAATCTTACTGTGATCACCGCTCCGCCTGCCAGACGTGATGATTATGTCGGCATATTTTTCTTTTTTATGTACGTGGTATCAGGCTTGGCGTTTATCTCACTCGTTGGTCAGAGATAATTATACAACTGGATGGAAAGTGTGCTCACCTAGAATCCTCAAGTTAACTAGAAAACGGAACACAGCAGTGCTATTATTATTATTACACTGCTGTTCGTCGGTACTTATAGGTGATATGGTGATACCTGGCTGGGCTAACCCGACTGGCAATCGAACCTGTGACCTCCGGACCTTCAACAACGTATCGACATATCTTTTTCGGGTATCTTTTTTTGTATCTCTACCAACCTTGACCAGGATCATACTAACGAAATAATTTCAATTGAATATGAATAGAATTTAATTTGACAGTACCTTAGGACTCAGTGTGCAGTGTGAATGTACCTTGAAAAGAAAAACAACAAATTATTACCTTATCAATCGCACCATACAAATTGTATAAAACTTGTATGTACAATATCAATAAATATCCATGGTACCATTACATTACGAATTTTTGCACAAAAAATTAACAAATGCTGATTTGACGTCTCAATAAATAATTAACAATATTTCCGTTAGTCCCTATGAAGATTTAGTTTATTCAAGAATACAAAAAAAACTTTAATTACTTTTAAGTTACTTATACTATTTTACTACAACCTAATATACAAATAAATGACTAAAATTAATCCTCAACATATTTTAATACATAATCATCACAAAATGGCAATGGGCAGGCCACATCGCTCGAAGAACCGATTACCGGTGAGGAGTAAAGGTTCTCGAGTGGCGACCACGTACCGGGAAACGTCTACCAGGCGGTCCCCCTACTAGATGGACCGACGAACTGGTTAGAGTCGCAGGGAGTCGTTGGATGCAGGTGGCTCGGGACCGGTCGATGTGGCGTACCATGAGGTACTATGTCCAGCAGTGGACGTTTCCCGTCTGATAATGAATCTCAAAATAAAATAAATTAAATAATCTTAGACGAAAGATCACGTCTTAGACTCATGGAGAACTCCAAAGGAGTTAATAGAGAGCCGTTTTGTAAAATAGCTAGCCGTTATATAAAGCAGATAGCGGGTATATAAAACAGCTTATTAAGAAATCCAACTGCAACACAGACATGTCTGCTGCTTAGCTCAATTTACAACTCCATTTCAGTCTTTACTTTAATAAAAATACGATTTGACTCCTAGTGCAGGGGTGGCTAACAGATTATCAGCGCGTGTCATTTTTAAAGTTTCAATTTACTAATTTAGCAAACTAAGACAGCATTACATCCATGAATGATTCAAACAAATGTTGTTCGGAATTTATTTCGATATTACGTAGCAATATTAACAGTGGTACTAGAAACGAACTTACTGAAGGTAGCAGCGTCACAGAAGACATGACTCTATGGATACCTTTTTCCTTAGACAAGTGAAGCTAGTTTTGTTTTTAAATTTACTAAGATGTAAAAATGTTTTTTCAACCGACTTCAAAAAAGGAGGAGGTTTTAAATTTGACTGTATTTTTTGTATGTATGTATGTTATGTCGGTGACCTGTCGATGTGGTGTGCCATGAAGGAGGCCTATGTCCAGCAGTGGTCGTTTCCCGGCTGATGATGATGATGTTATGCGATAACTCCGCCAATTTTGAATAGGTTTTAATTAATCTTTTTTATTATTTGGTAGAGCATACTTCAGAGGTGGTCCCATATAAATTGTATTGAAATTGATTTAGCGCTTTTTGAGAAAAATACATTTTGAACATTTTGGGGATTAATGTTGTAGGTAGAATTTTAGGGCAGTTGAAGTCGGTTTCGAATTATATTGGAACGCGTTTTTGTAATGATTATATTATGTACACGTTACCAAAAAAACTAATATAAAAGAAGCTATTGGGAATAGGAGTTCCAGTAGCAGATATTACGAAATCTCTTGGTTGCCCTAGTGGTTGTGTACAGTGAAAGCCTTAACTATATCGTTCTCGACCGTGGTGACGAAAGCTTTGCATCCTTTAGACACGTGCGTAGAGCATCTCCACCGTCGTATGTCTTTGTTGGCAGTTCTCGTCTCCAAGCTGAACGTGTGAACGCCGACTTGTATCATCTGATACCCTCGTCTGGACATCACGAATCTTACTTCTGAAAACAGAATATAATACTGTAATTTGTTCATGTCATAAATGTTGCTAGCATTGATGTTAAAGACATGATCTTTAGATTTAGAATCTGTGTCTTCAATTCATGGTTAGAACATCACCAGGTTTCTTGTATTCTGTTCAGAGAAAACTACAAAACTACTTGACCGATCTTGATCTAGTTTTCACCATAGCTGGGGAATTAGTGGTCATGACCTTGCAATTTTGTCTAGGAAGACGCCGCTTGGCACACATGATCCTTGGGTGGTTTTGAGCTGATTTAGCCCTGTTGACACGCGTACCCGACTACCATAGAGTACATAGTTTAAATGTATGATTTAAACAGTGCAAAATGTAATCGAAGAACAAACTTAACTTTGCGATTGAAAAAATGAGATCACATACATCCGTCTATATCACGATTAATTCTCAACTTGAAATGTAGAGGTGTATGTTGGGTGTATGTGTATATATGTAATAGCGTAAACTCTAGAAGGCGCTGGTATCGTTGAAGATGACCTAGCGGGAAAGAAGTAAAATACAGAAAATAATGAAGAAACATATATTTATGTAGATCGACAGTATTCCTAATACAATATGAACCGTAATGCTATTTGGTTGCGCTGAAAAGCCTATTTATAAAAAAAAATAGAAAAAATATTTATAGTAAAACAGCGGCATTTGAGTTGACGTTGAACCTTCCTTTTCTGTCCGCACGGACGGTGTCAATGACATTTTTTGATTCACCTGTCATTTAGAGGTTTTTTTCTCGGGTGTGAAAGCCGTCCAAGAAAGAGATGAAAAGAAAAAAAAATTAAAAAAATATTTTAAAAAATTTCCAAATTGTACATTGCACTGGGTCTTCCTGTTAAGCATATAAATGCCTGTGGTAGGAAGCCCCGCTCCTCCGCATTACACATTATTTTAAGTTTATACAAGTATTCAGATATAAGGTATATTCAAGGTATTGTGCATTTCCTTCTTACAGCTACTATTGTTTTCTTATATTTCTATGTAACTGAATTTCCTTCTGAGGTGTTTGCGTCACCTCTAAACCCGCAAAAAATACAGTCCACTAAATTTTATAACCCGCACCACCACTACACCACGCACACCAGGTAGAAAAGATGCACTTTCAATACTTCTACTGAGTCGATATATTCAATATATCGTGACGGGTACGTATCGGTCGGGTGACGGTCATGTGTAATAAAGTCGCCTGCGCAATTTATCCAACGGGTAGCGCCATCTAGTGAGCGTTGCGTTACAATATTATACTATATCATAAACAATAACATCTATTACCAGTTCGCACATTGAGATCTTAGCCAAATTGTTCTTTACACATTTTCTGTTTGAATTATTTAAGCGTAACGCTCATGTTTGCGCGCGGTTCAGAGGGCGCGTGGTTGTGCTCGCATCGCCTGCGCACGACGCGGTCTCCGACGGTGAAGACGGCGGCCCTGCACCCGCGCCGGTGGTGGGTCGCGCAGCGCCACGTGTACCGGTCCGTGCGAGGGTTGTGCTTCTTGATGCCGAACCGGAACCCCTGCATGGCGAGGATGCAGTTGCCGCGCGCTGTCTCAGTGTACTCGTACGGAGGGATGCCTGCACGCAACATACACTCCAGATGAGTTCATCATTTTTGCATTACAGTAAAATTAGTCCTTTTATTACGACACTTTTTGTTTATTGCCAGGATGACGGTGTCACTAGCATCTATGATGAAACAGAGTAATTTTTGTCAGAACATATAAATTTGACAAGAATTATTCGTTTAATAATAAAATTTCTTTTAGTTTCTTACAATAATATTTGTTAGTTTTTTATACCAGTACCTTATATAGTGGTTCGTGGTAGGCATTTCCTATGTCCGCCTGGCTATCTACCACCATGTTACCTAAGCCTGCTGCCAAACAGCAGTGTTAATAGCACTGTTGTGTTAAAGCTTACTCTGTTGAGGTCATCGAGCAATGCATTCAGATCCTTCACTTATTCTACCGTTATGACTATGTCATCAGCAAAGCAAACGTGACTGAGGTAGTTGCCATTGATATTGATGCCCAATCATTTCCAGTTCAGAAGTTTGAAAACATCTTTCAATGCAGCTATTATTGTCAAAATCTTAGCTCCAAAAAACTGACGCCACGTACTCTTATTTGTCCAGCAGTGGGATTTAAATGGTTATTAAAATGAAAATACTTTTATCGTCACATAAAAGTATATTACGTCAATGTATTATTTCTTCTCGTGGTTATGTTCATTAAAGATGGCGACTATCTTGCCATGTAGCACGTAGAGACGCGCGCGGCAGTACTTGTTCTGTGTGCAGCTCCAGCGCTGTCGTGACTTCTCAGCTGCGCGTGCGCCGGCCTTGCAGTAGAACGTGTGTGCGCCCAAACGGATGTTGGTCCTCCCACTTTCTGTGCGGACCATGCTCACTGCGAAAAATAACATATTGTTCAAAGATTTGTTCAAATCCAACTACGTCATAGAGGTCGCTGGTTCACAAACATTGATACGAAAAAGTATATAATATACAGCACGTGTCTTTATTAAGATTAAGCTAGTTTGTAGGTATGTTGCTATATAGAGAAAATAAATACATAGTCAATTATTTTTCTTGGATTTTAATCAAAGTTATAATCGAAAAGGGATTTACAAAAATCGTTACAGACAGAACACAATTCACGTTACCCTGTGAGCTCAATAACAATAGATAATTGTCATAATATGTCTTCATCAACGCTAGATGTCTAGGCAAGTTGACCGCGCTCTACTTACGTGCATCTATGCATAAACTGCGATTTACCCTTGTTCTCGTAGCGATTTCGTAGCAATCACGTAGCCTGCGTAGGCGCCTACGAAAGCGCATGCGCCGTCGTAGAACCATGGCCGTTTGTTGCTATACCATTTCTCTCCTGCTCCAAGGTTTATGATTTAGGTAATATAATAATAATAAAAATTTCGATGTTATAAGAGAGCCTTTGGCTGAGAGGACGTGAAAGCTTCCACGAATGCTACGCTGTGCGAAATGCGAAATCAGTAAGATGTACTATGAAGATTCAGGCAGCTATAACTTCCTGCATTCCTTCATTTTCGTTAATAAACGTGCGACTACTAAAGGTAGTCTGCTCTGGACATAGCTACACCAATAGGGAAGATGCAACCAAATTAGATTGGGTTAAATTGTATTTTATAGCATAACGGACATTAAGAGAAATTCCCATGTACGAAGAGGTTTTGTGTATTATTTATTAGTTATAATTACTTGTTCATCACTCATAACTTTCCATGAACGCAGGGTGGTTGTGTGTGTTGTTTATTAGTCATAAATACTTGTTCATCACGCATACCTTTCCATTTACGCAGGGTGGTTGTGTGTGTTATTTATTAGTTATAATTACTTGTTCATCACGCATAACTTTCCATGAACGCAGGGTGGTTGTGTGTGTTATTTATTAGTTATAATTACTTGTTCATCACGCATAACTTTCCATGAACGCAGGGTGGTTGTGTGTGTTGTTTATTAGTTATAATTACTTGTTCATCACGCATACCTTTCCATGTACGCAGGGTGGTTGTGTGTGTTGTTTATTATTCATAATTACTGTTCATCACGCATACCTTTCCATGAACGCAGGGTGGTTGTGTGTGTTGTTTATTAGTTATAATTACTTGTTCATCACGCATACCTTTCCATGTACGCAGGGTGGTTGTGTGTGTTGTTTATTATTCATAATTACTGTTCATCACGCATACCTTTCCATGAACGCAGGGTGGTTGTGTGTGTTATTAATTCTAATTACTTGGTCTTCAATTGTGAGTATGTTCGCGTTACATTGCCTGCTGTGATGTGTAGAACACAACCAACGTTTCTTTAGGTTATGTTTTCTGTTGCAGTAAAATGTGTAACCTCCGACGCTTAATAAAGTGTTTCCTCTCTTTGATGTAACCATTACCACTGAAATATATAAAATTATTTTAAAATTGAGACAAGTAGCACTAGTAAAAAAACATTAAGTATTTTTAATATGTTTATGAAACAGGAGTATAGCAGGTATTAATAAATAAAACACGAGCCCTTTATTATTATTACAGAGAGTGAAGCAAGTAAACTCACATTATTGATCAGTTTTTCTAGTGTTTTTAAATTTGTATTTAAAATGTATACAATGACGGTTTCTTTAATAAATGGGTGTTAAAATATAACGGAAAAAGTTAACTAATATTGCGAGGTAACATCAAAAATACTTGTTGATTTAATTTTAATTTAATTGATTGTTAAACTTTATTTTAAATATAAAAATCCATTAATTACATTAAAATGATTGAATTACAAATAATTAAATTACATGTCAACTTTTGTTAGTAATGCTTAAATTAAATATTAAATACCCTATGTTAGTCAAAAATGATGTTTAAAAAGTATAATAGGTTTGCACTTGGCCTTCATCTCACCTGATAGTAAGTGATACGATACGATAAGGCCGTTGGATGGAAAGCGTGCGCACCCAGAAGCCTCAAAAGCCTGTCGTACCGAAACGCAATAGTGCTATTAGCACTGATATTATGCGGCAGAATTTGGTAACATGGCGGTAGCAAGCCAGGCGGACATAGAAAATAGCCTACCACCACCCAAACCGAGTACCGACAGTCCACTGGGAATCGAACCCGGGACCTTTGGACTGTTAGTCCAAGCCTGTAGCCATTAGGCCACGGAGGCGGTTACGTATGTTATACTTTTGATAGATTCGGTTAATATATAACTAATCTAGGCGGTATTATTATAAGTGTCATAAATACATCTGGTGGCGGTGAGTACATCTGGAATGATAGCGTTTGGTATTAACTGTTATCATTCCATTTCCATCTCTAACTGTACCCACACTCACACACAATAAATATTCTATTTCATTTCAAGTGCGCAAGTATTTGTTTGTTCTTTGTAGTAGATTTGAAGAGTTGAGACAACAGCTTCACTTGTTTTGTTTGAAAATTAATTGGACACTTTCAACGCTCGATAATAACTTATGAGATATGTGTAGTCAGTGGTCTTGTGTGTTTTACAATTTGCGCTCTATAATTACATAGAGTTGTATAGTCAGTGGTCTTGTGTGTTTTACAATTTGCGCTCTATAATTACATAGAGTTGTATAGTCAGTGGTCTTGTGTGTTTTACAATTTGCGCTCTATAATTACATAGAGTTGTATAGTCAGTGGTCTTGTGTGTTTTACAATTTGCGCTCTATAATTGCATAAGAGTTGTATAGTCAGTGTTCTTGTGTGTTTTACAATTTGCTTGCGCTCTATAATTACATAGAGTTGTAAAGTCAGTGGTCTTGTGTGTTTTACAATTTGCGCTCTAGAATTGCATTGAGTTGTAAAGGCAGAGATCGTGTGTGGTTTTTACAATTTACGCTCGAGAATGACATACTCGTAGAGTTGTAAACTCAGTGGTCGTGTCTGTTGAACATTTTGATTATTGCATTTTCCAAAGTGTGGACGTAGGCTTTGCAACCTTTGCGATGGTGCGTGGAGCAAACCCACCATTTCCGCATGTTGTAACTCCTGTTACAGCTATATGTATAGCCTCCGATGCTTATTAAACAGCCGCCTTTCTTCGATCTCACGAACTCAGCTGAAAATAAACAAATAACTTCATGAATACCTGAAGCAAATTGAAAATAAGTGTCTCGTTTTCACAAGAGAAAAGTTCTTATATTTATTTGGAATTAAAGTATCAATATCGTAGGAGATGTTTTTTGCCTTTCTAAAAGTAGATTCAAAGCTGTTCTAAACAGTTCCTTCTTCTTTCTTTCCCTGGAGAACACATCTCAGTAGCGAATAAAACACATGTTGGTTGTTTTAGTGTATGTGTGAATTCGTAGTAAGTAGTATGATTTTGTTTATGATGTTAATACTATATATTTTTATTTAGTGAAGTTAATAGTAAAATACAGTATACAGCGTGTATATTTCCATAGTATCAATTCAGCAATTCGTGTAGGTCCTAATCAACACATTTAAATAAATTTCTCTATTTAATTGTGAGTTTTTTCTATACAAAATAATTGAGCACGCAATGTATTAATTACATCTAAAGTTCTTTTATTTTTACACGTCATATCATGATAGTTCATTAAACCGTTTATCCTTTGTCAAGTCAATGTCAAGTCAATTTGGTCGCAATACATTGCTGCTCGGTCGTTAATAAAGCTATTTAACAAAATACGAAACATGAAACATACACTCTGTATACAAACCTGTATTAAGTATGTATTTTTTACATAAATCTGTAATGGTCGTTAGCGTTGTGACAGTGTACGTTGTTAATTTTTATTATTTGGTCGTCGAAGGTGTGAATAACAGCTCTGCATTGCTTGCGATGGTGGGTCGAACACATCCATCTTGTTTTCCTTCCGTTTGTAGCTTTGTGACAGAACTTATACCCTCCTATGCTTATCAGGTCCCGTCCGCGGGTAGATTTTATAAATATTGCTGTAATTGCATACGAAAAAATCATTTTATTGATACTTCTTTCATATCTCTGGTGCGGTAACATTTTTCAATTATTTAATATACATAATGAGGCCGAATCATTTACGTTATGTGAACTTGTACACTTCTAATTTCAAAAGGTAATTATCAAATAAAAGTGATTGAGTTTGGTCTAATTTATTTGTAAAAATATATTCAAAACGCGAAAAACACGCAAGACTTACGAGTATTCTATAAAACAAAGATGGCGTCAATGAAATAACATTTGACGTTGTCGCTTAGTACAAAAAGAATTATTTAGTCGAAACAAAGTACAAACATAAATGAAATTTCAGCATTTTCAACCGACTTCAAAAAAGAGTTGGACTGTATGTTTTTTGTATGTATGTTACGCGATAAATCTGCCAATTGTGAATCGATTTTGGTGATTATTTTGTTTGGTAGAGTATACTTCAGATGTGGTCCCATAGAAATTTTATCTAAATTGATTGAGCCCTTTTTGAGAAAGCCAACAAAAACCAGATAATTTTACTTCCAAGGACTTACTACATTTCTAGGGAGGTTGAAGTCGGTTTTTAGTTCTTTTTTTTATTTTTTTATTTTTATTTATCACTATATCTCAGGCACTAGACCCATACAAATACAAATTTTACAAATAGTACATATAAATTAATAAACTTAATTTTTGAACGCTTTAATTATGCTGTAAATTTTTAAATTATTAGAAACGCTTGAACTTGTTTTGGTCATTACATTTCACAGCCGGATGGTTATGGTTATTGTTTATCTTGACTATTTCATCTTCAATAGTATATATGAATGCTTTGCAACGCTTGCTACCATGGGTGGAACACATCCATCTCTTTTTCCTCGTTCCATCTTTCCAGTAGATAGTATATCCGCCGACACTTATCAAGGTTTTCCCCCGATTCGACGTAACAAATACCGCTGAAACAGTACAAATTAATGTGAAGAATAAGAGTAAACATTTAATTAATCATACTTCACATCAAATCGCGAGATTGGTGGTAGGGCATCTATGTCAACTTACCTGTCTAGCTACCACCACATAATTAACAGTTATACGTCCCTACTGTTCTCAGGCCTACTCTCCTACAGAGAGTGTATGGGCCGTAGTCCACCACGCGGGCCCAGTGAGGAACGGCGGACTTCACATACCTGTGCAAGACATGCAGGTTTCCTCACGATGTTTTCCTTCACGGTTAAGCAATCGGATAATGTACTTGAATTGAAAAACAACTCATAGGTATGCGGCTGGATTCGAACCCGGAACCCTCAGTACAGTAAAACAAAAATTATATGAAACAAAATTTTAATTACAAAAATATGACTTAACTAATTTTTAATTTCTTCCGCCATCTTGAAATGTCAATATTGTTAAATGTTTGTGTTTGTGTATCTATTACATACACAAAAAAGGACCTGAAGGGATTGGAAACGATTGTTTTTTTCTTTCATGAATTTGTATTCTGTGGTCTTTCAGCTTTGTTTTGGTCTATTTAGAATGTTTTAGGTGCCGTAGCTTTTTAATTTTTTTGTAAGCCCGCGGTCTAGGCGAAACTCATTTCGACAGAAAATCAATTATATTCCCTCGAGGTCCCTTTTCACATAACCACTCACAAATACATTGAAAGTACTTATTTAGGTTTGCAATATTTTGTTTATTGTATATGAATCATCGAACAATGGCACGCTCTTGTTGAGATGGAGCATTATGTATTAATATATATATATATGATATACATATATGTCGACGCCCGGTCTCAGATTGCCCACATCATGCACTATCCTGTCATTTCATGAATGTGTCATTAAAGCAATTTATATCACAATAGCTTTGCATCTATTTTGGGTGTTGCATATCGCAGCCGGATGGTTATGATTATTGTTTATCTTGACTATTTCATCATCAATAGTATACATGAATGCCTTACAACGCCTGTTACTGTGAGTGGAACACATCCATCTCTTTTTCCCCGTTCCATCTTTCCAGTAGAAAGTATATCCGCCGACACTAATCAAGGGTTTCCCCCGATTCGACGTAACAAATACCGCTGAAATAGAACGCAGCAATTATTACAATAAAAATTTAATAAGATAGAAGCCAAAACACACGTCGGACACTTGAAACAAATGTCATGATATCAGCACACATCGAACGGATGACGTTTGTATATGTGCGCATGTGTGAGTAGTCGCGCGCTATGTACTGGACATTTTCTGCGCCAGTTTCTTGCGGAAGAGGTGAGGTATCGCGGATCAGCGGGAGGCGGTGAACATCCGTTCTATAAGTAGTATATTAGAGGATGATTATGTATGTTCATTATTTTGACTATTTCATTTTCGATTGTGTCGACGACCGCCTTGCACTGTTTGGTGGCGTGTGTGGAACACCACCAAATTTTATTAATTCCATATTGTTCACGGAAACAGAAGGTATATCCAGGAATATGCAGCAAGACTTCTCCACGCTGCGATATTGTAAACACAAATCGGATTGTAATGTCGCGAAATGAGTACGAGTATCATTAACATTCAACTTCTTAGTGAATCAAAAATTTTTAACACACTATTTTTGATTATTGTTCAAAGCGCCATCTGGGGACCATTAGCTGCTAAATTATTCATTACGCGATACTATAATCCGATCTTCTACTTTTAGGTAAGGGAATGTTCCTATACTACGCGACTCATTTAGGGGAGGGGGTCTCTAAAGTACCACTCTTGGTCACAGGGGCAGGGGGAACTCTTGCGCTTTTTCGAGAATTAAAAATATGTGCTCGCAACGTTGACGCACATTTGTTGTAATAATGCCGCTTGGGCGTTTTTTATTATTGTTTAAATTTGATTGCTCACTCCTTCAAAGCCCTCTTATAGCACAAACATTTGTAATTGTAACTTTCTTTTTGCAAAAGTTTATTTAAAACCATATTTTTAAAATACCACGTGTAAACTGGAGAGGGGGAGGGTGGGTCTTGGCATATACTAAAGTTGGTCACTGAGGGGGTTAGAAATGTATAAAAAAATTGGTCACGTAGTATAGGTATGTTCCCTAATTTGGAAGCATTCTGAGCGACAACAACAAGCACGTGCCTTCATTTTTTATTTAACTATTTAGGCATGTTTAGCTAAAATACATCAACTCAAATGCTCGAAATATCGGTCAAAACAGAGCAGGTTTGTGCTGATGTACACTCGAGTACAAAAATATGTATCCACTTTTGAACCATGTCATATTCACCTTTAATTGACATTTCCCTCAACACACTAAATATGAATAAGCAAGTATGAATGTGACATGGTTCAAAAGTGGATACATATTTTTTAACTCAAGTGTATCAGTCCAAATAAATCACGTTAGCGACTAAAGAATCAAATGAGGATAAGGCACAAATTCAAAAAAATATATAAAAAAGCGACACTAACATTTTATATAATTATTCATTTATTATACATGTTACACATGAGTTGTTTTTCAATTCACGTACATTATCCGATTGCTTAACGGTGAAGGAAAACATCGTGAGGAAACCTGCATGTCTTGAACAAGCATGTGAAGTCCGCCAATCCGCAATCAGCCCGCGTGGTGGACTATGGCCCATACACTCTCTGTATGAGAGTAGGCCTGTGCCCCTGCAGTGGGGACGATACAGGCTGTTGTACACATATACATGTTAAATGCATATTACATGCACGTCAAAAGTAAATACATTAAAATTACAATAAAAATAATCACATATTGTCCATTACATACACAAACAGATCAAACATACGAGTATATACGCTTCTCGCTCCTTTGCTTCGCCGCAAGCGGGTAATAAATCACATATAGTCTTTTGATTTTTCTGGACAAGACATCGGTCCTAGTCGACCGATTAAAAACCGGCAAAGTGCGAGTTGGATGCGCACTAAGGGTTCTGTACAGAATATGGATAGTTAAAATACGGAAAATTATAAATAATATACACCGAACAATCCTCTGACGAATGCGCCTAAATACCATTATCGATTTAGTTTTGCTACGCGTCACTAGATGGCGTTACTAATAATTAAAAATGCACGTCTTAAAAAATCTCATTTGTTGTATAAATATTTATTTTTTATTCTTTTTTGTTTGCAACCACAGAAATACATCTGTGAAAATTTTAACTGTCTCACTATCACGGTTCATGAGATACAGCCTGGTGACAGACGGACAGACAGACAGACGGACCGACAACAGAGTCTTAGTAATAGGGTCCCGTTGGTTACCCTTTGGGCACGGAATCCTAAAAACGTTCTCGGGGCGACCTTCGGCAAAGGTTGATTTTGTTATTGAAATTCAATTCGCCTAACAGCAATAGCGTACCATCTTTTTCTTTGTAATTATTACAGATGTGGTTCCGCCTTCTTGCTCGCTGGCCACTTGTAAATATTTCAAATATTTTTAGAATAAGTATTTTGATGTTTTCTTTTGTTTTATAATTTTTCTCCTGCTCTTGTGTGGTAAATTGATTTGATTCATTGTTGTTGTTGTATATATTCTTAGAATTAAACGTTTTCATTTAAATTAAACTCGTTTGCCTTGACATTGCCCTGGTCCCGGCTCCACCGTCAACATTTTTGGTCCTTCGTTTGTGAACTAGTGATAGTGTACCTACGAGGGGCATACCGAAATGATCGGGAATATAAAACAATACATACAGGAAATAACTAAATTTATTTTTATTGCTTTTCGAAGTATTCTCCGTTGCAGTTAATGCACTTTTGCATTCGTTCGAACCAATTATTATAGCAGCAATTCCAGTCCGAAGTTGACATGGTCAAAATCGTCGATTTGTATGCTTCCACTGCTTCTTCTGGACCTTGAAACCGCTGACCACGCAATAAATCTTTGATTCTAGGGAATGTAAAGTAATCATTGGGACTCAGATCAGGGCTGTATGGAGGATGATCCATTAATTCAACGTTTTCCTGCTTCAAAAACTCGCTTGTTTTCTGAGCGGTGTGAGAGCTCGCATTATCGTGATGGAGGATTATGCGTCGTTTCGGGTTACCTCTACGGAGTTCGGATATCATCTGTGGCAAACAAACCGTTGTATACCAATCAGCGGTAACCGTTCTCCGTTCCTCTAAGGGAACTGTGACTACATGTCCTGTTTTCGCGACAAACGAAGCGACCATTTTCTTCGATACGCTGCGAGAGCGGACAACTTTTGTTGGCTTGATCTCACCTGCGAAGACCCAGACAGCCGACTGATGCTTTCTTTCTGGCTCATATGAATAGATCCATGATTCATCACCAGAGACAATGTTATAAACTGCTTTTGACTTTCCTCCGTTGAAGCGTTGCAGAGTAGACCGGCACCAATTGACACGAGCCGCCTTTTGCTCTTCGGACAAATTATGGGGCACCCAGCGGGAAACTAGCTTTCTCACTCCCAGTTCACCATGTAAAACAGTTTGTATCGCAGTCATACCTATCCCTAAAGTAGCCCGAATCTGCTCATATGTAATATGTCGGTCATCCTGTATCATTCGGCGCACAACAGCGACATTTTCTGGTGTAACCGCTGTTTTTGGCCGGCCTGTGGAAGGTACGGTGCCAAGAGAAGCACGTCCACGCCGGAATTCAGAATACCAGCGATATATTGTCGTCTGGCTAGGCGCTTCACTCTTGAATATAGATATAAGCTCAGCGAGACATTGTCCCTGAGATAATCCTCGTCGAAAGTTGTAAAAAATTATGGCACGGAAACTTTCTCTTGTAAGCTCCATTTTTTTATCGACCTATCAATTTCAAACTGATATTGTTCTTTAAAAAAAAATTTTTTTTTAATTCTGTCAATTGTATTCGATTTTCAACTAACCAGTGTTTATTCATCAAAAAGAGTTTTTAATCTAATTAAATCGAAAGTACTCGATTACCGATCTTTTCGGTATGCCCCTCGTACTAAATTCAAAATTTCACAGTCTATTTTAATTATGGTGGAAACCAGGGCGCAGGCCGCCTCTAGTAAAGGTGTTCAGAGTGAGATCAGTGCCCCGTCGGGGGCCACCTCGGCCCAGCCCGCGCCGGCGCCGTCGACGTCCGCTCAGTCCGAGCGTCCGCCGCGGCCATCTGCTGCTTCCTCATCGCGTCGTTCTTCCACGTCGGCGAAAGCAGCTCAAAAGCTAGCTCTTCAGGCGCAGCACGCGCGCCGCCTCGCTGACATCGAGCGTGACGTCACGGAACGCGTCATAGCCTGCGAGCGTGAAAGCGCAGCCCGCGAGCGTGAGGTACTAAAGCTACAACTGCAAGCTAGCCTAGCAGATATTGAGGCGCAATCTCAGGTAAGTAGCCGTAGGTCATCATACAGCTCTGTAACCACCTGGTTGGCGAATATTAATATAGACAACGATGATGATGAATTGCCACAGAAACCTACAGTCTCAGCCCCTACAGGTCCGGACCTAGGCTCGAGACCACAAGTGGGACCAGATGAGCGAGAATATATATCAAAATGTGCACATACATTTTCTTCCCTTCCCCGCGCCCCATCAGAGTCGATGGGCGCCTGTCGTGATCGTGCTCAGTCGAATTTTAAGTGCTTACAGCAACCGTGTACTACCACATGGACGGAGACCGCGGGCGTGTCGCTCGGCTTACCCCCCGTGTCTATCGCGGAGCCGATAGTGGCCCCTCAACCCGAGGCCTCTCAGTTCATTGCCCCTCGCCCTTTACCGGCAGGACCTGCCGCCCTTACAGGCTTGGGATATCAGCACGGGAACTTAGCAACCACCAACGCTAGCACGTCATTGATGTTTAAAAAACCGTTTAGTCCGCGCCACGGCTCGAGTACACGTGGCGGTAAAAACTTTTCGGATGCTTTTAGTACGAAGTCAAAATTCTAAGTCAAATAGCGTAAAGGCCTCTCATCCTACGCCAACCCTTTCGGCTACCGACATATCTATGGCTGAACTACAACTTTTCCGACGTGTTCAAGAGGACTCATTTCCTGAAGAGATTGTCAACACAAGAAAGAACCAACATGTAGACAAGAAAAGTCGTCTGAAAGACATAACCCTGGTTCTTGGCGAGGATGGACTGCTTCGTCTGGCTGGTCGGACCGCCGCCGCTAGAGATGTGACTGTTGATCCTTTTCCCATTGTTCTTGACGGCCGCCACCCTATAGTTCGATCGTTAATCCAGCACTATCACGAACGCTATGGACATGCACTTAACGAACTTGTCGTGAACCAACTAAGACAGAAATTCTTTATTGTTCCCCTGAGAAGTGCAGTAAAGAGCATCGCCATCAACTGCCGAACGTGTATGCTGAGAAAAGCAACGCCAGTTACGCCACCACAAGGCGATTTGCCAGAAGCCCGCCTTGCTCACCACGTCCGGCCTTTTAGTTACACTGGACTTGATTACTTTGGGCCGATTAATGTAGCTGTTGGTCGGCGCACTGTGAAACATTGGGTAGCTCTCTTCACTTGCCTCACTGTAAGAGCTATTCACCTGGAGATTGTAGAGAGTCTGTCTGCGGACAGTACAATCATGGCACTTCGAAGATTCATCGCGCGCCGAGGTTGTCCAGTTGAACTTTTGTCGGACAATGGTACCAACTTTCACGGAGCGGCAAATTTGTTCCCTCGAGTTTTCGATTTTGCCGCAGACCAAAAGATAAGATGGAATTTTATAGCGCCATCTGCTCCATTCATGGGTGGAGCATGGGAACGGCTGGTGCGTTCGGTCAAAGTAGCTCTAACCGCTACTCTAAAGGAGAGAGTTCCGCGACTCGAAACATTGACTACCCTCCTCGCTGAAGCTGAAGCGGTGGTCAATTCACGGCCATTGACGCATGTGCCAGTTGACCCGACCACAGAAAGCGCCATTACCCCATTTCACTTCCTACTGGGAACATCATCTAACGACCAGCCTACCAGAGAACTAGAAGATGGAGATATGGTCGGTCGCGCGCAGTGGCGGAAAAGTATGCGTCTGGCGGATTACTTCTGGCGGCGGTGGGTAAACGAGTACCTGCCCGACCTTGTTCCACGTCGGAGGACGCCAGCAGAGAAGGATATCCAACCATCTGTTGGAGACTTGGTATTGATCGCAGACGGAAATTTGCCGCGAGCGGTTTGGCCGAGGGGGCGCGTCAATAAACTTTGGCCTGGGAGGGACGGTGTGGTCAGAGTGGTAGACGTACAAACAAAAAGTGGTGTACTCCGTCGACCTGTACGCAAACTCTGCCCTCTGATCACATCGTAGCTTCTCGATGAGCCAGCGAGTAAGAAGGCCTTACTTACCATTGGTGTTGCACACCGGGGCCCACCATATTACAGATGTGGTTCCGCCTTCTTGCTCGCTGGCCACTTGTAAATATTTCAAATATTTTTAGAATAAGTATTTTGATGTTTTCTTTTGTTTTATAATTTTTCTCCTGCTCTTGTGTGGTAAATTGATTTGATTCGTTGTTGTTGTTGTATATATTCTTAGAATTAAACGTTTTCATTTAAATTAAACTCGTTTGCTTGCAATTGCCCTGGTCCCGGCTCCACCGCCAACAGTAATTTTAGTGGATTTAAAGATGGATGTAAAAAACGTTATATTATTTTCGTAAATACTACAGTTTGCCAGCATTACTAAAATTTGCTGGTTTCCAATTGTCCAACCATGAGTAAGCCTGTGGCCTGTGGCAACGAGAGAGTAATTTAACAATAAAAAACAGCACACGGGCGTTAAGTTACGAATCTTCCATACAGATCGAAATACATATACAAAAAGCTGTAATTTTCAACCGACTTCACGGCGAGGAGGTTCTCAATGCGACTGTATTTTTTAATGTTTTTTACCTCAGAACTTTCAACTGGGTGAAACGATTTTGATCATTCTTTTTTTTATATTTGAAACATGTTGCTTCCGTGTGGTCCCATTTTAATTTGGTCCAGTTTTGACAATAACACCCATGAGAAAATCATATAAGTCTTAAATTTGCATTAAGTATTAATTTATTTTAGGGGATGAATGCTGTAGACTTTTAGGGCAGTTGAAGTCGGTTTTTATTACTTTCATCAAATTCAAGACATTTTAAGATTATTAAACAATATTAACGTCGTGTGATTGAATTATTACAAAATGTGTATACTGACATTTTAGAGATCCGGCTGATTTAATCATGTTCCTTGCGTTTCATAACTTCGCAGTTTCGCCGTCTTCCGTAACTTCGTAAGTGTTGCTAGGTGGATGGTTGTGATCGTTTAATATTTTAACGATGATATCTTGAACGGTGTGGATAAATGCTTTACAATACTTGTTGTTGTGTGTCGAGCACGACCACCTCTTCTTCTGGCGATGTTGTTTTTGAAAACCGAATGTGTACCCACCGACAAGCAGCAAATCTTTGCCTCGCTGAGATTTTACTAGAACCGCTGAAATGACACAAGATTACTGTTTATATAAAATGCTTACACAATACATTGTTTACCGTGGGCAGAAAGTGACCGATTACCAACTAGTGCCTTAATGATACACAAGTAGAGATTTTTACTACACCTACGAAGAAATTAGGTATCAACAAATCCACTACTCGACATTTCCCTCAACACACTGCATAGGAACAAGGACGAGTGAATGTGACATGGTTCAAAAGTTTGAATATCGTTGTAAATGCAACATAATTGTACTCAAAATTCGGTGTTAGCGGGTTCTATTGCCAGCAGAAGCACCAGTTGGTAGCTTTTCTATTTCCGATTTTTTACATTGTCAAGTATGGAGGGTTAGTGTTAGAGGGAGAGATGTTTGTCCCGCAGAGGCCCATATGGGAAAGAGACACAAATAATTAAAATATGGCTACATGCAAACTAATTATCTATATTTATGGTATCCTGTCCCCGGGAGAGGTGCTTTCATAATTAAGGCATCTAGCTTGTAGGGAACTCTGTGTGTCGTCTATAATCTATGAAAAAACTTGTCTATTCATATTTTTCATTTATTTAATTCTTAACTTATTCTTTTGTTTATTAAAACAGTGATAATAATAAAAACAAAATGATCATAGCGTGAGATAAGAGTAAAAACAAACAACAAAACTAAAATGTTATTTTAAAAAAAAGGTAATACAAAACCATTCGGTTTTGTCAGCTCGGTGGATCTAGGGTCAAGTCAGGAAAACACACTAAGATCAGAACACAGAATTGAAATCGGAAGGCTAGAATTGCATACAAAATGTACCGATCGTGACACACTTTTATCTACCCCAACCATCAAGAACGCCCGGCCAGCATCCCCGGTAAGAACATGCTGGCAACCCGGAGCCGGAGATTTCGCTTCAGCACGCCTGCAGTTGTGCACTATTAACACAGCAAGTAAAAGGTGCGTACTAGACGCATCTCGGCAAGCGCTAGATTACGACTGAGCGGAAATCAAGAAAACCCGGAGACCGGGAAGTTTGTAGCGATCAATCCGATTCTGTTCTGATCTAGGTAGATGAGAACGGAATTAGGTGTGTCCCCACCCTAAAATATTTTATTAAGGAAAACGTATGCTAACAGGATGATTATGATTATTGTTAATCTGAATTATTTCATCTTGAATCGTGTATATCGCAGCTCTGCACTGTCTGTAATGGTGCGTAGAACACCTCCATCTCTTCTTGTCTCCTGAGTCATATTTGCAGTAGAACGTATATCCAGCGACACTGATCAAGTACTTCCCTCGTTGTGACTTCACAAACACAGCTAAAACAACAGTTCAGTTCAGTAGTTCATTCTTATAAAGGGAGCACACGGCAACCTTACCTGTACACTCTTATAAACATTGAATTAGTAACAAAGTAGGACGTGTCAAATACGGCCTGCACCTCGTAAACTAATTTAAGAATGAAGGATATGTATAAATATTGTTAGAAAAATACTAAGAATGACATTTTTGTATAATATTTTGTTTGTACAAAACCATACATTATTTTTTCAAAAAAAATGTCAAATTGACGCCATATTTGTTTTTTTGACTAAGTGTTGGCATGTGCACGCGTAATTCGTGTTTAATGTTTTTGTACAAACCAACATGATTATTTGATACTGACTTTTTAAAATTAGAAGTGCATAAAGTACACTCAAATATATTCGCAGAACGTTTTTCATATTACATTAAAATGTGCTGCTACAGCGCGTCAAAGTTCGCCGCGGCGTGCACAGACAGCTTTCATGCTGTCCTCAGAAAAAGTACGCGTCTTTGTCAAGTCACGTGCGCGCCAGCTCCAATCGTATCCTGAACACCATAGCGTGTAAACTTGACTGTCACATTATGCGACATGTAAAGTAGTAGTTTAATTCTCCCGAATGGGAAGGCAATGGAACAAAGACATACAGCCTACTCTGAACATATCTTTTCTTCAGTTTTCTCAATAAAATGTATAATGTGTACATTCTATCGCTTTTTTTGACGATTCTTGACGAGGATTTCGAAGGTTAGCCTTGGTTTCAACATAATAGGGTATTACACCATTTTTCAAAAACTGTTTTAAATTAATCCTGAGATCGTAATGAACTAGTAGAAATTTTGTTAATTTTTTTTAAAACCGAAAAGCGCCTTAAAATCGGTTTTTTATTTATGATTTTGAATTTTCGCGCGGAAACGCTAGCCGCCATGCTTTTTCATCTCGTGACGTCACTCGGTTAGTAAACAATACGACTGCGAAAGACCAAGTATTAAGATTCGTGAAAATGAGTTATCATTGGTGTCTTGTGCCTGAATGCAAAAATACAAGTGTAAAAACGCCACAAAAATTATGGATTCAAGTGCCAAGTGATGTAAAAATGAGAAATACTTGGTTGAAACTGGCAAGAAGAGATCCAAAGTCATTGTCCACAAAGACTAGACTGTATTCTGTGAAGACCACTTTGATGTAAGTATGCGCTATAAATGGTAAATTAACTATCAAATAATATATATAATATATAGCATTCAACCGAAGTACACGACGGGGCTTCGGTTCGACGATGTAACCACATTAAAAACACTGCAACACTGTGCTTGCAGCCGCCTTCTGAAGATGGGCAATCGTGGCACTTGACACTAGTCACAGTCTCTTCTTGTTCGTTTACAACAAGTGTCACTGCATAGGGCTTGGTACGCACTTTATGTTCCGGGCATACCGTACACTTAACCACGCATGTATTTTGAACACGCTTCAGCTGCACATAGCCTATTGCGTCGTCTCCGTAAGATTCCCTTCCCGACCTGATGACAAAATATAGGTTAGGTTGGAGTGTAACATGAAGGACCCGTTTTATTGTATTGTGTATTGTTATTGTACTTATTATTAGACAAAACTTGATACAATGGTTACTTACATTGCTGTTTTAACATTTCTCAACTCCGCAGAACAGAAATCGGGATTGGAGGCAAAAAATTTCGCCACCATTAAAGTATTAACCATTGGCAGATTTGTACTTTCTGCTTTCACAAAACCGTCTTCCATAGTGAAATAAAGGCTAGAAGTCTACAAACGTGTTAATAACACGTAAATTTATCAAAATAACAGCGCACAACTTATTTTCAGTAGATTGTTTACTATCGGAATGACGTCACGGCGGGATCCAACATGGCGAATGGCGTTCTAGACATTTCAAAAACAGATTAGAAAAGACGATTTTTAAAATGGAATTATAAAATTAAAATTGCAATTTTATGAATAAATATCGACGTTTCTTGTTTACTTTTTTCTAAATCTATTATGAACAAACATTTTTATATTTTTCCTTACATAGTGTAAAATACCCTATTCGAAAGAATCCATATGCCGAATGTAATCGACATGGTAAACCCTTTCGATCGCGTCGAAACCCTCACAATTTTGCGTAATTGATACTATAACACTGTCCGTGACACTTTTTGCACTGTATCACACCATTATAACACAAAAAACACACATAACAGTATTATTAACGAATTACTAAAATTGCAATGAACCATTTTTCAAGTTCGCGCCAAGAAGCCTCCGTATACTTTGATATTTGGTACATATAAAACTCTATGGATCTTTGACATCTGATAGTAAAATAATTTTATTGTATACTAGCTTCCGCCCGCGACTTTGTCCGTGTGTACTTAAGGATTTATTCTACTTGTTCGATAGGCATAGAAGGCATCTATCTCCATTTCCAGCATAAGGTACAAAATAGTGTTTATTCTGTTACGTAGGCTAATAAGAAACAAAAGAAATTTCAATATCTGACGTAGTACATTCAAATAGTCTTCACACCAATATTATAAACGCAAAAGTTTGTATATACGAATTTACATATTCTATGGTAGGTTGCTAGGCAACGCTTTTTTGTTATGCCAAAATTGCCCATGTAATCCCACTAATATTATAAGTGTTAATTTGGACAATTTACACAATATGTCTTTATAAATTATAGCCTATATGTTATTCTGATGCATAAGCTATATTATTATAAAGTTTCATTCAAATCCCATTCAGTAGTTTTTCCGTGAAAGCGTCACAAACATCCAAACATCCAAACTTTCACACTTATAATATTAGTAGGAAGTAGGATTTATTGCAATGACATAAAAACAATCAAACGAAAATAGCAGGTCCTCGTGGAGGCTTTATTTATTGTTTTTAAGCTTCCAATGATTATGTTCATTTTTGGACGTAATAATGTCATTGTCTATGGTGAACAGTGCCGCCTTGCAGCCTCTGTTGTTGTGAGTGGAGCAGATCCATCGAGCTTTGGTCCCGTTCTCATATTGGATGCGGTAAGTATATCCACCGAAACTGATTAATTTCCTACCTCGGCGTGATTTCAACATTTTCACTGTAATGTTAATAAACGTTGGTTAAAACATGTCCTTCATGAATTATAGTATGTAGTAACATAAAAAATATATCAGATTATTGTGGAAATAAATAAATATTTCAACTGCGTCGGTGGCGCAGTGAATAAGGCGCGGACTCTCAATCTGAGGGTACCGGGTTCGAATCCAGCCGTGTACCTATGAGTTGGTGTTCAATTCAAGTACATTATCCGATTGCTTAACAGTGAAGGAAAACATCGTGAGGAAACCTGCATGTCTTGATCAGGCACGTGAAGTCCGCCGATCCGCACTGAGCCCGCGTGGTGGACTATGGCCCATACACTCTCTGTAGGATAGTAGGCCTGAGCCCCTCCAGTTGGGACATATAATTATATAGGCTGTTGATGTGATGTGAAATAAATATTTGATTTGATTTTGATCACAGAAAACCTTGGAAAAATTCAAGCCCGTAGACTTAAGGCGTATGTTAATACATGAAGGTTTGTATTTGGACTGCATTCTTACCTAGCCAACAGCGAATAAATAACACTATGACTGCATTCTTGCAGTCCTGTCTGTTTGGCACCTAGTACTCGATGAAACAAAGCTTTCAAACAAGTTTGGGTTAAAGGATAGCATGAATAATGGAAATATATCTTCAGCAAACATTATTGTAGTATTTTAAAAAGTTTAAAATTAAAAACTAGAAGTAAATATAAAGAATATACAAAAAGGAAAACAGTAAGAATGCCTAAGACACCTCAAGTTGATGACGTCATATCAACGAATCTTATTAAACCATCAGAAACAAAACTGTAAACCGTTGCTTAGCAACGCGGCAAGATAAACGTGTTGAGGTGTGCGAGAAAACTAGAAAGGCTTTGAATTTTAGCGCGGTGCAAATTTAGCTCTTTGGTTTATTCACGTCTTAAATTCTGTTATTATTGCGTGTTTATATATATAATACTAGCTTCCGCCCGCGACTTTGTCCGCGTGTAATTCAGGATGTATTCTACTTGTTCGATAGGCACAGGTGACGTACTATATGACAAATTATTGTACAGCATAAGGTACAAAATAGTGTTTATTCTGTTACGTAGTCTAATAATTTAAAGAAACAAAATAAATTTCAATATCTGACGTAGTACATTCAAATAGCCTTCACACCAATATTATAAACGCGAAAGTTTGTATATACGAATTTACATATTCTATGGTCGGTTGCTAAGCAACGCATTTTTGTTATGCCAAAATTGCCCATGTAATCCCACTAATATTATAAGTGTGATTTCGGACAATTTACACGATATGTCTTTATAAATTATAGCCTATATGTTATTCTGATGTATAAGCTATATTATTGTAAAGTTTCATTCAAATCAATTCAGTAGTTTTTCCG
Organism: Carcina quercana; assembly: GCA_910589575.2. Taxonomy (NCBI): domain Eukaryota; kingdom Metazoa; phylum Arthropoda; class Insecta; order Lepidoptera; family Depressariidae; genus Carcina; species Carcina quercana. The sequence goes on from OU342436.1 coordinate 3,281,810, forward strand.
TGAAAGCGTCACAAACATCCAAACATCCAAACTTTCACACTTATAATATTAGTAGGATAATGAAATCAATGATTGTGTTTATCGTTGAAATTGACGATTAAGTCTTCTATAGTTGCGACGAAGGCTCTACAGCCTTTGGAGTGATGACTCGAACAAACCCATCTCGACTTCAGACCGGTGCTCTTTCTATAGAACTTTAAGCCATCGAACAGTAGGTATGGTTTCCCTCTATGTGACGTTAAAATTGTAGCACGTTCTGAAAAAAGCAATGATTTGAAATGATATTAGGATTCCGTATACATACAAAAACGCTACCTGCGGTGTGCGGTTTAACCGATACAGTCAGATTTTTATGAATAATCACAGTTTCGTAAACGTGCCGCTAGAGGCACTGCACAATTCTTCATACAAATCTGACGTAACACAAACGCGATAGTATCTGTTTACCCTTTAACTATCTTTTTAGTGTAAATATTATTTATGTGAGAAAGCAGGGTTCCATATATTATAACCAAATTTTGTTTGATTCTGTTTTTGTTTAAAAATATATATTAGTGTTTTGAAAAACAACCATATATGATAACTCTATATACTTTACAAAGTTTAAGATTTTATTTGTAATTTAAATTTTATTGATTTAGGGAAAGTCAACGTGCAATAAATGTGACACAATATTCTAAAATTAACAACAACAAAAAACATTTATAACGTCGCATACAAAATATAATTAATACACTATAAAAAATGGGGTCGACACCAAAACAAAAAATATTAATAAACCATAGAAAATTTTATAGATAAATATAATCAAGTTTTTATAATTAATTGAAACAACAACAAATTTCAATTGATTAAAACACTAAATCTAAATAGTTTTGTCTTTTATCCTTAAAAAAGTTCCTACTGGTAACGTACAAAAATATTTTATTTGGATATGAAATCCTCCTTGGTTATGAAGTTATGATGGCCATCTAACAGCTGATTGTCTGAAAAAGTTTGGGCGCGCTTTGTGCCATACATACATTTTCATTATTTACAGCTTTGATTTCTTTGTAGCCGCTGTAAAAAGCAGTACGAATCATCGAGGCTAAGAACAGATTACTAAAATATTTAACCGTCTCCACAGCATGATCGGAGGTTCCGATTTCGATGCCCTGCCGGTACTCGGTTTGGTTGGTGGTAGGGCGTTTTCTATGACCACCTTGCTTGCTACCACCATGTTACCTAAGTCTGCCGCCAAACAGTTGTATTCCTGTATGAAATAGTCAGAGCCAACGCCTTATTAGCTAGACTTCTGGGTGCGCACGCTTACCATCCAACGGCCTTATCGTTACTTACCATAAGGTGAGATGAAGGCCAAGTACCCATCATAGATTTTTCGGGTTTCGTAACCAAAGGGTAACCAACGGGACCCTATTACTTAGATTCCCCTTTCCGTCCGTCCGTCCGTCTCATGAACCGTGATAGTTACACATTTTCACAGATAATGTATTTCTGTTGCCGCTATAACAACAAATACTAAAACCAGAATCAAAATCGTGCATTCGTTTTAAAGTATTAGTAACGCCATCTCGCAAGAAACACGTAGCAAAATTAAATCGAAAATGGTATTTAGTCGCATTCGTTAGAGAATTAGTCGGTGAATATTATTTATGATTTTCCTTATTTTAAATAACCATATTCTGGACGGAACCGTCGGTGCGCGAGTCAACTCGCACTGGGCCGTTTTATTAAAGCGTATTAAAAACTGGAGGCCACAAAAAGTCAGTTGTAAGTAATCTATCACTTTTGCACCTCGCTGAAAGTTATTCTATATTAAGTTGTTACTTGAACTATCTATCATAATGACATGTTCGTCCTTGTAGTAAACGATCTCGTCGCGAAATGTGTGTACGACAGCTCGGCAGGCGAACCTTTCATGGGTGGCGCATCTCCATCTCATCTTAGCTGCAGTCTGCTTGCAGTTGATGCGGTATCTGATGCCGCGCCATATCATCATGGGCTTACCTCGGCGGGTGATAAAGAACTCAGGGGCTGAAAGTAAAGTATCATTAGTAGTATATATACAAATTCGTACTATAATGAAGACAAAAAGTTTATTATAAAAAGTAGCATTCCATATATTACAATTAATTGTCCTACAGAAGGTGATAAAAAATCCTCGGGGATAATGCTGTCTTTTGTCTTGGGCAGCTTGAATCCTTCGCTCCCGAGACTGCTTTAAAATCCTTTGTAACGCATGGTGCAATAAAATGTGACGCCAGTGACGTAATACACAGCTTTGTCCCCTAGGTGAATAATATACTATTTAGTCGACATGCCTATGATTATCGATGAGTTCCGCTAGTCATGATTGTGTTTTCCTCGTGAAGCAATCACCTCATTTCCAGCGGCTTTCAGGGTCACCCGGCATTTTCGACTTTTCTTCTTCGAGCACTACCGACACAACATACCGCTTAGGAAGTAGCTTTTGCGACACCAGAACGTAAACTCGATGTATAACAGAATGCAGTTTCATTTTGCGGTTGGTATTAATTGTCCTGCAGCAAAAAGGCTATCACTAAAATTGCCTTCATTTCACTTGATGTTATGATGAGCCATGGCAAGTTTTTACCGCTTTCTATGCTTAGTAGCTACACGCTAGGAACTCCTAGTTAACAGCCGGAGGGCCAGGGTTCCATTCTCCGACTTAGGTAGTATGGGTAGCTACCACTAGCAGACGGACATTTCTATGTCTACTACTACCACCACCAACCAAACCAATTATTAGCGATCCTCGTACTGGCAATCGAACCCGCCACCTTCCGGTTGTGAGTCCAGGCGACCCACTAGGTTGCGGAGTGGGAGAGGGATCAAAGTCGTCTATTAAAATCTTCCCCTCGATCCGATCTATCTCTTTACAGAGTTACTTTCGAATTTATAAGATTCGTGTGATGTTAATGTATTAACATATAGAGGCATTTCTCAACATTTATTTCATTTAAATTATAAATGATGAAGTGACGATCTTTGCAATAACAAGTGGTGCTTAATTTAAATAAACTTACTTAATAATTTTTACGTTAATCGTACCTTAACGCAGTAAAAGTAAGTATATACTATAAGAAATACAGGACACACGTATAAAACTTTGTGTGGTTACTCCGACTTGAGCTGTATATAGATTGATAAATGATTTAAAATATTATGTACGAGAATATAATAGAAAGTTGTCTCATTTCTGAATTGGGTATTTGACAAAAAAATAATTTTCATTCGATAGTACATGTAAAAAGATAAATATGTAGCTCTAACATTTTTTAAAGTTTTTTTAGCACAACCCGCCGAAAAGTGATTCTAGTCGCGCGGTGCTAAAACGCTCCATATACCTAAATCGGGCGTGTTTTGTGACGTCATATTACTACATTGGAGCGTTAAATGTATCATGCTTGTTCGATATTTTGAGTTATCTATTAAAATAATGTTTTTATGTGCTATATACAAAAACGCCTTATAAAAAACGTCCAAAATTAATGTAAAAACGAAATCGAATAAGCATTACTATTCCAGGAATTAATTTTTTGCAATTTTTGAAACATTAAGATCTTGAAAAATCCAAATAAAAAATTTAAATAACTACAAATTTTTCTTTTGGGGGCTTTCTTTTAATGTCTGTTGTAGTATAAAATACAATTCAACTCAACTTATTAGGTGCCAAGTACCCAATTGTAATATATGAAGCAGAAATTGATTATTGACTAAGAGGCTTGTAAAAATAAGGTAAAATAGTTTTAATAAACGTAAGTATTATCAACAATAAAATAAAGCCTAGAGAAATATATATAAAGACTAGACTTCTTGATCCTTAAGAATCACTTGTTCGAGGCGTACAGCTTCTCCTGAAGTAAAAAAAAAAGCAGCCACGTGCGTGTCGGTCCACCCGCAGTGTAGGGTGCCGTAGTTGCTTGTCACCAATAAGTTCATAATTTTTTCTTTTACACAATTTTACAAGGTTAATAAACTTTTATATATGTACTACCGACAAAGTTCCCGCCTGAGCACCATTAGGGCCAATTTCGCATACAGTCGTGGCTCGGGTTGCTCCGCCTTGCAAGTTTTGTAGGATAGATCATAAAACTATTAAAACAAGTGATACATTATAAAATGACCCTAAAATATAACTAACTACTACACTGAACCCTAAAAAGTCATAAAAACTCACGAACAAAAGCGTTTTCGTTTCTCCTTGTTGAACAGAAGAAAAGGCGAAGATCGCGGCATGCAAGCAACTTGGTTTTGATCAGGCGGTAGCTTTGTCGATATTACTACTGGTTTTATAAAAAGTAATTTTGAATGGAATTTGTACAAAATTTACATTTTGACATCTCCAAGTTCATTTTATAATTTGGTCGACTATTACTCGTTAACCTGTAAAGCACCCAGTGTCATGATAGTTTTCCTTTGAGGGCAGCGAAACTGTTTCACCCTATCGAGAGCCATTCTCTCTATGGATTTCGTTGTGCTGTCGTCTATATAGGTAAACACTAAATAACATTACATGAACTGAAATTGCACGTTGATTAAAATGAATCCTCCCTATTGCATTGAATTTACGTTTCTTCTAGTACGGTCGTAGTACGGTCAGCTTCATAAATATCTACGTACAGTGATGTCACGGTGACGCCAGCGTACACATGGTATCCCTAAAACAGCTTGTACTGGAACATAGTAAACACACAAAAATAATTCCTCGCTTTGAAAGATCTCATTACGATTGCTCATCAACAGTCTATACATGTCCCCACTGCAGGGGCTCATGCCTACTCTCCTACAGAGAGTGTATGATACATAGTCCATTACGCGGGCCCAGTACGGATCTGTAGACTTCACACACATTGAATTTCTTCCTAGGAGTGTGCAGGTTGCCGCTCACAGTGTTTTCCTTCACCAAAAAACCCATGGTGATGATTTTTTTATCACTCGTACATAAATTTCAAATAACAAATTGGAACTTGTTGGTACGAGTCAGGATCGAACCCATACCTAGATTGTTCGAGGCTCTGACGCTCTACCCAACTGAGCTACCATGGTTTTGGCCACGATTGCTCATAATGGAACGGAATTATTAACCAAAGCTTGTAAAGAGCATTCCGTACACAATAATATTGCTAATGTACAGCGAACTTTTCTTTGTTATAATGTGTAAATAGTGCGTGAAATAGTGCCTCTGCTAGCACACGTACTTTGTGCGAATTCGTAGTAAAACAATGTAACGGAACATACGTAGACATTTACGAAGCTAGCCGTACTAAAGTGGAGCTTTCCCAAAATGACGTCTTGTGCATTTCGTACAAACATAGTTTGATGCTATTTAGAATGTTAAATTATTACAGCCAATGAAATATTATAGACACGATGATCAAAAAAATCCGTGTAATATTTTCGGTAAAACATATTAAAAAAAAGAGTATAATTTTACTGATGCTAAAAGGATACAAGACAAAACGGCCATATCAAGAGATTATATTCGTTTCTAGAAAGTTAAAATGACTTGGATTAATATTGATTATAAAGTTAAAATAAAATTGACTACGTTTGTACGGAGAACGCTAGGAGGAACTTCTCATTAGTAGTATTATGTAAAAGTTTTTTTCAATCGAACAGAAATAACCATAAACGAAAATTTAACCTCTCTATAGGACTAGATAATTGATAATGTCAGTGCCAGCTTTTAAAGCGGAGTGCATTATATTGTAAAAAAACAAGCGAACTGTTATATAAATATATTGTTTCTTTTTTGTTTACGATTATGTCTATAAGATTGAAACAAACATTACAGTTTCTACTAAAAATTACTGTTGCATACTACTAAAGCCAACTTCATCAGTTCCCAACTTCTCAAGGGTTAAGTACCTTCTTGATCCTAGGACTGTGATTATGGCTTCCAATTAGTTCGTACAAATTCCCATTGTACATCTTAGCGCGGGCTTTGCAGTTCTTCATTCTCCGTTTAGAACAATGCCAGATAGTGTGTTTGGTGATGTCCCTGTAGTTGGTATTGTATGTGTCCATGCCGATGCGCAGTAGGTACTTCCCCGAACGAGTGGGTATCAGTTGTACATCTGGAAAGAAACATAACATTAGGAATTGTATATTGTTCTTGTACCTCATCTGTGTAAACCACGGTTTCTAGACCTATTGCTTCAATACCACATTTCTTAAATCAGAGTGTGCCGTGTAGAGTCACGGTACAATTAGAGTGTGCCGTGTAGAGTCAGGGTCCAATCAAAGTGTGCTATGTAGAGCCATGGTCCAATCAGAGTGTGCCGTGTAGAGTCACGGTCCAATCAGAGTGTGCCGTGTAGAGTCAGGGTCCAATCAAAATGTGCCCTGTAGAGTCACGGTGAAATCAGAGTGTGCCGTGTAGGGTCACGGTCCAATCAGAGTGTGCCGTGTAGAGTCAGGGTCCAATCAAAATGTGCCCTGTAGAGTCACGGTGAAATCAGAGTGTGCCGTGTAGAGTCACGGTGAAATCAGAGTGTGCCGCGTAGAGTCACGGTCCAATCAGAGTGTGCCATGCCAGTAGTGTACGCTCTCACTCTTCTACGCAACAAAGCAAAGCATAATTGTATTACATTGTGTAATGTGATCAGCGTAGTCTATGAGCAATAAATATTGTTTTATTTATATGATGAAGTTCTATATATGTCGGATGGATAGATGTATAAAAGAAGATGATAGAATGACAGATTTTAGAAGAAACTGAGTGAAACAGAACATGATGTGATTGAATTGATAAGAGTGAAAGAGAAGACGAATGACATGAAAAAGAAGAGAGAACGATGGACAACGAACGAAAGACGTATATAAGAAATGCGAGAAATATATAAAATAAAATAAAAGTGTGAAAATAAAGGTTTATAAAAAGAGTCACGAGTGTTAATCCGCCAGCACCATCCTTATATAAGCTTATGTACCACACCTTCTTTACCCTTCCATTCAATTCATTTCTATTTCATTAAATTCTTTTTACATGTTTTACATTTAACCAGTCTGATATGTGTTTCATAACTCAGCCTTCCGCTGCAGCTATTTTCCGCGGGGAATAGATATTCCTTCTAATGCAAGTATTATCCATGCTTAAGAGGCCAATGAAGCAAAGTCTCCGTAGAATAGTAGGTATTTGAATATGTTATTGCTGTCGCGATTCGGTACGCACACATACAGCCTTTCACATGCTTTCACTCACACAAATAACGCTGCATAACATCCCAAAGAGGCCCCTGCGCGCCGCGCATCGTCGCTACCCCTCCGCCTGGGCTAGAGTGTATTTTTCAAAATTATAATAAACTTGACGTGAGCGTGCGTCAACCCTTGTTTTACGTTTTGAGAAATTATTGTTCGCATATTGGTTTAGTCTCGACATACTGTGGTTGTATTTGATATAATTGACTAGTAAGTACCTATCACATATAAATACAATATAAATTATGGCGTTGCTATTTTAGGGTTCTACGGTCAACAAAGAAACCTTTTAGTTTCACCATATCCGAACGTTCGTCTTCCAACGATACTTTAGGTGACCTAGAGGTGTTTTAGTACCTAGAGTGCTAGAGTCTAAGGACTAACAAGTTAAAGCGTTCAAAAAGAACTAGAAACCGACTTCAACTGCCCTAAAAGTCTACTTTTATTAAGGAAAATTTAAGATGTATATTGTTTTCTCATGGATTCCATTCTAAGAGCCGGACCAAATTGAAATGGGACCACATGGAAAGCATCAGCTTTCAAATAATAAAGAATCATCCAAATCGGTTCACCCAGTGAAAAGCTCTGAGGTAACAAACATTTAACTAATAGAATAGAATAGAAATAATTTATTCGGCATACAGATTACAGTACAGTTAAAACATTAATTTTAAATTTGCTCTGCTGCACTGCAAAAATTACTCAAAACTACTGAACCGATTTTGATGAAACTTGCAGTCTTCCCTAAGTTTTACAATACCTAGGTAAACAAAAAAGGGATTATTTAAATCGAACTTGTAGTTCCGGATATATAAAAAATAAATTAAATAAAATAGCCTTTATTGCTGAACTAATTTTTTGTTAAAATTTTCTTAAAAATATGCTTACTTTATACGTTACTTATCTTTTTATATTAAGTATCAGTAACCGGTCGTTCCTACATTTCAGCTTGTCTTTCGACATAGGCCTACTCTAAGGATTTCCACTCTATTCTATCTTTCGCTATGCGGGTCCATGTTGGACCCGCCACTTGTCTGATGTCGTCCTCCCATCTTCTAGTCTGTCTGCCTCTTTTTCTTTTGCTATCTCGTGGTTGCCATTCAGTTATTAGTCTTGTCCATTTCTACATACTCTATTTCTCCATTATTTACTGTTATGGGCTCTGTTTGTGAGGAATTTGACATTACTTTTGTTTTCGTTAAGTTCGTTGACAGGCCTGCTTTCTCGCTCTCTTCCGCTAACTGTTGGAACATTGTCTGTAGGGTTTTCGGGTTTTCCGAAAGTAAGATCAGGTTGTCTGCAAAGCGTAGGTGACCCAGCTTTTTGCCATTTATATTTAGTCCTTTATTCGTCCAATCCAGATTTGTGAATATCATTTCCAGGATAGCTGAAAATATTTTTGGTAAAATTGGGTCTCCCTGGCGTACCCCTCTCTCAATCGAAAATTCTTCGCCTGTAGATTCTAGCTTCACTTGTGCGGTGCTTTTTGTGTATATGTTTTTCAGTATTCTTATGTATTTTGCATGTACGCCTTGTTTTTCCAGTGCGTCCCAGATAAATCTATGTTCGAGTGTGTCGAATGCTTTGTTGAAATCCACGAACCCTATGTGTGTTTTTCTTTTGTGTGTGTGTTCCGGATATATGCGAGGACAAATAAACATACACTTTAGAAATTTGGCACACTTCTTTGGAAGCTGGTATAGACTAACATATATGAAAACTGGGCAGTTCTGGAAATATTACATACATACAGGTCGCATTGATAACCTCTTTTTTTGAAGTCGGTTAAAAAACTGTAATTTCACGACACCTCACACAATAGAATAGACGAGTTAAAAATCCCGTCTTAAGTGTATGAGATGTATAACTGGGAAAAAATATTTCAAGTTTTTATTTGTCGACATGAATAATAATATCGTCGAAATCTATCGTATTTCCTACTGTCATACTTCATATTATACTATTATATTTTAAGTACCTCAAAAGGAAAAAAGGAATCCTTATAGGATCACTGTGATATCGAATACTCCAGTCTGCTGTCCCTTAGATCTGTCAAATAATGAAACTTATAGGTCAACGCAATAAAAAGATATAGCTGTATTTTAGACCATTTCCGTACAAAATGCAATGAACCCAAAATCTATACGGTATTTCCCGTTGACCTAATGTCTTGAAATTTGGCAAGAAGAAAGGTTTTACAGCACAACCATAGGAATAAATCTGAATTTTTTAATTGTAACACAGTAAAATTGATTTTTTAATGTTTATAAACTTAACTTCGTAGTATGTAATTTAGCTTAGAATTTCATTTTCGGTAGAGCATTGTTGGGTGCATATTACCGTACCTATTATTTATGATTTTCAGTATGTCATTAATTCATATTCTGTACGGAATCCTCGGTGCACGAGTCCGACTTGCTCTTGACCGGTTTTTGAGTTGTTGGAGAGCCATTTCAAGCTCTTGCTGGCTGATCTCCGGGATATCTGTGTCGGGTCATATAGTCTCCGTAGCGATTTGTACATGCGATGTCCATATAACTTCTCGTTCTCTCTCAAGACTTTCAATAATAATAAATAACAAAAAATAATATAAAAAAGCTTTTAAAAAAGTTATAAATAAACGGATGTCCATGCAATAAATGTTATGTTTTTTCTGTGTTTTTTTTCTGTTTAGATATTTTACAGTGGTACGGAACCCTTTGTATGCGAGTCCGACTCGAACTTTAACATTAAAAAAATATTTGAAACATAAGTCACTTATTCATAAATCATATTTAATTATTTACACGTAACAAAACGTAACAACAACTAAGAATTTCAGGGAAAATATTCTGTTCTAGAGATAAAATAAATTTCCTTAGAATTATTTGTCTTTATATTTGTTTATTTAGATCAATCTAAACATTAAAACTAACAGGTAAAACCATTATAGCTAGAGAAAGGGTATCTATCGATATATTTTTCCCACCACTATTAGTCGAAAAAATAGATAAAGCTTATTGACATCACTAATGCATGCTTACTTTATTTTTATACATATAATACACAGTATATAGTTGTGATATAGTGTACCCTGCCTCCCGAACCGAACTGTGCGAGAAGGACAGTTGAAGCTTTTTTTGGTATTTGCCTAGTTTTGCCGTGAAATTAAGGGTTTGGGATATAGCTGTTTTCTCAACGAAACGTTAGCCAAATTCAATCATTTTGATCTTATTCTCTTTATCAAAGAATAATCTAGGCCCGTTGGTTTTGCTTTTTCTGAAAATGTTACGTTTACTCTAAATAATGAGTACCATAAGTTGAAAGAAATTTTTTCTGAAATTTTGAGTTTTGAGATGCCCATAATTCTAATTGTAGACAAAATATTGAAAAAAGCAAAACCAACGGGCCTAGATTATTCTTTGATAAAGAGAATAAGATCAAAATGATTGAATTTGGCTAACGTTTCGTTGAGAAAACAGCTATATCCCAAACCCTTAATTTCATATGAAATTTTTTATCTGCTGTTCCCTCTTAAAAGGGAGCCTGCACGTACTGTATCTATGTAAAGGTTTGCGAATGAAATAAACATTTTTGATTTGACTTTTTGATTTTTGGTTAAAATAATAAAATACAATACACGTATCACTAAGCTAACTATAGATGACATATATAAAGATTATTTCAGAATACAGAGAACAATAACTAGAAGAATATAAAAGGTTAATAAAATTATTATTTGTGACTTTAAAACGGTATTATCTTATTAATTGTAAGAGTCACTAGAAAAGTCTCTGAATAATTTTCTTTTACACGTAAAAAGACGATGACCCTAAATTGGTAATTGGTTATATACTTTTGGCGCAACGATAAAAAGCTTTTGATGTGCGTGGGTGTGTATTTATTTGGCCTTTTACGCAACTGACTGTCAGTTGCATGAGTCTATAATCCATCACGACGCTTTCAATGATGATACCTCTTAATACTGCGACTAGTTTAGGAGAGAAAAGGGAACTGATGAATACACACGAACATGTAAATCTTTGCCTTAATCACGTAAAAATACCGCTAATTTACAATCACAGCTGGTGGCTCAAGTAATGCGTATGAGTTCCTGTAGCAACCTGCAACGCGCGCGACATCGCTGCGACACTTTTAGAACAGTACCACGTGAATCGTCTACCGGGGTTCTTGGAGTAGGTATAGCCGCCCACGCGCAGCAGGTAGCGCCCTTGCGTGCTCAGCGGGACCATCTCGTACTCAGTTACTTAAGTAATGCGTATGAGTTCCCAAGATGAATGCCTGGTCCTCTTGCAACCTGCAACGCGCGCGACATCGCTGCGACACTCTTTTAGAACAGTACCACGTGAATCGTCTGCCGGGGTTCTTGGAGTAGGTATAGCCGCCCACGCGCAGCAGGTAGCGCGCTTGCGTGCTCAGCGGGACCATCTCGTACTCAGTTACTTAAGTAATGCGTATGAGTTCCCAAGATGAATGCCTGGTCCTCTTGCAACCTGCAACGCGCGCGACATCGCTGCGACACTTTTAGAACAGTACCACGTGAATCGTCTACCGGGGTTCTTGGAGTAGGTATAGTCGCCCACGCGCAGCAGGTAGCGCCCTTGCGTGCTCAGCGGGACCATCTCGTACTCAGTTACTTAAGTAATGCGTATGAGTTCCCAAGATGAATGCCTGGTCCTCTTGCAACCTGCAACGCGCGCGACATCGCTGCGACACTCTTTTAGAACAGTACCACGTGAATCGTCTGCCGGGGTTCTTGGAGTAGGTGTAGCCGCCCACGCGCAGCAGGTAGCGTCCTTGCGTACTCAGCGGGATCAGCTCGTACTCTGCAACACACAAACAACGCTGTTGACCTTTGGGCACATAATTAATTTGGATTTCATCATCAAAATCAAGGGGACTAATCTGTTGTTTTTAGTATTGACGGCGTTTTCTTTAAACGTGAAAAACAGATTGTACGATTAAGATATCATATTCTTGATACGACAAAATAAATTATATCATCATCATCAGCCGGGAAACCACCACTGCTGAACATAGGCCAAAAGGCATACTCACAATGACTGGTCCTGCCTGCATCCAGCGACTCCCTGGGATCAAGTCGTCAGTTAATCTACGTATGGTCCGTAAATTTCATAATTGATGAACGACGAAGTTGCCACTCAAATAAATTATTGTAAATAAAGCCTTTGTTAATAGAATCAACATTCTATGAAAGCGCCCGGACAGTACCTAAAACACATTTACTTTTCCAGACATTAATTAAATTTTCTAATATTAATTCATAATTTAAATGTCTACAATATTGACAAATTATTCTTGATTACTACCTGACATATCTATTATTAACCTCGTAAGAGAAATGAAATTCAAGACTGTACGATTAAGTCTTTCGGACTTGAGGGAACTTTTTGTAAAAAAAAACGACAATTAAAGTAGGTATTTATTAATCGTGTAATACTAATCCTTAAATTTAATAATAGATATAAATAATCGTTATTTTAATAATAAATATTTTTTGTTACTTGTAACGCTAAAACCTTGACGACAAAAACACATATTTAGAAAAAGAAAAATATTGTCTATTCATTCACTGAAAATGACATAACATATAATATATTTAAAATACCACAAAAATTACAACGAAATGCGCGCTATGTTAGTTTATTCTTTGTAGATAATCGTATGAAAGCAACGAATTAGTTTCGGAAAGACAATTTTCATGTACACAAATGTCCACAATTCGTGCGACCGTTCAACAATCAGAGAAGCATGTTAAATGGGTATTTATTTAATGAATGAATGAAAACAAAAATAAAATACAAAGTTCTGTTATATTTTAAACATATTCTCCCAAACTTCTTAGAAATTTAGCGGGAGAATATAATACATTTGGCGTAATAATGAGCCATAATAACTGTATCGATTATCCTGCTACACATAAAAATCATAACTATCACATTAACATGGCCTCGATGTAGTCGGGTAATCAAACTTTAACATAGAATCCACAGCTCGTTCGAACGTATAGAGGCGGCGGGTGGTTGTGATCCAAACAGCCTTTAATTATTTTAGTGTTCTCATCCAAAGTCAGCCTGGCCTTGCATCCTCTGCGGTGGTCGTTGGAGCATCGCCACGACGAGTTCTTGTTACCGTATGACTTCGAATAGGAGTAAGTGTATTTCTGATACATCAACAGTTTTCTACCTCTCTTAGATTTGATGAAGCACACATCTAGAACAAACAACAGCATAGCGTCATTGACCACAATACAGTGAGTATGCTATAACTTTTGCAATTTACAACTTAGTATTAAACAAGAGCTGAAGTGGCAATAGACAAGTCACAACGCTCGAAAGAACGGATAAACGATGGGGGTATAAGTTTTTGTCTGGCAACCACGTAATGGGAAACTTCCATCGGACCGCCCCCCTAACAGGTGGACCGGCGACCAAGTTAAGGTCGAAATTCCTAGAGATTCTAATTTAAAAAAATCTAATAATATGACAAAATACTATCAGATTGTCAGTTCAACTTCAACAGTGTAGCAGGGCTACAAGGAGGCTGTTAAAGATAATGTAAAAATAAAATAAAGTATATACCAAAGATAAACATGGAATATATATATATTATTATCTCTAACTCAATAGGGTAGTTTTGACACAAGATTAGATGGGATTAAATTCTATTTGACGCCATAGAAAAATATAGCCAAAAAATAACTGAAATTATTTATTTAGGGTTTACAGCAATAAAAAGCTGTAAAAATGTGAAAAATCAATGGCAAATAATTCATTTTAAACGTGTTACACGCATTTGAAGAATTAGCAAATTCTCCGAATGCTAGTAACACAAAAACATTGAGATAACATAATATTATATAAGATTTTCATACATGTTAATGCTCCGATAACAGTTCCGTCACGCTGTGAGTCCTTTTTGTCATTTATCCAATAATACGTGAAATATTAATTTTTTGAAAAATATAACAACGCTTCGTCCTCTTTGCCCGATCTCACCTGACAGTAAGTGTTGATCAATCAATAAAAATTTTATTTGCAATAAAAATAGGGTATATGTCGGTCTTAGATAATATTGCTGTTGCTTACCCTATTTAATCTCAAACAGTATGCAAACAGTTTTTGACAAAATCTTATAGTAGAACAGTTAACGTCAAATTTCACACAGTATTTGTACACTGTAGTAAAAAATATGTATCCACTTTTGAACCATGTCACCTACATAGGAACAAGCAAGAGTGAATATGACAAGGTTCAAAAGTGGGTACATATTTTTGTGCTCGAGTGTACATACCCTTAAAATATGCCTCGATCTCACTAAAAACAGTTAGAATAAAATGATTTAAAGATTAGAACAAGTGTTCCAACAGCCACAAGTGTAATGGGAGTTGTTTAAGAACGTCTGGAATATTGTTATATACACATCCCGCAGCTGTTTTTTTTTTGTACAATTAAAATAAATGCACAGATATAATTCTAGTATTTTTCTATATATTCCTTAGATAATTACTAGATTTTTTGAATAGTGTACTTGTGCAGGCCGAATTTGAAACATTTTTTTTCATAAACGGACGGTATTATGATTATAACAAATCAAAATGAATATTACGAGTACTATAATAACTTCCTGTGTAGAGCAATAAACAAATTTATTATGATTATTATTTCAGGATTCTATGTCAATGGGAAATACTGGTTCTAATTCCTTGCGCTCGCAAGAGAAATCGACAAAATATACGCCACAAATTGCCATATCTTTTTATTGCGCTGACTTAGAGGTTACAATTTTTAAAGATATAGGGGATTGGATATTAATTTACACTTGAGAGCTACACTCGTTCTTAAGAGAAAGCCTTTTGAATGAAAGACTAGTGTTCCACCAGAACACAATTGAGGTCCGAGGAAATAAAATAACAACTCCAAAATAAATTACTACTTACATGGGCAGCCAACGCAAGGCATAACATTGTTTAAGGCGGTTTTGCTGACAAAAATATCATTATGGTACAACTTTAATGTCAGCTGCAATAGAGTTTACGCCTCCCTGGGCTTTGGAACAATACTCCAAAAATTGTATTAAAATGAGCATTGTGATTCAGTGTGAAGTCGGTGATACTCGTCTCCAGACATTATAATCCGATTCCTACTTGAAAAGATTATGGTAAAATAATTTTTTTTGTCGGCGAAATCGCCTTATTGTCTTGCGTCTGCTGCCGATAGACACGGACCTCAATTTTGTTCTTACAAACCACTATTGTTCCACGGATCACGGGTTGGGAGCCACTGGTCAAGGTCATCACCAAAAATTTTGTAAGTTGACTTTCACTCCACTTGCTAAAGAGGTATGTCGCGTAGACACGGCGGTGTGTGATCATGGTGCAAGTTGTATTTAACGACCTCTCCTTCGAACAGTGTCAGCCGCGCCCTGCAGCCCTTGTTGGTGGAGCATCGCCACGTCGAGGTGTTGTTGGTTTGACGTTCCATATAATAAGTGTATTCTTTCAGCAGCATCAGCTTTTTCCCTTTGTGCGAACGGATGTATTGGATTCCTGAGTAATATTTGTTAATGAGCATTATTCTTATAAAACATAGTACTTATGTTTGAGTATAATGTAACGAAAAAGGCAGTTAGACGGTATCGCCTTGGAAAAATGCCGCCTCCACAAGCCGGCCACAAGTCAAACGAAGCCGACGCGATATCAAAGTAGGCCGACTACTGTGTCCACCCGTTAGTGAATTTGTCGTTTTATATCGAGGTATCGCAGTGAGGTTGTGTTAGGGTGACTGCTGCTTGTATAGGAAAAAAAAAGTCTTGTTCAATTTTATGTGTACATTTTTTTAAAAAAACTCGTTTTTAACACAATACCCACATATACCGTTCGGGTGTAACGACACTATCTGAGCGGACGGACTTTACATATAAGTTGGTCACTACATTTCACTGTCACTTCACTGGCTCGTCAATGTCACGTGCTAGGTAAGTCACAGATCTCGTGACACTGACTGGCGCTTTGTCACTGACTTTTAGCCATCCAACACATGTACACACGAGACAGTGAATCCTTTGGAGCATACACTTCATCAGTATTTTTCTGTGACTTTTACTTGACCCACTTACCTGGCTAGCTACCGCCATTCTATGAATGTATTCAAAAAAATTCAAAATAGTTTTATTTCACATAGTTGTTTACAGAAACAAGGTTGAGACCCTCTTGTAAGTATAAAAATAATTGTAAAAGAGGGTCTCACTCTTCCATAACAAAAATAAATTTATTTTAAAAGAAATGTTTACTTATGCTAACATGCTAATACATATATATATATATAATTAACTTTTTTTTCTAATTAATATTTCGTATTTCGTGTTAAGATATTTGTTACTTTTATTATATAAGTGAGTAGACAGTTTGTTCAGTTGCCGTCTAGCAAAATTTGTATTTATTGGATTGATGTGAGGAACAGTGTAGTGTCTTCTGGTTCCTGTACATGCAGCGTCAAAAGGTAATTGCCACAACAAATAGCAGTGTTAAAAGCACTGTTTTGTTCTGGTTACTAGTATGTGAGGTAAAATAGCCAGAGGCTTATTAACTTAAGGCTTCTGAAAGGAAGAAAGAAATAAAAAAGTACGAAGGTAAGTTTATTCAGCAAAAAAATAATACATTAACATAGCTAAAAAAATGTTGTCTGAATGGTCGACCATCTAAGCATAATCTGTGGTCTGACCACAGCGCTGATTTTATCCGGGTCTAATTTAATTTGCCTAATTAGTTACACACAGCTTTATTCATACATCTAACAAGAAACATAACCTAAAAATGATAACATAGAATATGTGTTTTCTTAAATCTACTACAATTTAATCCTACGAACATTATAATTATGAATGTTTTTTTTTACTTTAGTAATGAATTACAGTTAGATAGTAATGAATTAAAGATAGTTATTTAAATAAACTAACTTACTTTAAGAGACCATAGAGCGACAGCGGTGCCCTCTTTTCTACATTTCTCCGCAATTACTATAATTTCAAAAATCCAAGCCGGACTTTTTGTAGTTATTGCTGAATCATGAATTGATATATCGATTGTGTGCAGTTACCATCAATAAAACAGTTAAAAGTAACCACTTAATTCGGTTCATTTCATAATCTAAACATGAATCCATAATGTATCGATAAACCGTAAACCAGCAATCACTACAGAAAGTTTGGCTTGGTTTTTAACATTATTGTATAATTGCGGAGAAATGTGAAAAGGAGCGAATGAGGGCGCCACTGTCGCTCTATGAACTCATAAACAAAATACATGTTCCGCGAATATACGGAACTAAATATACTTTGTACGCTAGTAATTTTAAAACTATGTCAAATGAAAGCTTTTTTTAAAATTACCATAATTATAATTACCTCCACCATATATGATTTAAGTCTACCGCTACCGCTACCATAGCATCGAGGACAATACCGAAATATTGATCATTATCTTATATATGTATAATTAAAATGGAAAATCTGGTAAACCAGTCTTGATCCTTGGTATTTATATGAGTAAACATATGTTATTTGGAAAATTTTAGATGTAATCGGTAGGTTAAGCTGTAATTTTCACAAATACTTTTGTAATTTTTCTGCTTAGCATGACAACTGATACTTTTAATTTATCTTCAAGAATTCCTCGATCGCAACATAATTATACTAAACATTAACATGAATTAAACTATTATATACTAGATATAAACTTCGCCTGATTGTAGGAGTAATCATAGGACATGGCCTCTACAACAAGCACCTGTTCACTCAGGGTATCACTGACAGCCCTCTGTGCAGAGCACGCATGGAGGCCGAGATGACAGCTGCTCACGTCCTGCTGGAGTGCGGAGGAGTGGCAAAAGTACGGGCAAACATACCTCGCAACACCGAGGTCGCTCCCAGCGGACTTCAACAACACAAATAAGCTGTTGGGATTTCCACTGGAGCTGGTGTAGCGTAAGTCAACCTGTCTGATAATGAATTATTGTCAGCCTGCATTGTCGTACTATCGAGCAAAGGCCCACCTAATACCCCCCAGTTCGACGAATTCGAAAATCCTTGTATATCTAAGTTTATATGTTATGATTATTACATAGCGTATTGAATAAAATAACCACAGAAAAGAGACAAAGTAGGAACACCACAAGATAGACAAGTTAGCGATCGTAAAGCTATGGTCTCTTAGGATAGCGGTGCCGTCATATAGCGCCCGTAATACAGCGGTGAATGCCGTCACTAGAACTTTGTCTATGTAAACAAAATGGCGCGGTTTCGTAAAGAGCGAGAGAAAGTCATTGACGTCTTGACAATGTCGGATAGTTTGTGAACGTTTTCAACCGACTTCAAAAAAGGAAGAGGTTCTCAATTTGACTGTATGTTTCTTTATATGTATGTTACGCGATAACTTCGCCAGTTTTGAATCGATTAAATGAGTTTTTTATGTTTGGTAGAGCATACTTCAGAGGTGGTGTCATATAAATTTTATCGAAATTGATTGAGCGGTTTTTAAGAAAATCAACAAAAACCAAATATGTACCCAAATATGTAATTCTACCTCTACGGGTGAACATTTTTAAGGCCGTTGTATTTGCCGTGGGCGACGATATGATGCAACGGCCGTGGTACTTATCCGTCATATTACGGCCGCTACAAGTACGTGACGACACCGCTATCCTAGGAAGTCAGAGCTTTAGCGTTCCTTTTTATCGGTTAAAACGATACCTTAAAAATATTACTAATACATCAATACAGCACATTAAGCCCTTACATATTCCCCAGTGCTCGTGCAAATATACTGAGGTGGCGGATGAGAGTGTTGCAACTGAGAGCGAGTTATCTGCATTTTATCGTTGATCGTCAGCCTCGCTTTGCATCCTCGTGCAGTGTGAGTGGAACACAGCCACACAGAGTTTTGATTTCGGTAAACTTGTTTCTTGTAGTACGTGAATTCTTGGTGCATTAGGAGTGTCTTCCCCCTTCTCGACTGGATCAAATGAACTCCTGCGAGCAAATTTATTAATAAGTATTCGTGCTATAAATATTAACTAGCTAGAAATAACTGTAAATTCAAATACAATGTAAAGTTCCAAACACACAGTGGGCGGGAGCGGCGCGGGTCGGCATGCGCTACTGCTGAGCTCGCTGTGTGTTTTCACATTAATTAAATTATGTTCGTTCAATAAATTAACATAACTGTCACGAGAACGTAGGAATGGCGGTAAGTAAATAACTGAAACATACACAATGACATCATATTTATGTAATTCCCTCTGCTTGCAATAGGTGCTGCAAAATTCCCGGAGATTTGAAGATAACAACAGACAGCTGACCATTTCATACAAACGTAATTTGATCCAATTTGATTTATTGATTGAAGTCAATATAACTTTCTAAGCATAATCCAGAAACGAATATAATGTTGCCTGTGGTTTCATATATTTATGATAAAATATACAGTTCCAAGTTAACAGCTCCAACATTTGAATGGCGACCATAAACTCAACGAACTTATGACAAACTTTAGATGAAGATGTTCGTTTCTGGATTGTGTTTATAAAACGTAATTGATTTTGATTCCGCAATATTCAAAATG
The DNA here is from genome assembly GCA_910589575.2 of Carcina quercana. Taxonomy (NCBI): domain Eukaryota; kingdom Metazoa; phylum Arthropoda; class Insecta; order Lepidoptera; family Depressariidae; genus Carcina; species Carcina quercana. The sequence goes on from OU342436.1 coordinate 3,301,674, forward strand.
AGACCAAAATATGTATTATAGAGACTATAGAGACCTCACCCCCTTAATCACATCAGATCATATAGAGAATATACTTTATTTGGCAGAATAACAACGGTACACACGATTTATTGCCAAAAGCAATATTTTCATACTAGGTAAATGCAGAGGAAAAAACTATTAACATAACTAATTCAACCGTTAATTATATTTGTACAAAAATATGTTTTTCTAAGAATAAAGCGTAACCTATTACTATACTAGAGCCATATACTACGGGACCTTAGGAGGGTTATAGACAAGCACAAAGAACAAAATTCCTGAATACAAACAGCAAAGGTAAGTGATTAGGGTATTTAAATTAGAGTAATGCGTTTGTCTAATTTATTACTATCTTTTGCCCGCGGTTTCGTCGGCGTGGACTACTGTCGGGTTCCGTATAAAAGAAAGTCGCTTCCCGCTGTCTATATGTATGTATGTCTGTATGCTTAAATTTTTAAAACTACGCAACGAATTTTGATGCGTTTTGATAGATAGAACGATTCAAGAGGAAGGTTTAATGTACAATACATGCATTGCATAATATAGTAGAGCAACACTGATAATTTTAGGGGTTTCTAATGTGATGTCGTAAATAAACATATCTTTTTGCGTTTGCAACGCTGGCTAAACCCTACCAGATAGATCAAAATAATGTACTACTGTATTGTCTTATCTATCTCTTAAGGATAACCCACAGTAACCATTTTTATCATTTACTTTTTACCAGAAATAACGGCTTATTTTGCAGCGATTTAGGCAATACACAGCATTAATCCTTATCCATTTAAATGAATATTTTCGAAGATATTACAGATTTACAATGCAGGGACCATAATAGGTTGCAACGGTACCGACGGATCCCTAAAAATGTAAATATAGATATATATATAAAACTTTAGATTAAGTAAAAAAATTGAAACTCTAAAAATTTAAATAGTAATTTGATCAATAAAAACTACTTATGTCTTGCAAAAAGATACATTTACGTTTTTCCCAAAATGTTTAAAAGATAAATGTCCACCCGTGCGAAGCCGGGGCGGGCCGCTAGTTTTAGTATAATGTAATGTTTTATTATAATTAACGCGTTTGATTATTTTTACTCTCTTGAAGGCGAAATGAAGTTGAAGGTGTGAAAAAAGATACAGGCTTCTTTTTATCCCAATGGAACAAATAGTCCTCGCGGTATAATTTAATATTAGTAGGATTAAGTCAACGCATACGAAGTTGGGTGGAAAAGCTAACAGACAATGATTCGTTAGTAATAGCTAAAACTGAATTTGAAAAACAAAATTGATTGTTTTATTCCACTCAGTCAAACCCTGACATATTGTCCGGTGCTAGAGCACACGTATCGACGGGGTGGATGGGTATGTTCTTCATTAGACTTCATTATCTGCATGTCCTCATTAACGTTGAGCCTCGCGTTGCATCCTTGGCTGTTATGCGTCGAGCAGCGCCAGAATGAGATTTTATTATTACTGCCCATGATTTGTTGAGAGTACGTATACTCTTTGTACATCAGAAGTGGCTTATTTCTTTTCGACTGGATCCAACGTATACCTGCATAGTACCAATACATTAGCATTTCAATTATACAATATTCAGAATTTACCAGTTTACAGTCAAAATTGCATTCTTATGGACTAAGTCTAACAATAAAGGTAATATAGCGAAAATAGAATGTGAAGCAAAATCGCGTCGATCATACAACAAGTCTATTTTGTTTTGTTTTTGTTTTCGGGATGTCAATCGCATTTACTTCCCTAGGGATAGTAAGTATTTTTTTTAATTTGTTGCATTCAGACTCAGAATTAAAAATCGTTAGCTGAGCTTTGCAACAAACGAGTATCCAATGTGAGCATTCATCAATGTAAAAAGGTAAAAACAAATACGCGAATAATTTTAAATACAGTTTAGATTATTACAATCATTACATATTTATTGTGTAATAATTATTATATAAGAGAAATTATTAAACATTATGTTAAAACCAAATCTTTACAAATAAAGACTTGGCTGTATGAAGTTTGAAACTTTTTCTTCACTAATATTATATAGAATTTGCAAGAAGATGTAATGATTTTGCTAGAGAGAGAGTAATCATTGTTCTAATCATTTTTAATTTATACATTTAGTTATGTACACTTTTTGGAAAATAAGGAACCGTAACTCTAGCATTGAACAGCATATATTGTGCTATTTTCGCAATGTCATGTGAGAGAGAGAGATAAAATATTCTCTATTGTCACCTAGGAAAAAAATACGTTACTAATATTCGCTTCCGTTATCAGCTTAACCACTTTTTAGGCACTGATATTTATATTAGCAGCAGACAAGTCGCGAAAACATCCATCAATGCTTTACATGAATAAATGTTTTTATCGATATTTGAAACGATAAGTGAATACAAGAACGTATCCCATAGTACATACTCGTATAAGGCGGAAATAAATTAATGTTGTAGTTTGTCAAAATAAATTTTGGCTGTGGAAACGAGACGGCTTTATGTAGTAAAAAACACGCTCAATATGATGCTCTGTTAACGCTAGGAAGACAAGCCCCAATATAAAATGTCATTTAAGCATGAAAACTGGATCAAAAACTTATTTTAGATACTATGTAATATAAGTTCTTGGACAGCACCACCTGTTTGACTTTTGTTGGAACATGTCTGGAAAGCTGTCCATTGCATGAATTAACAACTAATACAAAATTAAATTTTAAAATAATCGCCACTGCTGGTACAAAAATAACGCGGTGCGGGGTGGAGATGCTCCAAATTACTTTTTATAATTTCCATATTCTCATTGAGTGTCAGGCTCGCTTTGCATCCTTTATAAGCATGTGTTGAACAGCGCCAAGCTGAAATATTTTTTGTTGTTGATTCTATCTTTGTAGTAGGTGTATTCTTTGTACATTAGCAGTTCTTTTTTAGACCGCGACCGGATCAAATGTAGACCTGTAGAATAACCGGCTATTATCATATTGTAGGCTAGGATATCCATGACCTTAAACTATATTACATAGCTGTATGATTACAAAAGATACGCGTTTAAAATAATATTAATTTAGCTTGTAGTATGTATAACCCATAACTGACAGTAACTAACGTAAAACGAAATTTTACTGCATATCAGTTTTATTTAGATTACAAATCGATCTACACTTAAATATATATAATTAAATTTAAATGTTATGAAGCCTTGCAGTCTATTTTGGCAATATACACAGCTCAACCCATTTTTATAGTGTATTAAAGTGTTTTCATCTTATTGAATATTTTATTTTCATATATCAAATACATAAAATAAATAATTTTAAATCTAATTGTCGATGTCTTGCTTTTGTATGTATATTTAAAATAAAAATGTTCAATACGATTCCATGAATACATGAAACTTTAATTTAAACCTTAATTTAATTTTGTTGATGATCTTAATAATCATAATGGTAATGTATAATGTACATGCCAATGCGTGCGCCGTTAATGACGAAAGAATACTAAAAAACACAAAAACATTCCAATCTATGTAACTTTTATAATGTTACAGTCCCTTTATATACATAAAATTCAATTTAAAAACACTTGGCCTTCAGCTCACCTCATCTGATTATAAGGCCGTTGGATAGCAAGCGTGCGCACCCAGAAGCCTCTACCTAACGAGGCGCTGGCTACCTTTTATACTGAAACACAACAGCGCTATTAACACTGCTGTTTGGCGGCAAAATAGGTAACATGATGGTACCTAGCCAGGCGGACATAGAAAATCTCCTACCACCAACCAAACCAAGTACTGATAGGTCCCCCTTTGGGAACCGAACCCGAGACCTCCGGGTTCTGAATCCAACATTTAGCTATAAACTCCCGGAGGCGGCTATTTACATATTTCTAATCATTAAACTTTAATATAGTCTCCATTACTTGTACAAATATATCTAGGTGGCGGGTGTTGGTGCTCTAAATTAGTTTTAATCATTTTCATATCTCCATTGAGTGTCAGCCTTGCTTTGCATCCTTTACAAGAGTGAGTTGAACACCGCCATGTTGAGTTCTTGTTACTATATTTCTTTTCTTGGTAGTAGGTGTATTTTTCGTACATTAGAAGTTCTTTATTCGACCGCGACCGGATCAAACGTACATCTGGAAAATAGACGGTTACATTTATTACTGTATACGAGATCTTATAGTAAATGCCGTAGCGCTTCATTTCATTCGCACATTCGTCAACAACTTCAATTTTAGGTAGTGTTACCCACAAATACCCAGCAAATAGTTGCAAAATGGACGTTTGACACGACTTTCATCCTGCCCTCGAAACGGTTCCGTGACCTTAATGGTCATACTTTTATTAGAATTTTTGAAATTTAGAGAATGTTAATAATTCATAAGACAGCCAACGATACACTAATAATACGTCACTCGATACAATTAAATCATACAGTAACCTGCAAAACGGTACAATTTAGGTTTTGAACAAAAAATTTTTTTTTGTGTGTAATTGTACAGCCAATGGCCAAAATATGTACACACTTTTGCACGATCTTATATTTAATTTTTTATCGACATTTCACTTAATACACAACAAATGAACATGTAAGAGTGAATGTGACATGGTACAAAAGTGGGCATATATTTTTGTACTTAAGATGAAGGTATGTGTTTGAAAAAAAAAATAATGTGTACCATATATTCATAAAAATAATATATTACATGTCCTCATTAACTTTACGCCTAGGATTGCATCCTTGGTTGTTATGCGTCGAGCTTCGCTAGCATGAGATATTATTCCTGCCTATGCATTGTTGAGAGTACGTATACTGTTTGTACATCAGAAACGAATTCCTTTTTTTATGTATAATGGGTCACTTAGCCTTCATCTCACCTGATTGTAAGTGACGATAACGCCATTGGATAGTAAGCGCTCGAAGAAGCCCTTAGCAGCACCATGCTTGGTAAGGGTACATCACCCTAGGTCCCATCGTTTACTCTAGCTCAAACGGCCCTTCTGCTTATGTGTGGTTCAGTTATTTAAAAAATTCTGGATTATGATATTTGGCTCATAAATTACAAAGCATCAAACTCTCATATTCTCACCACTGCTAATATCGAGGTGGAGATGCTCGAAATTCGTTTTAATCATTTCCATTCTCTCATTGAGTATCAGCCTCGCTCTGCATCCTCTTGAGGCATGCGTTGAACACCGCCGTGTTCCACATTACTTCATGAATGTGTTTCTAATGCATCATCAAACCCGATATATAAACGATTTATAGGTCTGAACATAATATCAACTGATTATTACTAAGAATAACGTTTTAAAATTTCAATATGTTATTATTAGAGGCAGTAAAAGTGACACATCAATTATTCACAAATTATTAAACTCTAATATAATCGCCACTGCTAGTGCAAAACTAGTCCTTGTGTGTGTAGTGTGCTCTAAATTAGTCCTTAATATTTCCATGTTCTTATTGAGTGTCAGCCTCGCTTTGCATCCTTTGCAACCATGCGTTGAACACCGCCATGTTGAGTTTTTCATATTATTTTGTTTTACGTGGTAGTAGGTGTACTGTTTGTACATTAGGAGTTCTTTATTCGATCGCGACCGGATCAACTGTATACCTGGAAGATAGATAGCCAGTTTTGAATATATTGTATACGTTTGTTCGTTTATGACAGTTAAAACCAAAATTTAATTAGTCAAAAATATAAGACCATTTAATTAAATAAAGACGACCTAGTAATAATAACATTTGACACAATAACGTTGTAATCTAAATTGTTTACATGTACAGGAAGCTTTATGTTGTTGTCTTATTGATACGGTTTATAAATATTAATCTCTTAAATAAGTGCACTTTTTTATTGATGGCATGTACACTCGAGTACAAAAATATGTATCCACTTTAGAACCATGTCACGTTCACTTTTTGTTGATATTTTCTTCAACACACTACATAGGAACAAGAGTGAATGTGACATAGTTCAAAAGTGGATATATATATTTGTACTCGAGTGTACCTGCCTCGGAACCCAAAAAATTCATGGATTTTCAACTTAGCTTGATTATATATTCGTTTAATGGCCGCTACGATACAATATTATAAATTCATTAATAACACCAATATCTTATAGAATAACGTTACTCAAAAATTACAAAGTCTCTATCAAACTCTAAAATACATTTCATTTATGAAGCAAACATAGCAAAGCGCTGGATGAACGTGGTTCAAATTAGTTTTTAATTTTTTCCATGTATTCATTAACATCAGCCTCGCTTTTCATCCTTTACTTTCAGGCGTTGAATAACGCTATTATGAATTACACGATTTCTTTACAACCGACTTTAAAAATAGAGTAGGTTCTCAATTCGATGTCATTTTTTGTACGTATGTTACGCGATCATTCCACTAATTATAAATCGATTTTGATGACTGATGATCATACGATATTTATCGAACTGATGTAGAGTTTTTTTATTAAGAAAATCAAAAAAATTTATAAACCCAGATAATACCTGTAAGGGTGAACATTTCAGTGGGTGAATGACCTTTAGGGCAGTTGAAGTCAGTTCCATAGTTGTTTTAAAACGCGTTAATTATCTTGGTAGTAGGTACACTATCCGTACATTCGATTTGTTCATCCACGACCGGAAGAAAAGTACACTCGTACTATGATCGGCTGTTAGTCTACTTTTAGAAATCCGCGACCTTAGCCAATATTAAATGATTTGAAGAAGTTACACGTTTGAATACAACATCTATTGTATTTTACTATGAAAGCGACCTAGTAATAATATATAAGAACAACATTCTATATCGACTTTACTAATACAAATTAAGAACTAAAATTTAACATAATTTAAAATAACTAAGTAATGAAACAGTGACAACTTATAATTTTATTTCCAAAGTTACAAAACTCAAATTCTAATGTACTCCCCACTGCTAGTACAAAAATACTGAGGCGGCGGATGAAGGTGCACTAAATTAGATTTTATCATTTCCATGTTCTCATTCAGTGTAAGCCTCGCTCTGCATCCTCTTGAAGTATGCGTTGAACACCGCCATGTTGAGTTTCTCTTGCTATTGTGTGTGTCTTTGAAGTAAGTATATTCTTTGTACATTAGCAGTTCCTTCTTCGACCCCAACCGTATCAAACGTGGACCTGTATAATGACCAGCTGTTAACTTACAGTTAGATATTCATGATTTCAGCCTATCTTAAATTATTGTACGGTCAAGGGCAAAAAAATATATACTCATTTTTTTACCATAAAGTTTCTTTTTTCTTTTGCGTAAAGATAATGCAGTGAGAGAACATCTGAAATACACTCCGTCGAAGTCGCTGGCAAAATAAATGGCAACCTAATGAAGATAAGCATATTGTATTAGCGAATGGATATTGGAGCAAAAATTCTGCAGAACTGCGTATTTCTCATATTTACGAAAGAAATGAAATAGAGACAACCGATACGCTTATTTCTAAAGTTACAAAATCAAATTCTAATATACTCCCCACTGCTAGTACAAAAATACTGAGGCGGCGGATGAAGGTGCACTAAATTAGATTTTATCACTTCCATGTTCTCATTGACGGTCAGCCTCGCTTTGCATCCTCTTGAAGTATGCGTTGAACACCGCCATGTTGAATTTCTCTTGCTATTATGTGTGTCTTTGTAGTAAGTGTATTCTTTGTACATTAGCATTTCTTTCTTCGACCGCGACCGGATCAAACGTGGACCTGTATAATGACCGACTGTTAGTTAGTCCATGATTTTAGCCTATGTTAAATTATTGTACGGTCAGAATATGTAGGCAGACAATTTGTTTCTTTCGTCATATTTACTTTTAACTGATATTTCATTCAACACACTGCATATGAACAATTAAAAGTAAATGTGACATGGCAATATATTTTTGCACTTGACTGTACGTACAAATAAGGTCTGTGTTTGAAAAAATATATTGGCCTGTACCATATATTCATATAATAACCACGAAATGATATTAATGATCATCATCGTAATGAGGATGTAGTAAAAGTCGAGAAAATCACATACCTAAGTACCAATAGCGTCTTATTGCTATCTGTCTATCTATCTGCCTGCTAACTACTCTTCTTTTGCCTTGTGTCTAAGATAAGATTCAAAAGTAACATGCACGTCACACTGAACTTTTGAAACACACTTTGATTACTAAAGTGACAGACGTCTCTGAAAATGCCTAATTGGCCACATTATGAAGTAACCGATCACTTCACGATATGGTGGCATTACATGTTGTGGCCAACCAGTGCTAGTCAACGTTTAATGATTGGTTCATACACCTTTGGCCGGACCATCGGTGTGAGTGGTTGTGCGGATTTGGCTTGGATGAGTAAAACATCATAAACTTTCCAATGGTTTCCAACATTTAATTTCTGATTATTTACATGTCATGGTTAAAAAAATACATTTTACATTTAGACAACGGTTATGAATTTTGTCCGCGAGATCGTCTGCATGAGTTTAACAAATTATCCCGTAGGAAATCGTTACCGGGATCAAAGTAGCTAAGGTCGCCTTTCACGACCAAAGGCTTTGTGTTCGCCAAATTTAGCCCTTCTGAGCCCACAAGTGTTGACAGACAAACAAACAAAACTCGCGCATTTAACATGATATTCAATATCGTATACGATTATGATGTCGTACATTATATTACTTATTATATATACTTACATTACATGTCATGATTTTTTAAATTAATATTCTTACTATCTCTAATTAGGGCTACTGCCCGAAATCACGTATACACAGATTTCAAAATCAATCCCACGAGGATAAAAACCAGTGTGCATGCAATATGAACAATTTGCCAAATATCGTTATGATTAGTTGTGCAATAGAGAGACGTACAAATGAAGTTAATCGTTTTACACGATGTATAATATAAATAACAACACACAAAAAATTTATAGGTCCTCAAACCGACACTTTGCAAATACACCGTCTCCGCCGGCGGAGACGGCAAAGACACACCTTCCCCACGACGAGCAATAATCCTGGCGCTTACCGCAGATATCGGCACATTCCGGGCCGATTTTCACCGATCTCTTGACCACAAAGCAACGCCCTAAGCCGAGGACGAGCCCGAGCGGGCGCCCTTAGGCCTGTTGCTATTAATAATAATACCGGTTGAGCGCCTTCCGCGCTCGCCATTGTTCGGGTGAAGCTGTAGAGGTCGCAGGACCAACAGCATCAAGTCCATTCGAAAAAAAATAATTATAGAAACTTTCAGGTACGATGACCAATGCGATAGACAAGCGAGATCATTATATTAAATCCATTCATGATAAGCCATGCTCAATTGCTCATGTCCATCAGAGGTCCAGTAATTCATTAAAAACTTCGATGATGATGGTGACGATTAGGCCGGGTTGGTTAGCGCTTGCATTGCTACCTTTCTTACTTCAACTGTGCTATGAACACTGCTATTTGGCGGCAGACTTAGGTAACATGATGGTACCTAGTCAGGCGGACCTAGAAAATTCCATACCACAAACCAAACCAAGACCCGATAGGTACCGCCACTGGGAATCGACCCCGGGACCTCCGGATTGTAAAATATTTAGCAATTTGGCAAAAAAGGCGGTTAAAACATTTTGTAATTTTTGTGAATAAAGATGTTGGGGTTTGAGGTAATTTAGAAATATGCACTAACTTTTGTATAAACACCCACATCTCTTAGTCTACTATAATCAGCCCAATGTGCATTGTCATGTGGGTTGATTATTGCAGTGGTATTCGAAATAGCACTCACTGAATCTATTGCATAAAACACTTTGAGAAGCTTGTGCATGGTAACGCAATTCTCTTAAAATTAGTGATTACATCTAAGCTCTATTTCTTACTTACTATTTGTGCTTTCTACTCATAGAACACTTGAACAGATTGTCTTCCGACGCCCGTTGCTCGACAATGAATGAAAATTCTATTTTTCCTTAAAATCGTTATTGGCGCTTGGAGCGACTTATAGCTCTAGGGCACCCTGGCTGTCGCTTTCTACTTACTCTCTACGAGTGCTAGATTAAACGTTTTTGATTCTAATAAACATTCCATCTCTAACCAAAGACTGGACTCTCCCATGATTGTGTTCGGTATCAGCTCTAATGACTTCTCTGTACATGCCATTCGTTGCTATCAGCCTGGCTCTGCATGAGCGCCTTGTGCAACTCCAACGTGACGTGGATCCGTAGCTCCCGTGACGGTAGAAGGAGAAACCGTCAAGCAATGCCACCTCCTTGCCGTTGGGGTTCCGCAGCCATTGCACTGCAATTATACATGTTTTTAATAACTGTCCGAGGCCGCATCAAGACTGGTATCTGAATAATGTATTTTAATAAAATATGTAGTAAAATATCACACACGATCGTTACCAGGAACCGTCGTGTCGCAGTCCATCTGTCTGTCGCAGTTGGGTTGCTTAATAAGCTGTTTTACATATCAGCTAGCTGGTATAATAAAGCGGTTTATCATAAATGAACGTTATACAATACATTCATCGATGCAGCGGGACAATGTAAAACCGCGTAAATAAAACGTCGGATTGTAAAATTTTAGTTCTTATTTTTGCCGTTTGTGGTTCTGTATGGCATAAAGACAATACTGGCGTTCAAAGCAGTATGAAATTCGTCAAAATTGACGAATAAAACCAGCAATGTGAGAGAAAATGACCCTAATTTTTAAGTGACCCCAGTGATTTTAAACATTTTTATTTATTTATTTTTGTTCAATCATGCTAGCCTTAATAATAAATGATAATAATAAAAATAGCTCGCAATGATGAGAGTAACGATAAATATATATTTAGTTTGATTATTTATTATTATTATTAGTTTGAGTATTTTAATTTTTAATTTTTAACGAAGTTTGACATAGACTCCGGTTCTAAAAGTGAACTCGGTTAGATGTTTGTTGTAAGCAGTAAATTGATGGTTTGCGCCTTTGAAAGAACGCGGGGAGGTCATAGTTGTGCGTGATAACTTCAAAGATTGACATAAACTCTGTCTCGGACGATGAACTCGGGCGGGTCATGGTTATGCGCGACGACTTCATATTTTGACATAGACTCCGTCTCTGACAATGAACTCGGGAGGGTCATGGTTGTGTGCGATGTTTGCTCGGACGATCTGCAGCTCTTTGCTGAGGATGAAGCGGGCCTTGCAGCGCGACCACTTGGTACAGCGCCAGGCGTAAGTCGTGGAGGTAGTGACGCCGCAGTAGAACGGATATCCATTAATGATGGCTATCTGCTTGCCGGACAGGCTCTTCACCCAGCGCACCGTGTTGTCGTGGCTCACTGCACTCACACCTGCCGACACATGACAATTGTATCTACTTATACTAAGGCCTCTTATCATACGTAATAAGCTTGGAATCCAGAGCCAGCATTGACCCCAACGGCAAAGGTTTGACTGTCAAGCCGTCCTACACGACTCTCGCCTCTGACTTACCTGAGCTGTGTGCTCGACGTGGATGTGTTTATGCTGTAGCACCTCTACTCATACACGACAATGGTACTGCCCGTTTTTGACAGTATGTTGTGGACTATTTTAGCGGGTCCATTCCCGCACTACGTCATTCGTAGACATAAATATTCAGGCAGCTATGTTCAAGACCCGTTTGTAATGTGTTTGGCTGTGCTGGTGTCAACACATTGAAAGTATGTGTATCTTTTGTTTCTTTGTTTCACATTTGGATTTATTCAAAGCTCAAGCTTAAAAATATTTAACTCTTGCAATTTTTTAACATCAATGAATGTACTGCTGCAGTCAGGGTTTTCAGGGAAGTAAGAACTGTATCAAATTAGCGTATCCTAGATTTTTTCTTCCAATCAAAACATCAGCAATAGCAAAATATACAATGTACGTTATATTTAAACATTCGGAGATAATGAGAAAAAGAAAACCGAGTATAAATTTCCGGTTTTAATTCGATAATATAGCACTACAACTTCTTTAGAGATAATTATACTATCAACTATGATAATAATTAGAAAATGTTGACGATGTGAAAAAATTTAGCATCTCGACTATTACTTTCTTAGCTTATACCCGTTGCAAATATATTGTTAACTTATCTAAAAGTCATTCTAGTCACGTGATACAAACGCTCTATACAAATCCAACACTGATTTGATATTTTCTATAATTTTTTTCTATGAAAAGTTTTTTTTACTGTGAGTGGTTTTTTAAAAGTTCTTTAGTCCAGTTCTAGTACAAAATAGTCTTTTGTGTGAAAGATTTTATTTGACTCTTGTGAAGATCCCATCAACCATGAATATTTATTTTGGGGGATGTTTGTGTACGTGGCAGAACTTTTCGATATTCTTATAAGTCTGTCGTTAGGCAACAATGTTGGTCTTTACAATAACTGCCAGAAGTACATATTCAATAACAGATTCCGTTATTAGAGTCTTGTGTAGATCCCATCAACCATGATATATTCGGGCGGGGGGTGTTCGTGTACGTGACAGAACTCTACTACCTTCTTATCTCTGTCAGTGACTACTTTAGATTTACAAGGGCTGCCAGTGGTACACGTCCAATAATCCGTGTTATTATTTTTTCTCTTGAGATAAAACGTGTAGTCGTTCAGTATTAAAACCTCCTTGCCTCGATTATTAATAGAAAACATAGCTGCAAGAGAAACACAAAAGTAAGAATGTGCAAGTACACTATTTCAAAATTATAATACTAATTATGGATAAATAGGAAAATTCTATATTAGATCTCGTATTGCGAATCACATCCACGTCCTTTCTATAAATAAATACAAATGAAATTAACTTGAATCTTGGTCTAGTTTTGTTGAATTTTATTATTGAAGATCTAACAGAAGCACTTCTTTAACTGAACCAAATTCTACTAAAATTACATTAAAACAACTTATTTCTAATAAAATTCGTTCAGTATTAGGAGCCGGGTAGAAATACAAAGTGGAAATAAATATCGAATACGCAAATCTGCAGTCCCTTGTAGCTGAAAAAAAAAGAAGCTTAACTCCTGTCAATATTTAAATTTGATACCTCCACGCGCTCCTAAGAAAAATGTTTATTTGTATGGGTATTTTTAATGATATAGGAAGGTGCATCCCACCTTAAATTTTCCTAATAATACTCTTTCACGAAACCCAAATAAAGAGTGGATAGAAATATAAATTGCGTAATATTGGAAAAAGAGATTTCACAAAGAGTAGAGTAGAGTAGAAGATCAAGTTAAGTTGTCCTTTGTGGACTGTAAAGGAAGTAAGTGATGAGAGGAACGGGTGAACATAATCTAGACTGGATTGAACGGCTTCCCAAGTATCTATCAGAAAAAAGAGATGTTTAAAATCCGGCCTAAATTGTGCACTATTTAAAAAATCAAGGAATAATCTATAGATATATAGAGAATACTAGAATTTCATTTTTGCTTTTATTTTAATGTACAAAATATTTATTTGTACTGAGTGACAACGTCAAATGTCATTTTATTGACGCCATCTTTGTATTCTAACTTGCCTGTTTAGTGCGTTTCTAGTGTTTTTGTACAAGTAAACGAGACAAGAATATACAAAATTGTAAGTAAATAACTTTTATTTAAAAATTGACTTTTACAATTACAAGTGTACACTCGAGTACAAAAATATGTATCCACTTTTGAACCTATTCACGTTCACCTTTAATTGTCACTTCCCTCAACACACTGCATAGAAACAACAATAGTTAAATGTGACATAGTCCAAAAGTGGATACATATTTTTGTATTCAAGTGTACAACTCTAGGCCGAGGTTCCGTACATTCGCGGAATGTGTCATTTCACTACATTTTGTAATACAATCCATTGTGAACGATAAAGCGTGGCGGGTCGTGGTTGTGCTGCAAGAACGGCCGCATCATGATACTGTTGCCGTCCAGGATGAACCTCGCCTTGCAGTGTCTGTTGTTGCAGCGCCAGTAGTTCCTCGAGCTGGTGCTCACCTGCAGCTTGTAGAACGAGAACGAGTTCAGTAGCGCCAGTGTCTTCCCATTGACTTGCTTTATGAATTTCACTGAAAACAAAATGATCGTTAGAAATTTATTCAAACCACAAAACACGCACCCCGAAGAAACTCCATACTAAATTGTCCTATATATTCTTATTTTAATTATTTTTATGTATGAAGAGTTTTTACTCCTCCTCCTTATCACCTTATGGTAAGTGACGTACCTTAAGAGGGTATGCTGTTGTCAAAGCACCCATATAAACGTAGTCCAGTCATATTTTGAGTATTAAGCTATGAAAATCTATGAAATTTTCAAGACACAATCTAGAAACAAATATCTGTGTCGGTGGTGAGTCAGAAATTCGTTAAAATATATACTTCCAGAGTTACAGGGCGTCAAAGAATTGTATTTTTCGGTAATAAAAACCAACTTTGAACCTGTTTTACAAGAGTATGAATCAATTTAGAACAATTTGGAAAAACCACCGACATCTGAAATTTCATTCGTATACTGTATTAAAAAAATGGTTACATAATATACTGTATCCTTCCAATGATCCCTGGACTACGAAACATCCAAATAACGGGTGGATAACTTCGCGTAGTGTATGCTGTCTCACCGTACGCGCTCGAGTAGTATAGGGCTCGGATATGGACAGCTACAAAACAATGCAACCTTGAACGCGGCCACGTGGTCTAACCAACATAGCCTCTTAAAGCCTCAACCTAATGAGGTGTTGGCTTTGCTACCATTCCTACCTTTCGTTTGATGACGTGCTAACACCCGGCGCCGCCTTAGTAACAGATTAAAAACAACATGTCGAAGGGAAATAAAATTAAACAATGAATCACGTTGGTTTTTAATCTAAAATTTATCATATCACCATATTATCAACAGCCTATATACGTCCCCACTGCAGGGGCTCACGCCTACTCTCATACAGAGAGTGTATATATATATAATTTATTTCTATAGGGTCTGGTAGGCTTACATACTCTTTGGTAGGAACAATAATTCTGTTGCTCATACGAGTACAAAAATATATATCCACTTTTGAACCATGACACATTCACACTTGCTTGTTTCTATGTACATAGGGGGTTGAAGAAAATTGACCTTATGTGATTGCTTACTGAATGACTGGGTTGTTTTATTGAAATACTAACATCAAAATTTTATTATAATTCCGTTGCGTATTACAAACCTAGGGGGCAGATGGTTGTGAACAGTGTTTCCACGTATGAACACCTTGTTCTTAGTCATGATGACACGAGCCTTGCAGTTCTGCCTGTTCCCGCCTGAACTGGAGCAATACCAACTATCTGTGTACCTTTGGCTTGTTTTACAAAAATATGTGTACTGGTTAACTATAATCATTTCTATGCCAGCTGTGTTGTGGGCCCATATGATGTCATTAGCGAAATCTGTGGAGAAAATAACATTTATTAATTATTATTGATACCTAGACGAAGATGAATTAAGTTCATTCACATAGCTCGACGAGTCAGTGATCTGAAGCGGCAACAGGCAGGGCCTACTAGATGGATCGACAACCTGGTAAAGGTCGCGGGGAGTCGCTGGATGCAGATTCAAGGTTTGGAGGATTAGGGGGCTCAAAGAAGAAGCAGTAGTTCTTTAATAATTTAGTTTAAAAATTTACTGGCATAGGATTCGTAATTTAGTTGCTTGAAAAGTGAACGTTGAAGAATGAAACAAGTTTTGAATAATTTCTATAGGAAAGGTCACGTTTTTCCGTAAATAGCAATCTTTTCACATAAAACAGCTTATACCAAAGTTCTTGATTTGTATGAATGTCTGAAGTTTTGTCAAAAAATTGTTACCTCTTCTAGGCAGTATACACAACTACACACAAACCAAAATATACCCACATGTTTTTTTACACCATAACAAAATCGGTATAATTCATTTGTCATCTCTTTTTTAAACTGTTTGCGCCATTTTTTTTAAGTACCGTCTAACAGACGAGCAGCAGTCAGTGGTCTGCTCTAGTGAATATTTCGAAACGAAATGATCCGTCTGAGAACCAAAGTGACTGACATTGCTCACTTGCATTAACAAGCTGACAGTGGCGAAGGACCTACAATCGCTGGAACAGACGAGTCCTCGAGAACAGACCTCATCTATTTAAGCATAGAGTAGAACGTCCCCCGGCTAGGAATGTAATAACGATTTTACGTAGGGTAGCCGGCCAAGAGGAG
This sequence comes from Carcina quercana, assembly GCA_910589575.2. Taxonomy (NCBI): domain Eukaryota; kingdom Metazoa; phylum Arthropoda; class Insecta; order Lepidoptera; family Depressariidae; genus Carcina; species Carcina quercana. The sequence goes on from OU342436.1 coordinate 3,317,921, forward strand.
AGCAGAGGACCGAATTAAGTGGCGCACTCTGGGAGAGGCCAATGTTCGCAGGCTTTACATGATGATGGATGGATTACCGCACCCTGTATCTCGTACTAAGTACTTACCTTCAATATTTGATATTTGTGTTCCCTATTGATTTATTACATTTAAAAAGAAATGATGATGCAAAAGAAGTCTTATTTTATTTTACAAAACTAATTATTTACAAGAGCTGATAGTTTCATTCAATAGTTTGAATAATATAACTTATAAAAATAATCTGGTTATAATGCTGTAATAATGTAAAAAATATGCATAGATCTGTAAATAATAATACTCAAATAAACAATAAGTTAAATGTTAAATAATATAAGATATTAGCATGCCTCTTTAGATGGAATGTAAGAAACTTCTGTCATCTTCAGTATCATGTTTGAAGCAAATAAACTTTATATTTAGACAACTCAATAAAGAGTAAGTAAAATCAGTAGATAACTTTCTGCGACAACGCGACGGATGTCGCGATGGTAAACTTTAGCGGTAACGTACATCGCCGTTAAAAAAATACGCGACAACGTACGTCGCGATGGTGAACTTTCGCAGTAATGTATATCGCAACAGAGAACTTTCGCGACGACGTACGTCGCGATGATAAACTTTCGCAGTAACGTACATCGCGGCAGTGAACTTAGTAACTATGATATACATTATACATTCCAAAACAACAATTGACTGTCGTACTGTCTACTTGTAGGCTCACGGCACAGATTGCCTTACGATTAAATAATTCTACTTAAACAGTTTGAAAATAACGCCGTGTCGCACGGTGAAGGTTGGCGGGGCGTGATTGTGGTCAGTGTTGGCTCGTAACAGGGTTTTATCCTTGGTGGTAAAGAGGCGAGCCTTGCAGCGACGACCGTGGCCCCCCGAGCTGGTGCACAGCCAGATGTCTGAACGCGAGGACCGCACGTTGCGGAAGTGTGTATAGTTGTTCAATATGGCGATGTCTTTGCCTGCTTTGTTACGGGCCCACGTCAGTTCCAGGTCTGTAATTAAACTATAGGTCAGAAAAACCTGCATTTTTCTGTTCAATCTATATAAATAAATCAAAGTCGGGTTAGTTGTACCATTTAAATACAACCCAACAACGGCTGTATAGATTTTTATGGTCTTTGTTGTTGTTTTATTTATCTCCGCCCCGAATAGCTAAATAACTGTTAAAACATGGGATAAATTCACTACAAAAGTATGCATTTTCTCACACATTCACAACGTAACGGCAAGTCAGAATGACTAGATTTTTTGGGTAAAAGGATAGTTGTAGGGCCGGAAAAGTATATATGTTACATTTTACAATGGAACAAGATGTTCCCGTGGGATGAATCAAGTACACGTAGACGAAGTCGAGGGCAGAAGCTAGTTTAAAATAACTGCACGCATACGTGGAATGTGATTCAAATTTTCAGACTGTCATCATTTTATATCAAGTTCGAGTCAAATAAACTTTATCTTTGTCACAATACGTATTCGGGAATATATTGTTAAATAATAAAACAATAAGCTGTAGGATTATGTATCGTAGATATATATAGGTAATTAAATTAAAAGTAATAATTTACAACACATTGTCAATCTTCATGTAAGATATAGTGATACTGAATACGAAAAGAATCATAATCCTTTTGAAGCAACAATTGTATCCATCAATGGATTTTAATTTTAGATGGGTAATGTAAGTAAATATTTAAACAAGTAAAATACCATACAATGCTCATTCCTCTTCAGTTTATTGACGAGCTAAGTACGTCGGTAAGTGCAATTCATCTACGGATTGCCTCATTCTGAACTTTACCATGTAAATAAATTTAAAAAAATTCAAAGTAAAATCCAACATATTTTCGTTTAAATATGTCTATATAAATATTACAGTTACATAATTATACTTAAAACTACTCTTACTATAACTAAATCTTCAAGTACAGTAATATTAACTGATTTCTCTAAATAATTCTTATCTCTTCTCTAAATTTAATCATTTTTTGTTTATTATGCCAACAGTAAATAACCACATTTTGGTTCCATATGTCATCACTGGCAATACGCACCGATAAAAAAATAATTCTGTATTTTTTTACATAGATCTGTAAATAATATACGGATTCTACCTCGTCTAATAATGCGTGAGGTCAACAAAAATACACACACCCGTGTAACTGACCCGCTTTGCACATTGACGGCCGAGTGTCTGATCTTGTTTGGTACACGTTTGTATGTACCTTGTATACTAATAAAAAATCTCCACTCTCACAATAAGGAACTTTCAGAGACGTCTGTCAGTTTAGTACTTAAAAACTCGATAGATGGCGCGAAAGTATTTTTAACAACTTTGACAGATTCATTTACACTGCAGTTATATTCTCTTTGGTAGGTGTACGACGGTCGGTAGGCTTTAATGGCTTTGCATCAAGGAAACTATATAAACTCCTTGCTTTCAATTCATACGAAAAAATATACATTTTACAGTGATATTTTTCCGGTGACGGTGCCATCTATCCATGAATGAAACTATTTTCTTTTTTTGAGTCTCTCATTGGTTTCCCGTTTCATTTGATCAATACTCCATTACGTATGATATAAGTGGATGGGGGGTGATTGTGTTCAGTGTTAGCCCGTATCACTTCCCTTGCCTTAGTCATGACCAGACGCGCCCGACACTTGTACTTGCCACCTCCTGAACGGGTGCACATCCAATGATCAGTGGTTTGAGTGCGATTAGCACAAAAAAATATATACTTGTCTAAAACAGCTATATCTCTACCAGCCCAATTGCGCAGCCATATTAAACCTGGAAAATTCATATAGTTAGTGATGCCTATTAAAATATTTCAAAAGAATTGAATGATTAAACTTAATACACAGCTAGATTTTGAACGGAAATGATTGATTCTTCGACTTTTCTCTTACTTATTATCAGGTAAAATGAAGCTTTACTGAAAACACAACGGCATTGAAAAAATAATAATTATAAAAACCTTTGTTTATTGATATTTTACGTTTGCATATTGATATTTACAAAAACTTTGATTAGTGATTGCTACTTATATAGGCATACAGACACAGATGAATGTTTGGATTAAAAGATATGAATATAATGACACAATCTTTTTCTATTTCGATATTGACATAACTTTCCACTTTAACTATGAACAAAGAAATTATAAATATTAATCACTTACAAACAGGGTTGCTTTTTTGTTTTACTTTGTTATTTACAAATTGTGGCTCGGGACCGGCCTTTGTGGCATACCATGGAGGAGGCTTATGTCCAGCAGTGGACATATCTTGACTGTTGATTACGATATATAAAATTTACCAACGACATCATTATCGTCGTACATAGCTGAACATAGGCCTCCTCCGTGGTAAGCCACCGTAGCCGGATTCAAAGCGCTTGCACACATAAAAAATTTTAAGTTTAAAAAATAAACCTCTTCTCCCAATAGGTCTATAGGCCACACTCATATTTTATAGATGTTTTAAGACAAACATTGTAGTTAGATTTTAAAAGCTGATTCTTCGTCACTACATATTTGTCTGTGGTAACCATAGCAGCACTTCACACTAGTAATTGAAATGTTTTATATTATTACAAATAATCATATACACTCATCATGTTTTACTTAATCAATACTCCATCGCGTATTATATATTTAGGAGGGGGGTGATTGTGTTCTATGTTCGCGCGTATTACTATTTTATCCATCGTCGTGACCAGACGAGCTCGACACTTGCGCCCTGCTCCTCCAGACCGGGTGCAGGTCCAATGTAGAGTGGATTTGAAGCGATTAGCACAGAAAAATACATGGCTGTCTACAACAGCTACTTCTTTACCCGACAAATTGTGGAGCCACGTGATGAGACCTGAAACATTTATACATTAGACCTGCCATTAAAATTGTAACAATATTTGGAGGCTTGGAGATGGAGGAAGAGGAAGACACAGGAGATGCTGGTTATTTGTCAGCGTAAGCGTCTTTAAGTGTAAGACCTCAAGTCGGAGAGTCTGGATGACTTCATCGGCCTCGGCCGATGCCAAACCCTAGTCCCCTAATTTCAAGACGACAGATGAACTAACAGATACGACACCAATCCGGGAATCCGTGTTTTCTAGCTCATCTGGGAGAAGAATATGGACTTGCAATTTGGCCTTCATCTCATCTCAATACGGGTAAGGCCGAATGAAATAAGCGCCTCAAGTAATAGATATTGGGTGTAACATACTGTTGTTTTACTAACACTGCCGATTGGTGGTGGCTAGCCAGTCAGGCATATAAAATTACCGCTTTACAAAAATTAATCAGGAAATTATTAGACTGACGTGACTTTAAAGTAGAATTAAAGTGAACGACGACGAAAATAATAGGAATCAAACCAGAAATACATTAAGGTTTTTATTTTATTGGTATACTTACATATTTACTTATTTTATTAAGTTAAGCACAGCCTACGTGCAACGAAGGCCACGGAAAAATCAAACATGATACAAACAAATGAAAACAATAAAAACAGTTAATCATTTTAACCTAACTACACTCACATAATCTTATCTTAGTACATTAAAATCAAAAGGAGGGTATTAATTTTTATAGGTATCTTACTCTTATTTTGACAAACAAACCGCTGCCCGACAGATGCACTCAGGACTGCGGATGGCCACCTCAGGGGTTAAGTGGATAAGAAAAATAACCCAGCCTATTTAATCCATAGAATCTATGGATTAAATAGGCTGGGTTATTTTTCTTTCTATTCATAATATGAATATATAGTGGATTGAATAGATAGTCAGGTACGAGTATCTTTTGAACATCCCCCCTCATTGTTGTTTGAATAGAATAGATTTCTTCCAATCGAAGTTAGTGTGGGGTAAGGTGCTAGGCGGTTGCTTTTTCCGATTCCTCCTTTTGGGAACACCTCGCACGAAGCTCACCGAGGTCAAAACTCCGTCGCGTATCGTGTACACCGGCGGTGGGTGATTGTGAGCATGTAAGTAAGTGAGAATCGTTTTGTTCTCGGCAGTGAAATAGGCCTTGCAGCACAGGCCGGCTCCAATACATCTCCATCCACGTTTGGCGCCCATCTTCACTCCGGGGTAGAATAAGTAGGACCTGAAGAAAGCACGACCTTCGCCTCGTACGGTGCGCACCCACTGCACTGGAAAAAGGAAGAATAAAACTGTTAGAAATGATACGATCAATCAAAAGCTACAGTAATTTTAACAAATAACGAATATGGACAGGATGTATAAGAAAAAGACAATGATTTTCAAGAAAACAAATTTATTTGCTTTATGTTTATGTGACATTGATCACGTGGTTTTAAATTACACACATATTCTAATTATAAACATATTTTTAAGATATAACAGCATACATGAATAATTTATCACTTCAATGTAGTAATAGCAACATGTAGAGCTGCACTGATATAATTTAATTATTTTATTGTAAACAGAAAATATTTACAAAATACAGAGAAATATATACACAAAGGTGATCATGATTCAAGGATGATAATGTTCATGGCTCCAAAAATTTACAATAATATTCCCAAAAACATACGAGAACTTAGAGAAATATAGGAGTGTAAACAAAATCTGTCTACTTGACAGAAAACACTTACTAAGCGATTGATGGATGGATGGATTTGTTTATTTATTGTAATTAGTTTGAATTTAATGCGATTTTATTATTATTTAATTTGCATTAGATTTATTATTATTTTAGATTCATTATTGCGACACTCAACATGGCGACCGTTGTTTTTATCTGAGACCAAGATCTGTAATACCTATGTTGCACGAATAAATTGTTTTGATGAAGAAAAAAAGTAGTAAAAAATAAAAGTGTTTGAATAACCATTTTTTGCAGAAAAAACATTAAATGCGCACAAAATAGGCATCAATGATATTTGACGCTTTCCATTGAGTACAAAAAGAACGATTTAAAAAAACCGCAATTCTATTATCTTTCTATCAAATCTTTCTAATATTCTTCAGATATTTAGTTTATTTTTTAAATGGTGTACAATGATCAGGCGGGATTTGAAACATATATTTACCAATCCCAACTACCCAAGTCATGGAAATGAACACAAGTCGTGCTCGATCACAGTCTCACTAGTGTACCGTTGCGTATGACGTACTCTCTCGGGGGGTGGTTGTGTTCATTGTTCACTCTGAGCACCGCTCTCTCCTTGGTGGTGGTGATGGAGGCGGTGCATCTCCGCGTCGCTGCGCACCCGCATGGGTAGCGGTCCGTTGTCTTGCTTCTATTGTCCACGCGGCTGAACACGTATCCGCCGTAGAGAGGAATCAGTTTACCTCCCTTGTCGTACACCCACGTCACTGCAAACAAAAACTGCATGTTGAAGTTGGACACAATAATGTTCCATTAACACACACACCCTCTCATACATACACACACCCTCACACACACAAGATTTTCTATCTTTTATGTAGTGTTTCCTATATCTATTTTTACATACCATACGACAGAAATACTTACAATTGTGAAGTGAGAACCCGGTGACCTGAAACACGGGGCAAAATTATAGGCACGTTTTACACACTCCTTGCTGGGTTCTAATTATACATGTATATTATTAAATGTATGCTCATCACATCATAGATAAACTCCGCTACGTTACAGATAAAATCTAATTTAGCATACACTTGCGTCCGTAAATCTATCCTGCTTTCGCACATGTAATCCGCCGAATGAAAAAACGAGATTGCAACATTTTTATCCTAACGGCGATTTCCACCTCTTCACAATCTGAAATAAATCGAACGAAAAAATAGTTCAGGTAAAATGACAATTTGGATAGTACACTGTCACGTCGAACGGTTTTATCTAAATACACTCTTATTTAGTTCTATTTACTGGTAATTTTTTACGTTCATCTTTCGTTTTTCTGACAACCAAAATAAAAATATCGGTTTTTTTATATTTTACTTTCTATAATAACAATAATGATTCAGTTTTATTATTAAATTTAAAGGCAGGCTCTCGAAAAACGATTGTAATGACTCATACATCTCCAAAAAACACCTTGAATGTTCGCTTAAACTGAATTTTAATTTGATAAGATTATCATGCATCTACTTAATGAAAAAATTATTCATTGAGTTAACGTGTATACATATATATAACATATGTATAACATATATACATGACGATGACGACGAATTTTGTTGCAACACAGCTATATTACAGTTTTGTCTGTATTTAATGCATCTGAGTATGGCCATAAGAATAACGAATAATACGATTACACAAAAATGAAACTCTCGCTCCAGATGCGTAAAATTCCCGAGAATAGCCTAAGCCTAACGCTCGTTCGTACTCGTTGCATCCTTTTGTTTCTCTCAAAGTATCGGCTTTAGCGGGATCGGGGGCATTGCGGGGTGAGAGGGGACGTATTAGTAGTAAAAATTCAATCATGTATTCTTATGGTAAGACGTATCTATGGTAAACTTTATCAATTCACGTTAATCTGATCATATGTCATTAATAGAAAAGGAACTCTTACCATCTACTACAAAAATCTTACACGACTGAATTTAAATTATATTTACACATTTGGTTTTCACTTCAACATACTTCGGGTATCATTGACAAGTGTGTGACATTTACACACGTATCAACACACCATTCCGTATCAGATACTCTCTCGGGGGGTGAGTGTGTATATTGTTCACACTAATCACAACTCGGTCTTTGGTGGTGGTGATGCGCGCTCTACACTTGCGTCCCCGGGCACTGCTGCACACATAACGATCTGTTGTCTTCGATCTTTCATCTACACTGCTGAAAATGTATCCGTCGTACAAAGCGACCAGTTTACCGAAATCGTCACGTATCCACGACACTGCAACAAATATCAAATGTCAACACTGATTCAGAAAGGTACGACTTTTAATTTCTTAGTTTCTACAGTCATGATCATATAAAATCACGGATATGCTGATTTGTATTATTATTATGTAGCATCCCACTAAGTGATTAAAAACAGGACAAACAAATATAGAATACTCATAAAAATTACAAGTATTTCAATTGGAAATAAAATACATACAGGGTGAATCTTTAAGTGTGTATAGGTGATTATTCCGTGATTACTACAGATATTAAAAAAAACTTTAAACTGATATCGACAGTAGGTTACCATCATCATCGTACCGTCATACCAAAATGACATCAATAACTTGTTGAAAATAAAACGACAAATATTCAAAATTTTGACATTAAACATTCCCATACATTTAATAGAAAGGTTTTAATTTCCTTATTTCAAAAGGTTATTTTTATAAGCTTAGTACTATTACAGTTACTCTACCTACATCATCAAAGGGAGAGGGTGTTCCAATTTACAAATTTCAAGCTGAAGTCAGCCAATGAAGTCTTATGTAGTTATACATAAATTGCAAACAGCTATCAACTTAAGAATATCCTCCGAAACACGCATAGCCACGATTATGACGCGTCTCTTCACATATTACGCCATCTATTATTGAAAATGATGGCGGAGAATGATTGTGTTCTAGATTCATTTCCAAAACTTTTCTGTCCTTCGTAGTACATATGGTCGCTTTACAAGTGGGCCTACATGTGTATGAACTACAGAACCAGCGGGTCTTAAATACCCCGTCGTAGATCCTATGGAATGTGTGTCCTCTATAAACAACCATCGGCGCTCCCGCAGGATTGACCACGTAGGACACTGTAAACATATAACTTAATTACTAAACCGTACAAAAACAAATTTTGCTATTTATTTTGTGAGTCCAGCCACGTTGACCGTCAAAAGCAGTCAATGTTGTTGTTAATGATTTAATCTCTGTATATACATAAAGACGTACCGACAACTTGGGCTTAGACATTAACGCGTTCAAAAAGAACTAGGAACCGAGAAGTTTACAGCATTCATCCCCTAAAATGTTGACCCTTAGAGGTAGAATTATCTGGATACATATTTGGTTTTTGTTAATTTTCTCAAAAAGCGCTGAATCAATTTTGATAATATTTATTCCGTAGCATCTCTAAAGTATGCTTTATCAAACAGAAAACGAATTATCAAAATTGAGTCATAACTGCCGGAGTTATCGCGTAAGATACATTAAACAAAAATACAGTCGAATAGAGAACCTCCTTGAGTCAGTTGAGAAGATTCCGTTTTTTAAATAGTGTGTGTATATGAAGAAAGATGATTCGGTTAAAATATCTTTATTTTAATAAGGATTTTACATAATTCACTTATAAGAAACGTAATACTAAATAATAAAATAGTTCTCCACCAGGAAATCGAGGGTGAACAGGCATCTAGACCAACGCATATCATTGTCAAACACAATGTCACATACATTTCTATTGAATGTCTTCGATTCCATAGTGTCCTTGAGAATAAACTCTTTGACGAAAAAACAATAATTTCATGTTAAGAAGTAATCTTTTTTAACCTCTGTTAATCCCTCTCTCAGTTGTTCTATAAAATATGCAAATAAATCTAAGATTCTAGCTCAATTGGTTTGGTCATAAATTACTGTTCATGCTTATTTATTCCCTTATTTCAAAACATTGTTTTTGAGCGTAACTCTTTTTATTTAACATAACAACATAAGCAACAACAGTTCGAGGAAGCACTAACAGGGTGATTGCGGGAAGATTTGATTGCCCACTGATGTGGCATCTTATTAAGATTACTAAATCTGTAGTAGAATATAGATACTAAAATAGCTTATAGGATATTACTCACAAGAGTGTAAAAAATCCATTTTAGTTATAGTCGAAACTACCGCATATCTACCTTCGGTGTTGACGATACCCTCTATACAATGTGCCATCTTGTATGAAGAATTTTGGTGGAGGATGAGTGTGCTCTAGATGCCGATACAAAACCTTCTTCTCCTTCGTCGTAAGTATGGTTGCTTTACACTTTGACGTGTATGTAGATGAGCAGTTCCATCGGACCTTCGATTCCCCGACGTAGCTGCGGATGAATGTGTGGCCTCTACAGACTACCACCGGCGATCCAGCGTGGTTGACCACGTAGGACACTGTCAACATGCAACTCGGTTATTAAACAGTACAATTTTAATCAGTTTCTTATCAGCAAATATATTATGTAACAATCTAAGTTGGCCGTCCACAACAGTCAATAGCACTGTTGTTAAATGACGTTCTCTATGATGTACAGACGGATTTACGTACGCGGAAGGACACTTCTAGACTGTAGAGAGACAACTTTACAACTTACTTCCGAAGGATGTAAAAGAATCAATGTGACTTTTTTTTATTTGGGCATGAGGGGCGCAGTCCTATTGTCCTGCGTGTCACTGCGACCTGTATAGATCTATTGTGACAGTCCCCTATGGATCATTTTTTTTACAGAGTATAAATCAACGTTTGGCCACGATCTCACCTGATGGTAAGCGACGATGTGGCCTACGATGGTGCGCGTTGGTCTAGAAGGTGCCTGTTCACCCTCGACTTGAAGACACCCAAGTTATAGTTTTCTGGGAATACAGACGCCGGCAGCGCGTTCCACTCCCTGGCTGTACGCATGATAAAATTAGAAGCAAAGCGCTTAGTGCGAGCCATAGGAATGTCAACGACGTATTGGTGGAGCCCTGCTGTTCGTCTGTTGGATCGATACTTAACCTTACCTTCCCAAAATCAATGTGACTTGCAGTCTTAAAATCATCCAAGTGTTATTTATTCAAAGACTCTAATAAATAAAATAAGTAGTTGTTTGTACTCAGCTTTACCACACATCAAACCAGTTTGCTAATGACGGCCGCTGTTGCCGTGCCGACGCTGATCAAGTAACTGCAAATTTTTTAGATTTACCTTCGCTGTGTTTATGTTCGCTCATATATTTACTTGTTTAAGTCATATCTGTATTTATTGTAAGTGATTTGTAATCTTTTAAGAAATAAATAAATCTCAAACCGCAGAGGGAAAAATGACACAGAAAAAATTTCGTTTTTCAATTTTTTTTTCGGGGGGTTCGGTTTAACATTTATTTCTTATAAATATTTACAAATTTCAACTATTCAAAAAATTTCATACTGAAGTATTAATGGAAGGTACAGAACTACTTAGATGAAATCTACTTTCAGAACAGGAGGGATGAACAATAATTTTGCATAATCTACGCCTTGGTGTGAATATTGAAGTGGGCGGACACTATCTTCAGGAGATTTCTTAGCCAAGATAATTTGCTTTAGAGCTTTGTAAGAATTTAGCTTTATTGATATTTGTTTGAGTATTTATTGAGTATTTTATGGAATATAAATAATGCACGTGTTGTTATATACGTACGGTTGTGTTACCTAAATTATCTTTGTGTTCTTGTAAAGCTTGCTGGTTAGATATAGAAAAACTTAGATTAATATATTCTGTGCTGTTTTCGTGCACTTAGATTCGATTTTACTGCTGGTAATCTGATCTTGATTAGAAATTTAAAGTGCGGTTAGCCTAGCAAATTATATTATAGTCATTTGTTTAAGATGTCACTTCCGATCAACTGTTTCAATGTGAGGTTTCCTTGAGAGATGATTATCAGATTTGGATTTGTTTGTAATGTTTTATTGGCTGCTTTTTGCTAATTTAAACAAAGTTCTCTTTAGTAGTCTCTCAAAGGTACTTTACTATGACACCACACATTTCGGATCTCTACGTCCTTGAACTCTGTTTCTGATCAATATTGGTTCTAGTAATTAGTTCCGAGTTTGTCAACTGTATTTTAATAGAATTTTCTAGTCTCTATTTTTTCCAATACTTTTGAGGAAGTACGGAAATAGGCTGGTATGTATCAGTACATGTATCAGATTTGGCTCTAGATTTGTGTTACTTTTGCCGCGTTCAAATTGTCCAGAAAAGTAACATTTTCCAGATTTTCTGTTTACACATTTGCATTCAAACATTTATTTGATACATCAACTTATCGACGACGTTAGTTTTAAATAAGCTAAATGTCCATAGTGCATGACTGTCTATACTAACTTCTATCTCTACCGCATTAGCTAGTTTAGTTAAAATCATTGAAAAGTAAATATTATAAAAATCTATTAATCATATACCTGTTTCATCTCTGACTGATTGAATGTGTTTATTTTGGATTTTGTTATTAATCAATTCGCACATTTTAAGCGGTTTATAGACAATACTTTTTGATTTTGTAAACTCCGTCTTCGAGTTCCTATTGTGTATTTTTGACTGAACTATATATTGTGTTTATGCCCCATTAAGTTTCTTTTTGATTTGTTTATTTAATATTGTTTCGGAACATTTTAGTTTTCATGATTCTAAAACGGATCATATACCAAAACTTATTATAGACGTAATAACAATATTTTTATCTTACATAAGTAAAACAGATGAAGATACTATTTTTAATGATAGATAATGTGTTAATTATAATAACTTACTACTAAAATATTATACATGTAAGTTTTAAAATTTAATACAGACGCCATTTTGGATGACGAAGGAGGGCGCATTGTGGGTGTGCTGCAATTGCGCGGAGAGCACATTTCCACCCGTTGACATGATGACGCGGGCACGGCAGCTGCCCCAGCGCGTGCACCGCCAAATGTTAGAGCTGCAGCCCCTCACCCCGCAGTAGAACGTGTGCCCGTCGAAGATGGCTAGAGGCTTCCCACTCCGGTTACGCACGTACATCGCTGTAACCAGGGGGTACTTCATACAACAATCGGGGACACACAATGAAGATGGTCAGCGGTGTACCGCTCCGGTTACGTGCGTACACTGCTGTAACCAGGGGGCATTTCATACAACAGTCGGGGACACACAAGGAAGATGGCCAGCGGTGTACCGCCCCGGTTACGCACGTTCACCGCTGTAACCAGGGGCATTAAGGATATTCGTGGAGATAAAAATCTATATGAATAGTTTGTCGACTATTATAATACTAAATAGTTATCGATATAGTGGTCGCTATAGAATGGATATCAACCCAAGTCGTGCCGTTGGCGTCGCAAAATACGACTATGGGAAAACTTTCAAGGATCGAAAGATATCCTTGTGGTTAAAGACATTTAATTCTTCTGGGAAGAAATATACATTTCAATTACTATGAGATAAATACAATACATACTACATAATGGACATACATTATTTATAAAGGGAGTTTGATTTTTTGGTCATTTATGTTGTAGCTGTCAAAATGACTAGATTTTTTAATTAGGTAACGGATAATTGGAATGGAATAATTTCCAAAGTCTACGCAGACGAAGTCTCGGGTAAAAGCTAGTTTTTAATATTAGCCCTAAACATATATCCAGATTAAATTACTATCACATCTAAAAATTGCCACAGAGTACGTGGGTTAAACAAACTAACAACTTGTTTTAGATTTGTAATCTGTTTTCTAACAATGTACCTCCTTTATTTCATCTAAATTTTTCACCACACGCGAGTATATATTACAGCGTATACGCATCACACCAAATCGATAAATCTCTCTCGCATGAGGTCTTTGCTTATGAGTGTGACAGATATATTTTTATTAATGTATAATAAATAGGTCTCAAGCATCATCATCAATGTTGATGATGCCTTAACTAAATGACGCGCTGGATCTGTTACCTTTAGGGCTATTACAAGGTCTGTTTGGCAGCAGGCTTAGCTGACACGGTGGTAGCTAGCCTGGTGGACATATAAAATATACCACCAATCAAACCGAGTACTTCTCCCCCCTCTCCCGGCCCTGAAAAGTCTAGCACCATACGGATATGAGCTTTATCACCTGTGTTAAGTTCAATGATTGAGTTGTTACACGTGACTATGATCAGTGTTAAGATCAACGATGTAGTTGTTACTCGTGACTATGATCAGTGTTAAGATCAACGATGTAGTTGTTACTCGTGACTATGATCAGTGTTAAGATCAACGATGTAGTTGTTACTCGTGACTATGATCAGTGTTAAGATCAACGATGTAGTTGTTACTCGTGACTATGATCAGTGTTAAGATCAACGATGTAGTTGTTATTCGTGACTATGATCAGTGTTAAGTTAAACTATGTGGAATATAATCGTGATTAGGATCTGTGTTAGGGTCAACGATGTAGTTGTTACTAGTGAATATAATCAGTGTTAAGTTCAACTATGTGGTAGCTACTCGTGATTATGAACAGTGTTAAGATCAACTATGTAGTCGTCAACGGTGATAGCGATAGCTTTACAGCCCTTCTTCCTCTTCCAGCACCTCCACCGGGTCCTAGCACGGCCATCTTCAGCTCGATGAAACCGGTGGTTGTCAATCAACAGGACTCGCTTTCCCTGCTTTGACAGAAGCAGCACAGCGCCTGTAACTAATAAAATACCTTTTCTGTTACGGGGCTCATGGTGCACTTAATTATATATAAACTTTGAAAATAATTAAAAATAAAGATTCAAAGCTTTTATGGTATAATATAGATAGGTAAATAAAAATTTGTACGGGGAATTACGGTATCAACCGCCGGAGCAACAATCGTGATAATGGCGTTTGCAATAGCGCCGAAATATCGAAAACTTGATAAAAATTAACCATGTTATGATGTCGGTAAGATCCCATCAAAATGCATTTGAAAATTTATATGTAGTTAAAAGTAAATCTGGCAATCAAAGTTCGATAGATGTCGCTAACATGACACTAGACGCTTCTAGCTTTCTAGTACACTATATTTTAAAGAATTTTATCCCTGACTCTGTTCTAATTTAGCTAGATCAGAATAGAATCCGGGTCATCAATACACACATACCGGATGGCTTTCTTGATTATCGATCCATTGTAATCTAGCACTTGCCGAGAGAACTAATTTACCTTTTACTTTCGCTGTGTTGGTAGTGCACAACTGCACGCGTACTGAGGTGAATTTTCCGTTTTCGGGTTTAAACGATGGTGTAGATTGGATGGAGTTTGTATGTAAGTCACGCCTCTTTCTAACTACTAGGGATACTGGCTATATACGTGTGTGACGATCGGTACTTTTGGTGTTGCATTAGCCTTCCGACTTCAATTTGGTTCTCAGTCACAAATCGGTAGGTGTGGGCCAACGTTAAGTCTTAAACATATAAGGTGTCGTAACAAAAATTAAGGATAGTACTTAGTGAATAATTCTAATAATATTGTAATATTTAAATTGTAAATTGATGAAGCTATTCTCAATTGTTTTATTCGTTTTTTGATGGATATACATTTTTTCTTCTTATTTTTTAACTATTACTATTAGTGATTGTGGGGGTTTCCAATCCTAATGATGATATTGTCAATGGTGGTCGCGAATGACGGACAGCCGGTATACCGTCTGACACATCGCCACCTCACCTTCAGACCCTCGTGCTGGTGAATGCCGAACCTGTGTCCACCGACCTCCAGATATCGCTTACAATTGCTTGTCACGCCAAAATATGCTGGAATGTTCGAAAATGTACAATTCGCCAACATTGAATATTACAACAATGACATCTGTTGGCAGCATACGTCAATTCAAGGATATTGAAGCATCTATTGGATAAATATTGTATTCTTATCAATTATACAATATATCACCCAAAAAAACATCACGTTATACACGCATATTGTTTTCAATTCGAGACGTTATGGATTAAAGTTTCAAGTTTTTAGGCAAGGTAGTAGAAATTCTGAAGCCCAAATGGTGTGGCCCGACGAAGATTTGACGTTCATCTCATTGTCTCAACGCAAAGCACTGGTGTGGGACGCCTACTGTGTGGACGTAGCCGCATCGCATTTTCGTGACATCTATGTCAAAACAGTCCATAAAATACTTAGTATGAATGTCTCAAGACATGATATGAGCATAGCATTCGGATTTAAAACACTAGGACTTAGGTGTAGAGATATCGCGAAGAGGCTGGTCGACGCTACCAATGTTAGTAAGATGGCGAGAAGCAATCTGTAAACTGGAGACTTTTGCTCAGGATATGGGTTCGACAGTATTTTATTATTAGTAGATATTAGTTAACTTACGTGAGAACGATATATTTATGTTAAAACCAATCATCAAAACTAAATCATTATAAAACACACTGTGAACGCTTCTTTTTCATCACCAAATTTTGAAAGAGGTGACAGTTATTTTTATTTATTTTTATATGTTATAGTAAAAACTAAAATAACATTTATACATGTACATGGACGTAGATTCAACTGCATATATGTGATTTGTGAGCAGACTGTGATAATGACAACATAATTCCCATATGTTATATATTTAGGTTTTTACATAATTTAGTTAATTACTTTTAAATTATACAAATATTCAAATTGATTCTGTATTTGCTTTGCTATCTGTACCTCTGCCCCACATTCTTTATAGCTGTGACGGTATAAAACTCAAAAAGAGCGTTTTTATTTTTAATTTATTTCGCTGTGACCAAACGAAACTGACTGCATGGAATATTTAATTCGATACCAAACGAAACTGTGACCCAATGGCACTAACTCAACATAACGCCTATTTTTTACAAATACCGCTATTTGAAGCTCTAGTAGTCACATAAACTATATCTCAGGTTACTAATGTAGAATTATTGCAACGAAGATAAAAGCGTGAACTCATAGCCACCATAAAGAAAATGCAAGTTGCACATCAATGCCCAATACAACATGAGAGGTAAGAGAATGCGCTTTTCCAACTCATAATGGGCAGTTTCCAGCAACTCTCACGATTTGCTAGTGCCTCAGATCTATTTAGCCTCAAGTCATACAGGAAAAGGTAAAACGAGTTGTAGTTATAGCTAGTAGTTATACCAGTTGTAGAGAAAGAGAAAGAAAAGAAGCATTGTTCCTAATCATGCGTGTGCGCTATGTTCCACTTTACAATGACGTCGTCGACGGTAGTGATGGCTGCTCGACATCCCCTGTAGTACTTCGCGCAGGTCCACAAGCCCTTCTGAGCGCCTATGGTGCGGCAATACCTGTTGTATCGGTGTCCGCCAAACACCATCACTGGCTTGCCGAACCGTGACGTGGTGTAGGTCGGCACTGGAGAGAAACAATACAATATCTATTTCAGGACAACTGAACGAAAACATGATTTTATTCGGACGGAAGATAGTTGCAATTATTATGAAAATACGAAGACAAATAAAACTTTATTCCCTTAAAATACTAGGTTTGGCGACTCTTCAATTTACTATCATAAACATAAAACCCAT
Source organism: Carcina quercana (assembly GCA_910589575.2). Classification (NCBI taxonomy): domain Eukaryota; kingdom Metazoa; phylum Arthropoda; class Insecta; order Lepidoptera; family Depressariidae; genus Carcina; species Carcina quercana. The sequence goes on from OU342436.1 coordinate 3,335,151, forward strand.
CTTGCATTTCCATAAATAAAATGTGTTTGTTGTTATCTTGCTTGCTATGCATTTTGTCATGTTTATGAATATGATACAATTAACTCACTACGGAAGTAGGAAAGGTGTCGAAACTGAAATAGAGAATTTATTAAAAACCATTTTTGTGTATAGGAAAATCAATTTAATATTTATTAGGTACTGCATTTACATAAACATAGCAAGTTATTTTTATCTCCTCTTAAAACTTTAATTCTACAAACAATAAAAAAAGACTCAATTTAAAACGTATAATATTAATGATTATGGTTGTCATTGAATTTTACGATGACGTCATCGATTGTAGTGACAGAGGCGCGGCATTGTGAAGATTTTCTACTGCAGTACCAGTTGGCTTTGAGTCCTTTGCTGCAGTTACTTTTGTTGTAGCGGTTGATGCCTATCAGTATAGTGGGCTTGCCGCACCTCGATTTCACAAACATTGGACAAACTCCTGAAACCAGAGAATCAACACAAAATGTAACATCATTTGTAGGACACGAAGCGGTATAGCATGGTCAACAAGTAAATAGAGAGTAGAGAGAAAACATGATGGGGATGTGAATGTTATAACACCTCAGATTTTTTGTACCGACCCAATTAGCTCATGTCTGGGAACGAGGAATTTGGAAAAGCATACTCCAAGGCTTAGTCTAATTGAGGATGCATTTCTGAGGATATTAATATTGTTCCCTATGTCATACGAAGATGGATAACAATATGAGAACAATACTTAATTTAACTTTGATGTCCACGTGCGCTAGAATATTGACTATGTCATCATCAACAGCCTATATATGTCCCCACTGGAGGGGCTCAGGCCTACTCTCCTACTGAGAGTGTATGGGCCATAGTCCACCACGCGGGCCCAGTGCGGATCGGCGGACTTCACATGCCTGTTCAAGACATGCAGGTTTCCTCACGATGTTTTCCTTCACCGTTAAGTAATCGGATAATGTACTTGAATTGAAAAACAACTCATAGGTACACGGCTGGATTCGAACCCGGTACCCTCACATTGAGAGTCCGCGCCTTATCCATTGCGCCACCGACGCTTATTGACTGATTGACTATGTACTGGTTGTAAACCTGGCATGGCAGCTTTCACTTCACCTAATGGTAAGTCTAGGTAAGCCAGAAATACAGGTACATCCATCGGTCATCGATTTCCGAGCGATGTGTTGTACATTGCTACATTAGCTTTCACAAATATTTAATACCAGTATTAATGTATTAATTTTAACAAACGTTACAATTATCATAATAAAAATTCTAGTTTATCGCAACTGATGATTATGTCCGTCGTTAACTTTTATGATGATGTCATCAATGGTGGTGATGAAGGCGCGGCACCCGGCGGAGCTCTTGCTGCAGAACCACAGACCTTTGGGACCCTTGCACCTGTTGTTTTTGTTGTAGCGACAGGCTCCCAGGATTATGACGGGCTTCCCGAAACGAGACGTAGTGAGAATGGGAACTGAAAATATGATTTTAAGTCAGTAAAAATATTTAATTTCATTTTAAAGACCTGCAGCTGCACTTAAACTACAAAATATAGGCTTCAGTAAGGCCACAATCGCACCTAATGTTGAGTGATAAACCAGCTGAAGGATGGTATACGCTTGTCCTAGAACTAGTTAAGTAGGAGGCAATCTGTGCGTAGCTATGAAGACCGATGATGGATATAAAATAGGCGACACGTACGTTACGCCAAAACAGTAGATGTTGGGGCGGATTAAAACAATTATATGTTCGCAAAAAATAATTAAAAATAAATCACTACGATACTCCTGTCATTTCATTATCACTGTCACATTTATAACAGTAACTGCATCTTAATAAGATAATCGGGTACAAAATGAAATTATTTCTAATACAAGCATGTTAGACCTGTAACAATAATTTTTTATTTAACATTAGGGTAAATTCTTTAAATTCGTTTACTTTAAATTCATTTACCAAGGTTCATAATGCCTTAGAATTGGTCTAGTGAATGTGAGAACCGATTTGGAAGCGCAAGTGATTGTCCACGACTATCACATACATTAGTTGTAGCTGGCCGTTGTAGGGGGTAATGGAAGCTCTGCAGATAGCATAACGTTAGATGCGAAACCAGAGCAACTTCCTGCTTCTATAGTACAATTACTTGTAGTAGCAGCAGCTGTCAAGTTGAAGAGCTCTGCTGCGGTGTGATGTCATACATTTAGAACAGCTCTGGGAAAAAGTACTTACAAAGCAAGCATTTGGCAAAAGCTCAACACTTTGCAAGCAGATTGGTGGTAACATGAGATTTCAGATACATGCCATGACTCCTGAATAGTGAATCTCGTATTAAAACAATGACCTCAGTAATACAGGAGTTAACTCTGATAATATAGTTACAACAATTTATGCTACTCCTAAAGAAAAGAAAACATAATGTTTCTGTTTCACACCATCCGATCCGAAGCTTGAAGCTTTCGCTCTCGTTTTCAATGTAATAGATATTCATCATGTCTGTTCCAGCATAGCCGTAAGTTATGTATTTTCTGAACATAATACACATGGTAGAGAATGGTGGCGTATGTACATGGACTATAGACATGTCACTAAATTAAACTCAGATTACACAACCAATTAAAAGTATATTTAAATAGATAACTTATACTCGTAGCTAAATCTCAATAGCAGGAGACAGAGGGTGTGGTGTCTGCGCCATAGCACAGTAATACTGTCTCGTGTGTCTGTGGGTTGGTTTGTTAAACGTCAGTGTCAAAAGTGATAAACGAATGTGGAAGTTTAGTAGTACCGAACATATAGGTAATGGGGAGCCACTGGGAATCGAACCTGGAACCTCCGGAATGTAAGTCCAATATTTAGCCGTTAGGCCACGGAGGCTCCTACACAGAGACAACTTAGAGACAAAAAGTACGCAGTATAAACAGGTACCTTCAAGACCTGCCTGTATAGTCAGACCGTTGAATATCGTCCCACCAGCCAGTTGATGACATTCGATGCTGTGAGCTGGCCTAGTGATTGTGACTGTTTTTGATTCTGATAACTGCATGGTTGGAAGTGAAGATGGAGACCCGACACCCATATCGCCAGCGGTCGCACAGCCACTGAACCTCCTCCTTGTACTTGCTGTTGCGTCGTTGTCTGTGGTAGCGATGGTTACCCACGTTCAGCACAGGGTTACCGCGGATCGATTCTGTGTACCACGCTGGACCTGAAACGGTTGGCACGGTTACCACTTCCAAACGGAGATTCCAGGTTTGCTCTCGGCCTTCTTCTCTCCTGATGGTGATGATAAGTCCGTTACATGGAAAGCTAATGAGGCGCTGATTTTTGCTACCTTTTATATTGGATCACAACAGTGCCAACCAACTAGAGCACCAATAGGTACCCCCGCTGTAAATATATCCTGCGACCTCCTCATTGGGAATACACAGAGACGGCTAGGATGCAGAAAGCTTAATTTAAGTTTTTAGGCAATAAAAATACTTATAAATTTGCACAATTGTTTATCGTTATTAAAATTATTATTTAAAAAAGATATTCAAACATTGATACATATATGATCACCAACTAAATTGATCTTGTTCGTATAGTTAATTACACACATGTCTACACCTAAGTTTTTATAAAACACTAGAAGCCCTCTAATAGCAGCTACCTGACGGAAAACTCAAACGTGACAATCTGTTAGACACAAGATAAAGAGAAAATTTTAATTCTTTAAAAGCGCAATACTGTCCAAAAGTTCTAGAAATAAAACGAGAAACAAAGTATGTACAATTCCATAAAATAACAACTAAGCTAATGTTGTGATCATTTTCGATAGATATAATGATATCATTCGACTGCAATACCGTAGTAAAATTCTAGACTTAAAACGAGCGTCGAATCGTGGATCATAAAACCTTGGATCATATGCCAACAAAACTAATGATTGTTATAAATTTGATCGATGTAACGACGTCATTAACGAAGTACGAATAATATGGTTAGATAAAATAACCATTAAGAGGGTATGCTGTTGTCAAAGCGCCCATACAAACGTAGTCCAGTCATATTTTGAGTATTAAGCTATGAAAATCTATGAAATTTTCAACACACAATCTAGAAACAAATATCTGTGTCGGTGGTGAGTCAGATTTTCGTTTAAATATATACTTCCAGAGTTACAGGGCGTCAAAGTATTGTATTTTTCGGTAATAAAAAGCCCCAACTTTGAACCTGATTTACAAGAGTATGAATCAATTTAGAACAATTTGGAAAAACCACCGACATCTGAAATTTCATTAGTATACTGTATTAAAAAAATGGTTACATAATATACTGTATCCTTCAAATGATCCCTGGACTACGAAACATCCAAATAACGGGTGGATAACATCGCGTAATGTATGCTGTCTCATCGTACGCGCTCGGGTAGGATAGGGCTCGGAGAGGGACAGCTACAAAACACTGCAACCTTGAAACCGACCACGTGGTCTTACCAACATAGCCTCTTAATGATTGTGATCATTTCTGATAGATACAATGACGTCATTGACGGTGTAGATGACCGCACGGCACCCGGCTGATATCTTAGTACAAGCCCACCGCTTCTTTGGCCTGCCAAGCGAACATTTGTTGTAGATCCCGAAACGGTAGCCTCCCATTTCGATCAACCGATTTCCATGGCTCGATTTCACGAATCGAGGCATCTCTGAAAAAAAAATAACAAACCAATTAAAAATAGACGGAACATTGCGATACAACTGTTGGTTTGGCAACCGGAAACTCCCAGTGATTCTATTATTAAAACAGTCCAATTTAAATGTTTTAATTATATTAATTTAACAGAAACTAAATCATATTCACAATAGATTTATTTAAAACCATCAGAGAATGCACTCTGACGTGCTTTTGGAAATATTTTTCCTGAGTTTCAATGTCAGTTACAACACAAAATATTTTTTGAAATACAAGTAATAGACAATACTTCTTTTATTTTTTATTTAACTATTACACGTAAATAACTAACTATATTACCCACACCTTACGATAATAATATATAGCGTAAAAGTATCTAAAACTACCCAAAATGCCAAATTTAAAAAAAATTCTTTACGTGAGAAAAACAGGAAGAGCGTAATATATAAATCCAATAGATTTTATGTATACGGTCATGTCTAACCTGTTCCTGTCATCTTTAAAAAAAGTTTAAAATAAGAATACGCGAGTTAAGAAATATTTTTTAAGTTTAACAAATATCAAAAATATTAAAAGGCTTAACAATCATAAGTAAAGTGCTTAAGATATTTATGCTAATCATTATTGAATTTGATTTTAATTTCATGATAATAATAAGTTTTAAGATTTTTTAATAACAAAAAAATATATGAATATTTGTATAAAATGTTGAACACGTCAAGATTGAGCCTAAAATATTAGGTTATTACGATTTTTTATACAACATTATTCACATAGAAATGACTTATGATTTTTGAGGTAGGAAATTTGAACCGACTTCAAAAAAGGAGGAGGTTATCACGCATTCACCCTCAAACACTCCTCCAAATATGTACTCAGATAATTCTACCGCTAAGGGTGACCATTTTTAAAGCAGTTGAAGTCTGTTTTTGTTCTTTTTGAACGCGTTAATTATGTAATCTGTATGTATTTGTATTATTTTTACATTTACAGTTTTTAATTACTTTTAAAATTGGATGATGGGCTTGCACTTGAACTCATTTTCATCTCATCTGATTGTAAGTGACGATAAGGCCGTTGGATGGTAAGTGTGCGCACCCAGATGCCTCAATCTAATGAGGCGCTGAATCGCACGTAATATTTGAATTCTACAAAATAACGCTTATCTACTCTAACATAAACTTTAATCAAAATATCACTAAATAATCTATACACAAAAATTATGTAAATATTTTTTCAAATGCAGATAGTTCCAGGGTGCTCTGCGGCAGGCTCAATGCGTGTGCACGTTCTTGCATAGCACGATGACGTCCCGCACGGTTGTGACGGAGGCCCTGCACCCGGTGTAGGACATGGTGCAGATCCACCGCTTCCTGATGAAGTCTCGCTTGCGGTCCTTGAGGCTGAAGCGGTACCGGCCCAGCTGCAGCATGCACTTGCCGAAGGGGGACATCACGAACTCGGGACGCACTGCAACACGACACAGGTCAGTGCTGACACTCATTGCTACATAAGTGATTAGTTATAAAGATTGTAATTAAATGTGGTCGCCTTTGTAAAATGGTGAAACAGCACAAGCCGCCTCTAATCAAAGAATGCCGCCGCGATATCAAAGGAGGCCGGCTGTGGCGTACACACGTTGGTGAATTTGGCATTTTATATCGTCCTGGTGTACAGACACTGTCTAAGAAAACATAATTTCCAATCGCTTATTTTTTATTTGCATTTTCATTGAATCCGGTAAAATTATTTATAATAGACCACGATAAGAAAAATGAAAATGAAAAATGATTTTTTTTATTGCATCATCTACTACAATTAATATAGAGGTTTTGGGGTACTCCTTTTAAGCTAAAGATAGCTTGTATTAGGAGACCCCGCTCTTATATAATGAATACAACTTATTCTAGTGCAGATAATACCTATATCTAAGAATTTATGTTTAATGTACTTACTTAAATTTAAAGTTAAACAATATTGATATTTAGCCTGTGTGCCAAGTGGAGTGAGGAGGAGTGTGAGTTGTGGTTTGTGTGTGTTGTGTAAATTTTTTGGTTCCGGAGATTCGGTTTGTTTATGTTTTTTCTTCTTTCTTTCACACAAATTTTTCCGCTCTTCTTAAAACAACAAAATGATAAAGCAAAAATATTTTCATGAAAACAAAACAAAATGTTTTAATACAATACTATTTATACTGTACCCAAGTAGTTGTAAAGCAAACACTTAGATCAATCAATGTAAGTGTTCACACTTATGTCGGACGATGACGTCATCTACGGTGGTAATAGTAGACCTGCAGCCGACGGACCACTTGTTGCAGATCCATCGCCTCCTCAGACCCTGGCTGTAGGAGCTCATACAGTAGGTATACTCGCCGATCTTGATCACTGGGTTTCCTTGCTGTGACTTTTGGTACACCGGCCGCAACAGTGTTCTTGTGCTACTGTTCACAGAAAAAATAACAATAAATACTACAGTTCGTTGCAATCTAACAGAAATAATAGTAAACAATACTACCTCTAGAAGACCGTTTAGGCGCAAGATGAGAAATGTATTGCATGTTGTCAAAGGGCAAAATGTCAAAATAGTGTTCTGTATGAATGAAATTGTTTCTGCATGTCAATCAAGGTATACTATAGCCTGCCCAGAAAATTCAGAGAGATGCCAAAAAATATTTTCGGAAATACGACTATAAAATTGAGTATGCGCTGAGTTCATGCTGTGCGTACGCCGCCCCTCTTCTTCCTCCCTCACCCTGGCCGTCCCACAAGCGCATACAACTAATGCTTGCGTAGAGTGAGCGCCATGCTATATAGTATAGCATTATGTCCTTATTTCCTATACTATATAGCACAATAGTATAGCGCGGTCTGAAACCTGCTCTCTCTCCGCGCATACCCCTTGCCATTATATATCATATCTTTTGTTAATTAGGTTTCAATAATTGTCACCGTTTTCAAGACTAAATAAAAAAAGATTGTGTATAATTTTTTAATTTTATTTTTACCAAAACATTAAATTTCTAACTTTACTCAAACAACACATTTGTTAAAAATGAACGCAAAATATATATTTTTATTAAAACACATTTTTAGTCATGGTTATGAACAAAATTCTTTTTTACAATTTCATCGTCGTAAGTTCGTATTACAGCCTTACAACCAGTATTCTTTCTCGTGCAGTACCACCTCGCGTTCATGCCAGTACACTGGTAGTGCTTGTTGAACCTGTGCTTCCCAACCAGCATAACAGGCTTCCCGAATCGCGATGTGGTTATAAATGGTTGTGTATCTGAAATTTTAAAAACATAAATGTAAGATTCGTAAACGACAGTGCTGCCTGTGGCGCTCTTCTGTAGTATGGTCGCGCGACCATTTTAGGTGTATTGACAGAAGCCGAAAATCCAAGAATATCTCGTGCACCGGACACCGGACAAAGCAAACAAAAATTTTGATATATTACCAATTGGTAATAAGTTACTCAATCTAGTGACATTTGACATACCGTTGACATTTGAGATCAAAATGTTTATATGAAACGTTTCCCAATGCCCGCTCTATAACCTATTACTATATTTAAATCTCTCTGGCTGTATCGAATATGTTTTCGAGTACTGTACGTCTAGTGTTAGTTTTTAACCGATACTATCTCGTTTGCGTAAGAATTGTATGAAGAATCACAGTTTCGTAACCGTGCCGGTAGAGGCGCTGCACAATTCTTCATACAAATGTGACGTAACGTAAACGCGATAGTATCGGTTACTATATACTATCGGTACTAAGGTACTGGACACCTACTAGAAGATCCGAGCAATCAATTTAAAATTCGAATTTTATTTCAAAAATTTACATCCAATTCGAAAGATATCCGTAACAAAAACGAAACGAATCAAATCACACGTCAATTTTAAGAATTTTTAATAAAATTTCCACAATAAATGAGTTTAAAAGTTATCACAGTCATTAATCGTACAAGTGTTTCGCTAGCCACGCGTGCTGATTAAGGGAAATCCCCTCATCAACATTCAGACGTCGAGATCTGTGAAGAAGTATCATGTCCGATAGTTCTTATGAAGCTCATCGCGATGATTACGATGTTTCATCCAACAAAGAATCATCCTGGTACGTTGGCTTACAAAAAGTAAAGAAAATGTGCATCCGAAAAATTTGGATTTCGAAAAAACAACATCATGGATTTGAAATTTTTTAATGATTATGAGTATTGTTTACGTTTATAATTTCATCGCCATAAGTTCTTACTGCAGCCTTGCAATCACTATTCCTTCTCGTGCAGTACCATCTCGCGTTCATGCCATTAAATCGTAGGTTTTTGTTGAATCTGTGCCTCCCTATCACAATAACAGGCTTCCCAAAACGCGTGGTGGATAGCATCGGTTGCATATCTGAAATTTAAAACTTATGTACTCGTATTCGCTTAATAATATTCCATCAACAAACTAAAAACAAAAGTTAAATAGTATATTTCGTAACGAGTACAAAATAGCGCTTTTTCTTACCCGAGGAAGGATGTTAACTTCAACGCGAGCCGAAGGCTAAAATAATTCAAAGTAATAGATTGAAAACCTCTAGTATTGATGAAGTAATAGGTTGAAGAAGTAAATATAATGAGAATTTATTATTATTATTAAAATTTTGAAAATGGTAATCTATAAGCATTATTTACTCATGGTTATGAGAATAATTCCCGTGTATAATTTCATTGTCATAAGTTCGTATTGCCGCCTTGCAACCATTATTCTTTTTCGTGCAGTACCATCTCCCGTTCATGCCAGTGCAGTCGGGGTGTTTGTTGAATCTGTGCTTCCCTATTATGATAACAGGCTTCCCATATCGTGACGTAGATACAATTGGTTGTATATCTAAAATGGACATATAATATAAATGTATATGTAATTAATAATACCTCATCAATAAATAAGTATAACTTATAATAAAGATAGGCGCATTACGCAACTGAAGGTCAACGATTGCTGTAATAGTGTACATGAAGCGGAGAACAGAGATCACTCTTTACTGGTGTGCCTTGGGAGACACCTCTGTTCAACAAGCACCCTTATAGGTATTAATATGATGGCAATGTTTACGTACACCTAGCTACCAATACCAGTGAACATAAGGCCCCAACAACAGCTACTCTCAGAGACTCAACAGGTCTGCTCTGAAAATTATAATCACAACATTGCAATGAAACTCACAATTAAGTTCATTTGTAGTATATTAAGAAATCTAAACTAATTATATATAATTGCGAGTCATACTCGACAACCGAGGGTTCCGTACAGTATATGAGTAATTAACATACAGAAAATCATATTTTATAAGAATAGGTTGTGCATGTCGAAAAATACTATCGATTGATGCTTATATACATTGAAATACAAATTCTTTTTACGTCGAAAAATTTGGCTTAATCTTTTTAATGCCTTGACCTAGAAGCTTCATTTTTCATAACTCCAAGGGTCTACAGACTTGATTATTTAATATTAATTTAATTAATAAAAGAAAAAGGACATTGACAGACAGACATACTGACAACAAAGTAATCATTAATGGATTTCTTTTTACCCACGACGGAACGGAGACAGTGTATGCGTTTAGGGTGAGAGGATGTTTGTGTGTTTGTTTGTTTGTGTGTTTGTTTTCCTTTGAGGTAGGGAGCCCTAATACCAGGCGCAAACGAAATATATGTACAATAAATTTAAACGCTGAAATTCTTCGGATCATGGTTATGTTCATTACAACAAAACACTAACGCCTGATCAACCGTGATCGCCTTAGCTTTGCAGCCGGTCGCACGTCTGGAGCAGTACCAGCTCGCTCTGCTCCATTCACCCCTGGCGTTGGTGTGGAATCTGTACTGCCCTATCAACAGCACCTGATTTCCAGAATGTGTGACATCGAACCTTACCTCTGGAAAAAGAAAAAGACCGTTTAAAAACAATAGCCCTTTAGATATAGGATGGTCTATGGCGGCGAAATTTCAGGGTCCTTATCAGGCAGACAGGATTGTGTGAAATACCATGATCAACGCACATTATTCGAAGTGTTGTTTGGCTGTCTTCGGCACTTCTTTGTGTAGCGCAAGGTCCTTCCTCTTTTTTGTAGGGAACATAATTGCCAGACGTTTTTGTAAATCCGACGAAGAGTTACTGATGATAGTTTTCAGGTTATATTGACAGACGTGCCAATTGTGGACACAAAAAGTTCTTACAATGGCATTAATGTTCAATATTTTAGGCATTAAATATGTTCTAGCGCCTCGCTTAAGATTACGTTCCTTGAAGAGGGTGATTACATTCTAGCCTAGTTAACTTTTAAAAAAAATCGTTCTTAATTAGGTGTGATAAAAATGAATCAGAATCTCAGGAATGATGGTTAAATCGATTTTAAAACAAAAAAGTGGTTGTAAATTTGATCAGTATGTATGTCTGTAGGTATGTCCAGGACTAACCGTGGATAACATAAAATTTATTTAAAAACTAATAAGTCGCCAAATATGTATTTTTCTGAACATAACAAAAATTATTAATTTAAAATTTTAATGAAAAATAAAATTGAAATTGTATTGTACTAAGTGACTTTTTAGTTATTTCTATTATAATATTAATTATGATACTGTTACCTGAACCATAACTTTTAAACTTACTGTTAAATTAATGATACTACACGATTCCTTTTATGCATTTTAAACGCAGAATGGGTCTACATTTAGTACTCGCCTGATGGCAAGTGGCAACGAGCCCGTAATATGGAAGCGTGCATACACAAACCCCAGTATAATGAGGTAAGATGGTCAGCAACCTGAATGGTTTGCACCTATGAACATGTACAAACTTAAACTGGAACAAATTTGAATTTTGTTGTAAATTCCTTTTTTAAATTATATTCCTAGAATTTTTTATTTTATTGAAATATCAAACCAATAAAAACAATTAATTTTACACGTTATAAAAACGTACAACAATTAATACTGTCTTTCTTGTCCTATATCATTTTAAAAATGATTATGTTCATTCGCTATTTTAATAACTACTCCTTCTGCGGTAGACACAGATGCCCTACATCCATATCTGGTACAGTACCAATTTGTCTTGGAACCTTTTGTCCTCCTGGTGACGCGGAATCTGTACCCATCCATCACCAACACTGGATTCTTACATCGCGACGTCATTTCATATCTCACAGCATTGCTCATCAGTTCTAAAAACAAACAAAATGCACTCGTAGAATTTTACAATGAACTTATCACACTGTTTTCTGAAATATTTTCTCAAGTTATAAGCTCGGAGATACTTACGGTACTTTATTAAAAGTAATTTATTCTTACACAAGTTATTTAAAGTTACTCTTATAATAATCGATAACAAAAGCAACTTAATGAAATTACCTATGATTTGTTAGATCTCTTTACTGAAACCGTTCCAAATCGTTCGAATTTTTCCCTGTATTTCTTTTTACTGTCTATTTTTTCCTTACAGTATTTTTGCAAGTCTCGATTTTTAAGTAGTTTTTTCCCCGTTCATATAAATTCCAGTTACAATTTTTCTTTGCTTATGAATAATAAAAATAATCATCATCAGACGGGAAGCGTCCTGTACATAGGCCTCATTCATAGGCCAGCGATTCCCCGCGACCTTAACAAGGTCGTCAGTCCATCTAGTAGGGGGACGGCCCCGTAAACGCTTCCCGCTACGTGGTCGTCACTCGAAAACTTTTACTCCCTATCGGTTAGCGGTTTTCGAGCGATGTGGCCTGCCCATTTCCACTTCATCTCTCTGACTCATCGAGCTATGTCGTGAACCCTTGTTCGTTTACCGATTGCCTCATTTCGAGTTTTATACTTTCGGAAAATCAGCGATGTAGGTGTAATTTATAAATGCTGGGGTCATAAGAAAGTTGGAGAAAAATATCAATCGGGAAAAAAGCTACAATAAAAAACGTTACAAGCATAAAAGCTTTAAGGGAAACATTGCGAATAGAAATAATCTGTAATAATAATACTTAACAAATGCAATATTATGAAGGAAATATCTAATTCTCAATTCATAACAATCTAATGTTTCATGTTCGGCTATTTACTACATGTTAAAAATAATAGAGTAAAAGAACCTATTACCGTATTTATTAATCTTATTATTCATATCTTAACGGAGAAGAAGAATATTAATCTTATTTATTATTTTTATTTATCCTAAGTTATAAATTATATTATTTAAGCTATGTAATTCAAGTCAATTCATAAATGTTAGAAATCGTTAAACGTGTATTTTTTTCTATGAGCTTATTTATTTACCATAATAATTATTTGAATTAATGTTATGTATATAATTAATTATATAAGTGATTAGTGACCAAGATCAGTTAGTTTAGCTACATAGATTTGTAATGCTGTGCGTGTAATGAATATAATATTTTATTTTGACTTGACAATTAACTATTTAACTGTTTCCTTTAAAATTTGACATTTCATCCTAAAATTAATGTAGCTTTACTACTATACAAATAATTTATACGGAAATATTTCAATGTTTTGTTTTTATTAGATCACAATCTTGATTATGGGTAAGGGAAGGTACATGGTAAATGTAACAATGAGTTTTTTAGTTTGACCTTGACGTCGTAACGGAGAATCAAAATGACTAGATTTTTTGGAAAAGGGCACAGGTTACTTATATCCCGCAAGCAGTTCCTGCGGGATTATTTCTGATGCCCACGCTTGTGAAGTCGCGGTCTACACGGAGGTATAAGTTTCAACACAATGTACTATTCTTTGAGATATAAACGAAAGTCTAAAATATGAGTTGCTATAAGATTAGTGTTTATGATCAAGATTCAAAGTTGTGATCAAAATAAGTGACTGTGATTGTGATCAGTGAATTTTGAACAGGATCAGTGATAGTGATAAATGTTAGTGATTGTGTTCAAGAAACGCGTGAACAATTTCTCGATCAATAGTGATGACGCTGGCTTTGCAACCTCTGGTTTTCTTCGAGCAGTACCAATTTGCCTTAGGTCCCTTCGGCTTCCTCGTCATGTGGAACCTTTGATCGGCAATCACAAGAATCAGGCTTCCACTGCGTGACATTACAAACGTAGGGTCTTTTCCTGAAACACATGACACAAAGACATACCAACAATATATATTTGTTATAATTTAAGGTTCACAACTATCTATGTATGTAAACAAATCTTCATATCGAGTTAGAATTTTTTGATTGTATGTAAATTGAATGACAAAACAATAGTTTGGTACCATCGAGCTGATCTAACCCAGTAGTCAGGAGGTGGATCGAAGAACTGTTTATTGTGTACTGGTAAACCCATCGAGTTTGGGCTCATATGATTTGGATTGACGAGTTTAGTGCATCAATAGTGATACACTTAGTGTTAAGGGTCTAATGATGAGACCAGGAAGGAGAAAGTGGAACTCTTCAAGAGATACTAGCTAGCATCATGACTTTGGGCTCATTTGGTTTGGTTTGACAAGTTTAGTCCATCAATAGTGACACACTTGGTGATAAGGGTCTGATGATGAAGCTAGGAAATAGAAAGTGGAACTCTTCAATGGGCGCACCCTCGAGTTTGGGCTCATTTTGCTTGGTTTGACGAGTGTAACACATTACAAGTACTCGTAGTTCTCTTTTTGATAAAGATCTGATGATGAAAACGGAGGTGGAGTTGGTGACAAAATCAAGGTGTTCGTTTTTTAAACTATATTTATTTGATATTAACTATGTTCATGAAGTTAATGCGGTTTTACATATTTTTAAAACTGAAATTAACTAACTCAATGTATATGCTAGAGTGGTATGCCATGGAAGAAGTAATTGAGTTCATATGTACTTTACGCCAGAGTATCTATTCTAAAGAAATGAAACGTGTCGCGTAATTCGATGACAGCGAATGGTCACAGGTCATATATTGCTCTATTACGCGACGTTTTCTTCATGTAGTCATATATCGCTGTCATCAAGTTACGCGACACGTTAAATTTTGTATGTGGTGTTATATCGCCGTCATTGACACGTCAATGGCCTCTCCCAAGGCAAGTAAGTTTTTTTACATCATGTAGTGCCTACTTTCTATTTTAAAACATCGGTATTATGCGTCAACGTTGACGGAAATCAAATGACACAATGACTCAGGTTTCAATGTTGGTGTACAGTATATGCACAAACAATATCTTCTCTCAAAGTGACGATATTCGCTTTGCAGCCCTTGCGACGCTGAGAGCAGTACCATTTAGATCGAGATTCACGGTTCCTGGAGTGCCTGTGGTACTTGAAGCCGCCGAGGAACATGACAGGGAAACCTTTCGCAGATTCCATGTAGATTGGTGTTAGACCTAAAATATGAAATGGAGGTCTGTAGTCATATATATAGCCTAATTTAATCAATGCAAAGCTAGGTCTGTGAGCTAATTAAAAAGAAATAAAACGAAAATTATTGTGAAAAAAATTAAATGCATCATTTCTGTACAGCGGCAGCTAATAATTTTAAGCCCTCCCTAACGGACGACAATGCTTGGGGCAGCAAACCCTTTTCTTCTGAATCTCGTTCTAACAACTGCTCCACGAGACCAGATAGCGTCCCAAGAACTTCAGTATTCTTCTGCACCAGCTCCATGCGCTGCTCATCTACTTGCAGAAAACGATCACTCAGGTTCATACAGCGTAACGAAGGCAATTCTGTAACAAATAAAAAAAGCATTTAAATTTATTGTCTTGTCATTATTTGTCTGTGTCAAGTATATGTGACCAGGGGCCTGTTTCATACAGCGACAATTCGTAATAAACTGACATCTGACATGTCATTTTCACCCTCAGTGCTTGTAGATTCGTCGTAAAGTCGATAATGGCTGAAATATGTCGGTTTATTCCGAATTGTCGTTGTATGAAACAGGCCCCAGTAAATATTATAAGGGGAAAAAAATCGTTGCAGTTCTTCTGAATAGATGAGTCAATGAAAACCTGCCTCTCTCTTTATATCCGATATTCGTAGAAATAAATTGGTTTTAATAAAACAAAGACAGGACAAATTCTTATTCCATGTATTTCTAATAAGGAATGGTAAGCTAAGATTAATGGTTGTACGTGTTGTCAGCAGATAATATATCGATATCGACAGTTGTAGGATGGATGTTTTTTTACTACAATTATTCGCTAAGCCCACCCTGCTTATCAAATTTCAGCATTAATTCAGCATAATTACATGGAATGATACTGTAAAATATTTTCATGATTGTATTCAAAATTCTTTCTGTTCAAGTTTTGAACATTAACAAAGTCTAAACTAGAGCTACAACAATAAAAATGTTTATAAATAAACTTGACTTAACTACGCCCTATCCTAAAAATATTGAATCGTATTTAGCCACATTTATAAAAACTCAAAAATACGCTTTGAAAAACTACGAATAATTCGTTTTATTCAGTAAAAAGGTCACATTATGCTGTTTGATGTCACCCGCTCCAAGCCAGACCCGTCAATAAAAATTAAAAATAAAACTAATAATTACACTAAAAAGGTAGATAGGCAGCGCATTATTTGCAGCTTGTCCGATGTATTTCTATGCCTGAAAGACATTATTAAAGCTAATTCATTATCATACTGTCTCAGTAATGATTGTGTTGTCCTGATACACTCATGATCTTGTTGTCTCTGGTGACGACCACAGCCTTGCACCCGCCGGACTTCTTGGTGCAGCGCCATCTCGAGGTCGGGTTGGGACCTTTGTTGATTCTGCAGTACTTGTTGTATCGGTGTCCATTGAACATTAACACGGGCTTGCCGAAGCGCGAAGTCGTGAACATACTTAGGTACGAACCTGTCAATGAAAACGTTAATAATAATTATTAAATATTTGTTGGTGACATAATTCTCAAAATTTATGATTACAAACAACCCTTATCTATATCGAATAGTATTTCATTTTGAGTAAATAATTACACTCTCTGTAGGAGAGTAGGCCTGAGCCCCTGCAGTGGGGACATATGCATATATGCTTTTCGTGAATTGAGACACAAGTTTGTTTATGAGATAAATTCAGCTGCTTGTATATGTTCGAGAAACCTTCATAGATATAGATAGTTATTACAATATTGTAAATAAAAAAAATTGCAATGGAGTGACCCGTTCATATTCGTTCGCGGGCAGTTTTCCTCGTTCTGCAACGAATAGGACATGTTTAATAGATATCTACGTTTAAAAAAGTGATTTAATTGTTGCTGAAACTCTACTGTTGTGAAACTGAACTACTAAACTACTACTGAAACGCAAATGTTGAATTTTTAAAGGTTTAAAAAATGAATGATCGGTTTGCACTTGGACTTCATATCACCTGATGGTGACGATAAGGTAGGTTCGGCTATCGAAAACTTCCTCACGGGAGCTGTGGTGTGTCGATAAATAGTATTAAGCACTTCAAAGGATTACTCATTTGCCAAGACACAATATATCACTAAGTACAACCACTCATTATTGTTATAAAATAGATGTTACTTTTAGTTAAGTGTAATGTAATAAGTTACTACCATAGGCAAAAGCGTCGGTGGCGCAGTGGATAAGGCGCGGACTCTCAATCTGAAGGTTCCGGGTTCAAATCCAGCCGTGTACCTATGAGTTGTTTTTTAATTCAAGTACATTATCCGATTGCTTAACGGTGAGTAAACATCGTAAGGAAACTTGAATGTCTTGAACAGGCATGTGAAGTCCACCGTTCCGCACTGGGCCCGCGTGGTGGACTACGGCCCATACACTCTCTGTAGCAGAGTAGGTCTGAGCCCCTGCAGTGGGGACGTATATATAGGCTGTTGATGATGATGATAAGTAGAGACAATAGCGGAATAACATCGTCTCTGAGTACTCGACCACAGAAACACAATGCTAAGCTATTTGCCTTGTCATTATCGTCAGACAATTTTGTTTTTGTAAATTATTTATGCCTGATTTATTTCTGGGAATCGTACCCGGTACCTCCAGATTGCAAGTTCAAGCGCCAGCCACAGCCAAATTTAGGGAAACTACTGTTAAGTTATGCCAAAATCTATATTACTAAACACAAATCACTTAGTTGCTACTTGAATATCACAATGATCACACTGTTTAGTATTTTGATCGTAACGTTATCCCTCTCCTAAAACTTCCATACTCAATTTCTTTTGCCATAATCTTTTATAATAGAATAGCTGGCTTTGATAAGTAATTACCTAAAAATAGAAGATGAAATTATAGTTTCGCGAAATAGATATCGTTATCGTTAGCTACAGTTTTACGTAGCTAATGGTTTACAGATGGCGTTTTGAACAAGAACCGAAAAACATTGTTTAAAATGAAAATTTTGATTTACTGTGAAGTTATATATGGTAATGATACTCATTTCGCGACCACAATCTGATTTCCTATTTTTATATAGTTACTACTCAAATCCAGCTGTTATATTTTAGAAGATTATGGCAACAGAAATTTACTATGAGACTTTGATGGTTTAATGGTTGTGTTCATGGATAAATTTAACTATTTCTTTATCGTAGGTGATCATTGTGGCACGGCAGCCGCCTCTGCCAATCTTGGTGCAGGTCCATCGGGCGCGAGGTCCCTTGCTGCCACTCCATTTATTGTATCTGTAACCGCCAACCTCGATGACAGGATTGCCGCAGCGTGACGTCTTGAATACAAGTTGAACGTCTGTAAATTTGATGAAAACTTCAATTTGTGACGGCTGTAAAACATACGGTGGGAAACATACCAAATAAATTTGTATATTACGTAAACCGTTTTTGAGAGATAGTTCAGTTCAAATATTTTATTTCAGTTGACTGCATAGCATTAATTACAATAAGCTATCTTACATACTAAGTTAGTGGTAATAATAATAACAGGGTATCTTAACTATTTACAATATACAAAAATCATCGTCATTTAGCGTTACGGTTGCAGCACGTGCATTTTGGTGAAATCGCTGTTAGTGGGCCTTTCCACCCGGTCCGTCACTGTCTTCAGGAGGCTTCTTTTACAAGAAAGATATTCAAAATGATGTATTTTTTTTGTAAATAGATAGTTATGGGTTGGAAAAGGATATCGGCTACTTATTTTTTCGGCCTAAGTAGTTCCTTTAAATTTTTTCAGTCCACGCGTCCAAAAGCTAGTGTTAACATAAAATTATCGGATCCATACTCGTTTGAAATTACGCTCAAATAATAGCAAGTAACATATTTTATTTTAGGAAATGATTACATACATAAAAAAGAGAGAAATTTTTGCAAACACACACAGATGCACACACACCGCTTATCTAAAATGATTATGTTCACCCCTAACAGCGTAAATCTCATTATTTATAGTGTTGACTGTGGCTCTACATCCCCCCGAATGTCTGCTGCAGATCCACCGGGCTTTTGGTCTCGTAATATCCCTACAGTACCTGTTGTATCGGAACCCGTCACACAACAGCACTGGCTTGCCGAACCGTGAAATAGTAAATGTCACTTCACCACGTTCTGCAACAAGCAGGAGAAATAGATGGTTTTTTTAATTTCAGATGTACATCCACAGTTACCAGGTGAATCAAATTAATTTAAAAAAAAATAACTACTCAGTTATCAGTCGTCCATTTTCTACCGAAAATGCCTAACATCAGATGATACTCTTCAAACTGATGAATATATTTTTACCAAATATAGCTGAGAAAACATGCTGTCACGTAAAAAACCGCATCAAATTCGGTCTATCCGTTCGAGAGCTACGATGCCACAGATAGACATTGGCGTCACACTTATAACATCCCTCTTTTTTGTGTCGGGGGTTCTAAATATAAAATAATAATATATACATTCAAGATATATTCATAATTATATTACAATCGTTCCATTCTAATAATGAGATAGAATGTGGACAAAGATAAAGTAACTCTATATTTTAACGTAATTCAAAACTTCCACTGACCTAAAAGTCTACAGCATTCATCCTCTAAAATGAATCCTCTCCCTTAGAGGTACAATTTGATTTCTTTTAATTTTCTCAAAAAGTGCTAAATCAATTTAATAAAATTTATATGAGACCACCTCTGAAGTAACGTATGTTCTACCAAACAAAACAAAAATCATCAAAATCAATTCATAAATGGCGGAGTTATCGCGTAACAAACACATAGTCAAATTGACCTTTCTAGAACGTGCTAACAACATTTCGTTGACTTATATCTATTAAAATTCAAAATAGGTAATTATACGAAGTGCGGTAATTAAAACTTTTTGATAACCTCTTGTCTCTATACTACAAAATACAATCATCAGTCAGCTGCTACTTTAATACCACAATGATCGGCCTGTTTAGTTAGCATTTTGATCTTCATTTCATCTTTGATTCCAAAAAGCCGGCAACAATGACTATTTTGGACTTTAATGGTTGTGCTCATGGATTAAACTTAGGATTTCTTTATCATAGGTGATTATTGTGCCACGGCAGCCACCTTTTCTCATCTTGCTGCAGGTCCAGCGCAAGCGCGGACCCTTGCTGCCAGTCCACATGTTGTATCTGTAACCACCGACTTCGATGACAGGCTTGCCGCAGCGTGACGTGGTGAACACCATATCAGTGCCTGTCAATTTGATCCTTAGGTTAATATAAGTTAGGACATTTGTGACTCGACAGATGACAGAGGCGGTTCTTGTAAACTCGAATCAAATAAATCTTACGACATAGTTTATAAGACGACGCTCTCTCTTTTCTCTGAGCGTAGGGAGGCGTTAGGGTCATCGTCATCAGTTTATTTTAGCGTCCATGGGCATGGGTGCTCAGGTAACCATTAAAAATACACACTTAATTCACATCGCGTGCATTGATTATGAGCACAGTTAAAGCAAACGTCACACGTAGCATAAATAGCGAGTAATTACACGAATACAAGTTACAGAGCAGAGTACAAGATGGCGTCTGTGTATGGTGAACATGACGGGTTCGATAAAGAATGCGTCTCGCACGGCGGTCAGCACGGCACTGACTGCACATCCATCGACTCCATCCACAAGTGGGGAGTAAAACGACTGCAGCGCCATCACACGGCGTTCACCGTACGTCAAATCAACCAATCACAGCGAAGCTGTCATCCATTACATTCAGGAAACACTCCGTAGTCAACTGAGATACACATTGTCATTTAAATATCGCCAGCGACGACATATATACCTCTATTATTAAAATTAATTATAACTACATGAGATCTTTTGAGATTCCTAGTATTTAACACTGTAACAATTTTGAATTGTTAGTGCTTGTGGGTGTTTGTACGCTTGACGATACGCCCGTCTATAGTAACGAGTGAGACCCGACATCCCATCTGCTTCTTGACGCACGTCCACCGTGTCCGGGGGCCCTTGCTGCCAGACCACTTGTTGAATCTATGCCGACCGACAAGCAGTACCGGGTTACCGAAACGAGTCTTCGAAAACTTAATCTCTTGGTCTGAAGTGAAATATAATGAGGATCAGAAGTGGAGACCAAAAAATCACTACAAAATTTACAAACTAATTTCGTATCCAACGCTTAAAACATACTAAAATCATGTTTATAGGCAAAACGAGATGTTAACTCATCACATGGTTTTAGTTCATACAATGAAAAGATAACATAACTTTTAGCAATTTATTGCTAAACAACCAAATTATTCCAAACCAAACACAATTAACATATAGGTCTAGAAAAATAAAATTTATACCCGTACAACATGAGTGTAACAAAAGTTACACAGTATAGTAAAATTTTGTCCTTCGCCAGACTAGGGTATTCATTTAAAACTCGAGGACTTCAATTTGGAGGTTGTCCCGTAGCCTGTGAGTAAATTAGTGAGTCTATTGATGATTGTGAATATTCTCGATCCGGACGAATTGTCCGCCGACCATCTTGAGCTTGGCTCGGCAGCCATACCTCACGCTCTTCACACACTTGTAGTTGTCACATCGTCCCGGACTGTCGCTGCGACGATTGAACCGGTGCTGGCCGATCAAGATTACGGGATTTCCATTCTTGTTCTGCAATATGACGGGAAAATCTGGAATAAATAATTACATCGATCAATGTAGCAAGACCAGATACGCCTTAGTAAAACTAAGTTTAACTAACCTCAGTTTCCTAGGACAGCGCGGTCCTAATGATAAACAGTGATCGATGACAAGACATAAACATGGTGCATGAAAAAAAATGGCGTGTTTTAACCCGATTGCGCCAGAAGAGGGTTATGTTTTTTCGAGAGTATGTATAATTGTTTGGCATGCTCTACGGCTTGAACGCCTCGATGGATTTTAGTTTGAAAGGTGTCGTTAGATTCGTATTTACTGTGAGAGTGACACTGGTATATCAAAATCAGAAAAAGTTTGAAAAATTACGCAGTCCGGTTTTTAAAATTTACTTTTCATTCACTTGTTAGAGACAAAGTCTTGAGACCACTCTCTTGAAAATTACTTACTGCGATGAATCAGTGACCCAAAGTGGATCTTGGCCTCTAGAAAATTATGCCATCTTTATTCAAAGTTTTAGTAATGCCATACGATGCTACATAGCAGCCGCTAAATGACTGTACCGCTGTCATAAGAAACTAAAGCTTTACACACATGAATCTATCAAAGAAGAAATTGACAGAACTGTCTTGTTGGAGATTTATGTTTGGAACATGAAGATATGAGTAAAACTGTAACGGGTAATCGCTAAACAGAACTAAGTATATGACTTAGCAGCAACAATATAACATTTGTTGTTACATTTATAATTATGAAAAGTATAAAAGTGAAAAGGTCATCGTTATTCATCTTGTTAATGATTTTGTTGAATCTGAGTACTCGTAGATGCACGCTAAGCCTTAAAGCGAGTGTGACTCAGTTCCAGGTTGGAACCCGTTAGGAGTCGCTCCACTTGTTGACCCGATGTAGCAGTCAACAAGGCCCTGGTAACATTCTTAGTACCGTTAAAATGCATTAAATTAGTTACATTCAATTTCTTGTTTGTCTTCTGTCTTGCTTCAAACGTTGATACGAGTACCTCTCCTTTTCTAATTTTCTTTTCTGAGCCAACTTTTCTTCACGGTCCTTTTCTACAAAATAAATAATTTTTTACTTACTTACTACTTACTACTTAATTAATTTACTTACTATGTATTAAATCTATTTATTAAAAAAAACATTTTTAACGTATTACAAAAATAGTACAAGGTTATAGAATTCTATGCTTGCATACATTTCTTCGACCGGAAGGAGTGGCGCACGTTGGGAGAGGCCTATCTTCAGCAGTGGAGAGACACGGGCTCATAAGTCAAGTAAGTCATACATTTCTTCCCCTTATAAGTCGAATAAAGGGATAAACTGTCTCCGTGTTCTAACACCTTCACGCCTGGATTAACAATCTGGAGCTCCCGGGTTCGATTCCCACTGGGGGGTACCTGTCGATACTGGGTTTGGTTGGCGTCAGGGAACTTTTTATGACCGCCTGGATATCTACCACCGTGTTACTTAAGTCTGCCTTCAAACATACGTGTTAATAGAATTATTACGGTATGAAAGGTAGCAGGGTCAGTGCCTCATTGGGGTGAGGCTTCTGTGTGCGCACACGTACCATCCAACGGCCCTATCGTCACTTACCACCAGGTGAAATACGGCCAAGCGAAAATCCATAATATAATACATGGACTTAAAAAACAGTAATTTTACAGTCGACAATTGTTGGAACCTGGCAAAATAGCAAGCATGTTGTTTAAAATTGAAATAAGTCGTGCCAATTGAACTCGAAATGGTTCGTGTTATACCTATATCATACTAGCTTTTGCCTGTATCTTCATCCGCGTAGACATCCGAAATTATCTCACGGGAAATACCTGTTTCATAGGGGTAAACAGTAGCCTACATTTCATTTTCCAGCCCTTCAACTTCCCTTCATTCACCCTATTTCTTTATTCTGTATTAAGTCTGGGGTCCCGAGATAGCTTTAAAGTCCGTAGGAAATTCATCCACCTTCAGTGGACGCGTTTCAAGTGTACCGCTGTAGATCCTGGCTAAAACAAAAAACAGGAATAACAGTGGGAGCGGAGAGGAGGTGGAATATCCCTTCATTTCTTCAGACATTTTGACTCTCGTTTACGATGAAATTAAAAGACGAAGAAATAACTCACATTCACAATACTCTTGTCTGGAACCATCGTATGACTTTGTGCCTTTTGCAGTGGAGACGGCTGGTCCTTGGTGCTCCGAAGCGAAGGCTTTCTTTAAAGTGCTCTGCCGCCGTCTAAGGGAAAAGGGTTGCGATCCCCGCTCCGGATCGTACCTGGCTCAACGTATCTCCCTGGCCATTCAGCGGGGCAACGCTGCCAGCGTCATGGGTACGTTTGAGCCGTGTAATCGATCCGGTTTCATAGATTAGTTTTTAATTATAATTTTTTTAAGTGTAATTTAAATAATCTTTTAATTATCTTGATAAATAAATGTCATCTATTCTAAATAAATATATTATTCTTTCGCATTTATAATAATAATATGGGTTAATACTTACTAGGAAAAATCAAATAAAGTTAACATGCAATTTATTTAAAATAAATGTATAACCAATTTAAAACATTAAAACACACAATGAAACTAAACAAAACACAAAATCACCGTTATAAGTAACATTAAACAATAACGTATCACAATTTACTGAATTTTTCTATAATAATTTTATCTCGCCTGCCATCGCCAACAATAATTACAACATGCAAACGTTGACAATAGAATTGTTTACATTCATTTCTAATTACTAATGCTAAAAACTAAAAAATATGTGATTTAGTGGCTAAAATGTAATGACACTTTGGTACATTTCCTTAATTAAATGCACAAGCAATACCAAGCCATGCTAAGCTATGCTAAAAATGCAATAATACATTCACTACAAGTTAGTTCGACTAAAAATAAAGACTTTTAATATTAATAATAGTTATTCATTGCATTAAATTCATTACTCTAGCTTTCTAGTAAACGTCTTCTCATATATAGTTTTTTTTCTAAATACTTAAGTCTTTGTCCCCGTAAAATTACATATCGCACCTTTTTATAGGAACTAATAAATTTTTTCTTTGCTAAAAATATTACCTAACTACGTCTATAAATATTTCATGCGACAACGTACGTAGGCTAGGGATGGTTGTGTTCTTCGCCGATTTCCACAATTACATCATCTCGAGTGTAAAAGCTTCCTCGACAATCCTTCTTGCAGCACCTCCACCTTACCCAACCGCACCTATTTTGTAAACGCTTCATGTTCGCCACTCTGAATTTGTGTTTTCCAACCAGAACAATTGGATTTCCAAACGGACTAACTCCAAACACTGGCACTAAAACAAACAAAAGAGTGAGACGCATAAGCCAAAACTCACCGGAGATCTTTCAAATTTTCTTTATTCTAATTATTCAGGTCTAACGCATAATGGAGTCTCTTCCTGAGGTATGGGAGCGATAGGAAGGGGGTCATCATCAATCATCAACAGCCTATATATGTCCCCACTGGAGGGGCTCAGGCCTACTCTCCTACAGAGAGTGTATGGGCCATAGTCCACCACGCGGGCCCAGTGCGGATCGGCGGACTTCACATGCCTGTTCAAGACATGCAGGTTTCCTCACGATGTTTTCCTTCACCGTTAAGCAATCGGATAATGTACTTGAATTGAAAATATGATAGGAAGGGGGTACGGAACAATAAACGACGCATAACTTCAGTCGGGCGTCGTTTGAAGTTACGGTTCTAACCCATGGTGTGGGAGCGGTACGTGAAGAAGAACGTCTAACGAGGCATAACTTCAATTCAATTATCATCTTTATTAACATTTGCAGATGATAACGTATGCTAGACAATAAACTAATTAAAAACTAAAACACCTGACACTAAGTTCAGTGGCGTGCCTAGTTCAGTCTTTGAGAAACTTGTGTTCAGCAGTGTACTGACACAGGAGTATCAATAATGACGCTCAATCACTTACTACAGATATGTAATTATGACGACGACATTTTTCCTTAATTCTAAAATTTTACTAGTTGAAAGTTGACAAAAATAGCAATCAAAAAAGTCGTATAGACACAAAGAAGCTATAAGAACATTTGGGTTAGTCCCCGAGTACCCCGATTGGATTTTATATCCGTTGAACAATTTAAAAAATAAATCTACTTTTGACAAAAGTAAATAAAGCACGTACGGAATATAAAGATAATTTAACATTAACAAGTACGTAAAGCGTAAATTACGTATATAAAAAAATTACATTCAAAACATACATCGTACACGAAAAGAAACTACTACCGACTCTTGTATGGGACAATCGATAAAAAATATGTCTAGAATAGCATAACAAGAATAGAAAGTTAACGCCAACAGATGGGAGGATACGGGCTTTTTTAAACCCTCATTGCAACGATACGACAGTGTGCACTGTTCAATGGTTGTGTTCGCCGTGCGTATTCGCGATGACGTCACACACGGTGGTGATGGCGGCGCGACACCCCACCGAGCGCTGGTCGCAGCACCACCGCGTCGCAGCTCCGCGGCTCCCGGCCCGGTAGAACCTGTACGGACCCACCTGGATGGGACTTCCGCGACCGCACGCCGGAGCTGGAACTGAACACACTGTTCTTATACCAGGGTAACTATAACTATCAAACAACTTGTTAAGAATACGATTTAATAAGCTGTCACTAGCACATACTTTAAAAGTACACGAGCTAAAGAAATACTTCAGAAACATTTTTTGGGTGCAGACGCCACAAAATAAGTTACACAATATATTATTTAAAAACTTTAATCATTACATGTAAGTGCACACACGGTTACAGAAAACAAATTAGTCTCATAATTAGTCACAGCTTGCAGATTTAAAGTAAAAGTAACAGTTTAAACAACAACCACATAACATTTGAACTAAAACAAATTTCCACTGCAATACATTGAATAATTGATAAAAGTAAAGGTTCGTTTCTTAACTATGCTCCCTTTGAGCTCCCTGTTTTGGTACACGCCTAGGATGATTATGCAGCAAGTTCGATTTGATAACTTGATCTTCTACGGTGGTCACAGAGGCCTTACATTTAGTTCTTGTTCTAGTGGAACATTGCCATCTCATCTTCATTCCTTTTTGTTGAGATTTGGAGAATTTGAACCCTTGTACCATAAGCATTGCTGTTCCCCGCTTCGTTCGAGTTATTGAGAACTCCTCTGGAATCAAATACTAAAGTTGGACAGTAGCTTGAAAACATACAAACACAGCCAACACAACCCGGAAAATTCTTTAATAACAATACGAAAATCACGAAACAGACACCTGTTGCACGAGTGTTAGATATGTTTAGAGTTGTCTCGGTATAATGTTTCGTGGAATTCAGCAAAAAGTTAAGTCTTATTAAATCTACAATCTAAGTTCGAATACAGTTTTAATTCCAACTACAATGATTCTCAACAATATAGTGATTAATACGACAATACTTCAAAATAATGTATCAAGATAAAGTGCAATATCTTCTTTAAAATGAACTACGGCTCAACAAAATGATCGAGAGCAGTTGTGTTGCATAGCTACTACGTACGTCGGGTCACTGAGCACCTAGCTCCGAATGTGTCGGTAATAGCATCAGATAAGTCAATAACATCACCACTAACGCTCGGTACCACAACGCTCTAGGTTGTGATTGTGGCAGGAATTAATTTTAATAATTTCATTGTTGTAAGTGGTCAAAGCGGCTCTGCATCTGGTCTTGAACCTAGTGGTACACTGCCACCTGGTCCTCAGTCCGGCACAGCGCTCCTTGCTGAACTTATGACCTTGCACTCTCAGCTGCTGGGTGCCCCGACGCGTCCAGATCACTTCAGCTGAAATAAATAAGTCAACATGTAGTTATAGAGGCAAAGTAATATTATAGTGTGGATAATTACTTTCAGCGCTAGAAAAAAAATTTAACTGGTGTATCACAGGGCAGCGTTCTTGGACCCACTCTATTTATCTTTTCCATGTATAGCTTTAGCATCTATTTCGGAGATGGACTGTAGTTCCTTGGCAAACACACGAAGCCATCAGTGTGACGTATCGATTGATCTGAGTCTAAGCTTTAGCAATACCATAACTAACATCGATCAAAAATATAACCTCCTTTACCTGGCACGAAGCAATACTAGCTCTCCGGTCTGCCGATTTCTTCTGGAATTTACCGCTCATCTAAAGCTTCATACTCGTAACTCGGATTTGTTGTAGATCACAATCTTACATGGCTAGATAATATAAAAACTAAAGAAGACGAAAAATCAAATAAAACGCTACAATGGAATAAAAAAATACAATATAATATATTCTATGTGTACGATTTAAATAGTCAATAATGTTTGTAGTAAGGGTAAATATTACTCGTGATTAAATACTGCAAAAAAGCATTTAACTAGTATCCATCACCGAAACTAAATTAGTATTTACGTAAGTAGCTCAGATATTACTACTTTATTACAGGATCTTTTGGCTTGGCTGTAAAACTTTCACTCCTTAAACTCTAGGTTATCTTCCTTTCATCGGTGACTGTTTCAAGTTCATTTGTTTAATTTATTAATAACAATTAACAAACTTCTAGCGGTAGACATTCCGTAGTGCCTAGAATAAAAAACCAGTAGACTGGGCTTTGAATATCTCTTACAAATATTGTATGTAAAGTTCTACACGATTTTACGTTTTGTTTATCTACGCCTAGGATAAGTAACAAGATTAAATACTTATACTTTTTTTGCAAGGTATCATCAGCCAAATCCAAAATAATCCATAGCAATACATATTTCTATAGTATACTCCTAAACAACATTGTAACACTTAAACCCTAAACTATCCACTAGGACAAATATTTCAATAACCTAATAAAGTTTCATTATTATGATTCGTTATTATTTGTGAGATGTAATTGATACCTCAACCTAAAGCCTCAACACATTAATGTTTTGCTATTCTTAAGCTTCATCATAAAAAGCACCTATATTGTCATCTCATAGAGATTATCAATTCAGATTCTAAGTATTGTGATATATATATATATTAGCATTTGTTTAAATTTTTGAACAGTGTTTTATATTGTAACAACACAAAAACTGGTATATTCGAATTGATGAGAGTTTTCAATCAAATATCATGTAAACGGTCACGAATCATTTCATTTCAATAAAATCGTTCTATGGCGGAATTGCAAAAGTCTAGCATACAAGTAGCTTGTTTAAACTTAAGGATATCGTCAACTTTAATAATTTCAATATTTAATCTGTCAGTTTTTGATAAAACAATGACACTGGAGTTAATAATTTCATTTTTAATACCTACGCAACCTGATATAATGACAAGATGTTCAGAATCTGTTTGCGGTTGTGTGTGCGGTGGGATCGTGTAGCCCCCACACGCGGACGATGGCGTTGTCCATGGTGTGCAGCGAGGCTCTGCAGCCAGACTTGGCCTTGACGCACACCCAGCGCGTCTTGTTGCCGTACTTGTTGACGCGGTTGAAGCGGTACCGACCGATCATGATCACCGGGTTCCCGCGCTGAGACTGAGCGAACACCGGGTTCAGATCTGAAAATAGCACTTAAGTCAGTATCAAACGAGACCGAAAATTATTTTCATGAATAAAGTTATTTGGTATCGATGTATCCGTCTCTTAGTTATGTATAAAAGGATCGCTAAATATTGGAATCATTTGAACATTACCATTATACCATTCACGTCGTTATACATTTCTTTGTCTATTAACGTTAGCCTCTTCCTTACCACTGGCCGATAGCTATATTCCTCCAGATTTACCTTTAGCAGCTAGCCAGAGTTTCAGGAACAATTTCATACAAAATTTACGTATCTGTATACTTTGGGTAAACTTTATCTACGACTTTAGATACAATAAATTAAAAATTTAACTAGTCACGATATGTTACATTTTCAAGAATTTTTCATTTCGGTTTGAGAAACTTGAAATAAATCCTGAACCGGCTAATGTGAAGATATCATGTTTATTTTAATACCAAAACAAACGATTCCATAAGCAAATATATTTCGTCTATGTTTTATCATTATGTAATACAGAAGTACAAATAAAAACTATTTTCGTAAACAAATCTCTTAAAATAAGTCGTAACATTGTCTTAGCGCAAAGTACGGATGCAACAATGCACTCGATTATAATAACATTATTCTAAATACTCCTTCCTACGATTGAATTCATTTGTTTTTCGATCGGCTCGGATAGACGATTTTCTCGATCGCGTCAACGACAAACATCTATGTTGATAAAATGCTAAGAAAAAAGCAAAAATAATAATAAAGTATTTACGCTGTCGAACACTAAGTATAGTTTCACTGAAATAAATTTTCGAATTTGATTTTAAGCATGTCTAATAAAACAACAATGCCTAACTTATCTGAGGGCCCAGTGTTTCTACATTTAGAAAGAGAAACACATATATTTTCTTAGCTTTTTAAAGATAAAGAACATTCATACATTCCACTTAAGGCTTATTGGTCTTCAATATTTTTATCTGTTCAGAATCTTGACATCTATATTCTATTCGGAGATATTGACAATGACTGGATCATCTGCTTTTGATGCAGCACGCATGCTTGTTGAAGTATGCTATCAAGTCAATGGTTGTGTATGCTAATATATTCGTATTCTTTGATGCTAATAATATTGATGGTGACGTAATGTTACATGGTGATGGCGGCATTGAAGCAGCTCTTCTTATTGGTGCAAATCATGCACCCCCCGCCACTATCACGCGTTCTTTTTGAAGCATGCAAACATTTAATGGTTGTGTCTGCCGAGCGTCTTGATGATGACATTATCAACAGTGGTGATGGCGGCATTGCAGCCACTCTTTTTCTTGATGCAGGACCATCGCACTTTGGTGCCCCAGCTCGCGTGCTTATTGAAGCGCCACGGCCCGATCTGCACCACCAAGTTGCCGCGCTGGGACAACCCGAATTTCGGCTCTGGAATAAGATTTCGTACGTACATATCTGGCCTGTAACTAAATTTTGAAATTCAGAGAAAGAAAAATATTGATAATAAATTGATTTGAGAAATTGTTTACAAAATAAATCACGCCTTTTCTTCAAAGCCTTTTATCTTGACGAGACAGATTTTAAAGACAATTGTTTCATTTCCTAGGATGTCTTGCTGTGTTTAAATGTTCTGTGGCCGTGTGTGTGTGTGTGTGTGTGTGTGTGTGGAAGAATTATTGTTATAAAACCGTAATACTGGATGAAATCCTTACAAAAAATCAATTATAAAGTAGCAAAACACATGTGGAAGGTCCTGGGCAAGATTCCTGGTGATATTGCTAAATAACACTTTGTGAGAATTTCCTCAGTTTGGTTAGGGCATTGTAAGCTGAATAACCTGATTGTTTGAAAAATAGAATGATTCCTTGATTTGTAAGGCACATTAAGCTGTCGATCACGGTTGTTGTCATAATCTCTTGTCGTTAAGGTAAGTTCGAGGCACTCGGGCGGCCAGATGAACTTCTAACAGATTGATCTCCAATATAGGCTCTAGTATTCCCTATGGGTTGGAAGGTCAGATGGCAGTCGCTTCCGTACAAACTAGTACTTACGACTATACCTTGGGTATTTGGCCTCGACCCCGATTGAGAAACGCGGGAATTTGGTTTCAAAAGACCTTTATTAATAATACAAATACAGACATTCATAATGAAATTATCTATAGATATTACAGAATTTTCTAAGTATATGAATAAATCTACAAAATCACACACAAAAAACAATCTTAAAGAAAAGTCATAGTTTGGAAAAACTACATACATAAAAAACTAAATATTTTATATCATCAGATCTACCTCTACACTTTAAACACTGTCTTTTACAATTCAAAAGATTCTAAGATTAAATCTACTAAGGAACTAGATAATTAGGTATCTATAAATTTATATACCTTGGAAAAGGTAGATTTTAACGTTAAGACTGTTGCTTTCCCATAAAAACTGTTGGAGCACATTGGCAGGCTGATGACAAAAGTATACAACAACAACAAAAGCATTCAATGAGTTTAATAAATGTACTTTAATTCATTATTTAAATATTTATGGCAAATGTATCTGTACGATACGGCAATCTGTAACTAGTATGAGGAGTTGAAATTTATTTAACGTGTAGAAATGCAACAACCTTCCTATCCTAATACTTTAAATGCCAGTAAATATATTTAATCCTACTATAATGTGGATTTACGTTAAAAACTTCCCTACCTAGACCATAGAAAATAAGTTTTACAAGTTAGTCGAATATGACAAAACACTTAAACCTATTAATTATTGAGAACAAACTATTACGAACATGTAGAGTCCTGATGACCTTCGATTTAACCTAGAATTATTGATTAAAATACATAAAAAAATAAGTGTTTCAAGATGTTTGCGATAAGTTAGCCATAGTTCATGCATGAACAGAACGTTGGTTGTGCCAGTCATTGAGTTTGACGAGGCAGTCGTTGAAGGCGATGGAGATGCGACAGAGACAGTTGTTCTCTCGTACCAAGTCTTATAATGACTGTGGCAGCCATTGATCTTGATGACACGGTCTTTGACGGTGAAAGCAATGCAGTGTCAGCTACTGGTTCTATTGCTCGTTCACTCGCACCATGCCTTCTAAAGGTTGTGCTAGCCAATGAGATTGACAATGCGGTAGTTGACAGTGACGGCGATGCAGCGGTAGCCACTGGTACTCGTGACAGAGCACTTCCACAATGTCTTTTAATGGTTGTGCCATGTGACCTTGACGAAGCAGCCGTTGACAGTGACAGGTATGCATCCGCAGCCACTAGTCATCTTGGCGATGCACTTGTACAAAATTTTCTAATGATTATGCCAGCCATTAAGCTTGACGAGGCGGTCGTTGACGGTGACGGCGATACAACGACAGCCGCTGGTCCTCTTGCCGCTGCACTCCCACCAGGTCTTGGTTCTCCTCGTCAGCTTTTTGATGAATTTGTACTTGCCCCATGTGATCACTGGGTTGCCAAAACGCGACATGCCGAAAATGATCTGCCCAGATGTAGACGCTGAAAAGAAAATTTATTGTTTAAATCTGAAATTACAACAAAATTCTAAGACCTAGTTAATAATCGTAAGAATGACAAATAACTAACAAATTACAAATCATTAATTTACCATCAGTTGCGTAAAATAGTACTGGATGTAAGATAAATCTTAAAACTAAATTAGGAAGGTTTAATTTAACGCATGAGGTATATAAATTAATCACGTTCGTTTGTTAGAGGATGTTTAATTTTGACAAATTTGCAATTAGCATTGAGGGATAAAATGCCCATATCTTAAATTTAAACACACACTAGAATGATTCGTATTTTCGGCCTCACGGATCATGCTCATCGTCAGCCGCATAATTCTAGAGCAGATCACGAGTCTCCCTCATAATAACCATCGGTGTCCAGGCTGATTGGTAATCGGGTACACATTTTTTTCTCAACTAATGGAAAGCATTAAAATCTTATTGTAAATATAATAATTACTAGCATTATCATCATCATCATCAGCCAGGAAAAGTCCAAAGCTGGCCTCCTCCATGGTACTCTAATTTAATAATAAGTATTTATTTTAATTATTACACAATGATTGAACTATATTTTTAATTTGCCTGGAAGTTGTTTATTTCCAACTGTTTACATTAAAATATTTCCGATATTTGAAAGAAGAATGATTTTAAAGTAAAAACTTAGACCCTGTTAGTGAATTAAAAATTTTTTTTCATTGTTTGTTCTAAACATATTTTGCATGAAAGTTGTCTATTCTCAGTTTAAAACAAGAATGATGAAAGATACATTTTTACCTCATTTTAGTGTTGCGCAGAACACGTCATCATCACGTAGCGAAATTTTCCATGTACGACACATACCTTTATCACGTATTGTGACTTTGTTCATGTTGCCATACGCGTTACCTACAATTATCACATAATGACTGTTTCATTTAGCCATACACGTTACCTAACAATTATCACATATGACTGTGTTCATTTTGCCATACACGTACTAACAATTGGGTATTTGACAAAAACGTATTTTGGTCTAAATCGATAGTCCATGTAAAAAGATACATATTTATATCAAAAAAATTTCGGTACGACTAATACTTTTCTTTAGAACAACCCGCCAAAAAGTGATTCTAGTCACGCGGTGCTAAAATGCTCCGTATAAATCTGATGAGTTTTGTAACGTCACATTTGACGCTCCAATATAGGCAGTATTGAAGCGTTAAATGAATGAAGCTTTTTCAATATTTTGAGTTATCTCGTACAATACTGTTTTGTTGAGTTATCTCGTAATATACTGTTTTAATGTGCACCCCTATGTATACCCTGTGTATACCCCTACAATATTTCAACAAAATGCAATGAGAAAACTAAATCTAATAAGCATTTTACTATTCGAGGAATGAGAAAAATATATTTTCGCAATTCTTGCGACTTTAAATTCTTGCCGAATCCAAATAAAAATTGAAATTATTACGTATTTTTATTTTTGGAGGCTTTCTTTTAATGTCCTATACGCTATAAATTACAATTCAACCCCAAACTAATTAGGTGTCAAGTAGGTAGGTATCGCGTACGATTGTGTTCATTTTTCCATTCACTTTACGTACAATTATCACGTATAATTGTGTTCATTTTTCCATTCACGTTACGTACAATTATCACGTATAATTGTGTTCATTTTTCCATTCACGTTACGTACAATTATAACGCGTGATTGTGTTCATTTCTCTGACCGATCACCTGCTGTCCTATAGTCACCACACGCGCTTTGCAGCCGCATTTGTTGCACCTCCAGGATACCTTACTTCCGTTCTGGTAGTTCTTGGAAAACCTTGCATTATTAAAAATGATATATGTTTTGCCTCTAGACGATGTGTAAAAACGAGCCTCACCTGAAAAAATCGTTATTTAATAATATTAACGAATTCGGAAAGAAGTGACTATATGTATTATATTTGAGATCAAATTAAGAAGGTTGCGTTCCGTCTCAACAACTTTCTTGTGTCTGGGTTTGCATTTGGCCTTCATCTTACGTGATAGTAAGTGACAATAAGGCCGTTAGATAAAAAACGTGCTAATCCAGAAGCCTCAAGGTAGTCGCCTCTAGGTCTGCTACCATTCATCAGCATCATCATCAGCCGGGAGCTACTGGTTCACTACTGGACATATGCCTCCTTCATGATGTGATACATTGACTGGGACTCCCCGAGACCGTAGCCAGGTCATCGGTCCATCTATTAGGGGGCCGGACCAGTACACGCCGCTTCCCAGTACTTGGTATCCTTCATACCGGAAAATATGCTATTAGCACTGCTGGTTTGTGAGACTAGATAACATGATGGTAACGCTCTTTCAATAACCGAGTACCGATGTCCTCCGCTGGTAATCGAACCCGGGACTCGGGACCTCCATAGTCACTACCAGTCGACACCACATATCAACTTCAATTTTGTTCTAACCTTAAGATATATAGCTGAAACAAATTTTATTCGACGAAAAAGACTCATTATTAAGCATAATATAATTCATATTAAAAAGAGCAGTCTGAATTAAATCAAAATATTATATACAATTAATAATTAAATAACATTTTCTTAATACAACACTTATCAATAATAATAATCATTATCCAGAGAGTGTATGGGCCGTAGTCCACGGCGGACTTCACATGCCTGTTCAAGACATACAGGTTTCCTCACGATATTTTCCTTCAAAGTTAAGCAATAGCATAATGTACTTGAATTGAAAAACAACTCATAGGTACACGGCTGGATTCGAACCCGGAACCCTCAGATTGAGAGTCCGCGCCTTATCCAATGCGCCACCGACGCTTATCAATAATATTAATTTGTATATAACTAAAATGTTTAAATCAACAATAAGGACAATTATAATTTCTATATATCACCAATTTACGTATATAAATTCTAAAGCGGAACGAGAGATCAACAATAAAGCTACCTACAATGTAATATTCGATTATTTTACATATGTGTAAACAAAAGTATCATAAAAATTCGTTATTTCATTCAAGATATAATTATCACCTTACACAGTAAAATTAAAATGGAAGAGCGATTGAGCAAATATTCATTAGAACTTTATTATACAATTCAAGTTACTATGATTATTGGAATACGAAAGCTGCCGAAAATAGCTACACTAATTCTACCGGTATTTGAGCAAGAATATCAATTAAAAAGTAGATAGAAACGAAAAATCTCACAAATAACATTCGAGAAAATTTATTACGTGTCAATAATAATTTAGCGCGTTCAAAAAGAACTAAAAAACCGACTTCAATTGCCTTAAAAAGGTTCACCCTAAGAGGTAGAATGATCTGAGTACTCGACCTTTTCAAAAATCGCTCAATCAATTTGTATAAAATTTATATGGCACAACTTCTGAAGTATGCTCTACCAAAAAAAAAAGAATCACAAAAATCGGTTCACAATTGGCGATGTTATCGCGTAACATCCATAAAAAAACATACAGTCGAATTGAGAACCTCCTCCTTTTTTGAAGTCGGTTGCAAACTAAAGCTCATTTGTCTACTGTATTTCTTTTACAATTTTCTTCTTCTAACTGACCCGACACGCATTGTCCTGTCCAAATTGCAATACTTTATAGGGGCAACTTTTTCAATTTTTCCCCCATACCTTATTCAGACTATTATGAACCTATTAAAATAAAAAATAGACAAATCGGTCCGACCGTCTAAGCGCTAATAAAGGCACATCATTTATTTTTTATTGATAGAGGTTTAAGATTAGTATTAATCTTCTTTCTCTTCAGGATTGGGCGGCCTAAGCCAAATATCTGTTTTGGGAAATATTCTGGGGAAGTTGAGCGCGTGCAGCGCCAAGGATGTAGCACGCGGTGAGGCGAGTGTGGAGGTGATCGCGCTCCTCGGCCGGAGCTGCACGAAGGCACCGTTCCCGCAGCGCGCGTGCGAGGGGGGCGCGTGATTGTGCGCATCTCCCGAGGCCACCAGCTTGCCGGCCGCGAGCCGCACCCGAGCTCTGCACCCCATGTGCTTCGACGAGCAGTAGAAGAACCGGCCCCCCACCTGCGAGTACGTGTAGCCCCCCAGCACCAGAATGTACTTGCCCTTCTCCGTAGGTATGAACTGAACGTCTGAAACGTTATAGTTATTTCATACACGAGAATGGGATGAAAAGGACATGGCTGAATAAGACACCTCTAGGGAATCAAACTATTACGTATTTCTCGTCGATCTAACTACTGTATGAAAACGTTCTCCACGTCAATGTACGTAAAAGCAAATTATTTGTCAATGCTTATAAAATTGTTCTGTTGGCTGGTTTATTTCTATAGCCGTATTTTTCACCGAGGCTAGTTAGCAATGGTATACTGAACACGGCACTTGTAGACTGTAACTTGCGCTGGGAGCACTCTGTCTCAAGTCGAAATTACCTATATGTGGTTTATGAAAATTTGTAAATACGCTTGCTTAATTTTGATATCGCTAAGCGAACGAAACTTGCTATAGAGGTACATCGTTCGTCTAGGCCTGTGTCAAAATATCTCTAAAAAGAATATATTTGTTGAATGATATTTAATATACCTACCTATACTTATAAGTGAAAGAAAAGGAGTCCAATATACATAGTATGTCGAAGTATTCTGGTTGACGTTGTAAAAATGAAGATAAACATGTCAATCATTATGTAATTCAATTACAGAACCAATTTTATAATCTTTGTATACATATTGTAATGGGCTTGAGGTAAATTTAATATAAATTCGTATCCGATACTCTGTCAAAGTAGTCCGTGAAATGTTGGCGTCGACTTTAGTTTGTTTCGTTTATTGATGAAAACAATTACATAAAACTAGTTCCAATAGCTATGAAAGCATTTAACATATAATTAATATCGTCAAATCTAAAGTACATATCGGAGGTACATATGTAGCTCTATCAGCATAAAAGCTTTAATTTTCATTGCACATAGTGGTCGTACAATGTCATCCCACGAAGTTTAGCGTCGTTCGTTTTTTTCGGCGGACATATTTTGCTTGATCTTGTGTTAAAAATAGTTTTACAATTGCTACGCATCACCCATACGGAGTGTCTAAATAAATATACTACGAGTATTATGAATAATTTAATATGTACAGCATCTCAGCCACGTAGCAACTAGTTATGTATAACTGTAACAGTGTTTCTTTTGTTTTAAAGTACCGCTAGACGCGGGTCGCGGGTCACTTGACTAGATACTATTTGAACGCGCCTGACGGCACACGGGTCTGATTACTTATTATATCAAATTAGGCTTGCAACGAATAGTATATTCGGCAGTATACCGAATATTCGGCGAGCCCCCTGACCGAATAGCCTTATATTAGGCAAAACTTGTACAGACGTGATTGTTTCGTTTGTTCTAATGTACTCACCGCCTGCGCGCCCGCAGTTGAGTCTGCGCGGTATATTTCCAACGCACTGCATGTTTAGACAAGATTATTTCGTGGATATCGTATTACGTTAAGTAGTACTTAAATTTTGATTACGACAATAATTCATATACATTGAATCCTAACTTTTCTAATACAGAAGATGATTTAGGTACCTGTGTTATATACCAATGACTACTTAAATGATTATAAGAGAAATGAAAAGATGAATATATACGTAATGAATCGATTTCCAGGGGACGCACTGATTAGAAACAACTTTCAGACATTTTGGAAATTAAATTTTAAAGTACTCTCCATCTCTAATGAAGTACCGCGGCGGCGGATGCGTATGTGCCGTTTGCACCAGGTCAATGTCACCGTTTTCTAGTTTCTTCAACCTTGCGCTGCAGCCGCGTTGCTTAGTCGACGAGCAGATCCAACGTGGCGAGTAGTTGATCTGAGAATACGTGTACCCTTCGTACATCAGCAGCTGCTTCCTGCCTTGGTATCATTATCACTTCGCTACCTGCCAAGTAGTATTTAAACTTTAGTCTTGAGGAAATTATTACCTACGAATGCTTGCTGCATAGTCCGTCATTGACATTCGTCATCAACATCCTGGGACTCAGGCCCTCTCCTAGAGAATGTATGGGACATAGTCCACCACGCGGCCACAGTGCGGATTGGTAGACTTCACCACAATTTCTTCTCAGGAGTGTGCAGGATAATGTTTTTTTTATTTATTAGAGACAATCATTATGGATTTTAATGGAATAGCAATTTTTCGCCACTAGTTGGCGACACATTGTCAAGTTTCCCATCGCAGAAATATGCATCTTTTACCTTTTGTTATAAGGTACTTTGTCTCATCCCAAAAATGCGCGCTGCTGTCAAAACATAGTTACATTCATGACAATGTCAGCGCGAAACGTGCTACGTTCCACCAGCGTAAGTTTATTTGACATTTCTTAAATATATGACGGGTTTGCTCTTGGCCTTCATCTCACCTGATGGTAAGCAATGATAAGGCCGTTGGACGATAAGCGTGCGCATCCAGAAGCCCCCAAAAGTGCTGGCTCTGCTGTCTTTAATACATGAACTTACTTACTTAACATGGTGATTGTTAGCCAAGCGGACATAGAAAATTCCATACGACCAACGTAACTGAATACCTAACGATAGGTACCCCCACTAGGACTCAAACCCGGTACCTCCGGTTTCTTAGTCCAAGCTTGTGTATCTATTAGGCCACGGAGGCGGTTAATGTTATTACATTCTATTTAGGTACTAACCTTGACTAGGACAATCAATCATCAACAGCCTATATATGTCCCCACTGGAGGGGCTCAGGCCTACTCTCCTACTGAGAGTGTATGGGCCATAGTCCACCACGCGGGCCCAGTGCGGATCGGCGGACTTCACATGCCTGTTCAAGACATGCAGGTTTCCTCACGATGTTTTCCTTCACCGTTAAGCAATCGGATAATGTACTTGAATTGAAAAACAACTCATAGGTACACGGCTGGATTCGAACCCGGTACCCTCAGATTGAGAGTCCGCGCCTTATCCATTGCGCCACCGACGCAGTTGAAACATTTATTTATTTCCACAATAATCTGATATATTTTTTATGTTACTACATACTATAATTCATGAAGGACATGTTTTAACCAACGTTTATTAACATTACAGTGAAAATGTTGAAATCACGCCGAGGTAGGAAATTAATCAGTTTCGGTGGATATACTTACCGCATCCAACTAGGACAATATTACCCCCCAAAATATGGAAGAAAATAATTAAATTGAATTAAATATGAGTGACGATATGTGGCTGATCAATCGATGTTATTATGTCACCGTAGGAGTGTCACTTTGTGTAGCCTAACTTACGCCTTGTTTCCACGCTTTGGACTAGCTATGATTAGAAGAATATAGCTTCGGAAAAATACCGATCTCGCCGTCTGCTCCACTTTTAATAGAAGATAGATCAATGCTTGACCTCTTTCTCACCTGATGTGTCACGCATAATTTGACTTCGATGAAAAATTCTTCGTGTATGATCAGAAGCGCATACGGTTGGTGACCTCCACTGTTTATGATGCTTCATAGGTGTAAGCGATACGTCGGGGAAAATATGCAGGAGATAAGCAGCTGCGTCAATTTAATTTAATTTCGTTGTAGCTATGAGGGAGGCTCATGTCCAGAAGTGAACTATGTATGTTTATAATGAGGCTTAGAATTATTCCCACAATTTCTACTGATCTAGACCGATGAAGGTATGATGACATAGGGTTGGTTGGTACCTAAAGTCACCTTGAAGGCGTATAAGCTAACCCCAAAAACAGATCCTTCACAGCCAAGTTTCGTTTCAGAGGAAGCAAGCGTTCAGCTACAACCTTTATCATGCGTAGTTCTAAGGAGTAGAGCTAACTACGGAGAGTAAATACGAGTAGGCACCTTCTAGACGCGTAACATCGTCGCCCACATCGTCACATAACATCGGATGAAGTGATTAAGTGCTGGACTATCTACAATTAAAAAAAAGGTATACACAAGGACGCTAAAATCCCGAAGAGTAGCCTCCGTTACCCATGAATGTGCGAGGATCTAATGAATAGATATAATAATAATAAGACATTTTGAAACGCCTTTCAAACCGTAGTGATTTAGTTCGTGTTAGAGCATTTATCCGGTATGAAACAGGTCTCCAAGCTCGAGTCTTTAAGGAGTAAGCTTTACATCGAACGTCCTTATCGTCACTTTCAGTGAGATAAAGGCCAACATAATAGAAACCAGAAAGTCCAGGCAATACGAAATGACTTATGTTAAGATGCATCTCGATATCCCAGCACAGGTGTTCACATTTGCTCCATAAATTTCTGGTGTTCAACTTTATGGGTTTGCACTTGGCCAAATCTCTTTTAATGGTGAGTCAAGACTGTAGGCTGGAAGCTTGCTGACAAGTCTCAATATAATGAGACAGCGCTCTGTAAACAAAAGAAGGTATAATAACAAAATAAAAATTAAGTGTACAGGGTGTGTGAGCTAAACATGCAGCCAAACTTTTTATCAATCGAAATAGCCCACAGCTGAACATGATCCTCCACAATTAATCGCCACAACAAGAGTTTTCCACAACGTGATTTGCCATACAGGCCAGTCGGCCATGATTGCAGTAATAAATATAGTGGCAGTATAGAAAAAGAGCACTGAGAATGTTTTCATAATCATTTTTAACAGTTAATATTACAGATAAGACCATTTGGACAAATTTAGAAGGTCCAATGGACAGCAATAAACTAATGGCAATCTTAACTCTGAACATTATAATTTTTAAAATAGATGATAGTAAAAAAATAATTAAAAACCTTTAAAAAAGAATTTGTAATAACATATTGTAGGATATATGAATAAAAATAAATATACACATTTTTTTAAATTATTTGTAATTACAGTAAATTGTTATAATCTCAAGACTTAACCAACTAATCTAAATGTATATGTAGGTGCATCAATACATTTTAAATTTTCATTTCGTCGTTTAATGTCTAAAATAGTTGTAAATTCCTCATCTCCTTCTTGAATCAAATGTCTCCAATTTTTCTTATCATTCAGCTCTTCAGTCAATCTTATCTTTTTTCTACTCGCTGTCGAAGATAGGGAACCTTAAAAAATTACATAAATTTGCATACCACTCATAAATAATATACACAAATAGTTGGACAAGTGT
Organism: Carcina quercana; assembly: GCA_910589575.2. NCBI lineage: Eukaryota > Metazoa > Arthropoda > Insecta > Lepidoptera > Depressariidae > Carcina > Carcina quercana. The sequence goes on from OU342436.1 coordinate 3,377,100, forward strand.
GAATCAGTCTAGCAGTCCGAGGTTAGATTTGTGAATAGAATCACAATAATAAACCCAATGTAAGTTTGTTATGTATTGGCGCTTCAACAAACAACCAAGCGTGATAAAATTTGGCAAGCAAACAAAGGATTTCATCTGCATGAGTTCCAGATATTATACCATGGGAGCTATTTGCTATTTTTAATCGCCTCCGTTGCCTAAATGTTGGACTAACAACCTGGAGGTGCTGGGTTTGATTCCCAGTGAGGTTTATTGCTCGCTTATCCAGCTACCACCATGTTACCTACATCTGCCGCCCAAAAACAGTGTTAATAGCACTGTTATGATCAGATTCATCGGCATGAAAGGTAGCAGAGCCAGCGTCTGATTCGATTGAGCTTCTGGGTGCTTACCATCCAAAGGCCTTATCGTCACATCGATGAAAGCCAGTGCTGATGATAAATATAAAAAATTAATTTACCGCAACCTATCGAATGGAGAAGTACATAGGCTACTTTCTATCCCAGTAGCTAGTATTAAGTAGCTCCCGACTCTCGTGGCATATCTGGAATCCATGCAGTCTCGACCCGAAGTTTTAATGTTCATATAATCGTTGGACCTAAAACAGTAGTTTTTACTACATGTTTAATAATATATTAAAAAGTTCTAAATTATAATAGGTATAAATGAAACAAAAAGAAAGATTAATAATAATAAAAATTATATTCACAGAGCAAAAAGGTTCAAGTACAAATTTATAAAAATAGAATTAAAAAATATTTTAGAAGGAAAAAAATTTTATTGACAGGAAACAATAAATTAACGAGATTGTTTTAATATTTATATAAATTTCAATTGAAAAACAAAAACAAATAATGAATCGATAACATTAAAAAGATAAGCTTACTTGAATTTTGACTAGACACTGGCTTTTTTACCTTTTCTTGTCGAAACATGACTACATCAGTGTTACTTTTTTATATACTACGAGTACTAGAAAATTATAGCCCAAGTAAATGTGACCACACTTCAATATCAACTTGTGTATTTTATTCTGAAACCCTCCTCCTCCTCATGAACAGCTGCTTTCACAATGAATAGTCTCCTTTTTTGTTTAACCTACAAAAAATACCAATATAAAATAGACAAAAGTTAAAAAACACTGGACATAATTACATATGTTACATAATGAACCTTCGATTAAATATGACACAGATTTTTTTTATGGCAGAGTCAAGAAAGGAATGTCGATTCCGGGGTAATCTTTATAATCTAATCTAAAATATAGATATATTTGAGTGTTAAATATTTTTATACATAAATGTTTTGGCTTTTAAGAGTATATACCAATTACAGGAACATACATTCTTTTGTCCTAAATCATACTCAAAGGGTATATTCCCGGGACTTTATCAATTTTAAAAGTTTGATTTTGCATAACCAACATTTTCACCATGTAAAAATTTAATCAAAAAAGTTGATTAAAAAATTTAGTAAATTCCAAAAACTTATGAGGCCTTTTCAGTCCACTATTTTGAAGTGAATGAAAGGTACAAAACAAAATATACGATGATTTTATAATTATTCACTTACCAATTAAGCAGTTATTCATTACCAAATTGTTCTATGAATGATTTCCTCATATCGCATTCAAGGATACTTTTCTATACATGGTTTCAGTACTTCTTGATGACTTATTGTACTGCATTATGTGTAGAGGAATTCAAGTTTTTTTGAAACATCCTGCAATTTGTATTTTTAAATGTCTCTCCTTTACCTGTGAACAAATACAAAAGTAAGTTAAAACATGGTACACAGACATGCATAGACCAGCCAAAAACAACAAGATAGAAAGCAAATCTGGCAGTAATCATCCCATATCCCTAAAGACAGGCTAAAGCACCAGTACCTACATCTATATCCGTCAAACTGTGTTAATAGCACTGTTGTGTTCCAGTATGAAAGGCAGAGCCCAATTGCCCAAAAGTTCCCAATTGGATGAGGAATACATTTTTTAGAAGTAATCTAAAAAAATGTTTATATTTTAGTGTATTCATGATTAAGGTTTGTACTAAATGTTAAGTTCATTAGAACTGGCTTGTATTAAAACTCTTACCCGAAATATGCCCTTTGCGCTACCAAAATATTATTAATGCCTGCGTAAATAGATAAATACACTCTCTGTAGGAGAGTAGGCCTTAGCCCCTGTAGTGGGGACATATATAGGCTGTTGATGAAAATAGATAAATACTCATTAAACTGATATTAATTTATACCGAGCTAATAATTTGTATATTAATTTATTTTCCAAACAAATGTTACTCATTTATGAATCATACTTAATATTATTATTATGTCAATATAAAATATACTAACAAATACCTAGGATCTACTTTTTGTGTCTTCTTTTGATTTATAATTGATCATATTCTTGTTCCAAATCAAAATTGGAATGAAGAAGAGGAGCTGTATTACTTTTATTACCAGCCATTCATTGGAGGAGCCTGCTGCAGCACCTGAAAAGCGCGGGGGCAGCCATGCTGGTGGGCTCATGGCAGTATAGTTAATGCTGGGAATGAATGCATTTTAGATTCAATTACACAATTAGATTTAAGTTAAGCCAAACTGAATTTAGAGTTTGGTGCTACTATTTGTCAGTTTATCTAAACAAATAGCGAAAGCTCCTTATCCTTTTTTCAGTCAAGATTCATAAATTTTTGTAATAAAACTGCAGAAGTTCTGTCTGAAAAAGATTTAAAAAACCATCCGAGTGTGAGTGGGACTTACATGCCGAGGCACAGTTCATAAATATATTTCAAGGCCATAACTTTGTCTATTATGTTGATAATAGTTTAAATGAAATCTGGAATGAGGAAATTCATATTCAACTTTAAGTTATTGAGATAGGTCTACGAGTCAGTAAGCTGAAGTGGCAATGGGCAGGCCGCATCACTATAAGAACAGATGGCGGGAAAAGTTACAGAGTGGCAACTGTATTGATAACTTGCCAAATGCGAAGAAGAGTCCAGATGCCTGGGGTTTAGGACCAGTAATTAAAGCATACTGTTGAGGGACCCAATTTTCAGCAGTGGATGATTCACATTAAAAGTTGTATTTGCCTTTAGCGCGCGCCCCCTTTCGTATAACCCAACTGTTATTTTTAACAACCTACTTAAAAAAATATATGTGTTTGTTACCTAAAACTTTGACTGATTTTGAATATTCTTTATAAGTCGGTTTCTAGTTCTTTTTGAACATGTGAATTATTGTTTCATTTAATTTTCATCAGTTGGGGAGACCTACAGCTATTCAACGCAAACACAAATATAACTAGCATTAGAATTATTATGCCGCCTATTTTTCTGTAAATTTGTTGTTATGCCTTTTGTTTAAAACCACTTGTTTAATGCTAGTTCTCTTGCTCTCAAAACTATCTTGGTATATCATCGAGAAATGTATTTGGAAGACAGATTTATTTATTATTGCGTAACTTAGTTATCTATAGCACATCGCTTAAAGTTCCTCTTCCTAAGAAAGTTTTTGAGTGCAAGTACTGCTACGCGATTTTAACCTTTAAGGTTGTCAACAAGTTTTGTGTTTACCTAATGTAATAACAGTGCATTCTGACTAAGGTATAATTATTCACTATGTGCGTATTACAATTAATTGTTTATGAGATATTTTACTTACTTATATTCGCAGAATAAACGCTTGCAATGCGTTCAAACTTTGTATATACTTTGCTAACACTGCTTTCAGGATACGAAACGGACACAATTACACTCATTTGTACATTCAGATAACGATAATACAATTTACGAAATGTTGTTTACACTGACACTGCGGTGAAAATGTTTAAAATATTGGAATAAAATATAAAACACGTGAATCGGTAGTGCAAAGCGAGCGAAAACTTACTTTAATACTTTTGCTGTCTGCTGTCTGTCAGTGTCAACCAAACTTGTCATCACATAAATCCAAAGTGAACTAGTGCGTTTGATAGACTGTGAAAAATATATCGATAACTATTGTCGAGCCTAAAAACCAATTTTTTTAACCATGTCGTTAGTATTTAAAAGGTTCTAACAGTTTTGTATAAACTCAAGCCTGTTTAAAACAATAGACCTTTTTCAAATATTTTATATGCATTAATAATTTCAAAATATTTAGTTTGCCTTTGTGTTTGTCTTTTAAAAAGCTTTCAAAAATGTATAAGTTTAATTTGAAGATAGCTTATTAAATATTAAATAATTTTAATTTTTATATATTACAATGAAAAATACCAAAATATTTTTGGATTTTTTGGCTAAAAGTTATTGGCAGAATCTAAAGTAATGGATCGGTTGAATCTATCTGAATTTCCATACAGAATTCATGATATTGTAAAGTTTTTGTTTTGTTTTTGAAGAAACGGAAACAATTTATATGTCGATATTATTTTACAATTGGGACAACCCTATACTCTAGTACTTGTGGACTGTCTTTTTTTATTGGATTAATAATGAGCTTGGATAAAAGGTTATTTGCGTACTTAGAAATTTTTAACATTTTACGGTTTTATGCTTTAAATATTTATCTTTGAGATTGAGAGATTATATCTTTTTTTAAATACTTTCACAACACATTATTTCCATAAAAAATATACAAAATTAGTTGTATTTGCTGCAAAATACTAACTAAACATAACTAGTGTATCTATTAAGCTAAGAGTTAATAAACCTGTCCTTATGTGGCAGTCTCGGACGCACCTGAAAATGAAGAAAATCCATTTTGAAATAGACAAAAAGCTTATCCAAATAATGTACTGAAGTTTTAAACCATGATACCATTACACATAGTAACCAAATTAATATTGACAGACATTAAATTAAATCCAGTTTTAATGACTATAACTGAAACATCTAAATTTCACTAAATTGTAAGGATTTTTTTACTCGTACATACAAAGCTTGATCGATCTGTTAGATCGCGTAAGAAATCGTACGAAAAAAAAATACAGTTTTAGGACATATTAAAATTAAACTATGATTAAAATTATACATATAAATATATGTGTGTATAACTTATGGTGTATGGAGGACGTCCACAGCTGAACAGGCAATAGGCATGAATAGGCAATGATTCAGCCTAACTCGTCACCATCTCAACTCGTCACACACGATTGTATTGATGGTTATATTTGTCTATCTTTCTCAAGAGTTTTCTTAGGAATAGTCGAGCTCTTATCGTGTTTTTATCTGAAATAAAAACATCATTAATTATATAGAATTGGACACACTATGAGTTATTGATTAGTACTGCCATAAATATTTAAATTAGTTATAATTGGTGATACATTGTAAGAGTATCTATCATGCTATATGTTAAATATTAACATATAAATGAAGTGAAATGTATTCAGACACAATTATGATTCTTTATAAAATTTATTTTGTCGTAAAAAGCAGTCTGTAGAAAAACAAGTTCAAATTATTTATTTTATGAATTTTTGTTTGTTTCATTTTATAGTAACAATAATGAGAAAAAGTTAATAAAAAAGTTCTTAATAATAATACATTTATTTTTACACCAAAATTAAAATTTGAACGAAATACGAGTACTTACATATGAATACTCGTAAGTACGAGTATATCACTATTTACATATGTGATATCTTACAGTCGGAAGAGCACTAACGTCGTTTTGGGGGTATAATTGCTGGGCAACTACAACCAACTACACAATTGGTTTCGTTTCGGATTGCTTTCAGATTGGGTGCAAATTGTAAGTCTATTAAATTCGGATTTTGAGCGGATTTTAATCAATGACGTAATGCAGTTATTACCTGCGTCATATCATGGAGTTAATGTTCGTTATATTTCTTTAAAAGTATGATGGGTTTGCACTTGGCCTTCATTTCACCTGATGGTAAGTGATAATATGGCCGTTGGATGATAATCGTGCGCACCCAGAAGTATTAACACTGTTGTTTGGCGGTATACTTAGGTAACTTGCCACCAACCAAAACCGAGTACCAATATGTACCCAGTGGGAATCGAACCCGGGACCTCCGGATTCAACATGTATCAATTAGGGTACAGTATGCGTTACTGTACTACATGTATGAGGTGAAGTCAAAGCACGGCGGATGATTGTGATCATTCTTACAAGTGACTATCTCATCTTCTCCCACTGTAAAGACGGTGGCCCGACAACCCGCTCCGTGGTATCCGCACCGCCATCTTGTCTTCACCACACCACTCGGACCAGCGTGAGAGTACGTATGCTTATGGAACTTATGCCCGTAGAGATACAACATCCTGGACCCTCGCGTTGACGTGGTGAAGATTGGACCTGTAATTATGAAGATGTTTGTGAACGGTGTGATAATGACGACCACATCGCCCACGGTGTTGAGTCGCGCGCTGTACCTCCTGTGTCCTAAATTGTTGTGCTAGTCCTTTGATCATGACGAATACGTTGTCCGTGGGGGTAAGGTGCGAACTCCTCCTCCTGCGTCCTTCAATGCGATAGTTGTTCCATCGTGCATTTAGGTTGCCCGATAAAAATAGACAAGCTGCGGTATATACCCAACACTTGAGTGTCAAATCAGAACACGATGGGAGGACGGACGCTCAATTTCTTTAAAATAAATAAAATGGCAATAGTAAAGTTAACAGTTTATTCAGTCGAACATAATACAATTGTTTGCGACATACTTAAATGTAATCTAAAATACTAATAATTAAGGCGTTCAAAAAGAACAAAAATAAAAACGACTTCAATTGCCTTAAAAATGTGGTTTGCCATCAATCAATTTCGATAAAATTTAAACGGGACCAACTCTGAAGTATGCTCAACCAAACAAATTATCAAAATCGGTTCACTATAGGCGGAGTTATCGCGTAACACACATACGCGTCGAATTGAAAACCTCCTCCTGCTTTGAAGTCGGTTGAAAAGGGACGATAAGCTTTGGATAAGCATTTCAAGCAATACAAATATGTATGTAACTCATTTTAGATGACCATAAAACTTGCCGAATTACTGTCACTCGTAATACAAATAAACTGTAACAGATCAAAAGAGACAATTCCAGCCAAGTTAACGAAAACTTTGACTTGTAGATTGTGGCTATTGACCTGAAGCATCTTTATCGGAATCCGCTGGAAAACGTCCAATGTTAAGCATGGGCCACCTCGCGTTCTTAATCAAGTCATCGGACCGTGGCATAGTTTTTAATCGATAGCTCACTTCAAGCCAGTTAACTGGTCCTGAAGATATGTATAATCATTCTGTTTGCTCCACAGCTCAGATAGAAATGGAATTTCCTGCCAGCTTCTGTGTTTCCCTGTGTTTTAGTGAATGCGTCCGAAGGCGTGTACAGTCCTTGGTCACAGGTCAAAGCGAGCTTATATTTCGAGAGACAAAAACCTAGTGACTTTGAGCGTATGTCATTTTTAAAAAATGAATCGCCAAAGTTGGTCATTTTAATTTGTAGATTTTCGAGTTTGTTTCTCTGTCGTCGGGTGGTTGTGCTGTTCACACACTTTAACGATCGAGTCGTCAACAGTGTTGATGAGAGCTCTACATCCCTTGTGGTGGTGCGTGGCACAACGCCACGATGTTTTCATTCCGGTGTTTTTTTTTCTGATGCCGTATCTGTAGCCGTTTAATGATATAATGCGCGTCCCGTACCTCGATGTTGTATAAAATGGGGACAATCCTGGAATACAAACATTCTTTCACGTTAAAATATATCGATGGAGACGTGGATTTATTATGTTTGTTTAAAATATTTATTACGAAAAACCAAGATTAGTGGAAAAGAGAGAAACATCTGGAGTTTTTATTCGAAGAATTTATTTAAAAAAATTAAAAGCTGAAAAACACAGCACAAACAAACTTTGGCTTTTAAGTCGTTTTTTTATTTTCGCTTACTGGATGTCTGACCACACGATGTCGACCAAATATTATTTCGGAACACAGCAAGTTGTACGGGACACCGCGTGACACTGTGATGCCCGTTCAACCCTTGCAGGATTGTAAAGGTCTTTCTCCCGGAAAGGTGTCTTAGCATAACGGTTCAAGCATGGTACAATAAGATGCTAAGCCGGGTATTCCATTCCCGTGACAGCTGGGTGAATTCACGGTACAGGCATAAGTCATAGCAGAGCTGTGGTCATCGGTACCGAAACTCCTAATTGTTTAAAAGACGCTAACTATTGACAGCACTAATCGTGACGGATACTTGTGCCGAGCTTGTCCCACTTTCATAATAACATACCTTGTTTTATTGTACGGGTTCAATGCGCTATAAACGTTCTAACCTAACGCATGAGTGTTTCGACAACGACATTCGACCAGATATCCTGACGAATTTTATCAAAATCGTCTTTTCTTTTGACCGACTAGGTGTCCTGCACAACGGACTGTGAATTTACGTCTGAAGTCGCCCACCCAGAAAATGTCGACACCGTTCTGAGCACCGTGTATCCTGGAAAATGTATTCTCGTCGTACCTCTGATTATAAGATGCTGGGCATTGCATTCTTTGGGTTCACTTATCGAACTACACATACAAGTTACCACACGTAAGCAAATCTTATCGTACTATGGTCAAATTACTATGATTTATTCTTCTCTGACTGCGGATGGTTATGTACATCAGAGATTTTGACAATCTCGTCATCTACAGTGGTGATAGAGGCTTTGCATCTGTGATGATGATGTGTAGCGCACCGCCAGAGAGTCTTGGGGCCGCCGGGTTTCCTCACAGCGTACCTGTACCCATTCAGGGATATGATGCGACCTCCGCGGGTCGAAGTCGTGAAGAACGGCACACACTCTGAAATGAAATACAATCGCTACAGCATTGGTCGATAACATGAAAATGAAAATGAAAAATATTTTATTCACTAAACTTAAAAATTTCAATGTTATAAGTTGCACTGGGTCTTCCTGGTAAGCATATAAATCCCTGTGGTAGGAAGCCCCGCTCCTCCGCGTTACACATTATTTAAGTTTAAGACACATTTTACAGTTAAATAAAACAAATACAAATATATCTAAAAATTATAACAGTAGTTTATGTGTGTGTGGGTGGGTGAAAGTGTATGAGTGTGAAGGTGTAAGAGTGAGAGGGAATGTGTGTGTGTGTATTGTGAGTCGACGTGTTGTTTTAAAATGTTGGATAACAGTGATGTCAGATCTAAATTAAGTCCAAAATAAAATCATTTTCAGCCCAGTTCGGTGATGTCATCAATTAATTAATGCCATAATTACGCCATAACTAAAAGAGCGCTGTATAAGTATATCTTACTCAGAATACGTTATCTTATCATAATTTTAGAAAGACGAATTAGATTTTGGATAATACCTTTACGATGTGACAACGAACTACCTAAACGTCATTTGACCTTAAATATATATAATCTATCTATCACTTGTTTGTGGTAGTACGAGCTTTAGCATTATCGCTAATAACTGTACCTGTTTGTTGCAGGGATGTAAAACAGACACACGCTTTGCTCTTTCTTGTAAACTTATTATTATTTAAAATCCTTGAGGTATATATGTATACAGTACGGTGACATAATATTGATATCGCGTTTAACCTGGACGGTGGCGTCATCTATCGGTGAATTGCTAAAACTAATACACTATTTTTATACAGTACCTATAACTAAGTTTTATGAATTAAATAAATTGATTGATTACCAATTTGGGTCAGGTTCATTTATTTTTTAATTTAAAGAAAGAAAGGAAGAAAATACTACATTTTGACACGCTAAATAAAAATTAACTTATACTCTACATAAAAAACAATTTACATTACGTTTGCATTTCATCTTTGCTTCACCTATACAAATAGTCATTTATTACAAGAAAAAATAACCCGTAGTTACAAATACAATTCTATGAATACAAGTACAATGAACTGTAATACTAAATACACTTTTATTTATTATTAAGATAAGATACATTAGTGTCGCTCTGGTGGTGTCGGTAGCTATCCTGCCACAAAAGCCATGGCACAACAGACCCTTCAGCCATAAGTCTTCATTCATGAAACTGTCCAGCTTGGAGGTCGGGTTTTGCACCAAAAAGTCTTGAAGCAAGTGCCGCGGGTGACTTTAGCTGCTCCACCCTCATGAGATATTTCACCTTCTTAATAATCTACTCTGCTGTGAAGTCATTCGTGGTGGCGGTGATATGCCTGCGTGACAGGTACATGGATGTGGTCGGTACTGCGGTACGGAGCGGCTCTGATTCAATCGCTGTCAGCGCGCTTCTTCTTTTGGATCTGCTCGAAGCCAGCCTCGGCTAGGTTTTCCGAGCTGAGGATAAGGCCGTAATATGGATACCGGGAAGAAAAATGTATGTCTTCAAAGCCTTTTCTTTCTTTCCATTGACCGACAAAGTGACCTGCACTACGGACTGACTAGTCGACTTAAGTCTTCCCATGCAGGGTAAAAAAGCGCCAGCGTTCTGGGCACCACTGAGTATAAGGTACCGGGCAGAATGCATTCTCTGGGATCACGTATCGTACTACGCCTAAAATTTACTATATGTATGCAAATCTTATCGTACTATGCTATGATAAAATTATTTTTACAGAAAATTCTTCTCTGTATGCAGATGGATATGTTCATCTAAAATTTTGACAATCTCGTCATCGACAGTGGTGATAGAGGCTTTGCATCTCTTCTGATGATGCGTGGCGCACCGCCACTGCGTCTTCGCGCCGCTAGATGACTTAACGGCGTACCTGTATCCATTCAGGGATATGATGCGACCTCCGCGAGTCGAAGTCGTGAAGAACGGCACACACACTGAAATGTAATACTGACTTTAAACATTGCTCAAAAATAGTTGTATGAGTGCAGAATAAAATATTTTCTTAGCCAAGACCGTCAAAACTATTAATAATCTTGCAGCCTTGAAGCACAGTTTAGATAATTGTGACCTAAGGCCGCACATACACGTAAGACATGCTCTCTAAAACTGTATTGACTAGACTTACCGTTATAATAAAATGTTATACTTAATTATTAGCACTGCTGTTTAATAGCAGGGTACACGTAGCTAGACCGCACAGGTAATCGAACCCTCAAACTCCCGATGGTAAGTTCAGCTGTGTAGCGTACACTGCCGAAGGGGCGAAGGCAAAGTCTACCATTGTTTCTAAAATACTGTTATATTTTAACACAATCATCACATTTTTTTAAGAAAACGCATTTATTGGAAAATTTAAATTGTTACAAATCAATGACAAAATTGATTCACAGTACAAATTATTCTAATGATTATGATTTTCGTTAATTCTAATCATGACGTCATCAACAGTGGTGATGGCGGCGCAACATTTCATGCTGTGGTGTGTGGCGCAGAACCAACGGATTTTGGAACCGTTCATTCTATTCACTGAGTATCTGTAGCCGTTCACACACATGATGCGGCCGCCACGTGTTGACGTCGTATAAAATAGCTTGAACTCTAGAAGAAAAAATGGTTTTTTTTTATTTGGGAAACTTAACAGCTGTTTACACCTACATTTAAAACAAATTATATACTTACTATAAGTCACTTATATAATTTTCGCTTATTTTAATTAATGAGTTATTTACTATATAAAACCAATTAAATAATATAAACACAATTACAAGTGTTGAAATGGCAAGGCAAAGCAAAAAAGTCATTGAAGTTTAGCTATTCGTACTGAAGAAGTCTTCAGTAGTCGTAATATTCTATGTGATTTCATTTTGGAAAATCTAAATTGTTACAAATCAATGACATAATTAATTTACAATGCAAATTATTCTAATGATTATGATTTTCGTTAATTCTAATAATGACGTCATCAATAGTGGTGATGGCGGCGCAACACTTTTTTGTGTTGTGTGCGGCGCAGAACCACCGAATTTTGGGACCGTTCATTCTATTCACTGAGTATCTGTAGCCGTTCACACAGATGATGCGACCGCCCCGTGCTGACATCGTGTAAAATGGCGTAGACACTAAAAAGATATATGTATTATGAAAAGTATGTAATTTTAATCAAATACAAGAACTTTTGGTCCCGACTGCAGTAGACTTCAGAAATTGTCCCACGCTGGGTGCGTGGACTTCGACTGGGATAAAAGCAGCATATGTCCTTCTGAACGCCCTTACTTACATGCACACCAAATTTCATCTGATTGTTTAATTGACTTTAGATAATTTATGATCACATTCGAAAAACCACGTAAAAAGATAGTTCTTTCAAAGATTTTTCGTTATACTTTTCCTAATATAGCCCGTCGAAAAGTAATTTTAGACACGCGGAGTAAAACAATCCATACAAATCGGTAGCACGCTGTGACGTAACGGTTTGAGTTGGAGCGTTAAAATGTATGCGGCTTTATTTATTATTTATTTAGGATCCTTAACAGATTACACATGGAAAAAGTATTAATGTACAATTAAAATGTCTAAAATAATATTTGTATATCGTAATGTTTTACGTGTCCACAGCCTTATAAAAAGATATCAAATTGTTAAGAAATCTTTATTTTGGAGTTTTAGATTGCCTCTGTATAGTATAAAATACAATTCAGTCACGATCTAATTGTATTTCAACTACTCAATGCGTTGTGCTTTTGAGGCGATGGTAACAAATTATGTAACCGACTATGAAAAATCTAGACAAATAAAAATCACGTACTTCATAGACTATGAACTTTCAACTATATACACGAAAAAGAAAACGCATACGAGTACCTTGGCAACTGTAGATCAAATCTGAATTGTTACATATAATGCATACCAAAAAAATCTAATGATTATGTTTATCATTGATTTTGACGATGATGTCATCAATAGTGGTGATGGTGGCGTAACATTTTTTTGTGTTGTGCGCGGTGCAGGACCACCAAACTTTGGCTCCATTTACTATCTTCACTGAGTATCTGTAGCCGTTCAAACAGATGATGCGGCCGCCACGTTTTGACGTCGTGTAAAATGGCGCAGACGCTAGAAAAAAGTGTTATATATGATTTCCATTTGAAAAAAATGCATTTCATTTTCTAATCTATTTAATAAATGAATCGTCACGAAAAATCTATATTTCGTATTTTTAAAATCGTTTTATATATAGTTGGATCCCACATGACGCTCATCTCGCCAACTGGTAGGTAACCGTAATGCTATATTAATTCTGAGACGTGACGATAATACAATTGCATTGTATGGAAGGCGTGCTAACCCAGAAGCCCCAAGTAAATTTAATGGAACACAGTGCTATTAACACTTCTGTTAGGATGCGGATTCATATCACATAGTAGTATCCAGCCTGAAGGTTGATAAAGTTACTTTCCACCAAGCTGACTATCGTTTGTATGACTGTCAACTGCATTCGAATTGATTTCAAAATCTAACAGCACTTTTTAACCTTTTTGGATTCGAGTCTTTTTAGACTAATTAAACCATGTGGAACAGAATTATCAATCAGAATCATTGCCATGATGAGTGTATGCACCATTGCATACTTACACTATCTCGTGTGTATATGGCTTAGTTTGACAACGTCATTGTCAATGATGAACAGTGTCACGAGAGCCGTAGTCGCATGTGTAAGTTTAAAAGTACCAAACACGTGAGTATTGCAGAGCCAGTGAAGTGATAGAGGACGTCGCATAGACCAACACGTGTTTTTTTTACATATTTGTAATCAGTAACCAAAACTACCCTATTTTTCCTAAAATAGTATAATACTTAAACATTTAATGAAACTCAATGGTTACAAAAATACACAACTTTGAAAATACTTCATAAGTACATATATAGTACTCGCACAATAAGTTTGCCCCTCTGAAGTTAGCTCTCTTCAATTTCAAAAATGTACAGACAGAATGTGTGTGTATTATTTTCGTTAATAACTATCCCTAGATGACATAAAACACTAAGGCATTCCTTTGCACCCGCTAACTTGCCTTGCCCCCCATTTATACGTTAATAATTGATACTTCGCAGTCTTTTGTGACTAACTTCAGAGGGGCAAACTTATTGTGCGAGTACTATACATATCTTATTTATTTGTATAATTAATAAAACATCTATAATACAAAATGCAGAATAGAATCAGAATGGTTCCATACTAATAAGATATTCTAGTGATTATGTTTATCATTCATTTTAACGATGAAGTCTTCAATAGTGGTGATGGTGGCGTAACATTTCTTTTTGTTGTGTGTGGCACAGAACCACCAAATTTTGGAGCCGTTTGTTTTCCTTACAGAGTATCTATACCCGTTCACGCAGATGATGCGACCGCCACGTATGGATGTCGTATAAAATGGCGTCAGTGCTAGAAGAAGTAAAAATACTTTTTCTGTGATTCCTATTCAAAACTTAGTAAAAAAACAAGCCTATATCTATTTTACTTTCTATTAAACCAATGGTACGAGTATATGAAACATGCACTGAAGCAGATTTCTTCCAGATGTGACCACTGTTTCATATTTAAAAAATATTCATACATAATGTCCTCCTACTTTAAAAATAACTAAGTTCAATTTACATGTTGGTAGCCAGATAGGAAATAAAAAAGTGATTCTGTTCCTGACATTGGAAATGAATGAAATGTGTTTAAAATAGTCTAATGACTAACTTATCTGCACCAATTTCCAGCTCAGAGTTATTCTTCTCAGAATACGGAATTGAAATCTAAATAATTTTCTTGATATTTTCATTCCTACATCTTTGTTATCAACGAAATCGACCCGTTTTCCCCTAAATTATACTTATTTATTGAACACAAAATAGTTATAAAAATACAACTTAGGTGTGAGTAAAAAAAAGCAACTATCAAGTACCCGTGTTTTATTTTTATAGTAGAAAAATATTAATGTATTTAAAAATGTAGAACACAGCCGAATTGTTACACCAAGTATATAATTAATGAAATACTCTAATGATTATGTATATCATTAACTTTGACGATGACGTCATCAACAGTGGTGATGGCGGCGCAACATTTCTTTGTGTTGTGTGCGGCGCAGGACCAACGGATTTTGGGACCGTTCATTTTATTCACTGAGTATCTGTAGCCGTTCACACAGATGATGCGGCCGCCTCGTTTTGACATCGTGTAAAATGGCGTGGACGCTAGAAGAAGAATTTATTTATTTATTATTATTTTATTCAGAAAACTTTACAGCTATTTACTAGACTAGAAGTCATTATATAATAGAAGTCACGTATAAAGTTTTCACCTGTGGGTTTTATTTCATAAGTTATTTATTTATATATATACCCACTAAATAATATAAACACAAAAACAAATGTTGAAATGAAATGGAAGGCAAAGCAAATAATGGCTTAGAAATTTAGTTAATCGTATTGCAGTTGTCTTCAGTAATAGTAATATTCTGTGTGATTTACATTCTTCTATTCAATCTAGTGTCAAAGTTGTTGAGCCGCCATAGTCTCTAACATGGCTCATGTAGTTGCTACATGTCGTAGATAGTAATGGGGACCAGCGCCTGTTCAGACAATCAGGTGAATCCGTCTGCAATGTCCTAACCAGACTGGGGAACTTCTAATAAAGTTATATGTCTGTACCGGGTATCGACTCAGATAACTGCGACATGGATGAAGTTAATTTCCATAAAAAGTAGTATAAAAAAGTTGGTATTATCAAGTTTATTAAATTGAAATCCTTGAGTGGATACCAGTAGGTACGTTTTGTAAGGATTATCAGATATATTTAGGAATATATGTCGTTCAATAGCGAATAAGATGAGGTTTTCAAATCCTAATGTTAATGTTCTAAATTCAAATTAAATTTTCACAGGTTTTTCTGATAATCCTTACAAAAAAAATTGCAAGGTGTTTCGATTTTTCCTTTGATAGTACAAACATTAACTTAATTAATTGGATGATAATTCAGGCCTTGTTGCCCTGGCCAAACTTACCAACATTAGCGTTCAATTCATTAATCTTGCTAAACCAGCAAAACTTACTAGCTGAATGATAATTCATATCATTACAATTGCTGTACCAATAAACAACTTTACATTCAAATTCAAAATTCAAAATTGTTTATTGCATTGAACAAAGTTGTTTACAGACACAAGGTTGAGACCCTCTTGTAAGTATAAAAATACCTGTAACAGAGGGTCCCACTCTTCCATAACAAAAATAAATTTATATTTAAGGAAATATTTGCTTAGGCTAACATGCTAATACATATTTCATATTATAACAATAATTGTAATTTAATTTATGTAGGGATTAAGGGAAATAATTTAAGATAGGGATAGAGAAAGGGAGCGTGGGCGTGTTTGTGGGCGTGTTTGTGTGTGTGTGTGTGTGTGTGTGTGTGTGTGTGTGTGTGTGTGTGTGTGTGTGTGTGTGTGTGTGTGTGTGTGTGTGTGTGTGTGTGTGTGTGTGTGTGTGTGTGTGTGTGTGTGTGTGTGTGTGTGTGTGTGTGTGTGTGTGTGTGTGTGTGTGTGTGTTATTAGCTTATTTTAGAAATTGTAATAATTCTTCTGTCTCGTCATATTTTAAGCCAATTATCCAACTGATAAGTGTTTTCTTACAATCATAATATTTCATATTATAAATGTTAAGATATTTGTTACTTTTATTATATAAGTGAGTAGACAGTTTGTTCAGTTGTCGTCTAGCAAAATTTGTATTTATTGGATTGATGTGAGGAACAGTGTAGTGTCTTCTGGTTCCTGTACATGCAGCGTCAAAAGGTAATTGCCGGTGTAGTCTCAGAATGATGTGAACAATATAGAGCTTTCTCACAGTGAGAACGTTACTGATTGAGTAAAGGAGGTCAGTAGGGAATCTGGATGGTTTAAAAAGCATTACTTTTATCAAGAATCTTTGGGCTCTCTCCACTTCTAAGAATGCTGTTTTATTAGCTCCACCCCAGATGGGAATACAATACGCTATGACAGACTGGGCCAAACAAATATAAATTTTGGTCAGTAGGTCAATAGGGGCTACATGTCTCAGAGTTTTAAAGATCCACGTCAACTTCCTGACTCTATTGGCTACTATTTCCACCTGCTGATGCCAAGACAAGCGCTGATCCAGTATAACACCAAGATATTTAGTAGAGGACACCTTATCAATGTTGGGGCATATACAATTAACATTAGCTCTGTCGTCACACCTATGGATTTTAATACTGAATTGGTTATCCGGCTGTGAGTTGTTATAGATGGAGAAACAAATGTAATTTGTCTTGTTGGTATTTAGTGTGAGTAAATTAGTCTCAAGCCAATCAGCCACTTTAACCAAACCCAATTCAGTTGCCTTTCTAACTTCCTGCCATGAGGCACCAGTGAAAACGAGAGCAGTATCATCAGCATATGAAAATATTTGGCAATTCCCAACGTTCAAGTTACATAGATCGTTTATGTACACTAAGAATAATGTAGGACCTAGAACACTCCCCTGAGGTACGCCGTAACTTATGTTTGCGTTACTACTCAGGAGGTTTCCAATTTTAACGCGCTGGCTCCTTTCACTTAAATAATCTTTCAGCAAATCGAGGGATTTACCTCTAATGCCAGTTGCTTCTAATTTTTGTATAAGAATGGGAACGGAGACGGTGTCAAATGCTTTTTTGAGATCTAGAAAAACGGTGAGGCATTTCTGTCCTTGATCAAGTGTATCTACAATTAGCGAACTTAGAGCTGCTACCGCATCCTCAGTTGATTTGCCCTGTCTAAATCCGTATTGGTAATTGGATAATATATTGTATTTATCAAAATATTTTATTAATCTTTTGTTTATAAGTTTTTCAATTATTTTAGAGATGACCGGAAGCACTGATATAGGTCTGTAGTTGTTGACATCGTTTCCGTCCCCGCCCTTATGCACTGGAGTGATGATGGCTCGTTTTAGGGGAAGCGGAAAGACACCGTTTTGGAAGCATAGATTAGCTGCATGACAGACAATAGGAACAATTTCGTTTTTAGCCAGTTTAAGAAATCTTGCTGTTATATTATCCCAACCTGGAGAACTATCCGACTTCAGGCTCAGAAGCACGCTATGAACTTCTTTAGGATCGGTATCCAGCAAAACGAAAGACGAGGTGTGAGAGGACGTTTTCTCCATATTGATGTTCAGATTTTGGTTATTTTTGTTGACGTGTATATTCTCAGCAAGAGTTTTACCTATATTAGCAAAAAAACTATTAACGTAGTTGATTGAATCTGGAGACGAAGTTTTAATATTAAGCAATTTACAGTTATCAGTTTTATTTTGTGTTAAATTAGTTATACTTTTGATATTTTTCCATAAAGTTTTCGAGTTCGTTGATGATTTAAGTAGTTGATCTCGTTCATATTTCCTTTTCAGTTTTTTGATGAGTTTATTGCAAAAGTTTCTATAACGCTTGTACTCAATTTTCAAAATTTCGTTATGTGGGTTAGATCTTAACCTTTTTTGCATCCGGTTTCTATTTTTGATGCAACGCAGAATACCTACTGTTACCCACGGCTTAATCGTTCGTTTACTTTTAGGAATATTTACTGTCGTAGTGTTGTCGTTAATAGATTCTCTAATTTTTGTAGTTAATAGTGTCACATACAGTGATAATATTCAATTCATAAATTTTGTTACACCGTTAAAACTTACGTTCAGGAGTGGACGCTTCCTGGTTGATGATAAAGTGTATCATAATTTTATGAGAATCAGGTTCAAATTTTCCACCACTAATCCGATATTCAAATGCAAGATTTGATTTTTTGTGACAGAGGGAGGGAAAAAATTATGGGGTACTTTATATCCTATCGGAAAATTAGTTACGTTTCGAACAAGTAGATCGAAGTTGCGGACAAAATTCTAGTTAGTTTATCTTTAGTAGAATTTGAAAAACACGACTCCAAACATTGCAAGCCACGTTCGAATAAATATGCCTAACCCTAATGGCACGCTTTTTCCGAAAGGATCTATGATTATATGGTCTATCTATCTATATATCTATGGTCATGTTCGTGAAAGATTATTTACTCGGGGTTCTTCTCCAGTGGCGGATGGTTGTGTTCATGACAAATTTTGACAATGAAGTCACCAACTGTCGTTATGGAGGCCTTACATTTCTTTTGATGGTGCGTGGAACAATACCAATACGTTTTAGTTCCATACCGTACTCTCACGTTGTATCTATAGCCGTGTATGGATATAATAGGTCCACCACGAGTCGATGTAGTAAAAACTGGCTTCAAGTCTGCAACGAGATAATATTGTTTAATTTATGCAGTTATATTTAATGTACAGACTTATCATCACCTGCGTCATGTATGGTCGTTATATGTATATGATGGGTTTGCACTTGGCGTTCATGTTACCCGATGGTAAGTGACGATAAGGATGTGTGGGTCGTCAGCTTCCTCATAGAGCTATGAGAATTCTACGCATGCCAAATTTTAAAGCAATTTAGGAGCAATCAAACTTTCGCATTCATAATTTAGCAGCAACCATAACTCAGTTACAGCGAGCTGTTTTTAGTGTGTCAGCTGGAGACATGGGTCTCCAGCTGACACATGCCAGGAAGGCAAACCAGTCAGGTTAGGGCTTTAGACTATAATCAGGCATTTAAAGCACAATTACAGCAATGAGAGCCAAAAAAATTGACGATCACATTGATAAACTGTTGGATCTACGAACGAAATACCGTGTGTAAGCTGGCGACCCGTGTCACCAGCTTACACATCTGGATCTTCGTAGTTATTCAAGTTACGATTATGTATTGTACCTCATATTTTAGAGCAAAATAGCAGCGCCAGGCGCCAAAATTTTCGAATCTCTAGTGCTAAAACTGTTTGAGCTACGAGCCGATATGTGTGTGTAAGCTGGTGACATGGGTCGCCAGCTGACACATGTTGTATCTCTGAAACTACATAAGTGAGAACTTCGTTTTAAAGATCAAATAAGACCATACAATAGCAGCATTCACGAGTCAAAATTTCGAATCTCCTAGCTGTCTAGATTCAAAGTTATAAGCCAAAAACTATTTTCCCGCCAAAAAATTCAAAATAATCGCACGGACGCCGCTGAGCAGGCCGTTGCCGTTCCGTGCGCTACGCTATTACAATAGAGTTTCAACTTAGCCGAGATTGTTTTAAGATTCATTTTAACCTGCACTTTCGTATCGATTCAATTGGTATATTGAGCGTGTTAGACCAGGAGCCGACTGAAATAAGCAATGGTATACTACCGATTAACTTCATAGAGAGATTACGAACGATCTTCACCAAATTTGAGGTCTAGCTAGAATCTAACCCTTCACCGTTGGTGCATAATTCAAATCTACTAATTTGACTAATTAAAACGAAGTTCTCACTTATGTAGTTTCAGAGATACAACATGTGTCAGCTGGCGACCCATGTCACCAGCTTACACACACATATCGGCTTGTAGCTCAAACAGTTTTAGCACTAGAGATTCGAAAATTTTGGCGCCTGGCGCTGCTATTTTGCTCTAAAATATGAGGTACAATACATAATCGTAACTTGAATAACTACGAAGATCCAGATGTGTAAGCTGGTGACACGGGTCGCCAGCTTACACACGGTATTTCGTTCGTAGATCCAACAGTTTATCAATGTGATCGTCAATTTTTTTGGCTCTCATTGCTGTAATTGTGCTTTAAATGCCTGACTATAGTCTAAAGCCCTAACCTGACTGGTTTGCCTTCCTGGCATGTGTCAGCTGGAGACCCATGTCTCCAGCTGACACACTAAAAACAGCTCGCTGTAACTGAGTTATGGTTGCTGCTAAATTATGAATGCTAAAGTTTGATTGCTCCTAAATTGCTTTAAAATTTGGCATGGGTAGAATTCTCATAGCTCTATGAGGAAGCTGACGACCCACACATACGATAAGGCCATTGGTGAGCCTGCGCACCCAGAAGCTTCATGGCCCACACACTCTCTGTAGGAAAGAAGGCCTGAGACCCTGCGGTGGGACATATATAGGCTGTTGTTGCTGCTGATGATGCAGCCAATAACGACTGTCTGTCTAAATATTTATAACAAAGTCTGGATCGTTGTGACTAAAACGAGCAGCGCCTGAATATACTTTGACAAAATTTGACAAATAACTAATATTGTCAGTAAAGGATCTAAACGAGTATTAGTTTTTTTTGCACATTCAATACATTCTATTCATACAAACAGTTTGTTTTAGTCAAAAAACTTTTTATACGGTAAACTTATATTTTGTAGATAACACTTAATTTTATTAGTCCTATGACACCATGACCGAATAAACTAAAAACAGTTCTAAATGGATTATGGATTTCTAAACATCTTACTTATTGTTCTGAGAAATTCACTTTATTATTATAGAAAACATAGTTTCATATATTGTTATTCCATTATACGGGTAGCATAGTTACAAGGTAATGAATATGAATTCACAAAAGTACATAGACACTGTCTGTAGATCACATCATAATGTGCCTTAGTCAGATCAATGAATAGATACTCGTGTCGTTCCTAAATATGGTCAACTAAAGCACCAAGAATAAATCATACCATAGAAAATAGTTATTTTGTCCACCGTCAGAGGCGCTGGCAGTGCTCTGTTTATGCAATGAGAGATTTCACGAAAATTATTGCTGCTAGTTGGCGCCACTTAGGGTGACCACTAGAAATATGTATCTCTTTTCTTTTGTTATAAGGTACTCGATAGTTTTCAACGTGACGTCTTCATTGATGCGAGTATTCTCTTCCAGGCAACTAATAATACTCGTAATCATGTTCATCGTTAGTTTTCAACGTAACGTCCTTTAGCTGCGAGTTTTCTTTTCCGGGCAACCAGGAATGATCGTGTTCCTCATTAATTTTCAACATGACGTCCTCACAGGTAGTGATGGTTGCTTTGCAAAATCTGTGTCTGTGAGTGGCGCAGCACCAGTACACGCGCGACTTGTACTGTTTATTGATGGCGTACGTGTACCCGTTCAAGGACAGAATTCGTCGCCCGCGCCTCGAGCTCGTGTACAGTGCTGTGTATCCTGGAACTCCTGAAACGATGTTTTATTATGAAGCCTAAAGTTCAAAACGTCGAGACATACTCCAAATTAGCATTACCTTTGCAACACCAGTCCCTGCTGCCCTAACCTGAGCCATCTCATGACATGGACATAGGTATATTATGTAGTGGTCCAAAGAAAAATGGTGAGAGAAGAATGCAAAACACTCGAGACCAAGATAGTTCCGTATCCATTTATTCATGTCATTATCACTTACAATTATAAATCTATAAATTATTGGAGAAGGTTTTACCACCTTAATATTGTGTTGAAAATTAGTATCACTAAATATTGTCATTATTTATTTTGTACTTTAATGGTGAGGTAATTCAAAGATCCAATATTATTCAATACAAGACGGATTTTAATTAAAAAGTATTGCTGTGAGTAAAATCTTTGAGTATAAACCCTGAGATAGGGTGACAAATTAAAATCAATACAATATATTTTAAAAGTATTTCGAGCATTAATATCAAGAACTACAGAAGTAATACTACTGTACTTAATTATAAATGGTAGTTAACTAAAAATTTAAGACACCGTTTGAACACCAAAATACACACACACACACACACGTGTAATTGACAATGGCGTGTGCTGCATATTGACGGCCTAGTGTCTGATCTTCGGTGTTCTTTTGTTAGGTGTACCAAACCAAATTGTCTGACCTAGTTCCTTCATACGTGGTCAGTTGGATACGTCCTCTGGGTGTTCTGATATATGAAGGAGTAAAATACAGTTAATTCGATGTGTCAAAAGTACAACACAAACCAAATATTACATTATTTCTAGTGATTGTGTTTCTCATTAAGTTTAATAATGACGTCATCAACGGTCATAATGGATGCTCTACACTTGTTCTTATGCTGTGTTGCACACCACCACCGCGTTTTTGGTTCTGTCACCTGGTGTTTGGAATATCTGTACCCTCGCAGGTAAATCACAGGTCTGCCTTGCCTACTGGTCTGGTACTCCGGTACCTCTAAAATAAAAATATTTTAGTCAGCCAGTATCAATATTGGTGAAGGAAAATGACCGGGAAAAACCTCCATAATTTATAAAGCTATACGTTTGAATTATTCTAAAGTCTAACTAACTGTATTATAGTTTATTTTATTTATTTTCTAGGAAGACATACAGTTTTAATATAAGAAATAGATATGCAAAATAAATATAACACATAGACCAATCAAATCTCCACTGACACACCTTACACTCAATTACTCACTAAAATTTAAACAAAACTACCTTAAATAAATTTGAACAATACACTTAATTTACCACATTATAAGGTACCTAATAATTTATACATAAACATTTAAATATATACTGCATTTAGAGAACTTTTTTGAATATCTAATTTTAAAGCACTAATTGATGAGGATAAAATGTCCACATCCGAAAATTTTCCATTATATTGCTTACAAGCACAATAAATTACAGTAGATGATCCATAGTGTGTTCCGGCAAATGGCAAATGGAACAAGTTTATGTGTCTTGCATTATGTCTATGTCACTTAAAACTTAATCTATGCAATAGTGAGGGACATTCATCAAATTGTGTATTAACTTATATAGGAATAACTGATCTCTGACGTCGCGAGTTCTTATAGTATACATACCGATCCAGCCTCTGCTGATCGACTACCGGAAAAAACTAAAGAGCTAAAGTCAACGCCAGAATTTCACGGACAACATTGACATAAGTGTGTGTAGAAACGAGTGGGCAAAATTTGTAAGTTTTCGATATTGAGAAAGCGATGAAAATATTAATTAAATTTAGGTTTAGTAAAACAATAGTGTATCGATAAGAACCACACTGGGTGAACTGTGGCAGCATACGTGTCAGATGCATTGTCAAAGTAATCCGTGAAATTTAGAGATCGACTTTATATTCTAATAGTAAGCCCTACAGCACTTTTTGAAATCATTTCGGTCCGACTTATCTGATGTGATTTACATATTCGTTTACCGAAACTGTCGTTGTATATTAAATAAATAAAAAAATATTACAGCACGAATATAGTTGTGCTTGTGAAGGATATTCGTTATAGTTTCATTCATAACAAAGGTACACAATTTTTCTCGGTTTCTCTAAGTATACAGTATATGGTTGGATAAATTGTTACAAATAACTTATTTATTTATTTTGTTAAATAGGTACTCACTAAGTTACAAGTGTAGTTGCTGAATCTACTTCCACTTTCGGAAAGTTTTTTCTTATTTCTATCGGAAATTCTTCATTTTAATCACCGTCCGTGGCACAACTCAGACGTCCCAAGTTCGAATCCCAATTCTCTTTTTTTGTGGTTTTGTGGCTACACCATGTTACCTAAGTCTGTTGCAAAACATGAGGTAACAGTGCCAGCGCATTTTTTAGCGTCAGGTTTCTGCTTACCACCCAAAGGTGAGATGAAAGCCAATTGTCCACCACCATCAAAACCATCACCGTAAAAATGTAGCAAGTTGTTACACAATTCTACTGAAAAAAACGAAATTATAATTGAACAATGATTAAAAACTGTAATTGTATCGCCAACGCTCGCAATGTGAATGTCTTACAATATAAACAAGGTTCTCTTCATACAATTGTGGATTGTTTTTGGTTGTAAATATATGCTAGTTGCAGTATATATCACTATGTTTTATTCCTTCAAATTGAATTGTAATTACACAAAATATAACTCCATATGTTCGCTTAGTATCGGTACACCCAAAATGAATATATGATTATTGTAAAAAATCGAGTATTATAATACACATAAAAAATATATGTACACATGACAAAGCATAAAATTAGACACAAAACATTTTCTATACAAGCAGCTGTCACCACAGTCACAAACGCAACCTCTCACTGCGGTGCTTCGATATAATGCCAAATTCACCAGCGGGTGTACGCCTTTGAAATATGGCTCCGTCATTTTTTCACACTATCTAAGCGAACGGGCTATGTCTACTCAAAATGCCGCGGGTGGTTGTGCTCCAATTTGCATTTAGCTTTATCAATAATGTCGTCATCCGTGTGAACTACAGCCCGGCAGCCTTTCCTCCTGCTTGCGCACCACCATCTCGCTCTAACACCGGCAGATCTGTGCTTCAAGAACTTGTGTCCAGAGATAACCATCATTCTACCGCCACAACGAGTAGGCAAGAAAACAGGATCTAAAATCAAGAAGGTAGTTACAAACTTCAAATGGAATACACATATACATATTTATATATATATATTATACAAGATGCATATTCGTTTGAGACATTTTTTAATTGATGATAGATTATAAATTGGCCACGATCTCACCCGATGGTAAGCGACGTGCGCGTTGATCTAGAAGGTGTTCAACCTCGACTAGCGATGGGCATAATCGAAACATTGACATAATCGAGATATCTACTAATTATTTATGTAAAATGATCATTACTAATTAGTACCACTTATCTTGCACTTATCTGTCAAACAACTGAAAGCCGAGCGTGATCGACCGAAAAAGTGCCTTCTTATCGAAGAAATAAAGCTTTTAATTATCGGTTTAAAGATCTTTATTTATTATAGGAATTTACAAATTATACAATGAACTAAGGTTAAACAAAATTAAACTAATATGAGTAATGTGTGTGAGTAGAATAACATCGGTAAATAATTAATTAATTACCTTAAAACTATACAATATAAACTACTCAAGTGTGTCACGGAGCGTGAACCAATAGATGCGGCATATTTCTTTATTTACGTCTGACGTTTTAAAAATAGAGCTGACATACTAATATTAGTAGTAGCCATTTTCATAATCGAGATAGATCGAATGATTTGGTTCAATAACTAATTTCATTAATTTATCTCATAATCGCCCACTGCTATAAAATACAGCTTTGTGGGAATATGGACGCCGGTAGTGCGTTCCACCGCCTGGCTATACGCCATAAAGTGACAAGCAAAACGCTTAGTGCGAGCCATGGGGATGTGGACTATGTACTGGTGGAGCCTTGTGGTGTTTCCGTTAGGTTGATACTTGATGTCTCATTATAATCGGCTATTTAAGTGCACTGTTGTACTTGCCTCCCTCATAGATCGTCCATCAATAAAAACCTATTTAGTAATAATATTTTTTTCATTAAACAACAGTAACAAACTTATAGTAAAGGGGTATAACGGAGAAAACCCACCGATACCCTGCACGTGTCCCCATATATTGGCTGCTGTACCTGTCACTTACGACCTCACAGCACAGTCGTATTCACGCATCCATGCATCCCAAACAAACAAACAAAATAAAAGGCTCTTCTAAGAGCCCTCTGACAAAAGAAGTTGGCCATAGCAATCGCGTCTCCCAACTTAATATCGAAGGTTTAGCCTAGCAAAATGTGAAGTGCTGAAGAAAATACTAACCGAAAACGATATAGACGTAGCATAGACTTATAGGGAAAACGACAAAAATGACATACCCCTAAAAAGTTTTTAAATTATATAAATATTACGAAGGAGAGGTAAATAAAACGGTAATCTTACTATTACGTTATGCACATTTTATTCTATACAAGTTTCGAATCAATTACTAACATTTTTTTAAATTTCTTTTAATTCATTACCTTAAACTTAATAAATTACACATTGCACTGGAGCTTCCTGGTAAGCATATTTTTATAAATGCTGGTGGTAGGAAACCCCGCTCATTACATCATCCGCCGCATTACACATTATTTTAAGTTCATGACATGTATGTACATATGCATTTTAAAAAGTTACACTACAATTATATTCTAAGTAATATATACAAATTATAATAATATTTCAAGTGTGTGAGGGTGTGTGTGTGAAGGTGTTAGAGCGAGAGGGAATGTGTGTTTTTAAGTTACTACTACGTTACAATCTCAAGAATACGTTCTGTTTCTTTGTAGTCCAGGGTCTTTATCCAGGTTTGAATTGTAAATTGTATTTTATACTATAAAGGTAAAGTTCATATAATATTTAAAACATCTAATATTATTTAATTTTTTACTGGATTTTTACGGTATAATACGGATAATTTTTTTATATTACATTTTGTTTTTTCATTATACCGTGAAGGTTTTTTTAGTAAGGGCGTGATCACATAAAAATATTATTTTACGACATTGTTAAAGTTTCATACATTTTCAACTTCAACCCAAATCTGTTACGTCCCGATTTTGTCCCGATTTGTATGGAGCGTTTTTCGACGGGTATATTAAGAAAAGTACTAGTCGTATCGAAAAGACTTTGACAGGGCTATTTACCTTTTCACACGGCCTCTGGAATGAGAGCATAATAATTTTTAGTCATCATCCCTATTATTCACGTACTTTAACATACTTTCCTTCTTTAGTTCTATGCAAGGTCGGCGCGAAGTGGTTATGTTCATACGACTGTAAGACGACTCTCCCCGTGGGATCGAGCCTGACCTTCGCCGGGCATCGTCCACCACTCCTGTTGAAACAGCTCCATATTGGTGTGTGTGGGTGTGTTCTGAAGAATGTGAAGCCTTTGACGACCAGAAGTTGTGAGCCGCGGTTTGTGAGGATCATCTCGTACTTACGAGGTCGGTCTGTTGAGAATAGTAGAACTTCGTTAAATATCTACATAGCCCATTCAAACACTAATAGTTGGCTTATATTTAGAGTTTTTGAATAGTCTGAGTACACCATACGCAGATTTATAATCTTACGCGTAACTGATTGAAATTATTCTGGAAATAAGACTCGCATTTACGAGTACATATTTACAATTGGACAAACTTTTTTGAATTAAAAGGACTTCCTGAAAAATGTAAACAGTTAAGTGTAAATTTATTTTATTAATTTAAACTTAGCCTAGATTAGTAGTTAAACAAAACTTAAATTAGACTAATGAGTAGATTATTAACATATAAAAGAA
Source organism: Carcina quercana (assembly GCA_910589575.2). NCBI lineage: Eukaryota > Metazoa > Arthropoda > Insecta > Lepidoptera > Depressariidae > Carcina > Carcina quercana. The sequence continues at coordinate 3,404,992 of OU342436.1, forward strand.
AAGGAGTGATGTTAGAATTCCAAGTTAATCACGTCATTTAACCAACCTTTTTGTATTTTTAGGTATTTTCGTAGTACAATGTTTTAATTTGTCTAAGTCAGTAAATAAAAAAAGGTGAAATAACTGAACCAGGGTCCAAATGCCCCATGACACTATCAGCATCATGCAACGCTGAACAGCGATGAAGATCCTTTGGACCATGAACAAGCCCAACCGAGAATGAGGACCTCAGTTGTTGACAACCAAACCAAATTCACGATAATTTTTGCTACTGGGAGAGACGCATACAAAAATCAATATAAATGTTTATAATTAATTTTAAATAATAATTTTCTAAAGGTTCAAATAAAGATTGTCTTCTGAAATCTTTTTTGAAATGTTAAAAGACTCAAATATGAAATAATTCTATCACACATCGTTTAAAATGACCGAATTTTGTTTCCTATATTTTTATGTGTTTCAAATATATTCTACTATATACAAAAGTAACAGAATTAATAGAGCAATGGTATATACAAAGGTAGGTATATAATAAGCATACACTTTAATTGTTGTCAGAGTAAATTATCGGACGACAATATTCCTCGTTCTAATAGGATTCACGATCTCGCTACTAGAGCTGGTATTTTTCGTTCGTTCAAAGTTCAAATTAGTCCATCGTTTCTACTTGTGTTGGAAGCATGCGCTGTGAAACTTTCAGCTTTTATAAAATAACGAAGCTCTGGCACTCACGAGCCCTTAGACCATACACGCGTGAATCCGGGGACACTTTTTCTTCTCTTAAACTTAAACTCTGTAACTTAATATCTCGATAACCCGTAAACCATCTACGGTTACAAAAAGTCCGGCTTGGTTTTAATGTAATGTAAAATTTAATTATATTCTATTATGCAGACAAAAAATGCTAAAAAGCGACTTCAACTAAAATTTTACAGAATTCATCGCCTAAAATAGTAACCCTAGAATAGAATAGTAGATAGCAGAGTAGAATTATCTGGGTATGTATTTGATTTTTGATGATTTTATCAAAAATAGCTTAATCAATCTCGATAAAATGTATATCTGAAGTATTTTCTACAAAAAAAAAAAGAATTATCAATATCGATTCATAATTGGCGGAGTTATCGCATAACATACATGCAAAAATATAGTCGGATTGATAACCTCATCCTTTCTTGTAATCGGTTGAAAAGAGCGAACGAAGGCGCCATTGTCTCTCTTCACTATTAAGTAAATACTTCAGCTCTATACAATTCATTTCAGAGTAGATTCTCAAAATGAGGCGGATGGTTGTGTTTCTTGCATTTTCGTGATACGATATTGTCATTCTTTGTGTATAGTACCGCTCGACAGAACTTTTGAAAGTTCAAGCACCGCCATCTTTCCCTGACCCCATCAGTAGATCTGTGCCTCAGAAACTTGTAACCTGAGACAACTAGTGCCCTGGCTCCTCGAGCAGTCTCCATATAAAATGAAACTGAAAAGAAACACAGGTTTGTAAGAAATGTATCCTTATATCTCAGAATTAACTAGTGCATTTTCTACGTCCCCCTGGTTAGCTGAAATTGACATTTCACTTATAGAGAAATTAAGACTAATAATTAATGTGTAAAAACCAACAGTAAAAAGGCACGCAGAAATTTAGATTTATAGATTTTATAGACTAAGTATTTATATTTAAAAAAATAACAACTAATATTTATTCTTAAATGTATTTTAACAGTTTTGTCTTAAATTCAGATAGTTATGTTACTTAAGTTAGCCACCAAACAGCACCTTTAATATAAGAGTTGTGATCCGGTGTGAAGGGTAACAGAGTCAGTGCCACATTATCTTTAGCTTGCTCGGTGAACACGCTTTCCATCCGACGACCATATCATTATTTATTATCAGGTGAAATGCAGACCAATAGCAAATACGAAGCAAGTAAAACAAAGTTATTCTAACTCAGTTCGGTTCAACTTCGAGTAATAACACCGAAATGATCTAGAATGACATATTTTTACTTTTATTTGTCAAGCGATGTGTTTTTAAATCTAATCTACTCAGCGAGTGTCAAAATGAAATATGAGGGTGAGGTTACCCGGACAACTGGAATTGCTCAATTGTAGGCAATTGTGATTACACGGCCACATCAAGCAATTTATTGCGATATGAATACAGAAATCTTGCGCCATATAGCACCACATCCTATGTGTCACATCGGATACGGAGTAACTTTTGCATACATGTACATAATAAATTTTACAGAAACGACAAAATAAGAAATATTAATGTATTTACACAAAATATTGCAGTAAAAGCGCAGTGACACAAAGTGCTAATTTATTTATTAAAACTATATAATATTAAATTAGCGTTAAATATTACATTGTATTCTTTCAAGTAGAGTAGAGTTTAAACGTTTACAAAATTTAAATGTTGTATTTTGTAAATATTACGAACTACAATCTAGTTCGCGCCTGCGGTAAATCCCCGCCTTCCTGAAATCCACTTAAACGAAGTCATGGGTTAGTCTAACATAATGGAGTATGGTTATGATTCAAATTAGATTTTACAATCTTATATTCAATTGTGATTAAGGATGCCCGGCAAGTTGACTTATGTAAGTTGCTGCAGTACCACCTTATTTTATTACCCGTAGTCCTATGCTTGAGGAACTTACATATATCCTGCCAGTATTAGCATTGATCCGCCACGGTTTGTCGTCATGTAAACTGGAACTAAAACAAAACAGTATACAAGTTTAATATTATTGACCACTTAGGTCAATTAACAAGAAGACTAGCTGTAGTATATATATTTTTAAATTAAAGATAGATCAACGATTAACCTCAATGTCACGTTGAGGTCTATCCAGATATACAACAACTTTCCTGATATTTTAACACGAGAGAAAAATTAACACCCAATTCGAGAATAAATTAAGGTCAATTTCCTAATTGGAAAGCCATACAATACAAAAGAATTTATTCAAGATAAACTGTATAAAATTTGACTATCTGTGTTTTACATTATTGACTATATAAGTTTTGCTAGCCTTAACAGGGTTTCATGGATGTAGATAAACAGTATTTAAACTCTTATGACTGCATGTATAGGTACTCGAATACAAATAAACCAATTTGATTTAAATATATAAAATATTTTTATTGGGATTTGTGTATATGTACTTACATGTAAACTATCTATTTTCTTTCTCTCATTTGATACAAATATATGCATCTTTATGAGATGGGCAGCAGTATCACTTATGTAAAAATATCTTACTGCGATACTTGTGATGTGGTGGTTGTGGCAAACTCTTCCATGGAAAGTAGACGCCATGTAGGATTTTATGCGATGTTATTTTGCTTATCATATAAGCTGTAGTGAAACGCTTAGCATTCAATAATACCTGATGGGGTCAGATTAAGCCAAAAGGTCAGAATATACACACAAAAGTTCGTTAAATTGTAGACGGGTAATTACATAAGAAATAATAATTGACAGTTTCCAAATTTTATAAAAATAAATGTAATCACAATATTAAACTATTCACTACTGACACTTAAAAGAAAATTGAATGTTTTATTTTAATTTTATGTAAACCATCACCACAACATGTTTATATGAAGCTTTGTAACACAACTGTACTGTTTTTTTGACCATCTTCAAAAAGGAGGAGGTTATCAATTCGACAGATATGTAATTTTTTATGTTATTACAGAACTTTTGATTGGGATTGGATTGAACCGATTTGGATGATTCTATTTTTATTTGAAAGGTGGTGCTTTCCGTGTCATCCCATTTCAATTTGGTCCAGTTTTGACAACGGCATCCATGGCAAAAATATAAAAATTTTAAATTTGCCTTAGTAAAAGTAGACTTTTAGGACAAGTGAAGTCGGTTTAGTTCTTTTTGAACGCATTTACTTGTTTTTAATCCGTTACACATTACAATAATTCGATACAGCCTACACAGCTTAGCCTGTACTAAAAAAAAACTGATTTATCAATTTCGAAAGAGATAAAACATTCTTAATACTCGTAATAATGAGCTGGTTCAGCTGGTGCGATATTTTAAACGTATATATGTTATATGAATGTGTGAACTTATATACTCGTATGTTTACAATGTGCTTCTGAAAGAATATACGAGAGTTATGCTGTTTTTGAACTAGAGGATATCGTCCAGTTCTCTGGAGGCGGGTGGTTGTGATAGTTCCTGACGGCCACGATGACGTGGTCGACCGTGGCGAGCTGGGCTCTGCAGTTGGTCTTGTTGTGTATGGAGCATTTCCAGCGGCTCTTGGGACCGGAGCGTCCGATGCGAGTGTACCTGTGTCCGTTCAGTTCTCTGGAGGCGGGTGGTTGTGATAGTTCCTGACGGCCACGATGACGTGGTCGACCGTGGCGAGCTGGGCTCTGCAGTTGGTCTTGTTGTGTATGGAGCATTTCCAGCGGCTCTTGGGACCGGAGCGTCCGATGCGAGTGTACCTGTGTCCGTTCAGTTCTCTGGAGGCGGGTGGTTGTGATAGTTCCTGACGGCCACGATGACGTGGTCGACCGTGGCGAGCAGGGCTCTGCAGTTGGTCTTGTTGTGTATGGAGCATTTCCAGTGTCTCTTGGGACCGGAGCGTCCGATGCGAGTGTACCTGTGTCCGTTCAGTTCTCTGGAGGCGGGTGGTTGTGATAGTTCCTGACGGCCACGATGACGTGGTCGACCGTGGCGAGCAGGGCTCTGCAGTTGGTCTTGCTGAGTATGGAGCATCTCCAGCGGCTCTTGGGACCGGAGCGTCCGATGCGAGTGTACCTGTGTCCGTTCAGTTCTCTGGAGGCGGGTGGTTGTGATAGTTCCTGACGGCCACGATGACGTGGTCGACCGTGGCGAGCAGGGCTCTGCAGTTGGTCTTGCTGTGTATGGAGCATCTCCAGCGGCTCTTGGGACCGCAGAGTCCGATGCGAGTGTACCTGTGTCCGTTCAGCAGTACCATCGGATGACCCGAGCGCGACTCGATGAATCGTGGCCCTCCTGAAACATTTACACTGTTGTCAAAATCAAGTTCGTATTAATAGCAAATTTTCTATTTATAATATTCCTATATTCTCGACATAATAAGTATGTATCGTGTGTCATTAACTTTAAAACAAAAATAATTAAACTCCCCTTTTTACGTGTATATTTTTGTATATTTTCAATACCACATTACTTCTCGTAACGTACCGTAAAACTATTTTGGATTACTTATATATATATATATATATACTTGAACATAACATGAGTTTTGATGCAGGAGTAAATTAAATACATAAATTAAATAAAATATTTGTAAAATCTACAAATGTGCATTCTCCGAGTACAAACTATTTGTAAACAGAGTGGAGAGGCACTTGCTTCGTCTATTATTTCAAAAGATGGCGCTATCTGTCAAAAAGATCAATTTTATTTATGATATGGATTTGACCGTGTTTGTAATTTACGTTACGTATTGTTCATTAATAAACAATAATTAATTATTTAGTAAATATTTGGCAGGCATAACCTTGATTCGCTGGCGAAAATCTCACACTTGCTTGCCAATAGCCATATCATGGCTAAGTATAGAGAGAGCCCAACCAATAAAGTTTTCAGAACTACGGTTCATGATTATGAAAGCCCTTGTAAACTATAATTTTGTCGTCCACGGTGTACAACGCAGCTCGACAGTGGGTTTTGTTGATGTTCCTGCATCGCCACCGAGTCTTGGCACCCTGCTGATGGTGGAAGTAGTAGCGGAACCCTTCGAAGTTTAGAATCTTGTGTCGCAGGTTAAAAGGATTGTATGTTCCTGAAAAAATTACACAATTCATAACACATTTATAAAGCGGACAAGTGTGCGTCGGGCCACGCGCAGTGTAGGGTTCCATAGTTGCCCGGAGCGATAAGTTCACGGTTTAACGATAATAACGTCTAAAACGAGCTCACACAGGAAGATGTAAAGTAATTCTGAATGTAATCTGTAAGAAACTTTCACTATGACATCTCCAAGTACATTTTATACTTTGGTCGCCTATTACTCGTTTACCTGTAAAGCCAACTTAACCGTGATAGTTTTCCTTTAAAATTCAGTATACAGACTACTACTGTGAATTTTTCCAGATTTTTAAAAGCAGAAGTTCAGCAGATAGAGCAGGGCAGGGACGCTTAACTCTGCAAAAAAATTCCATTTTAAAGATTAATATTACCGAAACATCTTTTGTATTCTTGCAAATAAATGATTAATTTCGACATTGTACTCAATTTTATACTGTTTATCATGGATAAATTGTGACGCATAAATGTTTGAAGAAAAGGCTAGTTGACTAAATTTGAAAACTTGGTTAATTACTTTAATCTATATTATATCCCCAAAAAGCTATATTTTAAAGAAAAAGCAAAATTTACATTACGTATTTTGTATTTAAAAAAAGCAATTTATATTTCCCTCGAAAACGCTGAATAGTGTCATGGCGTCTTGAATGACGTCACAGCTCGCGAAATAACCTGCTCTGTGGTATGAAAACGTCAACAACAACAATGATGTTTTGCGAGGCGTGACGTCACACTTTCTTGCGCCGCGTTCTTCGTGTTCGTTGTCACGTGACCTAATGCCTATTTTTTTCGAATCCATTTTCTAAAAATATTAATAATCTTTAACTTTTTTGAGAAATGTACTAGTTTTTTCTTATCTTCGTATCCTCATTTATAATTAGAAACTATAAACCAATCAATTTGTTATTAGTGGACACAAGCCTAATAGAAATAATAAGAAAGAAAGAAAGAAATTTGAACAATTTAAAAACAACTCCAATCCTAAATCGACGTAAATTTTATTTATAAGAAATGGACATTAATCAAGGTCAGTTTATAAAACTTAATCTAAATTGTAATTACTCCAACGTAAATATTAATTAATTGACTACAGCAGTCAAAACAGTAAAGTGACGTCACAAGTGAGTAACGTGTCACAAATTTCTGTTTAGTGACAAAATAGCAAGTGACTAGCCATAAAATACCGTATTTTATAAATTGAAATCAGATTCCCGGGTCGTGGTTGTGCTGTTTTCTGATGGAAACTATCTTGCCATCAATGATGTAGATGGCAGCTCTACACCCGTATCGGCTCATGGTGGAGCACCTCCATCTTTCTTTACCATTGTTGCGTAAGTGAAAGTAGTAATTATAGCCTTGGAATAGGAGAACGCGTCCACCTTTCTTTGACGTCACGAATTCCGCTGAAAAGTAATTCGAATTTAGAATAATTTTGATTTAAAATAAGAATCTTTAAATCACTGGCTTGGTCATCTAACTTCCAGATATCTCCATAATTATAATTTTATGGATGTGTGTGTCTGTAAAATGTATTTTGGATAACAGTACATTATTAAGTGCAAGACACATTAATTATTATTAATAATAACACCAACCATTACAAATCACAGGGCGTAGTAAAAAAACTTGCTTGGCTACGGTCCACATTAAAACTATTTAAATTAAAATTAAAAATTAGCTATTTTTAACAACAACAATAATAATAATAAAAATCATATATTTTCCTTAAAAAATCCACACAACACATTTTAATAAAGACTAACAATTCAAAAGAAATATCAGATAAATAAAATAGAAATGAAAAATAATACGCTTTAGAAAAAAAATTGTATGTTGCTTCTTATTTGGCTCGTTCAAATTATCGGCATGTTTTAAATGGTCGGAATCAAACTGTATAAGACAAATAGGTTTGATGTAAACGTGCATGCGTCTCATGGGCAGGTGTGGATAAACGTCATCCGGTATATACAAGCAATACCTGTAGATTTTCTTTAAACCTTTTCTGTTGAACGATGTTAAGAAAGAATGATAGGTTCATAGTTAATTAATTAACGTCCAAAAAGTAATAATAACACAAGTCAGTATAGAATTTAAACTCCCGCTCCGGACGCGTTTGAAGTCAGCTAGCAGATAGCTGAGGTTTTTTTTTTAAATCTCTGCTCGCTCGTTCACGTTGCGTTCGTTCCTTGCTGTCAACGTATATGTATCAGCCCTACGGGGATCTGAAGCAGGGGCGGGGTTAGAAGGGAAGTAGTTTAGTGGTAGTATTAAGCGAGTTGGATTGCTGAACGAGCTGGTTTACATAACAGCTCTGTTTTATAATACAACTCAACGACGTTATGCGATTTGCTGAACTGAACTGAAGCTGAACTTTAACACGCGAAATCGAATGAAGGTTTTGCGTTCATCAATGTAGCGAGTCAATGAGTCGAGGTTTACTACAGCGCGAAATGAAACGTCAAATTGCAAAATTTTAGTTCTAAATTTTGTATGGAATTTCAAATGACATGCTTCAGCGATCCACCTCCATCAAAGTTTCATACAAAATTTATGTTGTCATAATCTTTTAAATAACTAATAGCAGTAACTATCTAAAAATAGGACATCAGATTGTGATGTCGCGAAATGAGTATCATTAACATACAACTCCACAGTGAATCACAATTTTCATTTTAAACACTTTTTTCTATTATTGTTCAAAGCGCCATCTATGAACCATTAGCTGTGTAACTGCTTTTATAGCTAACTATAAAGTTGATAATCAATATTATTTATTTCGGTCACTATAATCTCCAATTTTTAGGTAGTTACTTATCAAAGGCAGCTATTCTATTTTTAAAGATTATGGCAAGAGACATTTAGTATGGAAGCGTTTGACGTACCCCCCCTCCAGTGATGCTAACAGACTTCAGTTAAGCGCTAGACCTGTAGTAAGGACTGTCCTTTGTATTGAGCTGTACTACTCTGGAGGGGCATATGGTGTCATCGTTTGAGAAGGGTCATGGTGGTGCTGCTCTTTTACATACACGATACAATCATCAATGGTGTGTATAACAGATTTACATCCCTTGCTGTGGTGTGATGAACAGTACCAGCGTAGCTTTATACCGCGCCCTTTGGTCCTCGCCGAGAAGGCGTAGCCGTTGAACATCATCTGTCTCTTCCCTCGGCGGGAAAAGATGAATTTGGCTCCTAAAACAATCTTCATTTTAAAATAACTAATTTACTAGCTTTAGTACTAATTGTAAGCCGTCGACAAAAGTTATATGCTAAATTTTATTTTAGCCTAAAATTTTAAAATAGGGTAGGTAAAGTACGTCTTTGCGCAGTAATTATCTAAAAAATCGGATAATAATGAGAGGAAGTAAATATTAACCATGATACGCCACATTGACCGTTCCCGAGCCACTTGCTAAAGACAAATGTCTTTAATCAATCAGTGCGTGTTGCCAGTGATGACATACGGAACCGAAACGTGGTCCTTTACTGTGGGCCGAATAAACAAGCTCAAAGTCACTCAGCGAGCAATGGAACGAGCTATGCTCGGAATTTCTCTACGTGATAAAATCTGGAATGAGGAAATCCGTAGATGAACTAAATCCTTAATACGTTAATTGTTAATAGGCGAATGATTCAAAAATACGGTCAAACCTGTTTTAATGCACGAAGCTGTCACACGAGCGAATCAAAAATAGAGCCCAGTCCCGTCCGTCTTCCCGGCGTGTACGAGTAGGTGCGCTCTCTTTCTCGAGAGTAGTGAGCAGGCAATTTTTTAAATAATTTGGCACCTTATCATATATTTTGAATTTAGAACAATGCGTTTTTAAGTTAGTACCACAATAAAACCATTATTTCTTAGAACATAAGGAATAAAGTAACTAAAAAGAACAAATGAGCAACAAAATCCTATTATTGTGATCATGGTTGTGGTGAACCTTCGCAGAGACAATGACATCGTCGACGGTGTAGATGACAGACTTGCATCCTTTGCTGTGATGTCTGTATCAGTACCAGCGCACTTTGGACACGTCATCAGTTATACGTCTGGTTAAATGTACTGAGAAGTAATAGTCCCCCAGCTTCAGCAGACGAACGCCTCTTCCGTTAACTATGAATTCTGCTTTGTCTTAAAAATTAATACACCTTTAAAATCACACTTCACACTTAATTTTTGTCCCTCTGTCCATTTGTTGCGTTTTCGCGAGCAAATTCAATCAATATCTGCTTTGAAAAGGCATGACAAGACAAGACAGATACTAGAGTTACTATATCCGTAGCATTCAAAATACCAGCGTGAATTGTGATTCAATCCTCCCTTTTAGAAAATATTGAAACAACACTCACATAAAATACAGAATATATATACTCTTAGCATAGGGTGTACAAATGGTGACATTTACATGCCTACATATTTATAGCTAGGTGCATATGATCGCATAAATGTCACCCAGCAACTAGTTACACTTATCATGTCAAAATTATAGCAACAATAATTCTCAGGCTCATGGTTACAGTCAATTACTGAGAGAATGGTGCTGTCAAAAGTCATAACGACAGCCTTGAATTCTCGTTGGTGTTGGGAATACTACCACGGTGTTTTGGTCAAGCTGTCATTAATTCTTCTCATCAAATAGATTGAATTTACACTCAGTTATCACTCAGTTACATCAAAATTATTGCAACATTGATTCCTCAGGATAAGTTTTTAGTGAGACGATGGTGCTGTTAAAAGTATGAACGACAGTATTGAAGTCTTGGTGGTGTTGGAAGTATTATCACCGTATTTAAATCAAAAATACATCGAAAATATTGCAACAATGGTTCTTAAGGATCATGATTATGATAAACTTATGCTGTTGCGATGGTGTTGTTGAGACTGTGAACAACAGCCTTGCTTTGTTGGTGTTGTCAAGAGCAGTATTGTTGTATTTTAGTCATGTTATGGTTTATAATGATTATGATTTATCAATTTTATCATTCTCTTCGTCAAATGTATAGCATAGCAATAATCATTGAGTAATTGCATCATAGTTATTGAAGTAATGTTCTTCCGGCTCATGATTATGATCATTTTTTGCTGTGACGATGGTGTTGTTGAGAGTGTGAACGACAGCTTTGCATCCTCGGTGGTGTCGAGAGCAGTACCACCGTATTTTAGTCAAGGTTTCACTTATTCTCCTCGACATATGTATTGTATAATAATAGTCGCCCAGCTTCAACCGACGGGAGCCTCGTCTGGTGCTCAAGAATTTTGCGTCGACTAGAAAATAATCAAAGATCAATATATAGCTATGCTGTAACTGATATCTTTATGTAAACGAATATTTCTTGTAAATAAATTTTCATGACAAAACATTTATATCTACTCGTAGTAACGGCTGCACTAATTGTGACTAAATTCATAGTTAAGGGGTTTCGGGATCAAGTAATCAATTCACCAAAAGAAGGTTCAGTAAAATTTAAGTTTTGGGGTGGGGTGAGGGTTTTCGATTTCAAATAAATTTTGGGAGCTGATAAAAATATATTGAAAAAGATCACACACAACTAATTCAAACTAAACTATAGTATACCAAAGACGTATATTTACATTAATTGATACGTATAAAATCAATTTAGTACAAATAAAATGTAATTGTTACACTACACTTGCATAGCTTCAAGGCTGCATGGAAGGTCAGACAGAAAACCATACAGATGATATGATACATAATTTTTTCTCATAATCATAAAATCATTCGTAATTGGTTTTGACCACAACTTGCTCTGCATGGTCAACAACTGCCTGTAGACTTTAAACCGTACTCGTGTACTCGTATTGTTTAAAAATATGTAAATTGTGATTGCTATATATTGTAAAAATATTTTAAAATATTACACTAACATTTACATCCAAAACTATTGTTTGTTTGTTGCCTTTTCATGAATGTACGGCTAAACCGATTTATATGAAATTTAACACACTCATTGCATATGGGACGATAGCATTATAAGCAAATTTTTCTCGAATTATCGATTCGAGAATCGATTTATATGAAATACGACTGAAATGGCTAAACTATTTATTTTAATTGAAATAATATAAAAATTTAATTAATTTTATTGACAGTATCATTTGTGCTTATCGCTCTAATTGAGTTTCTGAACGATCTGGTCTAAGATGTTTAAATTTTGAATTTACTCACTCGCAGCAAAATCAACCTTCCCTGTTAATTTTAGAGTACCAAAACGACGCTTTTCGTGCTGCAGAGGTAAAAACGATATCTTCGGAATGCACTCACCAATAACCGTCATTTGATATCAAACACGATATTTTAATCTTTAATTATCATGTTTATTAACACTCTATGTTGGCTACGCTGCATGCCGCCACCTTGATTTTATGTGATTTCATAGAGTTATACAACGTGGTCTAGCTCGACGCAGCCAGTGATACCTTTTTGTTGCCTTTTTGATTCCAACATGATCAATTTATTTCGACTTTAGACACGAAAAGATTTATATTAAGAATAATCATTGTAATTGAATAATTTACAAAAGTATTAGAGGTGTAGATAACGTGTACATTATGTAGAACGCGCTACAATTTGTAAGTAACAGAATCGATTTATTTAAGTAGAAAAAGTCTATTAATAATTTGACTGAGTAACTGTTAACAGATCTTAAATCTAAATGACATAATGAAATGAAATTAAACATTCAAAAGAAATATACCAGAAAGTACACAACAACATGGGTTTTGTTCAGAGCGGCGCTGGCGCATGATTATGGTTTTCTCTAGACGATACTATGACGTCATTGACTGTGAAAACAACGGCTTTACACCCTGTCCTACGAAACCTGTAGCAGTACCATCTTGTTTTGGTCAGCCCCTCTCCTAAACTTCGTGTCATATGTACCCCAAAGTGGTTGCTCCCGATTTTGATGAGACGTATTCCTCTTTTTGTGTAAACGAATTCTACGTCATCTGTAATAATAATAGTATTAAAGTAAATGTTTCCTTTACTAATACTCACCTTATACTTTAACCTTAATAATATATATATTTAAATCTAAAAAAGTTATTTAATCAGTCAAAATATTCACATGTCAAATACACAAATCTCAAATCAAAAAAAATCAAAATTCACATGTAATTTTTTTTATGTAGTATATATTATACTTTATACTTCAATCATCATCATCGTCTGCCGGGAAACGTCCACTGCTGGACATAGGCCTCCTTCATGGCATGCCTCCCCGCGACCTTAACCAGGTCGGTGGTTTAATATACTTCGGTATACTTTAATAGTTTTATATATTAGTATTAGCATACATAATGAAAATTAACATAATGAAAATCATACTCGTAGAACAATGCTCTAGCAAAAGTGTGAGTCAGATTGAAGACCTGACTTTAAAAAGTTGCAGTTGAAAACATATTTAAGCCAATCCACCTCCATCAAAGTTTCTTGCTAAATTTCTGTTGCCATAATTTCTTGAATAAATAATTGTTAGACTTGTGTGGTAACTATCTAAAAATAGGACATCAAATTGTGATGTCGCTAAATGAGTATCATTAACATATAACTTCACAGTAAATCAAAATTTTCATTTTAAAAACTCTTTTTCGATTATTGCTCAAAGCGCTATCTATGAACCATTAGCTGCGTAACTGCTTTTGTAGGTAACTATAGACACTATAATTTCATATCAAATTTTTAGGTAATTACTTATCAATGCCAGCTATTCTATTTGAAAAGATTATGGCAACAGAAATTTTGTATGGAAGCATTAGGAGAGGGATAACGTTAACCTTACATCCATTTATATCATGATCTTAAAGCAATTTTAATATTATGTAATTTAAAATTATGTTTTTCCGATATATTCCATACATGTGCTGTTAGAACTTGATTTTTGATAAATTTCAGGATTCTAGGGCAAATAGTAACCTATTTATTATTTATATCAATCAATATATTTAATAACTTTCGATAAATGTCAAAGTTACACAATCATATGTCATTCACTAAAGTACTCACACAATATGATTCATACATGATCAATTAATTCGTTCTTAATTCTAAAAAATCATGAATGCTGTAAAACGACTGTACCAGGAGCCATTTTTGAAGATGATTTTAAGGGTTTTGTTGCGCTGTCAAGGTAAATCATCAAAATAATCAGCATTAAAAGCGTATCTTTTTATTGCATAGACTTAGAAGTTTTATTTTTACACAGCTCCAAGGGACTGCAGACTTAAATGTTGTGATACTCATAGCTCCATATAACAGAACCCATTGACTGAGTAAAAGGGTATTGAAAGAGAAACAGACAGGTGTAAAAACAAAGCGATCCTATAAGTGTTCCTGTTCATTTTTGAGGCACGGAACCCTAAAAATAACCTACTTCATAAAAAATTCTTTTACGTTCCCAAAATTATACGCACCGTCAATCATTCCCGGTCAGCAAGCAACCGGGCAAGTGTGACCCGATCAACCCGGATTCTTTTCTAATCTACGAGTAGGTAATTCTAGGTAGATCATAACAGCAAAGTCAGGTGTGTCCCCACCCTAAGAATGATATTTTTTGCAATTGCAATGAATGCAATATTTTATTTTCTGGCTAATTAGAAAAATTTAAATAGAAAAGTCTATAATGAGTATATTTTTAATGATTAAAATTAACAAGCCCAAATACAATACATTTCATCATTTAAGCAATAAACATATTAAAATTCATTCTGGAATTTAGTAAAATAATTTGATGCGCGTCCCAATCCATATAGGGCAGGCTTCATTGAGACATGATATTAAACAGCTGATTTAGTTTAACAGTGATTTAGAGCCTACTAACAAAAGTCAGTACTTAAAATGTAATCTAACCTAACGAATTCTATCATACAATTCTAATCCTATTAAATGAAAATAAAACTCTTTAGTGTCACAGTGTAAATGAATAATGAATATACTCTTGTGAGTTTTCATTATTTTTTCATGCCACAAGCATTGTCAGTATCAATGAGTGCCAATGTCTGATACAAACAACAAGTTAATTAAATTAAAATTAAAAAAACCCGCAATAATAGCTAATAACCACCGCATACACACACACACAGGTTAAAATAACTGTTGTATTCTTATATTATTATAATAATGTTATAATTATGATTTATAATCAATTATGATTATGTTCATTTTTCCGACCTAACACTTCTGTTCCTATGGTGACAACACGCGCGTTGCATCCCACTTTACTGCACTTCCAAGATATCCTGGCGCCATTCTGGTAGTTCTTTGAGAACCTGCCGTTCTTGTAGACAAGATATACTGTACCCTTCAACGATGTCAAGAAATGAGGGGTATCTGTAATATATAAATACAATTTTTGTATGAGTAAATGCATTTGCTTTCACTCGAATAACAAAATCCCAAAAGAAATTGCCTTATTTCGAAAGAAATTTCGTAAGAAATACGGAAATTTCTTTTGGGATTTTGTAAAGAACATCATTTACCATTACGAATACTGATTCTACTATATCTGCACTTAATATTAGTCAAAAAAGGTCAATAAAAATAAGACATGTAAATAAATCCATTTTAATAATCAAAATTTAAAAAAAAACCACCATATTTTTCCCGCTATAGAAAATTGTGTTTCTGATGTCACAGTACAAGTCTAAAGCTCCCGATGGACCGAAAAGCCGCTGGATAAAAGCGGATCGGCCACGGTGGTGAACTATGGGGAAGGCACACGTTCAGTAGTTGGCATTTCAAAGTCATGGATGAACAATCGAGATTCTGGTTGAATGTTAGTAACTAACATGTAATTTATCAAGACAAATTTGTGCCACATTTCACAATAATGGATTTGGACGAAATTTAAGATAATAACACATATTAGTGATAATACGAGTAGTATAAAAATAATGTCATGCATAATATGCATGCTTTATTATAACATATACCTAAACCGCTTTATAACTTTATTTACCATTATAGCTTTACGCAAACGCTCTAGTTGGCCCTAAGATGATGATGATAAATTTGGTTACACAAAACGATGAATGCCGGATTTTCAACAACGGAAACCCTCTCCGAATGCTTCCATACTAAATTTATGTTGCCATAATCTTTTTAAATATAATAGCTGGCTTTGATAAGTAATACAGTTTCGTGAAATCGATGGAACTTTGAACGACAATAAAAAAGTGTGTAAAAATGAAATTGTAATTCAATGTGCAGTTGTATGTAATGATAATCATTTCGCGACATTAATATCTGACGACATATTTTTAGATAATTACTGCAACAGAAATTTAGTATGAAACTTTGATGAAACGGGATCTCGAGCTCTGTTATCGGTTAGGTTAGGTCAGTTGGATACGAGTAGATTATACCGCTGCGTTGCGAAGAGGCATGGTTATGATTATTATTGATCTTGACTATTTCATCCTCAATCATATGTATGAAAGCCTTACAACGCTTATGAGTGGAACACGACCATCTCTTCTTGAATCCTGTTCCATCTTTCAAATAAAAGGTGTATCCGGACAAACAGATCAAGGTTTTCCCACGACATGATTTCACAAATACCGCTGAAATAATACAATACACCGATGAGTAAGATTTCTAAGGCCTAAATCTGAACAGCTACGTCACAGGGAGGCGGGATACATAATAATCACGTCAACAAAGTGGTAGAATAAAATCTTGAAATATTTATTAGGTTGGCTCCCATACACATAACTTTTGGATGAACTTTTTTTTCGTGACTGCCCCATTGAATTGGTATTTAAAAAGTATTAAGGGTCTAAGAACATATACTTTCGATTCAGAGATCTATTAGCGAAATATTAAGCTTTAAAGTGATAGTTTTTATCCGAGTTTAGGGTCTCCCCCGCCTCTATCTGCTAAAATATTGCATCTAAAATTCTGCATTTTTTACAGTAGTAGTATATATACTTAAGTTAAAAGAAAAACTATCACAACTATGTTGGTATAACACAGTAATAGTCGACCAAATTATAAAAAACTAAATTCGTTTAATGTCAAAATATTCACATGTCCAATACAGATACATATTTTAAATTAGATTTGTTAGTAAACTTAGCCTAGATTAATAATAAAATTAAACCTACAACCTAAAGAAACACGTAACCTAACCTAACCTAAGAAATCTCGTGGGTCTGGTCCCGATCCAAAGGTCCCATCACACTTGCTGTATTGCCACGTTGGATGGCAATGGAGATCCTTTGGACCAGGAAAGTTTAAAATATACTTGGGGATGTCGAAATGAAAATGAAAAATACATGTTTATTAAGTCTGTTATTTATGTAAGTATGTTTAATTGTGGAAAAATTTTTCATGAATTTACTTTAACGGGCATCTACGGAACTCTACTGCGCGTGGTCCAACACGCACTTGGCTGTCTATTTTAATTTATCTATGGGAGCTGTTTTCATGAGAATATTGTTACCTGAAACGGTTTGTATTGAAAAACCTGTAATCGCATGCTTGGTTGTTTTCTTCTTCATTTTCATACATATTCACGGGCGGGTGATTATGATTATTATTAATTTTGACAATTAAACCATCAATCGTGTGCACGACTGCCTTGCAGCGCTTATGGTTGTGAGTGGAACACGACCATCTTTTCTTCATTCCATATTGCTGATGGAAACAGAAATTAAATCCACCTACACTCAGCAAGTCTTTCCCACGCTGTGATTTCTGAATTACCACTGAAAAGAAACAAACATTAAAAAGTATATTCTTAAACTGCCTCCGTGACCTAGTTGCTAGGCGCTTGGTCTTACAATCCGGAGTTCTCGGGTTCGATTCTCGGTGGAAGTTTGGTTGGTGGTAGGGCATTTTCTAATGTCTACTGCTTTGGGACTCTATACTGCATGAAGAGCTAAATAAACTCCTAAGTTCTTTAAAATGCCATCATCATCAGCTGGAAAAAATCATATAAAATGTATGTAAAAGTGGTGTTGCATTAATTAACTGAACGGAACACTGGTTACCGCGTTCAAACAGAACTAGAAACCGACTTCAATTGCCCTAAAAGTCTGAAACAAATTTAAGACTTACATGGTTTTCTCATGACCAATGAGAAATGGACCAAATTGAAATGAGACTACTAGGAAAGAACCAGCTTTTAAATAAAAAAAGAATAATTAAAATCGGTTCTCCCAGTCGAAAGTTCTGAGGTAACAAACATTTAAAAAAAGATACATGTCGAATTGTCCTCTTCCTTTTCTTAGGACTTTAGCTCTAAATTAACTTACAACCGTAACATTTTACAAATTATAACCTTTTTATAAGTTTAACAATGTAATTTGAAGGTAAACACGAAAATAAGAGTGAAATACAGTACAATCTTAACAACCGGTCAAGCGCTAGTCGAACCCGGGCAGTGAGAGCGGTGTACCTTGTCAGTAAACTCAGAACGGGTCCGTTTTTATGTTATGTGTAGTAATAAATTATTATTTTTCTTTCAATGACTCAACACAAATTAACATACTGAAGAAATAATTTCTAAAAATCACAGTGAGGAGATTGTGCGTATTTTCGATTTTGATGATTTCGTTGTGAAAAGTTCGAGCGAAGGCCTTGCAGTCTCGGCGGTTGTGGGTAGAGCAGACCCACCAACCCCTGGTGGCTGCGGCCTTCTTGCAGTGGAACTTGTAACCGCCCACTATGATCAGGCACTTGCCCCTCTGAGACCTTACGTATATAGCTGTTATCAAATAGAGCAAGTACTGTTTCAAATGAAGCAAAAATATTTGTAGAAACGAGTACTTAATTTTATACGCATGACAAAAGTTTAAAACTAAATTAATTTTACCAAATTCTTTTGAAATAGGATAGCAGGGTATATGAAATAATTATATACAAACACAGTGGATTGCAATGCGGATAAATTAATATCATTATTGTAGAGGTATTGAGGTAGAAAGTGTAATGTCAGCTACAACAGTGGTTAGGCAGCTAATAGTCCCTAGATAGCATTTCGAACAGTAACAATAATTTTTGGGTATTACATATAATTAATGTAATCCAAAGGCGAGAAATGAAACCAGATCTTTTTCTCTCTTAAATTATGGTCCCAATTAAACGTAGTAAATCGTTATATAGGCCCCTGCAGTACACTAAGTCAGTTGACATCACGAAGCATTGCTTAAACTTTGAACATTAGACAATTCAGCTGTCACGTCCCTCCTTTATTTAAAATATAGGGAAATATTTGTCAACTCAAAATACACCAATTAAACGAGTGCCTTACATTTATTGCTGTTGTGAGTGGAACAGCGCTATATTTTCTTGCATAAGCGTTCACGCAGCGTAACAGGCGGATGGTTATCGTTGTTCCTTATTTTAAAAATTTGATAGTCGATCGTGTCAACGAGTGCCTTACATTGCTTGCTTGTTGTGAGTGGAACAGCGACATCTTTTCTTCAGACACATTGCTTGTGGGTACAAAAGGTATAACCAGCAACATGCAGCAGGTTTCCTCCACGTTGTGATTTTAAAAACATTCATAAAACGACAAAACATTACTTACAACATAAGTTATATTGTTAGTAACCTTACCTGACTTTACCAATATTTGAGTACATAATTCTTAATGCAATACATATTTTGATTTAAAGATTACTGCTTCATTTGGAATCTAACGGTATTGAGTTTATGTGTTTATCATATTATATATTACAGACACACGAGACACACCGAGATAACTCGTATACGCATGAAATTCCATACAATAGACATCAACGCGAGACATATCGAGAAAACTCGTATACGCATGAAATTCCATACAATAGACATCAACGCGAGACATGTCGAGAAAACTCGTATACTTATGAAATTCCATACAATAGACATCAACGCCAGACATGTCGAGAAAACTCGTATACGCATGAAATTCCATACATAGACATCAACGCGAGACATGTCGAGAAAACTCGTATACGCATGAAATTCCATACAATAGACATCAACGCGAGACATGTCGAGAAAATTCGTATACGCATGAAATTCCATACAATAGACATCAACGCGAGACATGTCGAGAAAACTCGTATACGCATGAAATGCCATACAATCGATTGATAAACGGGATAAGGTTAAGGCAAAGATGACGAGTATTGTTTATGTTCACATTATTTATAAACTAAAGAAATTTAGTCATCTGTCAATTCATCAAGTCAATTATTCCAAAATAAGTAAGTTAGGCCATGGGACAAAAGTAGCAAAGAGTGTAGCATAGTTACTGTCCACCATCTTGAAGAATCCATGAATTTGTGGCCGCAGTCCAAATATAAAAAATCAATAGAAGACTTTATGCCTACAAACTAACCTATGTAGGTATTTTGGGAAACTCACCTTTTCTTACATATTGAATCAGCATACGCGTGGTGTTACAGGCGGATGGTCATGGTCGTTCATTATTTTGATGAACGGTTGGGAGATTTAAGCGGGAAAGCGTAACAGACAGACAGAGTTACTTTCGCATTTATAATATTAGTAGGGATTGTGTGTAATTAGTTGATAAGCCTAAATAAATAAATAAATTCATCAGCGTACATGTGGCGTAACAGGCGGATGATTATGGTCGTTCATTATTTTGATGATTTGACCGTCGACCGTGTGAGCGAGTGCCTTACATTGCTTGCTGTTGTGAGTGGAACAGCGCCATCTTTTCTTTAATCCAATTTGCTTGTGGAAACAGAAGGTATAGCCAGCAACATGCAGTAAGATTGTTCCACGTCTCGATTTAAAAAATAATTCTGAAATGACACAACGTTATTTAGATTACATCTTATATTTTTATCAACTATTCGTGACTTAATTTATATTTATTTAATTTGAAATGTAATATTTTTATAAATCGTATACAATGTTACGGTATTAGGTGAATGTACACCGAAAAACCATTACTAGTGTCTATCTTTTTTGCACCTATATTATTAGGTATTAGGCCAGGGAGGCCTGAACGACATTCAGATTGTAGCGCTCGGGAAACAAAAAAGCCGGCAGGGGATTCTAATCTTTAGTTGTACATAATAAATAAAGAAGAAAAACACTTCATGCGGAATGGTGGAATATCAACAATGTCGGGATGTGTTGCGGTTTATATGCAGGTGTAGGCAGTTAAACAATCGGTACTACGATTAAAACTATCCTTTATTTTTAGAGAGAGAAAGATAGGTGTGGTCGCATCCACACTCACACATGTGAACAATTTACAACAGCGATATACACTTACATATCTAATATCTCCTACCCCTAGTTGAAAAGTACATACTGAAAGTACTTTTTATAATTTACAATGGGACGACAACGTTTCTACCTCACTTCCTGATCGGGTTCACGATCCGGCTCGTGGGACTCAGCCTCGTGGGATTCATCCTCTGCTTCCGACACCTCAGGTTGCACCTCGTGGAAATTGTTATCTGCTTCGACGCAAAGATTTATTTGCGATTCCGCCACAGCCTTATAGCAGATAAACGGATGGATAGACGGACAGCTAGCCTTACTAATGCCCTTTGGGAACACCCTAGCTAGGGAACTCTAAACATAAATGATACAAATTAAATGGAATATTAATATGTTAAAATACAACTGTAAAATAACCCTGATGTATTTTCTAACCTATAATGTAGTCCTTTAATTATAATTTGCCACAGCAGGGTGACTATGAACATTGTTTATCTTGACTATCAGGTCTTCAACCGTGTATATGGAAGCCTTGCATCCTCGGTGACTATTAGTTGAACACATCCATCTTGTTTTGAGTCCTGTACGATCTCTCGCATAAAAAGTGAATCCGTTGACTCGTATCAATGTTTTTCCGCGCTGTGACTTCACAAATTCCGCTGAAATAGTAAAAATAACAGCTTTAGTAAGAGAGAGAGGGGTATTTTTGTCCAACTACGGTGAAGCCAAAAGAAGCGTTATAATACGTTCATCGGTGCCCTGATATCTCCTAAACATCGTAATTTGATAAACTCGGCTTCGCCTCGTGCCTATCAACACATCGACCATAATATCTAGCTTACTGTACTTGCATCATAATGTACTAATTACTGTTTTTGCATATTATGCTCTAGTTTATTTGTACAAAAACATTAAAAACGCACTAAACCGGCATGTCTTAACTTGAAATACGAATATGACGTCAATGAAACTTTTAACGTTCTCACTTAGTACAGAAAAGAATGATTACGTGCAAACAAAATACACATAAAAATGTAATTCTAGTATTTATCTTTATATCTTTAATTTATTACTGATTATCTTTAATATATTGACAGCCGAGTGTCTGATGTTTGTCGTACTTTTGCTGTGTGTAGGTACACATACAGTTGTATTAACAAACCAAAGTGTCGAATGTAGTTCCTTCGTACGTATTCAGTGGAACACGAACTCTACATGTTTTGAAGAACACACAAAATTGAGCAATGAAACCCGTTACATTTTCTATTATTTTACTGGTTAAATAAATAAATGAAGTATACAAGCGACGGAAGTTGTACATAGATATAATTATTAACTCAAAATCTAATACATATTTCTACTTATATATTATCCATGTTAATACATTACTACTGTAATAGTATATTGATTGACGTCAAAAAAGTTTTCTCACAAATTGATTATAATTAAACAACTATGTCGTAAACTTTAGCATTAAGTTCTGTAGATAGATATAGTTGTTACGAGTATCGAAATAATTAAAATATTGATTAAATGATGTAAAATTGTAGCAGCAATTACCTAAAGAACGTCACCGAAAAATAGAATCGTATTTTACCTCACAATAGTTAATTTCTATTGTAATTTTTGTACACATTATATTATTAAATTATTACAGTTATTTTGCCCAACTATGCTATTCACACACCCTCCCTTTTTTTCTCACACACACAAAAACACACTCACATATACAACAAATTAATTAACGTTATCCCTATCCTAATGCTTTCATACTAAATTTCTGTTGCCTTAATCTTTAAAAATAGAATAGCTGGCTGTGACAAGTAATTACCTTAAAATAGAAGATGAAATTATAGTGACCGAAATAAATAATCTTAATTTACAACTTTATAGTTAGCTACAAAATAGTTACGCAGCTAATGGTTCATAGATGGCGCTTTGAACAATAATCGAAAACAAGTAAATGCTTTCAAAAAGAACTGGAAACCTACTTCAATTGCCTTCAAAGTCTACTTTTACTAAGGCAAATATAAGATTTATATAGTTTTCTCATGCATGCCGTTTTCAGAACTGGACCAAATTGAAATGAGACCACACGGAAAGGAAAATCACAATCTCATTTCATTTATTCGATACTGACTAAATCGACATCATTTCTTGTGTTCCTTGAAGCTACATAAATATATATTGATGGTAAGGTATAAGACCTCCATCTGTATACTGTGGATATTTCCACAGCTGGCTCCAAGCGTTTCGCTTCTACATTTATCATGCGTACAGCTAAAATATGGAATGCACCACTGGTTTTCGTGTTACCAGATTACTACAATTTAAGAATCTTTAACGAAGAGAAAATAGTCACCTTCTAGACCAACGCGTAACATCGTCGACCTCATCGTCACTTCTCACCTCTCAACCTCAGTGAGATTGAGGTCAAGCGTTGATCTATCATCTATAAAAAATCATACACATCTATTCTTATACAGCCGAGCATTGTTCTATTTCCAAAAAAGTTAATTTAAACGATGTTCTTTCGATATTGTTTACTGCACACTGCGGAATGGTTATGGATATTATTTATTTTAACAATCTCATCATTGAATGTATGTAATACCGATTTACATTGTTTGTTCATGTGAGTAGAGCAGTACCATACTTTCTTCAGACCATCCATTTTCCTACAGTAGAAGGTGTATCCTCCGATCCTTATCAAATCCTTCCCTCGTTGAGACTTCACAAATACGGCTGAAATAACACATAATAAACACTTTAGTTATCAGTTTCATAATGTACATATTATTGAACCATTTTATACAAAATTTAAATGAGGCTAAGTTCTACTCACACAAACTGTTATTACATTTACTTCTTAATTTTTATTTATTGGTTTAGGGATGTATTCCATCTTTTTATAAAAAATCGTTCGTTTCGGTTCGTGACAGAATCCTTAACGGATTTCTGTCTAAGGAAAGTGCTTCGCTTGCGAACTTTACGTTGTAGCCTGCTAGAAGCGCTTTCGAATGGTCTTGACCTGGTGTCGCTTTCGTGTGGTGAAAAAGTAACGAAATAAACACTTTTCAGTTTACATTAAAATATTTGTATTTAATGCATTACTGGTGCAAATCCATCAGTGTATGTGTTTATTGTTTATTTTGATAATCTGGCACCCCACGGTGTACAACACAGCACTGCATCCTTTATTGGAGTGCGTGGAGCAAATCCAACGTCTCTTCATCCCCGAGCATGTTCCCCTGTTGGAAGCGAACCTGTACCCTCCTACACTGATCATAGTTCTGCCGCGCTGTGACAGCACATATTGTACTGAAATAAACGATTCGATTAGTAGTATGGTCCGTTTCAAACAAATACAAATAAATTCAATAAAAAAAAACAGACGAAAATATTATGTACACTACACTAATTCAGACAAACATAGACCCACATCACTTCATCATCATCATCATGTACAGCCTGCGGCAGTCCACTGCTGGACATAGGCCTCCCAGAGTGCGCCACTCAATTTGGTCCTCTGCTCTCCATTACAATTAGCCATTTATTGCTTTATCCCATGTTTCCTTGTTCTAAATCCCATGTTCATCTGATGCAGGTTGCAATCGACACATTCAAAGTTAATGATAGTTAACCATCTGCTCAAAATATTTCCTAATTAAGGTAAGTACAATAGGCAAAACGCATCTAGATGCCACTAAGTGAAAATAAAATAATAAATGAGAATATAACAATATATAATTTAATTTCTCTAAATAAAATATTAACTTTAAGTAATAAAATCGTAGTAAATACAACTGGAAAGCTAAACTGTCGAAGGACTCAGTTCTACCTCTAGATACCAACAACCTATAGACCTTTTTTTCAGCCACGCCTCTTACACAATACTTTAGACATCGATGTTTATAATAGTACATTATGATACAAGTGCAAAAAGTTTCTAATTGCACTCTCGGATTCATTACACCCTCGCCTTCCGTTTGGATTGCAATCCAACCTCGAGTGTAATTACAAAAGCTCACACGTTTAATGTTCTATAATATTGAATTACATTAACACACTCTAATTACCAAAAATATAGGGTTCCAAACATCAAATATACCAGTACCCTTTTTTCGATTATGTATAACCTTTGGTTTGTGAGTGTGTG
Organism: Carcina quercana; assembly: GCA_910589575.2. Taxonomy (NCBI): domain Eukaryota; kingdom Metazoa; phylum Arthropoda; class Insecta; order Lepidoptera; family Depressariidae; genus Carcina; species Carcina quercana. The sequence continues at coordinate 3,430,189 of OU342436.1, forward strand.
TGTGACTCACACTTAGTCGCCATATTAATGATTATGACCAATTTTTATTTTAATTAGTTCACTGCCGATAGTGTACAGTAGCGCTTTGCATCCTTTATGTTTGTTGGTGGAGCAGACCCACCGGGTCTTCTGTCCCCACGCGCTGTGCGAGCTGAACGTGTAGCCTCCGAGGCTGATCATCGGTTTACCACGACGTGACGTCACGAAACACGCTGAAACAACAATTTCACGTAAAGTTCAACGATATACAACTTTTCATGAACATTCATTCGGCAATTACGATTTAAAAACATTTTGGGGTTGTTTTATAATAATTTTCGATAGTAGGAAATATTATGTGTGCCTAACATGTTAATATAGGATTGGGTGTTGCGCAAATGTTTTATAAAATTGATAAATTATAAATTCTGTGCAATTATTTTCGCTAACCTTCAAAGTAAGCTACAATAGCATTTACGCAGCTACTCGTAGATGCCATTAGATATTAAGAGGGTATGCTGTTGTCAAAGCGTCCATACAAACGTAGTCCAGTCATATTTTGAGTATTAAGCTATGAAAATCTATGAAATTTTCAAGACACAATCTAGAAACAAATATCTGTGTCAGTGGTGAGTCAGATTTTCGTTTAAATATATACTTCCAGAGTTACAGGGCGTCAAAATATTGTATTTTTCGGTAATAAAAAGCCCCAACTTTGAACCTGTTTTACAAGAGTATGAATCAATTTAGAACAATTTGGAAAAACCACCGACATCTGAAATTTTATTCATATACTGTATTGAAAAAATGGCTACATAATATACTGTATCCTTCAAATGATCCCTGGACTACGAAACATCCAAATGACGGGTGGATAACTTCGCGTAGTGTATGCTGTCTCACCGTACGCGCTCGGGTAGGATAGGGCTCGGAGAGGGACAGCTACAAAACAATGCAACCTTGAACGCGGCCACGTGGTCTTACCAACATAGCCTCTTAAAACGACACTCAAAATTTGTGCAAAAATGTAAATTAAATTAATGGTTTCCATACAAAAGTTGGTAATTTAATTTTTTGCATTCAAATTAAGCAAACCTTCTGAACCTTTTACAAATTTATAGCAAAACACCAAACATGGCACCGGCAATGCACCACCGCACTAAGAACGCAGCCTTAGAGTAAAAGAACTTATGTTTTAATTAGTATATTTTATCCTCAATAACCTTAATGTGTATGTTTATTGTTAATCATGTATACATCGTCGAGTACGGTGAGGACTCTGGCCGTGCACCCCTTGTTGAGGTGGGTGGAGCACAGCCAGCGCGTGCGAGGCCCGGCAGAGCTGCGCGCGCAGTACGTGTAGTCGCCTGCGCGGAGCAGAGTCTTCCCGCGGCGGGACTTCTCGTACGTCACTGACAAATAAACATTATTATTAACAAACCCCATTGAAATTGTTTACTTGCATACTGTTTACTTTACGAAATAAATGAGTGGACTGTATTTATATCGGAAAACTGATTCTTTATTTATCATTAAATAAACTAACAAGAAAGCATGTGCTCGTCTCAAGATGGCGTTTATAACAGCAGTATAGTAGAAAGGCAATCAATGCTCTTTACGTGGAGTGACGGGACCTTGAAAATAAAAGATTATGTACGTAATAATAAACTCATATTCACAGTATAAATTACTCATAGAAATAAGTCTCCCGCATAAGTTCTTTCGGCAGGTGGATTGTTGATCGATTACAAGTTGTTAATTCATAGAAAGTTGTTTCTGTTATGAAAGTAGATTATCCCGATATAAAGCGGTAAAATATTAAAACTTAATTAACTAAGTTGATAGTGACCGAAAAAAAGGCAATAAAAAGAATTACGTATTTTCTTTATTTTAATTATTTTTCTGTGGATTACAGCGCATGAGAATTTAAAAAAAAATAACCCAATCCAAAATGAATCCTATTTTGAGCCAAGACTGCTTTTTTTCGGCCTCCATGGTTATGTTTATTCCTGGAGGTGACGATAGTGTTGTGTATGGTATAAACCGCAGCTTTGCATCCTTTGCGATTGTGTGTGGAGCAGTTCCAACGAGCTCTGTCCCCTCTAAGGTATTGACGGCAGAAAGTGTACCCCTCAAAGTAGATTAATTTTTTCCCCTGAAGGGACGTAATAAATTCCGCTGAAAAATAAATGAACATTTATTGAAACATGAAATCGCTTATATTATTTTTATGTAATTGTCATTATTATTTTATATAGATACTTCATTTATAGTTTGTCGTTTATTTCATTTAAACATAATTTATGTAGGTTCAGATAAGAAGAGCGGAAACTCCTGGCACAGGTATTGTTATACTAACAAGGAGATTCCAACCTTGTATGCTGCTTTAGATAAGTTTTTAAAGAAATACACAATTTTTTATTTTCATATTGAAAAAATTTATTCCAAAATACATTCTTAACAAAAACCAAACTCGAAATCTTTTCAATACAACATCATGTTGCATAACATTTCGTATTCTTTATGTCAGGTTTCCGCAACTCGACGTCAAATGCCCTTATTTTGCGTGATGGAGTGGTGTGCCTTACTCATGCCACCCCATCTCCAGCAGAAAGCCCAACAACTTATTTGTGTTGTTGAAGGCCTCTGGGAGCGACCTCAGTGTTCTGAGGTATTTTGCCCGTAGTGTTGCTACTCCTCCGCAGTCCAGCAGGACGTGAGCAGCTGTCTCCTCGGCCTTTGGTCCTGTTCTGACAACGGAATCCATGAGAAAACGATATAAATCTTAAATTTGCTTAAGTAAAAGTAGACTTTCAGGGCAATTGCAGTCGGATTTCAGTTCTTTTTGAACGCATTTACTGTGTTTATTTTAATTACTTTATTTTTTTCATTTTTGTTTTATAAGTGCAGTCTTGCCTTTTGTGCGTTTTTAATGATTTTGCACACATAAACAAGACCAATATATTCAAAAATGGAAATGAAATACCTTTTGTTTGCTAATAAAATTACTCACTATAAGTGTACCAGTCCAAGCCAGTGCTCCATACATTCGTGGAACGTGTCCTTTTATATTTTTAACTATAAATTTTTATATAGTTTATTCAAGCATACCTGTTGGGTGGAAGTAATCTTAGCTTGCGACTAGATTACACTCGCAGAACTGTTATGGTTATGTTTCTTTCTAGTGATGACAATGACATCGTCTACGGTATGCACCGCAGCCTTGCAGCCCTTGTGATTGTGCGTGGAGCAGATCCAACGAGCTTTCTTGTCTTTGACGTATTGACGGCAGAAAGTGTACCCGCCGAAGCTGATTAGTCGCTTCCCCTGACGTGACGTCACAAATTCCGCTGAAATATAAATGGACCGTCATTGAAACATATGTCTACGAAACATTAAGTACATTAACGGGATTCCGCTCGCTCAAAGTTTCATACTAAATATCTGTTGCCATAATCTCTTAAAATAGAACAGCTGGCTTTGTACTGGAATTACCTAAAAATAGGACATCGGGTTTTAATGTCGCTAAATGAGTATCATTAACATACAACTTCACAGTGAATCACAATTTTCATTTTACACACTTTTGATTATTATTCTTCAAAGCGCCGTAGCTGACATGAAAGTTGTAAATCTTGATTTATGATAATCTTGATTTATGATATTTATTTAGCGACACTATAATTTCATCTCCTTTTTTAGGTAATTACTTATCAAAGCCAGCTATTGTATTTTAAAAGATTATGTCATCAAATATTTTGTCTGTAAGTATTCGGAAAGGAACCCCGTTAAATACGAAAAGCTTAATCTTAAAGTCAATCGTATGAAAAACGTTAGTCGAAATTTAGTTATATACTTACACAATAATTTTAAAATTTTATATTTATCATAAAATAAAAACATTAAATTTCGTTATTTAAATGTTAAAACTCTGGTAAACCCAACTACTAATTTTGTTTCAGTGCATAAGCGTAACTAAGACGTGTAAATAACACTCACTGTCAGTACAGTAAAGAAAGGACGGTTTAGTGATTGCTTGCTCAGCTGGATGGTTGTCATTTATGGTCAAATCTTTATTACATTTGATGACAACGTAAATAAAAAGGGAAAATTTAATTGTTAAATTTAAATGTCTGTAATCAATGTTTGTTGATTTAAAAAAGAGAACTTTGTTAGAGACCCCGTTTTATTTTACTATAACATATTATGATATTATATCCAAGCTACATTTGAAATTTTCGTGCTGTTTCTCAAACTATGAGGCACTTAAAGAAATAAACAGCCGATGTGAAAATATAATCAGTGATCTCACTTTAAAGTTTCTTATTTTCAACGTAGGCAAGTAATATTTCAAGTAAATACCAGTAACCGACGGACATACCGACGACGAAGTCACAGCATAAGAGTTCCTTTTTGTTAACATTGAGTTGGCATTGGCAATGATGTCACGCGTTTTACAAAATTCAGTGTCATGACATTCACTAACTACCTAGATTATGATTGGACACAATATTAATGGGAGTGATGATTATTTATTCTAACAATTTGATCGTCGATAGTGTAGAGGACGGCATTGCATCCTTTATGATTATGTGTTGAACAGTTCCAGCGCGTCTTGTGCCCCTTAAGTTTTCGCGCGTAGAAAGTGTACCCGTCAACGCAGATCATGGTTTTACCACGACGAGACGTCGTGAAAGACACTGAAAGAATCAAAATGAATCATTTGCGTAGAGCGAAAAACATTGAAATGTGACAAGACAAGGAATAAGTACATTGTTCACCAAGGGAAGAAAGTGGCCGATTAACAACGTGTGTGTAGAATCACGAGGCGCTAGTCGAGTTCCGTAATACACACGAGGTGGCAATCTAACTCTCTCCCAAGTGATACATACTTCACCTACGAGTAAATTAGTCGTTAGAAAATCTTCACTATCACTTCTAGATGTCATTTTGAGTAGCTTGAAATGCTTATTTATTACTTATAAGTATAATACTTATAAGATAAAAAATCTTAATGAAAAATGTCGTTTTTCACACACATTTTCTATGTTCATGATTATTGTAGTAGTATCTAATCGTAAAATTTTATATTTCTATTAAATGTACACGCCTAACTGCCCTACTTTCTTAAATATTTCTCGCTTGACCCAGGACTTTTGTAAGTAATTTCTTAAATTAAGGAAGAAGAAAAAAGCTGTTCCTTTTGTGAATTTTTTTCTGTATTTTGTGTTCTGTTTAGTATTCAGTGTACAATAAATTGTTTTTATAAAAAAATATAAAAAACAAAAGAATGCGTCTCGCGCGTCAGGGTAAATATTAAATTACACATTTAATAAGTTCATACTTTTTATTTAATTAGAAATACAAGAAACAGAAGGCACTAAACAGTAGGTGAAGACAGGAAAAGTAAGACAAAGCGATAATAATAATTGTTGTATATTAATTTTTATCCAAGAACATGTATTAGTACCTATTTTATTTGAATTAAACAGTTGAAATTTTAATTTTTTTTATGTGCCGTGGGACTAGTAAATACCTGGCGTATTATTATTATTAATGTATGATGAATGGATTTTATATCACCTGATGAAACATGTAGAGCACCCAGAAGCCTTCAGTTACCTTTCATACCGGAACACAACAGTGCTATTAGCACTGCTGTTTGGCGACTGACTTAAGTAACATAGCTGTAGCTAGCCAGGTGGACATAGAAAATAACCAACAGAGAACAGTTCGTTTGTGCGTTTGGTAAAAGCTAAGGATTTATTTTATTTCTATGTATTTTATGTGGATACCATCGTTTACATTTAAATTTTTACGTATCAATAATTAACATACTGAAAATCATAAATAAATGCACTATCGAAAACCAACTAAACTTTGCAGCTACATTACATACCCGATGTATGGCTTCCAACTACAAAGTTAAGTTTGTAAACATAAATAAGCTATTTTTACTGTGTTATAATTAAAAAATCCTGGTTTTCAGATTTATTCCTATGGTTATGCTGTAAGACCTAGCTTCTTGCCAAATTTCAGACTTCTAGGTCAACGGAAAATACAGCTATATCTTTTTCTTGCGTTGACCTATAAGTTTTATTTTTTTACAGATCCAAGAGACGGCAGACTCGAGTCATCATCATCATCAGCCAGGAAACTTCCACTGCTGGACATAGGCCTCCGTGATGGTACATCGACCGGTCCCGAGCCACCTGCATCCAGCGACTCCCCGCGACCTTAACTCCACTCGTCGGTTCACCTAGTGGGGGGACGGCCTGGTAGACATTTCCCGGTACGTAGTCGACGGCAGACTTGAGTATATATAGTAGATATTAATTTTAAAATGATATCTCCACGCATTCCTGAGAAAAATGGTCCTGACAGACTGACAACAAAGTGATCCTATAAGGGTTCATTTTTACTTTTGAAGTACGGACCCTAAAAAATGTTGCGCGTGTAATTAGCATAGATTAGATATTAATACTGCATAGTAATTAGCAGCATTTCGATTTATTTCTGACGTGTCATCTAGGTGTACTAAAGAATAACTATATCGATTTTTTTAAAAGATAACGAATTATACTAAACAAGTCTTTATATTATGTATATACAAAAATTTTAAGTAGTTGCGTATAGTATAATTTCCCTTGATTAAATTATTTACTTAAACAACTAAAAAAAATACATAAACATAAACCCGTAACCCATTAACAATACACTAATTTAATTGTTATTATGAGAATGAATAAACAATCATAAACTTAAATTAAGGCCAGTTTATACAAAATCAGATATATTTGATTCAACATTAAACAATCAAACATTACTAGTACAACATTCTTGATTATTGTCTAATGTCTATGGCTCAAAATACGATACAGACTACTTCACACGATCATAAAATATTGCAAAGTAATGGAAATATCGATTGTTTTACAGGTTATATATCCTGTACTCATAAAAAGCCTTTACGAAAATAGGCAACACGAAAACGTATAATATAAAAGTTATACAGTTTTTATCTCAAATTTACTCAGAGGGAAGATGGAGAGTGATTTTCTTACGCGTAGCGCGTATTTTAAAAGCAGGATGGTTTATTGCAATCTTATGCTTGTAAGAGCGAGACGCTCGTATAAACTGGCCTTACTGTGTCTGTCTGTGCCCACCAGAACTTCTACATAAGACACATGATTGTTTAGTCATAAACTTACTTAACAAACATAAAAATATCTTAAAACATTATCTGTCATTTTAGAAAATCAATATTAAGTAATAATTTAATTTCGTAGTAATTTTTATCTGTACTTCTTACACCTACAGATTAAACGATAATATAACATTAAGATAATCTGATCATGGCTATCTGTGTATAAGCGTGGAGACACACCTGTCTTTGCTTTTCTGGTCTACATAGGATGACACAATTGCTGGCGTACTGAGTCAAATAAGGTGTATACAGATATATGGAGTTTGTAAGTAGCTCGCGCCTCTTTCTGACCGGCCAGCACGTTCTCCGCTGGCCGATTGCTTGCTGACCGGGCGTGCTTGACGGTGCGGGTAGACAGGTGTGTCTCGATCGGTACATTTTGCAAATAAGATAAAAATGTTGCTCAACTTTTTCAAAGGCAAGTGCAAGGGCTTGCCTTTCATTTCAACATATGGCGACGATATGATGACGATATGGCCATACGATAAAGAAGCCTGCTTGATCACTCGCGTGCTCACCAACAAGCCTTAAGGCACGTCACTGTGGCATTGGCTACTTGTTGGCTATTGTACTTTCGTTACGGGATCACATAAGTGCTTAAGTATTATTCGCACGAGTAACGTTTCATACAAAAATTTTAACTATAATATTTTAAAATAGGATAGCTGGCTTTGTACAGTAACTGCATTAAAATAGGACATTGACAATTATCATTTTTAGACACTGTTTTGATTATTGTCCAAAACGCAATCTACTTAGGGGTCATTACCTGCGCATGAAAGACTGTAGCTAATATTTGAGTTGTGCGTGCGCTACCGAAATTAATTTCTTTAAAATCCGCCATCTTATCAAAGCCAGCCAGCCAGCCTAACAAAATACATTTTGATGGAAGAATTCTAAGAAATCTGATCTTTGGCAGCAGACTTACATCATGGTCGCTACCCATATTAAACGACAGTGCTGTACCTCAACCTTCAGATTGTCAGACTGTGTAGCTAGGCCACGGAAGGTTTAGTATATTTTTGAGTTTTGGAGGGAAGATGGTTGTGGTTGTTGTTCAGTTTGACGATGTGGTTTAGGAATGTGTGTACGAGGGCGCGACAACGTCTGGAGCCGCCGTGCGTCGAGCAGAGCCATCTAGTTCTGTGTCCAGACACTATGTGGGCGTAGAACGTGTAGCCATTGACGAGGAGCAGGGTGGTGCCGCGGCGCGATTGGACGAACTCCGCTGAAACAATGCAATGGTCATTAGATCTTACAGCCACTTATTAGTTCCTTAATTATCTCTTTATTTTCTAGTAGAATGTAATATCTATAGATGTGGATTTTGCTGACGAGAATTGGAAAGGTCAGCATTTATTACAAGTACTAATTAATCAGTGATGATTGCATCCTATCAAAACTCGGCGAAACCCTCATACATTACCTTAGTTCAGAATGAAGAATAAATACCATCGATGAGGCGTTTTCAGATACGATCAGTTGAGTACGTAAAGTTGTCTAAAGAAGGCGTGGAAGATGTAGAAATTAATCTGCCATAAAACATCATGGCAGTCCACACACCCCAAAAAAGGTATTGTTAACATTTTTGACAGATTTGCTTACAGAGTAGTTATAAACTCTTTGTTACTCTCTCGGAGCCTGCAGAGATTATAGCAAGAGATGTTTGTGCATTGCTCACTGATACCCATCAGTGACTCCCTTATAGGTGTAAATATATAGAATAAGCCCTACGGGATTGTCTTGCCGGAAGGATAAAAATCCCTATAAAAACCAGATTTAAAAAAATGACTGTAGGCTATAACGGCTTTGCATCAAAGAATTTAGTACATGAACTCCTTGCTTCGAATTCATAGTAAAAAATATACATTTGACAGCTACATTTTACCATGACGTTGCCATCTATCCATAAATGAAGAACTATTTAAAAAAACAGTTACAATTTTTATCCTTTATTCATTCATACCGCATTACTAACACATAACTAAAACAAGATGCAACGGGAATATACATATATTAAAAACTTTTCATGAAAACTTAGGCAGAGTGGTTGTGTTCATTCCTGAATTTGATGATTTCTTCGTCAACGGTGTGTATGACGGCTGGACACCCCTTGCTGTTGTGAGTGGAGCACACCCATCTACTCTTGCATCCTCTCACTGTCTTCAGGCAGAATTTGATAAGCGATTTTCCTCGTCGAGATTGTATGACTGTCACTAAAATGAATTCGAATGTTACATTAAATCGATCGAGTTGTGCGGGTGGGATACTACGAGTATATATGTACGTTTTGATTTACAAGAAATTACAGCATATGAGATATAAATATACTTCACCAGAAAAGTCGAAACACCTTGCAAGTTTATGTTTTGTAAGGATTATTAGAAAAAACCTATGAAAATTTAATTTGAATTTAGAACATTAACATTAGGATTGGAATACCTCATATTTTTCACTATTAAACGACATTTGACATATATTCCTAAATATACACATTTTTCTGATAATCCTTACAAAACATAAACTTGCAATAAGTTGCGATTTTTCTGATGAGAATTATAATTAATAGATAGACACATATTTCAGTGAAATGCGAATTTTTATATGAAAGCTTTGTACTTACCGCGAAAGGTAGGTCTCTCTATATTGAAAAAAGTGTAAAATCAAAGATAAATATGATAACTAATTATAACATTAATTTATTTAAAGTTTAACATAACATACATTTTTGCTATTTATAAATACCGTCTAAAATACGTCAGATCTAAATCTGAATTTGGGACACAGTCGATTTACCCTAAACCAAAACGTGACCGGTACCTCTAGTGTGAGTTTTAGCCGATACTGTCGCGTTAGCGATTACGTCAGATTTGTATGTAGAATCACAGTTTCGTAAACGTGCCGCTAGAGGCGCTGCACAATTCTTCATTCAAATCTGACGTAACACAAACGCGATAGTATCGGTTAAAACTCACAGTAGATGAGTATCCGAAATGAAACAAATTCCAAAGTAAGACTCAAGGTAGCGTCAAGTCGGATCATGAAACTAGCTTGTAAATTTAACGGCTTCGTCATGTGATATATACATAGTTTTACTAACTTCACAACATCTTAATTTCTTAGTAATAAAGTTATAATCCCTAAGAATAACTAACGATTGAAATCTGATAATAAATTTAAAAAAATTAAGAGTCCTGGAGGACCTGGGACCAGGAGAACTGAGGACAGGGCAGTGCGGTCCCAAGGTGGTGAAGGCCTGGCTAACCATGGTTGTGCCCCCCATGAGCAGCGATGACTACGTTTTCGTTCGTCTGCAGGACCATCGGGCAGTTCCGTCTTTTCTTCTTGGAGCAGTACCACCGGCGTAATGTGCTCTTCTTCGAGTAATTCTTGTGGCACCAGAACGTAAACCCTTCGAATAACAGTATATGGTTCCCTTTCGCAGTTGGTATGAATTCGGCTGCTGAAACAAAAATGGTATTAATATCTGAGACGCTTCTGGTATATTTTGTTTTATGGGTTATTTAACTTTTTTGATCCTATCACAGTTGTATAATTGAGAAGCAAAATAAAACACAATTAAATTTTTGGCTTCAGTTTAAGCAATACTTGAAACTGCTTGAAGGATATAAATAAGACTCGCAAAATTTATCAATGACAAATCATAAATTTTATTTATTATCAAAGTAGTGCAAAATGAAATCACCATAAGAAATTTGGGTGTTATCTTAGTAATTAATTTAAATTTAGTGGAAAAGGAAAAGACGATAGAAACCGAAATGAAACATTTATAAGGATTAATTTATTTAAATATCTAAAACATATTAAACAGAATAACATTTATTAATTTGTCAGATAGAAATGGATGTACAGAAAATAGTACTTTAATTTCCCGCATCCTAAACGCTTTTTGCAGAGACATACTCGTAAGCCAATAACATTAATTTAACGACATTATTCACTACCCTTTCCGTTAAAAAAATACCATTTCCCCACAAAATTAAGTACCAATACTAAGAGACAAAAAGTGTTCGTCAACTAATTACACGTATCTTGCAACCTCAGATAATAAACTCGTTACAACATCCACACTAAACTATGAACCTTTATTACTAGCTACAAATGTTGGTAAAATAAATTTCATCATCATCAACAGCCTATACATGTCCCCACTGCAGGGGCTCAGGCCTACTCTTCTACAGAGAGTGTTTGGGCCATAGTCCACCACGCGGGCCCAGTGCGGATTGGCGGACTTCACATGCCTGTTCAAGACATGCAGGTTTCCTCACGATGTTTTCCTTCACCGTTAAGCACTCGGATAATGTACTTGAATTGAAAAACAACTCATAGGTAAACGGCTGGATTCGAACCCGGAACCCTCAGATTGAGAGTCCCGCGCCTTATCCATTGCGCCACCGACGCTTCGACGAAAATAAATTTAATACGTATATAATCTAAATCTAAATTACGAAATTTAATCAAAAGTTACAAATAACGTATCTAATATTTACAATCTTAAAAATATATAATTTATATATTTTTGTTTTCATGATTACATTTGACCACAATCTGATCTAAACAGACGATGTGGTAGAAAATTCTGCACTTGCCTAAATAGGCTACATATTCATGAAAACACGGGGAATTACAATAACCTGATGAATATATATGGTTCGTGTGACGCGATGGAATGTCAAATAAGAATGAAACCCCTGTTAGTCTGGTTATACAATATAGCGCACTCTCTCCGAAATGTACCCCTTTAATGGATGCCTATTTTTCTCCAGTCGTCGCGCTCGGCTTTCACTAGTGAGTTGCCACTAGTGAGCTTTGCAGCTGAACACTTAACGGAAAGTCCATCATTTCAAAACTGGATGCAAAACAAGTATGAATACCTCGTTACACGCTGTCAACTATTAAACTGCCTGACTATGGGAAGTATAGCCAATTTCTTATCTGAAGATAGAGGGGTCAATGTAGTGACCGAATGACCGGTTGGAACTAATCTCATTGCTAACAGTTCAAAGTGGTCAGTCTGTGACGTCTACAGGAAGTAAGACGGAATTGACTTCTTTGGGCAGATTCCTTTCTATTTACCAGTCGTCCCTTGGTATTCCAGATGGGCGTCTATAATCTTGTTAAACAAACATGAACCACGTGAGAGTCACTATGGGTCCTCCCGCAGCTCGCACACCGGAGGAGGCCAGCGCAGGTATGGCGTGCGACGCACATAGAACCCTCCTTGAGCACGCGTGTAGACGGCCGGTGGGTGGTTGTGTTCTAAATGGGCATCGATGATCTTGGTCTGGGCGGCGTCAGTGAGGATCCGAGCCTTGCATCTTTTGTCGCTGTGTGTAGAGCAACGCATCCTGATAGTGCCGTTCCTGTTGGAGGTCACGTAGCGGTATGTGAAGTTGTTGTGCAGTACGAGCGGCTTGTCGCTGCGCGAGCGCACGAACTTCAGCTCTGCAAAAGACGAGAACTGGTGTCAATACAGCTCGTTTTTCTAGATTCATTTCCCAGGTGTCATGTGAGAATAAGACTGGCTTCTCATATGCAAAACGTTGTACAACAATGATTAAATAAATACAAAAATATATTCACAGCAGGATTTATTACATATTAAATGATAAAAGTATAAATACCCACAATTATACTTTATATAATTCTATTGTATTTTGATTAAAATAAGAACAAACACTTAAATTTAATACATTTAGAACATTATACACATATAAATTATCTTTACATATAAATATTTTGCACTATATAGTGATTTTATATTAAAGAACACCTCAATTATATTCTTCTTCGTGGTAGAAGCACAAAATTAATGTAGTGCCACGACTGTAAATTTATTTGAAAAGCGGCGGCGGCGGTACTGGCAGGTACGGCGTGCGTCGGACGTAGAAGCCGCCCTCGGAGCAGGCATATACCCCCGGGGGGTGGTTGTGTGTGAGGTTTGCCGCCAGGATGCGGGTCTGTAGAGCGTCGGTGAGCATGCGCGCGCGGCAGCCGCGGTCGTTGTGCGTGGAGCAGCGCATGCGCACCGTGCCGTTCTTGTTGTACTGCACCAAGCAGTACGTGTAGTTGTTGTGCAGCACCAGGTGGCGCCCGCCCCGCGACCGAACAAACTTCAGCACTGCAACGGGAACTACGTTAATTTCCATTTTGTTCAGATAATACAAACCCGTATCCAACGCATCCGTTTCGTATCGGAGCGTTTCTACTTTTATTTATCCTATAAACACTTCTTCTCAAGATTTCGGATCCGATTACGAATCAATATCCTTACGGGCACAGAATAATCATACAAACAGGTATAGTTTAATTAGCACATTCCACTTGAAACTGGATATTAATAGTATGGAAAATATGACATAATACACAGATACTTTTATTGATTTCATTGAATATATCTATATAGATAAAGCTACAGAAGGTGACGAACTTATCACTAAGAAATGAATAAAGCCTTAGACTAGGTTAGATTCGGTCTAGATACTCGTATCGTTCGGATTGCATACAAATTGTACGTATCTGAAAATGAGATTTTGTACTGATAGCGATCGGACGTATCTGGGAGTAAGGCTAATACTGACTAAATATAATTCGCGTCATCAATGTCTTTCAATCTCATTCTTTGAAATATACAAACTCAGAATAGCAGAATTTTTTTAGATCAGAAATAATTTAAAGTAGCATGAAGTGTCCTTAAGCTATGTTTTACAACATCTACACTCATACGCTAACATCTACATGTTGCTATAAAAAGAAGTCATATTGGCAATATTCGGATACCAAATCTAAAATATCCGAACAGGTTTCTAATGACATTTTAAAATGCTGTTTATTGCTAGTTCCTTATAGAAAATGTTATGTACTTAGAAGAATAACTTGCATAGTGTAATGCGATAATTCAGTCACAAATTGACATTTAGTTGGCCGTATTCAGCAAAGAGGTCACACAAACAGAACTATGTCTTACCGACTTAAACGATTTCTGCTGACTAAAACGTATGTTGCCAATGGAACTTCTTTTTAACAATACGCTACACGACTATATCATGATTATACATTTATTAAAAGACAAAATCTTATATAATGGCATATTTTTGTTTCATATTACTTAAAATTTACTATGCAAGTCGACAGAAGCATTTAACGAATGAAATGAAAATTTATTTGCAATAAATATGGTGCTTACAAGGTGGAAGGTGTTTCTCTTGAAGGAAGTTCTCACATTTAACCCGAGTCGGGCATGCAAATGTTGCGAATTGCTTTTAACTTTTTACAATTTCAACTTTATTAATTTAACTTTACTTACAATGTCAAAAGAAAGAAATCTCAAAATTAGAATTATCAACATTAAAAAAGTCAAAAAATAATATATCAAAAAATGACAGCAATTTTATAAACGTTATTTTTATTTAACCATGTCATTAATTTTCACTTAAACAATTCAAGTGTATCTGTAATTCATAAGTATCTTTTTAAAAAGACGATGAGTTATTACTTGGCATTAATGATGACTTTAAGTAGTGATAAGGCCCTGGGTTCGATTGACAGACAAATGAAGTACCTTACCTTTGCTACTTGAATACAATTATTATAGCAAGGACTGTTTGCTTGATAGGAGATTGAAGTAACATAAGAAGTTACCATCATATACTCATACTGAATTACTTAGAAAAATATAGAAAAGTATTACGAACCACACTGAATCAGGCGAATTACTCCAGGATTTGTTTCGTTTCCGATTTCAATTGACATCCTACATTCAGACTCAATTTCGATGGGACATAACTGAAAGCGTTGATAGTAAAACGTACTCGTATTTTGACGTCTACAGAATTCATTTCAGATTATCATTCAAAATAGTCGGAAAATTTAAATGAATGCAATTAAATATACACAGACAAGTCTTAAAGAGCTCCCTTGCGTTGTATATTTAATGTATATCTATATTGCTAACGGATATTTTAGGAACTAAAACTTGCAATACTAAAACCTATAACCTGTACCTTTGGTACAGACCGCTGTCCGTTACTGACAAAGTTTGGGTACATAGTACGTAGGTACCGACGTTGCCAGTGATGGACGAGACTATTACAGCCCCCGGTTATAAGCGCATATATTATCGATTACGTCGTTCGTTGTAAATAATATAACCTAAAGTACCTGCTCTTATGCTAGTGTCACAGACTATTACTAAAGCCAACTTCATCATTTATTTTTCTCGGTATTCAAGGGTTAATTAACTACCTTCTTGATCCTAGGACTGTGAGTATGTGTTCCAATAAGTTCGTACAAATTCCCATTGTTCATCTTAGCGCGGGCTTTGCAGTTCTTCATTCTCCGTTTAGAACAATGCCAGATAGTGTGTTTGGTGATGTCCCTGTAGTTGGTATTGTATGTGTCCATGCCGATGCGCAGGAGGTACTTCCCCGAACGAGTGGGTATCAGTTGTACATCTGGAAGAAGATCACGCGAATTTATTATTGTCCAAAAAGAACGGGATAGTGTATATACCTCATATTTTGTTTTCATGAGCATAAAACATTTTTAAAAACGCTATTTCTTATGTATTTCAATTGAATGGACATTTTCGAGTGATTTTTACTGGTGTTTTATGTCGAATTTAGTTTATCTTAAAAATGGTGTCACCATAAGAATTAATAAATATAATACTACCCCTACTATTGCATTTTCGATAGTATTTTGTGTGTGTAAAAACACACACAAATGTTTTTTTTATTAAGTCGATAACATAAAATGTCATTTTATGTACGTAGTACTGTATTAATTCTGTGACCACGTTAAAAATGCGAGTGAGCGCCGAACACATATGCTTTCTTGTCTATCAACTTGGCTTTCGCGCGGCATTGTTTCTGCACTCTCTTGGAGCAGTACCACATGGAGCGGCGGTTGTCAGAGTTGCTGGAGAACGTGTGCCTGCCCACGCGCAGCAAGACGCGGCCGGTTCCCGTGCGCAGCGGGATCAGCGCATACTCTGCAACACATGTAGTTGGTTCATTCTTTTAACGGGAATCCGCTAATATGCCATACAAAAGTTCTTTTGCCATAATCTTTTAAAGTAGAATATCTGGCTTTGATTAGTAATTTCCTAGAAATAGGAGTTTGAATTAGAGTGTCGCGAAGTGAATATCATTAACGTACTTTATTGTCAGCTACAATAGCCGTTACGCCGCTGATGGAACTTAGACGGGCGTTTTGAACAATAACCAAATATAGTGGTGTGTGTGTGTGTGTGTCATATTGTTGTTACGGTTTTTGTATCATGAGTTTGCACATGACATTGATACTTATTGATACAAACCGGAACGCAACACTGCTATTAACAGTGATGTTAGGCAGCAGACTTACGTAACATGGTGGTAGCTAACGCGATGGACACCGAAAATGACCTACCACCAACCAAACTGAGTACTGATAGGTACCCCACTGGGAATCGAACCTCGGAATTGTGAGTACAAAAGTATAACAACTAGGCTACAGAGTCGGTTAACTATATCTTTCAATTTAAGGTTCGTCTTTTTCAAGAAGTTCCCATGTAATACTGAGGTAAGATGAAATCTGAATGTAGGCAAAGATTTAGCTTGTCTGGTAGCCTCGGGAAGGGAGTTCCACAACCTAACGCTTCACGCGGTAAAATAGTCAGTTTAGAAGCTGCTGAAACTAGTGAAAGCTAAAAGTTCAGACGGGAAATTTTTATATTTATTTTAGTATTTAAATAATCTAGTGCTAATCCATTTTAACAACACTATATTTTTATATACTCCCCTCTGCTAGTACAAATATACTGAGGTGGGGGGTGGCGGTGATCTAAATTATTTTTAATCATTTCCATGTTCTCATTGATAAGCAGCCTCGCTTTGCATCCTTTATAAGAGTGAGTGGAGCACCGCCATGTTGAATTTTTATTGGCGAACTTTCTCTGCAGACTGTATGTGTATTGTTTAAACATGAGAAGAGAGCTCCCTGTCCTGGACCGGATGAACCGTATACCTGGTAACAAACACTTTTTCAGTATCATTTGCTTGATCAACTTACGCGAAGTTTAACTTACATGAAGTGTCGGTGGCGCAGTGGATAAGGCATGGACTCTCAATCTGAGGGTTCCGGGTTCGAATCCAGCCATGTACTTATGAGTTATTTTTCAATTCAAATACATTTTCCGATTGCTTAACGGTGAAGGAAAACATCGTGAGAAAACCTGCATGTCTTAAACAGGCATGTGAAAAACAGTTTATTTCTTCAAAAACTTAATCTCTAACAGTATAAAAAGTTGGAATTTCCTTTTAAGCATAACAATACTTGTTTCAGAAGATTCTACTCCTCTTTAATCTCAATATGACTCAAAACCAATATCATAGAATCAAAGCTACATAGTAAACAAATGTATCTAAAATAACTTCTACTCGCCATTTCATCTTCGTAACAGAGTGCAGAGGTAACAAACAAAGCCATTTTCGCGTCCAAACAATTACTAGTGTATTGGAGCACTGCTGCTTCTGTACTTCAAAACATCTTGCCAGTTCCTTACAAAAAAATTGGATACAAGTCGTATTTCTTTTTTACATTTAAATATAATATAAATTCACTTTAATTTGCATTGCATTTTTATATTATTCCTCTTAAATTTATTATCTGTTACCCGGGGTATATAAAATAAATAGCAGCTTGTTTCAAGACACTTTTGATCGTATCGGATGCACACTCGTAACTGAAGAAAAAACCCACGCTGCTGTGGTAAATATTGATTTAAAAATTTCCTAGTCAAATACGACTTTATAAGTGTAGAACTCATTTTAATTGTAGAAGATTAATATCAAGTGTTATTTTAAGTACATTATATTTTTACACAATCTCCACTTCTAGTAAAAAAATATTTTGGCGGCGCGTGTATGTGCTCCAGATTATATTTAATAATTTCCATGCTCTCGCTGAGTGTCAGCCTCGCTTTGCATCCTTTATGAGAGTGAGTCGAGCACCGCCATGTTGAATTTTTATTGGCGAACTTTTTTTCTTGTCTATATGTGTATTGTTTTAACATAAGAAGAGACTTGCCAGATCTGGACTGGATGAAGCGTATACCTGATAAAAACAACAGAATTTTTTTCAATATAATTTTTATTTATGTAATTAGCTAACAGCGCTGGGTCATTATTAGCTGGAGGACGTTAAGGTAAAGTTCAGGCAATTGAGTAAATGACTAAAAAAATATTATGCTCTCATTCGAGAGACCGTATGAAAAGATAAATAGTCATAAAAATGAATACAACTAAACTTTTCCTAATATAACAAGTCTAAAAGTGATTCTAGTCAAGCGGTGCAAAAGTGCTCCATACAAATCGGTACATAGGCGTGACGTAACGGCTAAGCGTTGAAGTTGAAAATGTATGAAATTTTTAATGAGATAACTCGTAAAACAATATTTTTATGTGACAACGCCCTTGCTAAAAAAACCTTGACAGAGTAATGAAAAAACGAAATCTCATACAAACAATTTAATTCGATTAAGTGGGTTTTTCGATTTTTGCAGCCTTCATTGTACAATCAAGTAAAAATAAATAAATAATATAGATATTTACATTTTACAGTAGTTAATAATGACTTTTATGGTTCAAATACAATTGAACCCCAATCTGATCTGGTGTCATCCAGCCTTGACAAGCATCACTACATTCTACTATGACTTGTATTAAGAATTTAATTTCCAGAGTCGTTGAATGAATAGTAAATCGGCACCATCAATGCTAATTTGTGCCATCGTCGTGTGAATCATCACTTACCAACATCGAGGCTAAACGTCTATTTTAAAAAAATATGTAAGGTATATAAAACAAGGTATTTATTTGGTTAGAACTATGTATGGAAATACTATTATATGAAACTAAATGCTACTAGTAACACATATTTTAAAACTAACTCAAAACTTAATTCAATGAGATGTTGTAAAGAGCGATTGAACGTCAGAGTCAAGAGAAATCGAATCTCAACGATAAAGTCAAAGAATTTTTGTATCTATACAACATTTTGCTAGCGTCTTCGTTTGCGTGACAGAGTGAAGAAGTAACAAACACACTTCAGCATACAAATTATTAGTGTGTTACATCACAGAAGTACTTGACAGTTACTCGAGATTATTGAAAATTTGGCACAAATAATTTTTTTTTAGTTTTTCCCTTTAAATCCATTGTAATCCCAGTGTAATTTTAACTTTTCTTCGATTCTTCTTTTTGAATTCAGGAGTTTTTTCGTTGTTTATATAAAATGTTTAATGCAAACTGAATTGAATCACTATTTGTTAGGAAATGTCTATAAGCTGTAATTTATGGATCCAACTTGCGATTCACAAAACACAACTTATTATACTTTTATGTACTCTCCGCTAGCACACACGTATCTTGGCGGTGGATGACAATGATCCTCGATAGCTCTCAGTATTTCCATATCCTCGCGCACTGTCAGCCTGCCTTTGCATCCTCTAAGCGTCGAGCACCGCCATGTTGAGTTCTTATTTTTATACGTTTTTTCTTGGGAATAGGTATATAGTTTGTACATGATAAGGACTTTTCCTCTCCTAGACCGGATTAGGTGCACACCTGAAAAAAAATCTCGTGGTAATATTACTTCAGTCTTTAAATTAACAAACAAAGTTAGGCTAGGAATTTCATCTTACTGAGGCCTCCCTCCGCATTTTCCAAGAGGGGTTTTCCCACAATAATAACTCTTCACACTAGGTTTAGTGATATTGTTAACTCCTATTTTATATACGCTTATATAAAATGTAGTAAAATTTCAACAGCTTAAAAAGAAAGGGTTTTATTCAATCAGTCACAGGCCGGACGATTCAAACAATTAAATGTCGTGATATCGGTTTTGATTCCCATACATCAAACGGATGACGCTTGTTTACACTCGCATGTGTGAGTGTGTACGCGCGCGCCATATTACCGATCCTTGAGCGGGTCACGTTCTTGCGGGGAGAGCTGAGGTATTGCGGATCGTGGGAGGCGGTAAAAGTCCGTTTTGTACGTAGTACTATAACTGTGTGATTCAGTGTAACTTGCCAAACAATGAGAAGATATTTTGTTATGTAACAATCCCAAGTTTGTTGGCTTTTGCCCCGTAGGTCAACTATTACCTAGGGCCATAAAGAAATCAAGAGCTAGGTGAGGACAGTTCATATACTAAATAGTTCTTACTACTCTTATCGCTTTCGTGATAGGTATTACAAAACAGAAACTGAGATTTGAAGACTATAGGTATTAAACTAAATGATAAGTGTAGCCATAAACAAAATGTTTTTTTATTTCATGTTGTAGAAGCAGTAATTATTGATCGCCAAAACCAAAACGTGTAATTAAATCTTAACATAAAGTACTCTGGTAATAAATTTTATTTAAATAACATCACTCTTGATAAATTAAGTAGCAGTAAATAGAGTCGCTTACACACTTCTCGAAAGATATTAGATCATAATTTCAACGATTAATTGACTCCACTTCCACTATCTGTGACCAACTACAGTCAAGAGAAAACACCGCTCAAAATAAGATAACAACAAAAAGTTGACATAACTATTTGCAGTATTCTTTTTTTACATCAAAGAAGCATGGGATCACTCGTGATATTACAGTGCTATTAAGAGAGCTATGGTCAGACTGTATCAACACATTAAACAAATACATAAAATAAATTAGTAGAACTAGACATACAGATCGACGAGCCAGTCAAGCGACTCTGTATTTGCATTTTTTATACCATAGGATAAGCCATAGTTAAGCAGTAGCAATCTCGCAATGGATGACGATAATGGTGTCAAGGACACAGTTTACATAAATATTTACAACAGATTTTTTAAATGCATATGATGGTAAATGACTCTGAGGCCGAGTTGGATACAGAAACCTGTCCCTATGATTCCCTACCACCAACTAAACCTAGTACTGATAAGTACCTCCGCCGGGAATCAAACCAGGGATAACCTGATGGTGAGTCCAACGTTGCAACTAGGATACGGATGAGGGTAAAATAAGATGACGCTGCTTCACTTCTGAAGTTTCCTTTCATGACAACTTCGAGCCAGAGCAAAGGCCATAGACTGATCTATTCTAAAGTTGAACATACACGTCAATCAATCTAAACAGCTAAAGATATTGTGTTACAAATACAATGGTCAATTTAAATAGATATTACACTAATTCAATACATCCTAACATACTCCCCACTCGTAGAGAACATATATCGAGGCGGTGGGTGTATATGGTTCAAATTAGTTCTAATTATTTCCATGTTTCTATTGACTGACAGCTTCGCTTTGCATCCTTTATGAGTGTCGATGGAGCAACGCCACGTTGAGCTGTTACTGTGCTTTCTTTGTTCAAAGTATGTGTAATTTTGGTACACTAATAGTAGCTTCCCTCTCTTCGATCGGATGAATCTCATACCTAGAACATAAAATTGAAAATAAGTTATTTATGCAACTGTTGTACAATAAGGGGTATTAAAACACGAATTTGGGTTTAATAGTAATGGTGATAATAGTATCACAAGAGTGTTTTAATACCTAATTATGTACAGTTGCATAGAAGACTTTATCTACGCCCATGACATGAATCCTCTATAAAATATTATGAAATTATAGAGTGTTGTACAACGTCGTAAGAACTATATGTAAATTTTGTTAAATATAAAAATAGCGCTTTTCCGCCGGGAAACGCCCACTGCTGGACGCAAGCAATTGATCAAAGATATATAATCTGAGGTACAAGTACCTTTATATAGATTATTCTTGTCGATACTGGATAATCATCACTTTAAGGACAGCATTTAGTGTATTGAAAAGAGATGACAATATGAACATTTGCACGTCTTTTTAACCCAAGGCATCCCAAGGCACCGGCTTTTGACAACTGAAATGTATGTTAGTTAAACTGAAGGTTAACTAATGCAGTAATAAAGAATATGTATATTTATCTCATTCTGTCTAATGCCAATTCTAAGATGTTAGAAAGGCTAAAATATAGTTATTGGAATCCTATTTCATATAATCCATCTATGACATGCTATATTAATGGATTTGATAATAATGACGTTGTAAAACAAGCAAATTCCAGTGTATTTTACGATGACATCGTCTGTATTGACTCAAAAATTTATTCCTTAGGTTTAAGACATTTATTTCACAAAAACAACAACGAATAACAATTCACTTTTATTGCAAAACATCAGTTACCAGTAGGTAGTATTGGATATTCTAATATAACAAATAGTTAAGTACAGAGGACCGACGTATAAATAAAAATTTATCTACTGAGAGAAACACACAAATTTACAATAATTATCATGATTTGTCTAAGCTAGCAGTCGGATTGCATATTACGCTGTTTTACATAACAACCGCTAGCTGTTTACGAAAGTAGAATGAAACTAGTCGTTTTTTTAATTTCAAGAATTTTAATTTATTTATAATTGATCATAGTCTCCTCAAACCAAACGCTTATTGGAACTGCAGATAAACTATTCTTCAAAACGTCTAAACATGGTTACCAGTTTTATGAAATACTACGCAATGGTAATCCAGACAAACATTGTAGGTACAGTGCTGCATAACGGGTCTGCTTCGTAAAACAGACAGAAAGAGAAAGGGAGAGAAGAGAGATTAATATAGTGTTATGTAATTTACGGGTATCTTAAATAGTGTCAACGTGCAACTTAAAATTCAATGTATAAAATATAACATTATTTTAAGGCTTATATTAAGTATTATACCATAGTCTATATGTTAAAAAATAACGCAATAAAATTATTTTCTAATGCAATTCAAAGTACAGTAGGAGTATTTTATAAACCCGATGTTAATTTAAGTCACAACACCCATACATAAACTAGCCGTATAATACAATACAAAAACCCTTTATTGTACATCAAAAGAAATATAACAGTAGAGGCTCTGTTTAATAATGACCTTCCATATGTTTAATGGATGAAGAATACTTTTAGCCAACCACTCGCTGTATATTTTTAACGTAATAAACTTGATATTAAATACTTTCCATCCACTCAACAGATGGTTGAATTTCGTTCTTAAACGTATCTTAAACCATAAGAACTAGAAATAAAATAAAAAAGACTTGTCGGAAAATACAATACATTGGCGAAAATGCCTTTATGCTTTTATATTTTTACATCTGCAAATCGTTGTTTTTTTAAATAAATTATATAATTTTTTAATTACATAATTTGTGACCTTAATAATGATGGAGCATAATATGACAAACACATTACAGATATCTATGTACTGTGTTCCGACAAACACTTTAAATTCTAACATATTCTCCAGTTGGAGTGACAACAAAATGAGGTGGGTCATGGTTATGTTCTAAACATGATTTTATAACGTCCAGGTTTTCATTTATTGTCATCCTCGCTTTGCATCCTTTGTTGTTATGAGTCGAGCACCGCCATGTTGACTTCTTACTTATGCAGAAACTTTGCTGGGAGTAAGTGTATTGCTTGTACATTAAAAGTGTTTTCCCTTTCAGGGACCGGATCAAATGTATACCTGGATAAACAAAGTTCATTAGCAAAACGAATGAATGGTCAAATTATTGAAGCTTTCGTGAGACATAATCAACTTTATTAGAGACAAGGGAAGGGACCTGCCTACTTAGAAACCAGTGTTATTGAACGCGACGCAGAATAAAAACAATAGTACTGACGATCATCATTGTAATGTAAATTATGTGAGCTTTCAAACACCAACAGTGACATAAACACTTCGGTCTCACCATGTTTATCATCACTGGCGCCCCTCACACCCCATGTCTTTCGTTTCTTCATCATCTGAAATCCGAAGTTAAAACAGATTTCGATCGGACGTTTTTCACGCCCAGGCGCGCATTGAGAGACAGAAAATGGAATGCCACCGCGAACTCATTTAAAGAAGAATGCATCCATTATGATGAAAGATCTCCAATAGAACTAATAGGTAGTAGGTGCCCTCACCGATTCGACGAGAGTTAGCCATTATAACAGCGAATTAATGGTTTATTAAATTTGAAAGTTGGTCCCTATGTCTGGGTTTCAAAGTGAGTGTCGTAGAAATCAATGTAAGAATAATTTTATGAGGGCTGAAAGTAGAGTCCACAAAATCTGTTATGATTCTGTCCAAAAGACGATTGAACCATCTCAAACAGTTTACATCGGCATATTTAAAAAATGAAGACCTAAAAACGGAAAAGGTCGGTGGGTGGTTAATGAATTAATACAAAAATACAGTAAATTATTCTACTTACAAAATCATGTTTGCTAAAATAAAATATTTTATTACTCTTCTCAATCCAACATTAAATTATAATAAGTATTAACCAAAATGTATCAGATGAAAATTATTCACACTGTCACACCTCACTCACACTTTAGTACTGAAGGGAAACAAAACATTTCAAATTTCTAAACATTAATCAGTGTGGTGTAATATTATTCTTAGTCTGAATTTACATCCAAATTACCTACCACATATTACACTTAAATCACAAGGCACCACAAAGTCTTCAAATTTTAACATATTGTCCAGAGTGATCAACAACGTAACGAGGTGGATCGTGGGTATGATATAAACTAGATCTGATTATTTCCATGTCTCCGTTTATTGTCAGCCTCGCTTTGCATCCTTTGCTGTGTCTTGTCGAGCACCGCCATGTTGAGTTCTTATTAACGCCCTCACATTCCTGGGAGTAAGTGTATTGCTTGTACATTAAAAGTGTTTTCCCCTTTTGCGACTGGATTTTACATAAACCTGGGAAAAAACAAACAATTTATTACCAAAACAAATATTTGCTTTCATAAATTTTAATGGGCTTTAGGGTAAGATTTCTTGCTTTATTTCGGTGAGGGAGATAGTAATGTCAACTCTTGTACCGCTGAAATCTTACTGAGATCACTATTGGCGAGTTAATTGTCCATTTGTGGCTTATCCCACATGCAAAGCTCGTTCTACTTAGACATCTATGATCGAGGTGTAATGCACTTTTTCGCCAAATAAAGAATCAGATTTCAAATGTTACTTTTTGTTTATTGTATAAAATATTCACAAATATTGATTTTAACATTCTTCGTAACAAAATATTAATCCGGAACACAGCGATCGTTTAGAAGGATAATGTAACTGATTTGAATATTATATGTTCCTGTAGCCGACTAACTTGATAATTCTAATAAATGACAATTGCAGCAGGTATTTATTTTAAAATAATCTACTGCGAACCGTTCGTAAAAAATTGAAAAAGTATAATGTTAAATTTAATTATACATTAAAAATATTTTTTATATTAAAAGTGTATACTGAATGTGCGACTACGGTTCACATAATTTAACATAGAATTTTGATGTAATATTATGCAACAAGTTTGACTAATGTTACAAGTAAAATTAATTTTTTTATTAAAAAGTACGAAATCGTTTACTGAACTTACTTTTAAAAATTTAAAATAGCATTTCGAAGTTACGAAATCGAAATAAAATAAAATCGTCTATATTTATTTATTTCTGAAAAGCTAATGTTGACGTCTTTCATGCCGATGACATGTATGCCGTTGTCACAGCTTACCTAGTATTTGTAAGAAAAACCAGCTAAGTGCGAGTTGGACACGCGCATGGAAGGTTCCGTACCATTATTTAAAACCAAATATAAAAACGAGCAATAATCATGTTGTACGGGAGCACCCTTAAACATTTGTTTTAGTCTGTTTTTTAGTATTTGTTTTATTTGTTATATCGACAACAGAAATACATCATCTGTGAAAATTTCAACAGTCTAAGTATCACGGTTAATGAGATACAGACTGGTGACAGACAGACAGGCGGAATGACGGACAGCGAAGTCTTAGTAATACGGTCTCGTTTTTTACCCTCTGGGTACGAAACCCTAAAAAAAGGCACCACGTTTTCTCGATACTTTTTCAGTAGCATAGAAGTGAGCATACGCTTTGTGTGGGAGCGTAACCGCAGGCTTACAAAAATAATTAGACTATTCTTATCTCCTAAACTAGACGTGATCAATTTCGTAGGAGTTAGGATTCACTTTCATGTATTCTCCATTATTATCGCATATATACACCGGAGGTGGATGAAGATGGACTAAGTTACGATTATAAATTTCCATTTTGTCATTTAGTCTTAGCCTAGCCTTGCAGCCTTTGTTATTATGAGTCGAGCACCGCCATGTTGAATCCGTTTTACTTTTACTGTATTGTTTTTCTTGGTAGTAGGTGTATTTCTTGTACATCAAGAGAGCCTTTCCTCTCATTGAACGGATCCAGTGCAAACCTAGAAAACAGGCTATTGATAAAAGAACTAGGCATCTCGCTGTGTGACGTCATAGCGAAGTACTACGCGCAGTTGAATTAGGCGATCTCCATCAAAGTATGATCAAAGTTTCATACTAAATTTCTGTTGCCATAATCTATTAAAACATAATAGCTGGATTTGTGTAGTAACTATCTAAAAATAGGACATCAGATTGTGAAGTCGCGAAATGAGTATCATTAACAACTTTACAGTGAATCACAATTTTCATTTTAAACACTTTTTTTCGATTATTGTTCAAAGCGCCATTGTAGCCGTTGTATTGAAAATAATTCACGCTGTCACATCTCACTCCCACTCTAGTCTAGAGGAAAACAAATATTTCGAATTTCACAATAAAAATTTGATGGAATTTAGTATTATTCTTATAATGCAATAAACTGATTAAAACAATCAAATTACCTACCGGATATACTTATAATCTATTTCAATAGCACTCAGTTAATTGACAAGGCATCACAAAGTTTTCACACTTTAACATATTGTCCAGTCTTGGTGAGAACGTAACGAGGTGGATCGTGGGTATGACATAAACTAGATCTGATTATTTCCATGTCTTCGTTTACTGTCATCCTCGCTTTGCATCCTTTGTTGTTATGGCTCGAGCACCGCCATGTTGAGCTCCTATTGACGCCCTCGCTTTCCTGGGAGTAAGTGTATTGCTTGTACATTAAAAGTGTTTTCCCTTTTTGTGACTGGATTTTACACAAACCTGGAAAAAAAATCAATTTATTAACAAAACAAATATTTGCTTTCATAAATTTTAATGGGCTTTAGGGTAAGATTTCTTGCTTTATTTCGGTGAGGGAGATAGTAGTGTCAACTCTTGTACCGCTGAAATCTTACTGAGATCACTATTGGCGAGTTAATTGTCCATTTGTGGCTTATCCCACATGCAAAGCTCGTTCTACTTAGACATCTATGATCGAGGTGTAATGCACTTTTTCGCCAAATAAAGAATCAGATTTCAAATGTTACTTTTTGTTTATTGCATAAAATAACAACATTCACAAACATTGAGTTTAACATCCTTCGTACAGAAATATTAATCAGCAACATAGCGATTATTTAAGAGGAAAGTTGATATAACTTATTTGAACATTATATTTTCCTGCAGCCAAATAACTTACCAATTATAATAAATCATTGTATTATTACATTAATTCTACTTGACAATTGTAATAGGTGTTTGTTAATATACGACGAACTGAATAAAATTGAAAAAGCATAATATTACATTAAATTGTACATTTAAAAAATTATGTGTATGAAATGTATACTACGGTTCATCGAATTTAATAAAGAGTTTTGATGTAATATTACTCAACAAGTTTGACTAATGTTATGTGTAATTTTTTTAAATAAATTGTACGAAGTCGTTTTCTGAAAATATTTAAAAAGTTTCAAATAGCATTTAGCTAGTACGAAATTGAAACTTTTAAGAATGGATGGGTGTCGCGAGTGCACCCGGACTTTTCGCTTTGATAATGACTGGAAAATGTGCTTTAATTGTACCACCATTTTGCTGCTGGTGTCAATTTTGAAACAACTTAAGAGGCCATAGAGCGACAGTGGCGCCCGCATTCGCTCTTTTCTACATTTCTCCGCAATTTTACAATAATTTCAAAAACCAAGCCGGACTTTCATTCCAGCAATGAAATTTATGATTTATCGATACATTATGTATTCATGTTGTCTCCACTGCACTTTCCTACAGAGAGTGTATGGGACATAGTCCACCACGCAGATCCAGTGCGGTTTGGCAGACATTACACACACCTTTGAATTTCTTCTCAGGAGTGTGAAGGTTTCCTCGCGATGTTTTTTTCACCGAACAGCCAACGGTAATGATTTTATCATTATTACATAAATACCAAACAACAATTGAAACTCCTAGTACGAGCCAAAATCGAACCCAGACCTCGACTGTTCAAGGGCAGACGCTCTACCCAACCGAGCTACCACGGCTTTTTAATCACAAGTTTATACGTAGTAAAAGAAGTGAACAAGCATGAAAACTTTACACAAGTTGCAAATTATCAAATTCTAACATATTCTCCACCGCTAGTACAAACATACTGGGGCGGCGCGTGGGAGTGTTCCAAGAAAGCTTTCACTATCTTCATGTCCTCGTTTAGTGTCAGCCTCGCCTTGCATCCTTTGTGACTATGAGTTGAGCACCGCCATCTGGAATTTTTTGTACCAAAACCTTTTTCTTTAAAGTATGTGTAATGTTCGTACATTATAAGGTTATTTCCTTTCTTCGACCGGATCAA
Organism: Carcina quercana; assembly: GCA_910589575.2. Taxonomy (NCBI): domain Eukaryota; kingdom Metazoa; phylum Arthropoda; class Insecta; order Lepidoptera; family Depressariidae; genus Carcina; species Carcina quercana. Next base: position 3,459,049 of record OU342436.1, read on the forward strand.
ACATAAGCCTGAAAAAAAACAGTTATTCGATATTTCAATAAGTAACTTAAAAGTATTTATTCTATTGCCAACTAAAGTATAACTAATGTCGTACTATGCTGTATAATAATCCAAATAAGTCCAAAAGATCTAGAAATCAGCTTCAATTGCCCTAAAAGTCCCTTTTTTTTTTCATTTAATTCATCTCCTAAAATGTTTACCCTTAGAGGAAGAATTATTATATTTGCTTTTTGTTGATTTTCTCAAAAACCGCTTAATCAATTTCAATGAAATTTATATGGGACCACCTCTGAAGTATGCTCTATCTAACAAAAAACAACATCAACATCGATTCACAATTAGATTAGATTAGATTAGATTAGATTATTTATTTCATTGTACCAATGTCAAGATTACAAAAAAATATATATAAAAATGTCAGAGTGTACAATGATCGTCAAAAATATTTAAAATGTCAAAAATTATATAAAATAAATGTCAAACAGTAAATTTAATGTCAAAAGAAATAATAAAATAAATCTATAATATTATAGATACTCAAAATTTATCCAGTATAAAATCTTTTACATTGTAGTATTCTTTATCCAACAAAAGGTTTTTTAGTCGTCGATAAAACGTTTCGTCATTTGTTTCACCTTTTAGATCGCTGGGTAGACGCTCGTAATACGTGGGTCCGATCACTCGCGGGTTTTTAGTGGCGAGATTTGTGCGCCGCGGTACCACCGCTAGCCGGCCCGCGCTACGCAGCTCTCGACCACCCCCCGCCCCGCCACCCGTGCGACGGGCAAATGACGTTTGGTTGCGTCGGACGTAAGAGATTACCTCGAACAAATATAGGGACGACAATGTCATAATATGGTGGGTCGAGAAGAGTGTGCGACATGACTCTCTAGGTTTTAATCCTATCAATGTTCTGAGCGCACGCTTTTGAAGGACGAAAACGCGACCGGAATCCGTCGAATTACCCCATAACATGACTCCATATGAGAGTAGGGATTGAAAGTAGGCAAAATATGTTTGCCTCAGCACAGCACTAGACACTAACGGGCGTAATTTTCTAAGAGCATAGGCTGCACTTCCAAGCTTTTCACACAGTGATTGAATATGTAACTTCCAGCTCACATTTGAGTCGAGAGTGAATCCCAAGAACTTGCACTCGTGACAAAATGGAACCGGAGAATCAATGCTCAGTGGTTTCTCGATGGGGCGGCCGGAGAAGAGCATTACATTTGACTTGGTTGCGTTCAGTACTAGGCCGTTTGATGAAAACCAATCGCACAGTTGTTCATAAGTTCTTCTTATTTTTATATTGAGCTGCTCATATGTTTTAGCACTTAATATGACTGTGGTATCGTCTGCAAACAATACCACCAATCCGTCTGTGATGAACCGGGGGAGATCGTTTATGAAGGTCAAGAACAGGGTGTTCCCTAAGGCAGACCCTTGAGGAATGCCAACCTGGACTTCACCTGCTTGTGACCTGTACTTTTTCCCGTCAGAAACGATCTCCACGGTCTGTTTTCGGTTCGTCATAAATGAGTTCAGTAGTTGATGAGCTTTACCCTTTATTCCGTAGAAACTCAACTTATCTAAGAGTATCTTGTTTTCGATAACATCAAACGCTTTCGTTAAGTCACAAAATATCCCGGCAGTCTTATATTTGTCATCTACACTGGTGATAATGGAATCTATTATTTGGTGCGCTGCTGCTGTGGTGGATTTATGTTTCCTATATGCGTATTGTCTGTCCGTTAGTAAGTCGTTGGATTCTAAGTGTTCCATTAGACTGGTCGACACCACAGATTCAATTATTTTTGAAATATTTGGAACGATCGTAATGGGCCGGTGACTGTCCACTTGTGACTTATCGCCTTTTCCTTTATATACTGGACACACCCGAGTGCTTTTTAAGGCATCTGGGTATAGTCCAGTAGCAAACATGTCGTTGATCAGTATTACTAGTACGTCTGCTATAGCGGGCCATACGGACAGCAGTATGTTCACTGAGATGTCGTAGACGTCTAAAGTACTGGCTGTGTGAAGCATGCGTTTTAAAACTTTACTTATAGTGTCGCGTGTGACGCTCGGCAAAATGAAGTCTGGTGGGTCTATGCCAGGCGAGTTTTTAATGAGGTACTGGATAGCTTTCTCTTTATTACTTTGCAATGGTAAATGTTTAGTTGCTGTGAGGAAATGTGTATTGAATCTATCCGGTATATTTTTCGCATTTACTAAGGAACCTTTTTCTAACAAGCACATGTTTTGGGAACGACTTTTCGCAGATATTTCGTCATTTACTATACGCCACATTTCTCTGGAAAAGTTTTTCGCGGATTTAAGCTTTTCGTCTGTGTACTTACGGCGATCGCGTAAGCTTATAGACTTTATTAATTCCGAGTAATATTTGACACAGTCGTTTATGATTACATCATTTGGATATTGATGTTTCATTTCGCAAAATCGATCGAATTTATGAATATAGTTAGCTAGTTCATCACTTAGCCAAGGAGTGTTATTTTTCTTTTTTAATAACAACTTTTTAATGGGGAAATGAATATCTAAATAATACGTCAATACTCTAATTAGAGTGCTAAATTTGTCATTTATGTCAACGTCGTCTTTATATACAAAACTCCAATTATATTTTGTTATGTCAATATAAAATGCGTGTATGGAATCCTCGTTAAAAATCCGTCGCTCGACGAACCTATTTACTGATCTGCCAGCATGTGAGGAGTTAATAAGGAACATTTGTGCGTTGTGATCACTTATCGGCGTGCGGAGCGGTGCGGCCGAGACGGCACCGTCCGCCTCATCATGCGCGACGATCCCGCAATCCAAGGAAGTGCTACAGTCCCCAGCGACACGCGTTGCAAAGTTCACTATGTTCGTTGAGTTATATGAACTCAACAAATCATTTACATGTCGTTTGTTACTGTTATTTGTTAGATAATCCACGTTTATATCTCCGACTAAAATATACCTTTTGTTTTCGTCTATTATTTTGGACAGAAGTGATTCCAATATATTTACAAATGTTTGGAATTCGCCGTTTCCTGTTCTATACATTCCTATTACGATTAAATTCATTTTAATTAATTCTATAGCAGTGAATTCACAGTGATACTCAACGGACAGACTCTGTAGGTCGGCTCGTTGTTTATATAACAACCCGTTTCGAGCGAACATAGCAACGCCGCCGTGTTGGATGCGCGTGCGACAGTATGAATTGGCGAGCTCGTACCCACATAATCTGACGCGCTGAATCTCGCCGTACCGACACCACGTCTCCGTGCAGAATTGGTGGAGTTATCACGTAACATACATACAAAAACACATACAGTCAATTTGAGGACCTCCTCCTTTTTTGAAGTTGGTTGAAAAGAATTATTACAATATGTCAATTAAAGTTTACGTGATTCCGAGGTATATTAGAAATTCCTGGACATCAGTTGAGATGATAATAGATTAAGCATAAATTCAAACCGTGTTTTTAAAATATTCGCATGCCTATAAAGGTGGAATGTAAAATACTCAAAATTTTTACTGTCATTATATATATGTGCGATGAAAATATGCTTGTCTTTATTTAATACGGATATATGATCATGTAAACAGATAAACACAAAATGGAAGTACTATAAAGAAAAACCTATATTAATAAAATGGAAGTGAATTTAAAGAATAAGTATTTCATTGGTAGCATCCTTTAATTCCTAGTTGAACATTACACAAACTTTTGTAATTTAATCCTATAGGGTTCTTATGAATTTTATGAATCAATCACAAATTAACCCCTTAACGGGTTTGTATTGAAGTCAACACTTGCGTAATGAATTTACAAAACGGTGAAAGGCGCAAACAAGGGTTGCTAATAACAACAACAATTTCCTTTAGAAGAAAATAATTAAACAGATATTGCACAATAAAATAAATTAACATTACTGAATCATTCCAACTAACTAGTTAAATAAATAATGCAGGCTATCAAATATTTTACAATTACTGACAATCACATAACAACAATAACAACCATCATATCTATAGAGTTGAAGGTTGTGTCGACGGTAAAAGTTTCATACTAAATTTCTTTTACCGTAAACTTTTAAAATAGGATAGCTGGTCTTGTGAAGTAATATATAAAATAGTACATCGGATTGTGATGTCGAGAAATGATTATCATTAACATTCTACTTCATAGTGAATCACTATTTTATTTTTTATACCTCTACACTATTTTTTATTACTCTTAAAACGTCATCTAGGGACCTTTAGCTGCATAACGGCTATTGTAGCTGACAATAAAGTAACACGTAAAATATATTCATTAGTTACCGAAGGCAGCAATTCTATTTTAAAAGATTATCACAAAAGAAATTTTGTATAGAAGCATTCTGAACGAATTCCCGTTAAAGATATGACGCCACATTTCATTTGTACGCTGGAAGTCAGAACACAGCGCTTTTGTATCTGGCAATCGTTACATTTTGATATTATTCCATTCAACTATACCCCTACAAAAGGTACAAAGAATCAAAGTTTATAATATTCTCCACTGCTACTACAAACATATTGAGGCGGTGGATGACAGTGATCTACGCATGTTGTAATCAGTTCCATGTTCTCATTGAGCTTCAGTCTCGCCTTGCATCGTTTGTGATGGTGAGTAGAACACCGCCATGTTGAACTCTTGTTACCATACCCTCTTTCTTTAAAGTATGTGTATTGCTCGTACATTATAAGTGTATTTCCTCTTTTCGACCGGACCAAATGAAATCCTGAAAAAAAAACTGTTATTAGCTAGCTCTGTTGTTAATAATCTAATGAATATGAAATTACTCTATAGTCAAAGAAAAATATAGGCCAATGTGTCAAGTTTCAGACGATGTAGGGAGTTGGTCGGCGTCATTACAAGATCTCCAGCAAAATCCACGGCGCGGGAGTCGTACAAAGTGCCAATGGAGCTTCTCTTTTTAACCTACCTCAAAAAAGGAGGTTCTCAATTCAACGGGTATTTTTTAAATGTTTGTTACATCAGACCTTTTGACTGCGTGAACCGATTTTGATGATCCTTATTTATTTGAAAGCTGGTGCTTCCCGTAGGGTCCCATTTCAATTTGGCCCAGTCCTGACATTGGAATCCATGAGAAAACGATAATTAACGAAATCTTAAATTTAAGTCATTTTGACTCACCGTTGCGAAGTGAAGGAAGAACAAATAAAAGCACACGCAAACAAAATCTTGTTTTATTGTTTTGGTACTTATAATATTGGTAAGGATTAATTAATATTATTCTAACTTAAATGACACCTATCTCCAAAGTGAGACTTCTCCAGTGCAATCCGCTTTAAATGCTTCCATACTTGTTGCCATAATCTTTAAACTAGAGTTTTAAAGAGAGGCTTTGATAAGTAATTACCTAAAAATCGGAGATGGAATCATAGTGTCACGTAATGAATATCATTATCATCCAGTACTTCCTAGGGAATCAAAATTTGTATTTTTGCCCACTATTTTTCGATTATTGTTCAAATCGCCATCCAGTCTGACGCAACTTAGTTCCAAAGTATTTAAATTTTGGGGGGATGAAACATGGCAAAGCATCAAAGGCGCTACTAGCGCTCTGTTGGCGCCACTGTCCCTACATTATTCCTGGTAGAGAATGGATGTTGATTTTGCCCCGTTTGAGATTTGCAGTATGGAGTCCAGTCTCTTATTACGTAGTATACGCATATAACATACTCTGGCGCCATCTACGGACCATTAGATGCGTAACGGCTTATTGTAGCTAACAATAAAGTTGCAAGTTGGGTGGCTTTAAGGTAAAATAGCATCAAGCATTTTAAAAACCATGCATATACTTTATTCTTAAACCCTAAGAAAGACGCCATCTTTAATAACAGACGAACAGGATTTATGATTGTGGTTAGTATCAGTTCTAATGATTAATCTACTCTCGTTATTAGTTACTATCAGCCTGGCCTTGCAATGACTTCTGGTGCAGCTCCATCGGGCCGAAGCTCCGAAGCTTCTGTGAAGGTAGAAGGAGAACCCATCCAGCACGGCGATCTCTTTTCCATTGATGTTACGCAGCCACTGTACTGGAAATAAAATACCTCCTTAGTTTGCGGTCGCGTTTGTACAAATACATGCTTAAGACGAGGCAGGACTCAAAAATATCTGACCGTAGCAAGACAGTGATAGCACTTCACCTGTTCTCACTGCGGAAGTAAGAAAGGTGTAATGCAATGATGCCTGAAGTAAAGTAACGGAAGCGACAAAACATTTAAACATAATATAAAGAAGTCTCAATTTATTAAGCTTATTCCTAAAATAAATCCATTCAAGTTAAAAGCTTGTACACCTAGACAATAACATCTACATGGAAATTCAAAGAGAGAACATATTTAAACAAACGACGAAAATCAAATCTCAAATCCAAAAAAAGTTTAATTCTCTTCGTTGAAGCTTTATTAATTTTAAACAATGTTTTCTGATCTTAATGCAAGACGCACTAAGCACAATCTTGTTGTATAACTTCGGAAAGTATAGACTGCAAGTGTGTTATATACTCAGTGGCTATGGTATATTCACTATCTTTAGTATTTGTATTAGAATTATCACACAATAAGTAAATTAGCATAGTTTCATAGATACCAAAATTAATGTTACGGCGTATAGCCGCGGTGCACCTACACCTAGCCCCAACCGGCGACAACGAGGTGTAGTCGGACGCATTAGACTAAAAATTAAACTAGCCTTCATCATATCGTCTACAACTGTATATAGCGTGGATAAAAAGGGTACACCTAAGTTTTACTAATTGCTACAAGCTACACATACTTGAAGTCGGCTAAAATTAGATGTAGGCGTACTTCGCTCTTTAGTCGTAACATATACATTATACATTCATCCAAAATCAACAAATAAGAAAACAATTGATGCCAGATGAATGCGAAGTCATTATTCATGAAGCAAATACGTGAGTAACACATTTAACTATTACTTTATTATTCAAACAATACATTTAAACTATAAATACAACTGCTGTTATTGTTGCTACTTATATTCTTTTTTCAAATGCCATTTCCAAAAGAGTCTTACTTGACTTCTAGGACACATAGTCATTTTTACGTTCTCTACGTTCGTACACTCGCTTTGAGGGAATTCGGCCCTTTTTAATACACTGAGCAACCTGGTCTCTATCAATACAAATTCAGCTGCCAAATTGATGACAGTTATTGTTTAAAGTGATAAGGTTGCTTACTTTGTCAGAATACACCCTCAACGCAACCACCGCAACCGTATGACAAGTCGACATGGTAATCGGGATATGAAGTGAGGCGTGACGTCCCCCTCCTCCTGCCTCACCCGCAGCGGTCCCATTCAGATAAACGTACGAGTAGACATGATGTAAATCTTAAACGCTAAACAATTTTATTATTATTACTTACGAGTATGAAGTACCAGTTACATAATTTTTGTTGGATTCCATACAAATATTTGTCAGATTCTCTGTGATTATATCAACTTACTCATCAACCTCATTCTCAGCATATCCTAGATGAAAATCAGAGTCGTGCATCAGATCATCTGTTTCATTGTGAAGTCCTGCCGACGGAGAGTTGCACAGTCCTCGTCGATGCGGCTTATCTTGGAGACAGTATCCGATGTTAGCGGCATGGAAGTGCTCGGTCCGAGACGATATGAAGTTGTAGTCCTGGTCTAGGACTACCCGCGCGTTGCATCCCTTGTTGTGGTGCGATGAGCACTTCCAATGGCTCGTAGCTTTGTACTGCTTCTCCAGACAATACGTGTAGTTTTCCACCACCAGCATACGCTTCCCTCGCTGCGATATCACGAAGGTTAACACTGCCCAAATGAGAAGGGTTTAGTTAGAAAATGAAATGATGTTTTGTTTATATTTTTATCTACCGACAATTGCAGATGTCATTTAAGAGTGAAATCTCTTGATAGTGATATTTTGAACTTAAAAGGAAATTGAAACCTTGTATTCATTGTATGTTGAAGTAAATTTTTTAATTTTTTTTCTACTTCATATTTTGTATTAGCTGCTCTATCACCCCAAGACCTCAAGCCCACTTTTTAAATAATAATACACCTTTGAGCGCTGAGCCACGTCATTAACAACATTTTTTATTTTTAATCTAAACTGTAAGGTCTTGCTGAAAGATATTGTCGTACTAACAAAATAAATCAGAGCACGATTAAAACTTTGCATGCGTCAAAAGCATCACAAGCATCACGTGTTTTTTTGGTAACAAACGTTACCACGGGTAAGCTACGGAGCAACAAGATTTGATACCGTTTGTTACTAAGGGTGATCACCTGGTGGTAAAGAATGAGAACAAAAATATTTAATTATTTAGGTAAATCAAATCACAAAAATTAAAAAATTAAGTTTATTTTTGCAAATACACATTTTTACATGTTTTATATTAGGTTCACTTGCACATTCCGTCACACACAAACATTTTCACATTCTCATCACACAAAAACTTTATCGTTTCTGTTCTGTTTCCTTCTTCTATTAAATTAGTAATAAGTAGATGAAACTGTTACATCAAAATTTGTTAATTAAAATTTATTAGTTATCATATTAAAAATACATACATGAAAATTTATTCATATAATGTCGTTATAATGTATTTAAAATAAAACTACGAAGAGCAGGGCCTCCTGACATAAGTAATTAGTACTTAAGAGGAGGTCCTGAAAGTATTGTATACATTCTTATCCTTTTAAGAGAAATAAACAACTTTATTTTTATTTTATATATAACTATCTATCTAAAATCTAGCAAGTCAATTTAAAGCTACTTCTAAACGTTGTAGCGGTTTTTTTATATGAATGATGTCTACCTATTTATACATTAATTGTTATGTTTATGAAATAAAACAGACTTGTGTCGAAAAAAACAACTAATAACGAGATATTTACGATAGATAATGTCGCCTTGAGAACATTTTGCTCTGACTGTGAAACATAGCAGTTTTGCGCAACGATAAGGTTCAAAATTAGTTCTTATTAAATGTTGGTATCAAGAATAGGTGGCACAAACGTAAAAAATATAACAAATATTGTAACAGAAGAGCTTAGGAGATCGGTTGCTATGAAACTGTACTTCGTCCCAGGGTTTCATATACGTGATTTTTTTTGTACTTCTCAAAGATTTTGCATTACTTCATGATTACCTGGTTAAAAAACCGAGTCTCGGGTACAAATTTAAATTCTCATGTAAATCCCATTGTGTATAATAAACTTGGGCGGTAAGTGATCGTGTTCGTGATGGACACCTATAACGTTCCTTTTCATGTCAGTGACTACTTTAGATTTACAGAGGCGTCCCGAAGTGCACATCCAATAAGTGGTGCGAGCGTTCTTCCGCTTGCAGAAAAACGTGTAGTCGTTTATAATTAATATCTCCTTGCCTCTCTTATTAAAAGTGAACGTAGCTGAAACAAATAAAAGATTTTTAAATCTGATGACAATGAGGACACACAATTACACGGAATATTGACACGAAACTATTGTAACTTCCTTCATCACACTACATAAAAACCATCAAGGGTGAATGTGACGTAAAAAACTGGATACTTATTTTTGTACTCGAGTGTACATTCGAATTCTCTGTTTGTTCCCCTTGACAAAAAGATCTTGGTGTAGCGTAGGGTACTATCTAAACGTCATTTTACTTGAATTTATTCGTTTATTTGTTCCCTGAAACGAAATCAACGTACTAATACAACGGTTGCAGTCTTGTTTCCTCATTTGGAGAATTATGTGTGCGAAAGCAAGATAGGCTTACAGACGCAGGTGTATACAATATTAAATTTTACCTTACTCAATCGCATACATGTTGAATTCTCATGTAAGTACCAGATTAATAATAATTGGATTTATTTATATCGGGGGTAGTCCGCTATTATCGCCAAGCATTATTGTGCTGGTGAGTGTGTCGTGGTGGTACTGGCCATTATAAAAAGAAAATCATCAATATCCGATACATAAATCACAGAAACTTAGCTAAACAGTTGATGGTCATGCTGCAGATTGGCGCGACATTATCTTCACCAACTCGAAACCTCGCTTTACACCCTCTCCTTGTGCATCGCCAGTATTCTCTTGAGCCAGTAGTCCCCTTGTAGAATATGTAACCGTTGATTACTGCCGCCATTTTGCCGTTAGTCCGCTGCACAAAGTCCACTAAAACGAATAAAATAGTCAAAAAGAGAACATCAACACAATTTGGCTTGCAGTCACAAAGTGATGATTGACACACAAAATGATCTACGAATTAAAAGATAATCCTAAATGAAACAATTTTCAATCCTAAATGAAACGACATTATTACGAGTAAGCACGTCCGTCTATCCATCTATCATTTTGTCTGTATGCGGCTTAGCTCAGGTAATCTTAATACTAGAAAGTGTAATTTGGCATGGATATACATATTGGCTATTTTATTAGGCGCGGACTAGAAGTGTCGGTGGCGTAGTGGATAAGGATAAGAAATAAACAGATGTAGCTGTCCATCTCTTGAATTTTTAACTTAGCAACATTTTACGACATCCTGTCATAAGATATTCTAAAGTTGAGCGCACACGGAATATCCACCCTAAATAGCCTCGATATATAGAAATCATAACGTGACATCATTTAAAAAACGTATCCCTTTACTGATGGAAAAAATACTATATGTTATCCATAATTTTGGGTTAGACGAAATCCATAACAACAAAGTCACAAACATTCAAAACTTTACATTACTAACAAATATGTGTGGAATACGATGTTGAATACACGTGCAGACCCATATGTTAAAAAATTGAAACACATTCTAATAAACAAGTTCACTAAAAATAATAATGAAGAGAGTGGCATTAAACAAGTTCGCCTATTTACCCTTCAACTTTCTATTGTCAAGTACCCGACTGCGCAGTGAATTTTTACTTGGGGTGTTATTGTTAATATATTTGGGGATCTAGGGGACTATGAAGGGAATATTATCTTAATAAAAATGTATTCAAGTACTCACCAGAGTCCTAGATGGACCTGGTCTTGGGCCGGTCATTATAGCGTACCGTGATGAAGGCATATGTTCAACACAGGACATTTACCGTCTGACGATGGAGACTTAGCTTTTTATCAGGAATATATTTAATCACACGATAAAGTACTGTATTAATAAACAGTGAGATAACCCTAAATGAATAATAATAAAAATATTAAGATGCTAATAATTCAACATCTCTTAATTTAATCTTTTGATACACTGTACTATGTCTATTTACCAGAACAATTTCACATCCTAAAACTCATATACAAAAGTATTCACATCGAGAACGTCCTCTCTGTGTAAAAGTATAATCGCGACTGACAAAATACACATAATTTACATTCAAAGTACCCGCGGTAACAGCGGTCGAGCTCGCACCAAACTTCTAGTCCGCTCTGAAGTTACGTATCCTTCGGCCCGCCTTTATTTTTTTGCTGGCGACCGTTACAATTGGATAGTTGACTGAAAAATATCATGCAATACGACTCTACTTTTTGTAATATACGAACAACTATTTTATTTTGGAATTTTATTAATTGTTTGACAATTTTATTTTAGATAAATTATGCCATTTTTACAGTTTGAGTAAACTTGAAATTGGTACATTGAAACGAATATTATCAAATCTATTAATATTTATTGTATTTAATGAGTACTACAATTTAATAACAATTCCGTTCTTTATATACAATTTCAGTGGAGGATGGTTGTGTTGAGTGTTCCCGCGTATGAACGTCCTGTCCTTCGTCATAATGATTCGAGCCCGACATTTCCGCTGTCCTCCGGAACTGGAGCAGACCCAGTGGTCATTCAATTTGTTTCGGTCTTGACAAAAATATGTGTAGTTGTGGAGTATAGCTATTTCCTTTCCTGACGTGTTGCGTGCCCACGTGACTTTATTATTTGAATCTGTTTAAAAATATTCTAAATCAGTTAGATAATGACACAGGGGAACTATGATCATATCAGTCAATCATAATTATCATTTTTGTTTTGGTGGTACAAGTAAATACTATCACGGAGCTGCTCGAAAAGTCTAGAGATAAAGAAAAGAGAGGGGTGTATTCATCTATCCCCTTCGTGTCGGATATTGTAAAATGACTACCGTTGAAAGCTCTCGAATACTCGCATAAGGATTGTCAAGTGCGAGAGGGACACCAATTCATCTATCTACTTCCAAAAAAAAGCGTGGTAGTCTCTCAAATGTTCCTGAAGATTCTAGACTGAAGGATCTAGAAACAATACGGGGTATATATAGGCGCGAGCCGAGCCTCGAGGACAGTTCAGTTTGAGTGGAGTTCACAGCGATAAAAAGTGAAGAAACGAAAACCGGAAGAAATTGTAGAGTGAAAGTACAGTCGAGGTGGAAAAGTGTTAGTGTACTAATGTGTCACGTGGTGTCAGTAGCGACAGATCGGCGTCAGTAGTGCCCAAGAACTCTGTACGTGGAATCCAGGGACGGACTCAGTGCAGACGACTCGGAACCAGTGAGACAGGGACGTACTCAGTTTGGGGGGACCCGTGATTTTGAAGATTGGTTTGTGGACTTGTGTTCTCTTCAATCTACGAACCTTGCAGCTCGTAACAATACCTTAACACTCAATTAAAACTAAATAATAATCATTACAATAAAAATATCAATACTATACAAATGGCACATGAAAAAGTCATCTATTTTGTATAAACACTACTCGACAAGCCACCTGAAATATAAAGTAAATTGTGTGTCTTTCAAAAATATTAAGGGTGTAGGAGCACAACTTTTTGATTCAGAGATCCGTTTGCGAAATAGTTAGCTTTAAAGCCGTGGTAGCTCAGTTGGGTAGAGCGTCCTCGAACAATCGAGGTCTGAGTTCAACCCTGGCTTGTACCAATAAGTTCCACTTTGTTATTTGGAAATTATGTACGAATGATAAAAATCATTACCATTGGTTTTTCGGTGAAGGTGAAACATGAGGAAACCTGCACAATCCTGAGAAGAAATCCAAAGGTGTGTGTGCACTTGTGCAGTCTACCAAACCGCAATGGGAACGCGTGCCTATGGCCCATATACACTCTGTAGGAGAGTAGGCCTGAGCCCTTGCAGTGGGGACATATATTACATACTTAGATGTGGAAATGAAAATTACGTACAAATTTCATTAAAAATAACTTTTTATAAAACCAGTTTAACTACGGAACCCTACACTGCGCATGGCGCAACACACACTTGGTTACTTTTTTTCTTTTTGAGGTCCCTAAAGTGAAAATGAAAATGAAAAAATATTTATTTTCTTTTAAGTTAATATATATAATATAATATATAATAAGTTTAAAAAAAACTTGTATTAGGAGGCCCAGCTAGTAGTAGTAGCTAAAGAAGATATTAAAAGCAAGATCGAGATCATATGTTGTTTTATTCAATTTTGAAGACACTAGTATCATTTTTTCATCATAGTTAAACAACCTTTCCAGCCTAAAGTTTGATTATAACGCCGCGCTGTATGATGAAGCATGGAGGGGGGTGGTTGTGGTCAATGATGGCTCGTACCAGCGCCCTATCTTTGGTGGTAAAGAGGCGAGCCTTGCAGCGATGGCCGTAGCCCCCCGAGTTGGTACACAGCCATGTGTCTGTTCGACAGGAGCGCAATTTGCAAAAATACGTGTAGTTGTTCAATATGGCGATGTCTTTCCCTGATCTGTTACGGGCCCACGTCACTTCAAGATCTGTAAAATATACAAAGATACAGTGAGTCATTTTCTGGTAAAAAATAGACACACCCTCGCATATCACTTCTTTATCTTATCGTGTAGGTTGTAAGGTCAATGACTGACCTTACAAACCCTAGTGTCAGAGTTGTAGAGCCACCACAGGCCTCTGATATGGCTCATGTAGTTACTACCTGTTGTGGATAATAACCGGGACCAACGGGTTAACGTGCCATCAGAAGCACGGAATAATCTTACTGTTCAGACAATCAGGTGATCCCATCTACAATGTCCTAACCGGACTGGGGAATATTGAACAAAGTCCCTACTGGGAATCGAACCCGAGACCTGCGTATGTTACTCGTCTGAATCTAACGCTCAGCCAACCAATCAAACATAAATATTTACAATATTTGCTTAAAGTGTACTTAATCCTATTACAAGGTTTGTCTGTACACCATGTGACTGGTCTATTTTACAATACTCACATTCTATCGCATTCTAATGCAGTGTTTTAGTATTGTAAGATGAGGGTATTTTAACAAATACCTTTATCCCGCAACACCAGAACACTGCATTGTTCGCCGAGTGTGACTGGTGTGTGTAGTGAGTGTAGAGTGTACGTTTGTGTGTGTGTGTGTGTGTGCTGTGTACAGGATGGTCAATGTCATTTTCAACACGCCCATAAAACGCAATTCTAATACACTATTTATTTTCAAACAGATTCGTGATTAACACAATTATTTTATAATTTTTTACAATCATCCAGAAAGTATACGGACTGGCTGAAGTGCGTTTCCCTCAACCCTCGGCCGTACCTACCACCACTCCAGTGTATTTGACATAATTTGTTGTAATTATTTATTACAAATTGATTCTGGGTTATCTATGGATGTGTACATTTCAACGAAGCATTTATTCGCTATCCGTCACGTCCAGGTAAACTTGAACACACTTGCAAATGCAGCTAATTATTTGTTTGTTTGATTTGTTTGAATACTCTTTATTCATTCATATGTCAACTTAAATAATTACATTTAAAAAACAATAACAAAAGTTGAATTGGCGGACTTATCCCTATATAGGGATCTCTTCCAGTCAACCAGGGCGAGGAGAAAGATAAAAGGGTGGTGTGCGGAGACATATACAATATCATAATATAGGATATACAAACAAAGAGATTTGAAAAGGAAATAATTAGAACAACATATACTTATATAAATATAATACATAGATATAATATATATACATATATAAATAAATATATAATATATACACATATATATAAGGATACTAAACTAACTCATTGTAAAATGCTGAGAATATTAGGCTTTCTGAGGCCTGTTTTAAATGTAGTCGCAGACGGTGACATCCTGACATCAACCGGAAGCAGATTCCAAAGCCTCGCTGCCTTCACCGTAAAAGAGTTGGTGTACGTGTGCGTGCTGTGAGTTGGTATCTCCAGGGTGAGGTTGCTGCTGGATCGTAGACGACCATCTTCTGCGCCCAGATAATGGAACCTTTCTCGGAGATACCCTGGCGACAGTGGATTGCGAAGGACATTATAAAGCAGGCAAAGAACATGAATTTTCCTACGAAGTCTAATTGGGAGCCATTTCAATTGATCTCGGAAAAGGGAGACATGGTCAAACTTACGAAGACCAAAGACGTATCGTATACATGTGTTTTGAATACGTTCTAGTTTGTTGACGAGTTCTTCGTTTGGATCGAGGAAAACCACATCACCGTAGTCCAGAAGGGGAAGAAGAAGTGACTGTGCTAACATAATTTTAGTATTAACAGGGAGGAAATTTTGAAGTCGTTTTAGTGAATGCAGGGAAGCGTACACTTTTCTACTAATTTCATTCACATGATCTGCCCAAGAAAGAG
Organism: Carcina quercana; assembly: GCA_910589575.2. Lineage (NCBI taxonomy): Eukaryota > Metazoa > Arthropoda > Insecta > Lepidoptera > Depressariidae > Carcina > Carcina quercana. Next base: position 3,474,708 of record OU342436.1, read on the forward strand.
ACCGATCCATAATGACACCGAGATTTTTAACATTTGAAGACAACAAATTATATTATGATTAATTAAATTTTATTTGTGCCATGCTCTTTATTAACGTTAAAAAAAGACGTGTGGCACTCGGGGACTGCCGCGGTAAAGCTATTGCATAGCATTTTGTATCAACTTATGCAATTATAATTATTTAAGAAAGTTTTAATAAGAAAAGTTTTTATGTCACGAACATAAATATCCCCACCACAAAAATGGAAATTAAACTACAAACAGGAAAACAAAATTAAATCAATATTTAGCTAACATAACGGATTTGCTTTGCTATATCAAATTACATACTATTATACTTAATAAATTATAAAACAGTAATACGTCTAATCGCACGCACACAACGCCGTGTCGAAGACTGCCGAACTGAAACGACGTTAGACGATGCCTTCAAGCCACACCTCCGTGCCCGTCGGAGTGGGGAGCGTGAGGTTTTTTCGTTACGGAATTTCTCGATTCGGTCCCCGCGCTCAAGGCCCGCGATAGAAGCTATGCAATAGCTTAAAAACACGTGATCGATCACAGTCTCACTAGTGTACCGTTGCGAATGACGTACTCTCTCGGGGGATGGTTGTGTTCATTGTTCACTCTCAGCACCATTCTCTCCTTGGTGGTGGTGATGGACGCGGTACATCTCCGCGTCGCAGCACAGCCGCATGGATAGCGATCCGTTTTTTTCCTTCTGCTGTCGGCGCGGCTGAACACGTATCCGCCGTACAGAGGAATCAGTTTACCTCCCTTGTCGTACACCCACGCGACTGTAACAAGTTACTTCCTGTTATTTTGTAAGAATTCATTTCAGTTACCCTTTATTTTACTTCCAAAAGTTTTTAAGTGTCAAAATATAGGCACCTTATCGATTGTCAATCATGTAAGAAAGAAAGAAAGAAAAAAGTTTATTTGGCACATAAATTACTAACAACTAATATCGTAAATACATATTTCTAAACTATGAATAATAATAATAAAATTTCATCAACAACATCTTTGCCAAAAAGTCCTCCGAATCTGCATGTTGCTTTCACTACCGAATGCTGGTTTTCAGCGGCGCACTAGGTAGGTGCGGTTTAGTGCGGTAGCAGCGACTTTTATATGCTAAATTTTTTCTCTAATTCATATGCTCGAAAAGTCCTTCGTGTGTTTACCGCTATTTCTCAATATATTTATTTGAACACTTTAGAACATGTTCAAAAAGCATTTTCACCAGAAGCAAAAACAAGTTACCTGTGTCTAGTTTTTGCCTGGGAAAAGTTCTTGATTCTTTTTAAGAAAATCATGTTTATTAGTTGTTGTTTTTTAAATCGCGATCATACTTTCTTCTTTCAAACAGTTTTATTTTTTTGAGTGACGATGTTTGAATAGCACCCCCTCGTGCACGGCACAGTTGGGGGGTGGGTGGTTGTGTTCTCTATTCATGCGAAGAACCTCCCTTGCCTTCGTCGTGGTGAAGCTCGCTTTACACCTCGTGTCGTTTCTGAATGAGCACGCCCACCGATCAGTTGATTTATTCCGATTATCCGAGCAAAAAAAAGTGTGGCCGTCGAAATACGCGATCTGCCTTCCCAGCGTGTTACATACCCAATGCACTGGAAATATATAAATTATTTTAATCATCGACATATATGCTACCAACAGACAAAAACGTTCTTAGCAACCATTTGTTCAAATACCGGTTAGTACTAAAGCTCGCTGCAGCGCTAAAACACTTTTATGTCGTATATCCAAATATTAAAACATGCAGCGCTAGATCGCTTACAGGCTAATAACATGTCAGAGCCACACTGAGTGAAGGTGTGTGGATATCAGTACAGTTTAGTTGAACAAAATGAGTGTTCGATCACAACATAGCCGGAGGTACCGGGTTCGTTTCCCACTGGGGGTACTTATCGATACTCGGTTGGTCGGATCGATAGTTGGTGACACGGCATTTCCTATGTCCAGCTAGCTAGGTACCACAGTGTTACCAGAGTCTGTCGCCAAACAGCATTGTTAATAGCACAATGTGCGGGTATGAAAGGCAGTAGAGCCAGCGCCTCATTAGCTTGAGACTTGTGGGTGCGTTTAACATCTGACGGCCATATTGACACATTCCATCAGATTAAGGCCAAGCGCAAACCCATAATGTATTTTGTAAATTTCGCTGATATTCAGTCAGTTACTATCGATAAACGGGACAAAGCAAAACTTATCTTAATCTTGTCACCTACAGGTAACAAGTAATTCAGTATAGTGTTACACAACATCACACGCCCTTAAAACATTTGCCGCATGGTTGTATTTCCAGATCAAACTTTCTTTATCTTTATGGAAAATTTCCCAGCCTCCCTCTTTTACCCGTTGTTGATACATTTAAATCTCTTTGACTAGAAATAAAATCACTTCAAATACAAAATCATACGAGTAGACAAAAATAATAGTTTATTTAGTTTATTCAACACAGGCATGACAAAACCGCACAACTTAAAGGCGATGTCAACCATAAAAGTTGTATGTTATATTTCTTCTGCTATAATCTTTTCAAATAGAAAAAAGCTGGCTTTGTGCAGTATTTACCTAAACATAGGACATCGGATTAAAATGTCGCAAAATGAGTATCATAAACAGACAACTTCATAGTGAATCACAATCTGCAAATTTACACATTTTTGGTTATTGTTCGAAACGCCGTCTAGGGACCATCAGCTTCGTAACGGCTATTGTAACTGACACTAAAATTATACTATTAACATCCTTACATTCATCTCCCATATTTTTAGGTTATTATTTATCGAAGTTAGCTATTCTATTTTAAAATATTATGGTAAAATAAATATTGTATGGGAGCATTCTGACAGAATTCCCGTTGACTTTAAAAATCGGCGCGGGAAAGAAAAGTTTTCCATCCAACAATAGCTTTGTTAGGCAAGTATGTATGAAGGAACACATAATATTGTAGATAATTGTTCATAAGCTTTTCTATATGCGCACGACCACTCTCTCGAAGCTGGGACTATTTACACAGAAACTTTAACATTTTTCCAGCACAAGAAACTTTTATATACTAGGACTAATTAAACATGAATCCTGTTGGATCCATTATTATAATAAATTTTATTGCAATGATTCAAACATACAATAAAGTTTCATTATATCTATCAATGGAGCCGTGCAATTTATCCATGTGAACGGAGGGAGGGTTTCACAAAGTTGAACACAAAATTAGTTACATTTTATTTGTGTTTGAGTAGAGTTTTCGTTATAGGTAGTATATATACCAGCTAGTTCATCCTTAAATTCAGAGCCCTCCATATGCCAGTCTGACTCGCTCTTGGCCAAATTATTCCTGCAGAGATAATAATTATAGTTAAGAAGCCGACATGTTTAGTTTTAAAGTGAATGATATAAACAACCTTTTACAATTTCATATACACCCCATTGTGCAATACATATTTCGAAGCAGGGTGAGAATGTTCAGATTTAATTCGTAGTAAATCTCCGTGGGTCGTCATCACTACTCTAGCCCCGCACAGTTGAGATGTTGCGCTGGTACACACCCAGTGCTCTGTAGATTTCATTCTATTTTTGCGATAGAACGTGTAGTCGTTCAGTATGAGCAGCTCTTTTCCTCGAGAATTATGCACCCGTATCACTGAAACATATTAAATTTCATTCTTTATTATCAGTTTCTGGATCCCGCATTCAACCTATGGATAAATAAAATGAACGGTATGGCTATCCTTAAATAAAACACATTTACGTTTATTGTCAATTGCGCCATGTTTAATAACATTGAAATAAGAGAAACTGCAGTTTTTAAAGTATTTTTAAGTTTAGCCACAATATAAATCACTATTACCAATTGACCAATAGCTAGTCTCATACAGCAAGGGAGAGTGTACGTAGGGGAGTAGCGTATTTTTAAATACTACAGAACTACAGTGGACGCTAAAATTTCACACACTAGTTTAACATAAGTGTGTGTAGGAAAGTATTGCAAAAATTGGCAAATATTAAATAGTGATTTTTCGATGACAACATTTCGATTAATCCTACTAATATTATAAGTGTGAAAGTTTGGATGTTTAGATGTTTGGATGTTTGTGACGCTTTCACGGGAAAACTACTGAATGGATTTGAATGAAACTTTACAATAATATAGCTTATACATCAGAATAACATATAGGCTATAATTTATAAAGCCATATTGTGTAAATTGTACAAAATCACACTTATAATATTAGTGGGATTACATGGGCAATTTTGGCATAACAAAAACGCGTTGCCTAGCAACCGACCATAGAATATGTAAATTCGTATATACAAACTTTCGCGTTTATAATATTAGTGTGAAGACCAAGTGAAGACTATTTGAATGTACTACGTCAGATATTGAAATTTCTTTTGTTTCTTTAAATTATTAGACCACGTAACAGAATAAACACTATTTTGTACCTTATGCTGGAAATGGAGATAGATGCCTTCTATGCCTATCGAACAAGTACATACAATAAATCCTGAAGTACACGCGGACAAAGTCGCGGGCGGAAGCTAGTATAGGCATAAAATGGTGTATCTATCAGAACCACACTGAGTGAACTGTGGCAGCATTTGTGTGCGATGCATTGTCAAATTATTCAGTGAAATGTTGGCTTCGACTTTAGTTTGGCGTATGTAAATTTTGTAGTACTATCTTAGTTTTTTAAACTATGGTAGTCGTAGTAGGGTGTACATATTTTATACCCGAGACCAAATTTTAAAGTAATTGGCTACCTATCACATTTCCACATTCTGAAATATCAGCTTTCTGTAACTCTAGTTTTATTCGGCCAAATACTAGTGAGCATGATTATGATCGTTGTTAACTTTAACCAGAAGTCGGCCAAAAGTGAGCAGGGAAGCTTTGCAACCCCTCGTGCGCTTGCAGCAGCGCCATCTACACGTTGTGTTGTTTTCGTAGTCTAATACGAACTTGTTGGCGTCATAAAGGACAGCGGATCGTCCGCGCTGCGACATAACGAAGGTGGCCTCTGAAAATCGACATCGTATAGCGCGTGAACAGTTGTCAAGTTGCGCTCTGGGGTCCTACCATAAGGTTTATTTCATTTCGTATCTGTTTCGGATTGACGAATCATGAAGGGCCCATACCACGAACTTTGTTTCGTATCGATTCTGTTTTGGATTGTTTTCAAATTTGGTGCTATTTCTATGACTCCAAATTCAAATTTTCAACGGATTTCGATCGGTAGTTTTTCATATTCAGACCCGACCGGAAAAAATTGAAAAATTGAAGAAAAAATTCATTCTAATACACTAATTAAAAATTGCAGTTATGTTTTTACTGCCTAAAAAATATAACCCCACAAAGGTTTGAACATGATAATGTCCGTTTCTAAATGTGTCGTAGTGTTTTAAACAACGTTCCAAATTCAAATTTTTGACTGAGGCTGGTTTTACACGAAAGCAAAACAACAACAAGATGTAGTAAACATTTTATGGCGCGAATTCCCTAAAATGTATATCGCTTACAACTAAACTTATACAGGGCACATCAAGGGCGGCGTGACTTTGCTTTACTAATTGAATACTTGACACATACTTAGTTTGGGGTTGAACAGTATTTTATACCATAACAGACATTAAAAGAAAGCCCCAAAAATATAAATACGTAATAATTTTAATTTTTTATTTGGATTTTTCAAGATCTGAATGTCTCAAAAATTTAGTTCCCCGAATAGGGAAATGCTTATTAATTTTTTCATTAAAATTTTGAACGTTTTTTTAGAAGGGTATACGAGTATCACATAAAAACATGATTTTACGAGATAACTCAAAATATCAAAAAAGCTTCATACATTTAACGCTCCAATATAGTAATGTGACGTCACAACACACGCCCAATTTATATGGAGAATTTTAGCGTTTGTGCTAAAAAAACGATTAGTCGTATCGAGAAAAACAAATTATAGCTCTATTTACGTTTTGACATGGACTATCGAATGAGCCAAAAATATTTTCTTGGCAAATACCCAATTTTATTTCTTACAAAGTTATAAAGACTGCATACGTTTTTTATACTTTACCTTACTAATATTATTACATAAAAAATAATGTTAATGATCAAGCAAATATTTACAGAGTAAGTCAAAAATTTACTTTCGAGCACTTTTTTAACTCATTTCATGGTTAATTTGATATAGACTCCACTAGAATTCCTAAAGTACTTAGGTGGTGGATGATCATGCTCCCCGCTAACGCTGTCAATGACCAAGTCATCGTTGGTGGTAACGGTCACCTTGCAGCCGCGGTGGTAGTAGGTGCAGTACCACCTAGAATAATGTTTATTTATAGAACGCCTGTTATATGTATGTTTCTTCCATGACAGTACTTGGCCTCCTCGGTCTAAGGTCCACAGTTCAGCTGCAAACAAAATTTAGCTTTGAATTAAAGTACAATTAAAACGAATTTTCTATGGTACCCTAACTTTTCAAAAGGCCACGGTGATATGAAGCAACAATAGATTTTAGCACAACTACTGCCTATAATTCCACCATGGGCGTAAAATTTAATAAAAAATTAAAAGTCAAGTTTTTGAAGACTTTAATTAATGTAATAAGGCAGGAAGTGAAGGATAGCAAGAAATAAAAGCCCGATTTTAAATATGTAAATTTCATATATAACATGTTTGTATGTAAATTTAGTTGATATAAAGAACATGATAACGTATACAACGTACGTACAATATACGTTCCAATAATTTTAATTTAACGAACACTATCGAAGGTAGTATTGTAAAATACTTTATTTTTATTGAAGACAGACCAACACTTGACCTCAATCTCACCTGATGGTAAGTGACGATGAGGTCGACGATGTTACGTGTTGGTCTAGAAGGTGACTATTTACTCTTCTTTTGAAGATTCCCAAATTGTAGTTTTCGGGGAACACGGAAACCGGTAGTGTATTCCATATTTTTGCTGTACGCACGATAAATGTGGAAGCAGACTTAGCTAATCATAACGCGTTAAAAAAGAACTAGAAACTGACTTCAACTGCCCTAAAAGACTACAGAATTCATCCCCTAAAATGTTCAGATTTGTTTTTTGTTTTTGCCAGACCAAAATTCAATATGATTCGTAAAAGATTCATAATTGGTGGCGTTATCGCGTAACACACATACAAAAAAAACCATACAGCCGAATTGAGAACCACCTTCTTTTTTGAAGTCGGTTGAAAATAGTAAGCACATCATTTGCCGACAAAATAATTGTATAGATTAAGCATGGTTGTGCTTAGACAGAAATAGCAGTATCCGATTGTGACGCGTGACCGCTCTCGCTTTACATCCGTTCCTTCTGCCACATCGCCAGTGCACTGTCCCGTCCAACCCCACGTGGTACTTGTGGTATTTCTGTTCTTCGATGATCAGAAATCGATTATCGGGGCTGATGAAGACGCCTGGGAACACAAGAAATTTATATAAAATATGAAGCATCTGTATAAGATTGAATTGGGTACCGTATGTAATGTCAAGTCAATGCGAAAAATCACGATAAGTTCATTTTTAATCATGTTCCATCTTTACTTCGAAATATCTGTGAATTTAGGCCACTATGTTTAATTGCATTTTTGTTTATACAATAATCCTCTATCGATATACATCAGGAAAATTGTGTACTGCCAACTTGAAGAGAAAAAAAAGATGGCGGCCGGTCACTAGGGCCCACATCATCCGCAACTATGAGACTTATGTATATGACGTGCATCTGCTCATAGTATAAAATACAATTATATACATATATGGGTATATAGTTACTGTTTCACGCACCTAAACTCGTTACCTACGGTTTTATTAGGCCATTGTTGAACTTGTTCGTTTATCCTGTTTTGTTGTAATAAAAGAAAATATGTATAGGTAGTGCCTAATTGCTCATTAGGGCCTTATCTTAAGTTACACCTGCTATCAAGTGAAAAAAATATTTGCCTGACTTTTCAAAAGGAATATTTTAGTTACAACAATTCAGCCCCTTAGGTTTGGCCTAATTATGTCGTCCCGAAGAACTGGGTAGAATAAACGGAAAGGGTTGCTATGAAGCCAAATAGTTTCTTAATGTTTTAATAGTTTGCAGCGTACTATCAATATAGAAATAAATAACAGTATCTAGATATTAAGGTATGATTCACTTACCTGACATAATTCAGAAGCTAATAGTGATCATAATAAAGAAAAAGGAAATGTATAAATTTGATTTACTATTAAGATTTCTCAAAATTTCATTGTGGTAATAACCACTTGCCTTATATAATCCTAAGAACACTCACAGTCGTATAATTTAATGATTTATTTATAACATATAAATACATATATATACCGTTAAAACATAGATTGACAGATAACATATACACGTACGTACAGTGCTTCTATTTTCTTAATAGCCCTCGGCAAACTTCGTGTTACGGTGATCGTCGGATTTTTATCCACTTGGAAGTATATAAAGTTGTTACTGTACTTTTTATTCAATAAATTTATTTTAAGAATGGGGGAAAGCTGTTAATGTCACAGTCACGAAAGATAATTTTCAGCGTGTTCTTGTATTTTTTATATAAGAAGACAAAGCATTCAAAAAAGACAACAATGACTATTTTCAAAAAGTCCAAAAACTGTGAATATTTTTTTTCTCACGAATGTGATAAAAAAAGATAAAACAGCACATTTTCCGACACCTAAAAGAGTAAAAAAGGTTTTGATTTTTGTAATATGACATCAGTACAATGTATATTGTTCATGAAAACATAAGTAAAAGTAAATACTTAAACAATATAATGTGATAACATTGTTTCCCGGCATTTCGATCTATGGGTGAATTCCCCGACCACAAAATCTCGAAAATAGAAAATATATCTATATAGTTCACAAGGAAATAAAAAAACAACAACAATAAAGTACGTAATTCTGATTTCAAATTATTTTACATGATAAATCTAATAATTAGTTGACATGACAATTCGTTTGTATTCGGAAATGCGATGCTTGCTAAGAGCCATTACGAAAATAGAAGCACTATACTTGGATACGACAATAATAATACTCGAAATTTCAATAACAGTAAATATTGCAATAATCAATTTATAATAATTTGTAATCTGTGGACTAGCAGACTTTTGGCATCCAACTTTGTGCAAGGTTTTCGTCTTTGATTATAGGATCTAGATTTATTGATACCTAACAGCAAGAATCCATCGTGACTCTCAACGAAACCAACTAATGGTTGTGTTCTGAGAACATATCAATGATCTGGTTGTCGGAGGTGAACACGATGGCCTTGCAGCCACTCTTCCTCTTCCAGCACCTCCAGCGAGTCCTGCCGCGGCCATCTTCAGCTCTGTGGAACCTGTGGTTACCGAGCATCAGGATGCACTGCCCTCTTCTAGATGGCAGAAACAAAGCGTATTTATCTACAACAAAAGATTAGTTAATACCACAGTGAACTTCACCAGTCATACATTATTAATACGTCCATTTAACTTATAATCCAACAACCAAAATAACAAACCAGATCATATCAAGAAATGAAAAAGAAGCGTCTCTTCAACAGTAGAATGCTTGGAGACAAACTGACCTGAGGTAGGCATCAATACAACCAACGATTTTATACTTTCATACCTATCACTACATATTATGAAACAAAGAACCCCCGCCGTTCCAATCAAAAGAAAGCAAACAAGAGTCAAACGAACGACCGCTGAAATGAAAAAGCATAAATAATACATTCAAAACTAAAATAAAAATGATTATTTTATTCGAAACTTTATATACATAGATACAGTGCGTGGAGGCTACGTACATACATTCCACAAAGAAACATTTACACCTATATGAATCTCACCTATAATGCTATACGTCTAGAAAATTAAAGTGGAACAAAGACTATAGTAGACGAGAGCTCCGGAACCGAGGCGACGATGCAATACTGCCTCCCCCTCGACTGGAGGCTTTTAGAGGAAGTTTTCGACATGCAGCATCTAAGTGCTGGAACAATATACCATCACCTATAAGAGCCTGTAAAACTGTGTCTACGTTTACAAATAAATACAAACTATTTCTTGTAACTTGGCAACAGCAATTTAGTTCTTCATCTGAAATCCAGCAATCGAAAACTTTTTCCAGGACCTTGCGAATAGTATCCGTTCATAATGTATAAGAAGTGTTTTAGTTTTGTATTATGTTTGTATTAGATGGTAGGCTAGACGATACTCGTAGGTAATCTTAGTATAATAAATAAATAAATAGTTTTAGTGTGTCAAAGTTTAAATTTGAATGTTCACAATATTTAGTAACTTAGTAATTTTTAGGCAATAGCAGAATAACAGCGTCTTCGAGGTATTGAACCTCTTAGACATATGCTGAGCTATTAGCCCATTCATCATACTCGTACATATATAATATACGATGTTCAATTGTTAGTTTTAAGAATTTGTGATGAATAAACCTCTTTATTATTATTATTACTACTCTTATACGTCTACTATATGTAATGTACTATCAAACGGAATATGTCTATAGAAACCTATAAGTTATGTTCTTTAAAAAATATATTGATAACAATAAATTAACAATGATCCAACCTTCCAAATTATTGTTTCTATAATATGTATGCAGCAACGTCTCATAGCTTCTTACTAATAACCAGATTAGCGTACAATGAATTATAATATATCATTTTAAAAAATACATTCAAATTCTTGATATCTTGAAGGGACATTACAGTAGTACTAAATTTGAATTTTCTGCGAATAAAAAAGCTGATGTGTGACTTTCTGAAAATAGCCGTCCAAGTGCGAGTCAGACTCTCACACCGAGGGTTACATACAGAATATAAAAAGCTAACATACTGGAAATCATAAAGCACCAACAAAGCTCGGAAAAATCGGATTGAAGTACAAACTTAACTTTGTAGTTGTAAAAATGAGATCCCATACATCCGTCTATAACACGGTCAATTCTCAACTGCAATTGTAAATTTGTAATCTTAAAACAGCTTTTTTAATGTGACATAATTAAAAAATTATGTTTTTCAGGTTTATTCCTCCACTTCTGCTGTAAGATTTTGCATCTAGACGAATTTCAGGATTTTTTGGCAATGGGAAGTATCCTATCGGTATTCATTCCTTGCGCTTGCAAGGGAAATCGTCAAAATGAGCGGCAAATTGCGTTGACTTAGAGAAGTTTGATTTGTCACAGATCCAGGATCCAGGCAATTGCATTTACTTTAATTATAATTTGATACCTTCACGAATTTCTGAGAAAAAGGGTCTTGACAAACAGACATACAAATGGACAAACAAGTGATCCTAAAAGGATTCGTTTTTCCTTTTAAAGTATGGAACCCTAAAAACATGAATGTATACTTCTACTAAGCATTCAATACTAAATCAAGTGTGATTGTATTTTAGATTCGAAACCAAACAAAAACTTTTTTCAAAGCTAGTTGTTGGTTTGTCAATCTATCGTTAAAGTTCGAGTATTTTCACATTACATTACCCAGTAATATTACGGGTGATTATGAGTATTATTTAATTTAATTATGACGTCATCATACGTCACGATAGATACTTTGCATCCTTTAGGAGCTCTGTTGCAAGTCCAATATACTTTGGGACCCTGGATTCTCTTGCAGTTGAACCTGGTGTTGTCTATCTGCAGCAAAGGCTTGCCTTTCTTCGTGTACAGTTTAATTGGTGTAGTTGAAAAGTTAGGCTGATAACCTGAAATGAAAAACTTATTCAGACCTGATGGAAACATCGTACAAATTTTATGTGTTCAAAATTGACGGTGACTAAATTTAGAGAGAGAATAAGAATTTAATTCAAAATGTAAGTTATAAGTTAATGATACAGTATAAATAGTAAAAAATATTATTCAAATATTGTATTGCGTGTGACAAGGACAGACAGAATAAAGTATCATAATAGCAGGCAACTTACTATGATTCCGGGATATATTCCGGATACCTTTATATATTATTGAATCTAAATTTAAGTAATATATACCAGAGACAAGAATTCCGTGTGTGTAGACCTGGTTACCCATAACACAGGCCTCGAGCTTAGTTTGGGAACCAGCTCTCCCACAACTACTATATTACTTGGATAAAATATTAAAAAATTTAACTAGATATATGACGTTGTGGAGAGCGAAAATAAAAACCTATTTTATTAATTTCTAATTTAATTCTAATTTTATAATACTTGTTTAAGGATAGAGTATGAAATACAGCTTCTAACATTAAATCCATCATCACTTTCTTTTAAACGCTAGGTAAGTACCACTTTCATTTACCCCCTTTCCATATACGAACACGAACAACAACTGGGCTGGTACCATGAAAAAAGACCGACCGAAATCCGATTCAAATTCAAATTTCAAATTCATAAAAATTGCACCAAATCCGAAAGCAATCCGTAAAAACCCGAGAGGTATAACGTTTTATATAATATTTAACAGCAACACAAGTATATAGTATGTACTGCTTTTCTTATGAATATTTAGTTATTTATTGGTCCCTATACATAAACATGACACCTCTATAGAGGCTAAACTCTTTAAACCTAAAGACCTATTATTTGCAACCACATTCCCATTGAGTAAACAAACTATGGATTACAAAATAATATATATATATATATAAATTTAGAAACAAATTTTAAACATTCGTTCTTGTAAGTTAAATGAATTTTAATTATTGTATGACACTGCACATAACTAGGTAAGCTTATATTCAATATATAAACTTTAATTAAATCATTGAATAATCACAAACGCAGGCGTGATTAGTCGCAACTGAGGCTCGCCTCATACAACAAGAATGTCTCTCTGAATTCATAACATTAATTCAGAAAGCCTGGAATAGCATATAATTTAATTATCCACACGCATTTCAGATATCCGTAAGAACGCCACTGAGGAGCATTCTGAACTCCAGACCAGAATTTTTCAGATTATTATTTCATTTTCATTCATTTGAATAGAGCGGCACACTCACACCGGAATCAGATTATGCATTATTTCAATTCACACTGCACTGCACGGCTAGATAATTTTTTTACTGTTTTATTTTTAAAAAAATACAATTTATTTTAAAAAATTCCAGTGCATGTCTTCTTTTTAAAAATTATGTGCGCCTGTAGAGCTGCACATGTAGCTATTTTGATCAAGTTTTCGTGAGTGCATCCACCCTTGCGTTGTTGTGATTCGATATGATATCTGACATGGAAACTCGAAATCGACACGGACACGGACACGATCGAAATGTGTCTTTAGAATACGTACAGTGAACGAAACCAATTTCAGAGGCCCCATATACTGTTGTGCACGGGAGAACTTTATCTGAAGTCTGATATTCCTTGGTGCATTGTCAGTACATACAAAAACTTTGCTGCGACTCATATATATTTTTACGAACATTTCAAAAGTATGAAGCATTTCTAAATGTGATTATGGGTATCATTCAATTTGATTATTGTGTCATCAATCATTGTGACAGACGCCCGGCACTTCGAGTATTTCTTATAGCAGTACCAGTTGGTCCTCGTTGCGTCGCTGTAGCTGTGCTTGTTGTAGATTAGATTAGATTAGATTAGATTATTTATTTCATTGTACCAATGTCAAGATTACAAAAAAATATATATAAAAATGTCAGAGTGTACAATGATCGTCAAAAATATTTAAAATGTCAAAAATTATATAAAATAAATGTCAAACAGTAAATTTAATGTCAAAAGAAATAATAAAATAAATCTATAATATTATAGATACTCAAAATTTATCCAGTATAAAATCTTTTACATTGTAGTATTCTTTATCCAACAAAAGGTTTTTTAGTCGTCGATAAAACGTTTCGTCATTTGTTTCACCTTTTAGATCGCTGGGTAGACGCTCGTAATACGTGGGTCCGATCACTCGCGGGTTTTTAGTGGCGAGATTTGTGCGCCGCGGTACCACCGCTAGCCGGCCCGCGCTACGCAGCTCTCGACCACCCCCCGCCCCGCCACCCGTGCGACGGGCAAATGACGTTTGGTTGCGTCGGACGTAAGAGATTACCTCGAACAAATATAGGGACGACAATGTCATAATATGGTGGGTCGAGAAGAGTGTGCGACATGACTCTCTAGGTTTTAATCCTATCAATGTTCTGAGCGCACGCTTTTGAAGGACGAAAACGCGACCGGAATCCGTCGAATTACCCCATAACATGACTCCATATGAGAGTAGGGATTGAAAGTAGGCAAAATATGTTTGCCTCAGCACAGCACTAGACACTAACGGGCGTAATTTTCTAAGAGCATAGGCTGCACTTCCAAGCTTTTCACACAGTGATTGAATATGTAACTTCCAGCTCACATTTGAGTCGAGAGTGAATCCCAAGAACTTGCACTCGTGACAAAATGGAACCGGAGAATCAATGCTCAGTGGTTTCTCGATGGGGCGGCCGGAGAAGAGCATTACATTTGACTTGGTTGCGTTCAGTACTAGGCCGTTTGATGAAAACCAATCGCACAGTTGTTCATAAGTTCTTCTTATTTTTATATTGAGCTGCTCATATGTTTTAGCACTTAATATGACTGTGGTATCGTCTGCAAACAATACCACCAATCCGTCTGTGATGAACCGGGGGAGATCGTTTATGAAGGTCAAGAACAGGGTGTTCCCTAAGGCAGACCCTTGAGGAATGCCAACCTGGACTTCACCTGCTTGTGACCTGTACTTTTTCCCGTCAGAAACGATCTCCACGGTCTGTTTTCGGTTCGTCATAAATGAGTTCAGTAGTTGATGAGCTTTACCCTTTATTCCGTAGAAACTCAACTTATCTAAGAGTATCTTGTTTTCGATAACATCAAACGCTTTCGTTAAGTCACAAAATATCCCGGCAGTCTTATATTTGTCATCTACACTGGTGATAATGGAATCTATTATTTGGTGCGCTGCTGCTGTGGTGGATTTATGTTTCCTATATGCGTATTGTCTGTCCGTTAGTAAGTCGTTGGATTCTAAGTGTTCCATTAGACTGGTCGACACCACAGATTCAATTATTTTTGAAATATTTGGAACGATCGTAATGGGCCGGTGACTGTCCACTTGTGACTTATCGCCTTTTCCTTTATATACTGGACACACCCGAGTGCTTTTTAAGGCATCTGGGTATAGTCCAGTAGCAAACATGTCGTTGATCAGTATTACTAGTACGTCTGCTATAGCGGGCCATACGGACAGCAGTATGTTCACTGAGATGTCGTAGACGTCTAAAGTACTGGCTGTGTGAAGCATGCGTTTTAAAACTTTACTTATAGTGTCGCGTGTGACGCTCGGCAAAATGAAGTCTGGTGGGTCTATGCCAGGCGAGTTTTTAATGAGGTACTGGATAGCTTTCTCTTTATTACTTTGCAATGGTAAATGTTTAGTTGCTGTGAGGAAATGTGTATTGAATCTATCCGGTATATTTTTCGCATTTACTAAGGAACCTTTTTCTAACAAGCACATGTTTTGGGAACGACTTTTCGCAGATATTTCGTCATTTACTATACGCCACATTTCTCTGGAAAAGTTTTTCGCGGATTTAAGCTTTTCGTCTGTGTACTTACGGCGATCGCGTAAGCTTATAGACTTTATTAATTCCGAGTAATATTTGACACAGTCGTTTATGATTACATCATTTGGATATTGATGTTTCATTTCGCAAAATCGATCGAATTTATGAATATAGTTAGCTAGTTCATCACTTAGCCAAGGAGTGTTATTTTTCTTTTTTAATAACAACTTTTTAATGGGGAAATGAATATCTAAATAATACGTCAATACTCTAATTAGAGTGCTAAATTTGTCATTTATGTCAACGTCGTCTTTATATACAAAACTCCAATTATATTTTGTTATGTCAATATAAAATGCGTGTATGGAATCCTCGTTAAAAATCCGTCGCTCGACGAACCTATTTACTGATCTGCCAGCATGTGAGGAGTTAATAAGGAACATTTGTGCGTTGTGATCACTTATCGGCGTGCGGAGCGGTGCGGCCGAGACGGCACCGTCCGCCTCATCATGCGCGACGATCCCGCAATCCAAGGAAGTGCTACAGTCCCCAGCGACACGCGTTGCAAAGTTCACTATGTTCGTTGAGTTATATGAACTCAACAAATCATTTACATGTCGTTTGTTACTGTTATTTGTTAGATAATCCACGTTTATATCTCCGACTAAAATATACCTTTTGTTTTCGTCTATTATTTTGGACAGAAGTGATTCCAATATATTTACAAATGTTTGGAATTCGCCGTTTCCTGTTCTATACATTCCTATTACGATTAAATTCATTTTAATTAATTCTATAGCAGTGAATTCACAGTGATACTCAACGGACAGACTCTGTAGGTCGGCTCGTTGTTTATATAACAACCCGTTTCGAGCGAACATAGCAACGCCGCCGTGTTGGATGCGCGTGCGACAGTATGAATTGGCGAGCTCGTACCCACATAATCTGACGCGCTGAATCTCGCCGTACCGACACCACGTCTCCGTGCAGACCAGCACGTCGGGATCTTGTTTACTCAGTAATACATCTAATAAAGCAGTTTTGCCTGTGATGGACCGTACATTTTGGTGTATTACAGTAGTGTTCGATGTACAAGTTGTGTTACGAGGGATCGAGGTTATGTTCGATTTGACCTGTGATGTGTTTTTAAGTTTTTTGACGTAACAATGTTGAACCTATGGACAGCTACACCCTCCGGCCATAACTTACGTGTAACGATGTGTTCCTACAATTAAGATGGGACCGCCACGTCTCGACATCACGAACGTTGGAGTAAACTCCTCTCCTGAAACCAATTCAACTTGAATTATACTCGTAGGTATGCCGCTGGTTGTCACACTGAAGACACCTGCCTCACAGTTAAGTGATGAAGAAACACGTGTTCAGTCGGATTGATGTTGACACGAAATAATTGCACTCTCATACTCAGCTATACAGTAAAGGGAGGCCGAATAAACAAGCTCAAAGTCACTCAGCGAGCAATGGAACGAGCTATGCTCGGAATTTCTCTACGTGATAAGGTCCGGAATGAGGTAATCTGTAGTGTAGCGTTACTTATTTAGAAGAAGGGAAAAATAAGAATACTAACAGAAATGTTAACAAGTTTATTTATAAGAAAGGAAAAAGTGGGGGTAGGCCTAAAAGGTCCAGATTATCTCAGTTATTGCCTAGGGCGACACTCCCCTCAAAATTCCCGAAGTAGATGAGGCGGCGAAATATTATTAAAACCGGGCGTCCTTGTACGATCGGATCCGAGTACGGCCCTGTGCAACACGTGGCCTGATGTGTCGGAGTGCTGAGCTGGCCACCAGCTGAGCTGATCTCCAGGATACTCCTCGTTCTTAGTATACTCCTTGTTCTTAGTATGCTCCTTGTTCTGAGTATGCTCCTTGAGACAGAGTGCTAGAAATATGCAAACTAAGAGGAAATATGAAGATGACGCTAACATTTTGACAAACTACCTTCAGTATAAAAGTTAACAAGGTAATTTACGAATTAATAGAATTTGATACAGAGAAAAGAAAAAAAAGCGATAATGGTTATTTTAACAGGTTTAGCATATAATAATGACAGGTAATGAGTAAGACAATCAGCTCGAGCGATGAAGCGGTTAGCTATTTACAACATGCCTGGTTTTACACTATTTAGATACAATGTTCGCACTTACCCAAAAGACCCGGAATCGGGAGATCATTTAGTATTTTAAATTAGTGCAATAAATATAATTTTTCTTTATAGAGTTCGGAGCGAGCAAGTAGTGGATCGTTCCGTCCGAGGCTGCGAAAAAGTGACGCTCAAGCAAAATGGCGGACGACGGGTCATTAGAGCGGGGACATATTAATAGTGATGTCCCCGTGATGATTATCGATTGCAATTATTGCTCGATTTCCAATCGATAGCTTCAGACTAAAGATTTATTTTACTTATTGTGATAAAATAACGGTACAGTAGACGAACGAAAGTCACCGAAATAGCTCGACGAGTCAGTGAGCTGAAGTGGCAATGGGCAGGCCACATCGCTCGAAGAACCGATAACCGGTGGGGAGTAAAGGTTCTCGAGTGCCGACCACGTACCGGGAAACGTCTACTGGGCCGTCCCCCTACTAGATGGACTGACGACCTGGTTAGAGTCGCAGGGAGTCGCTGGATGCAGGTGGCTCGGGACAGGTCAATGTGGCGTACCATGAAGGAGGCCTATGTCCAGCAGTGGACGTTTCCCGGCTGATGATGATGAATCAGCTTAGTCGCTTTCCAAAGATACATCTCCTGTGTGTGAAATGAGGTGATCTTCTTCCGAAGCTGGTTAGTGACAGGTTTCTAGATCTACCTGGCTAGCACCATGTTACCTCATTGTAATAGCACTGTTGTGTTCCGGTATGAAAGGTAGCAGAGCCAGCGCTTCTTTAGCTAGAGATTTCTAGGTGCTTACCGTCTAACGGCATTATAGTCAGTTATCATCAGGTGAGATTAGAACCTAGTGGAAACACTTTTTACCGCCCATGTCGTTACTTCTGTAACAATATGTAACTGGAGATAATTAATGCATTCAAAAAGAACTAAAAACCGACTTCAACTGCCTTAAAAATGTTCACCCGTAGAGGTAGAATTATCTGTCGTACATATTTGGTTTTTGTTGATTTTCTCAAAAAGCGCTCAATAGATTTCGATAAAATTTATACGGGACCACCTCTGAAGCAACCAAACCGTCCGACTGTCCATCTCTCTACCAAATAAAAAAAGAATCATCAAAATCAGTTCACAATTGGCCGATATATCGCGTAACATATATTTAAAAAAAACATACAGTCGAATTGAGAAACTCATCCTTTTTTGAAGTCGGTTGAAAAGTTTAAAATATACAAATCATTTGTTTTAGAAATTGTATTAATTGAACAGTTATTTAGGTGTTGTTCTTGTTTGCTCACAATATTACACTATAACTACGTAGAAAGAAAATTTAGTCGTGACTATGCGTGCCGACGATTTTCACAATTACATTGTCAAAAGTAGTGACGGATGCCTTACAGTGGAACACCTTATCTCCAGACCTGCAGCGTCTCTTGCATTGCCAGTACATCTTCGGTCCAGACCGATCGCGCGTTTTGTTATATCTGTGTTTGCCTATCACAAGGACAGGTTTTCCGAATTTAGACTCAGTAAAATGTGCTTCTTCTGAAACATAAAAATAGATATACACGCAATTAGGAAAAGATAGCGGAATGGGACGAAATTTGGAGCTATGTACAGGAGAAAGCTTAAAGCAACTTTAGGAATATATGAAGTTTTCAAATCCTAATGTTAATGTTCTAAATTCAAATTAAATTTTCATAGGTTTTTCTGATAATCCTTACAAAACATAAATTTGCACGGTGTTTCGACTTTTCTGATGAGAAGGATATTTTGGACGTACACAAAGCCTTAATATACATCTCAGAGGCGTACACATGTGGATTACAATCTGTATGCAAAAAAGACCTATTGTAGAAATATTATTTATTGGAAATTTAAATTTGGCATATAAACTCAAAATAAAACTGCACTGTTATGAATTGTAACTGTAATCACTATTGAAATTAACTTATTGAAAATCAACTGAAACACACACATATATAATTATATATTTGAAAATCTATTTTAACAAAGAGCAAAAATTAAAATTAATCACACTTTAAAAGACTAGCAAAACGCTAATAGCACACTACACACATATCAACCTTGTGCTCGCCACACACAGATTTTTTACATTTATAACATACTAATTTTGACATTCTCCTTTTTTTATAAGAGCAAAAGGCGCAGTATTTACGTTTCTTGGGCTCTTCTTCTCGATTCTCATTATTTGAATCAGTAGGTTTTACGAGAGCTTCAGCTGTGCTGAGTTGCTTCTTGAATTTTCTTCTGTTCAATGGTTTTTCATTATTATTCGTCATGTTGGGGCCATATGTTATATCAGAATTAACCGAAATATTTATACCTGAAACAAAGCCAAAAATAGACATAAAAAAATATATGAAAAACAAACAAAGGTAAAATCACACAAACCTAGTTAAAAGTTACACAAAGCCTAAACATACGTCTCGCAGGCGTGCTGTGCTATTCTTCGATAAATTTAGCCGCCATTTGCATGACGGTCTTCTTGATACGACCTTGACGGTGTAGGATAGTTTGGTAATGTTTTTATTGATAGCAGTGAAGCCATTTCTATACAAAATGAGTCCCAACTCCAATTTTATTATTGGAAGGTAGCAGTGGCGAAGGGTGGAATTTTGGCGAAGGGAAGCCGATCCAAAAAAAAATGCTTACCGCGTGATTCAAATTCGGCTTCAGAAATTCTCAGTGTTTCTTCAAATGGGAAGATGATGAGCAAGTAGTCAGTTAGGCAGCATTCCATACGAATTAAAGCCATAATGGCACACAAAACTCACCGTATTGAACGAAATATGCAAGTAAATCACCTTATAAACACAAAAAACAGCACATGAACTTCGAACTAAGTGAAATAATTTCTAATCCGTCACATAAAAAACATCGATAGTACTAACCTAGGAGCATTTAATCACGTACTAACAAGCATTCATGATTCACGCGTACTAAAGTTGTTTATTCCAAACGGAACAAATCACACGCAAATACGCCTAAATAAAACAATGTGACTCGCGATGAAACATACTATCAAAATACTACCTTCTAAATTTTGCATTGTTATAACACTATTAACTTGCTAGAAAAAATGTCTCATTGGCGATCGAGTAACCCGAAATTCACCGGCTTATATCGTGAAATAAAAAGCGACGTTTACTACGAGAGCGTAAGAGACAGAGCATTAGTTGACACGGGAACTGTGGTATAGTTTTGGCGGGCTTTGACAATTTATAGATAATATCTGTAACCCGGTGGGAATCGGCTTGTATGGACCATTCGCCACTGATAGATATTGCTTTTTAATTGTGCGCAGGCGTTTTTTGTATTGCTTTTTAATTGCGCACAGGCATTTTTTGTATTGCTTTTTAATTGCGCAAAGGCGTTTCTTGTAGTAATATTTTGAGCGTATAAAAGTTAATAGTACATTACATTAATGATATGTGGAAAGGATTTTTGAAAGGTAAGCCGGTGGGAATCGGGTTGTATGGACCCTTCGCCACTGGAAGGTAGTCGACGGTATTTTATAGCGGACGTCTTACTTTCCACATGTCATCACCGTAAATACGGCCGTTTTATTCTTTCTTCGTAATATTACGGCCGCTATGTGACGGCACCGCTGTCCTAGAAAACCAGAGCTTAGGCTTCTAGTGTTAAAACACCACGTCGAAAAGATTTCATTGTATTCGATCGTAATTGATGATTGTGTCCGTCGTTAAATTTGATGATGATGTCGTCAATGGTGGTGATGAAGGCGCGGGACCCGGCGAAACTCTTGCTGCAGAACCACAGGCGTGGTTATGTTATAAGGAGGGATGAAAGAAATATGTTGATGGACATAGGGGTAGAGCAAGACCTACAAAGCGGATGGATTGCGTGAAGAAGAGAGGATATGTGTGTGAAAGGTGTGAGTGCTGAGATGACGGTTGACAGAATCGAGTGGAAGAAAAAAACATGATGTGCCGACCACGCTCCATGTGGGATAAGAGCAGGAAGATGATGACATGAGAACCAAACTAAGTTGCATTCAAAGAACTCGTAAGTAACGGACCCAAATAGAATATTAGTCTTTGATACGAAAATTCACAACGCCCGCGTTCAAAGTGATAGTTATTAGAAGAAAAAACATGTACAGACTCAGTAATACATGGATACGGCTTTGGAAGGATTGTTCGGTCAGTCATGTCGAACGATCAAATGATTAGGCACAGTTTGAATACCAAAATTTATTTTATTAAACATCGCATTTCAAATTATATCAAAGATTTGACCTCAACGTCAGATTTAAATAGAACCAATAGACGTGATCTCCTCTTATGTTAGGTAAAATTTCTAGGGAATCCGGAAATTTGTATTGAATTTATAATCATATCAGTACACATGATAAAAAAAACAGTCAAATGCGAGTTGGACTCGCGCACCGAGGGTTCCGTACAGAATATGAATAATTAATATATTGAAAATCATATTTTATAAGAATAAGCACCCGCCAGCCAAATCACGAACAATTGTTATTTCACACATTCAAATAGAAATAACGCTGGCGCTGGAACAGCTTTCCAAAAGGCGAGTACCCTATTGGTTTTGATTCTTTCTTCGATAAAATATGCAGCATAAATGGCTGTAATTTTTTATTGCATTGATTTAGAAGCTTGATTTTTTCACTGGTCCAAGGGACTCCAAACTTGAACCTTTGATATTAATTTCACTCACGCATTCCTGAGCATAGGTGCAACATGGACATTTGACATGATTTTCGTCTTGTCCATGTTCATTTTTAAACCTACCTGTTGGGAAACTCTGTTGAGGTCATTGAGCATTACGTTCAGATCCTCCATCCTATGCCGGTAGTGGTTGGGAACACTACAATCGAAGTTGTAGACGAGTATGTATACCAGGGACAGATCGTTCAACTAGGTAGGTCCAACTTCGACAAAGAGGTCAACCGAAGAATCCAACTCGGCTGGGCAGCGTTCGGGAAATTACGGCATATCTTCTCGTCCAAAATACCTCAGCGTCTAAAGACAAAAGTCTTTGATCAGTGCGTGTTGCCAGTGATGACATACGGAACCGAAACGTGGTCTTTTACTGTGGGCCGAATAAACAAGCTCAAAGTCACTCAGCGAGCAATGGAACGAGCTATGCTCGGAATTTCTCTACGTGATAAGTTCCGGAATGAGGAAATCCGTAGACGAACGAAGGTCACCGACATAGCTCGACGAGTCAGTGAGCTGAAGTGGCAATGGGCAGGCCACATCGCTCGAAGAACCGATAACCGGTGGGGAGTAAAGCTTCTCGAGTGGCGACCACGTACCGGGAAACGTCTACCAGGCCGTCCCCCCACTAGATGGACCGACGACCTGGTTTGAGTCGCGGGGAGTCGCTGGATGCAGGTGGCTCAGGACCGGTCGATGTGGCGTACCATGAGGGAGGCCTATGTCCAGCAGTGGACGTTTCCCGGCTGATGATGATGATAATGATTCCTGAGCAAAGGCTTAACATACAGACGGACGGATGGACAACAAAGAGATCCTAGAAGGGTTTCTTTTTTTCCTTTTGAGGTATTGAACCCTAAAAATGGAAACGAAACGTTGCGGTTGCAATTCTACTTTGATTTTCTATTTCCAGTCCGATATCGAGGGCGAAAGCAATAACAAATTTTGAATACAGTTTTCTGTAAAATGCGAGTACAGGCTGTTCTGTGTTTGAGGCTTTCAAAGAGAGTAGCTCTAGTGATTATGTTGGTTCTTGACTCTGACCACCATGTTGCCGTCAGTGAAGACAGAGACCCGACACCCGCGCCACCACCGCTCGCACAGCCACTGCACTTCCTTGTTGTACTTGCTGCAGCGTCGCTGTTTGTGGTAACGGTAGAACCCCACGTTGAGCACTGGGTTACCGCGCATCGATTGTGTGTACCATGCTCGCCCTGCAACTGACATCACCCATTAGACTTAGGCGAAACCCGTTCAGAATAACTGAGACGGGCGTGGACGAATTCAATTTTACTGCTTTTAAAAGTATAAATAAATGTTATATATTATTATAAAGATTTAGTTAAACTAGATTTATGGAGGCGTGAGTGGATGAGGACCACTGAGGACACGGGAGCAGTGGAGAGACACGGGCTGATAAGTAAGTAAGATTTATGGAGTTCTATACGTTTTGAAAAATGCCGCTCTATATTTAAAAATCTCGTTTTGGGAATTGTCTAGGCGATTAAAACTCATTTTTATCCCCTAAGCGTTTAATATAAAATTTATGAAATCATTTCTTGCTATTCCTCATTTTACAGAGTGTTGGAAATACTTTTCTCCAATAATGTATCGCGAGCGGGACGGCTAATTGCAATATTATACTTATAAGAGTGAGACACCTGCAATAGGACTACTAAGCTTTAAGGTTGCTCGAGTGCTTCCCAGCTACCAAATGAATTCATGTAGTTGAATGACGTTTTTTTTATGGGCAGAAATTACTCATCATTTGAATTACTTCACATAAGTGACATTTAATCAAAGACTCGACAGTGCCGACAATACGTGTGAGGCAAAATACCTGTTTGATAAAACAAAGATACTACAAATGTTTGTGATCATTTTTTACATGAACTATGACGTCATTCACAGTGTAGATGACAGCGCGACACCCCGAAGCCCACTTTGTGCAGCACCACCGCTTTTTCAGTCTGTCCCCTTTGTCGTACCGTCCATAGCGGTGTTCTCCGATTTGAATCAATCTATTTCCACGGTTCGATGTCACGTACTTAGCCCTGTCTGAAAGTCATCATCATCAGAACATTAATTATCAAATATGAAAACAGTTCGAGAAAAGTAAAATACAACACTACCAAGAGCGAGCCGTACAACATTTAAAACAATGTGGAATGAATAACGCCAAAACACTTTTTTTTACTATTTTAATTTTTATTCAGAAAAGTTTCATGCCTTTATTATGGACACTGACGATACAACAGAAATCATTACATATTGTAAATATTTTTTTAAACAATCGATATACCTCCACCCTTATGTAACTACATATTTAATTATTCTATAACACATATAACTGTCTAGTAATAGTTAATTTACTCTAATTTTATCTATTTAGAAATAAGATAAAAAAATTCTGTCAAGTGCAGAAGTCATAATTTAAATATATCGTATAAAGGCAATGATGATAAAAAGTCTCATTGCTCTAATTTTATTATAACTTTGCTTAATTCAGGTTTAAAATTAGAACGAACAAAATACAGCAAAATGTTTCTTATATAAATCCAGCAGATGGTGTTGCCGATTTTAAAACTATCCACACAATTCAGAGCCAGCCGCGAATCAAAACATTGAGTAAACTTTTTATAAACCGTTCAAACAATATTTATTTAAGTTTTTTTTGTGAGTGACAACATAAACCCTGAGCTAGGCAAGTAGTCTATAATTGAATCACGATACAGCACAGACCGAGGAATTTAAAGGTGAGAGAAGAGACCTTTAAAAAGTTGCTATCGTGTTAAACATACAACTTTTTATATTAATATTAACGTTTTAGCTATCCTTTTCTGGGGCTACAGAAATATCATTGTCATTGTATTATTTAATTTTTTCATTAAAATATCATTTTTATTCCCTTAAAACCATACGAGTTTTTGAATAAAAATCCACCCCTTTCGTGCCGGAAACTCACACGTCACTGATGTGTGTAGATAGACCTGTAATGTCATTACGACACTCTATTGAGTGGGTTGCTGTACCGCCGGCTCAATGCGTGTGCACGTTCTTGCATAGCACGATGACGTCCCGCACGGTTGTGACGGAGGCCCTGCACCCGGTGTAGGACATGGTGCAGATCCACCGCTTCCTGATGAAGTCTCGCTTGCGGTCCTTGAGGCTGAAGCGGTACCGGCCCAGCTGCAGCATGCACTTGCCGAAGGGGGACATCACGAACTCGGGACGCACTGCAACACGACACAGGTCAGTGCTCATACTCATTGCATTGCATAAGTGCTTATAAGTAGCTGTTATTAGAGAACTGAAATACTCTCATCATCAGCCTGGATACGTCCAATACTGGACATAGGCACATAATATAGAACTGCTTAAAGAACGGACGTTCACTGCTGCCCACCGATTCGCAATACCTCACCTATGCCCGCAAGAAAGTGACCCATATACGGATCGTTACTGTGGCGCGCACGTACTTACACATGCGCGTGTATACAAACGTCATCCGCTCGATGTGTGCCGAGATATCACGACATTTGTATGAAATGTCCGGCCTGTGCCCATTCCGGTCCCGAGCCATTTGCATCCAGCAACTCCCCGTAGGCCCATCTAGTAGAAGATACTGTAGATGTTAGTGCATATTATAAAATAGGTATTACCTTGCCAGTGTGTCTTACTCTGCAAAATGGATCAATCTGATTTGAAAAATATTTAATGACAAGGCGGTTTTGCAATGAAGGACGTTTATTTGTAAGAACGTTAAATATGATTTCTTTTATTTTTAGGGAGGTTATGTTACATGTTACAAGAAGTGCCAAGTGCCTCGTCAATAAACTAAAACTAGCGATAAAATATAAAGTTAAAAGAAATGCATGCATGTGTACACACAAAAAACGGATTGGCTTCGGCCTTACACAAATGGGACTGGAGAAATCAGAACACCAAAGAAATAACCTATACTTAAATGCCATACGTAAGGCAATACAGATATTAAAATAAATGTCTGACCAATTACCTTTCCTGTCAAACAATGACCTTATTAAAAAATAAAAACACGTACGTTTAAATACTTTAAATTGATTTTTTTTGCGGCAACGATATTTTAACATTTATAAAGTCTTGCTGCACTCATTATAAAAGTGTAACTTAACATTATGTATTAAGATTGGGTATCGTATCATTTCCAGAGTTGTATTGTTATTTTTCTCCTAACGGTAATGAAATCTTAAAATATATCAATTTAAATGTATTAGTTTTTATACTTAAAAATCAATCAATCTTGGAAATCAGTAATAATTTCGGGAATGCAACAATCGCCGCCGTCTTCCACCTTTTTATCTGCCCCACGTTGGGCGCCACTTTTGCGTTCTTATATTTTCGTTTCTGAGTTGTTCCTGGGATTTTATATCGTAAATTTTGTACTTTTGGTTTTTAGGGTACTTGAAGGTATTATTACAATCTTTTAAGGGTATTTTGTATCTTGATTATTTTGTAAATTAACTTTGTTGTTGTTGTCTCTTTTGTTTTCTTTCAATACCAACCACTCTCCTACCAGTCACAAATTAAGTAGCAGTTATATAGTCGCAGATTTAGAGACACCGTCAAAACAGAAAGTACAGGGTTTACGTTACAGAAACACATAAACCACCCAGAAACAACCCAGAAACCAGAACACGAAAGTGACATGCTGAGGATCACACACTTGCCCCAGGTTTGCAGGTATCACGCAGAGTATTTTGTTGAGTTGAACTTCCGACGCAGCTCAGACCATGTACAGGTTGATTGCTGCTAGTCATAGCGCATTTAGTTTATACAATTATGATGTAGAAAATGTACCCAGAGGAGGAGAGAGGATTTTTTGGGGTCAAAAATGGTTCATGTACGTTTTCAACGGAATTGACATAGTCCCGAATAGATAACAAGACTTTTGAAACATTTTTCTTAATTTCAATTATTCTAATGTTTGTGCGTGTTCTTGTGGTGGACAATGATGTCATCGATAGTGATTATACTAGAGCGACACCCCGAAGACCATTTGTTACAGATCCATCGTTTCTGTGGTCCTTTTGTGTGTTTGTATAAGCCGTAGTTGTGCCCACCGAGCTGGATCATTGGATTCCCTCGGGAAGAGGTTGCGTACACTGCCTCCCTTGCTGAAACATAGAATAAACTCTAAGCTGAGATGACATAGCTGTAAAGAGGCCATAGAGTGACAGTGGCGCTCTCATTCGCTTTTTTTACATTCCTCCGAAATCCTACTAATATTATAAGTGTGAAAGTTTGGATGTTTGGATGTTTAGATGTTTGGATGTTTGTGACGCTTTCACGGAAAAACTACTGAATGGATTTGAATGAAACTTTACAATAACATAGCTTATACATCAGAATAACATATAGGCTATAATTTCTAAAGACATATTGTGTAAATTGTCCAAAATCACACTTATAATATTAGTGGGATTACATGGGCAATTTTGGCATAACAAAAACGCGTTGCCTAGCGACCGACCATAGAATATGTAAATTCGTATATGCAAACTTTCGCGTTTATAATATTGGTGTGAAGACTATTTGAATGTACTACGTCAGATATTGAAATTTCTTTTGTTTCTTTAAACTATTAGCCTACGTAACAGAATAAACACTATTTTGTACCTTATGCTGGAAATGGAGATAGATGCATAGTCATAGACCTATCGAACAAGTAGAATAAATCCTGAAGTACACGCGGACAAAGTCGCGGGCGGAAGCTAGTTATACAATAATTTCAAAAAGTAAGCCGGACCTTTTGTAGTTCTTGCTGGTTCACGGTTTATTGTGTTGAACATTTGGTCAAACATATTTTATGGCAAAGATTATTTTATTAATCATACTTTATTTTGAATTCATTTCATTCATATTCATGGATAGATATTAGTGTACGAGTATATCGATGATTATTTTATTAATCATACCTTATTTTAAACCATATTCATAGGTAGATATTAGTATACGAGTATATCGAAGATTATTTTATTAATCCTACTTTATTTTGAATTCATTTCATTCATATTCATAGATAGATATTAGTATACGAGTATATCAAAGATTATTTTATTAATCATACATTATTTTAAACCATATTCATAGATATGTATTAGTATACGAGTATATCGAAGATTATTTTATTAATCATACTTTATTTTGAATTCATTACATTCATATTCAAAGATAGATATTAGTATACGAGTATATCGAAGATTATTTTATTAATCCTACTTTATTTTAAATTCATTTCATTCATATTCATAGATAGATATTAGTATACGAGTATATCGAAGATTATTTTATTAATCATACATTATTTTAAACCATATTCATAGATAGATATTAGTATACGAGTATATAGAAGATTATTTTATTAATCATACATTATTTTGAATCATATTCATAGATAGATATTAGAATACAAGTATATCAAAGCTGATTTTATTAATCCTACTTTATTTTGAATTCATTTCATTCACATTCATAGATAGATATTAGAGTACGAGTATATCAAAGCTGATTTTATTAATCCTACTTTATTTTGAATTCATTTCATTCACATTCATGGATAGATATTAGTGTACGAGTATATCGATGATTATTTTATTAATCATACCTTATTTTAAACCATATTCATAGGTAGATATTAGTATACGAGTATATCGAAGATTATTTTATTAATCCTACTTTATTTTCAATTCATTTCATTCATATTCATAGATAGATATTAGTATACGAGTATATAGAAGATTATTTTATTAATCCTACTTTATTTTGAATTAATTTCATTCATATTCATAGATAGATATTAGTATACGAGTATATCAAAGATTATTTTATTAATCATACATTATTTTAAACCATATTCATAGATATGTATTAGTATACGAGTATATCGAAGATTATTTTATTAATCATACTTTATTTTGAATTCATTACATTCATATTCAAAGATAGATATTAGTATACGAGCATATCGAAGATTATTTTATTAATCCTACTTTATTTTAAATTCATTTCATTCATATTCATAGATAGATATTAGTATACGAGTATATCGAAGATTATTTTATTAATCATACATTATTTTAAACCATATTCATAGATAGATATTAGTATACGAGTATATAGAAGATTATTTTATTAATCATACATTATTTTGAATCATATTCATAGATAGATATTAGAATACAAGTATATCAAAGCTGATTTTATTAATCCTACTTTATTTTGAATTCATTTCATTCATATTCATAGATAGATATTAGTATACGAGTATATAGAAGATTATTTTATTAATCCTACTTTATTTTGAATTAATTTCATTCATATTCATAGATAGATATTAGTATACGAGTATATCAAAGATTATTTTATTAATCATACATTATTTTAAACCATATTCATAGATATGTATTAGTATACGAGTATATCGAAGATTATTTTATTAATCATACTTTATTTTGAATTCATTACATTCATATTCAAAGATAGATATTAGTATACGAGCGTATCGAAGATTATCTTATTAATCCTACTTTATTTTAAATTCATTTCATTCATATTCATAGATAGATATTAGTATACGAGTATATCGAAGATTATTTTATTAATCATACATTATTTTAAACCATATTCATAGATAGATATTAGTATACGAGTATATCGAAGATGATTTTATTAATCCTACTTTATTTTGAATTCATTTCATTCATATTCATAGATAGGTATTAGTATACGAGTATATAGAAGATTATTTTATTAATCATACTTTAATTTGAATTCATTTCATTCATATTCATAGATAGATATTAGTATACGAGTATATCGAAGATGATTTTATTAATCAATTCAAATTCAATTCAAATAGTCTTTATTGCACACACACACAAAATAAAAAACAGAAAAGAAAAGAGAAGAATCGCTGAAAGCGATCTCTTCCAGGCAACCTTGGGGCAGAAGAACCGTGTGATTAAGAAGGGGTAAGTAAGTGGTGCTAAATATATACCTAATAATAATAATAATCCTACTTTATTTTGAATTCATTTCATTCATATTCATAGATAGATATTAGTATACGAGTATATCGAAGATTATTTTATTAATCCTACCTTATTTTGAATTCATTACATTCATATTCATAGATATATATTGGTATACGAGTATATCGAGGAATATTTTATTGATTATACATTATTTTGAATTCATTTTATTCATATTCAAAGATAGATATTAGTATACGAGTATATCGAAGATTATTTTATTAATTATACTCTATTTTGAATTCATTTTATTCATATTCATAGATAGATATTAGCATATATCGATACATAGTTATAAATGTATATATAGTTTTGTATTATATACCAACTTTTATGTCTGCCGGAAGTCTATCAGAAGCCGTCCATAGAACATTTTAGGGTTCCGTACCTTCAAAGGAAAAAGGAAACCCTTAAAGGATCACATTTACGCCTAGAGGTATCAAATTGAAACCCCTCGATGCGCGAGTCCGTCTCGCTCTTGGCCGTTTTTTCCAGTAATCTTTAAATGTAATAGCTTGGCTCACTAATGTACGAGTACAACCTTAATCTAACCTACAGCCTTTACGTAGTCAATGGCCTATAGATGGCATTTTAAACAATATCAAAATTAGTGTTAACAATTGAAATTGTGAGATAAAGATACTTATTTCCCAGCATTTAGTCCAATATTGTATTGATAGATAATTACTGCACAGATCCAGTAGAAAAGATTTAGTGTGACACTGTTATCGTGCAATTCATCTTAGTGATAATGGTCACACTTATGCCGGACGACGACGCCTTCGATAGTGGTGACAGAAGACCGGCAGCCGTTCGTCCACCTGGTGCAGACCCATCGTTTCTTGCGACCCTTGCTGTACGAGCACTGGTTGTAGGAGTAATTGCCGATCTGTATAACTGGCTGTCCACGCGACGACGTTCGGAACACAGGCTCCGTCGGTGTTACTGAAGATAGGAAATACAGATTACGTAAATAACGTGAAATATTATACATAAAGTTAAACGTTACAAATGTATATATTTAAAACAAAGTCACAGGCCGGACACTTCAAACAAATGTCGTGATATTGGCACACATCGAACGAATGACGTTTGTTTACACGCGCATGTGTATGTATAAACGCAAGCGCGTTAGTACTTTTGAGCGGGTCTCTTTCTTGCGGGGTGAGGTGAGGTATCGAATATTGGAAGACGGTGAATTCTGTGACAAATTCACACAATTGTCATTGAAGAGACAATATTTCAATTCATATTTTATTTATTTATAATAGATTAAAGAACACGGACATTAGAATTTTCTTATATAAAAATAATAACTCAGAAGCATTCGACAAAATGTAATAATTACATTCAATATTACGTGTTTCCATTCTTAATGAACCATTTAGATTTAGTGTTTGAGTCCACAGTGTCCAATATTATTTTACTTAACATAATGCATTGCATTCATTTTATTTGTCAAAATAAAATACACATACAACTTATATAAATATACTGTTAGAAAAAGTTAAACCACAGCTAGATGTATACTGGCTGTATGCAGACAGTAATTCTTAGGTTTGCGAGTTGCTTGCGAGTCTGTGGTGGAGGCGCGCGGCCGACGTCGACACCCCCGCGCTACCCCGCACACACAAGTATGATAATTATTAAGACTCAATAGAGCGACAGTGGCGGCCTCATTCGACTTTTCCAAAAATTTGCCAAAATTATCCAATAATTAAAAAAAAAGAGGAACTATTTTAAATTATTGCTGGTTTACGGTTTATCGATACATAATGAATTGACATATCGATTATGTGCAGTTATTATCAATAAGTAGAAGCGTCGTTGGCGCAGTTGATGAGGCGAGGACTCTCAATCTGTGAGTTCCGGGTTCAAATCCAGCCGTGTACCTATGATTTGTTTTTCAATTCAAGTACATTATTGAGGCTAGGCTCTAGCAATTTTGTCTAATTGCGCAGAAGTTTAAAAAAGAATCAATTAAGGCGCCACTAGCGCTCTATAGAGTCTTAATGTGAATGTTCACACTTATGCCGGACGATGACGTCATCGACGGTGGTGACAGAAGATCGGCAGCCGTACGTCCACCTGGTGCAGACCCACCGTTTCTTGGGACCCTTGCTGTACGAGCACATATTGTAAGCGTACTCGCCGATCTGGATCATTGGTTGACCGCGCAATGACGTTCTAAATACCGGTTGTAGCGATGTAGCTGAATAACAAACATATAAAATTAGTTTGAACCACTGGAAGTATGGAAAAGTACTTCATTTGTTGGGTTTCAGAATAAAAGTCAATCGTCTAAATTATTTTGGATCCACCAGTATATTGGTGGTAACTAAATGTTTAGAATGGAGGAGGATCAATAAAAAAAGGAAACAAACTGTGTTTAAAGCTACCCTCGTTACTGAAAGTGGGTCGGGACTGGTCTTTATAACGTACCATGGCGGCCATTTTCCAGTTTTCTTACCCCTGATGATGATTTAATGTAAACTATGATAGCCGCTACAATATCATCATATTTCAAACAACCAGAAATAAATGTCCAAACATATAAATTCTGACTAACTAGAGGTTTGAAGTTGTTTTATACTCATAGGTACATAAAATATATAAGTATTAATGTTGTCTATTTTTTTGCCGGAAAAAGAATATACATCATTCGTCAATTAAATGCACACTCCGACTGAAAATGACTTATACGAGGGGCATACCGAAATGATCGGGAATATAAAACAATACATACAGGAAATAACTAAATTTATTTTTATTGCTTTTCGAAGTATTCTCCGTTGCAGTTAATGCACTTTTGCATTCGTTCGAACCAATTATTATAGCAGCAATTCCAGTCCGAAGTTGACATGGTCAAAATCGTCGATCTGTATGCTTCCACTGCTTCTTCTGGACCTTGAAACCGCTGACCACGCAATAAATCTTTGATTCTAGGGAATGTAAAGTAATCATTGGGACTCAGATCAGGGCTGTATGGAGGATGATCCATTAATTCAACGTTTTCCTGCTTCAAAAACTCGCTTGTTTTCTGAGCGGTGTGAGAGCTCGCATTATCGTGATGGAGGATTATGCGTCGTTTCGGGTTACCTCTACGGAGTTCGGATATCATCTGTGGCAAACAAACCGTTGTATACCAATCAGCGGTAACCGTTCTCCGTTCCTCTAAGGGAACTGTGACTACATGTCCTGTTTTCGCGACAAACGAAGCGACCATTTTCTTCGATACGCTGCGAGAGCGGACAACTTTTGTTGGCTTGATCTCACCTGCGAAGACCCAGACAGCCGACTGATGCTTTCTTTCTGGCTCATATGAATAGATCCATGATTCATCACCAGAGACAATGTTATAAACTGCTTTTGACTTTCCTCCGTTGAAGCGTTGCAGAGTAGACCGGCACCAATTGACACGAGCCGCCTTTTGCTCTTCGGACAAATTATGGGGCACCCAGCGGGAAACTAGCTTTCTCACTCCCAGTTCACCATGTAAAACAGTTTGTATCGCAGTCATACCTATCCCTAAAGTAGCCCGAATCTGCTCATATGTAATATGTCGGTCATCCTGTATCATTCGGCGCACAACAGCGACATTTTCTGGTGTAACCGCTGTTTTTGGCCGGCCTGTGGAAGGTACGGTGCCAAGAGAAGCACGTCCACGCCGGAATTCAGAATACCAGCGATATATTGTCGTCTGGCTAGGCGCTTCACTCTTGTATATAGATATAAGCTCAGCGAGACATTGTCCCTGAGATAATCCTCGTCGAAAGTTGTAAAAAATTATGGCACGGAAACTTTCTCTTGTAAGCTCCATTTTTTTATCGACCTATCAATTTCAAACTGATATTGTTCTTTAAAAAAATTTTTTTTTAATTCTGTCAATTGTATTCGATTTTCAACTAACCAGTGTTTATTCATCAAAAAGAGTTTTTAATCTAATTAAATCGAAAGTACTCGATTACCGATCTTTTCGGTATGCCCCTCGTACCTATATTGTAGTTTCGGAACATGTTTCATTTTATTTATCCATAAACAATGATACAATTCATTAAGGCCGAATCGAAAATACTTAAACTACGTCCAAAATTACACATAAAATCATTCCGACTTTTAAAAAGACTAAGATGAAATAACCATATCATTAAAACTCAGTAAAAAAATATTCGCAGAACTCTTCGACTGACATAACTTTTACATAAACTTATTAATTATTTCTATATTATTACAACTTGCTCGATCGGAATACAAAATCAACTAATAATATTGTAAATCAAGTTATTCTGACTCTCCGTCAGAAAGGAAAAACGAACAAACTCCCTATCACATTTAGAATATTACGATGAAATGAGTTTTCA
Source organism: Carcina quercana (assembly GCA_910589575.2). NCBI lineage: Eukaryota > Metazoa > Arthropoda > Insecta > Lepidoptera > Depressariidae > Carcina > Carcina quercana. Next base: position 3,509,597 of record OU342436.1, read on the forward strand.
CGTTGGGTATCTTTTGTAGTGCACGCAAGTCGTAAGCTTTGACACATCAATTCACCGTATCGCCTTGGTTATGACGAATGACCTACAACGCGATTGTTTCTTTGGTCCCGTATAGACCCAACATTTCTGGAAAGATGCATTTCCTGAGTTACGCAAGCTGAAGTTGTGTTTGGCAGTTTTCAACGGAAGGTGACTGTGCGATGCAGACACGAAGTTCTGTAATCCTGAAAGAAGAATAAAAGCTTATATACATTACTGATAAACGTTAACTTTTGAGGGTAATGAGTAAAGTGTGGTAATGCGTGCAATTCCAAAATTAGAAACACCAGAAAAATCATAATTTTTTTGTTTCTTTAATTTCACTAAAGACATTCTAGATCTAAACTGAAACGCAATTTACATATACTCGTACTTTTAATTGTATTGCTGGTACAATGTTAGCTATGTACGTTTCGACACAATTTGGCAGTTTTATTTCTTATCACTTTCTTAAATTAACAAGAGTACCAAAGCTAGGATTGGCAGTTTTTCCGTCGAAGATTTCTTGGGCAATTAATAAGAGCACAAGTCAAAAATTGGAATTTTCCAATGTTTCCGATTATATTTCAATAAACTCAATACATTCATAAATTAAATTTATTGTTACAAATTTGTTATGATCGTACTCAAACCCCTAACGTAGCCTGTGGATTAGGATGGTTATGGTCGTTATATATGGTTACAATTTCTTGGTCTATGGTAACAACATGAGCTCTGCATCTCTGACTGTTCCTAGAGCACACCCACCTCACTCGAGGACCTTTGCAAGAGTAGTACCTGTTGTATCTGTTACCCCCGAGGAGCATGACCGGCTTGCCGAACCGAGATGACGTGTACACTGGTATCAAATCTGGAAATGATTGAGTGAAAAAGCTTACAAGCATGAGTACAACTTTTGGAATAAAATATACAGTCATCATTTGAACAGCACTATTGAAAACTTAAACAGTAGAGATCTGATCTCCAAAGAAAATGGCGTACAAACATATTTACCCACTTTGGTAGCATGTCACATTCACGTTTCTTTTTCCTGTGCACTGTGTTTAGGGAAGTTTCGATCAAACGTTAATATGACATGTTACGAAAGCGGATACATATTTTTATACTCTAGAGTACAATTAAACTACTTTGTGGACTAATTAAAAATGCCTTTTGTTAATGGAAACAAGTAAATGTGTTCAAAAAGAACTGGAAACCGACTTCAATTGCCCTAAAAGTCTACTTTTATTAAGGCTTTAGAATAGAATAGAATACTCTTTATTGTGGAAATAGGTGGTACAATGTTGTTGGGTTTGATACATTCCTAGAATCTTTATTTCCTACCCTAAGGCGTACAATAATTTATTATTACATAATTTATATTATTACTAATATACTTTACTTTTTTAATATTGTTTTCGCATGGACGCCATTGTCAGAACTGGACCAAATTGAAATATCCCATTTGGGAAGTACCAACTATGAAATAAAAAAGAATAATCCAAGTCGGTTCACCCAATCAAAAGTTCTGAGTTGAGAACCGTTTTTGAACTTGGTTAAAAAGTATTTCTTATGTGAATAATATCAAAGAGGATACAATAACTCAGAACATGCACATTTTAGTTCTTTAGATATTTCGTTTATATAATAGCTAAGTATAGTAAAGTCATAGATTCCAATTCCAAAAGTTATCAGGACAGGTTGCGACATAAATCGTGAAATAATACATCATCGCCGCCAGCTGCATAACTCCATTTCTGAATGTGAACCTTCTTCACATATTGGCACGATGCCAGAATTTCCGAGAGGGGAAAGTCACCCACCTTACAAGGCGGAATGGTACACAGTTGGGCGTCTCAAGTTTGTATTCATCTCAAGGTCAAGAGCGCGACTTTTACAGTGGGACTACTCATTGTAAAAGTCTCGCTCTTTTTGTAAGTTTGCAATTAGCCATCGCGCCCATTATTTACTTGTCCGCACGGAAATGATTTTGAGTAAAGGTATATGTTTATTTCGTGAACATATACATTATTAGAAAAAAACTGCTCCCATAAATCTACATCTACAAACATACAAAAAAACGCTTTTTTCTTCTTCTGCTATTTAGCGAAGTTTTTAAATCGTGTATCGAACTCTATTAAGTTATAAAATATATATTTAAGTAAACTTTAAGAACCACTTATAACAGTCATTTATAATTTTTATAGTAGTAAATTTCTGCTATTTTGAACGTGTTTCACCTTAGCTTTAGCTTAATTATGATTATGAACATTATTAATGTGAAAAATTTCGTCATTGTAGGTTCTTACTATAGCCTTGCAACCTGAAGCTATCTTCGTGCAGTACCATCTGGCCTTACCACCTTCACATCGGTAGTATTTATTGAACCTGTACTTTCCTAACACCAGAACAGGCTTCCCGAATCTCGACGTGGACAGGTACGGTTGTAATTCTGAAATTTATACAACATTTTACTAAACCAGATCGAGTCAGAAAGAGTCATCATTCAATCAATACGCGGCAAGGAAAGAGCACGTATATAAGACGTATAAGCCTAAAATGTTGTCCAGCTACCTCGGCCAGGCAAGCTCAACTCGTTCGCGCAACTTTGGGCGAACATGTCGACTACCGCACTGAAATCCCAAGGTGTTTAACTAGAAAAGTTAAACGTCACGCCGTGAAAGTAAAACAACAAATAACAAAATCTGGTTAAGTATAAGTCGGGCTCCCGCTAAGGATCTTTAATTTAATGAACAAAAACAGCTTTTTTAGATTAATACATAAGACATTGGCATGACGATTCTTTTCGCACTTACAATTTCAGGGAACCCATAAATATATGCGTCTGTCACAAGGCTGTATCTTTTGTCCCGTAATACGTATACACTTGAAATATTCTCGCTTGATCCTATCTTGACTTGCATTTGGCCGGATTTCTTATGTTAAAACATATACGACATATGCAATCTTAACTGTTTGTCGCCACTACCTCACTCCTACACTTCTGGTAAGTCCCACTGGTACACTGAGAATTAATAGTACTAGTAGCACTACTTTTCCCACTATTACCACTTATGGACTTTTTGCGCGCTTGCGTGCTGAGCACCACGCAATCAGTGGTTATAGTAGGACTGTGTGTATTCCCTGAATTACCACTGCAATCGGTAATGGTAATAGTGGTACTGACCACCCACTTTAATTCCTCTGTAAGATCTACTGATGGGAAGGTGGTTTCGAAACTGGTGATTCTCCTACTGCCTTAGGTCCGTGATTGTGTTGATGGTGGTACTGGACGACTTCATTCTCAACAGTCAAGACGCTGGCCTTGCATCCCAGTGATACCCTGCTGCAGTACCATCGGGCTCGCTTCCCCTTGCTGTGATTAGACTTGTTGAAACGTTGACCCTCAAGTATCAAGACCGGCTTGCCGAAACGTGACGTAGTCAGGAAGCCATTTAATCCTGCTGAAAGTGAGTGAATAATATTATTCTAGGTTTTCTACATAAATTTAGATAGACTGTAAGTTGTCATTTATTTACTCACAGTTTTGTCCGTATGAAAAGCCTTTAGTGGTACTTTATTGTTCCTTAGTAGTACTGTCATTCATTACCAGTAGGTACTCTGGCATGAATAAGTGGTACTCTAGCATGCCTTAGTGGTACTTAGTTCTTATCCAAACCCTGGGCGTTGTTTTCAGAAAAGCGTTATTGTAAATACAGATTTAATTGCATGCCAATTTATTTGTACCAGGAGCCAGAAAACTTCCTAACATTGGTTGCTCACTTACACACACACAGACACACCTTTGAATATCCTCTCAATGTGTAAGGTGTGTATCTTTTTATTCACCCAAACACACACATATTTAAATCGTCTGTATACATGTGTCGCCCTTGTCGATCACCTATAATATCGTTTAAAAAACGCATCAAAATCGGTCCATCCGTTCGAGAGCTACGATGCCACAGACAGATAGACAGACCTACACACGGATATTGGCGTCAAACTTATAACACCCCTCTTTTTGCGTTGGGGGCTAAAAAGGGAGGCCTTGGAATATTGACTTTCAAGGACAGGGTGTACAAAATAAGGGAAAACTGTCTTTTCTTCCAGAACTTTAATACATGAAATTACTCATGGTTGTGTACCTCAGAGATAGAAATAATGCATTTATCCACCGTGACAACCTTAGCCTTGCATCCACCGTATCTTTTGCAGCAATACCAATTGAGCTTGCTAGACTGAAATTTCGACGTACAGTGAAACCGATTCTTGCCGATTATAAGTACTGGATTTCCTGAACGAGCCTTTATAAATGTTATCACCGATCCTGAAACAAAATCGTAATTATTGAAAATTTATTCTTAAATTTTCGACTTATTGATGGCAATTCTCTTTCTTCTTTTACAGTTTATATTAGAGCGCTCTTAGAACTGGACAATTTCTTTTTAGGGTTCCGTATCTCAAAATGAAAAAAGTAACCTTTATAGGATCACTTTGTTGTCTGTCTGTCTGTCTGTCTATCAAGACCATTTTTCTTAGGAACGCGTAGAGGCATCATGTTGAAATTAATTAAGTCTGCAGTCCCTTAAAGCTGTGAAAAAATGAAGCTTCTAAGTGAACACATTGAAAAGATACGTCGGTTGAAGTGGCATTTTTCGATGAAGAAAAAATCAAAAAATTATAGGGTCCTTTTCATTGACCTAGAACCATGAAATTTGGTAAGAAGCAATGCCTTACCATGTACAGGAATAAATACGGAAAGTTTTTTTTATCATTCATTCTCTTAATCATATCACTCATTTAAAGTTAAGAGGTACCAACAGTTCCAGCGCCTGACGGTTTATTATTAGCGCTAACAATGTTGTTAACAATTGCTCATTGATTTCATTCAGGCATATTATTCACGATTTTCAGTATGTTAATTATTAATTCTGTGCGGAACCCTCGGTGCGCGAGTCTGACTCGCACTTGGCCGGGTGTTTACTTACAGTATAACAATGTCTGCCCACGACCTTACCTGATGGTATACAACGATGTTACCGACGATGGTACTCGTACGAACAATCGATTTCCTCAAATTCATCGAATTCACTAGCCATTTTAAGTAGCTAGTATTGTATTGTATAGCTGGTAGAACTAGCTGGTTACCAAATAAGTCGCTCCTTTCTTGGAGTCTCAGCGGTCACCGCCTTCCGCCGATCTCACTTCCCCCGCAAGAGACTGGCGCAGAAAATGGCCAGTCATGTGGCGCGCTCGCACTACTCACACTTGCGCGTGTATACAAACGTGATCCGTTTGATGTGTGCCGATATCACGACATTTGTTCCATGTGTCCAACGTGTGTCCCAGGTATGTTATCAGATTTAACAGGTAAAATAATCGATTTTGCTTATTCAAAAATGAGTATATTTTAAAGACAGAATCTTGTATATTATTGTTCATCTAGATTTGACACGTGACCAGCTCCTTACAAAACTGACACAAATACCACAACATAATCATAGCATCTAAATCCATTGTACTACATTTTATAACTATAAATCTTAATTAACATGCTTAAAAATATGTAAAATTAAAATTAACTAAGTGTGATGTGATGATATGCTTCGAATATAATGCTATAAAGAGAACTGAGATAATTTCACTTCAAACAGCGCCAGTGGTCATATTGTTAAAGCTATATTGTTAAGAATTGCGCATCAGCATAATACTCGTAGCTTTGCTTACTTACCCTCGGTGCGCGAGTCTGAATCGCACTTGACCGGTTTTTGTTTTGGTTCATAAACGGCACTCAACAACATTTCCTTTTCATGCGACATAAGTGTGATTTATGTATGTTGGTACGAGATAGTTATTAATGCGTTCAAAAAGAACTAAAAACCGACTTCAACTGCCCTAAAAGTCTACAGCATCATCCCTTAAAATGTTCACCCGAGGAACAATTCTTTTCTTCAAGATCACTAAATAAATTTTGATAAAATTTATATGGCACCACAAAAAAATAATCATCAAAATCGATTCATAATTGGCATAGTTATCGCTTAACATGCGTACCCAAAAAAATACAGTCGAATTGAACGTCCTCCTTTTTTCTCAGACAGTTTCGTCGTATCTCCTCATCCCTGTCGTAATGCTTTCATTGATGACCCCCTCAAAAGGAATTATCTCAGCTTAGTTTGAACGCTACAGACGTAAATACAACATCAGTTATGGTTGTGAGTGCCATTAACAGAAACGACGGTCGTGTGTACTGTAGCAGCCTTCGCCCTGCATCCGCTATGACGTTTGTAGCAGTACCAGTTCTGCTTGGGGGTTGCACTCTGCTTCGTGCAATAGAACCGGTAATTACCCATGTAAAGTACTTGGTTTCCCGCACGGGTCAATCCGAATTTTGCCGATGTATCTGAAAAACATAATGTCGTATTATCAAATACCATATCAGACTGACAATGTCAAAGTTATATAAGGCTATTGGTATATAGATATATATTACAAATCGAACTTCATCATAAGCCGGGAAACGTCCACTGCTGGACATAGGCCTCCCTCATGGTACGCCACATCGACCGGTCCCGAGCCACCTGCATCCAGCGACTTCCCGCGACTCTAACCAGGTCGTCGGTCCATCTAGTAGGGGGACGGCCTGGTAGACGTTTCCCGGTACGTGGTCGCCACTCGAGAACCTTTACTCCCCAACGGTTATCGGTTCTTCGAGCGATGTGGCCTGCCCATTGCCACTTCAGCTCACTGACTCGTCGAGCTATGTCGGTGACCTTCAAACAAATCGAACGGAAGTATCAAAATCATAAGACTATTGTTATTGATAAAATATTACATATCATATTTCAAATCATACTGTTGGTATACGTTTTGATAAAATATAACAAATCAAATATCATAAGACTATTTTTATTGATAAAATATTACGCATCATATTTCAAATCATACTGTTGGTATAAGTTTTGATAAAATATAACAAATCAAATATCATAAGACTATTTTTATTGATAAAATATTACTTATCATTTTTCAAATCATACTGTTGGTATACGTTTTGATAAAATATAACAAATCAAATATCATAACACTATTTTTATTGATAAAATATTACGTATCATATTTCAAATCATACTGTTGGTAAACGTTTTGATAAAATGTATCAAAGCAAATATCATAAGACTTGATTACTGATATTATTATCCTTATTACTTATTGATAAAATATTTTAAATCAGACCATATGGGTAAGTTGATAAAAGATCACTCACCAAGTCGGCATAGAAAGCTGGGAATCGAACCTGGGACCATGAAGATTGTCAATCTCACTGAGTAAGCACTAGACTAAATCTATTAATAGCTAGGGAAAAGAACCCTGTAGCAAATTACACTCCTTTAATTACAATAAAGTTTTAAACATGGCGCTTAAAATTATTACTTCAACTATGATTATGTTCGTCGAACAAGAAAATAATGTGATCATCAACAGTGACAATCCTGGCTTTGCACCCGGAGCCGTTCTTGAAACAGTACCACCGAGACCGAGGACCTCTACTGCGGCTGGTCTGTCGGTACTTGTAATTCCCTCTGACTAGCACCAGCTGCCCAAACCGAGTTCTGATGAACCTTGTTGAAAAATCTAAAAGAAAAAAGCAAGTATGAAATCCTAGTAAGTACGCAACAAAAACGAGTATAATACGACTCTGTAATAAAGTTTAAATATATAGTGTAAAACAGCTGTTGCGTTTTCCAATTAAAAGCTTTTGTATTTCATCACCGGGAAACAACAGTATCGGACACGGCTGTGTCACGACTGCTTCGTAGCTGAATCATTAATCACAACTGTGTCACAGCTGTGTCACGACTGCTTCGTAGCTGAATCATTAATCACAACTGTGTCACAGCTGTGTCACGACTGCTTCGTAACTGAATCATTAATCACAACTGTGTCACAGCTGTGTCACGACTGCTTCGTAGCTGAATCATTAGTCACAACTGTGTCACAGCTGTGTCACGACTGCTTCGTAGCTTAATCATTAATCACAACTGTGTCATAGCTGTGTCACGACTGCTTCGTAGCTGAATCATTAATCACAACTGTGTCACAGCTGTGTCACGACTGTGGCGTAGCTGGATCATTAATCACAACTGTGTCACAGCTGTGTCACGACTGTGGCGTAGCTGAATCACTACTGTGTCGTAGCTAAGTCGCAACTGAGTCATTGCTGTCCCGACTGTGTCGCAGCTATGTCACGAATGTGTCGTAGCTGAGTCATGAATGCGTCGCAACTGTGTCACAACTGTCGCGACAAGAAAATAACAAATCTCAGCTTTTGCTATATTAATATTATTATTATTATTATACATTTTATAATCTTACACTAACAGTTTAAAACTTTACATGTAAGAATCAGTCATATTATATTATATTAGTCAAATTATATTATATTAGTCATATTATATTACGTACATACATTTACATACATACATTAATTTATAACATAATTATTTTGTACGAGTTAAACTACAACTGCTTAAATCAATCAAAAGCTGTAAAAAGACTTATTAGATCCAGTCCACAATGTGTTAAACAAACACTTTATTTGGTCTAGAATCTGGTATTGGAACAAATTGGTTCATGGGAAGGGAAAAAATATTTAAATTGTTGATAAATGAGTGCTTTGAAACTTCCAAAATCAAACTGCCCTCTTGAAGCTTCATAATATATATTTTCTTCAGTTAATACATTACATAAAATAAATCAGGTATATGCTCATTTCATTCTTATGTGTTATACCTACTCATAAAAATACGTTCTGGAACAAAGGATTATTCCTGAATAAAATTAGGAAATTGTAAGTATAAATTACACATACTTCAAATTACGAGTATATTTACCAAAATTATATTTACCATTCATTAAAAGTATCTCAGATATCATCATCCTCATAATCGACAACATGAGCCTCATAGATCGACACATTCGATTCGCTATGAGGGGATTTCCCGTAATAACCACTATTGTCTGGCGGATTGGTGATCGCAGCAAGAAAAGTTACATAAGAACATGCTGCCGCCCATCTGATGTGGATATATGATAGTTTTCCCTTAGTCGCTCTTATTTTAAAGCCCCAAGAGACTATGTCAGATATATTTTTATACAAATCAGAGATCAGTATAAAGTTGACAGCTCACTACACTAAGTGATTGTGTTCAAGGAACGCGCAAACCAGTTCCCTATTAAAAGTAGTGACACTGGCCTTACAGCCCCGATATTTCTTCGAGCAGTACCAAATTGCTTTAGGTCCTTTCGGCTTCCTCGTCATGTGGAATCTTTGTCCGCAAACCATTACTGCAACGCTTCCGCTCCGTGACGTCACAAATGTTGGCTTATTTCCTTTAAAAAAAGTAGTACACTGATATTGACATACTTTAACATTGTAGTCGACCACACACTTCTTTTAGAACCACAGAAATCATCCTTTGGGATCAAAGATAGAAAATAGGAAAACTGCTAAAATTGCATCGCTACTTCAAATATTCATTTTGGAATAATATATTCACCATCAAAATAATATATATTTTAGTTTAGATATATACAAATAATTCGGTATTAAACGTAGTTAGTTACACTGTGGTCACGAAATACTTCTTTCTCCTCAACTGCTTAGTACGAGGAGCTGCTAAGTTGAGGACTTTAAGAGGATAGTCCAACGATACAAACAAACGATGGGTTATCCTTTTTTTAACCCAGAACGAGAATGATTTCAAATCTTGAAAAATGCACGTTTTTACAAATAATAATCTTGAAACTAAAATGCCCGTAAAGTAACGCAACATTTATAAAACGATTTCCGTTTCGATACAGAGCTACGAATCAAAATCACCACTAAGGCCTGACCAGGAATATACGAGTTCAGTGTAAAGATAATTTATTCCCATTCAAGACATATGAGTCACTTTAAATAATTCTTATAAATTAGCACTGACATATCTTTCAAAAGAACAGAACACACAATCACTGCACCAACAAAGGTAAATATGTATGGCTATACGCATAGGCATCACAGTGGGGGTCCGCCTGGCTAGCTACCACCATGTTACCAAGTATGCCGTCAAACAGCAGTGCTAACAGCACTGTTGTGTTCTAGTATGAAAGGAAGAGCTAGAGCCGTAGTCGCGGTATTCATACAAGCCTCGTAAATACTGCTTAATAATAATGAAATGTAAAAGATAATGTTGCTACCATGTTACGGAAGTTCAAGGAACTAATTTCTGGCAGTAAATTCTTGTATTTCCTGTACTATTTATTTCCTCAGTGTGTCATTTACACAAAGTGGCGCCGTCTTGACAGACTTCATGTAAACCTAGTCATGATTTAGATTTAATCTCTTTTCCCAGTTAATACGGCATACTTTGGCGCATGAGTTTAAAAATCCACGTTTCGACGATATTATAACCTGTCCAGGATCAAAACATACTTCTAATGATTATGCACATTACGCACTTCAATTATTACGTCGTCAACTGTACTGACGTTCGCCCTGCAGCCGCTATTCCGCTTGGTGCAGTACCACTTAGCTTTATGAAGATTTAGTCTGTATTTGCTATTCTTGTGATATCTATTACCATTCAACAGTATAACAGGCATACCGCGTCTGGATTTCAAGTACTTCGCGGCACCATCTATAACACAAAATAAGTATATTTTAGTAAGATCACGCCTTAGGCAAATAACTCCAAGTCTTTGCTATCGAATATACTGCAACTGAATACAAGCAGAGCTCATTCTTGACAATAAATCACAAATTTAACACTAGAATGCATCCAGAATAGAGACCAATCTTATTTCTTCGTTTGAAACAAGGTTTTACACACGGCTTAGTCCACATCATCACCATCAACAGACTATATATGTCCGACTGCAGGGGCTCAGGCCTACTCTCCTACAAAGCGTATGAGCATAGTCCACCACGCAAGACCAAAGCGTATTGGTAGACTTCACACACACCTTTGAATTTATTATCAGGAAGTGTGCAGGTTTCCTCACGATATTTTCCTTCGCAGAAAAGCTAATGGTAATGATTAATAGCATTCGTACATAAATTTCAAATAACAAATAGTAACTCATTGGTATGAGACAGGATCGAACCCAAACCTCGATAGTTCGCGCTGGACTGACGCTATCCCCTTCCTTCTTAGTCCGCCTGGAATCCGTTTTACTGAAATAAAATGACTGTATGAAAAAAAAAATGAATCTATACACAACATTTAATCATATAATTAATCAAAAGGTACATATAACAATAAACAAAGCTTTAAATAACAAAAGTACATATTTCGGAGCGCCTCTACAGAAATATACGTATAAACGTAAAATAGGACAAAATACTCGTAGGTTGCCTGGAAGAGATCGCTCTTAGCAATAAAGCTGTCTTTTTTATCTGTATTCTGTTTATTCTATTTTTTGGATGTGTGTACAATAAAGTATATTTGAATTTGCACATGGTAAACACATCATCGCTGATATAAGACTGATGCAGGACTTGAGACTCCCTCAAGGATCACCTATTTGCATTGTCCATTGCCATAATCAAAATCCTTACTCTGCTCACTTGCATCGTAATGTACTATTACGAGTATTAAAGCCCTTTCTATGAGTAAAAGTGCAGAATAAAGTGAGTTCTTACTTTTTGAAATTGAAGTACTTTGTAATACATACTACACAGATAACAATTAAAAATTACTAAATGTACAACTAAGAACATGTGTACATCCTATTGAGATTTTTAAATTAATAATCACAATACAATGTCATGACAATCTTACTCGTGATAATATACTGCAATTACACGTATAATTATTATTATTGCAGGTGCCTAGCTAACTAGCTCCTCTATATAAGCTATCAATGTCACTAATTTCAGAGAGTAATAAATCAGTCGTTGTTTTTTTGAATTGAAATTGAAGGTAATTCAATCTGGGAAGTTTCATTGATAAATAACCTAAAATACCACAATTTATTAGTACACAGCCATTGTGCCTTGTGAAAGGCGACTAAGGGAAATTATTTAATTCATTCATTCATTTAAAAAATTACCCTGACAATTGAAGAAAAAAAAACGCTTCTTTACTATATTGAATATTTGAATATTGCAGTTATATATTTATTAAAGTAATTTCGGCTTGCTTACCTATTGTAGTTTAATAATAATCATAACATTTGTAATTTGCAAGGGGTCATTTCGAAATTAAAATAAATCGAGGCGAAATCCTCGAATCACGTTTCTGGTTCTTGACGAGTCAAGGTAAAGATATGAATATGCCTTACATTGAGATTCTCAGGATTTTTCTGCGTCCTAAGTAAGCACAAAAGTCAGCTACACGAAAAAGTCAGTTTATTTCAGAAAGTAGCTTTAAGTGCATATTTTTGTAGTATTGGAGAAAAAATATAACATGTAGAGAAGGAATAATAATAAAAAGAAGGCGTCAAATACCTCAAAAAAACTCGTTAGTATGTTAAATCATATTTGATAACGATATCACACTACGTGTCCATTGAATATGTTACCATGGAAAATTGCACTACCTAATAGAAGATTTTACGTTAAGTTATACCAACAATTAATAAATATATATAAAGGCAATAACTACCTGAGGTAGGCGGACCGGACCTCATTTCAGATTTGTGGGAAACAACTGACGTTAGCCAACTTAACTTTGTTCTAAATTTCTTCTACTCTATAATATAAAGAGGTACCTAATTGCATTGATATAACTTTTTAAAGGAGTTAAGCTCTATTGAAAAGAAAAGTAACATAGCACACAAAAACTGCGTTTTAATTTAAAACATGTGTGTGCTTAAAAATGAATAATTAATGTCACATGCCTTATCAATCTTAGTTCAGATTTAAAGGTAATTCTCCTAAAATGCTTCCATGCAAAATTTCTATTGACATAATCTTTTAAAATAGAATAGCTGGATTTGTGCAGTAATTAACTAAAATAGGAGATCGGACTATTATGTCTGGAAATGAGTATCATTATTGTAAAACTTTGATGTGAGCTACAATAGCCATTACGTTCAAAATCGATCCCTCGAACCCCCAAATGTTGATTTTGAACGCAATCGGACCAGAAGAAACAGATTTCAAGATGGCGACTACTATTTTCAAATATTACAACAGATTCACTTTTGGAGACCCTTCGGATGCCCAAATATAGATTTTGAACGCAACGGACTCACAGCTAATGGCGTTTTGAACAATAATCATAATAAGAATGTAAACATAAATAAAAATTCTGTCGCTATGAAGTTGGATGTTAATGATACTCATTTCCCGACATTATAATCTATTTTAAGAGAAGATATATTATATGATAATATAAATTTAGTATGAATTTTTTTCCGCAAAATCGCCTTAGTGATTGTGTAGATTGTCCACGCCTATGATTTGGCTATCAATCGTCACCAAGGAAGCTTTGCAGCCATTGTTTTTCCCGGTGCAATACCACTTCGCTCTGCTGCGGCCCTGGTAGTTGCTGTTTTTATTGAATCTGTAGTTTCCCAGCAGTATTACAGGTTTCCCGTATTTAGTCTCAGTTAGAACTGGATATAGTCCTCCTCCTAAAACACAAGAAAATATTAACATCATGATCATTAACAACCACCAAGTCGCGGGTTATCACTAGCATATGAATAATTTTAGTCTCATATTAGGTTAGGTTACTTTTTCACGGATACTCATAAAATTTGCAAAATCTGAAACGATAGATATTTATGTAAATGTTACAGGAAAACGTTTGACAGAAAAAGCGCAGTTATTACTTACATGAATTGAATCAATAAAAAACTTTCACAAACTGTATGCGGCCTAAACGTTGTAGTTTATATCAGGGTTATTTTTTGTTGAGGCTGTGTTGGTACGTTTTCGTTCGAGATCTGTTCGAGATACTTTCTAAGTTTAAAGAGCCCTCCGTATGCGAGCCCGACATGACCTGTAGTTTCTCATCGCATTTCATCTTGCTGCGTCATTTTCTTGCCATCAAAACATGCATTGATATGCATCATAAGTTGATCCTCTTACCTTTTTGAAACATCTTAAACAATAATCTTATTGTAAATACGAAACAACTATGTTCTATAATTATTATTTTTCACAGAATCGTTTTCGGGATTCAGAATTTCTCAGCGGAAAAGTACTGTGAAAGGAAAAGCAACTAATGTAATACATTGATTTATTGTGCTATAAATTCGATAATCCTAGACGATAGTTTACATGACATTCCCACGCACACAAATTATTTAAATTAACATAAGGCCTATACGTAAAATCACTCGTCGGAATCACATCAAATGAGATCGTATTTAGTTTGCTATGTTGGTAGCAAACGATGCTGATTTTTCATACAGTCTTGGTAGGTATAGATAGCACAATAGACTAGCTGTCTCTCAATAAATCTGTAGTATGTCCTGCAGTTAATGAACAGAACGTGTGCAGAAGACAAGTTCGTCATTTCACACATTTAGGATTCGATATCTCTCGTTTTCTATGCAACAAGGATCAATATCGAATGACGTCAGCAAAGACATCCGTAAGCCGTAAGTTCTTTCTTTGAATTGCACCCCTGGACTTGAAGAGTATCCTTGAATAGAGCTCTATAAGTAAGTTTCAATTTAAATACCATATAAGTCCATTTGAGGAATATCTTGCCACAGCTAAGCTAAAAGCTTATTTAAATTTAAAATCGAAAAGTTGTTGCACACAGACTGTAAAACACACAGGTATTTGCTTATTTATTCACACTAAACGGTAAACGGCTTTGTTTCTTTTTTCACAGAGCTCAAATTACAAGTATATCTTGTATGTTTCAGTGATTGTGTTCGTTGTCAACTCGCATGATATCACCTTCAAGCGTGATCAATGCAGCTTTACACCCGTAGCCTTTCCTGGTGCAGTACCACTTGGCTCTAGTGCGGCCCCGGTACTTGCTGTCCATAGAGAATCGGTACTGCTCCAGCATTATCAGAGGTTTCCCAAACTTTGACTTACCCATAAATGGTCTATGGTCTGGAAACAACATGAAATAAACATTATTTCCCTGTGGAATATCTCCATTATAGTCTGTTAATTATAACATTAATACTACACAGTATAAAAGGTTACTAATGGAATGTATGATGGGTTTGAACTTGGCCTTCATCTCACGTGATGGACTCAAGCTTGAGGCCCTTTCATACTGGAACACGACAATGCTAAATTAACACTGCCTGGCGGACATTTAAAATGCCCTACCACCAACCAAACCGACTACCGATAAGTACTCCCCACCGGGAATCGAATCTGGGACCTCCGGATTGTTATTCCAACGTTCAGGCATTAGGCCATGGAGGCAAAATAACACAAAGATAACATTAAAATTAATCATGAAAACGAAATAGCAGGTAAATTCGAACCAAAATTAAAAGCAAAATATGGTCATCTTTAATTTCAATTTAAGATAAAAAGTACATCATAAAAAGCTATAAATCAAATATTCAAATAATAAATACTCTCGCATGTTACGTGTAGATCTATAATTAAGATCTAACGCCTGTGTAACTTATATACCCCGATAATGTTACTAACAATGGTGACCATGGAAGCTTTGAACCCGTTGTTCCTCCCTCCTCCCAAACACAAAGATAATACAAAAGACTCGATGATTCATAGTCTAAACGAAACTTAGAAATAAAGATCTGTGTTCCAGTTTCTATAAAAAATATATAGAATTTAAATTATGTTCTGCTTTGAATTATATTTTCAACGAACAAATTATTTTCTAATATTTTAATGATTGTGTTCACGTTTAAAAGCGATAACGCGGTGTTGCAGTGTGACGACAGAAGCTTTGCATCCTGAGGAGTGTCGGCTGCAGTGCCATCGCACCCGTGGACTTGCTTTATTAGGTCTGTAATACTTGTTATACCTGTATCCGTTGTATAGCAGCACCGGGTTACCGAAGCGTGACGTGCCGAACGTCACCCCGTGATCTGGAACGATGTAACATTTCAATCATATATTATGAGTAAGTCTACGAGACAGTCGGTGTAAAAGGCAAATAAATCTTTGTATCACAAAAAATTTCATGTAGTTTTTAATTTTTTATTATTTTTTATTATTTATATACGATATGTTTGAACTTGGATGGCAATCGTGCGTACCGAGAAATAACAATTTAGTACCTAAGAACAGAAAAAATGTATTTTATCTTTAGGAAAGTGCACTAGGACGGTATCTACGAACATTCTGGGCGTTACTAAATTTAGGAATATTTTTGTTCTAGTTTTTTTATTTATGTTTATAGACAGGTGTTTCTAAACAACTGCGAAAACAAAATCTATGATGTTTAAAGTAGATTTAATATTTAATTAGAAAATACTCTTACATTTAATTTTATTCGAGTTCTAAAATATTTTATGACAAAAGACATTTATTTAAAGAAATTCACAAGATAAAAATTCATAGCTACGAGTATACTGCGCATGCAAAGCAGTAGAACAGACCCAAAAATTTACCGCTAATAATACAATTAGCTACATTACACAACAGAAGAAGCGGCCTTTTCCTTATCATCTATCCATGTCAGTTATGATTGTGTTGTCCAGATACACTCATGATCTTGTTGTCTCTGGTGACGACCACAGCCTTGCACCCGCCGGACTTCTTGGTGCAGCGCCATCTCGAGGTCGGGTTGGGACCTTTGTTGATTCTGCAGTACTTGTTGTATCGGTGTCCATTGAACATTAACACGGGCTTGCCGAAGCGCGAAGTCGTGAACATACTTAGGTACGAACCTGGCAATGAAAACGTTAATTATCAAATATTTGTTGGGAATTTTTTGCCGTGTGTTCCCGTCTTTAGAATGGGATCGGTAAAAGGCGAATATGTATCAATACTGATGAAAGATAAATATACCAGTGACTGGAATTGCGGTGAGTCAAGCAAGGTTGGTTGGAAATATGCTAATTAAATAGAAATGAGGGTGGTTGTTGCAGTATCTCTTTATACTGATGACTCTTCCAGTTCTCTCTTCTCTTTTCGGCGACTTAAGTTCCTAATGCGAATTTTATCATGCAAATAAATTGAGAACATAGCCCGCTCCACGGCACTGAACGCCTTTGAGCTTGTTGTTCCGTTGAAGAGCCTTTTTACCAGATTTCAACGATGTCGTGTTAGTATATGGATATGTTAATAAAATAATACATATTTCATAATTTATCGGTATAATTATATATCAAAACTTAATACTAAAATACGTCATTCCACATACATTATTCCCGGTGCAAGCGGGAGTCAAATCCTTTATTATTTTGTATACGTACCGTCTTATATTTTATCACCTCAGTAATAATTAAATCAAAATCATTTTGTTTTAAGTATTTTATTGTAAAAGAACAAACATAAGGTCACCTAAATAAGAAGTAAAAAGTCAAACTAATTGTAATTTTTAAAGTATAAATAACGCTAAGCACGCATGTTATTCTTTATATATATTATACTAGCTTCCGCCCGCGACTTTGTCCGCGTGTACTTTAGGATTTATTCTACTTGTTCGATAGGCATAGAAGGCATCTATCTCCATTTCCAGCATAAGGTACAAATTAGTGTTTATTCTGTTACGTAGGCTAATAGTTTAAAGAAACAAAACAAAATTCAATATCTGACGTAGTACATTCAAATAGCCTTCACACCAATATTATAAACGCGAAAGTTTGTATATACGAATTTACATATTCTATGGTCGGTCGCTAGGCAACGCGATTTTGTTATGCCAAAATTGCCCATGTAATCCCACTAATATTATAAGTGTGATTTTGGACAATTTACACAATATGTCTTTAGAAATTATAGCCTATATGTTATT
Organism: Carcina quercana; assembly: GCA_910589575.2. Taxonomy (NCBI): domain Eukaryota; kingdom Metazoa; phylum Arthropoda; class Insecta; order Lepidoptera; family Depressariidae; genus Carcina; species Carcina quercana. The sequence continues at coordinate 3,527,521 of OU342436.1, forward strand.
CTGATGTATAAGCTATGTTATTGTAAAGTTTCATTCAATTCAGTAGTTTTTCCGTGAAAGCGTCACAAACATCCAAACATCCAAACATCTAAACATCTAAACATCTAAACATCCAAACATATAAACATCCAAACATCCAAACTTTCACATTTATAATATTAGTAGGATAGTAGGATAATTATAATACAATATATTTCTTCATATCTAAGTTACAGGATAACATCTTAGTTCTATTTTACAAACTGCATGCAGTTCTTATTACTCAGTGACTGCTATTTCTTAAATAACATGTTGTTTATTTTTACTGATTAAAAATGTAAGTCCAAAACACTGATAATTCATTTTAAAGTCATATTAAAAGAATTCACACCTCAATACCTTTCTAATCGCATTTAAGCCATCATGATCATTCATCATTTCATGATTGATCGCACGCGCAGCCTTCCACACTTCTCTCGTTTTCATCCATTCTACACTAAAAATATTAGCAACATTAAAATATTTGTATAAAATCTAAACAATCATTTTATTTCAATAATTTAATCTACTCCGACGTTAAATCTATTTATTAATATCGAAAATGACTATGTTCACCTTTGACATCGATAATTACGGAATCAATTGTAATTATGGTTGCTTTACATCCTTGGGAGTGTCGACTGCAGATCCATCGGGCTTTAGGTCCCCTCGTATCCTTATAGTATTTGTTGTATCTGTGCCCGCCATACAGCATTACTGGTTTACCGTACCGTGACGACGTGAATTTTGGTCCACACGAACCTGCCATCGAGAGGATACCGTCATTATCTACACTATTAGCAATAGGTTTCCAAACAGTAGCCTTCACCAAATATGGGGAAAACTTGTTCATCGAGGGCCCCATACCGAATATAAATAATTAACATAAAGAAAATCATAGTAATAATCACCAAACAATGCTTTAGCGAAAATTTAAGTCCGATTGACCAAACAAACTTTTTCTGCAGTTGAAAAAGTTATATCCGATACATCTGTTTATATCAGGGACAATGCTTCAAGTCCAATTGTAAATTTGTAATCGTTAATTCGCAGTTTTGATGTATTATGATGTATAAAATATGGTTTTCAGAAGTTTTCCTATAAAGAACTTGATTCTCGCCGAATTTCAGGATTGCAGGTCAACGGGAAGTATCATACTGGTTTGGGTTTGCTTGCCAGTGTCAAAATATACGTCATAGAGGGCTGTAACTTTTATTGCGTTGACTCAGTAGTTTTAGTTTTACATTGCACGGGATTGCAGATTTAAAAAAAAGAGGTTTATTCATCACAATTTGTTAAATCAACAGTTAAACATCGATATATATCTATAAGCATAGTTTCTTTCAGGTAACGTGGTAGCTTAATGGTTGTTATGAACAAAATTGAGGATATGCTTATCCAAGGTAATCATGGTGGCGCGGCAGTGTAGTTTGAGGACTCGAGGACCCTTGCTGCCGGTGTTCCGGTTGTACCTGTAGGCACCGATCTCGATGGCAGTCTTGCGCAGCGATACGATGTGAATATAGGTCAAAGGACTTTTGAGATGATACTCTAATCTCTAATGAGTAAAGATTAATATAATTGAAACGTTATTATCTCAGTTTCTTGAAAGTGATGTACAGTAAAAATTAAAGTCATTTAAATGTTAGCAATTCTCGAATAAAGTGCCATGATTTATTATACAAAATCGTCACCATAGCACATGGAAAGCGATTAAAATTATCACCAATGACTATTTCAATTCAAGTATTTCTCTATGTATAATATAGTACGTAAGATTCTTTGGTTTCAAATTATTACATCACAACAAAGAGAAATAAAATAATTTTATTTTCAGATGTCGAGGATCCATATAATTGTTAGTACTGCTTATAACTATGTTAGTAAGTATATGTCACAGCTGAGTTTGTCAAACTATTTACACGTCGCATAATGGGACAGTCAAATTTCCAGGTTCAGGATACGATCCACAAAGCGAACAAAATTTTGATTTTAAACTTATAACGAGTACCAATTGAAAATAAGTCACTTAGTCTTCACGCAGACGTACCATTGGCTGTCGAGGACAAAGTTTCTATGAATAGTTTCCTGATGCCCGCTCTATTCACTAATACTAAATTTAAATGTATTTCCATCACAAAAATATTAATACCAATGAGATAATTTAGTGATGAGTGTGATAGTTTTTACACTTAACGATAACGTTGCCTACAGTGGTGAGTGTGGCTCGACAGCCAGTCTGGTTCTTGACGCACGTCCACCGTGTCTGTGGACCCTTGCTGCCGGACCACTTGTTGAATCTATACCGACCGACAAGCAGCACCGGGTTACCGAACCGGGTCGTCGAAAACCGAATCTCGTGGCCTGAAGTGAAAGATCACGACAATCAGAAGTGGTGATAAAACAACATACGATAGATAAAGGTGTAAGCATTCTAAAAGCAAGCTTACCATAGCAACAAACAAAGATTACTGAATTGTATTGTTTAAATTTAATTTAGGTAGTTTCTTTAAATGTTAGTGAGTAAGTGAGTGTATATCAGTGGAGACTTGATTGGTCTATGTGTTATATTTATTTTGCATATCTATTTCCTATATTAACACTGTATGTCTTCCTAGAAAAAAAACATCACGTGATGTGTTAGCATGCGCTGAATTGTCTTCAAAGCAGTAGATTTAAATACATCTTAACAATCTATGCTTATTTATCGGAACATCGAGATATGGCATGGCAATGCTAAGTTGCTAATTACTCGAAAGATACAAGTATATAGTTATTAAGCTCTAACAATCAAAAATACACGATTAGTAGAGGAGAATAATTTGAAATAGCAACACACTGATCATAGCTGAACACCAAATACACCTAATTAAGACACAACAAGGAAGCAACCAATAACAATGTCTTGCTTTTTTACAAACCAAACTAAATTAACCTAAAATAATAAATCATGGAATCAACTGCCGCGGGTAATTGTCTTATAATAAGGGATCCGATTTAATAGTGACTAGATCACATTGGCCGGTTGTTGTATTTGAAAAAACAAAAAGATAAAGAAACGTATACAACATGTGATTTAATACAGTAATACAAGCATTTGATTTCAGAATGCAATCAATAAGATTAATCTTTGAAGTTCAAAAGAGGAAGACGAGGCTGCACCATAATTTTGATGTCGAAAGGAAGAAAATTAGTTTTAAATTCACTTCATAATTTCATTCGTTATCATATCAGAATGCAAGCTATTTGTAGAACTTAGAACAGCAATTAATATGACAAAACTATTTTCTATAATTTTTTCCGCCTCCGTGGTCTAATTATTATTATTTATTTGTTCTGGACAACTTGCTCCATATTATACATAATAATTTATTTATATACATTCAGATAAAATATCACATGTGATGTGATGTCTACAAGCTTTGATTAACAATCCTAAGGTCCTGGGCTGGGTTTCCACTGGGGGGTACGTATCGGTACTAGGTTTGGTTGGTGGTAGTACATTTTTATATCCGCTTACCAAAGTCTGTCGCAAAAAGTGATAATAGCACTGTTGTATTCCGGCATGAAAAGTATCAGAGGCAACGCCTCATTAAAATGAGGCTTCTGGATGCTCTGTCAACAATTACTAGGGTGGTTACAAAAATAGTTGTTAAAATTAAGTATGGTTATGCTCGTTCTTCATAGTAACAATCTCGTCGTTGATAGTAAGGAGAGTGGCCTTGCACCCCATGGAGGATACTTTGACGCAAGTCCAGGAGGACCGGGGACCTTTGGAGTCACTCCGCTTGTTGAACCGATAGCGACCAATCTGGATCACAGGCTTCCCGTATCTGGATTGTAGATATGTGGGTTCTAGAAGTAGATAACTCAAATATTAGTTCATTGTCTAGTTTAATGTTGTTATGGCATAACAGAGTTGATTGAAGGTTATGAAACGATTCCTCTGTCAGAATAAGTCCAACGATGCAAGGGTGGATGCACCCCCAGACACTCAAAATAACCACATGTGCAACCCTCCAGATGCACATAATTTTTTAAAAGGAAAATTACGCACAATGTAATTTTTAAAATAGTTTTTTAAATATATATAAAAATAAGGCAAAGATGGAATGTTTTTAAAGACAACCCCACAAGTTTTCATTAAATAATACATTGGAAAGTAAGTATATGATACAAGATATTGCGTGTCGGTAGATCGACGAGCGCTTTTAACCAGATTATCATATATAGCTGTCATTATAATGTCACAAATCATAGTAACAAAGCTACCCAAAAATGAAATAGTTTTATTAAAGTTAAACAATAGTAATAGGATCCAAACAATTAAAGATGGATCGCAAGAAACTTGTGAAAAGTCTGTCAAAAATAAAAACAAAATATACAAGTTCTATTAACTATAAGCAATGTCCGGATTTGTGAATGTATGTGTACACTGTTCAATGGTTGTGTTCGCCGCGCGTGTTCGAGATGACGTCACACACGGTGGTGATGGCGGCGCGACACCCCACCGAGCGCTGGCCGCAGCACCACCGCGTCGCAGCTCCGCGGCTCCCGGCCCGGTAGAACCTGTACGGACCCACCTGGATGGGACTGCCGCGACCGCACGCCGGAGCTGGAACTGAACACACTGCTCTTATACCAGGGTAACTATGACTATCAAACAACTTGTTAAGACTATAATTTAATTGGTGACCAAAAACTAGACCTATACAAATATTATAAAAAATTCCGAAAGGTACAAACATTCGGATGATTTTCTCTTTTTTAAACGACTTCAAAAAAGGAGGAGGTAATCAAATCGAGGGGTATGTTTTTTTAAAAAAAAATGATTGTTACCTCTTCTTTTTTATTTGAAAGGTAGTGCTTCCCGTGTGGTCCCATTTCAATTTGGTGCAGTTCTGACAACGGCATCCATGAGAAAACGATATAAATCTTAAATTTGCCTTAGTAAAAGTAGACTTTTAGGGTAATTGAAGTCGGTTTCCAGTACTTTTTGAACGCATTTACAAACAAAAGGCGCTATATTCGTTCACATTGCGACGTTTGACTAACCCTATCGTATTTCCATAGATGAGATATGTATTACAAAACAACTAAGAACAGTGAAAGCACGTAAAATTTATTTTATTTTGCATTATACACGGCTCTAATTAGAATTGTAACATTCTCCAAATAAATTCAAATTCAAAACATCGCAGTACCCATGGTATGTGAAAAAGACTTCAATAAGAATATACTTTATCTTAATGATTACATGAATATTTAATACCTATAAGTCTACATGTACGAGTATTCAATATTATGTACTCATTTTTAAAAGAAACTATTAATAAAATTTTCTTATGATAAAAAGTATTAAGAGTCGCTGGATGCAGGTGGCTCGGGACCGGTCGATGTGGCGTACCATGAGGGAGGCCTATGTCCAGCAGTGGACGTTTCCCGGCTGATGATGAAAGTATTACGTCATATGTCGTTTTTCAATTGGGTATTATAGCTCGTATATTTGATCCACGTTGAGGATGGTTGTGCCACAAGTTAGATTTGACTATTCTATTTCCTAAAGTGGTCACAAAGGCCTTACACTTGGTAGTAGTTTTAGTAGAGCATTGCCATCTCAACTTTACTCCATTGAATATCGACTTGGAAAATTTGTAGCCTTGTATCAAAAGCATTTCTGTTCCACGGCTCGTACAAATTATAGAGAAGTCTTCTGGAATAAAACATTAAAATTATATTGTGTATCAAATCTACAAAACAGCACTACTGCGAGCGTACTCGATATCATTTTTACTCTCTACCTGAAAAGGGTCCTGCTGGATGGAAATCGAGTTCAGCGGTCATATCTGTCGTTGCTGTGTGCATATGTAATCTGATTACATTCGCTAGAGACAGGCTAACCACTATCATCACATTCATCGCTCTGGTTAAACAAACAACAAGGGGCTAAATACCAACCTTTTTGGGATAAAGTATACCTTATGTATTGTTTTGCTATATACAAATACATACATTTCTATTCTTCAAAAAAAGTGGAATAAATTTACTGTGCAGTAACAAACAGTAAAGATGGTTCCTTATTGTATCGCAAATATCAGTAAATTGGCCATCAGATGCCGTCTGCAAATTTTGGTGCCGCGGCTCGTCGTAATTGGTTTTACTTGAAAAATCTTGTTATAAGTTCAGTTATTCAAGCGCAAAAAACATCAAGAAAGCATCCAAAATCATATACCTTAATATTACCAATATTCATTCAATGCTTAAAAATCGTAGAAACCAAATAGTTCATTGACGAAGAAAAATAATTAAAATAAGTACGAGTATAACGAAATAAAACACAGCAGTGGGATAAAAAAATACAATGTATTCTAAGCCTTACGTATACGAATTAAATAGTAATTAATGTTCGTAGTAAGCAAATACATTTCTCTTGTTTAAATACTGCACAGAAGCATTTAAATAGTATCCATCACCGAAACCTAATTAGTATTTAAGTTAGTAGCTCCGCTATGTTTATTTTATTCAGGAATATTTCGGTTTGGCTGTTTGTGGTGGCTATACCGTGTGCCGTCATGCCGTGAGTCTAGTAAAAGACGAATAAGGCGAGAAACTTGCAATAGGCTGTACTATTAGTAACATCTTGCTGCGATCACTAATCTGTCGACAAGCTGGTGGTTACGACAAATCCGCACGAAAATCTCTAAAAAAGATTCAAGTCCATTAGACTTCTGCAGCTGATAACGAAATATCAACAGTTATCGTAATATCTCTCAAATCAATACCTGCCAACACAAATACATTTTTAAACCACTTTATAAACCTATGCAAATCAAAGTGTGAATAAAAAAAACTATGATTCTTTTTTAAATTGTTCCTAGCTAGCGTTTGATCTTTATAAAAGATATTAAAAAAGATAAAAAAAAGCTTAATTGACTAAGAGAACCTTATAGAATCTGTCGAATTATTCCCTAGTACAAAATGTATTTTTATTCTACACTTTAATAGTGCCTATTCTTGACCTTATTCTTTTGCTCTTACGAGATATTTTATAACAAGGACCAAGATGTATAATGAGTAATGTTTACATTTCAAGCCATTCATGAACAGTAACAGCCAAACCAAAACAGACCTCATTAATAAATATACTGTTATTTTCCTTAAACACATTTGTAACACTTACACTCTACCATCCACAAATACTCTACAAAACTAACAAATTTACAATATTATATTTTGTCACACGTAATTCATATCTAACACAAAACTTCAACATACACAGATATTATTTTTTACTTCATCGCGGACAGCACCGATTTTGCCAACTTACTCATAAAGAGATTTTGAATCCATATCTATAAACAATTTTTAACGAGTTTTCCAACTGTTTATTTCGATTTAAAACAACAAATACATGCAAATGTAGGATATTTTGACCTGGTTGATAAACAAGACGTATTTTTCAGGAAAATCTCATAGAATCGATCAATTGCGAGATTTACTTATGTCTAGTATTTGATAAAAATAGCTAACATAAAGTATTTCATTATATTTCTTTCAAAACGCTTGTACCCCGGTGTACCTGGAGTGACAAACCAGTTTCTTTTTTGCTGTTACGCTACCCGATATACTTGTAATGACAAGGTGTTCAGAATCTGTTTGCGGTTGTGTGTGCGGTGGGATCGTGTAGCCCCCACACGCGGACGATGGCGTTGTCCATGGTGTGCAGCGAGGCTCTGCAGCCAGACTTGGCCTTGACGCACACCCAGCGCGTCTTGTTGCCGTACTTGTTGACGCGGTTGAAGCGGTACCGACCGATCATGATCACCGGGTTCCCGCGCTGAGACTGAGCGAACACCGGGTTCAGATCTGAAAATAACAATGAGGTTACTATTGTGGCACAATAACCATAACGGTATCTGATTTATTGCATTTGAAGCGCAGAGTCAAAGCGTCAATTATATACCGTACGGTCTATTAGATTAATTTAGGTTAGATTTTGTAGGTGCGCAAGACGCAGGCGGTGGGGGGTCCATACAAACTATGTGTCCAAGTAAGTATACAAGACGAGATTAAGTCGGAGCTAACCGGTCGGTGGGCTAGCTACGAGGCGTAGCACACCGCAATCGTTCGTAGCTAATCGTAGCATTTTCGTAGAACAAAGATCATTTGCAGGTCATGAAAAATCTACACCGCTGGACTGCTCAGTTTGACCCGCCAACAGAAATAAACATAAGGCAAAGTACAGTAGGTTTCCATTTAGGATGGAACATATGAAACGGTACTCTCTGTAGAAGAGTAGGCCTGAGCCCCTACAGTGGGGACGTATATAGGCTGTTGTTGATTGATATGAAACGGATGAATATATATATGGTTCATTAGGTGAAGTGAGGAGAGGTTGTTTAGGTTCGTCAATTGATACTAAAGGTGAAACCTAAACATTCAAAAATACAGTACAACAATATGTTATTATTACGAACACATGAAATATATCCTTTATAATCACCGTAAGACTTTACCAACAATAGTACCGTTTATACTTATTTATGTGTCAAATGTTAGCTGAATCCCTAAACAATTTTTTATTACAGTTTTAGTTTGACCACAATGTCACCTGGTGATAAGCGATGCTGTGGTCTAGAATAGTACACGGTAACCTTGACAAAGCCTTTTCGCTTTGGTCCTGAAGACATCCAGGTTGTATCGCTCGGGAAACACAGAAGAAACCATTTTGTAGTCAATGTATTATAATAATTGGAAAATCACAAAAAACTCACCCAACATTTTCACTCAAAACATGTGTATATAAGTAATTTTATTGTAAAATTAAAACAATGCGTTTTTCATCCTTAATGTAATTGATTGTGAAAATTCATTACAGCTGATCCCGCCTAATACAAAGAAAAACATAGACTCTAAACCGAATCAATCATTTCCAAAGTTTTCGTCAAACTTAAATGCTAATCTTAAAAAATTTATAATATTTTAATTACGAAAACCAGCGCTGTGGCTCTAGCTGCAGCACATGCTCAGCTGGTCACTTTTTCAATACAAAATGTTGCATTTACTTTACCTATTCTATTTCGTGTTTTGTTGTTGTAGTGTTTTGTTTGTTTGTGTATTGTATGTATGTGTATTTATATTAATCAACCAATATTATTTACATAAACCTCCAATTAAACGTACGTAGACATAATGCAGCCTACTTAGTTTTTGGGTAATGTAACGGCATGCTTATTCATTTATTTATTTTAAATAAGATTAACAGCTGTATCTCTTGATACATTTTACAACATATCGTTGAAACAGACAAAAATATCTCCGCAGAGAGTTACAAACTACACGACAATATTCAGCTCAAACATACAGAAGCTCTGTAATAAAATAAAAATACACTAAAACTTCAAATAAGATCATCAACAAGATGATATACATAAACTAAACTAGTTAGTAAAAAAAAATGTACTAAGGATTCGCCAAGCAGATGAGTATAAGGAGAATATTCTATAAGAATTCCTTTTCACTCTACACAAGTAAGAGTTTCATTTTTTTGTGGATATTGCAAGGAAGCTCAAAATAGCGTTATTCCTTAAAATTAGGAACACAGAGGTATCAATAATTATATCTGCCGAGTGTGTTGATGATGAGTTCTCGACAGTGGTGACGGCGGCATTGCAGCCATTTTTCATATTGACACAAACAAGTATAGTGCACATTGGCGCCCAAGCTCGCGTGTTTGTTCAAATTGAAAGTCATGTATTATAATAACACTGTTATATAACTATAGATGTTATATTATCGGCAATGTAGTAACAGTTGTCCTATTTCAGTTGTTGAAGCATGTTTATCAATGATTGTGTCTGCCGAGTGTCTTGACAATCACGTTGTCGACAGTGGTGAGAGCAGCATTGCAACCGCTCTTCTTCTTGATGCAGGTCCAGCGCACTTTCTCGCCCCAGCAAGCGTGCTTGTTGAAGCGCCACTGCCCAATCTGCACCACCAAATTACCACGCTGTGACAGCCCAAACATTGGTTCTGAAAAAAAAATGCATAGCTTAAGTTTCAGGACAGTAAGATTTTAACAAACTGATTAATTTAAAACAGAATATACAAACATTATCAGCCGGGAAACGTCCACTCCTGGACATATGTCTGCTCCATGGTATGCCACAATGACCGTTCCTGAGACACTTGCATCCAGATACTCCCTGTGACCTTGACCAGGTCGTAGGAATATACAATAGATGACAGAAAATGGATGACACTATCAATTACTTTGTACATGTGTAGTAAAAATTATTGTAACTTCGAAATTGTTATTGTTAATATAAGTTCCAACTGTCAAGCACATAATAATCGCTAGCATCAGCTGTTAAGTTTAGTCGGCGACCCATTTTTGATTTGATTTAGCCTGTTCCCACAGTATACTCGTTCATACATACATGTTCTTCGTCTAAATCTGTCTTTAAACATCATACAGATAATGTGTACGCGATATTATGCGTAAAAATGAACGTCCCGAAAACTAAACTCTTAAAACCTTGACCTTCTGAAAATTGGTTGGCTGACACTAAGGTCTGTAAAGGTCGATCGTCCAACCTACCGATGATGATGAACACCCGTCATATTTGTTGAACAATTCAATAGAGTAGTTGAAACAAAATTTATTTGGGATCAAACGGTATTTTATACCGTGAAGGGCATTTTCAAAAATAAAAAATTAATATTTTTAATTATTTTACTGAGGTTTTACAACAATTAGTTATTAAAAGTTAGTTATTATTAGATTTAGTATGTTCATAAAATTTTGAAAGTTTTTTAACAGTGTAAAGTCACACCTCTAGATCGATTAGTATGGCGCTTTATGGCACCGCGTGACTAGAATCACAAAAGCGATAAACCTGTCCATATAAGGATAATATTATCCAGAATTGTAACGCTATTTTACAAAACTTTTTGGATTATATGACTTTTAGTAATGTAATTATCTACTTACATAATCTACTCTCTATCATCTAAAATTTAAATCCACTATTGAGTCCACGGAGATACGATACCGTTTTTGTTGTTGTTGCTCAAATTTCGATGTTCATGATTTGCGATACTTGATTGTCAGTCAGTTGCAGAACATCAAATATTTATCATTTATCAATTTTATGACATCGTGTCTATTCAGAGAGTAAACGACACAAAATTTCAAGGCAACTATAGCTAAAATTTTCTAAATAGATTCACTGTTTTACAGTTTTTGATTACTCGTAATCTATTTAGGTTTTCATACGATATTTATCGTATTTCGGTTTTTGACAGTGACAATGACAGCCAACTAGGCTACTTTGCTGCATTCCGTCAATATCTTCGAAAGCCACTGAGCTTGAAGAGACGATCGTAACCGTTGACGATGACAGCTATTCAGTGGCAGCCACAGGTTTTCTTGCCGCTACATTCATCCGTCCTAGTCTTCTAATAGTTGTGCCAGCCACTGACCTTGAAGAGGCGGTGGTTGACGGTTATGCAGTGGTAGCCACTGGTCTACTTGCCGCTGCATTCCATCCATGTCTTCTAATGGTTATGCCAACCACTGAGCTTGAAGAGGCGATCGTTGGCAGTGACGGCGATGCAGCGGCACCCACTGCTCCTCCTGTCGCTGCACGCCCACCAGGTCTTGGCTTTTCTCGTCAGCTTCTTGATGAATTTGTACTTGCCCCACGTGATCACTGGGTTGCCGAACCGTGATACGCCGTATATTATCTGCCCAGAAATACTGGCTGGAAATAAAACTTTTGATTAAAATCAGAATGTATAAAAAAGATGACCTAACATTACGATAACAACTATATATGAATAAAACTATGAAATGAACAAATACGTTTCACGACTAACGTACTAAATTTAAAAGGCCCATCATAAATAAAACTAAAATCTAAATTTCAAAGCCTAAAAGGAACACAAAAAATATTATGGAAGCACTTTGTTTTATCACCCACAATTCAACTAAATAAATTACTTACAACAACAAAAATCCGTGTAAAAGCACATTGCTAAATTAATGCAGTAGTATTTTGTGATAACATGCCACATTTTGACCCAAAACGTCATTTCTTGATCACTATCAATCACTGTCATAGGGCCAGTTTTTCGAAATCATCGTGGATTTGCATTGCTGTATCTCTGGTAACCAAACTACCTCCTACAGGGAAGTAAGTACATTTGTGCAAGAATTTTATTTCTTATAAATCAATCATTTTTTTGGAAAGCAATCCAACATTTGTCTCCAAAATCTGAATTCATTTTCATTGGAACAAAGATAGGAATAAGTAATCTACACTAATATTATAAAGAGGAAAGATTTGTACCTATTTTTGTATGTTTGTAATGAATAGGCTCAAAAATTACTGGGCCGATTTAAAAAATTCTTTCACCAATAGAATGCTACATTCTTCCAATTTGGCATAGGCAACATTTCATTTTGAAAAAAATTAGGGATCCTTGGTAAAATTTGAACAATGTAACCGAAGGTGTAGAAAAATGAGTCTTAAAATGTCTTTCGTCGAATGCGCTGCCGAAACTATTAGCGATAGAACAAAATAATGTACAACAATATTGAAGAACATTATAATGTCTACAAAAAACTCCGCGGTAGCATATGTCCAACTATTGTAGTTATATCACTACAACAACTTTTTTCATTTTAAACATTAATGAAAATGCTAACCAAATTCAAATCATGCTATTTATGTGTTTGTATTAATCCTTATCCAAATAAATTATTTTATGGTCAAGACCATTTAACTACCTATAAAAAAGTTTTTAAATTATTTAAATTGGACTTTCCATTCAAAAGATATTACGAATTAAAAAATTCAAACAGTAAACAAAACCGCCATAGCGCCGTGGCCGTTGTTTGCGATGCAGTCTGAAAAGCGCGCCGGGCATCGCGGCGGTCGGGGTGGAGGGGGCACTGAAATAATTTTTTTTAAAATATATAATTAATAAATAATAAATAATAATTTTTTAATAAATAAAAATATTTGTGAAAAAAGTGTTTTATATCCAAATTTCCAAAAATAAATAATTGTCTACCCCGTGCGAAGCCGGGACGGGCTGCTAGTTAAGTATAAAATTACATTAGCCAAATGTATGGTGTCCCTGAAGCTATTGATCCAGCGTCCCAAGTTGCCGTTCCTCAGTTTAACGGACTGCCCTGTCGCTGCCTTGGTGACGTACACGTGTGCGCCTGCTTCACGCGCACCAGGGCGCGGCCGACGGTGACCGCAAAGCAGTTGCACTTGTGTGTGTGGATGCAGATCCAGCGCTCCACGTTGCCGTTCCTCTTGTTCCGTTTGAAGCGATGCCCGTCCACCACCAGCAGTGGGTTGCCGAACTTGCTCTTGGTGTAGCTGTACTCCCATTCCTCGTTTAACTCTAATGGAAAGAAGATTTGTTATGTCTGTAGCCAGAGTTATATTGATCAATGTATGTGTTTGTATGTGCCACAACTGCGTGGCAGGGAAATATGTGACAGATAGACGTCACGGATAAATATAAATAAACGTGACTCTAACAATAGCAAGTTAGGTGGTTGACTTCAACCATGTTGGCCTCCTCAGCAGTCGAAAGCATAATCCCTTTTATGGAAATAAAAATAAATTCTTTGAGTATGATTTTTTAAATATTGTCAACTTCAATGCTTCATATAGTGAGTTTCGCTTGATTTTTTTGCAGGTTAATTCGAAATAAATCCACTACATACAATATGCGGTTGACAAGATATTGGTTGCTTTGGTATTTTTTATGGAATTTCTAAGTTAACGATTAAGAAAAATAAAAATTTTTTTTAAAAGTTGTCCATTGCAGCAGAAACGCAACGAAAACAGTTCTAAATTCAATTTACTATGTCCACCTGGCTGGCTACCGCTATGTTACCTAAGTCTGCCGCCTGTATGAAAAGTCTCAGAGCCAGCGTCTCATTATCTTGAGGCTTCTGGGTGCGCACGCTTACCATCCTATGGCCTTATCATCCTATGGCCTTATCATCACTTACCATCAGGTGATATTAAGGCCTAAAAGTAAAACTTTAATTTTTCACTGTGACCAAATGTTTCTGACTTTTGATGAGCATGCATGACTCTTACATGGCCAACAAGCCGAGTACGTATGACACGTGAAACCTGTACTGGACACTGTCAAAGGATATATCGTTATGATTCTGTTGTTTCTTCCTAAATCTAAGAAGGAGTAAAATTAGCTTTCTGTGAAGAAAGAAACTCTTCGGTCACTTCAGTTTGCTTCATATTGGTTTACCTGCTTCATAATGTAGACATCTAATTGTCTTCTTTTACTTGCCATTTGGCAAAATGGCTACAATCAATACAGCTTTGTGTGGCACACAATTTTTTAATTATATTTTTATTATTTTAATATTTTTTCTTACTTTACCAGTGTAGTTACAAAAAGTTTTTCACTATTTATCAAGGTAGTTACATACAGTTTGTCACTTAGTATTTAAGTAGTTCAGTAAAATTTGACACCGTTCATTAAAATAGTTGCATTCAGTGTGGTACTAATCACCAATTGGTTTTGTGGTACAATGACCAAAGTAGTTGCATAAAGTTTGTCACTTATGTTTTAAGTTGTTTCAATTATGTTTCCGAATGTTTAACAAAGTAGTTTCATAAAGTTTGTCACTTATTACCTTAATACATATATATTTATAGTTATATATATAAAAACACTGTTTATCAAAGTAGTTGCATAAAGTTTGTCACTTATGTTTTGAGTTGTTTCAATTATGTTTCCGAATGTTTAACATAGTAGTTTCATAAAGTTTGTCACTTAATACATATATGGTTATAGTTATATAAAAACACTGTTTATCAAAGTAGTTGCATAAAATTTGTCACTTATTACCTTTAATACATATATGTATATAGTTACATAAAGAACACTACTCATCAAAGTAGTTGCGTAAAGTGTTTCAATTGAGTTTCCGAATGTTTAACAAAGTAGTTTCATTATATTTGCAGTTTGATTAATTTTGCCGCTCTTTATTAAAGTAGTTTCTCTGATACAATTTCTCCAAATGCCTACGTTAATATGGTCACGATTTTTATAAAACCCTAATAAGATACTCATACACACATTAAATCCTTACGTTACTATTTATCAAAGAGTTTCATTACACGTAATAAATAAATTATAGCACTATTTATTTTAAAAATCCTTAATTTTGACACGTAACTCATACAAGTTATCAGTTATGAACGTGTTCGTTTTTCCGGCAGAGCAATTTTTTCCCGACAGTAATGACTCGCGCAGTGCAGCCCATTTTGTTGCACTTCCATGATATACGGTCTCCGTTCCAATAGTTTCTCGAAAATCTGCAGTTCTCGTCTACAAGAATTGTTGTACCTCTTGAAGTTAAATGGAAAATAGGGCCATCTGAAAAATAAATTGGGAAAAATAAATTTCCGAACCATGTTGAGTGAATGAGAATAAGTTTTACCATGATACTTTTCTACACTGCCTTGATGTCTACATACATGCTCTAATTTAAGTGGAAGTTTTATTTATTTATAATTTCAATTTCAAATCAAAACACTTATCTCATATTTAAGCATAATATAATTTTATTAAAACAGAGCTGCAGTCTATACGAATAAAAAGGGCTTTTCATACAAATAATAATTAAATAACATCTATCTACGAACTATAATCTTATTAATTGCTTAATTAATTAATATTAAAGGCTCATAATCATTAGTAAATATCACCATATTACATTCATTACGTATTTCGTTGAGATATCACTGAGAGCGAAGCTTGAACAACTTAAGTTGTGTAAATTTTCATAATATACAAATACATTCGATTTTAGAGATCATTAAAATAAATAACCCTAGAAAATATTAACAATTGTTTTATCTACGAGTATCAACAATACATCTTATCAACTAGATCTATCCGCAACCACCTAGGGGTGTCACCTAAGACATCATAAACGTTATTTTGATAAAAGTACGAGTATGTTTTATAATTTGTAATCGGAATATTCATCATTAGCGTTACTAAGGAGTACTTCCTTGATTGAACTGTACAAAGATCTATACAAAAAGATTTCCTCATTAAAGATGAATTTCCAGACATAGGTTTCGGTATTAATAACTGTTAAAAATATCACTGTGCTATACATTTATTGCCTAAATACTCAAAGCACTATTCATAAACAAAAAAAATCTCACATGTCATATTTAAAAAAATTATAACAAAATATGATAAGGAATTTCAATACAACAAATCCAGTTGGAATTAATGCAACCCTGATCTTCCAACTGCGTGACTGATGAAGATGTCGACACGAGCTGACATATATAAAACATTATGAAACAAAACATAATCAATTTCATGTCTACCTTGAATTTTGTCGGCAGGTTGGTAGTACCTCCAGAATCGGATGGAAAGTGTGAGAATCAACGTTTGCATGGTTCATTTTCTGAACAAAAAGTTACGATAAGTTTTAATGATTGGACATTCTTAATTTGGATGTCAACCCTAAGCAATTAGATCACAGTCACTTTAACTAAGGTACCTATATGTTTAAGTATCATTAAAATTATTGCTCTTTAATCTCCAGTGTCACAATCGCATCATCATAAGTATGCGTACACTGATTAATCTTTTTTCTCATTAGGATTTGCATCGCGGAGCCAAAGATCGGCTTTAGGGAATATTCTTGGAAAATTCAAAGCTTGAAGGGCTAAAGAAGCAGCATGGGGTGAGGTGAGGGGAGAGGGGAGCATGCCTGAAGAAGAAGCGAGCAGGGAAGAGGCCAACGCGCTCCTCGGCCGGAGCTGCACGAAGGCACCGTTCCCGCAGCGCGCGTGCGACGGGGGCGCGTGATTGTGCGCATCTCCCGAGGCCACCAGCTTGCCGGCCGCGAGCCTCACGCGGGCTCTGCACCCCATGTGCTTCGACGAGCAGTAGAAGAACCGGCCCCCCACCTGCGAGTACGTGTAGCCCCCCAGCACCAGGATGTACTTGCCCTTCTCCGTAGGTATGAACTGAACATCTGAAACGTCACAGACATTTAAGTATAAGGAACTAACAGAAACAGTTTGAAGTCAGCCATTTGTGAAACTTTTATACATAGTGGACGTTATAATAAAACTAGAAAATCGGTTATTACTAATTTAATTAAATGCTTAAAGTTATTGTGATAGTCACTATCGTAATGTTGAAACATCAATATCAAATAAAAGTTAATTAATTCTAGTTCACACAAAAAACACAAAGCATGCAATACTCCACAAATTACAGGCGGGATAGCTGTATATAGTATCGTCTTATTTTAAGCGCTAGGTGATCACTAATATTGTAGAGGTATGACTGTGCAATTAAAAACGGTTGTTTTGATATTAATCACACGTGAATATTAGGCAGTAAAACATTTTTACTTTTATAAATAGAGCGAGTCAGAATTTTTATTAATGCAGCACACCACCATCTATAGAATTTTTTAACGTAAGTGAAAAAAAATGTAATTTTATTTTATTGTAATTAGTAGAAGCTAGTATTATCTAGTTAACAGTGTCGCAAATAGACTATATCATATCGTTTGTTTGCTCTGGTTATGTTAGTGATTTTGTTTTATTTGTGTTAGTTTAAATGGTTTTTTGGGGTGCGTGTTTAGATAAGTTAATTAGCTGTATATTTCGTTATTTTATTTTTAATCCTTAAACCTGTAATTAGTATATTTGTTAGAAATCTTACAAACTATATCGTATGTAAAAACTGATTGTATTCCTAAAAATGTTAAGTACAATATAAAATAAACACTTAGCCAACAAAAAAGATGTCGTCAGTAAGATGACATCCATTTAGTTTAAAAAAAAATATTTTGTCAAAACAAAATACTACCAAAAATGCAATGCCAGTATTCAACAACCCAAATTTTCTTGAATAGTTTAATTCAAAGTTCCGACCGAATTTAAAACATCTCCTTCGACGTCACTTAGAAAACGAAGATTCAAATCTTAATATATCGTCCGTCCTTGATGATATACGTCGGGGGCTCGTGTGTGTGAGTCGTGCAGACCGGAACGAATTCGCCCGAGTCCGACCTGCGAAAGCGCGCCTTGCACCCATGCAGCTTAGAAGAACATAACCAGTGCGCGCTGTCGTTGATCTGAGAGTACGTGTATCGATCCAACATCATGATATGCTTTTTCCGTGTTGGAATCAGTATAGGTCCTCTATCTGAAATAAAGATATTCATTGAGAAAATTTCAACCACATGGATGTTTCAAAAGCTGTACTACTAATTTTGCAATTGGATCAACAATAGAACCTAAAATTGAGGTTCTTTCTAAAATTCTACCTTTGAACAAACCAACTGAGCAACAACAACTCTCTAGCAAACGATGATACAGCCTAATTTGCTTATTAGAAAAAAATGATTGTTTATTGCACATATGTATATATCTATACCTACAGAGATATTTCTGCCGGTATTCACACTGCAGCTTTCAAAATAAACTTAAAGTATATTTATGTATGTAATTCCAAATATTACAAAATAAGTAAAAAACATGCAACTCTTATATAATAAATATGACGTCACTCTCTCTTTTTCTTCTCTCCGAGCGTGCCCATCGTCATCAGTTTAGTTTAGCGTCCATGGGAATGGGTACATGGGGTATTTTGACAATGAGCACAGTACATTCAAACAGTAAACGTCAGAGTTGATACAATTAGCGAGTATTTATAATGAGCATTCCCATTACACGAACACAAATTTGTTGAGCACAGTACTACGCACGGCTACAGGTCAAGCTATACATTTCCAGTGTAAGCTGAACCATCATCGTGCGTTAGTACATTCAGTGCGAGGTCAGCGTATACTGGAAATGTATAGCTTGGTGTCGACTGACGTCACAACCATGATACAATAAAACAAGGTAGGTATGTTCTTTACGAAAGTGGGACAAGCAAAGAGGATAATATGACACAAGTATACGTTACGATTAGTGCTGCCAATAGTAACAGTTTTTAAACAATTACGAGTTTTGGGACCGATGACCACATCGCATGACGTATGCTTGTACCGTGAATTCACCCAGCTGTCACGGGATTGGACTACCAGGGCATCTACCATGAGTTTACGCAGGCGATAACGTGTATCCTTAACTATCTGTCTGTCCTTGTCACCCGCATCTCGACTGAGCAGCATTTCCGATAGTATTCGATATACGTTACCGCCTGCGTAAACTCGTGGTAGACGCACTGGCTTAGCATCTTATTGTACCATGGTCACAACCATTGATTCCATCCACATTAAACTTAATGTTTTTTTTTTAAATCAATTCTTGCGTTTTATTTTAATGATGGATATATTTATATCTTAATATACATTCCGTCACGGCACATGTATTTGGGTGGGGGATGTGTGTGCGTCGTGTTTAGACGCAGGATCTCTCCCGACTGCGTCTTGCGCACGCGCGCCCTGCACCCGGTCTGCTTGGACGAACAGTACCAGCGCTCGCTGTTGTTGATCTGAGAGTAAGTGTATCCGTCCATCATTAGAAGGAACTTTTTCCGAGTCGGTATCATAAGAGGTTCATTGCCTAAAATAAAAATTAGCACTGAAAACTGAGCCCATACCACGAACATTGTATCATTTCGTCTTTGTTTCGGATTGCTTTCGGATTTGGAGCAAATCGTACGAGGGTGAATCCGAAATCCTAATTTCAAATCGGTGTCTATTTGTCGTTATTCAAGGTACTATCCCTGGACTGAAACAAGGTTCATGGTATGGGCCCTGAAACGTTCTCGAAACAAAGTCGACTAAAGTAGAGGAATAGATAACTGTGGTTCATTTCAATACAATAGGAATAACCTTAAACAAATAAAAACATCACATATTATGTAACATAAACAAACACAACCCTCAAAAACATTAACAGTCGTCAGATTGAAATACTTATTTTGAAATCGTAAAAGCTCTTTAATTTTAAAGTTTGATTTCATATTTTTAAGGTCTATATTTCTACAGCGTTGAAACAAATTAAAAACTTTCTTTAAACAACATCTTTATTTTTACAATTGAACATTAATCATAGTTAATTACAAATTTTGGAAGCATAATATGATGAGAAAATGATGACATATTTTACAGTGTTACAAAGATACACAACCAATTTATTAATGAAATTGTTTCGTTTCTCCTCAGACGAAAAACATCGAAACAGTAGTTTCAAGGGCACGTCATTTGTCTGTAGCTTGCTAAGCAGAAACTGAAAATTTCATGTTCTTTAGAATTTATCAATTTAATTGTAATGTACAAATTTATGTCTGGAAACATGATTGGCAAATTTATTTTTTACTCACAAAGCCGTTCATCTAATTATCTGAACATTTAATGTCAAAATGTATTGTATTTTGGTAATTCTTTTCCACAAATTAATCTATACTCTTTATACAACAAATATGCAAGATATGTATAACCAATTCTCCACCAATGCATGTTCTTTCGAACCTTCTTGGTTATACGGACGGAATTGTAGGAATTTCAACAGATATAAACTAATAAATATTCGGTGGATGTGTATGCTTGTGATGTCTGTCTACAACACTGTGCCCTATGGTGACGACCATGGCGTGGCAGTCTCTGATGCGACTGTCGGAGCACAGCCACTTCACCCGGGACGAGCACACGGAGTGGCGCGTGTAGCTGTAGCCCCGCAGTCTCATTAGCTTAGCGCCGGTCTTTGATGTAGAGAACATTGGACGATCGTGATCTGTAAGAAAAAACCGAAAATTTTACTGCTGAGTTACCTCTAGAAACAAACGAAAACTCGCGCCAAACGACAGAACAATTTGTCCTCCATACTTTGTGAGGGATATCTCAGGATTCTGTCTTAAGAGGGAATTTAAGAATCCGCTTTATGCGGATATATAACCTACATTTAAGATCATGAAAACATACATGGATTGACGCCATACAATATACACAAATACTACAGGATAGGAATGTCGGCTTGCCAGGTCAAGTGAACCAAAACCTACTACTAGCTTTTATTTTAAAATACGGCAAATCAGACTCAAAATTGACATAACCAATTGACTATATAACGTATAAACTTATTGTCCTCTATACGCTAGTTGAGTATATAATCAATCACGTAGACACCTGAAAAGGAAGAAAAGGCTCATTAAAATTGCCAAACAGGTCGAATCGTTGAGACAACATTGTCCAAACCTCTCGAGGTCGTGAACATAAACCATGATGCCATTACAGTACACCTCCCCATAGGCTTAGTCTAGTGAACTGTAATGGCTTTGCCATAAATTACTTGCCAAAAGCCTGATATTATGTATTTGGTAACTTAAACTGTAAGGTTATGCCCGTAAATTGTCCTTTAACATTGGAAAGTTTAAATTAATTTTTGATAGTATTTGCGCAGCAACGACGAAACTGGAGTTGTCGACATCTGAAAGGAAGAAAACTGACTTTAGAATAAATCTGAAACTAATATAGCGCTTCATGGATGTTTGCCGAGGCACATGTACGAGTAGATTGCTTCTACAGCCGCAGCAGTCGACTCGATGTCATCGCGCAACGCACCGATGGACCGATGCTGCGACCCTGGTAGTCATTACATGCACCAGTGTCCCAGTATCATGTCTGACGTTATATTTATAATTTAAATTACTTACATAGACCTAAGATTACTAACACTATGGATGTATATCTAATTTAAATATACAATAACAAAATGCCTTTTAATTTGCCAAATAAAAAATGTTGTTATACTCATGTAATTTCTTTTTTAAACAACTTATATTTCGTAGTAAGACGATAGAGTACTTGCTGCAAATAAAAATGGTCTACCATAGTTGAAATATCAGGCACGTTGGTAGAATCTGTGCATTCTTCTTGGAGAAGGAGCTAAGTTTTATCTGCCAATATAATATATGAGAAAAAGAAACAATTACAAATTGATTGAATTCCAGTCGATAAGTCCCTGTACATCACATGATAGTTCAATTTATTAGTGTTGAGACCAAGTACAATTATATGTATGAAGGTATTACACACAAATTACACGTCTAAAATCTTATTGATAATATTAATTGCTATTTAAGTAACTAAGCTACTCGTATCTAAATAATTATATAATAATACACGTATATATCATGGAACCACGAGCCAGTCAACTTCAGAGTACAATCAAGTTTCATTTCCCCAAAAGCAAGTACCTGTCAGATGGGAGAGGCTCGTGGTTGTGTATTTCACAGGTTTTCAATATTACGTTTTCTCTCGTATAAACAACTGCTTTGCACCCATGTCTGCGGCCTTTCAAGCAGTACCACCGAGTCTTGCCGGACTTGATTCTGTGACGGTTGTACGCAAAGCCGTTCAGGATGATGACGTGCGCGCCTCGTAGAGTTTTCACGAACATAGGACCTGGAACTGTCAAAAATGGTTTTTCTGTAATGCGTTACATTAAACATTCCATGTCTACGTCACATTACCGCCTGTACTACTTAATTTGTCATTAATTGCGCATTTGAAGCGTTAATTGTTAATGTTAATTTAAAATACAACATATGACAAAATCATAACTATATTCTTTTAATTCTGCATCAAAATGTATTTCCTTAGTTCTAACAGGAATACACACACACAGCTTTACATCTAGGGGCTGCTAATATTATTGACGGTTCGGGTATAGGTGTGATCTAGGTAGATTAGGGCCAGTACCACGAACTTTGTTTATTTCCTTTTTGTTGTAGATTGGGTGCAATTTGTATGAATCCGAAATTCGAAATTGAAACGGATTTCGAGCGGTCGTTTTTCATAGTACACTCAAGTGCAAAAATATGTTTCCTATTGCTGGTTTCTATGTAGTGTGTTGAAGAAAATGTCAATTACAGGCGAATCTGAAATGGTTCAAAAGCAAATACATACATTTGTACTCGAGTGTATGTACAGAACAGATAGGTGTGGGCCGACGCTTACTCCTTGCTAAATTGAAGTTACAATATGTATTCATCTTTGACGTGAGGCGGGTGTGTGTGTTGGTCGTTGATCTTGACGACCGCGTCCCCCATGGTGGTGAGGCGCGCGCTGCACCTCTTGCGGCCGTAGGTGCGGTAGTTGCTGCAGTACCAGTAGACGCGCTCCTTCGTCGAGTTCCGCACCGAGTACCGGTAGCCATTCATGTAGATGACGCGTCCGCCGCGGCTAGACTCTTTGTATACCATGTTCAGCCCTGAAAGAAGTTTGAAAATAGTATAAATTCTGATATGTGTTTCAAACTGATTTTTCTGCAGCAAAAGTTATCAAAAATTCTTCGATAAGTAAATGGTCGAAAAAAGATGAATTTTCTGATATGATTGTTTATTTTGTATGTCAAGTGTATAATAATAATAGCGGCTTAGCTCTAAGTAAAACACTGAAAATATGTTCAGGACATAAGGACACAGGATAAAAGTTTTGTATTATGTTGTATTATAAATTAAACTTTTAGACTAAGCAATATCTGTAGAAGCTGTGTAAATTCATTCTGTTTGTTTCCCTGTCGTCGGGTGGTTGTGCTGTTCACAAACTTTAACGATCGAGTCGTCAACAGTGTTGATGAGAGCTCTACATCCCTTGTGGTGGTGCGTGGCACAACGCCATAAGGTCTTCATTCCGGTGGTCTTCTTTCTGATGCCGTATCTGTATCCGTTCAATGATATGATCCGCGACCCGCATCTTGATGTTGTGTAAAACGGGGAATAGTCTAAAAAAAGTATAACTGTTTTCTAAGAGATTCGATAAACATATCGTGGCGGCCGGTCCCGAGCCACCTGCATCCAGCGACTCTCCGCGACCTTAACCAGGTCGTCGGTCCATCTAGTAGGGGGGACGGCCTGGTTAACGTTTTCCGATACGTGATCGGCACTCGAGAATTCTTACTACCAATCGGTTATCTGTTCTTCGAGCGATGTCGTCTGTCTATTGCCACTTCAGCTCACTGACTCCTCGAGCTAGACAGCATATCATGAAATAAAAAATGAAAATTTTTATTGAAATAAATACCGAAATCCGAGTCAGTAAATTGATCGTGACGACTGCGTCCCCCATAGTGATGAGTATATATGGTGAGGAATAATAAATGCGAAAATCTATATACATCCGCGAGATTGCCAACTTGAAAAAAAAAACCAGTAAGATGGCGGCCGTTCGAAAAATCGATAATAAACAAAGTTCGTGGTAAGGGCTCGGGGCGGATTTTCATCGTTCGTTTTTCATGGTACCAGCCCTGAGCTCTGCGGAAACTAAACGCGGTTTCCACGAAGGTGGATAATATGTTCCATTGTTATTTGACGGAATTCACGAGGGCTTTAATTAATTGTAGAGACAAAACTAATTTGGTAGGCGGATTAGTGATCGCATTAAAATGTTACACCTTGCTTAGTCACCTGTTACGTAACTAGCGGGTAAAAGAGCTGGTCCCATTTTAGAGGTAAACTGCATGTAATGACTATAGTTAAAATATTTTATTCAAATCCAGGGTTAATATTTTTGATTCTAGAAGAAAAAGTTACACAGTAACAACATCAAATTTAAGCTATTAATACTAGTAACACAGAGATCAGAACATCCAGAGGTCGTGTTCCATTAAACACGTATGAAGCAACTAGGTCAGATACTTCCTTTTGTTATTCACAAGGTACGACACAGCAAAAGTACACCAAAAATCAGACACCAGTCTGTCAATATGCAGCGCACATCATCGTCAGCTACACGTGTGTGTGTATTCTTGTTGTCACGCATTGTTACATCAGTGGCTAATGATTGTGTTGATTGTTAACTTTAATCATAAAGTTGTCGACAGTGGTGATGCATGCTCTACATTTCTTGTTGTTATGCGTTGCGCAGTGCCACCTCGTCCGCACCCCTTTGGTCCTGTTGACGCAGTACCTGTACTTGTTCAGAGATAAGATACGTCCACCACGGGTCGAGGTCGTGAACACAGGCGTACATCCTGTAAAAAATAAACGTATAATAAGAGTTGGTTCT
Source organism: Carcina quercana (assembly GCA_910589575.2). Classification (NCBI taxonomy): domain Eukaryota; kingdom Metazoa; phylum Arthropoda; class Insecta; order Lepidoptera; family Depressariidae; genus Carcina; species Carcina quercana. Next base: position 3,552,605 of record OU342436.1, read on the forward strand.
TACATATGGATCACTTCACTGGCTAGGCAATGCCCACGTGCTTGGTACTAGCTAAACGTCCACACACGCACACGGCTCTCGCTGTGATTGAATCTTTGACACTGACGTTCATCAAAACAACACATTGACACACGTGATAGTATGAGTATGATAACTGAACAATCTGTCAAATCTAAAAGAAAATTAACGAAAATTCTCTCAGAATACGTCCATACAATTTTTTTTACCATAATCTTTTAAAATAGAATTGCTGGCTTTGATATATAATACACCTAACAATAGGAGATCGTATTATAATGGCGGGTAATGTATTCAAAAGAAAACAAACTTTAATTTAAAAATATTCACGAATAATAACTGTGATTCACTAGAAAGTTGTTAGTAAAGGATATTCATTTTCCGGTATTCTATTCCGATCTCCTGTTTTTATATACTCGTAATTATATAAATAATTACTGAACAAGCCCCAACAAGATTATGGTAACATAAATTTTGCATATAACTTTTATTGTATGACGTTTGAATGATCCCTTGCATTTGGGATTTTTTACAACTTTTTTGTAATGCTGTTAATTTTTTAAATTGCTGTTACGGGTCAAATAGACAAATATAGTATAAAGATCATCCGTATTAATATTCAAGCTTTTAAAACGCTTTGTCGTTTTTCTGAATACCTGTGTGGACCGCTGGGATCGAACGAAGGATGTATGTGATCGTCATTTATTTTAACAACAATGTCGTCGATAGTTAAGACGGAGGCCCTGCATTTGTCGTTCACTAAGATGCACCGCCATCTTGTATTTTCCTATAGAAGATCCTTACTTATTTAAAATTAACGCATTCATAAATAACTAAAAACCAACTTCAACTGCCTTAAAATTAGAGGTAGAATTATCTAAGTGCATATTTGGTTTTTGTTGATTTTCTCAAAGAGCTCTGAATCAATTTATATCGGTTAAGTGCGAGTTGGACTTCATTCCGTACAGAATACGAATAATTAATATACTGAAAATCATGTTCTACCAAAACTGTAAGTCCGATTGACGCAGCAACTTTGAGTTTACATTACATACCTGGCATATGGCTTTCAACTGAAAAGATAAATAGTAAGATATTAATAGATAAATAAAAAGATAAATTCAATGTGTTATTATTTAAAAAAAATCCCGGCTGTCAGATTTATTCCGATGGTTGCGCTGTAAGACCTTGCTTCTTGCCAAATTTCAAGATTCTAGGGCCACGGAAAATGGAGGTACGGAACCCTAAAAACGAATCAAGAGTGTAATAATTGAAGACGCAATAAAACTAAAGAAGAGTTTCCAAAATCTTTACTGACAATAAGAAATTTAATTAAAACGTTCATAAAGAATTAAAAACCGACTTCAACTGCTTTAAAAATATTCACGCTTAGAGGTCGGATTATCTGGGAATATATTTGGTTTTTGTTGATTTTCTCAAAAAGCGTTGAATCAGTTTCGATATATACGACCGCTTTTGAGTATGCTCCAAACATTACCATATACCAAACAAATAAGAATCATCGATTCACAATTCGAGTTCCCGCGTAACATACGAGTACATACAAAAAAAGCATACAGTCGAATTGAAAACTTCCTCCTTTTTTGAAGTCGGTTGATAGCACACTAAAACCTACTACTAATGATTGTGTACATCATTCATTTTGACAATGATGTCATCAACGGTTGTGATGAACGCTCTACATTTCTTAAAGTAGTTCACGCAGCGCCACCGTGATTTTATTGCCGTCTTTCTGTCGATTGAGTATCTGTATCCACCCCGGTGCAGCATACGTCCGCCATGGGTCGAAGGAACAAATAGCAGCGGTGGATCTGGAAGAAATAACAATGTGGTTATTTATGTATGATAGGTTTGCACTTGGCCTTCATCTCACCTGATGGTGACGATAAAGCTGTTGGTTGGGAAGCGTGTAAACCCAGAAAACTCAACCTAATGAGGCGCTGACTATGCTACCTTTCATACCGGAACATAACGTAGCGTAGCGATTGTACCCCTACTGGGAATCGAAGCTTGAACCTTCGGAATGTGAATCCAACATTTAGCCATTAGGCCATGGAGGCGGTTAACACATCGATGGCCCATTGCCATTTCAGCTTACATACAAAAAATAACTATCTCCGCTTTAAGCTATTGCATAGCTTCTATCGCGGGCCTTGAGCGTGGGGACCGAATCGAGAAATTCCGTAACGAAAAAACCTCACGCTCCCCACTCCGACGGGCACGGAGGTGTGGCTTGAAGGCATCGTCTAACGTCGTTTCAGTTCGGCAGTCTTCGACACGGCGTTGTGTGCGTGCGATTAGACGTATTACTGTTTTATAATTTATTAAGTATAATAGTATGTAATTTGATATAGCAAAGCAAATCCGTTATGTTAGCTAAATATTGATTTAATTTTGTTTTCCTGTTTGTAGTTTAATTTCCATTTTTGTGGTGGGGATATTTATGTTCGTGACATAAAAACTTTTCTTATTAAAACTTTCTTAAATAATTATAATTGCATAAGTTGATACAAAATGCTATGCAATAGCTTTACCGCGGCAGTCCCCGAGTGCCACACGTCTTTTTTTTATTTTTAGTACAAACACGGCTAGCCTATGGGACGCGAGTTCTTTTGATAGCTGCAGAGAAACTCGCAAGAGTAGTAGGCGTTGGAGGTGGGCTGGAAAGACCTTGACACGATGTCAAATGTAGATATGGATCTGCTTGTGCCTCTCTTGTTTCCAGGACAGAGACTGAGAGATAATGCCTGTAATATATTTTACACGAATTTTTACAAAACTTTCTACACGAAACTTAATGAGCCTCATTTTAAATGTATGTTAGCGATGAGCATTTCATATTTTAATAAATATGTTTAACGCAATTTTTTTCTATTGCATCTCAGAGTTTCTCCAAGTACCAACGCTAGTCTTAACGCCCGTCCCAAAGCTCATCACGATGTCCCGTCCGAACTTTAAATTCAAACACTCAGGGGGTACAAAATGGTTTTCAGCCATATCACAACTATAAAGCGCACAAAATTACCATTTACCAATTAGGTCCCTCCCTCATGACGTATAACACTCCAAGAAAGGGTTCTTCGGGTACGGTGTGCGAACAGGACGAACGCGGGGAGGTGAGCGGGGAAGAGGGAGAGCCGTCACATTCCATTCATTATATATTATTTATACTCGTGACTACTCATGTCACATACGTATTTGCAGTATAAAATTGCAATATGTACCCAATTTTGTATGGGCTTTATTACAGGCACGAGCTAATCTTGTCATCCTTAATAATAATAAAAACGCTGCTTGAGATTGATATATAATTTAATTATGATACAAAATATTTAAGCAATGTTTGCTTATTCCAAATATAGTGTCCGATAATGTTTCCATAACAGCTCGCAAATGTTATACTTAAACATTTGACACATGTTATGATACAGGTCTGCCTGATATTACGGGTCTAAAGCAGAACTGAGTCTGTTCCTGAGGTATGGGAGCGCTATGGGTGTTTACAGAACGTCAAACGACGCCCGGGTGAAGTTATGCGTCGTTTGACATTCCATAACACATCGTAAACACTCCCGTATCGCTCCCATACCTCAGGAACAGACTCAGTTCTGCGTTAGACCTGTAGTTATATTTATTTGTAAGCCTAATTAATGGTTGTGTTCCTCATTGAGCTTAATTATAATGTTGTCAATGGTGGTGATGCAAGCTCTGCACTGGAGGTGGTGCCTCGTTGCGCACCACCATCGTACTTTTGGTCCTTTTATCTTGTTCACAGAGTATCTGTACCCGCGCAGAGTGATTATGCGTCCGCCATGCTTAGAAGTAGTATATACCGGTTTCTCGTCTGAAACGAAATAACTATTTATATTCTAGGTTTTACAAAAAAGTCTAAAAGTCAGTTTTAAACGCTGTATTATTTTATCAAATTAGTTAAAAAAATTACTTGCCAAAATTGTTCAGTCGTCCAATAGAACCGCAATCAAACACATGAGAGCCTTATGGTTGGAATCATCCGTTTGAATCTGGAATAGTTGCATCAAAGATATATAACTGTTACGTATATCTTTGACGCTACTATGTTACAGGAGAGTTGTAATTTGCAGACCTGCTGTCTACTGGTGGTCCTAACACCAACAATATCTCGCATCCTCTTAGTGATTTAACATAAGCGACCTATCGGAAGTCGATGCTATGTGCAAACGCTGGTTTACACTTTAGAACAAATATAGGATAAAAATAACTAGAGAATATATCGAACCATAATTATATTTATGAACATAAATGAGCCTTGCCACACATTATCGTTATGGCTAAAGTAAACAATCCTTAGATAATTTTAAAACTAAAGTTAAGAAATTCAGAGCTTACGGATTTCCAGGTCACCTAGAATTTGTATTGGAGGCTTATCATAGAGGTACATTTGGCATTACGAACCTAAATGGCCTATTTTTGGACATCAAAACATTGCTTAATTTTTTCGGTGTGGCACAAATATTAAATTACTCAACTTCCGTTCCGATAATCATAAAAGTATGTGTTATCTACGATTTAAACTCATGTAAAAAATTTCTAAAATAATGACTGACAAGACTGAAATAGATTCTACCTAAAATAATTAATAAATGCCCTTTTTTGTTGGCGTCTAGTCGCATTTCACGACTATTGCTTATCAGGAAATTAAAAAGTTGGTCGATGCCCATCAACTTTTGAGTAATCTCGCAAAATAATGCGTCATGTAGTCCCGTCTTTCTTTGAGAGTTTTTTAAACATTCGAGTACTTAACTAACTTAACTTATTAGATTACTTAATATATTTTAACACAAATACTATGAGATCCATAAAACCTACAAAAATATTTGTTGTTATTTTTTGGTGAAGTTGATTTCGTCGATAAAAGTTTCATTCTAAATTTTAATTAACTAAATCTTTTAAAATACGATACTTGCTTTTCTTCAGTAATTATATAAAACAGAACATCGGATTGTACCGTCGCGAAATGGGTATCATTAACATACATCTTCATAGTTATTGACGTTGGAGTTATTGTTCAAAACGTCACCTAGGGACCATTAGCTGCGTACCGGCTACTATAGCTAACAATAAAGTTTTATATAAATGATATTCATTTCGCGACACTTCTCTTGATCTGCTATTTGTAGCACAGGGTCACACCAGTCTCTCACAGGAAATAATTTTATTACACAACAACTACAACAAGTAAAAAATGAAATATTACTCTCAGAAATTTCTGTGTAGAGCAATACATATTTATTATTATTTGTAGGTAATTTCTTATCAAAGCCAGCTATCATTTTTAAAAAGGTTGCAGGTTGTTTCTTGCTTCTGCAACATTCTGAGCAAATTCCCGTCAATCAGAAACAGTGCTTAATATACTAGTGATTGTGTTCCTCATTGGCTTTAACGATCATGTCTCCAACAGTAGTTATGTACGCTCTACATTTCCTGCTGTGATGAGTTGCGCAGTGCCACCGCGTCCGTTCTCCGCTGATCCTGTTGACGCAGTATCTATGTCCGTGCAGTGACACCACTCGACCCCCGTGCTTCGACATCGTATAAATTAATGTCACCACTGAAAATACACGCCATCATTTAATAACTGGTGGTGGCTTAGAGAAGTAATATAAAGTCAGAACCATTCTTATGTATGGGGTTGTCGGCCGAGTCACATAAGAATCACATGTTCCCGAAGCTTGGCAATCAATGGTGAGAGAGGGACACCGGATGATCCATATGGGAACCGTGATGAAGGCACGTCTTCCTTCAGTGTGGTGATCCATGAAATAATCTTATATTAGGCAACAGTTTAGACTGGTGCTAATGCTGAGTAATCTATTATATAATTATTAAATTCGTTGATAATTAGAAACAAATACATAACATTGTTTTTTATTTATTTTACTGAACATGTTTAAATGTTTCTGTCATTCTACGAATATTTTGTTAATTCATCAGAAATAATTAAAATATTTTTAAACTCAAAGCTTTATTGAACTGTTTTATCACAGGTATAAAGTATTAGTATGATAAAAAAATTCTTTTTGCACACAAGACGCGGTTTGACATACGCTAGGTATTTACGGCATTGATTCGCACTATCACAAACACAATAAATGTGTTTAAAATGCTATAAAATACAATCTAAACATTAATGACCAAACACAACAAAAAAACAAATACATACTATAACACTTCATTCAACTTATTCAAATAATATCAACTTGGTAATATTTATTCATTAATATTGTATTTCACTGTATACATAAAATAAATTTTCTTACACAACCATTTATATACCTCCTTAGATACAATATTTTTGGACGCTAATCTCGTCGACTTACTCGTATTTGTATTTCAATTTAGTTGTAGTACATATGCACTGACAAATCGATTCTTTATTCCGTTAAGGTCACTTTGTAGACTGACATTGGCAAGAGTTCAAGATAGACGGTCACTTTTTTGTAAAGTCTGTATGATTATTCAACTGCACAATGATTTACAGATCTATGAATTCATTCGAATTCATACCTATTTGGCACATAATTTTGTGTTCATCATTAACTCAAGTGAATATTTTGTCTTTGGCATATATCACTAATGATTATGTTCATCGTTGATTTTAATTATGAGATCGTTTATTGTATTGAGAAATGCTTTGCAGTACCTATGGGTGGCGCAGTGCCATCTTGTCTTCAGACCCCGTACTCTATGCATGGAGTATCTGTACCCCCGGAAATAAATAATGCGGCCGCCACGATTAGAGGTGGTGAAGACTGGAGTCTCTAAAAACAATACAAATACAATACAAAAGAAATCACACAAAAGAATAAAGTGGTACACAGATAGCCTTGTCGAAAAAGCGATATCTACCTTCAGGAGGTGAGCAACAGTTTAGGTAAATGGTACAAAATAAATTAACAAAATATTATACAATATATAGCGAAGAAGAACAAAGCTTGATATTGTACTACTACAGTACTACTACTACTACTACATAGAGGTACAACAAATATAATATGACTCTAAACTTTAAAAAGTAAGACATTTCTGTGTATAAAGTGACAAATGTGTGTATACATCATACACAGAGCTAACATACACAGTAATGACGAACTGAAATAAAATGCAATCCTGAGTAAACAAATATATGTAGTACCGTTATAAAAACGAAACACCACAGTAATTGCAGTCGTTGATGACAATTCATTTTAACCAAACTTTTTGACTGAACTCTCTGAAATGACACTTGAACATTTAACAACACTTTTTGGGAATTTACTTGCTTCACTGTGAATAAAATTACATTTCTGCTGCTGTTTTGACGCCCGGTACCAAACTATTTGAAATTAATGTTTTGCCAATAGCAAAAAATCTCAAGTTTGATACAACACAGATAAAAGAAATTTCAATAACATGGTCGCTTTAAAAGTCTATATTTTGGGGTATAAAACCGCAGAAAAAAATATTTTATATTATTTTATTTATTTTAAAATTGTAATGTAACGTCAATGTCAGTCTGATTACAAACCCAATTTTGCAGTTGAAAAAAAAATGTATCTAGTAGGGAAGACCCTTAAATGTTTAATATATTTTTATTATTTGTTTTTACAGCGGCAGCAGAAACATATGTTCTGTGAAACTTTCAACTATCTACCTGTTACGGATCAGTATCTCTATATTATAATAAGCTGAAAGCACGGCGAAACGGTATTATACGGGTATTGATATTATTTATTAGCTGCAAATCGTTAACACACGAAAAGCAAATTTACACATATATAAAACTTATAACACCCACGAGCATTAGTGACTAATGCTGGCTAGCAGTCACTAATGCTATCACGCATTAGTGACTGTAAAACTACATTGAGCATGGCATTATGAACTGAAATGAGGAGGGTGATTATGATCTATACTATTAGTTTGGAAATAAATATTATCATCTACAGTGAACAGCACAGCTCGACAGTTTTTATTAAAGTTCGAGCAGCGCCATCTAACTTTGCCGAAAACTGTCGTCTTATGTTTTATGAACTTGTATCCCGAAGCAACGATCATTGTGCCGCCGTAACGAGTTGGCATAAACACGGGATCTGAAAAAAAAACATGAGCACCCACGTGTCAATCAATACATTAAGAATACAAGGAAGCATGAAAATAGTAAAACCAATCCTTAAAAGCTATATACAATATATTATTATTATTATCAACAGCCTATATACATCCCCACTGCAGGGGCTCAGGCCTACTCTCCTACAGAGAGCACACCGCCTCTTGTCAAATGATGCCGCCGCTATGTCAAAGCGCCACCGCCACGATATCTAAGCCCCACTAGGGCTTCTATTGTAACAAAATGGCGCGACGAAGTAGGAATAGGTGCCTTAGGTTTTAGACCTACGCGTTACATCGTTGATCTCATCAGACTGTGGTCCAGCGTTGACCTTTCAACAAAAAAGGCAGCCAAGTGCGTGTCGGGACACGCGCAGTGTAGGGTTCCGTAGTAAAACTGGTTTTATAAAAAGGATTTTGAATGAAATTTGTACGAAATGTTTATTTTGACTACTCTAAGTACATTTTATATTTTGGTCGATTATTACTCGTTATCCTGTAAAGCCAACTTAGTCGTGATAGTTTTTCTTTGAAGTTCAGTATACATGCTACTACTGTGAATTTTTAAGATTTTTAAACGCATCTATGCTTTCAAGAACACAAAAATTTAGACGTAATTGTTACAACAGAATTATTAATTATTTTTACTATCACAAAGTAAAATACATATATAATACCCATACAATAAATATAATTACAATAACGTTTTAAATAAAGAGAATAATAAAATAATATACAAAAACAGCATCTCGTGGCGCTGCTGAATCCCTACTCCGACTCTGATTATTCCTTTATACCAGTGGTTCACAAGTTTTGTTTCACCAGGAACAACTAGAACTTTTTGTACGACGCAGAGTCACCTAAATTCAAAATCAAATTCCGGAAATATAAAAATTTTTCATTTTAATGGCATGCGCCCGCGAGGTGCCGCCACTGCACGTGTGTGTTCTATATTATTGCAAATAAATATGCGAGTAGCAAGTAATTGACATTCTGATGGTATACTTACATAAGCATATGTACTATTGGTGTTGTTATAACCATCAGGGCCAATAACTCAGAACTCTATGTAGCGATACGTAGAGCTCTGAGCAATGGCAGCTGATTTGCTGCATCAAAATAATTACATGTATACACGCTTGTTATATTATAACTGAGTCTGATTCTGAGGCATGGGAGCTGAAGTTATGCGTCGTTTGACGTTCCGTAAACACACCCTCTCGTACCGCTCCCACACCTCAGGAACAGATTTAGTTATGCGTTAGACTTGTAATTTAGTCAGATTAATTAATTTTTAAAATAAATTTACGTACTGCCGTACTGGACGAAGCTTGTACTATTTTTATCAAAAAAATTCCGGAGGGGGATGGTTGTGCTCATCATTGACTTTAACGATCACGTCGTCCACGGTGAACACTACCGCTTTACAGGCTGTCTTGTTGATGTTCCCGCACCACCACCTCGTCTTCTGGCCCGTGGTCCGCTGCTTCGTGAACTTGTATCCAGACATCACTAGCACTGTGCAGCCACGCTTTGTTTTTGTCATGTATACTGGACCTAAAACGAATTGACATTCAGTTCGATGTATCACCACTTATTAGGAACGAAAATACTGCCAACCTAAGATATTCGGTACACAATTGGACAATAAACAGAAATAATTATCAAAAAGAACTGGATAAGGATAAAAACGAAGAAGTAAAAAATTTAAATTTTATTATTAAATAAAAATCAATAACATTGGTTAGTTTTAGAATCTAGAAAAAGAACCTTAAATTTTTGCTTTTAAAATATGAAAGCTACACATTCAATCTTCTGTAACCCTTAATACATGAAAGTTTTTTCGTAACTGAAAAAATGTGTGACATGCACCGAATTACATCTAATGTTTTTTTTAAATATGGAATAATATCATCGTCGTCAGCCGGGAAACGTCCACTGCTGGACATAGGCCTCCTCTATGGTATGATGCACGGCAACATATTATAAGCTTATTATAGTGTAAAAAATATAAAATTTTGAAATAAAGGAACAAGGTGCTAATGCTGAACCGAGGTTTTCCTTTATCAAGGACATCACATGAAAAATACTTGAAAATATAGGCGCGGTACTCGAATACAGTAAAACCTGACATTGAAGTTGTACTTCAAAGGAGTAACAAGAACAAGGCAACCGACTATGTGGAGAAGTTATCTTATACATAATATCACAAAAAGATCACCCGCACACCGTGGAAATTATTTCCCGTTTCCCGGTACGTGGTCTCGTTATTAAATACATGTCACTCATACAAGAACGATAGCTCGGTTTAAATACAAAATAGCAAAATTAAATAAAATACAAAATAAAATTAACAATTATTACTTTTACAAAAATATACAGTAATTATGAATTCTTGACATCCAATTTTATCGACATATTTTGAAACAATTGATTTTATTCCTGTCGCGTATTCATCACGAAAATTGTAGCAAATTGTAGCGTTTTTCGTATAAGCATATATATAAACAATTGTTTAAGATTTCTTTTAAAACTAGGCAAATTATTAAATGGTTTCAAAGTTACTGGGAGCTCATTAAATAAATCTGACTATGATTACTGATCGCAGTAAGATGCTGCTTCCCATCTGAATATTTTTCTTTAATTCGTCTTTCCGACGCCCGCGAGCTGCGTCGTAAAGCTGCGAAAGAAAGGGATAGTCATATTTAAACATCCAACTTCTAAACGTTTTTATCTGGTAGATGTTAAACTACTAAACGTTTAGAATGTTTATTTGAATCACATTTATTAAGAAAAATAATGTGATTTAATTTTAGTGAAAAGAATTGTTTCGAATCCAGCTTTACCAGCCAGAATTGTAGAAAATGCTATAATTTCATTTTTGTTTTACAAAATAATTCTTTTTGTACTATGTGAAAACGCCAAATGCTATTTTTTGACGCCGTCTTTTAAGTGTTCCCTATTTTGTGCGGTTTTAATGTTTTGTACAAATAAACTAGACAAAAATGACAACTAAATCATGACCTTTTACAATTAGAAGTTTACAAATCCAGACCTTGTCTCCGTATATTCGTGCAACGTGTCATTTTGTTATTAATGATTATGCAATTCGTGGTTCAGAATGATGTCCTCGTTTATAGTGATGATAAACGCCTTGCAGCCATAACTTTTTTGTGAGCATCTCCATCTTACTCTATCACTTTGGGAACGAATGGGATAGAACGTGTAGTTGTTCAGGCGTATTTGTCGATTGCCCTTGTATGACGTAACAAAAAAAGCTGAAAAGAACATTTGTCGTATTGTTAATAAAAGGGGACCATAAGAAGCGTTTCGATTTCAATCAGTCTTTTTCATGGTACACTTGAGTACAAAAATATGTATAAATCGTACCATGTCACATTCGCTCTTGCTTGTACCTATGTAGAGTGTCGAGATGTCAATTAAAGGCTAATGCGACATGGGTCAAAAGTGACTACATTTTTGTATTCGAGTGAAACAGCCCAGTTGTCGGCGAATCATAAAACCACAGATTAATCATATGTATATGATAACTCCCTTTTGAGGTGCAACTTCTCGTGGACTTTATAAATAATCCCGCAGGAACTACTGGTTCGATCGGTGCTACTACATTATTGGGGTGGGACAAAGTGTACCTTACGATAACAGGAAAAACATACATATTTCCGGGATGGGTGACTTCTTGTCGTGAAATATCTCATTCCGAAGTAGCTAAAGAAAATATCAACAAACAAAACTGGATATATCCTGAATTGAAAACGGAACTCAATCATCAAACTAAATTATTGACGTATTTATTGATACAGTAACTTGGATTCAAAATTTGAACATGTCAGAGATTTTATGCAAAAATTATCTTAGTCTTAGAAATGTTTATTTAAAAGGGGAGGTTTATGATTATGAAGCTCGTGGGTCATAACTATGACGTCTTTGACCGTGACGACGTACGCCTTGCAGCCATGGTTGTTTTGTGAACATCTCCATCTCATTCTGTCGCTCAGAGAGCGAATAGCGTAGTATGTGTACCCGTTCAGACGTATGTGACGGTTACCCTTGTCTGATGTGACGAAAATAGCTGAAACATATACAGATTTAGTCACAGAGCAAATAAAACAAGCCGCCACGTAACAGCTGACTGATACTGTATTGCATTAGCTATAGGCCCCTTCATTAGCCAACGAGAGAGAGCGCTAATTCGAAAAATCTATCCTTTTTACACGCAAGTATATATGGTTAACTTGAATGTACTACAAAGCTAACTTCAAGTATGTGTGTGTACAAATCTATCAATGCAGGAATAAACTTAATAGGAAAATATGATTCTTTAGTGCAACGTTGTTCTATGCATGATTGTTGATAACGAAAAAAAATCTATAAAATAATTTCAATGATGTTTCAACTCAATTTACTAAAGTTTATTACGTCACTAATTTCTTTCATCAATTATCTGGTTTTATAGTTACCGTGTTTTTGATTATTGTTATCACTTCAAGGAAACAAAAAAATTCAGTCCTCTTAAAAATATTCAATTCAAACATACTCGTAAATATGTTTATTTTATTACACACACTTATGGAATAAATACAAAGGACATGAATACTTAAGAACATAAGGAATGTGGTTAGTAAAAAGCACAACCGGTAATAATTACTAACGCTAATTAATATCAAATCTTAAAGTATAAAGTTACCGTTTTAACTGCAGGCTAATTTACTTACGAACTTTCGTTTGTAGTAAAAGTTTGTTTCATAATCATTGATTTTGCCATAAATGTTTTTATACCCCCAAGTTAAAGACATATGATTTACTAGCTTCTGCCCGCGGCTTCGCCCGCGTGGACTTTAGGATTTATTTCATTGGATAAATCAACTACATAACAAATATGAAACTGACGTAACGCTTTCCGGCAACGAATAATTCATCATCATCACCAGCCTATATATGTCCCCACTGGAGGGGCTCAGGCCTACTCTCCTATAGAGAGTGTATGGGCCATAGTCCACCACGCGGGCCCAGTGCGGTACCCTCAGATTGAGAGTCCGCGCCTTATCCACTGCGCCACCGACGCAACGAATAATTATTTGGAGATTATTCATACTACAATTATAAAATCGATATTAAATTAAGGGTAAGAAAGAAAGAAAGAAAGATTTATTAGCTAGAATACAAATTTAAAAAGATCTTAATATGAATATAAAGTAATTGTATTCTGTCGAACATGTCGACGTGCAAATGTTAAGTCTAGTTACATTGTAGTCTGTTTAAATATTCCGAAACATTTTATGATGACAATTCTGATTTAAATTCTATACCATTTCTCAATTTAATATATTCTCGAAGGAAATCATACAATTCAATATGGTGGGTGGGGGTAAGAAGGTGCAAAATTCACACACAGAATTTGGTCTAGCCGTTTCCCAGAAGTGCGACCACCAAAACCGTGTCATTTTTATATATTAGATTGTTTCATTATGTGTGAAACTACGTCACTCTTAATTTTTATCAGTAAGGCTAACTACCCATTTTTATTTTATTTTATTTTATGCTGCTAACTTCGGAAAACACAGAGTTCTCATACAAACTTTCAACCCCTATTCACCCCCATTAAAAATATGCGGAAACACGTATTTATCTGTTTCCACTTTCTAACCACTTAACAATTTTCTTGTTATTATCTTCAAAAATGAGGAACTGAAATTTCAATTTGCATCCCTGATTTCACCCTTTAGAGGTTGATTTTTCTAAAACACTAAAAACGTCACCCTTAACTGTAGTTCATAAGACTGAGTATGAGTTTTCATGCTGATGACTACAATCACATCAGAGTTATCATTCACACGGTGGAACACGTATTTCTTGTTTCAAATCTAGCCACTTACTAAGTATCAATTTTAATGATATTGACTTCAAATATAAAAGAGTTCCCATACAAACTTTCATCCCCCTTTCATCCCCATTAAAAATTCGTGAAACACGTATTTCTTTGTTTCTAATCTAACCACTTACCAAATTTCATTGCATTATCTTCAAAAATGAAGAAATTAAATTGAAACTTGCATCCATGATTTCACCCTCTGGAAATCACTATTAATTTTATTTCATAATGCTGATTATCAATTTTCATGATATTGACTTCAAAAACAATTACAGAGTTCCCATACTAACTTTCATCCACCTTTTCACCCTATTAGAAGTCCGTGACACTTGTACTTCTTTGTTTCTAATCTCAACACTTATCAATTTTCATGGCGTTATCTTCAAAAATGACGAACTTAAATTTTATTTAGCATTCCTAATTTTGCCCTGTTTAATTTAAAACACGTTATCCTTACTTTTAATTCATAAAACTGAGTATCACTTTTTATGTTATGGGGTACAAAAACAACAGAGTGCACATACAAACTTTCATCTCCCTTTTCACCCCTTTTGAGGATAAATATCCAAAAACTGTGAAACACTACACCGAAAAACTACGTACAAATTTTCATGGATTTTTCTTCAAAAATGACGGACTTTCGTACAAACTTACATCCCTTATTTTACACTGTTAGGGGTGGAATTTCGAGAAATACTTTCTTAGCGGATACTTTCACTTTACAAAGAACACAGCCTCCAAATTTCATGTCTATAGGACCAGTGGTTTAGGCTGTGCGTCGATATATAAGTCAGTTAGTCAGGACTTTGAATTTTATATAGATTGAAATCCAATGTGTACCTAAAAAATAATAATTACATCTCATGTACACCATATAATACCCCATCATCACTATCAACAGCTTATATTCGTCCCCACTGCGGGGGCTCAGGCCTACTCTCCTACACAGAGTGTATGGGACATAGTCCACCACGCGGGACCAGTGGGGATCGGCGGACTTCACATGCATGTTCAAGACATGCAGGTTTCCTCATGATGTTTTCCTTCACCGTTAAGCAATCGGATAATCTGCGGAAAATAATAATACCTATTGTTTAAAAAATTATCTGCCTCCGTGTCTTAAAAATTGCAACACGTTTGTACTAACAACCCTGAGGTTCCATATTTTGATTGATTTATTATTTTTGTACATACAGTTTTGACCATAAGTCCCAATACCTATCGGTACTTGATTTGGTTGGCGGTAAGGCATTTTCTCGAGACCTGTCGATGTGGCGTACCACGAAAGAGGCCAATGTCCAGCAGTGGACGTTTCCTGTCTAATGATGATGATGATGAAGGCATTTTCTATGCCCACCTGACTTTTATGTTATGTTATGTATTGTTTTGTCTATAACAGTTTGTTTTGTCTATTAAAATGTTTAGTTTTTCGTTAAAATTAGAATAGTTACCGCCTCCGTGACCTAATTGCTAAATGTTCGATTCACAATCCGATCTATCGGTACTCGGTTTGGTTGGTGGTAAGCCATTTTTTGTCTGCCTGGCTCGCTACCATCATGTTACCTAAGTCTTCCACCAACCAGAATTGTTAATAGCACTGTTGTGTTCCGGCATGAAAGGTAGCAGAGCCAGTGCCTCTCTATTAGTTTGAGGCTCCTGGGTAAGCAAGATTTCTATCCAACGGCCTTGCGTGCGTGCGTACAGCTAAGCAGTGGAATTCCCTGCCGGCTGTGTTTCCCAAGCGAGACAACCTAGGTAACTTTAAGGCCAGAGTGAATAGACTATTTCTATGCAACCGTGAACGATCCTAGACCACATCGCCGCTTCGCAAATCGGAAGCCTATCGAATGTAAAAAAAAATCATGTTAGATGAAGGTCAAATACAAACCCAAACAAAAAACAACTATTTGCGATATTTTTATAAAAACTTACATCGCTAATTTTACCTCACATTCCGTTAGGTCTTAGTTGTAAAAGCCTTTTTAGAAGATGGGTAGCAGAATCTAGCTATGTAACTCCAACATCTTACTGCGATCACCAATCCGCCTACCAACAGTGGTGCTTGTTGCAAATCCAATCATATAAAGTTTAATGTGTCGTTATATGGGGAGAGGGGCACTTGTCCAACAGTGGACTCATGCAGCCAACCAGGTTGTGGAAGGATGGCCCGATACACGTTACACGGCAATTGCAAACTTTAATACAAACTTGCATCACATCTTTTTGCGGAACTATCATAAAAGGAACATATTGTCAAAATCTCATAACCCTACATGGTTTCGTCTCTCAGTCACTTCTAACGCTGAGGTAATGTTTCAAAAACACTTTTAAACATTAACCACTGAAGCACCTTCTTTTGTATTTGCTATTTGAAATTAGTCAGGCATTGTAGCAATTCTGGACAGAAACCACTAAATTGGTTTTTGTATTCTGTTATTCTACCTATACCACCCTCAAACAATTTTTGGCAAACCTTTTCTATGTACAGATAGACGCGTCGATTCTCCATATACAGGTAAGTCGATTCTACAGGTTTTTTGAAGATATCTTTTTATTGCGTGAACCGATTTTGATAAAATAAAGCTTAGATGTTGCCTTGACCTACGCCTAATTTAATTGTGAAAACCGCATCAAATTTGGTTTTGTAATTTCGGAGATTAGCCGGTTCAGACAAACAGACAGACAGACAGACAGACAGACAGACAAAATGTTTAAAAATGGTCCTATTGTGTTCTGTTACACTTCTTATGTCACCCTCAATCAGTTTTTGGCAAAAAATTTCAATGTACAGACACGTCGATTCTACAGATTTATTATAGTATAGAAGATAGAAGAAGAAGATAGATAGAAGAAGAAGAAGAAGAAGAAGAAGAAGAAGAAGATAGGGTTCAGTGCAGAGGTCATCATCTCGTAAATTTAATCAACCTAACTGCACGTTTGTTTATGGTACGCACATATAATAGGTGTATATACAAGCTCAATTTATGGTAAATGATAAATTATTTTAAAATTGCATTGCTGCATTGATGGATCACGTTTTTCTAAGGGGCTAATTTTTAACATTTTCATGATAAAGGAAACCAAACAACTGTGAAACAAATACACAACAATATCATAGCTTCGATTTAACACAAACCTGAAAACGAAAATTCCATGATTATATTCCTCAACAAAATTCTAAATAATAAAATATCAGTAACTTCATACTTGAAGATCTACATAACTTAGATGACATAATACCGAAGATTCGTCGCCATGATAACAAAAGCGAGTCAATAAATTACTAATCTACAATACATCTGCTTAGAGATGGTAAAACTTGAAGTGTTTGAGACATCGTGAACGTTGAAATAAATAACGGGGGACGAACATCACCCTGTGGAACACCGCTAGCGGTAAACCGCCCTGTAAACCGCTTGCCACCGGCGCCGGCGCACAGAGTCAATATCAGTTACTCTTAGAACTAATGAAATTAAATAATAATTATCACAAGCTTTGCTGAAATCTAACAAAGTGATCAGTCGATGACAAATTATATGTAATATAAACAAATTAGACAAGCGAACTTCATCATTCTTTAAAAAAATTACAATTGTTTACTAAATATTTAGTTTTGATCACTTTGATAATATTATTGTATAAGAAGTACACGTATAACAACAATTATGAAAATTCAAATTACATTATTTATTGTGACAGTGTTCGAAAAATAGATCATCAAACAAAACACGTAAAAAACTGCAAAGAGTCGTAGATCATCAAACCAAAATAATAAAGTATCTAACTGTTTTAAAACAATCATGAGACCGTAATGAACCAGTAGAATTTTTATTTTATGTTCGATAAAACCGAAAATTACCTTATAAACTATTTTTATCTATGATTTAGAATTTTCGCCCGGAAACGCTAGCCACCATGTTGTTTCGGCGTGCGACGTAACTCGCACACGAGACAACACTCGCGCCTGTTACCATCGTACATACATACAATCGTATGCGCCAATACGATTTCAAAAGACCACGTAAAAAAATTAAAAATTATTGGGCTTCCCCGTTGAGTTTTTAATAAAATTAAGGATAAAAGTCCACAAATGTGATAATAACATTATGAAATTTCAAAATAACACAGGCCATGACAAAAATCTGGTTTGTGTTCTATCGGAGTAACGTTACATCATATTTGAATAATAAATAAAAAAGATGATTGATTTATAAAATTTTCATTGCATTTTTCAGAAAAAACATCGACTTTTCTGGTTTACTTTTTGCAAAATCTAACAAAAACCTGCATTTTTATAGTTTTTCCTTACATGTTTTAGAATTACCGTATCACGCGTAGTACTCTATACTATAGGCAATTCGAACTCGTTGATGTTATAGGTCATCATTTTTAACACGCTGTGATTGTGTGTTTCGTCCTTCATGACGATTGCGTCACAGACGGTGACCACGTAAGCCCTGCAGCCCTGGGGGTAGTGTGAGCACCGCCAGCGCACGCGCTCCCCACGGTCCCGGATCGAGTAGTACGTGCTGTCATTCAGGTGGAGGTGACGCTTGCCTTTCAGCGAAGTCGCGAACACAGCTGAAAATCGTAACGTATATATTAGATTACAACGATCATGAATTTATTGATAGATAGAGCTTATATACCCACAGAAATGATAATCTGCAGTGTAAGTTTTCAACCGATACTATGTAATTTGCGTTTATCGTCAGATTTGTATGAAGAAAAACAGTTTTAAAAATGTGCCGCTAGAGGCGCTGCACAATTCTTCATATAAATCTGGCGTACCACTTTATTTTTTCTTTCTTACTTCCGTTTCTTACACACAAACAAAAGTAGACCAAACTCAGCCGTCAATATGCAGCGCACGATAGTGTCAGTTACACATTTGTGTGTTGTTTTTTTGTTGACCTCACTAGCTGAAGTCCATATATTATTTAGAAGTACGTGTAAATTATACGTCAACATTTTCTCATGACTAGGTTCCAAAGCAATATTGCTAATTAGATGAAATGAAAAACACGAGCAAAGAAAGTTTTGTTAAACTATTTTATAAATATTTATTTCTAAATATTTTATCCATATTTTACGCGTAAAATTACAGTACGGATATTTGTTGAAATTGAATAACCCAAGCGGTTATATAATGTTCATTAAAATAACGATTATTTATCGCTATCACAAAAAGTCTGTCAAACTTCATCGAGTGTATTTAGAGGGGACAGTAAAAAATGTTTAAATTAAGTCAAAAATTGTTAGCCAAAAAAACGTGTATATTAAAATTTCTGCACATCAATTACTTCACATTTTAAACATCGTAGGGTTCGGACATGATTTTACCAATTTACCAATATTTTACGTTGCTACTTTGTCCATCTCTTTTCAGTGATTTTATCTCAAGTACCCAGGGAACATATGCATATGTAATGTATGTTCCATATTTAGAAATTTTTGATCCCCCCCCCCCCCCCCCCCCCCCCCCAATAACCATCTACGTCATATTTCCTAACCCTTCCCGCGTTATGTAATAGCCTCCTCTGCTCGACCACAGCGCCTTAACTTCATATATGCGGACATATTTATATACGTGCCTACTACTCACACACTTTTTGTGTGAATTGATTAATGAGCTGAGGGAGAGGGACAACACGGGACAAAGACAACTCTATACATCAATAACATTTGGCTTTCTCAATAATAGGGGCACTGCTAAACTAAAGTCGGCAAGGGGGTGTAAGTGTCAATTCTTTACGTAGCTATTTGTCTAGACTATCTGGTTAACATGATACTTAAAATTACAACATTAGAATCATTTCGTAAAGACATTTCAAAAACAATTATATGACATGATAAGGATCAATCCAGCTCGCACAGCGCTGCTACCCAAATATATCAAGCACTTTCTTTCACGTATTTCTTCAGTCGCGGATTCTCGACATAGTAAATTCCACCACGCGGCTGTGGGTAGCGAAAAATGCTGTAATGTTCCCCCTTTGTTTGCTTTTTACCTTCCTTCTTGTGAATAGTTGGTACTATTGACAGTTTTAGTTGAACAGATCATTATTACTAAAGGGTGAATGGTTGTGTACATTTTTCAGCTCGACTATCTTATTGTCCTGGGTGTAGACGACTGAGCGGCAAAGTGTTTTCTGCCTAAACGAGCATCGCCAGCGCCGTCTCATCCCGACGGGGTCACTGTAGTGGAACCTATGCCCTCCAAGCACCACCACCCGACTCCCACGACGGGTCATCGCAAAGTAACCTGAAAACGTCAACAGCGTCATTTTGACCCCAAAGCTAGGCCGACTACCATCAGCTGCATAAATCAATTGCTGTAAATATTTACGCTTGTTCCATGTCAAATTAAATTTTATGTAACGTTTCTCCTGATTAGCTCATTAATAATAATTCTTAATGACTATGATATGGTCCACAGTAGCGTAGATATTTATGGCCGTGATTGTAAATCTCACAGAGAAACGAGCTCTTGACAAGATATGTTTTAATGACTACGATAATCGAACGGGTTGATGGTCACCTTTTGCTACCAGGCAAAGGTGTATATGCAGTTGATAATGATGACAACATGATAACAACAGGGGTATGATTGGTTAGCTGACACGTAATTTATCGTTCATGTACAGCCTGCGGCTGTCCACTGCTGGACATAGGCCTCTTACAGAGTGCATCACTTGCCACGCCAGGTTGGGGCTAAATCGTAGTCTATAATATAAAGGGCATTATAAAACTTTATTACATTAATTCTTGTAATGTTATTCTGTCTTATTCACACAATTTTAATATTTGTTTTAAAGTACATTCATATGAGTAACAACAGCAACAATCATAGTATCTTAGGGCAAAAGATTTTAAAGTTTCAGTAATATTTTATTTGATCTGTCAGTCAGTCATTCTATTAAGCTGACTTTTTTCTTGCAAGGACAACTTGCAAGGCAACGATGTCTATGGATCCACATTCCACATGCGTCACGTCATCGGCGAGTTTTTACTATATTAAGGTTTCCTCCAAAAACACTGTCGAGAAAATTATGAAACCCTTTTTTGCTTTCAGTGGTGCTAAGTCTCGAAGTAATCTTCGAATTAGATGAATGAAAAACTTTGCAATGATGTCCATTTTGGACGTGATCCTCAGGCTTACGTAGCCTTGTGATATTATAAATATACTTAGCACATTTGCAACCTTCAGTGTACTGAGCGTAGGTACATTGAGACAATTTATTATCATTTCTTCTGTCTTGGACACCGGACGAACCAGGTTCTTAAGTTAGGTTTGGTTTTAAGTTGTATGTTATTACTAATATGGTCTAAGTTTACTAACAATTAATTTGTGACATTTTGTATTTTATTGTGGTATTGTTGAATAAATTAAATTCTAATAATATCGTGGGGCGTGGCAGTGCTCATTCTTCATGAATGTAATCGTTTCATCTATAGTGTGTACTATAGCCCGACAGTGACAGTTCGATGCGCACTTCCATCGTATTTTTGGTCCAGCACATTCTACTCGCGGCCGAAACGTGTACCCGCCGAGCATGAGCATAGGCTTCCCTGATGTGGAAATTGAAAACTCCGCTGAAATAAACAAGGATATTCTGATTAACAAGTTTTTAGAGGCACGTTGAAGCTCAATTTAATACCAAATAGGACAAAATTCAAAATACATACAATTATCTTTTGCCTTATCCTTTTAAATTAGAACAGCCTGCTTTGTACAATAATAATCTAAAAATGGGAAGTCATACTTTTTTGGACTATTTTTACCTATACTATATTTCTAACAACCCAAAGGTCCCCGCTTCGATTTCCAGTGGAGGTACTTATCGTGACTCGGTTTGGTTGGTGGTAGGGCATTTTCTATCTCCACCTTGCTAGCTAGGTACATGATGTACTTAAGTCTGCCACTATTTATCGGCCTTCTCATCCCTTAATATCAGTACAGATGAAGGTCAAGTGGTCAAGAAGGCCTTTTAAATTAATTTAAATAGTGCAAAGATATTCCATACAAACATGATCCTAAATTCAATGTGTACTGTTGACTTCAAAAACGAGGCGATTCGTAATTCGATTGTATTTGTTTGCTACGTATTTTATCATTGCCAATTGAGATCCGATATTGATGATTCGTATAGAACAGGTTATATTACACAGGAGAACCATTTAAGGTATAAAAGTCAACCTCTAAACATTAAAATTACGTGATAAATGCATTTTATCAAAATTTCACACATTTAACCGATTTTCATAAAACTTGTAAATAATCTCTTTCAGACACTGTCTGCATTTAGAGTCGTTCCCTAGATATTTTTCAGACACTAATAATGTAAAATTATGAGGTCTAGAACTAGTAAAAGAAATAATTTGAAGTACTTACTGATATATTTAACACTCAGTTTAAAAAAATTTTAATACACATCTACATTTATATACAAATCTAGTTTTTATTTGAGCGTTCTTTTTATTAACAGCGAGATGTAAATCACTATAATGGTCATATTGGCTAGAGTCCATGTTTACAAGATTTCAATACTTTTTGACAGCAGCTTAAAATTGGAAGCCACCGGTGGTTCGTGGCAATGGTCATTCTTCTCATGTACGATCATGTTCTCCACTGTGTGTACTCCAGCTGTGCATAGTCTGTTTGTAGAGCACCGCCATCTTATTTTTGATCCATTGCTAGCCTTGGGCACGAACGTGTAGTCTTTATACCTCAGCAGAGGATTACCACGTTGAGATAATAAAAACTCACCTGCAAAAATAACGGTTTCATAATAAGCTTCGATAAGGACGGGGACTTATTATCATTGTATTTATGTAAACTACTAACTGGGGTAATAGTAAAAAGATTTATATGTGTATTTATTTATATTTAATTCAACCAATACAGTTCAATTTACTAATTTATTTTTGTCTTTATTGTGAGGGTTTTCTGAAATACGACCCACTAGGCGGCGGTACTGAGACGCCAGGCCCAGACAGCTTTACACGTTTTAAGTTTGGGTTGGGTCTGATTTTTCTCTGTATTTTTTACCATGAAGTTAGTATTTGGCTGGTAGTTGCCACTGACAATATAAAAAATTGAATTTAATTTAATATAATTGAATTAGTAAGATGTTAAAAAGTGAACAAGTATAAACATTATGTATGTTTATACATATATTTTCAAATCAGTCATTGTGGTAGGAGTTTTCCTTAACCATTAAGTCTTTGTAGGTAAACAGCACGGCCCATCCCTTATTGTGGCTAATGGAGCATCGCCAGAGGGTCTTGCCGTCCTCGCTCGCACGGTGCATCGAGAACTGGTAGCCGTTGCATTAAACCTGACGTATGCCTCTTTTAGACATTGTGAAGATGGCTGGAACTACATGGACGGTAGTACTTGAAATTACGAGTCGAACTAGTGTTTTGAATTCGCAATTTGATTATATTCGTGGCAAATGAAACCACCTTATGAAGACTGTTATGTATGTGAGCGTGTATACATGTAACCTACACGATAGTTGTATCTGTGTGTGTGGCTCCGCCCCGCACCTCGCTCCGTACGCAATGAATAAACAGTGTGAATCCGAAGCTTGTCTTTTACTTACGTATACAACACTGGCGACGAGATCGTAATTCTACCCACATAACCGAAATATTGAGAATGGCTCAAATCGGAATTTTGCCACTGTTCGACCACCAAATTAACTCGTGGAAGATTTTTAAAAGTCGTTTATCACAGTGGTTCGTGGCAAACAACATAAAAGTGGACGAGACAACGGAGGATAAAAGAAAAGCAATTCTTTTAAGCACACTCAACGAAGGTACTTATAAGTTGACGGTGGATCTTTTGTTACCAAAAGACCTTCAATCAGTACCGTATGATGACATTATAAAGCAGCTCGACGGTCATTTCACACCTAAAGTTTGTGGATACGGCGAAAGGAGCAAGTTTTACTCCGCGGTACAGCAGCCGGGTGAGAGTCATGCGGAATGGGCCGCTAGATTGCGCGGGCTGGCCGCTGACTGCAAATTCACCAACGTGGACGGCAGCCTTTGTGACCGTTTTGTCATGAGCATGCAGCTGGGACCGGAGCGGGACCGCTTGTTTGCGGAGGACCCCACGTCGCTCACCCTCGCCAAGGCGGTGGAACTGGCCAGCAGCGTGCGTTGTGCGCGCGAGGGGGCGCAGACGGCCCTGGGCCGGCCGGCAGCGACCCCGGACCAACAACAGGTGTTCAAGATAGTGTCCGGTTCTAAGAAAAGTGCTCGCGAAGTGTGTGCCGTTTGTGGTCGTTCAAATCATAAAAGCGCGAAGTGTCGTTTCGCCAGTTACAAGTGTAAGAAGTGTAACGAGGTAGGGCATTTACAAAAGATGTGTCGTAAGCTCCACTACGTGGAAGCGGAGGCGGACGACGACGACGTGAGCGCGGGCGATGATGGTAAGGTGTTTCATATTCGTAGTTTAAAGGGCGAACCGATGACCAAGGTAATTTCTATTTTTGACGTTTGTTTGAAATTTGAAATCGATAGTGGATCTGCGGTTACGGCTATTTCAGAAAAGACATATAAACTATATTTTAAAAAGGTGCCATTGTTGCCGACTAACAAGCGGTTGTTTTCGTACACCGGGGATAACATAGTGTGCGTGGGCGTGGCGCAGCTGCCGGTGCAGTACGACGGGCGCACGCGCACGCTGCGTGTTTACGTAGTACGCGACGGCGGACCGCCAATCCTCGGCAGGGATTTTATTTCCTTATTTAATTTGGAAATGATTCCGATGAACTACTGTAAGGACGATAGCGTTGAACGTGCGCAGCTGCAGAAATCATATCCAGAAGTGTTTTCGGATAAATTAGGTTCGTTCAATAAATTCGATGTCGAGTTACAACTGAAACCAGGCGTCAAACCGGTTTTTTGTAAGGCTCGGCCGATAGCGTTCGCGTTACGCGATAAAATTGACAAAGAAATTGACCGGTTGATACAATTAGGCGTGTTGACGCCTGTCGAGCATTCGGATTATGCATCACCTATTGTTCCCGTATTAAAAAATAATGGTTCGATAAGAATATGTGCCGATTATTCGGTTAGTGTAAACAAACAGTTGTTAATTGATCAATATCCTTTACCGACCGTCAAAGAATTGTTTGCAAAGTTACACGGAGGTCAACAGTTTACCAAACTCGATTTATCGATGGCCTATATGCAATTTCACCTTAAACCTGAGTCACAGCATCTGACTTGCATCAACACGCATCGCGGGCTGTACAACTTCACGCGGCTGGTGTTCGGTTTAGCCAGCGCGCCCGACATTTTTCAACGCGCCATTGATTGTTTACTCTCGGGCATGCCGGGCGTATTATGTTTAATCGATGATATTTTAATTACGGGCAAAAACAAGACGGAACACTTAGAGCGACTAAACGCGGTCCTGCAGAGGTTACAGAATGCGGGATTGACTCTTCAGCAGGAAAAATGTGAATTTTTTAAGAACGAAGTGAACTATTTAGGCTATGTGATTAATAAGAATGGTGTTAGTAAGTCACCAGAAAAAGTTAAAGCTGTTTTGGAAGCGCCCGTGCCAACAGATGTTAATAAGTTGCAGTCATTTCTTGGATTAGTGAACTACTATAGAAATTTTATAAAGGGTGCTTCAACCATTTTAAGTCCTCTTTACAATTTGTTAAAAAAAGGTTCAAAATGGGTTTGGTTAAAAGAACACAATGATGCTTTTAACTTAATTAAAAAATGTTTGGCCTCAGATCAAGTTTTGACGCATTTTAATCCGGATGCAAAGCTGATATTGACGGTGGATGCCTCACCTAGCGGACTAGGGGCTATTTTATCGCAAGTCGAGGCCGACGGACTTGAGCGCCCTGTATCGTTTGCGTCGCGAACGTTAAATTCAGCCGAGAAACGTTACTCGCAAATTCAAAAAGAGGCCACGGCTATTATATTCGGTGTACGTAGATTTCATCAATATCTTTATGGAAAAGCTGTTCCTTTTGTTCTGCGCACGGACCATAAACCCCTCATTTCGATTTTTGGTCCACGCGGTGGCATTCCGGAAGTAACCGCAAATCGATTACAGAGATATGCAATTTTTCTTAGTGGCTATAACTATACAATAGAGTATATACGTAGTGCTGATAACAGCGCCGACTACCTGTCGCGCGCGAGCCTGCCGGAGGGGCCGGGGGGCTGCGCGGGCGCGGGCGCGGCGACACCGCCGGAGGACCGCGCGTCATACGTGCACTTCGTAGTGGAGGGCAGTCTGCCGATCACGGTGCGCGAGTTGCGAGAACACACGGACAAGGACGTCATTTTAAATAGAGTCATCAAGTACACGTTGAGGGGTTGGCCTAGTAAGATAAGGGACTTGCATATCCGGCCATTTTTTCTATGTAGGAGTCAATTATCAGTTGAGAACGGATGCTTGTTAAGAGGTCATAAGGTAATTATTCCTACAACCCTACAGTCTCGTGTGTTACTCGAGTTGCACAATTCCCATCTAGGGATAGTGAAGACCAAGGCAGAAGCTCGCTCTAGACTGTGGTTCCCCGGTATTGACGAGGCTCTGGAAAAAATGATAGGGTCTTGCAATGTATGTATCCAGGCGCGGCCGTCCCCGCCGCGCGCCGCACTTGCACACTGGGAGTTTCCGTCCAGTCCGTTTTATAGGATTCACATCGATTTCCTGGGTCCATTAAACGGTCATTCTTATTTAGTGGTAGATGACGCTTATACAAAGTGGGTTGAGGTATATGATGTTAAAAACAATACGACTTCTACTATAGTAATCGACAGTCTTTACGAGTTCATGTCGAAATTTGGTTTACCTCACTCTATAGTAAATGACAATGGCACCGCCTTCACGTCGCGCGAATTTCAACAGTTTTGCGAG
The DNA here is from genome assembly GCA_910589575.2 of Carcina quercana. NCBI lineage: Eukaryota > Metazoa > Arthropoda > Insecta > Lepidoptera > Depressariidae > Carcina > Carcina quercana. The sequence goes on from OU342436.1 coordinate 3,579,568, forward strand.
TTAAATGGAATCTCACACGTGACGTCACCAGCCTATCACGCGCCCAGCAACGGGCAGGCGGAAAGCTACGTGAAGGTGGTTAAAAAGGGAATTAAAACCAGTCTTATGTGTAGTAAAGATCAAAAACAAGGCAAAAAGAGACTGTTAAAATATTTATTTGACTACAGGAACTCTGTACACACCACCACTGGTTTTTCGCCTGCTCAGTTGGTCTTCGGTCGTAAGCTTCGGTCTCGGTTGGACCTCATAGACCCTAAGACACCATCGCCCGCGTCCACGTCGTTGGCAGCTCACGTCGAGCGCAAACAGTGTTTACAGAGTGAAGCGGCAGGAGGGAAAAAATTTAAAAAATTCTCCCCTGATGAAAAGATAGTTTATAAGAAGAATTTAGGAAATAATAAGTTTATTTGGTGCAAAGGATTTATTGTTAAAAGAATTGGAAATGTGACTTATTTAGTTAAGGATTTAGAAACGAACTGTACATTTAAAAAGCATAAAAATCAAATTATGATTTTTAAAGGGGATGACTTTGTTAACGGTTACAATTGGACGCCCCAAATTTATGTTCAAATACCAAGTGGTACATCGCTGTCAACTGCACCTCAGAGTGGGGAGGAGAAGGTTGTAACCGTACCGTCCACGGCTCATGAGGTGACCGCACCCCCCGCACCCCCGCAGCGTGTTGAGGATAGCGTGGTGACCGCAGCGCCCGCGGCGGCGCACCCTGCCACCGCTACGGAACACGTGGCATGCGACCTACCAACTCATAGTGTAGCTTCGTCTGCTGAATTAGATTCAGGGTCGGTTGTAAACTCTGAGTTGGAATTTGAAGACGCCGAAGATGATTTGCCACATGCACCTTCTGTGCCAGACAGCGATTTAAATGTAGATCCTCCCACCAGGAGTTATCCTAGAGTTTTACGTAAACGGGGAAATATTACTTATAAAGAATAATGTTTGAATAATGTTCCTCAACTTATATTGTTAACTATGGGGAGGAGATGTTATGTATGTGAGCGTGTATACATGTAACCTACACGATAGTTGTATCTGTGTGTGTGGCTCCGCCCCGCAACTCGCTCCGTACGCAATGAATAAACAGTGTGAATCCGAAGCTTGTCTTTTACTTACGTATACAACAAAGACGAAATATTTATTGTATCTCACCCTTCACACTAGCCTTGTTTGAGTTTTATTTTACAATACGGTCCCTGTAATCTTACTCTTTTAAAATGTATTCTGTAAGATATCAGTGCTTGCAGAGACATGTACTTAACGCCTCCGTGGCCTAGTGGCTTTATACGTACACTTTGACTCACTATTGTCGAGTCGAGATCAGCTAGAATTTAAAATTCTTCATGACGAAACACACTTGATAAAGAAATACATTCTCTATAGCTAATGGTTGTATTGTCTCTCTCTATCGCTCTATCGTGCATGGGCGACAGTGCTTGCTTATTGCTTGGCAGTACTTATTTTATTCAAATTTGAAAAGTATCGTGATTATGATACGTATTTGTTGAGATGATGGTGTCGTTGATAGTGTATACTACCGCCTTGCATCCCCTGTTATAGTATCTGTAGCAGTACCATCTTATCTTAGTAAAATTGACACCTAATTCCTGAGTTCTATGTATTGCATAGTAGTGGTCATTCAGTTTAATAAGTCGAGTCCCTCTCTTCGTGTAGATAAAGTTGGCAATTTCTGAAAGCAAACAGCAAACATAAGTTGCAAAATATACATTTTGGGAAATCTATACATTTGAACTACAATAATATTGACCGCATGCAGCAGGAGGTGACAGATGAATAAATTAAAGGTTGAAAACAAAATATGTGTGTGTAGTGGGCGTCGCGGAGAATTACATAAATATATGACAAAACAATCATTTAGAATCATATCATAAGAATTATCCATTCAATCACACATTCATGGCAGTCACATTCGAAGTTTGTGATAAGAACACGCTAAAATTGTCAGATCCGGCATAGTCATAGTCATATATATGGTTTATTGCTTTCCATGAGTTTAAAGATGGTAACATGTGATGTAAAAGTACGTCATGACGTCCTGTTAGGGCATAACAACATTAGAATTTTACATAAATTACAATTACTTACATTTAAATTATATATAACACAGACAGAAGGATCGCTAAGGTTTTTATTTTAACTTGTCATTTAAGAATTCGTCTACCGTTTTATATGATTTTGTTGGTAGGAAAGACTTTAATTTTTGTTCAAAATTTTTATATTTTTCCTCCTTTTTAATGTCATTTGCGAGTTATTATAAATTTTTAAACACATGGCTATTTTCATTTTTTTATTTTTGTGCGTGAGTCTGGCGACATTTGTTCTTGCAATATTCTTTCTAATCTTTTTTTATCTACGATGTATCATCGAGAAGTTTACCAAGCGCCGCTGCAAGGGTGGGCTGATAGTAGTCCAGCTGACACCGTGTACATCACCGGTCTCGTCATACTAATTAACATATTATATTTTAAGCCAACTCTGGCAGCTTGAAATAGTAATATCAGTATACTCGTACCTATACCTGCAGGCGAGACTAAATCATCTTACGAAATAATAAATCTTCAAAAACTCTTCATATTCTTCAAATGAGACAATACAACAACACATTGTTAAAAACAAGGAGGTCGATATTGACATTTTTGATAATAGCATCGATAAGTTTAAAAACACTGTTAAACGATGTGAGTTTTTTTGGTGTGTATGTAAGCCGTAGGTACCTGTAATTGCGGTAGCATTTATAATTAAGTTGTTGTTTTGTGTGTATGTTTGTTTTTGATTTGTAATAACGCTTACTGTGTAATATAAAATAAAATATTGGCTAAAGTTTAGATTTTTGTAACATCGCAAAAACAAAATAATAAAATAAAAATGTTTTATTTTTAAGCCTAAAGAGACAATGTTTACAATACAGACCACCTACAGATTCTGTTCTGTACTACCTAGAACGGTCCCCTAGTGTGCACAGGTGTTCAAATTCTTGCGTCCACGTAGACCATAATTTATGTAATACTCTTAAATTATAAAGTGTTGAGATCTGTCTTCAGGATTGAGGTAACTTTTACTTTACGATTGTAAAGTACCTATATAAAAGTTCAATCAAGATTTACATATACGAAATATACATATTAAATAAAACTAGTATGTAGACGCATCACTTTATTCAAGCACGTAGCAAATGTTAGCACTAAATTGAAAACAAAAACGACTGTGGGTCATGATTGTGGTGAACCTTCGCAGAGACAATGACGTCGTTGACGGTGTAGATGACAGACTTGCATCCTTTGCTGTGATGTCTGTAGCAGTACCAGCGCACTTTGGACACGTCATCAGTTATACGTCTGGTCAAATGTACTGAGAAGTAATAGTCCCCCAGTTTCAGCAGACGAACGCCTCTTCCGGTAACTATGAATACTGGTGTATCTGAAAAGTTTAAACATTTAAAATAAAAAGTAAAAAAAGATACGTCAGAGTTTCACATCATTAATTATGGGCAATGGAAAGTCATATTTGGTCAAATGTGGTACTCTAAGGATGTGTCTACTGGCGTAAAGATGAGTGGATCGAGAAGAATTAAGCATAGTTTGAAGTTAAGCGGAGACTATTGAATAATAAATTATTGAGTTTCAGCTCAACCTCAGTGGACTTGCACCCTTAAACTAAGGCTTTACAAAGTGTCAACGGGACCTTTGCAATTATAAGCACTTACATTTGTGACCTGTTGGTCATACCCACAAGTTTTCGTTAGTTTTTCATTGTGTGATGTAGCAAAGAAAGAATATTTTAGAAATGAAAGATGTACAGTTATTTGTTAACTGAAACTATTGCATCATCTAGTCTAGAGTGCCGGCAACAAATTTTCTTGCTATTCAGGTGACAGCAAAAATTTTTCGATTTTATTTTCATCTTCGGGTCATCGCCTAGACCATGTGTCAAATTTTTGGCGCGTAGATAAGTTCACCTGAAAATAATATCAAAATACGGTCTTAGAACTTAGAAAATACTTTAGAAAAAAGACTGCTACATGTCATCCTGTAGATGTAGTAAAAGACAAGGGCAAAAATATTCCGAAGATGGGCAACAGCATCTACCCAGCGATCTATGGAGGCTCATATCCAACCACTGGATATTTATTTACGACTTGCTCCTCTACAAGTATACTACAAGTACAACCTATGCATAGTAGTGAATAAATAATAATAATAATAATAGTGTCTCCCGACAAAGCTATTATGCGAAAACTACAGGCATCAATACCATCACATCTGTACATCATTGAAGTCAAACATAGAAGACTTGTTGAGCGTAATTCTCGATCACCAGCGATATTTCCCGGCTGAGAAAGAACTAATTGTACGGCATTTGGCTTTGATACACTGCGTTATTTACATAGCGTCATAAAATTCATATTTCGAATACAATGTATACCTTCAGCTTGGCATCCCGTAGTAGTTAGTACCTGAAAAGAAAAGAAAACTAATGAAAACCTTACCCTTCGAACGGTGCAGCTATTCATAATGTCACAGAAACCTTAACCAACCAAAATAACCAACGTAATTATTAATAGAATATGTTCAAATATACACATTTTTCATTCTTTAATAAATTGCCGTGGTACCATTACATAAAAACTCAGAATTACTATTGCAATACCAAATAATAAACCAAAGAGTAGTGTGAAACTTTCTTATGAAAACTGATGTAAAAAAGATATAAAAGCTCTATAACAAAACACTTAAACAAAATTCTTAGCCAATCGAGGTCTTCGATAACCTGTGTAATTTCCATACACCTCCGCTAGTGGTTATGGTTATTCATATGCGTGACAATGACTTCTCCCACTGTGGCGATGAAAGCTCTGCACCCTTTAGACAAGTGCGTTGAGCATCTCCACCGTCGCTTATATCTGTTTACAGTCTTCGCCTCCAAGGTAAAAGTATTGGAGCCAATCATTATCATTTTATTTCCTCGTCTGGACACCACGAATTGTGGATCTGTAAATAAAATAGGTAATTATTTTTATATGTAGAATGGAAAGCCAGAATAAATCATCAAGTCAGTGACAGTTTCATTACCAGATCACCAATACTGTTCAAACTGCTGATTGCTGTCAAACAGAGGTAATATGGTGGAAGCTATCCAGGCGGACATAGAAACATGAACCAGAGTATCTGCAACACCTCACTTCGAATCGAACCCGTGACGTCTGATTGTTAGTTCAATGTGTGTGTGATGCAGTTTTAAAAAACAAACACAATATCAATGGGTATGCTGGTTCTTTAATTTAACAATTTGGCTGTTGATAGTGTGCAGAACGGCATTGCATCCTTTGTTGTTGTGCGTTGAACAAATCCATCGAGTTTTGGGTCCAAGGGCGTAATGAGCGCAGAAAGTGTACCTCCCGACAGAGATCATGGTTTTACCGCGACGAGATTTCACGAACAACACTAGAAATAATGAAAATTTATAAAAATACCTGCACCCAAATAAAATGTCTACTACATGTCTACATTTACTTACTATTTTACTTAGACTTATATATTTATACGATACTTAATATTTCATCTTAGAAATATGATGTACTTTTCTCGATAGTTTATTTAGGAACTTCCTAATCTTACCCTAAATAATCTGAAAATTTCCAGGTTTTAAGACCAAACTAACCACATCATCTTCATCAGTCTCTTTGAGTCAAACGCATATAACTAAACAGAAGCGACCTATGAAAGTGGCTCATACTCAATAGAGTGCAATAAATGGTAAACTGAGTCAGACAATCTGACAATATGTCCGACCACCAGAGGGAAGACTGACGTAGAAAAGAATGAAATTTACTTTCTAAAATTAAATTTCTAAAATAAATAAATAGTCTAATCAAATACATTTAATATTAAAATTTCATTTCACATATTAAGTAACAACCTTTTAGGTATTTTGCTTAGAGAATTAATGCAATTTGTCGACAGTTAAAATACAGACCTAGAATAATTTATAGTGCAGTGTAGTACCTAAGTATATAATGTATGGTGTAGTAGAGACCGCTAAATCTGGTGAAGATTGACGGGAGCTTCTTCGGCTCGCACTTATCTATTTGAGTACGTACTTACGACGTACATGCTTCGTCTGCATTATACTCGTAAAATTAGCATAAGATAAATAGAAAATTATGCTCCTATATAGAAACCGTTGTCATGTACAGATACAATAAAGACAATGGCCAGCACCTTAATAAAAGTATAAATAATATAAAAATTGATAAACTAATACATCAACCTGTTGACAAGCGTGCCGATTCTTATGCAAAATTTCTGTATTCATGATTTATATATTTGTGACAGTAAAAAATTCCTGAGTATTTATGTAGTTAAAAAATATAGCTAAGGCTATGTGAAGTAAAATTATGCAATTTTTAGATCGTTTCAATGTTATTTTACTTTTGATAGCCCGCGGCGCGAGCGCGGTTTGGAGGGCGCATGGTTGTGCTCGCATCGCCTGCGCACGACGCGGTCTCCGACTGTGAAGACGGCGGCCCTGCACCCGCGCCGGTGGTGGGTCGCGCAGCGCCACGTGTACCGGTCCGTGCGAGGGTTGTGCTTCTTGATGCCGAACCGGAACCCCTGCATGGCGAGGATGCAGTTGCCGCGCGCTGTCTCAGTGTACTCGTACGGAGGGATGCCTGCGCACAACACACACTCAAGGTGAGTTTATTTTTACCCCTTTCAATATTGACCTTAGCACTGATTGATATATTGAATCAATAGAAAATAAAATGGCATAAAAAGTGTACAGTTCGTACTTAATTTTAATTATATATATTACCTCAATAACCGATCTTAAGTTGTCAAATATCTAAATTCTTAAGAATGTCTTCAGTACTCAAGCTTAAGTAGATCTCAGGTTATCAAATGTTTGTGAATAATATCAGGGTCTACTCAACCTTCAGTACTCAAGCTTATAGAAGCTCAAGCTTAAGATATACTTATCTCAGGATATCAAATGTTTGTGAGTATACCGTTGACTGACCATGAACTTACGATTGTTTCTGATTCCTCCTGATTTAAAATATTGTAATAAAAGCGATATCAAAGTAATAACTGATTCAAAGGCTGAAATCAAATGAAATGACATTTATACGTATGTAATGTAATAATAATAATCAATCGGCATCAATTTAAAATAAAACCAATCAGAACATTTACTTGTTTTATAATTATTTATACGATATTATTTATATGATGTTTTCATATCATATAATTTATTTAAAAACATAATATTACAACTATACCTAATTGTAACAATGAATTAAAATAAGAATACATTGAAGCCTAATTCGGATTCCGTAAAATTAATAACATAGTCACTTTTAAATATTTTATCACATAAAATTAATATGTTATCAAATTAATTAAATTGCTTGATCAAGGGAGTCGTTGGATGCAAATGGCTCGAGAACGGTCACGATTTCATAGCATGGGGGAGGACGGACGATGAAACAAATGACTGGATGCTTAGCAATCTTTTCTACAAACAAAATAGATAATAATGATGGAATTTTTTTTTGAACTTGTTTAGATTATGTTCAGCTTTTTATTTTTTCTCCATCAATATTACTTTCGTTAACGATAATTTTCCATATACTCTTTCGTGTTGCAATGGTCAGGTGACAGATATCTGATAAATATTAGGACTGAATTTATGGTATTCACAACGTGTTTCCTGATTGTTGTTACGGGTACTTTGCTACTTCGGCTTCGGCGGCGGATGGTTGTGGTCATTCTTAAGACTTATCACTTTGTCGTTGATCGTGTGAAGCACCGCCTTGCACTTCTTTCGGTGGTGATGGGTGGCACATCTCCAAGTATACTTGTCCAGTTTCTCATTGTGCTTCTTTATGGAGAACCTGTACCCTCCCACTGCTATCAGACAATTCCCTTTCATCGACTCCACGTATTCGTATGGCGGTATTTTTCCTGAAAGCATCAGTTACAACATTAAGTTTTGCCCGAGATTCATATATGTATGATTATTAGAGATGATGATTATTCAACACACCGACCAGAATGAAAATCAACGCTAAACAGCACACGGTGATCTGCTTCTTTTGCCACGTGCTCTTTCTAAAGCAAACAACACCTGTCTAAATGAGATTATATAATAACGATAACATTTTAGAAAGAGATAATACTCATTAAGGTAAACCACTATTCAATGAAACTTTTAATGATATTTCTTAAAATACGGTTTATTTTGAAAATAGTGAAGAAATTTCGACATGAGCGGGATTCTGACCTGCGTCTCTCGCCAGTCCAGGGCGAATGCTTTGCGAAAATTGTTTACCATTATAAGAACAGCCTGATAGGGCGTTTGACAAAATCTGTCGAACATTGATTTACAACAATTTGTTGTAACAGACCAACATTCTAGTTTCAGTTAGATGTTCGTTGCTAGAGGTTAACATTTTTCTATTTTGAATTATTTTAGATATAATTATTTTGTTAATAGCGATGTTGTGCTCCGGCATGATGGTGGTAGCAATGCAATTTTTTATTTAATAGCTTGAGACTTGTGATCACGCTTACAACCCGACAAATAATAACAACAATATTTTTCTCAACATAATATTATTCTTATTAACATAATACTTATATTAAATACCCTAGAATGAATGATTGATAACTTAATTAAAACATACATAAAACTTAATTTCGAACACTTTTACGTTCTATTTTTATTAAGCCAAATTTAAAACTTATATGGTTTTCTCTAAACTACTGAACCGATTTTCATGAAACTTGCAGTTTTCAACTGAACAATACGTAGTTCAACAAAAAAAGGCTGATTTAAAACTAACTTGTAGTTCCGGCGATATGCGAGGACAAACATACAAATTTACATAACGTAAACCTCCTTTTTTGAAGTCGGTTAAAAAGTTATGCTCGTATGCAATACAATATATCGATCGTCACATACCTACCGACCTGAACAGGAAAGAAAGCCCAATCACCAACTAATATAACTGGTCTGGACCGTTCTATGTCGAACAAAACATAAACGGTAGGTCTGTGACGGGGTTTAGGCCGCAACTACTCACCGAAACTTAACCAACGAAATACTCGTAGTTCAGTAGTGAGTCGAGAAACAATGGACTCGGAAAGCATTTGCAAAGATTTATGACATACAAAAATTACTTGTTTAAGTATAATAAAGTAATATTAGTATTAAAATAAAATGCATAATTCTGTAAATAATTACACTAAACTAAGATGATGTTTAACCATTTATAATATTTGCTTGCCTCATTACGTGGAGTGTGAGAAACTTAAATATATCTAAAATATAACATATAAAATATTATCCACTTCAATTACTCTTGCTTAATTTTTTTTCTGACCAGTCTATTTTTGAATGCGTTGACACTTGGCGCGGCGACCTTGTTTGCAAGTTTTTTCCAATTCTTTAGCAAATATTGTACACATACTTTTTAAAAGAAAAATTATTGAAGCTAGGCTAGCTAGGCTCGTTTCAACGCTCAAAAATCTGTTTGATCGTGATATAGTACGCACTAATCATGCTATTAGTCGCCAATTAGGACGATGCACTATGGTGCGATGAAGGCAGCTCGGGTGATCTTGTATGAATAAAGTGCTTACTTAAATCAAAAATGTAAATTATTTTAAAAAATTGCATGTTTGCAATTGCATTGCATTCTTAATTCTTAATATTCTTATATACAAGATGTAACTAGGACTTTTTGCTGTCTATAAACAAATATGTATTTCATACGGTAAGTTAAAATCAATATGCTGTCAAAATGTTTCTCTAATATTGAGAAAAATATTATTTTCAGTGTCCAGTACATTTTATTTTTTATAGGTTCAGGTAGACTGTGGCGACTATGGATTAAATACACACAAAGTGTTTTGTTTACATAGAGTGAAAAGTCAAAATTCGTCTTCTATAATGCTGATATCGGACGAACTGCATATATTCAACTGCACGCAGTTACGAGTATCTGAATAGTTCTGCAGAACATCTGACCTGGTGATCCCTGACGACAACGATATGCAAGTAAACCCGACTGTTGGTAATTACAGTTGAATACACGCAGTCCTGACTGAAAATAAGACGCAGCTATTTGTCTCGACGACGACGCAGCTTTTTAACGACCTTCTCCTCTTCATCGACGACTTGATAGTAATACTTGGAGCAGCTATGGTGCTCTCCGGTGGCCTGCACTATGACACCATCGACCGTATGCACCGAGGCGTTGCAGCGCTTGTTGGCCGAGCACGCCCACCGCGTGGTGTCCCGGTGCAGCAAACGACGCTGAAGACGGTATTTGTGTCCCTTGTACACCAGCGCCGGGTTCCCCAGGGGCGACTGCATCAGGTATGCTGGAAAGGTTTGTTGTGTTCAAATAAAAGTCAATATGTATGAGTCAACATTTTAAAAAAAGGATTAGATAAAGAGCACAATCGACAGCTACGCGTATATACATATTGGAATAGAGATCTTGAGCTCAAAGTCCTGACTGACTGACGTATATATCACCTCACAGCCTATCTAGAGACATGAAATTTGGAAAGTGTGTTATTTTTTCAAGGAAAATAGAATTAGTAACATTATTTCTGAAGAAGAAAAAACACGAACAAATCCATCCACAATTTTTATATAATTGTTATAAAATAAAGTAATTTGTTAAAATCAGCTGACTCACGTTTAATATGTGTAGGTACCGACTAGTTTCATATATACGTTTCAATAATTTAATAAGTTAAAATACAAATATTTTTGAGACACTTAATTTCTTAAGTAATCAATGAGGATGGCCTTCTTATATTAAAATTGCTTATGTCTTGCCAAGTAAAGATATAATGATTTATGAGTTTCCTAGCCCTTTATGTATTCATTTCATTTACTTTATTCAAGAGATGTTAACAACTGAAAGCGTCCTCATCCAAGATTATGATTTTGATGATTAATTTAAATTTACACAATACCGTATAGCGTACACAAAAAATCAATTTTATATTATGTAACAAGAGTTAAACATCAAAAATTGTATAAGAGATAAACAACGTCTACTACTACGTCTGGACGTCCCTGACTTGAGATAGAGATCTCAAGCTAGAGCTTGAGTTGTAGTCAGACACATTGTCTTGATTTAAATACACTCCAATTTTTTACGGTCAAACCCTATATTACTATTGACTTACAAGATGTTATTCTTTTGTGTCACAATTGAATTAAAGCGGACCAAAAGGTTGATAGGGCTGTATATTCGGGCACAAGGATAAATCCCTAGCCTCCTCCCCCCACACGACCGCCAGCCCCGCCACGCGCGGCACCGGCACATGGTTGTGCAAGTTCACCTTCTTGATGACGACACTGTCCAGGGTGTGCAGGAACGCCTTGCAGCCTCTGTTGTTGTGTGTAGAGCAACGCCAGATGATCCTCTCCACGTGGTGACCGCGGGGGCTGCCCTTGAGGCAGTATGTATATCCACCGTACCTCACCAGCGGCTTGCCCTTGCGCGTCATTCCATGCTCCACCACTGGAACGTGGACACGATTGGGAAATTGACATGTCATTTCACTTCAGTCATTAATAGTCAAAGCGTTTTCAATAATAAAAAAATACTTTATCTGCTTCAATTGTTAAACTGTTTTAGTGAGTTTTTCGGAATTCATTAATTATTTACATTCTCGAATAAACATAATACTTTCTGCCTTTTTCGGTTTACAAACGATACTGACATGACAGGATGACCTAAAAACCTGCTTGAACATGCTGGGCTGTCGCCCAGCGCGAAAGATCTGAGTGGAGAGCAAACATTTGACCTAGAATGCAAGTTTAATAACTCAGATGCTGCAGTCTGAGAACAATTATATGTTTGAAAGCACAATGGAGGTTCCGAAACCCAAATTCAGATTTCGGAACCCAACTGTAGGTTCGGAAATGCAAGTGCCTACATGGTAAGCCAACTGTACGCTTGATAGCCCAATCGCTGGTTTGGTAACTCAACTGCAGGTTCGGGATTACAACTGTAGGTTTGATATCTCAACTGTAGGTTCTAAAATCAAACTGTAGATTCAGGAATACAACTTTATGTTCTAGGACCCAGTTGTATTACAATGTAATTCTGTCAGACCACGATCGAGGAGGGACCTCGACACGGAATAACATGGTTTATTTTTGTATTCATTTATTATTTAATACGTTTCGTAATACTCGTACCATTCTATAGGATAACTAGCATTTCAAGTTGGCTCAATAATACAATGACATAATTATGGAACGAACCAAGTAATTTTTCAACAACATTTTTAACGTATAATCATGTATGTACAGCAAGATCGAATCCTACACAATAATGTATTATTCATAACGTAACCAAATATGTACAAAATATTTCAGATGAAATCTACAAAACTTTAAATAACTAAAACGACTTGACTATATACTAACTATACACATATGATTTATTTAAATAATAAATTAATTTTATTAAATAAATTTCAATTTGAAATTTTATACAATACTTATTTTGTGACGGAATACCGTGCGCGTATAATACTAATGATATTCGACTAGTATAGTACATATCATCAACAGCGTATATTATGTCCCCACATGGGACATAGTCCACCACGCGGTAGACTTCACACACACCTTTGAATTTCTTATCAGGAGTGTGAAAGTTTCCTAACTATGTTTTACTTCACCGAAAAGCCAATGGTAGTGATTTTTATCAGTCGTACATAAATTCCAAATAATAAATTGGTACTCATCGGTACGACCCAGGATCGAACCCGGACCTCGATTCTTTAAAGACTGGCGCTCTACTTAACTGAGCTACCACAGCTTACAGTACATATAACACACATATAGCATATTACATGCATAATATAATATTACAGTATTGCTTTATATGTATAAACCTAGTATTATTTTGAAACGGAGCGGAACAAATATTATCAAACGGAATCGGGACAAAAAATAGCCTATATCCTTCTCTCATGTTCATTACGTTTACGCCAATACATACAAGCTTTCACATTTATTACATTTATCGTGATTATTATAATTATTTGTAATAGTAGTAAGTATTGCTTTTGACCGCGGCGTGGTTGTGAGAGTTGTCTATCTCGACGATGACGTCACGTACCGTCTGTATGAACGCGGGGCACTGCTTGTTGTGGTGGGTGGAGCACAGCCACCGTCGACCCACGCGACTCTTCTTCTGGTTGTAGAACGTGTACCCGTCCACGCTTATCATGTCCTTACCCTTCACCGACTTCACAAAAGTGGCTGCAATGTAGTCATAGCTTTTGAAACATTTTCTGTAAATTTATGTGTGGGGTAGACGTGAATAAAAATGCATCCCAAAGTTACGTGGATTCCTACATTTAAAAAATATTTATAATACTTATATTCAAGTTAAATAATAACAGAAAGAGAGAGAGAAAAGTAGAATAGTAGATGAATAAGTTAGAAAAAATGAAGGAGACTAGTGCCTAAACTAGATCACGGATCCAAGCACTACCAATATCAGATAAAAGAAGACAAAAAGTAATATAATATGCTTTTGATTATTATTTTAAAAATAAACACAATATTCATTCAAATTTCCTAAAGCAATTTTTATAAGAACTTGGCAATGTTTTTTGAATTGATTGTTTCATTTCATTGATTTAGAGTTGGTTGTGTTGATGGATAGACTATGGTTGTGTTTATTATTAAATTTAACTATCTCATTATCAATGGCATGTATGATTGCTTTACATTGTCTGTTGTGATGTGTAGAACAAAACCAGAGTTTCTTTGCGTTTTTGGTTTTTTTACAATAGTAATTGTAACCTCCAGCTCTTATCAAAGTATTGCCTTTTTTCGAAGTCACAAAGATGGCTGAAGTCATACAAATATACATTTTTAACATCAAAAATTTCCGACACAAGAACATCAAAATTAAATTTCAAAAATATAATTTCGGTATTGTTAAAAAAACTCGGCGTAATAATTTATCGTTTATTTGTTACATACAATCATAGATATAGAATCTCTTTACAAATGCGGTTTTAAAAGAACAGAAATACGAGTATACATATTTGTAAACATTTTAAATTGAATTTATATTACTATGATTATAAGCAATATTTTTTTCTGCTCATTAACATACGAAACTTTTGTAGTTCACAAACATTTACAAAGCACAATATTTTAATCTGAGTTTTCTCAATTGGATGAGCTGAATGTAAACTCTACACACAGATAACGTAGCCATAATTAATTACGCCTATTTAATACTAAATTACACTTAGGAACCTGAGACTTTTAAAAAATGAGTTTTGTTTCGTTCACGGCTTATACAGGCTGACAGCGTGTTCGAAGATGATCTTTGTGAAATGTGCCGCCAATCAGCAGGGTCAACAAGTAGCATTGTTGTGTTCCGGTATGAGAGGCATCACAGCCAGCGCCTCGTTTGACTTGCAACTTCTTAGTGCGCAGGCCTCGACCCTTACCATCAGGTGAGATTAGGCCAAGAGCAAACTCATTATACATTTTTCTTAAAATTTCGGTAATGAGTACGTTGCTTGTATACTAATACTATACTTTGTTTACTAAAGTTATGTTACATAGGTAGTATTTCGAAATCACATGCGGAATATCGATCGATCGAAGGCGATCCACCTCCATCAAAGTGTCATACTAAATGTCAGTTGCCATAATCTTTTAAAATAGAATACTCGTAGCTAGATTTGTGTAGTAACTACCTAAAGATAGGACATCGGACTGTGATATCGCGAAATGAGTGTCATTAACATACAACTTCAAAGTGAGTCACAATTTTCATTTTAAACAATATTTTTCGATTGTTGTTCAAAGAGCCATCTATGAACCATTAGCGGTGTGACGGCTATTGTAGCTAACTATAAAATTGCAAATGAATGATATTTATTTCGCGACACTATAATTTCATCTTCTATTTTTAGGTAATTACTTATCAAAGCCAGATATTCTATTTTAAAAGATTATGGCATCAGAAATTTAGTATGGAAGTATTAGGAGAGGGATATTGTTAAATACTAAACTTAGACACATATTCCTACAGAATAAAGTCTGCTTTTTTGCATAAATTTAGATCGAGTGGTTATGCGTATTGTCTATTCGGATTATATGATTTTCGAACGTTTGTATGACAGCCTTACAGTTCTTGCGGTGATGAGTAGAACAGATCCATCGCTTCTTCAAACTGTTGTCCCCTCGTTTCTTGCAGTAGAACGTGTAGCCGCCGACACGTATTAAATAATTCCCTTTCTGAGATCGCACAAATGTTGCTGGAAATGTGAACTTGATTAATTTTAAATTCCTTCTGTGTTCAATAACTTATTTACTTTATAAAGGATCATTGTAATCAGCCCAAATACAAGAAGTAACGCAATAAATAAAGTAAAGCCAGGTTGAGTATAAATTTTATTTAATAATATTTATCAACGCATATTTAAGAGCTTTTGTACTCGTTTTGCAATGGAATTACGAGTATGGAACTAAGGAAAATAAATGTAGGTACAAAATTAAATCTTTTCAACTTTATACTTAATTAATGAGCGCGCTTTACTCCCGATCCGTGTTAAACATTCCGCGGTACTGCCAAATGGTTATGGTTGTTATTAATCTTGATGATTTGATCCGCCACCGTGTATATTGAGGCCTTGCACTGTCTGTTATGATGCGTTGAACATATCCATCTCTTTTTCACCCCTTTCCCATCTCTCCAATAGAAAGTATACCCGGATACACTTATCAACGTTTTTCCCCGCTGAGACTTTACAAACATTGCTGGAACAATAGAAAATTATTAGCAATCACGATGTTTTAAAAGTATATACTCGTAGCTGTCATCGATATGTATAGTGCTCGTAGCATTTTTTGGGTATCGCGAATTCGTTTACGCTTCCCCTTTTGTTTGGAGGTCAGTCGCTTCCGTAAAAAGTAGTACCTGCACAAATACCAGGGGTTTAGGTAGGCGACTTCAACTGAGACATGAGCACGTAATAAACGGACGTTTACCGCCTCCCACCGATTCGCGATACCTCACTTCCCCCGCAAAAAACTAGCGCATAAAATGTCCGCTGCGTATAGCGCGCGCGGACTGCTCACAACGTCACAAACGTCAACCGTCCGATGTGTGCCGATATCACGACATTTGTGCGAATTGTTCCGACGTGTGACACAGGAAAAGGCAAGGAGATTGTATGATTTCGATTGCGTGAACTTTAGAAATTATCCCATAGGAGCTGCTCGTTCAATCGGTATAAAAATGGCCTATATCCTCTTCCGACCCTTCAACTATCCTAATAAACAAATCAAGTCGTGACTCCACGACGTGAAAGAAGAATAAACAAAAAAATAAAATCATTTTCTCATTTATAATATTAGTTTAGGCAATCGATTTCATACCGATTTCTACAAATAAACTATGCTTTCTTACTAGGTATTTATATAAGATAAATGCATTCACATATTTTCATTAATTACATTTACGCTCATCATTATACGTATAGCAAAACTCGTGTCTAAGTTACATAGCTACAAAGAATTAGATATTAAAATCGTGTAATAAAACTAAAGTCAACGCTAGAATTCCACGGAGTAGTTTGACATAAGTGTGTGTACAAAACTGAGGCCAACATTGATAAATTTTAAACAGAGGTGGAACAATGTCAATATTTAATTAAACATAGGCTTAGTCAGTAAAATTGGATATCAATAATAACCACACTGCGTGAACTGAGTCAGTATTCGTATCCGATGCACCGTCAAAGTAGTCCGTGAAATGTTTGCGTCGACTTTAGTGATTGTGTCTGTTGTCTATTTTGATTATTTCATCTTGTAGGGTGTGTATGACCGCCTTGCACTTGCGTCGGTGGTGAGTGGAGCACACCCAGCGCTTCCTCGCGTTGTTGGTCACCTGGCAGTAGAACGTGAAGCCAGACACGCTTATCAAACTTTTCCCTTTCTTCGACATCACGAATGTAGCTGAAATCACATTATATTATTATAAATGCGAAAGTATCTGTCTGTTTATAGACTGTATATTATTTGGCACAAGGGAGGCCTATGACGTTGAGAAGGACATATATATCTTTTAATACCACTAAACAGTTTCCGTGGGATGATAATGTAATTTAGCGTAGATGGAGTCACGGAAAGCCTTGTAATTAATGCTAACATGACATGGTTCAATCGAAGTGATTCACTTCGCAGAACGCGGTAAAACAACAACATTGATTTTATGTGTTTGCTATGAACAATAAGGACATTTACAGAATAAAAACAACAACAACAGGTTTACAATATAGCTTGCTTATCTTATGTTTGGCAGACACGGGCACTATGAAACTAGTAACTCTGTGAGCTTTAGATCTCGCTACATGTTCATCGCACACCTTCAAACAAAATGATTTGTTTATGAATGAAACTTACAAATTAAAAATATCTTAAATAGCTAGCCTTTAAAACATATTAACTTTTGTCCTTATTGCTGAACACAAAAGATACAATACAGATACAACGCATGTCAACTCTATACGCCAGTTCTGACCGGAGGATGGTTATGGACATTCGTTAATTTAATTATTTCATCGTCGACTGTGTGTACGACTGCTTTACAGCTTTTGTTGCTGTGAGTGGAACATGCCCATCTCGTCTTCAATCCATATTTTTGATGAACGAAGAAAGTGTATCCAGCGACACGCAGCAAATCTTTTCCTCGTCTTGATACTAAAAATTCAACTGAAATTTTACAAGATTAGTGTTTAATAAGGTTACGAAATCTTATGCACGAAGGATAATAATAATTATGATGCAGTTTTTGAAACGAAGAAGATGTTAACTGAGGCCTTATGTGTTTCTGGGTCATTCATTCATTTCATTAAATACACAGTCCTTCAAAGAAGCTCCCACCGAGCGACAACATTAGGGACCTAGCGACGATGCTGTCAACATGAGCACAGTATACATAAGGTTTATACTGTGTCAGGAGCGTTTGAGTAAGTATTTATGTTTTTCTTACCTACAGAAATAAGACTTTTTTACTAACAGAATATTTACTCTTTAGCACAGAATACTATGGTTGAATACATTAATGCGCTAAAATACAGTTAAAATTAATTTATAAAAATATTGTTTCTATCCGTCAACATTTAATCTCTTGAGACGTATAGGGACATAAGCCTTAGCCGATGAAAAGAAAGCTTATGCACACTTAAATCCTAAGCACATGAGCCCTAAGTAATGACTTATCATCTAATCTTCATCTAAACATAGGTTAAGATATATATATAACGTTATAATGTTTATAAATAAATAAATGTATATAATAAAAAATAAATCGATTTTTCTTTGTCTTTTTTTAAAAATCCAACAGCAATATTAAAAACTTCATAATACAAAAGAAAAATATAACGTAAGATCTACAACAGCGTATAGCTAAAACGGAGCATGACTGAACCAGAATATGGCTCAAAGCGAACATGAAAACTGAGAGAATATAATTAGAATATGACAGACGTATAAAAACCCCAAATAGACGAATCAAATTATTTTTTACTTTTGACAGATCCTGTTGATTCAAAACTATCCTTCTAGCTATGTGATTTGGTTTCAAAATTACAGACCGCAAAACATCAAATCTCGTCTCCTACTTCCACAGCTAATAATGTCACGATGTTAAAAGACGATAACACTTCATTTGATGCAGTTGGATGGGTGGTTGTGCGTGTTGTTCATTTTTAATATAACGTTGTCCACTGTATATATGAATGCTTTGCAGTTTTTGTTGTGGTGAGTGGAGCACGACCACCGCTTCTTCATGTTACTCGTTGTACAAATTTTGCAGAAGAACGTGTAACCTCCGACGCTTAATAAAAGTCTTCCCTTCTGTGACATCACAAATGTAGCTGTAAAGTTTATAATACCTATGTTAAATACGTTAAATATAGTATAATTATAGGATTACCTAGATACATTTTTCATCTACTGCGTCAAATAGTAGTCTCTAATATTTCGAAAATAATATTTTGAGAGTAGACCCCGCCTTTTACAAACTACACACAATAATACAGTATTGCAACTAAAGTGTCAATTACCGCAAATTTATATTTGGTAATAATAAAATTTGCAGTAATAATAGTATATTATTTTAAGAAAATTTTAATCAAATATTTTAATATAAGGGAAAAATTCATTAAACGAAAACTTCAACATTTTGTAACTTTTATTTCATGCGATGCTAGTGGCTCAGGACCGTTCATTGTTTTTATATATTGTATAAAACATTAAAATGGTTATAGGCCTGTATACATAACAGACAAATGTCTAACTACTTTTATCACAAAATGTGCCAAACTGAAATCCTGGTGATATTTCTTATAAAAGCTATCATGTCATCTAGATAGTTATAGAAAAATCAAAAATTTTCATTTTACCATACCAATAGCCAAAGGAATGAGTCAAACGATCATCTTTCAAATCTATTTCTTTACAATATAATAAAATCACATGTATTATTTATATCATTTCGTTGTAACTAAGAAAAACCGACCAGATCAATGTGGAAGCATCTTGTATCAATGTCTAGTAGTAATTAAAATTGTACATAGCACTGTAAAGTTTAGTGTCGCGCAGGTTGATGATTGTGATAATTATTAATTTTAATAATTTCATCGTTGACGGTGTATATAAACGCTTTACAGTGTTTGTTCATATGAGTGGAACACATCCATCTTATCTTCACTCCGTTTACCACCTTACAATAGAACGTATATCCTGCAACACTGATCAGTTTCTTTCCCCGTTGCGACATCACGAATTTCGCTAAAACAATAACAAATTATGTAAACGGCATTTATTGTTAATTACGTACCAATGAGTTCCAATTTGTTATTTTGAATTTATTTACGAATGATAAAAAACATTACCATCGGCTTGTCGGTGAAGGAAAACATCGTAAGGAAACCTGCACACGCCTAAGACGAAATTCAAAGGTGTGTGTGTAAAGTCTAACAATCCGCACTGGGCCTTGAAGTTGCCTTATACAAATATTATTTCAGAACACCGGTTGTGCGTATCGATTAGTTTGACTTTTTAATCGTTGTAGGTGTGCAGGAATGCTGGACAGTTGAGACGTCTCATGGAACAATGCCATCTTTTTTCATTTGCAGTCCTTTGTCATAGCAGTAGGTATATCCGTCGTCAGTCATAACGTATCTTATCTCTCCCTCGTTTAGATTTCACAAATTCCACTAAAACGAAACTTATATTTTATTACGAGGTATTTATTGTAATACCGGGACCGGTCTATGTGGCATACCATGAAGGAGGCCTATGTCCAGCAGTGGAGTCTTCCCGGCTAATGATGATTATGATGATTTATTGTCATTCTCGACATGTACCTACCCTCTACGCAAAGCCTGTCTGGAGGTGCTAGTTTATCTTTTTACATTTATACATACATTCCGTTGACGTTTCGTCGAACTTTAACATATCTTTCTTTCTTAATGTCTTGAAAACGACTTCATTAATAAATAAATCTCCTACTATATTATTCATTCACTAATTAAAATTACATAAAGTACAATCTAAATTGAGATCTGATGAATCTTGCGCGTGATTAATACGGACTGAATAGACTCGCGTTTACACAAATTCTTACTCGGTATTATGCAAGACGATGTGTTATAGGTGGTACAGTCAGATGCAAAAATATGTACTTGCTTTAGACTATGTCACACTAAGCATTACTCAGTCCTAAGTCACAGGCCGGACTCTTCGAAAAAATGTCTTGATATAGTTTCCTATTTCCTCATACAGACATATATCGAACAGTTGACGATTGTATGTACGTGCATGTGTAAGTGGATTCGATAGCGTCGTATTAACGGTACCATTAAAAACGACCGATCGAAATCCGTTTAAAATTCGAATCCGAAACAAAAACGAAACGAAACAAAGTCCGTGGTATGGGCTCTGAAACAGACATCTTCTTGAGGGGAAGGTGAGGTATCACGGATCGATGGGAGACGGTGAAGGTCCGTTCTGTACGGTAGTACTATAAAAATAATTATTAGGTTATGCGGTGTGTTCAGGGAGATGTCAATTACATATTTTTACACTTGACGGCACACACAAACCTCGACAAAGTGCTCACTCAGTGGCAGTGATCGTTTATAATTTTAACAATCTGTTCGCCGATGGTGTAGATGACTGCGTGGCACCCCTTGGTACCGTGCGTAGAGCACATCCATCGGGACTTGAGCCCGGACACTCGCTGCGAGTAGTACGTGTACCCTCCGAGGCTGATCAGCTTCCTACCTCGTCGAGACACTACAAACATTGCTGGAAAACAATAGGACAATTAAAGCCACATTATCACATTGCAAACGTGAAGCATACGTTTGTAATTAGCCATTGTCCTCGATAAACTGGTCTGCGAAGAAATCATTGTATAAAATCTGTAAATTGTTTAAATCTAAATGTTTTGGACTTTTTTCGTGGATATATACACTATTGTAAAGAAAGTATTACCCCAAAAATATAGACGTGCTTAATGTGGAATAAAATTAGAGGATTTAAAATAACAAGAGACTACTACTGGTTTTAGTCGCCTATATATACTCCCTAAACGGTAATTTTCAAAATTGACGGGCGCAGTTTATCAAATTGAATATCAAACTGTGTTTGTTGTTGTTTAAGCGATTAGTAAGTAAATTTTTAAACAATACTAGGAAAATTTAATTTGTCAACACACGACATACGTACCTAGTCTATTTGTATGATATATATATAACACTTCATACATTCCGTGACGTATTTCCGCTAATAATCAGCTCTCGGTCCACGAGCATCAATAAAACAACTATATATTTAAGTGATAAGTATAATATAAATCATATCACACTGCATACTATCACATCACACTAATACTATTCATTCCAGACAATTCACAATGAGATGATCACAATTAGAATGTGAGCATGTTATTTATTTAACCCATAGGTGCAGTAGTGCATGATATTAATATAAAATAACTAAACTAAGAACAAGTATTCATTCGCCCGTAGCCTATGGTATTAGGAGAGACAAATAAGACTTTTTGTTCAATTAATGGTTGCCGTGTGATGGTTTTCGAAGCAGCATTGAGCAGACAAAATCGTGGGCAAAAAACCTGTATTAAATACCAAAAAAATGTAAACTTTGATTAAATGATGTATAATGGTTTAAAAAATGTAAATAATAGTAATGTAAATAATAGTTGTGTCTCTGTCTATTACATGTCAGTTGAAACACCGTTAATGAGTGTGCTGGTTCTTAAATTTAACAATGTGTCTGTCGATAGTGTGCACGACGGCAGTGCATCGTTTATTGTTGTGCGTGGAACAAACCCACCGAGTCTTCCTTCCATGGACATGCTGCGCACAGTAAGTGTACCTCCCGACAGAGATCATGGTTTTACCGCGACGAGATTTCACGAAAGTCACTGGAAATAATAAAATGAATAGATTTTGATGCATATACTTCAGCCACGTTTTCTTACACACAATATTCAGAGCAGCGTTGACGCGACGCGTCGCCGACGTCGCCACTTCATTAATTAATTTTTTAAACGAAATTACCGAATATAAAATAGCCCGCTTTGCGCGTTTAATACAAAAATACAACAATATAAAATTTTGAACCGTGACATGACCATAAACAAAACAACTATATATTGAAAGGTATACAAATCACATCACACGTCAAACTACCACATCACACTGGATTAATTTTTCATTTATTTATCACTTATATTCATAATGTCGGCCAGATCGTCACAATTAGAAACATTGTAATGATATTCTTAAGTGTATTAAACGACAATAATATAGAATAACTATAGCGTCATACATTCAGAGCAAGTAAGCATTAGAAAAAGAGAGATAAAAGGCGACTTTGAGAGCTCGACGTTGGTGAATTTTCGGTAACGCGCGATCTACTGAAAAAGAGTTTGGTAGCATTTGTTACCACGGGTGCTCTACTGAATAATGACGCACGGCAAAAGAATTGACGATCGCAATAAGATATTGTTGTTATATAGATTGGCACTGTTACCCATATCCTGAATGTTTTAGCATGTGTTTATTATTTTACTATGCTTTTTTGTTTTACTTTTTGTGTTTCCTTCTAGTTTTAAGTCAAATACAATATACATTGTTCCTAATTAATTAAACTGAAATGTGAAACTTTTAACTGAGTTGCCTGATACGACACCCGCGAGATAGCAAGGGGTGGTTGTATTCTAAAGCAGGGACCACAAAGGGAATAAAACAAACGTAGTGATAATGAGGCTTTCGGACCGACTAGCCCATGAAGGCTGTATATCATCAGTACCAGTATCGTACATAACAATATCTGGTTATTAGTTAATAATCAGTAAGTATCTCTGTAGGAGAATCAGCTGGGATATCATTAATGTGTGTGCTGGTTCTTCAATTTAACAATTTGACCTTCGATAGTGTGCACGACGGCATGGCATCCTTTGTTGCAGTGCGTTGAACAGACCCATCGAGTCCTGGATCCATAAACTTGCTGAACACAGTAAGTGTACCTCCCGATAGAGATCAGGGTTTTACCGCGACGCGATTTCACGAACGACACTGTAAGTATTTAAAATACCTATTACTGCAAGCTGTTTGTCCGCTAATAATCTGTTTTAGAGCCATGACCATAAATAAAACAACTATATATTTTCGTGATAGGTATATAAATCACATCACACTACAAACTACCACATCACACTAATATTATAAATTCGAATTATTTAATGCCACAAAATTACATGTCGGTTTCCAATCAGCTGGACACGATTATAACATGGACAGAAACTACCATACTTCCAGTCAATCAACACCAACACATAAGCGTAACAATAAAATTCAACATAAGCCACTGCTGGGCATGATTCTCCCTCATAGATAACCAAGTTTGACTTTCCATGGATTTTCCATAATCACCATGCATTGTTGATCGGAGTAAGATGTTGTTGATACTCGTACATAGCTAGATGCAAGAATGCTAGGTGAACAAGAATAATGTTTTTTTTGCAATGGATGATAGTGACAGACATTAGTTGCAACGAGATTGATCACCACGCCGTGAATCAGCAGCGTCATGCGTGTATATTCCCGGCATCCCGACCTCACTTCATTGCACTATGCGTATGTTCGTTCTTGATCGAGACAATTTCGTTGTCTATAGTGACAATGACTGCGCGACAGCCTTTGGTGTTGTGCGTAGAACATATCCACCTCGTCTTCCATCCGGACACCATCTGACAGCAGAACGTGAAGCCTCCAACATTGATCATAGTCTTCCCGCGGCGTGATTTCACGAAAGTCACTGTAATAGAAATTTTTCGTTAATACGCCATATTATTACAGAAAATATTTTTAATATGGGAACCATTTATTGTATGAGGATAATATTTTTCCCTGTCCTTTTAAATGACCCAGGCAACATTCATGCCTAATTACATCTCGTCTAATATTATAATGATTTGAAATCCATTAATCGCGACTTACTCGCGCGATCAGTGAAACAAATAGAGTTCCTCTGCCATCGCCGCTGACAATTTAGAATAAACGTTTTTTGAGCACAGTAATACTAAAACCAATTCTGTTAATAAACTCTTTATTTACATTTTCTGGGATATAATTGTAACTAAATTATAATCGATGTTAAAAATCAAATAAACGATTCTATGATAGAATAACTACGTATAAATACGTTAATTAACTACATTTACAAAATCAATTACTAGGAGACCACACTTTTAGTGAGAGCTGAACTTTGCGCTGTATGGCACCAGATTACCGACCCATTATAATTAGGGTGAGAAACAGGGATTTGTTAAAATATAACGTATGTGGTAGCACTTGGTAGTGATAAGAAACTGATAAGCCCGATTGTTGTTTAATAAATAAAAGAATTTTTTCAATAAATTTATACACACAAACGCAAAGTTGAGTCCCTCTGCAAAATAAATATACCACCTGTGGCATGTTTACAGATCACCGTTATTTAGTTAGATATCGTATTTGATCTATTACTTGGTAGTGATATGTTCATCCCGGTAGTATACGATCTCGTTATGTATGGTGTGCACAACCGCTCTGCACGCGAGCCTCTCGTGTGTGGCGCACCTCCATCTGATCTTGGTGGCGTCCTTCCGGCTGTTGACACGGTACTTGATGTCGTTCCAAAGCAGTATCTGCTTACCCCGTGCCGTTATGTAGAAAATAGGAGCTGGAAGTTTATTGATCATTAGAGACTGACATATGAATGACACTGCCTCACGTCAAGCTTAGGTTGTTAAAAATACGAGTAACTTATAATTGTTTATTGTTGTTTAGGCTTATATTCAGAAGTGTAGATCTGTTATGTATGATGGGTTGATGGTATGATGGATCACACTTGGCCTTCATGTCACCTGATATCCAATGACCATACGGCCATTAGATGGTAAAAGTGCGAACTAAGAAGCCTCAAGCTAAATAACCGTTACCTACCACCAGTCAAACCAAATACCGATAGGTCCCCACTGGGAATCAAACCCAGGATCCCTTCGGATTGTTAGTCCACGCGTGGAGCCATAAGACGCCAGACGCGGTTAAACTTATACATTGTACCTATTATCGATTTTGTATCCAGATTATATAATTTATTTACTTTCCTAAACCAAAAATAAACGGTAGTTGAATATGTAAACATTTGATGAACAATCGTAGCGACATCTACGACAGACACATTTCGGCTATATAACAGACATCAACGCGAGCGGCGCTGACGCATCGTTTCGTAGCGTTTGTGCGACTCTCGCATTTATGAGCAGCTCTGCAATGGCTGTGATGTATTGTTGTTGTATGTCTCTTCCTTATTGTTATTTTTTTCACTGGTTTATAATAGAGGTAAAGAATACATCGCATTCCGTACACCAGGGCTGGTACCACGAGAAACGACCGAACGAAATCCGTTTAAAATGCGAATTTCGAATTCATACAAATTGCACCAAATTCGAAAGCAATCATAAACAAAAATGAAACAACATTCATGGTAGGGTACTATATATATAGACTTCATCGCTGATATATCTTCACGACACACCAGCACCTACTATAAGATTTATTTCGTTCCAGATTACTTTCGCATTTGATGCAAATTGTATGTATCCTAAATTCGCATTTTGAGCGGATATCAATCGGTCGTGTCTTGTTGTAGGTTGTAGGTGTCTGTGAGAGGTTTAGTCGACTTAGCGGGTTAGTGACTTATTGGCACACAAGTGTGTCAAGCTATTCGTTGCTTGATATATGTATACTTATTTATTAGTTGCCTTACACGACACCCAAGGAAGGACATGGGGTGGTTGGTGTACATTGGATAAGGCAGTCTATACCCACAATCACAATACCGACGTAGGTGTGGCAAGTCTAAATAAAATGCTTGAAATACTAGTAATGGTGGTTTTGTAAAAATAATCGATTAAGTTCCTCAAATGTTATCTTGAAATGAAATGTTAGAATTACTCACTATGTATATATTTACTTTTCACAACTATTATATAAATCAAGCAAGACTTTGTCGTACATAGTTTCGAAAACCTAGTTAGTTTACCGATAACAACAGAGTAATCAACCTTATTTATAGTCTATAATACTATTTTAAGTAAACATCTAATTGATAAGAATATGAAACTACGCCAATATCTTTGCTTTACGTAGCCGACCTAGATCGACAAATGTGATAAGTCTAGGAGAGTGATGATTTAATAGATATGAAAGTACATTTGAAAGTACCATAATCTCTAGCACAGATTTATATATTCGCATGATTGATTTTATTCGATTCGTTAACCATTATCTACTTTACTCCCATCACCCTATTTTCAAAATAAAACAAAAATATAAAAAGGCACACTATTTTGTACAAAACAAACTATAAATACTCATCATGTTAATAATCATTTAAAATGTAAAGTACTAGGGCAGATAAGAGAGAGATTTGATGCCAGTCGGAGTTATGTACCAGATGGGCCAATGATCATGGTGTACGAGAATAAACCGGTAGAATTACACTCGTAGAGAATACAAGCAAAACTGGGACAACTTCGAAACTGGGACCGACGCGTCATCATAAAAATAAATTCCCTCATAGCCCACAACGCCCCGCTATTGTCTTACAGATGGCGCCATGGCAGTTACCTATTTAAAATTATGTGCCAGCTTCATAGAAGAAGAAGACGACGCAACGCATGAGGCCTGGCTGACTTATCCGTTAAATGAACGCGAGATGGTAAGGCATTTTTGTGATCCAGAACTGGTCTGACATGAGAGTTTTTCTTACACATAAACAAATGTGTGTCTCTACTGGTAATCCCTCAGCTCACACAGTGGTGGAGGCCAGGGCTGATAGGGCGTGCGTCGGACATAGTACCCTCCTTGACCGCGCGTGTAGACTCCAGGAGTATGGTTGTGTTCCAAATGAGCGTCGATGATCTTGGTCTGGGCGGCGTCAGTGAGGATCCGAGCCTTGCATTTTCTGTCGCTGTGTGTAGAGCAACGCATACGGATAGTGCCGTTTTTGTTGGAGCTCACGAAGCGGTAGGTGTAGTTGTTATGCAGTACCAGTAGCTTGTCGCTGCGCGAGCGCACGAACCCCAGCTCTGCAACACGAGAGAACTGGTGTTAGGACAGAACTTGAGGGAAATGCGGGCGTTACGGGGACGGGAGTTCATTTGTTCTACATAGAACGGTCTGGACAGATTCTAGAATAGAAAATTATCGGGAGGTAAGTGATGGGGCTTAAGGATTCTAGTTTGAGTGTCATTTGTGCTTAAATCCCTAAAACTGTAAATTGAATATTTAATCCGCATTTAGAATTAATATAACCTATTTTCAGAGCATGTGAAACGTATTAAATCTATAACCCTCCTATATTTTTAAGAAAGAAAAAACCTTATTGATTTTCTTAGATTTTAATTTTATTACATTTGCATGGGCTATTTCATTACATAATAGTACCAAACCCAGTATAGACAGGTATCTCTACTGGGATTCGAAACCGGGACCTCAAGATTGTCAATCCAAATTTCTAGTAAGTAAAGGCCGCTTCCTATTTCCTAACTTTACATAACTAGAGAATGAGATATTCCAACACAAAACATTTTGTTGAGGATTCATCACAAATAACATTTAAAACCTTCGTAATAAATTCCTAATCATGTGACATATTTTACACAAGAAGCGAAATATCATGAAATACTTTACAGAAATTGCTAAAGTAATAATCACATTATTAATGATTAAATAATAATCACGTGGTAATTATTTTGAACGTAACGGCAACTCCTGCGAACGGGAGCAACATTACGAGTATATACGAGTATAATAATGCTGACTTCATACAAACTTTGCATTACACTTATGCGATTAGTAAACTTCACACACATCTTTGCATTACACTAACGCGGATTAGTAGACTTCACACTGGCCATTGCATCAGGATTATACAGATATTCCTTGAGATGTTTTACTTCGCCAGTGTAACGTGTGTCCACCAGATATCCATTAGACAGATCAATGAGTGTGGTGACCTATCACGTAGGCTTTGTTGTCTATCAACTTAGCTCTCGCTCTGCATTGTTGTCTCTTTCTCTTGGAGCAGTACCACATGCTGTTGTGGTTGTTCGAGTTGGTGGAGTAGGTGAAGGGGTCGATGTGCAGGAGATAGCGGCCCGTGCGCAGCGGGACCAGATCGTATTCTGTAATAGATATTTACTACTGTATGTGCATACTTACATATATGTAACTTTTTTATAACGATTTACTTGAGATTTCATGAATCAAATAGGCCGCACGAGTTCAAATATCACAATCATAATAACAACGATCATCCATTCCATAGTAAAATTATAAACTATCTTTTGCCCGCAATGTCGTCTGTGTGAACTTTATAAAGTATCTCATGGGAACTATATGTTCGATCGGAAAATATGTCCTTTTTCGGTCCTTCAACTATACCAACTCAAAAAATCAAGTCATACTGACCCTCCGTTCCGACGAGAAAGAAGAACAAACGCACTTCCGCATTTAAAATGTTAAAATATATGGATACGAAAGTAGGTTTGTTTGTTTGTCCTTCGTTTAGGTCATAACGGATATTCAAAATGACAGATTTTATGTAGAGGTATATGGCTACTAGCCGAAGTGTTGAAAAAATATGTTTTATCCGAACTAAACAAGTATAGGTAGTTCCCGAAGAGTTCATACTGAAATCCATGCAATAAAACTCACTGGGAAAAACTAGTCTAGTATGTTAAAAAGTGGCTATTTTTGTTACCAATTAACGTTTCAACGGTAAACTATTCATGATGTAATTTGACATGCAAATAGCCTAGGGCGTGGAATATGAATATTTTATCCCGGTTCATTAATAAACCTTTGAAGCAAATGATATGTATAAAAATATTTAATAAAATCCCGAATGAAACAAAAATTTAAAAAAAACTTCAAAAACTTTATAATACAGCTCAAAACTTGGTTAATAAAACAATGCCACCACAATCTTCACGATTTTTGAGGACATTCAATTTCAACATATAATATAGTTAAGCTCAAATGTAAAAATGGTTTAATTTAAACAATAATATAATTTGTATATAAGATTACCAATATAACAATAAATAACAATAAAAAAATTGTAGGGGCTCGCAAGAAACAGTTTTCGTAGGGTTTTTTTGCTCGATCTTGTGTTAAATATTGAACCCTTCGTGTGCGAGTCTAACTCGCGTACAGCCGTTTTTTAAATGTACCATAATTTTCCTGAATCTTACATTGTTTACTTGACCTGTCTTCGCAGAAGACACATCACATATAAGTACAAAATATTCTTAATTGAATCAACACACAAACATAACAGTTAAACAGTAGTTTACAAAATATATATGTATAAGCATCACACCCTTAAATACTCTCCACGGCACTGATATAACACATAGGCAGAGGGGGTGGATGAAAATGGTCTAAATTGTTTTTAATAATTTCCATGTTCTCGTTCAGAAGCAGTCTCGCTTTGCATCCTTTGCTCGTATGAGTTGAGCACCGCCACGTTGAGTTCTTACTACTCTTTTTTTGCTGGTAGTACGTGTAGTGGGCGAACTGTACTAGAGTCTTCCCTCTCTTCGACCGCATCAAACATATACCTGGGCAACAGGCAATTATTATAGCAGAAGGATGAAACGATAATTTGCTATTGGACGGAAAACAGTTGCTATGGGTTTAATTTTGCGAATGTAAGGGCTTCATGTCCAGCAGTGGACTTTTCCTGGCTGATGATGGTGATAAAGGGCCTCATACCACCCATCACCCATCCATCAAGATGAATTTCCGTGTTCTTAGATGTTATCAAATTTATTTGACAGATGCCTATTCTCGTACTCATAGTTGTAGAAAATGGCGGAAAGTCGAGTAACTGTATGTCATTTGAATGTGACTTTCATTGGTCTGAAATGTCCAAAAAAATATTTGAACAAATATCTGAGTATCTAACGCATTTTATGAAGCTTTCAAATGTATTTAATCTAATGCACATTGGAGGGTGGCATTTGATGGATGGCATGGAGCTCTAAGACTAGAAAAACAATCGATCACTCGGTGGTACACTCACAGTTAGAATTTGTACTCATATATTCGAACAAAAATAAATATAGGTCTAACAATAAATATATAGTTTTGTGTCCATTTGCGCTGGATGCAAGCCAGTTTTCGCTCTACGGGTCCACACAATCGGTGTGCACCTCTGCTGACCATAAGCCTCTCCCACGATACGACACAATGAACGGTGCCGAGTTGTTTGCACGTTCTTCTAGCAATGTGACTTGTCCATTGCACCCGCTTACTGACTCGTCGAGCTATCGGCGCCACAGTAATCTAAATAGTCAGTGTGACACACACACAATGTGTGTGATGTGGTGGGTATATAAGGCTAGATACACCATATTCACGCTTTGCACCCTCTACGGCTATGTTTTGAGCACCGCCATGTTGACCTGAGTTATTTTTTTTGAGACCTCTTTCCTTGTTTTGTTGGTTAAACATTACGAATATCACCCTCACGGAACGGAACTTCAAATTCTATTTTTTTTCTTGAATTATCTTTATTGAAACAGTTCTATTCTGTAAACTAATATATTAATGTTTTAATGAAATGTATATTTAAAATATTATATTCATTATAATACTATTTAATTTACCTAACGATTATTGTGATTGATGTTGATTAGAAGATTTCGTGTTAATAGTTTATGACATTTGTAATATTATTATTTCTCTTATTTGACTTTTTTATGTGTACGTTTCTATTATAAAATATTGTGACATTTGAAATTATTCACTGTTCATTAACTTTTTATTGTAAATTTTTTAAAGGAAAATATTGTTATGCGTGTACATCTGAAAAGATAGGGTTTAATCTGAACTGTATTATACATATGTATTTTTCAACTCTTATGTACCCAAACTCACACACAATAAAGATTTCATTTCTGTAACTTTAGTTTTATGTGAATATTAATTACTAAAAGTGTTTGTAAAACTGAAATTTCATAGTATAATAAAACTATTCATTTCTAATGTCAATTACAAAATCTGCAGAATTTTTTAAACTCTTATATACTGTCCATTTCTGTTGCAGATATAATGCGGAGGAGGATGGTGGTGGTTTAGATAAGAGTTCAATATTTTCATGTCTTCATCAAGTACGAGCCTCCCGTTACAGCCTCTGCTGTTGTGCGTCGAGCACCGCCATGTTGACGTCGAGTTCTTGTTGTTTATCTTCTCCTGGTAGTACGTGTATTCCTGGAACATCAACAATGTCTTCCCTCTCTTCGATCGGATCCAACACATACCTGAGTAATAGCAGAGATTACTTAGAATCATTATTATTACTAAGGTGGTTTCGCGGGCAGAAGCTTCATACTCAAATTCCTTTACCATAATCTATTAGAATAGGATAGTTAGCTTTCTGCAATAAATATTTAAAATCGGACACCGGATTATAATGTCGGATTCTAACCTCAATCGAGGGATCATTAATAGCTAGGTAAGCTACGTGACGGCTATTGTAGCTGACATAAAAATTGTACGATAACAATATTCATTTCTAGACATTACAATCCCATGTCTTATTTTTACCTAATTACTTATAAAAGCAAGCAATCCTGTTTTAAAAGATTTTTATGGAAGCATTTTGAACAATTTTTTATGTATGATGGGTTTGCACTTGTCTCATCTGATGGTAAGTGATGAAAAGGTGGACGATAAGCCTGGACCCGGAATATAACAGTGCTATTAATACTGCTGTTTGGCGGCAGACTTAGGTAACATGGTGGTAGCTAGCTAGGCGGATATAAAATGCCCTATCACCAACCCGTTACCCGTCCCGTTAATCAGTGAAATTATGTTCAGCCACTGAATTGTACGTGTGTAGGGATTCAGGAAATATTTATTTAATAACTATCAGAAATAAAAATCTATAAATTTTCTTATGTAATTTGTTTTAAATGGTTCAATATTTATTACCTGAAAAGTATTTAATTGATTATGGTAAGTCTAAATAGTAAGTATAATTATGTCACTTTTAAATACTCTCCTGTAGAGGTGCAGATATAATTGGGAGGCGCATGATCGTGGTTTAGGTGATGATTTATTATTTCCATGTCTTCTTTCAACGTCAGCCTCGCCTTGCAGCCTTTGCTATTGTGAGTGGAGCACCGCCACAATGAGTGAGATTTATTTTTAATACCCCGCGTCTCTAGTGAGTAGGTGTATCGTTTGTACATTAACAGGGTGTTCCCTCGCTTCGACCGTATCCAGTACACACCTAAACAACAGTTTTACTTTATTAACAACGTTCTTGTGACGTAACAATACTCTTAATCAGATATTATATTATTAAAAGACTCGTTTACTTTTTATACTTTTATACATCGACAGAAAGTTTTATGATAAGAAAGTTATTTTACTGCCGGAATAATGATAATAACCTGGAAAGTGAGATTCACAAATTTGTTCATATGTACATGCGCTTGTCAGTATTTTTTTGATCTACAACTCAAAATGGTGCGTGCCTTGCAAACATCGTGTAACTGACTAAAAAATTCTCTATGTAAGTTCCATTAAGTAACTAGTCTATTATATTCTTGTTTTCTTATATTATTTTTTATGTTTTCATCATCTTCCATAAATTTTACAATTATGTAGCCGCCTTTGCCTTTTTGATTTGCTTCTTCCTTGTTTCTCAGCATTACATATATTTTTCTGAGTAAACACTTTTTATTGAATATACATATATTATATATAATACCCATATATAATATTGATTCTTACTTTCTATTCTTACTTTCAGGATAGGCCTAAAACAACTGCATTTTTGTCTTAAGGTTTTCCTTATTTGCTTGTTATCTGCTGTTCCTTGGTATCACCAAACAACGCTTTCCTACGACTTCAGCTAGATTTGC
This sequence comes from Carcina quercana, assembly GCA_910589575.2. Taxonomy (NCBI): domain Eukaryota; kingdom Metazoa; phylum Arthropoda; class Insecta; order Lepidoptera; family Depressariidae; genus Carcina; species Carcina quercana. The sequence continues at coordinate 3,613,208 of OU342436.1, forward strand.
TGAGTCATTTGTCTTTGAGACAGTTTGGAGTTAGTATTTTCTGAAGAATGGTTGAATATATAAATCTTTCTGCTGGTATTTATTCACACCCGCTTGCAATTTTTTAAATTTTCATCCTTTTCTATTAATTCTAAGAATTACTTTGTCTTTGTACGGAAACAACTAAAATCTAGACAACCTTATTCTAGACGACTGGATAACATATGGTTCTTACAGTACTGACAAATTAAATCTGCACTACTTGATGAAGAGGTCGCTCCCGTAGAATCTACTGCAGCTTTCTTAGCAGCACATTTCTTTTTGTAGTATTTACTGGATCTATCGCGCCATGACTTCCTGTAGCGCATTTTTTCACGATCAGTCATTTCAGATATTGTTTTTATTTTTCCTGTAGTCTTTGACTTATAATAATACTGTTTTCTCTTTTCTTTTAATGTAACTAGCTTGTCTGGATCATTTTTCATTCGTTCGTAACGTCTTTTTTCATTTTCTCGCTTTTGTGCTAAAATTTCTTCTCTAGTTTTCTTTTTCTTAGGTTGTAGCATTTTGGTTTCTGTGGGAAAAAATCTGAGTTAGTTAACAATACAGGTATAAATGTAAAATTGAGTTTGTCCCTCCTTTACGTCGCAACGGAGATTGGACTGTATTTTTGTATATAGTTGAAGGGCCATAAAAGGACTTAAGTTACTTTTTATACCGATCATATAAGTAGTTCCCGTGGGATAATTTTTAGAGACACTGTCAGCAAACGCTTGTCAATATGTTTTTGCTTCGTCCCAGATTGCGTGATAAATCAATCAAATTTAAGAATAACGACACGTATAAAAGTTTGATAACCTATATTATACCTAATTTTCATTAAAAGACATTGAGTTCATACAATAAATAAATAGTTCATGTTTATCATTTTTCTGTTGTGTTATCACTGTCCTGCGTAAATTTATCCAAACAAGTGATACACAGGAAAGTGAAAATTTAGAGGTTTCCACTGTGCTCTGCCCTTTGCAAAATGCTGTATTTAAATGAATTATTTGGGTACAACAATTGTGTTTTGTAAAACCTCCCTACAGAAAAGTGAAAATTTAAATCACATGTTATATTTTCTGATCTCGCTGAATTTCAGCGCCTGGTACCATTATTTTCATGCTGTCATTGATTGTCATCGTCGCTTTGCATCCTTTGCTACTATGAGTCGAAGACCGCCATATCGAATTTGTATTGACATTGATTGAGATTGATATTTGTACAAAAGAAATAATTTTCTTCTTCGCTACGTTATAAGACGCACAACTGATTCATAGTTTAATTGACAATGAGTCGAAAATAATTATGACGAGTGCGTAGAGTAAATAAAAAAAATCCTTTAGTTATTATTAATGAAAAAGCGTATTGTATTAAATTATTTTATTATATTAATGAGAATACACTATAGTAAGGACAACACTGAGCTTTACCATAATTAACCTAGTCATCCTAGCTTTTAGTATCACTAGGGTTTAATAAATTCTTTTTTCATTTCTAAAATGCTAAATATGAACGCATTCAAAGATGACAGGTTTTTAATTTTCTTGGGTATAATATTTTGGAAGGTGAAAAAGCCTTCAAACCTTTCATGACTTACCTGTCTAATGTGAATTATGGAAGCTGGGGATGACTTGGTTCATAAATAAGAATTGATTATATTCGTACATATTCTCCACTGTCATTGCAAATGTATCTAAGTGGGGGGTGATCGTGGTCCATACTAGATTTTATTATTTGCATCTTGTCATTGATTGTCACGGTCGCTTTGCATCCTTTGTCGGTATGAGTCGAGCACCGCCATAGCGAATTTGTATTGACATACTGCTTCTTACGGGAGTATGCGTATTCTTTGTACATTAGAAGTCGTTTCCCTCTTTTTGGCTTGATGAAGGTCACACCTGAACAGAAAAGAGCGGTAAGTAATTATCCAAAACGATATTGGTATCGGAAGCCAAATAAAGTAAAGTGTTTAAAAACCTATATACAGAATGTCAATCAAGTACTTCTCTCATAGATTTTACTTACACACACATTCTAGACGTAGGATGCCTTAGACCCCAGAAATTGTTATTTTTCAACCGACTTCAAAAAAGGAGAAGGTTCTCAATTCGACGGGTATGTTTTTTTTTCCTGTTTTTTAATGCTTGTTACTTTTGAACCGATTTAGATAATTCTTTTTTAATTTGAAAGTTGGTGCTTTCCGTGTGGTAGGTAGTGCCCTTGCAAACATCTTAGCACGCTATGAAAATATGAATGTGATGTGAATTCATTTGTTGCCACTTGGTGTCTCACGGTGGTGAAATTTAACATGCATGTATACGATTTTTGTACATAGAGTACCCGGAACAATTAAGAAAGCCCACGTAGACTAAGTCACGGGCAAAAATAAAGTGGTAATAATATGAATAATTTTTATTGAATATATATAACATTCTAACTAATTAAAACTGACCCAGTCTTCATAGTATTAACAATTTAAATATAATTCAATTATATTTAATTAACTTTCATCCGGTAGTGAATTTTGACGAAAATTGACGAAAAAATCACATAAAAGCTCATTTTACTATATTAAAAACATTTTTTTTTCTTCAAATAAAAGTAGACAAATAATGACCAAGGAGCATTGACTTTAACGTTCTAAATAGGTAGTCTTAAAGAGTCTCCATTTTTAGTGAAAATATATTTAGGTGGTGGATGATAGTGGCGCCCATTAGATTTTATTACTTCCATGTTGTCATTGATTGTAAGAAACGCTTTGCATCTTTTGTTGCTATGAGAGGAACACCGCCATAGCGAATTTGTATTGACATACTGCTTCTTTAGGGTGTAGGTGTATTCTTTACACATGAGAAGTCGTTTTCCTCTTTGGGACGTGATGAAACGCGCTGCAGCTGCGGAGAATAAGAAACATTAACAATCAGAAGGCAGATAACTATTACCTCAGATTAAAAGGAAATCATATTACACGGTAGACGAATTCTTGACTTGTCATCACAAGTTAAAATAATAAAAAACTCAGTGATCCTTCTATTCTGTATTTAACATTGTACAAAATTTTAATGTAATAAATAAATAATAATTTGAATAAAAATTGTTTTTATGCTCTAACAGGGCTCCATGATGTACTTTTACATTTAAATGTTACCATCTATACCAACTCATGTAAAGCAATAAACCATATCACTAAGAAAAGGGACGATTTGGGTTTTAACTCACACAGTGGCTTATGGTGGCGGCTCGATTATGGTTTGGGGAGGGATATGTTTGGGAGCTCGCACGGAGTTAGTGATAGTCACAGGAGGGACCATGACAGCAGATCGATACATCAGAGACATTTTAGAAGAACATGTTGTACCATTTGCCCCATTTATTGGTGACGACTTTATTCTAATGCTCGTGCTCATAGTGCACAATCGGTACAGGCATATCTGAGCCACGTAGGTATACCGGTGATGCAGTGGCCAGCAAATTCCCCCGATATGAATCCGATAGAGCATGTCTGGGACTTGCTAAAAAGAAGGGTTAAATCCAGAATGCCCCAACAATCTGAATGAACTTGGAAACGCATTACTTGAGGAGTGGGAGCGGTTGCCTCAAGAAATCATCGATAACATAATCTGTAGCATGCCCAGACGAATGGAAACCGTAATCAGAGCAAGAGGGGGAAACACTCGTTATTAATTTTTCTTTAATCTTATTGTTAATTCATTTAATGCTTACTTTTTTTATTTTTTGTGATGGTTCATAATCATCTAAAAATTTCACTTATTTCAAATTTCTTTATTTTTCAATAAAAAATAACGAAGACTTTTTCAAAGTCGTTGTTAAAAGATGTTAATCAATTTGTTATTTTATGTTATGTTAATTACATTTTCGTCAAATATATGCGTTATTATCTCATAGTCTCACTTTTTTTTCTGTTCCGCTAATTGTGCCGGTGTGTATATAAACGATCTGATTTATCGAAGAACGGAAGGAAGGAGAAGCTGAGTTAGCTCAGTTGGGTAGAGCACGACACTCCTTGAACAATCGAGGTCTGGGTTCGATCCTGGCTAGTACCAATGAGTTCCAATTTGTTAATTGGAATTTTATGTACGAGTGATAAAATCATTACCATTGGCTTTTCGATAAAGGAAAAAATCGTGAGGAAACCTGCGCACTCCTGAGAAGAAATTCAAAGGTGTGTGTGAAGTCTGTCAATCCGCATTGAGCCCGCGTGGTGGACTATGGCCCATACACTCTCTGTAGGAGAGTAGGCCAGAGCCCTTGCAGTGGGGACATATATAGGCTGTTAATGATGATAATAATAGAAGGACCTCCCGATCGAGAGTGATATCACGCCACCTCTTCTGCGTGATGTCACCACAAGGGAGTGTCACCCTTCAAACAGCAACGTATCTGACCTTTGGCTTGAACCTAGTCTCTCTCTCTTAAAATGATTATAATGGCCTTTCTGCTATAGGTCTGCATGATACTTTTGTCTCTATCAAAACTTGACAACATGTATGAATAACAATTTTCATCGCGTCGGTATCAAGAATTATGACTGCAGATTCCATTTAAAGCTGGGTTCAATGTAGTAACGGATTATATTCTAATGTATTCTCCTTTTGAAGTAATAACGTATTGAGGTTGTTCATGAATGTGATCTAAATTAGATTTTATAATTTCCATGTTTTCGTTGACTGTCAGCGACGCTTTGCATCCTTTACGAGTTTCAGAGGAGCACCGCCATATTGAGTTTTTATTGACATACTTCTTTACCAGGCTGTATGTGTATTCTTGGTACATCAGAAGTGTTTTTCCTCTTCGGGACCGTATGAGGCGTATTCCTGGTTCATAAAAGTAATGTTATTTACAATCAGACAGAGATAAATATTTTTAGAACAACAAGTCAAGGTTTGAGTGAGTTCAGTACATTCCACTTTTGTACTCGTCCACGTTTGATTGTGTGTTCTGATAAGACCAGAGAGTGTGTGACGCGCAACGAGAAGACAGAAACTTGTGTACTGTATACATGTGATAAACTAAATGAATGTATTAATAAAAAAAAGGAAGGAAGGAGATGAGAGATAACAAATAAGAATAAGCGTATAATCCTACTTTGCGATTTCCTCATTCTCCTTTATATTATCATTGTCAATAATAAGATATGATGGCACAACTCGAACTCCAGCAGGGCTAACATGAAGGCCTCGAGATAATTTTGTCACGCCGTTTTTTTTATGCAGAGTGTCGATATCTTGAGGCCTTCATGTTAACCTAGCAGGTGGATTTTTTTTAAAGTTTAGACTTGAAACTATTTATAAATGTTTCCTCCCTAAGTGCTGGTGGCAAGCAGTTCCAACATTTCGAGACTTCATGCCAAAAACTACTCCGAAGTGCTGCTTTGTGTGCCGATGCTTTGGTTGGCGCAAGGGCCAGTTCACCGTACGAGAGTTGCAGGACATTGAACGCACGCAAAATAATAATTGAGCACGAGAAGTTAGCTTTCATTTTTCCCTAAGTTACCCGTAAGTTCTGAATATAATCCCCATTTAAAGTTGTAATGACTTGGAACGCATTATATTCTTATGTAATCTCCTTTCGCAGTAATAAAGTATTGAGGTTGTGTATGAATGTGATCTAAATTAGATTTTATAATTTCCATGTTTTCGTTGACTGTCAGCGACGCTTTGCATCCTTTACGAGTTTGAGAGGAGCACCGCCATATTGAGTTTTTATTCACATACTTCTTTACCAGGCTGTATGTGTATTCTTGGTACATCAGAAGTGTTTTTCCTTGGTGCAACGTAATGAGTCGTACGCCTGTTGAAAATAATTAGTATCATTAGCAATCAGGCAGAATTGATTTTAATTTTAGTTTTTGTTGAAAAGTGAAGATTTGGCTCAAAACTTATGTATACGATAAGTATGTATAAATAAATATTTATTGCAGTCCAAGACAAATAAATTTTAATCTGTACAGCGTTTCCTCATTAATAGATACGATATTGGTATAATAACGTAAATAACATAACGATTGAAGCCGCGCAACCAATCGTAATAAAATGTGTCAAGCACCATATTTATAATGACTTTTGTAGAAATCTCTTGGAATAACTTCTAAAAGAGTAAAATTTCTAGTAATTAATAAGTGCAATGTTGTCGCGGCGATTAAAGTTCCAATGTATTAATTGAATGAAAACCTAAATTATTGTAGGAACGCAAAATAATAAGCAAACAAGCAAAGTAACATTTTAATAAAATTACTGATGTGAATATAATTAAACGGTTTTTATAACTTGAATCATAACATATAGAAAAGACACAGTCAAATAAGTTTTGGACAAAAACAAAAATCTGCAAGAAAGGGAAACATTTTCAAGATCACGCCAATATCTCTTGATGTATATAGTTCCTATTTTAAGAAAAAATGAAATAGCTTTATTCATCATAAATGTGGCACAATAGAGGTGTTAAAATTTATTCACAGATCACAAATTTATTCAACCCGATGATATGCAAATGTTTAAAAAGCTAATGTTGACAATCAATATAAATTCACATAATAATAATGTAGACGTACTATTCAAAACTTGTGATCCAAGAATACTTTTATCGCATAGAATGATTGTTGCAAAAGCCATTCTAGTAGATTAATAAATTTAAATGTGTCTTCAGAGCTTTCCTGTATGTAATAGCACATTTTGATGCAAGTACGCTAAGCTGCATTTTATAGTCGAGGTGTTTATATGCACGAGGCGATGACGAGTGTTTATAATAAACCGATGACTATAATAGCCAACTTGCTGAGTACTAGTTACTACTATTCGAAGTTTTTCAATACATTTGCGATTACCATAAAATAAAATTAGAATGATCTCACTTTCAATGAAAATTAGGTAATTCAAAACTAACGATGGCGAGAGCGGGACTGTTTTTCCCGGTTTACGCATGTAAACAAGTAACATTAAAAAAATCTTTTAAAAAGCAAAGACAGACAAAATTTTAAACAGTACTTAACATTTTTTTCATTGTTTACTAGATACTTAAATAATAAATATGTCATTTACCTAAAATAACAATAATTTAAATTAATCAGATTATTTACTTGTTGCTTTCAAAAATCACTCATCTCACATACACCATGAAAACTATTTGCTCGGATTCTACGAAAACGATCACGATGTTTTGCCGTCACCGAAAAGCCAATGGTAATGATTTTTATCTTTTTTTATATAAATTCCAAATAACAAATTGGAGCTTATTGGAACGAGCCAGGATCTAACCCAAAAACCACGGTAGGTCAGTTGGCTAGAGCGCCAGTCCGTACATTAGTACTTTATTATTATAAATGTGAAAGTGAGTTTGTTCATTAGTTTGTTTGTCCGTCCTTTGAGTGATAAAGGAGAGATATAATTAGGTATGTACTTCACTTTTTGTATGAGAATAGTTGCAGGTCCGGGAAAGGACATCGTGTACCTGTTGGGTGGTGTTTATTGGAACCTCGCTATTTAAAGCTGTTATGGCTGAGTTAACTATAAGAACTGGTTATATTCTAATTAAATCTCCTTTCTTACTGACAATGTATCGCCGGGGTGTATGATTGTGGTCCACGCTATTAGATTTCATAATTTGCATGTTTTCGTTGACTGTCAGCGTTGCTCTGCATCCTTTCTTCTGACTATGAGTTGAGCACCGCCATATTGAATTTTTATTCACATACCTGGGAGTAAGTGTATTCTTTGTACATCACAAGTGTTCTTCCTCTTTGTGACGTAATGAGACGAACACTTGCTGCAAATAAATAATATAATTAGCAACCGTCAGGCAGAACAACATTTTACTTTGGATGAAAAAGTGAAACTTTCGGTCTGAACTGCACTTTTGGATAAGTAGCGATAAGTATTTATTTCAGTTCAAGAAAAACATTGTTAATAATTAACGAACTTACAGCGTTTCTTCATTCTTATACTCGAAATTGGTGTTTATAATCTGTATACTATCATAAATGGTAATCGCTTAACCCCGCTTCGTGAGCCTTAGGATACCCTTTGCCATGAGACACCTGGCTCTCCTCAGAAATTTATAATACATTTTGGCATCATTATTATCATAATCAAATCTTAATTATATTCTAATTACATACCCTTACGCACTTAGCAAGTAAAATAAAAATACAGATACATATTAATTTTATAATCTAGTATGAATACTATTATTATCATTTATTTATTTCAAGCCACTTAATTTACCTATATTAAATACAATACAACAAAATAATAATATATAAATGAATAAGTGAGTTTGTTTGTCCGTCCTTGACGTGGTAAAGGAGAGTCTTTGCATATTTACAGGACCGGGAACGAACATCGTGTACCTGTTAGGTGGTGCTTATTAAAACCTCCCTATTTAAAGCTGCGATCACTGAGTTACCTACAAGAACTGATTATATTCTTACGTAATCTCCTTTCTTAGTGACAATGTATCGCGGGGGTGTGTGGATGTGGTCCACATTATATTTCGTAATTTGCATGTTTTCGTTGATTGTCAGCGTAGCTTTGCATCCTCTTTGACCATGAGTTGAGCACTTCCATATTGAATTTTTGTTAACATACTTCTTTAACAGGCAGTAGGTGTATTCTCTGTACATCACCAGTGATTTTCCTCTTCGCGACGGGATGAGACGCAATCCTGCTTCATAGAATAACCACGGATTACTATGATTAAAAATAAATAGAGTACAATTTTGTCTCAGATGACTTGTTACGATTTAGGCAAGAAGAAACACGCTTTTGGAATATGTATTTTGTTTCAATTCAATACAGCTTGATTAGTGAAAATCATGAATGTATCAGATTGTTTCGACATTATTCGATGCCTATCGGTATCGGAAAACAGCCTAAGTAAGAACTTTGAAAAGTATACATATTCAAAAACAGTCCAGACAATGTAAAATAAAATATACTCAGACTTATATTTGGCTTACTTCGATATCGATTGGCTCCCAACAATGTGGGCTACATGATCATTCCATTATTTCACATCACAAGTGTTTTTCATCTTTGCGACGAAATCAAATGAGATTTGAGTCAGAACTTTTGGGTAAGTATGACCTATCTGTTTTAGTTCAAGTCAAATATTGCAAAAATATACGTTTAGAGCGTTCCCTCATTATCTAATACGATATGCACATAATAACGTAAGTAATATTTGATGATAATAAATGAGAAAGTGACTTTGTTTTAATTATTACCACGTGGGACTATCACGGCAGAACCAATCAGAATAAAATAAGTCACGTACACGAGTGACTTAGCCACTAGTATGTTAGTTTTCTTTTGAAATGATCCCTAGGGTAATAAAAACAGTAAAAGTAAAATCTTACTTCGGGGATTAAAGAAGTACAAAAGTAAAGTGAAAACGTTTAATTTTAAATGTTTGACGAACGAACGCAAAGTAATAATCGAGCTAAAATAGTTAGTTTTCATTAAAATTGACACAGCATCATCAATATCCCTGAAATTTAATCCGTTTACAGTGTTATAATTATAAAATATAGAACAGGAACTCGCAAGAAGGCATTATCATTATGACCATGCTGCCTATGATTATTCATACCGTAAATTATTGGAAAAGAGACCTTCAATATGTATGCATAGCAATTTTTATCTCACCTACTCATTTAAAGCTATACTGGTGACGGATTATATTTTTATGTAATCTCCTTTCGTAGTGAGAATGTATTGAGGTTGTGTATGAATGTGGTCCAAATAAGATTTCATAATTTCTATGCATCCTTTTTGACTATGAGAAGAGCACCGTCACCTTGAGTATTTATTCACATGCTTCTTTACCAAGGAGTAGGTAAATTCTGTGTACATCACAAGTGTTTTTACTTTTTGTGACGTAATAATGAGACGCACGCCTGCTGCAAATAATTATATAATTAGCAACCGTCAGGCAGAACAACATTTTACTGTGGATGAAAAAGTGAAAGTTTCGGTCTGAACTGCACTTTTGGTTAAGTAGCGCTAAGTATTTCTTTCAGTTCAAGCAAACATTGTTAAATTTACGAATGAATAGTGTACCTGTTAGGTGGTGCTTATTATAACCTCCCTATTTAAAGCTGCGATGACTGAGTTACCTACAACAACTGATTATATTCTTATGTATTCTCCTTTCTTAGTGACAATGTATCGCGGTGGTGCATGAATGTGCTCAACGTGACATTTCATTATTTGCATGTTTTCGTTGACTGTCAGCGTAGCTTTGCATCCCTTTTTTTGACTATGAGTTGAGCACCGCCATATAGAACTTTTATTCACGTACTTCTTTACCAAGCAGTAGGTGTATTCTTTGTACATCACAAGTGTTCTTCCTTTTTGTGACGTAACGAGACGAACACTTGCTGCAAATAAATAATATAATTAGCAACCGTCAGGCAGAACAACATTTTACTTCAGGTAAAAAGTGAAGATTTGGGTCGGAACTACGCTTTTTGATAAGTATGTATAAGTATTTATTTCAGTTCAATACAAACATTGTTAAATTTATGAATTTACAGCGTTTCTTCATTCTTAGATACGATATAAACGTAATCAAGTAAATGACACTACGACAGTACGATAAATTCAACAGCGTCATGAAATGTGCCAGGTGGTACCTGGTATTAATAGTACACCTGTTCGGTGTTGCTTCTTATAACTACCACATTTAAAGCTGCGATGACTGAGTAAACTATTATAGTGGATTATATTCTAATGTATTCTCCTTTCTTAGTGACAATGTATCGCGGGGGTGCATGAATGTGCTCGACGTAACATTTCATTATTTGCATGTTTTCGTTGACTGTCAGCGTCGCTTTGCATCCTTTTTGTCGAGTTGAGCACCGCCATATCGAACTTTTATTAACATACTTTTTTGCCAAGCAGTAGGTGTATTCTTTGTACATCACCAGTGGTTTTCCTCTTCGCGACGGGATGAGACGCAATCCTGCTTCAAAGAATTACTACTATTAAAACAGACTTCAACTTTGCCTCAGATGACTCGTTAAGATTTAAGCGAGAAGAATTTGGAATTTGTCTATTTGTTTCTATTCAAGACAACTCGAATAGTTAAAAATGATTGATGTGTCAGGTGGTTAGAGCGTTCACACTATCCGATATAATATATCGGTAACAGCCAAAGTAAAATCTACTTAAAATATATTTATTTCAAAACATTGTAGACAATGTAAAAGAAATGTTACTTAGAAGTACATTTAGCTTATCTCGACATAGATTGGCGCTCAAAAAAGTGGAAAGGCTCTATACATATTATTTTGATACATAAACTTTAAATACATTCACATTTCTTACTGACAGCAAATATATTCTATAAAAACGGAAATTTAAATGTTCAATTTAATTGAAATTATTTTAAAAATTACGAGAAGCTTTCTTCGCTTTGGTTTGCTGCTGGTACAGTTAAATTCTAAATGTTTACTTAATTGAAATATAATAAAATAATGTAATCTTATACAACGAATGATAAAATATCGAACATATTAGATGATAAAAGTTGAAATTATTTATAGATCTACGCAAAATCGAATCGACTCAAAATACAAAGATAATTAAAGAATTATCATTTCATCACCGGCAGCGGCGCAGCGCTATGTCGCCGCCACAGACCATCACAAAATAGTATTACAATAATATAATAACAAAATTCAACTTAATCTAAATTCATCACCAATAATTTTATTGTAGTAAGTAGCGGGGAGTCGTTGGATGCAGGTGGCTCGGGACCGGTCGATATGACGTACCATGAAGAAGGCCTGTGTCCAGCAGTGGACGTTTCCCGGATGATACTGAAGATGAAGTTCAACTTATTTATTGTCATCCTCGTAAGCCATCGTAATCGACGGCCCTGCTTACTCCAAAACCCGTGTTTTTGAACGCGACGTGAAATAAGAACACATGTTATACAATAAAAAACCATCAACAACAAAACATTGTTTTAAATTATTTGAACAAAAACTCATATTTTAATAAATTCTCCTTTAGCAGTAACGATGTATTGCGGTGGTGTGTGAATGTGGTCCACGTTACATTTCATTATTTGCATGTCTTCGTTGACCGTCAGAGACGCTTTGCATCCTTTTTTACTATGAGTTGAGCACCGCCATAATGAATTTTTATTAACATACTTCTTTGACAGGAAGTAGGTGTATTCTTTGTACATCAGAAGTGATTTTCCTTTCTGGGACGGGATGAGACGCATTCCTGCTTCATAGAATTACTACGATTAACAACAGATTGAACACATATTTTTCTTTGATGATATGTCAATATTAAGACGAGAAGACACAGGTTTTAGAATATGTATGTTTCAGTTCAAGATGCCCAAATTGTTGACTTGTGAGTTAATCAGACGGTCACAGCGTTTCCATATTATCAGATCCGGAATCGGAAAACTTATTACCGAAGTCAGTAATCATATAGTATACACAATGTTAAAGGTATGTTGCTAGGACTTACACTATCGCATCGGCTACTGATTTTATGTGAAAACGTTCCATGATCGTCTACATCACTTTGATCTCAAATTCCTTACCACTTATTAGTGATACAGCAAATAAATAAAGACGAGAATTTGAATGGTCTAAATTATTTACTTCCATATTCTCAGCTACTGACTGAGTTTGATTAACCACCTTATTGGTTGGTGGCTTATATGGACCACATTATTGGTTGGTTAGTCAATAACAGTATTAGTAATAGCATTATTAGTTTAATATATTCTTCTGCGATAATTTTATTTTTGTATTTTTGACATTTTGTATTTGACATTTTTGACATTTTGTATTTGACATTTTTTATTATTATTATTATTTTTATGAATGCTTTGATAACTCTTATTTTTAAAATGTACTACTAACTTAGGCTAGAACTATACTAACACATTATGGAATTATTTGATTCTGATTAAATAAAATGATTGATTGATTGATTGATTAACTTCTTTTTACCCGACTGCGCGAGAAAGAGGTATATCTTTTTCGAGAGTATGTATGTATGTATAATTGTTTGGCACGCTCTGCGGCCTGAACGGCTCGATCGGTTTTAGCTTGAGAGGTGTCGTTAGATTCGTATTTACTGTGAGAGTGACAATGGGTACATCGAAATCATAAAAGATTTAAAAAATTACGCAGTCGGTTTTTATTTTTAATTTACTTTTCATTCACTTGTTAACGACAATGTTTTCTTTATTAACAGATGTATCGTTCGTAACATTTGAAATGAAATGTTTCCCTCTTCACTATTTATTGGTAGATTTTATGAAAACTGACACAAATTAGATATTTAAAGTTGAGCTTACACTTCAATTACTTTAGTAATACAAGGAGTAATAAAAAAGTAAAACACGACCAGTACAAGAAGTGGAGGTATTATCGATGCTGTAGTATCGATGTTTATCAAACACGATATTTTAGTATTTAACACTATATCGATCGATTCGTATTTGGCAATCGTAGCGTCTTGATTATGGCTAGCAATAGGCTAGATGACACCAAATCAGATTGGGGCTAAATTGTATTTTAAACCATAAAGGTCACTATAAAGCTCCTATAAAATTTAAAATATCTAATATTATTTAATTTTTTTCTGGACTTTTACACTTATAAAGCCCGCAAAAATTCCAAAAAACCAACTTGCTCGTATAAAATTTTTTATTTTACGTTTTGTTTTGTAATTACATTGTGAATATTTTTTAGTAAGGGAATGGTCACATAAAAACATTATTTTACGAGATAACTAAAATATTGTTAAAAGTTTCATACATTATCTATACTTCAATACTTAACCGTGACGTCACGCCTAGGTACCGATTTGTATGGAGCGTTTTTGCACCACGTGACTAAAATCACTTTTCGACAGGTTATATTAGGAAAACTATCAGTCGTATCGAAAAATCTTTGACAAGGCCATTTTATCTCTTCACACGGTCTCTCGAATGAGGGAACAAAAAATTTTTTCTCATCGTCCCTTTTCTTTGTAGTGACTTATTAAAAACGCCCTCCCTACACGGGACAATTTGATCCAGTCACGGACCAATCAGATTTCACCGAGCACGGCAAAAATCTGATTGGAGATTGGCGCGAGATAGACCTATCAAATTGCCTCATGTAGGACGCTTTTTAGTAAGACTCGTTCGTGTTCAGGATTGTAATTATCGAGATGACTACGACGGTAGACAATTTACAACCATATTAAATCCTTATGTACTCTCCATTGCTAGTACAAATATATCTTGGGGGCGGATGAATATGGTCTAAGTTTGTTGCGATTATTTCCATCTTCGCATTTAGTACCAGCTTTGCATTGCATCCCTTGTTATTTTGAGTCGAGCACCGCCATGTTGATGATTTATTACTGTTAATTTTTTTCTGATGATAAGTATATTCTTTATACATTAGAAGTGTGTTTCCTTTCATCGACTGGATAAAACGAATATCTGAATAACAGACGAATAATAAGCAGCATTATTGATACAACATTTAAGACGACTCATTGATTATTGTCTCGTTGGTTCACGAGAAAGCAATAGCGATACTTACTTCCTTGACGGCAGAAAGAGATATGCATAGAATCACATTGTCTCAAGAAAATCAACGTAAGCGAAAAATCATTCATTGCTTGAAAACTAGAAGATCAATTAAAAATTCCTTTGTGCTAAACATAGAAAATTTTCACTGATTGTGTTTCTGGTTGTCCTATTCTTTGCAGATGTCTTCGAGATATCATTGATATAATATCAAGTCTCTATCTGCTACTGTTAGTGAGAAAAAAAGATTTTCACGACCCCTCAAAATCAGTGTTTCCTCTTAACATTATTACTTTAATTATTTTATTTTAATTTTATTTAATAAGGAGCATCAACAGTATCTCGTATTCTATCTCTAAATATATACAATGAAAAAGTGTTGATTTTGATACGAGAACAAATTAAATATACACAAAAACAGGCAATCGAATTAATACTAACCACCTTTTTAACTACATGAATGTGTAATGTCCGCTTAAAAATTACAATAACGAACTAATACTGTAGGTACATCCGAAAAAAAGTGTAACTACTACTGTACTATGGGCTCTTACAGCCAGATTACAAATGCTACTATAAAAAAATTAAAAATTTTGAAAAATACCACGACAAATGTAAAAGTTGTAATCGGAAAATGGGTAAAATAATTTTTTTGGGCAATCCTCGACTCTCGACAAAATGGAAGTAAGTAACTAGATACAACGAAACTCACGTAATATTATAATAATAGCCCGATAAAATCCGTCGGGGGCTGCCATTGCCTAATCTGGAGCCATTTTCAATTAAAATATAGGAATTCTCCGTTCCGTCGTGGGTAAAGTTATAGATAGTTGATAAGTAAACTAGTTATAACCCTACGCCACCGTGGTCCGTCAGTCTGTCTGTGTCTATGATTGGATTTTCAGAGCCAGTACAACTTCATACAGGAAGACTTGTGGACTACATACAGGAAGATTTGTGAGTGGAATTGTGATCAGAATATTTTTTTTTCTGACTCAACTTCTTCTTCTTCCTCATGTGTTGATGCTCCTCAAATATGATACCCAGTAAGTAGGCTGCGGTGCCGTGTAGCCATTAGGCCATGAAAAGCAACTCGATTAAAAACCTTAATTGCTTTAGACAAAATGCTGTTGAATTTATATCAATTAATTTTATTCAAGTACAAAACAATTAAATCCTCACATACTCTCCATTGTCGGTACAAACATAACGCGGCGGTGGATGGAAATGATCTCCGTCAGCTCGAGTTATCTCCATGTCCTCATTGACCGTGAGCCTCGCTTTGCATCCTTTGTTGTTATGCGTTGAGCATCGCCACGCCGTGTTCTTCATGTAGGTTTTTTGTTGGTAGTAGGTGAACAGCTTGTACATTATCAGTGTTTTCCCGCTTCTTGATCTGATCAAACGCATACCTGCGCCAAACAATACATCAGTACAGACAAAAAGAGTAAATATCCTCATGAACAGCAATGACTCTTGATGTTGAAATAAAATCATCAGCATGATTCTTAAGAAATTTTCTTCTATGCGCTGAATTTCGAAACATATTTAAAGGACTTATTTAGTTTAGACTGAACCTAGCCTACCTAGCCACTGAACAAGAGCAAGCTCTTTTTTAAATGACGTAATAATAGGTAAATAAATAATTAATAAACAATATTATATGTTATATAATATAACATTCATGACATCTCATAATAACAACTCATTAAATGAAATACTTATTATATAATGTAAAACATACAGATATTTGAAATGTCTGCGAAACATTGTGCTTGGTGGTTTAAGAGGAAATTTATTTTTTAATGTAAGCATTAAAATAAGCTTTTTCTTGTATGTTTCAAGGCGGAACTAAGGCTTAGAAAATACTGTGGCACCCGCTATCACTTTTAAATTGGTATGCAATTATACAATGTATATATGTTTACTCAAAAAATATGTAAGTACTTACATATTCAAATTTCTACTCTTCGTGGTTACTATCGTTACAACTGTCTTCAAAATTGTTAAAAATTACCACTAGGCTGGTTCTGTTTAGACTAGTAATGAATTACAGTATGCAGCTTCAAATCATTAAATGAGGGAGGTATCTAAAATATATTATAAATAAAGTACGAGTATCATGAAGTGTCTTGTTCCAACGAAGAAGAAATTTATTCAAATCATTCCCGTCGAGATCTATCGCCAAGTGGTAAGAACATATCTTTATAAAACTTTAGTTTGCCATGGTTTATGCTTCATTTCAAATACTGTTAAATATGTAGACAGTCATTTTAGAACAAAACTCACATGTCGAATGAAATTAAAAGATCATACTAAAAAAATTGTTTTCATCAAAAATACTTTTTTATCATGCGATAGAAAATTTGCATTCACATCGAAATAACTACAATAGATCAAATATACTTTTAATTACTAATGGCTTTTAATATTAGCACCTTTAGACAATATACAACAACAAACAACCATAAAAGGTCTTACCAACATGTAAATAGGTCATGTCACGTACATACCGATTCTGTTCTGATCTACCTAGAACGGTTTGAATCGCTTCTGGCTTGCTCGCAAAGGTAGGTGTGTGGCGATCGACGACGATAACATTTTGTTTTGTATTATAGCTTTCCAATTTTTGTCCTAGAACAGAACCGGTGGCAGTTGGACGGGGCTACATTCTCACCAACTCTCCATTGTTCGCACGAATAAAGGAAGTAGGCGCATGGCAATGGATACTGTTACCTCTTATTATTTTCATGTTTTTATTCAATACCAGCCGTCCTCTGCATTCATTTTTTCTACTACGAAGCGAGCATCGCCACACTGTTTCATTGGATGTCTTACTATGCTGACTGTAAGTATAGCCATCGCACATTAGTAATGATTTTCCTCTCCGCGACCGCAAGAGATGTATACCTGTGAAAATAGAACTAATAAAACTAGCGAAAGATACGCGTAGTAGTGAAATACCGCTTACATCTGCGCACTTGACATAGATAGAGAGACACTTGCAACTACGAGTACAATACTAAAGTCGCGGATTTCATTCCCTAGGTTGAGGTTTGGTATGTTATGATTATAGAGAATTAGAAAAATATGTTTTGATTGATTCACGTTTATACAAATCACTGAGTTCAATGAGATGTCCATGTCTCTGAAATAAAATGTCGAATTTGTTTCACATTAAACTTCAGTTGCGTGTTTAATTGGAATTCTTTCAGAATACCTCCACACAAAATTTATTTTACCATAATCATTTAATTACTTATAAATTGGACATCGGATTTTATAGCGGGGAATTAATATCACTAACGCACAATAGACGTTTTGCAGCTAATGGTCCATTGGTGGCGTTTTAAACAATAATCAAAAATAGGAACAATGAAAAATATAATGCACTATGAATTTTTTAGTTAATAATACTCATTTCGCGACATAACAATTTATGTCCTGTTTTTACATAATTACTGCATAAAAGTAATTTTGAATGAAACTTTTTCGTTCATTTCAGTTGATTTTATTCACGCCATAAATGTTCACCAATGTACTCATGTCGTACAAGATGCTCCAAGTCAGCACAGAGTACTCTAAATCTGCGCAACATTTCAGTAATAAAGAACCTGTCTCTTGAAATTCCACTTCATTTATACCATACTAATATTACCAATAGGAATGTTAGTTTTGTTGTGATTTGTCCTTCAGGAAGTCAGGTCTGATCGACCTTATTTTTAGTTTAAAAAAAATAGTTTCCGAAGGATAGGTAGGATTCAACCGCCTCCTGCACGCTTGGGTTAACAATCAGGAGGTCCCGGGTTCGATTCTCAAAGGGCTACCTGTCGATACTGGGCTTAGTTGGCAGTAGTTTTAATGTCGCACTGACTAGCTACCACCATGTTACCTGTTGTGTTCAGGTATGAGAGGTAGCAGAGCCAGCGCCTCATTAGCTTACCACCCAACGGCCTTATCGTCACTTACCATCAGGTGGTATTACAACACATATCGATCAGGAGGTGAGTGAACATGGTCCAAGCAAGCTGTGACTATCTCCATGTTCTCGTTCAATTTGAGCCGCGCCTTGCATCTCTTCTTCATCGAGCACCGCCAAAATACGTTCTTTTTGTAATATCTCTCCTTAGAGTACGTGTAGCTTTTGTACATAAGTAATTTGTTTCCTTTCCTCGATCGGATCATGCGCATACCTGGAACACAACGATTACGTATTAAATTATTTATTTTCTGTATGAGAAAGACGGATGAATCATAGTATTGTACAGACAAGTACATAAATATGAACTTACTTTACCACCAACCATGTCACATTGCCCTTTTTGTGCAGTGTATTTAAGAAAATATCAATCGAAAGTGGATATGACGTTTGAAAGTAATCTGTACATATTTTTGTACTTCACCGTGCCACTTTACGAACGTAAAATATTTGTTGCATAAATATTTCAAATATTTAAATAATAAATCAAAAAGCAATTGCATGAGACAGTTAAGTCACAATTTGGTCACAAAAATCCCAAAAAGCAGTGTTACTAGCTATTGTATACCGGTATGAAAGGTAGCAGAGACAGCACCCCATGTGCTCGCTTACCATCCAATGGCCTTATCGTCACATACCATCAGGTGAGATAAAGGCCAAGTGCAAACCTATTTTACTTGAAAAATGTGCTGAACCAAATAAAATTGTAGAAACTCGAAGAATTTAAATGTAAGAATTCTACAAATAACACATAAGTAGAGGTAATACTATGTAAATAAGTTTCATGAACGCTATCGCCGTGAATAAAGCCTTCTTTTTTTTATTATCTCATCGCATGTCCAAATAGATAGGAATTAAACATGTAGTATGGGAACGATGAGAACGGACCAGAACACGTTTCCCGGTTCGTAATCTGCTAATTGCAACTTATTGTTTCCTAACTCGTCAGGATTTTATTATTGTTGATTTAATCATCAGGTTAGGTCGCGGGTAGTCGCTGGATACAAACTCAAGTCATTTGTGACGTAGCATGGGGGAAGCTTATGTTCAGCAATGGAAGTTTCCCTGCTGCTAATGATTCATTTAACAACTCAACATGAACTGAAATACTGACCTTATTATAAGAATTTGACATATTAATATTAATCAACGCTGGTCCACGATCTCACCTGATCATTAGTGAAGATGTGGCCTCCGATGGTCCGCGTTGGTATAGAAGGTGCCTGTTCACCCTCGATTTAAAGACACTCAAGTTGTAGTTTTTGGGTATATAAACGCCGGCAGTGCGTTCCACTCCCTGGCTGTACGCATGATAAAATTAAAGCAAAACGCTTAGTGCGCGCCATGGGGATGTCAACTATGTACTGGTGGAGCCCTGCAGTTCATTTTTTAAATCGATGCTTGAATGGCGATAACGGAATCAACATGAATAAGTAGCTCTTGCGCGCACTCTTCAAAATGTCAGGTCCCTTTTCGCCTGAGTTCATTCAAGGCTTTGGAGCTAAATAAGAGAATAGGGCTAAATATTCACAAAGAGTGCATAACGCATAAAGCACTTCTAAGGAATGAAAGGCCAGGTATACATTAACATAATATGTGACAACCGAGTGAAAATAACAAAACTAAAAGCCAAAACCAAGCCTACCGAGTCGAAATTCTACAAAGCCTTAACGAATTAAGTAAGAAAGAAGTAATCGATAAGTCGAAGCTCAAAACAGAACTTTCCAAACATTTTAAAAACATGACGCTGCCGAAACGTCAGTGAAGTGACGTGTTTTTTAGTTAAATACCTTTAAACCATTTAAAGTAATTATTTAGGTTAGCCCGATCATTAAACGCTCTTGTTGAAATCTGATACAAATATATAAATAATTAATAAACAATCAATAACGTTAATGACAATCTGACATATATGATATGACATATGACAATCTCAATACATTTGAGATGTCATAAACTTTATCTATTGTTTATTAATTAATTATACAATCGTATCAAATTCTAACAAGAGCGTTCGCTTGTTCAAGGTTTGGATTAACCTAAATAAGTCATTACAATGTATTTAACAAATTCAGCGTACAGTAGTGACCTTAATTTTCTTACCTACCTAATGAACAGTGCCTTATTAAGCAATCGACTGAATAAGAAAGACTACAAAGAATGAAAAACTTTACAGCTATTTTATTTCATATAAACTCATATAATTCATTATAGAAGTTTTTTACACATATGTGTGTAAGATAAACATAACTGAACTCCGAGATACGTACTAACAAAATATAAATTCCATGTTGTTAATAACTACTAAGCAGATTATTTACAAAGACAAAATAAATACTATATTTTGTAGTACTGCCCTTCATGTATACAATACTGAGCCGGAGGGTGGGTGTGCTCATTTTCAATACCGAGTATTGCAAAGTTCTCGTCCAATTTTAGCTTGGCGTTGCATCCCCTGCAGTTATGCGTGGAGCAGTACCAGTAGAAGTAGTTGGTCTTCTTGGACTGTTTCTTGCAGTAGTAAGTGTAGCTGTTGTACATTATCAAGTTCTTCCCAGTGTACCGGGACTTAGCCAATACGATCACTGAAATGTCAATTCTATGTTTAGTTTTGGTTGTTATTCATGAATTGGTCGACCAATTAATACATACATACGTATTCTTTAACTTACTAATGAAATCACAAATTCTTCGAAATCAAAGCGACTTATTTTTTAGCAAACCTTGTGTTTTTATCATAAAATATGTCATTATACTTTTTACACGACGAATGAAATGAAATCTGAATAACTATTTGAAGAACTTTTGTCTATCTGAATATTGGTATATTACTGACACACGTAATTTTAGGAATATTTATTACCGTGAAGAGTATATTTCGTCAGGATTTAGAATCTTATCTGGGGCATATTTTACCTTACCTTATTATCCGTATCATTGCTGAATCTGAAAATGCTCTTACTGATAATACTCGTAGGTCGCCTTCAGTCAGGTTCTTTTCCTCGATGTTTAGGAATGAAATTTCGGTGACCGCTGTAGGTAATTCAAATTTAAAAAATTCGTTTCCTCTCTATGTTTGACATTTTTTAAATATCAATATTAAAAAAGCTATCACAAACTCACCTTGATACCTTCGACCATGTTTATTATAAAGCATGTATTCCATGGATCTAAGGTTAAAAGGGAATGTCAACATGTCTTTGATTTCATCCTTGTCACAAACCGATACCAATCCTTTCTTTTACTTTGTTTGTTTGTTTCATTATCTAGATCTGTAAAAGCTCTAATACTGAACAAAAACTTCCCCCTCCATCATCTCCTTCCCAACTAATCTTAAAATTAAAATCTTTTATTTCTTCCCTATTTGAATGTTAGTATTAGTATTTAAGTATCTAACGTCAAAAACAAACTGTGGATGAACTAATATTAATATTTATTTATTTCATCAAAAAAATACGATGACATCTGTTATATAATCGTATATAGAAGGCAATAGAACCAATCCATGATAAAAAAACAATTTACAACTTCTCATTGAAATCTGTGTATAACTTTAAGGAACACTCCATTTTCAACAACAAAATCGGGTGGTGGATGGTTGTGGTCTAACACAGTCTTGACGATGTTCCGACTCCTGTTTTCTACAATTATTCTCGCATTGCAGCTGTTCTTCGTACATTTCCACCGAGTACTTCGCAGTGTGTTGTCTCGGCGGCGGTAGAACGTGAACCCGTCTAGGACTGCCACTCTGACGCCATTACTTCTCCTCAGCCACTGAACTGAAAATAACAACGTTGCCTCAATATAACTAAAATACTAAAACCGATACTGAACATTTGATTGTATTCTTCATCTTCTTATTACGTAGGTCGTAAGGTCGATGACCGACCTCACTAAAACTGTCAGAGTTGCTGAGCCGACATAGTCCTCTGACATGGCTCATGTGACTACTCTGACGTAAATAGTAACCAGTAACAACGGCTTGACACAACTGCTGAAGCATGAAATCATCTTACTTGTCAGGTAATCAGGTGACTCAGCTGGCATCCTAATCAAACTAGGGAACTAGTAAAAAACTAGGGCTTTTTGGAGACCAATTCCAATTTTTAAACGGATTTCGACTGGACGTTCGTCATGAAACCTTCCCTGCTTCACATCGGCTGAAATGTTCTTTTATTTGCCTTGTACACCACAGATTTGCCACAGATTAAGTACTAATGTTGTACACCCCACTGGAGGAAGAATGGATTGCTCTATTCAAAAACTGAAACTGATTTTAGTGAAAAAAACAACAATCGCACATCATTCAATTTCATAGTCATATTCAAAGTCATATTAGTTAAATATATTATAAAAGCAATTAGCGTTCGTAATCTAGGAACAGCTTGAAAAAGAATAATTGATCGGGCAAGGGAAGATAAATAGACCATTTTTAAAATTCATCTCATTCTTTGTTGTCAACATCAATAGAGTTAGTAATTTGCTGTTCATTCAACACAAATAGAAAAAATCAACTTGGAAAAATAACAAAAATTATGTAAATTTATGATTTATGTCTATATCACCGTCAATGCCGATTTTCATACAAATTTACTATAATAAACACCTTACGACTCCTTTCTATGTAATTTTTCACGGGTCAAACATGTGTAATGAATACTGGCGCATAATTTTCGTTCATTTAAAAACCATAATAATATTTTATTCATATAATGGTTTCCTTGCCTAGTAAGTCAGTAAATAAATAAGATGGATAAAAATATTTTTTTATTGAATTAACAACAATACGAGTATAAAGTTATGAAGAAATTTCAATATTATAAAACAAGGCCAACACAATGTTTTTAAATTGTGTGTGCCGATTGAATTTTGACAAAATCTTGTCACTAGCATTTCATCTTAAAGATATAGTTTATTAAAGCTGCATGACGTAGAAATGATAGTTACAACAAGAATTTACATCGCGCCTGACATAGCTATATACATATAATATAAAAATACATACAAATAATTTAGTTTTGTAAACTATGTAATTAGCAACACTAAATGAAAGCTTTCGTTATGTGTTGATGATGGCTAATTACTAGAACATACTCGTATATCAGCAGACGGCAAAAGATCATGACTCGAAACTCCTATAACTATTACATCAATTTTCGACTTCAGACCATATACCCCATCTCTATCAGTCAAAGCGTGGTCGTGGTTGTGCGCGATGACTTCATAATTTGACAAAGGCCTCGGCCACAGACTCTGACAGTCGTGGTTGTGCGCGATGACTTCATAGTTTGACATAGACTCCGGCCACAGACTCTGACAGTGAACGCGGTCACGGGTCGTGGTATTGCGCGGTGACTTCATATTTTGACATAGACTCCGTCTCTGACAGTGAACGTGGGCGGATCGTGATTGTGTGCAATGTTCGCTCGGACAATTTGCAGCTCTTTGCTGAGGATGAAGCGGGCCTTGCAGCGCGACCACTTGGTACAGCGCCAGGCGTAAGTGGTGGAGGTAGTGATGCCGCAGTAGAACGGATATCCATTAATGATGGCTATCTGCTTGCCGGACCGGCTCTTCACCCAGCGCACCGTGTTGTCGTGGCTCACTGCACTCACACCTACAATAAAAATATGTAACTTAGAAGTGTGAGTCTACGTGAATCAAATGTATATAATCATTATCATCATGCAAACTTCAAAAGAGCACTGATAGAAATGAGCCTCCATTATGTGTGAGGGAGGCAAATTGGTGATTACAATAAGAAGTTGGTACTCGTACGTAGGGATTTGAGAATGATGCTTCTCATCTCCTTATTTTTTCTTTTTGTTGTATTTTCGTCACACACGAGATGACATGGGAAAATCATATTCTAAAGCCTATTCTATGACACAAGGCGGCAATCGAATGCTGAATGTAAGCTTATATATAGGTTTTTAAAGCTTAATTTACTATGATTGACTAATTTAAACAGGTTAGCGTAAGAAAAATAACTTTCTGGACATTGTTAATAATAGATTCTGAATTCTGATGATTATTAGATTTTTCGCAAAAATTCTGTCTCACGTTTTTTGTATTTTCTAATTACAATAAAATAATAACTACACTTAGTTTATCTATCCACCATCAATAGCGAAAACCAGGTACATAGAAAATATTTATTTATTTAGAAACTTTGAGTAAACTAAAGAGGAATATTTGAAGAAGTTAAATAACGGGAAATCCTTAATAAATCATACAGAAAATGCAAAACAAATCAATAAAACTAAAACATATAAACGGAAAATAGAAAAACATAAATAAAGTTAAGATCAGTCTTAAATTTTTAAAGAATAAAGTCTTAAAATAAAAAGACAGTCATAAATAAAATAAATAATAAGTATAAAAGCGTAATCATAATTAAAAGTAGCGTTAACGTACATACATTTAAATTATTGAAATTATTTACACATACTAATTAAATCTTCATATATACCCCGTCACGTATCACAAAATTAGGCGGGCCATGAAAATGTCCCAAATTGCAGTTTTCTAGGATCATATTTTTATTGTTTAAAAGAAACCGAGCCTTGCAGAATCTGACTCCTCTAGTGCACCTCCAAGCTTCTGTGATGAAGTTCTTTTTATGACAATAGAAAGTGTACCCGTTGATAATAGCCACATCTCTGCCAGCCTTGTTTCTTGCCCACGTCACTGAAACAAATGAGAACTTAGAAACGGGAAGAAAACAAGTGTTACAGAAACATTTGAAAAACTGGTACAAAATACTACAGCGATGGTTCCGTAAGCTCATTCATTACACAGGGATGTAAAGTTTACGTTGATAGATACGAAGTCACGAACGTGATAACAGTCGTAGTATGATAGTATAGTGCTGATAAAATAGGTAAAATCATTAAGGATAATCATGACCCCTGAAAACCAAGATTTTTCTGGCATAAACATTATTGCTCCCTGTTCTTGATTACACAGATTCTTGCTACAGTGAGCAACTTCAGAATCTTTGCTTACGATTCATTTCCAAATTGGGAAAATATGACCACGTTTCAGGAGTTCGCTCTCAATTCAAGTGGCTTCCTATCCGCTTTAGTAGATATGTTTATATCCGATCCTTTCTGTACAACATCCTTAATAACTATTCTTATCCTAGTTACCAAAGTGAACGATTTTATATACTCATTCCTCATTGACCAACTCTGTCGAGCTCACATTAGGACAACCCTACCCTATCCACTCCTTACTATTCATCAATCATAACCTTTTCGTTATATTATATGTATATTTTCTATCTGTCGTATTTATGTAATCGTATATGATATTTTGATTAAAACGAAGTCGTCTAACTGCTCCCCTCTCTTCACCATTTCTCGCTTGATTGAAACTTCTAATAGATGGTTTAAATAATATAATAATGATAACAAAAAAAGTCTACTAAGCAAAAGCACGTTTATTATAGATGTTACACCATCAGCCACAAAACGTACACTGCTAGACAAAGGCCTCCTTCATGGTACACCATGTTGTTATGATGTAACATGTTAGATACGAAATATAAAATAAATATTTATCTTTATTCGTATATATCCTTCTCATCAGAAAAATCGAAACACCTTGCAAGTGCGGGGGGAAAATAAACATTTTTGTATTTTTTTATGTTTTGTAAGGATTATCAGAAAAGTGTGTATTTAGGAATATTAGGTATGTAAAATATCGTTTAATAGTGAATAATATGAGGTTTTCAAATCCTAATGTTAATGTTCTAAATTCAAATTGAATTTTCATAGGTTGTTCTGATAATCCTTACAAACATAAACATGCAATAATAAAGATACATACAGAAACAGAAAAAATAATTGGTTCAGCAATCGTTTTGTTTACACAATTAAAACAATAGGTAAGAAATATATATGTGGGATTCTAAATTTTGCAATCCCAAAATCACAATACAGATTTCGTCACAAGTCAGATTTATCAATAAAAAACTTGATAAAAGCTTTTTATGCTGTCAATGTCCGGCCTCGGGTAAGCACTTGAGAGGAACATCGACCCCTTGATAATGACTATTACTACTTGTTACGGTTCTTATTCTTATATATGAGGCGTTTCCTTCCACGTTTAATACCAGGATAATATACGCTCTCTCGTACAGATACAGAACCCTGCGCTGGAAACAAGTGGTCTCGAAGTACGAATGCAGGTGGTTGGTGGTGGTGTGTGTGAATAAGGTTTGCTCGCACTATTTTACCGTCGCTAGAGACGACAAATCTGGCAGTGCAAAATTTTTTGCCTGGCAACATCGTTAAACATTTCCAAGTAGTTTCTCCATATTGGTTGGAGCTCGCGACACTGAACGCGAAGCCGTCCAATATCGCTCGTCGTACTCCACTGACAGTTCTTGCGAATGTGATAGTCTTTCCTGCAAGAAATTACCGATTAAATGATAAGTAATGTTACCTTGCTTTCGATACTCCTAACTATTGTACAATCATAATCATCATCAGACGAGTAACGTCCACTGCTGAACTAGGCCTCCCCCGTGGCCACAACCATTAACAATAATACAATACATGCAACCACCGCTTCTTTGCCTCCATGACTCTTTACACACAAACAATACTCAGTCGTAGCATTGAAGGTTGTGACAACTGAAAGTTGGAATTTGATTTCATCACAAAAGTTCTTTATTATTTATTTCAGTCAAGGATTTTTAAATTAAATGTACTTATGGTGTATCATTATACTGGATACTTTTCAACAAATGTGGCATTCCATAGAGAAGGCCTTTGTCCAGCAGCGGAAGTTTCACGGCTGATGATGATGATTTTAAGTATTCGTACATTGTACATAATATAACGACCGTTTGTATACGTAATAGGCATAAAAATTAAAAATCTTATTGTATAAAAGTTTATAGATATGTAACAAGGTTATGTAAAAATACGGATAAAAAATAAATTATCAAAAGTAACTGCATTTATTTAATTTGAAGGCGACTAGGTATTAAAACAACTGTCCACCATGGAAACACGCAGACATTATTTCCTAGAAATATAGTTTATAATAATTCCTTACGAATTCCCGGACTTGAACAGAAAATAGAACAGATAACTTGGTTAGTACTCATACTTAATCCGGTTCTTTTGACCGGGCCTTCTCCCAGGTCGGGTACCAGGATGATACACGCATTCCCGGATGGATCTAGAAGAACGATTTGCAGAAAACACGCGGTCTCGAAGTACGAAAGCCGGTCGTTCATGCCTGTGAATGAGGTTAGCTTCCACTATTTTATTGTCGGTAGAGAGAACGAATCTAGCAGTGCAAAATTTGTGGGCTGATTCCTTCGTAAAACATTTCCAAGTAGTTTCTCCATCTTGGTTGGAGCTCGCGACACTGAACGGGAAGCCGTCCAAAATCGCTCGTCGTACTCCACTGACAGTTCTTGCGAATGTGACGGACCTTCCTGCAAGAAACAACCGATTAATTAAATGGGGATTACATTATAAGTAACGCACCTCTACTTATCATCATCATGATGATGATCATCATCGTACAATAAATCATACTTAATCACACTATCAAATCACGCTCTACAATTCATCCATCCATACTAATATTATAAATGAGAAAATGTGGGAAAATGTACCGGGCCGACCCCCTACTAGATGTACTGACGACCCGGTATTAAATTCAAAAGGAACAATTTCCCATGTCTCTCCAAAAACCATATTTACAGCATAAATGAAATTAGCGAAGCTTGACGTAAAAGCCATAATAGAGCCACATTACACATCAACCATGCCTTGCCATGGCACTTAGCGAAAGTCTCAAGGGATGGGACGCAGCGTTCATACATATACTACACTATATTAAAAATTTATTATACTATTTATACTATACTAAACCGCTGTCCAAGTATGTTGACTATAGTATTTCCCCTGAAGTAAATCACATTCGCTGTGGCGATTTGTGAGAGAAGCAGATGTAAACTTTGTATTTTGACAATAAATGAAATAAATTAAACTTAGTAAAACGCTAACCATGTTTTTCTTATTTGTATTTTTTTTTTAAATTTGTATGTGAAATACTTGTCAGGATGTACATGCCATGTTAACAATTGAGACAAAATGTTACGTTTATTTTCTTAAGAAATTTAGAGAGTTCTTTCGATCAAATGTCAATTGAAGATTCTCAATATCTAAAAAATGATTTTGTTAACAGCTGATCATGATTAAATACATAGTTGGGCTGCTAGTGTTAAAATCGAAATGGTAAAATATAGACCTATATTCAAATAGATGACGCAGGTATCGCGACCTGTGTGAAAAGAAAACCTGACACATTTGTAGGGTTCCGTAGTCAAACAATTAACCCTTATAGTTTCGCTCTGTCCGTCTCTACGTCCGCGGCTTTGCTCAGAGACCCTTGCTTCTAGAAAGCTGTAATTTGGTACGGGTAAACATATTACAAACAAAATGGTACAATATTAGGGATGATTATTTTTTTCGCGGCAAACCCATTGTGTATGGTATCGTTAAATATGTCTTTCAAAAAAATTTAGGGTCTAGAAACACAACTTTTCGATTAAAGGATATTAAGTTTTAAAGTTTTCTACTGAACTATTACTTTTAAAAATCTGAAATATAACAGTAGTAGTATGTACACTGAAATTTAAAGGAAAACTATCACGACTAAGTTGGCTTTACAGGTTAAAGAGTAATAGTCGACCAAAGTATCGTCGTTCTGCAGCGGAACCAAGTTTCTAACTTCAGATGACGCAAGTTCTACCTCTAATATCAACATTTAAAAACCATATACATTATACAAACACATAAAATAAAATAAACAATACATGCCGTTAACGTACGAGTAGAACATTTTGATATTTATTAAGCTGTCATAAACGTTATGTATTGTTTATTAATTATTTATGTATTTTTATCAAATTTCAACAAGAGCGTGCACTTGTTCAATTATCGGGCTGACCTAAATAAGCTATTTAACTTATTCAGTGCATAGTAGTGGACTTTAATTTTCAAAATTTCGTGTAGTATATTCTTAAGCGCCGTTTAGTAGAAACACAAGTATTTTTATCTTGTACTCATCACGCGAAGAAGCTACACTTTCATCGTCGTGGTCATGTTTAGAACCTAGTCTGTACAGTACACAAATCAATATTTGAGCCTCCACATGCCCATCTCTCTCGGCGGGCAGTGGTCGTGACACAGCACTGCACGGACAACTACATTATCCCCTCTGACATGGAACCTCGCTCTACATCCTCTCTTCGTGCACCGCCAGTACGACCTCACGCCTTGCATCTCCTTGTAAAATACGTAGTCGTTGATGATGGCCACCATTTTGCCATTTGTCCGCCTCAGAAATTTTACTAAAACGAGAATACAGTTTAAAATCTTGAAGTTTAAAAAAGGAATTCAATCAGGAAAAGATAGGATTATCTTCAAACTGAATGAACAGATATTCATCAAGCATAGCTAAGAGCTATCGAGATTAAAACAGCCTTTTAATGTCATTGCATTGACATCGGTTCATCAATTTGAGAGCTACGGTGCCATATACATACATGTGCCACATATGCATACACAAACAGCCAAACATGCATACACAAACCTTCAAACGCATAACCCTCCCTTTTGCGTAAGGGGATAAAACTTTAAATTGACAATGTTTATGTTTGCTGGCATGTCTCTTACAGCAGAGGTTACCTAAATTAACAGTTTAGCCCATAAAAACTTCATCGATTCAAATCTAATTAAATCGTTTTATTTTCAATAGATCTTGTTACATACGAGTATCGGCGCACGCCGCGGATCGTCGGGAGACGGGGATCGACCGTTCTGTACGTAGTACTTACTGGTATATTTATTCTGTGATATGGGTAAGTACAATTTTGTGAATAGTTTTACGTATCTAGTCTAATTAAACAGCATGCAAATGTTCTGCGCAAAAGATAAATTGCTGATCAACAAAACCCTCGAGACTAAATTAAATCTTAACATAAACCCCTTTATGAACGATGTATTTCGGGGGGTCGTGTTTGTGCTCTAAAGAGGCTCGATAAACAATATTATTATCGTCGATGCTAAACCTCGCCTTGCAACGGCCCCTGTTGCAACGCCAGTAGGTATAGTTTCCTCTGCTCTCCTTGTAGAAAACATAACGGTGGAGCAACGCCAGTGGTTTTCCGTTAGATTGAGTCACAAATTGAACTGCAAGAAAACCATAATAACTGTTAATTGTGTTTTTAAAATGATCACAAAGCTAAATTTTAAAAACAAATTCTAGTGTGAATAGATCCTTTAATTGAAGTATAAACTGAAAATGAACTAAAATATGTAACTAGCGTAGTTATGTTTTAATAATATTTCGATTCAATTAAAACTTAATTATGATCAGTGCAGGATGCAGGTGGTAATGACATCTTACCGACTCAGGTCCCATTGTACCACCTTGTCGAACTTACATTAGGATTCCGTAGTTGACAGAAAATATCTACTTATTTTATTTCCAAGAAAAGTCGACGATCGCAAAGTTATAGTATCTCCTCTCTCACTTGCTCTTCACGTAAAAGACGATATGGTAATAGAATGGAAGCGTGCTCATCGATAAGTCTCAATCTCAAGTCAATGAGACGCAGGTTTTTATTACTGGAACACAATAGAAGTATTAAACACTGATGTTTCGCGGCAGACTTAGATAGCATGTTCTATTAGCGACCAAGAAGCAATACAATTCATTTATAGCAGAGGAGCAAAATTGTTTTTATGTCAAGACTTTAAGTGTGTTTTTATCATACACACCACTAAAAACTTGATAAAGTTCACGTGCTATATAAACTTGAGGCAACTAAACCACTCCAGTAAAATATAAAGATTAAAAAAATATGATCCATCCACAATTTTCTTAATTAAATCCTAAAACAATTTCATAAATGGATTCTCTATTTTTCTAACGCATTTATTTAGTTACGACACCGCCACTTTAGTAACAAACTGTTTATAATATTTCTTCTAAGCTTTCGCTGTGTGGTAGTTTTTAAAACAGTCCCCTACACACAAGGGTACGCGGCACTGTTCGCACTGGAAGATGGCTCGCGTCGTGCTGCAGTGGACACATGCAGAGCTCGGGAGACCCCTCACGGCGTAGTGGACCCCTGGCCCCATCTGACGTGTTTTTTGGGAGGACCATGTCACTCCTTTCGGGGTAGGTCGCCGAAATACTGAAAGAAAATTTAGTGATATGAATTACATCGGAAACTATGCAATGGGCTTATAGCTGATCTTCATCTCACCTGATGGTAAGTGATGGTAATTGTAGGAGTTTGTCCGTTCAATGTTATCTACCACACATCACTGGCTCGGCAATGCCCACGTGTTCGGCACTAAACGTCCGCGCTCGCCCACGGCTCTCGTGAACTGTCACTCATTGACATTCTGACAATGACGTTTAGCATAACAACCCATAAACACACGAGACCGTGTGTCTGTATGTATGTCTGTGTGTGTATGCTGTACCGCATACACTACAGTAATGATACTTCCATCCTTCAGAAGCCACTATACATAAATACTATGTTTTAAATTTTCATCCTTTTGTAATGAAATGACATGAACTATCGTTATCTAGAACTGACTTCTCTAAAACATACTCGTTACTGCATCATCTCCTGCCTAATACGCTATGCTGGAGCTCACCAAGGTATCCGTTTATAAATATATACGTGGCAAAGTAGTTCATGTTTCGAGTTATAATTTCAAGGTTATATATAATATATCTTGTACAGCTCTTGACAGCTATATCACGTAGCTATCACCCCACTAAAAGAGCGTCAATTTACGTGATTTTGACAATATCAATTTTCTCATATGTTGATAACCATCCATCCAATGATGCATTCATGTTTTGCATATGGAAGCCGCGAAGAAGAAGAAACAGTCTATCACGTTGCTTCCGCCCCAACAGACGTTTTTTTTTTCTTCTTCTAAGTGGTGGTGGAGATCTATTTATGTTTATCAGGGAACGTTCCCTCGCTAATAAGTACGGAA
Source organism: Carcina quercana (assembly GCA_910589575.2). Lineage (NCBI taxonomy): Eukaryota > Metazoa > Arthropoda > Insecta > Lepidoptera > Depressariidae > Carcina > Carcina quercana. The sequence goes on from OU342436.1 coordinate 3,645,848, forward strand.
CAAGGTATATACATTTCTGTATCTGTTTAATTTATTCTGAAAATAAAACAACTACCAGAAATATGCATAAAGTTTGTATAATTTTCAATTAAAAAACTCTTAACAATGTCAATATATTTATAGCAAATAACTAAAAATGTAATATAGTTTTACCTAACACATAATTCATAGATAGATATGGCTTTTAAAAACAGAAACCGTTACACGAGATACATATAAATATAGTTATATGTATATGTTACGGTAAGTGTGATTAATTTAAAATTATTAATAATTACCAATCATTATTAATAATTACCAATATTGAAGGTAAAAGTAATGAATTATTTACTTTTAACGGTTTGTATTAATAATTACACCTTACTTTTGGTAAATGTAATAATTTTTTAAAAATAACGTACGCCAAGCGTCTGTTTCGAGCAATAGAGGCAGGGGAGGGTTGCGGGGGTTGCGATGAGTAAACCACACCACACCACAAAAGGTCGTTTCTTGTTTGTTTTATTACTTTTACCGAAGACAGTAGTGAATTATTATTAATAACCAGTAAATATGATGAATTTATTATTTTTATCACATTTACCGAATCATTAGGTAACTATGAATAATGACCGGTTATTATTAATAATAACCACACTAATTACATTTACCGTAACATATATATTTCTTAATGTTATATTGTATTGTTATTGTGGCTTTTTTTTAAATTTTATTTATCATATTAACTATGGGTTTATTGCCTGCAATAAAGATTTATTATTGTTGTTATAAAGTTAAGAACAAGCTCGTTTTATTTAATAAGAAATTCAATAAGAAAAAATAGTATTTTTCCCCCAACCCAAGACCTCCAGAATTGGAGTCCACACATGTAGCCACTAGACCGCGGGGGCCAAGCGGGGGCGGTTAAAATCACGACATGGCGATACTATTTAATATATTTAGTTCGATAGATACTTATATTGCCAGCCTAACCTAACATACAACAAGTAAAAATAAACAATTATACGCGTAAACTTTTCGTAAATATAACAATCAGAAAAATAAACGAATGAACCATACAAAGATGCAGTCACCAATATGAGTGCCTAAGCATAGGCGTCACTGATATGTACGTACACCACTAACGCTGATATTCTAACAAAGCCTTGGAAATAAACTATAAATTATGTATAGTTTCCGTCACTCATTCGTCATCACTGTCTGCGCCCACGTCTCGCTCCCTCATTGTCTCTGCCCACCTCTTGTTCAGTTTGATGAAGACCCCGCCTCGCACGACGAACCTCGCCGGGGGGTGGTTATGTTCTGTGTTCGCTCGCAGAATTCGCTTCTCCGTCGTCATTACCAGCCGAGCTCGACACTTGCGCCCTGACCCTCCGGATCTGGTGCAGGTCCAATGTTCAGTGGTCTTGGAGCGATTCGCACAGAAAAACGTATGCTTATTTACTATGGCTATGTTCTTACCGGCCGAATTGCGCACCCATTTTATTCTACCTGTAATTTTACAAAAGATGAGAAAATGCATTGCCTTACTACTAAAACACATTCGCTGACCCGTTCCCCACGATGTGACAATTTCACAAGTCCAAATTTGTATTCAGCCTGAAGACACGGACCCATTAAACTTATTTATTACGTGACCCCACACTGGAGGCACGGACTTATCAGTTTTAATAGTGTTGTCCTATGTATACCTTTTGACAAACACGTACAAAAGATTGTAAAATAGTTTTATATTTGTTTGTAATTTTGTATATGAAAAAATGGATATTAAATCTTATAAGATCTATACATTATTATGTTTTTAACTGATGTCACAGGAATTTTTTAAATATAATAAAAAGACTACTAAAAATATACACTTCATTTGAATAAATGACTAACGTCTCTAACTCTGACGTCTAACTCCAAACTTTTAAAAAAAACTAAAATATCATTTGCTCCAAAAGAAACGGTGACATTTTATCAACAAACAATAAACATAAAATATAAATAAATATTATTTTACATGTGAGCTAGTTCAAAGCAGTGAAGACAATATCCTTTTTTACATTGTTTACATTGATGATGCACTTTAGTAGCCATTATTCGAGCGTATGCAGTCGAGTTACCATCTGCTATAAGTTTTTTATAGCAACCCACACATCTTTTTCTCGTAGCCCTTTTCCCAGATTCTTTGGGTAGAGCAGTCAAAAAATGTTTAGGTGAACAAGACTCAGAAGACAGACTGTGATTGGGGTGAGACCTCATTGAGTAGTTCTTCACAGCAGTACCTAAAAGAATATTGATATTTTGTTAATATTTTATTAATACTGCACTTATCTTACTTTGGTTTTCAGTTGTGATAGATCGATTAAATTTTTACCACAGCACATTTTTTCAGTTGCATCCTATGTAATATTGTGAATCCATGGTGGAAGCACAAACTCCTGGCAAGCAGTTGCGTGACTCATCATTGGGGGCACTTGGATGTTACACGTGTTACATCTAAAAGAAATTGTGTAGAATTAATAAGGCATGAAAATAAATACAAACAAATTCGATATGACATTTATAATTTGCCATACTGAGCACGCTTAACAGCTGCGCTGGTGATGGCAGTGAGATGAAGCTAGGACATGAAGTAGATCACAGTCTGAACAGCACGCCTTCCCGTATCATGAGTTTTCTCGGTGGATGTGTGTGTTCGTTGTGGACTCTGCGCAGTTGTCCCTCTGACGTCACGATGATGACGGCCCGGCACCGTCGGTAGCGGGCGCTGGTGCATTCCCAACGGTCCTTGTTCCGCTTCCTGTTGCCATTTGAGAACACGTACCCGTCGAAAAACGCCAGCAATTTCCCTTTACCGTTACGCACCCATTGAACTAAAACAAAAACATAATTTGAAGGCAGTTTCTGTTAAGTATCGTATATAGAAAATACGGATTCCACCTCGTCTAAGAATGCGTGAGGTCAATAAAACACAGACACACGTGTGATTGACAACGACGTGCGCTGCATTTTGACAGCCGAGTGTGTGACCTTTGGTCTATTTTTATTGTGTGTACCTTGCGTATAAAAAACGAAAGTGTCTGACCTAGTTACTTCATACGTAATAAGTAGGAAACGGCCTCTGGTTGTTCAGATCCCTGTGCGCTCAACCAAATGCTGAAATTATTTAATACCACCAACTGTCGAAACGAGAGAGCATTACAAAAACATTTATATCAACGTGCGCACGATTACCAACCAATGACCATATTTCAAACTCATTATAAACATCATATTGAAGGACTAAACCTCGTTATTCGAATTATAAAAAATGAACAACAATTTACCTTATTTGGCTTATTGTTAAAGAGCTTTATTGCGTAAAAATACATACTACATACATACTTAATATTAAAAATGAGAATGTGAGTTTGTTTGTCCTTCGTTTACGTTGTAACGGGTATAAAATAAATGTACCAGCTTTTACCCACGACTTCATCCGTGGGTACTTCGAAAAGAATCCCACGGGAACTACATGCTTGATCGGGATAAAAAATAGCTTATATCATTTTCCGGTCCTTTAACAACCCCTATACAAAAATAAAGTCACACTTTCTTTACAATATTAGCAGAGAAGATACATTCAAATCAAATCGGTTTATTAGCATTCATGTTCATAGAATCATTTTAAATTTTGTTTGGATCTACATACATGAACCCTGCCATAGCCAAATGTATGTCACCGTAAAATTGCAAATACTGTTAGATTATAATTTCTCTCGCGAGATTCTGAACTTTCGAAAGATGGTGAACCGTAAAATACTGCTTAAAAATTAACGCATCATTTTTCTGTAGCTTACAATCAAACAATCAAAAAAATCTAATCTATATACACGAGTAGTATGCTTTTCAAATTAGGAGCGACACAATGCGGAGCGTCCTTAATTTACTCTTGAAGTGGTAATCTTTCTCCCGTTTTAAAATATCAGGAATATTATTGTATATCTGGATAGACCTTTAATATTGACCGTTTTTGAATATTTCCAATTTAAGTTCAGGATGTTTAAGTTTGTGCTGAAGGTGCGCTCGAGGGTTATATTCGTAGAGGTTTTGAGGTTTTCTCACAAAAATTGCTGTTTCTATTATGTATATAGAAGGGAGCGTTACAATTTTTCTTTAATAAAATGTGGCCTACAGCTGTACATCTGTTATATGGTAAGCCGTCTGCCTGCGAGCAGTTGCTGGCTTGAAATTCTTACATAATGCTTCCATACAACAACCTTTTACAATGGCGGGAAATTGAGGAGGCCTGCACAAACACAGCTATCCTATCCTGTTTTAAAAGATTATGGTAAAAGAAATTTGGCGGATCTTTTATCTCGCGCCTGACCTTAAAGTCTAATTAGAGTCCCTTTTCGAATCAAGTACTTCCTTGGTGGGTGTTCGTGCACATTGTTGATACGGATCACGTGTCTGCTCTTCGTGGTAGTGATGGATGCTTTACAGACGCTATTGCTACAACGATATCGATCTGTTGTTTTTCTTCTGGTGTCCAAGCTGCTGAAAACATATCCGTCTAATAGAAGCACCTGCTTGCCTCCACTGTCCTGTACCCACGTTACTGAAACAATAAATACTAAACTGAAACTTATATCTAGGTAGAATTGAAACCAAAATGCTGGAAAGCAATACGAAATGTACCGATCGTCACACACCTACCGATATGAACAAGCATGAAAAGTTCTAGGCAATTCTAGGTAGATCAGAACAAAATCGGTAGGTGCGGGACGGCATTGCAACACCTCAAGAGATATCTAGCACATACACTCCGACTATCATTATCAGCCGGGAAACGTCCACTGCTGGACATAGGCCTTCCTCATGGTACGCCACATCGACCTCAAGATATATCTAGCACATACACTCCGACTATAGAATTAATTAATTGATAGTAATTCCGTAGTGGGTAAAAATCAATGGTAAAAAGTAAAAGGATGTATTCTATTCGGATAATGTAATGTCCAACATTTCATACACACTTTACGCTGAACAACGATTGTTTTTTAGTCGTTCGTATAAGAGCACGTGCGCAAGCTACGACTAAGAGCCTTCGTTGTTCACAAGAACATTCCTTTCTTCAGCCCATTTAACTGTAACGATATAATGTTCCTTGTACCTATAAATGTATAAGCAAATTTATCTTTACTTGCTACTTTCTAAGCGTAATTATTCTAAGCTCGTACCAAATAAGTTCACATTTATGGCACACTGAAACTTAGTTTTTAGGATTTAATAAATGTAACTTTATAGACATTTAATTGTTTTCTAAACTTAGTTATTAACAATTCACCAACACATTATTCTTTACCTGAGAACTTTCATGTTAATGAAATAATACGCAACAACAAATTATTAATAACAATCACAGATTTTTCGGGTAGTACACACGGCTACACATCAAGCTATAAATTTCCAGTATACGCTGACCTCGCATTGAATGGACTCCAGCACAATGCGAGGTCAGTGTATACTGGAAATTTATAGCTTGATGTGTAGCCGTGCGTACATAGGACTAAAATATAATAGCACAAATTGGTTACATCTAGTGTATCCATTTCAAAATAACGTTACTTTTCATTATTTTTCCCTAATCATTTTTGTGTGGTATCCCACATATCAAAGGTCAAGGACCAGGAGCTATATTCCCAAATAGATTACATCGAGATCCATTGAAATGCAGTCTGTCTGCAATCTGAACAAAATCCGAAAAAATCCTAATCTGGTTCGCTTCGCACTACGCCTTATGCTTATTAATCAATATTAGATATACGTTTACAAATATACAGTTAAAATGTATTTAGCTCTACAGCATCTATCGTAGTGCGGTGCCTAATGAGGACGCCGTCCAACACGGAGCAGTTGGGGCGGGTGTGCGTGTGCTCGTTGTTGAAACGCAGCACGTGCCTCGACTTGGTCGTGGTGATCGACGCCTTACAGCGCATGTAGTTCCTGTACGTACACGACCAACGGTCCGTCGTCTTCTTCCGGATATCAGAACAGAAGAAGGTGTGTCCGTTGCAGTAAGCAAGCACTCTCCCCGACGTGTTCTGTACCCAATGTACTGAGGAAAAAAGAAAATGTTAAAAATAGATCAGAGCAATTTAAAAATCCTTTTTTTCTATTTAAGATACTTATGTTTTAAGATATAGACAAATGCACCTGATGAAGAACGCTTGACCACAATCTTCAGTTATGTTAGGAGACGATCTGGTCGACGATGTTACCCGTTGAACTAGGAGGTTAGAATGGTCTAATTTAACCAAGTTCAACTCATAGAATTAGCTAAACGACCTTCTTCGTCAAGTATTTGGATATCCTGGGCGAATCGAGCTCTGAGCATGGAATATTGCAGCTAAGATCTTCAGATAGTGGTCACAGCTTTATGGTATGGTATTTTAGTAAAACGAATCAGTTGTCACGAATCTCAAGCGAAGCGTCCGCCCGCTATCGCTGTCAAATCGGAAGTGTTAGCATAACGTCACCGTTGACTTGTGGCCACATTTACTGCTATGTCTAGGAGGCATACGAGTATAATAGAACCATATAAAATAATGTATGAATTGGAGAAAAAAAACAGTTTATTGTGTATGTATGTTCGCATGTATGTATTCCCATTTGTAAAATGTCTTATAATTAAACAACAGTCTAATTGTCTCAACAGTGTAATAAACCTGTTGTTTTCGTAGTTGTTATTAATTAGAGGTATTGCTAGTTTTTATGTATGATGGGTTTGCACTTGGCCTTCATCTCACCTGATGGTAAGTGACGATAAGGTCGTTGGATTGTAAGCGTGCGCACGCAGAAACCTCAACCTAATGAGGCACTGATTATGCTACTTTCATACCGAAACACAACAGTGCTATTAACGCTGCTGTTTGACGTCAGAATTCAGTAACCTGCTGGTTGCTAGCCAGGTGGACATAGAAAATGCCCTACCATCAACCAAACCGAGTACTGATAAGTACCCCCACTGGGAATCGAACCCGGGACCTCCGGATTGTGAATCCAATATTTAGCCATTAGTCCACGGAGGCGGTTAAATAGTGCAATAGTTCTGTCATCCCTAATTTAGGATCTGACTAATGACAGCATTATAGTTTATCCTGAAACAGAAAAGCTTCAACCGGATCCCGATGTCTAACCAGTATCCCGCTGTGAACTGTACAGTTGGGAGGAGTGTGAGTGTGTTGGTTGTTCACTCGGATAACCTCCTTCTTCTTCGTCGTGATGATGGACGCTTTGCACTTCCAGTGGTTCCTGTACGTACACGCCCAACGGTCTGTTGTCTTGTTACGGACATCAGAGCAGAAGAATGTGTGTCCCTCGCAGTACGCAAGCACGCATCCAGACGCAGTTTGTACCCATTGTACTGGAAGAAAAACAAAATTTATATGGGATCACCAATCATAACGAAAAAAGAATTATCAAAATCAATTCATAATTGGCGGAGTTATCGCGTAGCATACATACGAAAAAACCATACAGTCGAATTTAGTACCTCCTCCTTTTTTGAAGTTGGTTGAAAACACGTAAGTACGAATTAACCAACACGAATACGACTGGATTAGCCTAAAATCTAAATAATATATTTACTTTGAGATTAGTTTTCCCTTGACGCGGTGTCAACTTTATACGCCGGGAAAAATGACGAGTAGCAATGTTCACTAGTGTACCACTGAAACCTTATTGCGATCATCAATCAACATTCAGACCAGTATAAATAAAGGCTTTAAATCAGTGCTCCACTTCGGTAGGTCCCGGTTTAAGCTTAGCGGATACTATTTGCCTTTTCATCACTCACTGTGCGGCACTGACAGCGACATACAGTAATATGTGTTTTTAATATATAAAAATTTAATTTAACTACTTATGTAATTGTATTTTAAATATTGTGCGTAATGTAAAAAAATAAACAAGCTCAAAGTCACTCAGCGAGCAATGGAAGGAGCTATGTTCGAAATTTCTTGACGTGATAAAATCCGTACACGAACTATGGTCACCGACATAGCTCGACGAGTCAGTGAGCTGAAGTGGAAATGGGCAGGTCACATCGCTCAAAGAAGCTATAACCGGTGGGGAGTAAATATTTTCGAGTGGCGACCACGTTCCAGGAAACGCCTACCGGGCCGTACCCCTACTAGATGGACCGACGACCTGGTCAAGGTCGCGGGGAGTCGTTGGATGCAAGTGGCTCGGGACCGATCAATGTGGCATACCATGAAGGAGGCCTATTTCCAGCAGTGGACGTTTCCCGGATAACAATGATGATGCCAAATAAATATATGTCTATGGAGAGTTAGCTTGTCGTGGCAGCAATCTACTCCAGAAACCAAAGGAGCGTCACTTGCATCAGTTCCCTCCAGCTCGAAAATACATTGAACTTGTCGCCTCAAATCTTTTAAATGACACACAATCAGTTTATATAAACAATTCATGTAAATAACAAAACAGAATATCATACCAAACAATAGCCACATGAATTTCGTAGTCACCGAATTCGTTATATAAAAGATCATGTTACAATATTTTTTGTTCAAGTCTATGTTATTCTAAAATGACAACTGTACCTCTAGTGTGAGTCTTTAACCAATACGATCGTGTTTGTGTTACATCAGAATTATGTGAATTTAAATTTGAAAAACTGTGATTCTTCATACACATCTGACGTAAACTGAAACGGATATCGGTTAAAAACTCCACTAGAGGTACTGAAAGCAAAAATTAAAACAAATGTACAATTAAAGTATATATTTCTAACATAGTAATTTATTCCGTAACATTCCGTAACCACACTAATTTTATAATAACCTGAACAAGGTAAGTAAAACAATATGCAATAGTTTGCCTAGCATCAAAGCCTAGTATAAACACCGTTGTGTATAATGTACTGCGGTGGAGGGTGGGAGTGATCTGTTTTCATCCTGATGATCTGTCTCTCTTTAGTCATGGCCAGACACGCCCGACACTTCTGTGAGGCTGCTCTTGTGCACTTCCACCTCTCGGTACTCTTGGACTCCGTCTCCTTGTAGAACGTGTGTCCGTCGACCACTGCTAACAACTTTCCTTGTCCATTGTACGCCCATTCAACTGTAAAACAATTTCTATAAATGATTATATAGCGTTTGCTAGATATCTCATGATATATACTCTTATGTGCAGAGATCTAGATAGTAAGAGAGGGTAGAGTAGTAGTGGGGGAAAAATTGGTATTGTATTCTGAAGTAATGAATGGCTCTTTGTGACGTAGCATAGTGACGTCACCAAGATCCATTCGGTAATTATTTATTTGGACGTTGCTCGTATGATACAGTGGTTTTCAGTGTAGAACTACTCACTCTGATTGACGGAAGTTCCTCTCAAGGGGCAATCCGAGATATTTGACTGCTCTTTCGTGTTTTACAAGTTTTTGGAGTAAAACCGAATTGTCTCGGGTGGAACTTCAGTCCACCTGGGATGAGGCGCGGAACGATATATCTTTCGAGAAGTTTCCCTAGGGACAGTAGGAGTGTTACTTTTGGATAACGCTTGGCACTAACGAAAGATACAAATTGAAATCAATGACTGACGTTCAAACAACCACTTATTACCAGTATTTACTGTATAAAATGTGATCACTGGTAACAAATTTAATCTAAAAGCAGAAAAATTCGTGCATCATAAGTTTTTATTTTTCTGTGAAGATAATATTAATACATATTCAGACAACATTCACATATTTGTATGATCAAACAACTTATGAGCAATTTCACCAAGATATCAACTTCCGGCTGCGTGACGTCACAAATGTGGACTCATTTCTGGACAACAGTAACGTTGTTACGAGTATATTATACATTGTTATGTTACTCATATATTATACACATACACTATTGCGAAAATCTTGTTTCAATAAAAAATACATACATATAACAGAGTTACCCAGAGCGAAATGTACTTATCAGTGTATTTTAAAAATACAGAAATAACAATAATACAATTAATGTATTTATATAACAAGCAATGCTTAGAACTTAATATAAACGCCATTGCGTACCACATACAACGGTCGGGGGTGGTGGTGTACATTGTTGATTTCTATAATCTCTCTTTGTTTCGTCACCATGATCCGAGCCTTGCACTTGCGTGATGTGGTGCTGGTGCACCTCCATCGCTCCGTGGTCAAATTGCTCCTGCCGAGGTAAAATGTGAACCCGTTCACTATAGCCAGTTCTTTACCTTGAGAGTTATGCACCCATTGAACTGAAATATTAGAATTTTATTAAACATATTACAAATTATAAATCTATAATAAAAACAGAAACTTTAGTGTATCGTAACTTATCCATAATTATGATATTAAAAATACTTATTACGACAATATTCGGTTACACTTGAGCAATTTCACCAAGAATCGGATTCCGTCTGAGTGACGTCACAGATAGGGATTATATCAGGAAAATTGTAATAAAATGCCATGCTGTATATCATTTTCAATATATTATTGCTATGTAAAAAGAGTCGTCAACTAAAAGGTTTTTGTACGTGTTTAATAAAAATATTGTAGTAGTAATAATAATAACATTAGGGTACATTTATACGAAAAGCATTTCTTATATCGTATATATTAGATCTTAATATAAACGCCATTGTGTATCATATACTTCGGTGGAGGATGTGCTGAGTGTTCAGTGTTGATTTCTATAATCTCTCTTTGCTTCGTCATCAAGATCCGAGCCCTGCACTTGCGCGATGTGGTGCTGGTGCACCTCCATCGCTCCGTGGTCATGCTGCTCTGGTCGTAGGAAAACGTGAACCCGTTCACTATAGCTATCTCTTTACCTTGAGTGTTGCGCACCCATTGAACTGAAATATTAGAATTTTATTAAATGTCTATATAGAGTGTGAGACAATGAACTAAGTTTATATCTTAAATAAATTTTCATTGTGTAACTAATGATATCGTCAAAAGTTGTTGTAAGAATTATTGTTACAACACAAAACAAATTTAAATGTAATGCAATCTACGTACGACAGCTACTAATTATAATTGTTGAATATTTACTACATGAACAGATTAGACATATTTTTTTATCCAAATAGTTTTTAATTGAAACTAAATGTTAACAAACATAAATATTTGCTCAATAATTAATCTCAATATGTTAATTGTCACATAAATTTAAATCATGTTGTTAAAATGTTTAACAATTTAAAATATTTGTAAGCCTGTAAAGGTGGAATGTAAGAGACTAAATTTTTCTAAGTGTCAGAATATTTACACTCGAGCACAAAAATATGTAACCAGTTTAGTACCTTGTCGCATTCAGCCTTTCTTGTAGCAAGTCAATTATAGGTGAATATGACATGATATAAAAGTAATTAATTTTTTTGAACCAACCACGAGCACCTGGTTACCATTGCGTGACGTCACAAATCTCGTGAAACCAAGTACCCACACGTGTTATATTTCCCAGAATACAGTCAGTAACATAAACCTAATGATACATATTATTGTAAATATTTTATTATCACACTGCTATTTTAAATTGGAATGCAACTCTAGATGTATATGTATATGTCAGTTGTATTATCACTACTAAATATCTGAACCTATTTTGAAGAAATGTGTCACGCTCGGAGGCTATTTCTAACAGAGGGACGGATATAGTACGAAATAACATTATTATTCTATAGACACAGTCTGTCCCGATAAATCTGCTATCTGTCTAAGTCACGTGATCACCAATCTGCCTGACAAGAACAGTCAATGTAATTGTTTTTTATCTATCTATACATTATGATAAAAACGTAGACTTAAATAAAAAAATAACATACATTCAAATAGGCCACCTGACATCCTCATCTTATCGTGTAGGTTGCAAGGTTGACAACCGATCTCACGAACTCTAGTTGTCAGAGTTGTTGAGCTGCTTTAGTCCTTTGCGATGACTCATGTAGTTACTGCCTGTCATAGATAGTAACGGGAACCAACGGCCTTTTCAGACAAGTAATTAAACCTCCAATGTGCTAACTATACTAGGGAAAGTCTCACAATTATTATTTTTTGACAATGTCCCACCGGGAATCGAACCAGGGATCTTCCGCGTGTGTTGCGCGTCTGAGCCTAACGGCCTTTTTTGACGTCAATTAAAATACATTACTGTTTCGGAAAAGCGTTCTGTAGAGAAGAAAGAGCGAATGAAACTCTTTTATTTTTTGATGTTGATTATTTCTGACAAATTCCCGTTTTAGAATGGCTGAAAGAACGATCCATAATGGAGGCTCTGTCAGCAGTGCAGTTATTACGCTGTTATGAATCTGTAAGCGCATAAAATCGAAAGCGTCAATGAAAAAAACGTTGAGAGCTATGACGCGAAAGTCACTTCCTTATAGAATATCATAATTTAGTGAATTCGTATGTCGATTCTGTAAGCGAATGCAATTGATCGTGTCAGAGCAAAAACAAGTCCGTGAAAATTTAAGTGAATCGAAAGTTACTTCCGATACGGGTTGCGAAGACAGTAGTCCCTTAGAATTTCACTAGTGTTCCATCACGTATGACGAAGTTTGGTGGGTTGTGTTGGTGGTTGTTGTTCCGCCTGATGACGTTCCCGTGCGCGTCCGCAGTGAAGCGCGCCTTGCACAGCCGCCGCAAGCACCGCCAGCGCGTCGTTGTCTGGCTATGGCCGTCGCTATAGTATATGTATCCGTCCAGCACAGCCGAGCTATTCCCGCTCTGGTTCTTTAGAATTTTTACTGAAAGGTAAACAATTAGATAGTTAAAAATATTATTTTTAACCGACTACGACAATACACGTATTAGCCGAAATAGTAAAATGTATTTTTGTTTTTTGGGATTTATGTATATTTTCTTATATATTTAAGCATTCATTTGAAGCCATACATGATAATTTAATCTTTATATACACTCATATCTTAAAATCCAAACATAGTGAATTTATTAACGACATACTTAATTTACATTCATCAATAAATATTTATAATAATTAAGTCAAAGAACGGTCTTCATACAGCCCCCAATACGGGGCAATTTGATCGGCCATTGTCGTGCCAATCTCGTCTGTGATTGGACCGTGATTCTAGTACACGGCACATATTAAGAGGGTATGCTGGTGTCAAAGCGCCCATACAAACGTAGTCCAGTCATATTTATGAAATTTTCAAGACACAATCTAGAAACAAATATCTGTGTCGGTGGTGAGTCAGATTTTCGTTTAGATATATATATTTATATTCCAGAGTTACAGGGCGTCACAGTACTGTATTTTTCGGTAATAAAAAGCCCCAACTTTGAACCTGTTTTACAAGAGTATGAATCAATTTAAAACAATCTGGAAAACCACCGACATCTGAAATTTTATTAATATACTGTATTGAAAAAATGGCTACATAATATACTGTATCCTTCAAATGATCACTGGACTACGAAACATCCAAATAACGGGTGGATAACTTCGCGTAGTGTATGCTGTCTCACCGTTCGCGCTCGGGTAGGATAGGGCTCGTATAGGGACAGCTACAAAACAATGCAACCTTGAACGCGGCCACGTGCTCTAAACAGACAATCCTCTTAATAGTATTATGTGACGGCACACTCTTATTGGGGATTGGCAAGAAATTGGCCAACCAAAGTGCCCCGTTTACGGCGCTTTTTAGCAACATTATGCTCTAATTTAATATTTTTTCTATTAAAATACAGTTAGTCCTGCTTTTATACTTGCGAAAATACGTTTGATGGTTTGTCTTTCTTTCCGACAGCAGCAAATGGCAAAATTATTTGGGTAAATATTTTCCATAGGAGAATGTCTAAAGTCCAAGCAGAGAAATTCGAGGGCAACCAATAGCAAACTATAATTTAATGGAACATATTCTGTAAAGTATCGACATTTCAATATTATCCCCCCATTCAATGGGTCTCTTAAAAGTTGATTAAGGGCAGGCTCGTGTCTATCTGTGGGCTAAGGTGGCTGACGATGTAACCATTCATGTATTGATCGGAGAGATTTGGGGCCGAGGAATCGACAAGTCAAGATAAGTCTTGTCTTAGACTAGTATCTACTTACATTAGTTAAGTTTCAAAGTCTATCAAGAAACCCTTATAATTTCGTCGAGATCCTTGCAAGGTTTTGTGCAAAGCTCGGGACCCCACATATTTAAAACAAATCAGTTAAGATTGTTATGCTATCGCGTTGAAATCTTAATACAGATGCCATTTCGGATAACAAATGCGGGTGCGTTGTGTGTGTGCTGCAGCTGCGAGGCGAGCACTTCCCCACGCGTGGACATGATGACGCGAGCACGGCAGCTGCCCCAGCGCGTGCACCGCCAGATGTTGGAGCTGCAGCCCCTCACCCCACAGTAGAACGTGTGCCCGTCGAAGATCGCCAGAGGCTTCCCACTCCGGTTACGCACGTACACCGCTGTAACCAGGGGGCACTTCATACAACAGTCGGGGACACACAAGGAAGATGGCCAGCGGTGTACCGCCCCGGTTACGCACGTTCACCGCTGTAACCAGGGGGCACTTCATACAACAGTCGGGGACACACATTGAAGATGGTCAGTGGCTTGCCACTCCAGTTACGCAGGTACACCGCTGTAACCAGGGGGCACTTCATACAACAGTCGGAGACACACATTGAAGATGGTCAGTGGCTTCCCACTCCGGTTACGCACGTACACCGCTGTAACCAGGGGGCACTTCATACAACAGTCGGAGACACACATTGAAGATGGTCAGTGGCTTCCCACTCCGGTTACGCACGTACACCGCTGTAACCAGGGGGCACTTCATACAACAGTCGGAGACACACATTGAAGATGGTCAGTGGCTTGCCACTCCAGTTACGCAGATACACCGCTGTAACCAGGGGGCACTTCATACAACAGTCTGGGACACACACAGTGAAGATGGCCAGCGTTTGCCGCTCCGGTTACGTACGTACACCGCTGTAACCAGGGGGCACTTCATACAACAGTGGGTTCCGGTTCACTACACACTGAAGGTTACCGTCATACACCGAAATACTTGAAATTTTTTTCTTGGTCCAACTGTGAAAGTGTTTTAAAATTACGGACTCGGACACCTTGAATAATGCTATGTATTTTAAAAAGAACCCATACGCAGGGGTGGCCACCTACTAGATGGAGCAAGAATCTGGTAAAGATCGTGGGGTGCAAGTGGATTCAAGTATATCGGGACCGGTGATTGTGGCTTACCATGGGAAAGGTCTAGTTTCAGCAGTAGACGTGTCCCCGCTGATGGTATGGGTTGTGGAAGGGAAAATAATACTCATTTGAATAATGAACAGCTGATTTATTATCAAACATTAAATTTCAAAGAGTACATTTTAATACATAACATAATTTTTTTTAACAATTCCACATTCACCTCATCTTCATTTTTTTCTGTCTGATGAGCTACGCTTAAAAATACGCGGATGGCGGGAATCTTGAACTCTGTTACTCCGGGAACAGTTTCCCCATGCGCATCATGTGGCATACATCAGGCGGGGGGTGTGTGTGCTGCAGGGTCGTCACTCTGATCACGTCGCCCGAGTCCAGGGCCTTGAAGCGTGCTTTACACGGGTGTCCGTGGGTGCACCGCCACATACCCAAGCCCGCCGTGCACCTGCTGCTAGTGTGACGGTAGTACGTGTAGCCCTGAAGCATGGCCAAGCGCTTGCCGCTCTTGTTGTAGATAAAATTTGTAACGCCGAACACTGAAAAGTTACATTATTCGTCAAACAAACTAGTATTAGTAGTACATATTTACACCATCTTCATCTCATAGTATAGGTTGTAAGGTTGATGCCCGACCTCACAAACCCTAGTGTCAGAGTTGTTGAGCCGCCATGGCCCTCTGACATGGCTCATGTAGCTACTACCGGTCGTTTACACAATAAAACCATGAATCCAGTTGCTTTTGTTTTAAAAATCGGTCAAATGCGACTCGGACTCACGTAGTAAAGGTTTCGTACAGAATCTGAATAATAAACATACTGAAAATCATAAATAATAGGTACGGTAATATACACCCAACAATGCTCTACCGAAAATGACATTCTGATTGAAAAACCAACTTTGCTTTGCAGCTAAATGACATACCCGATGTATGGCTATTTTTACTGGTTTTAAAATCCTGGTTTTCAGATTTATTTCTACGGTTGTGTTGTAAGGCCTTGCTTTTTGCCAAATTTCAAGATTATAGGTCAACGGGAAGTACCCTACAGATGTTTGATTCCTTGTATTCTCTAAGGAAATTGTCTAAAAATATGTCTTTAACAGCCGTATCTGTTTATTGCGTTGAACTAGAAGTTTGATTTTTTTGATGAAGCTGACAGACAGACGGACAGTTCCTTTTTGTTCTTGAGGTACCTACAGAACCCTTAAAATTACTCAAATCTAAGGCAGTCTAAGGCATTAAAAAGGCAGTTACCGTAACAGCAAACATCAACACGAGTTCCAGAGAACATACATCGATTGCACTATCCCTTTCATGACTATGAAATAAGATAAGAACAGTGTAATCTTGGTTTTACGCTGGTCCAACAACTGAACCGGGATCAGAGACCACAAAGGACGAGGCCTCCTTAAAATTTCATTTATTTATCCCAAATAGGTTAGTACATAAAATCTATTCACTAATTAACCAGGAGTTTGTTGGCGAGCTTATACACTCATGGTTTCTATCTTAAAACTAGAACTTAGGTAAAGTTATTTTAATTTGCGATCGCTACAAATAAATGGCATTCGAAATAAGAAGTCGTTTGTTCCGTACATAGGTAAACACTGCTCCATTGCTCATCCAGAAAAAAATTCCCTTAGTCGCCTTTAACGATTTGCGTGTAGGAAACCAGAGGAAAAAGCCAGGATCAAACACCAATGTTATTACATATAATAATGCTTATTCAAGACATTATATTTTGAGAGAAAGATTAAAATTGTTTATGTTTCCTATGAACTTAATTTCCAAATACATTCTAAGACTTCATTCGTGTGGATGACAGCAGTTATCCCACGGATGATCATTGTAATAATTGGCTGTTACAAAAGCCTATGTCACTCCCCGGTTATTAAATAGACTATCCACATGCAACAACAAAAAGTTTATCCGTTACTCCATTGCTTCGTAAAAAGACAAACGGAAGAACACATCATAGATCCCGTAGAATAATATTGGAACTCCGCGTGGACAAAGTATTGGGCAAAACCTTATTTGCTATAATGACACGCATGAATTTTTTTTATATGCCATCTCGTGATATTTCCGACACTTTTACTTCACCCACGGTATCATGTGGGAATGACTAAAATATTCTAAAATCTAGACCACGCGGCCTACTTGAACTAAATATCAGACTAACAAGCTTACATCAATATCTCGGAATAAAAATACAGTTAAAATTTCTTATTTTGATACTTATTATAGTTAATACGGCATTAATCATGTTCCGGGTCTGAATAGCTCGCTGAATACACATACTATTTTGCACGGCACTGGAAGCAGTACAATTCAGACAGTGAGGGTTTTCACGAAATATAATCACTACTACTTACACTACAACACAGTTGGGATGTGCCAAAGAGTACCTTATAATATAACAAAAGAAAAAATATACATATTTATACTAGGATGGTTGACCTTTTGCTTGCCACAGTGGCGCCAACTAGTTGCGAAAAATTTCGTGAAACCCACAATTATTGTAATTTGATTACTTGTTCCTATCTCTTAGCTTCGTATTATCCTTTGCATTCATTTATGTAGGTTTAAAATTTTAACATTTATGTATGTTGCTATACATCCTCTTTAAAGTAAGTATGCATGTCATAGCGCGGAACAACATAAAAACGCAGTTATGAAGGTACGTCTTATTCACTAAACATATGATTACTCGTGGTTATGAGAGTTTCTGATTTTAAAAATGTATCGTCCCGATGTCACCAAAGCCGCTTTGCATCCCGAGTTGCGCCGGTCGCAGCGCCATCTGGTGGTACTCGTCCGAACGCGGTCTTCCACGAACCTATTGTTTCTGTATATAATAATAGGTCGCCCGCGACGAGACGTTCCAAAAATGGCCTCTGTAAATAAATATTCGAATTGGTATTGAACGAACTAAGAAAGTCTTTTTATAATTACACTAATAATAAACCTTATTCTAACTTATTTCTCCTCCTCCAATCCGATCTGACATGCGAAACTTTTCTCTAAGCATTCGTTATAAACTGTCAGCATACTTTAATTTTATTTTAATAAGAGTTGTGTGTATGTACTCTTATTTATTTATTTAAAAATAGTGCAAACAATATGGCCCTCAAACTCCATGAAATAACACGACGAAACACGAAGCACTCTTCTAGTATTACTCATCACATGTTAATTCTTACATAGACTCCGTTAGAACTCTTTAAAAACTTCGGAGCCGGATGCTGATGCTGCCCACTGGCACCGGTGACGATCAAATCCTTGGTGGTGGTCACCGTCACCTTGCAGCCGCGGTGGTAGTGGGTGCAGTACCACCTTAACATGTCCTTGCTTGGTTTACGTCTATTGTAAGTATACTCGCGCCATGATAGTACTTGGCCTCCGTTTCCTACGGTCCATAGTTCAGCTGGAACCCAATGGAATGTCTATATCAGATACCTACTTGTAAATATATTAAAGTTATTTAAAAACAATAATGATGGAAAGAAACGACAAACAAAAACGTACTAAAATGTTGATTTTTAACGGCATCAAAAAAAAATTCTTTATTCCTTCTTTCCCTTTCCAGCCTAACCCAATTGACATTTCATGATCTAATTATTTGCTTCATCTACAGCTCAGAAATAAGGAACACACTTTTTTATAAATAGTTTATTCAACATTTCACATACAATATAAAAAATTTAACATTTATAAAACCGGCAGAACATCAAAATATCACGGATTTATTACATATAGAAACAGGCATGGAATAATAGTTTGATTTAGAATATAAGTGTCGACAGCAGCTCCATCCACAATATTGACACTAGTTTCTTTTGTGAATAGCATTGACAATGGCTGCATAAGGAATACGAGATTCTCGATTCAAATTACAAACGGAGGTCTTACCTTCTCTATTCATAATACGCGTGTAAAAGTCGCAGTTGGATTGCCTAATAAGCTGTTTTTCATAACTGCTAGATGATTCTCTAACCAGCTCCATTGTGTAAAACCGCTCATCGACGTTAAGCGATTTTTCATAATAGCATACACGCGAAATTGAGTGAGAGTTTTTCTATCACCAATGCCGCGGGTCAGTGTTTAACACTCGTATTGTAAAACTTTAATTCTAAATTTCTGCGCCTGACTCCCAAACACTATAGTTGTAACTGCAGATAATCCATTCTGCAAAACGTCTAAACATGGTTAGCCGTTTAGTAAAATAGCTAGATGTTATGTAACGTAGCCCATTAAGCAAACCAACTGATATATACACAATAGGTGTATCCAGGCAGCAGGTCAATGGTTGTGATAGTTAACGACCCTCAGCACGACGCCGTACTGCGTGTAAACAGAGGCCTTATAGAACTGCCTGGACCTGCACCGCCAGATGACTTTGTTGTCGCGTGTCTCCCGGTGCTTGTGGAACTTGTAGCCGGACATTATCAGAGCTGGCCGCCCACGGCAGGACATGATGGTTGTTATACCTTAAAAGTGTTTTAATTTTTGTCATTGCATGTCAAAATGTTATTCAAAATGGAATTGGTACTTGGCCTTCATCTTACCTTCTTCCGCAATTCCCCATCTTGAAATGTCAGCACCGTCATAATTGTCTGCAGAGCTCACCTGTTGGACATACGGCTAGAGCGCCACATTGGACTTGGCAGGCAGGAGTAACCAGTTTTGGTGGTAGTAATAAGGTATTGTTATATAAGCCATCTTAGGAGATACATATATATTTTCCCTTAGTCACCTTTTATGAAATCCGTAGACGAACTAAGGTCACCGACACAGCTCGACGAGTCAGTGAACTGAAGTGGCAATGGGCAGGCCACATCGCTCGAAGAACGGATAACCGATGGGGAGTGAGAGTTCGCGAGTGGCGACCACGTACCGGGAAACATCTACCGGGCCGTCCCCCTACTAGGTGGACCAACGACCTGGTTAAGGACGCGGGGAGACACTTGATGCAAATGATGACCTTTTATGAGACCCACTTGATGATTTCCAATTCTAAAGGCGAGAACACATTGCTCTTACATCAAATGATATTGAAGCGATTGCAATATTGAAGCGATTCGCTTCTTCATTTATTATAATAAGAATCATATTATACGATAACTCATAAGCAGTATAAGTACGAGTATAACTCTCTGCCGTATTTTGTGCTTCCCTACTACAACATGAATCCATCCTGCACCACATCATAACTCAGCCTGACAGCTGATTAACACTCAAAGTAATGAAGCTGAGTATAGTCTACACTTTATTGTTTTCAATTGTTTTATTACATTGAACTATGATTGCTTGTAGCGGTGTGCATTCACTGCTGCTTAGAAAATATATAATAAATACCTAATAATATCTAATAGGAAGCTACTGAAGAACAGTACGTGAGCAGACGATTCCTACGTTTGTGAAAACAGAGCCACGAAGCCCTGATTCAGGGTGTTTAAGCACATAATTTTAAATTTGCATTTCATTAGCGTGTTTTTTTTAAAGTTTTTTTACATTACACAGTCATACTCAAGTTGTTGGTGTTAATAACTCCCCACTCATAGGAGGTAGGCTCTCTCTTTCACACACATGCAATCTCTCTGCAATGAGGAAAGTCGACCAAATTCATTCAAACTTCCTATTTCTTTAGGAAAACTATTGGGTTTATCTATCATTCTGGAAGGAATTCTGGATTTACAGTTACACAGTTTCAAACATCGCTGCATTTCCATAAACACCGCAAAATGCCAGTTGCCAACGCCTTTAACCAGAGCTTGTGACGTATCGAATATTAATCTATTACAAATACATTAAATACAATACACCAACGGCATTATAACAGTATCCTCGGCAATTAACAATTACAGCACGTATGTATGTGTATGCGACATAATTATTTTCATATCTTGTAGAGATTCCTTGAATCAACACAAACCCGATGGCTGAACATCGAAATCCTTTTAAAATTAGAATTCTTACAACTTGTACCCAATCCGAACGGAATCCGAAACGAAACAAATCTTGTGGTAGAGGCCTTAAACTTAATTCACCAACCAACACCTCCTAGACTATACAATATAATCCGTAATGAAGATAACTTACATGATAATGTATGTGCTTATAATCATCATGTTCAGCAGTGGACGTTTCCCAGCTGATGATGACGATGAACAGACAGGATATAATGTAGTACATATATCAACCATGATTATGTTGCGATACTAACAGAACCACTCGATCAAAGTGTGTAATAGCTTTAGCTTTACATCCCTTTCTCTTGCCACATCGCCAGTGTACATTGTCATCATGACCCACGTAATACCTGTGATATCTCTGCCCATTGATGACTAGAAATCTTTTGTCACGACTGATGTGGCCTTCTGGAATAGAAACAGCAGTCAGATTCATTGTAGTTGGAAATTAAACCAAACATAATGCAAACTAGTAAAGGCACAGGACACACTACATTTGTTGAAATCTAAACGTAATATCAGTACACAAATATATGGATATAATTAATCGCACTACAGATTCAAAAATATATGATGCAGTTATAGATAGACAGGATACACGCAAAGAAACAAGTTCTTACATTAGATGTTTGAGTTTCGTGTAAGATTGTATGCCAACTATATTTTAATCAATACAGACTATCCAGCCATATCCATCAGTAACAAAAATACTGCATACAACTTTAAAAAACATCATCATGAATGACCATGACTTTCACAACATGTACGAAACGATTTAAAACACCAACAAGATGCATTGAAGATTTTCTTCAGAAACCAGAACCTTAGAAGTTTAGAATCAAAAACGGTTTAAAAAAAGAGCCGGCTTCGAATTTTAAGGAAAAAGACAATGTTTGAGTCAGTAAAATGCATACATACAATTTGATTCATCACAATAAAATGCCTATATATATATACCTACATAACTCAATGCCTATATATATACCTACATAGTACGTACAGAAAACAAAAGACATTTTTGTTCGAACCGTTACACTACTTTCAAAAGTTAATACTATAATTTGACTACGGATAGTAATATTAACAGTAAGCTGCTCATCCTTTCTTTGATTGTCTACATATGATTGTGGCCATGCCTGACTTTTATGATGACGTTGTCAATGGTGATCACGAACGTGGGACAGCCATGATGACGCCTGACACATCGCCACCTCACCTTCGCACCCTCATGCTGGTGAACGCTGAACCGGTACCCACCGATCTCCAGATATCGTTTACCACTGCCTGTCACACCAAAGTGCGCTGTAATTCACAAGCATTGTTTTACTACTGACACGCCTATGATGATGGTTTCTGTTTCAGGCCCATTCAGAATTTACTGTCTATATACTTATGAATAGATTACAATAAATCGTTATGGATCTGTTCAAAAAAGGATCCTTATAGTTAATACCTACGCTTTATTGTGCTTTAGAATGAAATTCTTTGTGTTATCTTTTTTGACTTTTCAGAAATTCACGCCACTTTCGGGATGGGGCGTTCAGAATTGGGTTGAAAAACAAAATTGATCTCTCCCATCTTTTACACAAATATATGATCATCAGAAACTTAAAAAGAGCACTGCACAATGTTCGGTAAAGTCACCCACTCTAATTGGCATGACGGTACTAATCTACTTACAATCTACCTGATGGTAAAATACTGATAGATTTAGTAAAACTGAAGAGACGTCAGTATATAGTAAATTAGATACCAGGGACCAACAATCATTCCTTTATTTCTTTTTAAACGAACATTAAACTATAAATTGATAATGGTGGTATTTCTAATTTACAGTTATGTAATTTATATAAATACTGCAACCAGTTTTAAAGCTAACACCTGAATCGTTCTAAATTTAAAAAATATATGAACATATGACTGGTAACAGTGGTAACATTCGTTTAATCCTCCCCACCGCTAGTATTATCTCCCTTGTCTCCTTCAGGTGAGTGGTGTCGATGCTTATTCCTCACGTGCACCACAATGTCGTTGCACGTGAGCACGGTCACCTTGCATCCGTGGCTCTTCATCTTACAGTTCCAATGCACATTGCGTCCACTAGACCACGATTTGTTCTTCACAAATGAATATCCATCCATTATAAGTCTCGTGCTCCCGCGTTTGGTGGGCACTATCACCGCTGCCGTTTCCTCGTCATCCTCTGAAATAATAATATCATTTACTGTGACGGTTACGCCCGTTATTTTACGTTTCAACACCTACTGTCCATGTAAAGCGTCTCTCATTACTTTTGGTTTTCTTCGCTGGTTTGCGGCTTCGGCGATGTGGTCGAGAGTGGCACATTCCCTAGTAGTACAAGCCTTGAAGCCGACGGGAAGAGCAACTGAGGAAACCCTTCGTACGAAACGGCGGAATATCAATTCGGTACCCTACCATTCCGCAGGTTGACACAGATTTGTTCAAACAAAAATAGTTAATGTGAAATCTTGATGTAGTTTCCCAGTGCAGTCTAAAGTTACCTAACAATAACAGTTACTACGAATACCTTGGTATGTTGAATCAATACAAAACTTCTTATTAAAGAATACTTTACGTGTTTAGATTATGAAATTGGGAATTATCATCATACGGGAATAAATGAAAATGTTGAAATAAATAACTTTATTTTACGTTATAGCATTATTCACGTTGTTATATTATTGAGAAAAGTATTGCGGTCACCTAGCGAAAAATTCAATAGGCAATAGGAATGTAGGCGTATGGGCAATTCCCACATTTAATTTAGATCAGGAACTACAATATGAAACATTGAATAGAATGTCATTTATTTGACTGACATCACACAACATGATACAAACAAGTAAACCACAGATAACATTCATTAAAAAACTACCAATTACAACGTTTAATCACGATTTTTTACACAATGTCCTTGCGTTTCGCTTACATTAAACCTGATGGCATACGAAAAACAACATTGAACCTCTCTAGCAGTGGTTATGTTTCCCCACAGTGTTGACGACAGTGCCCTCTATAGTGACAATGGCGGCGGTGCATCGCAAGCTACGTTTCTTGACGCACGACCACCGCGTCTTGGCTCCTTTCTCTCGCTCCTTGTTGAACCGCCGCCGACCTACTATAATGACCGGCTGTCCACGGATAGACACTCCGAAGTGTGGCTCTCCTGTCGAGCAAACACCAACTTGTCATTGTCTCTAAAATACTCTAAGTCCTACAAAAACGTTATAAAAATAGATTGAAGGATGGATGAAGCTGAACGGGTGACAATAGACATATTAGTCTTTTTGCCGTCGTAATTTGCAAGATATCTTGTTCTAAGTTTTTTGAAAAGAATTCCGGCGAATGACAATAAACTAAAACCTGCTGATTAAAATATACATTAAATTTAATAGAAAAGTTACTATCGTCACTATCAGATCCACGAAATTTAAGTCCTACTGCATTTTGCGATACGTTAAATTCAGAGGCTTCTTTCCGATACATGGGTCAACAAAATGGCTCCAGTTTCAGTATATCAGTAATGTATTTTGTAAGTCTTGCATACGACAAAAGTGTAAAAAATATAAGAATAATCATTTTAAGAAGCTTAAATTTTTCTGCTAACGAACAAGTAAACAGCTAAAACTCTTGAACATATCGCTTGTAAGACGAGGCCTCGAAATGAGAGACGACATAAACATGTTTTCAATATTTACTGTGTATAAAAAATTAAAATAATTAACTAAATCACATTTCTTTTTACTTTTTTAAAACTCAGCCAAAATGACTCGTGGTGTCTAAGTACGTCACAATGCATCAATGAGAATTTGAATAACTAATATCATTTAGATATGCGAATGAATATTGTTGGTTTTGATAATAATGCCATTGAATGTGGTGACAGTTGCCTTGCAGCCTCGCCTGGACTTCACGCAGACCCAATACCCTCGGGCGCTGCTCCGGCTGCCGTGGTACCGGTTGAACCTGTGCTTGCCGAGTTGGATCACTGGCATGCCCCAGCGAGATGTTGTAAATACTGGCTCTGGAATAGATTAAACAACTTATTCATCATCAGTTTTGAGTCCACAATTGAACGTTAGCAACAGACTGACTTTCGTAATTATAATATTTTTGAAATTGTGGAAGTGAAGTTGAAATTGGAATCTCCTAAATAAAGTACTCTGTGTTGCCCTACTTTTAAAGCAGCAATATTTTAGCTATGTAGAAATTATTCTGCGCGTCTTGTCAGTTTCGGTCCCTTTTCACAGATGAATATGTGTTACAAAACTTAAGCGCATGTAATTTCTACAACAAAAATCATTTCAATCTCAGAATATTAAAAATGAAAGACAAAATCACGAGTGAAAGCTAGTAAATAGTTAAAAAGATACTTAATTAGAAAAAAAGGCTAACCTCAAAATAAAACCAAAATATCAAGAGCAAGCGAAGCAAATCATTTAAACAACAACAAAATTTCAACCACATGCGTGTACAATAACTTAGTTACATTTAATTATGTGAATGAACATTGCTACATTTAACGATAATGTCACCTATCGTGGTGATGGAAGCTTTACACCCTCTAGAGGTCTTCACGCAGACCCATAATCCTTTGTCTGCACCGATGGTTCGGTGGTATCTGTTAAATCGGTGGGAGCCCAGCTGGATCACAGGCTTGCCGTAGCGCGAAGTCGTGTAGATTGGCACTAGACGAAAGCAATGAACTTTAATATTTCTAAAAACAAGTACCTAATAAGTTTTCTAACATTTCAATAACAATCTAACTCCTACAGCGTGGCTCTTCGAATTTGTCACATATAGGTCGCAATGACAAGCAGAACGTACGGAATGATGCACCCCTCGTGGACAATAATAAAAAACACAATTTCATGTAGTAGTGGAAGTTTTTCAACTGACGATGCCGTTCCATTAAATTCAAACATCTACAGTGTTCCTGTTAAATAAAAGAAGACTCATTTTTGGCATGTGAACCCAAATTTAAAATTAAATGAGTGCAGTCTACGACAGATGTGACGACGTATTTGTTAAGTCTGTAAAAAATATTTCCTTCAATATTTTCTTCATTGACTTCCGCTCAATAGATCTTAAAGAAAGCGATAAAAACAAATAACAAGAATTTTTGGTGTAGTAGACTATATTCATGTATTTCATAAACATTTATATTATAAATAATGGTGGCATCCAGATGCTTTGCTTTCTACCGTTTTGTAGTCGTATACGTGCAAACTGTAACATAATGTGATACTCATATCAATGAATAACAAACCCCGTCTATCAATAATCCCACAACAAAAACTTGGATGTACGTATTAGAAATATAAACATAGTGTGCGAAGCTAAAAATAAAACGCATTTCATTAAAAAAATTAACTAGATTGAAGGCGTATCCTAATGATTGTGCTTAGGTTTTAATTTGACGATGACGTTGTTGATGGTAGTGACGGACGCGTGGCAGCCCATCGACACCTTGCTGCAGACCCAGAGCGCTTTGCTGGTCTTACCGTATTGACTGTGTCTGTTGTAACGATAGTTGCTGATGATCATCACCGGCTGCCCGTAACGAGACGTCGTGAAGTACGGCGCTAAAAATGCAACGACGTTGAGAAAATCGGCAAATTGACATTTTATAGACCAGGGATGGCGAACCAATGGCATGCGACACAATATTTTTGGGCACGTCACTGATCACAAAACTTCATTACGCACTACGAAAAAAAGTGTGAAGTGATTGCAATATGTTCCTTTTTTTTGTATTAAATAAAGAGTTTTCAGCTGATGTATTGTTGTTTTGCCAATAATCACAAAGTCAAAATTATGTGACGGCACGTCTATGACCTCATAAAATATTTCTTTAGAAAAATGGCACGTTGATATGTAAAGGTTCGCCATCCCTGTTATTTTATTTTTATTTTATTTATTTTATTGTTTTGGGGTGGCTTACAGCTATCAATACAGAGCATAGATAGAAAAATAAACGACAAAGAGCCATTGATAAGCCTCCACTTTATGTTATAGACTATATTCTCAAGAATATAGATTTAAAATATCATAACAAAATGCAAAATACACCCTGCAATACTATACGTTGAGTTTAGACATTTGTGTGTTTAAAACTGTTTATGCACCTGAAAATTTATTTAATAATTTAAATAATACACTGATAGTTGTTTTAGTATATTTAATAGAGCGTTTTGGTCATTTACACGCTCACAAAATGTTTCAATAACAACCACCGATCAGGACAATCAGTCAAATAGACAAAAAATTATAAAAAATGACGTTGCACCGTTTCTTCTCTCCAAAACGCTTTTACGAAAGGGAAGTTTATGGATCGACGTTACATAAGCATTTTTTTTTCAATTAACTTTGAATAAAATTGACAATGGGTTACACTTCGATTAAAAACGTGCCTAGTCTGGTACAATGAAAAACTACCGATCGAAATCCATTTTAAAAAATTAATCCGTTGGGTCAAGGCGCATACCACGAACGTTGTTTCGTTTTTGTTTCGGATTGCTTTCGGATTTGGTGCAATGTTTATGAATCCGAAATTAGAATTTTAAACAGATTTCGATCGACGGTTTTCATGGTACGAGCCTGGTCTGTTGTTGGTTTTTAATAACTTTGTAAAGTGTATACTACCTTAAACAGTTTTATCGTAAATCACAAATATATAATTTTTTCTTAAAATTAACATTTTTTACTTGTTGCAACTAAGTGGATGCATGGTTCCATCATTAATGCCTTAATATAAAGCAGCAAATTTACAATATAAATTATTTTGAATTTTATAGAAACAACCTGAAGAAACTAGTACGCCTAAATGGAAAGTGTCCAAAGGAAATAAAAAATTTCAAATTGCAACTTTCAGTGGTTGTGAATGTCATTGATTTTAACTATCTCGTCCTTGTAAGTGTTGATGGAGGCGCGGCAGCCCGTGGCCGCCCTCGAGCAGTACCAGTTGCCTCTTGGGGCGACGCTCTTGTTGTTTTTGTTGAAGCGATTCCTGCCCAGGACTAGCACTGGCTTTCCTGTCCGCGACCGCGTCAGCATCGCCCCTACAAAGAAAACACCCATTATACAATTTTATTTCTGTATTTCTACTATCTGTGGACGCGTCCTAAAGTTAGAACAATGCTCCTTCTTTTTGTAAATGAAAAAAATATATTATCAGTGGCCGTGGCCGAAAAAATACTACAGGAAAGTCCGAACTTGTATCATAGTACATAGTCTGGAAATGCTCTAGGTGTGTACAGTACTCGCACGCTACGTTTGCCCCTCTGAAGTTAGCTCTCCGCAATTTCAAACATGTACAGACGGAATTTGTTCGTATTAATTTCGATAATAACTATCCCTAGATGACATCAAACATTAGGACATTTATTTCAACCCGCTAACTTGCCTTGTCTCCCATTTATACGTTAATAATTAATACTTCGCGGTCTTTTGTCGCTAACTTCAGAGGGGCAAACTTAGTTTGCGAGTACTGTACGATGTTTCCCATTTGATTTATCTTGTGTGCGGGGGTAGTGTGTGACAAAAGCTGTAACATGTTTTTTTATCTGTCAAACTTACGTGTCACGTATTCATCGAATATGATTGTATTATTAGGAGAAAACGCACGCGGCAACGAGTCTTTGTGACGTCAGCGCGCCTATATAAGCAAGCTAATGCTCGTTTCCCGATCTCTTCATCACAGAACAACGCCCTAACCCGAGGCCGAGCCCAAGCGCTTAGGCTAGTTTCAAATAACAATTTATCCGTCTGAGCGCCTTCTACGCTCGTCATTGTCCGGGTGATGCTGTTGAGGTGACAGAACAAACAGCATCAAATAGATTCGAGAAAAAAAAGAGCCTGCAACCTGCAATTCTTTCAGACAGCGCTCGTGGCGTTAGGTATAGGTCGTAGCTATATAATTGTGTTCGGCTATGTAGGTAGTGTGGCGTTTTGATTTGCATTTCCTCGAGTTGCGTTTTCCAAAGTAATTGATTTGTATTCGTAATTGAGTCGCTATTTAATTTTATAAAGTTGTTTATGAAGACGGGAATTTTGTTAAATTAAAGATTTCGTGTTTTGAAAGAAATCATTGTTCTAATTTTGATAAAAGATTTTTAAATAAAAACCTAGGTCTGATCCTAAGTGTGAGTCATATGAGTGTATTCGAAAATTCGACGACTTCAATTATGTTTTTATTATTACTACATTTATACATTTAAAACACACACACAATTACATATACATTCGTTCAATAAAGTCACATAGGATAATCTGACTTAACTGGATCCCGCTCCTTCAAAGTATTCTACTAAATTTCTGATGCCATAATATTTTAAAATAGAATAGCTGGCTTTGTGCAGTAATTATCTAAAAATAAGAAATGGAAGCATCAGGAGATATCCTGTTAAAAAGAACGAGTACCAATATTAATCCAAAAAGTAATTCAAATGAATGTTACCATCCACACAATTATTGAAGACATTATCAATTATTTAATGATTGTGAACGTCAGAAACATATATGATTTCGCTACCTAGGGTTTTGACGACGGCGCGACATCCTTTTTTAGTTCTGGTGCAATACCAGAGAGACTTGTCGCCATTGTTGTAGTATCTGTTGAAGCGATTTGAGCCGATCAGAATGACCGGCGTCCCGTGTGCCGTTGTAGAAAATATCGGACCTGCAATGTAAAAACGAATATATATTTAGATCAGGTGCAACACCAAAGAGTTTGTGCTTCGTTCTTGTAATTACTGTTGAAAAAGTACGAAAAGCGGCGCGACCGGTGCGGCTTGTATAAGACTAATGAGACATTTTAAAAGAAACATAATATTTCTTCATTCATAGATAGATGGCACCGCCGCAGTACAATTTATTTGTAAAGTGTCAATTTTTTCGTATGAATTGAAAGCAAGGAATTTATATACTAAATTCCTTTATGCTGTCGTACACCTACCAAAGAGAATATAACTGTTGTGTAAATTAATCTGTGAAAGTTGTTAATGCCCAAACCACCACCCAAACCGAGTACCGATAGGTACGTACCTACACTGGGAATCGGACCCCGGACCTCCGGATTGATAGTCTAACATTTAGCCAAATAAATAAATGGGGTTGATAAGATTTGGCCAGTAGTTTGATAGATAATGGGACGATAATGGGATAATGGGGATAATGAAGACGACTACTCAGACCCTTTTCCAGTGACGAGCGGAGTAAAACAAGGTTGTGTACTGGCACCCACCCTGTTCGCGCTATATTTTGCTGTAGTGATGCAAGATGCGACTAAATGCTGTACTGGACAGATAGAAATAAATTCAAGGACGGATAGAAGCGTTTTTGACCTTTCACGCTTCAAAGCAAAACGACAAGTCACAGAATCTTCGGTCATAGATATCCTCTACGCTGACGACGTTTGCCTCATGGCTGACTCAGTGGCATCACTTCAGGCTTATATGGACCACCTACACGCGTCTTGCTGTAAATTTGGCTTAGTGATAAGTGTAACTAAAACACAGGTTCTAAAACAGCCACCCAGAAGTTGTCATGCAGACGACTCGAATGTAAAACTGGGCAATAGGAACCTAGAAGTAGTGTCTCACTTTCGGTATTTAGGAAGCCAAATTAGATGTGACAACAGTCTCGCGTCGGAAATACCTGCCCGCATAGCTAACGCCGCTGCAGCTTTTGGTAAATTGAATGGGCGTGTTTGGAAGTCGCACGATCTCAAGCTGCAGACTAAAATTCAAGTCTACAGGGCGATAGTTTTGCCCACGCTTCTTTACGCTGCAGAGACATGGTGTTGCTATAAAGCAGATATTAAGAAACTGGACACCTTCCACCTACGCTGCCTGCGTTCCATCTTGCATATCAAATGGCAAGATCGTGTTCCAAACACCGAAGTTCTTCGTCGTGTCAAAATGCCAGGAATCGAGGCACTTATAATAAAACATCAGCTGCGATGGAGTGGCCACGTTTTCCGCATGCCTGATAGTAGACTACCAAAAGCCATCTTCTACTCGAAACTTTCATGTGGAAAACGGAAACAAGGTGGGCAATACCTGCGATATAAAGACGTCCTCAAACGCCACCTTAACGCTTGCTGTATACCGACCGACAGTTGGGAGAAGCTCGCATCCCAGAGGACGGAATGGCGCTCTACTGTGCAGAAAAGGGTTGACCAATACGAGCAGATGCGATTGCAAGACCTGGATGTGAAGCGCCAAACAAGGAAAACCCGGCCTAAGCTCTCCTACACGTACACGTACAACTCGGCTGGACAGCTACACTGCGCTCCGTGTGGGCGCGTCTTTAAATCCAAGTTTGGGTTCGCGAGCCACGTCAGAGCGCACCACAACCTGGACATGGATAATTGAGGGAGTCGCCGTCGCCGGACACGGCGAGGAGGACTATATATAGATAATGGGATCATATATTCAATTAAACACGGAATGTTTGGTACACTGGCAATTATTTTACAGAGTTTAAAGAAAAAGAAGTGCCACATTCTTTTATTTGTATATGTATAACTTTCACACTGGATCTGAAAGCACGAGCAATATCGGACAGTAGCAGAAGTTGTTGAATTTTTGGACACTTTTTCGACAGCGTCAGTGTCTTTGCCGCCGTGTAAAAAGGCAAATTATGAGCTTTAAATAAAAGAATCGGCTGCGCCCAAAACGGAACAATTGACAACACGCGGAAAACATGCGGAAAACTCACTGTCGCAACTGTTACCTAACTATATAGTACCTAATCTGTGTTCGTATTACCAAATGTTCTCTTTGCCATATGCTCAGTTTAAATCAATGGTTTTATGACAGATTAATATCTACCTCGTCCACGCCATCTATTGACACCTTTGAGTACTCAACAGACGGCAGAATCCGAAAAATATATCACTGTCATCACGTAGACTACGACTAAAAAAGGATTTTTCATTATGCGGATTTCAATACGATTAACAATAAAATAACGCAATCAGCTAAGTTAAACAATGAAGATTTAATTTTTTTATTATTGAAGGTAGACCAACACTTGACCTCAATCTCACCTGATGGTAAGTGACGATGAGGTAATTTTACAATTGTTATGATATAAAAGTTATTATAGCGTCAGACACAGGCTAACTCGGCCTTGTTTAGATGATAATGATCATACGAATTAAATAAACATTAAAATTACAAGCAAGGCTGAACACAGATTTAAGTACAATCATAGAATGGATAAGAGTAAAATAAACATCCTAACCAACTACATTGAAGACAAAAACAAAGGGATATGTACACTTAATGATTGTGAACATCAGAAATGTAAACCATATGATTATTTACAGTTTTGATGGTTGCCCGACATCGCGTGCGGCTCGCTTTGGAGCAGTACCACAGACCCTTCACTCCCTTATCGTATTTTCTATAGAAACGATTTAATCCGAAGATCAGAACTGGATTCCCCCTGGGCGAGGTACCAAATATCGGAACTGAAACCCAATATTTTGACTCTTTAACTACATTCTTTTCATCTTTAAACTATACCAGCTTTTTCCTGTGGCTTCGTTTGAATGCACTTTAGAAATTATATCAGGGGAACACTTTTCCGGGATAATGGAATGGACATATGCAAACTTGTATCCTGCTTCTCGAAAATCTGCGCCAGTTATATATAGATACGTTTAGCCACTTAGTCGTTAAAAATTGTATTTATGCTTATATTATTAATGCACTGTTCCTACTAATTATTGAAAATGCTATTGAAATTTTTCCTTTTTATTGATACACATTTCCAAATAGTAGATTTACAACTAAAATATTTTAAATAGGTAGTCTGTCGTATTTTAAAGTTACAACATTACAATTTTAAAAGATGCTCCTTTCAACACATTTTGCCGTAAAAACCATAGTTTATAGTAAAATTTCTTTTATAATTGCTAAATTGTCCAGACGTGGTATTTTCATCAACATCAAAGGTGAACGAAAATTGTTTATCATAAACATAAAGCCTAACTCCTTATCTTACTAACTGATGATTATGTCCGTCGTTAACTTTGATGATGATGTCATCAATGGTGGTGATGAAGGCGCGGCACCCGGCGGAGCTCTTGCTGCAGAACCACAGACCTTTGGGACCCTTGCACCTGTTGTTTTTGTTGTAGCGACAGGTTCCCAGTATTATGACGGGCTTTCCAAAACGAGACGTAGTGAGAATGGGAACTGAAAGTATATTTGTGGTCAGCACATGTATTTTAGTAATACCTATTATGTTCTCTTTAAAGGAGCTTTAAGCTACCCCAGTTATCCAAAATGCTTTGATAGCTCAATTAAATATTCCAACGCCTATCTTCACGTAAAATTCTCACGGGGACGCAGAGACTTCTAAAATAAAGTAAAAAGAATCCGTAATTACATCAACAAAATAAGTATTCACACAAAAATAAGCTTAAACTATGTAAATTTATTTATTCGGGTGTTCGGACACTTTATACTAAAGCGTTCAAATGACAATTTAAAACTACATGACGATAAAATGAAGTACCGTCACAGACCTACCGATTCTGTTCTGATCTAGGTAGATCTAGATAAAATCTAGTAGATCAGCAATTTACCTTTTACTCTCGCTGTGTTAGTAGTGCACCACTGCACGCGTACAACGGGGATGCTGACCAGGCGTACTTGAAGCTTTGGGTCGATATGTGTGTGGCAATCGGTACATTTTTGTGCATTCAAGCCTTCCGGTTTCAATCCTGTTCAGTTCTGATCTAGGTATATCAGAACGGAATCGGTAGGTGTGGGACAACGGTAAATCGCATCAATGGTTGTGGTCGTGCCTCTCACGGATGATGACGTCTTCGATTGTGGTAAGGCTCGCGCGACACCCGGCGGAAACTTTGGAACACACCCAGAGTATCTTAGGGCCCGAGCTACGACTGTTCTTCGTGAAACGGTATTCTCCTATGGAAATGGCTGGCATACCTCGACGAGTTGTCGTATAGGTCGCTTCTGGGACTTCTACGATTATCTCTTCTGGAACAATAGAGCATACGGATCATATTACAACGTGTACAGAACACGTAATGGCATATTGAATAGAGTCCGTCACCGTTACGTTACCCCAGTAAATACATTTCCATTTTTGTTTTCGGAATGCTAATATTTCATAATTAAAATAGCTGCAAGAAAATAGCATTTCCATCCCTTTTTTTTAATTATGTTGCGTTTTACCACAGTTTGAAACAAAGTCAAATTTTAATATGAACTTCCTTCAATGTAAAAATAGGTTAAAAATAAAAGCTTTTAAAAAACAAGGTAACCACTTTAAATACAGTCGAGATTATATTTAAAAAATAAAATGCTGGAACTGAAGACATGTCTGCATGAGGTTAGATGTATTTACAATGAACTGTCAAAAACTCCTTTTCAACTTAAAAAATATATATAAATAGCGCTATTTAATACCTACTATTTCAGTGTGAGACCTAACTTCAATTCAGCGACTAACAATGCATTTTTTTGTCAAAAATATGTTTAATGTCCGCATGATATAGTGAAAACAGACATAATTCTTCAAAATGTACGTTTTATGAATAATGCAATTATAGGAGAAGATATTATTCAATGTCCTGGCATATGTATGTCATCCCTCGGGTGTCATAAATCGTAAAAGGCGACTAAAGGAAAAATATTCAGGAGATGGGCAGCAGCATCTATGCAACAACATCTTACTGCGATTACCAATCCGCTTGTCAAGTGGTCATGGAAATCCCGTCATGGGAAGTCAGACGTAGCGTTCTATGTACACTCGAGTACAAAACTATGTATCCACTTTTAAACCATGTCACATTCACTCTTGCTTGTTCCTATGTAGTGTGTTGAAGGAAATGTCAATTAAAGGTGAATGTGACATGGTTCAAAAGTGGATACATATTTTTGTACTCGAGTGTACAACAGAGGACATAATAATATTATTATTGTTGTTGAAGCGGTTGATGGTTGTGCTCATGTTTGACCGCTACGACTGTGTCGCCGACCACAACGACGGCAGCACGACATCGTCTGTTGCTGTGGCTGCAGTACCACGAGGCCTTGAGACCTTTACAGCGGCTATTCTTGTAGTACCGGTGCCCGCCCAGCAGGAGCACCGGACGACCCGTAGTTGTCGTAATGAACGAATATTCTGGAAATAATCCACGTGAGATAATGCAGCTACATAAGTTTTAGACTCACTGTATCACTTTATAAAATAGATTATCCACAAACATATTTCACAAATACTACTACTGCCAGTACTACTTTTTAGGGTTCCGCACCCGAAGGGTAACCAACGGACCCTATCATTTGTGTTTTTCTTCGTCAATAAACTAAAGGGGACTCCCCCACTAGAAACTTTTTTGTTTTCTTCTGGATCTTAAGTTAAATATTGTATCGCACGGAACATTTTCTATACGAATCAAAATCGCACTTTACCCATTTTTCAAATGGCGTGGCGTCTGAAGAATAGAAAGTAAATAATATAGTACAATTTAATTATGTACTAATTATCACTTTATTTTTTACAGTTGTGAATACATCAATCAGAAAAAAATTTACGAGTGTAAACAATGCCCACATCAATGGTTGTGCTGACTCTTCATGGTAACAATTTGACCGTCGTAGGTGATGATGGACGCCCTACAGCCGGACCACCATCTGACACAAGGCCAGAGCACCTTCCTGCCTTTATAGTACCCGTGCTTGTTGTAGCGGTGACCCTTCAGCTGAAGCACGGTACCACCGCGTTGTGATGGAGTCAATATTGCTTCTGAAAAATATAGTTCATCATCACTCCTACCACATTTTATTCCAAGTTATATATATACAATAGCCTTGTAATGAATGCGCTATAGCACACTTACACTGTCTCGGGTGTCACTGTGCGAGTGTGGTTGTTTAGTTGTACTGAAACCGTGAGCATTGCCGAGCCAGTGAAGTGATACTTAAATGTTAACGAACTACAAATCTCATAAGCCAGCGTTTGTTGGCGTCGATTGAATATTTAACAAGATCTTATAGTTGATCATCGCCTGCACACCTACTGCACACGAAGAAACCAACATAACAATATATGCAGGAATAAGACTACAGCTCTAACATAAATATTTATTTCGGTGAATATACCTACGTACATCTGTATCAACAACTTCTATATGTACTGTTCGTTTCTCATGGCTACACGCTTGGATTTACAATTCGGATGTCCTGGGTTCAATTCCCAGGTAACCTGTCAGTACTTGGTTTGGTTGGCGGAAGGGCATTTTTATGTCCATCTGGCCAGCTACCATCATGTTACCGATGTCTGCCGCCAAACAAGTATGAAAGGTAGCAGAGACAGCTCTTCATATGCTTGAGGCTTCTGGATGCGCACGCTACCATCCATCGACCTTGTCTCACGTTTCATCAGGTCATGCGCAAACATTTTTTTTTAAATTATTTACGCAACGCTAGTGATTATGTTTGTTCTTGACCCTGACCACCATCTGGTCGGCAGTGAAGACGGAGGCTCGACACCCGTGCCGCGTCCACCGCTCGCACAGCCACTGCACTTCAGACGTGTTGTACTTGCTGCAGCGCTGCCGGTGGTACCGGTGCCTGCCCACGTTCAGCACTGGGTTGCCGCGCGCAGACAGCGTGTACCATGCTCGACCTGAAACTAAAAAACATATCACTAGTTGGAAATAGTAAATCAAACAACAAACCAAAACTCAAAAACGTCGCTAAATGATAAAATGTAAAGAATTACGTGAAATGCTCCACATTTCATTCATGGAAATGTTCCGCTGGATAATGATTAATATGATTTCCGTTTATCATAAAAACGTTAATTAATTATTTTGAAAATAGTGATAAAACAATCTCGCCAGTCTTGGGCAATATTTTGACAACTAAGCAATCGGGCGTATATATTTTTCACGATTGTCAAAATGCGGCTTGAATTTCTTAACTGCGGCTTGAGCAGAGTACATACAAAACACAAATAAAAGTTGCGAGTCACAAATAACCAGAAGTATAAGACATGACGAATTTATTATGAGTTTAATAACTTCCTTCGTGAACTGTTCATAGACTAGTATGTACACTGTACATACTGTACAATGTACAGTACATTGTACAGTATGTAATTCGTATATCAACCTATAGATTTCTTGTGTTTCATTTACGAGTGATTGTGTACATCTGTGACTCTAATCACTTCCTCACTCCAGGTCATGATGGACCCTCGGCAGCCATTACTCCATTTGGTACAAACCCAGAGACACTTCTCCTGACCAGACTTGTAACTGCTGTGTCTATAATATCGATGGATCCCTTTCTTCAGCATGGGGTTACCCTGTCGACTTCGTATGCATACTACTGCTGGAAAAGGAAAGCAATTGTACTGTTTAACAAATACAACGCTAGTATTGGTAGTTCTACTCCG
This sequence comes from Carcina quercana, assembly GCA_910589575.2. Taxonomy (NCBI): domain Eukaryota; kingdom Metazoa; phylum Arthropoda; class Insecta; order Lepidoptera; family Depressariidae; genus Carcina; species Carcina quercana. The sequence goes on from OU342436.1 coordinate 3,683,498, forward strand.
TCTAGTTAGATACCTACAGATCAGATATATATACAATCAAAACAACAACAGTATTATGACACCATGAATAAATAAAACATATTTAATTGAAAAATATAGTATTCGTTTTATTATTGTTCTTTATTTTAAAAAATACATTTTAATCTTTGGTATATATTACAGTGATTTGAATTCAATTGAATCCATTTATAGCAGTGTATGATGTGATATTAAATATTGCACGATTTCTTTTCTGTTTCGTTACATTTCTTTCTGCCATTTAGCCTTCTTTAAAATTATAATTTTAAGTGATAAAATGCAAATATTTCAATAATTTATATAAAATTATTGAGCATTATGAATAATTTGAAAATAATAGAAATTTTTTGACTTAATTAATTTATTTACTCCAAAAATGTATACCTATGGATTTTAAGCGGCTTACATACTCTTTGTTGTTACCCAAAAAAACTATATTACCCGGCTAAATTGAGGATGTTTACACGCATACAACTTGCAGCAAGTTACGTCTTTCACTTTGTAGGGATAATTCTATTACGATTTATAATTTACGATTAATTTTGAAATATTAATTGAAAATTAATGACAAACTTAATACGCATGCGCTCTCTAAGTTCGAGTGCAAGACAGTGCACTCGAACTTATTATCAAGACCTCTAGAGATGACCTCCTTATCAAGCCTGACCTCTGAAGACTCTGAAACGCTCCTGAACATCATCTAATGGGAATATTCCCATGTTTAAGATATATTTGGTCCCTTCACTATCACACCTGATTGTGGACTCCGAGTCTTCTAGACAACACTTACCCACAAACACACGTCCAATTGTATCACGTAATTCTTCCCTTACCATAGTCCTAAGTTTTAATATATTCTCTCTGTTAAAATGTCTATCTATTGATTGAAGCCTGTAGTGGAGACCTATAACGGGCTCGTTCTATCTTAGGCTGGAGCATTGATTACAAACACGATATTTTAATCTTGAATTATTACTTTATGGTACCACTGTATGTCCGCTATAGACCGCCATTTTGAATTTCATGTGACATAATATTGCCTTTAACCCGCGGATAAACATACCACAACGATAGGTTTAGGAGGTATGAGGGCACAGACAAACATGCATACATACAATTGTTCCTACAATCATAAACCTCCTTTGGCTTCGCTGTAGTTAGATAAAAATGAGACACTACGTCCCATCGTCTAATGCGCAAATGGCTGTAGTTCTAAGGCCACCGTTTTCTTTTCATACAATGATTATGGTTGATGTTAATTGTGATTATGTTTCTGTCAATGGTGGTGCACCTGCTTCGACACCCGTCCCTCCACTTGACGCAGCGCCACACGGACTTGGGGCCCATCTCCTTGTGGATGTTGTAGCGTTGATCTCCGAGGAGAAGCACAGGCCTCCCGAACTTAGTTGTCGCGTACTCCATCACTATCAACGAAAAACACACGTTACAGGAGCTCCATTTATGATTCGCATTACGCGCCGAGAGCGCTCCATTTCTACTGATATTCGTTACTTATGTAACTTGATATTTTTAAATTGTTCTTCTGCAACGAGTGGTCTTGACCACTCTTTGCTGTAGCCGAGCGATAGACGAAAAGTCAACGTCGAACACTGACATTACACTGATTGACATTGACAGTTCCTACAGCTCTATGAACTTTGCGTTCCGTTTTCGTTGCGTGAATTACCGGTTTTATTTTTCTGCGTAAAACGGATAAACATTTCAAGTAATATTGATTACACTTTCATGCTACTTGTAGTCGATCGTGACTTACGTCGTATGCGAGGCTATGTCACACGAGCGAATCAAAAATAGAGCTACAGGCATCTACAGGTCTAACGCATAAATCCGTCGTTTGAGGCTCTCATACCTCAGTTATTCGTTAGACCTACAGCGGTACAACGTGATTATCAATGTCCAATGGGTTGAACCAAGTAAAATTTGTTTAAGACTTTGATATAATAATAAAACGTGTGTTAGAGTTTTCAATAAATACATTTTAAACCAACTATGAATTCCGCAGACGATACAAGATCAAAGCTTGATGTGTTCTACACAGTTTATTTACATTAACTTACAAATAATATTCCTTTACCGAATGCCACAGACAAATACCATTGAAAAAGATGGCCTGTCTTTATCCTAGAACATCCTCCTCTTACAATGAACATGGTTGACGTTAATTTTAACAATTTCCTTATTAATGGTGGTCATGCTGCCTCGGCACCCGTCCCCCCACTTGACGCAGCGCCACACAGACTTGAAGCCACTCTCCTTGTGAATGTTAAACCGATGTCCTCCGAGGAGAAGCACAGGCCTCCCGAACTTTGAGATAGTATACTCCGGCACTGGGAACAAATAACAAATAATGTTTCAACATCAACAGTCTATATATGTCCCCACTGCAAGCGCTTAGGCCTATTCTCCTACAGAGTGTATAGGACATAGGACCACATGAGCCCAATGTGGAATGGTAGACTTCACAAACACCTTTGAATTTTTGCTCAGGAGTGTGCAGGTTTCCTCACGATGTTTTCCTTCACCGAAAAGCCGATTGTAATGATTTTTATCATTCGTACATAAATCGCAAATAACAAATTGGAACTTATTGGTACGAGTTCAAGGAACGACGCTTTACCCAACTGAGCTATCACGGCTTTTAATAATGTTTATTGATTAGTAACTATTGTATTCTTACCAGACTACGGCGAAGACACTGGGTGGGTTTGATTTTACCAAACTTTGTACGTACTAAGTACGGTCATGACCATAAATATCTACGCAAATGGCAAGTTACGCGAGTGTACGGAGCCCCGGCCTGGACTTATACAATTCTAATTTCAAAAGATTATCAGATAAAAGTGATTGAATTACCATTTAATTATAAAAACATTAAAAACACTTAGTACAAAAAGAATGATTTTGTACTCGTACAAACAAAATACATATAAAAATGTAATTTTATTATTTTTTAGAGTAATCCTACTAATATTATAAGTGTGAAAGTTTGGATGTTTGGATGTTTAGATGTTTAGATGTTTGGATGTGTAGTTTGTTACGCTTTCACGGAAAAACTTCTGAATGGATTTGAATGAAACTTTACAATAATATAGCTTATACATCAGAATAACATATAGGCTATAATTTATAAAGACATATTGTGTAAATTGTACAAAATCACACTTATAATATTAGTGGCATTACATGGGCAATTTGGGCATAACAAAAACGCGTTGCCTAGCAACCGACCATAGAATATGTAATTCGTATATACAAACTTTCGCGTTTATAATATTAGTGTGAAGACTATTTGAATGTACTACGTCAGATATTGAAATTTCTTTTGTTTCTTTAAACTATTAGCCTACGTAACAGAATAAACACTATTTTGTACCTTATGCTGGAAATGGAGATAGATGCCTTCTATGCCTATCGAACAAGTAGAATAAATCCCGAAGTACACGCGGACAAAGTTGCGGGCGGAAGCTAGTTATCTATATATCTTGGATTATTGATATACACGTGCAGGCCGGATTTGAAACATCATTTTGTACCATGTCACATGGCATTTTTTGATACGCTCAAAAGTAACAATTATGAATGTGACATAGTTTTTCTATGGCGTCACATAAAAAATAATATACATAAAGTGCTACCGGAAAAAGAGTAAAATATCATATCTTAGTGAGTAAGTACATGTAGAACAAATTTATAGATTTCTTGCAATACATCAACAACAACAAATATGATAATTTTAATTTTTCAGCTAAAACGGGTATTTATATGTCGTAGTCAGTCAGGGTTTTCTTTTTATATATTCTTTTGCAAGAATCTCCATCATCTGTGCAGTATGCTAGGTGGGTATGCGTAGACGTAATTATGACAAGAAATGTCGATCGCAGTCATACTCGTATATGAAGTTCGGTTCAAGATCGGGTTCAAGGACGATTTTGACGTTGTTACACGACGAATGTTAAATTTCGGGATTTTCTTCATTTCTCACATTCGTCTCAGAACACATTAAAAAGTATTTAGAAATTCCATAAAGAATTTACCAAAAAGATCTGAATGTGTTTCATAATTGTATGTCGAATTGTCGATACTGTTGACAGTAACATATTGCTATTAGTTTAGAAGAGTAAACAAGAAAGCATTAACAGATGTCAATTCAAACATAAGATGTACATACTTTAAGAAATTAAAATAAGAGTCAGTATCATCATTCTTAAATAACACAATAATTTATTTATGATACCATGGTTATAAATGAGTTCACATAACTTCAATTATATTTGATAGCTTTGCCACCAAAGAATACAATCCTGAGAATCTTAAATTCTGAACAAATATATAATTTTAATTACAAAGAGTTGCCAATTAATTCCTTACTTGACTAAATTGTTCAATGTCACATAGTATTAATCTCTCACAACGCTCAATTGGTTCGTCCGACCGACAGTGAGAAGCTACAGATTTGACTGATTGTACAGTCACGTGAACAAATGTGAACGGACAATTGTTCCGGGTTTAGTGGATGGAAATTCCACGTAACATCTATAATCTTAATAGTATCTTTAAAGAATTCTCCCTCGAAAAAAGGCGTTGAAAGAAATGTCAATCAAAATTGACATTGGCATTTTCACAACATGATTGGTTGCATTGCATTTATGCACTTGATTGTACCTACATATAGAATTACCGTTAATAAACCTTTACCCAAATATGTTGGCATATCCGAGATTATGTTATACATCAGATTTATACTACAGCGAGATCTTTATTCTACTTGACTACAAAACTTCACTAAATTTTAATATAACGTGAAAAGTTTAGAAATATATTGCGCCTTTAAAATGTTTATATAAACGATAAATTGTAATATTATTCAAATTAAATGTTTATTAAATTTCAGTAATTACTACCAATGATCATAGTTCAATTTTGTTACTATTTCTATCACAAACGCATATGATACAGAACTTACATTAAAAGGATTCAAATACGTTTGTTTGTATATTTTCACGATGTACTTGTAAAGTTTTTTGTAAGATTTGTCAATTTTGCACATATGAAACGTTATTATTTATTATAATTATTATCAAACACGCTGATATTTTAGTGCTTGTACTCCCGCAGTAAGTAGATTTTTATCTTCTTTTTGTTTCTTAATTAAAACTAAAGGCAGATAGCAATGTGAAAAACTTAACTGGAAAGCTCGCGTATCGTGGCGCGTAACACACGACGGGAAGCTTACGCCGCGCGCGAGTAGGAGGCGTTACTATTGTCTCTCCAGATTCATGAATAATTTTATTTAATCAAAAATTAAAACATTGTAATTATTCAAGTTAGACTATACATTTCGATAATACTAATGAGAGGAAATCATTCAATCACGGAAATACAACCACAAAAACTTCAGCCTGTACAGTTAAATGCATTTCAATTTTAAATTACTTGTTTGCACAGTATTTATCTAATCCATACAATTGTTATGATAACAAAATAAAAATTAACATCAAAAAACTACTTTCTACAAATACATGACACAAACTGATTTTGCGCTCGAGAAGCTACGATGCCGAAGCGCTATCTAAATGTCAATTCATTATAGTATAGTTAAAACATCATACTTGATATCGTGACGAAATACTGTCTTAGACAGTATTGAAACTATTGCTAAATGTAAAAAAAACGTCACTAAAGAAATACATATATCACAGTTTGCCAGGTGTGATTATTCCTTTATCAGATGTGATTATTAAATACCAATTACAGATTCAGTGTATTCCCATTTTTGTCCCCCTGAAGTTATTCCGTGATGGATATACGGTAATTACATTCCCAGAGGTTGAGTCAGAACATTTTAAAATCTAAATCAAATTTTAGAAGTTATATATGAGTAACTGTAAACCTCCGAAAACGATATTCCCAGAAGACCAATCCCTAGAAAACTTAATGGAACTATGTATTCACGTAAGATTCTTATCTCCTAAAATATTGTTTTTTAAGAATCCAGAACGCCGCACTAGTAGATGATGACAACAATCGTATCACCAGAGTTTTAAATTTTAATTTTTTAAACTGATTGCAAAGATGATGCTGCACAGATTTTGATACTCGTGTCCGTGGCTTGTCTGCGAGGTCTGCCTCTGGGCCTTTTGACTAAGTTTAAAACTTTCGGATACTTCCTGGGCCTCCCTCTCTGCCGCTTCGTGACTATTGGAACAAGGAACTCGGGGTCGTGGTTGTGATTGTTCAGTATTTCTATAATGGTGTTGTTGGACGTGACGAGGTACCCCCTGCATTCGTTGAGTTCTGCTCTGACGCACAGCCATCTCTTGTACTGACCCTGGACCATTCTGGTAAACTCGTACTGATATCCTCCGTAACATATCATTGCCTTCCCTTCAGGAGACACCTGCCACGTTGGACCTGAAATTTCGAACAAGTTGAATAGCTGTTCAAAAACCCTGTTGTAATAACCGCAATCCATCCATAATTTCATTAGTTTTATTCGTTGTTCGTTGTTTCATTAGGTTTGCGCATAATTAATAGATAGTAAGTAAAGTTGTTTCGTTAATTTTTAGATGCTTTAGTGCTACGGTATTTTTAAATTTTCTTATGTGGTTACGAAGTTTCTTAAAAATTATAGTACTTGCCGTACCATAATCTGTATTAACAATATATTTACTGCGAATACCAATCCGCGTGACAAGCGTGCAGATATTCGTAATGGCAAATCGTCTTATCAATGGTCAAATTATGGCTAATTGCGGAAACCACCCAAAACACACACACACAAACAACAATCTTAAAGAACTCCCATTCGTCGTAGCGATTGATAAGGTACGTGTTTATCAGTGCACTTGAGCAACTGATGCCAACGATAAATATCATTCTGTCTGAAGGGCGTGGTGTCACATCGCTACTGACGGAGGATAGCGACCAACACCACCAGAGCTGCACCAACGTAACATAGTAAATAAATGTGAAACATATTATTGTATTGTGTAATAATTTATTTTAACTTTAATAAAATAAGCAACCGGTTACTACTTACGTTTTTCTTATAGGCATTCGAAATTAAACAAGTAAAGGTCTAATTAAAATTTTTATAAAAGGTAAATTTGAAATTGAAAACTATACCAGAACCACTGATTAGCTATCGGGTAAATATAACATCATCAAACAAAGCATAAGACCACCCCTATTTAAGTATCGTTCTAATAAAAAACGCATTGAAATTTATGTACCTTCATACAAAATAACCTAAGGATAACCAAATTGATGGCCCCACGGCAAATTAAACGGCTAAGAGATTTGTAAAGCGAACAAAAAAGGCACATATTCATTAAATGTCGTAACTAGATCGTGTCTAGACAATGGCATTCAAGCAATGAGATCAAAGTACATAGACGCTAGTAGGAAAATCCTCCGAAGATTGTTTGTACATACTTATGTTATGTACATCTTCAAGTGCATTTCCCCCGAATTCGTCTGCTTCAACTTTACTAATTATCTCACGGGAACCACTTAATGGACTGGGATAAAAATCATCCCAAAACCTCCTTCATACCATAGACTTTAGACTTCTCGCACACAAAAGTTCACCACGATAGCTATAATTAAGCATCAAGTAGTAACAAAAAATTATTACATTTGTGAATTTACATTATTTGAAATGAGAATTTACATTTGAGACTTTAAAAACCATTTTCTTTCTATATTAGAGTAAGCAGCATTAATGATTGTGTAAGTTTAAACTCCTGATGATTTCATCGTTTATGGTGACCACTGATGCTCGGCACCCGGCCGACCACCTGATGCAACGCCAGCGCAGCTGCACTGCGTTCGATAAATATTTTTGAAGGCTGAAACGGTACACGCCCATTTGTATCTGCTTGTTTCCTTTACGTGACATCACGAATGAAGGATTGTTCGGCGGTCCTAGAGGCAGAAAATGTGATATTTAATCATTTATCAGCTTTGGACATTGCCGACATTAGGGTTCAGAATAGAGCCAGAGGCAGCATCTACAAGTGTACTTACCGAGGAATAAAATAATTATTTTTAAAAATCGTTCAATTACGAGTAATGAGAAAATTATAAAGTCCAGCTAATTAATTTGCCATAGACTTCGTGTTTATATACAGACTATATTTTGTAAAGTATTTTCACTGGATTTGATGGTGACAGAAAAAGAAAATATTGTATAAAAATATTTATAAACAAATTTGGTTTTTCCAGAATTTAAATAGAAGAATCCAAAACAAGTGTTTGGTTATTTATATGTATTTATTTGCGAATATTACGTAATTGCTTTTCATATTATATTCATTTAATTCACTAAAACTAATGGTAAAAATAGCATGATTTTACCAATATTTGTATTTGTTTTCTATACGTATTATATAATAAATAGTCATTGAGTTTATATTTTCTAAAAGGGTATATTTATTGACCTCAGAAAAGACTAGAAAAGAAAATTTTACTTTGAATAAACGCTTTAAGTTTTGACTTTAATTGCCTGCAAAGTTTTTAAAAAATGGAAGTGGATGAAATTTTAATAATCGACGTTCATACTCATACGAATAATTTTCTCAAATGGAACTTCTGTTGAGATAAAGACCATTCAAGATTAAAAACAATCATTAAAGTACAAATACATACAAAACGGCTCCATTTTTGCCATCTAATCCTTGGGGGACAATTGCGAAAATCACGTCTTAGCATTAGTATTGCAAAAGAAACCTAAGAGTATGTCTAAATGTTATATATCTGTAGATTTTATTAGGTACATCGTTTTATATCTTCAACATGTTTGTATTTGATATCAATTTCACATTATGTAACTGATAAACACGTATTTGTAAAGAATATACGGATGAATCCTCGTCAATATTATTAAAGGTCAACAAAAATACACACACACGTGTAACTAACAATGTGCGCTGTATATATTTTATTACCGGTATTTTTCCTATTTGGGAGGATATAGTCTCGCACCAGTTAGTAATTAGTCAAGTGCTTCGTTCTATAGGTGCAATTTGTAGTCATGTTGTCAAACCGTAATAAATAAATATTGAAGGCCGAGTGTCTGATGTTTGGTGTACTTTTGTTTAGGTACACATACAGGTGTATAACAAACAAAGTGTCTTACGTAGCTTCTTCAGGTGTACATCGTAGTCGCGAAGTTCACCATTGCGAAGTACGTTGTTGCGAAACTTCTTTACTGCGATGTACGTTACTGCGAAAGTTTATCATCGCTAAGTAAGTTGTCGCGAAAGTTATATAGATAGATATTTTTATGTGACTTAAATATTTACTTACATAGTAATTAAGTTTTGCTAATGTATATGAATATAAATATCTAAAATAAAATATTTATAATAAATATGTTCTTTCTAACCAGCGCTCGCTCAATGTCTGTGAATAATATGTCAGCCATTTCATAGGATCATGCCTCTTCATTAGTATCATTTGCTTTTGGGACGATCCTATTGTAAAGCCTGTCCCACATGCCACTCCACTACTATCTAATGCATCTGATGGTTATTTCTGCTGGACACGATGACATCGTTCACGGTGTAGATGGCAGCGCGACACCCTCCGGACCACTTGGTGCAGCGCCAACGTTTTTTCGGTCTGTCGCTCTTGTCATATACCCCGAAACGGTAGCACCCGAATTGGATCAATCTATTTCCCCGGGACGAAGTCACGAACCGAGCCCTTTCTGAAAATAAGAAAACATTTATAACAACTCTTTTTAATACACACAGCATACATTTTGAATTCTTCCCGGCTTATGGTAAGTGTAAAGCCTTAAGTTACATTTGCTTCTGGGAACTCAATTTGCAGTATTTATATTTGGCGGTTGATTTGGATAACATGGTAGCAGGTGTAAATATAAAAATGGCCGTCTACCAAATCGTGTACCAGATATGACCTCTGGACAGTCGTATCAACGATCTAAAAGTTACTACAGCATTGAGTCTGGTCTCGAAGTGACAAGAATTAAACAAACCTGTTTGTAATAATTGTTAAAAACGGCTAACTCACGTGAACTTGGTATAGGTACCGAATAGTTTCGACCCTATCCCAGGGCCATCTTCAGGGTGAGAGGGACTAACTAGTTCGCGGTCATGTCCCGTCTCCCACTGCACTTACCACACGCACTTACCCTGAACGTCCCCGATAGGTCCGAATTCACGCGAGATTATTATATAATGGCTCACGACAGTTTTAATAATTTAAAAACAAATTTGCGTGAAAACTATATTTATTTTTACCAAACTTTATGCTAGATAATTTACTAGTAAGATAAATCAACGTCCTAAAATACTAATATAATAATATAATCTATATGTGTTAATAGAACTTAAATTAACTTACACATTTAGTTTATTGAAGGCTATCTCATGTGTAAAGGAATTAGGGGTTGTTGGATAAATTATGGAACTGATGTTGTTGTTTTTTATGTAAGAAAAGGATGTCCTTGTCCAATTGGCATGACTATTCACGGCGACCTTGACAGATCTATTGCAATCCTTATGTAGCCAATAGCCCATCCCCTAGCCCCACTCTGATCAACTGTTATGCGTAATTTCTTAAATGTCTACACATGAAATTAAATGCATAAGCCGCTAAAATGGGTAGAATAAATGCTATCAAAAACTATGACTTACATTTTAAAAGATAAAGTTAAATGAATGAAAAATATTTTAAAGTCATAAAATAGAATTCCATCTAATAAATTTTTCGTTCTAATGTAAATGTCGAGATGAAAGAATATTTACGTTTATTAATATCACTACAATAGAATATAATGTATTTTAAATATCTATAAAAACACTATCAACATTTGCCGATCGAATGAATTAAACTTTATAAAAGATAAAACTAATTAAAAATGTTAAAAAATTAGGACCTAATTAGTTATATGTTAGCCTATATATTAAGAAAGTGCATCTAATATAATCTGATATATTAATGAAGTGGTATATATGATCCGATCCGTTCCGCACACGGATCGTTTCAATGCGTGTGCACGTTCTTGCATAGCACGATGACGTCCCGCACGGTTGTGACGGAGGCCCTGCACCCGGTGTAGGACATGGTGCAGATCCACCGCTTCCTGATGAAGTCTCGCTTGCGGTCCTTGAGGCTGAAGCGGTACCGGCCCAGCTGCAGCATGCACTTGCCGAAGGGGGACATCACGAACTCGGGACGCACTGGGAAATAAAATATATAATATGGTAAATAAATTAGAGAAATTCTCTAGACGCACAATATGAAAGCAACGAATGTCGAACTATTATATATATTTTTAAGATAATACTAGAACTCACAACGTAATATTTACAGTTTAGAATGTTTATTCTACAGTGGTGATAGAAAACAATAGATGTTAATGTCAAATTTATTATTAATCTACATCATGTGGAGACTTATTATTAGTTTATATACATATCCATAAGTTACATTTTTTATTTTCATTATATAAAACTGCTGAGTCTTCCTAAAAATTGTAAAAAATATAAAATATATATTGAAAGTATATAAGTAATAAAAGTAAACAAAAGTAATTTAGACACGTATAACTTTTTCGAAGATGTAGAGAGAAAACACTTATTTGTGACTTAAAACGCTAAGAACAATCTCAAGTTCCCACAAATACAAACAATTGTCGGATTCAAAGTAAACATTTGGAAGGTTATAAAATTAAAAAGCCTTGTTACGTGTTTTTTTTCTTTTACTCACTCCATGTCAGCTGGACTTCCAGCTGGCCAATTATTTTTCAGAAGTACTCTTAAACGCTATCCATTATATAACGAAAATAGATGAGCAAAATGCAAGTAACGCTGTAGTAATTCCAGCTCACATATGACTATGCTCATTCTTATAGTAAACCACGTCTTCATCGACAGTAATAACGAAAGCTCTACAGTTCATTCTCGTCTTTGTGCAGATCCACCTTTTCTTAGTACAAGTATTGTGTCTGTCCTTTAATGTGAAATTGTGTTTTCCGATTTTGAGCATGCTTTTACCACGAGATGAGAGCACGATCACCGCTTTCTCTGCATCACATAATAATTGTATAAAACATTTTAATAACAAATCAGCAAAATGTAATATGTAATTCAATCTTCTTCTCTTCTCTATACTATAATAAATCTGTAGAATCGACGTGTCTGTACATTGAATTTTTTTGCCCAAAACTGATTGAGGGTGACATAAGAAGTGTAACAGAACACAATAGGACCATTTGTAAACATTTTGTCTGTCTGTCTGTCTGTCGGTCTGTCTGTCTGTCTGTTTGTCTGAACCGGCTAATCTCCGAAATTACAAAACCAAATTTGATGCAGTTTTCACAATTAAATTAGGCGTAGGTCAAGGCAACATCTAAGCTTTATTTCATCAAAATCGGTTCACGCAATAATATCTATCTATCTTCTATCTTCTATACTATAATAAATCTGTAGAATCGACGTGTCTGTACATTGAATTTTTTTGCCCAAAACTGATTGAGGGTGACATAAGAAGTGTAACAGAACACAATAGGACCATTTGTAAACATTTTGTCTGTCTGTCTGTCTGTCTGTCGGTCTGTCTGTCTGTCTGTCTGTTTGTCTGAACCGGCTAATCTCCGAAATTACAAAACCAAATTTGATGCAGTTTTCACAATTAAATTAGGCGTAGGTCAAGGCAACATCTAAGCTTTATTTCATCAAAATCGGTTCACGCAATAATAATAATAAATAATAATAATAATATCTCTATACTATAATAAATCTGTAGAATCGACGTGTCTGTACATTGAATTTTTTTGCCCAAAACTGATTGAGGGTGACATAAGAAGTGTAACAGAACACAATAGGACCATTTGTAAACATTTTGTCTGTCTGTCTGTCTGTCGGTCTGTCTGTCTGTCTGTTTGTCTGAACCGGCTAATCTCCGAAATTACAAAACCAAATTTGATGCAGTTTTCACAATTAAATTAGGCGTAGGTCAAGGCAACATCTAAGCTTTATTTCATCAAAATCGGTTCACGCAATAATATCTATCTATCTTCTATCTTCTATCTTCTATCTCTATACTATAATAAATCTGTAGAATCGACGTGTCTGTACATTGAATTTTTTTGCCCAAAACTGATTGAGGGTGACATAAGAAGTGTAACAGAACACAATAGGACCATTTGTAAACATTTTGTCTGTCTGTCTGTCTGTCGGTCTGTCTGTCTGTCTGTTTGTCTGAACCGGCTAATCTCCGAAATTACAAAACCAAATTTGATGCAGTTTTCACAATTAAATTAGGCGTAGGTCAAGGCAACATCTAAGCTTTATTTCATCAAAATCGGTTCACGCAATAATATCTATCTATCTTCTATCTTCTATCTCTATACTATAATAAATCTGTAGAATCGACGTGTCTGTACATTGAATTTTTTTGCCCAAAACTGATTGAGGGTGACATAAGAAGTGTAACAGAACACAATAGGACCATTTGTAAACATTTTGTCTGTCTGTCTGTCTGTCGGTCTGTCTGTCTGTCTGTTTGTCTGAACCGGCTAATCTCCGAAATTACAAAACCAAATTTGATGCAGTTTTCACAATTAAATTAGGCGTAGGTCAAGGCAACATCTAAGCTTTATTTCATCAAAATCGGTTCACGCAATAATATCTATCTATCTTCTATCTTCTATACTATAATAAATCTGTAGAATCGACGTGTCTGTACATTGAATTTTTTTGCCCAAAACTGATTGAGGGTGACATAAGAAGTGTAACAGAACACAATAGGACCATTTGTAAACATTTTGTCTGTCTGTCTGTCTGTCTGTCGGTCTGTCTGTCTGTCTGTCTGTCTGTTTGTCTGAACCGGCTAATCTCCGAAATTACAAAACCAAATTTGATGCAGTTTTCACAATTAAATTAGGCGTAGGTCAAGGCAACATCTAAGCTTTATTTCATCAAAATCGGTTCACGCAATAATAATAATAAATAATAATAATAATAATATCTCTATACTATAATAAATCTGTAGAATCGACGTGTCTGTACATTGAATTTTTTTGCCCAAAACTGATTGAGGGTGACATAAGAAGTGTAACAGAACACAATAGGACCATTTGTAAACATTTTGTCTGTCTGTCTGTCTGTCGGTCTGTCTGTCTGTCTGTTTGTCTGAACCGGCTAATCTCCGAAATTACAAAACCAAATTTGATGCAGTTTTCACAATTAAATTAGGCGTAGGTCAAGGCAACATCTAAGCTTTATTTCATCAAAATCGGTTCACGCAATAATATCTATCTATCTTCTATCTTCTATACTATAATAAATCTGTAGAATCGACGTGTCTGTACATTGAATTTTTTTGCCCAAAACTGATTGAGGGTGACATAAGAAGTGTAACAGAACACAATAGGACCATTTGTAAACATTTTGTCTGTCTGTCTGTCTGTCTGTCGGTCTGTCTGTCTGTCTGTCTGTTTGTCTAAACCGGCTAATCTCCGAAATTACAAAACCAAATTTGATGCAGTTTTCACAATTAAATTAGGCGTAGGTCAAGGCAACATCTAAGCTTTATTTCATCAAAATCGGTTCACGCAATAATAATAATAAATAATAATAATAATAATAATAATAATAAATAATAAATAAATAAATAATAATATAATAATAATAATAAATAATAATAAATACTATAATAAATCTGTAGAATCGACGTGTCTGTACATTGAATTTTTTTGCCCAAAACTGATTGAGGGTGACATACGAAGTGTAACAGAACACAATAGGACCATTTGTAAACATTTTGTCTGTCTGTCTGTCTGTCGGTCTGTCTGTCTGTCTGTTTGTCTGAACCGGCTAATCTCCGAAATTACAAAACCAAATTTGATGCAGTTTTCACAATTAAATTAGGCGTAGGTCAAGGCAACATCTAAGCTTTATTTCATCAAAATCGGTTCACGCAATAAAAAGATATCTTCAAAAAACCTGTAGAATCGACTTACCTGTATATGGAGAATCGACGCGTCTATCTGTACATTGAAAAGGTTTGCCAAAAATTGTTTGAGGGTGATATAGGTAGTATAATAGAATACAAAAACCAATTTAGTGGGTTCTGTCCAGAATTGCTACAATGCCTGACTAATTTCAAATAGCAAATACAAAATAAGGTGCTTCAGTGGTTAATGTTTAAAAGTGTTTTTGAAACATTACCTCAGCGTTAGAAGTGACTGAGAGACGAAACCATGTAGGGTTATGAGATTTTGACAATATGTTCCTTTTATGATAGTTCCGCAAAAAGATTATGTGATGCAAGTTTGTGTTAAAGTTTGCAATTGCCGTGTAACGTGTATCGGGCCATCCCTCCACAACCTGGTTGGCTGCATGAGTCCACTGTTGGACATGTGCCCCTCTCCCCATATAACGCCACATTAAACTTTATATGATTGGATTTGCAACAAGCACCACTGTTGGTAGGCGGATTGGTGATCGCAGTAAGATGTTGTAGTTACATAGCTAGATTCTGCTACCCATCTTCTTAAAAGGCTTATACAACTAAGACCTAACGGAATGTGAGGTAAAATTAGCGATATAAGTTTGTATAAAAAGTTCGCAAATAGTTGTTTTTTGTATGGGTTTGTATTTGACCTTCATCTAACATGATTTTTTTACATTCGTAAGGCTTCCGTTTTATTACAATCTCACCTGATGTTAAGCGACGATGTGGTCTAGGATCGTTCACGGTTGCATAGAAATAGTCTATTCACTCTGGCCTTAAAGTTATCTAGGTTGTATCGCTTGGGAAACACAGCTGGCAGGGAATTCCACTGCTTAGCTGTACGCACGCACGCAAGGCCGTTGGATAGAAATCTTGCTTACCCAGGAGCCTCAAACTAATACAGGCACTGGCTCTGCTACCTTTCATACCGGAACACAACAGTGCTATTAACAATTCTGGTTGGTGGAAGACTTAGGTAACATGGAGGTAATTTTAACGAAAAACTGAACATTTTAATAGACAAAACAAACTGTTATAGACAAAACAATACATTTCAAACAATATTCACATAACAGACTAAATATATTAAAAGTCAGGTGGGCATAGAAAATGCCTTCATCATCATCATCATTACACAGGAAACGTCCACTGCTGGACATAGGCCTCTTTCGTGGTACGCCACATCGACAGGTCTCGAGAAAATGCCTTACCGCCATCCAAACCAAGCACCGATAGGTATTGGGACTTATGGTGGACTATGAACCATACCAGGCGTCAGGTTGCCTGCCTTTCGGTATTTTATAGGATACATTTTGGAGAGTGTGCGCAAGAGCTATTTTTGTTGATTCCACCTTCGCCGTTCAAGTACCGGTCAAACAGAAGAACGGCAGACCTTCACCCGTACACTGTAGATATTCCTACAGCTCGCACCAAGCGTTTCGCTTCCACAATTATCGTGCGTACTGCAAAAATATGGAATACACTACCGGTTTCCGTGTTCCCCGAAAATTACAACTTGGGAATCTTCAAAAGAAGAGTAAATAGGCACCTTAGGCTGTTGATCATGATGATGAGGTATTATATGGTGTACATGAGATGTAATTATTATTTTTTAGGTACACATTGGATTTCAATCTATATAAAATTCAAAGTCCTGACTAACTGACTGACTTATATATCGACGCACAGCCTAAACCACTGGTCCTATAGACATTAAATTTGGAGGCTGTGTTCTTTGTAAAGTGAAAGTATCCGCTAAGAAAGTATTTCTCAAAATTCCACCCATAACAGGGTAAAATAAGGGATGTAAGTTTGTACGAAAGTCCGTCATTTGTGAAGATAAATCCATGAAAATTTGTACGTAGTTTTTCGGTGTAGTGTTTCACAGTTTTTGGATATTTATCCTCAAAAGGGGTGAAAGGGGGATGAAAGTTTGTATGTGCACTCTGTTGTTTTTGTACCCCATAACATAAAAAGTGATACTCAGTCTTATGAATTAAAAGTAAGGATAACGTGTTTTAAATTAAACAGGGCAAAATTAGAAATGCTAAATAAAATTTAAGTTCGTCATTTTTGAAGATAACGCCATGAAAATTGATGTGTTTAGATTAGAAACAAAGAAGTACAAGTGTCACGGATTTCTAATAGGGTGAAAAGGTGGATGAAAGTTAGTATGGGAACTCTGTTGTTTTTGAAGTCAATATCATGAAAATTGATAATCAGCATTATGAACTAAAATTAATAGTGATTTCCAGAGGGTGAAATCATGGATGCAAGTTTCAATTTAATTTCTTCATTTTTGAAGATAATGCAATGAAATTTGGTAAGTGGTTAGATTAGAAACAAAGAAATACGTGTTTCACGAATTTTTAATGGGGATGAAAGGGGGATGAAAGTTTGTATGGGAACTCTTTTGTATTTGAAGTCAATATCATGAAAATTGATACTTAGTAAGTGGCTAGATTTGAAACAAAGAAATACGTGTTCCACCGTGTGAATGATAACTCTGATGTGTTTGTAGTCATCAGCATGAAATATAGCATACTCAGTCTTATGAACTACAGTTAAGGGTGACGTTTTTAGTGTTTTAGAAAAATCAACCTCTAAAGGGTGAAATCAGGGATGCAAATTAAAATTTCAGTTTCTCATTTTTGAAGATAATAACAAGAAAATTGTTAAGTGGTTAGAAAGTGGAAACAGATAAATACGTGTTTCCGCATATTTTTAATGGAGGTGAATAGGGGTTGAAAGTTTGAATGGGAACTCTGTGTTTTCCGAAGTTAGCAGCATGAAATGGGTAGTTAGCCTTACTAATAAAAATTAAGAGTGACGTAGTTTCACACATAATGAAACAATCTAATATATAAAAATGACACGGTTTTTGTGGTCGCACTTCTACGAAACGGCTAGACCAAATTTTGTGTGTGAATCTTGCACCTTCTTACCCCCACCTCTTACCCATATTTTAATATCGATTTTATAATTGTAGTATGAATAATCTCCAAATAATTATTCGTTGCCGGAAAGCGTTACGTCAGTTTCATATTTGTTATGTAGTTGATTTATCCAATGAGATAAATCCTAAAGTCCACGCGGGCGAAGCCGCGGGCAGAAGCTAGTTTATAATAAACCTGCAGGGCTAACATGAAGGCCACGAGAAATCGAGATATAGACATTGTGCATAGCAAAATGGCGTGACAAAATTATCACGTTTCTGTTCTATTCACTATATTTCAATGTCACCTCTGCTGGTTTAAAAAGTAAGAAAGAAACAAGTTATCAGATTTTAATAATATTTAGTAAAAATAAATAAAAACACCGACATATTATCACACAAAAATAATATTATTTTGCAAAGTTATCTTTTCAAATCACTTTTAAAACAGTTTAACCGGTTCTAATCTGTAAACACATTTCAGAGGATGTCAAAATCTTGAATGTTTAAAAATTTTAATAGAACAATCTTCCTATACATCTTGTCCCATTTTAATGGTTGTGGCTGTTAAAACACTTGATGATCTCATCTTGGAAAGTAGTTACTGAAGCACGACATCCCATAGAGGTCCAGCTGGAGCAGTGCCATCGCTTCTTTTTGTTCCCATATGTTTTGTTGACTCCGAAACGATAAGGCCCTATTTCTATCATGCGGGTGCCACGCGCAGATGTAACAAACATTGGTTCAACTAGAAGTAAATGAAAAGTGTTGATACAATAGTTACTTTTTATGCAAGGCTGCAAAGTTGTTGTTTGGCCCGAGTTCTCATTCTGAAACCCGAGTTAGCGAAGGATTGCGAGTGGTTCAAAAGTCCTGAGCGTACCGAAGGTTTCAAGGCATGTGACGCAAAATAACGTTATTTAGAGCAAAACACACAAATTAACAACTCACTACAATTGAACCTCGACATCCAAAGAGACCTCTCTTTTCCTGCTAAAGTTCGAATGCCTTCCGAAAAACCGTCTCAATCCAAACGCCGCTAATGTCACTCTGACGTTTGGCAGTTGACGTCTAACAAACAAATGTAAGCTGCTGTATAAACAACTCTTGAGTTATGAATTTATGAATGTGATGTGTAAAATTCTTAAATTTTTTTATATAATGGAATTGAATTTGCCTTTCATCTCACCTAACGTGACAATATGTCTGTAATATTAAAGAATGTTCATTGTTCACCTAGACGCTACGAAGAATTTAACTATATTTCAGGATTTTTCCGCTAATCTGAACCCAGCCATGATATTAAAATTGTCATTTTGCGGCAGATTTACTGACGTAATGGTAGCATACAGCCAAACGGATGTAGTATAATCTTTTGAGAACAAACTGAGTATCAGATAGGTACTCTACAAGCCATCGAACCAATGACCTCTGGACCATCTATCCAAAAGAAAGCCCAAAGGTTTAGGCGTTTTAAGTATACAGAAGTCATTTCATCAAAACTCGTTTGTTTCGTCCTTCTTCGTACTTTCATCACAAAAGAGGCAGAGGCAGGCAGATTTATAAACATTCTCCACCGATTTATCGTAAATAAAATACTCGTACGTGTTAAATTTCTAATTGGGCATTATGATAATTTATCATGTATTTACATAATTATTGTTCTTCACCGATTTGTGTCACACTTATTAACATATATGTAGTATCCAATCAAAAGTATCGTTTTTGTTATTCAACCTTCGTCACTCTCTGGAGCGTACTCTATCCTCGGTTGTGGATTGGGATGGTTGTGGTCATCGTATATGACTCTGATATCTTCGTCTATGGTGACTACATGAGCTTTGCATCCCTTGCTAGTTCTAGAGCACACCCACCTCACTCGAGGACCTTTGCATGAGTGATACCTGTTGTATCTGTTACCCCCGAGGAGCATTACCGGCTTGCCGAACCGAGACTTTGTGTACACGGGTATTAAATCTGCAAAAATTATGTATTTATAGACATGTATCAGAACCATTAATTTAGAATTCTACATCCAATTCAGAAGAAAAAGTAAAGACGAAATACGATTTATTAATTAAATACAATCACTATCACGATATATTTTTACAACTAAATACACACTTATTAATCTTTGGCACATTTAGTTTGGCTTAATAAGAGGTGGGTAGTATATTAAGATTAAATATTACATATGAGTTTATATGCGTGGCTTCTTACTTTTGCAGTCCGCCTTTATTTCCAAACCTTTCCTGCAAAAAGCACATCGAGTACAATTTCGTAATTTTTATTATCCTCTCCTCCATTTCTTCACAAGACTTGAATACATAATTTTTGATTTCTTCCGGCCTCTTCTTCTTTACTGTAAAATAATATTTGTTTCATTGATGTCAAGTAACATTTTTCACAACAACAAAAACACTAAGATGACGAATAAGAGAAGCCAGCTGCCAGTGCACTGTAGCAGCGTCAACATGCAGAAGTGGAGTGATTTACAGCATAGCTACTAAATTCTTTTCCGAAATATATGATAACTTTCACTTTTTTATTACTTTAAAATCTCAACTAAACAAGTGTTCTACTTTCAGATACAATTTAATGGTTATGTTCGCTTATCTTAATAATACTTTCATACATGGTAACCACAATGGCTTTACATCCTTGTGCTACTCTAGAGCAGACCCATCTGGTCCTCGGACCTTTGTAAGCAGAGTGCTTGTTAAACCTGTACTCTCCAAGGATCATCACAGGGTTCCCGTGGCGGGTGTAGTTAATGACTGCTTTATCTGTAATTCATTAATGACAATTGTATTAAGTAACGTTTACTCTACATCTAATTTAATACTAAGAATATATAAGATCGCATATAAGATCTTAACAGTGGTCTACTACTTGAAATGGATTACGAATTACTATGGGCGGAAGATTTTTTAATAAGAAAATTTGTCTTTGAAAAAGAATCCTTTTATTGTCTCGTACAAACCGTGCATCACTTTCAGCATTCAGAAACATCCCATATATTGTACGTTAATTTAACCGACAAAAATAGCTTGGCGGAGCATAAATTAACAAACCCTTTTCTATACAGCAGCAGTCACCAGTCACAAACAGCGTTACTACGATGCCTCGATATAAATTGCCAAATTCACGAGCGCGTGTACGACGCAGACGGCATGCTTCAACATCGTGGCGGTGGCGTTTGACTAGTGGCGGTGTGTGCCGGGCGGTATATTACAAAGGCGACATTATCTAAGTAAAAGGACTTATTAACTATATACTAAAATATAAACGTTTTCAATAAATTTAGTTATACCCGTATAATTATATTATATATAATAAATATAATTATAATGCTGTGGTTATATCAGATAGATTAGAGGCAGTAAACATTTGAGATACTAAAGAGGTACTAATAGAAACAACATAAGAACTTTGAAAACTTTTTAAAATATTCAATGATACTGCCTCTTTTGTCTTGTATTATACACCGTTGAATTGATGATACAGAGGTCGCAGATTCGATTCCTAGCGGGGTATCTTATGGTCCTCGATTTGTTTGGTAGTAGTGGCCGCTGGCCAGATACCACCATGTTATCTTGGTTCGCCGCTAGACAGCAGCACTAAAGATTACCTCAAAATTTGACATAAGTGTGTGTGTAGAAAAATGTGTCTAGAATTGTTTCATTTTAAATAACGAGGCACCCGTGACAATATTTCATTTAATGTAAACTAAGTTAGTAAAATTGTGTACCAATAGGAACTACACTAGTTGAACTATAGCAGGATTCGTGTCCCATGCACTGTCAAAGGAGACCGTGGAATTATGGCTTCCACTTAAGTACCACTGCTACTCTATTCTGTTACAACAATAAAATCTCACCTTATCACCACTTACCACCAGGTGAGATATATGTCAAGTGAAAGCATTATCGTACTGTTCTGATCTGTTGCAGATCATTGATTACCTTGTTAATAAAAAATTACACAAATTGTATAATTTATGTTAATAACACTACTGTGTTACCGTATGAATGTATTATTATTATGTATATATCCCGTAGGTATTTTTATTTTATATTTGAGTGTTCTGGGTGAGCACGCTTTGAGTGCGTGAGGCCCTATCACTTATAGGGTGCCAAAAAAAACATATTATAATAATGAAATTTAATTCAAAAATGTTACAAATGATTGTGTGCATTAGCGATTTGAATAACCTTGTTGTCGATGAGAACGGAAGCCTTACAGCCGCGCAATATTCGCTCACAGTACCACCTGGCCCGGGACCTATTGTACCTGAGGCACGTTTTGAAAACGAAATCCCCTATCTGCAACACTGGCTTCCCTACATGTGAACTCGTCATCCTTACCGCCAAGCCCTTTGACCAACTGATATCTGGAAGATAATCAATCGTCACACAATGATACCAACCAAGCGAGTTGAAACACATAAATAACACACAGATATGAGTGTCCACATTAGTCTCCTGTAAATTCTCGTAGTATACATTTTGAAATCCACGCAGACTGTTGCGGGCAAATGTTAGTTTCGAGATAAACACACTTCGTCATGCTAACAAAAGCACATTTGTTTTTATTATTATAATTTATGACCTTTGACAACTCATAATCATTTCGTCGTGATTTTTAACAAACATTCAAAATTACATTATAAGATAAAATTGCTAAAGGTACACTACTTACTTAGCTAGATAGCAATACCATCAAGTACATTACATCTTATAGTACATCGATAAGCAAGCAATGAGAGCATTTGGTTCTAAATTACATACATGCACAATAGTGATCGTCATGATAGCTTTGTATATGGAGAGCGAAATGGCAAAGTTACGTTTTCTGTACATTACTTTCCATATAAAACAACTAAGAATCATTTGAAGAATCACTGGTAAACTAAACCCCTAGAGTCATTAAATTCTCTAGGTAACGTTGTGGTTATGTTCGTTAATGAACTGTACGAGCTGATTGTCTTGTGTGATGATGGCGGCGCGGCAGTGGTCGTTGACCTTGGTGCACCTCCACCGCACTCGTCGAAGGTCCTTCAGACGGTAGCAGTAGTTGAACCTGGACCCGCCCAGCTGCAGCACCGGACGACCCGCACGAGTACTCAATATACGCATGCCTACAACATATAGAAAATTGATAAAGTAAAATACCGAGCTAAGGTTTATATTAATACAAGTATACCTTAAGAACTGGCACTCTCCCAAGCGACGCAATAATGCAATAGAACTCAATGGAATCGATTCTTAGACCCCAAAACCTTCTAATATATTATTGTCATCCAAATCGTTACAGCCAGCTGTTACCGAGATATTATAAAGATGATTCGAAACAGTAAGGAACAGCCACAGACAAATACCACCAACTAAACTGAAGTTGATTTAAAGAGCCAGAGAAAAGAATCCTAATTTTGCAAAACCAAAAAGGCTACTAGACTTCATTTTTTAAAAGAAAGTACAAAGTCTTGCTGAGAAAACTAATCAGCAAAAACATGCTCGTACCTAAAACCCGATGAAAAAACGGAACCCTTAATAAAACATGGTGTAAAACAATTAGTGGTAAACAAATTTTAAGGCATGGTGGAACCTATAAAATGCCTCTGGTATCTGTCTACCCGGAACAAGTCACTTAGTACCCTTTAAGATTAATTTTAGTTTTATATTTGTGTAAGTCGGGCACACGATGCACTTAGGTAGAAACAATTTCGAGATAAAAACCGATAAGAGTATACAGTTGGGGTGGGTAGCATTTGGAAAACTATGTCACGTCTTTAAATCGTCAATACCACAATGTCTCAAGACAAGTCTTCAACAAGTGTATCCTACCCGTGATGACTTACGGAGCCGAAACGTGGACACTCACGGCACGACTGATCCACAAATTTTAAGTCGCTCAGCGGACAATGGAAAGGGCTACTCGTATGCTCGAAGTCTTTCTGATGGACCGCATTCGGAACGAAGTGATCCGTCAGAGAACCAAAGTGGCCGACATAGCTCACCGTTGGCTCACCGTATTAGCAAGCTGAAGTGGGAGTGAGCTTGTCATATATGTGCCAAAGGACCGACAACCGCTAGGGTACGTAGGGTAGCCGGACATAATGGATGTGGAGAGCACAGAGGACCGAATCGAGTGGTGCACTCTGGGAGAGGCATATGTCCAGCAGTGGACTGCCGCAGGCAGTACATGATGATGATGATGGTTTATGTAAGTAAGATGAAATGAATGATGCAAGTAAAAACAGAATCAGATCTGTATACGTGTTTTGTGCTATCAACAGAAGTATGACATATTTCTATAACATCATCTATATTATTTTTTTCAAAATCAAAATGTTTATTTTTAAACCTAAAATATAAAATATTAAAACATAAAACTATTCTATTTATTTATTACTAAGGCAGCAATACTATATAACCTGAGAAAACGACTGCTTCCCAAGCTAGAGTGAATCTGTATTATAATAATTCTGGGTACTATTGAATTGTTGTACAAAGACAATGTAGGTGGTGTGTGTGTGTCAGCTCATTTGGTCATGCGTACAAGAACATTCTGACAAACGGACATTTAGTCAAAATCATTTTATACACTGTGACATTCGTGCTACATGACATGTTCGCAGTTGTTATTTCCTCGCTGCACCGGTCACAGGTCAGTGATGGTGATTATGTTCCTTCCACGCCTGTATGATTTCATCGTCGATCGTCACGATCCTGGCCTTGCACCCTGTTGACACCTTGGTGCAGTACCACCTGGCGCGGGAACCCTTGCTCTGGCTAGACTTGTTGTAACGGTAGCCCTCCATTAACAACACCGGCATACCGTAACGCGACGTCGTCATGACTGGTTCCTCTACGTTGTTACCTGAAAATTTTATACTCTCAATAAAGCGTAAGAAACATAAAGTTCGCAGCCGCATTGCTGTGGATCTGGGTGAGCGAGAAAAACATAGTTGACCTTGAGGTGAAATGCCAAAAGCAATCGATATTCAGAATCCATAGCCATACTTTATGATTATAAACGCGAAGAAGAGTTTGTCCTTTATTCCCGTAAGGGAGTCAAAATAACTGGATTTTTTGTATAGGGATAGTTGGAAGGTTGGAAAAGGACATCGGTAGTTTTATCCTGATCGAGCATGTAGTTCCCGTGTGATACTTTCCGAAGTCCAAGCGGACGAAGTCGCAGGCAAATGCTAGTAATGAAGTATTTCAAGAAAATTTAATTGTGCGTAATTGTATGTTGTAAAATAAAGATAATTTTTGATATAAATGTAAATAAGCAAGAAGAGATATACAATATATATACAGAAATATTTCCATTTTTAAACTGGTATTAATGCCAGCGACTTCTAATGCGTCGTCTTCATAAAGTTCATTCAGTCAGTTCCACTGTTTAGTCTTAGAAAGGCTGAAAAAAAGAGAAAGAAGAACTAAATATCATCCGAAACCTTAATATAGTTGAGTGTGATTTAAGTTACCTACCAGTTGTTCCTGCAGAAACTGCCGTATTAAAGACATCAACGGGGGCTATAGCACTTGAACGATGCTACGAGTATGCTAATGGTTATTATGGTTGGCCTCCGTGGCCTAATTGCTAACCGCTGGGCTAACAATCCGGATGTCCCGAATTCTATTTCCAGTTGAACCTATCCGTATTCGGTTTTGTTGGTGTGTACTTTTAAGAAAGATTGAATTTTAATCGACATCATAAATATAAACAGAAATCGGGGTCCTCCGGCACGGGGTTATGCGGGACCGGGGTACTCGGGGACTAACCCAATAAAACACTCTAAACGCTTCTAAAACATGCCTTAAATTAAAATTGAGTCTACCTAGAATTATATTATTTTTGTGACCTAGCTTAATGTCAATTAAAAATAGAAAACATTTGCAATTAAATTGTTTTGAGAAAGATAGCGTTACGTAACAGTCAATTGAAAATTCAACTCATTTTGATGGCGACTCCATAAGAATGAAACGCTAACTTCACTAGAGACTTGCACCTTCGTTAAAAAGAATATGTCGATGTTCCCCCAGTATTGCCGTCCACAAAACCTTAGACCTAGGCGACAACTAGCCTCAACATCTACTAAGTTGTCAATGATAAATTCCGGTCCTTTTCACATGTGTGTAAAAATCTATAACCACACCCCAACCGATATAGCACGCGAACAGAATTTACAAATTTCATGATGGAAAAATGCTATTACTCCCTGAATGAGTCTTATGGAGATAAGATATAAAAGAAACGAAAGGGCTATTGTGGCTATTTAATATTTAATTGTTATTATAAGAAGAGAGTATTAATTTAATTGACATAATTATTTTGTATTTAGCTATTACGTTTGACATGACATGTAAATTTGATATATTGTTTGACATCTCTTTTATACCGGGATTGTCTTTTCGGAAGGATAAAAATCCCAATAAAAACCAGATTTAAAAAAAATCTCTTGTATACACGACATGAAGTAATAAAATAATTGAATTGAATTATTATTGCCAAACCAATTTCATTTACACCTGATTTGTAATATCCGAATCATAATTCTTCTGATGTTTATAATACTAATATGTATGGACTAAGTCGCACGCAGATACATATAATTAACATCAAGATAATTGTTCCAATGTTCTGCAAGAATGAAACACAGTTGCACTCGAAGTTTCAACAATTAAAGATGTTTATTTTTAGGATTTATACGAATTGTTGTTCTCCTGTCGATATGTACGCCTGTCAAGACCCTTCTTTTTAAGAAAGAAAGATTTATACTATATATAGAGAGATAATTTCCAAGAAATTAATATCGAATACGCAAGTCTGAAATAGGTTTGAAAATGAACATGGACAAGACGAAAATCATGTCAAATGTCCATGTTGCACCTATGCCGGTAGTGGTTGGGAACACTTCAATCGAAGTTGTAGACGAATGGGACAGGTCGTTCAACTAGGTAGGTCCAACTTCGACAAAGAGGTCAACCGAAGAATTCAACTCGGATGGGCGGCATTCGGGAAGTTACGGCATATCTTCTCGTCCAAAATACCTCAGCGTCTAAAGACAAAAGTCTTTGATCAGTGCGTGTTGCCAGTGATGACATACGGAACCGAAACGTGGTCCTTTACTGTGGGCCGAATAAACAAGCTCAAAGTCACTCAGCGAGCAATGGAACGAGCTATGCTCGGAATTTCTCTACGTGATAAGGTCCGGAATGAGGAAATCCGTAGACGAACGAAGGTAACCGACATAGCTCGACGAGTCAGTGAGCTGAAGTGGCAATGGGCAGGCCACATCGCTCGAAGAACCGATAACCGTTGGGGAGTAAAGGTTCTCGAGTGGCGACCACGTACCGGGAAACGTCTACCAGGCCGTCCCCCTACTAGATGGACCGACGACCTGGTCAGAGTCGCAGGAAGTCGCTGGATGCAGGTGGCTCGGGACCGGTCGATGTGGCGTACCATGAGGGAGGCCTATGTTCAACAGTGGACGTTTCCCGGCTGATGATGATGATGATGACGCAAGTCTGCAGTCCCTTGGGTCTGTGAAAAAATGAAGCTTTGCCCTAGAGTCAATGTATTAAAAAGAGACATTTTTCGACGACGTAGTAGAAGCAGGTAACGCGTCCCCGCTCACCACGTCGCAAAGCTTTTAACGTCCCAAAGTCAATGATTGTGTTTCTCGTTGAAGAGGACCACTTCATTTAATAAGGTCACAATCTTGGCCTTACAGCCAGAAGACACCCGCGTGCAGACCCACCTCGCCTTGTCTCCGTGAAGTTTCACTGAAGTAATCTTGTTAAAACGGTACTGGCCTATAATCAACACGGGCTTCCCGTAACGCGACTCTGTGAGCATCCATTTTTTTGTATTTAAACCTGGAAACAACATGTAAAGGATCAGGCGATACAACTATGATTAGGAAAATGTCTCATCATTTTTACAGTACCACCAATGATGCACTTGTCATAGGCGCAATGTGATATCGCAATACTTGGCCTTCATCTCACTCGAAGACATGAAGCCGTATGACGACAGTGGCTATGTTATAGATGATTTCCGAAATACACCAATGCCATTTATAGACAAACCCATTGTCCCTTATACAGGTTTTAATTTATGTCTACCTATCACAATGCTACTTTGGCGTGTCATCTCCTTAAAGAACGGCACGCCGTTAGCTGGCGATTAAAAACATATTTCCAAAGCAGGTTCAATTTGAATTGAATTCGTGACGTAGAATTTTCATCAGGTCCGTAGACCATCTCCGGAAGCCAGGAGACCACCAGCCTCTATATTCTTATGTAATCCTGTAGCACGCTGCAAAATAAACTGTCACTATGAAGGTAGCTGTATTCATTGAACCAGTTTCTCGCCAAACTTTAGTAATCTGCTTCCAAACAACAGTGTTTACAGCACTGTTGTGTTCCAACAAACAATGCTAACATAGACATTGCCTAATGTTAAGATTGTGTAAACATGGTGAGTGAGTGCGCTTGCGCTCCGGTGAAAGTCAAGTGTATGATTAAAAATTTCCAGAATACTTTACTTACATTATGATTACTTTTCGATTTAAAATATTTACGCACGAGAATTACGATTTGTATATTTATTAATAGATATTCTAATATGTCACTTATGTCACACTACATTTGCACAATTAACATCATAAATACAATTATATATAAACGTAAAGAACTAATTCAGATCCATTTTGACACAACTAAATCTATTGCTACTTAAAGTGTTTTATTATAATACATATGCAAATACAAATAAATTTGTAGACAATTACATCAATAGTCCACGTGTTCTCAGCTTTACAATAGGATCATTCCATGCTATCGCACGGGTGTCGTAAAAGGCGACAAGAATTTAAAATGGTTAAATACATTGAAACTTTACAATCCATGTCATCGCTAGTGGTTATGTACATTGAAATATAAGATGTTCCGATTCCGTCAATGGCCGGTCACTTCACAGAATAGAAATGTTGTGATATCGATTCCTATTCCCATACAACGAACGGATGACGTTTATCGATACGCGATACTAACGACCCCCGAGCCGAACACTTTCTTGCGGGGAGAGGTGAGGTATCACCGATCGGTGGGGAACGGTGAATGTCCGTTCTGTACGTGGTACTACGTATATTAATTCTGGGACCAGAAGTCGACGTTCAGGTCATTAAATTCATCACTAGTGATTATTAACCGTACATTGAAATATAAGTTCCGTTTCATAACTGGTGGTGATATACATTGTAATCTAAGCAGACGTTCCGTTTCATTGTTTCATCACTGGTGGTTATGTTCATTGCAATATAAGACGATGCTCTGGTTCACTGTGGTGACCTTAGCCTTGCATCCAGTCTGCCGCCTCGAACAGTACCAGTTCGCCTTGCTGGTTTTGGTGTGTACCGTCGTATGGAATCTGTTCTTGCCTATCATCATCACTGAATTACCGGAGCGTGTCATCGCGAACCGCGGCACAGGATCTAAAAATATATATATTCAATATACTACCCATGCACGACACGACTAGTTCACGAATTATACGTATTACAAATCAAAGCGGAATTGAAACTAATAATAAAATTACTTATTAGCTTGTTCTGCGGCTTTTATTCTATGCACACACAAAGAACACGTCAATATGTTGCTCCGTGAAAGGAACAGATAAACACATTCACAGTTATAAAATTACTAGTTTTACCCGCGACATTGCCTGCGTAGATTTCAGAGTTAATCTCTCGGACACCACTTGATCTGCCTGGATATAGGTAGCCTCAAGTAGTCTACGTCCTTTTTGCAAGTCATAGACTATATGAGTAAGAAATAATCACTATTAGTTTTTCTTCGGAGATACCATTAATGTTATGTGAATCTATAATTGGCTCTCGTATCAGATTAAAAACATTTTAATGTATAAATTTAGAGATTCAATACGTGAGACTGTTGATGCTCCTTATTTAATAAAAATATAAAAAATACCAAGAGGTTACAAAACAATTAACTTTCACATTTACGAGTATAATGTGAAGTATTGATTCTACCAGTAGGGATACGACATCGTGAGCGTATTCATTCAACATCAGTATAAAATTACAATAATCACATCCAATACACTTTATTGTACACTCGAATACAAAAATATGTATGCACTTTTGAACCATGTCACATTCACCTTTAATTGATGTTTCCTTCAACACACTACATAGGAACAAGCAAGAGTGAATGTGACATGGTTCAAAAGTGGATACATATTTTTGTACTCGAGTGTACATATTGCTGTGATGGTACAATGACCACACATCAATCTAACAAAAGTTATTGTAAAGTTTACATGTATAAATCGCCAATAAAAGCGAAATCTAAATATCTTGTGTCCCATTTAAAATATTCATACACAGTTTAGTACTTTCTATTTTCTAATATACTAGTTATAAATAAATTATAGATATTAATACTTTAAAAAAACGGCCAAGTGCGAGTCAGACTCGTGCACAGAGGGTTCCATGCAGTATATGAATAAAAACATACTGAAAAATCATATCTTATAAGAACACTTTTCCCCTGGCGACTAACCACGAGCAATTCTCAATTTAAACATTAAAATACAAATTACAACAGGCACTGGAACAGTTTGTAATCGTAAAATAGATTTTAATAAAAAAAATACTTTTCAAATTTATTCCTACCTATAAGACCTTGCTTCTTGACAAATTTTAGGACTCTAGGTCAATGAGAAGTATCCTGTAGGTTTTGATGCGCTTTCAAGGGAAATTGTCAAAATATATACAGAATAAATGGCATTATATTTTCTATTATTATTAAAGTTAGAAGTTACTTTCAATCTGAGGGTTCCGGGTTCGAATCCAGCAGTGTACCTATGAGTTGTGTTTCAATTCAAGTACATTATCCGATTGCTTAACGGTGAAGGAAAAAATCGGGAGGAAACCTGCACACTCCTAAGAAGAAATTCAAAGGTGTGTGTGAAGCCAATCCAATACCAATACCAATCCGCACTGAGCCCGCGTGGTGGACTATGGCCCATGCACTCTCTGTATGAAAGTAGGCCTGAGCCCCTGCAGTGGGGACGTATATAAGCTGTTAATGATGATGAAAGTTAGAGTAAGATTTTTTTTCCAGACTTCAAGGAATAGCGTGCAAGGACGCTTGAGACCTTGATATTAATTTCAACTTATACCTTCACGCAGAAAATGGTATTGACAGACAGACAGACAGACAACAAAGTGATCCTATAAAGCTTCCTTTTTCCTTTTTAGGCACGAAACCCTAAAAATAATAAAATATACACACCTAAGCTAACACCACACCCCCATTCTTCACAATTTTTTACTTGACCCAGGACCTGCAATTATAATTTTATAGTTATGTGTACAGTACATTAAATAAATAAATACTTTTCCGAAAATTTGACTTCAAACCCCCAGGAAGATAAATTAACCCATGAGCTTTAAGCTTGGTAAACCCTTTACCTTGCGTCTATCAAATAGAGCTAGGTTACCCTGATAAACGAAATATTTGAGCAGCTTTCCTAATGCCAGCAAATATTGTCAAACAGCAGTGTTCCCTTAATAAGAGAACACATACCCAGTGCTTCATTAAATTAAGGCATGCAATCACGCATCTACGATACGATCTTATCGGGCCCAAAAAACATTATTTTAATGGGTATGTTCATCAAAAATTTGAACGACTTTGCAGTTGACAGTGGTAGCGTTGGCCTTGCATCCATATCGACGCTTCATGCAGTACCATTTGATGCGGGGCCCCTTGTACATGTTATGTTTGTTGTACTTGAAGCCGCAGATGAACATGACGGGTTTACCATAGATAGACGTAGAGAACCTGGGCCTGCGACTTGCGATGTCTAACAGATTTGCTGAAATGGAAAGTGATTTTGAATTCAGTTCTAATCTCGACGACCGTTTTGTGTAATTTGATACACATTATTATAGTATTGATCACATCAGATCCTTTTTTAAAAACACGGAGAAAACATTAACATTGGTCGTGGCGATATTTACGCGCCACGTTTCCTTACGTATTCAAACCAGACATATTGATTGAGTTTATATTTTTAAATAGAAACCAAGATTGCATAGTCCCCGAGATAACTTAATTAAAACTAACACGGTCTGCATTAACAAATATCAACAAATAATTCGTCTGCACTTATTGGTATTGTGCAAAAAATATTCCCTAATAATGTAGCTATTTTTAGGGTTCCACATCCAAAGGATGCCCAACGGGACCCGATACCAAAGTCACGACCAAAATACAAGTTAAATACACAAACTCCAAATACAAGTTTGTAATCGTAAAAAGCGATTTTAATGTGATATAAAGATTTCAGGCCAGCGTATTTTATTGTTTGGTATTGATGACAACTTATAACCTCCACGCGTTCTTGAGAAAAAACGGAATTGACAGACAGACGGACGGACCAC
Source organism: Carcina quercana (assembly GCA_910589575.2). NCBI lineage: Eukaryota > Metazoa > Arthropoda > Insecta > Lepidoptera > Depressariidae > Carcina > Carcina quercana. The sequence continues at coordinate 3,715,948 of OU342436.1, forward strand.
AAACTGATACCATAAGGGTTCCTTTTTGCCTTTTAAGATACGGAACCCTCAAAATATAGCCCTAAAATAATCATTACACATAAAAATATGTTTTAAAGTTTATTACCAAAGCCTATACAGCTCCCTGAACAATCGCCACACACAGCAGCATTTAAACTGAATGTTCTAGTGATTATGGTCATTAAGTACTTCGAGAATGTCATCTTCCACGGTGACAATGTTAGCCCTACAGCCGCCGTTCTTTTTGGTACAATACCACTTACACCGAGGCCCTGTGTACAGGCAGCTTTTGTTAAATCTATGGTGCCCCAGAACTATGACAGGTTTGCCATATCGAGACTCAGTGAAAACCGCGTTCAGTCCTGAAAACAACAACTAAGTATCAGTATAGGATCACTCCAGATCATGACGTGGAGACGTCAATAGTCACTTAGGAAAACATTGACAATATGGGCATCGCAACCATGTGTTATTAATATAATGGTCTCTGGAAATAGTTATCGTTCTAAACATTGTTTATAGTAAATGTTCTATAACAAAGAGCTGCTCGTCGAAACCAAATCATACGAGTAATAGCGAAATCATAATAAAGGCAAAATATTAAATTGGTGTCTTTACTAGTGCCCCAACCGCGCAACCATTCGAGACGAAGTTACATAAGGTGGTAGTATTTTTAGATCTTCATTCTGTGGCCCAGTATATATGTATAACACTGTCAGATCTATTTAAATTTTAATTCAAGTATTATTTAAAGTATAGTCATTATGACAAAGTAATGAAAACTTAACATCCCCGATCCCACATCAGGGTTATCACATCTGGTATACCTTGCTTTGAGCGACAATGTCTCTGACGATTTATTCGTAGTCGTTTATTGTAGTGTGAAACTCGTAAAAGCAGTTATTATTACTATTAAAACATAAGAAAATTATACAAGTGGAAAATTTTAACAAATATGAGGCAGTCACAACCATTCATCTTGCACTTGGATCGATACTTTTGGCTTCCTTTGACAAAAGCAGGTAAGTGTTGTACCTCTTCATTATTTTCGACTAGCTTTTGCCCGCGACTTCGTTCGCGTGGACTTCAGGTTCGTCCCGTCTAGTCTAGTAATAAGTAAGAAATACGGTAACTAAGCACTGCAGAGCCCTAATCATAGGTCTATAGGTAGCTACTGCAGTATGCTCCTATAAACTACATTTAACGATCTTTTTCCTTCAGCATAAACATGCAGATTCTTCGCTTTGGAAACACGTGAGCAAGCCACATAGAGCTGACCGTGAGAAAAACATGGCGTGCCCAAATGTAGGCCTGCTACCTTCAAGGTTTGACCCTGCGATTTGTTGATCGTCATTGAAAATGCGACTTTTCCTATATTACTTAAAGTAGGCGACCATACGTTTTTATCAAATCGCTAGTACCTTGAAAATTCGCAAAACGGACACAACCGTCAACGACGTCTGCCCTCACGCGTCTGCCCGCGTTCGGGTCGCGCACTCAGCGATGAGCCACTTCTTCTCCACCGCACCTACCCCGCTCCCCCCACGCCCCGTTCGCCTCGCACCGCTGCCGGTATTTATCACCGAAACGGTATTTATCGCCGAAATTGCTATGACTCTGCATTTTAAATCTGTGATATCTTCGAAAATATTTATTTAATTTACATGCTGTAAAAAGCCATATTGATCTTTATTAAATGCACAATGTATTTAAGATACTTAATTGGATAAGGATTAATACTGTATTGCTTAAAATCGCTTCGTAAAAAGCCATTATTTCTCGTACAAAGTAAAGGATAAAAAATGGTTATTGTGGGTTATTCCTAAGAGATAAACATATACCATCACGGACTTTTTTGGAGACCTTTTTAAGTTGTACAATACTGTAGTACATTGTTTTGATCTATCTTGTAGGATCTTGTAGGATTCAGTCAGCGTTTGCAATGTAAGCGCAAAAAATGTGTTTTTTTACGACTTCACATTAGAAACCTCAAAAATTGTAGCCTATGTGTTATTCTGATGTATAAGCTATAGCCTATATGTTATTCTGATGTATAAGCTATATTGTGGTAAAGTTTCATTCAAATCCATTCAGTAGTTTTTACGTGAAAGAGTAACAAACATCCATACATCCATACATCCATACTTACAAACTTTCGCCTTTATAATAGTAGTAGGATGATTGGGGAACAGGTTTTGCAAGTCTGCGTTTCCTACAAGAGGATGTGGATAAAGCTGCAAGCTATAATGGCCCTGGAATTGTAAGGGGGCTGTAAGGGGGGTAAAAGACTGGGACTTGTGGACGGTGCAATTGTTTCGCCATAAATCAAAAGTCCAATTTAAAGTCCAAGTATTGCATGATTTGTTTCCGGGGAATTCTGTATTTTACAGCATCGTTCCAATGTTCTATCCACGCTTTAGCAGCAGCAAAATCGAGAAAATAGAAGATTGTGCTCACTGTCCATTTCGCAGTTTTCCCGCGCATGTCCTTATATACTTTCATATGATTCTTTCTAAGATATATACACGCAAAATAGGCGCATCTGACGTCGAGTTGCGGAAACCTGCCCCGATAACGAATACGAATTCTAAGATATATATTCACTGGCTGTGGCACATAGAAATACTGCTGATCCTTCTTACTCCACCGTCGACACGTTCCGCGAGGTTGAACTGCACTCTCTGTGGATGCTACATGAGTGGGATGGGCTTACTGTCCAGCCATTTAGTTATGCCGATCAATAAAAACAAAACTGAATTAATGTCTTTTTACAATTTATTCTATAAAATAAAATATACGAACTGAAATAATAACATCATTCATGCTTTAAAATGGTTCATACTACCTGTGGTTTTTTACATAAATTTGATGGTATTTTTTTATTTAATTGTAGCAGAATGCGCTTAAAACTAGATCTAAAAGATCTAAATTGATTCGGATAAATGCTTGTAGATGTGATAAAGACATCGGCGAGAGCGAAAAAAATGAATAGACGACTTTCAATAATAAAAACCGACTAGCCCGCTAGGGTTAAAACCTACAGTAAATCAAATATTCTACTTAAAAGTTCATACAAAATAGACTACTCAAAATAAAATTTGAAAATGAAAACTATACACATAAAATATATTTAAGTATAGTAAAATGTGGCCCACGTGTGTTTCAATCTGCCTTTATCTAAAGCGACGGATTTTAAGTGGTTAGAAATGATTTTTTGTTGAAAATCACTTGTTTTTGTAACAACACAACTTTTACAAAACAATCTGTATGTAAAACGGTGATATTTCATGCAACAAGTACATGGAACGCGTGTGGTTTTCCAGTTTCCGCTTAGGGAGTTCGATTTACGTACATATGTAATACGGTGTTTGCTGGAATTTTTTGGCTGTTGCGAGAAGACTAGAACATTTGGGGTTCAATTTATTTCCTATTTCTGAATTCGTACTGTTCCGCATTGCACCTGGCGAATATTCGAAACCATCATCACTCTCACAGTAGATGGTGGTACAAGAATCTACTGCACTTCTTTCTTTATGTAATGTTACGAAAAAGTAAAAGGGCTTATGGATGAGCTTACCAGCCAAAGGCCTTATCGTCACTTACTATTAGATACGAATGCCAAGCGCAAACCCATAATACATTCATTCATTAATTCCTAATTCATTGTATTCAATTCTAGTCAAAGGCAAATAAGGTAGCTCTTGTCATCCCAGTATATAAGTACCCACTTACGAACGGGTATCGTCATCGGCTACGTGGAATTATCTACACACGACGCCAAAATCTTACTGACTACTTTTACTATTAGATCGAGCATGAATACTGCCACAGTTCACTCAGTGTGTATTCACTTACCTTAAATTTAATCGTCATTGATGTACAATATTTTAAATTTACAAATTTTGGACATCGTACGGTTTCAGAGTAGTCCGTGAAATTCTTTCATTGATATTAATTAGTAGAGTGTGGCACGGATTGAGAGGCAGTGCCGCATACGCACTATACTCTACCTGCTACAAGATCCGATCGATCGAAATCCGTTTAAAATGGAGCCCCACCACAAGATGTGTTTCGTTTCGTTTTTGTTTCGGATTGCTTTCGGATTGGGTGTAAATTGTACGAATCCAAAATTCTAATTTTAAACGGATTTCAATGGGATGTTTTGCATAGTACCGCAGCCTACCGGGAACTGTTGAGCTTTCTATACAAATACCTTCGTCTACAACCTGCTAAAAGCTTATAAAATTCTAATGATGCTCCTGATAGCCAGAATAATATAATAAGTCCTTAACTCTTTTGTTACATCGATTTGTTAAATCGTGACTGTGATACAAATTCACTCGGATAGGTTCGTCGTTGTACGTGGTGATGGAGGCTTTACATTTGGTTCTTGGTCTGGTGGTACACTGCCATCGTGTCTTCGGGCCTATAGTTCGCTCGTTGCTAAATCTGTGCCCGTTTACCACCAACATTTTAGTGCCGCGACTCGACCATACGATTTCAACTGAAACAATAAATAAACTTAATTACAAACAAATACAAAATTTCAAGGACATGAACATTCATTGTCACCAAACTTGGCAAGTGGGTCAACGATTTAAATAGTCAGTGACACTACGGTAGACGCTGCTGTCCACAATATTGAATTTTTAAATATATTTTTACATAATATTTATAAATGCCAAAGCACTAACATTGTTAGTATTACTTTTGGCTATTATAATTTTATTATATATATTTCAATCATATGTAAGCAAATATCATGTCAAAACTAAGAAAGCGTATTACTTGGGTAAATGCGTCCGGAGCGGGAGTTTTACTTCTATAATAACTTGTATTATGAGTTATACTTATGCCTCAACACGCTGTATGTTCACTTTGAGTAGGGAAGGTTCGCAATAAACCCTTTTTAATGATCTTACATCTAACTCCATACAAACAGAACATCCTTTCATACAGTAAAGGATTCTAAAGTCAAATCTTGAGTACGTATAATATATAGCCCATGGCGAAAAAGCAATTCGACTTTAGGTAAAAATTAAACTAAATTCCGAAGCATTAAGGTGTATTCATGAATTAGCGAGAAAAAAAACATACACGTGATTCAAGACAGTCTTTGCTTCTAGTTTATCATCAACTGAAACAGTCAGATCTAACGGTCAATATGAAATTGCTTACTTATTACTTATGTATCTGATAAAACATTGAACCTACTCTACAACGAAATGGATATAATAAGTTAACAACAGTTAAATTATTGTTTGTATATTTACGGCGAGTTTTTTTAATGTTATGTGTCGGTAACAAGGCCGTGGTTATGCCGGAAGTTTTGCTTCTCCACAGGTACGTTTCAATCAATTGATTATTTAATTTTTAAAACGCATTGCAAGTTGATGGTTGTGGCACAGGTTACACCTGACGGCCTCGTCTTGTACGGTGGTGACGAAAGCTCTGCACTTGGTTCTGGACTTGGTGGTGCACTGCCACCTCGTCTTGTCGCCAGTGCTCCACGCTTTATTAAACCTGTAACCGTCTGCTAGCAACATTTTCGTGCCGCGGCTAGTCCAAATAATCATTACTGAAATAAGTAAAATTGGTATCAGTATAAAGAATTACAAAAGCTATTGCCGTGCGTGTCTCGCAAAAACTCGAAAATTGTGCTACCGATTTGGAAATTTTTTTATTATTAAAATGTTCGTGACATTGTTTGTTGGGAACAAAGCCGCAAATCTTTGTATCGTTTGGGATCTGGGCCCCGGCGATAACTTCAGGAAAACGCAAAACCGCGTAAGTAACAACATAGATTTCCAGAATTATTGTAGTCTGACCACCACCGTTGTGCCGCGCCTTAGGTACGTGCGCGGCGAGACGCAGGAGCAGACGATATGTCATTCCAACGCTTCCCCTTCCCTACCTCGCTGGCCGCACCCCCGTTCCCTGCCAGCACTACGCCTCTCGAACTTAGGGCGCGCGAAGAAGCCTTAACCTAATGAGGCGCTAGCTCTGCTACCTTTCGTACCGAAACACAACAGTGCTTTTAACACTGATGTTTGGCGGTAGACTTTGGTAGGTAAGCTAGCAAGATGGACAAAATCGAACTACCTCTAACCAAATCGAATACCGATAGCTACCCCCAGTGGGAATCAAACTTGGTACCTCAGGACTCCGGCGTGTACCCATATGGCCACGGAGGCAGTTATATGACGATATTACGCTGTAATGTAATAGCCGTAGTGAGTGAATATTTATATATATTTATAATATTTATTTATAACATAATCATTTTTTCTGTTATTTTTTATAAATGAAAATAGACATGCAAACAAATAAATGACATACTCGTAGTAATACAACGTTACATAAAAGATCGGGCGCTGGTGGATCACATCATTACAAGTTTTTTTTTATTTGATCCGTACTCTGATGAGGTGCGTGGTTGTGGGAGCCCCACGTACGGACGATGGCGTTGTCCATGGTGTGCAGCGACGCTCTGCATCCAGACCTGGCCTTGACGCACACCCATCTGATTCTGCTTCCGTATTTGTTCACTCGGTTAAAACGGTACTGTCCTATCATTATCACTGGGTTACCGCCCTGTGACTGCGACATTACTGGGTTAATATCTAAAAAGAAAAACCTTTGTTAGTTCTTTGAAAACATATGTACCGAAACCTTTTTATATCCATATACCGCCTCCGTGGCTGTCTACACAGTTGGACTAACAACCCGGAGGTACTGGGTTCGATTCCCAGTGGGGGTAACTATCCACGACTAACTACTCGGTTTGGTTATGAAGGGGACAAAAGAGAATACGCGCAGTTTTGCAGCATTGACCCTAAAATATGAAACCGTTCATGTACTTAATAAGTTTGCGAAACGTCGTTTTCGCTAATGAATGACGTAAGCAAAGAGTCAATCTAACGGACACACATAGATTTTATCACAGCCTAAAAAAGGCTAACAGAAATCTCATTAAAACTGTTTCAACTGCAAATGTTAGTTTGTAATCGTGTAAACTATTTTTAATTTGTTAGTCCTTACTTCTTACCAAATTTCATGATTCTAGGTCAGTGAGAAATACCGTCCAGGTTTTATATAGGAATTGAATTTTTAATTGCATTGAATTATAAACTTGATCGACACTTATCTGGTAAATACATAGTAAAAGTTGCAAAATTACATCTAATATAAGGAGATATAGGTGCTTTCTTACCCTAATTCTCAGGATGAATTCATAAAGAAAACATTAAATTTGAGATATAGACTTTTATTAACTATTTATAATATGAACTATTCATAATTAAGATTTAAAAACGTTATACAAGATTGAACCTAAAAATTTCGTAAAAACACATACACACCCTCATGCTAATGTATTAAAACCACCCGAACAGAAAATAATATATAACTATTGTATAGGTACATAATTGTAATGTCTTTATATATTACACACATTATTTAACTAATAAACTACACATTTAACGTACTATCTTAAAACTTACAAGAAATTAAATTTCAAAATGAACTTTCGATTGCTCTCACTTATAAGGTTTCTGACGTTTCGTTAGTTGCAACAATCACAGCCGCAAAAAATTGACTGGCCGAATAATCAAAACCTGCGCAATTTGAAATTAGTCACGCGTAGTCTTCGTTGTTTGCGGAGGTCTTCGTCGACACGGTCCGATTTGTTTATTGTTATTACTTTATTTCGTTCAATTTGATTCACAGTGGCTTGTTTATCAAAATGTACTTTACACACACATGCATATTCTAAATCACTACACTGACATATAATAAAGCCGTAAGCCGAGGGTTTCATTACGTATCTACAGGTCTAACGCAGAACTGAGTCTGTTTCTGAGGTATGGGAGCGTTATGGAGGGTGTGTTTACGGAGTTGCTATTATATATTCGGGCGTCGTTTGACATTCCGTAAACACACCGCTCCCGTACCTCAGGAACAGAGCCAGTTATGCGTTAGACCTAAAGCAGTTACATTCACGGTAAAGTCAGAAACGGTAAAGAAACACTCCAATATACCTTTCTTAATCCTTTGTGGATCGTATGCAAAGTAGTACCCTTAGCAATTAGTAGTACAAATATCCTTATATATCTTTTCGATTATAGAAATGAGTGTGTAGAAATAAGAAAGAAAAATCATATAAAAGACATTTAAAACAGACTAATTTGATAGGATTACTTATAAACATTTCGAATGACGAAGTTAACAAATATTTTAAGTCGAATGGTAGGGTCATTCAAAATCTTGCATCGCTAAAAATATATACCCAAAGAAAATAGTACAGAGCAGAATTCACCACAAAATATTCTTCATATACGAACAAGGCGGTGAGTGATAGCAATGCAGCCTTAGGTCCTCTTGCCACCGCAATTCATCTACACATTTTAATGGTTATGCCAAGTGTTGAGCTTGACAAGGTAATCGTTGAAGGTGACAGTTATGCATGTAGCCACTAATATTTTTGACGCTTCAGTCCGCCCGTGTCTTATGACGGTTGTGCCGTGCCAGACATTGAGATGGACGTGGACAGCGACGGCTATGCAGCGGCAGCCGCGGGTTTCTTGCCACCACATTCCATCTATATCTTCTAATGATTATGCCAGCCATTAAGCTTGACGAGGCGGTCGTTGACGGTGACGGCGATACAACGACAGCCGCTGGTCCTCTTGCCGCTGCACTCCCACCAGGTCTTGGTTCTCCTCGTCAGCTTTTTGATGAATTTGTACTTGCCCCACGTGATCACTGGGTTGCCGAACCTCGTCGTACCGAATTGTATCTGTCCTGACGAACATACTGTCAAAGGAAAATAACGTGAAAATATTTATTAAGCCGTGCAGATCATTATATTAACTTAGGTACGAGAAATATTTAAATAAAGTTACGAGTTAATTCCACAGGGGTTTCCCACAACACCCGGACAATGTTCTTCATTAAGATTCTACAAATTGAGCTCATTTTTGTTAGGACAAAGTCAACACGGCCAACTAGCTGCGGGTAATATTGTTCATTATTTTGCGACCATTATCCAGCCAAGTGGGCAATTGGCTGAGGGGGTTGCTGAGGGGATTTACAAACATTTTTTTACAGGGATTTTTGACACTTCGCCGACTCATGCGTTGTAAAATATGACGGACCATTTTTAGTAAATTTTTAATAAAACTCAATTAACATAAGTTTTGTGTTATATTTCTTTTTAATAAAATTTAAGATCTTGCTGTCAACAAAACGTTTTGTCTTTAAACATTTACAGTCTTACCACAAAAAAGATAAACAAGCTTTAGACACACGTTTTGAAAAAATGTTACCACAAATGCATGTTTAGCCGATGTCACCTTAGACACTGCTTAAAAGAGGGTATGCTGTTGTCAAAGCGTCCATACAAACGTAGTCCAGTCATATTTTGAGTATTAAGCTATGAAAATCTATGAAATTTTCAAGGCACAATCTAGAAACAAATATATGTGTCGGTGGTGAGTCAGATTTTCGTTTAAATATATACTTCCAGAGTTACAGGGCGTCAAAGTATTGTATTTTTCGGCAATAAAAAGCCCCAACTTTGAACCTGTTTTACAAGAGTATGAATTAATTTAGAACAATTTGGAAAAAACACCGACATCTGAAATTTTATTAATATACTGTATTGAAAAAATGGCTACATAATATACTGTATCCTTCAAATGATCACTGGACTACGAAACATCCAAATAACGGGTTGATAACTTCGCGTAGTGTATGCTGTCTCACCGTACGAGCTCGGGTAGGATAGGGCTCGGAGAGGGACAGCTACAAAACAATGCAACCTTGAACGCGGCCACGTGGTCTTACCAAGATAGCCTCTTAACATAAAACTTTAATTTGAATTGTAGCCTGTCATAACATTCTCTGCCGGAATTCGCAATAGATTTCGTAGACTTTGTTGATTTTAATGATTTTGAAGACGTGGAATTAATGGACAACTATCGTGACCGTTTTAACAGTGCGAATAAATACATTTGAACATTACAACGAGCGCAACTTTCGAAAACGCTACAGATTTAGTAAAACTTTCGGGGAAATTATTATTATTATTCATTTATTTCAGGTAACAATGACCCATAAGGATATATACAATACAATAAAATACATTAAGTTAAACTACTACACACTACAAAAATATTCTGCACACTTATTTACTATGGCACGTTGGTGCCGCTCTGGTGGTGTTGGTCGCTATCTTTCCTCTGAAGCGACGGGTCAGCTTGCAGGTCGGGACTCGAACCACGAACGACTTGAATGATGTACCGTGGCGTGACTCCAGCTGCGCCATCCTCACGGTCTAGTTGGACCTCTGCTATATATATTCTGTGACGTCCTGCATGGTGGTGATGAAATGTAGGCGTGACAGATACGTGGCCGTGGTTGGAACTTCAGCGCGCAGCAGGTAGTTGGGCCCTGTGGGTGCGGTTCCGCAGCGGTTCCGAGTCACTCGTTTACGGTACGCCTTTTTCGTCTTGACTTTCTGAAATACATCCTCGTCCGTGTCATCAAATCGGACGCGCGTCCGCTGCTGGCTCGTGGTCGTCTGCGCCTTCGGTAACACCGGCTGCTGGGCTTGAACAGTTCGTTTGTTAGCGACGAAAACCACTGAAGCAAAATCACGTCGCGGTGATTCAGCTTCTTTGTGTCCAGCAGCAAGCTGTTTCACTGGAGGCTGAGGAGGCTGGTGACGTCGACATGGTCACGGTGACGGGAGGCAGCTTGTGCAACTCCTTCGCTACAAACGTAGGCACGTCGTCAGGATCGGTCTCTTTAAGCACAGTGATGATATCCTGCAGGCTCTTCGGTGTCCCTTCACGTCTGTGTGACATCATCTGGTCGCTCTTATTGAGAGCCGCGTACTGCAGCTTCCTCGCCGCAGCTATGTCAGCCTCGCTGAAGCTTGACTTACATATCTGCAACGCTCTGACTTCGTCCATCACATCCAGCTTCTGTTGCAGGAACACGAGGAGTTCGCCACGAGTTTTTCCTCGCCCATGACGCTGACGTCGCAGCGGCTAGCGCCGCGCTTCGCAATTTATAATAAAATAAACGTAGTCACGTCCACACGAAACCACGCATGACTCGAGACGAATAATCGTTGATATAATTAAGGACGATATTCCTCACGATAGCATAAACTATAGCTCAATTTTAATATTCGATTCACAGATTCGATTGAGAGAATAAAATTAACCTGACACCTGACACTGACCTCATGTCAGTGAAAATCACGTTCCATTGGATGTATAAAATTGTTTATTTAAAAAAGTTTAGCATTGTCAATCCACCAAATGTACGGCAACAAAAGCAAGCGTGCGTTTATATATTACATAAAGTATATATTTCGTATATTTTTATAATGTAGAAATTACTGAATCAAATCAATTTGATAAATAAAAATTATGTTAAATTTAAAAAAATGCTTTCAATGAAACGTTTTCTAGAGGTGTCAACATAAAATAAAGATACGTCAAGATAAATCGTGCCTAAGTAAACAAACGTTGGATATGGTTTTGTGGTAAACAAAATTAAACAATTGTCTATGAAACAGAAAACAGAAACAGAAACTAATCTCAGCATCTGCTATGGCAGTAGCCATAGCGCTGGTTTTCAGAAAAGCCCTATATAGTATGTAAGGCATTAAATATATGTGTAAAAGAAGTGTATGTGTGACTATGCAGTGATTATCTTTTTAATACTGTCTAACTAAACTGGTATTTAACTGATGAGTTAAAATATTTTTTGTGGTAAGACTGTTAATGATTGTTTTTAAACTAGCACGATTTTAAATTTTTCGTACACTTTTTCCTTCCGAATAATTGAAATTATAGATTCGTACAAAAACGTACATTCTATCCCGTTCTAAATAATTTAGGAAGTACCATGAAGGTAAAAAGCAATGAGATTTGTAAAAAGATTATCGCACGGCCGCATAGCGCCATAGTAACATCTTTTTAGCTTCATGGGAGCATGGCATACATTCCGAGTAAGTGTAGTAAACAATTTGACAATTTTCTCTATTTATGCTGTTTACAACATTTGTATTGGTTTCTTTAGCCGTGCGAGTCTTTCATCTTCATTTTGACCAATACGTCGTCAATAGTAACCGCGAAGGCACTGCAGTGGACCTGCGTCTTGGCGCAGACCCACCGCTCCTTATTTCCTCTTTTCCTCATCAACTTAAATCTATGGTGTTGTATCTCAAGCACGCGGTTCTTCAGTTTCAGGGAGTGTTCTGTCGCTGCCTGGGTGACGTACACGTATGCGCCTGCTTCACGCGCACCAGGGCGCGGCCGACGGTGACCGCGAAGCAGTTGCACTTGTGTGTGTGGATGCAGATCCAGCGCTCCACGTTGCCGTTCCTCTTGTTCCGCTTGAAGCGATGCCCGTCCACCACCAGCAGTGGGTTGCCGAACTTGCTCTTCGTGTAGCTGTACTCCCATTCCTCGTTTAGTTCTGCAGGAACAGTAAATGTGTTATATTTTGGGTGTAGTCTTATGTACCACATATTGAGCATATATGTTTTCTTTTTGTTTTTAACCAACCTGCACGTGAAGGAAGTCAGTGCTTTTCTAAACAAACCTAACAAAAAAATTAACCTAACATGACTTTGCTGTAATTTCATTAGCTTCATAACTTCCCAGTTTTGCTTGCTTCCTGTATTTTGGGTGACTTTTATGTGGTTTTATATCGCTAATGGTAGTGGCTGTGTGTCCATACTTAGATACTCCACCTTAGATATTGGACTTGTGCCGGTTACTGGGTCTCAATATTTCTCAATTATATTGTTTGTTGACTGGTTTTTATTTTTTCTGATAGTTAACTGTACATACTCTCTGGCATGTTTCTTTTTGGTTCTTAGAACTCCTACATTTCGAGAATATTTTAAGTGAATTATTAAATAATCACGACAGTTTAAGAAATTATTGTTGTGGTGTTCTTATATATGAAATAGTACTTATTACCCAGGTCACAATAAAGTTTTGTCTCTTACTGAACCGATCGTCCAGCGGCAACCTCAATACTTTTTTCTACTAATTATTAGCACAGTGTTCAAACAGCTGGTTTCAAATGTATCGAGGCATTGTGATATAATAAAATTCGGATCTTTCGGTGACCACTCTACACGGTAATGCTGATAGTATTGGACAGCAGCGACTACCAACCGATCCTGATCCATGTGTCGGTCTATGACACAGAGCAGAATAGCCAGTGTAGGGTGCACGCAGAGGCACCCGCAGTTGCCAACCGTATGCCCATTTTGGGGCATACGAGAGGAATTTCATACTCAAAGCTAAATTAATACACATTTTCCGCTCGCATATTTGACAGCAATGACGAACATTATATCTCGTTTTAAATAAGTTAGAAGGTACATTCTGAGTAAGTATAGTATATTTATATTCACTCCTAGTACATAGCAATTTGACAATTTTCTCTATTTATGCTGTTTACAACAATGTATTGGTTTCTTTAGGCGTGCGAGTGATTATCTTTCATTTTGACCAATACGTCGTCAATAGTAACCGCGAAGGCACTGCAGTGGACCTGCGTCTTTATGCAGACCCAGCGCTCCTTATTTCCTCTTTTCTTCATCAGCTTGAATCTGTGGTGTTGTATCTCAAGCACGCGGTTACCGAACTTACTCCTAGTGAAGCGGTATTCGATGTCTGGAAATAATTTACATTTATATAAACACGGGTGAGTATAAATCTGATACGAGTATGGTGCATTATTGCTTTTACTTATACGTACATGCAATACACAAATACTTAAGTACAGTTACACTGTACCTCATACACGAATCTATTCATTTTCTGTCTGACTCGCACTTGGTCGTTTTATTCTTTCTTTTTTTAATCAACCTGCACGTGAAGGAAGTCAGTGCTTTTCTAAACAAACTTAACAACAACAAAAATTACATGACTTTGCTGTAGTTGCATTACCATTTAACTTCCCGTAGAATGTGTCCTACAACTTGTTACACAGAAGGTGGAATAATATTTCACTGATACGCGCCTGTCTCTTCACATTGTCCCTTTCTTATACACTGACATGAACATTAGTGTTGTCGCCTCCCACCGTAAATCGGCACATTTTGTTCAGAACAAACCCGTGTTCACGCTCTCTCCAGACATACTCCTTGGTCTATGAGGACTTATGCAGCTGAGATAATGAAGTTACAATACAGTTAAATAAAAAACCAACTAGATAAGTATAATGTAATTAACATTAAAAAGAACAGTCGAATTGTGGATTAATAAAACAAAAATTATTTATATAAAAAATATAAAAATTAAATAACTTTTAACCATAAGTAGAAATATAATTAGTTCTTAATTCTTTAATCATAAGGCTCATAATCGTTACTTAATATCACCATATTACGTATCATGTCGAGATATCACGGAAAGCGAAGCTTGGAATACTTAACTAGCGTAAATTTTCGAAATTTACTTACATAATAAATTTTAGAGATCAACAAATAAGCTTCGTATGTAAATTCATATATCATAACCGATCGTTTTGTCTTTTAACACCTACAAAACTAACTAACTAGCCAACTACACCAGTGCCCAGTAATCTGAAACATGAGTGGAAACAATGTGGAGGAAGTATTTTTTTAAAATCTCACCTTTATTAGTACTGCGATTGGAACCATTCCGCTATTTCGTAATGCGTTGGTACAATGATATCCGAGAACAGTCGTTTAGTTTAATTCATTTCGTTCGACTTTATTATAACAATGAAGTGAGTTAATTGAATTTTACATACACGCATATGTAAAAAGGAGGCCTATGTCCACCGTGGACCTTTCTTGGCTGATGATGATGATATGTAAAAATCCTGATTATGAATTTAAAATAACTTAGTTCAATTCATTCATTCAGTTTGACCACAGAATATAAAACAGAACAAGCTTTGACTCGAATATTTACGATCCTCTTACTCTACATTTTATTATCATCTACATTGTAGATTCTAAAATTAACTTTATAGGAACATTATTTTGTTTCTTGAAAAAAGCTGAAAAAATTTAGTCCTGACACGAGAGACCAAGGTCTAATCTGCATCCCTGGGCACCATACATTTGTTCTATTCGAATATTGCTTCTTAACTTGAATCATAATCTCTTTACACTTATAATACGTACTTATAATTCGATTAATCTTTTTTCTCTTCAGGATTGGGCGGCCTAAGCCAAAGATCTGTTTTGGGAAGTATTCTGGGGAAGTTGAGCGCGTGCATCGCCAAGGATGTGGCACGCGGTGAGGCGAGTATGGAGGTGATCGCGCTCCTCGGCCGGAGCTGCACGAAGGCGCCGTTCCCGCAGCGCGCGTGCGAGGGGGGCGCGTGATTGTGCGCATCTCCCGAGGCCACCAGCTTGCCGGCCGCGAGCCGCACGCGGGCTCTGCACCCCATGTGCTTCGACGAGCAGTAGAAGAACCGACCCCCCACCTGCGAGTACGTGTAGCCCCCCAGCACCAGGATGTACTTGCCCTTCTCCGTAGGTATGAACTGAACGTCTGAAACGTCGTATGTAATTTAGTAAAAAAGTCTGAACATGTCAATATATCCTGAGGCAAGAGGGTTCTCGAGATGACAATAAAAGACGTGGCAGTGTATTAAAAAGAAATTAATTAAAGAAACATTGTTTTATTCGACATCTAGTTTAAAGTTAAGATTCTGGGTACATCATCAGGTCGAGTTCATACGTAATTGTATGTAATAACGGTTAAAACTTATGTATGTAGATGAAAACTCAGTAGTAGTTAAACACGGTTCGTATTACCAGGCTGTTCAGCTGTTCAATAAATTACCGGTTGGTTTAAAAAGTACGAACAGTCAACCTAAGACGCCTCCTCTTAGAGAAACGTTATTATAGTGTTAAGGAATTTGCAGACGATTGGAGCTAAAGCTTTAGACATACTATGTTATATTATGTAAAATTTAATTACTAACATTTATAATTTCAGTCTTATTATTAGCATATTTTTATTTTATTATGTTTTTTTTGTGTTACTTTTATTTGTGTGTCTGTATGTGTGTCAAATAAAATGTAAATTGTTAATGATTAAATAAACTGAAAGAAGAAAAAAGCAGAAAATATCACTGCCAGTGAAAGTGGAGCGGTGCTTCTTTTTTCTATATGTTCTAATAACTACTAAACACAACATATAGTCGGTTCTATTCAGGAATCCGAAGATTGTATTTACATACATACATACACATACATTGTAGTATCATAATATGAAGGTTTTTGTTAAAAGTAACGTTACAGATACTCTTGTAAAATGTACGAGACACGTGGTGTACGGAAACACCTTTTGATAGGATTGAGTACCCACAAGCCAATACTTGTAAAAGTTTATGTGGTATAAATAATTAATAAAATTCGGAAATAGCCATTAGTGATAACAAATGCTACCAAACATTTTTTCAGTAGATTGCGCGTGGTAACGTTTATTTCCAAAAAAGGGCGACAACGTCGAGCTATCAAAATCACCTCATCTCCCTTTTTGTCTTGGTCTTGCTCTGAATGCACGACGCTTTATTTTTAATATGACACATATGTTTATCCAAGGTTATAAAATTTAGCAGAACTTTAACATTTACTTCAAGTGATGAAATAATCCTACTGCAGTTGTAGCATACATAATACACAAGTAATAGATCACGTGTAATTAATTAGAAAGTATTCGCAAGCTGATTGGACATAATTACACTTTGAAATACATTTTATTTTTCACGAGATACTCTGGAGGTGGATGCGCGTGCTCAGTGTTGACTGCCACAATTTCATCGTTTCCAAATTTCCGCAAACGTGCCTTGCAGCCGCGTTGTTTCCGGGACGAGCAAACCCAGTGTGACGAGTAGTTCACCTGGGAGAAGGTGTATCCTTGGTAAATCAACAGCTGCTTTTTGCCGCTGCTCGTCGGTATCATCATCGCATCGCTTGCTGTAGAGGAGAAAGAAGTAATGTATGAAGGATGTATGAAGAATGTAATGAAGGAGACTTAGGGAAAATCACAGGAGAGGAGCAGCGATCGCCAATCCGCCGCACAACCGCAGGGAATTTTTTGGTACTTGGATAACTAGTAATTAAGAAAGGGTCAAATTCACTACGTAACTGACAAAGTAGAAGACAAGACACTTGAGTATTGTAAGAATTTAATTAAGAAAAACGCTGATCCCTTTTCACCTGAAACCTAATATTTTCTTACTCCAAGTCCAAGTTTTTTTACTCTACGTTTCACTTTTCATGATCAATTCGGCGTTTTTATACTTTGTTAACCTACTATTACACACACATATAATAAATACATATGTATGAGTAGTTGAGTACATACGAAACGGTTTCCTTTTAAAAGCAGATTAATAAGTCAACACTGGCAGAAATCAAAAAGCAGATATCAATAAGTTGATATACTAATATTATAAATGCGAAAGTGAGTTTGTTTATCAGAGTCAGGCTGATGTTTGTATAGGGACAGTTGAAAGGACGGTAAAGAAAAACTCAAAGCTACTTGCTATCCCGATCTAGCAAGTAGTTCCCGTGGGATAATCTCTGAAGTTCACGCGAATGTGGGCAAAAGCTGGTACAAAGTAAAGGAAATAGTGATGTGCAGATTTTTTTGTAACCGTACGTACGTACTTATAATATTTTATAATATTCCGAACTTTACAATCCTTGGTCTCACTTCAATTTATGTTAAAAGACAATGTTGACTGCAACAAAATCGAATTTTAGCCCGACTACATCGAAACCAAAAGGCAACCATTGTAGATATGTATGTTCATACGTTCCCTCATATATCCGAAACCACGCGTCATATTTCGACACATGAAGTATCATTGGAAGCATCGCGTAGGACATCGCTCGGTGTGAGCTGTAATATTATCGACTATAGTTAGCGTAATATAGAGTACTCTATATTACTCTACCTTTCACACACTATTTTTAAAACTCTAGCTGTAGGTAGCTATGTTTAAATTTAATTTAGATCTCGTTTAAACTTCTTCATCTTATTGTGTGGACTGTAACGTCGATGACCGACCTCACAAACTATTATGTCAGAGTTGTTGAGCAGTATATTGTCGTAGATAGTAACCGGGAACGTTAACGTGCCTTCCGAAGCACGGAATCATCCCACTTTTGAGACAATCAAAAAATCAGTTGATTCAGCCCGCAATGTCCTAACTAAACTGGGGAAAGTATCACAAAGTGATTTTTTGGACAGTCGAATCAAACCCGGGACATTCCGAGTGGGATACGCATCTAAGCTTCTCTCTCTCTCTCTCTCTCTCTTGATAAGAAGTATATTATCTAGTTCCCTATTGTAGTAATTGATTATTGCGGCACATCAACAACGATGGCGTTTAGTCTATCGCTCGCCTCCGCAAAGAGTGGTCCCGACCACTCGTTGCAGAAGAGCGATTCAAAAAGACCAAATTTCGTATGTCGAACGAAAATCAGTAGAAAACGAGCGCTCGCGGCGCGTAGAGCGAATCAAAAATAGATCCCCTGGGGGTGCCACGCGCCATGACACCCGCCCGCCCGCATCCGCCACGTCGCGGAGCTAGACACGCTGTAAGGTAACGCCTGAATGAAGCCTTGCTCTTTAAGGTTCCGTACCTTAAAAGGGAAACAGGATCTCTTATAGGATCACTTCGTTGTTCGTGTGTCTGTCTGTCAAGACAATTTTCTCAGGAACGCGTGGAGGAACTAAGTTGAAATTAATACAGTCAACGCAATTAAAAGATACGCAAAAAAAAAGTTTAAGCCGTATTTTTAGGCTATTTCCGTACAAAATGCAACGAAATCAAAACCTATAAGGTACTTCCCGTTGACCTAGAATCCTGAAATTTGGCAAAAAGCGAGGACTTACCATAAAATAAATCTGATTTTAAAAATTTAAAACAGTAAAAATAGCTTTTTGTGATTAGAAACTTAACTTTGCAATTGAAAGCCATACATCGGGTATGTAATTTAGCTGCAAAGTAAAGTTGGGTACATATTACCGTACCTATTATTTATGATTTTCAGTATGTTAATTATTCGCATTCTGTACGGAACTCTCGGTGCGCAAGTCCGGCTCGCACTTGACCGGTTTTATGAACAAAAACAGATTGCTCTCTACTTTTTACGTGTGGACTTTAGATATTTTCCCCCAGGAACGACTTATTCGATCGGGATAAAACTAGCCTATGTCCTTTTCCAATCCTTCGACTATCTAGACCTAGACGTACAAACAAACTCACTTTCGCATTGATAGTGTTAGTGTTATTCATGTAACAATCTGTTTTACTATCCTGAATAAAAACTGTAAACTACTTCTTCATGTATGGACGTCCAAACAATTACCTACTATCTGAATACGTTACGTTAAGAAGCATAAAATATTATATTTAGTTTACATTTCTTTATGTAAACCGTTCGAGGGCAATTTATTTACATGTTCAAGTACAACATTTTTTTATACATTACATTTATTTGATTGACAGCATATTTCTGATATAAACAGTAAAGAGATACTTATACATTGAGAAATATTTCCTTTTAACTTGAGTATTTGGCGTCAATGTATTTCAGATTGTTTATTGAGAATCTAAACTCATAATAATAATTAATCCTGTCCAGTATTCGGTTATTGCAAATCAACAACCCATTTAATTATACGCTTAATTTACATATATTTCACGACTCTCAAATTCGCCTGAACATATATACATCACATATGCACTATTCATAATAGAAGATATTATACCCTTTCCCTTTCCAACCCTTTCATCTCATATCGTAAAATATCAAACACTCAGCAACTCTCCTAATTATAACGTTTCCTGTATCCTTCCTACTATAAGGTACCGTTATCTTACCAGCTAACAATATTCATACCCGACTGCGGCAAAGCCCAAAAGTTATGTGTTCTATTTTCCCTCGTAACTACTAAACAGCTAAATCGATTTTAATAAATTATACGTGGTTAGATTCGTCTTAACAGTGGCATAGGCTTTATTAAAATTATTGGAAATCATATTTTTGCCGCTAAATTACGCAGCGTGGAAAATCTTTTCTTTTCAAAACCTATCGAGTGTTGTAGTTTGATACAAGTTCCTATGATGCAAACAAACCGTGCGGCGGCGCACCGCAAAAAAATCTGTAGCAAATCACAGATTTTTTAGCCGCATGCGGTTGTTGGCGGTTGAACAACCGCAGTGCGCTCATCTTCACTGTGATTTTTGTGGGAGCAAACCGCACCGGTTGCTGTCGCAGTGCTGCACGCACTTATAAATGGTTTACGAAAATATTTACAACATAATTATGTTTAAAAGCAATTTACACAGTCGGGTTTACATTTAAAATTTACTTTTCATTAACTTGTTAACTATCTCTCTAAAATAGTGTCAAGTCTATAATGTAGAACTACATGTGTACTTATATAAACGATATGACTATATTGTTACTAATCGAGTAGGTAACATAAAATTGAGTATATATTTACAAAACAAACTCTGGTTTTTAAACCGTTGCCGTGGACCTTATCTATGGATTTGGTACAACGTTCACGCCTTCTGTTACACAGTCGCGTGTCTGATCAAAGTTATCCCTAGCGTGCATGTCAATACCAATCACCTTCTGCTGTAATTGTAAACCTCTTTTCTTAACCGTTATAAAATCCCTAACTTAAAATATGTTTGATTTACTTCTTTGTGATCGATTTTTCCTGTTATCTTTGGTATTTATTCACTGTCTATTTTACTATAACCTCAGAACGACCTTGGTAGTTCTCAAGCTTGTAATTTACTTAGTATATTTCTAATAACAGCATAGTTTTTTGAAAAGCAGACTTACGTGTATATTCATTAGTTTTAAGATTAACCATCATCGTCATTACGTAGTTGCTCTCTTCAGATGCTGATGGTATGCCGCTTTAAAAACTTCCTTAACCAGTCTCTGCCTGCAAGGCCAGACGCTTTATTAAAATTGTGGTTAATGTTGAATTCTTCGCAGTAAACAAATGCTTGTCTACGAATCATTGTAGGTGTGAGAGGCTTTCCATTACTAGTAAATTTTATCAACCGGTTGACGAGATCCGTTTCCTGTTCGTGGCTCATTATTAAAGTACGGCCTAATCTCTTTGTGGTAACACCATTTTTTAAGTGATTTCTGAGCGTTCGTCTTGGAATATTATGACGATTTGCTGCAGCACGTTGCGACAACTGTCCACGTTCTACCGCTGTCATAGCAGCATTGAGACTTTCTTCTGACCACAGAGCTCGCTTTGAAGGCTTTTTAATCGGTCCTGCGAGCAAAATAGAAAATGTTAATAATTAACGCGTTCGAAAAGAACTAAAAACCGACTTCAACTGCCCTTAAAGACTACAGCATTCATACCCTAAAATGTTCAACCTTAGAGTTAGCATTACATATGTATATGGGTACATGATTGTTTTTGGTTGATTTTCTCAAAAAGCGCTGAGTCACTTTCGTTTATTTATATGGGACCACATCTTGGGTACATACATAAAAACCTATGAAGTAATAAATACAGACGAATTAAAGCCTTTTTTAAAGTCGGCTGAAAATATTTCGAATCGTTATTGGTTAAAATGCTCACTTTCTCCAACAGGTAGTCCTTATAACCCATACGGCACTCTGTTAACATTACTCATTACTCTTAGCGGTACATCGAGTGTCACTAGGACTTGCTCCCGGGGATTCCAAGTTCAGAAAATACCGGAAATGCATTCGCAGTTGATCATCATCATACCTAATGGTGAACGACGACAAGGCCGTAGGATCAAAGTGTGTGTATCCAGAAGCTTCACTATAAACGTGGAAATTGCTATGTTCTCTTCAACATACATATATCGTAAATAAATCATACTTAAACTGAGCTTAATTTTAATTCTATATAAGGATACAACATTGGTCATCAGTTTGCACAAATACCTTTTCTTTTTTAG
The DNA here is from genome assembly GCA_910589575.2 of Carcina quercana. Lineage (NCBI taxonomy): Eukaryota > Metazoa > Arthropoda > Insecta > Lepidoptera > Depressariidae > Carcina > Carcina quercana. The sequence continues at coordinate 3,737,959 of OU342436.1, forward strand.
CGTTCCGTGTCTCAATAAGAAAAAAGGAACCCTTATTGGATCACTTTGTTTTCCGTCTGTCTGTCTGTCAAGGCCCTTGTCCTCAGTAACGCGTGGAGATGTCAAGTTGAAATTAATATCGAATACGCAAATCTGCAGTCTCTTGGACCTTTGAAAAAATCAAGCTCACACGACGACGAAATCACACAGGCTCATGTCTAACACTGGACTTATACAACCGAATTTCACTATAATTACAATTTCTCAATGCCAGCTTTTTAAAATTTTAAGAAATAAATAATAATAAGACATAATCTGGAAATCCTAAATAAAATAAAATTGTATGAAAGCATGTTGCGATTTGAACTCTGAAATACAGAGAATGTATCTCACCTCTTCCCATGGGTGTCGAAAGTAACTTAGGAAACTTCGATATGGACCGATCTCACCCGCCTGTACCGTGGTAAATATGAGAAAGTGTCTAAGAGGCCCCGAGATAAAGCAATTGAGTTTTCCAGCTAGTGAAGAAAAAAAGAAAACCACCTACATATAACAAAACGTTTATTAGTGTCAGACACCGCATATTTTTAAATGAACACAAAATCTACATAATTAACAATTAAATTTACATGATTCGATTATGAACTTGATACACAGCCATTACCTTATTCTACGAAACTTGTAAACAAAGCACTTCAAATACCTTATTCTACTCTGGTACCAACGAGAAGGCAGTATTATTGTCATATACCATCTCCGTGGCCTAATCAATCCAGAATTCGCTACCCAAGTGGGGATCTACATATTGCTACTCGGTTTGATTGGTGGTAGGACATTTTCTATGTCCGCTTGGCTAGCTATCTACAGGTTACCTAAGTCTGTCGCCAAACAGCATTGGGGCCGTCCATAAATTACGTCATCGATTTTTTCAGATTTTAGACCCCCCCCCCCCTATAATCATCCTATCGTCATTTCTTAATGACCCCCCCCCCCCCCCCTTCTCCCAAAATTGACGTAATTACTAGTTAGTCAGTACTACTGTCCCTATGTATGCTTAGATCTTTAAAACTACGCAACGTATTTTGATGCGTTTTTTTTAAATAGATAGACTGATTCTTAAAGAAGGTTTATATGTATAATACATGTAAGTACCACGGGCGAAGCCGGGGCGGGCAGCTAGTATTTTACTAGGTGTGCTGGAAGAAATTTCTTTTTAGAAATAATCTTTTTGTACGTGAAAAATAAACTATAAATAAATAAATAAGAATGACGTCAATTTCGAAACACCCCCCCCCCCCCCCCCATCTATCATTTACCGTCATCCGCAGACCAACCCCCCCACCCCTAATTTAGAATGACGTAATATATGGACGGCCCCATTGTTAATAGCACTGCAGCGTTCCTGTAAAGGTAGCAGATCCGGCGCCAGGCTTCTTGAGGCTTCTGGGTACGCACGCTTACCATCAAGGGTAAGAAGAAGGCCAAGTGCAAACCCATCATACATTAAAAAGACGTATTTACCTTATTCAATAATATTTAAATTAAATAATTTATTAAATTCCTAACCACATATTTTGTCGATGTATTATAATGGTACAATATTATTGTCTCGTTTAAAAATTGCAATATCCTAAGATAAGTAGAATACAAATAAATAATCACAAGTTGCGTGGCGTTCACGTACTGGGAAACGTGCACCGGGCCGAATCCTATATAGATTACGATCTGAGTAAAGGTCGCGGAGAGTTGCTGTATTCAAGCGTCTCGGGACCAGTCGTTGTTGGCGTACCATGGTTGAGGCTCATGTTCCACAGTGGAATGACGGAATGACCACATGTGATTTTTATATCTAAGTATATGGCTTATTTTTTTAGAGTAGGCCTCAGCCCCAGCAATGGGGACATATATAGGATGTTGGTGGCGATGATGATAACTTTTTTTTAAAAAACTATTTCTTTTAAATATTACATTCAATGCCCGCAAAAAAAGTCAAAGTGTCTTATATTAAATGACTTTAGAGAGAAGATAATTACTTAAATTAAATTAGTACATTTCAGTCTAAAATGTATTTTTTAACATATTGTTTTGATCGGACAGGATCAGCACAAGGCTAGAACTTTAGAACGTAGCAAGCAACACGAGCTATTTCTTATCCAAGTTCGACAATTCCCACCAACTTCTGACGTGAACGATCGTTGACCAACTAACCGATCGAGCACTGGTTGGTCACCGATCGTTCCGACATTGTCCACTAAATAGGTACTAGATGTATATGCTGTCACAATGCTCATAGCACGTGTAGATTCTTGAATTGATCAACCAAGTTGTCATTTATGAATCGCAACGTTTATAATATCTATCCACACTTAGTATAAGATCGCCCCATGTCATCCCGTGTTATCGTAAAAGATATTCAGGACATGAGTAACAGCGTCAACATGGCATCAACCTATAATTAACATCACTAATATGCCTGCCAAGCTTGGCGAATATTCCAAATCACGGCAGTTCAGTGTTACTTATGTATGAATGACTATCGTTTTCAACTTTATTGTCAGTTACAGCTGGCGCTTTACAATTATTTTATTTTACTTGGATTATAAACTATGTGTGTAAGAACCTGTACATATGTTATAGTTCTATCTTTGGTAAGCACTAATCCATGGCACTGACTTTATTTTATTTATTTATTTTTATTTAAACAGTTTATTGTACACAGAAAATATTTACATAACACAAAACAGAAAAAATATATACAAAAGGAACAGCTTATTTCTAAAAGAAATTTCTTACAGCAGTCCTAGGTTAAGGAGAAATATTGAAGAAAGGAGGGCAGTTAGGCGTGTACGATATGATAAATATAATAAACGATTACATAAATACGAGATACAAAACAAACTAATATATATCAATAATAATACATACATACTTTACATACTATAAATATATATAATCTTATAGTGATAGAAAATGTTCCTTGACGTTTTTCTTAAAGGCGGAAACAGTTTTGCTGTCGCGTACAGTGTGAGGCAACGAGTTCCACAATCTGGCTGCATGAACCGTGAATGAGTAGGAAAAGAAATCGGAGTGATGGGAAGGGATGGATAGGATTGTCCTAATGTGAGCTCGACAAGGTTGGTCAACAGGATGCGAGTATGTAAATCGCTCACTTAGGTAGCTAGGATAAGAAGGGTTATTTAGGATATTGTACAGAAGGGAAAGGATATGAGCATTTCTACGAAGGCGGATAGGGAGCCACTTGAGCTGAGCGCGAAAAACTGACACGTGGTCATATTTTCGCAACCCGAAGATGAAGCGTAAGCAAAGATTCTGAAGTCGCTCAAGTTTGTTTAATAGCTCTTCGGTGACGTCCAAGAAGCAAGAATCAGCATAGTCAAGAATAGACATTGTCTATAAAATAACGATTAGGGGCAAAAATCCGCCAAAAACCAGTCTGCTTGGACTGATGGACACGTTTTTATAAATATAATTGTGTTCGTAGCATTTTGTCCACCTCTCAACATACTGACATAATCGCCATGATGTCGGACACAGAACCTGCTACCCTGCCGCCCAACGCCCGCTGTTAGTCGTTAGAACAATGATGTAAAGCTATTTCCAAATCGTAAAACGAGTACACCCTCTCTCGATACCTGGGGTTATACTCAGGCGCCTCTGTAAAGAAAATAAACATTCTGATGACATAGGTACTCGTTTTATAGTAAGAATTACGTTATTTAGTTAAAAAAATATAAAGTTTGAGTGTGACTTCACAGTTAATCACAATTTTTTAAACACTTTATTATCCTTTTTTACAGCGCCATCTAGGGACCATTTGGCTACGTAATGGCTATTGTACCTAACAATAAAGTTTTAAAAAATGATATTTATTTCGCGACACTATAATTTCACCTCCAATTTTAAGTAATTAGTTATTAAAGCCATCTATTCTATATTAAAAGATTATGGCAATATAAATTTAGTATGGAAGCATTCGGAGAGGGAGCCCATTGGGACTTCTGTGTGACCATGCTTTTCATAAACCGCCTTATCACTTACCTTCAGGAGATGAAGGCCAACTGCAAACCCATAACATATAAATTATCAATAGTAACGTCACTTTTCTATGAAAGAGAAAGGAACAAAAAAAATCAAATTAAATATACTTATTTACTTAAAACTTTTGTTGGAACAAGAAATTAGTTCAGAGTTTTGATTACTTTTCGCTACAACTAGCGCCATCTCTGGACATCACGGAAAGTCACGTAGTATATCGTACATCCGAGATAAGTACATCGTACATCGCGGAAGATACTTTTCCACGAGACCTCCTAGTTACTGCTAAAGTTCTAGTTGCCGCGATAGATGGCGCTGTGTGTCTTTTAAAGACCCTCCGAGTTTCAAGTACCACGAATGAATGTATTGTACCAGTGCTCCACTTTTAAGTAACTAGTAGAGGCAGAACTAAAAGGGCCGCAAACCATTAAACAGAACTAGCTACTTTTTACCGGTCAATCAACCAACGCGCTGCTGCGATACAATTTAGTATGAACCTTCTTACCTACTTGATTACTTGGTACCCATTCAACAGGCTTTGTAGTTTCGTATTTGTTTTCTATTTGTTTGATTTTATCGCATTTAGGGGCAAGTGTCCTATTTATGTACATATTTATTACATATTATTATATACTCGTCGCGGTATAAGTTTATTAACAGATGTTATAATTGCTATAAGAAGTAATCAATAATCATAACCCATGTCAAGTAATAGACATCATAGTCATAGGATACATGCAATGTGGAATAGAAAACGTAGTTAACTCCATTGTTGTTGTTTTCATTTTATTTAACTAACTACTCTAAATTCGATAAAACCAAATATAGATCTGTAAGTCGTGCTAGTTATACAACAATTGTCAAATACCAACCCAGGATTCCTCCAGTCCTTACTTGTATAATATACATAACCTAACCAAACACCTAATTATTTTAATATCTTTCAAGAACGCAGCCGATTCCCAACGCGCAATATTCAAATCCAACGTCAGAAAATGAATGACGTCAAACGTATCGATGTTCCAAAACGAGGGCTGCCAGTGACGTCAGAAGTAGGTAAGCACTAAGTAGGCAGGTACGTAGGCACAGAACAATAACTAACGGATGCCTGTGAACGCTGCATGCCCACAATAACTCGGCTGCATTCTCACGGAACGATAAACACGTCTTCATCACGATTAACATTATTTCTTACTATCATTTCCATGGAAAAACATCTGCGACTTCCATAAATATCTAGGCTTTCTAGTATTAGAGATGATACTCGTCGGACGCTCGCAGGTTGCCATTTGAAGTTAATCAATATCTGCAAGTTAAGCACGTGGGAGCATGGGGCGAATGAAACACTGATCGAAATATAATTATAGTTTTGTGCAAGCGATAGGCCACGCGTGATCACTGTACCTGAACCTTACAACCATATTACTTATTTAAAACAAACCTATAATTTATATACTGTACGACAGCAATCTCTTTTGTATCATATTAATTTAGTACGGATAGTTAGGTAGGAGCGTTGTCATCTGTCGCAGGTATTTTTATGCTTATAAAGAATGTCTTCACACTTTCAATTTATACTGTTATGTGCTAAAATATATTGTTTTAATTTTTAAACAAACTATATCACTACAAAATACTGTAGTGACCACAGTAAAGATATAAGTCCTTAGTGCAGCATTAATTTTTTAAATTGAAAATTCGTTAAATAATCTCCTTTTAATATCAACCTCAATTTTAAGAATAAATTTACTGAGAGTTGACATTTCAGTTGCATCGAAATCTGTATCTGTTAAATATTTTGTTGGATTTAGACTATTTATTTAACCATTGGTGACTCAAATAGAAATCTCAGTTTGCTTGATTCAATTGTTGCTATCTTATGTTCGACTATGGAGTTATTCCATGTTTCGCAATCTCGTTGCTGCCTGTCACCGTCGCGGCGTTGATGCCACGCGCACTCGAAGCCACCTAAAATAATGGGTTTGAAAAGAAAAGAAAAAACTTTTAACAACCACCCCGCGTGCTAGCTTTGAAGTCGGTACCCCCTAAGTTACAACGGCTTTAATGTTTGCGATTCAAGAAATTACAATCCAAATTAGACTTCCAAAACGTCTTACAAAATAAAATCACAGCATTCAAGGTCTTAAACAAAATTTATTTTTTAGTTTATTAAAAACATTGTTTTGGTTAAAGTTGCAGGTACATACGACTTAATTAGAACTAGATTACAGTTTGGCAATTACATTTTAACAATGAAGAACTTATCTATATTTTGAATAAACCTAACAACATTTAAATTCTATTTAAATACTTAGTTTGTTACTGATAAGAACATATGGACATTAAACTGGCATTACATTGAGCCTATTCATGCCGTATGCCGGCAAGGTGACTAGGGAACGCGAACAGTGTCTTACTGCAATCAACAACCAGGTTGGCAAGGGAGGTAATGTCAAATGGTACAACGTAAAAAACATTTTGTGGCGATCGATGCGGAAGGCTCAATTCCAGCTTGTAATTAATTTTAACCTCTACTCCATTGAGCTTCAGTATTTCCACAAACACAGCATCTTTGCAAAAGTACATTAAGAAGGCGAGTTAGAAACTAAATAACAACATAATTAAATCTCGTGAGAAAACTCAAATAACAAATAGTATAGTAGTTAACCTGAACCGCGCTACGTCTTTTAATGTACGGCCCAATCATTTAGTCGACAAAAAAGCAATAGGCAAGATGCCAGCGTTACTAAACTTGACAACTAGTTATTATACCTATAGCCAGTTTGTTCACCGTAACGGTACGCAGAATACCTTAGTACCAGATGTTAACCATCACGCAATAGGGCCATGACGAAACGATCGACTCGTTCTAGGCAAGCTGTTTTTATAAGTGCCTACAATTTGGAGGAAAAAAACAAATTTAAGAATCAGAACGCTTTCGTAAGCCGTGCGTAAATAATTAGCCACAACAAAATCTACCTAAATGAAAAATAAATGATGTTTACGCTAACTCACTCCAATGTACCTAATTATATACTAGTCATTCTACCTAGTGTGCTGAAGGTCAGGTTCGGACGGTCCCGAGCACATAAATATCATTGCAAGCCCCAGGTCAACCAACGCCGCGCTTCAGTTCCGAGAGGGCGCTGCCGGTAAACAACGCGCTCGGAACCGGTAGCGAAACATTAGTTCCCGAAATGCTCACAGGTACAACAAAAGTTTGTAGCTCTAACACGTGCTTGAATATTTAGAATGTTTACGGACGTACGTTTACCTTTATCACCCGTCCTTGTTGCTGATAGAATATTCGCATCGCTCCTCTCGTTCGCACGTAGCCTGGTTACAACCGAACACGTGTAGAGCAGGGAAAATACAACCAGCAGTCTTATCTTTTTCAACTCGTTCAGAGCGGTTGAGACAGACTGATTCCAAAGGGGGACTCGTGTAGAACTTCAGCAAGTCATTACGTCCTTGAATAATGACATGAGGCAAGAAATGTATCTATAGATACCTCCTAAGCCTACTCTAGATGTAGATAGATAGTTAATAATGAATCAACAGACCGCCAGTAATAGGTATCGCGTGTAATTTTTTTCACGGGGTCACCAGAGTACACACCCACCTTCTTGTGGGGTTTTCCAGTTGCGTATTGGAATTACCAAACATTTTTTAACAAAGTACTTTACATAAATGAAATTCAGTACCTAAATCATCCGATGCTGACTTCGTTGGACAAAATATTGACATTAAACACGCTTTACTGCTGCAAACGTATTCGTTATCATGTACATTTCTATTCACAAAGCACTTCTTAACTTTCTAAATATAAATCTGTACAAAACAAGCTCTAGCAGTCATACAAAGGGCAGATGCATCCAACGACTTACTTTGAAAAAGATTTCACAATAAAACCATAACTAGAAACATAAAAAAATACTTTTAGCGTTCTAAGCTTCTGAGACTTGCAGCGTTTGAAAAGGAATCTTTAGTGTCAAAAGATAAAGCTGTATTTGAGGAGCCACCTATATGAGAGACCGCTGACTACCTGCACCTGGCCCTAGAACATGAAAGCAATCTATTCCATAAAAACATTTTAAATAGAAAAAGTTTCTAAGGGCAGGACGTCTAGACGCATTTTTTTAAGTTCCCAGAACGAGCAGGTAGATTTCTCCACAATAAACCTTTTCGGCATAATGGTGTCGTTGATTTTAGTTTTATTTACAATCACAGTATTAACAATTTTTAAAGGATTTTATTCTAAACTAATATTTGGCACATGCATTTCATTCATTGACACAACTGACTTAAAATATAGACTAAGTAAATAAATAATATATGAACTTTATATGGCACTGTTTCTCGAGATACTTTGTACTTTAATATTTATTAAAATTTATCGAGTCCCGGAAGTGGACCACAATTCCCAGTAGAAACTCCGACGTGACGGGAGGCTAAGTACCTAATGCATATTTTAACACCATTCCGTGCAAAATAATGACATCGAATAATATTATATAAATACTCATTGCATTAGTCATAGTACCTCTGTACGCACAGTGGTACACCTGTAACATTTACCGACGGGTCGACGAACTCCCAACACGAGCGCATTCGAATCAAATTAATCTAAATTATCTGACCGCAAGTGTTCACGGTCAAGAGCGAGTGCGAGTATGACACCCAAGTGGATTAGCTCCGACATGACAGTAGAGTAGGTATATCAAAGTATATTTAGAATTCGTTGGGACATCCGGAGCGGGAGAGTTTGGGTGGATGCGTGTGCGCTGGTGCCTGGCCCAGCACGCGGTCGTTGAGGGTGAGCACGGAGGCGAGGCACCGGCGGGACTTGCGGCACGAGCAGTACCACAGCAGGCGCGCGCGCTCACGTCCCTTGCGCGAGTTGATGAAGTACGTGTTCCCCTGGTACAGCAGCAGGCGACTCCCGCGCGACGTCCAAACGTAGCGAGCGCTCGACGACAAACCTATGAAACCACACCGTCAATATCTACACGACCGGCACGTCTTATACAAAACGATCACATTCAACACAAACATACCTTACTAATAATGATTTCTTGTGGATTAAAAATAACATGCACGTTTATCTCGTCAAATTGTACTATGTACTTTTATTTATAAACAACTTTGACAGTAACGTTTTGGACGGCAGCCGCGTTCCAAAGTAAATGCATCAAAACTACTCGAGGCACTATTGTGACTATATTCTGATTTGTGATGAGACGAGATGATCATAAATATTTCTGGCGTATTCTTTTCAAATTTGATTGTAATAACAAGACTTTTCAAAATCTACAATCTATAACTACACTACTGTAGTCTGTGACCCCAAATAATTCAATTAAACTATATGTATTTTAGTCCTCATTTGCTATTCAAACGTAATAAATTCTGTACACGTAATTTATTCTGTACACGTAATTTATTCTATATTACTCAAATTCTCCTACAAAGTAAACAATGAGACAACAATTACCAAGCTTTCTAATCCCAGAACCTAATCGCTTCAATGAACGAGCAGCTAATGGTTATAACCGTTCTAAAGGGCTCTTCCCCAAGAGTAGTGTCGACTCGTTGATTTGATAGAGAGCGACTGAGAGAGAGATACGTTTAAGTATTTATGTGAATTAACACGAAGATATTTTAATATTATAACATAAATAAGAAGCAACATTATCATATTGCACTGAGACATTATTTTTGTTTGGCTTAAGAATCGTGATAAGAAATCGATCTCATAAAACACAAGATATTAGTCGATTTCCACAAGCCCAAATCCTCTCTATTCCCATTTGGAGTATAGGACTAGTTTTCCCAAAATTCATGATCATGAAAAGTCAATTTGGGTATAACATATTTGGGTAGATTATATAGTATACATGTAGTATTTGTTGATTGAGTCTGTGTTGTTGTATGTGTCGTTGTTTGTACGCACACGCAGCTGGCAGTCACAGAGGTGTCGGGCGCGCACGGTGACGCGGCATGCGGGCGCGTGCACGGCCGCCGCGCGCCAGCTGCCTCGCAACACCGACCAGTGCGCGCGACGCGAGCACGACCACGACCGGACCTCCCAACATTCTACAACCACCAACATCGTTCCAAACATCAAACTTACGTGAATGAGAAACTCCACGTAATAATACAAATAAATATAAAATCTCGAGGTCTCAAATAATTTCCATATTTATTTGGTTCGTTCGTTCATTTATTAAATATTACAATACGAATGTAAGCATTGTTAAAACGGGCGAACGTAATCATCAAAAGCATTTTAAATATACCCACGCTGAATAATTCAAAACCGGCGCAACGTTCCCGACGAGAACCTAAAAGGAATGAAATACAAAGAAACAATTTCTGTAGTACCAAAAGTTCCTTTATAGCTGCCATTAAGCATAGCGGAAATACATCTGCGGGTGCTGTAACGTAAAAACGACCTTATTATTGCATCGGGATGCTATATTTTGACGGATATGGTGAGCTAGGGCATCGGGAGAGGAGTGGAGAGCGCGAGGGGCTCCCGGAGTGAGATTCTGGGGCATTATCGATTGGGGGCACCATCACCAGGCGGAGGCGTGCGGCGCCACGCGCATGTCCCGCACTCTGCCCGTGGCCCGCCGAGGCGCGCGGCCCGTGGACTGGGGTCCGCGGCGCGTGGGAGCTCGCGTGCCTTGACAGACCACCACGTGCCGCCCTAACCTCTCCGTGTACTTACAAACAAATACTGGTGATACTTGGTTTGCTTGCCTGATAGGGCCCCTAAATACTTCAATGATTCAGTCACTTTGTTACGCATTATAATAATTTAACATGAATCTGCGGCTAAGGGCAACTGGTTTACATTTACCTGCGAATAACGTAGAATTATTTATGATTTATCTCAAACAACATTTTTTCCCTTAAATCTCGAAGGTCGCTTATCAATCAGGTAGAGCATATGTCAAAAGCAGTATTCAAAAGAAAACAGAAGTAAATGATAATACAATATGTAAGTACATAACCGAATCGAAGCGTGTACTCCCGAACCGTATTACAAATGAGCGATTCTACAGAGTAAGTAGGTAGAGCTAGCTAGCTAGCTGTATAGAACCAACTACGTCGTTCGTTTACGTCATTTCCGGGAGGCGCACAGGCGCGCGGGCGGCGCGCACACAGACACACGCAGGGCTCGTGAACAAAGGGCGAGTGCGCCAAAATTAGGGCATACAGGGGAAACTAGGCTGTTGCGGAGATCGCAGGGCACGCCCATACGGTCCCCGTGCCCTGCCGAACTTTCTTCTTTCATAACTTCGTAGGTCGTATTGATCCGTCACAACTGCGCAATTCATGTCGTTCACGGATACACTCGATGTTGCAACGTATCGGGAAAAATTACACTAATATTATAGAGAGAGACGTCTCCATGGAAAATTTATGGACGTTACCAGGAAATAGGTTATAATACAACATGGAATCTCGATATAGAAACTTTTTTATGGTCATTTATAGGAAATAAACTTTACAAATTATTATCAAAATAAACTTTATTTGTAATTTCAGAAATTAAATTAGAAGTTTAGTGATGATCCCAAAATAAGGAAGATACATGTGAATCTTTAAAAATATTATATATTTCATGCTTTGGACTCTACATATACTTTTTAAAATATAATTATTATCATTAAATACATTGACTATTTTAAATCAATTAGCACAACATCTCACGAAGAAACTATCACACAGAGTCAGTTGCAACTTTGAAAGAGATTCCTCATATACTACATACATATATACTCTGACAATAACTTTCAAGGGAACATACGCGTGTTTACTGAAAATATTCATTGATATGTTTTATCAGAGTCTGTTCCAAGAATAACGTGCGTATTCCCCGGCCCCGGCCCCGCTGCACAGATATAGTACTAGGCTGGGGGGTTAGGCACCGCCCGCCTCCCCAGTAGTAGGGCGCTACTGCGTTTCAGTTCCGCCTATAAAATATGGGAGTTTGAGGAAAACACCCCGTAGACATCGCTCATGCCCTTTAATAAAACTTCCACTAGCTTATTACAGAATCGTCAGCGTAGAACGGAACGTGAAGATACACATCACAAGTCTTGCGAATACACGCGGGCCCCGGTTACCAAACGTAACTAGCTCGAAACATTACCACGAGCAGTATGCGAGGAGTACCATGCAAATTAATCAACTTAATTGTCCGATTTTAAATAAATCAAATGAACACAATGAACACCACTGTATATCGAGACAATTTAAGGAAGCTAATAATTTGAGTATATTAAACAACTACACGTATATTAAGAGGCTATGTAGGTAAGACCACGTGGTCACGTTCAAGGTTGCATTGTTTTGTAGCTGTCCCTCTCCGAGCCCTATCCTACCCGAGTGCGTACGGTGAGACAGCATACACTACGCGAAGTTATCCACCCGTTATTTGGATGTTTGGTAGTCCAGTGATCATTTGAAGGATACAGTATATTATGTAGCCATTTTTTCAATACAGTATATTAATAAAATTTCAGATGTCTGTGGTTTTTCCAAATTGTTCTAAATTGATTCATACTCTTGTAAAACAGGTTCAAAGTTGGGGCTTTTTATTACCGAAAAAACACAATACTTTGACGCCCTGTAACTCTGGAAGTATATATTTAAACGAAAATCTGACTCACCACAGACACAGATATTTGTTTCTAGATTGTGTCTTGAAAATTTCATAGATTTTCATAGCTTAATACTCAAAATATGACTGGACTACGTTTGTATGGGCGCTTTTACAACAGCAAACCCTCTTAACATATCAACATTTATACAATGCTAGGAAATTATGACAGAATCATGTTATAAAAACACAAATATTTTTTGTAATGACAATTTGATACAACTTTTTTGGGAAAAGTGTATTTTTACAATTGTTACAAAATGTTTAATAGACAGATTGTTCCAAACGTAACAATTTTGTTTAAAAATATATAAAATTAACACAAAACTGAAGATATACATACATAATGCATACAAATTACTAATAATTATACGAAAAAATAAAGACACCTTGAAATTGTTTTGTACTAACTGAACACGTCATCAGATATACAGATTCCCGCCGTGTAACCGAATTGTGTTCAAATCGGCTCAAAAAATTTAAAAAATACCTAATAAGAAATATTCAAATTCTTCTAGATTCTAATAACATGAGTTTAAGTATGAAACTCCTCATATAACAACGTAATAACAATGCCTGCTAAGTAATAGATATTTATGCAACTATTGTATAATGTTGGTATTAAAACACGAATGTAGATTAACACACGGGTAGCCGAATGTTATAATAGTATCACATGAGTGTTTTAATATCTAATTATGTACCTACAGCTGCATACACAACTTTATCTACACCCATGAGTAATACAAAACGAAATTTATATATGGTAATAATTATTAATATTTTGCTTACTTGCTTAAAATGCACTTGAATATTAAACGTTGTGGCTAGTTAGAAGATGTACCGGGGATATTTTTGGTCTTTTTCAAAATTCCAGCACTGGACGATATAAAACGCAACCGTATGATTTTTTTTTAAATTTATACATATAGCACATTTAGAAGTAAAAAAAACCCTGAGATAATTTTATTAAAAACTATTTAAAACTAAAACGAGTTGTATTAGAAATTTAGTACAGAATTATATGACTCGATCTGATTACATTATGGTGGCTAGTGATTTCAGGACCCTTTACGAGTATTGAGTATTTATGACATGGGTGTAGATAAAAGTATTAAAATACCATTAAGTACGCCGAACTTTCATCACCCATGATATAAAAAATGTGAATAATTTCATTTGTAGGAACCTTATCTTTCATACAAAAGTTTACAAAAAAAATCAGACAAAAAAAGCAATAAATTGATTAAAGATTTCAGGAGGCACATATTTCATTTAAAAATAAAATAAAATAAATGTTTATAAAAGTAACTAGTTTTACAAACTGATTTTACAGTAAAAAAAATCCATACAAAACAATCGATACATTTGTAAAGTGAAAATTGTAAGCTACCTATACCTATAGTATACGTCCTTCCGGCGGACGTACTTACCGTCTGGCGTAAAATAGTAGCTCGGCGGGGCGTGAATGTGACGCCCGCGCACCAGGAACAAGATGTCGCCGATCCCGGCACGCGCGGGCGCAGTGATGACGTCGGCGCGGCACCCAGCCATGTCGCGCGACGAGCAGTACCACTGCTTGCGTCCGTGAGCCTGCAGGTTCTTCAGATAGTAGGTGTAGCCGTCGTGAAGCAGGAGAGACTTGCCCGTCCTCGAGGGCACGAACACCGCCGGCACTGTGTACCATTCAATACAGAATGGGGTGAGAGTAACGACATCCACCGAGATATACAATTACAAACTACTAACAAATACCGATTAGTTCATCTGAAACATAGCCCCCAGGCATAATTCATATGCATATATTGCTACTACTTTACAGATACAACTATAGAGTATGTTAAAATAATGTGGGAGCAATAAATGGACATAAATTACCCCTGGGGGAAATGTTTGAGGAGCAGAAGCTGGACTAACCGACAAATACTACACTACTCCTCTAAATTATTGCTCTCATTACGCTACCAGGAAGTGAAACACAGTTTTATGTATAGCATATGTTCATATGGATATTTAGATACTTTACTGCAATCGATACATTCAATAGTAAATATGTTCAGTATTATTTTGGCTTCGCCACGATCACAAAGGACTTCGAAAATCTAAGAAAAATATTTACAGCAGTAACTTATACTTACTCAAGACATTATTACGACACACGTAAACTGATATTACAATCCAATCCAGTGTTTTGAGTGACGTACTTTTGTACTTTTCAATATTTGACTTGGCCAGCAATGATTAGCCGAATGGTAAGTGGATATTAGGCCGAATATGAAAGGGCGCTTACGCATAATCTCAAATTAAAGAAGCTGGGATGTTCGTTAAAGCCCAGGGTGCAACTATGGTGTGAAGAGGTTGCTGGTAGTTTCCCATGCAGTACATACATACATAAAGTATTCTGATTACAAACAACCCAATACGAGGCGGCACCACGTGCACCTACCAACACGCATGATGTTGGAAATATTAACCACTCGGTATGTTTATACAATAACAAACCTTCAATGAAAAACTAGTAAGCTAACTTCATTATGAATAAAAACAGCATATTAGCAATACGCTACAAGTCATAGATTTTTATAAAAAGATTAGGAACTTTTCTATGTCTAAGAATTAATTACAACGATTTATGAGATTTAAACATAGTTTCAATATACATTGAATAATCATTCGTTTGCCACGTGACCGAATTTCATTTTTATAAATTAGTTTTTGCTTAGTGTAGCCGCAAATATTTATATAAAATCGGCAACCAATCTTCGAACGCAATTTATATAGTAAGTATATCCAGACCAATTTGTTTACCCATTCCGGCTTATACAATAGGAGATTTAATTTTATCTCCAAAACATACACTGCAAGTGGTTAGTTTATGTCTTGAATAGTGGTTACTTAGAACTTAGATATCTAATAATGTTCCACGTAAACCAATTCCGATCAAAATGAAAAACTAACGGGTGAAATGTTAATATTAACAGCGACAAAGGTTTATCATAATTAATATAACGGAAAATGATTTAATTGATTTTCTCCAACTCTGCTTTTTATTGTTTAGTAAAACTAATTAAGTTAAGCTAATTCTCATGGGGAAGTCTGAGAAATTCTATTCGTATAAAGTGTACACATGTGTTATATTGCGTGCATAAAAGAGAAGCCATATTTTAGGTCGTGTCAAGCGCAAGAAATCGGTCACCGATCATAGTACACTGTACAGTACACTGCGGTACTTGCTACACTCACCTAACATCGATCTGCATTGAAACGAGGCATGTCCTACGTCGGCGCGACATTCTCAACGGCAGCGGCGGTATTGCGAAGCGCTAAACGTTCACCGTACAGCCGGAATATCTGGTGCAAGTGTATGAGGTCGCGCATACGCTGGAGGTTCGGCGCACGCGCACGCGTCGGTCAGCGCACGTGGTTGTGCTCCCCGATGACAGACACCACCTCGCGCAGGTAGGTGCGCACGCGCGCGTTGCACTGGAACCTGTTGCGGGCCGCGCAGTACCACAGCACCTTCGGCTGGTTGCGGTACGCATTGTGCGGACGATACAAGTACCCGTCCAACATCAACTTCGGGTAGCCCTTCTCAGTTTGTATCACTTGCACTGCAATGTCAGACACACATTAGTCTTGCTTCACATGTTTCTGTTGAGCATACCAATGTGACAGATATTATTTACCTGGTGACCGACGCTCGTTGGGTCAGGTAGGCGTAGCGATATACACAAAAAATATAATGTGTTAAAAATAAATTTATAATAAAGCAAAAGTATAAAAACTTAAACAGTAATCGTTGGGATGCATACGTAACAAGTAAAATTAATTTAAAATACACTTGATGGTAAGTTGTTATGTGAAGAGAAAGGCAAAAACAATAATAGAGACTCGAGAGAGAGTCTCTGTTAATGTGGAATGTGATGAATACGCTTCTTTAAATCCCTTCTCCTTGTTTATAATTATTTTCCCATTCGCATTCAAACCACTTGACTACGTTCAGACCGATCTCCAACGACCTAGCGATCACAGGAACATCACATAGACCATCATCAGACCGTGTGGTTTATGTTTGTACATCGATGTCTGAGGTCTGAGAAGACGACCCTCTTGCCGTGCGTGTGTATGCGAGCTCCACAGCCGCGCGCGCACGTCCAGCGACGCTTGCCCTCGTAGCACGCGTCCAACTGGTACCATTGCCCGCCCATCTTCAGCAGCGGACCGCCACAACCATCCGAGGAACTCAGAGCTGTCCGTACACAACCACAACACAACATTACAACAATATAGATAGACATATATACAGAAGCATTTAAGGTGAATTGTGTAATAAAACATGGTTTCAGTAATAAGTTTTATGAATACGATCGAAAATTAAATACTGTTTACAATATTGATACATAAAATACCTACACAAATCTAAAAGGAAACATCGAATACTAATTTCTTTGTAAATATGGTACCTAATAGTTATTAAGACACTCAAAACATGAGGCCGATAAAAATATTTTTCAGAAGGCTCACTACCTACGGAATTCAATGTAGTGTAAATATACAATGTATGTATAATACAATAATAATTATTATGCAAACGTTATTGGATTACAACTCCTAAATGCTTTTGGTTCTCTACTATACAGGTGGTATAGGTATCTACATAGTTATTATCATTATAAGTCTCTAATGGCGCGTACAAACAGCATGAGCAATTCAGACCACGTGGTCGCCGCCGGCTCCGATGCCGCATGCCTGTATGTCTGAGTCGAGAACCCCCGTAATCGTGGTCTGACGTCACATCAACCCGAGTCAGGGCGGCGCGCGCGCAGCGAGCAGCTCATGCTGTCTGCATCAACCTCAATATATTTATAAAACTATCGCTCGAAATATTCGTTTCATAAGCTGTTACATATCTCTACGGTATACTAACTACTTCTACTGCTAAATACAAATCATAAATATTGGAGTATTTAGTAACATCGTCTATCAGTCGTTCCGCTTACTACAACGCGGTCAATAAATAGAATTTTATAAAAAAGCTTCAACAAGACGGCTACATACTATAGTTAAAGCTATACAGTTTGTATACATAATTTCTAAACATTTGGTAAGAGAATATTGCACATTCACGTTTAATGTATACAGTGATTATAACTTCATAGTCATCGTTTCATATATCCTAACGTTATATATTAGCCGCTAAGGCAGTAGTACAAGGCGACTTTAAAGCGTCTTCTAGAGCCACCGATCATAACACACTCACTATCTCTCAAACGAAGCAACCAACTTCGGCAACTCTAGACTCATTCACCAACTCATGATATTTTTAGCAACAATGCCCCTTAATTCAGGAAACGCTTGGTTTCACAGCTATCGGAACATATCAGTAAGATATATCTCCCATTATCATTACATTGGAAGATTTATTTCACACTACGAGTTGAAGGCAACAAATAAATTTACACACAATTATAATTAGCTAACCTTTGGCATTGAGGTTCATATAGAACTAAACAAAAATGTTAAGAATTAAGAATCACATTATGTGTCCTCGAGTATTTCTTTGATTATAATAATGTAGTATTAACCTGCACAGTTCCGTGTCCAGGCAAGGTACTACTATTGGGTTCCGTAGTCAACACTTACATATAAATTTAAACGACATTATAAAAACTGCATAGTAAGTGAGGAGATTTTATAGAACCAGGAAACCAATATTTCCAAGTACCCACTATGCAGACATGTGGTCTCGGCTTTAGATAAAATTTGAATCGCCCCGTTATCTTGTAGGTGTCGCCAAGAGCGACCCACTTATCAGCAACATCTTACTGCGATCACCAATCCCCTTTTAGCCATTGTGAATATAACAAATCCCCTAAAAGGAATCTCGCTCGACGTTGTTAACTATGAGGGTGGCATCCTTCAAATTTGAGGACGATACTTTTTTAAATATTAATGTACGTACTGGTAAAGTAAAGTA
The DNA here is from genome assembly GCA_910589575.2 of Carcina quercana. Lineage (NCBI taxonomy): Eukaryota > Metazoa > Arthropoda > Insecta > Lepidoptera > Depressariidae > Carcina > Carcina quercana. Next base: position 3,756,645 of record OU342436.1, read on the forward strand.
ATATTTGACTACGGGCCTAAAAAACACAAATACTAATAAATATAATCATTAACAAATAATTTTAGTCCATTATTGGGCACTTTCACAGTATAATGGCGACGCTCCGAGTGCGCGGTCACTGTCTTCCATCCAGCAGACCGCGCACGAGGAGGTCGCGCCAGGCCTAGAGCAGCATGGCGGCGTGAGGGGCGGGCGGCACGAGGGGCACCGGCGCTGACACCGCACCCATGGGGGGGCTCGCTACGATTTTGTACTTGCCCATCGGGTCCACCTCGAACCTGCGCGACTCGTGCTTCGCCGGGTTGTACGTGGCTGGGTGGTTGTGAGCGCCTCTAAAGTACACCAGTCTCCCGTCCCTGAGGCAAAGTGCCACCTGGCAGCGCTCCGCCTTCTGGTAGGACCTGGCACAGCGCCAGGTGACTCGGCGTGGGTGGGAGCCCCCGTCCTCGTAAAATATATGTCCATCCGCCACCAGGTGCAGTCCACCGCGTGCCGACCGGATGTAGAACCACCCTGCAACCACCACTCCGTTAGACCTATAACCCAGCCCACCTTACCTACCTACTTACTATTTAGGTACATGTACATCTATCTATACAATAATTATATAGTAAGTACTCTTACGCCACGTGTGTACACAACTGAATGAGTGAAATAATACGTTTTATCAAGTACTACGAAATAAATTACCTGGACTGCGTTGTATTTAGAATAAATCATTCAAAGGAATTGAAATATCGTTAAATGTTTCTAGCATAAAAGTGTGTCATTCTACAATTTAAAATCTAGATGGCAAAGCTTCTAGATATGAAAAGCACCACTTCCAGATGGCTCAGAATAAACTGGCTGCTAGCTCCTTAGAACGCAAATCGAAAAGAGAATTTAATGAAATGAATATGACCTGAGATCTTTAACCAGTCTATTAGTCGGAAATATTGCTTTACATGGAGCGGTCTATAAGAAAGCAGGTAAAATAAAACACGTCAATTACATCAGCGCAATATAATCACTTCTTTGTACCTATACACTAGAACGAGTCTCCAACTACCGTATACTTACTACTCAGCGTAAACATTCTCAGATCGACAACTGCCGTTATAGCTACCTCTATTCCATAATACTTTCTCATCCTAACATAATCATAATAAAATATCTCATCACAATACAGAAAAATAATACTTCCAGAATAATACTAAAGGTTAACTAATGTGAATAATCGTATACATTTCGATATGGTATGTCAATTGGTGACGTCACATGGTAAACGTACGGTTAAAATAAAACCCTTGTCATATTTCTTTGAGTAGAACAGCCGAGGCGAATATAAATTAATAAGTACTTGTAAATGTAAAAAAATATGAAAAATATTTAAACTTATACAAAAAATATCTCACTAACACAAAATCTTACAACTAGAACGTATACATTGAGTATTATTATTAAGTCAATTGTTCAATAAATGCAGCTTCCTACAATAACAAGTTGTTACATTTTACATCTCTAATCGTATACATGACTTGACTTCGTCTAAACCCCTCTTCTTCAAACAACAGAACCCGTAGCATTCTCTGTATCGCAACCGAAACCAACCTCCGCGGAGCAAACTCCCCGACAACAATCGTTAACTTTATATACAACACACGAATAAAATCGTTAAAAAAATAATGTAAAAGTAATGTATAAAAATACTTAGAATATCATAAGAGAACTATATCACTTTGTACATAAACTACAACTAGGGCCGTCTCGTTAGGAAGATCAGAACTGAGACTTTGAGATTCCATCTAAGGCAAAAAGTTGACGAGATCTTAAATATCCAAATAGACTGACTATACGTACAAGTCAGGTGTAACATCCATCAGTCACCACACGCGACCAGCACACGGGCAACCACGGGTAACGCATTGTATCAAGCCACGAGTATTCAGACAACAATTTGGGTTCACTCTTGCCTTAGATCAGAGGGTCTCATCACGCTTTTGCACAGACGACGGCCGCACTAAATAATTAATATGTTAATATTGTATAAGATTCGTATACTTTACACAGCGCAATGTCTACTACTAAAATGTACTCAATAATGCAATACGGATAAAAGATCATTATATCTCTTTGGAGAATATTAAATACAAGACATAAACGTGCAAACTATAGTTTGCTAAATCTCAATATGTAGATTGTATACTCGATAAAAGCGTATGGATGTTGGAGTTTTCATTGAGACCACCGGCGGAAAGGCACTAGAGCAAGATTTAACAATCCATATCAAAGTTCAATCCAGCTAAAGTTAACTTTACGTTTCCGAATTCGTTCAGTAATGACCTATAATAATAAAGCAGTCGCATTGAGATCAATATCTGTGCCGAGACCAACATCGTTTCGCGCGCCGGTGGTCGTTTCGATGATACTAAAATTGAATTGACGATTTTTGACCATTATTCCTAGACGACACTGTCACAGTCGCCAATCGGAGAGCGGTAGATTAGAACATAGGTCTGAGAGGCGTTGCGCGGACGCCGCAAGTGTGAGCGCTGTTCATCTGTACGACCCGCAGGCCGAACGTGTGCACCGCGGCCCGGCACCGGGGGTTGCGGGAGCACCGCCACCACACCTTACCGCTGGCAGCGCGACCGTTGAAGCAGAACCTGTGTGCCCCAACCTCGATCGCAGGCTTCCCCCTCTTACTCAGACAGTAGCGGAACTGGCCAGGGAAGCAGGGGAACGGAAACGGCAGGCCCAACGTCGGCGTCGGCTCTACGGGCGTCGAGACCGGTCCTGAAACTGTACAGGAATAATTAGTTACTGTTGGGAACCACAAACGATTCGGTAGCACGTGTTTACATTGAGTTTGCATAATAAATATGTCGAAATTATCTACACCGTTTACAGACTATAAATATTAGATAATGTTATTAGTCTATCAATGTAGGTATTAGACATTTAGTTGTATAACTTAAGACAAAAAATAAGTACATGATATTAATTTTAACGTGTAGATTTTAATATCTAGAAATAATCTTAGGGACTAGGAAAAATCTGATAAAAGTATCACAAAATAGATTGCAACAATAATTTATCTCAGGGTAGGTTAAAAACATTTAACGAAAAAGAGCTTAAATGTGCTCAGCTAAACTATACCAACCAAAGAAGAAACATGATGACATAACACACACAAAATGATTAACGGCATCATTGAAAGAAATTAAACGAGCTCCATGCGTCTAGAAATCGTTGAAGAGTGCGGCGATCCGTCCCAGCTCTGAGCTTAGCTGATCGCCGTTTTTGATGGACATTGCCCTCTTCTTCAACGGACCATTGATGGACATTGCTTTACGCTTCGGTCCCGGCTTCTTCTTCATGCGTCTCTTTACATCTTCCTTCTTCATTAAGACTCTTATCTTCCGCCGCCGTTGCTTACGTTTCTTCACATTATGAACGTGATTGTTTCCCATGGCGATGACGTGGCCGTGCATCGTCACAGCATAGCATTTACACCCCGTGTCCGATTTGATACAAAGCCACGTATCTTTGCCCTTGTGTATGCCATTTTTGGGCGCAGTTTTGAAAACCTTCCGGAAGCGTTGTCCTCCGATCACCAAGACGGGGTTCCCCAATCGCGACACACTCCAGTACACTGTAAATAAACCTTGGAGCTAACACTACACTTGTACAAATGTTTAATTTCACTCCTGCCCCAGCGACAGTTGTTCATTATTTCTCACTCTACATTATTACGTAACTACATACGATATTTGTAGCAATCGTAATAGCAAGAACAAGATTTTGAATTTCAATTAATAAAAATAATATAAACTATAATAATTGTTATACACGGGTAGCTCACGTCAAAATCGGTGTTTATACCGACTTGTTTCGGACCTTTCATAGGTCCTTCTTTAGTTTGAGTGGGACTAGTTCGCACTCACGTCCCGTCTCCCACTAATTGGACGTAAGTTAGACGTTTTTAACAATTATTACATTTTAAATTTATTTTAAAGAAAAACTAACAAATAGTCTTAACATACTAGAATATTTAAATATATTCTACGAGTATGTTTACTTCCATCAACATAAGTTATCACATAAATAAGGCGGTAGCACGGTTAGGTTAGCCTGATCGCTGACATTTTCTAGAGCAAATGTAAATTCATCGTAATACATGAATAAAACCGATCGAAACCGAAAATATGTCCGGCTTCAGAGAATGATGGGTATATTTTTACAAGTGATATGCCACTCACTACAAACGCACTGATCGCACAGCATTCTGTGATCCGATAGATAACCTTACCGTACGACTGCATTCAAGATCAAAATAACAACAAAAGATTTCAAAAAGGTATATACTTTAATATAGAAACTAATACTAAACACGCAGTGCACATATCCTAACGTCTATAAAATAAACCTAAAAGGAATATTTTCTAATCAATAATTTAGATCTCATACAAAATATGACACGATTTTAAAGCTTTTATACAACTTGAGATTCTCAATTGGTGACAAATGAAAACCAGTCAACCAAAAGTCAGAAAACAGGAGAAAAAAATCGGTGGTTTTGCTAAAACATGTGTTATATTGTCTGGTAGCACGGAACCTTTCTTGTTCAAGTGCAACTTGCACTTGGCCGGTTTGTAATATAAACATTTAATATTTACCACATTACCTTTCCACATCACGATTTTTCTAATAATATTTTATGAGATTTGATTATTATTTTTCAAATATTGGAATTGAAATATTTTTGTTAATATTCTACCTTTAACTGATACAATATATTTAAATGTTTTTAAACTAATTTTTTAATATATTTCCACTTTTCGGAAAAAATATCACAAATCTCCTTTAATAGCACGGGGAAATGTGATCGGCTAATTACGTGCCAATCTCTAATCAGAGTGTGCCGTGTAGTCTAGCTAAAGTCACCGTCTTATCACAAACTTAATTGGCACAAAATTGGTCGTTCTAAAACTTGCCCCGTATTAATATTGACCCAATAATAATATTAGTAGGAGTCTGATCATAAGGCCAACTAACTTTGTTACGGACAATCCCGGATTTTAGTGAAATAAACCTCCACCGTGTGTGGCTTACTTATTGTTGTTTGAATTCCCAACATTCCAAAATCGTATTCAATTGAAATTCCGACGTAGTCGTCCAAAATGTCAACTAAATATTTTCCTTGTATTTTTTGTGTGCAAAAAGTTTTTAAATTTATATTTCCATTTAATTGAGCTATCATTGATTTGATCTTAAAAAATAGTTAGTTACCTTAAAACTAACCTATTCTAACAAACACATTACTAGTTATTGGTATTCACAAACGGAATGCATCAGATTTTAGGAAAACTTTGGGTAAAAGTCGAACATTTTTATCAAAAATATGTATACTTTACATACTACGTATTTCGTCACAGCCACAAAAGCCACTGTTTACATTATCACTTCACTTGAGCTTTTCGAAGAGAATTTCCTGATTTCGATTTAAAATTAATATTATTAGAAAGTATAGCTTTCCCTTTATAGTAAGCTAGTTATAGTAAGTTATAAGTCGGTATAGCTTTAGTCTTTACAGACCAGATTAAAAAATAAATATTATATTTTAAGTGGTGCAGTAAAACCATTTAAAGTCTTCTGTACTAAAGAAGGAGCATCAAAGTTATGCGGTGTAAAGTTGGGTTCGTGGTTGTGAGAACCTTTGATCCTGACGAAGCGACCTTCCAGAGTGGTCTGCACCCTGCAAAGGCAGCCCTTGGTATCCTTGTCCCGACACGCCCAGTTCAACTTCTCACGGTATTGGTTGTTCACCCAAAACTTGTTGAAATTAAATATGAGCACCATCTTTCCCGCTCGGGACGGCAAAAAGAAGGCATCTGAAATGAGATCGCAGGTTCAATAACTTTGGTCTAAACCAACCATGTGGAAGGAGTTATGTTGACTGTGATTAAAAAAACTATAGAAAAAGCGTTTAATTATAGCAACGTCATCGTTACAGCCTCATAAAGAGAAATAAAAATGTAGCGGTTTTTTTGTGGGAAACCACCAGGAGCAAACATCTTGTATATAAATGAAAAGTTCTGGCAATTCTGTTAATCTTTCAGAACTAACGTAGACAAATCTAAAGCTGGATAATCTCGTTTGTGGTCTTATGACAGAAGATAGGCTTCGAATGATTGTGTTGATTCTTGTAGGAGACGACTTCTCCTTGCTTGTTGGTGCGCGCCGATGCCTTGCAACCTTTTTTTCGTTTAGAGCAGACCCAGTGTGTAGGTATTGTTTCCGCGAACGAGTATCCGTTCAGTACCAAATGCTTCTTTCCTCGACCGGTCGGTACGTATGCAGCTGTTAATGGTTCTGTAATGACACGTAACCATTTAAACTCCACTGTTGAACATCAAGGTGCGATACTGCACATTCACTCTGCTCATCTATAAGGACAGCTTTTCACCCTCCCCCTGAAGGAAGCTTGGCATTAAATATCTAAGAAACATAGCAATCGCATATGTCAATAATTAAAATCTCCAAAATGCAGATCTTTTATATAAATCTAAATGAATATAAACCCTAAGTTATGGAATAAAAGGAAGTTTTATTAATTTTATTACTGAGTGAGACGTCAAGGCCACCAACAAATCAATATTTAGAAATATTAAACAATACAAAATAAACGAAATAAAACAAACACAAATTTAAGAATCAAATATCAGTATCTAAGTCAAGTGAATAATCTAATTGTAAACATTTTTACATAACAATAAAAGTTTAAAAATTCTTTACTAATAATTAGTAAATCAAGCGGCCTTATCACAGTGATAGAGTTCTTGCAGGCAACCTTTGGATAAAGAAACAGTATGTTAATTGACCTCGGCTGGTGCTAAACACGAATATAATATACTACAGGGTTGCAACACAATAGAAATTAGATATTTACGTATACAAATAAACAGATAAGTATATGAGATGCTCATACGCTAATATACATATACAGCTATCGTAAATATACATATTTTTCAATAATCGAAGTTAAAGGCTTATCATTTTCTTGGTAGTCTTTTGATAGAATTTGGGCTTAGGATGGTTATGTTCGCCTCTGTAGGTAACTACTTCCCCCTTCTTGTTGGTGCGAGCGGTCGCTCTACAGCCTGTGTTCTTGCGACGAGAACACCACCAGTACGTGGGCGGGGATTCATTGTAAGAGAACCCATGCAGTACCAAATTGTTCTTACCCCGACCTGTGGGGACGTAAGCGGCCACTATACCTTAAAAGAACAAGCAGCAAGGTTATAGAAACGAGAGCATTGAGCTCATAACAGTATTTCTGGTTCATTCTTCAAAGCTCATCACGCCTTGAAGTTAACTTGACAACCTAAATGAAAACACCCTCAGATAATTAATATTGCAGTTATTACACTGGGTTTATTTATAGTTCGCTTCAGTCTGTTATTTTAATACAGTTAATTTAATAATATAAGCATATAAGTATAAGCAATAGATAGCGGCATGAGTGTTTTAGGAGTTACCATGAAATCTTACAAAGGTTCGATACTCATGTCGACTGAGGAATAAATCCAGTGTATATTGTTAACTATATGCAATATATAAAAATTCAACTAAAAACTATTAAGTGTGAACTTGTAGGTTGTGCCACCGCTGAGCATTATTTTCTGGTGAAACTTCCACGTCGTATAATCGTTTTTGAAAGCATTATATCGATTTTCAAGCCATTTATAAACCTTCAGCATTCATTAAAGTTAACCTTCAGTGTGGTATAATTACGGATAGACGAAGAGATATTTCAATTTCGAAAACACAAAACGTAATATAAACATAATATTTAATCAAATCTTATTGAATAATACTCTTGTTAAAATGTAACGATGTCTCTTAAAGCGATATAAAAAAGATATCAAAATTGCATGTTACAATAATTGCAAATAAGGAATGTTCAGTACATCAATTATTTTAATTGACAATGGTCCCTTAATTAATACAAGGCACTTCTATCACTTAGTTTGTAAGCCAATTATCAACAGCCTTACTAATCTATAATTGAGTGAAAACATTATAAGTACCATTAAAAAGAGTAATGTCTTTTATGATTATAAATTTACTAAAACTACAATAATAATCCTAAAGTCTTATCACATAGTTGGCATTGATTGCAGTGCGAATTCCAAGTCTAAAACAACTGAACTAACCACATTTTTAAAGCCAATGACACGAACGATATTTCATTGAAATCAATAACAAAATCATAGATGGAATGAATTTTCAGTTCATATTTCGAAAAATAATAATTGTGAGAATTCCGTAGTACCTACAATACTTGCGTAATTCTAATTATGAAACTAACGTTGTAACATTTAAATTGCTCTTTGAACTGAGATAAATGAAGCTTAATTCTCTAAGGCATCCTAGAATGTTAATATCGCATACTATGAAATAGCAAGTATCTAAGTGTATGGAGGGTCAATCCACGTGTGTAGTCGTGATACCTTCGCCGTGTGTAGGTCCAGCCATGGGTGCGGGGGTGGTGGCGGCGGCTGCGAGAGGAGCTGTGATCGGGTCCGCACTCTTGCGAGAGTTGGTCCGCCTCGCTTGCGGCGAGCACAGGGCACGAGGTGGATGATTGTGCATGCCTTTCACTGCCACTACGCTCGCGCCCAGCATGTGTATCCTCGCTTTACAGTTGGTCTTCTTCGAAGTACATCGCCAAATGACCTTGTCTCTTAGCTTCGACTCTTCGCAGAAAGGAAACGTGTTCACCATCATTATGACCTTCCCTCGACGCGACTTGAGAAACTTGATGCCTGCAGAACAAGCACACGTCAAACAACTGTTTATGGACTACTAAGAATGACTTAACTGTTGTACCCTTCACCGACGGGTGAAAAATGAACATAAATGAAACAAAATATACAATATTTTAAAAAATTGAGGGTGATTTAATAAAACTCACGGTTTATTTATAAGTACAATTTAATATGATTTCACAAAACGTACCCCATACAAGAACCAAAAAAAATCTTAACTATTAAAATGGTAAGTATAAAATTACGTTATGGATAAAGACTCGTACATGAATAGTTAACAGCGAATGAGGTAGATAGTTTAGGAATGGGTCTGCCATGTACAGCCGTGGGAGCCGTGGCGGGTGGTGCGGGACGCTAGCACACACCGGTATCGTTTATACACCATGCACTACCTAAGAGATTCGTAATAATTTAACAACGTGAGCAATAGACCAGACATCTCGTCTCCATCTGATCGAATTCGACGAAAGACCAAAACGTTTTGTTCAAAAATGTACAGAGACAAGTTTAAAAGCGAGGTAACTAGTGTACTTTATATAATAATGTATTTTAATTAATTATATTAAAATCGTACCTATATACACGTGGGTGTGATGTAAAAATGCTACATTGTTTTAACACACAAATCGTATCTTAAATAATTGACGTATATTGTCATTTGCGCTATAAATAGGACATGCATATGATTGAAATATGTAATACGTACAAATAGCACACATAAATATTATATCTAATTAACTATCGCCACGGCTCCTCCGCTGACGTGCTGTGTCATTCAAGATAGTGCTGCAACGTTCATCCGGCACATGCACCATAGAGTCGTCCGACGGTTCAGGTAACAGTAATGCCATATATTACTTGAATCGTGTCTTTGATAAGGTGCGAAGAGGTTCGGATAGAACGGTCGAGTCGACCACCATCTCGCCTACACATACTCGTACCTGTGCGGGTAGGAACAGAACAGACAACGCGGTCTATCTGAACCTGCTTCGATGCGCAACAGTTACCGTCATGTTCGATTTGACACCACCTATGATTACACCTAGATAACACTTTATCATTATGCTGTCCACGCACTTACACAAGACCCGAATAATAACTAAGACATCTAAATAACAATTAAAGTAAAATTTGTACTTAAAATCATAGTCGTAGGTACAATAGCCGTCTTGCGATCAAATATGAATAATTTACTCGCAGAGCAACAAATAAATTCATCGAAAACAATTCAATAAAATATATTCAGACCACAGTCTCAATACTCTCAATAAGAGGGTACCACATGCATGCCACTCGTCGCGTGGTGCGTGCTCGCACGAGTTAGTTAGTGATAAGTCTACAACTAAGTAAAGAGGTAGTTGAGTTTCGTAGAGGTAGATATAATACGCTAGACGCGTCGCCGGACCCTGCGCGAGCGGCCGCCCGCCGCCCGCCCCGGCGACCGACATAAACCTAACTACAATAGTCTAACTAGCCTAATGCTTACCCTACAACACCTTACTAGAGTAAAGCTTGTGAGTATTCATTCATGTATATAAAATTGTATAATTAAACTAAGTAATCTGTAAACCCGTATAAAAAGTGAAGAGGTAGTTGATTGAGCTTAAGTACATTAAAATCAATCCCAAAGAGCACAACAATCTTTATGTAGCCTGCACCCCGACTAAAGACGAGCGATAGTCGAGCTTTTCCATTTTATTAAGTATAAGGTACTTGGGATACATCCAAATATCCATTACTCTACCGTATATATATAAATGTTCTTATAGATTAAAGAGGCGGACGTCTAATTGTCTAAGTAGCAATATCTGAAACTTGTAAAGTTAAATTCTCAAAATAAATAAGTATTTCTAAGTACCAGTCCTGGGATATCGTATTGCTTTGATCCATAGAGTTCCCGTAATCAGTCACCGACGCGTGGTCGGCGGGACTGTTCGGTCCCGCCGAGAGCCTTGCCTATGCGCACCCTTGCGACTGCTTCCCTTACGAACCACTCCAACACACCCGCAGACGTCTGGCCAGCTGTCGATACTACAGTGACGGTATCCCCTCCACACAAGTCCGCCTAGCGCTACATTATCTGAATGATGCTAATCGGGTCGATTAATCCAACCTTTAACCAAATTCTATTTTCTGCCTGACCTGTTCCGGATTATAACCACCTACATAACTCGACATCCATACGATGACACCCATTACACATCCAAAAAGTTCTTACTCGTTTAACATCCTTAACAATGTCCTTACACAATTCCATATAATCAACCCACACCTATAATGGATAACTTTATAGATCTCGGAGAGATCGCCTAACCTACACTAGCCACGACGTGATCGTTCCATTTGCTGGTCGCCATGTTGTTAGCACTGGTCGCCGTAACACACATTCAATCACAACATCTAATCATGAATTAAACGACGTTTTACATACACTCATTACCGTTAATTAATATAGTCCAACTTTAGCCATCGCTCATTTCTAACTAAACGAAACCTTATCCCCATTATAACTTACAAACAATAATTAATCTACATAATTATAAATTTATGCTACATTTCGCTCGCCAAAAGGCTTTAAGAATATATCTGCTGGTCGATAATTAAAATTTCGTCAATAAAATATTGTTAACGTTACTATCCATAACATATCCGTGAACGCGCTCTCGATATATCGATCGATCGATCCATCGTCGATGGGTCGCGTCATGCGATCGACGGATCAGTTAGTCCTCCTCGTTGCAGGGCGTGTCCACCAGCAGCGGCTTGGCGGGCGGCGCGTGCTGCGCGGCCGGCAACGCGTTTGGCGAGGTCTGGTTGCCGAGGCCGGGCGTCGGCACGGCAGCCGTGGCGTTGGCGGTGGCTGTGGCGTGCGCCGTAGCGGCGTACAGCGCAAGCGCATGCTGTAGCTGGAGCAGCTGGTGGTGCGGATCTAGGGGTGCGGGGGCGCGATGTCCGCTCTGGTGCGGCGTGCGCACCACGTACCGTCCGTCGGCGAAGCGTCGCACGTTGGGGGGCGCGTGGTTGTGTGCGTAGCGGGAGCGCACAATGCGCTCGTGGCCCTCGGGACCCTCCGTGTTCACGTCGGCGAGGCAGCGCGAAGTGAGGCGGGAGGAGCAGTACCACTGCTTGCGGCCGTGCGCTAGGTTGTTCTTCAAGCGGAAAGTGTACCCTCGGTGCAGGAGCAAGCGGCCCTTGCCGGCGCGGATGAAGCGCGCTGAACAACAAACACAATCATTAGTACATGGTCGTGAATACCACGCGGGGACCGACCGGTCACAGTACTGTCTACTGTTCCAACCGGACGGACTCGCCCTGCACTAAATCTAAGCATGCAAGTTAGCCTAAATAACACAATAGGAAGGTAAAACGAGTTTGTCTCGTCTTACCATCGGTTGCCTGGACTTAGTTAAGGAATCTAATAAAACCAGATGTCATTACCGTATTTTTTATTATTATGAACCATTGGGTTAAATAAAACTCAGGTAATTCTGACTAGTTTATTTATCACATTCACAACATACATTTCATCGTAACCTTCACAGACCGTCGAATACCTAAGATTAAACTAATCTACAACGAACGAATAAAAATATATTTCTCTAAGAGACAGTTGTCAAGTGAGCAAGCGTTATATTTGGCACATTAAAATAAACGTTTGGCAATAGGGTACAACTACGTAAAACTAGCGGACAATACTCCGAAATAATGAGATGGAATTTAAAATACATTTATATATCGTACTCATAAAAATAATTAAACTAACATGAAAAAATCACAGTAGGGTATATTATTTAAAAGTAGGAAGACTACCTCACCGTAAAACAGTAAATGACTATTATTTTGTTATCTTAATCCTTAACTAGTTGAGAAAGTGGTTGTCTAAAGCATCACTAAAGACGACCACAAGGGCACCTACTACTTCACATAAATAAGATCGTATTCGTTTGATTTGACGATCACATTTACACATGTGAATTATATGTACAAGTATTACATACGATATAAAAATTATCACATGTAAAAAAACATCACCGACATGATCAGCCGGAAACCGTAAGTTCGATATAATATTCCAATCAGCCCAGGCCAAAATTTTCCACCGTAGATGAAAAGTAAAATACGAACGATCCAAGTTTGAAGTTCTAATATCGTACCACCCAAGCGTTTGGATCGAAATTATCAAAATCAAATCGCGGAAGTCGTGGAAGAGCGAGTGGTGTCGGGGGCGATGACGTCAATGCCCCAGTGGAGACAGACACTGACGGATTTATTCTAAGACCCGGGGGGACTTTGGCTATCGATCGTCGACCACACCGTCCCGTGTGATTGTGTTCCCCGACTAGCTTGTGCAGGGCGCCTTTTTGAGTGTAGGCCTTGCAGCCGCAGCCGCCCATGGTGCAGCGCCAGCGCACGATGCCAGAGCGCATCGTGTGCGCCGCGTAGAAGCTGCGCCCGCGCACCCACAGGCGCGGCCGGCCGCCAGGTCCCACGCAGAGCCTCACTGACTTCTCTACAGAAACAAACACACAGCTACATACACCTGGTTGTTGATCGTAAGCACAAACACAACACGCATAGCGGCCGAACCAATAGAAGCATGCATTGTGTCTATCGCAGCCTTCCCCTTTGTTATCAGCGGCGACCTTTAACCGTGGACCAAATTTAAATTGTTAGTAACTCGTTAGTGTTAGAAATAAGAATCAAATTACAAACAATTCCCTTTATCTGTTACATCAAATCATAAATACAACGTCACAGCTGGAATATATGCTATTATTTGTTTTACTATAGAAAACTGAGAGGATTAATTTTTAATGTTTAGTGTAGCAAATTACACTATAGTTTTGACACTTAGCGGCGTATAGCATCTTTCACTTTACACAATTGGGATTGTTCACACATTGAAATCTGATTAATCTGTATACTCTCTCTGATTGTGTCAATGCTTTTTTAACTAAGATCACACAAAAATATTGATTATGTATATAAAATGTGTATTCAATTAGCTAGATAGAAGTCTTTTAAATTTTCGACAATATTATGATCATATGCACGATCATATTATGCACAACATTTATAGGAGGACAAAAATCTATTGCTACAAGGTCTAGCGCTTAACTGAGTCGGTTCCTGCGGTATGGTAGCTACACCGGTTGGGGGTACGGTGGGGGTACGGAATGTCAAGCGACACATGCATAAACGCGCGTCGTTTGACGTTCCATAAACACACACCCCGTGCCGCTTCCATACCGCAGGAACCGTCTCAGTTAAGCACTAGACCTGTAATTTTTACATTTTAGGCTAAAATTTCAATAACTGCTACTCTCAACTAATATGTATGAATGAACTAAAATATTAAGAGGCTATGTTGGTAAGACCACGTGGCCACGTTCAAGGTTAAATTGTTTTGTAGCTGTCCCTCTCCGAGCCCTATCCTACCCGAAGGCGTACGGTGAGACAGCATACATTACGCGAAGTTATCCACCCGTTATTTGGATGTTTCGTAGTCCAGGGATCATTTGAAGGATACAGTATATTATGTAACCATTTTTTTAATACAGTATACTAATGAAATTTCAGATGTCGGTGGTTTTTCCAAATTGTTCTAAATTGATTCATACTCTTGTAAATCAGGTTCAAACTTTTTACTACCGAAAAATGCAATACTTTGACGCCCTGTAACTCTGGAAGTATATATTTAAACGAAAATCTGACTCACCACCGACACAGATATTTGTTTCTAGATTGTGTCTTGAAAATTTCATAGATTTTCACAGCTTAATACCCAAAATATGACTGGACTACGTTTGTATGGGCGCTTTGACAACAGCATACCCTCTTAAGGTCACACGTTATTATTATCATTAAATCATTCCTCATCCATTTTGGAAGAATGGATGCAATTATTTGAAAACGACGTAAATAACTATTCGTTCTTTAAATTAGTCAAATACACAACACGCTTAAGCTGCGCTTTCACAAAAAAAATGGAATGTAAAGTAATTGATCAATCTGGAGCAATTATTTAAAGGAATATTGCATTAAAGTGTGGCAATTGTTTCACCAGTACTGGTTTTAATTGCTCCATATTGCTCGAAGTTGGTGATATGAATTCGATTGGGTATCCAGTCGATGGGTATTCAATACGATGGTAGCGCAATATAGACCGATATTGCTGTAGGTACTCGTATACAGCCTAGGCATTGCAGAAAATTGCTTGATGTCGTCACAATTGACAACATTCCCTAGAAAAATTATCTATATAATTTAATTTAAATGTGTAAGCGCAGCTCTAAGCGAATCTTTAAAAAAAATTCATTCCTCAATGAGGCACTCACTTCAGCTCAGGGTGTAATGGGCCGAGGTTAACCATGCACTGTGACAATAAAAAAAATATACTGTCATAAACAAATATCAAAATTTATAACTAATAATAAATAAATATCATCATTGTTACAAAAACATTTAAGACAAGAACTAATCAATCCTAATATAAATGCGAAAGTGAGTTTGGCTTTTCTTCCCGTCGCGTTGTAATGACTTTTTTGTATAGGGATAGTTGAAGGGCCGGAATAGGACATATGCTACTTTTTGCCCCAATCGATCAAGTGGTTCCTGTGTGATACTCTCCAAAGTCCAAGCGGACGAAGTCGCAGGCAAAAACTGGTAAAAAATTTATTTCGCTAAGGTCTAAGTAGTAAAAAATATTTTACGAACCAAAATTAAATCAAAATATCAGCAGACAGTCAATTAAAGGTTTTTAAATGCAATTATAATTATATAATATACAGACATCACTTTACTATTATGTACTTCTAATTTGATATTTCTTATTTAAATAACGAATTACGAAAGTGCGTTTGTGGTTGGTTGGTCCTTCACACAAAAACGGAATAACGGATCGAAGTGTTTTTTTTTTTTTGCATTTAGATAGTTTAAGGGCCTGAGATTTATATTAGCTATTTTTCTTTTTAATTTATTTTTCCTATAAATATCCCGATGCAGCTTTTACGCACACGACACCAGAACGACAATTATCTGATTTTAATATGCAATGCAACGCTGAACATGTACGAGACCAGCGTTTACAGCGGTAGTTCTTACAATGAACCCAATAGCAACAAACATTACAGTACACCGGAAAAATACTACGAATTCTCAGTCAAATCAGTCAGTCGGTAATTACGCACTACCGTCTACCGCCCATCTTTTAGAAGAATGAACCACATAACTAATAACTAAATTAATGTATATATATTGCTACAAGTGGAGTCCTAATTAACAACATTTTCTTAGCTACTATATTTATTTATTTCACATCAAAATAATCGAGTATTTTAATCGTACTCTAAGATCTTCCGAGAAAGAAAGCGCTCTCAATGACTAGCATTCGTTTAAAGTTACACCAAAATTTAAGTTCATGCAGTTAACACAAAATAAACTGCAAACTGCTTTATATAAAATTATAGGTGATTAGTACACTATACAATCGGATGACCAGCACCCCCATGCGACCACAAACCCACAAACATGTGTATCCAGTTCTGGAATCGAAGTATATCGAACGACAGGTTCGAATTCTCGGGCCCAGGTGGAGCGGCGGCGGATGACAGGTACGACCTTTAGTCTAGTTAAATCTATAGTTTTAGTTTGATTAATCATCTAGTAGAGCTTTAGCCTGTGCGACGAGTGCCGCGTGAGCGAAGGCGCGCTGGGCGGCTGCGGTGGCGGAGGCGGCGGCGGCGGGCTGCAGCGCGGGCGGCTCGTGAGAATGCACGTTGCTCAGCGCGAAGATGCGATCGTGCAGGGTGTGCGCGTACGCACGGCACGTGCGACGCGTGCAGCGCCACCGCACCTTGCTCTTCTCAGGGAACACCTTCTCCGCATAGAACGAGAACCCGCCCAGACGCATGTGCCTCCTCCCGCGGTTAGATATCACGAACTCAACTGTAAAACACCACCACCGTCACTATCCGTGCGTGCGCTGCGGGAACGTCGCCTCCGTCGTGCACAGCGTTAGTCATGTTAGTCACATTGTAGCGCGAACATGCATGGAAACAAATAAAACGAGTCCTCATATACGTACTTTTACATAACTTTCCCTTTATGTTACTTGGTAGAAGCACCGCGAAAAAATGACTGTTTTTCAACGCGATACATTTAGCATATTTTGCATCAGGGTCCTATGTAGGTACGTATGCTGTAGGAGGTTCACTTGTCATCGGTGATTGTTTCTATCAAGCTCTCTATCCGTGCGTGTACATGTTGTTGTGGGTCGTGGGGCGCGTGGTCGTGTGAGTGTTGTGTGGCGAGGAGCCGGCCGTGCAGGGTGAGCGCGCGCGCCGCGCACCCCCGCCTCCGGCTCCGGCACGACCAGTAGACGCGGGCGCCGCGACGCTTACGCGCAACGTATCCGAACCCCCCCACCAGCAGCGAGGGCGCCCCACGACGAGTCACCGTGTACCGCACCGACGCGCGCGCAGGCCCTGTCACACCCACAGTATACGATACAGAACATACCGTTACTAGCTCGCGACTCATCCTCGCCCAATCAAACATCGTAATGTAAATCAATATTTTATTACAATCTTAATTCAAAAGTCCCTAAATCTATTAGATCACAATGGTTTTTATCAATATATTTACAAATTATCATTACATTCGACGATATCATTCACATCCTGTGCTTTCATAGCCGTACACAATTGATATTTATTACGAGAGCAATCAAAATTACTTAGGGTAAATAATGCCACAGCCCAAGTAAAGAACACAAACCTCAAAATTAACTTTTAATTTCAAAACATGCAATCAGCGAAACATAAATCCAAATATTTACTTTCATTTCCATCCAACATACGAAATATTAAATCATTCACTAAAATACGCACGCTCTCGTCACATTTGGTTCAGTCCTAGTTCTGATCAAATGCCGGAGTCAGTCAAACAAAAGACAGATTCCAATCGTGGCAATCCCAGGTGTCAATTACATTACACAAAACATCATTAAATCAGTTCGCTATTGAAGCAGGCACACTAAAGAAATTTATTTTATTTCTTTTTCTACTTAATTGTATGATGAAACAAACAATTCCTTAATATATACGTAAAAGACATTACCTAGGCAAGGGGCCCAAAAAATCACACACAAAAATGACACAATAGGTGATTGGATTTCAATTCACAACAGCTGTTTACACAGATGGACAGGTTACTACTTCCCCCTCTTGGTATTTGCGAGCTATCTTGGACATGTGATTGTCGGAGTGATTATGAATGGGGTTCGTTATCCTTAGTACATTGTTTTTAGATGTTATTCTAGCCCGGCATCGCTTGCCGTACTCCATGCACCGCCAGAACGTCCGCCCGCTACGCACGCTGTCTGTCACGAATATGTAAGGTTCGTGTATCAATTGCAAATGGCCGCTTTTAGTCTGTATAAAGTGGAGATCGCCTTTTGAGAGACTGTTAACTGCCCCTAAAACTGAATTAAACATAAAATTAAGCATCTGTCCAACATTGTGCGGTGTGAACTGGTTACATACCATTACACATTAAAATAAGAATAGGAACTAATTAAATAATTAAAATTAAAACAACAATATCAATATGTATTTTAAGTAATTTTATTTACAGCTGACTTTTCCGTGTCCTTTGCTCCGGTTTAGTTAAGTCAATACGACCAATTCTTCTTAACAATACTGTGCGTTGGCGTGACTAATTTTATTGCAAAACGTATAATTATGCATATATTATGTGTAATGCACTGTCGATGAGGCCTAGCGAAAGAAGCTAGCTCGCCCAGAAGCCTCAAGTAAGGCTAATAATATAATTTTGTATCCTACCGTTGCACAGGTAAACCGTGAAAAACCTCTTTTCTATTTTAAACAGGCTGACTGTACACTACAGGTGTATAGCGCGTTGAAACTGCTAAAGTTTTGCGGTTAAACAGCATCATAGATAAGTAACAAAGATATAGAGTACGAAGGGTGCAGTTAACATTATTATCTAAATGTGTGTTAGGACAATATGATGTGTTAGTAGACTTTAGTAGAGACACGTTGTCGTAGGTACGCTGTCGAACTTTTCACTTTTACTTACATAAAAAAGCATATGGCACTGCATTTATTCTTTGCCTACCACTTATAAACTAAAATATGTTCAGTAATCAAAACTTTACAGAAAATAATAAATGATGATAATAAGAAAGTGTTAAAATGTCTGCATATGTGGCAGCATGTTATTGAGCGGGAGATAAAGGGAGAAATAAGATAAAGATACCGATGGCAAACACACATTCCAACAAATAAATATTTTAAATTATGAAAAAAAATCACTACAAAATTTTAATGAATGTCTATCTAGGTAACTATGCAAACTATTTTATCCGTCCAATTACTAAATATCTAAACATATCCTGAAACTTATCTTCCCAGCCGCGTTTCAGGAATTCTGTAACTTACTATAACGTTTTTTTATAATCCCAATAACGCAATTTACGCTCGAAAAAGTTTCACGTCAATTCTCTTATAAATAATTGTAAACTTTAATTGACATAATGTAACAATTACAGAAACAGAAAAATATTTATTTAACTAAAACACACACAACACAATACAAAGATACAATTAATACATACATTGCGTACAATTACAATAATACATTATTGATGTACAATTGTACATAGGCATTGTGTTGTAATGTGTCGTCAAAAAGGACTAATCTCAGCATCTGCTATGGCAGTAGCCATAGCGCTGGTTTTCAGATAAGCCCTCTTATACGTAAAGCATTAAATATATGTGTAAAAGAAGTGTATGTGTGAGTGTATATGGACGTGTTAACATATAGATACGTGTGTTTCTATGTACAGTGAAAGTATTGAGCAAGTGTGCAGTGTAGGTGACGTGGCGGCAGTTAGAGACCTTGCAGGTATGTTGGAACAACACGACGACCGGGAGAGAACTGCTTCTGATAATCAATTACTTATATAATTCATTCCAAACAGATTTGACATTTGGACAGACATTGGTTTCAAGAAGCGGTGAGACCTTTTATAT
Organism: Carcina quercana; assembly: GCA_910589575.2. Classification (NCBI taxonomy): domain Eukaryota; kingdom Metazoa; phylum Arthropoda; class Insecta; order Lepidoptera; family Depressariidae; genus Carcina; species Carcina quercana. The sequence continues at coordinate 3,776,515 of OU342436.1, forward strand.
CATAATCGCATCTTATCTAAACTGACAACACATTTAAATAGATTAGTAGGTCCAATCGAAGCCAATATACCTAGATGTATGTTACGCTTCGTGTCCTTTTTAACATCATGCGTATACAGAACTTTAGCTTCGACCTAAATCTTCTACACTATTTGTTCAAAGACCTAAATCAGGTTGAAACACTGGCTCAGTTTACGTGTAAGTACATTACATATTAACTTCGACAAGTTTCCAATACAAACTTCATTTTGAATAGTTACATAATTATTTACAAAATAGGTCAAAGCTCACAATCTCACCGGGGTGGATGTGTGGGTGCTCTCACGTTGACATTCAATATTATTCAGTCTTGTTTTGAATACCTAACTACGCACCTAACTATGCTATATCTTGATAATTTTATATTTATGACAGGTTCGCATTTGGCGGTCTCATGTGATGGTATGTGACTGACTGTAAGGCCGTTCGTATGGAAAGCATGCTCACCCACAAGCCTCCAGTTAAAACGGCACTGGCTTTGCTACCTTTCAATACCTACAATCCACTGCGGTATTATTAACACTACTTTTTGGCAGCATAGTTACATGGTGGTCATAGCATATTGAGTCCAAGTAGGGAATCTGGCTGTCCTACCTCGATTCCGAGAGGGCAGCGGAAAGGAGCCACGCCGTTTCCGCTGCGGAGTACACTTTATTAAAATACAGCAGCTGGAAAATCGGCTTGGAAAGTGCGAAATGCAAAGTGCGAGGGGAGCACTGGGGAGGTTCTTTCGGAGGACCCAGAGACCCTGATATGTACTGTGGCTGCCCACCGTGCACCGGAGGGATTTCGTGGGGTTTTGTAATTCGTTCCATCAGTTTAAAAAGGTAATACCGTGGTAGCTAGTCAGATGAACATACTAAACCCGCCCTGACACAAAACCAAACTATGTATACCCTCAACCTCGGATTGTGAGTTCGACTATGTAGTTGTAGGTGTATACCAGGCCAAGGAGGCGGATGAGATAGTTGTTACACATACACAGCTGGTACAGCAGGTACTACTTATTCAGAATGTATTTGTCGACTTCAACCTAGTATTTTCCGCTTAACATTATGCTTTTCGGTTCAGATGTAGGCAATGAGATGACATAAGAAAATGACAACTGTTCCGTCAGCAAACCGGACATTTATCAGTCTCCTTTTACCATCACCAGCCACAAAACAAGAGCAATCACAGAACATTGACTCTACAACAAACACTTGTCGACTTAGGAGGCCGAGGCCAGCTGCTCACGTCCTCCTGAAGTGCCGAGTGGTAACATCACGGGCAAAATATTTTGGGACGCGGCGGTGGCTTCCAGAAGCATTCAGCAACAGCAAACAAGCATAACATGGTGGCGGACAAAGAGATATGTCCTATCCTACCACCAACCAAAACAAATACCCCCTGAGTTATAATAGTCTCCTTGATCAAAATACGACATATTTATATTCGAAACAATACATAAGAGAATATGTCTACGACGTAGGTATACATATGCGGGGCGGGAAGACTGGTTGCAAAAATTAAATAATGCTGAAAGTTGTGTACTATCATCATAATAGTCATAATTGTATAAGTCCAATGTTGGTCATGCAGCTTCCGCATTGAACTTGGCATCAGATGGCATGGATGGATTTGATATAATAACCATGCTTAGCAGATGGATGATCGCAGAAAAAAAATTTTTGATACATAGGTAGACGTTATTCCCAATCTTCAATTTTTTTCCTTATTTTATTGATAAAAATTGTTTTTGTTGCACAACATCCACGGGATGACATGGTGTAATGCTATTCTAGCGTTGAGATCACAAAGCTACGACCCATAGTTTCCCCGAACCGCGTCGAAAAATACGTTCAAACCACGTGGTCCGATAACCAACAACAACAAACAGCGCGTGTAACGTACGTGACGTCACTGTACAACCGCGTGAATGTATGTAGTACATGTGTCTAGCGTTAGTAAAATGTATGTTATTTCGACCCCCCAAAAAATTCATTATGTTCGAGTTCGCACTACGTATTTTGAATTATTTATTAATGAAATATTTATATTTATAATATATATTATTTATTGTCAGTTTTATATGTTATGATTATACATTTATTTATCATAAAATCCGGATGCTGCAACAAGTATGAACCTATAGTGTATAATATTGAACGTATCTTTAGAGGTACATTAATTTCTAATTGAATTGACTTGATGATATTGATCATGCGACCATTTGCAACACACAGCTTCACCCGAACAGTTTGTCGAGCGCGGAAGGTGCTCAGACGGTTTAGATTTTACCAGCAACTAGCCTATGGGCACCCACTTGTACTCGACCTTGGTTTAGGGCTGTTACTTTGTGGTGAAAGGATCGAAGAGAATTGTCCCGGAGCGCGCCGATAGCGGCCTTAGGCGCCTAAATGATAAAAGGCGGTGTAATTGTAATGTGTCGGTTTTAGGACGGATCGATAGTTCTATAGTGATCGGATCATAGCAACGCGCTGTATATACATAGAGTGTTTTGTATAATGTAATAAGAACTACATTTCGAGACTTTACGTTGTGGAAATTATTGGTCATAGAAATATATTTGACGGGGATTACATATTTTGATTTTGTAGTTCTACCGTTTACACATCTTTTGTTGGGGACTAGACGTTCGTACAGTCCGACAGATTTACTTACGACTTTGACAGTGGAGTGGCTGGCCTCTTGAATAAATACCTACATAATGAAAAAAGACATTCCAGTTAACACTAATGGCCAAAGTGTCCATAATTACATTGTGCCAGTAAAATCTTACTGCGGCCACCAACCCGCCTGCCGAGCTCACCTAATGTCGTCGCAAAACTTCAAATGTAACTGATTCGTGAAACCCGTAAGACATTTAATACGGATCGCTTAGATTCCACAGAACACACTTCAGGAACTTTAGGGCGGCAGTTCGTCATGGCGAAGTGTGTGCAGACTCGTCTTCGGCAGAAAGCGTCGACGTAGAACAAAAATTCGATAATGCCCGACTACGCCGAAGCCAAAAGGAGGATTATGATTTTAACAACGTTTGTAGGTATGTTGTATGTATGTGTCTCATATATTAATATATATATGAATTTTTAGGTTTTAGTTTGTTAACTTGTTTTTAATATAAGTTAACCAATCAAAAAAGGTGAAAGGTGAAGGAAATCAGACATGACGATCTACTGAGGAAGATGAGGGAAGCTCTTGTCCATCAGTGAACTTATGCTGCCGATTATCATTGGTGATATCTCTATGCTTAAGAGGCTACACGTGGCCGCGTTCAAGGTTTTGTAGCTGTCCCTCTCCGAGCCCTATCCTACCCGAGCGCGTACGGTGAGACAGCATACACTACGCGAAGTTATCCACCCGTTATTTGGATGTTTCGTAGTCCAGGGATCATTTGAAGGATACAGTATATTATGTAGCCATTTTTTCAATACAGTATATTAATAAAATTTCAGATGTCGGTGGTTTTTCCAAATTGTTCTAAATTGATTCATACTCTTGTAAAACAGGTTCAAAGTTGGGGCTTTTTACTACCGAAAAATACAATACTTTGACGCCCTGTAACTCTGGAAGTATATATTTAAACGAAAATCTGACTCACCACCGACACAGATATTTGTTTCTAGATGTGCCTTGAAAATTTCATAGATTTTCATAGCTTAATACTCAAAATATGACTGGACTACGTTTGTATGGGCGCTTTGACGACAGCATACCCTCTTAAGGATAGAAAACCACTTAGATTTTATTGGTGTGCAGTTAAAATGTTCTTCAGTGCACAATGTGTTTACTTAACAATTTAAAATAATTGCACGCCTGTAAAGGTGGAATGTGAGAAACTAAAATTTCCTGACTAACATCGTATGTATCTTTACATTACATGTGTCTTTCATTTTACCTTTTGATGACATATGGTCGACCACAGAACGCATTGGTCCAGTAGACGCCTTGATGTTTCCCATACTGTAACTATGAACTGGGAGAGCTTGGACACACAATCAAGAGGTTGCGGGTTCGATTCCCAGTGTGGGTACCTACGGGTACTCGGTTTGGTCGGTGGCAGGGCATTTTCTATGTCCGTCTAGCTTGTGGTCTAGCTAGATACCACCATGTTACCGAAGTCTGCCGCCAAAAAGCAGTATTAATAGCACTGTTATGTTCCGGTATGAAAGGTATCAAGACCAGTACCTCATTAGATTGAAGCTTCTGGGTGTGCACGCTTAGCATGCAACGGCTTTATCGTCACTTACCATCAGGTGAGATGAAGGCCAAGTACAAAACCATCATACATTTAAAAAACACCGCTTGCCTACGACCAATGGGAGAGGATCGGACGGCCTAGAAAGCATATAGTAGCTAAGAACCATTCAGATTAAAATCCTTCTAATAAATTAACAGACAAGACACGTTTTCGTCTGAACATTTAAAATGTTGTTCAATTTGAACTACTTGTATGAGACACGGTAGGGGGAAAATCCTCTGAATAGCGAGTCTTATAGCACATATGGCTTATTTCAAGTGGTATAATGCACTTTCAAATAAAAAAACTGTATGAAAATGCTATTTAATAAGTATTTGAATGTAAAAGTAAACACTCCCTGTTTGGTTTCTCAATATAAAAATTAGTTACCTGAAATGTTCGAAAGAGTTACAATGTTTCATCATTATTAGCTGAGAAAGTCCCTGGCTGAACAATAACTCACAGATAGAGCAGGTTACAATATGTTTAGATAAAAAAGTTTTTTCAATCCAAATAGCAGGCTTAGGAGTCATTTCTGTTGATTACCCTTCGGGCTTGCAACCCTGAAAACTGGCTATCTGCGAGTCAGACACACACCAAGGGTTCCAAACAGCATACAGATATAATTACATTGAAATAAGGTTCATTTTCCCAACCGCATAACTTAGTTTGTCAAGGATTTTTTATAATTTCTCAAAAACTACACTAGATAGAGACCTCACTTAAGTTTTCCTGAAATATTTACACAACTGTCCTGTCTACCACTATACCATTTACAATATCTACTCCGAATTTCAGGTCGATATTGTTAGTTGTTCCTGAGATAATCATCTGTGACAGACATACAGACAGACACACACCAGAGTGAGATTATATGGGTTCCATATTTGCCTCAGATGTTTAGAACTCTAAAAAGGGTGTAAAATTGAAAAGCAAAAACCTATCAAAGTTAGTCATGCAGTTCAAAAAATTTACTATATGATTCCTTCTATTTTTTTGGTACGCAAATATAAAAATATATATATATTAAGATATAGGTAATAGTTTACATTGCCAAAACATCATCACCACTCATTTTCTATTTCTCACAGCAGAATATAATTATTTTCATTTCATATTTTCATAGATTGTAGATATATGTCATGATGATATCCAACTAAAATTCATATCATGTAAATAGAAAACTTAAAACAGTATTACTGAAATTCTCTAAGAATTTCTTAGAGTATTTCAATGTGTGTCAATCAATTTCAATTTCAAAAATGTGCCTCCAGATTACTAAGATATATCAGTTTCTATCAGTTTGATATAAATTCTAGAGAGATTAGTTTCCATAAAATCTTTACATAAATCAACCCTAATTATTTTAAATTTTTCACACAAACATTATTAACATAAGGGAGTGGAATACTTTTTCTGTTATTTTTATTGCTACAGTTTCCCTGAAATCTTTACATAAATCAACCCTAATTATTAGGAGTAGGATACTTTTTTTAAATTTTATTTTTTGTGTAATGTAAATTTATTTTATAAAATACATACACTTTTTATAGAAAGACTTGTTCCAAGATGAAGTTCCATATTTTATTATTGTTGATATATGCATGCATATCTCACGACAAGCTTTTACATCATATAAATTGTATAATGGAATATATATATTCATGGGTATTATTAATTTCAAGTGTATTTCTTAATTTTAGAGCATTTTTAACATGTTTTTTACTATCAAAATATTTTTAAGTTTTCACTGGAAATGTATTGGTTCAATTCATTTAACAAAACATTGCTGCATGTTCGAATACTTGTTAATTCAGTTTTAACAGTTTATTACTTCAATTCTATGGATTGAGTCTACTTAAAGTCACATACCCTTTGCCAGGAAGCTTTGAGTATAAATATACTATGACAAATCGCAAAATCACCGATATGGTCTACAGTACCACCCTGCATTTTGTGCACTGTGCAAGCTGAGCCTTGTTATAATTAACATCTTTCATTCAGCTACTATGACTACATATTGGGAATTGCTCCAGATATATAGTAATGATTCCCATGCTGGCTTCTGTATTTCTCAAGCGTTATAAGCTGAACATTTTTAAGACTAGTGACTAAATAGGTTATTTTTAGGCAACCGTAAACTATCCTCCATTGTTGCTCAACATCAGGTGAGATTGTGGTCAAGGGGAAGCCTATCTATAATATATAAACATTTCACTGGATTTCCAAGTTAGTCCAAATACTATGTCAATCAATTTTTAAATTAAATAGTCAATTCAATTTAACCTATTGTCAACTTTTGCATAGTTGATGAAGTCTCCTCCATGCCCTAGTAACGACATCATATGATGATTTGAAGGTTTTTTTTTATCCGATATTAACACCCAGTCTATGCAAAATTTGCTGCTAAACCATATTGTGTTCACTAGCAATGGTAATGTAACTTCTGCATCAGTATGATATGCATGAGAGTGGTGAGATACAATACAATACAAATATGGTCATATGGTATACCACTTACAAGTTACAAGTAATAATCATGGTTTCATGAGGAAGAGCAAACACATGCTTTATTTCTTAAATTCATGAGTCCAAATAATAATACACTTTGGATTTTACAAAATATGACAAGTCAAAAAAGTTGTACTATGATTTTTTAAATTTAAATCGGATGTTGTTAAAAAAATGATTCATTAAAATATTCATTTTCAATGATTCAAAATGTTATAAATTAACATCGAATGCCACTAAGGGCATATGTTGACTACAACCTTGTTCATATTTGGATATAAATGTTTCTGTCCCTATCGTCCCGCACGCCTATGGAGACATAGTATACACTTTGTGAAGTTATAGTCCCAAAATTTCAAATTGTAGTCACAAGGTCAAGTGGAATATCATAAAGAAAGGTTTATACATATATTATACAAAAGATTTTTATTATTTCGTTTGCAGCATAGCCTCTGACTTGAAATGAAAAATGTGTGTAAGAATACCCTTAGTGAATATATAAATTGTTAGTATTCAGTTTATAGCGAGTATGTTTTGAATGTAGGGTGCATCTGTAATTGCAGCTTGTATCAGTCTCAAAACTGTATCATTGTTGATACACCTTATTAAGTAAATATAAATAAAGTAAAGCAGGGGAATAGGGAAAAATTAAAACATGACACTACAATAAAAATTAAATAGAACAGGCATATCAATGCCAAAGATTTAGAGTCAGATAATGAAAACATGGATATATAATAAAAAATGGATGGAATAGGCATATAAATACCAAACAAACCCATTATGATATGGAAACTAACCCAATTTTTATTAGGCATGTTTCGAAAATATTTCCACAATATTTTTAAGTACATGTTTTAAATGATACAATCAATTACCATTGGGCATAACAGAACACTGCACATTACACAAAAGATTGCTATTTATGAATAAGTAATCTAATCAAAAGTTTTAGGGAGATATTTGAAACCGAAAAGATTCACAACACACCATAGAAACGTTTTTAGGTTATGTTTACAAGCTGCCAAATAATACGCAATTTAAGTAGGAAAATAGCCAATACATAAGGACAGGCGGGTGTTCTTCGTGGTACATGTTCATTTCTACGTGTTTAGTAACAAGAACTGTGCCTAGCAATCAACTTGAAAATCAGCGCTGGGATGTTTCGTAGTACTTACTGATTACTTTCCCAAGAATCCGAAGTCAAATTTAAAGAAGCTGTGTAATGCCTCTACATGCTCTGCACAACCGACACTTCATCTCACAGCACAGCACAGCACAGCATAGCACTTCACATCAATCACATTTTATTATAAAACATTTGAAGTAAACATGTACAATCTTGGTGTAAGCTAGCATCGCACAATTGATTCCGGCTGAAGGACTTTGAAGAAAATCACATATTACAGAGTGTTTATCGCCATTAATACACTACATAAACTACTTGCATCACTACATAAACTTTAAATTTCCCAAAATAGTAAACAATACCGTGTAGTGACACAATTGGGACCATAGATTCCACCGCGTTTACGACAGGACATCACAAATAACGGAATGTGTTTCAATTCACACAGAATTTTTAAGTAGAAACATTCTAATACTTTCCGGGTTTTAAAATATTTTTCAGTTTGTGCAACTAACTTCAAAAACAAATAAATCATTCAGGTTTATATTTTCTTTTGTTTCCGTTAATCGTTATCTACCACTTTATTTATTTGATGTGACAGCAGGATACAATTACAAAACAGCAATAGTAACGACAAGGACAGCGTCATAACACGTAAAATGTATTCCTCACGTTCTATTTTATTCAAAAATCTATTAATTTTAAAATACATTCTACGGTCACCAAGTCCTAGCGAATTAGATAGTGAAATAAACCGTAAATACACTTTTATATAATAACATAACGAATATAGCAGCGCCATCTAGCGACACAGATGTATACGTCTGGTCTAAGACATACACTACGATTTACACAACTGTCCACGCACCATGCAAAATATCACAGATGGCCTTATAAGTATGTTCATTTCGTATTTGTAAAACCTTATTTTTATTTTCAAATATGGGTTTGCACATTGCTTTCATCCACATAATAATATGTAAACGTGTCCTCACCCCCAAAAAAGTCAGAGAGATGTTGGTCATGCTTGCTTTCATACCAAAACACAATAGTGCTGTCAACACTAATGTTTTGACGTTGCTGCTCTTTTAAATTATAAAAATAGTAAATACGAGTATTTCGTTAATTTAATGACTCATTAGAATGAGGCTTCTGAGTGAGCACGCTTTTCATCTACCGTCCCGTCGTCACCAACCAACAAGTAAAATGAAGGCAAAGTGCAAGCTAATCAAAGATTTTAAAAATAAATTCATAATCGGATGCATAGGTCCACTGTTGGACATGATCCTCCCTTAAATCGTGACGTCGGACAACCGACGACTGTGATGGGTGCGTCGGACTTCTGTCTTCTGTCCCCACATTACCTGACCACGTTTAGTAGATGGATTGGTGATCGCAGTTGGATGTAGTTATTATTACAAAGCTAGACTGCAGCCCATTTCCTGTATCATCATCATATAGATAAATAAATAAAAAAGACTAAATCTATATTGGATTGTAGGAAATAAATATAACAACAGGAATGTTATAAATAGTGGTGGAGGGAGGTCATTTGCAGGAATATATGGTCTAATTTCCAATAACCCAATATATATTTAGTATTTTTCTTTATAACAGATTTTACCTTCTCGTTTTTTCATATTGTGAGTAAAATGCTAGTCTTTACAGACATCGATTTGAGCTTAATTAAAAGCTAATTAAATATACTACAAAGTACATTTACTAACTTTTCTTTGTAGGATAAGTGGTTTTACCAATATTTCCAAAAATAAGTGAATAAAACCTAAAATTTTCAATTTTCATCTTCGAAGAGTCATACCTTGGCTCCTATGGGGTCAATAGAGTTGTAGTTGGAATCAAATTATAGGTAAAGAGTTTCGGATAGATCAAGCACAGTTTTATGTTGAACGTCGCCCACGAAAACTGCATGAAGATATTGATTTACCGCATCAACAAAATTGTGCAAGATGTTAATGACAAAATTAACATGAGCAGTGCCTTAGACGTATCTCATTAATCCGTTTCAAAAAAATGTAGAAATAAGATATTTAAATATTTAAGGATATGTTTTTATGTCTCCGGTCCATATTCTCCAGTGTTTCAATTTGTCCACTGTATTAGATTAGTCCAGGTCCAGTGTTTCATTACGTCCAGTCCCAACATGTCCCGTGTTCTAAAATGTAGTGTCATAATGTCCAGTTCCCAGATAGTCCAGGTCCAGTGTTTGAAAACGTCCAGTCCCAAAATGCTGTGTCATAATAACGTCCATAAACGAGAGATAGTCCAGGTTTCATCCTGATTGAATATAATATCTTTCATTACAGGTATTCGATAAAAACATATAATTATCGTGACTTGATGTTATCAATACTACTCGCATTTTTTAAATCAATTCTTGTGTTATTTACAGATAAAGTAAGCATTACTAACATCCATTCAGCGAGTATCATGTTGAGGACATTGTAAACATACTGAAGAGCGTATTTCAACTTTTACATGTAGTGACAACAAATTTACTGTAAACAAATATTTAATACCGTAACAGTTACCGAAAATTTAGTAAATGGAATCATGGTTCAGTACAAGTTCAGTATAATAACCATACCGCACACAATTTTTTCTAAACGTTGCACAATAAATAATATTTTAAGTTTTTTTAAAATACCAACGAGGCACGACACGGCTAAAGAGATCCTATATACGGTGACTGTAGGACTTTTGGGACATGATATATTAGTGCCACTTGTCCCATTGGATTACTGGGACGAAATAGTCTCAGTTGTCCTATGATGGAACAACTCAATGGGACTAGTGGGATAGAGGGAGCGGTTCGTATTTTTATTAGAAAACCCTCAATCAGAACTAGGTGTAGATATTTGGGCAGACTGGACAATTGGACATTATGAAACACTTAATATACAAGGAAAATTTAAGACACGGATCGTTATGAGAAACTAACCATTTTGAAACACATTGCATATACCGACTGGACGTAATAAAACAAGACTAACACAGAGGACAAATTGAAACACCGGACAATATGGCTTTTCTGTACAATGTGAAAGTGCATCTATAAGGAATAAAGGCGATTTTTTTCAAGTGTATCTAGTGTACGTACCTACGAGGAATATTTCATTTTTAAATCCAATTATGAGCAATTAACAAATAATAAACCTTACTACGGGAAATCTTATTACGGACTAAGCCGGAATTTCACTTTTGCGGCACCTGTCCCAATAACAACTATTCCAAATTTAAAGTCATTTCAGATATAATCAGCTGCGACAGGCTAGGGTGTACAAAATGGGCGCCCTTTGCGATGGTTATTTTGGCAACTACCACTAAATGCTCAAGACTTGAAATTCTGAAGTTTGATAGCATATGGTTATGCAGCAGTTAGATAAGAACCGCAGGCCAGCTGCTAAACTGCAATCCAACTGCGCAGTCAAGTTGCAGCTGGACTGCACTGCACCTTCAAGAGGGCGGCGGAGACTGCTTTATTGCAACTGGACTGCGCGCTTGGATTATGTCAACAACCACACGAAACTGCAACGTTGCTGCTTGGTAGACAACTACGTTATAGCATCGCTGGCAATTTATCCCTTCGCTGCATCAAATCTGAAACTACTTACATTTCTCACATACCATACATTTCATTTAGTGACACGGTGTCAAGACTGATCTGAAACAGAACTACCAAAATATAATTAACTAGATTGTTACCAAACGATACCTCTTTTACCTTACCCATCAAACATGTTACCTCTTTACCACCTTACCTCCAAACCTTACCATAACCTTTTACCTTACCATACATTACCAATAAAACATTTTACTGACAAGAAATTACTTCACCGACTTTTCAAATGAAGCAATTCCTTTCAACCTCCCTGCAATAAGGCATCTAAATTTATATAGACTACAACTATTACTACTTATTCTAAACTTACAAATCTCATTGCCTACAACTACAAAATGTTCATGATCGGTATGGTACACATTTTGAAGAAAAGTGGAAACAGATCATGAACATTTTCGGACCGTTTTCGTCAGAAAACAGCCCAAGAAATGGTATTTGCGAACCTACCTTGTGCGTCCCCTACTGCACCACCTTCCCCACCTCCAGTAATATTACCATCGCCAGTAGCAGAGCCATCAAAACCTGAACAATAAACAGAATATATAGTTTACGTAAAAGCAGTTTCAAAAGCAGACGTACTGTATGCAACTTACCAGTCATATCCATATTCGAATCGTCTTCACCGAAATTTGTTTCCTCATTGTTAGTACCATCATCGTCATCATCCCACATACTTTCGTTAACAAATTCGGGTTCCATTTTCGGTGCAACAGCATTGTTTTCATCTTCATCCGGTATCGTTACAAATTCGTCTTTAGCTGATCCCGAGGGTCCGGCTTCTAACGGATCGACACATTTTCGTTTCGCAGGTCCACTTTGTGAAGATGACGAATTATTTGATGCTATTGATGGCCTATTTGGTCGCTTAACTGCTACTGGAGTTGAGGATGGCTTAGAATCTAATTCAGTCTCTATCTTAGTCATAACAGATTGCCTTTGTTGTGACGACCTCGGGCCTGGCCTTGAAGTCGGCTTTGGTTTGGATGGCGTGGAACTTTCTTCATTTTGATTACCGGTTAAACCTTTCACTTGAAGTTGTTCCGCGGTACTAATAAAAGACGCTAATTCTTCTTGCTTAACATTAACTTCACCTTGGTACATAAACTGTAATAAGTCTCTTAACGCTGAATGACTAACATCTTTTAAAAATACTGAAACAAAAGAAATCAATTAGTATCAATGCCAAAATTTTACATAAATCGCTCGCCTGTGGAAAAACTTACCTATTGGATGCTGAGTTGGGTTCATTTTGAACATTTCTTGAAAATAGGGAGAACATACCGATAAAACTAGTTTGTGTGCTTGTAATAATCTGCCTTCGGCAGCCAATGTAACGTCTACCAAATCTCCACGCGACAGCAGGCCATGAAAGCCTGCTGACATATTCGCGTGGAAATTGTTCCAGCATAGTGAAAATTGTTCGTCCGACGCCATGATGGCGGCGTAATATTTGCGTGGAACCTGAAATAAATGAATGCATTAATATCACAAACATCTTTAAAATTTTAACAACACAAACAAAATACAACGATATTAAATAACTCACCTATCCTATAACTTTTGTACTTTACGATTTCAACATTAGAAACATTTGAGAAAAAAATATAAATGTTTCTAAAGAAGCACACTATTTCATCTCACGTCCTCCCCGTTTGAGCGCTGTTCACGTTATGATGACGCAAAACCGACACGATCTCTGGCGTCACAGGGATACCATACTCAAACCGTTTTCCACAATTCTTATTTTTTAACTTTTCTTTAAAACTAACGTTACTATTAGAAAAAGGAAACATACATCAAATGTATTTTTATTTTCCACAATGAAATCTCTAATATATAATGTAATTGTCTTCGTAATTAGTGTTAAATAAGAGATCATCAAAATATTGATTTTAGCGGTGCTCTCCAGCGATGTCCTACGTTGAAGAAGCCCAAGTGCCAGTTGGACTCACCAAGTGTTACGAACCATGGAAAGTACCGTACATAAATTGTTATCTTGAAACAGAGAGATTTAAATATAGTAATAGGTTATAGAGCCGTCATTGGGAAACGTTTCATATAAACATTTTGATCTCAAAAGTCAATGGTATGTCAAATGTCTAAGTACGGCCGCGCGAAGTGATGTGACATTAGGATCAAAATGTTTGTTTGCTTTGTCCGGTCTATTAATATTCAATGTCTTTGTCTTGAAATAATAAATTTTTAGATACCACATAATTTCTCAAGTACAATTTCTCATAAATTATACTTGTTAGGTACAATGCTTAAGTTTTCCTGTAATAATTTCACTAATTCCTTTCTATCTTTGATTATTAAAGATTTTTACTTAATAAGTTCAGAGATTAGGGCAATTAAGTAGATTTTTAAACACATTTTTAATGATATGAATGCAAAGAAAATAATAAACATTTCTATAAGAATATTTAAATGAAGCCCTAGTAAACTAAAGAAAATACTTTAAAAATATGTTTAAAAATGTACAAATGAAGCCCTTTTCAAAAAACAAGTGCCTGTTGAACTCGTGAACCACGAAAGAAACGTTCAAATATTATTACCTCAATAGGTTACTTATCTTTACCGACCGCAACTTTGTCAATTTTTTTGTCTGATTGATCAGTTATAGAGACATACAGACTTTTAGGTTTGCCTGTATTTTGACAAATACTTAACTCTACCATTAAAATACTTTACTTTAAACTTCGAAAATAAACGAAAAACTATACTGCAATGTAAATTATAAAAATCTGTTTACGAATGTGCAAATGAAGCCCTTTCAGATACCCACCCACGACCCATCCGACAAAAGAATATTCAAAAGCCGTTTTCCACTGATCACTTTCGTTGGTTGTAGACATCATCATCAGCCGGGAAACTACCACTGCTAGACATATAGATAGACCTCCTTCATGGCACGCCACATTGACCGATTCCGAGCCACTTGTATACAGTGACTCCTCGCAACCTAAACCAGGTCGTCGGTCTATCTAGTACGGGGACGGCCGGTACACGCTTCCCGATACGTGGTTACCACTTGAGAACTTTTAATCCCCACCGGTTATCGGTTCGTCGAGCGATGTGGCTGGCCCATTTCTACTTCAGCTCACTGACTCGTCGAGATATGTTGGTGACCCTTGTTCGTTATACACAGAGAGATTTAAATGGTTTTTACAGCAAGAGTCAGAACTGTGTAATTGTCCCTCAGGTATTACAAAGTTTGCAAAGTTCAAGCGGCCTAGTAATGATCGCGCATGCAACAGAGCGATTGGTTGATAAAAATCGACATGTCTCAGGTCTACTTTCATATAAATGTCAGCCCAGCTCATCGGTGCTTATGCAACACTCAATGACTTCAACAGAGTTTCTCAACAGGTAGGTTTAAAAATGAATATGGACAAGACGAAAATCATGTCAAACTACGATTGAAATTGTAGACGATTATGTATACCTGGGTGCGATTATTCAACTAGATAGGTACAACTTCAACGTTTTTTTGACCTCTTTGGTCATTCGAAAAATCCAACTCGGCTGGGTAGCGTTCGGGAAGTCATTATATTTTTTCGTCCTCAGCGTCTACAGACAAAAGCCTTTAATCAGTGCGTGTTACCAGTGATAACATACGGAACCGGAACGTTATCCTTTACTGTGGGCCGAATAAACAAGTTCAAAATCACTCAGTGCTATACTCAGAGCTATACTCTGAATTCATCTACGTGATAAAATCCAGAATGAGGAAATCCGTTGACGAACTAGGGTCACACGTAGCTCGACTAGTCGGTGAGCTGTTGAAGTGGAAATGGGCAGGCCCATTCTCAGAGAACGGATAACCAATGGGGAGTAAAGGTCTCGAGTGGTAACCACGTACCGGGAAACGTGTACTGGGCCGTCTCTCTACTTGATGTACCGACGACACGGTTAAGGTCGCGGGGAGTGACTGGATGCAAGTGGCTTAGGAACGGTAAATGTGGCATACCATTGAGGAGGCCTATGTCCAGCACTGGACGCTTCCCGGCTGCTGCTCCTGCTGATGATGAGTAGAGCTGATACCTAAAGTAAACTCAATTTTATCCAACTATATATATTTTGACCAGCTTAGTGAAATTGAGAATATTAAAAATAAAATTTGCCAAGAGTCGGTTATTCATAAAAAACTAAGATTTTCAAAGTTTTGAAAATATAAGTTTTCAGTTATTTTTTATATTTGTCAGAGGAACAAGTGTCAATTTTTAAAATACAAAGCACCCTCCTGTCTTTAAAGTGGGCTAACATAAGCATTGCATGCCCACTGTCCTACACAACTGTAGCGAAAGAGCAATATGTTGTCCTACATGACCTACCGTTCAAGCTAGTATAGACTTTAATGCCTTGTACCTGAGTGTTTTTCGGAATAACGTATATATTTTTTGGTGTTACTAGTTTTTAAATTTTGCACAGTTTTGAAATAGTTTTGTAAAAGTTATCAAAATGAAATAATACTATTATTAAAAGTTCGTAAAATAGTTATCTCTTTTTACTCGACTGCGCCAGAAGGTGGTTTATGTTTTTGGAGAGTATGTATGTATAATTGTTTGGTACGCTCTGCAGCCTGAACTGCTTGATGGATTTTAGCTTGATAGTTAAATTATTCGTAAAATTTATCTTATCGTATCGTCGTTTTTGGTTTTTATCGTATGTATCGAGTTGAAACTTTGTAACCTGTTTGTAACTGTACTGTATGTAGTCAGATGACAATACGATAATTTGGCAATCATCGAGCTGATCTGATCCAGGAGTCAGGAGGTTGATAAACGAAGTCTTCAATGGGTACTCGAGTTTGAGCTTATATGGTTTGGTTTGTCGAGTTTAGTCTAAACCCATAAACCTCAATATGTTTTTGTCTCTGATTTTACCTTGTTTCGTTTTTATTATTTTATATTGTGGGTGAACTGCTAGTCTTACAGGCTTCGTTTTGAGCTGTAATCTAATACGAAGTGTTCTCTTTGTAAATAAATATGTTTTGTTTTTAACCGACTTCAAAAAAGGAGGTTATCAATTCGACCTGTATGTAATATTTCCAGAACTGCCCAGTTTTCGTATATGTTAGTCTATATTAGCTTCTAAACAAGTGTGCCAAATTTCAAAAGTGTATGTCATGTATGTTTGTATTTATATTTGTATGTTTGTCCTCGCATATCTCCGGAACTACAAGTTCGATTTAAACAATCATTTTTTTGTTGAACTAGGTATTGATTGTTCAACTTAGGAGAGAATGCAAGTTTCATCAAAATCGATTCAGTAGTTTTTGAGATAGGGAATGTTAAATGTGTATTAGTTAAATGTTTGTTACCTCAGAACTTTCGACTGGGTGAACCGATTTGGATGATTCTTTTTTATTTGAAAGCTGGTGCTTCCCGTGTGGTCCCATTTTAATTTGGTCCAGTTGTGAGAATGGCATCGATTAGAAAACTACTTAAATACATCTTAAATTTGCCTTTATAAAAGTAGACTTTTAGGGCAGTTGAAGTCGGTTTCTAGTTCTTTTTGAACGCGTTAACTTGTTGATTATTATTATTTTTGTATTTTTAGTTTGTAATTGTAAATAAATAAGTGATTTAACATTTAAATTTGTAATAATGAACTTTTGTAGAAATATTAAAATAGAAGGTTTATTCAGTAACTTTCCTTCGTAGGATAAGTGATTTTGAAAATATTTCGTGAAATAAGTGAGTAAAACTTTAAATTTTCAATTTTCGAAAAAATTGGTCATCTTCGAATATTCATAGCTTGTAAATAAGACTTAGTCTTATCAGTCTCAGCTTCGAGTAAGCATAGTTTGGCTCCTATGGGATTAATAGAGCTTTAATGGAGTTCAAATTATAGGTAATTTTTGGGTAAACGTAAGTCTTTATGCAAGATTTATGTAGTTTTTTTCTGATCAAATTACTATTTAAATTTTTCTCATATAATGTTATATTTTATCATTGATATGTATGTATTTTATCCATAAACCGGCCACGGCGAGGACGGCGTTTATTTTTCTGTGTATTTGGGATTGGTATTTGGGTATTTGGTTTTTAAATTCGTTTTATCTTTTGAATGGAATGTCCGATTTCAATAATTCAAAAAGCCATCTACAGGTATTGAAGCAGTCTTGAATACGAAATTTATTTGGATAAGGATTAATAGAAAGGTATGGCTAACATCTAACATGGTCGGCATTTCTATCAACTTAATTTTTTTAAAGTAGTTTAAATTTTTTTAAATATTGACATAACTACAATAGTTAGACATATACCATCGCGGAATTTTTTGTATACTTTTTTAAGATGTACAATACTGTAGTACATTATTGTGATAATTCGTTATAAGCGTTTGCATTGTAAGCGGAAAAAATTTGTTTTATTTACAACATCACATTAGAAATGTCTAAAATTATCAATGTTGCTCTACGTGTAATATACTAATATATAATATCTGCGATGTATATATGTATACACACATATAAACATATACATATAAACCTTCCTCTTGAATCACTCTACCTATTTTTAAAAAAACGTATCAAAATCCGTTGCGTAGTTTTTACAGGTTTTTGGAAGTTGCAAATATGAATTCATGTAATCCTAACAGACCCATACAACATACCAATAATGCATAACTACATAACGCTTTGGCTCACGCGATGGCATAGTATTCTGTGACGCGACTCAGACGAATTGCCCTGAAGCTTCTCGTAAAGTCTAATTTCCAAAATTCCAATTACAGGCATAGTTTTATACTTGGTATTGTATTTTATAATTAATAATAATTAAACGGATTGTACGCTATCATCCCATGCGATAGCTTTGTCACAACAAACTCTATCCCGTCAAAAAAATATGTGATTAGAAATCGTGGGATGTAGTTTCCTGTCGGCATAGTATATGTGGTAGATGTTAGTAATGCCTGGTCTGTGGTTGTGTCTGGTTGCCCTGGCCTCGGTGTCGGCGCCTGCGTCGGCGGTGGTGGGCGGGGAGCCTGCTTCACCACCAGAACCGGACGCGGCGGTCGTGTTCGTACAAAAGAAAGGTCGGAGCTGCCGCGTAGAAGGCCTTAAGGATGACCGGCTCGGATATTACAGCTTTTATGGCATAAGGTAGTTTTTTTCTCCTAATCCTCTCCTAAAGCTTTTGTTTTCTGTGTCTTACACAGCCCATTTCTACTTAGGTTAAATGGTTACTTATCCTCACATAACATTATTATATTATGTGCCACACACTAACCACATCTTACTGCGATCAGCAAATTTCCTAAGAATGGTGATCGACGAATCGAAACATGTGAAACTGTCCTACTGGGGAAGTATTGTTGCCGGGATTGTGATTATCTGGTAGATATTGAACTATCTTTCTTATCAGTTTAGTGATCCAAAGTGGGTCTGAGTAAAAGACCCACTTTGGATCACTAGAGCACCCCTACTCCTTGTGACTAGCTGTGTGTAGCTGACCTATACTACGACACAAAGTGCGCTATTCGAATGTTTCTTTTCCACGGTACCTACCTAATCCCCCGGTCTTTTCCCTACCAGACTTAGGCAACTTGGTGGTAGCTATAGCCAGGCGGACATAGAAAATGCCCCAACCAAAATGAGCACTGATAGGTACTTCCACCTGAAATCGAACCCGGGACCACGACTAGACCACGGAGGCGGGTAAAACGATCATCGCCTTGGACCATCGAATATACAATCATACTTATTTGACATATTTATTGCGTTTTCTCCGTCTACGTTACAATAGGTATGCAGAGCCGCCGGTCGGGCCCCGCCGGTTCCAGAGACCCGAGCGACGGCTGCTGGTCGGTGACGTGGCGGCCAGCAGGAACTGTTTGCCGTGTCCTCAGCAAGACCCTCGCAACAGGCGCAGAATCATCGGCAGCGAAGACTGCCTGTGTTTGAATGTCTTCGCTCCGAAAATGCCGAGTGAAGAACAAGGTAGCAGGAATCAAGGAACAATAAGATCCCTTCGAGATGGACCGACGACCTAATTAACGTCGCGGGGAGTCGCTGGATGCAAGTGGCTCGGGGCCGGTCAATGTGGCATATGCCCTCGTTTCCCGGCTGATGATGAGTACTCTGTTGACCTTACTACTTGGCCACTTTAACTTTCTTTAGATCGCCTTTCATTACACTCAACTTTTCTGCAGCCACAACACGGAACTTTAACCCTAGCCGAAATAAAAGCTACAAAGCATGTTAATTTTTAAATTCCTTTCTGCTGATTATTTTATCACTTGATTATGAAATATATATGATCCGACAAAAATTAATGATGGCACGATACTTCCCATGAATGCTTTATTCGTAGGCAGTCCAGTTGTTTTTTTCATCCATGGCGGTAACTACAAAAGTGGATCTACAGCTTCTTATGGGGTAAGTTTCTTGTTAGCTTGTATCTGAGTTGTCACTTAGTTTTCTATGGAACGCGCATTGGTTCTAGGTTTTTATTTAATCTTAAAATATTTTTTGTCAGAATGAATAGGATCCTTTGAAGTGGTTTGCCTGCCTGTATTTCCACGCTCTCTATGTGGGTTGAGGATTTGTTATCGCAGTAAGATGTCATGGTTACAGATTGACGTTACTCCTTGGCCCTTGAAATTTTCCCTTAGTCTCCATCTACTAGTACATATTTACGGAAAGACGTGGGAAGCCTTGCATTGTCTGCTATGGAGGCAAAACTAAAACTACACGGCAAATGATCGCCTTCACAAAATTGCACTAAATGATACACAGCTCGTTTCAGGGGCAACATTTATCCCAAAAAGATACAATTCTAGTGACGGCGCAGTATCGTTTGGGCTCACTAGGGTACTTCAGTACAGCTCAGAAAGATGCTTCCGGAAATGCTGGTCTCTTTGACCTGCGGGCTGCAATGGCTTGGGTAAGAACTTAATAAGTAAAAAAGCTTTTAAAAGTAATGCGTTCAAAAAGAACTACAAACCGACTTCAACTGCCCTAAATGTCTACAGCAAATTTAATACGTATAACATCATCACCAGCCTATATATGTCCCCACTGGAGGGGCTCAGGCCTACTCTCCTACAGAGAGTGTATGGGCCATAGTCCACCACGCGGGCCCAGTGCGGATCGGCGGACTTCACATGCCTGTTCAAGACATGCAGGTTTCCTCACGATGTTTTCCTTCACCGTTAAGCAATCGGATAATGTACTTGAATTGAAAAACAACTCATAGGTACACGGCTGGATTCGAACCCGGTACCCTCAGATTGAGAGTCCGCGCCTTATCCACTGCGCGCCATCAAAAGCGTCGGTGGCGCAGTGGATAAGGCGCGGACTCTCAATACGTATATATTCAAATTCAAATATTTTATTGCTTCATGTCGTGTATACAAGAGATCTTAAGACTAATACATTGGTCCAGACATGAACCCTGGTAGGGCACTGCAATATTATTACACAACTTATGTCATAATAATGTCAAACAATATATTAAATTTACATGTCATAGCTGAATACAAAATAATAATAATGTCATAGTAATGTCAATTAAATTAATAGCCTCTTCTAACAATAATAATTAAATATTAAATAGCCACAATAGCCCTTTCGTTTCCTTTATATCTTATCTCCATAAAACTCATTCAAGGAGTAATAGCATTTTTCTACCATTAAATTGGTAAGTTTGCTTTTAAATTTATTTAGATTTTGTTCGCGTGCTATTTCAGTTGGGATGTGGTTAAAGTTTTTTACACACATGTTAAAGGGACCTGAATTTATCATTGACAGCTTAGTATATGTCGAGGCTAGTTGTCGCCTAGGTCTAAGATTTTGTGGACGGGAATACTGGGGGAACATCGATATATTCTTTTTGACGAATGTGCAAGTCTCTAAGATATATAGGGAAGTTAGAGTTAGGATCCGGAATTTAGCAAAATAAGGTCTACAGCTTGTCATATTGTCTATGTTTGCCAAAACTCTGATACATCGCTTTTGTAGTAGAAAGAGCTTTGGGGCGTTAGTACTACTTCCCCACATCAATATTCCGTATCGTATCCAGGCGTGTGCATATGCGTGATATACCATTTTTGCAGTTTCAAAGTCAGTAGTTCGTTTTAGTTCCCTTAGAGCATATATAAATCTTGATAGTTTACTTGTTGTTTTGTCGATATGACTCTTCCAGTTCAGGTTGGAGTCAATATTTAGGCCTAACAGAGTGTGGCAGTTGACATGTTCCAGGCGTATATTATTACAAGTGAAGTTAATATTAAGTTGTCGTTTTTGATTATGATATGATATGATATGATATGATGATATGGTTTTCTAATGGATGACATTGTCTGAACTAGGACTATTGGCACCACACGGAAAGCACCAGCTTTCAAATAAAAAAAGAATTATCAAAACAAACATAAAAAACATACCCGTCGAATTGAGAACCTCCTCCATTTTTGAAGTCGGTTGAAAAGACAGCTATAAACCTTATCGAATAATATTAGTAAGAACAAGTAACTATTTGAAAACAAATTATTAGATAGCTAAATTAAGACAACTTTAATCCCATTTGGATTTTAATGCTCTCAGTATAGGAAATGTTGCTTAACTTAATTTAAGTACTAGCTTATTAGACAAAAGTGTACCAACGTCGGCGTCGGCGCCATTTACCATGAGGTGACCTCTTTGCACATTGGTCACGTCAAAAGATCGATCTTTTGTTAATAAGTCCCAGAGTGGTCCAACTGTCTAGCCACTAGGTCACGAATACGGTTATTTTTACATTTTGTATATTTATTGGAATCTGAATAATTTAAATAAAAACCAGAACACTTTTCTTTCATAAAAACTTTACTGTTTCAATCAATACATTTCAACATTTTAGATCAACGATTACATCGAGTTCTTCGGCGGTGATCCAAATCGGGTTGTCGTCATGGGGCAAGGGTCGGGCGGGAGCGCGGCATCCCTCATCGCTCTGTCCGGAGAAGGTCGCAATGCTAAGGGAGTAGTCGCTCTATCTGGCACTCCGTTGTCTCCAGGCGCGGTCAGATCAGACCCAGCCAAATATGCGAAGGAACTGGCTAACAAAACCGGTTGTCCCGAGAAACCGGCTGAGAGACTTATTATGTGTTTAAGGAAACTGCCACACGAGAAAATTGTTGAGGTATCTTGTTGTTAATATTCGACAGACATTTGATGACGTGGCAAAATAAATATAACGACAAAAATTTGTTTCAGGCGGACTCGGATATAGCCTCGGATAACATTGATGTTGTTAAGTTTTTGGATGACATCTCAGGACGAACTGGTTGGTACTGATTCATTTTCGTCAAATTGAATTGAAAAAAGTTTCAACTTATTGTCTGTGAACTAGGTGCGGGTGCTCGTGTGGAAGGTGACGATGACCGGCGAGCTCTTCCACCGCTGGTCTCTGAAGAACCCACCGATTCCCTCAAAAATAAACGTCAACCGGGTCCACTGCTCACTGGGGTTACATCGGCCGAAACGTCCAAAGCCGTTTCAGGTAAAATTGTTTTTTGTCACCGCGTTACTATACAGACGTCTCAATGTTTTGTGTCAAATTTAGAGATGTGCATATGTAAGTACAGATTTATGTATAATATAAACTTACTCCGCTGGCATGTGCTGGTTCAGTGAACCGAAGTGGGTCTTGTTCGACTCAAGGTCAGCTGTCATCCGGCTGTTCTGTGAACCCAGTGAATCAAAGTTGGCCTGGCTCAAGGTTAAGTTTTCATTGTCAAAATTAACCGTATTAGTCATTCTCAAAATATAATCAAGATAGTAAGCGTACCTACTCTACTACATTTTGTTTGTAGAGTTGTATACAATATGGCAAAGGCCTCTCACATCCACGTTTGGTATAAAATCTATTTGTATTGAAATTGTTTGCGTTTTCACAGGAAAATACTCAAAGTTCCTGACCGAACAATTATCAACGGTAAAAGACTTCATAAAGAATGATTTGATTGGTGGTTTGAGAGGAGTGGTCCAAGGTGTTGAAGGGCTCATACCTCTGTCTAGCACTGTGACACAGATCCTGCCGCTGCCGGATTACTATCAGGCTTTGTTTGACAGTTCCCTGAATGCTGTCGATGGTTTGACGCAGATTGTGGAAGCTACAGGTAGGTACCTATGAAGTACCTTACTTACGCTAGGTATAGGTTAGGACTGCTCTCCGCTTTAGTCCGAAATGGTGGAAACTGACCAATGACCTTGGTTGGATTAATTCTACCAAATAAGATAGCCAATGGTCTAGGATGGATAGGTGCTCATATATAGACCTCAGTAAATTAAATCTAGTTCATCATTGTTTGTCGGAAAGGACGGATGTCCACTTTTTTGTATCTAAAAACTACGTTACAACTTCGTTGCTAGGAACCTCATGTCCATTGGGCTCATGTAGTTGTGATGATGATGATGAATGCTTGATTCTTTGACAAATACGATGTGATGAATGAGAATAAGATCACCTGTTACCGAATTATACCGTGGGTGTCGTAAAAAGGCGACAAAGGGAAAGGTTCAGGAAATAGATAAAACACCTGTCTTCGTCAATCCGCCGGCCAAGAGTCGACAGGACACATAGTTTCCTAGTGCGAGACTCAATCCAGTCAGAATAGTTCATGAATATCAGTGATTTGAAGAGCACCTCAAAGTAACGTTCATTGGAATAAGTTTTAAATTTAAAGAATAATAATACTTGTAAACGACAGCTGCGAGACTGCGTTGTTATTATGCCCCCCGGACCGATCCAGGCAGAGGGCTTCTTTGTAAAGGGACGGACCCTTCTCAGGATTCTGCTGTCAAACAAGAAACCCTGTCCTATAATTTTATCTCCAAACCTAGAGATTGAATGTTATAAACAGAAACAAGTAGATATGTGAAATCAATACATTTTAGGGGATATAACATAATACAACACAATATGCTTGAATGAGAAAACAATCATAGCATATCGATATATTGTAATGTTCAGAATGCTTTAGTTTTAGCGCATACCATGTTGGGGATATTACGAGTAAGTCTTTACGAATCATGCTGAAATTACTTTTAATGCTTTTTATTTTGACCTTATTTTATGCATTTAATTTAATTTTTATTAATTAAGTTAAATACGTAGAAGAAACTTTGACATATATTTATCTTATCTTAGTTTATATTGAATTCACAAAGATTGTACGCTTTCGGATAAGCAATGGAGATCCTATGTGTGTTTCACCCTAGACCATTGGACCACTTATTTCTACAATAAAATATTCTGATTCTGTGCCGCATTGCACAATGATCCTAAAATTATTGGAGAAATGTATTATTCCAAGTCTATTCATTGAATTACTTTCTCTATCACATGATGCCAACTCTCAAATATATTTTTGATACGATCGTTCTAAATATGCTTGCTAAAGATTTGATGATTTAACTTTATTGATATCTTATCCGCATGCAGTGTCTGTAAATTATTATTATTTACCACAATAGTGTTTCGTCAACAGGCAAATTCTACAGAACCCTGAGCATGTAGACATACACTACTTGACCGGTTCGTATTTAATCTTTTTATTGGGGAGCGAGCAGGTAGTCGTCCCTTTTTGTAGGGTACAGCGCTGTGTGAAGGGCTAGTGAAGCTTTTCGAACGTGTAGCAGACAATTTTAAAATGATATTACAAAAATGTAATATATTTCGAGCTCTAACAGCTCTAGGACATTGTTGGCGGTACAACGCGGTCACATTAACTTGACGCATGGCTTTGATGACGTCATTTTGGTCGGTCAGGTACGGTGCCGTACCGTACTGACGATTGCCGGGCGAGCTAAGGGAATGCGGGGGGAAGCGGGCGGGGCCTCGCATTCCAGCGATGCGTCAAGTTAATGTGACCGCGTTGTATATATTAATTATTTTCTACAATGGCAGTAAATTTAGTGCCAAGAAAAAGATCGAACAAACTTTAAGAAACTCTTTGTTTTCTTGGTAACCCAGCCTGGGTTACTGGCAAGTGACTGGCTGAATTTAATGCTATGGAGGTTTAGCTCTCAAAATCCTCTTCTTGAGCCGACAGTTAATATCCATTATATAGTTATTTATGCACAATCATCGGCGATAATAATATTTTACCCAAAGAGTTACCGTGCCGCCACCGAGAGAACGAATATTGCCTTCTAATAATACAGTCCTATCCATTAATGATCGGAGAGACGGTCATTAGTGATCATAATGCTAATAGACAAAGGACAGATAAGACGGACGGTCTTTCTGCTAAAAGACTTACCGTTGCTTCTCGGAACTAATCCTTGTTAATCGATTCTAAAAAAAGGATTTGCTAGAGGTATATACAACGCGTTTGTTTAATTTTATATGTATGTTCACCGACGATATCTCTAGCCATTGTGGAGCAATTTTTAAAGTCTTGTTTTTGTTTTGAAAGGGTATATCTTGAAATCGGTCCCATTGTCATTAAATCAGAATTTGATAGACACGTGGGAATCGAGGGAAATCTTAGCACGGCCTGTACACTACCCCCAAAATTTAAAATAATAAAGTCGTTTAAAAGGACTTCCGCACTAAAAAGTATGCAGTAATTTTTTACATTTACGATCTGATATTTTTTAAGGTCGACGCCCAATAATTGCATATGGATGTATTATATCTTATTATACCTTCCTTAGTATATAATCTAGATTGGAAAACATGCATCTGTATAGGTAACAAACTAGTTCTTTTAGTTTGACGCTGTAGAAGCAATAATTGGGCGACTGGGCGTCGACCTCAAAAATCAGATCGTAAATGACACGTTCCGCGAATGTATGGCGCCAAGGCCTGGACTTGTACACTTATAATTTTAAAAGGTCATTATAAAATAGTACTGATTTAGTTAAAAAATTTGCATATTTTGATTTAGTTTATTTGTACAAAAATATGATACGCACGAAGCAGGTAAGACTTACCTTTGAAAACAACTTCAATTAGTATAAAAATAATGAATTTGTACAATCAAAATAAATGCAAAAATGTAATTTAAGTTATTTTTCTGTACTTACTTAGATTATTACTTGATTTTTAATAAATAGTGTACAAGTGCAGGCCGCATTTGAAACAACTCTTTTTAATAATTACGTTGTCTCTTTTATTCTTAAGAATGTTTGGTATTTCGGCATGCATTACGTTTGCACATAAGTAGTATTTTTCCTTACTTTTGCTAGATTCGATTGATAAAAGATAAGACTCTACTATCGGAACATAATAAATATGACTTGGGGCGTTATTATTCAAATCTATAAGGACATTAATAATTCTGATTACTGATGTGCAGGAGACGCGCTGTTCAACTTCCCTGCGTACCAAACTGTGCAAGGGTGGAGCGAAGGCAGTCCTGCCTACCTGTACAGCTTCGAGCACATTGGAAACCTCAGCAAGGGTTCACATTTTCTACCTGGAGTACCGCTAGCTGGTCAGTTACGATGTACTGTTAACAATATGATTCTCTAAGACAATGCTCGTAATTCATGTTATTATTATTATTCTCAAACGTATCCCGTTCGATGTGTCGATGTCTGAAGGAGCTATTGTCCAACAATATCTCCAACTTATGCAGCTGATAACTATGATTCTAAGATAATTACTTTCTTCCCGTATCTCTTTTCCAAGGGAAAATTCAATAGGTACGGGGAGTTGTTCACCAATGTACTAGGTTCTCAATGTCTTGGTATATATGCTGCTAATAATGATATATCTGTCATGTGGTTTGGCTAATACAGCATGGCTTTGGAATAAGACCAACCCATGTCATCCCGCGGAGGTCGTATAAGGCGACTAAGGAAAGATATTTAGGAAATGAACAGCAGAATTTACCTACGTAAGAACAACATCTTACTGATTCCAAGCCACCTGTAAAGTGTGATGGTGATGATTATGGCAAATCATTTCCATCTATCTTCATCTATCTGGCCATATTATGAGGGACACCAACAGTAGACATCTGATATGATTATTAACAGGACGAGTAAATGTACTAGCTACTTTGTAATCCCAGAGGATCCGGAAAACAGCACCGGCGCCGTCGAGGGACGTACAGCGACAGGGCCGTCTCATGGAGATGAATTAGCTTATATATTCGAACCATTGGATGAAAATGGCACATCAGTTGGTGGTAATGTGTCCAGTACCGACGGCAAAGTGAGAAACGACTTCGTAGCTCTCATTGCGAAATTCGCACACGATTTGAAGCCGGTGGGAGGAGATAATACGACGAAGTCTATGGATATGTTGCCGTTTTCTAAGGATAATGACCAGTACATAAAGATAAAAGATGGAATTTCGTTGGATAAGAATTTCAGGTAAGAGAATTTATAACGTAGATACAACAGTAAAAGTGCGAGGGTCTTTGCGAAACAAACTTTACTTAGACTTTCATCAATAACAGCTGCAGAAGTCCACAGTTGGATGTAGGGGTTTTGGGATATCTATATAATAAACCGTAACTTGTAATCAATTTGTAATTAGTAATACCCTTTAATTTTCCTTACTTTTTCAGATTCTGCCAAATGGGTTTGTGGGGAAACATGGCTGATAGAGTTACAGGAACTCTTTGTAAAAATTTCCTCAACAACATATTGCAGCTGCCTAAACTGCCTGTCAATTTTCCCGCCAAACTTCCAACCAACGTAATCCCAACGAATCTCCCGAACGCGAACTTACCGTCAGTCCCGGGTATTTTAGGAGGAACCAAACCGAAGGAATCTCAAAAACAAAATATTATAAATCCGCCTTTGATGCCATCGCTTTTAGGAGGGAAGCAAGAGTCTACAGATGCTCCTAAACAGGCGGTTCAAGGTGGTAGAGCCACGACCAAAGCTCCTAAACGACCTGGATTAGGCTCTCTCTTCGGTGGATTGTAAATGTTTGTAATTAATGTAGTGAAGACGAATAAATATACATAGAACGATCATTGTTCACTATTTCGTTGTTTTAATACAAAAAATTCGTCCAAGTGCGAGTCGGACTAGGGTCTGCTATGAACCCTTAGTGCGCGAGTCCAACTTGCTCTTTGACGTTTTTCTTTCTTTATTTGATCTAAGACTTTATATGTTTGGGATTTAGGTTCATATTGAGTAACTGTAATTTGCCCGAGTAACCTGATCCTCGGTCGATGTAGGTACCTGGATGTCTGATGCATTTAGGTACATATATGTTATGTTACGTTATGATAGTATATATGACCTAACCTACTTTGTTCAATGCCACAACACGTTAGCTCTGGAAGATAGATTAGTTTGAAACAGATAATCGATTTGCTATTGAGGACATACTGGTACAAGGGTGATTTTAATTTTCAAACTCGCAATTTTCTATCTCCGTCTGACTAGCTATAGCTACCACCATGTTACCCGCCAAACAGCAGTGTTAATAGCACTGTTGCGTTCCGGTATGAAAGGTAGCAGAGCCAGCGCCTCATAGATATAGCTTCTGGGTGCGCACACTTACCATCTAACGGCCTTACCGTCACTTACCATCAAGTGATGAAGGACAATCGCAAACCCATCTTCCATTTAAATAGTTCCATGTTATTTTACGTACTATAAAACGTTGATAAAATGTAACAAGCGCTATTTATGAGGTTGGCGCACATACATGTTTTATGATAATCTGGGCACGCGAAGTGATAAGGTAATAATCCAAAATAGCATTACATTTTGATATATGCTGAGACTACGCAAAATAAATCTTCACAGAAAATATATGTATGATGTCAATTTTCAGAACACCCTCTATCATTTGTTTACCGCCGTAACTTTGTGCTCTTATCGTCACCAATGCGGGTACACATGCACATGTGTACAAATAAATCCCAGTAAGTGTCGACACCGAACAGAAGCCATTCCTATAACAACAGCAGTCCCCACACCCGGACAGTATCACGCTATACTCGCTGCCTACAACGATGTCTCACATTACTCGTGTCGCTTTACTGCTGACTGTTGTCTTCGTCTACTTCGTACAAGTGAACTGCAATTTGATCAGAGAAGAGGATGCCATAAATAGGGATGCACCCAATGATGAGGTGTTTGAGGAAAATGAAGTAGAAGAGACTCCGGTAGACGTTGGGGTCGAACGAGAGGGCGATACTGATAAGAAATGTGTAGATATTGGACAATTTGTAAGTATAGCTATTCTCTATGTTAAGATAAGACGAGGCAGATATCAGTGCTCTAGATCTTATGCTACAAACCATAAACTGTCTATAGGCAAAAAGTTAATCAATCCGTTGCTCCAATACTTTTTAAGAGAAGGATAAATCGAACATCCGTACACAATTTCACGTGCTTTCATAACAGTACGTAGGGCATACTGAAAGTTTCTGGATTCAGATAAATAAGACCAAGTATTTTAATTATGTGATCACTTTTATATTGATATTGGGACCAGTCTTCTTTAGGGTACTCTTCAATAGCTTTGTGGAACGCACTCGCCGCCGATCCAGAGCTTGTAAAACGTATGCGTAAGTTTATTTAGTCAAATTGTCATGAAAAAAAAGGCGCAAGGGGAGCGGTTCGGGCTGTATGGCGAATGCGTGCGTTCTACATTTGAAATCTTCAAATACGCTTCTGTTAGTGGTGACGCGTTATCGTGGTGATGCTTCATATACGCTTTTCGTGAACTTTGTCTTTGGACATCTTTGGGCAACCAACTGTTGACATGACAATCTGCACTTACTGTTTTATGGTTCAAGTGATACTGTTTTGGTCCCGATTTGCCGAAAAAGGAAGAATTAATTTCCTTAACAACACTTCGACTTTTCCTAACTTTCGTTGGCAAATCGTCAAAAATGAAGCTTCTACCGAGTGGCTTTTTATTTCCAGTTTCCAGCACAACCACATTTTGTCATCTGTCACATGTTACATGTTATAAACAGTCAATGATTGCCCTCTATCAAACATTCCTATAATATTTTTCACCACTACACGCAGTAAATGTATAAATAAGTAATAAATTATATGTTAATATTTTTTCAGTGCATGAACCACTCGGACTGCTGCACCAACGCATGCCTGGGCTACATGAAGAGATGCGTCTCAGGGTCAGGTTAAAGTAGTAAACTCCTCTTCGGATTACATCATCAAAAGGAACAACTACTTTGATTTACTTTATTTTGTCTGGCGGTATCGGAATGTTCTAATTAGAGAAATCACGTGGATTGGCAACAACTTGTTGAATCTCCTTCAATCCTCAGATCTTTCCCCTGAGTTTCGGTTACTGCCGCTGAAAATCTGTATCTATTTAGTACCTCCAGTTATTTTTAAGATAAATAAATGATATTGTTTTTATTTTTGACCTTTTGTTGTTGTTAAACATTTGAGTACATAATGACCACTAGGTAACTAGTGGACAACCATTGGTTGAAATTCGACCATAATTATAAAATTAATTTTTTTTAGCATTCTTCACTCGGTCTGTATAAAACTATAAGTGTGCGCATACTCCTCCGTCCGCGCAATACTCGTAAAAAGGAGTATAACGTTTTGGCTTCACATATTAATATACATATATAGATAGATGTATCTATGGCACGGCGCTGTTGTTGTAGTCTTCGTGTTTAGTGTTGTGGTCGGGTCGATATACTTGCGCAGATCTGTACCACAAGTCACAGTCAGGCGTAACTGTCTATTTGCCTCGAGGCATGTGCGGACGCGGTATCGTGGTGAAGGACGAAATTGCTTCTCGCTTCTCACATATATTTTTTTCCATCAGCCGGGAAACGTCAACTGCTGGACATAGGCCTCCTTCATGGCACGCCACATCGATCGGTACCGAACCACCTGCATCCAGCGACTCCCCGCGACCTTACCCGGGTCGTCGGTCCACCCAGTAGGGGGACGGCCCGGTAGACGTTTCCTAGTACGTGGTCGCCACTCGAGAACTTTTACTCCCCACCGGTTATCGGTTCTTCGAGCGATGTGGCCTGCCCATTGCCACTTCAGCGCACTGACTCGTCGAACTATGTATGTGACCTTCGTCCGTCTACGGATTTCCTCATTCCGGACCTTATCGCGTATAGAAATTCCGAGCATAGCTCGTTCCATTGCTCGCTGAGTGACTTTGAGGTTGTTTATTCGGCCCACAGTAAAAGACCACGTTTCCGTTCCGTATGTCATCACTGGCAACACGCACTCATTAAATAATTTTGTCTTTAGACGCTGAGGTATTTTTGACGAGAAGATATGCCGTAACTTCCCGACCCTTTATTTTTTATTTGATGTTATAAAGGAATGGAAATATACATTATGTGAAAATTGCAACTATCTATCCATTACGGAACGTGATTTACAGCCCGCTGCCAGACAGACGGACGGACAGCGGAGGCTTAGTAATAGGGCGAAGTATCTTTCATCAGAATTATAGTTTTTTTAGTTATATATTTATATAATGTTCTAAAAATTAAATGATTTCCTAAAATAATATTTTGAGATTATATTGGTTTGGTCTATAGGTACCTAACGTCTCACTAAGAAACAGGTCTATAGGTACCTAACGTCTCACTAAGAAACAAAATAATTTTCTGACCAAAGTCAGACTTCGACATAATTTGTTAGTTAAACTGCAGTGTTGCGGTTTTAATCTTTTCGTTTATTATTTAGTTAACCGCATAATGATTCTAGCTTGTATTGCTACGAATCCTTAACCTGTTGAATGTCTGAAGCGTTGAATGAAATAAACAGGCACTTCCATAGGTGCACTGATTATGCTTTACCTATTTTAACTAACTTACTTACGGATTTATCAGGAGGTCCCGGGTTCGATTCCCTTGGGGCTAGCTACCGTCATGTTATCTAAGTCTGCCGCTAACTGTGCTATTACAGCAGTGTTAATAGCACAGTTGTGTTCTGGTATGAAAGGTAGCAGAGCCAGCACCTCATTATTAGATTGAGGCTTGTGTTTGGGTGCGCAGCCCACGCTTACCACCTGCCGGCATTATCGTCACTTACCATCACATGAGATGGCAGGTGACGATAGATGAGAGGGAGAGAGGAGAGATAGAAGACAGCGATGACCAGACAGCTCTGTCGATCTTGATTTTCAACCGACTTGATAAAAGGAGGAAGTTCTCAATTCGACTGTATGTTTTTTGTATGTATGTCAGGCGATAACTTCGCCAATTGTGAACCGATTTTGATGATTTTTGTTTCTTTGGTAAAACATACTTCAGGGTCCAATATAAATTTTATCGAAATTGATCGAGCACGTTTTAAGAAAACCAACAAAAACAAATATGTACCCAGGTCATTCTACATCGAAGGGTGAACATTTTTAAGGCAATTGAAGTCGGGGTTTAGTTCTTTTTGAACGCGTTAATTATCTCGAATTGATAAAATGTAAAATCTCGGTTTTGAAATTTTATTCCATGATTTAGTTTACTACCTATATTAAAAACTACATTATCCTCCTTATACCTTATCCTTCTATGACGACGAAGAAGGTAAGTTCCTTAAAAAATACAAATGTTTTCTCTACTTTCAGTCTAGGTATAGTCGGCTAAATGTACGAACACGGAAAGGGTTAACGATTGAGTTTCGTAACAATCGCAAGATGACTTCCTTAAAATAGTTATAAATTGCGCTAGAAAAGCCGAGAACCATCTTTATACCAGCATTTCTTAACTGATGTTTGGCAAAAATGGGCTCAGAAATTAGGCTTTTGTTCTATCTACTAGTACACCTAGGACTTTATAGTGCAACGATATCGTTACTGGTACAGCAGACGACAGCAGGCAACCTCTACACGCCAGGGTACTTCCGAGTGAAGCGGCAGGACGGGTACGTGTACAACAGGCCGAGCATATCGTTCGATTTGCCCTCGCGGCCCTCTGTATCCACTCAAGGTCCCACTGTTTCCACTCAAGGCCCCACTGTTTCCACTCAAGGCCCCACTGTTGACAGGACGCAGGCGCAACAGATGTATTACGCGTACCCTGCTCCATCAGGCGGTGGCACCGTCAACATTGGATTCCCGTCTTCAACGTCAGCTCCGTCAACATCAGGCTATAACTACGCAGCACCAGGTGGAGGGTCAGGTTCTGAAGGCCTAGGGGGCGGCACGTCAAGTGGTTCCGGAGGCTACGGGGGAGGATCATCAGGAAGTGGGGGTGGGGGATATGGAGGGGCGACTGCTGGTGGTGCCGGAGGATATGGAGGATCTTCAGGGGGTTCAGGCGGCTCTGGCAGTGGAGGAGGCTATAATTACGGAACAGCAAGCACAATTGGATCAGCAAGTACCACGGCCAGTGGCCCATCTGGTGGGGGTTACACAGCCGGTGGTCAAGGTGCCGTTAATATAGGCTCACAAGCTGGGTCAGGCGGAGGATCAGCAACTGGTTACAATTACCCTACTCCTACTACGTCTTCCACACCTGGTTCCACTGGCGGGTCCACAGGGGTCTCAACTAACGCTCCAACGTATTTACCACCAGTGGGAGGTACGTCACCTGCTCTACCACCACCACCGTCACCGCCGCCACCATCCGCCCCTGCACAGCCACCTTCAGATGCATACTTACCTCCTGCATCAGGTCCTCAACCTGGTCCTCTAAGCGTAGGTGTTCCACCTCCAACAGCCTATTTGCCACCAAGCCAAACACCTCAATCACCTACACCCGGTCCTTCCCCTGCTCCCAGTTCTCCGTCACCACCTCCACCATCCCCTGAGTATCTACCACCCATTTCATCACCTAGTCCTGTGGCAGGCACAGTATCTACTCCCGCTCCAACATATTTACCGCCAGTGTTTTAATTTTACTCAATCTGTAAGATTACTTTTATTCTCATTAAAAGTTGTAATAAACTTGTATATAATACAGGAGACTTTGTTTTTTTTTTAAGTTAGTATAGTTAGTATAGTCAGTTTGTATCCACCTGGATACAAACTGACTATTATTTATAATGCTACACATACTTCATTAGGTCTATAGTCTAAGTCTAAATATAAAGGTAAGACCAAATCAAGGCGTCCAACGCGCGTCCGCGATGCCATCGCGATCCATACGAGTATAATAAACCGCGCCCCGTCGCCGTTTACAGGACGTCGGTCGCCACTCTTTAGCGTCCAGTTTTTTATTTCATGTATTGTATCATTGAGTTTGTCACTTAAGCTTGGAGATCACATGTAGCAAGCTGTCAAGCGTCCCTATTTTTTATTATTATGAGTTTATGTACGACAATCGACAAATCAAGTGGATTTGACAGAGTTTGCAGCCAATTGTCTCCAAATTATCCTACAAAATTGATAGAATAAATCATATAATAGTTTAACTGGCACTGAATATAGATTCACTAGTTGCTGCACGTCTACAGTTAACGCATTCAAAAAGAATTAGAAACCGACTTCAACTACCCTAAAAGTCTACTTTTATTAAGGCAAATTTAGGATGTAATATCGTTTCCTCATGGATGCCACTCTCAGAATTTGACCGAATTGAAATGGGACCACACGGGAAGCAACAGCTTTCAAATAAAAAAGAATCATCAAAATCGGTTCACCCAGTCAAAAGTTCTGAGGTAACAAACATTTAACTAATACACACTTAACATTCCATATCTCAAAAACAACGGAACTGATTTTGATGAAACTTGCCGTCTTTCCTAAATTGAACAATACCTAGTTCAACAAAAAAAGGATTATTTAAATCGAACTTCTAGTTCCGGAGATATGCGAGGACCAACATACATACACTTTTGAAATTCTGGAAATATCACATACATACAAGTCGAATTGATAACCGCCTTTTTTGAAGGCGGTTAATAAACAGTAATGCGAACATAGAGCACAAAGAGAGTAAAACATTGCTATCGGATCATCCTCATCATGTACTGCCTGCGGCAATCCACTAGGTTGACATAGGCCTATCCCAGAGTGCTACTAATTCTGCTACCAGACGTCAATCCTAAAATAGAGTTGTCTCCTTTTAAGAAAGGGCATTCGTTGTTATAACATAAGAGCATCGAGTAGGTATAGCTTTATGTGGTAAAGCTTTTACGTCAATTTATACTGCATATATTTGTTTGTTGTCTTCGATGTGTTAACTGATCATAGTGCACCGTGCGTGCCACACAAGTGCTACAGTGGTCAAGCCATCGAAGACACGCGTTATTTGGTTTGGTTTTTACGATATTGTACATGCGCACAAGCTTGAAAGTTACCTAAGTTACAAAGAGAATGTAATGCAATAACGAAACGCTGCTATTGTCAATGTCAAGTCAAAGCAAGACAACGAAAACGTCATACAAAAATAGCATCAAAAATGAAAGTTATTTTTAATAATTCTTACAAAATCTAGCGTTAATTTTTGTTTCACATTTTGCAATGAAGTATTTACAACCTCATGAAAAATGTAACTTTCGGAAGTATTTGTATAGTTGTGGACGTTGTGTCTATATTTAGAAACAAAGTTTACATAAATTATGATTTTACTAAGGCGGCGAGTAAAATTTTATCGAATAAGAAGCAAAGAAATTTACAGGTACGTGGTCTACCGGGCTTATTTAATTTATGTCTAGTAATTATGTATGTCAGTAGGGATCATTTGATTGTTACGGTTGTCCAAGGTTCATGACCTCACAACGTTAATTAATATGCTCTGTCCTGTTAGGGCGAATTGGCGATTCAAATTTTATGTATCGTTTTAACAATGGTCGTGCGATAATTTGAAGAAGAAAAAGTGAGGTTTGGCTAAATGCAAACAAGGTGTAGTACAAATAAACTAAAAGTCTCAATTTTAAATTAATCTAAATGTGCTGTGCTGTAAGTAAATTTCAAATTGAATTAATGTTATGATTTGAAATTGTTTTGCATATGATAAATGGGTTGGGGTGCACAAAAGGAGGGACTAAGAATTGTAATGATTTTGTTCCTCAGCACCCCCTTTTCAAAAGGGTAACTGATAAATCTTATACATTGCTAAATTTCATCATATCATTATCCCCTAGCTGGGATAAATTTTACAGACACTTCCAATTATATTGTGTTTTACTTATATTATTTATTATTATATGGTGTAATAATATATTATATATTATATTATATATTATTACACCTAATTCTTTTTAATTTATTGACAAATTGTTGAAAAAAGTTATAGAAATATATTTCTTGTGAATAAGACGACCCACATTATTGTTTTTGTTTCTCTACCTTAAGTTTTTTATTTTGTTTATTTGCATCCATGTACATAGAGTCATTAGAGTTTAAATAGTGGTTGGTTGTACATACATGAACCCTGGCTGGGCATAGCAAAATGTATAAGTCAAATTTTATACAATAATAATAATTAAATGTCAAATTTTATTTATTTATTTATAGTTCGTCTGGTATAGATTGTTTCTAGCAGTAAAACACATATTGCACCTTTTTCTTTTTTAGCAAATTTCTCAAATTATGGGGGATTTATGATTTTCTACCTTTGGGATGTGTATTTTTGATGAACGTATAGTTTCTAATAAAAACTATTACAATTATATGTATACTAAATTGGGGAAGAGGAAACATACTCCTTCTGTAATCCTTTGTAAAATAATAATATAATTGAAGGAAAGTGTGGGTACGAGTCTCAAAATCAAATTTATTGAAAAATAAACTTAACTGGATCTATTAAGTGAAAAACTCATTTACTACACTTTCACCTGGACATTGCACAATTTACATTTATTTTTATACAATCCTAAACATCTGCAAAATTAATTAATGTTTTACTTATTTTATATTTTAAATTATGCAATTTACTGGGGGTTTTCCTTTTACAATATGCATGTCTTAGTTTTTTACTTTGTCTTTAGATAATTCAGAATCACTAATATACTACCCAAACACAAAAGTAGTCACTAACTAATAGTGTTCTTATTTCCACAAAGATATAGTGTATATCACTACCTTGTGTTTCTGCAGATACTACACTGAAGTACATTTGCAAGTGCAGCCCCTCCCTGCATGGAACACTGGTCCTGCACCACCATTAGTAACAGCCACATGAATGTTTTCAGGAATACACCAGTGTGGGGTGTTGTTACAAAGGATGGTGCACCTAGAGATGACAGGTGTACCACCCACAGCCAATGCACTAACAATAAATGATCTGCCAAATGAGATACTCATATACATATTCTCTATGATAGACTTCGAGTCTCTCTTGGCAGTGGCTAAAGTGTGCATGAGATGGCAGCAGCTCTGTTTGACACCGTGCGTTTGGGACAACACACGCCTCATAGTTTGCATGAAGAACTATGTGAGGATAAGTGAGAACATTGTGCCTTTCGTTGCTAAGTATTTAAAGCAAGTCAAATTACAGTATTTCAAATTGTATTCTCAAGTCAGGGCTTCCCTTATTAGCTATTGTCCTAATTTGACTCATTTAGAAATAAGTATATCTCAAGTAGATAGCTGTATATTTGATGACCTAGTCCACTGGCCTAATTTGAAATTTTTAAGTTTCCGTAATTCATTGATAGTACAAAATCCAGAAATTGCCAATGGAAATTTTGTGTACCATTTGCCATTTGAAAAATTGAAATATCTTGAAACTCTCATCTTATCAAATTTTGCATTGACACATAATAGTTTGTACAGCATGTTACAGTGTACTAATCTAGTTAGTATTAACATGGAGAAAATGAAGAATATACCAGCTGACTTTTTAGAATCACTGTTGAGATCTAAACAGTGTACCTTACGTGCCTTACACATTTACGGGGACACCTTAAATGATGACATAATGCGCTACATTTCTAATTGTAGACTCCTACAAGTTCTACACATAATGACATGTAAGACTTTATTTGACTCCAGTTTGCTGCATCTGTACAGGTTAAAAAATTTACAATCACTCAAACTGCGCCATGGATATTTCTCGACCAGTGCATTGCTTGCATATTTTTCAAACAATACATTTCATCACCTCACTTACCTGAGTCTCTCTAGGTGTCTTCATGTTACTGTACAAGTAGCTAAGGTCATCAAAACTAGTGCTCCCAATCTTAAGGAGTTATCTTTTTATTTGTGTCCATTCATCATTGCCCCAGATTTCAACAGGTCAGAGTTGGAGAAAATATTTGTAATACAGCTGTTGCTTGATTAAACTAGGTTGTTAGTAATCGAAGGCAATCCGTCCATGCTATACCTGCATATTTATACACATTTTTAAATAATGATCTAGTTCATACATTGATTTCAGTTTTGATATCTATTTAAACATAATATAATAAAACTGGTGCAAATATGACTATATGTATTTTTATAATTGAGATGGCAAATTACTCTTATCACTTAGCTGTCGACAATAACTATTATGATAAGTTATATGAAAACGAATAAGCAAAGATGATTCTTTTAAGTAGAAAACTATCCTTTGCTGTATTACAATTTTTTTTAAAAAAAATGTAACTGTTTTGTCATAGTAGTATCATAACTTTACAAGTTCAAAGGCTGAATTAAAATAAATTTTTGCAGTAATATAAATTACTTAATTAAAAATTTGTACTAAAAAACCAAAATAACGCAGCTGTTTCGAAGAATCTATGTGATGTACCTATATCACACCAGTCATTTTTATAGTATATCTTCATACTCCTATACTCATACACCTTCGGGGTCAATTGACCGCACAGCCTGCAGGTTGAGTTAATATAATCAATATTAAATTACATTTAAGTACTTAATTTTCCACCAGTTTTGTTAATTATATATGAGAAACCATGTTATATTTTGTGTGAATGCAAGAGTTTCTCCATAGTCAAAAAATAGAATGTGATGTCCTTTTTGGGTTTCCCAATCTCAAACTATTTTCCATTGCTGCGGACTTTTAAAATATTTCACCTTTCATTCATACTTTTTGGCCGATACATTATATGATTCAATCATGACATAAGATAGCAGTGTCAATAGATTTCGACCTTACATTAAGGGAGTGGCATACAAAAGAGGTGGTGTGTGTAGTATTTAGTTTGGATAATGTTTATGAAGTTAAATATAATAAAATTATGCTATGTTAGTTTTTATAGTTTGTGGTGGATAAACTATAAATATTAATCTTTTTGTCGTTTAAACACAATCATTTTAACTTGTACTCAATGTGATGGCAGCTAGGCAGCTCAAAGAAGTGCTAGATTTTACAGTTACACATCAAACCTACTGATTGATTAATTCAATTAACTTTGATAGCAGTATAGGACATTACTGTATGGACTTTTGATCATCATCATCAGCCGGGAAACGTCCACTGCTGGACATAGGCCTCCCTTATGGTACGCCACATCGACCGGTCCCGAGCCACCTGCATCCAGCGACTCCCCGCGACTCTAACCAGGTCGTCGGTCCATCTAGTAGGGGGACGGCCTGGTAGACGTTTCCCGGTACGTGAGCGTACGGACTCTTGATAGGTATTTGAAAATATTGGCAGTCGTTTTTTGTATCATACATGAGTATATAAAATATGTAGTATGTAAAAGCAGTATTTATTATTATGTGATGAAGTATTATTTCGGTTATTTAGGAAGCATTTCAATCTACATAGTAGATATTTACTTAACACACAGAAGGACCATATTAGAAGGAATAACTTCCGTCTCCAAAGTTTGGAAGACATTGTAACTGTCCAAGTGCCTTAAATATGTAACATAGTGGTACCTGACGAATTCAGAATATAAACAGAAACAGGTCTTCAAGATCTATTCTATACTTTACTAGTTTGTAATTAGATAGTTAGTCTAATGATTTGTATGATTAATCAATGTGTGTAAAATTTTTGTTGTGTGCATGCTTTAAAAATTAAGTATATGTTTACGAATTTTAACGAATTTACCGAGATATGGCTACTTAGATGAATTTCTACTCTGAATTTTTTGGAGTTATAAATGGCAGCTAAGACTAAAATTTTAGTTTTCGAGTCTTTACTATTAAGTATAAAATCATGTATTTTGTAATTATTGGTGTGCTAAGTTAATATTTGTACAATTGTATTTATTTTTCGTTGAAAAGTAAACGTCAAGTGATCTCTTGGAATGGCGTCAAGCACTTGATTTTTGGAAATTCACTGCAATGTTTGTGTTGTTTTATTGTCTGTTATACACACAATAAAAAGTATTCTCAACAATACTCGTTATTTACTCAGCACGGTCCACCTGAAACATGTCTACTTCTAAACAACTAAGTGTTTGTATCGTTCACAATTCAAAGAAACATCTTCTGTTTTCTAATACCAACATACATATTGTGATGTCTTATACCTAGCCCTGCCTGTTCAAAATCTCTGCCTATTTATTCATTGATATATTCATTGATTATCATAATAAAGCTATCGAGAGATAACCGAATAATTGAAAATCAGGATATTGTGATTGCTGCAATTGCTGATAATATAAATACCTGATGTATTTATTAAAACGAAGTTTTTAATAAATTAGATAACAACTTTATTATGTCTGTATAGATAACAGAAATGGCGCGAGGACTTACATTAATCAAAATGAATAGATGTGGTAAAACACCATATTGTCTGTTCCTCCACTGACAGTCAAAACCTGCCCACTTACACATACAGCCCAACGGCAGATTTATGCACTGTCTTCTGTTTGTTACTGCATGGGATAAAACAATTTGTGATTCATTGTAATCAGCTAAGTTTACTACTGGATATGAGCCTTCCCCATAGATCGCCACGATCATTATAATGGTTTGGGTTCATACAAAAGACTTTGTTGATAAATAAAACTAATAATCATTAATCAATCACATATAAGTGCTTATTTTCAAGGTTTTGAGAATGTATCTTTGTCATTCTCAGTACCTCGTTTTTAATGTCGTGCACGGCTTTGTCGTGGGTGTACATTACACATTTTTCGCGTGCGTGAGGATATCAGTTGACAGTTTACAGACGTGTGATTAAAATGCTTATATCGCACCGTCCTCGCTTTCTTGTTATGGTGTTGTTTGTATAGGTATTGTTATTAGACAAACGGCTCGACGGTGATCTCGAGCGCTGAACACGGGTTGGTCAGCTCGAAGGCGCTCAACACGTTGGGATGCAGCACGCCCACTTTGCCTATGGGCTGACCTCGAAGGAGCACCTCGGCGCAACGACCCGGAAAGTATGCAGGATCTGTACAGTAGAAATTAAAAAAATAAGTGAATAAAGGAACTCGTCGGCCAGGTCTTGGTTTTTGAGATTTTCAATGGCCCAGATTATAAAGTGTATACGATTTAGGTTTCATTAATGATTTAATTTATCAGCGACTTGCTAAGATTTTAAAGAGTGCATAGAAAAATGTAAAACAGATTCGTAACCCAGAAAAAAATATTGTTTGATATATTTTGCTTATTATCTCTTTAAA
The DNA here is from genome assembly GCA_910589575.2 of Carcina quercana. Classification (NCBI taxonomy): domain Eukaryota; kingdom Metazoa; phylum Arthropoda; class Insecta; order Lepidoptera; family Depressariidae; genus Carcina; species Carcina quercana. The sequence continues at coordinate 3,818,429 of OU342436.1, forward strand.
AAGTTATTTTGCAGACCTTTAAATATGTAAATACTTTATTTAAAACCTTGTGCAAACTGTTTCAACGACAATGTATGGTACCACCATATTACAAATAGATTATCATTAGCTGCACACGTGCCAAGATAAGATTAACATGAACTTGCTGTGATCACTAGCTTGGCCAACGGATCAGTGATCGCAATAAGATGTTAGTTTAATCACCTTTTACGACACATGTAAGTTCAGAATGTCATGTTATTGTGAAGCCGGGAACCACACGCCCGTCATCAGACAAAAATCATACAATAATGAACAGAGCACTCTTCCATGGTAACAAAAAATGCGTTATGGACTGACGACGACCTAGACTGGTACGTATTGCGTCATTTCAACAGTGGACATTTCCAGGCTGATGTATACCCATTGACATATATTCTACCTAACCTAACCATTTGTTCAAATACGGGCTAGAACTAAAGTTCGCTGCAGCGTAAAAAAATAATTATGTCTAACTAAATTACTAAAACACGCAGCGCTAGATTGCTTATAGTCAAATATGCCAAACTGAGTAGGTGTATGGATAGCAGTACAGTTTAATGGAACAGATTGCTCGGATCACGAACTCTAGTATGTAGTACTTATACGAGTATATCGATGCATATACTCAATGCTGTACCTTGGCACTGCCTCAGCCTGTATCCGTCGTTGCTCCAGGTCTGCCTCAGCAGCGCCATGACTCGGTCCAGCAGTCCGTGCACGAACTGGAACCCGGCCGCGCGTCCGCAGTGCACCGCGCACAGACGTCGCTCGTTCCTAGCACCCGTCTCTGTCAATCAGTAGCATGATTACGACTCCAGAAATTATCCCAAGGGGGACTACTCGATGGACCGGGAGAAAAGTAGCCTGTATGATAAACTTATTTTCGGATTTATAACATTATCATGGATTACTTCACAAAGCTAGCTATCCCTTCCTATTATAACAGGTTATAGGTAGTACTTTTCTCACCCCTGCCACACGTCAGAATTTATTACGTAAGACGACTTAGGGGAGAGAGCAGGGGGGAGGTGACTAATTATAGATAGTTTTTACGTAAAATAAAATTTAAAAAAGTTAAAATTATACTTGTACATGTATTAATTTTTCCCTCCATTCATCCATTATTATGTAATAAATTATTTTATGCATAAAATTTATAGTATGGTATTTTATTATCTTTACATTTGCCTTATTAAATAAACGATTCTTCTGCCTCAAGTTGCCTGGAAGAGATTTGCTTGCTTTTAGCGATAAGGTCGCCTTCCTGTACCAATTTTTATTTATTTATCTATTTTGTTTATACTATTCCTGGTGTACATTAAAGGGGAGAGTGGGTCAAAAACTAGCAAAAATAGTCTAACGTAATAAATGAATGAACTAAGCACTTGTACGCGAACTATAACACGTGCAAATTATGTAGTTTCGAATTAACTTTTAAAGAGTTGCAACTCACCAGATCCCCTATCCTGTACGACTACGTCGCTAATTTCAAACAGTTTTAGAGGAAGCGGCATCTTCTTGTTTGCCGCCAAGGTCTTCAGCAGACCAGGCAGCAGCACCGTCCGCACCACTTGGAACTCCAGAGTCTTGGGGTTCGATATGTGAACGGCAGGCACGTCTTCGATCTGCACACCCAGTTTGGTTGAGACGTCTTCTCTTGAGCACTGCAAAATCATAGATAATCTGTATTATTTCTAATACTGATATCTAACCGCTGCCAATTATTATTATAGAAAGAAAGAAAAAACTTTATTTCGACACGTTATACTCTAGATTAAATTATTAGACTAAATTTATGAATTATTAGACTAAATTTATGACGTGCCAAAAAAGGTCCTAACTCAGCTTATTGTCGCAGCAGCTAGCATGCTGCGACGCTGGTCTTCCGTGGGGCCTGAGACAATTAATTCCTTTGCGTGCACTTACTTTTAAGGCCACAGAAATATGTGACCTTTATTGCTTCTTATTATGTCGAACAAAGGGTCGCTATTTATTTAAATATATTGCCATATATTGATGTGTCATAATTATAGCATCTTAGCTAAGTTAAGTTTAAGTCAGAGCCCCAGAAATACTTCTGTGAAAACCGTATTCAATTTTATGCAGTACTTTATAAATGCACGTATAAACATACAGATACGAGGGGCATACCGAAATGATCGGGAATATAAAACAATACATACAGGAAATAACTAAATTTATTTTTATTGCTTTTCGAAGTATTCTCCGTTGCAGTTAATGCACTTTTGCATTCGTTCGAACCAATTATTATAGCAGCAATTCCAGTCCGAAGTTGACATGGTCAAAATCGTCGATTTGTATGCTTCCACTGCTTCTTCTGGACCTTGAAACCGCTGACCACGCAATAAATCTTTGATTCTAGGGAATGTAAAGTAATCATTGGGACTCAGATCAGGGCTGTATGGAGGATGATCCATTAATTCAACGTTTTCCTGCTTCAAAAACTCGCTTGTTTTCTGAGCGGTGTGAGAGCTCGCATTATCGTGATGGAGGATTATGCGTCGTTTCGGGTTACCTCTACGGAGTTCGGATATCATCTGTGGCAAACAAACCGTTGTATACCAATCAGCGGTAACCGTTCTCCGTTCCTCTAAGGGAACTGTGACTACATGTCCTGTTTTCGCGACAAACGAAGCGACCATTTTCTTCGATACGCTGCGAGAGCGGACAACTTTTGTTGGCTTGATCTCACCTGCGAAGACCCAGACAGCCGACTGATGCTTTCTTTCTGGCTCATATGAATAGATCCATGATTCATCACCAGAGACAATGTTATAAACTGCTTTTGACTTTCCTCCGTTGAAGCGTTGCAGAGTAGACCGGCACCAATTGACACGAGCCGCCTTTTGCTCTTCGGACAAATTATGGGGCACCCAGCGGGAAACTAGCTTTCTCACTCCCAGTTCACCATGTAAAACAGTTTGTATCGCAGTCATACCTATCCCTAAAGTAGCCCGAATCTGCTCATATGTAATATGTCGGTCATCCTGTATCATTCGGCGCACAACAGCGACATTTTCTGGTGTAACCGCTGTTTTTGGCCGGCCTGTGGAAGGTACGGTGCCAAGAGAAGCACGTCCACGCCGGAATTCAGAATACCAGCGATATATTGTCGTCTGGCTAGGCGCTTCACTCTTGAATATAGATATAAGCTCAGCGAGACATTGTCCCTGAGATAATCCTCGTCGAAAGTTGTAAAAAATTATGGCACGGAAACTTTCTCTTGTAAGCTCCATTTTTTTATCGACCTATCAATTTCAAACTGATATTGTTCTTTAAAAAAAATTTTTTTTTTAATTCTGTCAATTGTATTCGATTTTCAACTAACCAGTGTTTATTCATCAAAAAGAGTTTTTAATCTAATTAAATCGAAAGTACTCGATTACCGATCTTTTCGGTATGCCCCTCGTAGAAGGACAGACCAAATGCAATTGTTTTGTGTTCTATTGCTCTTTTAAAGGTTCTTCATATTATTAAATATATTCCATGTACTAGATTATTACGAATGTATACTATAAAGTATTATGTGACAATGATAATTAATTTAGAAACAACATCATGTCTCGAATAAGTTTGAGCACGTGCCAGCGTGAACGTGAGCGCCTCGGTGTATCCTGCGTGTGCGCACTCGGCTCGCAGTTGCTCCGTCAGCTTGTTGAGGGGCACCTGGCCGCCAGATGTCACCACTCGCGACGGACGACGTTCGATGTTGTTGTACCTGAAATTGTATTCCATTCACTGAGAACACTGATTCATTACATTGAGGCTTTTGAGTGAGCAACATAAAATTCGCACCCACAGCCTACGGTTGGGACTCATAATCTTTTTTTTGACTCATAATCTGGAGGAAACGGGTTCTATAGCGGTACTAGTTTTCCGGGTTTAGAAAAGTAAGGCAAAAAAGAGACAGGCGGCATTTGCCGATGTATCAACAAAATCTTACCACCAACCCGCCTGGTGCGTCGAAACGCACTTCTACAAAGTCCGATGTGGCGATCTATTATAGGCCTATTATTAGTAGACTTATGCAGTCTAATATTGACGTCGTGAAAGGCAAAGCATATTTTTAAAATATGTGCAGGTAACCTATCACTGCTTAGTGCATATTTTACATACTATTCAAATATTGCACCAAACTTGGTGGTGAGCGATGTGTTCAACCTTTCGCAACTAGCAACGAATGCTAATAAAAGGTGTAGAAGGAAATGCTTGAAACACAATTTTTTACTTCGTACCTTTGTTTGGACTTGTTAGGAGGTGAACATATCAAAAGTAGCCCGTAGCCTTTAAGCCAGAGGGGAGAGGGAGTTTGAAGGTCAAATTTTTCGTCGTTTCCCATATATCTCAAAAACTATGCGTCTTAGCGTCATGATACTTTATACACAATGAAAGCTACAAGTTTTATTCAGTCAAGTTTTTCGATTCCGAAGCTATTTTTTATACAACGGTGAACCGTTGCTTTTTCGAATACGGAAGATGTTGTGTCGCATCTAATGAACTAGTCCGAACAAAGTTACGAAGTCAAAAATTGAATTCCAAGCATTTCCATCTATACCTTTTCATTGACTGGGGTATATGGCTATATCGAAAGACATGTGTTGGTGTCTGTAATAGTAACTTTACTCACCCATAGGCTATAGCGATGTCCTCATAGAGGTCGCAAGCGTGTATGACGTCATGGCGGGTGGGGGGCACCTGAACCTTCAGCAGGGAGTCCTCGTGCGTCGTGGGCAGGCACATGCGGGACAACAGAGATGACAGGTGGTCCCCTGTTGCACTGAACAAATTCCAAATAAAATTATACCGAAGCACTGTCTCCTACTTCTACCCGCTACTGAGTGCCGACAAGAGACGTTTCATTTTTGACCTGTCAATGAAGAGAAAAATCTAAGGGTTACAGTAGAGCTACGAACAAACAAATGAAATGAAAGAAGAAAAAAAAGTTACCTAGGGGAGTGAGGGGGTCAAAAATTCATTCATAATGGGTCACGTAGTATGGGTACGGTACAACGATAATTCCGTCGCGACTCGCGAATGCCTCATTGCGAGGAAACGGGCAACGATCCCGTGATGTTATGCTCATCCAGACTCACTCGTATCGCCGCGTATCATTTCACCCCGTGGAGACAATCCCAAAGAGTTTGTATCGAATTTGGTGGCACGGCGACACTATCACCGCCACTCTCTCGTCCGTGGAGACTAATCCTAGTTCACAGACGATTTACATATAAAACTCGACTATTAACCGAACACAATCAAAAAAGCCTGACGTTATATATTTCGATAGTTTATATCTTTTATGTGTGGCAGACATGAGTGATTACCGTATCAATATACTTTGGACTTAGTTTTGTTCTATAAATGATTATAATATGTAAGGAAGCCGGTGTTACCTGATGCCGATGTAGTCGTTCGCCTTGCGTACGGAGATGGTCTCCTGTCTGACGCGCATGCGCGGGTACAGCTCGTACGTGCCGTCTGGCGCGAACACCTTGCACTGCTGTACCGCGTGACGCTCGACGCAGTACCCGGAGAACATAGATACTATAGTATCCAGAACTACGATAGCCTAAAAAACGAAAGATTGTATAAAACGTACCAAGTTCTCCTAGCTACACAGCCATACAGACGATTTTTAGAGTTTCGAACATACGAAGAACAAAGTGAACCCTTATAATCTCGCTCTGGTGTATGTCCGTCTGACACAGTGGATTATTTCAGCAACTACTAATTTTATCGACTTGAAATTAGGAATATTTATGGGAAATTGTAACCCACAGGCGCCGCAAGTAAAATAGTAATTTTAAAAATTTATTTGAAAAGGAGCATAAATAGAAGGGTCAAAATTTTAAAGTAGAGTCGTGACGTGGGGTATCATATGAAAGGGATTTGTGTGTACATTCCAAAACAGATTGTATTTTTTCCCTGGAAAGATGAACTTTTTGACTTATCATGAAAAATATGTAGAGTTTCCACATTTCATTTACAGGAATTTGTGTAAATATTACAGGAAAACCTAAGTGTTGTCTCTATTTGGTTTAATGCTATTTCAAGGTAATAAATAATATCTGCACGTTTCTTTCCATCGTTCGGGACCCTTGATGCGCGAGCCCGACTCGAACTTGGCAGATTTTTAGTGGTTGTATTCCCATAGGACATTCCGGCAGGAAGTCATGAAATAGGGTATTATTTTAAAATAGTTATAAAAAAATCTTGAGGGACAGAAATAACACGCTAGCCGTCGGAAAAATGCGCGATGCTAAGGGAGACGCCACTATCCACGCTTGATTACGCGCTGTTGCCATGCTGCGATAAGGAAATGTTAGCATTGGTTCACGGTCGCCTCCAAATTTTGTTTTTGTAATAAGAAATTTTAATAAATAGATTGTAGTACCGAAGCCTAATCATTTCGCTCCGGGAATACAAGCACTAAAATTTCAACGTGTATACTGGTATACTGAATGTCTTTGGGTTATAATATCCGTCGACCGCCAACTGGCTGGACTGAAGACCTTATAAAGATCCCGTGGGTAACGTAAAAGGCAACAAAGATCAAAGTGAATCTTTTCATCTGATTAGCAGCACCATTTACCTATCGTGAATGACAGCCAAATCTTACTGCAATCACCAATCCATTACGGTTCGGGAGTGGCCGTCATGGCGTATCAATCTCATCGAGCGCCTATGTTTAACAGATGGGCGTTATCCTGCTGACAATGATGAAGGATGTAATTGCTGGTTATACCTATATTCAATATATTTAAATAAACTCTAATAGAAACGGAAAATTTATGGTGCCTTTTTGGGATCAGCAAATATCTAGTAAGATTTATATTTTCTTCTTTTTATAATTATACACATACAAATACATATATAGGTGTGGACATGATGTTCAACTCACCTAACGGCAAGTGACGACAAAGCTAAATATGTAATACATAATACGTAGCAGACTGCTAACCCAGAAGATACAAGTTAATGAGGATGAGAAAATACTAATGTTTGAAGGAGTAGTAGACGAACTGCATAAAGAGCAAGAAAATAAGATGGAATTGACAGTTTACCTATAATAAGAGTAAAGAAAGGTGTTGTGCAGTATTGGCAATAAATAATTACCTTCGTCAAATCAGTAGCAGTGCACTCAATGAAGACATTCTTAGTGTTCAGTGTGATCTTGGAGTGGTCGCCGTTGATGATGGGCGGCATGGAGAGCACGACCCCGTTCTTGTCTTTGATGACTGGAAACACGGGGCTGTCGCGGATGATGTGCAGGTACGACTTTAGCTGCGCGTGAGACTGAAACGGAGACAAGCTATTATATAATAGCGTATAACGGCTTAAGAGGCATCGGGCACGGCATTTTGTTTATACTACAGGCCAGACACTTCGAACAAATGTCTTGATATCGGCACACATCGAACGGATGTCGTTTGTATATACGCGCTTGTGTAAGTCCGCGCGCGGTATAGGTAACTGTCATTATCTGAGTCAGTTTCTTGCGGGGGAAGTGAGGTATCGCGGATCAGCAGGAGGCGGTGAACGTCCGTTTTGTATGTAGTACTATATTAATTATATGTCCATACAGAATATAATTCTCCTAATTTCTTTTAGAATCGAATTATGGTAGAGCAATCTATTCTCGAGACATAATTATTTTTCCTTATTACTTCTGAACTTTAGGAGAGGCGAGAGATCAAGCTACAGACAGGCCAAACTCTGTACATATATTTATTATTATTATAGGCCATTTGGCATATTATCAGGCACAATTTTTGGGAGGTAGGGTTGCTTATCACAGCAACTCGGTAGTACATTACATATGTGGGAAAAGTCATCATCATGGTTTGTTCCCTTAGAGGAATTTTATCTTATACTACTTATTATTATATACTTCTAAATTATATAAATGATCTTGTTAACACGGCTATACATCAAGTTATACATTTCTAGTATATGCTGACCTCGCATTGAAGGGACTCTCTCACAATGCTAGTTCATCTTATATTGGAAATGTATAGCTTGCAATGTAGTGCAGACATGCATACTTAAGCCCATGCTTCACAGTTAAGCATACATACAGTGTACAGTTCCATTAGTTCATCAGCTGTCATTTCTTTCTGCTGGTTGAGAGCTCTGAACTTGATATCTTTGGGCGGCAGAGCGTCGTAAACGAATGGACCGTGAATTGTGTCTAAGTCGTGAGTTCCGATAGCCACTAGAGTTCTTTTTCTGCATATGTTCTGATGGAGTTTGTCCTGGAATTAGAAATAAACCAGTGTTTATTTTTATGTACAATGTTTGCATTTGGTTTTAATCTACACTTTGATGTTAAGTGAAGAAAAATACCATCAGGTGAAGGCATGCCTGTTGGGGAGTAAGAGTTCTCGAGTGGCGACTACTACCGGGAAACGTCTACCGGGCCGTCCCTTTACTAGATGAACTGACGACCTAGTTAAGGTAGTAGGGAGTCACTGGATGCAAGCGTCTCGGGACCGGTCTATGTGTCGTATCATGAAGGAGGCCTATGCCCAGGAGTGGACATTACCTGGCTGATTATGAGTGGCACTTTATTTTGAAAATTAAACAGCTCTGTAATAGAATAACTTGATAAGTAAAGCAAAATGGTAATTGACTAGTTATGAAGAAGCTCACATAAAATGCTACAGTAGATTTGAAATGATATTTTTGTACATAAAATAATTGGTGTCAAGTTGAAAAAACCTATGGTAGATCTAGAGTTTGCTGGTAGGGAAATTTTCAAATCGTCATACAGTGTGTCTGCCTGATTGATGTGAATTTAATATCAAGGCTTACTTGTATCACACTTCAGTCATATGGCCTTATCTTTTAGACCACACTTAGGCCAAGTGCAAGCCCAATCATAAAACCCTTGTGCCTTTGTAGCACAACAAATTGTGATGAAACTTACATTACTCTAGACTAAAGTTTTAGTTTAGATTTTATGACTCTCAAATAGAAGCTCTCTGGTTTGTTAACCAAAAAATGTTCTCATAATTTAAATGAATATCTGTTAACCTCAGTGACGTAAATATTGAATAGACTGATTATTATGTTTTTGTTTGTATATAGGTATAATTGTATAGTGTATAGGTATAATTTATTATGTTTTATAGCTTATTGACATGAAACATTATATTGCAAATTTCATTACCTATATCATGTTGTAACATTATTTTAATCACCATTTGTAATATAATGTAAATCATTAATATACAATGACCATTCGATAGACCCTGTGTGGTAATTTGTTAGTCCACACAACTAACTGGATAAAAAGTATTAAATGAGAACACCCAGACCCAGCCAATATGGCTCAATCCTTTTTATTCTAATTAGAATTATTAAGTTATAGATAAAGAACAAACTTGCAAATCAATGAAGCTATCATAGGACTCCTTAGTGAATGTGATGCCTTTAAGCACAGCTGCCACGGCATATGGTCTAATTTGTGCAGTTGCAGGAGTCAGGTGCAGGGAGTAACAATCTTCATATTTCTTCAATCGGTACACTGGTGGAGATTCTCTGGAAACATAGCACACATAGAAATAGCACAAAACAAATTGAACCTATAATGATACTCTTATTTTTAATATATATATATATATATATATATAACAGTCCAGAAAGAGCTGGTGGGTCTCATTTTAAGGTACACTAACCATGGCTTTAAAAAATCCAAGAGAAACCAAAATCTACCAAAAATATTATAAATTTAGACTTTAAAAATTTAAATGTAGAACATTATTAAAGAAATAATTTATATAAATTGAACATCATATATCAAAAATCATATACCTTTTGCTTTAAAAAAATCTGAAATTATGATTAATCTTATTGAACATTACAGCCATCTAGTTTTATGAACAGTTATACTTACTTCCCCTGGAAAACAAGCAACCCTCTGACCAGCCCCTCAAGACACAGCAGATCATATCTATTAGCAGGAATGTCAATTCTATACAGGATCTCCTCTGACACTCCAGCCCCAGCTTGGTCTCCTTGCTCCTTCATCAACATTTGCTTTTCTGTTGTCTGAAAAATAGTGATTGGGGTTGGAGTGCACAAGAGGTGTTAATCATCATTCATCTGGAAGAATCCACTGAAATTTGGATGAATGATAGAATACTGACTCAGAATATTCAAGAGACGAGAAAATGTAAAATTGTGATTACTTACTACTTCATCTAGCTCTAGTCCAAATTCAAAGCACAAGTCTTGAAATTCGTCATCACCTGAAAAATAAAACTGGTGTTTATTAAGCTTGTAAGCGCATTAACACATTCGAGAAGTCTGTTTTAGTCTTCTAGTCAATGAAACCTGGCCCAAACTATAATTTTGGAACTTACTGTAACTTCTGCCGAGAGCTTCGAAAAGTGCATCACGCTTCACACTTATTGTTGGCATTGTGATAATTTATAATATGGCTATTAAAAATATGCTTATTCTATATGCGTGATTCACTTTATAATGTGTTTATTCTTATAAAATATGTATTTCCTGTCTTATTTAGTATACTTTTAAAAATGTAACCAACAACCTCCTTCCACGATGATTTGACGTTTAGGACGTTTCGTTTACCGTTTTGACGTGTTTCTTGCGTTTCGTTTTTCGTTAAGGTTGTATTTGCGTTTTGTTTTTAAAGTTTATTTTTTTAATATGGCAATATCGGTGTTTGTTGATTAGTGATGTAGATATCCAAAAATAATTATAACGGGAAATAATAATTTCTGATGTACTTTAAGACTTATTCCTACTTGGTTCATAACATGAAAGTACAAAGCCATACACGATATACATTCCATCGAATATTGCATGCCTTTTGTAAGCAATGCTTTTGTAACAAAAATCTGAATCAAGAATCAAGGCGCAGTCCCACTGTGGCGCGTGGTTAGGTTTCATACGTTGACTAGTTTCAACGTACGTACGTAACAAATGACGCAGTTTTAGTTTCATTCGGTGGATTACGTGTGCGAAAGTAAGATAAATTTACAGACACAGGTTTATGCCGTAGCGTTATAGCGTAGATTAGTTCTTTATGGTTATTACTCTCAGTCATGAGGTTTCTACTTTGGAGGGGAAAATTCTGACAGAATTATGGTCACTCTACAAAGTCACTGTCCTCCGTAATTAAATTTCATGTTTTCTCTAAAACTAATGAAGTAGTCCTGAAAATAATTTAATGAACGATTTGTCCTGACAAAACGGCTTGAGATTCCTGTTTGATTTATATATTAATGCAAAATTCACGATTTTTATTTATTTTGAAAATAGTCCCGAGAACCACATGCTTTTGACACAAAAGATTGCTTATTACTCGATCCATATTGCGTCACAATGGTAATAAATGAATCCGTAGCCGTCACATATGTCCTCACATTGGTGGTAATAATGGTCATAATCCTGGCGGTACATAGCGTTATTGCTTTGTAATTCGACGATTTATGTGAAAACCTAACCTAAAAGCATTTGTGGTTCTCTGGCCCACCAACCTTGTTCAATAATTCCGCGGAGGAGCCGTCACATTGAAAATGATAGAAGAAATAAGAATCAGCAGCACATTGCTTTTAGGTAAGCGTGATCAGAGAACCACATGCTCACAGTGTTGTTAATTTGACGGATTTGAGCGATGTGCGTTTTTTTGTGAATTTTAATCAAGATTTTTTTTCGAGAACGGTTGAAAATTATTACTGTACCAGGAGTAAGTAAGTCAATGTCAATAAAATTTTCAGTACAGGTCTATTTATTGGTTCAATTTTTTTATTTTAGTACTACTCATATTGATGTCCATTACGTCAATAAAACATGTCAAATTTATAGGTTTCGGCTACTCATTGTATAACGCGAAATATCGTGAAAAAAATGCAGGTCATCTGCAGTAGTTGCATCAATTCATATTGATACTTTTGTGAAAACTAAAGCTAGGAAAAGATTGTAAATATAATTGCTATGTAGTCAGTTGGTAGATCCGACCTTTATACCCGCTGATATTTTAATCGTTCTTGACCAGAAACCTAGCAACTCCATTTAAGTATTAATATCATTTCAGATGGTCAGTTTTAGTTTTTGTTTAGTTTTACGGATCATAATAAAAAAGTTGAAATTTTAAATAAATAAAACAATGTCCAGTTTCCGTAGTCTTCGCAAGAGTAGCCAGAAGGTCGTTCACCCCGTGAACATATGTTAGTTTGATTCAATTTGTCCCTTCTGTGTCATACCGCCTTGCACGTGCCGTGTCTAGTTAAAAGGATACCGCCGCGAACGAAACACCGCGAAATCAAAGCAGTCCGCCCGTCGCACCTGTACCGGGGATTTGCTTTTAATTTTAAAATTTATTTATTACGGGTTTGTGCTTGGCCTTCATCTCATACCTAGTTTTAGGGTCCTGGCCAAGATAGTGGATGTGGTTGGGATGTGAAGGCTGGGATCCCGTTTAAGAATATAAATGTTCTGGCTTCTGCCATATTATCGTTGAGTGCAGGTGGTTGGAGTACACGTAATTTGTTCATGTTCTCGTCTTATTATCATTTTTACAAAAATTTGACCCGATGACCGCTAAATCAAGACTGGAGCATACTGGAGACAGGTGCGGTGCGTGCGGTGGCATTATCACAAGGGTAGGTGACCCGACGGTCGACGTTCGTTTATTAATTTCGCCGACAACTTTAATTGACTATACCGACAGTTTGTTATTGTTCTTAGGGTCAACATCTGTTAAAAAATAATGATTTAATTTAAAGTTTTTGAAAAAGCATTACTATTTTTTGATAATACTATACTAATAGTTTCTATAAGTGACTAGACTAACTGCATTTAGGGTCGAGAACGACTAAAATGTCTGCGTGTATAATAAACCCTTGAATCTTTTCTATTTCGTTTTATTGCCCAATACCTACACCAAGTATTCATTGTAATTTATGTTCATCAACAGCCTATATACGTCCCCACTGCAGGGGCTCAGGCCTACCCTCATACAGAGAGAGTATGGGCCGTAGTCCACCACACGGGCCCAGTGTGGATTGGCGGACTTCACATGCCTCGGACAGCAATCGGAGAATGTACTTCAATTGAAAAACAACTCATATGTACACGGCTGGATCCGAACCCGGAACCCTCAGATTGAGAGTCCGCGCCTTATCCACTGCGCCACCCACGCTTCTTTGTAATTTATGTTGTCACTGTTTAATATTTTTATTACCTGCAATGCAGTGTACGAAAAAGAGCTGATGATAAAGTAGCTTAGCGTTTTTAAAGTATTTGTATTTTATTTGTGTATTTAATATTATCACTTGATAAAACCTAACCAGTTTAGATAGCAGTGGGGCTTCATTTTATGATTTGCCCCAGGGCCTTTGGTTACCTAGCTACGCCATTGTCTATGAGGTAGGCTCGTGTTCAACAGTCAAACCGGCTGATGATGATGACACATAACAGCATTTTTATTTATAGGCCTTATGTCCCTAATACACAAAACCCCGCAGAAAAACCTTTGTTTTCAAACATTGCGGGAAGAGCCCGCGATTTGTGCTGGGTTACGTCACTATATTTTTCACCATACCTTAGTGGCAACACTTTTGATCACGTGACACAGTCAGGGTTTTGCAAACGGTGAGTTGAGTGCCTTGTCATCAGTCCTTTGAGTTTTTGGATGATTTTCTTTGGAATTCTTATTCGAAGTGAGTAATTTTTGAAGAAAATCGTTTGTTAAGCATGCCGTTGTTTTTTGGTGCAATTTATATGTGTTTGTGATGTGTGCTTTCATATGACGAAATCGTACCTTGTTCTGTGACCAGTGATATGACGCCATTTTCTTCGTGAATGCCAATTAGTAAATTCTTCAATATTTTCTTTGTTTCTATTCCTTTATCAGACATTACAGTAGCTACGGGTTTGTCTTAGCTTGTAGTATCAATGTATGTACTCGTTAGTACTAGATTTCAAGCGTTGCATTCACAGGACGAGTGCATGAGTGCACTTCAAATACATTACGCATTTTTTTGCATGACACCACCTCCCATCACCTCTACGGAAGGCGTATCTATAAGTCTCCAGTTTTAAGTGTTTGAAATGTGCTCCTTGTAGATACCACACATTGTAATTAGCATTATATTATAAAATTAGTACAGTGTCGCGACATTCACGCACAAAATCTACTAATGGGTGAGTACCCTCAACTTCCTGTTAACAAATAACCTCACTCTTTGAATGCTTAATTACATCTGTAGAAAAGTTGTAGTGTGTTTCATTTAACTTTATTTCATTAACCTGTCATATTATTAGTGTGCTTTGTGATACTTGACACATGGGCTATAATGCTGACTAAATCCCATTGTTATCGCTACCCACATCTAATCTTAAAACTTAACTGCAAGTAATATTCTAGAAGTAATTGAAAGTTATGATTAATATGTTTCTCTTTTAAGCATATGATTTTAAATTCTATGATTGAGGTATAGATTAATTGTAATATTGAACAATGCAACAATAGACAATTTATTTATTGTACATTGGTTGAAATCAGTAAACTAAAATTATAACTAAAAACTTTTGTATTGTGATATTAAGATGTCAAGTAACGAACCAAAATGAAGAAATTTAACTCATCTAATCATTTATTTGTGAATATTGGTAAAATTTACAGGTGGTTCATAATTAGTAATATAAAATTCTGGTTTCACAATATTCAGCTAACTATGAGCATACAAATATAAAAATTAGAAAAAATTAGAGCTGTATTAGCTTTTGGCATTTGTATATTGTTTTTTGATTTGGCAGTTGTTTGTTAATTTTGACCTCTTTTGGAATATACTGGGCTTCGTTTTTTTAAATGTGGCTGATTGTAATATAAATAAAGACTAGAACGTTAATATTTTATACTTCTGAAAAACTATTTCAGCTTAAACATTGATCTGATGCCAATGATGATGTCAATTTGAAGATCATGATGACAATGTTTTTTTCAAAGGCAATAGATTTATTTAGTAACTGTGTTTTTTTTTGAATAAACCGTAACCTAATAAAATTATAACATGTAATTTAAAACGAATGAATGTGGTTGAAGTCAGAATGAAATTCTGCAAAATTAATACGACCTCCAACACTTCATAGACTGTTTCAGACTCATCTTTCACTCTGGCAGATATTAATGTTAAATTGATTCTGCAGAGGTCAATTGCCATGTCTAGCTGTCCAAACTATTAACTTTAAAAATTTAATCATGTTATGTTAGGCATCATGTTCAGCAGTAGACTTATGAATGTCATCTGATACATTCATTTTCACAATTGCCGGAGTATGGTGAAACTAAAAGGGCTTGATTTTAGATGTATTTTGACAAATGAGGTATCATTGGAAGCATGGTGTTTTTGGGTTGGGGGTTCTAGGTTACATGATGTCACATGAAATCCAAAATGGCATTAGGCATAGAAAATATATAGTGTACATATAAGTATGTATACATACATTAATCCAAGAAAAATGAACTTTAATTTTTATATTATGGCTAACTAGTCCCTTGTAGTAGTCGGGTTTTAGATTTTTTGCTTTCATCTTGTCTATCTAAAATACAGTTTTCCATTGCATTCATGGTGTTCTATTTGTGCTTTTAAATTTAGGATATGTATTTCTCAAGACGATTTGTAGTGTGTAGTCAATATGATATAGTTACTAGGTCATGTTTTTTATATAATTTCCTACAGCTTACTAAGATTGATAATCCACCTGCCACAGTAATTATGAGGATTTGCCCTATCATTAAAACTTGTTTAGTATATGAGGGATAATGTCTAATAGGAGGGACTTATATCAAAAAAAATTTTTTTTCAAGGATAATTAATCACTTTAATTCAATTCATTTATTCATATAATAATTATTATTGTGTATGAAATTAATGAAATACTAATAGGTTTACAACTAAATTGATTAATTGATAATAAACGTCAACAGTGAAAATACATTTGAGCTCCCTGTATAACCTCCTCTTCCTGCCTGTATAACATTCTCTTGTACCATGTAGAAGCATCCATTCAAACAAGAAATCTTTGAGCTTGACTTTAAAGGAGCTGTATGTGGAAACTTCTCTTAAAGGAACAGGCAGACTGTTCAAAAGCAGTGGTGCCTGACGTCGGGTACGGACTTCATCTGTGAAAATTACCTATGGGCACACTTTATTGGCGATAGTATACATCCCTCTGCCATGAAAAGGTGACAGAGGGTTATTTTAGTGTGATAAACTGTTGGCAATGTTTATTTTTAGTTTAAAAGGGTCAAAAATTTGCAAGTGCAATTTCAAAGTGGAGTGTGTAGTTAGTGGGATGACCAATGGGCTTTGTTTTTATATTCTAAAACAGATTTTTGAATTATTTTAACTGACTTATATTTTGACTTATTATAAAAAAGGTGTGTAAAAAAACAATTTCCATCTCCAATGTTTCCAAACTGAAAAATCTGTAGAAATTTCACTGCCCTCATGGCCTAAAAGACTAACAATCCGGAGCTCCTGTGTTCGATTCCCAGTGGGTACCTACCAGTACTTATTTTGGGTAGGGCATTTTCTATGTCTCACTTGCTATCTATCACCATGTTACCTAAGTCTGCAGCTAAACAGCAGTGTAGATAGCATTTGTTTGATGCAACTGGGTGTGCAGTTGCGCACCCTTACCATCCTTATCCTCACTTACCATGAGATGAGATGAGTGAGAGATGATCGAGATGAAGGCCAAGTGCAAAACCATCATACATTTAAAAACAGTAGACAGAACTCATTAATATTACATGAATACCTAAGTTTGGTCTTGTATAATTTTTAGTAATCATCTGAAACAAATAATAATATTACAGATACTCTTTCCATGGTTTGGAGCCCCTGGTGTGCGTAGTCACTAGCTTTATCTCTGTACTGGTTTGTTGTCTTAGTTACATACTGACATAATGACATTTAGAAGTGGAAAACTTAAGTTTATATATATTTTTACTGTATATGGATAGCTCTAAGCCAATACAGAATATAAAGAATAGAAGTATTTAGCAAACAACCTTTATAACTTCAAAGCTCATCCCATATGTCACTAACATTTATGGTTCAGTTTAAGTTTGTAATAATATTTTATAAAGTGAACTTTGAAGTGGAGTAAATATGTGAGTGATTTTATATGTCTCTACCTGCTGTTTTTGGATTAGATAAGAAACAGAGTATAATATGCTGCAAAAATTTACTAATGGACATTATTAGCCTCTTTCCATGGCAATTACAAATGAGCTTTCTACAAGGGTATTCCCCCCCCCCCCCCACCCCCCCCCCTCCCCCCATCCCCCCGATCTTATCTATACAGGGTGGTCCAAAATGTGACGTCCAAAAAATTTTTTTAGATTCCTTACACCTGGGTGTATCCGAAAATACCCCATGTATGTTCCGCGATTTTTTGTAGTTTAGAAGTTATGATTTTTTAAATGTATATTTCGAATTTTCTGCCGGAGCGACTTAAAATAATCGTAACTTGTTTAATAGTAAGGTTTTTTTATTTATTTTTTCTCGAAAGTGATCGTCTTGAATCACCCTTTCTACTTTATTATCAACTACACAACGTTATTCATTACAAGTTACCGAAAAAAGGGATGAAAGTAAAAATTTTAGGTTTGAGTTGAACGGAGCCAAATTTTCAAAAATTTCTTAATAATACAAAGTTAATGTTTCATTGGTTCAAACTAATTTTAAAAACTCCAGCAGTTTGTCAGCTTACCAAATAATAATAAAAAAGTTGTTCTTAATAGGCGATTTTACGACGAAATTGGCTTCAGAACTTAGTTAGGTGAGAATGCATAAAAAAAAAATGTTGTCGTAAAAAATGTTTAAGCTTATTTTTTTTTTCATTTTTATGGCCTACATTAGCAAGGCATCAAAAGCATTCAAATAATCTCAAATTGAACGATCAGTGACACATTTCATTTTCTGTTTTTAGACATGAAATTATGAAAGCTAGAATTAAACCAAAATCTACTTCAAGGCCAATCACACACAATGACACAAAGCAATAAATAACACGTTTCAAAAGGCGCCAGGCCAGTAAGGTCTTTCTCTTTCGCACTGTTATGGTTGCGTAGAAGTACGAAAGAGAAAGACCTACTGTCTTGGCCACAAAAGTCAGCCGTGCGCGCTAGGGGTTTTTTACCTGCACTTCCCTCTCCCCCCTCTCCCCATACATTCTCCGTAGCATCTCACTGTATCGTCCGTCCGCTAGTCGTTCACTCACTTCCATCGCGTGTGATACTACTTGACGTTGCTTCTTTCCGATACCGATATTTTGAACCTACTTTCGCTTTGTTACTGGACTCCGATTTGCCTTACGACTAACTTGTGCTTGTGTTACGGACTCCGATTTGCCTTACGACTGACTTGTGCTTGTGTTACGGACTCCGATTTGCCTTACGACTGACTTGTGCTTGTGTTACTGACGGCAACATGAGTAATTTTAGTCTAAGCCAGTACGCAGAAATGCACTTTTACTATGGTATGGCCAAAGGAAACGGTCATTTAGCCGCAAGGCTATATCGTCAACAACTGGACCGGCGAGGAGAAATACTGGACCATTACCCGGACCATAGGGTATTTATTAATACTCATAATACGCTGATGGCCGGGCGTATCCCCGGTCGTAGCCAAAGGCACGAAGGAGTACCCAGAGTAGATCCGGACAGAAGAGATGAAGTCATCGCAGCTGTAGAAAGAGACTCTTCTACGAGTTCCAGAGCAATAACCAGAAGGACTGGAATACCACGGACCTCAGTTCTAAGGATATTGAAAAATGGTATGTCGTTTTGTTTTTTATTTACACAAAACATAAATCACAGATACAATGCCAGGTATTAGACTTCTTCCTGCCTAGGTGGTGAGTAATAGTCCTTTTCTTTTTTCAGAAGGCTACCACGCTTACCACATTCAGCGCGTTCAGGAGCTACAAGCTTCAGATTACCCTAGAAGAGTTGCTTTCTGCGAAACAATGATACAAAGGTGTCAGGAAGACCCAGATTTTTTTAATAAGATCTTATGGACCGATGAATCCCGTTTTGAAAACACTGGAGTATTTAATATCCATAACTATCACAGCTGGGAAATTGAAAACCCACACCTTGCAAGAGCATCAAATTTTCAACATCGATACAGCGTAAACATGTGGTCGGGAATTGTAAATGGAGAACTGATTGGGCCTTTCGAGCTGCCGTCTAGGTTGGATGGAGACACATATCTAAACTTTTTGCAGAACAACCTTTTTGAATTGCTGGAAGATGTAAACTTGGAAACAAGAAGGCACATGATATTCCAAAATGATGGTGCTCCTTGCCATTACGCACGCCAAGTGAGGGGGCACCTTAATGAAACATACCCGGGCAGATGGATTGGGCGTGGCGGCCCAATCGAATGGCCTGCACGTTCACCGGACTTGAACCCAATAGATTTTTTTATTTGGGGTTACTACAAAGAAGTTGTCTATGCTCAGCAAACTAACTCCGAAGAAGAACTGAGACGAAAATTGAGAGAAGCAGCGACGAAAGTCAGACAAAATTCAAGCGCTTTCCGCAGACTAAAAGATAACTTTTTAAGACGTTGCCGATTGTGTATCGAAGTTGAAGGGCGTCATTTTGAAAATCTTCTTTAATAAAGTAGTTGAACTTAATTTGTGTTTTCTTTTATTGATGCTAAAAATAAACCAAAATAACCGTATTAATAAAAACTAAACTAAGCTTTTTTAAAATAAAATGTTTTCTAATGTGTCACTGATCGTTCAATTTGAAATTATTTGAATGCTTTTGATGATGCCTTGCTAATGTAGGCCATAAAAATGAAAACAAAATAAGCTTAATATTTTTTTTTGACAAAATTTTTTCTTTATGAATTCTCACCTAACTAAGTTCTGAAGCCAATTTCGTCGTAAAATCGCCTATTAAGAACAACTTTTTTTTTATTATTTGGTAAGCTGACAAACTGCTGGAGTTTTTAAAATTAGTTTGAACCAATGAAACATTAATTTTGTATTATTAAGAAATTTTTGAAAATTTTGCTCCGTTCAACTCAAACCTAAAATTTTTACTTTCGTCCCTTTTTTCGGTAACTTGTAATGAATAACGTTGTGTAGTTGATAATAAAGTAGAAAGGGTGATTCAAGACGATCACTTTCGAGAAAAAATAAATAAAAAAACCTTACTATTAAACAAGTTACGATTATTTTAAGTCGCTCCGGCAGAAAATTCGAAATATACATTTAAAAAATCATAACTTCTAAACTACAAAAAATCGCGGAACATACATGGGGTATTTTCGGATACACCCAGGTGTAAGGAATCTAAAAAAAATTTTTGGACGTCACATTTTGGACCACCCTGTATAATTAAAAAACTAACAGAAGTGTGTTTGTAACTCGAAGATATTTCCTTGTTGTGTCCAAGTCATGTAGTAGTCCAAATCCCCTGTAGTAGCAGGCAAAAGTTATCTGTAAAGTTGGATCCACATGATGTTGTTTTAAAGATAACTTATCATGCAGTGGTATGGAAAGCACGAATACATAGATAACAATCTGTTTGTGAGTGCTAGATAGATGTTCTGCAGGAAAATCCATGCAAAGAAATGGTTTTCTATATCATGTCAATTTCCGCTGACAAAATGTGCTGTTTGACTCATGGAGCCTCATCTATTTATTATGTCAGATAGACGGAGGATGCATCTTTGCTCTCAATTTTCATATTTTGATAGCAATCTTCCAAAAAATAATTATATTAGTATTATGTAGCTAATTTATTACCCGTATTATTTTTATGTTTCAGTTAAAAAGTGACAATAGGATTTCAAATAATAATAATAATTGTTTATAGCAACTGTGGCAAATATATTTTTGTAAGATGGAAAATGTTTCCATAAAGATTTTATCACATTGATGTGTGTGTATTTTTCAAGCTTCATCATTTATTATACCGTACCACATTTGGGTGTAGTAATTATGACAGTAAAATTCGTACCTCTGTCACAGAGCTAGGATGTCTACAGTGAAGTAGCCAAGTCAGCACCTATTTAATGAGTTTCAGAATTGAAAGGAGAGGCAAGAGTTTAAAGCAATGCAGATTTTTTCTGAGTTATCGATTCATTTCTTTCTTTCACTACTAACTGTATGGACAATACAGAAATAATCTTTATTTCGTGATTCTTTTTTATGTTTTTCAACCGGACATTCCCTGGCCACATTTCCAGTTATTGGCACAACATTTATGCTTCCATGCTGGTCCCTACTCTTTGATCTTCTTCCCGGTTGCTTTTATAATTTGGGAATCACATGTTGTGATCAATGTTAGTGTATGTATCCTTGTATTTTCATGGTAATGTTTGTTGTGCCAGGTGGTGCAACCATTCATTGTGATGCCGGTGGATGCTGACCTCAACCGCACAGACGTTGTGTCGCCTGGTTGTGAACTAAAGGGACTGCGCACCTGGAAAGACATTTGTCTGGTTCGGAACTCGCTTTTCCAACATCAGGTATGGTATGTCACAACTCTTATTATATCACTATATTAACAATCTTTTAAATGTTTTACGTAAAAGATTAAATTTTAGCACAGGTCGATGTTTTATGGGGTCAGGTGTCTTTGTGTGTGCAGTTTTGAAAAGAAGATTCTACATAGATGGCGATTACACATTTTATTAATACTCCTATTTCGAATATTGACTGAACACCGCCCGCGAAATATGTGATTTCGTCCAGTCAGACGTTTTTGCAATTAGTCTGCGTGCATTTGATACATATTTTGAAGTGAATATAAGACACTAATGTCTGCGTGATCCGAACAGTCCCGTGTTGTGGAAGCTGGAAGAATCGCATAATATAGTGTCCTAGTCTCTTATGTCTGTTATACTGAGCTTCTTAAATTATGTCACTTGTTAAGGATTTGACGTACTGTCATTTTTCTGTGATGAGATTATTGAAGCTGCTGATTTTATATGCACTTTAGTGTGATCGATAAAAAAATCTTATTCTGATCTTGAATTTGCTGAGTTTAGAATTTTCCTGTTGTATTGTATTAACATGTTTTAACACTGCGTAAATACTTTCAAAATGCGTTACGAGGGGCATACCGAAATGATCGGGAATATAAAACAATACATACAGGAAATAACTAAATTTATTTTTATTGCTTTTCGAAGTATTCTCCGTTGCAGTTAATGCACTTTTGCATTCGTTCGAACCAATTATTATAGCAGCAATTCCAGTCCGAAGTTGACATGGTCAAAATCGTCGATTTGTATGCTTCCACTGCTTCTTCTGGACCTTGAAACCGCTGACCACGCAATAAATCTTTGATTCTAGGGAATGTAAAGTAATCATTGGGACTCAGATCAGGGCTGTATGGAGGATGATCCATTAATTCAACGTTTTCCTGCTTCAAAAACTCGCTTGTTTTCTGAGCGGTGTGAGAGCTCGCATTATCGTGATGGAGGATTATGCGTCGTTTCGGGTTACCTCTACGGAGTTCGGATATCATCTGTGGCAAACAAACCGTTGTATACCAATCAGCGGTAACCGTTCTCCGTTCCTCTAAGGGAACTGTGACTACATGTCCTGTTTTCGCGACAAACGAAGCGACCATTTTCTTCGATACGCTGCGAGAGCGGACAACTTTTGTTGGCTTGATCTCACCTGCGAAGACCCAGACAGCCGACTGATGCTTTCTTTCTGGCTCATATGAATAGATCCATGATTCATCACCAGAGACAATGTTATAAACTGCTTTTGACTTTCCTCCGTTGAAGCGTTGCAGAGTAGACCGGCACCAATTGACACGAGCCGCCTTTTGCTCTTCGGACAAATTATGGGGCACCCAGCGGGAAACTAGCTTTCTCACTCCCAGTTCACCATGTAAAACAGTTTGTATCGCAGTCATACCTATCCCTAAAGTAGCCCGAATCTGCTCATATGTAATATGTCGGTCATCCTGTATCATTCGGCGCACAACAGCGACATTTTCTGGTGTAACCGCTGTTTTTGGCCGGCCTGTGGAAGGTACGGTGCCAAGAGAAGCACGTCCACGCCGGAATTCAGAATACCAGCGATATATTGTCGTCTGGCTAGGCGCTTCACTCTTGAATATAGATATAAGCTCAGCGAGACATTGTCCCTGAGATAATCCTCGTCGAAAGTTGTAAAAAATTATGGCACGGAAACTTTCTCTTGTAAGCTCCATTTTTTTATCGACCTATCAATTTCAAACTGATATTGTTCTTTAAAAAAAAAATTTTTTTAATTCTGTCAATTGTATTCGATTTTCAACTAACCAGTGTTTATTCATCAAAAAGAGTTTTTAATCTAATTAAATCGAAAGTACTCGATTACCGATCTTTTCGGTATGCCCCTCGTACAATTGAAGCTCGTTTTACGTCGTTTTCATCGTAAACACAGGGGATATTAGTTTTGTAAAATCGGTTTTTGGCATGTTATGCATTACCATAACATTAAATATTCTTGTTTTGATTAGGTTTCGAAAGTAATTACATGATTGGTCAATTAACTAACAAGACACAAATGATATCTCCATTTATTTGCCATTTAGAGTTCGTTGTCTGTGATTTCGTGATTTACATTGTTTTGATACAAATATTTTGTTCTTTGTCAGTGAGTCAAGTAATTTGGCCACGGAATGGCTTTGACATACGTGGTACTGCGTAATTCTGAGTGTTTACAGTGATTTCAACTCCACGTGTTCTCATTTCGTTGACCTTACTTTGAATTTCTCTTTATGTCTTTGTACGAATCGTATACTGTGTGAAGTAGTAAGTCTTTGTGTAAGATCGGTCACGTTTTGTTGTCATGAAACAGTTTGATTGGAATATAAGTGTTCGTGTGTGGTATGCACCGCGGGGCTGTGGTAGTGCGCAGTCGGGGACGGGATTTATGTAGAGGCGGTGGTGCGGCGGCGGCGGCGGGCGAGTGTCGGGCGCGTGGCGAGGTCAGCGCCCCGGCCCAGGACTAATTTGGGGAGATCGACGACTCGCGCCGCCGTCGCGGCTTTGTCTGCGTCCGACGCCTCCTCCGCCGCCGACCTCCGTCAACTCGCTTACCCTCGCACACATGGCTTTGTTTGTATTGTACACCTACGACATCACCTCGCACGACCTTTTCGCCATTATCATAATTCTACGTCACTGACAATACACGAGCGCGTAAAACGTGCGAATGAACAGTAATGTGAATTGTTAAGTCAGAAAACTATTGACAGTTCTGCTTGAAAATAAATGTATATATATTATCGAGATTCTATAATGTACATCTTGTTCAACTTCGATATGTCTGTGTTTATTTAACGCATTGAAAGTTGAACGGCCTTTGCTATTCGAATATTGATCCTAGATTTCACTTTCGTCTCCGGAGTCGAAGAGCATTGTACTTGTGGTTTTGTCACTCGCCATACATTATGGTTGATGACTCATTCGTGAATGAACGAACCATCTCCTAAAGGACGTGACATTTGTGCTTTCCTTACTGCACCGACCATGACAAGGCTAGAAGTAGTACATACACACACCTACACATGGTGAAATTGTTATGGCCTTGAGATACGTTAATATAATAAGCAATTTTCGCAATATTTTATATCTGTCTAAATCTTGATGAATACGGGCATTAAAGTGAGACGAATGCTCGCATGTCTTGGATCGAACACAAATGGGAAACTCTTGAGGTGGTCTTAACGAATTAGCACGTAAAGTGAATACATTAGAGGCTCCGGCGTGGGATTATTACGGTCCCAAATCCTAACGCAAATGTCCGTCTGGTTTCGGCTTTAGAATATTTAACCACTGTGTCTTCCCGTAAAGGAAGGAGGTACGTAGTAGCAGCTACCAGTCATCAGCCGTCTGCCAACCATGGCGATTGTGGCAAATCTCCCATTGCTCGTTCATCTTGGCAATCTATGAGGCTCATGTGTGTACCTTTATGCATCTGATTACGATGAATTGTGAATGCAACAAAATGTGTTTGGACGAAACAAATGTGTTATTACTAGATATTGAAAAACCCGGCTTGTTTTTCATTTGTAGCTTCATTTGTTATGTCGCAAGCAAAACTTTATCCTTCATTTTAATTATTGTTATTTCTGACGTCATCTAGATTTTTCAAACTTAATTGAAGTTTCTACTAGGAAAGTGATGAGTCATGTAAAAGTCAACACTTTATCAAGAATCCCGAGTATGAGTCATCTCTAGTCTCTAGCTGATATCCTTGTTTTCGAAAGCTGTCCATTTTCATTCACGTATTATTGTGGGCCCCACGGGTGCTGTGCGTGTGTGAAGGTGATGGGTGGAGTTGTTTGATGTATGTCGGGCGTGAGGCGATGAGATGTCCGCTCGCCTCGTCGTCGTCATCATCGGGCGGGTTGTTTATCAGTCTCAGTGACCAGTGTCTTGTTTGTATTGGTGTTGTTCTGTTGTTGAGTGTGTGAGCGAGCGTGCGGTGTGGCATGACGCGAATAGTTTGAGGCGGGGCGGCGCGCGGCGGCGGGACGGGCGCCGCCGACGACGGCCGAGCACGGCGAGCGAGGGCCGCCGCCGACGCGCGCCGCGGCCGTCTCACTCGTGGCTCAGTTCAGTCAGTTCTCGTCTGCGGACCGTGCGTGTCGGAGCTCTGTTGTGCGAGGCCGACACACGACTTACGTGATTCAAAAACAAGTGCTGTTAACATCGTGTCCGACTAATACACCTTATCTACACGATAATAGTGCAATTATAGTCCGAGCGTTTCTCTGCGATCGTCGAGCGAGTGCTAGTGATATCATTTTTTGGCAATGAGGCGCTTTTGAGCGTAGTTTGTAACGTGGCCATGGGCTCGTGTTCCCACTCGAAGGTAATATTTGTGTGGTTAAGTGTGCTATGGTTTCTGTGTTCGCCTGGCGCTGGCGATGTGTCCGAGAGGGGTCTGGGCGCCGCCGCCGCCGCTAGACGAGGCTGTTTGAAGGCCGCTGCCCCGACCTTGGTGCCAGAAGGTCAACGTCCTCACGTGCTAACAACATTCATGCAATTTGTGAACCCACTGGATCTCTTCTCCATTGATACCACTTCAATCGGTTATAGTCTACGAAGTGTTTAGTTAATGTTGTGTTACATTCAATGTTCTTGAAAAACTATCGAGTGGAGCCCTATGTACTAGCCTCCAAATGGGATATATGGAAGGATGTATACATACATATGTATATCTTGCTTAGTGTTTTAGAATTTGTCCATTTATAGGAACGAATTAATTGGTTTGGGTATTTCGTTGTTCAGAATGTCTTTAGTTAGGATTCTATAAATTCGAACATATTCCAATGTGTGTAGTTCGTATAATTGTTCTTGTTGACATGTTATGCACCAATAAAGCTTTTATTATTTTGATAAACTTCATTATTGTGAATGATGTTATTCCGAATCAGTTAATGGATGTATTGAACTTTAGAAAAAACATATTTTGATGTGATATGATCCTTTTAATTACTAGAATTTCCGTAATGTAACTTTTCTCTAGATGGATTAATCCTTTGATAGAATTTCAGAATGGCGTGTTTAACCAAGGGGTCACGACGCCCAATATTCTTTCCAAGTCGGAAACTTGTTTTAAAATGCATATGCATATTATGATCTTTGCACTTGAACTTAGCTGCGTCATCACAACGTATATCGTATGTATGACTAATTGATTATTGCATTATACGTGAATTCTAATTTTGTTTCAACACTGTCACGAATAAAGTATCATTTTTTGCAACACTGTTTCTGCAACAGTTTCTAAGTTTTGGTGTCGAAAATGATACCTGTCTGTGTCATTTTTTGAAGATATTGTACATTACATATTGTAACTTATACTCTTTCTCTTCGGTGTAGTATCACTATTAAGAAAGTTACTAGACAGTGTTCAATTTCAATACATGTAAGATATTTCTTTAAGTTGTTTTATCACATACTTTGTTTGCCGACGCCGCCCGCGTAGCTCAGAGATACGGAATTCTACCTGTCGATTGATACAATCGGCGGGTGCGCAACGCTGTAAAAATTCTCGGGGATAGCTGCAAAGTGTGCAGGCGAGCATTGTGTTTCAAACAATGACTGAGCGCGCCCATTGTGCTTAATCTGTACGAAAGAGAGAGCAATATATGAGAATCGGTGTTCACAGCTGCGTGTGCGCTGCGCAGTGCGCAATCAGCTGACGCCGCGGCGGCCATCTTGCCGTGCGTGCTCAATAGTCGCCGCGTCACCGTACACGTTTGTGACGCATGTTCTTCCTTCAAATGCTAATGTCATTGTCCTGGCCGGCTGTCCTGGTTATTCGCATTGTTCATTCGCAGCTGGCTCACTCGTTGCATCGATGATGAGCAACAGTGAGCCGTAGGTTTACTTCCTTGTTGCGAAACCACGCGGAAGGTTCGAGCGCGAGACCCTGAATAATCTATTTTTGGTTAGTGACGTTTCCGTCAAGATAGACTCACGCGTCTAAACTTTTTACTGCGTGTGTTGGTTGATTCTGCAAAGATCTCGTGCCAAGAAATAAGTTGTTTTGTCCTCGATAGGCATCGTTATCGAATAGTTTCCGTGGTATTGTGTGGGCTGATTCTGTTTAACAACAATTTTGTATTCAAACTCATAGAAGTCAGGCAGGTACTCATTCCTGTTTTCTGCGCATTGCCGAGATGGATGAAGTAAAGTTGAACGAAAATATAAATAAAGAATGTGGTTTTCTTTGTGCCTCACGTGTCTGCTCACATGGGTTGCTTTAGATGACGCTGTCCCTCTTGAACTCGAAGTCGATTCACAGAAATCGGGTTTTCTGGAGATTTTTCTTGTGGCGCACGATTTTGTGCACGGACCGTTACAGTTACCGTTGGTTGACTTGTCGGACCTGTATTCTTTCTTTCTCTCGATCTGGCGTCTACGTTGGCCAGTGCTCGGGAAATATATTGTTCCATTAACGCTATGGGCAGGTATGGTAACCTACTATCATGGTAGGTTGCCAGGGGGGCCATTGGCAGCTATCTACTATTCCCAACTACTACGATATTTGGATATTAGTAAGTTTACAATTATCTTATCCAAATATCGTGAGCGACGACTGTTCAAGTATGTTGTAAAGTAT
Organism: Carcina quercana; assembly: GCA_910589575.2. Lineage (NCBI taxonomy): Eukaryota > Metazoa > Arthropoda > Insecta > Lepidoptera > Depressariidae > Carcina > Carcina quercana. The sequence continues at coordinate 3,846,623 of OU342436.1, forward strand.
GTACCTTGACATAACCATGCCGTTTTTAGATTTGATTCAGTAATCAATCAGGCTATTCAAGTAGATTTCAGATTTGTTCAGAGTAGATTGTATCTATGGTGTCAAGTATAAGTAAATTTACAGTCGGTAAATACGGACTAAAATAATTAATATTTTATGTAAAACATATTTTAAGTATTGTACCTTGTACAAATAGGCGAAGCGTCTGATAAAGAGATGATTTCTAGTTTAGTATAGGATAGATTTTCCACACTGATCATATTATTCTAAAGGAAGGTCAAAGGCTGAAAGGCCTGCTTCCATTACAGCTGCACACCGTACTCTATAAGTATAAGAAATCAATTGAATAATGTAAACGTAATAATGTATAATTTTATGATGAGGGTAGCTTTCAAAAAGGTGTTTTTCGTACCGGGTCTGTTGCGTGTCACTGGTGCTACTTATGTAGATCTATTGTGACGATAATGGCAACGGTAAGCCAAAATATCAATCAAATTGCTGTGAATAATTGCATTGTACACCACATTGTTTGTTTTCCTGTCCCTATTTTTAAATACATTGATAATGATTCTAATTTATTCGCGCTTCTAGTTGAATTCTGATAAAAATCACGTCTGCTCTTTTTAGGTATCATTAGGAACGACTGGTTTTATTATTCGCTGTTATATATGTATTCAGGATCATTGCTCCTTGTTCGTGGGTGGTTAATTATTTATGTCTCCTGTAATCTACTCTACTTATTGACTTTAGGACGGGGTGTGTTGTATGAAACACATGTGTTTGAGTGTTGTGGGTTTGGGGAGAGTTGTGGGTTTGAGTGCATGCATCGCATCGACTCGGCACACGTGCGGGTTAGGGTGTGTGTGCCTATGCCCCTCTGTCGGTCGGTGTATGTCTGTCGATGTCGGTGCAGCGACGAAGCGGGTCGCGCTCAAATTGCGTAGCGAGCACTCGGCAACTGGGTCAGCGGGGCACGGCGCGGCAGGCGCCACAAGCGACCAATTGTACATATACTACGTTCATATCTACGCATAGTTCATAGATTACAGACAGGACTGGCTTTTAAGTTATTTCCACAACTAGAAATAGAAGATGCAAAATCACACCTTAATCTAGCGGACCTGCAAAAGTAATATAAATTCGTTGCCTGCATTTCAGCGGATTTACGACGCCGGTGGTTTTAAATGTGCCTTTATTGGGAAAATGACCGGATCAGAGGTATTCGTATGTTTGTAGTCTGATATTGATTGATATTGATATGCATCGCAACCGAAGCTCTCGGTCTATCGAATGAGTTAAACGTTGCAGCCAAAACTGTTAATTTGGCAACTGCAAAGTCTAGCATCGCCATTATTGTAATGCTATAATTGAACATCACGTTTCCGACTGGTCGAGCGGTTGCCTTGGCATACTTATTTCGTACCAATATTACATGCCTCTAAATTTTATTTAACCAGTAATAACGGCTTGCGTGCAATCCTCTTTTAATTTACTGCATTTTGAAATCATTTTGCGTTTGGGTGATAATCAACCGGTCGACATAGTGGAACTTCAAAATTTGCTTTAAATTAAATTGCGCTCGAATTATTCCGGTTTGAGTTACCAAAAGAAAAGTTATTTTGAAATAACTTCAGAAACAACTGATAAAGTCAATATTTCAAATATATAAAAGCCAAGCATTTGTCAGGTCACGCCCGCCCTTACGAGTTTCTGATAGTACGGGATCGATACTCGTACATCCATAAAGAACCGTACTAATTGGTGGGCTCTGTACTCAAGATTTGTCACATTTCCAATTTTATTGAAATGAAAATACTGCTGTTTTTTTATATATGAACGGTCTTGGGGCCGATCCATCAATACATGCGCAGCCAGCGCAAGTCTACTGCTGGACGTCGACGCAAGGTGTGTGTGTCCTTGAGCTCGGTCCTATACCCTAATTTATCGTGTAACGTATATAAAAAAAAACGAACAGTCGAATTTGAGAACCTCCTTTTTTGAATTCCGTTGATAATGGTCTAAGAAATCGTTACTTTCTGTAATGTTTAAATAAATCTGACTTAAGTAATAAGTGAAGAATGTGAATTTTCACATCATCAGTCAAATACTACGCGGCATAAGTCCAATGTTTTCCCTCTCTGTAAAGTTTCAAGTTATTGTGTAGAATCCTTCTCCTCTTATAATTTTCTAGAAATGTACGAAATATGCAGCCAAACAGCAGTGCTAATAGCAATGTTGGGTTTTGGTAATGAAAGGTAGCAGAGAGCGCCTCATTAGCTTGAGCCTTCTGAGTGAGCACGCTTTCCATCCATGGTGCTAGTGCAAATCAATTATTATAATTAAATACCCGTCGAATAGAGAACTTCCTCCTTCTTTAATGACGGTTGAATAGGAGGAGGCTTTCAATTCGACTATATATTTTTTAATGTTTGTTACCTCAGAACTTTCGACTGGGTGAACCGATTTTGATGATACTTTTTATATTTGAAAGCTGTTGCTTCGCGTGTGGTCCGAATTTTGGTCCAGTTCTGACAAATTTGCATTAAGTATTAATTTATTTTAGGGGATGAATGCTTTTAGAATTTTAGGGTAGTTGAAGTCGGTTTCTATTTCTTTTTGTACGCGTGAATTATAACAATATCGAGATACTCGTGTCAATGAGCGTCGTCCTCCTCCTCCACTGCTTAGGAAATTCATGGAATGTAAGTTTCCTTTTTTTCTTTAAAGTTTATCACTGTACCTCGATTATATTAAAACTTTAGATTTACTTAAACGCTTGTGATAATTATTTGTGTACGACACACCTCCTCAATGACAATTATTTCCTTCGATAACTTTGTGTCCAGGATGTTTGCTATGAACTGGGTTTTCGAAGGTAGTAGAATTTGAGTTTTAATTAGTGTATGAAATAACATATCGGTGCGGTTTACGATAGCAAATGTACGCGGCGGAGTTTGTATGACGTAGATAAACGCAGGTCGAACACATATAGCTCATTGTTATCAGTAGTACGTATTGACGTGATACATGTATGTATAGCGTGTGTGGTACGTGGCAGTGTCTGCTATGCCAGCGTTCACCACATAATAAGCCGTGTTCATAATTCGCACATCTCCGTTTAATATAATGTAAATGTGTATATTTAAACGTCGCACAGTACAAGGAACTTAAATGCGTCGTCATTTGAGTTCTTTGTACTTTACGATGTTATTTACGCATACAGATTGTCGGTCAATGTTTCCATATATTGGTCATGTTTAGGTTACGAGGTGTTCGCCTGATTTTAATTGCTTTGTTTTTATATTGAAAGGGATTCGTTAATGATGCTCGGTTGGAGAGTGCAGAGCCAGGGGTTGGTGCGTTGTTCGTTTTTTTTTCTTTCGGTTCGGTCATTATTCGTAAACTACATACTTTAATGAGGGTCTTGGTTGACGCGGATTGATAGCAAATCAACACAATTCGTAATTATGTATGAACGCAATTGAAGAGTAATAAAATGCTGAAGCAATCATGCCATGTAAGCAATACACCTGTGGTGTCTCTGGCATCATGAAAGTGACTTTCAAACTTGCACACGGGAGATGGTTATCTTCCAATATCGCTCTACAAAACAGCTGTTTTTCTGAACGCGTGAAGTCTTGTTCGGCTGTTCTATGTGGAAAGTGATTTTCTATTCGATTAATAATTTGTGAACTAAACTATCGCGAATCTCTGCGTACGTGCCGCACGTAAGTACCCGTATATTTTCCAACAATCATAAAACGCAACGATCGACAAAACAAGCGAAATTCTTCACGGCTCTAACCGCAGCGGGCGAGGGAAGAGCACGCCACATTGCATCGTTATAACGCGACTGTAACTGGACATTGCACCGTAAGGATTGATTGCAAGAGCAAACATGTTTAGTGTTTACTTATAATTGTGCGCAGCTATTGAAAGCAACACGCTTTTAAACAAAATGCTTTGTTTTCCTGTGTTGCATGAGGCGACATTTTATTAAGTCTGATTTTCCAGAAGTTGACAATTCCGCATTAGTAGACTCATTTATCGTGTCGTCGACAAACATGTTTTGCTGCCGACGAGATGCACTAAAAAGAATGAATACATCCATACCTGCTGAGACGATACGACTCGAACGGCCCGCGCAGGCATTATTATAGCTCTGCTCGAGTAAACATTAGTATGCGACGAGCTTGTTGTGCGGTTCAACGAGGTGAAGATAGAAGCAGAATGATACATACGCTATATTAATATAACGGCGATGTCTACATTCAGCCATTTTGTAACGCAGCTTCACAGCTTAGGACATGAGAAATTGCGTGTCACGAAATAGATTGACGAAAAATTGTCCTTGACCTGCTATTTTTTGTGAACGAGACTGGCAATGGCTTTCATTTGACAATCAGATGATGTCAATTGTTGTGTGACACCAGTGTGTGTGTAGCGAGGCAGGATCAGAGAACAACCTTGGGTCATTAAGGCGTGGCTTATATATTCATGACATAAATGTTCATTACTCTTGTTGAGAGGCGGTTGTCCACCAACAGATTGATGTATCTGCTATCGGTTGAAGTTGTTGGTTGTGACCTGTGGTATATATGTGTTTGTGAGCACTATCTGATTGTTATTTGTCGGAGCGTTGTTATTTATGCATATCAGTTTTGGTATAGCGCGCTGCGCGGGCGCTGGCGGGCGGTGCGGTCGTCGCGGTGTTATCCCGTGCGCGCACCCTGCGTGCTGGCCGGTCGATGACTCTCCCAAGTACGAGTACAGTGCTAACGACCTCGACAACTCAACGCTCGACACTATGATGTACATTATTATTGCAACTAATTGGTGCGCTTTGCATATTGTGTCCAACATCAACTCAACTGATTTGTCATTGAGAACGATGCTGGGCAAAACGGTCGAACGTTCTAGCATTTGGTCCATATTATACTGGTATGTATAATATACATTTTGCCCTCAATTTTATAAAAATTCACTACATGTGGGGGAATTAATTTATTAAAATTTTGGTAAACGTATCCAAATGTAGACTGCGTAAAAATATTTCAACAAGTGAAGGATTGCAAGCGTGAAAATGGCTGTGAAGGTCTTAGAGCGCTGTGATTTCGTTTAAACTTTTTATAGCGCTCTTTGTTATGAAAGCGGTGGACGTATTTCCCTCCACGCACACTTTACTGAGTTTCCATAAATATTTTTATATTTATTTTTACAGTTATTTCCTCCACTTATTGCCTTTTATTTGGTAATTTTGCTAGTGCTTACGTGTAGTTTTATCCTTGTACCACGTTAGAGATTAAACTTATATTAAATTGTTTCTGAAGTGAAAATTTTAAATTATTTATTGGATGACATTTTGTACTACCATGTGTCCCGAAACTACAAAACTTAAAAATTTCTGAATTTTTGTTTCTGAATTGAATAATTTAAATTGAGTTACATTCTTTTGTCGTTCGTTTTAGTATTTGTAGTAGTGTTTATTTTGGAAATACTATAATTGGTCGATCCGTAGGCTTTATTACAATAAATATGTTACAAAGGAATGAAACTTCTCTGTTCGTCACGCTGGATGTTTTTTGGTTGGTGGAAGCATACAACAGCTGGTCGCCTCCGCGGGACGGAGGCCTGTATAGCTGACCTTGCAGCGGGACGCGGGGCTGCGCGGCGCCCCGTTTCGCGGGCGCGTTCCACTTTGCCAGCAGCTCTCTCTTGTTACGCAAACCTGTCGTTATGCATATTATGTTTTGCTTCTACGAAATCGAGTTTTGCGCCTAGACACCGCTTTCTATCGAAATAATCATGTCCCTAAGCATGCATTACTAGTTATAATTGTTCGTGCCACGTATAGTGACCACGATCGCCGAGTTTGACTTTCACGGATAAGAATTTTCATGACTAACGCAATAATATGTATAAAGACACGTGTTGATAAAGTAGATCACGAACGTTGTGTTACATTGTCATTGGTGTGATGGACAGTGGACGTGCAGTGTAAACTACTTAGACCGTTTACTTCTGCAACTTTTTATTATTCAGCTAGAATTCTCGCAAAGCAACCTAACCACGGTAATGTATTGATGGGAGAAAAGGATAGATTGCAATATTTAGGGGATTCTTAACTACATTTTCTACAACGCTGTCTCTCAAATTTATAATTTCTTCCCGTAACATCTTATTACATTGTTAGATTTTTCAAAATCTGTAGTTATTATTGATAAATTGGAACCTGATTTTGATGAGACGTACCTATTGTGTATTTTCATTTACGTAAACGCAGTACTCTTATAGATGATACTGTATATATTTGTGGAATGCGTTGTAATTGTTGTTTTGTATTAATTACAGGGCCCTCTGCGATCCTGACACAGAAAGACCAAGTAGCATCTCACTGGCAAGGAAGCCATCACCCGAAGACACAGGACGCGTCTACAGTTTGTGTCTAAATTGAACAGTTTCTAAGTGTAAAGTTGGACCTTTGTGTTACGACAAACAAGTGCAATATACTTTTAGTGCAATCGTACTTTTGACACAAGTGAAGTGAGACTTACTGTTCATACCGTGGTAGACAAGTGAACTTGTTGTGAACAATGGAGCGTGAATCTAATCCGATGGAGGCGCTGTGCCGGTCAGGATGCGGGTTCTACGGTAACCCCTCCACAGATGGACTGTGCTCAGTTTGCTTCAAGGTAAATAACACCTTTACTTCATACAATCAATTACAACTATAGCCTCAACTCACTTTATTGACATTGACATCAACCAATGTTAAGTAAAGATATCATTTTTTTAGTCACTGAAGAAATCATATTGAAACAATGAATTACTGAGCCAATGTTCCAGGAAAACATCACAAAATAGCTTAGATAGATACCACAAGTCTAAAAATGATAGCTTTAATTAATCTCTTAGACCTGCCCTGCCCTGGTGCCTTTTAAGGGTCACATTTAATTTTATGTATGGTTTAATCTTCAAAAATTTAGACCTGAATCCTACTTTTATAATAGCCTTTTTAGGGCTCCGAATATCCGATGAAAAAACGGAACCCTTTTAACGTCACCCTGGTGTTGGTCTGTCTGTCACAGCCAATATCAGCAATTATTCATGCTGTCGAATGTCGATGCTAGAGAAATCTTATTTCAATCTAATGACGTCCACGAGGAAGCGGGGTCGTAATTCCGAAAGTCTTTATTCTCAGCCTAAAAGCAGCGTTACTTTGTTGTCAAAAGAGTGGAAACGGTTTAAATTGTTATCAGTAGCCTCCTTTGATTGGGTTTCACATGGAAATGAAATGTCATGTGCCGCATGGACGGAGATACATAACGCCATGTCGCAATATGGCGCTGCAGCAAACACGTGTCGTGATTATTTTAAAGACATGATGTATAAAACAATAGAATGCTCTCTCTGGTAAGCTCTTGCTCATTTTCCGGTGAGTATAAAAAAGCCTTCTCATGTTTTGCACATTCTGTTTAGAGTTATTATTGATAAAAACTTATTTACTCTCCTTCTTCTGTAAGAAGTAGTACAGATTCGATAGATGATGATGATGTCAATAGAGGCTGGTGCATGCTATGTTTGAGTTAATTTGGTCGCTTATTTTGTGAATGTGATGTGTTATATGTACACTTTCAGTAGGCCGACGAAAATCTTAAGCTCGAGAACGCGCCATTCACGACTTTTGATTACAACTACCTAATTTGCTTCAACAGGACCTTGTGAAATACATATATTAGTAGAGTTTATCACATTCTTAATTTGAAATATATAAGTTGTTACCATACATAACCAGTTCTAGTCGGAACTTCGTATTTCGTAAGATTAATCCAATATAAGGCGATACTAACTGTTACAGTTTAAAACAAGAATGTTAATTTAAAAGAATCGAGTCATAACAAGTTACCATACTTGTCCTCCTTTCGTCGGTCTCGATGGTCAACGTTTACCGCGCATGGCGTTATCGGAAATTGAATATTATACTGCACATCCGGGTGTGATCTCGCCGTGAGGTGAACCAGATCCTTACAACTACACAGTGCCGTAATTAGCCTTTTATGTGCCCGGTGCATATAACTCTGCACTCATGTATGACTTAAAATTTAAGCCTGGTTATTTTTGCGCTCCTCTAAGGACTGCACCCTGTGGCTGGGCACCGCTGGCACAGTACTTTTTGCTGAAATGCGACTACGACATTTTTAATAAGTTAGGTTGGGTTATTTTGAAATAGTTAAGCAAGGTTGGTTGGTTTTGAACTGTTAGAACCTAAAAAAATTAGTACAATAAATAAAATATCTGTCTGCTTTAAATAAACGAACGTCGACGCGGTAATTACCCGAAATTGCATGATAGAAAAGGCGAGGGTTTCCGAACGTTACGAATTGTAATTAATACATATATGTAGATATATTGTGGTTATACTGGTACAATTTTTCACATATGTTATAAAATATGATTGCGAAAATTTTAGTTGTACGACTGTTTATTTTTCCTTAAATGTTTAGAATAATAACGCCCCACGAGTGAAGCAAATAAGTTATGGTTTTGTTTCCCTACAAACCTGTCAGTGTCGAATCGTTGTGTTGATTTAGATTTAAATTGTCGGTGTCTGCAATAAATTAGTGTCATAAAACAACGGAAAAACATAGAAAATATTATAAACATACTAGTGTAAATTACGTTACGATTACACGTTATAGTTTTTGCTTCAATGGCAAACTCGATTGACAAAAACTATCCTTCTTGTGCGTTATTATTCTTAGCTTGAATGTATGAAACGTCTGTTTCGAAGTCCTGCGTGATCTGATCAATGGGCAAATATCTATTGAAGTATGTAGGTAATATTAAACACGTCTGCATCAAATACACGTGCTTTACATCAAAACAGAATTCAATATTTCGCAGTGTTGGCGAACTAGGGTCTATATCACCTTAGATATAATGTCATATCGTTATACGTAAAATTTAACATAATTTACTTCGTCAGCTTTTTTTATTTCGAATTGACTTGGTGCCGTTGGTCTTGCGACCATTACAGCTTCACCCGAACGGTTTGGCGAGCGTGAAAGTCGCTGATACGGTTTTATAGAAACTAGCCTAAGTGCGCCTGCTTGACTTCCGCTAAGGACTGTTGCTTTGTAGTGAGAGGATGGGACACTTTGTTGTTAGAGGGTCGGAGAATCAGCCAGATGAGGCCCTGTTGTTAACACTAGTTGTTTGTATAGATAGATGACACAACGAATGGTATAACACAAGATATACATAATTTCCATGTCCATCAGGTGTATTGCTGATTGCAGTAAGTAATGCGTTGGCGGTATGGCGACACCTCATGTGAGAAATGTGTGTAGGGTACCCAAACCATACCATATGAGTTCAGTGTAGTATCAAATGTGAATATGTATAGTCGGGTAGGGCATCAGCTGCGAATATAAAATCAAGTGAATGACGAACGAAAGTCACCGTGTTTATGTACGAGCACGTTGAATAAGCCGCTAGCTTTTCATTATTGGCTTACGAGTGCATAGCTGGGTCGGATCTATTCACTTAAAACCTTGTGATACACTCAATATAGTGACAGTATACATACATACAGTAAACAGTGCTCGTGAGAGATTTTACTGGCGTGACTTAAAAAATTATGGCTCTCATCTCGATATCTCTGGACATGCATGCTTGCGTGCGTGCTGAAGAAAAATTAAAATGTAATGAGATATTGTATAAAAAATAAAATAAAATTGTTTTAAAATAAAGTTTCTTCTGGGATTAAGAAACGCTAGCTCCGGTTGGGGCTAATATTGTATGCAATCGATCTTTGTTATCAGTACACGTGTACCTATCGTAGGCGGGCTCCTATTTAAAAAATTCGTGAATTCTCGTATTATACATATATATTGCATCGTATTTCCACACGAAATGCACACGCACTACGACACTGGTGGGGTATTTCAACTGGCACACCATAAACGTGTGACTATTTTTGTGTTACGAGATTACTTCTAAACTATTCTGTAGATCAAAGTCGTGTGTATTTATATTTTATAGTAAAACGAGCAGCCCTCCCGGGTGGACATTTATTTTTAAACATTATATTAAATAAACTTAGACTTAAACTAATTAAACATAAACTTAGTAATGTATCTTTATGCAAGACAAAAAAAATCATCAAATTGTAAATATAAACCATTCTCGAATCCACTTGAACACACACACAAAATTTCATCAAAATCGGTCCGACAAAGTCGTTTAGGAGGAGTTTAATGACATACACACAGTAGAATTATATATATAAAAACTAGTATACCATATAAAGATAAAATATTTTTGTATAGGCATACTTAGATAAGTTTGCAAAATATTGCTATATCATTAAGCGAGTATGAGAGATCCCTTCGAGAAATGTAAGTCCTCTCTACACTTTTATACTAGATCAAATAATCATCTCGAATAATAATTTTCTAACCAAGTATGTAACTCTAAACACCACCAGTGGAAATGTAGAGCGTTTATCGTCGCTGACCTATTTCTTACCTCTTATTATAGACTTCGCTTTGTTGCCGCCCTGACGACGTTGGTTAAGGCATGATATATGGACTCCATTTTAGCTTGCAAGTGACACGCAGTAGGACGGGTGTTCAGCGTTCTTGGATCGTTTTGTCACATTTAATCACACGCCGGTCGCGGGCGCCTCACGATCACAGTCACCCATAGGTCACGTACTATCTATCATTGTAAATGAAGCTGCGCACAGCGTCGAGGCGCCCTTGCTTCTTATGTAGAATCACGTTCGCACAACATATGTTCATTAGTTGCTTCAGCTTTTTACAATGAGTTTTAGAGCATGTCTAGCGAGTATGTGTACCAGGCCACATGACTTGAAGAACGGATCGCCGATGGGATGAAGTAAGAGTTCTCGAGTGGTGACCACGTACCGGGTATCGTGCATCGGGCCGCGCTCTACTAGGACGTAGGACCGACGTCCTAGTAACGGAGTCGCTGGATGCAAGTGGTTCGGGACCCGTCATTGTGGCATATCATAGAGGAGGCTTATGTCCAGCAGTGGACGTTTCCCGGCTGATGATGACGACGACATGGATATTAAATTTCTATAAAATTATGAAATGATTGTTTATCTGGTAGAATTAACGTTGTCCGAATTCTATTTGAGCTATTTTAGTTGATCACCAACTATGACAAGGCTCCCCTGCGCTCTGCTGTCACCAATAGTCTTGCTTGCTAATAGCTATCATTATAACAGTATGTTTTGAACTATACGACCGCGACCCACGCCCGACGCTCCTATCTAAATGGTGTGATAGCGGCAAGTGCCAGTTTAAAACAGTTCAGCTTAATGACGGATTGGTTTGGGTTGCAGCCTTAAAACCATCCTGTAGTTAATGGATGAAATGACACACTAGTCAGCCTGAGCTGAGCCTAGTTCTGGAAGTTCAGTTTTGGGATGTTTTGTGATTTTTAGATATCTCTAAGAAGATAAAGCATCGTAAAAATTAAAACCTAATTCCGATTGAAAAGTATTTAAAGATGTAAAACGTCATTTAGTTTTCAATTTTTTTCATTATAACACCTACGAATTTCACTTTTTTTCGTTTCTTTAAAAAACTCAGTTGTTAATGAACGCTGGTGTTGTGTATTTCAGGAGGCTCTGAAGAAGAAGCAACAACCCCCGGCGACGACGCCGTCCCCGGTGTCCGCACCCTTCGTGCCGGCGACGCCTGTGCCTGCTCCCGCACCCGCGCCCGCGCCCACGCCGCTCGCGGCCGCCACCCCCACAGTGCCCAGTCTGCCCGATCAGACGCTGCACCAAAAAGACGTGAGTAATCACAGCTGCGTGTTTTTGTTTGATATTACTTACTATCTACGTAACCACTACTACCTCGTTTACCAGAGTATCATCTAAGTGTGCCGCCAAGCAGCAGGTTTAAAGAAACTGCTATAATACCGTTGTCAATGATAAAATGCAGCGTCATTGACTTTAAGCTTTTGGGCGAGCACGCTTATATCACCTGTTCTTATCGTCACTTATCATCGGGTAAGGCCGAGTGCAAAATGCAAGTCTATTATATGTATAAAAAATACTAGCACCTACTATATTAGAATTAGAGCGTCGCTAAACAACCGATATTGTACAACCAAATAATTGTTTGGCATAGTAGAGCTATGTGCTAGTATGAGAGTGTAACACATAGTACAGCTCATGCCAACTCATAGCTTTTTGACCAATTAATTGAACCAGTACATTATTACTAGGCTAAGTTTAGTAACTATTAATTATGTATATAGAATTATTGTAATGTGACATTATCTAATATCAAGAAACAAACGATCTGATTGATCCATTTAGTTGTGGGGTATCAGGGTTTAGTAAAACAGCTAGAGGTTATGTAAAAGCGACATCTTTATATATGTACATTTAAAATTACTACTATTGATTAATCTTATTCAAGTGTCTACCTGACATTAGGTGTCATGGGTACTATTATAATATAGCGTTGTTTGACGTTCCGTAAACACACCCTCCCGTACCTCTCCCATACCTCAGGGACAGCCTGCTGCGGTTATGTTAGAACTGAATGTGAGGTAGAAAACCGTACGAGTGATTTTTGGCGACAGACGTCATCAGATATTTTTGTTTAAACTAGTTATCACAGGAAACAAGTATCACTTTTACACATTTAAAGCAAATGCAAGCACTCCGCATCGCTGTGTAAAGAACCAACAGGTTCGGTTTCAAGGATTTAGGTCTTGTAGTTTGTTTTGTATTACAAACGAAACCATTTCCCGTCCTTTGAAAGATTCATAAAACTTTTGAAATCTAGTTTATTGCCCTTGTAGTTTCGTTTGTCTTCAACGTGACTTTTTATCCTGTTTGTCACACCTTTCAGGGAACTTTTTTAGGGTTCCGTATCAGAAGGGTAACCAACGGAACCCTGTTACTTAACCTCCTTTGTCCTTTCGTCTGTTAGCGAGCTGTACCTCGTGATACTTTATAGGTAGACAGGTGAAATGTTCACAGAATGTGTATTTCTGTTGCCGCTATAACGACAAATAATAAAAAAATTAATGAAAATTATTTAACTATATTACATTAAAATTACAAACTGTGAGAATAAGAATGTTATTCTTAATGTGTAAATTAACAATTGCGTTTGTCGTTTTGTCAGGCGCATTCGTTAGAGCTCTGTTCAGTGTTTTTATATATATTTTTATTATTATTTTATTACCTATTATTTTATTTATAATTTTTAGTATGTTAATTCTGTACGAAACCATCGGTGCGCGAGTCTGACTCACACTTTGCCTGAATTGAGGACACACTAAAAGAAAGAAAAGAAAACCGTTTCTAAGATAGGAGGTTGACATTAAAACATAGCTGATGTTACTCGGAGGAGATGATGATTGAAAAGTTTTGAATAAAAACTATTAATCAATTCAACTTTTTGAATTACTAACCATATACTGGTACAAAACATTTTGACTTTTAAAATAAGAATTTGGTGTCACATTGACATTTCGCATAAGCAAAACTAAAAATTTCGTTATTACTACTTTATTACTACATTACAATATTTTTGTTGTTGTGCATTTTGAAATAAAAAACACAAAAAATTAAGCATTAGTTTTTAAAATGTAACAATTTTTGCTTGGAAAGCCTTTCCATTGTATGTGCAATGAGAGGCTTTTTAAAATATAAACTCTTCTAAATCAACATCGCAGACAAATAGTTTTCAACAAGTTACTTTTCAGTCAAAATGTTCTACTTGAACCTAACAAATTGTTAATAATGGAAGATGACCCTAACAAAAAAGAATCGAAGGGCAAGAGATTTTTTAAAAAGGCAATAAGACGCAACAGTAAAACTACCAACAACAGTCAGAGCTCTTCTATCGACCAGGCGGCTGGCGTGACGCGATCGAAGAGCTTCGAGAACCTGAGCCGAGGAGTCGAGATCAATGAGAGCACGCCGCTGCCGACGCCGGACGGACCCACGGACCGTCCGGAGCACGGTGAAGCCGCTCAGAAACTGAAGATAGAGCCTCCAGCACAACAACACTCACTGCCTACTCAAGAACGTCCATCTGGCGAGGTGAAAAACAACAAAGTGGTACACGATCCCAAAAATAAGACTCAAGATACATCTCACTCTAAGAACGACTTGAAAATAAACAGTTCGCCCTCGGTCGATAAAAATGAGGAGTTGTTCTTAGTACCTGAAACTAGCAGAAGAGGTGTCAAGCGGGTGTGCTATTTTGTTCTTAAAATATTTAGTGATGGCTGTTGGCAGCTACTAGTTCGTCTAATATAAACCGTTGTATATGTCATAATATCATGTTACTGTTGTCAATTCATTCAGTCCTCAGTGGCAATGTTGACATTTCGTTAAACTCTTGACTTTGACTATTCTTAAGAAACAGCAGTGACATTATCTATTTCTCTAACTTTACTTTTTTATTTTTTAAAACAGTTCTGCATATCAAATGTAAGGAGAGTACTGTAGGAAGCGGTAATTTGGACTTTGATCTCTCTGTAAACTAAACACTTTGTGTTAAATTAATCCATAGTTACTAAAACATGTAATTTTGGCATTCTATGTAGTAACAACATTTGACATTACGTGAATGTAATCCTTGTTTACAGAGGTTAAGGAAAAGCGAATGATACCACAAGGTTTCTTTTTTATAAACAATACTTACTTTTTATACAAGTTAGCATGTTATTAGAATTTCGTAGTGAAATACTAAAGGATTTTTACAATGTTGATACCCAATATTTTCAGAAGTTGGAGGAAGACAGCGGAGCGGGTACGAGCGGCGCGAGTACGGGTGCGTCGGACACGGACGCTGATGACAAAGACCCCAGCAAGGACAAGAAGAAAAAGAATAGGTGCGCCGTTTGCCGCAAGAAGGTTGGACTCACAGGTGAATATACCATTTATTTTGATTCGCACAGGCAGAGGCACTCGAATGATTCTGATGTGTTCGTAGTTTGGTTTAGTGTCGAGCGTGTTGAGACATGTTTGTTTGCGCGTCGCCGGCAGGGTTCGAGTGCCGCTGCGGAGGGCTGTTCTGCGCGGTGCACCGGTACAGCGACAAGCACGACTGCTCGTTCGACTACCGGGAGCTGGGCGCGCAGGAGATCCGCCGCAACAATCCCGTCGTGGTCTCCCAGAAGATACACAAGATATGAGCCCCCACCTCGCCCCGCCCCGTACTCGACACCCTCATACATACACTACACGTACATATGTTGATATTTGTTAAATAAACATTCGATCGAGCCTGTGTCTCTTATTTACGCGTAGTTGTTGCTAGTGAGTGAGGACGGGGCGGGCGTCCGGTCGCGCGCCCCGAGTGTTATCATCTAGGCTAGACATATGATCTAGTTTGAACAGAGACTATTTTTGATTTAGACTTGTGTATATTGCAATGATGCGACGTCGGAAACGCAGACTCGATCCGAACTGTATTTAGATTTATTTGTGGCGATAGTTTTACTTTTAAATTTTTATTAAAAGTTGTAGATAATGTTCGTTTCGGGTAGGAATTTCTGGATTAATTTTTTCGATTTAATAAGTAGAGTTTTTGAATATTGTCCATTCACCTCCATTGTAAATATTAGATATAATTAATTATAGAAACAAATCCTATATATTGTAAAAAATTAAAACTCCAAAAAAAGCTACATTGTTATGATTGTAACGGAGAGCGTAGCGCGCTTACATGATCAAGATAACAATCGTTAGCTGAAGCTCAACGATCGGCCGACACATCTCCATGTTGTTTGCCTAGTTGTATATTGTACAGGAAGGAGTCAGTGGGAGGTAACACTGCAGCAGAGGGACTCTACGACGACGACGGCGTTTCTGTGCTAGACAACGATTACTTCGTGACTGTGTAACATGCCAAACCGAGCGCATGGTCGTGCCCACCCACGCCAAATGTTAACATCATCTTGAAATTGTTAGTAATATAATTTTGGTTTGGGAAGTTGTCGCTTTCTTATTTGTCTAACATTCGGCATAAGTGACCTAGTGTTTAGCGAGATTGTGGTGTGTATCGACGTAAGGCGAGCGTGTGAGACGCGCGCCGCCCCGAGCACGCTGACGACTGTGTTTGTGTAGCTACAACATATATGGACAATAAAGCTAGTACAAAGATACTCGACAGAGGGGTGCTCGAGCTGAGTCGAGCCGAGCCGCGGTGCGCGCGCGCGCCTCACTGGACGCAACGATCTTTGTGTGAAAATTATAAGTATAGCTATACATATTAAGTAGTCGACACTTTATATTATTACACATTATATAAGTAGGAAAGAATTATTTAGCTTTTTTTCTTTTTAATCACAATATTATTCAAAATTGTAAGTTGTATTATGTAACTTGTTCATTTAGTGGTGGAGTTGAACCAATAACAATCACATAATGTGTATGTATCGCTTTGGACGTCCACAGTAGACAAACTGATTGGTTGGACATAATTATTTAATGACTTTTGTTGTATATTTTGTTAGGTCATTGATTAATTTTGGTCTTTTGCTTTGAACATAATCAGATAAAGATGATGTTAATGAATGATTTTTCTTCTATCTTGCTGTTTTAATTTAGTTATTCTTCTATTAAAAGTCATTAAATTTTCAGGAACGTAATCATTGTTTTTCTTGCCTTATTTATTACCTTTTGATGACAGTTTGATTGCAATAGCAAAGCTGCAGCGGTATCCGGGATATACATAGCTCAATTTGTCTAGAAAAAAGCAATTTTTGTTGCAATGACTTCGTATAATTTCCTCTGTTGAAAAATTAAAAACATGTCTTATGAAATCGTACTTGGTATTTTATTAATGAAGTACAAACACTAAAACTAAGCGGCGGCGGTAGGGCGAGTATCACAACCAAATACTATTGGCTAATTATAATAAACATCTCGTGAGTTCGTACCGTCGAACAGTGCTTATACTCATGCGCATTACTTAGCCTAAAAATTATCTAAAAACGACTTCCTTTGTACTTGTTGGAAATTGTAACTATAATATAGATCACAGCTGATGCGTAAAGTACCTCGTCGATTGTGACTAGTCTACAAATGTATGTACGGTGCAATATTATATTGTAAACGAAATATATCTTCTTTAATATATAAAAAAAGTCGGGTTTATTTAACTCGAGAACGCCTGGACTGATTTTCATGATTTTTGAATTGTTGTACTTGTCTCCGTCCCGAATAGCAGAATAACTATTAACATTGAATATATTCACAAAAATATACCATATTTCATACATTCACGACCTAACAGAATGTTTTAAATGGTTTGATTTTTGTAGAGGAATAGTGTAAGGCCTAGGAAGGACATAGGCTTCAATTTATCCCGACCGAACGAGCAGTTTTCACGGATTACATTCTGAAGTCCACGCGGGCGAAGCTGCGTGAAGAAGCTAGTTTGTAATATTTCAGGATTGCACGTCGGCGTCAGGCTGATGTCGGTACCCTGTAGCGTGCCTTCTGAGTGAACATTTAATTATTTTTAGGGTTCCTAACCTCAAAAGGAAAAAAGGAGCCCTTATAGGATCACTTTATTGTCGATCTGTCTGTCAAAACCCTTTTCATCATGAACTCGTGGTTCAGTTGAAATTAATATAAAAAACTCAGATCTGCAATTCCTCGCTGCTGCTCCTCGAGCTGTAAAAAAATCAAACTTTTAAGTCAACGCCGTCCGTTTACACCGCATGTTTTAACGAGTTTACTTGCAAGGGAATCGAAACCTACTTCTTACTTATTACTTCCAGTTGACCTACAATCATGTGTCAAGAAGCATGGTATAGGAATAAATCTGAAACATTACCTTTTAATTAAATCATATTAAAATAGCTTTTTTATGATTACTTGCATTTGAAGCAATCGTCGTGATATAGACTGCTGTATGGGATATAATTTTTTCAGCTGCTTTTAGTTCTTCATTTAGACTTACATTTTCGTTAAAGCGTTGTTCGGCGTGTATTACCTTACCTATTATTTCTGATTTCACTATGTTAATATTCATTTTCTGTGCGGAACCCTCGGTGCGTGAGTCCTAGTCGCACTCGGACGATTTTTGGTTTCATCAAAGCTATTTACATTCTTAGCGAGAAATTAAAATTGCAGGTTATTATTAGACATTGCTAAACTGTCCTTTTGATATGACTAGTAAAAGTAATCCATCTTTATTCGGTAGGGATATACAAAATAAGTGGCGATTTTTAATACAAACTTAATTTGACAAACCTCACCTCACACACTCATCATTAAGTAATTTATAAATCTGCTGATAATTATTTTCCTTAAAAAATATTGTTTCGTTCTTAATATGGTTTTACAACTATATAATTTTTATTATTAATAGTAATGGCGTAGAGTGATTAAAATGTACTTTTTACTAAAGTAACGACCATAACCCAAGATTATAGAAGATATATAGATCGTAAAACAAGGCTAGCATCTTGTACTTCAAAAGTGTTTACCGACTGAATATCACAGTCGTCTATCATTCAACCTATCAATAATTTTAGGTATGGCTTCCATGATTTTATGAGATTGTGAAATTATTTACAAAAACATGCACTCTGTACAAATAAGACTGTATAGCTTAGCCAAAAGTACAAATAAATTAAACAATATTAAAATCCTCTTGCATCAACTACAATTATCGATGTAGAAGACTGTTTAATGTGTCTGCAGTGATGTCACGATGTTTATATGCCGGAGACCTCTCTGATCCAGTCCCTGACGGCGGACACTCTCGAGAACACGACGAGGGCTCCGTTGAAGCACCGGTGTGCGTCGTCCTCCACCCAGGACGCGACCCCGTACAGCACGCCGTCCGCGACGAGGCCGCTGCCGCTGTCGCCCTGATACACATAACTAAATATTACGAATATAAGGTCCAAAACATGTCCTCAAATAATACACTTCTGGATTGTTGGCACGCTAACGCTTTACTCGACAGTATAGTACTATCAGTTTACATTGCAAGCGCAGTCGTTGCGTGACGACTAATGACACCCACTGGTATGTACTGCTTAGCTTTGTTCTTACATGCTAGAGAACTTACATTGCAAGCGGAGTCATTGCGTGGCGGACGACCGTGCGTGCATATCATGTCCTCGGGCGTGAACTGCTCCAGCTTGGCCTGGCACGTGCTGTCCAACTCCACCTGCAGCTCCATGCCGTGCATGTTGTGACGCATCGTCTCCTGCAGGGCATTACAGTTTCCAATCAGGAAATTTTACATTCACGGAGATACGTTGTGGGATTAATTTTCTTTTTTATTCTGTAAAATGAGTCTTTGCACTAAGCCGAAAATAGAGCTGTTTTTGAAAGACCAATGATGATAAGGATAATTTTAGTTTTGGGAATTTTAAATTATCAAATAATAATTTGACACTTAGAGATTGGTAATTACTGACCCCGTGTTTCTCAGCACCGTATCCAGCATATCCGACCTGGAGACCCTCTGGCAGGTTCGGCTCCTCGTTTAGTTTGACTGCAGCGATCGTCTTGCCGTCTAGTGGCAGGGGCTCCTCTAGCTCAGCAAGTAAGAAGTCCCACTTGGCCGCCACCTGAAGTATAGAAAAGTTAGACGACTGACTGACAGGGAAGACAGAGTAATGTGGATATTTGGTATGATAATGATTAATTGATCAGATCGGCCTAGTGATAAAAAGCAGCCAAGTGCGTGTCGGGACACGCGCAGTGTAGGATTCTGTAGTTGAAATGTTTTTATAAAAAGTAATTTTATATTAGAACTAGCCAAGTCAGGACCTTAGACTTTAATATCCTATAATATCCTAAGTTATAAGAAGAAATGATATTTTAAGTTTTTATATGTTATGTTATAAATAAATTTCAGGACTGACCATGGCACCCGTTTAAATCTCACTTCTTTTGGAACTTGGCTTCTATTTCACATAATTATGTTTTTGATAGGTATTCTATACCAGCCGTAGCCCGCGACTTCATACCTCGTAAACGACTTGTTCGATTGGGATAAAACAGGTGCCTGTGTCCTTCCTGATCCTTCAACTATCCCTACACTCCGTTACGACAGAAAGGAAGAACAGACAAACAAACACACTTTCACATTTATAGTAGGTATTAGTATGGATATACTGATCCCTTTGGGCCCACCGGCCCACTAAGATAAAAACTTGGATCTCTTATTTGATTTCGGACTTCAGTCCTGAATATGTCGGCACCACTATGGTCCCTTAGCATTTCATGGCCGGGTATCATTTATGATAGTAATAGAACAGGAGGAAGAAAAATACACTGCACAACATCTACGTCACCCAGGTTATATTTGGGCTCCTCTTGAATCAGTCTTGAGAGTTTGGTTTCTGTTACACTCCATGATAAGGTATGTTTACCTGTTTAATGCCGTAAGTGTCTGCGTCCAGCCAGTAGGGACCCACAGAGAACCGCGGATGGATGACCAGCCTCTTGACCCAGCGCTCCACGCCGCTGCCGTCCTCAGAGTTGTTGGTGCCGGCGAGCACGTAGCGTCCATTGGTGAACAGTGTGCTGTGGAGATCAACATTATTAGTATTTTATATTTCATTTAACTATTTGAATGACAAGTTAGATAAAGCGCCGACTAAGGTTCTTACGTGGCAGACAGCCGAGTATGGATATTTATATCTTATTCAGCGACAGCACTAAGCTGAGGTTCGAGCCCTCGCGCTCCCCAAATTGTCCGGGTGAAGCTGTAGTGGTCGCAGGACCAACAGCATCAAGTCCAACCGAAAAAAATGAATCTGACAACTCCGAGGGATTTTCGCAACCCACAAAATGAGGAGGGTATTTCCTACGCTCTTGATGTTTAATTTCAGTATAGTATTTACTTGTGGGTATATTATATTTAATGTTATACTGAGACCTTGATGATATATAATATTGATGAGACCTTGCTAAATTCAAATGAGGTGAAGTTTAGAATAGGGCTATTATGTATTTATTTGGAGGATGCTTACAAAATTATTGTACCTATTGAGTCATGGTTGGTAGGCTAGCTCTAATAAATACTAGTACATATTATGAATTGAATATCTGCTTTGGTGTTGGTGTGGTGGGATAACGTTTCGGTGCCTTCGTTGAGATGAACTCTAAATGGGTAAAGTTATCATCATCAGCCGGGAGATGTCCACTGGTGGACATAGGCCTCCTTCATGGTGTGCCACATTGATCGGTCCCGATCCACTTGCATCCAGCGACTCCCCGCGACCTTAACCAGGTAGTCGGTCCATCTAGTAGGGGGACGGCTCGGTAGACGTTTCCCGGTAAGTGGTCGCCACTCGAGAACCTTTACTTACACCGGTAATTGGTTCTTCGAGCGATATGGCCTGCCCATTTCCACTTAAGCTCACTGACTCGTCGAGCTATGTCGGTATCTTAGTTCGTCTACGGATTTCCTCATTTCGGATTTCACATAGAGAAATTCCGAGCATAGGTCGTTCCATCACTCGCTGAGTGACTTTAAGCTTGTTTATTCGGCCCACAGCAGTAAAGGACCAAGGAAACAAATAAATTTATAGTCAAGGAAAATTACTGAAATTAATATTCTGCTCTAGAATAAGTACCTACTTTGTGTATGTACCAGAATAATGTTTACGCGGAACATCTACAGCTAACACAAACATATTTGCTCTCTGAGCTGTACCTACAGTCTACACGAAGGTTATCTACTTGAGCCACGGCTCCTGATAGCGAGTACAAGTTTAAATTCGTCGAACTGGAACCACTATTGTATTTAGCTTTCGAAACAAGTGAGTTACACTAACGTCATGTGCATAGGTGAGTATTTCGAGCACGCGGATATAACACGAACAAACATCGCTAGGTGTGTGTTACGAATGGTTACGAGCATCATGAGGACCTTCAAGGCAAGTGTGGCCGCCGCCAAACAGCAGTGTTAATAGCACAGTTGTGGTCCGGTATGAAAGGTAACAGAGCCAGTGCCTCATTAGCTTGAGGCTTTTGGGTGTGCACGCTTACCATCCAACGGCCTTATCGTCACTTGCCATCAGGTGAGATGAAAGCAAAGTGCAAACCTATCGTATTTAAAAAAATTCGTTACACACCATCAGGGTTGACATGCTTGAAGCAAAGTGTCATGTTTTCAAAAGTGTTTAAAACACGATGTAAATAAAACATGTTTTAAATGTAGCTGTTTTAACCATGTTTTAACGCAGTGTTTCAAACTATTAAAAAAGCATAATATTTCATATATATACACTAAAGCACCTTCTGTTTAGTAACAGTAAGTTAATAAATAGAGTGTTTAGAGTTTAATTTATTAGTCTGAGCACTTTTCAATATCTAACCTTATTATAATTACGTGACATTGATAAGGAATATTTATATTTTCTGGGCAAGTTTGTGTGGACTAGACAGCCGCACCAGTGATAATAGTCGGTATCCAAAATTTTAAAGTATCTTACATTAATTGCTTATATGTGATAGCTACATGCAACACAAAAATAATCAAATTGAGTTAAATAGTCTTGCTGTCTCCATTCTTTCCATTGCTTTGGGAATCATCTATAATGTTCCGTTCCGTAAAAATCAGTGTTTATGGTTTAGGGCTTGGATTGGCTTACATATTTTGAACATGTTTAAAACATTAAAACATGATGATGTTTAAAACATTTTGAACTGTTTGTTTTATTCATTGAATAAAAACATTTTTTTTCTTCAAAACCCTGTTACTTTATAATTTTAACAAAAGTTTTGTCTGATGTTTTTATTTTGGTGTATAAGTATATTGTTGGTCTATACTTAAGAATATTCAACATCGGGCTTGGTGGTTTTTTCAGAACAGCTACAGACTCAATAAAAAGTCACTTATGAGATGATATTTTGGATTTGAATTGTGATCTGATTGTGAATGATTTTGGTCATGGTTTTCGTTATATTTGAACGAATTCTATACACAGAGGAACGCTGGCAATCCAAGCATGCATGGCACATATAAAATTTATAATCCAAACACATTATCACAAGTGCGTATATTAAATTAATATTATTTATTATCTTTATATTAAACACAGAGGAACGTTGCCAATCTAATGTAGCATGGCATGGTACGTATACGTTATTTAATTTATAATCCAAACACATTATCAATATATGTTTGATTAATGTTCTGTTGAAAAATTTAAACCACAGCTAGTATACTGGCTGTATGCATAGGCGGTCAGTATTTCTTAGCAAGGAGACTGCGAGTCTCTGTGCTGGAGGCGCGCGGCCGACGTCGACACTCCCCGTGCTACCCCCGCACTTCCCCGCAGATTGCGTCACCCCTTCGTTCAAGGAGTGTGCGCTAGTGTTTTGTGTCTGTTTAGGCTTTAATATAATTAAAATACGAGTACAGTGGTGTTTATAGTACTTTTTATATACACGCGTCTGTGGAGAATACAATAATGATACATTACATTGTAAACATTGACTGCCCATATATTTTACCGTAGGTTTTATATATCAGAAAATCCATTAATATGTAACTGGTTCGTTTGACGCTCATAAGCCGCATAATGCAGATGTTATAAACAAGGAAAACCCATGTGCGTGCGCGGCGGCCTCCGAGATGTTTCTTGCGTATTAAACCGTGAATCATTCTTTTGTTTGACCATAATGGTCCTTTTTGTTGTTATTGCTATTTTGTATACATACAAAGTCCGTTTATAAACACTAAGTCGTTTCTAGCATAGCTTCCCAAAGCATAAGAAAAAATGAAGAAATTATATCTACACTTGAATATTATTTTGGCGTATTCCTTTTCAATTCTTGGTATAACATTTTCATGCGCCATTCGCTCATGCCATATGCACTTGTACGTGGTTGTTATATTTTCATCGTTTCCTAAATTCGCGACTGATATATGATATTTCTGTATGTACTTCACTTTCTTTCGTCTTGTACGCTACAGTCGTTTTTCACATCCTTGCGAAGGATTGCAACTGTTATAGGACACAAGTGTAGTCTGACCTACATACATATTGAAGTATGTTCCACAATATTTAACAGAAAAAGCATCTTACCAGTGTCCAGCAGTCAGAACCCAGTTTTCGCTGATGATAGATCCCCCACACGTGGCTCCGAAGAGGACAGCATGAGGGTTTATCTCGTTCACAGCCTTTGGTGCCGGGGCATCACTTTCCTTGGCTTCTGCCTGTACGAGCACCTCATATTTAGCAGGTATGTTATTTGCCGCCTGGCTCACAGGTGGCTGGGAACTTGCTTCAGTTGCAGATGGACTGGGTTCAGAGGCAGCTTCTGTTTGTTTGGTTGATGGCCTTATTTCGGCTTCAATGGCGCTATTGATTTCGTTAGCTGGAATGCATGATGGGGTAATAATTAAAACATGAATTAAGGTGGTCGAGTCCCCATGCAAACGGTTGATGTACACTGCCAATAAACTTACATATACTTAATGTCCATTGATTTATTATTTAAGGGAAAGTAATTTAATCTTATTAATTTGCTTGAATAATCTAAACTTACTGACATCAATTAAATTTGCTGCATGTAATCTTTATTATAGCATTGGAAATGTACACCAACTTTTCGTCTAAAAATACAATCCAATTCCGTTAGTCCAAGTCTAATATCATCCGCCTTTTTTAGTTTTTCATGTGATTCCTGTGTGGGCCGGGCCGTCTGTCCAAGGCTTAGATAATATTTTTTTCTGTACTAACATTAGCTTTTTATATATAAGATTATGAAAAAGAAGAAAAACAGACTAACGGCGTAAACATGACAGCTATACTAAAATTTGTCCTAAAATGAAAGTGGTGCTGCATAGTGCACCACACCAAGTTGTAAAGCTATTCAATTCAATTAGTAGTTTCGAAATCCGCCTCAAGGATTTCTTGTTGAAAAAGTGCTACTATTGGGTAACAGAGTTTGATAAGGACATTTAGCTTTAAGTAATTTGCCTTTTGACCTATTTTTAAATTAATTTTTTCTCTCATTTTCATTGTTGTTGTAATGTAGTTATTTAAAATTTATTGTCTTGTAATATTTTTATTTATGTTCAATAGTGCACACGTCCTAGTTGACAGTCTGGTTGGTGCGCGCCCGGTCCTCTATAATTAATACACATGTACTGTTTATCAATGAATTAATGACTATATTTAATAAATTCGACATGTCTGAATGAGACTCCAAAGTAACTGATACCCTTCTTACGAGTAAATATGTTTTCCATGTACCATTTACGAATAGCGACGCTGTATTCGAATTTTTGAAAATAAAGCAGGCAGTTTGCATGTTACTGACGCATGAAATTACCATGTCCAATTGTTCACACCAGCGGCCGTCATCTGAAGCATTCTAAAGGCCGTCGCTTCTTCACAAGGACGAACAAACCCGGGTGATTATTGATTAATACTAAACCAGTTTATGTAATCGCGGTCGAGTGCGAGTTGCCATTGTAGGTTAATGACGATATGCCAATCATATTACCCGACCGCGAACAGTAACGAGGAAACAGTGTTCGCTGCAGTAATTATGGTGTTCCCTCCATCCATCATTCATAATATATAATGTTACAACAGCGCAGTCTACTGTAATGTTAGTTTTGTAATCGGTACCATCATCAACTAGGAACAAGATGGCGATGGCTAAAAATTGGTTATGATTTACCTACCATTATAAGTGTTCTCACAGTTTTTATATGACAATTACTCGTAAGACATTTATAATGTGACTAGCTTTAGCCCGCGACTTCGTCCGCGTGGACTTCAGAAATTATCCCACGGGAACTACTCGCTTAATCGGGATAAAAAGTAACATATCCCTAACATATTCAACTATCCCTATACAAAAAACTACTTCGTTACGATGGGAAGGAAGACAAATGAACAAACTCATATAAATTTGCATTTATAATATTGCTTAGTAAGGATACTCGCAACTATAGATATAATTTTTGTCGACAACTAATTTAACAATTATGTGGGTACCAAGGGTAAAAAGATGATAGCCGTCCACAGTAACATATTTTTAGCTTCATGGCAAACCATGCCTCGAGACAGTGTTTAACCCGCTTTGGTCCAGCACTGTATTGTTTTTGTATCGCGAGTTTATTGATTTATCTATATGTACGGGAGGGACCCTAAATAAGGAAAAACTTGCCAACCATTAGTTCCGTGTCAGTGTATGAAATTTAATAACGTGCGCTTGCGTCATCTGATCGTTTATTTTATTTAACATTATGTATGTATGTGTTTACTAGATTCTGCTCTACCGGTTTTATTACAAACTGATTAGTTTCCCTGTTCATTTACTAATAACTGCGGGGTTATTTAGATAAATGAACGTTGATTTTATTGCGGCTAATGATTTCGATTCTGCAATATTTAACGGTCGCGGCCGACTACTTTTTGACGTAAAATGCAACTCTAGACGAATTTCATCACGATAGTGTCGGCATTATATCATTTAGGTTCATGGCATGACATGGCCATGCTCACACACAACACACGATCCAAACCAGATTTGTCGAACTTGGAAGTATTTTAACACACGCGTGACAGGTTATTGGACGACGAGAAACAAGTTATATATTTGTTATACGAATATTCCATTCACTTTTTTCCGATAACACTTCAATATCGTGTAATTTCACTAACAAAAAGATGTATCCGACACAAATATCAAGATAGTGGAACTAATTGATTAGATATACAAGTAATATTTCATGTTGTTGTATTGTCACACCCTAGCTGAAGCACACTTCTCTGGAAAATTTGTTGTAAAAAGCAGTTTCTCACAGGATTTGACGTCTGTATCCGCGTCGTCCGCGCCGGGCCGTGCGCCGGCGCAGGCTGCGAGCGCGGCCACTGCGAACACTGTCAACCACTTGCTGGAATACATGGCACTGTTGTGGCGAGACTCGCGCACAGCACTGCTATTATATTATACGGATCATTTACTACGTAATTACGTGATGAGGGTAATGTGCTCTGTTGTCACACTGCTATGATAACGCTCTGTACGCAGCTACGTACTATTGGGGAGGTGTGACTAGGTGAAGGTGTTCTTAAGTTTTTATTTCTCTTGTCTCATTACAATTTGTGGTCGATTGTTGTGATTGCGACCAACTCTTTCTAGGTTTGTTGGTTTGTTTGTGTAATAATTTTAATAATATTTCGGTTGATTGTTATTAGATTTTCCTCATAAACAAAAGATAGTTTTCTAATGTAATTAGGTTTGGCACAGTGCCAGTCCGTCCCAATTCAAATTTTATTATAGATATATAGATGATCGATTTATTTTTACATCGGCAACACATATTTACTTATCACTAGATTTACAGGTGTTAGTTAATCTACGATTCTATGATTCTATATAAACACATGTTGCAGCTGCAAAAACAGGCCGCAAACTCAAGCAAGCTTGTGCTTGCTCCCGAATTTTATCCAATCTAAAATGTAACTCTCCAGTGGCATCACGGTTGTTTGTTATGTAGACGACAATCTAGAGCTGGCCGAAGGGGAGGATGTAGAGAGGACCAGGGATAGGGGTGGCCTGTGTAGTGCTTGTGCAGGGCCGTGGTCCATATAAATACAATTCGTAATAAACTGACAAATTTGATGTCATTTTCGCCAATATAGTGCCCGTTGATTGGTCGAGAAGTCGAAAATGGCCGACATTTTTCAGTTGTTATTTGTCATTTATTACGAATTGTATTTTTATGAAACACGGCCCTGGCGGCACCTAAAAAGACTAAGGAACTGTTGGTCCTACAATATTCGGCAAGCTGTATAACCAGCCAGCTCTTCAGTACAGGTAGGTAGGTGGTGTACCGTGTACCGTGACCTTACTCTGGACAGACGCTGGAGTTTTGAGGAGCATTTCAAGTCCCTAGTCCCCCGAATTCACAGAGTGACGGGTGTTCTGCGCAGACTGCTGCCAAATCTCTGTGAAATCACAGCGATAATAGCACTCTCTTCATATAGTTTGGGAATGAAAGAAAAAATTCAAAGTAAAATCAGTAGGTCAAGATAGTTCAACTCGCACTTGGCTGGTATTTATTGTAATGAGAAAAATGTTATCTTCATTCTCTTTCTATTCTATTTATAATCATTTATTTATGACGTCAATTACACGTTCAAAAAACTATTAATGCCAATTAGTCAAGTACAAAACGCCGCTCTGGAATAAAGCGGTAGCAATAGACCGTATCACAACCAAACAATATTGGCTAATTATAATAAACATCTCGTGAATTCGTACCGTCGAACAGTGCTTTACTTACTTAATTATGCGCATTACTTAGTCTAAAAATTATTTAAACAAAAAGAACAATTCCTTTGTACTTGTTGGAAATTGTAACTAACTATAATATAGATCACAGCTGATGCGTAAAGTACCTCGTCGATTGTGACTAGTCTACAAATGTACGTACGGTGGAATATTATATTGTAAACGGAATACATATAACAATGCAGGACTGCACGTCGGCAACGTGCTGATGTCTGCAGAGTGAAAATTTCAATTCGGTTATAATTCATGAAAATGATTAGATTCTGAAGGTCTGGCGGTCATTGGACTCGACCTCCCGTTAGATCGATCGCATACATGGTCGAATTAAGTTAATAAAATATGTACCGAGTAAATATATAAATCTATGAAAAACAAAGAAAATAGATTATTTTTGACAAACTCTTGCATTTATATGACCTGCCGCCGACTCATCGCACAGTACCCTCTGTTCACGATGTTTATACGCCGGTGACCTCTCTGATCCAGTCCCTGACGGCGGAAACTCTCGAGAACACGACGAGGGCTCCGTTGAAGCACCGGTGTGCGTCGTCCTCCACCCAGGACGCGACCCCGTACAGCACGCCGTCCGCGACGAGGCCGCTGCCGCTGTCGCCCTGATACACATAAATAACTAAATATTAGGGTTATAAGGGGAAAACATGTCCTCGAGAGTGTACTGACACAGAATAATATATCTCCAGATTGTTGGCACGCTAAGGCTTTACTCGACAGTATAGTAATATCAATTTACATCGCAAGTGCAGGCGTTGCGTGGCGGCTAATCATATCCTCTGGTATGTATTGATTAGCATTGTTATTACTTGCTGTATTCGGCATAACTTACATTGCAAGCGGAGTCATTGCGCGGCGGCCGACCACGCGTGCATATCATGTCCTCGGGCGTGAACTGCTCCAGCTTGGCCTGGCACGTGCTGTCCGACTCCACCTGCAGCTCCATGCCGTGCATGTTGTGACGCATCGTCTCCTGCAGGGCAATCAGGAAATTTTACATTCACATCTCATAGAAATCAATTTTAAAACGTTTACTTTTTCTCTCTTCAATAAAATGAGCAAATAATGTGCAAACACTTATTCATAAAAAGATACTGTATGTATTGGTAAATTTCAGTTCAAGTTGCAATTGTTCTTACAGAACAGGGTTTCTCACCACCTGTCTATTGAAATCAAACAAATAACTATTGTTTTTAGGCGTTGGGTTTGCTAATGTAATACTGACCCCGTGTCTCTCGGCACCGTATCCAGCATATCCGACCTGGAGACCATCTGGCAGGTTCGGCTCCTCGTTTAGTTTGACTGCAGCGATCGTCTTGCCGTCTAGTGGCAGGGGCTCCTCTAGCTCAGCAAGTAAGAAGTCCCATTTGGCCGCCACCTGAAGTATAGTTGCCATCAGAGCCATCAGAATTAGGTCCACTATTAGGTGTCTATGGGTAATATTGGTAATGGATTTGATTGAAAAGTGTATTATAAAACTCATAAGAGAAATGCAATGTATATTTGAGACGAATTTGTTTAAAGTTGGTCGCTGTAGAAGATTTATGAATCCGGAGTGATTATCAATATTTTGACAATATGATGATCTGAATTATTTAAATCCGCGTTAAATTAACTGACCATCGTCGTCTTCATCTTCTATCCTACTAATATTATAAGTGTGAAAGTTTGGATGTTTGGATGTTTAGATGTTTGGATGTTTGGATGTTTGGATGTTTGGAAGTTTGGATGTTTAGATGTTTGGATGTTTGTGACGCTTTCACGGAAAAACTACTGAATGGATCTGAATGAAACTTTACAATAATATAGCTTATACATCAGAATAACATATAGGCTATAATTTCTAAAGCCATATTGTGTAAATTGTCCAAAATCACACTTATAATATTAGTGGGATTACATGGGCAATTTGGGCATAACAAAAACGCGTTGCCTAGCAACCGACCATAGAATATGTAAATTCGTATATACTCGTACAAACTTTCGCGTTTATAATATTAGTATGAAGACTATTTAAATGTACTACGTCAGATATTGAAATTTCTTTTGTTTCTTTAAACTATTAGACTACGTAACAGAATAAACACTATTTTGTACCTTATGCTGGAAAAGGAGATATATGCTTTCTATGCCTATCGAACAAGTAGAATAAATCCTGAAGTACACGCGGACAAAGTCGCGGGCGGAAGCTAGTTAATTAATAAAGTCCTGATTTTGTCGACTAATCAAATGATCGACTAATCAAAAATGGTAATACAGTCTTTTAGAAGCGGAAATCATTTCGGGACAAATGAGCACCTGAAAAATATCCTACTATCCTACTAATATTATAAGTGTGAAAGTTTGGATGTTTGGATGTTTGTGACGCTTTCACGGAAAAACT
Source organism: Carcina quercana (assembly GCA_910589575.2). NCBI lineage: Eukaryota > Metazoa > Arthropoda > Insecta > Lepidoptera > Depressariidae > Carcina > Carcina quercana. The sequence continues at coordinate 3,877,333 of OU342436.1, forward strand.
ACTGAATGGATTTGTATGAAACTTTACAATAATATAGCTTATACATCAGAATAACATATAGGCTATAATTTATAAAGACATATTGTGTAAATTGTACAAAATCACACTTATAATGTTAGTGGGATTACATGGGCAATTTTGGCATAACAAAAACGCGTTGCCTAGCAACCGACCATAGAATATGTAATTCGTATATACAAACTTTCGCGTTTATAATATTAGTGTGAAAACTATTTGAATGTACTACGTCAGATATTGAAATTTCTTTTGTTTCTTTAAACTATTAGCCTACGTAACAGAATAAACACTATTTTGTACCTTATGCTGGAAATGGAGATAGATGCCTTCTATGCCTATCGAACAAGTAGAATAAATCCTGAAGTACACGCGGACAAAGTCGCGGGCGGAAGCTAGTAATATATATAACGATATACATATAATGGCATGTGATGATGTGTTGAATACTGCATGCATGTTTGAGATCATCGAACCTGTTTGATGCCGTACATGTCTGCGTTGAGCCAGTAGGGACCCACAGAGAACCGCGGATGGATGACCAGCCTCTTGACCCAGCGCTCCACGCCGCTGCCGTCCTCAGAGTTGTTGGTGCCGGCTATCACGTAGCGCCCGTTCGAGAACAGCGTGCTGTGGAGTTTCATATAATATAAGTACTGGTTTTACTGTTCCATTATTTAAAAACAAATCCAACAAAATATTGGTACATCGTCGGGGAGCGTCGGTGTAGCTGTTTGCCACCTGTTTCGTATTTGCACTTCGATCTTGATTATATGCAGTCCTTGGTAGTCGAAATAGATAGTAGCTTCAGTGATTCTTTCTAACATGTGCTTCATTCATTCTAGATGATGTTTTCCTTTCCATACCTACCAGCGCATATGATTACAGTTTCTTATGAATGTATTTTTCTGACATCGGCCAGTTACAATTTTATTACATGTTTAGATAACATCATTAGGGTCTCTTTCAAACCTGAGACAATATTATTTACGCCTTCCTCTTTTATATAACGAATGTTGTTTCTTACCAGTGTCCAGCAGTGAGAACCCAGTTTTCACTGATGATAGATCCTCCACACGTGGCTCCGAAAAGGACAGCATGAGGGTATATTTCATTCACAGCCTTTGGTGCTGGAGTATCACATTCGTTGGATTCTGCCTGCTCCTGATCTTTAGCTGGAACTAATTTATCTTCCCATTGACTCTCTGATGATTTTGAATTTGCTTCAGGAGCAGATGACTCCTGTTCCAACGCATCTGCTGATAGTTCCGAGGTTGAAATGTTGTCAACATCGATGACGGTACTGATGTCATTCGCTGGAATGAAAGACGGGTCATATTTAGACTTCGAAAAATAATAATCATATCGAGTATATTTGTGAGGCTATGTGTACACAGCCGTGTGTTACACTTGCTTGAAATTGATACTTGTGCGCCATTGAAGGTTTAGTCGTGAAAGCGTCGGTGGCGCAGTGGATAAGGCGCAGTCTCTCAATCTGAGGGTGCCGGGTTCGAATTCATCCGTGTACCTATGAGTTGTTTTTCAATTCAAGTACATTATCCGATTGCTTAACGGTAAAGGAAAACATCGTGAGGAAACCTGCATGTCTTGAACAGGCATGTGAAATCCGCCAATCCGCATTGGGCCCGCGTGGTGGACTATGGCCCATACACTCTCTGTAGGAGAGTAGGCCCGAGCCCTTGCAGTGGGGAACGTATATAGGCTGTTGATGATGTGACGGTTTAGTAAGAATAAAAGAGAGGTAACTGTGGAACAAATATACAACGATCTTATTTTTATTCAATTCGGTACAACGGCTATATTGTCCCAACATTGATTTATCATTCCATGAATTGAATCTTAGTCTGGAAATCTAATGTGGACTCGAAAATTAAGAGCTTTATTATATCGATTGGGCTTTTCGACGATAACTCCCCACTTACCACTCGATAACACACTTACTCGATACAAAACACTAAAGCTATTTTATTTTTATTTAAAACATAAATTAATATTTTGGACCCAGTAATAAGACCTGAGACACTACACTGGCTCAATTATAGTTCACTACTTTGAAAAAGAAGAAGAATTTTCTCACCAGACTTGCCGTCTGCGTCGGTGTCAACATCGTCCGCGCCGGGCCGTGCGCCGGCGCAGGCTGCGAGCGCGGCCACTGCGAAAACTGTCAACCACTTGCTAGAATACATGGTATTATTGTAGCGAGACGCGCACACCGCACTGCTTTATATTATACGGATCATTAACGTAATTACGTGACGAGGGTAATGTGCTCTGTTGTCACACTGCTATGATAACGCAAGGAAGGTAAGACTTAATGATGGTTGTCGGTAAGGATCTATTTCTCTTAATAATTTTAGGCGTTTGTTTTCTTCATCGAACACCTTTATTGGTTCTTAGTACAGTCACTTCATTTTCGGTGTTAGTCATGTTGTTAATTAATGCCTTTCTTCATGCAGATAATTAATGCATCCAAAAAGAACTAGAAACCGAGTTCAATTGCCCTAAGAGGTAGAATTTTATCTATATATAATATAATATTTGGTTTTAATTAATTTTATCAAAAAGAGCTCAATCAATTTCGATAAAAGTTATATGGGACCACCTCTACAGTATGTTCTACCAAACAAACAAAAAATCATCAATATCGATTTATAATTGGCGGAGTTATCGCGTAACATACATACAAAAAACATACAGTCGAATTGAGAACCTCCTCCTTTTTTGAAGTCGTTTGAAAACTTAAGCTATTTGTAAAAACTTTACAACAGACCTTGCGCATCAATGACCAGTCTCTAAACCGTTTTCATTCCATTCATGATTTGTATTTGTAGATTACTGAAAACAAATTGACAGGGTGTTGTATTATTTTATATTTTAATTTCTAAGTGCCAATTTAAGTCATTTGTTTCATATTTTAAACGGGTATATTATATTTCAGGATTAAAGTGTAAACAATGAAACCCTATCGCAGACCTAGTCTATAATCGCCTTATCTGCACAAATATCTGGCCTAGTTGACTGTACCTAATAGTGAATAAGTGTTAGCATTACGTACTTGTGTAAAGAGGTGCCACCTCATTACATGATTACATGCTGGGTGCATTATGAGAGTGCAGTGGTGGACGACATTATTGGAAGCTGAATATTGTCCTGTTTGCTACATAATATTCGTTCGTGTGATGCTTGTACAAATGTCGAATATATTCTTGTATTTACTTCAAAGTTGTTTGAAGCAAAGCTATTTAAAATTGACCAGGATTGAATACAATTTCATAGTGATAGGTAAGTGACGGTGTGGTCGACGGTGGTATGCCTTCTTCTAACAGACTATCGGTTTTAAGACTCCCAAATTAACGTCCTCCGTGGCGCCTGAGCTTTAGACCCACGCATCACACGCGGAAGGTACATACATTGTAACACTGCTTCACCCTTAGTCTTAATATCACCCGAAGCAAGTAACAATAAGGTAATGGTATGAGTATAAGCGTGGTCACCCAGCAACCTCAAGTTAAGGAGGCAAGCGTTGTAATTTTGTACTGTGGGGACACAACTGTGCTGCTAAAACCGCCTCCGTGGTCAAACCCTACTCGTATGAACTAACAATCCGGAGGTCCCTATCGGTACTCGATTAGGCTGGTGGTAGGGTATTTTCTATGTCCGCCTGGCTAGCTACCACCATGCTACTTAAGTCTGCCAACAAACAGCAGTGCTAATAGCACTATTGTGTTCCGGTATGAAAGTTAGCAGGGTCACCGCCTCATTAATTTGAGGCAACTAGCCTTATCGTCAGTTACCATCAGGTTAGATGAATTAGTCCAAGCGGTGGCCATTAGGCCACGGAGGCGGTAGAATACATCAATAAAGTTCGATCACATTTAGCAGACAAAAAGTAAAGGGGAAACGTAATCCTCCCCATGACCTTATCTTGGACGTGTCACCTCCAACCTTCGGAGAATAGTTATGAGTGTTCCGTCAGCGAGCTCATGGCTGTGTTCTCATTGTATCAGGGCAGAGTGACGCAAACGATGCGCTCAGCGTAGGAAGCCGGAGGTTCTTATTTACCTATATTAGTAGCTGGTTTCCTCAAGCCGCAGCGTTGAATTGCGAACTCTCTCTCTATTCTAGATGCTTTCCACAAGCTAGCGAATGACTATTCGAAGTAATAATCGAGGAAAAAACAGTAAAATGAGAAGTCAACAGTATGTTAGTCAGAGTTGTATATGTAAATGGCTACGTATTTCGTAGAGTACCTAAGTACCTAATCTAATAACAAGTGAGAGTGCTGGGTGATGTCAATCAAAGTGAGTCACTTCGTTTTTGGTGATGTTCCTCTTACTTTATCGAATATTATCAAAGCTCGCAAGACGGGAAACCACGCAATGGACTGGGATAAAAAGTAGAATATTTGTAATTCTAGTTTTTTATCCATCTACATGCCTTCATCAAATCCAGCCATTTCAGCGTTAAGGACAGTTCACAAAACATTTAAATCGTATATGTGACAGTGTGTTAGTTGTGTGATTTATTACATTAATTATTGGACTGGAGAGTAACATAGGCTTCTTTTTATCCCGCTAAAGTGTCACCGCGTCCGTTCGTGAATAATTTCTGAACTCGCAATAAAAGAGTTTATGCGTTTATACCAGGTCCCATCAATACAGTTATCATATTTTAGAAATAACATGAAATACACTCAATAGTAGAAAGAGAACAGCCGCCAGTATGACCTTAATCAAAAATTACACCTATAATTTCAGTCTGATAGTCCAATAATAACAAAAACCGTGAAGTGACAGAATTAAGCGCGAGGACGAAATTCGATTACATTCCTCGTTTCAAGGGAGGAGCTGTTTGTACACATGTTGGTACAAAGAAATAAAACACGCGTCGAATTCAAATAAACTTTAATAATCTCATCAACTTCTACAGTTGGGAACGCTCAATGCTTGTCACTATGAACATTGAACAAAGTCAGTGCAGTAACAAAGTTAGTAGAACCCTTATACAGAAAACTTATGTGTAAACAATAAAATACTGCAGTATTGCTCAATAATATCACTACACTCGAAAGTTTACGCGATAATATGTTTCCGATACAATTTAATTTGACTGATTTTTTCACTTTTCTTAACAAGGAAATATTTTTCATAAACTTATTTTATGTTAATTAAATAGTGATTTTTGAAATATTATATTCAAGATATCAAGTTCAAAGTTAGATTTGTGATTTAATCGTATGTGAAAAAATTAATCATTTTTATGAGTGTGCTTTTTATTATACATTCAGAAACTCTCCAGGGGAAAATGGGTGTGCAGTTACTAAAACATTTGAAAAACTATTTTTATAATCCAACGCCGCCGGTTTGTTCCACCTAAACGCTAAATATAAAAAGTGGCTTGTTAACATTATATATGTGTAAATAATTGATATTTAGGCATGTTAACAGTTTAAGTTGAAATGATACCTACAATTTTACAGTTATTTCAAATTACTAATTTATCAATAAACTTTGACCGCTAATCTAGAAACGAAGTATTCGTGACGTACGTCGTCGATGCAAAACTTCATTCCTTGATGTTTAGTTATCCTCAGAAAAATATTTCATTCATTCAGTAGAACAAGCTATTATACAAAATATTGAAAGATTAATTCCAAAAATATAAACTAAAATGTTATTAGTAGTAATTTCAATGGCATTAGTAGTTTTAATCTATGAGTTGTTAAATTTCGCTCGAGTCGAAATAGTAGAGTCGGGAATTGAGAGGATTTGAGAAGTGTTGGTGGTATAGTGGCAGCAGAGCAGTGCTACTGCAGGCTGCAGCGTCACTCCGGAGCCTCATATCGACAACCGCAACAAGTAAAAAACCACAAGTACACTTCGTTTTATCTAAAACACTACCTTCATAATAAATTAGTACTAATTAAAACAATAGAATTTTGACAAAAGTAGATACTTTTAATTAAATCCATCAAAAAGACGCAATAATAAAACATTCAACAATCTAATGTGTAAAATATTATTGTGAAACTTCCCTACTGGCGACGACAACACTACTTTTGTCAAATTTCATAACAATTGTCTATTTATTGCTTGTATTCTACCTAGCTACTCCGTCTACTGTATGACTATACTAAATAAACTACGATAATAGACTAGCTCAAAGCTGATTCACTAGAGGACTGTGGGACAAGACAAGTCAAACCTAGCATTACCTACTCTCAATTGTAAAGTGATAGTGTACTTACTACCGGTAGGGTAGCGATGTTTGGAGCATTTTCTAAAATACAATACTAACTTATTACCAGTGATTTTTTGGTTAGATAAATGGTATCCCTAAGAGGAGAATCAGACATGTGACAGTTGCTTTAGACACGACAGACGATCTGGAATACCTCAAAAATAATTTCACAATTGATTTTATTCACTGGAATTCTTTTAATAATCACTCTTTGGATAATTTTTCATAAATGTATGATGGGTTGGCCTTTATCTCGCCTGATGTTAAGACCTTTCATACCGAAACACAACAGTGCAATTAACATTGATGTTAGGCGGCAGACTCAGGTAACATGGTGGCAGCTATCCAGACGGACATAGAAACCACCAACCAAAAATCTCTTCACAATGGATTTTTTTTCTTGACCTTTATCACCTGTAAGTGACGATAATGCCGTAGAGTGCTCACAAAATATCCACAAAATGATAAGGCTCTAGCTACGTTATCTTTAATTGCAGTACCATAATAGTGCTATTATTACTACTGTTATACGGCAGACAACGTGGTGGTAGTAATCTTGATGTAAATTTTTAAATCAGAAAGATTTTAGCAGTGATCATAATGTTGACAATAATTAAGCTTGTTCATGTTCATGTGTCTTGTCCCCACACTATGTCAATAATTCTCGCGACACCTGCCACGGTACGGTAAGCCGTAAAGCGCACAACATTGAGAATATATAAAAATATACAGTATGATACATATTGGTCACTGTAGTTGGTGAGATATCTATAAACAATTCACAGGTTGTTAAGTACATAAGGACCCTTGTTCTCAGGACGATACGTTCGTATATGGTGGTATATTCCATTTTTATGAAAGCTTTTTGAAGCAGCATTTTTCATAAATAATTTTTCGAGAAAGTATTTATGTAAGATGTTTCAAAAATACAAACAGCGTCGGATATGACGATATTGCCACAGAAGTAATAAAATATTGTTCAGGACCATTAAGCCACATTATTAACTTATGTCTAAATTTATGTCATTTATCCCGAAAATTTTAAAATAACTGTGATGAAGCCTCTGTTCAAGAAAATATGTTTGACACTTTCCTTAATACAATTGAACTCAAAATGGGGTAAAAAAAGTCAAAGAATTGTTTAAAAAACGAACATGGGCGAACTATATGCAATAATCATAAAATTTATATATTTGTCAGTTGGTAGACTCATTTCAAATTATATAAAAAGACGTGATGGTTAAACTACAAATATAAATAATATAAACAAATAACAACATCATCAGACGTTAATATATAGTATTTTGGAACATGTCAATTCGCATTAAGCAATTTACTTAAACGATTTTATGCCTTCATAAATTGACGTTATATTACATTACAGGACAGTTTCACTGCGCTGTGTAATTACTATATATATATATATTATGTCAACTCATATTTTTTTCTGCACACCTGTTCAAAGTTTAACCAAAGTGTTAATTAGATAAAATTCAATACTTTTACTACAGTTCTCTCAATACAAACCAACTAAAAGGCGAACAACAGATCGCAGAGTGGAAGAGGGGTCGAACGAATCGTACATACCTATACATATATGTATAGTGTTCTTATTTATACTGTAACCGTATATACACATACTGCTGAAGTTTAGTAGGAGTAAGAGTTCTCGGGTGGCGACGACGTACCGGGAAACATCTATCGGGCCGTCCCAGGGAGTCATTAGGTGGATGCAAGTGGCTCGGGAACGGTCAACGTGTGCGGATGGGACATTAGCTTATACTATTTTAATTTCACTTATTTTACGATAGTTTTATGCATGATAAATTTTAGGTTAAATTGTGTCATCAATCGCCACCGCAATCGCAATTGTTTTACAGTATTTATTAGCTACTTTTAACAGATGCTATAATGATGTTTCGATACAGTTCGTACAGTATCCATAGCTTTTATAGAGGCTTATTATATAATTACTATAGTGGATGGCGATTATTAACGAACTGATGACCCCCGCGATCCATAATCTGTGTTTCTGGTTTCGCCTTTGACGTCACTCTTTCCGTCCTTAAGCATATCGAACTTCTATGTATACCTAATGGAGAACAGGAGTTATAAACTTTGGAGATTTTATTAATTACATCTAATAGCTTTCCAAACAGGTATTCCAGTTGTGTTAAAAAAATTAGAATGAAAACCTTATCACTAATTGTTATAGCTATTATCGAAGTAGCAAAATGCTATCTTTAGTTAACCGACTAGTTAATATCTAATGCGACTTTAATCGTTGGGGTCATAAGCACGGTATCAGGCTTCTGAAATATAATTAAGTCATTTAGAAAACGAAACGATGTGTTATTTGTAGCTGCAGACATTATGAAGTCTACTTTATATATTTAATATGTTTTTAAAGATGGCCGCACACGCGTCGTGTTCGTGTTGATAGACTCATCTCAACATTACAATTGGTGTATTGGACTAATTAATCAACATTTACTATTGTAATTGACAATGAAAGTTGTCTTCGGATTACCTAGTCGAGAGTTCTCAAGTTCTCAATTTGAAATTCATATAGATAATAAATCACAATAAAGTAAATTACGCCAACAGAAACGTATCTAGACAATATCTAGAAGCTTCTAATAGGGCACAGCAACGGCTATAATTAGATACATAATTAAAGTTTCTCAGTTATTAAGTATTTTGTGTGCAAAAGCTGATGGTTTTCCAAAAGTAGTATATTTCGATACTAGTGCGAAAAAATTGTTAATTCAATCTCGTTTTGACGTATTCGCCCTCGACTGCGTCTCGGGCAACAATAGTCAAAAATTGAATTTACATTTTCGCACAAGTTTTGAACGACATTTTTTAATCCATTTGCGAAAAAATATAACAAATAGTAAAATTATGATGAGGATGATTGTGTTCCGGTTAGCAAAGAAAACATAGTCAGTAACCTAAGTAACGTTTCTGGTTGAGCACGCTTCCATTTGTCGACTATTATCACTTAACATCGGATGATATGAAGACGAAAGTACCAGGACCTCATACCTACCCACTTATGTCAACCTGGTAGTCTGTTATTGAGATGGTGGCCAAGAGTGTGTTGCAAATACTGCCCAGTGAATAGGCAAAAACATTGTTTTAGGTATAAATTATTTTAGTTTTTCTGATTAACTTAGTTAATAAGAAAAACGCACGCTTGCTTTGTGTTTTTCAGACAACCTTCTGAAATCACGAACTTTTATCACGCCAAACAGCCACGAAACGTATCACTTTTTGAGCTCATGTATTAAAAACAAAATTACGTTTCACACCACATGCGGCGAGTAGCGTTTATTGATGTGAAATTCTAGACGTGTGCGGCCATGTTTATGACGTCAACTATCTTCATCTTCCTCTAAGTTCATAATATCGTATTTGAGGACACATTGTAAAATAGCAGATTGTAACTTTCATGTAAAATATTTTTTCCTTCTATTTTTTAATTTCATGCAGATATTAACCTTGAATTCATATATTTATTGGCTCATATTTAAATGTTTACGTTTCTGACTCGGACCCATGTTTTAATTTAAATTTTTATGAACCGTAATTATCCGATGAGTGTCTTTAGTCACTTCAACCCTTTGATTGAATTGCGTTACACTAATGTTACTAAAATATAAGTATATTCAAAGTTTTATATCACAACTGGGAAATTCCAATAACGTTGAATTCATGCGACAGAAAATAACTCTCACTACTGCTTGTATAACTAACTATATTTATATAAATCTAACTATTATAATTAAACAATTAAAACCTAGCGGTGTGTCGTCACAAGCTATATTTAACAAGTATGTACTCTCGATTCTAAACGCTACGCAAACGGCTATATGGGCAGGAGTATTGTACCTTCTTATCGTCGTTTAAAGCTTTTTCAAAAAGGATATTAAAATAAATACACCTAATAAAATTTCGAATATTGTTATTAATATTTGGAATGTCGCTCTTGAGATTTTCATGCAGGCTGGTCTGACCCAGGCAGGAGTAACCGAGAATCCAACGTGGTTGTCCTGTGCATAGCTGTCAGACAACCTTCTGTTAACAACCTGGTAACACTTTGAGATAAACCTCTATAGACTAGCAGAGGAAGCTGCTGTACGACTTGAATTGATTGTAGGGAACGTGTACGAGATATGTTAAATGTACGTATGAGACCTAAGAGTTTAAATTGTATGGAAAATGGCTTTTCATGTTTAATATAAAATCTGCGGTCACAGAATGAGATGTGTCAGAACAGTCATCATATTTAAAATGCGATTTGACGTTAATAAATGTCTCATTCTGCTTTCACGCGCCTCCTGCTACGTCCGCAGATTTATCTAAACAATATTTATATAATTTTCCTGCTGATCGATTCCTGGATGCCAAAACAAGGAGATCTAATTGTAATCATTTAAATCATGCTTAAAGTTCATTTTAATAATACATAAACAAATTAAGGCAAAATTTCTTTAACTTAGTTTCTTTATAGTTGGGCGATAGTTCCAGCTGTAGGAACTTATTAGTGCTGATACGAAATCATGTTGAAATAATCTAGTGGCCGGGACAGATAGGCTAGGCGGGACACCTTGGTGTATAGTCGGCGGGACATTCGGGATATCAAGTAGGACGCGTCGGGCTGGCGTCAGAGCTGGCGGAGGGGCGCGCGGCAATCCACACGGGACATCCACGCTATGTCCAGGGTCGTTACCTGGAAACAAACATTAGTAGGTTATTAGAGAAAAATATGTGGACCCTCGGTGGCTCCAGCTTTAAAATATCAACACGTTTTGAAATATAATATAAATTAAACATTACGTTGTGGCTAACAATGCTACACGCTGGACTAGGATGTCTATCTCACACGGAAACTGGGAAACATGGATTTTCTACTGCGAACATAAATCATCCAAGCAAACTTGCACGATGATAATGACAAATCGCCCAATTTATCTGGCTGACACCGAATGTTCTCAGCACAAGCCTCTCTGGAAGGAAGTAAGGAAGGATTTGCCATATTCATTTCGGTTTGGCAGACTTGGTGGACGCCATGGCCATGATTCTATTATGAAGCCGAAATCGTACGAAACCGATGTAAAGCTGTGTAGCATGAGACGCGTGAGAGCTGTTTCGAGTGTGTGTCTGTCAGTTCTGTCTGTCTGTTCAGATATGACAATATCTCACACTCACCGCTCTCATGCGTCTTATGCTACGCAGGCTGAACTCCGTAGTAATATTATTTAACTTACCTAAATATTTTCTTCTAACCTGTGTAAGCCGTTGATTCTAAATTGAAAAACATGTTTTGCTCTTTTGTTTATTTTATGTTGTGTGTTAATAGATTACATTGAATCACAAACACACATGTAACATCTGCTATTACAAAAGTATAAATAGCTATTATTTTCGTAAATATTTCATTCCGATTCCATAATGAACAATATTTATGACGTAGTAAGTTTTCAAAATATTTTTACGTTTTGCAGAATAAATAATTTCTATGAAACAGAATGGGGAAGATGCATGGAAAAATATTTTTGTCTAAATCGATAGTCCATATAAAAAGGGAAATACCTCTATGTATAATATAATATATACGACTAATACTTTTTTTAGTACAACCCATCAAAAAGTAATTGTACGGTTACGGTGCTAAATCGCTCCATATAAATGATTCACTTTTACTGACAAATAAGGCCACGTAAAGAGTACTAAACAAATTGCAATAACTTCGTTATACTTTAGAGCATCATTTCGTGAGTTAGGGGATAATTTGTTGATATCTGATTTGTAAATAATATACGGATTCCACTTCATCTTAATGCGTGTGGTCAACAAATACACACACATTTGTAACTGACAATTACGTGCGTTGCATATTGACGGCCGAGTGTCGTGATGTAGTTTTATTCGTGTTGAGTCAAGGCCTCTGGATGTTCTGTACATCTAGTGTGACTTTTAATCGTATCCCGTTTACGTTATGCCACATTTGTATGAAGAATTGTGCAGCGCCTCTAGCGGCACATTTACGAAACTGTGAAACTTCATACAAATCAAACGTGATAGTAACGATTAAAAACTCACACTAGGGGTACCGATCTCTGTGCTTACGATACGCTGAATGTTTCAGCGATGTTAACAGATACCCAAACTGGGGAACTGTTTAGCATATAAGTGTATTCATCTTTGTATCAATTACATAGATTACATTTAAAGTGAATAGGGAGCGGTTGACCCAAATCGATGTTATGGGCCTCCAGAGACACATTTAGATTAAACAGTCAAGTTTTTGTCAACCTGTCGCGTAGAGTAGGTACCATTACTTTGTGCAGGGAGTAACTTGAAAAACTTACCTGGTGTATGCAGTGGGATCATATCTGAGTATGAAGGGAGTACATACCTGGTGCATGGAGTATACGGCGAGTACGACGAGCACGTGCATGATGTTGTGCGAGTTGAGGCAGCGGTCGACCGTCCCGGGGAACCACTTCTCGGGGATGTGCATCGCCCCGATCACGCCGCCCCCCAGCGAGACCGCGTCCTGAAATATAACACACAGAATTTGAGTACCGTTCAGGCCGGATCCGTTGCGTACTGTCCCATCTATAGTTATTACACAATGACTTCCCCCCATGTATTTGTAGTAAAATTTGTCTGATATTTACGTACTGGACGATATGTTTATTAATAATAATAATGACGTCATCCCCAAGTTACGTGTATGGGAGCCACCCTTAAAAATTATTTCTCAGGGTTTTATTCTACCATTTTATAGGCGTGATTAATATGTATATTAAATTGTAGTAAGAATTTCTAATTTACAGAACAAATTGAAAATATTCATTAAAAGTTAACTCACTGTTAACACTGATCATTAACAAAATACTCAATTAAGGTGATCAAGTGCTGCACTCGACAAGGACGTTACCTTTAATCATAACAAATTATTTCTCAGAAATGAAGTCGTATTCGAATAAGTACGTAGTTGGTTGCGTTACGATCAGGGAAAACCGATATTTATAGACTGGCCGTGGGTAATTTGTTGTTGCGGCATTGTGAGATAACAGGTGGCTTTGACATCGAGTCAAGAGTATGTTTGTTTCTTCATGAACTTGGGTAATTATTCACACAGCGTTCAACGAGTTTGTCAACTGTTTTTCTGGTCTGTTTTCTTTGTGAATATGAGCCTCGCTCATAGTCGACACGACTTACTGCCATTTCACACTGGGATTTGTCATAATCACCACTATTGATATTGTTGAATCTGACACTGTAAAACAGTTTGGTCCAACAGCCGCTTACTGTTACATAGTCGTTCGCTTATCGAAATTGGTACCCTTACTTGTTTTAGAAGTTATAGTGAATCTATATGAGAATTGAAAAAGTTTGGATTGAAATCTTTCTGATGCTTTGCTTTTTCCATCTGACTTACATACAAACAACGCCGAGTCCTAACCTTGATCTATCTGAGGATGCATAGAATCATAACACACGAATGGTAACACACGAAACCTTTGACGGAAATTAATACGGTCAAAATTTTGTAGATACAATACATAGCCCCCCTATTATCTCGCTAGATAATAAGAGTTAGAGGTCTATGGATGTCGATTAAAGTATCTAACGTGGTGAATATTTCACCTGAATACTTTCATGTCATACGTGTATTAGTTGTTCCCTCGCTCCAGTCCCGCAGGGCTAATCTGCCGAGCGCGGCACAGAGGCAGACGACAGCAGCTGCTAATTGCTTAACTTGAAGACGACATATTGTACAGAGAATGGGATTAGCTTGTCGCCAACAACGTGAGGTATTTCTCGGACTCTGTTTTGCAGAAAAATGGAATTGACGACGTCAGAGGCAGAGAAAGGCGTGTAATTTTGTTCCAGGCTTAACTTGCGCTTGGCTTCGTGTAAGATTATACCTATATATAATAAGTTTTGTTGACTCATTGGTCGCAATGAGATGTTTTTGATGCCAAAATAGACATTGCTAGTCTTCCATAATTTGTCCGTAGTCTCTTTTTACGACACCCATAAGATGATCGGGTGATCGTATATAAAAGTCAGTCAATTATTTGTATTGCTGTCTTGCATGCCAGTGAAACGAGATTTTCAATCGCAATATCGACGTGGCGATTAACTTAAACTTTTAATCATATGTCTCAATACAGAAGAATTAACTAAATGTGTATTTAATTCGATAGTACCTAAGTAGGTATACGCAAGTGTGCCCCTAGCCAGCCCGCTGGGGCGTGAAGAAGCCTGAGAAATGTCTAAGATTAATTACAAACGCTTGGCGACTCTCCGACAAAACCGTTGATTAATCCCGTGTCCGGCTTCTTACTGCTGAGGCGTCACGCGGACGGCGGCGCCACTGTATCGGCCAGTCCGAGTCTTGCGACTACAGTCTACACTTCCAGTACGAACACGTATTGTGTATATATCGATCCGGATAGGGAAATGCGAAATTCATGAGCAAAGTGTAAATGCGGGAAGGGGTGTAGAGCTGAAGTACGAAGCCGCCCGCTTGACTGGCAAGTAGGATGAACTTGTTTAGCTTGTATAAGCGCGCTACACAAGCTATAAAGTCTTTTGCACATCTTTGTAATATAGTAATACAGACAAAAATCGTTATCAATGTTTATTTAAGAAACAAGAACACACAGCGTTGTAGACATCGATCGATTGAAACCTGCACCCAGTAAAGATTCTCAGTAAATATAGAGGTACGTGTCACAGCCTTCAAGCGTTATTATATGCGGGGTAGGTGACAACACTGAAAGCGCTGCGAATTCCTCCAGCAAGTGACTACGCGTAGGAGCGGAAACTGGCCAATCTACGGATCAGAGGAAAGCAAACAGGATGTTGCGCAACGATCGGCGAGGCGGGCGGGCGAGCGGGCGGGTCGCCGGGCGGGACCCCCGTGAGCACGTAGACACAGGGCCCACTCTGAGCACTTGGACCATCGCCAACAACAGTTACTTTCGCACACAGCCTACACGTCACACTATCATTAATGCGACACAAATTGCACACTCACTGTTCCATTATTAAATCCGCCAGTACAATTAATTTCTAGTCGAAGTATTGATTAATTATAAGCAATTAGGAGTTAAAAGGACAAATAAATAAGGCGCTTAACTGCCTGGTATCTTTGAATATCGAAACACAGAAGTGTTCGCATTTAGCACTCTCTTGTTTGGCGAAATATGTACTAGAGATTAGTTATACCTAAGTATCTAAGCTCCTCTGTATCTTAATGATGACATTAATTTTAATACACTGATTAGGAACAAGAAAGTACGACAAGGTACACTCGAGTACAAAAATATGTATCCACTTTAGAACCACGTCACATTCAACTTTAATTGACATCTCCCTCAACACACTGCACAGGAACAAGCATTCGTGAATAAGGAATACAAAAGTATTCTTATTATCATTTCCCTCAACATGTAATCGATCTTTTCATTTTCGTTATTCCGATTGAAACAGAATTGCTGGATCATGAATTGGGAAGGTATTTTACATTTCGGTCATAAATAAATACAGGACAGAGAACGCTAGTAGATCTACTGGAACTATGCGGATCAAACCTGGGTGAAATACTACAAGTTGTAGTAGTACCAGTATAGCTAATTGTTAGCATTGCAATTGTTTCGTTGTACTAAAACACTGTTAGCTGATTCCCTATAAAGACGTCAACAGGAAATGCAAATATTGCCTAACGGTCGTAATAATTATTTACACTACCGATACTAATAACGTATCAATACTATTGATCTTCTAATGTCTAAATTTGGGAGTGTGCGCCCGAAACACACACTTTATAGAATGGAATTCCATGCTGGGCAAGCTACAACCTGAATATTGTTACGAGCTTCCAGGTTCAGGTTCCAGGAAACACGAGTCCAAAGTTCCGGAGTTTTTTTGTAGCACAAGTCCACAAACCAATCTTCAAAATTACGGGTCCCAAACAGACTGCGTCCCTGTCTCACTGGGTCCATGTCTTCTGCACTGAGTCCGTCCCTGGATTCTATGTACAGAGTCCTTTGGCACTACTGACGCCGATCTGTCGCTACTGACACCATGTGACACACTAGTACACTAGCACTTTTCCACCTCGACTGTACTTTCGCTCTACAATTTCTTCCGGTTTCCGTTTCTTCACTTTTTATCGCTGTGAACTCAACTCAACTGTCGTCGAAGCTCGGCTCGTGCCTATATATACCCGGTATTGTTTCTAGATCCTTCTTAGACCTTTAATTTTCGGAATTTTCAGGAAGATTCGAGAGCCTTCCACGCTCTCTTTTGTTTGCTAGTCGACACGAAGGAGATAGATGGATTGGTCTCCCTTTCGCACTTGACAATCTTTATGCGATTATTCGAGAGCTTTCAACGCTAGTCATTTGTTGCTATCCGACACGAAGGAGATAGATGGATCCGCTTTTCTCTTTCACTATCTCTAGACTGTTCGAGAAGCTCCGTGACAATATCTTCAAAGCAAGGCAACTTTTAAAAGAGATAGTACCTGATTTTCCTTGATACTTTTTGTAGTTATTAGTGCACTTAAGTTTGCGAACGATCGGCGTGCGACTGAATTCACTGTGGTGCTTATTTGTTATTTTAGGATCAATCAATTGTTTCTATTATGATATTCCAGGATATCGCAATAAAATGTATATGGTTAGTAGTCATATCTTGTGTGATTTTGTAGAAATTGTTCTACATATGACGGTAAAAAGATTATCGCCCGCCCTGTCGGCACAGGAAAATCTTTTTAGCTTCATGGAAAAAGTATTTTTACTTGTAGGCGAGATTCTTGACGCGCTAATGACTTTGTGTTTGTTCCCAAGCAAGGTTACTGAGCCGCTACCCTTATACATTATGGGATACATAAACTACACTTTAGATGTTGTTTAATTAGTTTTAATGAGTTACGGTTCAGTTTCGCTGGTTGCTTATACGTGTATTGTGTGCCGTGTGTGTACCTACTAGTATGGGTGAAGGGTTTCTAGAGGTATTATCTGAATGTGTAGGACTTTACTAAGCCTCAGATTTGGTGCGAGTTGTTAATTCTAAGGCTTAGGAATGATTCGATTATATATGAAAGAGGCCGAAATTTGCTGCAATTCAAGAATTAACACACATATTTGTCGTAACTAAAAAATAAATGACACTTTAGGAAAAGTCGTTTTGTAAAATTTCTTTATCATGAAACAAAATAGAATGGTTTCATTCGAACTACAATTAATTTCATTTACGTGTAACTGCACAATGAATTTTGTATGAAGATATTTTGTAAGTCTTTTTACGAAAGGTGTTAACAAAAGTCTGGGTAGGTTTTGAAATAGCATATTCTCGATTCATAATTTTCTGCTTGGGGGCGTCGTAGATTCAAGTTCAGAAGTGGGTGCTGGTAATATGATAATAATGACCAAACAGACCTGCAGGAAGACGTGCAGTATGGCGTGCGGGTCCCCGCCGCCGAGGCGTGCTGCGCGCGCGCCGGCCAGCAGCACGCGCATGCAGAACGGCGCAGCGAAGCACAGGCGTCGCTCCCACGGAGACCACGCCCGCATCGCCTGAAACGAGAAACCGTGCCAAAAATATATATCACCCATATATTTTAAAATTTCAAAGAAATAGTTTTTAGGATTCCGTATCCAAAAATCCCAAAAAGTCCGTTGTCAGTCCCTCTGTCACAGAGCTATTTACCTTGTTGTTAAATATTTAAGTGTTGGCACTTGAAATTATTGAAGAGTGTGTATTAATATGTATACAATAAAAAAAATCTTACACAGTAAATAGCAGTACTATAATTTCGAATGGCCATACTGTCCGACCGACTTACCAACAGTGTCTAAGCATATGGTAATTTTTTTTAGGATTCCGTATCCAAAAATCCCAAAAAGTCCGTTGTCAGTCCCTCTATCACAGAGCTATTTACCTTGTTGTTAAATATTTAAGTGTTGGCACTTGAAATTATTGAAGAGTGTGTATTAATATGTATACAATAAAAAAAATCTTACACAGTAAATAGCAGTACTATAATTTCGAATGGCCATACTGTCCGACCGACTTACCAACAGTGTCTAAGCATATGGTAATAGTTGATCCAAGTGTGCAACCTTCGTTGTTGCCTTTACACTAAGATTAAAGTGTGATAAAACGCTGTATCGGGGTCACACGGAAACAAGATCAGTGTGGAAACGAGAACAAAGGCCGAGACAACGAAATCTGCGAGGTGATGATCGATCACATATTACCTCCGCCATGTACACCGCAGATATCACAGGGACATCTGTATAATATAAAACCCGCCAAGTGCGAGTCGGACTTGAGCACAAAAGGTACCATTATTTATAAAAAACGATCAAAAATCACGTTTTTTGTATGGGAGCCCCCTTGAGCGTGGACCATTTCTTTGATTGTATTACGAGCTAATTTAGATAGTACTGTAGTGAAGTTAGACCTACATGCTGGCGCCTACGTGGATGCGCACTAGCTAGTAAGGATCTCTCGAACTTTCCATTTATATTTTGAGTTTAGAATCTGTCGCAGGGACGACAGTTGAACAAAAAACAATAGAGCAGTCTTCAATGTATTGTTGTCGAGTGCGCATCTAGTTAAAATATAGCCAAAAATAAGTGTGTTTGGTTCGCGCCTCCGCCCCATCTATTGTACACGTAACATTCTTTGAGTTATTTATTAAACCGTCTAGCAGAACTACGCTGTTTCTCTGGAAAAGATCCCGATACCACAGCTGCGTTACCTCCCCCTCTCTACAAGTGGTGTCAGGCGCTACGGGTCCAGGAATCAGTGTTCTACAATTCGTGGAACGGCACCTACGGGTCCACGAAATAGTTCCAGGAGAGTCGGACACTAACGGTCCGGTGAGAAGACGGAAAACTAATACGTCGTTGCTTGTGCATTCGTTTCAAATTATTTGTGCTATTACTTTTACGTCACGTAGCTAGTTACAAGCTTTCCTTGTAGGCATTTTTCGTAATCACCAAGATTATCAGGCGAGCGGTGATCGCAGTAAGACTATAAGTACACATTGTGACTTAGTTCCCAGCTCCCGAGAGATGGTGATCCCATCGAAATGCGAAAGTTATAAATGATCCATTGTTACCTTTCCATTTCAATAAAATAAAGGACTGTCAGCACAATCTATTTGTAAGGAATAAGTGAGCTTTTATCTGCTATAACTTAAGGGCGGTATTTGGCGTGGATTTTTTGTGGTCGTGTGAGATTTATAGGGGTCCGCCCGCCCCGCCCGCCCCGAGCAATGTGCTGAAAAATTCAACCAACGCAACAAATAGTACAGAATTAATGGAACGGTTACATACTGTTGTGTAGATATAACTATTTCATATTGGGATAGAAACGGCTGCAACGATTTGGATAAAAGTCATAGATAAGGGAGGGGATTTAGTAATTGATTTATTAGTCGAGAAAATTACTTCCTATTCTAGAAGAGCGTCCAGGGGCAATAATAAGTACTCGGATAAACGAAAACCCTAAAGCAATACAATAGGAAAGGTTTTGTACAAATAAAAGTAGTTTTTATTATCTTTTCGCCCACGAGAATATTGATCACGCAGTCATTATGTTATTGCCTATATTTACGCTTGGTGTATTCCCAGCTTTAGAATGGGATCACTCGATGTCATCCCATGGGTGTAATACTAGGCGAGAATATTTCAGCAGATGTGAAGCAGCATATATTGACTAGGGCGCGTTCCATTCCCGTATCCAATCTGTATTTTGACGGTATTCGCCGAATGTGGATATTCGTATTAGCCGCATCACTAGTTTAGATTTGATATCTAAATACTCGTACATCTATTCAAAGTTTTTGAGTGATCAAGTGACCAACTTGTAAAGGTTAAATTAGGTTAGAAACATTCACTTTTTATACTTAAATATTTAAGTGTTAACTATAAAAATACAAACTGTAATGAAATGTAATGAAAACGAATTGTAATGAAAATTTCACTTATTCCGTCACACAATAAATAAATAAAAATTTACGTTCACACATTCTAAATAAACCGTATACAGGTAGTGGAAAGATATTCCATCAAGAAAGTTTTATTGAGGTTGAATTTTTGAATTTCCCTTCGGAGGGAGGCGAAGTATGTACGGCTGCCGGCTTCAACATATATTTTAGCTTATGGCCACCTCCGTAGACAAAGTGAAAACTAGAAATTACAAACATCACTCCCATTGCCTGGCGGCTGCACACGCTTTCCAGCCAACTGCCTTTATTTATACAAGATATATCACCGCTTGACCTCACTCTCACGTGATGTTAAGTGACGATGAGGTCGACGATCGATGTTACGCGTTGGTCTAGACTCGAGAAGGTGCATAATTTACTTTTCCAAAATCACCCACCTTATATTTGACCCTATCATTATTTACTATCAGGTGAGATGAAGGCCAAGTAATAACGACTGCTTGCTACAAAAGGAATAGATTTAGCAAATGCTGATAAGGATCAGCGGCGCGGCGCTGATTCGCAAAAGTAGACACATACAAAAAAGTCATAAACATAGAGAGAGATGTGATTGTGAGTAGTACCTTGTAGAGCCCCAACAAGCTGCCCAGACTGTAGACAGCCAGCGCAGCGTACCTCAGCGGCGCCGGCGCACAGTACACCGTCGCGGTCACCATCGGGATGGCACCTGCAACGAGTAGACCGTTATAGTCCGTCTAGCCAGAGCTTACATCAGACGGTACAACAGGCAAATTGAATAGCCAGTGCTGCCATTGTCGGTAGCGTAAGTCCACTGTTGGTATCACTGAAGATCTAATTGATAGATAGAAGTGTTCCGATGGCTCACTTTCCCCTCAGTCGCCTACGACACCTGCAGGATGTGCGGTTCTAATCTAATCCAGTCTCTGATCTCGAATTATAAACGTCTCGAAATCGATCTGGTTGAAATTATGTTTAAGGTTTAGACTTTACAGTATTTTGATTAAATGAAATATATATAAATGTTCAGCTTTTGAAGTTTGTAAAATAAAGTAAACAACACGTATATGTTAAACTTTTCGGCGTTTTAATTGGCTTAAATGTTTGAATATAAAGTATGTATAATAGTATCGTTAAATCCAACTTAATTGACGTGTTGTGAAAAAGCTGACACGAGAACTGTAAATATTTAGCAAAATAAACACAACAGATTTCAATCATCCGAGCCCTAGCGTCAGTCTAAATGAAACGGGGCTAACTCCGAGACTCAGGAAATTAAACTATGATATCACATCGCTAGCTAGGTTCTGGCAGGTCGCCGCGATCCCAGTACACATTTTTGCAGTTGCTCCGTGTTCCCTCGGCCTCTCTTGAAAATTTCATTTATGGAAATGTAGCGATAAAGTGAATTACGACAGTCATTAGGCGAATTAGACCGATAATATCCCAACGAGGCTATGACGGTGATACGTCGAGGTTTATTGATTCGGTTATCACTTGCGTATAGGCTTTATATAGTGATTAACGATGAATGTTGAAAATTATAGGAAGTTTTTCTATTATTATTACATATTTATCTATGTAATTTACTATATACTCTCATGTAGTCACTCTGTGCTCTTTTAACGAAGTTGAAAATCACTTGAGAATACTACTTAAAATCAGCCGTAGGACATGCTGAGTCAGGGTCCATTTTGACATCACAAATAATTGTTATTTTGTCTTTTCTTCAGTAGAGGAAACGCCTACATTTTTGCATCAGCTTATTTCGTCGGTATGAATTAGATTTCATTGCAATCTAAATGTAATTGTGAAACTTATTTTTCATTGTGGTTATAAAAATGTATTTACTTATTTACATTACGATATTGTTTACATATTTTGTTAGTATAGCTAACTTATACACCCATTTATTAATTATTTTATAAAGGATAATATTATTAATGTAAAAGCGAGTTTCTCTTGGCGTCTTAACGTCTCAACCAATCGTAATGAAGGTTGGCACGGTGACGTAGCACGGAGAAGTACACACACTGTGTACAATTTTTACACTTTTTATTCCGGTAAAGTGGTCCCGGGTAGTAGTAGAGAGGGTAATTACAGACGACGCAGGCCAAGACGCGGTCCAAAAGCGAGCTTGAAATCAAATTCACGTAATAGCTTCCAGTAGAGAATACATTATTGAAGTAGTTATCATGCCTATAATAAATTGAACGAAAATCGTGACAGCAAAACAAACAAAAATAAAAAAGCACGAATCCATTAATTTGTAGATTTTATCGACACGTTACAGCCATTACTGAGACCGCTGCCGATGCGTACCGACTTTTACATGATAAATACGTTTTTAATGACCCCGCGCTTTTCACTCGTCAGGGCAAAGGTATTTAGTTCGTTGTGATCCAGCAAATTGTTTAACGGGCACTAGTATGACAATCTAAAGTATTGGGAAAACCTGTTCACCATGATGGGAATTTCAGGCAACCCACGTATGTATTGTAAGAGGCGAGCGACCGATTGCCGCAGTGTTCGTTTGTGTGCCATGGACATCCTACTCCCATCAACAACCCAAATCTAAGCGTTATGACTCAATGAAAAATTTATGTGGTAGTAATAGGCAATAATTAAAAACCGACTTCAATTGCCTTAAAAATTACATTTTTGTTGATTTTAAAGAATTATCAAAATAGGTTCACTATTGGCGGAGTTATCTCATAATATACATTACATACATATACCAAAAAAATAAATACGCGTCGAATTGAGAGCCTCCTCCTTTTTTGAAGTCGTTTGAAAAGGTGGCGCAGCTGAAGCTGTTTAAAACTTTATCTGTAAAATGACGTTCGGTTTATAATTGTCACTTTCTAGATTTCTAGATTAGATCTAGATTCTACTGACCATGTATGTACTGACATATTAATAAAGTTCTCAGGAAGATCTGACCATAAGATGTCACGTGAGGCCACATAACTTCGTACAACTAGGTCAAAAACACAAAAAGTTATTTGTTTTGTGTCTGATGGATGTTTCACTCCGCTAATGCGTCCCACTTGGCTCCTCCGCGGGCCCAGCTCTGCACAATGAGGAGCTCTGACAATGTTGTGGAAGCTTGCCACCTACCTACTCCTATATATCTGTCATATGAAGCATGTTATCATAGGGTCTTGAGTGATATATAGAATTCTTTTAGCTCTCTGTAATGTAGCTTATTCTGTGAACCAGGAAATTGTCTAACTAAATGTTGAGGAAAGTGATGTTTACATGTTGCTTCTACACTACGACCGTGTTATAGATAAATGAGTTTTATTTCTGTATGACATGGTCGTTGTTACACGGTTTGTGTATGATGCTTTGGTAATAGAATTAGAAGTACTTTTATTTTATATTTTATTTAAACAATTTATTGTACACTCGAGTACAAAAATATGTGTCCACTTTCGTACTTGTTCCTACGCAGTGTGTTAAGGGAAATGTAAATTAAAGGCGAATGTGATATGGTTCAAAAGTGGATACATATTTTTTTACTCGAGTGTACGTAGAAAATATTTACAGAACACACACAACCTTCTTCTTGCGTCTAGGGTCTCGCTGTGACTTTTCCAGGTTGTTATGTTAACCATAAAGATTTGTTTGGTCAATAGCTCTGTGTGAGATAGATTGCTGGGTAAGCAGTAAGCTCGGATGAGCAGCGTCGGGCGCCAGCGGAGCGCGAGTTATGCCGTCAGTGGCACGCGGACGGGGCCGGCGGCGGGCGCGGTGCCTGCCCACTGGAGCGAGACGGTGGTGCCGCACGCATAAAGCTCAGCTTGGGCAGCTCTCTTACGTAAGCACTTACTACAGTCGTACATTTACATGTTTACGTTCAGGGGTCGATAACAGCGAGGGGATTGCTTCCCTGTCAATTGGTCAATTTGAAAATCTAGAAAAGTTTACTCCTGAACTGTCACTATCTGCAGTTTTGCTACTAACAGATGTCTGCCAAAAAGTTGTATATGAGAGGATTTGGCACAATCGACACTTTCAGGAATTTGCATTTGGATTTTTGCAGTCTCTGACAAGCTACAACAGCAGTTCCTTGGCAGAAAACTTGCGTTGCATATTACTTTTACACATTTCTTGATATTTTTCTTCTAGGTTTGTTTAGAATTGAATCCATGATTTAGAATTTAGATAATAACTCCGACTTAGCGTCCTCTGACAAATTGATTGAATACACTTGAGACACCTTCTAGTTCGTAGCTCACGATAGGTTTAAGTTTTAGGAACTAGATTAGATCTGTTTAGATTTCATCTGTACACTGCTGATAAGTAATTTCTGATTCACGCATACAAAGTCGCGGACATACTGCTGTGTATTTAGAGAACTATCCTGTTATTTACTTTAAAATAATCACAATCAATGAATACTTTTCACTTGCTTTTCACAATGACTACGCTTGTCAGAAGGTCTCGTTGATACGTATATATCTGCTAAATAGATAGATGCTGCTACCCATCCTGAAGATTATTCCTTAGTCGCCTTTTACGACACCCGCTGACATGGTGTAGTCTCATTTTAAAGCTGAGATTACACAGCATAATAGGTAATAACAAGAAACTTCTGGGTTCTACATTTTTTACGTTGTATCGTAATATTGTTACGATCCGGATAGCTTTTTTATGCACAACAAAATTACATGTTTCGATTCCTAAATAAAATTTGTGGGAAATCCGTGTAATATTTGTGGATAACGTAATGACTGTAACCTAAGGCGGTCGTTGGGATGTTCGTATAAATAAAACATGGACGGTTCGTCAGTTTTCTGGCCTCTCCACGAAATTACTCCCTATATATTCATATACGTGCGGGGAAACGATATGTTGATCAACTGGCTCAGAGATCGAGACGAAAAATCTTTTTACCGCTCTCGGGATAAAAACACTAATTTGTGAAAAAGTAACATGTCATCTAATTCTGCAAACAGATTTATGGTTCCTTTCCGGTAATTCAAGATAACAAAGCCTTTTTAAATTGAGGTTACTGTGTGAGCGATGACACGTTATCATCCTCGATATAATTGGATTTTCGAAGTAAGGCTCATAAACAACATACACCTGATGTAGATATTGATGACAAACAAGATGTGAGGGCTGTCACACACTACATTACTAGAAGTAAGTGCAAGGAATACATTTTTGTGTTACGAACTAATTTAAAAGCCTTTAATTTTATTTATACACGATGTTGCAGTATAATAAATACTCTATAAGTATTAGATCGTGTAGTCCACACACCCTGCCAGTCACTGTGACCTTCATAGATCTATTGTGGTAGTCCCCTATGGATTAATCCATCACTTCCCCAAGGTCAATCTCGGTCGTAAAACTTTGGAAGTCCTGATACTATCCGTTGCGGCAGTGTGGCCTCCGAGGTGTCATATTTTGAAAAGACATATTCAACGATACCCCACACAATGGGGTAGACGTGAAAAAAATATTTCATCCCCAAGTTACGTGTATGGGAGCCACCCTTAAAAATATTTTAA
Organism: Carcina quercana; assembly: GCA_910589575.2. Lineage (NCBI taxonomy): Eukaryota > Metazoa > Arthropoda > Insecta > Lepidoptera > Depressariidae > Carcina > Carcina quercana. Next base: position 3,903,145 of record OU342436.1, read on the forward strand.
AAATTTTATTCTACTACTTTATCGGCGTGATAGATATGTACCAAATTACAGCTTTCTAGTAGTAAAAGTAAGAGCTAAGCCGCGGATGGACACACGGATGGATGGCCTGAGCCGCTAAAGTACTAGTATGACAACACCTTGAGTTTTAACCGTCTGTAAAGTAGCGCCCTAAAGTTGTACCCTCTGTACTCATCTTTACGAGCTTCTAAATGTACATAATAAACATTTTTGATTGGTAATCATTGTATGTACATGTTTTATATGGTGTTAATAATTGATTTATAGAAGAAAAGAAGAATCGGTATATTTCAACCACTTCACAATATTGCGAATATCTCGGAAACTAGAACCACGAAAGTTGTGCCTTTTGCTATGCACAGCCACATATTTAGATTTTAGGTGTGATCACGAGAATATAAGGAACTACATACACAGTAAAAACTAGTTACATATATAGATAGATACCCCTGCCGTCGTCTCGTAACAAAGGTACAACATCAAAGCCTAAGGTAATAATGTTTAGGTAGCTACAATAGCGTTCTGAATTTCAGAGAAACGTTTGTAGGTCGGACGAAGGTGGAGGGAACTTGATCCTAATTTATTTATCGTGTCGGAAGCATGGACCCTTTCTGTTTTATTCAGAAAACTAGAACCTCCTGCGGTATTCGCTTCGGTCCGTGCGGTGAAGATTGTATTACGAGAGGACTGTTTACAAATCGCGGGAGAATTAAAAACTTAGTAAAATAGTCGCGATACAGTCAAAATTAATAATACAGACAGATCTCACACGACGTCAAATCCACCGTCACTTTCGGGGTTTACCCTCGTCAAAAGGCCTCGTAAATCACAATATTGTTTTTCGACACATTACGCTACAATGGACATACATTCCACATAATTTAATTAGCGAACCTTTGTATTCAAATAATCATTTAGTATCTAAAACTGAATATTTGCTTCAGTATAAACGAACACAGTGTATATTGTATTTTCTTCTTTTATTTTCTGCCTAGAATCTCGATCAAAGCGGGGACGGTTTACAAGCTTATTCAATAAAGTCGGGCATGATAAAAGAGGCCGTGTGTGGGGCAACAGTAAATGTTTTGGTTGCATGTGCCCCATACCCAGCTACATCATATACCCGTAAAACTGTATAGCCGAGTTGACCCGACTCTTTTCAAGGGGTGGATATTGTTTAAGAAACGTTAGAGTTGTTATTTGAAGGGCAACATCATTAGAATTACGTTTATGTAAGTAATATAACAAAGTTTCTCAATCGCAAGGGTTTGCCTGGTAATTAATTAGTCAGCCAAGGACGCTATAAAAACACAAAGAACGACATGAAAATAGTCAGGCAAAGGATAATTATAAAATTCACCTTACAGTACTTTATCTAGCTAAGGCATTGTGTGCTAAGTTTCAATGAAGAATATGACCTTCCAACGTTAACAATGGGCTAAAAGGGGCTACGTATATCGCATGTTAAACGTTTGTATACCACTTTCCAAATTAGGTACATATATATATAGCTACATATGTAGACAATGTCTCCTGATGTGCCTCCATCCTGGACACATTTCAGAGACTTCGACACCGGCCTCGTTCGTTAAAATAATCACGCATTTCCTTGTAAATCGTCATTGTACGCAATGTTACGTACGTCTTACTTCAGTCAAAGCACAGAGATGTAAACCTTACTTGCGATGTATTTTTGTATGAACTTGTAGTCAAGCCTAACAAAAGCAAAACAATTTTAATTTTTTTTTCAAAGAGTGAAAATACGTAGTGATTACGGTTATAAGCACGTTATGAGTAAGTTTAACACACGTAAATCTCCATTGGAATTTGAATAGTAAAAAATTGATGTTTGTGTGCCTTCAGGATTATCACCATAAAAAGTCAGCTAACAGAGGGTGCTAATTATATTTAATGTGTGAAAAAATTTGGTTCTGTTTCCTTAATTTACAATAACGGAATACGGGAACCACGGCGAGGTTGGTTTCTTTATAAAAGTTGTTGGAATTTCAGTTGTTTTTTTGAGCTCAACAGGTTTGTAATAATCTTCATGTACCAATTTGTTTGCCTGTCAGGAAACAGTAGCTGTTTTTTTCCAAATACCTATATTTTTTACTAGGTGACCTGCTTTTCTATACAAAACCATTCATTTATCTTTTTACGTTGTGTTTTTAGCACCTACTGCAATATACAATTGATTGCAATTCGCTCACAATTAGAATTTGGGATACATGCAATTTGCAAAAATTCTTATAGAAATCGGAAGGGAAAAAATCTAACAGTACCGTAGACTATGCCGCTTCAGACGGGACTATGTGACACTTCCTGTGTATACTAGTTGTGAAGCAGAGGTATGGTAGCGGCACATGGGGGTTTACTGAATGTCAAACGACACAATTATGCTATGTCTAGCAATTTCCTGTTTGACGGTTTGCTGTTAAGATCATCATGTATGTACTTGTTGTTCACGTTGTTTGGTATATCTGGCATGGCGCTCAATGTCTTACTGTGAAGTATATATGTTGCTATTGCTGTCAGATCCCACAGCCGGATGCCACAGTTCCAAATTGGTTATCTATAGCTTATAGTATCTGTCGTGACTATTACTGTAATAACACTTATTGTTTGTGATTTCAGATTAAGAACATAGCGGACGCCAATCAGACGTGGATAGTTATTTAGCAACCCTACCCTATCAACAAACTGTCTTTCAAAACATTTCAAAGAAAATTGATTCATTAAGTTGTTTTATAAGTCCTCGTTCTATTAAATTTCTGATAAAAGGTCAATCGAATTAATGGAAAAGCCTTAAAGCTTTATAATTCAAAACTTGGAAACAATCGCAGCAGGTACATTCAATCAGCTCAGGGGTGGGGCATTCCAAATAAATGGGAATCACCCTCTGAGCCGGTTCTAGTAAGGAAGTCTGAAGAAACGTATCCCATAAATACGTATTTAGTTCGTTCACGATTAAAAATCAAATTATAATATTTTCTTATTCATTGCTGTACAATGTGCATGAACATCCGCCACGTATTGACACAAATTAATCGCATGAGCTTTCCATGAGGGAATTTGTCGTCATCACCAATCACGTATGGTATAAAAGATGTCGCTGTTGGTACACTCGAGTACAAAAATATGTATCCACTTTTGAACCATATCACATTCAATTAGGAACAAGCAAGGGAGAATGTGATATGGTTCAAAAGTGGATACATATTTTTGTACTCGAGTGTACCTACACGTATTGAAGTGGATGCTGTTGACATACATATTGTTTTCTACCTACGACATTCAATGTATGCTTATTGAATTTATTTGTTTATCAGATTCACGAATTTGTAATTTTACTGGGTTGTAACTTTTGAGCACATGTACTTGTTTGTGCTATATTTATGTAATTTTCTGTGTAAAATAAACATTCATTGACGTTTTGACAAAAGCTATACGTACGTATATTCAGTCAAGCAATATTTAAGTCTAGCTCCGTCTCTGTCCGCTCACCTTGGCGTCGACATCGAAAAGCCTTGTTTTGCGAAAACCTTCAGTTTTTCTTTCTACGTCAAATTGTACTGAAGATAGCGTTGGTTTTGTGTTGGTAATATATAAAAGCTTCTATTCTTAGATAGCTTTGTATTGCTCAGTACGAACCATCAATCAACCGTTCTCGAATCGTTTTTATTGCCAAGCAAACAAAGTTAGTAATAAATCGTACTTTTATTTTGATTGATTTACTTTTACGGTTTTCGCTAGACATGTAACTCCTGCACTACTATGTCTTACAAGAAAGTTATGAAACTGATAATATCATACTTGTAACTTTTATATCATTAAATTACAGTTTGCAAAAGTATATTTTTCTTCTTTATCAAAAATAAAAGTGTTCACAAAGAAATACTTGAGCAGAAAGGACCCCTTCTTTCCTGTATCTCACTAGTGCCGACATCTTTTCTAAATGGTTTTACAATAAACTACAGTATTTGTACTTAATTTATGTCGTTTAACATTTTCATTTAAACAGGTCCTCAGCGAAAAATTAGTTTTTAACTGCAGGCTCCTTAAGTGGGGAGAAAACATTCTTTCTGCTCTTTCCACAGTCGATCAGGATCAGTAATACAGCAGGTTTTATTTTAAGATTTCAATAACACTGAGTTTAACGATTTCCTAGTGAATCACTAGCCTAATTTTGTGATCATGGGGACACGTGTGACGTCACAGCACCACGCCCGCACATATTGTGTCCGCTTCTTCCATAGATTATTTTATCGAATTTATCGCGAGTCTAACGCCCGTGTCAGCCTCGCCTATTGATCAGGCGTGCTTTTGGTGGAAATTGAGCAGCTAATCTAAACGCAACCTTGACATGCAGGTCAGGGTATCGAAGCCGATTAAACACGCAATCTTGGTCTTTCGTTAGCTGTGGGCGGACTAAATTCCTTCGTAGCATATGTATAAAAGGACGCGTCGAATTTGTCTTTTGAATATTTAATACATACTTTGATAATAAATGTCTCTTATGTGTGTGGCTAAGCTTATCTATATACTAAACTTTTGTTTTGGACAATTTGTGACATTATTTGTAAATAGATAATGGGTTGGGATGATGTACGATGAAAGTAAATAACGACAAGTTGTTTGATTAGGCAAACCTAATTTATCAGATTATTTTGAAAATTGTATCTCTTGTGCCACATATAGTCATTTTCATGACTACATAACTCCAACAGCTGATCAGCTGTGACAGACGAACACACAGAGTGATGAGGTGATCCGTAACCGAAACCCCCCTAAAATTATTTGGTCCGAAAAATTATTCTGCCCAGCGTGTCGACTTATAAGTTTACTATAGGTTATACTATATACTATAGATTCATGTTTCTTGCATCTGATGATGACATTGATCTTTGTCACTATCGACCACTACTGAACAAATCATTATCCCTTCTACTTGATGTTGAGTGGTTAAGTTAATGAGGCTATGTGTTATCTACTTACAATCCTATTCTATTTTGATGCCTATATTTGAGCACGCATCTATCCTATGACCTTATCATTACTTAACATAAGTTAACATGAAAGCAAGTGCAAGTTCATTGTGAAAAACACCACCACCATCATAGCTATTCGAGGATTATCGAAGTGTGCTACCGAGGCTGGCTGTTACAGAACAATACATGCAAAGCTATCTTCTACTATTTTCTACTAGCATTACCTAACCTTGCGCAGCACCAGCAGTAAAGTATATCAGTAGTAAGGACATGCTATTGAGATGTAAAGATCCAGGGAGATTCTTGTGGCTTCCCGTTGTGGTGCGCGATGCGATGCCGGGTGTACTCGTACCGCGGCGCGGCAAAGGAAGCGTCGAGCACGGCTTTGTCGATCTCTCGCGAGGTAAAGTGGGGATTAAATCTGTTCAACTCAAATAGAAGGCCTTTTCGTGGCCTTGGTGATTTTTTTTAGAGTGTACCTTGACTGCTTTTGTGTCGACACTTAGAACTTTAGGATTTTCGACGTATTTGATATACATGATGTTTAGTTCCAATTATACAGAGAGATTTAAAAGAAAAATTAAATAATAATTGTGCCATTTGCATTGCATTTGAACCCGCTACCGGCCCCACGAAAAGCTCCAGCGCCCACTAAGATAGTCTTCTCCATACTAGAAAAATTATAAAACATTTCTTTCTTGATCTTTGACTCCCACGGAATTTATCATAATAGCAAAAGTTGACAGGCTAGTTATTATCTGTTCTGTGAAGAAAATCATATTACAATACTAACTTTTGGTCGCAAGCCCGCCTCATTTCTAAATGTATCCACTGTGCGCCGTTGACACCGCCGCCGCGGCTGCGGTCAGACGATCTCGCTGTGTTTATACTTACTGAGTATTATTTATGCACGCGCCTCGAGTACGATCTAATGAAATCGTAGAAACTCGTTAACGAATAAATGTTTGGGCGGCGCCCGCCCTACGGGTTCGTTAAACTTTCCCCGAGTAAGTCTTCAAGATTTGAAGAAATTAGTTTAACGAAGACATTAGAACATACAAATACCTTAGTATTTCATCGACAGTAAAATAATAAGTGCTTTAAAGTACGGTCAAATAATATGTTTTTATAGTTGCACTCAGATAGAATCACACGAACTTTTATCCCGATCAAGAGTTCCCGCAGATACTGACGCAGACGAAGTCGCGGGCTTGTAAGCCTTTCGTTTTTCGAAAACGTACATTTAAGTAAGTATTAATTTAAAAAGCAGACAAGTGCGTGTCTGGCCACTTTAGTTTCATACCCGACATTCTGTAGTGGCCCGTGACAATGAGTTCACGTTTCAACGCCAGTAACGTTTAAAAACGGGCCTCAACAGGAAGATTTTGAATGGAATTTGTACGAAACTTTCATTATGACATCTCCAAGTATATTGTATAATTTGGTTGACTATTACTCCTTAGCCTGTACAGTATCTGAGCTAAGCTGCGGACGGACAGAGCGATACTATAAGGGTTCCTTGTTTGACTAAGGAGCAATAAAAATCAATTAAATATTATTTTCTTTATTATATTTATTAATAGACTCATACCGAGAACGCACGTAAAAAGTATAATCAAAGTATATATAAATACCTTGATGGGTATTATTGTATAATATCATTAACCTACAGAATTCAGCTCAATCGGACGAGTGACTTGCAAGATTTTAATTTGATATGTGTAAATATACATAAACGAGTATAGTTTACCTAATTCAAAGGTAGGCAATTAAAACAACTGTTATTTAAATGCAAAGTGGATGTTTTAGCAAAGAAGCGGCTCGTTTACAAGTGCACAAACTAAGTGCTCCTTCAGCGACGGAAGTCGGCGGCAGGGCGACCCGGGCGGGGGCGGGGGAATCACAACGAGAGATCTCGATGAGGCTCCAATAAAGTGAACCTCTCCGATGTCTCGGGACCGCACCAGTCAAACCCAACTTGTATTATTTCTCAACCCTTTCTTTTTTCAAAGAAAATTAATCGTCTGAACCACAGGTCTGAACATACGCTTTTCTTATAGATCGTCACGAGCTCGCTGCTGCCCATGTGGCAGACTAGGAAAACCTCAGTGTAGTGTATGTGCCGTCGCATACTCACACTGTCTCATGTGTCTGTGGGTTGGTTTACTAAACGTCAGTGCCAAGGTGTCTATGACTGACAGAGTCACGAGAGTCGGGGGCGACTGTGGAAGTTTAGTAGTACCGAATTCGTGGACATGCCGAGCCAGTGAAGTGATAGACAACGTCATAAAGACTACCTCCTACTTAGAGTCCTTCTAAAATCGTAACAAACGTCTCCAATCTAAACCCATTAGTATAAAACAACACCTGAGTGTTATCACAGCGGAAATCCCACTTTTATGCAAGCTTTGCAAATGATGTTTGAATCAGAAATGGGGTCAAGTGTTGACCCTGCGGACGCGCCACTCTTTTACCGGCTTTAAATAAATGTTTCATTTATGTTGTCCTACTTATTAACGGATGATACGGTTCATTAATTAATTTATGCAAAGCTGGTATGCTTTAATCTTCCGTGTGCCTCTCGCGTAGTGTATACGGAACAGTCGCGTGCATTTAAATTCATTAAAGCTTTTATTTTCGAACTGAAACAGGAACGTCGTGCTTATGTAATGTCACGGTATACTACTGTGCTTTTGGGTGTGTTTTCATGGTAAGCCACAGCTTTTTAGCCGTAATAATGGCTGTTAGAAGTTTCAAACGTAGTGGAAAACGTCAACTGTCAAGCGAGAGAGTGACATAGCGACAGATAGCGACATTGAAGACGGTTTTCGGGACGCCATTCGAACTTCAGCTAAAATATAGTATTCTTACGATGGCGCATCGTATTTCCTTGAAATATTAAGTCTAATTGAACATCAATTAACGTTGGAGATACTCATTCATGTACCTACCATTTTAATATAATGTCGACTTGAATAGCAATACATGTGTCCATGTCGAGGTTCTAGTGAATTGCTAACATGGAGTTAGTCTCGTCGCGCGGCACCTTACTTGGTAACAGACTGAAAATTACAGAGGTAATTGTCAGTTTTATACCCACATAAATACATTGTAAACATAGCAATATTTGTTTTCTATCCCGTTGGTTGTCGTCCACACAAATATCCATAACACGGCCAAAAAAATTTTTGTACACAGCTCGCTCCTGATTATTCAATCAACTTTAAGAAAATAAAAGATCTAACAATACCAGTTTTATAGAGACAAATACGTAGAATATGAAGTGTACTAATGTGCTACTGTATAGGGTCACTCCGGTGTGTTATCTTATGTAGCGGCTCTGATCCATGTAATTTTGGTCATTCGTGTTTTAGTATCGAATTGACAATGCCACTTACTAATGTATAAAAGTTTTGCGATTCACACTCTGTGCTCGTATGTTGTATAAGCCCCTCTGTATTGGAACCATATTTCAATTATACTTATATTACATTCTTTTATAGATTATTGTTAATTTCATTATTATTTTTGTTTTTGTCTATTGCCTACATAATTAATTTGTGTTGTAACCATGTATTATAATAGTTACGTTATAGTTGGATGTAAGTAAATCTAAATCTATTTATAGATCTATCTATAATTTATTGACGGTTTAATTTACAAATTCCATAATTCCACTGATTTGCAATATTCCAAATTAGATGTATACTACTAATTGCATAACCAACTTACTAATAGTAATTACATAATATATGTGTCAGTAAATCCTGTAAATAAAAATAATAGCTTAAAGCAACATCACCCATGTTCGTGGTGCGCATAACCGGGCGTGCTATAAATTTGTCGTAAAACAGTGATTTGTCGAGTCTGCCCGCCCCGCAATGCCCATGTCATCTAAATATCATAATTGTACGTCGGATTGACAATGAGTCAGTATAAATACATTGTTGGCTATGAGATTTGTTAAACTATTTTTTCCAACCTATATTGGAGCTGCACATATCATGAAATTTTCGTTTGGTCTCCTTACTACACACTGGCGGGATACATTGTTCACCGTGGGAAGAAAGTGACCAATTATCAACGACTGTGCAGTTTGAGCATTAATACTCATGAGGAGATTATACAACACCTAAGAGGAAAATTAGGTGTCACCAAATCTTCACTATCTCTCGGAAACGACATTTTGCACATTGACAATCCAGATTAAACCAAAGAAAGCGTCTCGCGCGCGGTTTATAATAATTAAGAGAAAAAGCAAGTGGACTATATGATTTTGTGAATTTTGACGTAAAAATCTTTTCGTATTTTGTCATTTACTGACTATCAAACAATAAAAAAAATTTTAAGTTAACGTCACGTTATTTTCACACACATTTTCCTCCCGCTAAGCGTGTTAAATAAATACATTGGTTTGGGCTAGATGTTGTTAAGTTGGTAAGACATTTTAAATTTGGAACACCGATGCCTTTGACGATGTTGAGTAGAACCACAGACTAAGGAAGGAAGTTTGGAATATCTTTGAGTACAATATTGGAAAAAGTTTATATGCGGATAAAGCCGCGGGTGAAAACATACTGAGTGAGGGAGCGCGAGATAAGCTTTGTTTTTATTATTTCTGCCGCCTTTCCAAACTCCACCGAAATGCGGAGAACCCGTCGAGATTAACTGTAATATTTAACTAACTGTGCATCCGAGTAAGTTTAAAATGAACTTTGCTGTTGATATCCAAGAGCTAGTTTGTTCAGCTTTGAAGAAGTTACAAAGAACTAGTTCAGAAGGGCTGTGTGTGTGTGTTGTACGGTCGCTGGGGCGAGGCGAAACTGAGTTATATTCAGTACAGATGGAGTGACGCTAACTCAATCACGTTGGGAAACAAGTATTTGAAATTGAACTAGACGAGCTTGTATTGAGTTATCTGTTAGGAGGTTGAGGCTGCGAAAAATGAAATATGTTATGCTAACTACTACATATATCCTAAATAATTTCGTTTGTGACGTCAATTTATTGGATCAACTCCCGGGAGCGAATGATGTCAGTAGGTTGGTGAACTTGTTTACATACGAGTACATCATAAATAACATGGAACCCATCAGATTAAATGATATACATATCTATCTAAAATTTCTCAAAAGAAATGTGCGTGTTTAGTCAGGCGGGTCAGTTTAGAGAGAGAGAGAAATCTGGTTCAGTGAACTTAATTTGATACTTTAATCCAACAAAGACCTCTCAACGTAGCTCTTGTTAGTTTCCCATTTTACCTCATTAGTCGTAATTATTCCCTTTTAGCGGTTATAATTGGGGAAAGTTGCGAAAATTAACGTTGAATAAATAATTTATTTCAAGATTCTCGTTTAAACTGCGTTCACCTGAGCAGAAAACAATCATAGACGCAAAGGGTGGAGCCATCAGCGAGCACACTGGCCGGCCACGTACATGGCGGCGGGACCGACGGAAAATTGTCGCAAAGTGGTTCGATTAGTCCATCTATTGCTTCCAGTGCGTCTACCATGAGTTTACGCCGGCGATAACGTATATCGAATACTATCGGAATTGCTGCTCAGTCCAGATGTGGGGGACAAGGACAGAGCGATAGTTAACGATACACGTTATCGCCTGCGTAAACTCATGATAGATGCACAGAACACTTACCTCAGGGGTAATTTACTGCTCCTATATTTTAAAACATGCTTTATAGTTAGAACTATTTAATTTTATTTATAGGCTCGACGAGTCAGTGAGCTGAAGTGGCAATGGGCAGGCCACATCGCTCGAGGAACGAATAGCCGATGGGGTGTAAGAGTTCTCGAGTGACGGCCTACGTGGTCCGAGAAACATGTACCGGGCCGTCCCCCTACTAGTTGGACCGACGACCTAGTTAAGGTAAGGGACCGCTCAATGTGGTGTACCATGGAGGAGGACTATACCCTACAGTGGACGTTTCCAGTCTCATGATAATGATTTATTTACAGCCTTTATTTAACAATCGTATAAATATATTAATATAACTTAAAGTAAACTATCCGTAATTAAATCTAAAACATACTTAACATTTCTTAATTATTCGACACTGGCTAGCGAGAGGTATGTTAAATGATCTAGGAGCAATAGATGCATATGCATTACCCCTAGGAGCAACAGATATAACAACATAGCAACGAGCAATAGATGGACTAAGCGAAACAGTTGAGCACCGGTAAATGTACAAGATTATTGAAAAGTTAACGGCTACATATCATTTTTTTGATTGTGTTGAGAGAAAACGAAAGATTAAAACTGTTGATATGTATGGTTTTAATACCTTTTTTTGTGGTGTAATATTTGGGCGTCCAGCATGCAATTTATCAATAGAGGACTGAATTGAATTGTACCCTGTAATTCGAAGAGCGTAACCTAAACATTAGGCATATAATTTTTTCGTAGGACCGATTTCTAGATCCCTTAACTCTAATCAGTGTCTTTCATTTATTTAGTTTTTAGATTTTACAATCTCAAAACAAAAATGTCGCTAACTAAGCTCTCGTCTGTGATGGTGGGTGTCTCTGTACCAGTTATCGGACGTGTGATTGTGTGAGGGGCTGCGGATGACACCTGACTTCAAAGCAAGCCCACGAGGAGGAAGCGGCGGAGCACCCGGGGCTCACTTATTAAGGTCACCCGGTCACTCCACTGACACCGGCCCACTGACATTTGTGGTGGCACCAGCGCGCCGGGTCACTCGTCCAAGATCACAGGAACCATCAGGGAAACAATTACAGAATTTACTCATCTATTATAATGGTTTCGTATCAATTAACATGACCAATTAGAACTAAAAATAACTGTTATTTTATTGTGTGCACGGATCTATCTATTATTTATTACCACACACGAGTACATTTATATATGTGGGAAGGATAGATGTATTAAAGAAGATGAAAGCATGACAGTGTTTGGAAGAAAGTGAGTGAAAGAGAACATAATGCGATTGAATTGATACGAGTGAAAGAGACGACGATTGACAGAGAAAACAAGAGACGACGACCGACGACGAATGAAGAACGTGTGAAAAATACGAGAGAAATGTTTAAAATAAATTAATAGGTCGAAATTAAAGATTTAAAAGAGTCACAAGTGTTTATCCGCCCGCCCCATCCCTACATATAATAATACTATTTTTAACGTGAAATATGATGAAAAAATTATAAGAGTTGAGCAGCAGCACTACCTTCTACCAATCCATCACTCTGCCAATACTATATACCACGGACTAAAGTGCTGCCCGCGCCAAGTGTTGCGATTGTGTGAAATCCCCTCATGGATTGCTTGTCATGGCGATATACGTTAGGGAGGCTCACGCCCAGCTGTGGACTTGTGTGATGGTGACCTACAGATTTACTTAACCTCAATTCTACATGTAATACTTATCCAACAATACAAATCCAAACAAGCAATTTGTTTCAATGGCTTCATAGCTCGATAATTTGTTTATATCCATTCAGTACATAGAATCACCAACAGCAGTTGTTTACATATACATAACATGGTAGTAGTTAGGCAGGTCATAGACAACTGTCTTACTACCAACTAAACCGAGAACCAGTTGGGCACCCTGCTAGGAATCGAATCTTTTGCCTAAGGATTAGGTGCAGCCGCTAGACGTTTGAAGAGGTTACAATCTACATCATCAAAGACATTGAGGTTCGTAATCTCAAGTTTCTGGCTAAATAGTTCGATCTAAATGGCTTAAGCCATGTATTGCTTTGGGTATCAACATTTTAATCAGATAGGAAAGTCTAAATCTAGACTAGTAGTATTTATTATATATAACAAGTAAATGCGTTCAAAAAGAACTGGAAAGCGACTTATATCGTTTTCTCATGGACACGGGCTGCACCACCTTTCAAATAAAAAAGAATCATCCAAATCGGTTCACACAGTCAAAAGTTCTGAGGTAACAAACATTTAAAAAAATACCCGTCGAATTGGTAGCCTCCTCCTTTTTTGAAGTCGGCTAAAAATAACCTGTAGACGCCCCGACCTACCTCCCAGTTTAGATTCATCAGGTAAACACTGCCTCCGCCTACACAGAGTAAGTTAAAAATAACAAATCGTGATTTGCTCTCCCTAGGTACCTTTATTTAATATCCAGGCTAACGTTATTTCTGAATTTATAAATCTATCCGGCAAGATAACCACGTGTACGGTACATGTAAACCTTATCTACACATAATGACTGTATCTGTCCTGTTATTATTGTGTTAAGGTCTATTTTAGGATGATGGCACGTTCTAATTAACAAACTCGTACTAGGAAATCTGTACAGTCGGTTTATTGTGATTTCAAGCCTTTCCAGTTCCAATATAATTAAGTTACATCATCGTTTGCTTGTTAAATTAAACTATTATAACTGTTAGTTCGAGCTCAATATTTACCTTACTCAGCCTTACGCAGACAAAAATGCAATAGATAGTTTCAAAGTAGCGGACAATTCCAAAATAAATTCCACGATGGATTTAAAATTAATTGTATTTATTCATACGTAAGATGTTTTTAATCTTCGTTCATTTGTTTCATGTCTACCACCGAACGGCCGTGTGAGTTACACAGTTTTTAGGGTTCCGCAGTCAAACTGCCGCAGGAAAACACGACCTGCTTTTAATGCCCGGTATCTTTGGGTACGCAGATGACAGCACAGTAACAGAGAGCTATGTGTCCACCGCACAGGCCAGTAGTCTGAACACCCGATCCCTCAGAGAGGATATGGTAGAACGTGTTGAACTGACGCTGAAGGCCGTGTCCGATTGGGGCGAAGCCAATTCAGTTAAATTCAATGCGTCGAAGACACAGGCGTGTCTGTTCACAGCGAAGCGGAGTCCATTTCATCTTGCTCCATCCTTCCAAAATGTATCCATACCGATAACAAACCGTCTCGAGCTCCTGGGATTGGAAATCGCGTCTGATCTCAATTTCGGGAGCTACATCGAGTCCATAGCAAAAACTGCGGCCAAAAAACTAGGCATCCTATCGAAGGTCAGACGGTACTTCCAGCCATCACAGCTCTTGAGTCTATATTGCGCTCAAGTAAGATCATGCATGGAGTACCTCTGCCATCTTTGGGATGGTTCAGCTCGCTATCAACTAGCTGCTTTGGACTCGGTGGAGCGTCGAGCTATGAGACTGATAGGCAACGATACGTTACATAAGGCAAAGTTCCAAAGCCTCGAACATAGGCGTCAGGTTGCCTGCCTTTCGGTATTTTATAGGATACATTTTGGGGAGTGTGCGCAAGAGCTATTTTTGTTGATTCCACCTTCGCCGTTCAAGTACCGGTCAAACAGAAGAACGGCAGACCTTCACCCGTACACTGTGGATATTCCTACAGCTCGCACCAAGCGTTTCGCTTCCACATTTATCGTGCGTACAGCAAAAATATGGAATGCACTACCGGTTTCCGTGTTCCCTGACAGCTACAACTTGGGAATCTTCAAAAGAAGAGTAAATAGGCACCTTCTAGACCAACACGTAACATCGTCGACCTCATCGTCACTTACCATCAGGTGAGATTGAGGTCAAGTGTTGGTCTATCTTCTATAAAAAAAAAAAAAAAAAAAACTAGGAACCCTTATAGTTTCACTCTGTCCGTCTGTCTGTCCGTTGCTTTGCTCAGAGACCCTAACTACTAGAAAGCTATAATTTGGTAACAAAATGGTAGAATAAAATGTTGATGGTATGGTAGAATAAAATATTTTTTAAGGGTGGCTCCCATTCCATACACGTAACTTGGGGATGAAATATTTTTTTCTCATCTACCCCATTGTGTGGGATATCGTTTAATAGTTCTTTCAAAAACATTGGGGGTCTACGAACACCACATTACGATTCAGGGATCCGTTTGCGAAATATTAAGCTTTAAAGTGATAATTTTTAAAACCAGTTTAACAACGGAATCCTATAATTTCAAACAGCTGTCCATCCTTAAAACGATGAACCTTTCCAAATTATATTTCTGTATAAGTAAGGTATAGACAAGCCCCTGGTTGACTCTACATCTGTGCAGTCATCTCGAACGCGTATCGACCTTGTTCTCGTCATGGATGTGTGTATGTCGTTGACAGGTGAGATATCTCACGGGAGTCATGCGTGTATGTATTATTTGGTCTGGAACGCAACGTGGTGCTTACCGTTATGTTATTGTTACATATCTAGGGTTGCTAGATTTCCGTACTATATGCACAGAGAACTTGTCTGTTGTCTTGTCAGAACCCAAAAATCAATAATTAACGCGTTCAAAAAGAACTAAAAACCGACTTTAATTGCCTTAAAATGTTTGCCCTTAGATATATAATGATTTAGGTTCTATTTTCGAAAAAAATCCATCGGAATCGGTTCACCATTGTCGGAGTTATCGCGTAATATACGAGCCAAGTAATCGTTGCTGGGTATTTATAAAAGAGACATATATTTCCAATTCCATCAAGAACTATGCCCGTTTACAATAAACTAGTGAACAGCACCCCTGCTATAACATCTTGTCAGTCAGGCCGCGCGTGGACAACTTGCGTCGTAAAGAAAGTGGAGGCGCACCGCTCGCTCCCAGGGCGACGATCAACGAGGGTGGCTGCTTATTAAAACTTGGCGTGAAATTACTTCTTACTGTGAAATACTGCTATCAATATTTTCCGTTAAATTAATTTTATGTACGCTTAGCGGGCGCAGGCTCGTGGCAGGAATTTACTTACGTATTACGTATAGAAGCCACAGAGTATGTCAATGATCACAACATTTGTTTGTTTGTATTAAATTGTTTTTATCACATCACACCAACATCACATCACACATCAACAGCATATAGGAGCACTGCAGGAGCTACTACTCTCCTACGAAGAGAACATCACACCAATGCGAAACCAGAAGAAATATAAAAACACTTAAAACCTAACTACTGCAAGAAACGTATTGGCTGTAATACAAAAATTAAAATTTATTTGTTTGGAACTTATGTATAATTTGTATTTATTAATAATATATTTACATGACCTATATATTTTCGAAAAGTACTCATCAAAACCTTTTATTTAATAATAAATACGATATTTTTATTTTTATGTTTTTTGAAGTCGTTATTATTTTATAATATTGTCACGGAGTTCGAAAAGCCTAGAGATAAAGAAAAGAGAGGGGCGTATCCATCTATCCCCTTCGTGTCGGATATTGAAAAATGACTACCGTAGAAAGCTCTTGAATACTCGCATAAGGATTGTCAAGTGCGAAATGGACACCAATTCATCTATCTCCTTCGCGTCGAATACTCTACAATGTTCCTGAAGATTCTAGACTGAAGGATCTAGAAACACTACGGGGTACGGGGTACGGCGCGAGCCGAGCTTCGAGTTGAGTACAGTTTGAGTTGAGTTCACAGTGATAAAAAGTGAAGAAACGAAAACCGGAAGAAATTATAGAGTGAAAGTATAGTCGAGGTGGAAAAGTGTTAGTGTTTTAGTGTGTCACGTGGTGTCAGTATCGACAGATCGGCGTCAGTAGTGCTCAAGGACTCTGTACGTGGAATCCAGGGACGGACTCAGTGCAGACGACTCGGAACCAGTGAGACAGGGACGTACTCTGTTTGGGGGGACCCGTGATTTTGAAGATTGGTGTGTGGACTTGCGTTACCAATAAACTCCGGAACTTTGGACTCGTGTTTCTCTTCAATCGACGAACCACGAAAGCTCGTAACAATATTATATAAATTATAGTAAGAGTTCTCGAGTGGCGACCACGGACCGGGAAACGTCTACCGGACCGTCCCGCTATTAGGTGGACCGACGACCTGGTTAAGGACGCGGGGAGTATCTGGATGTAGGTGGCTCGGGACCGGTCGTGTGGCGTACCTTGAAGGAGGCCCATGTTCAGCAGTGGACTTTTCCTGGCTGATGATGCCATTCTGAGAGCCACAATGGAATAGAGCATTTTGAATAAGTACGAGTATGTGTATCAAATTCTAAGAAAACATACGATAAGTAGTATCGTATGTTTTCAAATGTTATAAAAACAAAAGCTACAATTACATGATTATACATTTGTGAACAACTACATTGTCCATCGAATCCACGGAGTGTACTGCTTGGACCTTCTGCTGACAACTGATCCAGACAGATACCAAGTGTCGGTTTCCTCCCCACTAGGTACCTCTGACCACTGTCTGGTGAAATCTGTATCTGTTTACTCACCTCCTGACCCCAGTACCAAGGGAACCAGGCGAGTTTGGCGATACAGGTCAGCAGATTGGGATGAGATGCGTCATTTCTTTGCATCTTATCCTTGGCGGCAAACGTGTTTCAGTACAGACGATCCGTCGAGATGCGCTAATTCAATCTCAGATGTGGTTTGTCGAGCTATGGAGTATTTCATTCCGTATTTCGACACGTCACTCGAGAGTAAAGCTCGCCCTTGGTTTAATTCGGAGTGCACGAGAGCTGAAGCACGAAAACACTCCGCTTACCTGGAATGGGCAGATGCTCGTAGTCGTAAAGCTCCGGACACAAGTCGATTAAAGAAAGCGTTCAACGCAGCCGCCAAGTCCTGCAAGAAGACTATGCGCAAGGCTCGGTTTGACCATATTGGCCGTATTGGAGCCAGACTAGCTTCTTACCCTTCTGGGAGTAAAGCATTCTGGTCTCTTGCCAAATCTGTCGAGGCAAATTTCTGCCGACCGTCCTTGCCCCCACTGGTGAAACCTGACGGATCACTGGCTCACTCCGCGATTGAGAAAGCAAACCTATTTGCATCTCTTTTTGCGAGCAACTCACGTCTAGACACTGTGAACAAAACTCCACCAAATGTACCCCGTTGTGATTCCGAAATGCCGGATATCCATTTACATCAAAAGGAGGTACTGAAGATACTTCGCAATCTAGACGTGAATAAAGCCAGTGGTCCAGATGGCATCCCAGCAATAGTCTTGCGGAACTGTGCACCCGAGTTGTGCCCTGTCCTGACACGCCTGTATAAACTCTCCCTGAGCACTGGGAAAGTCCCCGAGTCCTGGAAGTTGGCTAACGTGCAGCCTGTGCCTAAAAAAGGCAGTCGTGCTGACCCAAACAATTACCGACCCATCGCAATCACCTCCATACTCTGCAAGATTATGGAGCGTGCATTAAACAACCGCCTCCTGGCATATCTGGAAGCTAATGATCTCCTCAGTGACCGCCAGTTCGGATTTCGCCGTGGCCGGTCCACTGGGGATCTTCTCATTTATGCCACTCACAAATGGAGCGAAGCCATCGAGAAACACGGCGAAGCTATTGCCGTGTCACTCGACATTTCGAAGGCTTTTGATAGGGTCTGGCATGATAGCCTTATCAGTAAACTTCCAGCTTATGGGGTAACTGCAGGCTTGTGCCTGTGGATATCGGACTTCCTGAGGGGCAGATCGATTCGAGTAGTCATTGACGGCTGCTCGTCTGATCTGCTGAGCATCAATGCTGGTGTCCCTCAGGGATCTGTTCTCTCTGCTACTCTATTTTTGCTGCACATCAACGACCTGCTTTTAATGCCCGGTATCTTTGGGTACGCAGATGACAGCACAGTAACAGAGAGCTATGTGTCCACCGCACAGGCCAGTAGTCTGAACACCCGATCCCTCAGAGAGGATATGGTAGAACGTGTTGAACTGACGCTGAAGGCCGTGTCCGATTGGGGCGAAGCCAATTCAGTTAAATTCAATGCGTCGAAGACACAGGCGTGTCTGTTCACAGCGAAGCGGAGTCCATTTCATCTTGCTCCATCCTTCCAAAATGTATCCATACCGATAACAAACCGTCTCGAGCTCCTGGGATTGGAAATCGCGTCTGATCTCAATTTCGGGAGCTACATCGAGTCCATAGCAAAAACTGCGGCCAAAAAACTAGGCATCCTATCGAAGGTCAGACGGTACTTCCAGCCATCACAGCTCTTGAGTCTATATTGCGCTCAAGTAAGATCATGCATGGAGTACCTCTGCCATCTTTGGGATGGTTCAGCTCGCTATCAACTAGCTGCTTTGGACTCGGTGGAGCGTCGAGCTATGAGACTGATAGGCAACGATACGTTACATAAGGCAAAGTTCCAAAGCCTCGAACATAGGCGTCAGGTTGCCTGCCTTTCGGTATTTTATAGGATACATTTTGGGGAGTGTGCGCAAGAGCTATTTTTGTTGATTCCACCTTCGCCGTTCAAGTACCGGTCAAACAGAAGAACGGCAGACCTTCACCCGTACACTGTGGATATTCCTACAGCTCGCACCAAGCGTTCCGCTTCCACATTTATCGTGCGTACAGCAAAAATATGGAATGCACTACCGGTTTCCGTGTTCCCTGACAGCTACAACTTGGGAATCTTCAAAAGAAGAGTAAATAGGCACCTTCTAGACCAACACGTAACATCGTCGACCTCATCGTCACTTACCATCAGGTGAGATTGAGGTCAAGTGTTGGTCTATCTTCTATAAAAAAAAAAAAAAAAAAAATAACTCCGTGACCGAATCATACCACATCTCCCGCGGGCAGCGGACGATTCCTAAATTTAAAATGAGCATAACGTGAAAGGGTTCTATGACCTCCACTTCCTCAACCCTTTCCGTGTGTTGGCCGTCATTATAAACACATGTTGTTGAAATGTTTTGTAATTGTCAACGTTATACAAAGCTGTCGCTGTGGACCTAATCGCATTACGCGGTGGTCTGCGGGCGGGCGGCTCACACAACACACAGCGCTGCCGTGAACAGGCTTGCTCTGCAAACTGGCAGCCAATGAAATGTTAATCTGGTTATTGTAAACATAATAACTACTTATGGAAATCTTTCGAAGGTTTATGTTTACAGACGTAATACCTATAGTTCACAAAAGTATGGTGAGATTGTGGAAGCCTATCTAATGAATAAATGAAGAATATCTGGATGACAGTTATGTTTTTAAATCGTCTAAGTTTATCTGCTGATCATGTCATCATGACCTTAGGTCACAGATCGACAGATCAAGACGAAAGTGTTTTGCCGTGCCACCTAACTGGGTGTTCAGTTTAAGATGTCAGTGATACCCGTGGGTGATGAAATGTTATTACTTCCTGATTCAGCGGATTATTCTTCGTACAGATTCTTTTTTGAAGAGAAGCAAATTTTAAATACGGTATTACCGTTCCTTTCTTTATGTAATAAATAACGTACACATTTAATTGTACGTTTTTTCAACAAAATCATTGACATACAGTCGCGTACTAAACACACTCGCACTCGCAGGACGGTACGATGACAGTTTTATTGTAAAGCCGAACCCCACACCCTCACACACACATACACACACGCACCGTCCGTTTGTACTACGCTAATGTAAACATTATTTTCTTCCAGTTCACACTTTTTATTTAGTAAATATGTCAGTTATTATTATCCGTATAACGTCACAAAGTTCGCACCCATGTTCGTGACGTGATTAATCTGTGCGGATTTTATGAAAGTTTCGAGTGAGACATCACAGGGACGGGCTCGAGGGGGCACAAGGGGGCCACTTGATGGACGGGGCGCTACAGCGACGAGGGCGCTAATTAATGATATTCATGCGCCGCGCATCAACCGGGCCGGGTTCAAATAAGCGAGTGTGTTCAACTATGCAGACTGTTGAACGTGACGTTTTTTACAAGTTTTTCATCGTCGTTCACTGTTGATTCAAGTTAGATTTTATAATTTTACTTTAACTACAACGTGACACAGCAATGGCTCACGATTCAAACATACAAACTATTCAATATGAGTAGACCAGGATGTAGAATAAGACAAAATAAAACTCATTAAAATTAACATACGAGGTGACAGTGCCAGAGAAAATGCTGACCCAGCAGGAAGATATGCATTAAAATTTACTTTGGTGTCATTTTAAAAATACTAATATAAAAGGACAAAGATAAATACTATAATTTTCATATTTTACTCTATTTTGTATATAATCCTTAACGGAGAAAAAAAGGCGAAGTTACAGTTACGTAAGTCTCACACACACACAAAAGACTCACTTTTCCTGGAACGCGGAGGTAACAAGTTGAAACAAATATCAAATAATGTAATACCCCTGAAGCTGTGAAAAAATCAACGCAATATAAGATACGGTACGATATTTATGTCGCTTATTTTGACGATTTCCCTTGAGAATGCAAGGGAATCAATACCTACAGGGTACATACTTTTGATCTAGAATCCTGAAATTTGGTAAGAAGTAAGGTATAAGGAATAAGTCAACACGAGTATGGGAATAAGTCTGAAAGACAATATTTTCTATGTATATCACAGAATTTTCAACATATATTTGCAGTTGAAACAGGATTGGATGTATTGGATAGCAATTTTTCAACTGCAAATTAGGCTTGTTCTTCAGTCTGACTTAAGTTATCTATAGAGCATTGTTCATTGCTTAACCTTACCTATTATTTATGATTTTCACTGTGTTAACTATTCGATCGGTTAACGATTCGGGAGCCCGATTCGCACTCGGCCGGTTTTAATTTCAATGGATTATATTTATATGAATAACACATGACATAAGAAAGAGTAACCAAGTGTGCTGAATATGTTTTGAAAGATGCCATACTAATTAAAACTTTGTCCTTTCCGACAGGTCTAACGCATAACGACGTATAGCAGTCGGCAACATTATATTCGGGCGTCGGTTTTCGGACTTTCCGTAAACACACCCTCCCGTACCGCTCCTACACTTCAAGAACAGACTTAAGTTATAAGTTAGACTCTTTAAAAAATCTTTTTTTCTCTAGACCTCTCAACTATCAGAACTTTGTTGTGTTGAAAGAACTATAGCGATATCTATCCGTATAAGGATACGAATAAAAACCTAAACAAACAATAGTGGATGAATGTGGATAGATGTAAAACAGTAATACTATGTGAGGGATTCCATAACATGCTAGAATTATGTTGAGTGTACCCTGGTGTTTTAGTAACCGCAGCCACTTTTAATAGTCCGGGAAAGGGTGCACAATGCACCTACCCGCAGAGTAGATAGTAGTAGTAGTAGTAGGTTGATTAGGTTTTGGGTAGCTCAAATAAACAAATGACTGTTGAATACGTAAGAGCATTGAAAACTTATTTATATATATAGATTATAACGTCCAGTATCGCTGTAGAGGTGTATACGAATACACAGGATTCGAGGACGATTCGATTGCAAGAACCTTTAGTCTGTGTGAACATACCTATGCTTTGGCTGACCCATATGCCGAGCATATCGAGCTGCAGCAGGCGGTGGTAGAGGCTGGCGCCACGCGCGTGGTTCATGAAGAGATGGTAGAGGAAGGAGCCGCACCAGGGCGCCAGCGCACCCAGGAGGTGGCACAGCGACAGGAACGAGGCGCTGCCGCCCCACGGCAGCAACCCAGGTAGCACCACCATCATGAATACTAGCGACACCCCTGTCAACAATATAAACATCGGTTAACAATTGATACAATGATTTCTTGTTGACACAAATGAACGATAACTTATATACACATATTGGAAGCTCTTCAGGCGTATAGAGCAAAGGATATCGCATGAGAGCGGCCTTTGTCCAAATGTGACTGACACCTGGCTCTCATCTCACCTGATAGTGAGTCACTACAGGAAGTGTGCTCACCCGGAAGCCTCAAATTGTCATCTCTCATTGGTACCCTTACACACTTTAACGGAACTAAAAGGGCGCTGCTCAGCCTACTTGTATGATTCGGCTAAATCCGAGATTATAATTCTGATCACACGTTCTTTTTCGTAGCAAGGTCTCTGTGGTCTTTGTGGTGCGACGATCTATTGGGAAAAAGAGAGTTTCCGTTTTCCATTATTTCTTATATCAGTTGAGCTTTAATCGCTGAGGCGCTAAGCCCAAAAATGTTGTAGAAGCTAAAGTAAGCTAGCTATCGAAATGGGTCGAAATCGAAAAGTGACATACTCGCAGTATGACGGATTTAGATTGATACACGATAGAGACCAAATTCTTAGAACCTGTAAGCAAAGCGGTCCATTGTAACTCGTAAGAAACTTGCGTCGTCATCGTAGTCGTATGCAACGGATTTTTTCTGACAACAGCAACATACAGGATGATTAAGAAATGCTGCAGAATCTATACTAGCCACGTTTGTAGCCAGAGGTTAAATACCAAAGCTCGTCATTGTGTGTTTGAAATGTTATGAAACATACATGGAACTTCTGTCCCCTGTCAATAAGTAATGGAAAAATGATATTCTGACAAATGTGTAGAGAGGGTACGAGTATCTACGATCGTCCATTACTCACGTTAGAGCCCTTGAATAGAACGATAGAGCGGCTATCGGTTATAGTGAATACAAGGAAAATTCATTTGTTTATAAAGAAATATGGTGGTGAGAAAATCAATCGTGTCCTAGAGCTAACCTACGTTATATTTTGGGAATGCATTATGTTCACTGATAACAGTTAAGAATAACTCAGATCAACCTATATTCGTTACACAACTGTTGTGTCAGTAATATCGACATTGAAAGAAAAGCACTCACTACACGTCCTTGATAACTCTCACTAACGACTTAACTTCAACGAAGGAAAAGCAAAAGAAATAACGTACATTACATTTTAGTTCCAGAGCAAAATACTTCTTTCCACAAAACGTTTAGTAGAATATTTAGATAACATAGTAAAAAGTTGCTATTTCCATCGAAAAATGTCCTAGTTGAGTAGTCTCAATCAGAATAAGTGTAAAGAAGACAATTTTATTTGTCGACTATGAATCATAAGTTAATAAAGAGATCATTATTTCAAGGAATGAATGGAGTGGCGAGTGTAGAGTGAGTGAGCAATGGGGGAGGTTGGTTGATGGGCCTCACTCACGCTACAGGTTATTCACGCCACCACCTGGAGCCGCCCGCCCGAATGCCCGCCCGCCCCGAATTACACGGACGAGGTTCAAGGCCCTGTGCACTCGATTACCACTAAATATAGCTCTTCTTTTTCACGAACAGCCGTCCGACACTTCCATTGTTACAAGGAATGAGGGTAATTATGCGTACGCTTATTGCTGTTCATGTTAGAAAATTATGTTAATGCCATCGAAAGATTTTCTCGACTAATAGCTTTTTCGGTAATGTGATTGAATATTTTAATTTGTAATTTAGGCCTATTCTAGAGCTTTGTAGATGACTGGGAAAACGGGGACGGGAGGTACCATCTAAAATCTTACTTATCAATTTTGGTGATTAAATGCATATATCGACATTGCTTGTCGTGTTGTTTGTAATTAACACTACGCATATTGAGACCTATGTTCAGCAGTGGTCGTTCATAGTCATAGTTATATTGTTTATTGCTTTACATGAGTTGGATAGAGAGCATTACAAAAATTTAATTACGTTTCCCGATTGATGATGATGACATTAAAAGAATGATAGCGAATTGTTATTATTAAGTGCAAATAAATATATTTTTGGAGCGATCTCTCAGCCGGAAGGGCATAAAAGAATTCCGAATAGCCTGTAAGCTTAGGGCATTCAATAAGGACAAACTTCCTTACGACCTCACGGCTTGAGGACGCATTAGATTTTGATCCTTGTTGCTTAGGAAACTAGAGATATCGTCGGCCTCAGTTGAGGTTGAAATGAGTTGTGTCCTGAGTGAATTGCACTCCTAGCTAATCAACAACGTGATATTATCATGTCGGGTCGCGAGCGGACACTTCCCAGCTAATGTCTGGGCATGGGTGGCTCTCATTAGACCCTCATACACATTAGCGTCGCCTCGCCTCACCTCGTCCAACGCAACAACATGCTGACTTTTATTACTGAGGAAATTAACAATGTATGTGGTATTCACAACCATTCACGGCGGCGTGTGCGTAGCAACACCAACAAACATGTACAATTAATTAGAAATGATGCGACAGATTAAACAGATTTTTTAACGTTTGGTAAATGAATCGAGATATACACATTTATACACAGCATTTATGTGACGGAAGCGTACTGGTACGGAAGTCTCTAGTTCATGAGTTGCTTCAGAAGCCAGACAGTTTTGATGGTTTTTATATATAAGCCAGACACGATGAAAGTCTGCCGCGCTTGCACCTACAGTTACTGAGATAACATCTTCTCGGCCCCCTTAGTTAACATATGTAAAATATCAGCTTTTACAAAATAACGAAAATACTGTTGTAGTTTTTGAAGGTTTAGGGGTGTCTGGTAAGGGGTTGAAACTATACTGTCTTAAAGAGTGTCTGGCAATGGACGCCGTGATTTCTAATATTATTCTAAAGAAAAAATATAAAAACTGATATTTACACTTTAACGATTTTAAGGTCTGATTTTATACACCTTTCTCACCCGCTACCTACCAAAGTAATCGCAGTCCAAGGTACATAGTCTCTGATCGTTCTTACCTGGATTGGGCAAACTCTCAGCTTTTACAAAATAACGAAGGTCTGGTCCTCGTGGGCTCTTTCTCTATATGATATACAGGTGAATGACATGGTACAAAACTAGGAACTTATTCCTGAACTGAAGGAACAGAAATAAATGTAGTACTGCGTACAAAACGGACGTTTTTCGCACCCCCCCGATCCGCTATACCTCATCTCTCCCCGCAAGAAAGTGACCCGCTCTACGATCGGTAATATTGCGTGCGTGAATACACTCACACATGCGCGTGTATACAAACGTCATCCGTTCGTTGTATGGGAATAGGAACAGGTATCGGTAACCAGGGCAATGAGAACTACAAAGAAATGTAAACAACTATCGATTGCAATGTCCTTGGGATTGCACATCAGTTTGAATGCTGCCTCGTCTCGGTGTTAGTTTGTGACACGTATTCTTTTGTTTTGTCCGTGGATGAGAATATCCAGAGGTCGTGTTCCACTGATCATGTACAAAGGCACTAGGTCATACACTTTTGTTAGGTACACTCGAGTACAAAAATATGTATCTACTTTTGAACAATGTCACCTTTAATTGACATTTCCTTCATAGAAACAAGCAAGAGTGAATGTGACACGTGAATGTACACACACCAAACGTCAGACACTCTGCCATCAATGTGCAGCGCGCGCTATTGTCAGTTACACGTGTGAGGGTGTGTGTACTAGTATTTGTTTGTAGACCTCACTCATTATTATTAGACGAGGTTGAATCCGTATATTATTCCTTTCAAATCCGTGGGTACGATTTGCTACGATCACGTAACATACACACGTTTTCCAAGGAAAACGGTATTATTCAGGTCGTGTTTTGTCTTGACGTCATTCTGGAGGAAAATTCAATTTTCCTCACCGTGTGTTAAATCGTGGTATGAAAAGACTTTTGCTTGTACCAGACATTGTACGTCACGGGCATTGACATTGTGATTGATGTGATTGAAAAAAAAAAAGGAAAAATGAAAATTTGCTACAGGTACAGGCATGGAAACGGAAAAAGTTGACGATACAAGTTAGCAATCTCCTATTAGAACTAAATTCGAACATTGGTCTAAATTTGTTAGGGTTCCGACCAACCAATGAAAAACGGAATCCTTCTAATCTCACTTCGGTATCTGTTTGTCAATCTGTCAGTCTGTCTGTTACAGCTAATTATCTCAGGAACTAATAATAATATCGACTTGAAATTTGTGACTACTATGGATCAGAGACCCAGTCAGAGATTGCGATCAATATAAACTACATCGATAACAAGTTCTGGTTCACATCATATCCAGAACATGGACTCAAATAGCATACATTTACAAATATGACTTAAAACGAACCTTGAACAGTTCCGACAAGGCTGCTACTGTTTTATCGGCTGTGAAAGTCATTTAGAGACCATAAAAAGCAACCGGCAACCAAGATATTGCAAATATTTAAATTTTAATCAACTTTTCATGAGCTACAACCATATTACATTTAAGCCTTTTATGAGCAAAAAGCGTGCGTTGAATTCTTTTGGGTGGCATTTTAATTTTGGGAATGTTAAACGTAACATAAACCATTAAAAGTAGGCTTAGGAACTTTAAGTTGGGAACACCGATTCCTTTCATTGTTTAGAGTATCACTAAAATTCTTCGCTGGGGGCGTGGTCGGACTACGAGTTATACACTACGAGCATGACTTCCATAGATATTCCGACACTAACGCGTAATTCAAATTACTACTGCG
The DNA here is from genome assembly GCA_910589575.2 of Carcina quercana. Classification (NCBI taxonomy): domain Eukaryota; kingdom Metazoa; phylum Arthropoda; class Insecta; order Lepidoptera; family Depressariidae; genus Carcina; species Carcina quercana. The sequence continues at coordinate 3,930,296 of OU342436.1, forward strand.
ACGCACGACGTCGACAACGCAACATAACGGCGCCCCTCCGGACGCGCGACGCACCGGACAACTCAGAGTTGTCGCTCGATAACACTTAGCTCTAATGGGTACCCAATTCCACGATATTGAATTTTGGTCGACCATACTTCCACATACTAGTAGCCAACGTGTAGCTCATGCTACTTCACCCTGAGAGTATTTAAAAAATACCAAGAATTAACACTCGTTATTCGATTTTAAATTAAATAGACGCAATGTTTAATTAATCTTTATTGCTTTAATCTTGACTCTGCAACTGTCAAAGCTAAATTCAAACTGATTTTTGGAGGAATGTCTTAGATTCAAAATATAAACTTATTTGTCGTGTAAATCAGTATGGAATGTCTTCAACATTGAAAATACTGCAGTATAATTTATTAAATATGACAGCGTTCGACATGAAAATTCAGCACTGTAGGTAAACTTGCTATTCGTGGAGTACAGCGGGGCCAGACGGCGCTCGTTTTAACCTGAAAGTGCTATTTGTTCGATTTGATAGGAGCCTAATACCTCGTTATTGAATCTGGGTCAGCTGTGATACCTGTTAATGTTTAAACTCTGTGTACTTATAATCATATGTATATATAGATAGGTTAAGCTTTGAGACCGCTCTATATAAAATGGAAAATGACACTTTTCTTGGGTCGTTCTTGAGCGTGTATAGAACATGGGAAATGTACTTTCTGCTCTCTGCTTATCCTTACAGCCATTTATTTAGGTTTCTTTATTTTTACAACAAAATGAAATAATCATCACCCGGGAAACGTCCACTGCTGAACTGTTCAACAGGTTGCATCACAACATTATAACACAAAATCACACATAGCAGCATATTTTACAGTGTTAATTGTCAATTTATGTCGCAATTTTGGCAATGTATAACAGAAATTGTATCATACGTGTTGATTTAAAAAAATCATACTTCAATAGTTCAGTTCTGAGATCCGTTAATTATAAAACAACTAGCTTCTGCCCGCGGCTTCGCCCGCGTGGACTTTATTTTTCGCATTAAAAAGTAGCCTATGTCCTTTCTCAGGGTCTAAAGATTGTCTGTGCCAAATTTTATCAAAATCGGTTGAGAGGTCTAAGCGGGAAAGCGTAACAGACAGACAGAGTTACTTTCGCATTTATAATATTAATATATATATAATATAGTAGGGATTGTTTCTGAAAAGTATTGTTTTGATCTATACCAACTTTACTGTGACAGTAATTAATGGAGTTAGTTTTAGATGAAATAGCATGAGCATATTTATTTACATGGAGCGTGAAGTCCAAGTTTCATACTTATTTTTACATTGAGTTTGAAGACATAGAAATCTTTTCAGACTCATTTGCAATGGACCTTCCATCTCATTTACCTACTCTTGCTAAAAAGACGCCTACGAAAACACAAGCGGACTGTTAAATGAAATGATTTAATTAATCTTCTAGAAGAAAGAAAGACTTATTGCACTGCGTTAAGCACTCAAGTTATTCCAAATATTAGTGAGCTGGAATGGAATTAAATTATAGACTGTAGCGAACATGTCTGGCTGACAAAGACAAAATGCTGAAATAAGATCTGATATATTTATAATAATGGCATTGATTAACTTCAATTTATTTAATTAACGAATTAATACCTATAATCTGTATCTTGTGATCCCTGCTTTAGAATAAGATCACCCTACGTCATTCCGCGGGTGTCGTAAAAAGCGACTAATGGAAAAATATTCAGGAGAGGGCAGCAGTATCTTACTGAGATCACCAATCCTCCTGGTAAGCGTGGTGATTATGGCCGAATCTGACAATATAATGATGCGACAGGCTGATGTCCAACATTGGACTTAAGCAACCGATTAGGTCACTAAAAACAAAGTCGGGTTAGTTACACCATTTGTACGTCAAGAACGGTTGGACTAATTTTTAAGGTCTTTAGTTTTTTGAATTTCTCAACTCCGAGTAGCATAATCACATCGGACAAATTCACTGATAAAGTTCATTTTCTCATACATTCACGACCACAAAAGTCAGGATAACTTGACTTTTTGTAGGGGGATAGTTGCCAAGCCAAGGCCAAGTAAGGACATACGCTACTTTAATCTCGATATATCATAAAGTCAACGCTAAGACGACTTGAATAGGAAAGTACAGATGACTGGAATTTACTTTCGTGACTCTGCGGCTATTATAATATTCTCGTAACCCGACAATAAAGGTTTCCTCGTAGAGTAAGTTAAACGCAAACAGTTTACATTATACGACATCACGGTAGCTTTAACAAGACTTTGTAACGTAGTACTAGTGCATTATAAAGTAGGTTTTATAACACACTTTATGAGTTATGAGGATCTCACCCGCCTTTTGTGCACTGAAAGTTGTGTAATAAAATAACAATATCACGTTATATCACGATAGTATTATAGGTGCAAAAGTTAATTTATTTGTGTGTTTATTTGTTCGTTACCTCTTGGCGCGTCAACGATACGAACAATCGCGATGAAACTTGGCATTTGCATACTATAGCATGGTGAAGGATATAATATAAGTTTCTCCCGTTACATTTAGTGGCTCTCGTGGGACAATGTCTGAAATACACGCAGAGAAAGTCGTGGGAAAATGTAACAGTATTATGAGCTGAAATAAGGATACGTGACATCACGTGGTTGCTGTAAATGATAGGCGTGATGATAATGCCAAAACCTCACTAGGAAAGCTTCTGTGACATATGGCATCACGAACGAAGGATAATTATGCAGCCGACAACGAACAATACTGGTATACATGGTTGAGAATATATTCTTGCTGGCTTTCATCTCACCTGATGGTTAGTGAGGATGGAAAGCATGCTCATCCACAAGCCTCAACCTTACGAAGCGCTAACACTGCTACCTTTCATACTGGAACACAACAGTGCTATTAACACCGCTATTTGGCAGCTATTTGTTAGCAGGAGTCCATTAAACCACGGATACGGGGGCGGATTTTAAAAGCGAGACGCCATTCGTATTATATCATATCGTCATAGCGTAAACTTTGAAACGGTCCTGTTAAAAATAGCGACTGGCCATTGAATAAACCATCAGTAAAGTGGCGTCTGTAATACAACTGTGTTGCATGTCCGCGAAGCCGACATGAATAAACTATGGAACGTGCTCTTTTCATTACCCCCGCGTAGAGCTTGTATCGGTATAATTTGAACACGTGGAACGGTGCCGCCAGTATCGCATTTTGACTTCGAATGTCGGACAAAAATCGGTACAGTCTGTCACATCTGATTATCTCAATTACTGTAGCTATTGGCCTGAAATTTACAGCTATGGTAAATGGAGATTCACAAGTACTGCAACTGAAATGTTTGATGAAATGTTTTAACCGACTCCAAAAAGGAGGAGGTTCTCAATTCAACGGGTATGTTTTTGTTACCTACCGAACACGTGTACATTGTCGAGCCAGTGAAGTGTTACATAGGATAATCCTTGTTTAAAACCGAGACTCAAATGTCCAAGTAAATACTTATCAAGTATGATTCACGTAGGCTTGTCGAGCGTTTATGTAAATCTGTATCAGGTCGGGTGCACTCGGCCTGGCAAACGTTGCATGCATTGGTTGCATAATGTATGCGCCCCTAGTACCACTGCGACTCCGGGCTTTAGCTCAACGGGGCTTTGCGTGCGACGGGCGACGGGCGGCGGTGCCCTGATTAATGGAACATCCACAACAACTTGCTACCCGCTCTCAAGGCAGCCCCTACAAGGTTAGACCTGAGAGATATAAAAATATAGTTAGCTAAGTTGTTAAGTAGCTAGGTTAGCTAAAGTTTGCATAAATAGAGAAAAAGACCAGGGAGTACCAAATAAATAAAGAGAAAGGATTTAGTGTTAAATATAGAAATCTATTACAATGCCAAATCAAGCACTACCTACCAGATTCTTGTGTGGTACTCAGTGGTACTGGGTATAATTGAAACCGCAAGGCTAGAATGCAATACAAAATGTAGCGATCGGCACACACACCATCCCTAGCAAGCCAGAACAGAGCGGTAGGACTAAAGGCTCACATGTATGAAAACATTAAAAGGTGATTTCGAAGTACCAATAATTTTAAGATGTATGTTAACCTTTCCGAAGTAGACTTTAAAATTTGGAGCATTTGATAGAATTATGTTTTTATTCAGCTAACAACAATGCCATACAAATATGTTTTATTGTATACTACTATGAAAACAACAACATAATAATATGTTGTCTTTGTTGCCCCACATGGTACAAGAATGTATAGAAACTTGAAACTAAGCCAGACTGAAATTCAATCTCCTAATCAAACGTAGTTCCGTACATAGAAATAGGTTGGAAATAGGCGACCTTTGTAAGGCTCTCGAAGAGGCGCAAGTAAGACGATTGGCCGAGTTCTGTAAATAGTGGCTGGCCACTATTGAAAAACTATTTCGAGGCTCTGCTCTGCATTAAACAGGTGGTTCTTGGAAACCCAACGCTTCCAACGCGACTCCACGGTCAGTGGTTTACCGCTGGGAGAGACAGAACTAAGACACGACTGCATTAGATTTAAAAACCGGCCAAGTGCAAGTGGGACCCGCGCACTGAGAAACTTGTAAACTATTGTAACTTGTAAAGAAACGTATAAATATTTTGGGACACATCAAAATTCCTTTTTGACAAAATGTTGCCCCTATCAAAAACAATTATTATAAAATAAAAATATTCCTGCCTTTTATTTAAATTTTGGGTTGAAACCCTAAAAATAGACATTTCCTACAATGTCTTAGTAGATAATACGATATTATTCCACTGATGGTGTCGGAAACGTACGGAAACGGTACATATCTTGGTTACCCTAATGTCTAGATCTTTATGAGACAAATGGGAAAATATATCTCGTACCAGCTCTACCAACGGTAAAGATAAAATATATTGTACACTTTTTATAAGTCATAATACAATACATGTATTATTGTACCACAACTATAAGCCTGAGACATCTCGACCGAGTTTTCGTTTACGCTGTAGATAAAGTTTATATCAACAAGAAAATGAATATAAAATAATGTTTGTCTGACTTTTCTCTTCAATTTTATATATTTCAGGTTTCCGTTAAAACAATTTTTATTTTAGTATACATTAACTGAAAAATTTGAAAAAAGACGCATTTGAATTATCTGCTTATACAAACAATATCTACTCTTTGCGGAGCCCTAAACCAAACCAAATATAACGCAGTCATTTCGCGTATATTAATAAAGACCGTACAACATTATATATATTCTTATAACACTAATAAACACGGGAGCTTGGAGCGTGCAAATTACAACTTTTACCGATTTTAAACGAGACACGTACTTGGCTGTTTGCGCAGTCAGTGGGCTGAGCACTTCAAAGATTAGGTTAGAGGACCTTTGTTGCGAAAATGGCGTGGAAAAACATCAAACTTATTTACAAACTATGAATTACTTTAAAATCTTTGTAGCACTGTAGTAGTAGATCTTGTGTAATAACTTGGCATATTAGTTTTGAACCTATCTAGTTGGCAACGGTTTCGTTTATTATTTTTGCAAGCGAAGATTGCATAATACTTGGTTTGGTTAGGTCTTACGAGCGGCGTTCACCCCTTTCGATTGTGTAACAGTTGGCCTGCAGCCAGTCAGGCATTACGCCTCAACTCACGATAACGCTCAACGGATTCGTTGAACTGAAGCCCCGAACAAAGTCCCCTTATGTCAATAAAGGTTTACAATTAGATTCCGAGGTATATAAGAGAACTACCGAGAATCTTTCTGGAGCGTAAGTTGCGTGATTGGCTAGTAGAAAAAAGTTTCTATTCAGTTAAATAATTCTAGAAGATAGTTTAAGCATCATATTTATATTTAATTCGTTATAAAGTAATTGTAGTTTTGAAATAATATGCAATAATATGCATAGTTCTGTAAATAGTCAAATAAATTAAAATATTTAACAATTTAAAACATTTGCATGCCTCTAAAGGTGGAATGTGAGAAACTAAAGACTAAGTTTTCTGACTGTCAGCATATGTCCCATATTTGATGCAAATAAACCTATCTTTACTTTCAATAAATCGCATTGTAATAAAGTAATACGTACTGTTTCATTGTATAGCTCCGCTGTCTATCGTTCAGCCTGTCTGTCATAGGGCTGTATCTTTTCAAGCGTAATAGAAAGACACATGAAATTTTCACAGGTGGTGTAATACTATAGCCGCTACGTTCTTTCGGAGTTTTGGAGTGGAGTAAACCTGCATTGCGACTCATACTTGGCCATTGTTCACAATACTTGTCCATAAAAATGAATACAAAGCTAAATCTATGAACTACGAAAATTATGGGCGCAACGACTCGTTAGATTTTTGTGCCCTGTTTTCCTCTTATACTTGCTTTGAGTTACAAGTCACTAGAAAACTAGCAAAACAACAGCGTTATTCAAAACGATGTAAATATGATAACTCATTGTACTATCTCGTGTTCAATAAACTCTTCGACAAAATTGCCTGAAAAATACCTACATTCACGAACATGGTTTTTTATAAAGTGCCTATTTGCCGAAAAATCGTTGAAACCTTCAGCGCTCTTCCTCGCTCACCGGCGTCATCCGTCTTTGTCGATGTGGTCCACACATTTGTTTGCGGCCCGCACCGGGTATTGTTTGCTGGACACCGCTTCTTATTGCGGCCTTTTGTCATTAAACCTTTATGTGATGGACCGTGCAGGGATACATATAGACTTCCTTTTATATATTATATTCAGAACTAGGAGACGTGCAGCGGATGTACCCATGTTTTAACAGACTGTTACGTAATCCAATCACACCGTCTATCAAGCGTGGTGGGCTGTTGGCTACATGTAGTAGTTCCCCTTAAAGGAAGTCCAGCTGTGGGCTAATGCAGCTAGCGATAATTATAGTGTAAAAAAACCAGTGCTTGGTTGATCACGGGTCTATTGTTCCGTCTTATTTACCATCAGAGGCTTCAGGAGAGATGAAGACCGTGTGCGTAGAGCGTCAGTCCTTGAACAATCGAGGTCTGGGTTCGATCCTGGCTCGTACCAATGAGTTGCAATTTGGAATTTATGTACGTATTATAAAAATCATTACCATTGTCTTTTCGGTGAAGAAACTATCGTGAGGAAAACTGTACCCTCCTGAGAATAAATTCAAAGGTGTGTGTGAAGTCTACCAATCCGCACTAGGCCCGCGTAGTGGACAATACACTCTCTGTAACCGAGCACCTGCAGTGGGGACATATACAGGCTGATGATGATGACGATTATACAATAGTTGCATAAGAACTAAAATATTATTACTACTTAAAATGTAATTAACGTTAAAGGACACGTGTTCCATTTTCACTGTTCATTTCAAAAAAGAAAAATGTTCCAGTTATTTTTTCAAAGCATGTTATTCGAGATCTTGACAAATTAATATTTCATCGTTCATAAACCTTGACATAGATCTGATGTCGCTTAAAAGAATGACTCGTAATTTGTACGAGAGTGGGGGGACATTCATCCCTCTTACGTAAGTTTTTTCTTTAAAAGTTTTTAGAGTGCCACCCAGTCAAAAGCCTAATCTAGGGCTGAGGTGTAGGAGTGATTACCTACGTCATTGGAGGACCACAGCTGAGAGGGTCTACTGTGACAGTACAGTACACAATGTGTACTCGTAACAAAACTAAGAAGCCGGCCAAGTGCGAGACGGAATCGCGCACGAAGGGTTCCGTACCATTATCTATAAAAACGTCAAAAATCATGTCTTGAATTTAATTATTTATAGGCTGTCCATAGCCATTCAACGCGGAAATACGGCGAGCGTTATGGGCACCTTTGCGCCGGGAGCGACCAGGGGAAGTTTATTCGATTAGTCTTTTTTTACAATCATTGTATTGTTGTTTTTTCCGTATCCTTTTTAAAGCCCCTTATTTTATAAATAATTTAGTTCATTGAAGTTTGTTAAAGTTTCCTTTTGTGTATATTTAAATGTAAATAAATTATACTTTAGATATTATTTATTTTAAAAGCGAATATATAACTAAATATTCTGTGAATATTTCAAGCGTCTACCTGTTGTATTTTTTAGTATTTGTTGTTACAGTGCCGACAGAAATATATATCTGTGAAAATTTCAACTGTCTAACCATCACGGTTCATGAGATACAGCCTGGTGAAGGACAGACAGACCGACGGATGGACAGTGGAGTCTTAGTAATAGGGTCCCGTTTTTACCCGTTGGGTACGGAACCCTAAGCTACTTATAATAAAAGAGGTTTTCCAAGTAGGTGCGTAGGTATTAACTAAACTATATATATCTATATGTCTCTTGTTTTACTGTTGAATGTGAAATAAAATTTAAAAAGTCTTTGGTGTATGTGTTGTTATGCCCAATTATATAATAAGATGTAAATTTTTACGAATAATGTTGGTAGCTTTTTACGGTCAACTCTGAGACTTGTTATTAAAAAAGGCCTACCACGTAACTACGTAGAACTGGAGGTGCATGCGCTACGGTCATCCTTACATACGAGTACCACGGCTCGAGGTGTACGAGGATGTACCTGTGTAAGAAAATTCTCATTGCTATCTATGATCTGTCTAGCAAACGTGCTGACTAAGGGATTTCATCTCATGGTAAGTCCAACTTGGTGATTTTTGAGGGAGGTTAATGTCCAAGAATGGATAAACAGCTGACGATGTTCATACTTAGAATGTAAGAGGTAATTATTTACGAAGTTCCCGATTAAAATTAACGAAGTGGCTTAAAATGCTGAATTAATTCAGAAGCACACATCTTTATATATTTGTAACTGAAATAATGTTCGATATACATATAGTAATAACTAACTAGAATAAACACAAAATATTATTAATAGAGTAAAACAAATGTTTAAAATGAAAGCATAGCAAGATCGCAACATATCGGCAATTGAGTGGTAGGTATGTGGAAATCATGTAAATAGTCTGCTATTAAGCGTCCACTGCGGGGTAAACGTCTACTTAAACGTAACTACTACCTGATTACACTATTACAGACAATCGTTGTGTTATCACAACTGTTGGCGGCATTTTAATGGCTGTGTTACGGAAAACAATAAACATGTACACCCAGAAAAGTTTATTGTATACAAAGTAAAACTGGCCGTTGTATTCCGTCATACACCCCAATGAAGGATTGAAATTCCACATGGTTTCGGCCAATTTCGGCTATAGAATAGGAACACCCCACCTATGTCATCCCGTGGGTGTTGTAAAAAGCGTGTAACGGAAAAATATTTAGTAGATGGCATATATATGGGCATAGGTTTATGTTTAACTGTGGAATTAAGCAGGCGGTTATCAGTAAATGGTTGAAAGGAATCCGTGACTGTCCTAGGAAGCTAACGGGCATACACATATTTTTGCCATTTCGCATCATTCAATTTTTTTTTAAACTAACTTAATAACGCTGTTGCTGGCCACTTGTAAATATCTAATTATGTTTTAGCGTGGTGACACATATGTCTTTGTTGTACTGATCTACCTAGTATGACCTAGATCAGAAAATAATCCAGGTTGATCGCGTCACTCTTACCTACGGGCGTTCTGAGGCAAATCTCTCTCTCAGATATATGGAGTTTGTATGTAATTCGCGCCTCTTTCTGACCAGCCAGCACGTTCTCCGGGGACGCTGGCCGATTGCTTTCTGACCGGGTGCGGGTAGACAGGTGTGTCACGATCGGTACATTTTGTATTCTAGCCTTCCGGACTCCGTACGATCTGGGTCGCTAACTCTTCTTTGTGTGGTCTTAGAATAATATCTTCTCACGGCAAATTATAGTCACATCTTGAAATATAGACAAACACGAGCGGGACGTGAAAGCCGGATATAGTGAGTAACGTACGTTACATATTTTATTTCTCTCAACGTGTGCGCGAGTTGAGACGGGATATGGAGTTGTAGACCCGCATTGGAAAATAATAAAACTTTTGAGTGAATTTCGTGTTATCCTACAGACATGAAACAAGCTAAGCTCCGAGATATCTCAAAGCAGGTTTTATAATACAATACTGGTCGATTTTTGTCTTGTACATGTTCATTTGTAAACGTACTCTGTTATGTTATGACTATACCATTTACATAGTTACCATCGGTAACTAATGCTGCTTAAAATGTTTAACAATTTAAAATAATTGCATTCTTCTAAAGGTGGAACGTAAGCATTTAAAATTTTCTGTCTGTCATCATATGTAACACGTTCGATGCAAATGAACTGAAGTCTTCATTTTGATGAAGGTGAGTGATGTAATCACCGTTAATGTTGATGCCCAATCTTTGCCAGTTCAGAAGCTTACAAACATTTTCCAGTGCAGCGGTGAAGAGTAACGTCACTTGGTTTAGTGCATTCCTTCTATACTTGGATGTACGCAGTGGCTTTATTGTATAAAACATTTCAACACTTCGGTATAGCCATAGTCAATGTGGCACTTTTGGAGGGACTAAAGCACCGCCCAAGTCTTGACGAAAAGAAAGGACTTCTCGTAGTCCACAAAAACCAACCTTAGTAACCGATTATACTTCTCGGTCTTCTGTATAATCTGTTATCGGAGCGTATGGATGTGGTCTACCGTGCTGAAGCTGCTGAAGCATTTTCATACACTTGTTCTGGTGGTTGGAAATCGTCCGATTGCGTCCTAGTTGGATCGTACTCTCGAAAAGAACTTGTGTCTCAGAAGAGATATCGGTCGGTAGTTCTTCAGTAAGTTATCGCCGTTCTTAAAGAACAGCACCACCACGCTTCTACTCCGCGCTTCTGGCATGGTATCTTCGTGTATGACGGACGGAAAGAGCTTCTGAGGAACTAAAAGTACCGGTTTTCCACCCGCTTCAAGTATCTGATGAGCCCTGTTATTTTTATTAGTTGCGAGCCATTAGAATCTCATACGGGCTGACATCCGGAATATCTTCGGTATGGTGTCGGGTGAGTTTGGCTCTTGGGTCACTCACAAGACTTGAGAATAACATTAGTGTAGTAAGTACAATATTTGTTAAATTCTTTGGGACGTCATGGTATCTTGATCATGTATAGTTCGCGTTCCCGCATTATTTCCGCAGCTCTGCCTCGTGTTAACTTTATTAATAGGTACACACAGGCTCTGAATATGTAAACAGAAGTTAGTAATGCAAATAAATTCAGGACTTGCAAACTGAGGACAGTGTAGTGCCTCACTCGGCTTGCCGGCTGCCCCACGTCACTTTAAATAGGGTGAACCAGCCTGTTGTCTAAGATTAGCCTAATGGTTTGTACACAGATTTGAAATTCCCGACCATCAAAGTAAGTATGTACATAGTCGGGCCTCGAAGAGTTTGAATATGTATTTTGATAACTCTTTTCGATTGCGACAATTTGTATGTTGTTTACGTTGTACACGACAATTTGTTTAATACGTTGGGCGTGGAACTCATTCATTATTTTTTAGAAAAACGTACGAAATATTACTATATAACAACACTATGTTTGTATGAGATCAGAAACGTTAGCTATATAAACGCAAATGTGTTTCTTGGCTCGGAGCTCTCGTTGATTTACTGAGAATATGAAAGCTATCCTTTGGTGGGATTTCAATTTCGAAAGTTTATTGAAAATAGTCGAAAGTTGCAATTAATGTGATGCTATATTGTAAAATTGACTGAGATGTTACAGCTTTTTAAGATATTTACTAATATTTGCTGACTGACAAATTTGTATCAAATTAATATTTACAAATAAAATGCACGTTTGGGTGTTTATATAGTAGTATAGCTTCTGCCCGCGACTTCATCTGCGTGGAATTTAGAATGTATTCAGTGGGAACTGCTCGTTCGGTCGGAGTAAAATGTAGCCTATGTCCTTCCTGGGCCTTTCAACTATCCCTCTACAAAAATCTCGTCATTTAAAACTCTCTGTTAGATCGTGAATGTATGAATTATGAAAACCGGTCAAGTGTGAGTCGGACTCGCGCACCGAGGGTTCCGTGCAGAATATGAATAATTAACATACTGAAAATCATAAATAAAATAGATAAGGTACGCACCCAACAACAATACTCTACCGAAAATTTCATTCTGATTGAAAAACCTTTACTTTGCAGCTAAATTACATACCTAATGTATGTCTTTCAACTACATAGTTAAGTCTAATGAGTTGTTTTTAATTTATCCCATGTTTTAATAGTTATTCTGCTGTTCGGGACAGAGACAAATAAAAAACCATGAAAATCGGTACAGACGTTCTCGAGTTATAAGTGTTCGAACAAACCCGCCTTTGTTTTATATATTAAGATTTTATAGGTAACATGTATCTTTTTAATGAAGAAGAAAAAACGTGATGAATTTTGAATTACTCATCTGCCAACGTGTCAAAATTACATTCGTTGAGGTTTCTCATTTCCATGTTAAGAAGCATCCAACAATGGAAAGGCTGTGCAATAAGATCGGTGCATTCATTTGAGCTTAATAATATGTTGAGTGATAAGGGGAACCACTTTACTTCATGTTTTGTCGGTAAGCGGAGACGGACCCTCATTTCCCGTTCCCCTCGTCGTGATAACACAAAGGAAAATGACATGTCATGTTCAGGTTGTATTTTGCTGATGTTATCAAAGAATCATCGCTAAGACTAACCGAGGGTTACGTGAAGAATGTGAATAAATAGCATACTGAAAATTATAAATAGTATGTACAATAATCTGCACCGAAAATGCCTTATAGAAAACAACGAAAATTTTTTATTGGTATATAAGTTTTGATGCGCTTTCAAGGGAAATCGTCAAAATGTACTGCTTAATATCTTTTATGTATCTTTGTTATTGTGTTGACATAGAAGTTTGATTTTGTTACAGATCCAAGGGACTGCAAACTTAAGTTTGATGTCAATATCAAAAATACCTTTACGCGTTTCTGAGAAAAGGGTCTTGACAGACAGACAGACGAACAAACAACCAAGTGATCCTATGAGGGTTACTTGGTGATTGATTTGGTACTTAAAAAACTTGTATGGGTCTAGTGCCTGAAATAAAGTGATAAATAAAATAAATAAAAATAAAATAAATTACTATTTTCGCTTTGAGGTACGGAACCCTAAAAGTTGGACAGTATATTGTTGTTATCTGTATGTTGACAGGTATTATAAAAGTAATTCCCTCTCCAGACATCCGAAAAGACTGGCTGAGGGTTGTGATCACAATTTGATGACGGTGAAACAAAGTCCGTCAACACTCGGTACTCCATTCACCAGCGGGAAGCATTTGCAGTCAGTAATCAAATTGGCAAATCAAATGTGAGGGTAAAACCTGTGCCGTTTGCCCTGTTGTGTCGTGTCAGGGGAAAGAGGGGTCGACCAGATCAGATATATGGCTATTTACATTTCCCTTCACTGCCGATGGCGAGCGAACGTCGCGCCGCGCTCCGCTGCTGTCGGTTTGAACAGCGGGGTAACCTTTGTTTAACAACTGCCTAGTCACCATTAAAACTTATTACAGACACATTTATAGCACGAGCCCGAAGTCCCTCGGCAAACTAAAGTAACCGACATAGCTCGAAGAAATTAGTAAGCTAAATTGGCAATGGGTAGGTCACATCATTCGAAAAATTGATAACCGATGGTCAGTAAGAGTTTCTGAGTGGCGATCACGTATCGGGCGTGTATCGGATAACGTGTAACCGGCCTTATTCCTGATTGGATGAACTCACGATCTGGTAAAGATAGCAGGGAACCGCTGGATGCAGGTGGCCCGGGATCGGTAATTGCAGCGTATTGTGTGGGAGGTATATGTTCAGCAGTGGACGTTTCCCGGCTGATGATATAGCAGCAGGTAATAGTTTAATGTGTAATGTGTATATCTGAGGAGTATCTCGTTCATAAGGCAACTACAAGTCCTACCATAATAATTTCTAATTACAATCGCGATCGTTAGAGTAGATATTGATTAGAAGGTAGATGACGCCCTTTTTTGTTATGATTTATTCCTCCTTAGGTCCGTAAATAGAATTGCAGCTAGCCGTATATTTCGTATTTTTACATACAAGTAGCTGGTTAGAATAAACGAATGATTAGTAAACTAGTATATAGCCCATGGTTTTGTCCACGTCAAAGTTTTTTTACTTACTTTAAAATTTAGATATTAGTCTTAATCATCAAATGGATCGTTGTTTAAATTTTCCTATCTCAGTTTAGGCGATGTGTCAGTCAGGGCAATATTTGAAAGCTGTAATTTTTTAAGTTTCTAAAAGTAGATTAGGATGAAAAAGCAAACATATAGTCAATTTATTTACTCTTTAAATTTGTAATACTAGATATATACATGAAAATAATACAGGCCGTCTTCTAGACAAAGGAAACATTTTACTTATGTAATTCTGCACCTACAAACAATATGACGATCAGGTATACTCATGGGAAAAGCGAACGAAAAATACTGAAGCTTTCGTACCGTTTCTAAGAAAAATTGTGGAGTATTATTATTATTCAAATTCTTTCTTAAACTGGTTGGGGCGGGTGTAAGACAAGTGCTACGCTCCGCAACGTAGCGGGTGCTACGACGAACGAAGGCTTGTAACTCGTAGCCCCTATAAATAATAATATATTTAATGTATTTATAACTTTTTGCATTCCAGTCACAAATTTACACAGCAATTTTTTTTGGAAAAGTCGAATGTTTATTTATTTATTTAGTAAATAATGCCAATTTTTATAAACAAATATGTACACCTAGTTAGTCGGATCGGGCCAAAATGATGACCGAAAACCGGATTTGTGTGGCAATAGCAACACCAATAGGTCAAGCCTGTAGTAGGGCTAGCTATTAAAATATACCTGTGAAATATTTTTAATGACAAGCGATCTATATACTTCAGATACAGTATATTCTCGTTGCGTCATGATAAATGTCTATCATAAACTGAATAGTAAATAGAATAATGTGCTATCCTTTTTAATAGTAAAGAAGAAGAAAAAACGTACTTAACAATCATGTGTATGATTGGATTGGCAAATAATAAAATTATGATTGGCAAAGAACGGTAATCAACATTTCTATGTATGTTGAAATAACTGCCCGATAAATTAAAACTTCAACCTTGCTAAACTCAGTCAAAAAATTATTTACTCAATTACCGAAGTATTTTCGAAATATTTCCCGATTTACAAATTATTAATTCCGATATTGTCGTCCCTGTTCTCCGCTGCGGAGTTTAACGACGGCATAATTTCTTTTATTGCATCATCTCAGAGTATTGTCGAACTTTGTAAAATGAAAGCCGATTCTCAAGTCTCGGCGGTTTCAAACAATGAGGATCAAGTTGGTGGGCATCTATCTCGTAGCATCTGGTATTAATAACGTAATTTGTAAGTTCCCGAGCTAAAGTTGTCGTCTGAACACTATGCACGTAGCGAAGTGCTACGACCGTAGCAGGCGAGGGCAGAACGGCGCGCTTTAAAAGTCTGTTTCCGGTTTCTTATGTTATGTAACATTTTACTGGCATTGAAGTGACTTTATGACTAAAGTTGAGATGCTCGAGTTACTTAGTGAATAATAAAACTATTAAAATATAAAACCATGCCTTTATAGTCCAGTATAAAGCTGCACATTGCAGTGAAGCAGACAGACACAATGCACCATACAGTCGACGGTTGACATCATTGTATACATTTAAAGCAAGTTTAAAGTTACAGTTATGGCCGAGAAGTCTTCAAAAGTCTGTAATTCTAATGAGGCGATGTTATTTGCTTTGTTACGCAATTGCAGCATTCCGTACTAATGTAATCCCTTCCTACATTCTACGTTTATAAGTAAACAATGATTAAATCTAAGGTCTACGGTTATTTAATACACCTTGATAGTAAAGCACTTGTGATTGTTTCTCTCTCATGATGGTTAATAATAATTATTTTACCGTGTGTGAGAATGTTGATAGTCTCGTTGTGGAAGTAGAAGAGGCTCCTCACGCACCCGCCCCAGCCCTGCAGCGGCCGGTACCCGGTCAGCACGTACGGGTTGAACTGCAGATGCTGCGGCATGTCCCGCCAGTGCAGCAGCTCCACGGGGCCCTCCTCTGACTTCTCACGGACGACTCCGTTCTTATCATCCTCGGCCGGGTCCGACTGCACCCCCTCATTATCACAGATACGCTCCAACGACTTTTTCCTCTTTTTGGGTCCTTTCCCGTTCACCTCTTGAATTGACATGTCGAACATATTTGTACGTGTATCATCAGGTACGTGGTGGTCTCTCATAACGTCGTGTTTGGGTCGCGCCCGCGTCGTGGAGGCGGTACTGGAGGCTGCGTCGCCGGCCCGCGACGTACCCGCATGTCGCGGTCGGCTGGGAGGCGAGAGAGTCGCAGCTGCAGCGTCGGCCCGCCTGCCTGTTGAGTTGCGTCGATGATCGTCGGGTGCACGGGTCGTCTGGGCCCGCAGCGTGTCGCGTGGCACACACAGGGCGGGCGCGGGCCGCGAGCGCGCGACTGGCCGGGACCGACGCCGGGCGACGCCGCGCTCCTCGGCACAGGCCTCCGCCCCGCGATCCCCGCCCCCGCCCCGGAGTTTTGCGCACTGCGCAAACCTGATCAGCTGATTCCCGCCAGAAGGTCGGCCTGCTCCCTTTCTTGCCTGTGCGAGTAATCGCACTTTCACTCATCGGCGATCCGTATTTTACTTTCCGCGAAAGCCTTTGCATGCCGTGATGCCGTTACACCGGTGTTCTAAAATGCTGACCTGCTTTGATAAATGGAATGGGTTCTATTCATTCTTGTTATATTTAACATTATCTAATAACTATTTCTTAGGACACAATGACTATATTTCTGTCCATCGGTCATTGCCAATTATCTCATCAAACAAAGAACTAACCCACTGAAAAATGAAATGGCTATATTAAGTTAGGCTGGGCCACATGTATCGCAATTGAAATAATTAAAATGCATGTTTGAAAAATATCGACATTAAACGATAACTCAGCGATGTCTTTAACTAGCATAAATTTTGAGAAATAAGTAAAAACACACTTACAAACCAACCTAATTTGTGATGATGAATGAATGATGAAAATAATTGAGTGTATTTCCTTGTCAGGTATGCAGTCCCAACTCACACTTAATCATTTTTTGCATAGTTACAGTTTATGGAAAATTAAGTAGGCTATTTTTTATGCCGATTTATTATTATTTACCACGTATTATAGAAGATGGCTACGAAAGTCTTTATATAATGCACACAATGAATATACTTTGTATACTTTTAAATTGATTAATTGTATGGAGCAAGTTGGAAAATCTTCAGAGAAGAAAGGGCGATAGAAAATCAACAGTTTTATCGCATATTTAATTTTTTAATGATGGTTGTAAAATGAAAAAACCAACATGGTCCGTTAAAGCAACCAAAAATCATAAAAATCATTTAAAACTGACTTTTCCCGCTAAGTTTTATAAATTTAAGGAAGATCTTAGGACACGGAAGTACCCCCGACAAGTCTTGCTACTCGTATATGTACGTTTTATTAAAATCATGTAATGGAGAGTGGCATGGCACACATCTTTCGATTTTGACTTTAAGATGTTTAATGGTCGTCCAAATGACTTTTAAAAAAATTAGCTATATTAATAGATATAGTGTATTCAATAGAAAAAGAAACATAATCTAGTCGAATTGGGAACCTTCTACTTTATCATCCTAGCACAAAAAATGTAATAATCGTCTCCGTACACAGTTATACTCACAATCCGGAGGTCTTGGGTTCAATTCCCAGCAGTGGTACCTTTTAGTACTCGGTATGGTTCCATTACCTAAGTCTGCCGCCAAACAGTAGTATTAATAGCACTGCTGTGTTGTGCTAAACTATGCTAAGTTCTGGTTCAGCACGCTTTCCATCCAACGGCTTTATCGTGACTTATCATCAGGCGAGAGGAAGGCCAAGTGCACACCCATTTTACATAAGTTTAAAACATTGTCTTACACATCTCGTGTTACGTGTGTACTCCAAAAATATTGTACATTTACGTATATATTAGATCCAAATTTAAAAATATGTTATTGGATCCAAATCCAAATATACCTTAATACGAGTATATCCAGACTCTGCATCACGATTTTATCAGATATTGTACATGGGTGGGAGCGGTTGCTTTGTCTAGATTATTATACGAGACTTGATTGAGATTAGAATATGTATGCAACATATTACATATTTTTATTTATTGTGATTTTTATCTCAGATGTATCTTATCATACGTACGGTAAGCCAATCATTGCTTAATATAACCAAAATTTCATGTAAAAATTGTCAGTATTGTACCACAGAGTACTAACAACATCAACATCCTACGTGTTATTATGTTTCAGTTTCCCCAGATTTCCTAATAAATAAAGTAATTCAGTTCATTCATTACAAAGAAAATATTTCAATGTTAAACGGTAAGTAGATTATAGTTATACCGCTTTCCTAACACTAGAAATTCTAACACTAAAAAGTCATAATAAACATCAAATGTCCATACGTTTTGACCTTGAGCTCAATGGTATTTATAGGATCTAATGAATTACCATCACTTAGCATGATCTCGTAAGTTTTATGGGCATAAATCAAAGAGATTTAAATTGTATGCATAAATACAGGGCACCTTTGGGGTGGTGCCTATGTGGCCCCCTGAAACTTATTACAATAGACCATATAATGCATAATCCAACCAGGAGTGGCCCTGGCCGCTATCCCGAGCTTGCTGAAGGATTCAGAAATTTTGAACGCGTTATTTGTGAGTTGTGCCTGGCACAAATTTTGTGGAAAATATAACGGTTACCAACTTCGAATGTAACGCTGATTTCGAGTAAGTTTTGCGCTGTCACTTCAATAATTGCATAAATTTGCAAGTCTCTGTCCCTACGTACGTTTGTAGCCTTTTTACGGCGAAACGGCTGAGACGATCATAATGAAATTTGGCACGAACTGTACCTATAGTATGGAGAAGAGGTGTATTGTATAAATATTTTAAGTCAACGAAGTTTCGACAAAAAATTTCGCAAAATCCGATCTGGATAGCGAAAGAATATTTACTAAGACATCGTATACATATTTGTCAACTAAACAAAAATTTATAGAACTTATTCGGATGTTTAAACATTGTTTCCGCTCTTTACAAAATTCTTTCATTGGAGTAAAATTGTACTATACTGTACTATATTGTAATATACTGGACTGAATTATAAATCATTTAAAACAATGTTTCATTCAAAAACCGAAAAGAAAAATGGCAAAAGATTATCGAATTAAATTGGCATTATTTCATTCAATAAATTTTTAATGTAACTTAAAAATATCTCTATTATTTTTTTACTACAAAAGGGCTACACTCTTTTCCGACTACCTAACATTATGTTACATTATTTTCTACTACGAATAATAGTTTTCCGAAATCCAAAATCTTGTTTCCATATTCTGGAAAGTAGATTTAGTACTTAGTGTTCATTGTAATTATATACAGTAAAAGCTCTTTATTCGCGGGGTATATGTTCCATAAATATGCCGCGAATACAGAAACCGTGAATACGGAATTGTAATTTATATGGGATTATAGGGGATACGTTCCTAGGTGACAAAATAATAATAAAAAATACATAAAAAATTAATTTAATTGAAGTTTTTGAACATTTTAATTACTTATCTTAGGGCTTAAGCAATGGTTTGAAGAATTTTGTAATTTTTTCTTGCTTGGCGGAACGGAACAACAACATTTAAAAATATACTTTATTTATTGAGTTATAAGGTTGCTTTCATTCTGTTTGTTTACATTCTCAAATACACCGATCGCGGCGAAGGCGGCTTGTGTCAAAGGCCTCGGCGATATCATTTAACAACATACTTTAGGCTAACTTGTAATAAGATCTATTTTACTTTTTTATTAGTCCATTTGACAAGGATATTGGGTTGGATACCTATTGGAATAATTTTATTATTATGTACGTACTTATTAGATCCGCGAATAAAAAAAGTTTTAGTCGCGAATATAGAAATTGGGTCGCATTTTTTTAATCCGCGAATAAAGGAAGCGCGAATAAGGAGCTTTTACTCCTATATCTACTCTATACAAGATCTAGCAAAAACCGTCCAAGTGCAAGTCAGACTCACTCACCGAGGTTTCCGTACAGAATATGAATAACTGACACACTGAAAATCACGTTTTATAATAATAGTAACGCGTAAAAGGTATCCAGTTGAAATTAATATAGAATACGAACGTTGCAGTCCAAATTGCAGTCCCATGGAGCTGTGAAAAAAATCATAGGTCAAAGCATTCAGATACGACCAAGATACGACTATTTATTATTCGTATTCTGAACGGAACCCTCGGTGCGCAAGACTAACTTTTACTTGGCTGGTTTTTAAAATTTTATTATTTATTCTTCTAGCGACAATAGTAATACACATTCTGTAAAATTTTCATAGTCTACGTGTTACAGTTCAATAGATATATGTGACTAGGAGCACTGAGCAAGTAAATCACTACATTTATATGTGATTATATCAAGATTATATGCTCCTAGACACCTCCTAGAGACACATTGTGACACACGGATGGACAACGGTTTAGTATAATGCTAGTAAAATGAGCAAATTAAATATCCTTTGAGGACGGAGCTCTGAATTTTTATATTCTCTTGGACTGAACCAAAGAGAATAAAATACGTATACTGGACTGAACCAATAATTTTGACAATTTTATGAACGCATTTTTAGATTTTCTTATATTGGCAAAAATGAAGTAGTATGAATTACAAGTAACATACTCTAGATGGCGTTACTATCGGTCTCTTGATTTCCTATCAAATACAATTTATTTAAAGTGATTTTTCAACACTTTTCACAGATAGTTGTATTTCTGCTGTTGAATTTTAAAATATATTTTTTCTGCCTGAATGTTTACATAATTTTCTTTTTGTCTTTTCTTTTAACAATTCATAATCTAATTAATCGTTATTTTGACAGGAGAAAACTCACAACTCAGTTGACGCCATTACAGCAGTACCAACCAACGAAGGCATCTCTTGTATTCGGATCGATGTTTGGGCCTTTATTGCGAAGAAGTATTCTTCAAGGTTCTGCATCGCGAACTTGGAACTGCCTAACTAATTTCACACAACAGCTTTGGTGTAAATTGAAATATTTACGTGATTTAAGGGTAAGTGCAGCGATTAAAAACTATGAAATGAGGTTGTAGACTCCGCGTAGTTGTAGAAATCAACATGGCGTCAGCATGTAAATAATTTGACAGACTGACATTTGTTACATTTGGCACTGTTTCTTTTCTTACAAGTTTCTGTTTTAACTTAATTTATACCATGTATGTATTTGCCGGTTCGTAACGATTTGAGCAACTGTATATAACCTTCGACTTGAGTTTATCTTTCATATTTATCCATTCACGTTGCTAGGGCCAGCTGATCATTGGCAAACTACAATTCTACTGGAAAGGTCTAATACTTTCATTTAATTATTGTTTTAATAAGTGTATTAATTTAGAATGTTACTGTTTATTATTACTTTGTGTACTTATATGCACTTTGCCTTTTTAGAAGAATGTACTTTTCCTTACACATTTTATAAATGTAGCACAAAAATTTCCCTTCAGATCTTCCGGATTCGGTTTTAGTATGCATGCAATTTGGTTTGTAGTTTATTCAGATTACATTTGACCAAATGACCAATGGTCTAAAAAATTTGTTTTTCAGCTTACTCTGCTCGTATTCGAGTTTTGGTAGCGTTTTATGGTAAGTGGAAGTACTGGAGTACTTTCATATTTAAAGCTGCTATCAAAAATAATACTGATCAAGTTGTTTTTGGTGGTAGCTTGATCTAGCATGGTTGGTTTTGATAATAATGGCTTACTGCTATGCAATTCCAATATGATATCAAATTAAAGGTTTTTGGTACAAAATTCTCATTCTCATTTTACTGAAATTAATCTTCCTATAATATAGCATGTGTTTCTAGTGATTATGGAATGTTAAGGCTTTTTTGTATTCATTTCTAGTATGTGGTTAGGTTAATTCTCTAGTAAACTTGTGTTCAATCAAAAATAAATTAGGATTCATTTTTTATAGCTATATTTGGATACAGAAGTAAAGGCCACCTAATTTTTTAAAGTAGCTTTGATGTAGTTATAGTATATTTGAATTGTTATTTTATGAAATATAATTGAGTGTCAATTTATACTAGACTTGTGCAAAGTCTGTCCTAGTAAAGGGCAGTTATTTTTTATTTGACACAAGGGAGAGTGTAACTTGAGACATGGCTTTAATACTTTCTATATCCCTGTTTTTGGAAAGCTGTTATATAAACAAAACATTAAATTTAAAAAGACTAATTCAATTTCATGCTTGTGGGTTACACCTAACAGGTTTGTTTTTAAATATCAGCCAGAAATCTGCATCATATCTTTTCTTTCAACTGTTGATTGATCAGCAACATGACTTGCTAACACAGGCATACAGCAATGTCCATGCTTTATGGTACAGCACCACTCACTCTTCATTGTCAGACTGCAATATGTACTGTGCTATTATTGTTTTGAATGCCATAAAGAGCTAGTATTATAGGATTGTATTTTTCACTATGTATTTTATGTAAAATCAAAAACCATCAAATGGTTTTCAATTTAGAATAGGACTACCCTATACCATGCCATATTATGGCACTTAAAGTGTAGTAAAAGTGACTATGGGGTAAATATGAAGGAGATGGGATGCAGTGTATACCTACTTAACAACAACATGTTTAACTACCTCCTTGGCTAAATGTTGGACTGACAATCCGGAAGTCCTGGGTCTGATTCCCAGTAAGGGTACCGATCGGCACATAATTTATATAATCGGTACTTGGTTTGGTTGGCGGGGCATTTTCTATCTCCTCCTGGCTAGCTAAAACCATGTTACCAAGTCTGCCTCTAAACAGCAGTGTTAATGGCACTGTTATGTTCTGGTACGAATGATAGCATAGCGAGTGCCTCGTTAGGTTGAGGCCTCTGTTTGGCACACTTATCATCCAACAGACTTATAACTTACCATCAGGTGAAATGAAAGCTAAGTGCTGACCCATCAGTCATAAAATAACTAAAAAACATGTTATTGCAATCACCAACCACCTACCAACGGTGTATTATGACAAATCTCGTCATGAAAGGTTCAATATGACAACAACAAAACCTTATGTATATGATAAAGAGAAAGGTCAAAGTAGGAAACATATGGTTGGAAAAAATATAGTAATAAATTATTTAATGTTTGGGTGACTTACAGCACTAACAATAGTGTCATGTAATGTTTAAATGTAACAACAAGTAGCTATTAAGAAGGCTACATATATGGAAAGCATATTGCAAGGAAAGGTATTTTCAATTGAGATGCGAAAAAGGTTATAATTTCAGAGCTTGGTTTAGCTGAAGTTATTTGGATTTTTAAAAATTAAGGTTAGTTTTGTCAGGGATATGAAAAAGTGAATGAGAGACATGTTTTTTCCTTTCTTACAAAAACAATCATTCAGAATAATAAAAACAATAATAGCATATTTAAAACTGCAGTCTGCTTTCTAAAACAACAACAAAAATCAGTGTACTTCAAACCATGTTCTCAGATGCCCCGCACAAGAAGGAAGCACTACGCGTCGCACTCCCGCACTCGGTCGCGCTCGTATGAGCCCAAACGGAGGCGGCTTGACGAAAGCTCCCGAGAGGAGTCCTACAGGAAGAAATCTAGAAGCAGGGAACGTGGCAGGTACGTCTTTATACTTTTTTAAACTTTGCATACTCTGTCTCAAAGCTTACTATCTTCAGCATAGCAACCTACATGTACTAGTTTGTGTGTTGAATTTATATGAAAGGTATATGGCATAATCACCACCCCTGGCAGACAGGTTGGTGATCGCAGTATTGTTTAGTTCTTCACGAGGAGGCTGCTGCCCCTCCCCCCAGTATTGTTTTCTCTCAGTCACCTCTTAAGACACCTACAGGTATAGATGGGGTGGTTTCAGTCTAAGCCGGAAACATGGATTTTTTAATGTATGTTCATGAATGTTTTCTGACTGATGCTTCTGGTTGATTTCAATGTGTATTAATTACAGTAATTCTGTACCTAGTAACCAAATTTCTTACCTAATGGCTATAATTAGGATGGGTGATCGTTTCTTTCCATAGATTCCTCTCATTTCAATTTTTTTGAAAATTTGTGTTTACCATGCATTGTCATGAAGAGTATTAATTTTTAAGATAGTTAAGTATATTTAATAAATTCTCAATTAGTCACATAACCCTAGGTTTCTATTGCATTGTTTATGCAATACTTATCCAAGTTTATTGATTCTTGTCAACACTGCGGAAGTTTTGTGTCGGTGGCGCCCTCTGTTGCTAACTGGTGGCTATCGTGTAGTATTCGAGTTTGCCTTATTACTAAATTACACACCAGTTGAGTTTATAGTACCGAGGACTCCCGTCAGATGGCGCCGCTAGCATTGTATCCATAAAACTTGATACCTTTAAAACCGTATTCTCCAACTGTCTTGATGAAATTGAAATAACATGTTAGCTGTTATGATATGTCAGGTTAATCAGACCGTCTTTGTCATCGACTTTGTGCGACCTTGTTCCAAAATCTTCATTGTTTCTGTATTATCTAACCTAAATAACTTAGCTTTGGTTGTATAAATTTGTGCAGCTGTTATACTTTTGTTTGTATTGGGATAGTCTTATGTTATGCATTTCTTATTTGTCTGTTATTGTTCTCTTTGGTAGTTTCTATTCTAATTCCGTTCTATTATAATATCACCTGTAATGTAAGAAAAACTTTATGCTTATATAGTAAGCTTGGTGCGTGCTTCGCATCTCTTTTGATAAAGCTTTTGCTGAAACTTTCGGCGTGTTCTCCCTATTCATTTTAAGTCTATTTAATTAGTAAACCTTGAAATTTTCCACGGACATTTTACCATTCCCTCGGTTCTAAGTTATTTCAGTATACCTACGCGGATCTTGAGCTACAATTCCACCGTGATTATGTTTTTGTTGCGGTAATTGTACATTTACAGTTTTGGTTAGATCTCAACTGTTGCACAGTGATTGGTTTGATTGTACTAAGCCGTCAGTTGCTTACATCATCTATATCTAAATTATATTGTGGTTATTATATTATGCATTGCACACAAATGTCAGAAACGTCGAAAAAGCAGAAATAAAGTGGCGTCTTTTCCGCCATCTGTGCACATAGTTCCGCATGATTGAGCAGATCGAAAGTAACGGTGACGGCAGGTTGCAGTACGGTACCCGCAGGTTAGGAGCCGCCGCGAGCGTGCCGGGTGAGCTCTCGACCCGCGCGCCCTGCCACCGGACGGGATAACAGCCCGACCCCACTTATTACCATGCTCATTTTAAACTTAACTTCGCAGGCACGTTGCTAAACCCTATTATACCTTCATTTACGTCGCCTTGGGAAAGGCCTTATGGATGGCAAATATAAATAAACTTGCAAACTGCGCGGCTCATTCCGCTCCATGTGTATTTGAATTGGATGACGGACTAACGGTCCGTTACAGACGTAATGGCGTCTTGTAAACTCAGCCTACACATACCAAGTTCTCACGCAGAATGCACGCACATGCGTCAAGTGTAAAGTCCTTTACAATGAAACAATAAAACCGAATCTTTAGACGTAATCGGCATTCAACACTGTATTCCAAATCGAAGATCAACTGCCATGTCTGACGCAAGAAACTGCTGTAAAATATGTCGCTGCCTCTCTCGGGCAAGATAAATAAGTAATTTTACTCCGTTGCCATATAAAACTGATCGCGAACACGCAACATGATGGCGGCTGCTTTTTGTTAACGCTCCTCAAGAGGTGCCAATCAATTATTGTGTGATTAAGTAGGTGGGTCTTGTACAAATTGGCAAACAGCGCCGTATACAGAGGTTTTTGACACGTGTGTGGCTCTAGGGGGCGCAGAAATAGACGCGCTTTTTTCCACAGTGGGTGGGTGGTGGTGGTAAATATATTTGGGTATGCTTCTATAAACTAAATAAGCGGTCATTTTTGCTTATCTCAACACAAATTAGTGAGATCGTGTAGTCTCGTATTTAAAATAGGATCACCGCAACACTTCGAGGGTGTCGCAAAAGGCGACTAAAGGAAATTATTCTATCGATTTAACATCTACATTCAACTGTGATTGATCACCAACCCGTCTACCAAGCGAGATGATTATGGCAAATCTCCATGGAAATGATCTATGAGGGAGGCTACTATCCGACAGTGGACTCAAGTAGCCGTTTATGAGCGATACCATGTTGGTCTAAAAGGCCTGGGTAAGGCCCTGTTGAGATCAACACGAACTATGGCAGTGGTGTCACTGAACAGGTCTGATTAACGCATTGACCTTCATCTGTCGCCTCGTGGGAACTTGATATTTTTTACTTAATTTTCGTTGCGCACAATGATACACAACATTGCCATTCTTATTGGGTTAACCTTAACCAAGTTAACTTTTATTAGGATACATTGAACGCACGAATTCGACAATGTATGCTACATGCCCACGTATGTTGGTTTAGCCTTTCACTGGCTCATTTTAGACTTGGAAGTTGAATTTTTAATTGTATACTAATTAGCGACGGCCTAGCTCCTTTGATTTTCAGTCTGTCTTTGAATGAGAGAGACTCCCAAATATTTTTATGGTTAATTCCTATATTGATGTATAAAAAATACACAGATTGTTTATTTTTCACGTACATGAAAAACATAACTAAAATGTACATTAAACGTAGGGAAGTCTAATGGTAACACAGTGTGTACGATTTACACAACAACAAAAAAGTTATAAACATTAACAACCAATATCCTACCCTAGCACGGGTATTTTTCCTATTTGGGAGGATATAGTCTCGCACCAGTCTTAGTCTATTGTCAAGTGCTTCGTTCTATAGGTGCAATGTGTAGTCGTATTGTCAAACCGTAATAATAAAATAAAAAATAATAAATCTATCAAAATTTACTTCAGGTACTACAAGAAAATATTGTCTACAACGAGTATAAGCCCAAATAATTATGAAATCTCTTCATTGTGCACAATGTTCGGATCAGCAAATCGAGTTAAATAGCGTCTCGGTTGCGCGTCGGCTGCGCGGAATCCAGTTTCGTTGTTGCATTCCTTTTCCAGGGAGGTTTTTTTTCTGCATCGAGTAAAATGGTGTGGTCAACTCTGTGGTCACAGATGTCACCTTTCCCTGGCATTGTTGGTGCACATTCCTGGCAGTAATGTTGGTGTTGTACCGTGTACGAATCGCATTTCTTGTGTCTCTCCGTATTCCTTGTCTCGTGTGGGTTGGAATGCTGTCGTGTAATAAAATGGGCTGAATGCTGGTATTTCGGACTCGCGTTGCTCTCTATATACAAATATCTTTATTAAGATAATATTTATCCTTTAGTAGACGGTAAGATTATTTGGGTTGTGTACACTTACATGTACCGCGGTGACCGTTATCGCAGTGATGTTATCTTGTTCGTACAACATAGCAGTATTTAAAATGACACTGATTTCACCATTGTTGTGTTACTCGTTGTTGTTGATGAGTTTGCAGAGCCCGCTGCACTGGTACCTGACCGGGGATAAACGACACAGTATGAAAGAACTCTTTAGAAGTCCATAAATAGAGGTTCCTTTGCCCTTATTGCAGCAATGAATGCGTTTGTCGAGGGGGCAGTGAACTCTTGAATGCTGGTTCGAGAGAGCTTACAACCCATTTATGTAATAAATTCAGCTCTGCGCGTTATAAATTGATATTTTACACAAAGGACCGACGACAGTAATTGTTGGTTGTCGTTAATGGTGGTACGTGGTGCGAAAACAATTTCTTTAATCGCAAGTCGCACTCACTCAAGGATACGAGTACAGCTAACACCAAACTGCCCGTAATATACTATAATCAAGCATGACTTGAAAGTACCACATGTGTGAACGCATACATGTTGAGTATTCGTTCTCAGTACACTGCAGTAATGCGGGCGTCGTCGATTGTTTTAATTTTGCTTCAGTAAAGATTGTGTGCCAAGGACCTCGGAAAGGTCGCTTCACTAAAACGGTAATCTTTATGTTATCTGTGAGGACGAGTTGCGTATTTTGGGTTTTCGTTAACCGCGGGACCGCGCTCGCGTCATCGCCGCTACAATGTTCATTTGCTGACCAGTGTAACTGTTCACTTTAACAATGTAACTAAATCATCCGAATGTACGCGCAAAACGGCACAGTTGCCATTATCGTGCCATTGTCAAAGAAAAACAGTTGCTAAGTTATTGTTTGCGAAATAGCCAGTCCGAGTACAGTTACCAAATGAGGAAGCTTCCAACTGCTTTGTTCTGAAGTAAAAAATGCATAACGTCTCATAAGTAAGCGGGAAGCGGCGGTGGCGGCGGTTGCGTATTCAGAACCATCTTGTCGCAATGTTGGTGTTTGAAAATTGTGGGTGCACCAGGCCCAACCACCGACCTGCCAGGTGACAAATAGCTGCGCGCCCGCCGCCGCGAGGGGCGGGGAGGTACGGCGGGCGGCCGCGCGGGGTGCGGGCGGGGAGGTTGTTCTTGACACAGTAAAACTAGAAGTGCAGTAGGTGCAGCTGCGGCCCACGCGGTGCTTTTTGCAAGCTGCTAATCGACTATCCTCTACAAGTCTAGAGCTTATATTTATAACCTAAAGCTTTTCGAATGAAGCATCGGCACCCGTTCATTAATCTTGTTATTTTATAGTGTCGGATTGATTTGACTAGAAAATAGAGTTAAAGCGTAGGTAATGGCCAAGTGCGAGTCGGACTCGCGTACCAAGGGTTCCAAATCTTGCTAAGAAACGTACATATTATATTATTACCTTGAATGAAATGAGGTGGTTCATTTTCCCGACCGCATAACTAAGTTCGTTTGTTAAGTTTTTTTAATGATTTCTTAAAAACGACTAGATCTAGACCATGCGAAAAATGCGACAAGTAGTTTTGACAGTCCTCTCTTGATGTCATCATAACACTACCCAAATAATTCTAAAGAGACCAAAACAGGTGAAAATCTGCGGGTGCAAGGCCAGGGCTATATAATTATATGGTGAGTGCATTAACACTTCCCAACCAAACTCTCTCAATTTTTGATTTGTGGCCAAAGATGTGTGTGGTCTGGCGTTATCATGATGAAATACCACTCCTTTTTATGTTGATCAATTCCGGCCGTTTTTGATCAATTTCTTGCTTGAGTATCATTAGTTGTTGGCAGAAGAGATTCGAATCGGTGGTTTTGCCCGGCGGTAAAAGCTCTTTAAACATGATATTTTTATATTACATATATTATTTACACAAATTCCTATCTGCTGAGATTACTTATTTTAGATTGTTGGCTTATAACCTTCGGGATAGAGGGGATTCCTTCCGATCCGATATCATTATTTGAAAGTGTTCAGATTTTTCCTCGGATGTTGGGAACCACAAAAATTAATATATATTCGTAATTTATAATAATAAATATTCGAATGCCACAAAATTGCATTTCTATTATCCGGCAAACGTTTAAAATTATTATCCTCTCGCCAGGAACGGTACGGCACGCTGCGAGATTTATCTGTCGTGATCTGCACAGATCTCTACCTGAAACGCTTTCCATGTCGCGAGGCGGAACGCCGCGCCGCGATTTATGCCTCGTATCGGGCCCGATACTATCCGAACTACAATTTATGCAGCTAGCCCGGGCTGTCCGTTCGTTAGCCCATGTGACCACTTCCTAGCACTACATTCACTCGAACCACGCTGCCTGGGTTGTATTGTACCTGTACAACTAACGTATCACTTAGTACAATCATCAAGGCTCTCCTCGTTTCTGCAGCTTCCTTTCAATATGACATTAGTTTACCATACCGTAGCTCCGACAAGAATAAAAACATTAATAACAACGAACTTCCTTACTTTACGAAAATCATTACGTTTTTATTATGCGTGCCGTGTAAAATCACGAATTAATCATAACTCAAATGTGGCCGGAAAAAAATAGCATTGATGTGCTCCCTCGAGGTCTGTATGTCACATTAAAGATTTGACAAGGAGGCGATGATGATTACATTTACATCGGATGATTTCCTTATCCCGTAGCATGGTAACATGAGACTACGCCTATATCGAGGTCGCGACACGCATCCTGTTATTTCAACAATGGCCCGTGTGTCGGCCTCGTCTCGTCGACAGGCATCATCAGGGTCTCCTCCAACACGGCGCGGCGCGTCTTGCCTCTACAGAGGATTACACCTCTGCATTCATTATATTTGCAACAAATGATATGTAGTTATACAGCGCAATGACGTGACGGGCCGGCTGCGGACGAACAAAAACATTACATAACGTGAACTCTTCTAACTCTTTTGAGGTTAAACGAATCGAATTGCAAATTATCATACTGACAAACAACTGCTCAATAGGTAAGAATCATGAAAAGAGATTATATCTTATTTTATATTTAGTACATTGTATATTACAAGGCTTGAATTCTTTTAATGAAGGTTCAAGGCGTTCCTTCCAATTTACATTGTTTGTTATAAGTGAATCAGTGTTGTCGAGTGTGTCTTTATGAAGGCGGTTATTTATGTGGTCCGGCAACCACACGTCCGTTGTTCGTGCGACGTGCTCTGTGCACAATGGGCCCCTCCGGAGATGGAGCTCAGTGACAGACGCTGGACGCGACCAGCGCTGACGTACAGTGAGAGATCAACGATTTATCGCGACTCTAATCACGCCATTCACGACGCAAAATGAAACTAGCCATACGGAACATACTTTTCTAATATTAGATTACAAGTTGGTGCCAAATCGCTTGTCGATGGCGGTTTCATTAGATTTAATGCTGTAATAAAGAAATGTAATAGTATTTTTAATATCGATGTGATAGTTTATTATATCCAATATAAAACATAGTTTTATATTTGTTTACATTCAATCATTTTACACCACAATTACAGCTTAAAAAGAAATCTGTCTTCATCTACTATGAATAAATAGGTAAATCGCAATAAAACAACAATATCGCGCGTCGCTCGTATTTACGACTTGTTCAATCTGATATAAATCACCCTCGCGGACATACATGGGCGTCAGTAAATCATTGTGTAGACGGAGCGGGGATGCATCTGTATCTCTCACGTTCTCATTCATTAATATTTCACGCTGGATGATAATATTTTATTAGGCGATTGTCTGTTATATTCTACAAACACCATTGCAAAGTAAATTCTTTGAAACTTCGTATGACTGGACAAATAGTACGTACACCAGAGACGTTTCCCGGGCAGTGTTGCAACGGCCGGGGCTGGTGTAAGTATTTAACCATTACGAACAATGGGCGATTGTCACGTCCACGGAAATGGGCCGATTGATCGACGTGACATTTGACGCCCAATTCGATCGGTTTAGAGGAAATTGCGCGCGCGCCTGCTCCTCCGATAAAGCGATCGATGCAGTGACATAATGACTTAATAGCGAGTCTCCGTTCCTTCGGAAATTACACAACGACTTGGAAATTAATACTTTAATATATTAATGTTAAGACGTTACGTATAACTACTAAATTCTACATTTACGTAATATCAAAAGTAGGAAAAGGGAAAGATGTCTCCGCGGACGTTCATCGAGCTGGTTCAACCAGTTTTTGGTAACTAATCTAGATACTGAGTCGCGATAAGCTAACAGGATTCAATAGCATGCCGTTGCGCTCGGGTGAATTCCACGAAGATACGAGTATAAGCTGTGTCTGTATGCAGGCGCGGTGCAGTTTTATATTACAAGTAATTGCAAGTGCAGCACGGCACGATATCGGGTTGGTCGGCCATGGAGGAGCCGTTAGTTGCGCTTAGGTGCGGACGGGAGCGCGAGCCGGTGCAGGATCGATTAGCGAACCGGTCCCGCAGTACGTTGACTCCCGACTCCTGCGCCTACGACGCGGATTGTGCAAGCTGCAGCGCACACCCCGGCCCTCCCCGCCCCGCCTCACCGCACCCCACGCCTTCTCGCGGACACGATTGCCTTGTTTCTGAGACAGAGTGCCCTTGTGAGTACCTCGTATCTAGGCACTGCCTTTGTTGGAAATATAATTCGAGCCTGTCTCCCTGGGCACTACTGAAATGCCTGCCAGCCGGAGGTAGTTGGCCTGGCGCTCGCTAGAGATCGTACTATCTCGTTCTGTACATATTACCACAGACGTTACCGACTTTCAAACTAAGTTTTTGTCAGTGCTGTATCTGTTTTAAGAAGACAGCATACATTATAGAATGCAGTGTAAACAATGCCTAGTTTCACTCCGCGGATGACAGGTTCTGCCGGTGTCTTGTCTTAACTGCACATGTCCGCTTATATGTAATTGCTGGCAGGTGCGCCGGCGCAATTACAAGAAAACTCTGCTTTTTTCAACCCATACCGGTCCTACTTCAATGACGACGTGGAAGCAGATAGACTTTCCTAAGCCTTTTGATGGCTACCTGTCTTAATGTGTCAACTTTCTTTATAAATATTTTGCTTGGTGAAGGCGTTTGTTGGTTCTACACGACCGCTGTCGTATATTATGTATTTATCTCTAAGTTTCCGGTAGATATACTTATGTCACCCTTCTCACGCGCATGTAATTATGTATTAAATATGTATAAATCATGTATTTAAATATTGATTTCTTGTTTCTTAACCAATATAAAGGTATCTTATATTTAATTTGCATATCGCTATGACTTGCTCTAAAAGCATCGATGACTTGTTATTACTATGTTTTGATGAGACTGGTGAATCCGATGGTCAGCGATGGGCGTTTTTCATTCTCTCGAGATAAAAAGCGAAACAGGATGCAATACCACCAATAAAATATGTCATTCTGAATTGATATGGTAATGTATGTTTGCGCAGTGGATACTTGTAAAGTGTAAACGAGTATGGTCCTGATTAAACATGACAGAGCTGTCTGGCTCGTCCTGGAGTCGAGGAGTGGGGGGGACGCGGGCGGGCGTCGAACCCGCGTGGGTCGGGGGTCAAATGCGCGACGCGACACGCGTTCATTAGTGCAATGCGCCTGCGACGCACTACGGCCCTTGTGCACTATGCAGATGTGCATTCTCGTCTCGTACGCATTGTAGATTAATTACTAAATGTGACCTTTCGTCTGTCTTAGAGTTTAAAAGTATTTTCAACTGCAATATTATTGAAATCAAGATTAAAACTGTTTTAGTTTCTTGCGGTCTTCTATGTTCGCCTGGCATAGCACCGTGTTGTAATCAAGTATATTTTATTTCGGTCTTGTCCATAGAGGTTCAATCACAACATTACAACTAATTTGAAACT
Source organism: Carcina quercana (assembly GCA_910589575.2). NCBI lineage: Eukaryota > Metazoa > Arthropoda > Insecta > Lepidoptera > Depressariidae > Carcina > Carcina quercana. The sequence goes on from OU342436.1 coordinate 3,963,706, forward strand.
TTACACTAAAAACCTATACTAATATTATAAATGTGAAATTGAGTTTATTTGTTTATCCATACTCTACGCTGCCGTATCGGAAAGTCAGAATGAGTAGATTTTTTGTAAAGGGCTAGTTGAAGAGTCGGCAAAGGACATAGGCCACTTTTGATTAAGATCAATAGTTCCCGTGGGATAATTTCTGAAGTCCAAGCGGATATTCGGAATTTCAGGCCTCTGGGTAGACATACTGGACAAGTATCATATCTGCCATCACGTGAAGAAAACCGGCCATTTGCGATTTGATAGATAACGTATTATAAGTGTAATTTTAGCTTATTAATCAAAGCTTGGTCTTGAAACCGCATAACTAAGTTTAACTGTTGAAAAAACCTTTACGAGTTATCCATTACGAGTTAATCATTTAAAAAACTGCTAAAGGGTCCGTCCCTTTAATAGTTTTTTAAAATGATTTGCAATGAAAGGCAAAAATCATTATTACTTACCATTTTGTTTCGGAACCCTAAAATCGAGAAGAAAACAACGTTTCATCAGGAATAGATTCAAATTTCAAAGTATCTAGCAGTCGCATTTCTGTTAATTAACATATATATTTTATTTGTTATAATAAGTATATATAAATCATCAAATTAAAAGAACATTTCTTTCGTTAGACTATGATCAACCGCTGCATCTCGAAGGTTGTCTGTCCGATTTCGGACGCGAGCCGTACACGGAAGCTGTAAATTTCTGTTTTCCGCCCTGTCCAAAACTCTCGCGTTATTAAATATGGCGGCGTCTTTGAAAATAATGTCATCTGATATGTTTATTTTGCCCTTTAATATGCACTCGTGTGGTCCGGTTTACATGCATCATTTTCTTTGTGGGAAAGGTAGCTATGGTCGAGTTTTAAAAAAAGTATGCGGTTGCTCAGGGCCAGTACGAAGGTTTCATTGCGGACTAATATTTTCCGCGAAAACCACAAATCCTTGTACGATCAGTGACCTTTAATGAACTGCTAATTTGAAGCGCAATAAAACAAACGTGCGCAGCTTGATGTGGGGATGTGACTTTTCTCTGACGTTGTTTTCTCGATGATTTATTTCGCGAGTCATTGTTGTCGTCTGGTTTCGGCAAAATTGTTGAGCACAGAGGGAGAAATGGTGCCAATTCGGGCCCTATTACAAAGGCTCCGATGTCAGCCCCTCTGTCACAGAGCTCTGTCTTTTGAGCCGTAATAGGCAGCAGACACTTGAAATTTTCACAGAGTACTAAGGCAGCTAATATCATATTAGCCAAGAAACGTCCATGATGAACGTTCAGGAATGTATAGTAACAATCAATAGAAATGAAAAATTAAAGGGGGTCACCAAAACCGCCTCAGCGATTAGATAGATAAGATTTCAATGATGTGTTGCCTAAAGCCGAACCGTCACAGTCACCAAATCTCATCTGTTTACATAGACCGCCTACCCACGAGGCAACACACGTCGAACATTATCAGACTTATTTGTCTTATTGTGCTTGGTTCCGATCAATTACGACATGGCGAGAATTCTTATGGACCAATCAGCGTGCACTTATCTCCTATTGTCGCCAATCGTCGCGCATTCCCTTGCCCCTGCACACCTCATTACTTTGAGTGAATTGTTTGTGTTAGACATAGTGAACATTATCTGTCTCGTGGATAGATTCGTTCGATCTCGTAGACTCAGACCGAGTCTGTTCCTCCGATTAGCAGATCATCCATCCGTCTACCAGGTTTGGTGTTTATAGAAAATCCCCTCGTGAAAGTAGAGAAAAGCCCTTGATACTCACGTGCAAGTTAGTATTCCGACTGATACACAATAGTAGAATGACGTATGTCTGTATTGTAACTACAGAGTGCAGTCATTAAATAGACGAGCTAAAGAGTGTCAACGAAAGTTTTGTTGACATTGTGCACACAGGCCCGGAGAGGATAATAGTTTTCGGTATCATTAATCTAATTGTAGTCGCTAGACGTACGCAATGAATCAGTATGAGTCAATCGAGAAAGTAAACCAGTAAGCATTGTTCCAGTGGATGCGCGGTACAGAGCGCGTGGGCGCAAGCAGCGGCGCGAATTAAAGCAGCTCTCTATTCATTACTCATCGTTATTGCTATCGCCATTTTGGGAGACGAAAGCGAGTGTAGGCTTGTTTAACCTCAGTTAATATTAAAGTTGTTTAATTATTTAAAGATAAAAGGCAGACCTTTTATACTTTCACGTAAGCGGGCGGTACATGCGAGTGGCCTTTACACCGCCGTGTGAAGCGGTTCACGCTCGGTGCGTGCCCGCCCGGTTGAGCGTACTCACTCTGGCTGGCTGGAGTGGACCCTCCGGCGCAAACCAAACATAGGTACTTAATGTCCAAGCAGTAAACACTGAGCTACATTATGCAATAGGGTTTGCCCGCGACATAGTACCGGGATCAAACAAATGTGTCCAAATCGGGTTCAACCGTTTACATATTAGTTTTTTATTCAGAAATGTTTATACTGGAACAATTTACTATTCTTATTCCAGTCTCCTACCCATAAATGATGACTTTTTTTCTCTGTAGAAGTCTTTCAAAATTAGTCACGCATTAGTCTCAAATCATTGAGGCACGGCTGGATGGATTTGGAATGAGTTTTCTTTTAGTCTCTGGGGAATGCTTTATTTTTAAAATCACGTAACCATAAATCCAATATGGCAGACTCTTTGTCATTTTTGTACAATTGTATCCTGCAGTCGTTAGTTTCACTCATACCTTATCTGAACCTACGGGAACTATACTCCAATATATACCAACATGATCGAAGTAATACAGTCGTTGATTTGATACTAGGTGATGCAGAGAACACAAGTATTATAGTTGTATCAGACGTATCATAAAATTACCGAATATTTCTATGCGCTAAATGTCGTGGACACTGACATTATCTTTTTACACTCTTTAAATAAAGAATAATTATAAGTCGTAGCATTTACTATGTCGTAGACTGTTGCCTCAGAAAAGTTTTAAATAGCGGGATATATACAAAAAGAAATCGTCTGTCGCCCAAAAATTGTGTATGTTGTGTTGTTGTTTTTTCACACAAAAATCCTATTGTTAATTTTGATTATTACATTACTTGGAAATAGTAATATTGCTTTGACTAATATTAAATGCAGCTACAGTGGAATCAATATTTGAATCAGTATTCGTATTGGAAAAGGGCATTCAATGCATCACTAGCTAAAAGGTAAGTGGGCGTAAGCAAGCCATCAGTGTACCAAGCATTCTTTCTGGATCTAGAGTGAATGTAAAAATGAATCACTTTATCGAAGCGTCTTATCGATGGTTACAGGGCCGCCATATTGTTACCGTCCTTCTAGACATTTACATTTTGTAAGTTACTCTCCCGCATACTGACACCCTAACCATGGATTGCCCTGATTAAGGACCAATCGTGCCTTGAAATTTATTATTTGCATATGTATTTATTTTGTCATTTACCCTCATGTCCTCACAATAACCGCATTTTCAGTAAGCACATGCTTGCCAAACATTGATGGTGGTACATGCTCAGCCTCAGTCTCCTAGAATTTTCTCTTACTCACCTTTTACGACACCCACGCTATAAAGGCTAATCATATTCTAAAGCTGTAAATATGTAAGTACATAAAAACTATTCGAAAGCACCGCAACATCCACAAAAAATACTGCGCAAAAAAACAACCACAAAGCCTCAATAGGTCACACCTGTGGCAGGGCTAGCTATGATATTGTGTCATCACATTTTAAATATGTAGTGGTAATTTTACGATCTTGTAACGATAGTGTATAGAAATATACAAAATATGTTATTACCCAACACAGTGCAAGCTCGGAACATTGAACCATTGTGATGGTTTGTGAGGCAATCCATAACACAAGTTGAATATCATAACAGCAGACAAGGGGTGTTTACTTTTACTATTTGATACGAGTATAAACTAAAAGTAATACATTAATTGTTCATTGTATATGCAGCGAGCGGGGGTTGAGTTAGAAAGTACTCGACGCGTGCAAGAACGGTAATAATAAGAACAGTATTGTTCGCAGCGCTGTTAGGCTTAAACTACACTTATTCGCAATTTTGATCCATCCATCCATCCATCAATCCATCATGCCAATATATTTACTAACTACTAACATCTTCGCGCGACGTTGTGACCGCCTGAAAAATACCTTTAGTATCTCTCTAAATCGTTTAATATACTTCATGGATTTAGCTCAAGTTGTTTGCCAATAAAAACACTTTTCAACAACAAACTGTCACAATATTGCATCCAGGTTAATTTCAGGTTTAGGCATTCATTTAATATGTAAGATGATTTAGGTAGGGCAGCGGTTCGAACTAGTTTTTTTTTTACATAAGAGTGGGAGGCGGTCTAGATAGTTCTTGCGTAAGGTCATACAAGTTAAAATTATAGTTTAAAAACTCAAGCGGTCCAGCACAAGATATTACATCATTTAAAATAAATTGTATGTACACAAAAACAAAACATTTAATATTTATTTGTAATTTTGAAACATATTGATCTTACTTACGTACGGCGGGAGTGTTAGGGGGTCAACCGAATTTTTTTCTTACATAGATCCTACATAACATATGAACAGCCTTTCCGAAACCTTTGCCACGCCAGAACTTTGGTATAAAGAACAATTTATTTCGCAAAAAAAATACACTGAAAAACTTATGTAATTTCAGCAAATAACAAACAGCTCTAACTGGGGATGTAAACTAACTTGTTGCAATGAAATAGTAAACTAATCTATAAATTGTCGGAGAAATGATTAATTAGTTTTGACGTGAAGGCTAACTTCCTATCGGTTACCCGATTTAGTCTGCCATTGTCAATTCATACTATAAACTCTCATAATAATCGCAAAAAATATATCTTATGTAGATATGTCCATGACTTTTTTTTCTCTTTGGCCACAGTTTCCAAAGTTATTAAATATATGTTTTCAATTTCAAAATTGTTAAGCAAATGAGTTTAAGCTTTGCGCTGTACTGACACTAATATTGATTCTAGGCGGATATTTTGGTAAACAAAGGAGCGCCTGCATATAAATGTGATTTGTGCCTTCGAAGTAAGCAATGAGCTGTAGTTTCCATGATCGACACCCATTATGGGATGTGATAACATGTTTCAACGATAAGTTGTCATTATGCATATTGCATATCAACAAAGATGAATAAACACGCACACGCGCTATAACTACACTGCAATAAATGTGCACGGCGTCGAGCGTTGCAATCCGGTGCTTTGCGTATAATTGGTATGCAACGTGCGGCTATAGAACGGATTTGCAAAAAAGTCAGTTTCCTGTTTAAATATAAGTAGTTATTGTTTGTCTTGTTCTAAACAATAGTGTATTGTGATTGATTTTCAACACCCTTGTCGAGTTCGGCGCTAAAATAACTATAACTAAGCGTCAGTGGCGCAGTGGATAAGGCACGGACTCTAAACCTGAGGGTTCCTGGTTCGAATCCAGACGTGTACATATGAGTTGTTTTTTCAATTCAAGTACATTATCCGATTGCTTAACGGTGAAGGAAAACATCGTGAGGAAACCTGCATGTCTTGAACAGGCATGTGAAGTTCGCCAATCCGCATTGGGCCTGCGTGCTAGACTATGTATGGCCTATACACGCTGTAGGAGAGTAGGCCTGAGCCGCTGCAGTGGGGACGTATATAAGCAATATTGAGTTCATGTCGATCAACTTATTTTAGGCCGAGCCATCTCCTAGGTGGCAACAGTATTTACTACAAGATCTTACCATCTTGATATAAGGTATAAGTAGTCTAGCTGTAAACTACTGTCTAATCTTAAAGGGGAAGCCCATTTTCATAATTGCTGTTAGTGCCGTGGACTCAATGTAGCGGACGAAGTTCAGATTGTGATTATATGTATCATTCCTAGCAGCTCAAGGTGGTCAGTTACAAGGAAAATGGACTGGAATTCGGGTGGAATAAAACACACACCTGAGTTTGGGTGGCATTGAACTGGACCTGGTTGGGTTCGACTCAATGGGACTTCAAGGTCTGATTGGTTTTCTCGACCATAGCTGATCAGAGATTCCGTCTCGCCACCCCAGCCTGCGCAATCTACATAAATGTCTCTGTGACTGTAATGTCAATCTCGTCTGCCTACCCAAATATTGCAAGTATCAGCAGACCGTTAATGCTGTGTAACAGAGAGTTTCAAAAATAACAGACAATTTAGGCCGCTTTACCGTAAAAGTGAAGCTATTTGAAATACGAAATTTTTTAAGATGGGGAATTTTTTTTAAATGTCTTTTCATATTGCTCTTTGGTAGCGCTATCCCTGCCTCAAGTTCCCCAAGTATCCACAGTACAAAATAGCTTTTGATCTCATATATATAGATTCGATACTTTACTTTTAATAAATGATGAGATCGACTCTACGAAGCAACCTGTTATTAGAAGGAAAGGCATAATCCATTGCTTTTATGTGGCTGTGCCTTGTATAAGTATCCAACGAAAATGAAGTGGCCTACTCTTTACCTCTATTATTTTAGCATGACTAGCCGTTCTAAGGTTTTTATCAGAAATTGGATCTTGTAATATGTGTACCTCAATTCCTCGTAAAATTATATTATGTTTGCTAAAATATTACATGACCTAAAACTCTTCTCTTTAGTTAATATTGCAGTAGTATATAATTAAAGTAGTATTATAGACACTGTAAATACAAATAATCCATAATTATTTGTGTGTGTGTTCGAATGCTGGCTAAAGTAGTATTAGTAATTTCGACCACATCTTCATTCGCTCAAAATTAGATGAAACGACAATGACATGTAATCAAACTAAAGAACTAAAAAAACGTACACTCGAATTGAGAACCTTTATTGAAGTCGGTTGAAAAGAAACTACATATATCATTCCGAGGTCCGCATATACATATAAAACAATCACTTAACTATTGACTCGCATCAGATACAGTTGTAATTAATTAAATTAACGCGTGTGTTAGTATGAAAGTAGTTCTAAATAAATAATTAGATAAGCTAAGAGCTACTAAGCCTTTCTCCGTCGGAGTCATAAACCGTGACATCTTCACTTTCACTGGTGCGGTGTCAATCATATTCTAAAACAATTCATAATTAGGATTAATTAGTTTTGGCACAAAAGCTTTACGTAGGTGGTGGTTCTCGGCCCCAGTGTCTCATTCTATGATTTTCTAAAGCATTATTACAACCTGTATCCCTGCAGGCAGTAGGCGGCTAGTGAAAGCTACCTTATGCCAACCTGTGCCCGCTGCATGGCTTCAGCTATCGCGTCGCGGGCGACGCGGTTTCAATTTTATACCATCGCCGTATATATCGCGCTAGCGTGCATGGGTTCGCGGCGCGATTCGTATCCACCTTGGATAAAGTCTATGTCGCGCCATATAAAGTTTATTTTTTAAATTGCTTTTTCAAGTTTTTTGGTACGACAACACTCAATCGGTAAACAGTGCTGCCCCAAACCATTCGTTCATTTAGTATTTTTTTGACATACGTTACGTCAATGTCAAAAGTTTAAACCATAACTTCTTTCATTTCTAATGTATTTCCAAAGGTTTATTTTAAATCTGTGTGATAAAAACTAATTTAATTCATCAAAATCAAAGAAAGGATGTTGCCGAAAAATAAGTAAGTTTTATTATTTCAATTTTATAATCATACTACATAGTAACTTACACATTAATTTGATTTACGTAAGTACAGTCCCCAGAGTTAAATTAAATTACCAGTTCATGGCAGTTTTTGTCATTTATCACGCCACAGCCCCTTTCGTCCCACCTCAACCAACCCTTGATAGTGCACGCTGCTCCTTTTTGGCTCAAGAACAAGTCCATACACTGTAAAAACTTTTGTTACATAGAAAGCGCAATTCATTGTTTAATTTATAATATTTCAGACATGGAGAGATCTAAAAAAGAAAGCTCATGATGAAGATGCGAAAATAAGGGTGGCGGGCACTCAAACTGGGAATTTTACTCCTGTGCCGACCCTCTCTGAATTGAGCACTACAATTCGTAGTATAATTGGCAGTGAGTGCACATTTGGCAAAGGAGAAGCCAGAGAAAAAAGCAGCATCGGTGTAAGTGACTTAAAAGTGTGATAAGTTTTGTGAATTTTGAAGTTTACTTTTGCATTAATATTTGAAATTAACTTCTTTCTTTTTGTTAAGAGTTATTATATTATTAAAATTTGTCTATGCATTTGAATTTAAATAAATATAAAATAAAGGTTTTAATGCAGGCTGAAACATTTTCAAGTACAATAAACAATGTTTCAAAATCACTAAGTTAATTGGGATGTACACTCCACTTATTTACAGGATTTTAGTCTAGTTTTAAATGAGAAATCATTATTTACAGGACATTTTACAAATGCGAAATAAAATCCTTGAGAGACGGAACAGGATAATTGAAATGCAATAATGAAAAACAGATAGAGGTATGTATTCATTTTATTATTGTCTTATTACACAGAATTCAAATGTTTATTTTCAACATTTTGATTATAAAAATAACACTATTAAAGTCAATTAAACCAATTGACAAATAATCTCTACAGCAATCACATCTTTTAAGTCTAGGATAATCGAGATGTCTGCAGATGTTTCATGATGTTAAATAACGTGTAGCCTGCGTTAATCATATCATATGCTTTCTCAGGCCCACAATGGAAATTGCAATCCAGGCCAAACATATGAAACGTGCCCTTCAAATACCCATTTGTTCGTTCAATAGTATTTCTGGTCCCACAGTGCCATTGGGTATAGCTCGCCTCTGGCGAGTTGGCGGCTGCTCTTCGAGTAGGTGTCATTACCCAAGACTCAAGAGCATAGCCAGAATCTCCTGAAAAAGTAACACTAACACAAACTCATTTTTTATTACAGTTTCATCATCATCAACAGCCTATATATGTCCCCACTGGAGGGGCTCAGGCCTACTCTCCTACAGAGAGTGTATGGGCCATAGTCCACCACGCGGGCCCAGTGCGGATCGGCGGACTTCACATGCCTGTTCAAGACATGCAGTATTACAGTTTACGTCAAGCAAAGCCCTCACTTTCACATGTACTGGGTACCCTTCACGTGTGTGAGGAGTGAAGTCTTCAGCGAGCTCTGCGCACAAGTAGTCTACCATATCCGGGCTCCCTTTATAATTTTCGAAAAATTCCTATCTGAGTAGAGCCCAAGCGTCGACGAGGTCCCTCACAGCTCTACTCTGTTCTTTCCTCGTCACCTTTTCTTCGTAAAATGAAATTAATTAATTAAATTAATAATAAAATGATAATAAAATAAAATAGTTTTATTTCTTTTCATACAGTTATTTACACAAACAAGGTTGAGACCCTCTTGTAAGTATAAAAATACCTGTAACAGAAGGTCTCACTCTTTCATAACAAAACTAGTGTTTATTATATTTAGAGAAATGTGTACGTATGTTATGCTAAAAATACATATTTTATTATTATTATTTGCTTGATACACTAGCAGCTCTTCAAACTGATGCGTGTATATCACTGCACTTGTTTTAATGTTTCTAAATGCTTATCGTAGCGTCGGTGGCGCAATGGATAAGGCGCGGATTCTCAATCTGAGGGTAACGGGTTCGAATCTAGCCATGTACCTATGAGTTGTTTTTCAATTCAAGTACATTATCCGATTGCTTAACGGTGAAGGAAAACATCGTGAGGAAACCTGCATGTCTTGAACAGGCATGTGAAGTCCGCCGATCCGCACTGGGCCCGCGTGGTGGACTATGGCCCATACACTCTCAGTAGGAGAGTAGGCCTGAGCCCCTCCAGTGGGGACATATATAGGATGTTGATGATTGATGATGAAATGCTTATCTAGCCTTTTTTTAAAACAATTCACTAAAGAAGCACTTATAACACTTTCAGGCAGAGCGTTCCAAGAATGCACTACACGGTTAGGCAAAAAGTGTTTCCTTGGGTTGCTCCTACATGAAGGCTTGGTGAGCTTCATTGAGTGCCCTCTCAATCGACTGTTCTGGCTCATAGTGAACAAGGTTCTGATGTTGCTCACATTGTAGTGTCCGTTGAGTATTTTATAAGTTTCAATGAGGTCACCTTGTTTCCTTCGCTCTTCCAGTGTTGTCAGATTAAGTTGAAATAGGCGTTCTTCATAAGATTTGTTTCTAAGAGATGCAACCATTTTTGTTGCTCTCCTTTGGACCCTTTCTAAAATGTCAATGTCTTTCTTGAAATATGGACTACATACCTGGAAGGCATATTCTAATAACGGCTGAATGTATGTTCTGTAAATTTTGATGAACAACTATTTGGTGATCATGTAAAACACTTTTCTAATCATGTAGAGGATAGAATTTGCCTTTTTCGTTATGTTAGTTATATGCACATCCCACTTGAGATTGTGGGTGATGGTAACGCCGAGATCCCTTTGTGTGGTAACAGCTTTAAGAGGCACAGAGTCTATTGTACAGTTTAGTTTTGGGTTATTGCTTCCTATGTGTAATACTGTACACTTTGTTGGATTTAGTGAGATCAGCCATTCCTTTGTCCACTGTACAATGCGATCCAGATCTTCTTGAATGTGATATATGTTATATGATAACAATAATTCACTATTTCGTAGAATAGTGAGGAGGAAAAGAAAAATTAAATGCCAGATGTAGCCTCTCGACATTTTCTAACCTTCAATTCTAAAAATACAATATTTAAATGGAATAAATCTTGGTCGCTGCGAACATAATAATTATGAGAATTTGATAAACACTCACTTTTTAACTATTTTAATGAGCCAATACAATTAAGTAACTCGAAATTCACGTAAAATATGTTTATCTGCCCCTCTCAAAACGCCAATAAAATTATCGAGTTGAAACGTCAAAATTGGATAAATCGCAGTTGTATATCAACAGCCGGTTGTAGCCATGCACGCACTTGCGATAAAAGTGTTAGTTTTTATCGATTCCGCGACATAATTATTTAACTGATGCGCTCATGCACGCTGCGACGTATATATGATGTCCGGCGATAAACTCGCGCGATAAAACCTTTATCCACGGCTTGTCGCCTCGCCATGCACCCCCGGCTGGTTATATATCTGTTTTAAACATATCATTTTAATTGAACTCTCCATTTCACGGAATCACGGCGGGCGCGGGGTTATCACGTTACCTGTGTGACGTTACACCTAATAACGCTGTTTTGAGTAAATGTTTGCTGCGTTTGCATATCAAAATATCATGTTCACTCACCACATTTGGTATTCATGATTAATGCTCGCCGATAGAAGAAGTGTTAATAATAATATTCACCATAGATTATACGAATTAGCAATATGAATTATGAGCATTGTAATTTTGTAACGGTTGGGCCAAATCTTTTTCAAAATCGGTTACGTGTATAAGAAAAGTCCGATAAAAGATCTTCATTGTATTCATATTAGAGCTAATCGAATGTGCCAAATAATGTATGCGTATGCTAGTTGAACAGCACCTAAATCCGTTATGTATGGTTCATGGAAGTTGTATATTGTTGTATTGTTTGAGACGGGGTGCGTGGGTCGGCATGGCAGCCTCTCGCGACGTGTTAACTATATGGGTTAGACATACACAGTTTGGTAATTAATTTGTCTTATTGTTTAGTGGGTAAATCGGAGCGTGTTGAATTACCTCGGTACATATTGTTACGCATGTTTGCAGATATCCACGCGTGACACAAAAGACTGTCGTAATGAGTCCACGCGGTGTTATTGTAGGTAATGCGATCTGTACAGATGTGGGCAACTAGAGCGAGAGGGGCCTGCCGGACGGGGTGGCGGCGGACCTAGGCCGAAACAGTTAGCTCCGGTCCTGACTCATCATCGGACATTCATCGAGATAACCTGGATAATTTGTCATTAACACTTTTCCGTAACACTTGTCTTCAAGGCGAAAATTATCAATCGTTTATCACCTCTCGGCGCAGTTTCTTTTTCATTTTCAAGACTGTCAAATTGGGTATGCCCCAAAATTATTCGCGTTAATGACATATTTTGGATGAAAACACAAATCTAAGAAACTATTTTGAATATTTTGCTTCTAAGATCACTAGATATAAGATTTTTTCATTGGTTTTAGATCTACCTTGATCACGACACCGCGTGAACTTATGGCGTCATAAGTTCATACACTACGAAGCGAACCATCCACGTGTTAGTGTGATTATAAAAACCATGAAATGAATATGAATGAGTGTCTTTAGTATGTCAAAAAAGTGTCAACTATCAATGTCAATCCTATTTTACAAGTTTTCAGTATTTAGAAATCTGTTTCATTACGAAATGTATGAATGTGGGATCAAATGAATGTCATTGTGATTTTTTAAAGAAATTATAACATAAACCTTAAATAATTCTAAAAATAAATGAGAAAATATGATGTAAAATCAAAATATCTCCAAATTGATTTTTATTTTCGTGCTTTATCAAAATCTTTACATGCCCAATTCGTTATTTTGTTGGAGGTACCGTGATTTGGTTGGGAAAAATATTTCCTTCAGTAGTTCTTGGTGTAACTTAATAGTTGCAAGCCGATTCAGATTTTTTAAAAGCTTTTATTTTGTTATTTTTCACGGAACGAGCGAAACGTCTCCTTCAACTCTAACAAAATTGTCTCTCCTACTCCTCTACGCAGGTCGTATTTCATTACTGATCTGGGCGAAACTTGGTTATACAACTTTATAGAATTATTTTTGATATAATTGTATTAATGTTATTCTTGTATATGGGGTGTATTCTTGCAAAAAGATATCTTTTGGATATCTTCGCCTTATAAGATCCGATTTAAATTGTTTTTTTAAGGGTTCCATGTCTGAAAAGGAAAAAAGAAACTATCACATTAAAATAGTTTTTTATAACGTTATTAGCACTGCATGTGAAGTAGTTGCTACCTGCCGCTACTAGATGTCGCTACCGGTATGATATAAGTCACTGGTGACATGTAGACTAAAATATATGACGTCCACGAGGTTACCAAATACCAGCTTACTGTGATTAGTATTGTTCATATGTGTTATTATCCGCACTTTGTGGTATTATAATTATTGCTCCATAAAAGTTTGTGCTCTCGAGGTCTACTGTTCGCAGAACTACTGGTTTATGTTGTGATTTGTGAATATATGGTATGAACTGGATAGCTATCGTTTAAAATCACCTTTGGTTTCTTTGGTTGTCTTATCTTCACAAACGAGAGTTACAAAGTCGTGTTCGATCGTCAAACTTTCTAACCTTTTGCGAGTGTTAAGTCCTTTCTGTTAGCGTGTCTCCTTGCCCGGTTAACATTATCATGTGTGTGTCCGTGCCAGTGTGCAGCGTTGTGCACGATACGTGTGCACGTGTTGCCTGCCGCTATACGCTACACCGTATCATATGTTGGCAGGAAGTGTGGCAAAGCTTAGACACGTTTTTGAGTCATAACGACCCTTTGTTCGTCATCACACTGCCGTGTTTATCTTCGTAGTAACACTGACATTGACCATCACTGTCCGTCCGCGAGGCTGCCGAGAACATTAACGATAGTACTGTCTTTATACAGCTCGTGTAGTAGCGACATTAACATCATAACAACGCTTTATTGATAATTAATTCAAACACGATGCACATAACATCTATGAAAAGTTCATTTTATTTGCTTTGCCAACTAAATAAGACAACAGCTTACAACGACTATACATAATTATGTTAATGACCGCATGACCGGCATATAACTCCATTTAAACAAAAGTACGCACCGGTCAGGTTGAAGATCTCGATATATTTTTATTATTTATTCTACAAGAGCATCATCGGTCGGGTACGGGTCACGATTGCGGAAGCACGAAAATTAATTGAATCATTTTCATCAAGGACTTGACGTTTACACCGATAGGTAGGTCCATTGTGTATGGATGGATACGGTATGTTGTAATTGCGAGACTGAATTCCTCATAAGATAATGAAGAGGAACCTTGTTGAGCGTCAATATCGATCGAAATAAAGGGAAGACAAGTAGGTAAACAAGGTTTCCGTGTAAGGACCGGCAATGCATCGGCCGCCCACGTATCGTTGTTCGGAGATCAACGGAGGCGTCGCGTCGCACTAAAACACTGCAACGGTCTTTCGGTAATACCTCCGTTCACGGAAGTATTTAACCGATCGATTTATTTTAGTCTCGCATGACTTATGTGAGAATGTTTTATAAAATGATCGACTCATTGTTCACGTTTTAAATAAATTATGTTACTACATAAGTTTACCATTAAAGTGTTGAGCAATCGGGTTATCCTACGCATTTCGAAACGACTTTGTAAACATTTCTTAGTAACTATTGTTAAAATGTTACAATAAACTCATTAATAGTGAGCGAAAGTTTAGAGCCTAACATTAGGAGAAGCCCGCCGATCGTACCTGAGTAACTCTTTCACTTTCTAGCAATTTATCCAGCGACACAGTAACAGTTTGTTGATCTCGCGCCGATCCGACAGCCCTTGTTAATAGCACAACATTTATTTGGTTGTTGTCACCCGGGCGTCGGTGAGCATCGTTGCAGCTCAGCGTCGTCGTCAGCGTGGGTGATGTAGACGCTGAGTCTCGACGCAGCTCGCGGAAGACGTTTACGCAATCAGATATGCTCATCTCGCGTAAACCGTGATCACTTTTGTTTTCGTGCGGCATCGCTTGCGGCACGCCACGGCCTTCATTGTCACCTCCCGCGACGCTGCATATTGTCTGCAGTCGTTTGTCATCCTCATTGACTTGATTTCCCTTTTTATCATGAGAAATATTAATAAAGCGAAAGTCATGTATGACGATGACTTCACTTCACTTACGCTATTTACGATATTGGTTCCCTTTAACGAATGACATGCCATAAAATAACGTCAATCGTTTCAACCTTGTTTTTCATATTCCAAGCTTCCGCGTTCGAATGAAAAGAATATTTCTTTGTCTGGCAATGAGTCAATTACCACGATAACTACTAATGATGAAAGGTTTCATTTGATAATGTTACGACGAGCCGACGGCCAGTATAGGGAAACATACGTATTATTCAACCAGAGCGCATTCCATTCCCTTTATTCACTTCACATTTACATAAAAAGGTCAGTCGTGTTGACAATTATCTGACATGTTCACTTTAAATAAAGCTTTCCATGGTTTTATTTCTTCCTTAATGAAACTCGTACGACCGCCACCCACATATGATCGTTTTTGCGCGGCAATACAATTGCCTTCTCCTTTCTAATCGCACATCATAAGTGTGACGGCGACCCCGAATATAAATTATGGGAACAGGCAATTTGGTGTATGAAGGATGGCGAGTGGCGGTAATGTGGCGACACCTACGCGCCTCTTCGGCGAATCCAACTGTACGCGGCGTACTGACAGCTCTGGCCCAATTGCGAGCCGCTCTCGAGTGCGCGCTCAGCAGTACGTGGGCAAGCCTGATTGCCAGGCGGCGGGCGATGATGGCGGTTCGCTATCGGACCAGTTGTCATTTGAGAAAGGCTAAGCGGTGCTCCTAATTCCTTGTAATCCAACAGGCCGCCTCGGACAGCCCACTGCCACTTTCCTAAATTAATAGGGTAATCATGACCAGTCGTTCTCATTAAAAATAGGCTAATCGAATGTATGTGCCATATCTATGTGTGGAAGAAATTATGAATAAGTCGTTTGAAGGGAATGTTTTATAATGAATTGCTAATGAAACTTTATGTAAGTCGCTCATTAAACATTGTGTTCTTCTTTGTAAATCGTTAGCATAGTGACAGGAGGTATATTGTTACCGATACGATACTCGGACGCGCGCAGTGGTCGTAGTTGATTTTTAAAATGCTTACATTCTTTTTGTTGTCTGGATGGGAGGCTCTACCAGAGGCGTGAGTCACCGACACGTTCAGGATCTTTGTTATTCTTCCGAGAACGTCGGACACGTCTTTGTGGGAAAGGTTTTTAATGCAGTTCGACGGACTGATTTCTCCTGTTCCGCTTACAAAGCTGAAACAACATTAAACGTCTTATTAATTTAATGCAGGCTGCCTTAGATTTAACAGATTGCATCGCGTTACTCAATTCGAAGAATTATTTTCGAACGTTGCAATGTTTTACTGACTACGTTATCTCCTTACACTACACTTTCGAACAATGTGGCAGTATTAAAATCTTCTTGCAATCTTCAATAACGGAGACTCACGCGACGCTCTAGCTACATATTTCAAGCGAATACTTCGTGTGGACGCGAATGCAAAAAAAAGAATATGACAATAATGAATCGAATTGAAGCGTCAAGAAAAACATAGAAGGATGATGAATCAATACCTAGTAATGTCCTGTTATACGTGAACGTGGTTAGTGTTTGACCGATTTTGACCTCAATGATTAATGAGCACCGTTACTCTTAACTCAGATATGATTGTCTTACATTTTGAAATACTGAAGATGGCCGCCGTCTACTGCTAATGTACAGTAATTACCGAGAAACCACAACATCAATCCAACGCACATGAGTTCACATTTACATACTAGTCTGAATTCGTACAAACTTAGGGCTTTGGCCGCGGCTTCGCTTGCGTGGGTGCTCTCGTAGCATCTTGTTGAAACTGCTTTAATGATCCTAATTAAATTGTAAGGTATAATGTCTACTATTTCAATGTTAAACATCTGATTCGGTTTGATTGCTGATCCAAGATTAAGTAATAAAGTTATAAACATGTTGTGCTATTCATTGTATGAGTGAAATCGAGTTGGTGTTTGGAAGTTGTGCTGGTACTTATATTTACTAGTTCATAATATGGTAAGTGCTAGTGAGGAATCACAGAGCTTCAGGAAGTCCATGTATGGACAGTATTTTGATAAATTGTTTAGATTGTGCTGGACTCGTGCCAGCCGGATCAGGTTTCCGTGGGAGTACCATTTACGGCGATGGATTAATTCTCAGTGGTCACTGCTGCTGCAATCACAATAATATGGTTTGAAGCGTTTAACTCATATAGATTAGTTCCTAGTTATTTGTTTTGGTTACAATGTCGATTCATCTTTATCTCTCTGCAATGGTTAAACCGCTCGACCTTTTTCCTTTTATAGAATAAAGGAAGGATTTTCTATTGTCAAAACTGGTGTGTGACGAATACGAAACTTGCTCCTCGCGCGTCGCGTAATGAACGCGGAAGTGTTGCGTTTAGTCATGTTTGTATACAAGAATTTTCATGGCGCTGGGTTTTTCAATGTGCTGCTAACATTATTACTTAATCTGCTTTGGAACAAAGCTCTTTTGTTTGAATTCTTTTAGAAAATTAACTGTTTATTTATGCGTTTGACTATTGCCAAAGACTAATTGACAAATCTACTACTCAACGCGACTAATTGATCAGTTTGACATATTTATTGCATTAGTTTTTTTAAAAAAATGTATATGTATGTCGCTTCCTTAGATTGCAAACGCAACACACAAGTTAGCCATAATATTTATCTTCGTAGAAGCATGTAATTTGTACATGTGGTTTTCAATTGAAATGTGTCAGATGTGAGGTCTTGACATTGAAGGGTCAAATTTTAAGAATGAAGTAAACTTTAGAGTCCGTTCGGTGTGGTAACATTTGTGTCTGCGCGCTAGACGGTGACCGATTTTTCTTTCGTTGTTAGCCTAGCCGCGCCAGTAACGAACCATTTGGGTCATTGGACCTCGCCGTTGCCGGCTACTCACCGCCTTCGATGCTATTATTTTTTGCCGCCATTTACGTGCCGTGCCACCAATTGTATGGTCTGACGTGATCGCCTTACAATATGCACACCGAGAAGTCTTTGCAGGCGTGTGTGAGTGTGTGCCATCAATTCGGCATGTTTTTCTTCACTCGCATGTAACGGATTGTCTTTGATCGAGGGTTTGTACAAAGAATGCTCGTGTAGGATGTGAGAATCGAGTACTAACGGTAAGTTAGGGAAATTTGTTACGCTGATTCAGAATCGAAAGCTCCTGATTGGTTTTACATTTTGTTGCGCAATTTTCTCTTTGTTTATGAGTGCCATCGTTTACAACTCGGTGTATCTGTTTCTGCAGCTTTCTCGAAATAAAAGTGACCTTGTTGTGTTAGGCTGGTTCAGTTTTGCTTTAATTCGTGACAACTGTCCCAAAGATTTCATTATGATTAGCGGCACACAGTAAAGTTTTCAACGTAGTGAGTAAACAAACTTTTCTTTTAGACTTGGAAAGTTATCTCTCAACAATGGAGCCAAGTTTTAATTAGTTGTGCCGTGTACTGGTGATGTTAGCTAATTTTAGTGCAAGTTTCTATATAAGTTAACAAATAGGTCGAGCATAATGTTGCGTCGCTATAAGCCCTGGGGGGAATAATGTGAACGAGTAATCGTTGGCAGTGACATACATCGCCACTGAATAAAGCAATAATGTTCCAATCTAGGACGTGTTTTCTCACATAAATAAATGTTTAACGTACCATGTCATATCATATACTGTAGGTGCGTTTATATCATGATAACATTTAACTAATGTCTATCTGCGTAACAGCTGCGTAAATCTGCTCCGATTTTTAATTGATTAAATTGAATACACAGGACGCTTGCAAGGAAGCCAATGTCATACTTTCGCTTAATCGTGAACCGCCATCACTTAGGTTTTAATTTAACAACCCGTCCGTCCGTGAGAATGGCACATGTAATTTGAATTTATTTAAAGGACTACGTTTCTTAGTAACATAACGTAGGCAGCAATAAATTTATGTCCGACTCACGGCGGGCTATTAATTCAATTTGTTTTCAATATCCATTCCACAACTTTCTCCCATATTCGGCAACCTGGAAATTCGCATGTCCGGTTAATTGCTTCTCCTTCGCGTCTAAAGTATAGGCATACAATGTATATTTCATATTGTAATATTAATTATTTATTCTTCAGTCAGTGTGCAAGTTTGTAATATTCTGAGATGTTTATTAAAATAACGTCTGCAGCCTCGTGTCACCTGAAATAAACGTTATTTATCTCGGCGACAATGGATTTTATTTCTTCCTTCCTAGCACTTACAGGGAGGTTGTCTTAAGTTGTAATGGTTTTTAATTATCAAAACATTGTCTTTTATAGTATTATCAACTAATTGAAATTGTAATTGTCGGTGCTTTGAGCTCCTTATAAAAAGTAATATTGTAACGTATGCGCAGTGTATATTGTACAGAAACGCAGCAATACCTCGGTAGACGACTATGTGCGTTATTTATTTTTGTCGGTGGCCCAAATGCATACATAATCTTAAGTTTTAATGTTGAACGTTTCGAAACTTTGACCTTCTGTACCTCAGGCTCGGTACGTTTAATACGTTATTTTCTACTTCAATATTTTGCTAAGTACGGATCTGTTTCGTCTAACGACAGATTTTTATATGTATTATTTATGATTGTTTCAGGTAAGGCTCCACATCATTCACATGACGAAATGACATCGGTGAGGTTCCGTGTTTGGTGCTGGAACGTCCATAAATAGAGCCGCGTCTGATAGCCACACTAATTAATGGAATTCGTGTTTATAACGACGGAGACGCGCCGATTGAGAGCGCTCCACATAACGACCATTAAAAAATGTAGCGTACGAGACGTTCGCAGAGAGAAAACACATCTGACGAGACAGCGAAATTTGTCGTGTTCGTTCAGCACGGTAACAAGCTCACAAACAATAACGTTCCGCTGGGTTCTCACTTAGGGAAACTTATCGTTTCTGTGGCCTATTAATACTATAATTAGTTTTTCCTGAACCTATTTAACTATATACCTCTATGTATTCTGTTGTTTGTCACGGAATATTTTCCTGTCGTACGAACCTTTTGTCTGGTCGTGAGGTTATATCGAATCGTTCCACTCCAGGATGAATTTCTACGCTGTGGACTTTGGGATATCGTCGGGGACCTAATATTAATGCTAGTAGAGTTTAGTATCGCATGTTACCCGTCTGTCGGTCGTGTTGTCGAAGGTCGGTGCTGGTGCGTTTCCACCCGTAGTAGTATCGGTATAGAGCGCGCGTCTCGGTGAGTGCTCCGGTGCCGGAGAGAGGCGGCGCGGCGCGGCGTGGTGCGGCGCGGCGGTGGGGTCCTCGCTCGCTTGGCTCGGCCGGCTCGCTCCCTTCAGTCATTGAGTCGCAGCGGTGCACGCACGCCGCACGCAGTTCTCGCGCGCGCAACGAGAAGGTATGCACGTACCGACTCGACCGACACACGCACTCGCTTCCGGTGCCTGCTCTCCACGCGCGACGTACACCGGTACCGTCTCTATACAAGACAACATGACAGACAATAGTTTACCTAGAAACGTGACAGATATCGACAAAAAGTGGAGTGCAGACACCGCAAGTGTCCGCGGCTCGACGGTGATCTACTCGGGTGCATTCGATCATAAAATTAAGGCCGGGAAATGTGTCGAACTAAAACGTCGTTCCGTTCTGAATGCGTGTCTCGCGTTGATATTATCAAAACAATAACCTGATTCACTGCAAACACAGGCTCTTGTTATCTCTTATGATGCGTTCAATAATACAGCCTCGGCGCGTTCGATCATACATATGTAATTGTCGCTGGCCTTAAAGTAAAACTAATGATGCTTTTTTATATGAAATGATTTCACTCAACGATGAACATAGTCTGTTTATTAATACAGGACAGTACGTTATGATGTAGTACTTGAGAAGACATTAAATAAGCAGCAATACATCGGTTAGTTACAGACGGGGCGCAACGCGTAGCTTAGCCCAGAATAGTTATTTGTGTAGTGATATATTGTTGGTGCAACATCGAGACAGCTGAGGATGTGCCGACCGACCGTCAGCCATATGGCAGCAGCGCCGCGCTCCATATTAGGGACACCACAAGGCGACACTTGTTGCACTTATACGGCATAACTGGTCCACTAAACGGGCTGACTGTAGTGACGTCTTATCAGTGTCTACTTCTAAATAGATGCACCTGTCATCAGCTGAAGCTCATTAATATTGACGTGGGCCGTACCCGCAAACAAATTAGGACATTCATGGATATAGGACAGTGGACCGTCAGAGCGTTGCATGCTGTGAGTGCGTCGGGCGGCATGCATGGAGCGAGCGGTTCGTTGACCAGGGCGCTGGCGCGCGCCGCCCGCCGCGAAGGTCGCACATCATGCACCATACATCACATCACACCAAACGCAAACATAATGTAGTAGACCGACCCGCATTCAAACTCGATCAACGTTTAGTTCGACACATTGTCTCACATCTTTTGTGGGTGTTCCAGGTAAAGTCGATATGTGTTCAGTGTGCACGGTGATCTTGTCAGTTTAATAGTGAACTAATTTGACATAATATCGTTAGTGGAAATTTTGATCTCAAAATGGTGACTTCGAGAATACCGGCTTATTCTCTGAATTCGGAGTTCAACAGGGAGTTCAGAAGTTTCCGCATTACTCGAGCCACGCCGCGATCGACTCTGTACGCGCCCGCCATAGTGCCCATACACGAGTACCCGAGGGTCAGCGTGCACGAGCGGCGGGAGGCGCTCAAGGCGGCTCTCGCCAAGGCATGGTCCTCCAAAAGCTCCGACAAGAAGAAGCACGACACTTGGGCGGTCCCGGCGGAGCAGCCCCGGGCCGCCATCGCCAGCGCAGACTTCACCGGCAAGCACAGGAACGGTGTCAACGTCGAGGAAGCTTCGCGCGTCGCTCTAGTCAAACATGAGTTTGAAAGTAAGGATGCGGACCGCTCAGACGTCACAGACAAGAGGCTGGAGAGCGGACAGCCCGCGAGCTTTACATACACTCGAATTAATGGCAATGGCATTGATATACAGGAGACTCTAAAAAAAGGCTGTGATAAAGGATTGCACAATAAAGACTTAAGTTATAGCGACTACTTAAACAATGTTCCTAAATGTAAAACTAGTTTCGAGAATAACTTCCTTAAGCAGAACCACGAGGAACGTTACAGTAAACGAAACGGGTACGACGCCGCGTCCAAACGTGTCGAGAGAGACATAAATCTGAACAACGTCGAGTACACCAGCCTGAATGGCGACACGTACGATTCTTTGAAGTATTCGCGTACGGCGAACGGAACAGAATCGGTGCAGTATAAGAATTTCGGAAAGGCTGAGACCGTCAAGACCAAATTACTCAGCACGGATAGTCCGAAAAGCGTGACGTCTTGCAATGGGGAGAAATTGAACGGCTACGGAGGCTTAGAGTGGCGCAGCGCCAAGGAGCAGCAGCGTCCGCTCACGAGCGGCCCAAAGTCTGTCGTGGAGCAGCGTCTCGCCGAGCGTCTCGAGGTGAAGGTGGCAGAGCTGCCCGCCCTTTACCTCGGCGTCGACTCGTGGACGCCCAAGTCCGCCGCCTTCCAGAAGAGTATGCGCGAACATGAGTGGAGCGTTTCGTATGTACCATTAGCGATATCATCCTAACTAATATATCCCGATCCTTCTCCTTGTAAATAGTAAATACAGCTAATCCTTTTCCTGTCTCGACTTGTGTGTGTGTGTGCTTTTTGAGCGTCGAGCGCCCAGCTAAGTAGCTCGTCTCGTCTACAACGACTCGTACGCATACAAAATAGTATAAAAGTATGTGTGAAAAAGCTGTGTCGGCCTGAGTGCATCGACTTGAACATAAATTGCGAATATCGAACGAACTGCGCTTGCACATAACGGACATCAACTGTGTTAGTTGATTAGAGGAAATCACCATTTTATACGAACACATTCATTTCTCGTTTACGGTTTTATATTTTACGAAAGCGAACAAAACGGCATATTTTGCAAAAAGCATATCATAATCTTAATGTGCACTCGTGGTTGTTGTAATAAAATTTTATTTTGCAGACTTAATACCGTTACAGTTGTCGCAATAAAATCAACCACGTATTCCCTAACAGTTTCAGTGCACTGTAGTGTGACTAAGTTACCTTTAAAACTTCAGCTCGTACGTAAACACTTTTTTAACATAAACTTATTTAAAAATCCTTTATCTTAAAACTTATGAGTTAAAAATATTATGCAGTATGACAGTAGCAACTAGAACCCGGGGACTGGTTGTGCAAAATCATTGCACAAGCTACCGTGACTCACCAGCACGTTGCGCTTTATTCCATCCCGCCCGGTTGCTTAATCTCCTTGCTCATTATCGCCATTGCCCTAACATAATGTGCAGTGAAATGAAAAAAGTGGTTCGATTTGTCCTCTCGACCCTTATCTGAAACCAAGCAATAAATTCAGTCGACTGACTGCCAAAGAAATCAATCCACGCTTACAAACGAATGTGTTAATAATCGTTTTCAGACCGTGTCATGATATAGTGCTAATGCAGGCAATTATCCGTGCAATTATTAGAATATCATGTCTGTTGGAATCCATGAAAACATGGTCCGGGCTCATGCACGACAATAATAAACACTGCGGAAAAGTGGGCGCCCGGCGAAGCCGTAGAATTGAGAGATTCGTCTCGATAGCGTTCGCAGTGAATGTTTCAAGGTCCTGTCCCGGTTAGTTCACTCGCAAAGGATTTGTCAACTTGGTAGGCGTCATGACGTAATTGAACTCGTTATTGTCTTCTCGAATATTTACATACGTCAGGAATACCAAGGGTAGAGCGAAGCTGGTATCTACACTTAAGCTGTTTTAAACTCGTATGAAGTATTCAAATTATTACGAGGGGCATACCGAAATGATCGGGAATATAAAACAATACATACAGGAAATAACTAAATTTATTTTTATTGCTTTTCGAAGTATTCTCCGTTGCAGTTAATGCACTTTTGCATTCGTTCGAACCAATTATTATAGCAGCAATTCCAGTCCGAAGTTGACATGGTCAAAATCGTCGATTTGTATGCTTCCACTGCTTCTTCTGGACCTTGAAACCGCTGACCACGCAATAAATCTTTGATTCTAGGGAATGTAAAGTAATCATTGGGACTCAGATCAGGGCTGTATGGAGGATGATCCATTAATTCAACGTTTTCCTGCTTCAAAAACTCGCTTGTTTTCTGAGCGGTGTGAGAGCTCGCATTATCGTGATGGAGGATTATGCGTCGTTTCGGGTTACCTCTACGGAGTTCGGATATCATCTGTGGCAAACAAACCGTTGTATACCAATCAGCGGTAACCGTTCTCCGTTCCTCTAAGGGAACTGTGACTACATGTCCTGTTTTCGCGACAAACGAAGCGACCATTTTCTTCGATACGCTGCGAGAGCGGACAACTTTTGTTGGCTTGATCTCACCTGCGAAGACCCAGACAGCCGACTGATGCTTTCTTTCTGGCTCATATGAATAGATCCATGATTCATCACCAGAGACAATGTTATAAACTGCTTTTGACTTTCCTCCGTTGAAGCGTTGCAGAGTAGACCGGCACCAATTGACACGAGCCGCCTTTTGCTCTTCGGACAAATTATGGGGCACCCAGCGGGAAACTAGCTTTCTCACTCCCAGTTCACCATGTAAAACAGTTTGTATCGCAGTCATACCTATCCCTAAAGTAGCCCGAATCTGCTCATATGTAATATGTCGGTCATCCTGTATCATTCGGCGCACAACAGCGACATTTTCTGGTGTAACCGCTGTTTTTGGCCGGCCTGTGGAAGGTACGGTGCCAAGAGAAGCACGTCCACGCCGGAATTCAGAATACCAGCGATATATTGTCGTCTGGCTAGGCGCTTCACTCTTGAATATAGATATAAGCTCAGCGAGACATTGTCCCTGAGATAATCCTCGTCGAAAGTTGTAAAAAATTATGGCACGGAAACTTTCTCTTGTAAGCTCCATTTTTTTATCGACCTATCAATTTCAAACTGATATTGTTCTTTAAAAAAAATTTTTTTTTTAATTCTGTCAATTGTATTCGATTTTCAACTAACCAGTGTTTATTCATCAAAAAGAGTTTTTAATCTAATTAAATCGAAAGTACTCGATTACCGATCTTTTCGGTATGCCCCTCGTATTACGCCTGTTTTTTTTATTAGCTAGCATAATTGCAAATTATTACATGAAAGTAGTCTGAATCCCGAAAGTATGCAGTCATATTTTGTCTGAATCGTTACGTGTTTTTTTATTCGTAACAAAAGGATAAAGTATTGAATGTTACGGAGCGCGGAGTTGCAGGTAGAGAAAGTGTAATATTGCGGTGAATTTGTGGTTTTTAGACAACAACAATCCGCTCTCACTGACATGATTCGATACCAATAATACACAAATGCATTATTAGTCGGCGACACCAGCACGACGAGCTACACCTCGTATAACTGTTTTCTCTCGCAGTTACGCACTTTCATGTCGAGTAAAACGTGTATTAATTTTTGTCATGTAATATCCACTTATGCAAACAGAAGTCGTTGAATTTGTTCTTCCGAGTGGCGAGTACATACACGATACATTAGCTGTGCCAAACACCTTTTTATTGTCACCTTTTGGTTTTTAAGTAAACACTGCACCCTGTTAGGCCGTATCTCAAATAGTAATGGTGTCATTAGCAGCCAGCTCACGTTCATCTGACAAATGTCAAAAGCTGACAGCACGCAGTGATCAACTTTCACTGCGGACTGGTCGCGTCGGCTGGCGGGCGGCGCGCACGCACCGCGCAAGCTTCTTACTCCACGTGATTAATGAACTAAGCCGCGACAACAATAAAAAGAATTTGGAACTCAACCTTCAATGTTCTCACAAAGAGGAGAGAGTGACATTTCACGGGAAAGCAGAGTACTTAGCGGTTGTTATGTTCTGTTAGTAGGATCACATTTCATAGAAATGTGCTCGCTCTTTACTAAGGATGAATTCGTTTTTATTCATCAATTAATTGTAAAAATGCAGTTAACGTTACTGTGTTATTTACCTACTCATCTTTGACAGAAGTAAAATGTAATGTTACATTACATACGACTTAACTTCTTTAGCTTTATATAGCCCGCTATTTATTTTTATTCCTCCAATCACATAGAGCGAGCGTTCATTCGTTGCGATTGCTTCCGCAGTGTCAATAATTTAAATACGGAAACTTGTCAGAGCGGCATCGATATATGGTCTGTGTTTGTTAGTTAGAATCTCGGTTGTCATTGACCCGGGCGTGCGCGGGCGCGGGCGGGGCGGGCCGCGCGGCGGGCGGGCGGTCGATTAGCCGCGGTTGCACCGTTGACACGGTTCACAGTAATCGCTCATCCGGCGCGGCCTTGTCTCTCCGTGTCCGTCCGTACCATCGGCACCGCCTGACTGTCCGCTTGCCCCTGCGACCGACCGACCCGTGCACAACTTTAATGCTGTGTCATGATTGGCCACACAAAGGTCCAGCTGGGCCGTTGTGAGGTTCAAGTTTTATTTATTTAATCGTATGTCATTATTGTTATAATAATAATAATAATAATAATGTATGTATACCTGGGACAGATCGTTCAACTAGGTAGGTCCAACTTCGACAAAGAGGTCAACCGAAGAATCCAACTCGGCTGGGCAGCGTTCGGGAAACTACGGCATATCTTCTCGTCCAAAATACCTCAGCGTCTAAAGACAAAAGTATTTGATCAGTGCGTGTTGCCAGTGATGACATACGGAACCGAAACGTGGTCTTTTACTGTGGGCCGAATAAACAAGCTCAAAGTCACTCAGCGAGCAATGGAACGAGCTATGCTCGGAATTTCTCTACGTGATAAGGTCCGGAATGAGGAAATCCGTAGACGAACGAAGGTCACCGACATAGCTCGACGAGTCAGTGAGCTGAAGTGGCAATGGGCAGGCCACATCGCTCGAAGAACCGATAACCGGTGGGGAGTAAAGGTTCTCGAGTGGCGACCACGTACCGGGAAACGTCTACCAGGCCGTCCCCCCACTAGATGGACCGACGACCTGGTTAGAGTCGCGGGGAGTCGCTGGATGCAGGTGGCTCGGGACCGGTCGATGTGGCGTACCATGAGGGAGGCCTATGTCCAGCAGTGGACGTTTCCCGGCTGATGATGATGATGTCATTATTTGTGGCGTGAAGTCGCAACAGCACGCGACAGCTACGGCAATCTAACGTTGCTCCTAGCGCTACCCGTGACACGTTCAGGTACCGTCGGCAATCCCTGCGGACGTGAGCAACCATCACCATCCCTGTTCCTGTTCTGCACACGTAGGGTGTGTTGTTGAATTTGCTCTCATACTCCTGAGTATGGTGGTTTCCTCGTGATGGTAACGAAAAGCCCATGGTGATTCCAAGTAACTAAATGAAACTCATTAGAATGAGCCAGGATGACCTAGTAGAATTCGTTCATAAGAAATCAAGTTACATTGCACAATATAAGTATGTATAACATGGCATTTTATACTATGTTAGCTCACCTCATCGCTAAAAATCCAAAAGCAACTAAAGCTATGAATGCGTGATTAAATTGACGTATGATTTTCTAATCATATTTTGCGGTGACGCCTACCACGCTCACATTTCCTTTCTAACCTTTTTATATTAGATGCTCTGCCCAGCTAGGCTTACCTACAATTTCAGGAATATCTTCTTATAGTCATTGACCGTAGTTTTGAAGTTATTTGCCAATAAGTTATGTATGTTAATTGTATATATTATACACATTAATACCTAAAAGCATTCTTAAAATTAAGTTAATTAATTGGTTTCTGTTTTGGGTTTATCATCATAGTCATCTAGATTATTCCATCTTGCTTAGTGTATTAGAAGATAGTAATATACTATGAATGTTTTATTCTAAATAATAATGTATCATGTCGAGTCAAAATAATTAATGCTGTTTGCCAGCTTCAGAGATCTCTAAATATCATTTTTAAATGGTATGGCTAGGATGTAGAATCCTTGACCGCAGGTCGTGCCTCGTATGTCCCTGCTTAGTTTCGTAACCGTTCAGTGTGCACCGGCCGCCGCCGTCAGTCGATTATGGTCATTGTGCCGCAGGCGTTTCACTCTCGTCGCGGTTTTGCGTGCCTCGCTGACCTTTGCACACTTTGTCATTTGGTTCACGTATTACACACTAAAATCGTAACTTTGTATCACCGCGCTTTATCAAACAGATAATTCAAATGTATTCAAACAGAAAGAAGAAAGTAAAACAGTAACGTCAGGAAATACCGAACAGAGCAATTATGATTCAACCTGGTTCACGCACGTGTCCGACGCATCTAAATATAAAGAACCGTTGCGTGAATACAACACAATCTTTGGACGTGGACGCGTTGCAAATCAATGTTTTCCTTCGCGTTTTCAGTTTGAAGTGTTTACACAATTTCCTTAATGGCTTCGAACGATCGCCCGATAGTAAGTGGAAGCCATTAGTTACAAAATATGGATAGGTCGTCGCATTAAAATACTATTGACCTCGCTTCCTTCCTACATGTATTTAGTCGTGTAATCAGGGGCAAAACCAAACTTTCTCATACATTTTCTATCAATATTGACATTTTTACTTATCATGGGTGGCCTTACGTCGCTTTGCGCGGAACTGAAAGTGCACATTGCGAGAACGTCGCAAATTACGTCTAAACGCTTTCACAAACCCCCGCGACCACCTTTGCCGTAATTAAAGGCCAGTGAGCTGACTGCCGGCTAGACGAGATGAAAGCGCAAAGTAGGAATTAATTTACCAATTATAATTACGTACCGTCAGCATTAAGAAGTAAGATGAAACGATCTGCTAATTGAATTAGGATCTAGCGGTGTGTTAATACATTTCTCGATTCTTGAAGCATAAAGGTGTTGACGTTACATAGGCAT
Organism: Carcina quercana; assembly: GCA_910589575.2. NCBI lineage: Eukaryota > Metazoa > Arthropoda > Insecta > Lepidoptera > Depressariidae > Carcina > Carcina quercana. The sequence goes on from OU342436.1 coordinate 3,992,473, forward strand.
GGTACGTACTGGTCGAGCTGGTTTGTGAAATGATACCGTCAAGAGGCCGGTTTTCGGAAGTGCCGAATACATAACAGAAGCACCGATTCGATAAATCTGTGTCGTCAGTCGTCCGTCGAAAGTGAATGTCCGGTGTTTGTTATTCGCGACGGATCCAATGACGTGCGCGGCTCTATTGAGAGCTCGGTCGACGCACCATGGACGATGGCAGCTGTGGGCAATGCTGGGCGCATACAAGTAGACGTTTACCTCATCAGGCGTAACAAAATTACATTTGAAAATGTGGTTAGGTAACTAAAGAATATTGTTTAATCAGTCTTTTTCAAGAAGTACCCCGTCCGTTGGTAACTTGCATGAAGACACTGCTGAAGGTCACACACTGCTGAAGGTGCTGAAGACACTGACAAGGCTAGAAGGTCGTTTGAGACTTTCGTCTAAAGAGGGATAGGACGGCCCTCTTCGGATTTCTCTCTGAACGTACATGTCAACTGAGAGACACTTTCAGATACAACTCAGTTGAAGTGCGAAGACTTGCAGTACAGAACAAATACATGTATATCTCCCTTATTCCCTTATAATCTTACTCTGGTATCTGTCTGTCCGACCGTATGTCACAGTGGACTATCTCAAGAACTCCTAATGCTATTGACTTGTAATTTTGAATAGTTAAGGGAAATGGCCCATAGATAGACCTGAAATAATTCATAAAATACGTTTATTTAAAATTATTAAAAAGGATCAAAATTAGAAGGATTAAAATTTCAAAGTGTAGTCACTAGGTCAAGTGAGGTATTTAATATAAAAATCAGTTGTACATTCTAAATATACATACATTATACAATATATATTTTTCTTATTTTCTTTTAATCATAGTTTTTCACTTATCATGAAAAATGTTTGTAAAAGTATCATTCCCCACTATCGCCAAAGTTCAAAATCTGTAACAATCACAGTAGACAGGACTGTATGTAAATATTACAGAAAAAATAAATGAGGTGTCTGTCTTGTACAGTTTTTGAGATAACTCTTTATGGGTTGTAACCTTCACAAATAGTTGTGCGGTCGGGAAAATGGTTGTTTCTTATTCCAGGTACCCTTTACCCTTGGGTCGCGAGTTCAGCTCGCACCTGGCCTATTTTTAAACTATTTAAATAGTGTCATAACTAAAGTTAAATCATCTGTTTAATAAATTGGTAAACACGCAGTCTAATGATTATTGTAATATGGTACGGATTGAACTAGTTGTCGTATGTGGGCATATCACCACCGAAGGCATACGGCCTTATGCATTCAAGTTCAACCTCTCAACGTCGCGGCGCGGCGCTAAACAATGTGACATTACGAGAGCCATTTGTTGGTGCCGCCCGCGCATGCGCGGATGACAACAACATATCTTCTTTAGGTATTAGGATCTTTTTATTTGATTCACATTTATCTAATGTTGGTTTCGTCGGTGTTTTTATTGCGAGAATAATTATCCATCAGTGCCGTGTCATCGCTTGCGTGGACGTCAACCTCGATATAAAACTTAGTCCATTTACCTGCCGCTAGATGGCTCCGTATGTAGCGTTTCAGTCTGTCCGCAGACAATTTATGATGCCAAATACGAAACAAAACATCGACAGGAGACTTGTCACCGTACGGCATATGATGCATGTTTGTTTAGTATACTTTTGTCTAGCTACTTAAACCAATTATGTACGTGCAGTTTAATCCTATTAGTGGTGACTTGTTTCCCGCGTTTACTATTATAACACAGTGAAGACTAAAACTGACACGTCGCTCGGTCAGCCTTTGTGTAGAGACGTGATGAATATCACCACATTTTATCCTTGAGTTTGAAACAGTCGTAAAGAACAGCCTCTTTAATATGATATTTTCAATAATGGAATTCAGAAGTGCTAGCGTCACAAGACTTGACAGCTTTTCATTTGCATCTCCAAATAGAGTGCGGGTGTGCTGGTATGTTTACAGTATGTTGAAAAATGACGATTGATTTCAACGGTCGCGTCAATGCAAACTGTAAGGTCAAGGCTGCGCACGCCACCGTAACAAAGCAACTCAATTGCTGTAATAACCTACGTTTTGTGCCATAGAATATAAACCTCGGTGATTTTCTCGCGATGGCATTGTGGCCAGGTGACGTTGGAGGTTTCGATTATACGGTCACTAGGCTGTGACGGCTATTTTGAAATGAGAACCGATGAACGGAGTATCTCGTACGCGAGCGCACTCGATGACTGTCAGTCAGCGCAAGTCTGGCGCCTGGCACCGGCAGTGTGTCCGCGACCGCAGCACGCGCCGGTCCCTGACTTGTGACATAATCAACACTTAGCAACAAGCCGCGCGTCTTCCGTACACGGCTAATTTATCACGATAACTCTTATCACGTCATAAAAGTGATTGCAATTAGTTGATACCTCTGCATTGTTTTTGTAAAGCTCGCGCAGGAATAACGTAACCTTTCTGGTTGTTTTGTTTCATTTTATTAGAGAAAATCTTAGTCTGCAGCTATCGCGCTTGTGTTTGTGTTTACACACTCGAATATTAGTTAGACAGTGTATGTTTCTGTGAGCATAACGTTAGATATCTGGTCACTGTATTAAATATCGCGTAAAGCTAAGACGTAGGCACGGGTCGTCCGAGCTGGTCCGCCGTGCGGGCGCTGCTGCTCGCCTGCTGTCTGCCGCCATCCGACCAACTCGACCTCTTGTTGGACGCTCACCCCACGCTCGGCCATGGGGAGCGCTCGCCCACGTAAGACATTCGAGGCGACCAGCGCACGCACACACACGAACCTCACCTGAACATTTCATGCATGTCACGTGATCACCGTTATCCTGTTCACTAACCCTACAGCCTATCGAAATATGATTTCACAGCTCGGAGCACTCGTGGAGGCGGAGAAATGAACGTTCGAAGCGATCTCACCATCGTCGTTCGCCGACGTCGCACAGGCGGAGGAGACACCACCGCGACGAGTCTTCGACGCGGTCACCTCCTGAACAGGTCAGTCTAACCGTTTCATAACTTTTTATATTAAAGATGATGTCTGAAAGGATTGCGTTCGAAACCTAACGCTTATTACCATCACAACTGTAAAGTGTCCACCCGAAAACCTGTTGTTGATTCACTCGACTGTAGGCTTCCTGTCATAATCAAAGTGCGGAACCAGAATAAAGCGTATAAACGTCAGTGGTTGTTTGATATCCACGGGACGGACGGGTTTGGCTTGTGAATGCGCGTGCGCGTGCGCCTTCGCCCGTGAAGATGTGCGCGAGAGACGGCGACCTCCTCGCGCTTGCGCCCGTTCTATTTGTGTTCGCCTTCGTCACTTCGTACGCCCTCAGTCAGTCGCAAAGCTGAGCCGGCCGCCCGGCGCGTCTCTGCCGCCCGCCTAAATTGTAGTTCGCGCGCACGGCCTCGGGCGGGCTGCGCGCGAGACATGGCTGCGCAGCCGCCGCGACCGACCCCGAACAACCTGCTGTTCTGTACGCCGCCGCCGGCGTTGCCGCGCGTGGTGCTGCTGCCAGCTGACCGAACCCTCGCCACCGCAACCCACGACGATAGTGCTTTGCAACAAATAAACAACGTGGGTGTGCCCGCATACGGAGAAGTTTATGGTGAACAAGTGCAAAATATTGTGTTTGAAGGAGATCTTCATGGGCAACCACAGTTAATGTCAGACGGCTTGTTACGACGAACGCAAAGTTTTGACGTTTCAGACATTTATGCCGCACGCTACAATAATGACATTGATATTCGCGCGTTTCGCAGATTATCCGAACCAGATCTGTCGAAGTTCGAACCTTGTTTGGAAGCCGAAGTGACTATGGAATTTGGTCCACTACAACCACCACCTCTTGTTCTCAATAACCCATTTTACGACGCATCTTATGCAATGGATCCATCTCAATTAAATCAAACTATGGTTGTCTTACCTGATAACTACTTAGCTTTCGAGGACTCATTCGTCCCATGGAAATATAAACCCGAACTCTTAGTCGGCAGAGATATCAATGCTGAATTATATTATGACGGTATTCCGCTAATAACTCCTAACGATCCATGGTCAAATTATGGAAATGAAAATGCTGCATTCGAATACTATACTCCTCAGTTCGTTACTCCAATAGGTGAGCAAGATAGCGTTCATTACATGCCTCTCGCGGACTTCGAATATGCTGTACCACAGTACATGAGCTTACCTACAGTGGAACAAGCTAATTTTGAAACATTTACTGATAATTATTATCAACCTGAAGATACAGCACAAGTTACACCTTCCAAAGCAATTAGTCCTCCAAAACGTGAAGAAGTTCTAGAGAGCAAACGACCGGAAGCGGTGTCTTCGACTCCTGCATCTGCGCTAAGTAGTAGTGCAGTAAGTGAAGATGAAAAAAACAGTGCCATAGACTCATCAACCAATAGGGAATCGTCTACACAAAGTGAGGAATCACTGAATGCGGACATATCAAATGATGTGACATCTAGTCTTGCTTTCGTGCCTAGCAGTAAAAGTTCACAAGTGCCTCGTGGAGTAGGGGACACAAGTGATGACACGTCACCGTGCTCAACTGATTACCATGAGGCTTCCGCTTTAGATTTAGTGCAAAGTCTCGATGACCTCTCATGCTGTGATAGTACCGATTATTCCCAAAGCAGAGACGAAACTTCACCAATATTACCTGACAATTTGCAGCCGGACGTAGTTGTAACAACAAGTGGCGACGTTGATCTCGAGACGGATAAACCTTTTGCATCAAATAATGATTTGGCACACGTTCCTCTCAGCAAGTTACCGTCAATTCCCATTCATGAAAAAGTGCCAACGAAATTACCTGCTGTGCCGAACGATATTCCGGATAGAAATACAGTTATTGCTAATTTACCCAAAGACATACAAACAACGCCGACTGAAAAACCTGCCGCACATCAATCTAAATCAACCGAAGATACAAATAAAGAGAAACAAATTAATGTTGACAATAAAACCCCAGAAATTGTTGTTCCTGAGAGAAATAGTAGAGCTAATGCCGCAACTAAGATACTTCCGCCACCACCACACCCCCCAGCAGTGCCACAATCGTGGCTGGCGTCGAGGCAACCGAAATGTGAACAAACAGCAATTACTGTGCAATCTGTGTCACAACCAAAAACGGCACAAACGAGACCACTTATATGCATTCAAAATCCCGAGGGACAGACAGAAGAAGCTCAAAAAAGTCCTAATCCTATTCCGCAACCATCGATAAAAGTTAACCAACCTTTGGCAGTCGAACCTCAGCCTTCGTGTTCTTACGTGCCACCATTACCACCACAGACGCAGCAGACTAGTTTAGTACCGCAAGAAGTAGAGGTCAGTGACTTTGAAAGTTTAACTAGGACTTAGACATAATCTAATTTGTTCGAATAAAGCATAAGAAACGTATGAACGTGTTATTAAAAGTAACTGCGCAATGCGCTGCCAGCGGGCGTGTATCGAGAGCAATGCGCATCTATTTTAGTATATATTATTAGGTCAAGGGTGTATTTAATATCAATTTTTTTAATACTTAAAAAAAGGGGTACACGTTTCTTTTTGTGTAACGTGATATAGTATGCTATTAGAAATAGTTAACCACGACGTATTAACTTCGTTTGCGATTATGGTCATTGGTCATAGTTATTTCTTTTTGCATGCAAGTTTTTTTAAATCATAGTCTATCCTTATTACAATAAAATAATCTTATTTAACAATACTGAAATACCTTTCTAATATAGTACAAGTAATATCGAAATTTAGCCAATAAAGTAGTTCGTTGTCGTTGATTCGCGAAATAGGAACCGTCCTCGGTCCATTTTATATCGCATAAAAAAACAATAAAAAAATTATGTATCTATCACCGGTAAACAATGTGTATGACCGCCGAAAATAGTAACAGCAGCTGGCATCCAACTAAGCGATTCCAACGTCGGTGGCGAGATGGCGCCACGTGGTGCTGAAAGGCCGCATGCGCACAGAAATAGTATCACAACGATCACCTTCACCTAGGTGAATACGAAATGCCCTCGCTCTGTTATCATCATAACAGCTCATGGCGAACCTCTGCGCTCACGCGAAGAAAACCAACCGACACACCCAGGAAGACGCTATCTATACCACATTTATAGAACGTGGTTTCGGTTTTCCACGCTATAACAACGTCATGAATAGCTGAGCATTGTATTTTGTTTATTTCAGTCTACAATGATGACAGTCTACTGAGCGTCTGTTGACGTTATAGTTTATTTTTAGAAATCTTTTTATTAGGATGTCTATAAAAAATATTACAGAAATAAGGTGATTCGGTTGGTATAAGTTTAGTATTACATTTATTTTACCTGTATTTAAATAATTTTCGCGTTCAAAAAGAACTGGAAACTCTTTCAACTGCAAAAGTCTACAGCATTCTACTTATAGAGGTAGAATTATCTGGGTAAATATATTTTGTTTTTGTTGGTGTTTTTAAGAGCTACTACTACCATACTACTATTTAATGGAATTTTTTTCTGAATTAAATAATTTGAATTTATCAATTTGGATAAAATTTATATGGGACCACTTCTTAAGTATGATCTACCAAACCCAAAAAGTATCATCAAAATAGATTAGTAATTGGCGCGGAGTTATCGTGTGACATACATACAAAAAACATAGTCTAATTAAGAACCTCCACCTTTTTTGAAGTCGTTTGAAAATTTGATAGTAATGCCCGCTTTCATACTTTATTGTTCAAAACGCCGTATACAGGTCATTCGTAACGGCTATTGTAGCTTACATTAAAGTTGTACGTTAGTGTAATTCATTTCATATGTTAGAGACAGCTATTCTATTTTAAAAGATTGTGGTAAAAGAAATTTTGTGTGGAAGCGTTTAGAGAGTATTCCCGTTAAAATAAGATTATGAATTTGTCAATTCAGTGAACATCTGGTAAATTGAAACGAATGTCATAGGGTATAACAACAAGTATGATGAAACAACATGAGATGGCACCCCGCGAACACATTTTACTAATGGACGGTCATCAAGACGCGCGTACGACTCAATTGTTTTGAATTGTACTATGAATCTCTTAATAAAAACCCGCTGCAACCGGTTCCTGTCGGTCTCAGTTGCGATGGGTAATGACACAAATATCGCATTTTATGGTATGAATATGCTGCTCATACGCACTTTTACATGATGATGAGAATAGAATGGAATCGAAAGTACCTACCAAATGTTATACAGGTAAAAATAAATACAGGAATCTATAGTTAAATTGTACAGTCATGTTGTTAAATGAAAATGTACAATCTAGATTATTGAAAATCGTAGTCATCGTATTAGAGTCCTTGGCTCGGAAATATGTTTTGACTTATAGCAAAGTAACTAAACAAATGGCTGCGTAACCTCGCTCCGCTATAGGCGAACAAAAATGTTGATCTGTTCCGTTGTTTTAACTTTTTAGGAATCCTTAGTCAAACAAGGAACTCCGTTGCGACGTAAAGGATTGATAAAATTACTTTCGCATTTACAATATTAGTATGGTTATGAAAAAGCGCTTTTAGTTTTGAAGATATACTTAGCTCGTAGATCCCAAAAATCTGAAGAAGAAAAAAAGAGCCACTTAATGAGTACTTTTTATTAAAATTAGATTGATATAATTAAGTTATAAACTTGAGAGATGAGTGGGTACATTTTAAAAAATTTACGCGGGCTCAGATTGATGTAATTATGTATTATTTGAAATTTAAAATGCCTGAATCAGATATTTAAAAACTTTCCAGCTGAAGAAAATAATTCCTACTTAAGAGGGTAAGCTGTTGTCAAAGCGCCCATACAAACGTAGTTCAGTCATATTTTGAGTATTAAGCTATGAAAATCTATGAAATTTTCAAGACACAATCTAGAAACAAATATATGTGTCGGTGGTGAGTCAGATTTTCGTTTAAATATATACTTCCAGAGTTACAGGGCGTCAAAGAATTGTATTTTACGGTAATAAAAAGCCCCAACTTTGAACCTGATTTACAAGAGTATGAATCAATTTAGAATAATTTGGAAAAACCACCGACATCTGAAATTTCATTAGTATACTGTATTTAAAAAATGGTTACATAATATACTGTATCCTTCAAATGATCCCTGGACTACGAAACATCCAAATAATGGGTGGATAACTTCGCGTAGTGTATGCTGTCTCACCGTACGCGCTCGGGTAGGATAGGGCTCGGATAGGAACAGCTACAAAACAATCCAAATTTGAACGCGGCCACGTGGTCTAACCAACATAGCCTCTTAAGAAGTGTTGCTGCACAATTGAGTAATTTTATCGTTGACATACGATTATTGTTAATAGCTGCCTAATTTTAAAAAATAGGCTCCAGCTTCCTCGTGTCGGAGGGTCAGATGTCAGTCGCTTCCGTAAAAAACTAGTACCTACGATAATACTTTGGGTTTAGGTGGACGACCACGATTGAGAAAAGGGATAAAGCTAGGGGAATGGATGAATTGTATTTATCTGTAATAGTTTTTGAATACAATTTTAACATAGTCATTATTGTACTGAACTATTGAAATCACTATGGAACCCTATTCTTTCTTACCTTGTCCCAACATGTGCTTGGCCAGTTCCTACTATCTGTATGAATACGTGACGCGTTCCGTGTAATTACCTGAGCCCTATGGGTGCGTTATCAAAACGACCTTTTTAATGGACCTAATTAGTAAGTTTACAGACAAATATAATGTCAAAGCAACGACATTGTATACTTTTGAGATAATATTCCAATATTTTTTCTTATTCAAGTTAAATCTGACTATACATCTTTTTGATTTAGCTGAAACACATTTTACTTTAATGGGAGGAATGGTTTTTTTTCGGGGGGGGGGGGGGGGGGGGATCCTTGTGTCCATTCCATATTGTAACTGCCTCAGAATTTATATAGTTAATATACATAAAAATTTAAAAATTAGCATAACCCGTGTAACAGGGTTGCATAAAAATCAGACATACTGGTCAAACAATAAGGGTTCCTTGGACTGTACAACCTCAAAAATTATACGTGGCCAGTAGTCACCCTAATATCCCTAATATGAATACACGGGCCCACCGACCCAACCACTAGATGGATCATCAAGTCCTGGTAAATACTATGGGGAAGGGCTTATGTTCAGCAGTGGACGTTTCCCCGGCTGATGATAACGACGATGAATACACTTTACGAGCTGAAGTAGTAGAATAACACATTATCTTAAACGCCAGAGGCGGCCTCCGTGCGTTTTAAAATCACTGTCTGTTTTGAAAAATTAAGTAATACTTCCGGTTTCATCGTTGATAGCCCTATATGTTTATCTTATTTACCAGACTCTCGTTCACTTCCCTTCCCATGGGCTTTCGTTTCGGCGCACTTTCATCCATGCACCGCACTGGCTACGTAAACACTCTTAGTCTTGTCTTTACGATTGTGAGGCGAAAGTGAAGCGATATATTTACATTTATTATCACTTCGTTGACGTTTTGTACGAAAACAAAGAAGAAAATTAGTAGCTACTTTGAAAAATAGTAATGGTAATCGAGAAATTTAAAAGGAAACTAAAATAATGGCCGCCTGGCTAGCTACCACGATATAATCTAAAAATGCCGCCACGCAGATACCACTATTATGTTTCGGAAATATAGTGAAAATAACACAACCAGACCATCATTAACTTGAGGCTTCGGTGTGAGCACGCTTTCTATCCAACGGCCTTATCGTCGGCCAAGTGCAAACCCATTGTGCATATAAAACTAAGCAAAATCGTTAGTGTAATAAACTGTATTTAGGTAAGTCTGCGAGATAGCAATCATTATAGTGAGAGGTCAAGTTCGCAATCGTTCGTGGCACCTACATAGAGACCGCAGCAGTATCGCGTATCGTTTGTAATGGCGTGGCTGGCCGCCTAGATACGGTCTGATAAATGCGCTACGCCCTATGTTTTGTTTCCCGTGTGCAAGACTACACGAAACTACTACCTTATACTCTCTCCCTAATCTATATTCACAATGCCCTTCACATTCATCTCACTTGATGGTAAGTGTCGATAAGAGCGCGTAATGGAAACGTGCTTACTCGGAAGGCTCTATGTAATATGATTTAAAACTGCCTCTGTTCAAAATCCGATCTAAAAAGGAAAGTAGTTTTCATTACCAGAAGATCCAATTATTTGTTTGGAATTAGAATTCATACATACACACAGAGTAAGTCAAAATGTAAATATCTATCGACTCGATTGCTACCTTGACTAGGGTTTATTAATGAGGGACTTAGATCCTAAAAGTATTTCATTCCGTGTCCATTCTCTGTTATCATCATCATCAGCCGGGAAACGTCCACTGCTGGACATAGGCCTCCCTCATGGTACGCCACATCGACCGGTCCCGAGCCACCTGCATCCAGCGACTCCCTGCTACTCTAACCAGGTCGTCGGTCCATCTAGTAGGGGGACGGCCTGGTAGACGTTTCCCGGTACATGGTCGCCACTCGAGAACCTTTACTCCCCACCGGTTATCGGTTCTTCGAGCGATGTGGCCTGCCCATTGCCACTTCAGCTCACTGGCTCGTCGAGCTACGTCGGTGACCTTCGTTCGTCTACGGATTTCCTCATTCCGGACCTTATCACGTAGAGAAATTCCGAGCATAGCTCGTTCCATTGCTCACTGAGTGACTTTCTCTGTTATATTAAATGTTAACCATGTATGCACTAGGCAAGACACCCATAACTAAGATTATTAGTAGATTTGCTTGTTTAAATTGGGATATTTAACACTCTTCTTTGAATTCAACGTACAATTTAGTAGTCAGGTCACGATAGAAGCTTAAATACTAAACCAATGCTGAGTTTTGTCCGCGATTTTATCTGCTGTGATTTCAGAAATTTATGATGAAAGCATAACATCGTCGACCTCATCGTCACTTAACATCAGGTGAGATTCCGTTCAAGCGTTGATCTGTCTTTTATTTATAGGCGCGGGCAAAATGCTTGTATACTTACTTGATTTAACTCAACCGTGGAGTCGTTTATGCGTGATTTAATAAACAAATATCGAAACATTAATGTTTTGTTATTTAAGATTGTTTTTAATGTTAATTGTGACAGTTGAAGTCGGCTCCGTCCAGCAGTTTATCATAGTAACAGGAACGCCCACCTATCTATTTGGTAACGCTGGTAATGCCTATTTCCTTCCGGCCGACCTCGCGTTGCCAGCAGCCGCTTCATTCGATTGTAAATAAAGTTTGACAGCATAATGCGATCCTGCTCACTTATCGATAGTTGCTGGCATTACATCATTGCAGGTTTCCGTAGGTTCTTTAAATGACATTCATTTACATCCACACCGACACCGTTACACGCGCTGATATCAAACGGCAGTTGTAAAAGTGTTTTCTGATTATTATTCTTTATTCTCGTTTCTCGTCTTTATATTCGTTATCTTATTATTATCAAATATTAATTGGAGCTATTTATTATTAAAAATAAATGTATTCCGTACATATTTACAAATTCTATCAAGATTGAGACATACATACTTCAATGACAGTACTGTTGTTATCTGTGTTAAACGGATGTGGGTTTTTTACTATTTTTGTAACATTGTATCCAAACTAATACTATAAATACGAAAGTAACTTTCGTCTGTATATCTGTTATATTTTACTTCCAAACCGGTGAAACAATTTTGATGAATTTTGGTATAGAGCCAGTTGGACCTTGGAGACGGGCATAGGCTACATTTTGTCGCGAAAATAAAACTTATATGTGGTGAAACAGTAATGAAAGATTGTAAGCGGAACCCATTATTTTCAAGTTAACGATATGAAAAATTCATATTTATGGTTTGGAACGAAAAGTTTATTTCAACATTTTAGAAAAATCATGATGATTTTAAAAAAATTACTTTTTATATCTATCCATATAAATATTATAACTATTTTTGATATATAAAAGGCTACTTTATCCCGACGGAACAAGCTGAGCCTGTGGGATGATTTGTGAAATCCACGTAGACTGGAGTCGCGGGCAAACTCTAGTTTTATATTGACTATATTCGTTGCGAATGATGAGTACTATATTATTTCAACTATCATCCCACTGTTTTAACTTTAGTACCAAAATAATCCGGTCTATGTTTACGCATGCCTGTTTGGTATACATGCTTATATGTAGTCATAACATAAATCATGTGTGTTGAAAAAGTAATGCTACATCTCGTTCGTGGGAAATTAACAGATGACTAGCCCGTGCGCGGATGAATCCTGTTTCAACCGAAAACCACCACTACAAATTGTTTGCTCCATTTGCGCTTGCCATGTTTAATTAAAGTGCTACTTCAGCGCGCCATCGCATCGCCACTTCAGTCTTCGACGAGACGTTGATCGAATGCGAGCCATCTTAATATTTCACTGCTACAATTTGTATATAATATGCATCCAGTGTTTTCGTAATCGTTTTTGTAATTATTAAAAAAAAATAGTTTGTATTGTTTTTGTATCGTGTCGTGGTCTGTAGTAACTCGCGTCACTCGACTCGCCGGGCGATACAGTTCACGAAACAGTTGTTAGTCGACCGGCGTTCTGTGTGCTCGCTGCTCGCCACCGCACTCGCGTTCAGGCTTACAGACTACAGCAGTTGTTGAGTGTTAGTGCAGTGTAATGGCAGAGTTGACCATGAGACACGATCATATTAAGTTACCACTGAGGATAGGTTCCTTCTACGAGCTTTATAAGCGATTCCTGAAGGAACACGGATGCAAGTGGCATGACATATCGAAGTTGCTCTCTGTCGTGGCAGAGATATTGTTCGATGTGGATGGTGCGTGTAGTCTGCTTGCCGGCAAGGTTAGTCTCAAACTCAGCAACGCTTAAAAGAATAAATATAGTGCTAGTTAAGTTAGTGAGATTGATTGGCTTTATTTCATCACAGACGATACGAAATTAGCTAAAATATACAATTTAGTAGCTGTATCTTGTGTCACGCAGCGTTGTGTCTGTATTTGCCCCTAACGGAAACTAACAGAGGACCAATAACAAGAAGGTCCGTTTACCTGATCCCGAGTCCATTGTTACATTCATCCCCGTCCGTGGGTTGCTCGGCACTGACTCTAAACAGCTGTCTTGTCATGGCAGTGTTGCGCGCCCCTTGCTTGTGAACAGTGTCATGTGAAATGTTAACGAACTATTCTCTGGCTCGTAGTGTCACCGACATCATCCACCATGTCGAGTTCACCTGTGTCCATGAATCACTGGCGTCCGCGTTGTTCTTACTAATCACGCTCACCATAACTGTACACAAAATGAGAATCCATTCGCTTTTTTCAGTATTCAGAGACGTTGTGAAATTTAACTATCCGCTGCAAAACGAATATCTTCCCTTAGAGGTATGTACGTGTCTATCTCTGGAATGTAATACTTGGTTACATGAATTTGCGAAATACATGCATTAGCTCCAACTTCAGTGCAGTGTGCGTGCTCACTTTCGATATTGCTGCACGTTCTGTGTTAGATATTAATCAGTTATTTATTGGCAACTACCTAGCATTCAGCTGGAAATCGAACGTCAAAAAAATTCAAGGGAAAGTAGAAATGCAGGCAGCGTCAAGGTCGTATGGAGTATGCAAAGAATGCCACGCGTATAGTTAAGGTTCCGCTGCGCCAAACGTGGGTATTGTAGTGACATTGGGCGAATTTATTACTGAGTCGTTTAAGTAGCGCCCCGAAAGCCACGGATTTATCAAGATTGTTAGATATTCAGTGAACGCGAAGCGGGCATTAGGCACTACAGAACTGATTACGGCTGTAATCTCAATAACATCTTAAACAAAGCCAAGAAAAGGGGAGGTTGTATATGTCCGAAGCAGTGGGTGACCGATTAATAAATAAATATATTTGTTTACACGCTGATAACTGCGAGACAAACGACAGCACGAGCATACTCCGTGTCTGTGGCCGCGTCTGCTGTTATCTGTCGGAGGCACGCGCGATGCGCGCCCGCATCCGTTATCTAATAGCGTTTCTATAGGCAAACGATCATTCAATAGCAATAGATCACGAAATAACAATGTGATCGGAACGCCTGCCACCAATAACCTTCGACTGGTTCCCTTTTATAATTATTATTTTATATGTTGTCTATTTCTGTTACTTCACTGGAAATTAGTTCATTTCACTACAAAACAGCAAGCGACACACTGGACATAACTAAAAGAATGAACATTCGTCAAGCGAGAGAGATCACGCCATCGCTCTCTATGCGCCTGTCACCCTTCTCAGTCTGAATAGGAAGCCTCTAAGAATGGCAGGGGTCTTGCCAGGCCAATGTCAACTTAATAAACACATTTTCAATATGAACATCACAGACAGCTCCTTGTATTGATGCATGTCCGACGAGAAAACTCTTGCCCATGTGCTCATGACTTGCAATAAAGTTGCCATGACTATTATAGACGATCCGGGGTCACTCCAGAAGGCATGCAGGAGGGGCATCAAACGCCTAGCGCACTTTCGGGAGGAGATCGACTGTCTAGACTAACTGTCTCCACTTCCACTCACGCAAAATTGCCAAAATATGGCTAAATGCGGCAACCATCAATACATCCATAAAATTCCTTTTTTTTACCTAACCGTAACTTTTTAAGTTTTTTTTTTAAATTTTAAAATGACTTGCTGCGTTTAACTTTTTGTCTATTACCCCGTGTTAAGTAAACAGTGAGTTCATTGTCGCCGACATGACGGATTAGCTCTTGATAAGACAATATATCAGAGTTAGATAATTTCCGTGGAGTCGGAGTCAATCAATGCTTGTCTTTGGGGTTATCGGAACGATGAGTAACCAGCGAGGTGCAGCGGGCAGCGGGCGCGGGGCCGCCGCCGGCCGGTGTTCGCGACTCTGAGATCGCACTGTGGAGTGCTCACACGCGCTCCACTGACCCAATTACCTGTCGCTTATTGACAGAACTGTCTTGGCGCTCGAGCTCATTGTTCAGAGAAAGGCGACACCTCAACCATGTCATCAAAACCATATTACATTCACTTAAAAACAAATTATTCAGTATCATTATTTCTTTTGCGTAAATTCCAATACATGTAGACATAAATAGTCCCATTCTCTGACGTTAACAGACTATTTATCATCAAAAATGTTTGCCAAAAAGGATGTGGTTGGATACGTAGGTGAGATGATTACTTTGTGACTAAAATGAAATGTACGGAAATAAACGCCCCTAAGTAGAAAGTCAATGTCCTGCAAATCTAGACAATTGAACCTTCAAGTGAACAAATAGATCGATTAATGATATCAGTAATTATGAAAATTTTAAGATCCATTTAGCATGTGTAATGCGACGAAATGCGCGCGCGTCGGCAGGAGAGCGCGGGAGGGCGCTCCCACGGGTTGCCGATATTTTTAGTCCGCGACCATTACTTGGCACCGTCGGGCGGCCGCACTCGGGTGCGCTAGTGATCTTTCTGAAATTCGTGTTCGCTTAGGTTCGCTCTCAATCTAGAGATAGACCAGTTTGATGTACGGTGGCGCACCATTCACAGTTGGATAACAAGCGTGATACCGCGATACGATGTGCAAAACCTTGACAATAGTGAAATTATGACGTGCCATGAATACTATGTGATATACCCTGGATGAACAAGTGCGCATAAATAATATAAACTATCGGTGTGAGTTCGGTGTGGTCGGAACATGGCCACTGGTAACACGTCCAGCCCGAGACGTCACCGCTACAACCGCTCCTCCACGACGAGCGTGACGCAGCTGCTGTCGGACGGATACTCCAGCATTATCAACCGGCTGACGAGGCGCGGGCCCTCTGAGAAGTCAGATCCCGCCACAGACGCCAAGCTGACTGCGGCGCGTTCTCGCTACGATGACAAGATGCTTTCCATTAAAAACAGCGGACTGCGTCGGTACGAGAACAATGGTCATAGTTCGCCTTACGGCTCGTTCGCATCCGGCGCGGGCTCGGCTGCATCTCGGAAGCTCAACGACGAGCGCACGTACTCGAGTTACCTGAGCTCACCGAAGTCCCGGCTCGACACATCACCCCTGCATTCTACCTCCGCTATTAGCGCTCTCGGACGCAGTGACTCATTCCGCAGGGCGCACGTCAAAGACAATAAATCATCGCCGTTTACCAAACGGTACCCGCTCAAGGAACCCAATAATAATATCGATAGCACAATATTTCTAGGTAGCACTCGTAGTAGGTTAGAAGATAAATATTCCTCTGTGTTAGATAGAATTGCGAGCCAGAAAAAGGAAAGAGCTAGAAAAGAGAAAGAAGATCGTGATAAAACTTTAGAACCTGACTCTTCATTGTCACGCGGGTTGATGAGAAGTCTGACCACGGCCGTTTTCGGCGAAAGCTCTTTTAAACGTAACAATTACTCGCGTGAGAAAACTAGGGATAAGACTCCATATAGAAACACGGCTGACCGTCGTCTGTCGTCTAGTCATAAACAAAACGATAAGAATGAATATAAAAACGGATACGACGTGCCTCTGAGGGATCGCGCTTACTATGGAAAAGACAGAGACAGTGTGTATAAAAGACATCAACGAAGATCTCTCAGAGCCGAGAAGAGTGAGAACAAAGGTGCGAAGCTGACACTGAGGCCGGTTGACATCAACATACACCCCTCGGCACGCGATCTTATCTCCCCGCTACAGCACCATGCTAACGAAACGAACACGAAGTCAAAGACAACAAAAACACCAGCGTCTACTCCCACGAGAGAGATCGGCAGACAGAAGCAGATATACTTTCCGTCTAGCGACGAAGACGACGATGACAAGACTCCGGTAGGAGACACAGCATTGACCGAGAGAGAGACGCGGCGCAAGGAAATACAGAGCCTCATCATGAAGTACGCTCATATGGATGAGATGTACGGACGCATGGGAGAGAAGGAAGGCAACCTAGTGTCTAGCGAGGCGGGCGCAGGGGTGGAGGCATCGGTGGTGTCTCCACGAAAACCGGAGCCGCTGTGCGTGGGTGACGTGGTGGCACTTCCGCCCGAGCTGCGCGCCCGGCACCGACCCCAGCGACCGCGGCACCACATGAGGCGTGCGGCAACGCCGCCTGTAAGCTCCAGCTAACCTCCGCCTCTGTGTGCTGTGCAGTTGCTGCTCTAACTACCTGTATGTCTGGTCCGTGCTGGACGATTATTATTACCTGTATCGCATCGTAACACATACCAAATACTGCACTAAATGAAATTGATTAGCTTTCATGCTTTTATAGATTTCGTACGATAACAATACGATACCCTTATAGGATGTCACTCGCGTGACTGTCTGTACGTCTGACTCTGCTGATTATCTCAGTTTGTCAAATGTAATCAACATCGGTTTAGCAGTTAATACTCAGTAGGTCACAAACAATAACATTACAATTTATAATATTAGTAAGATATGGTGAGATGATGCATTTTATATTATTAACCAAAATTACAGTAAACAATTTGAAAATACGCAAAACCCTTTTGACGCTGAGACTAACATCATTATTTAACGCGATACTCTGATCTATTATTAGCGTAGCAAGATAATATAGAAAGGGAATTAATACATAATGCATTTGCATAAATGCTATTTTTGAACGGACCTAATTTGACGTGATCAAAAAATGACGGTAGTTTGTTAAAAATGTCTATAAACAGTTTCAAAATACACAAAACAAGTTTGACGCAGCGGTAACCAACGTCATTATTTGACGCGATGCGTTGTTTCTTTATTACTTGTGTATGTAAATATGGGAAGTGAACTAATAATGCATGTTTTTCGCTTTTTAATCAATGTGTTTCGAACTAAAATATCATGGTTCTACACCAACTCTAACCGTAAACGAAGTTCAATACTTTTCGATATCGTTAGTACCATTGTTTATACGTTGTATGCAGCAGTAATGTAATTTAATGATAATATTTAATGTTAGAGAGGTTCGGGTGGACACTGTTTGTTATCCTCGTGTTAGTGTGCGTGCGAGGCGAGTGAGTGATGGTGAATATAAGAGGTCTGTGTAAGAGGCGTCGAAGTGTGCCGTGAGTGTCCCGGCCCCGGGCTCGGGCGGTGCGCGGCGGCGAGTCAGGCAGGGTGACTGCCCAGCGCCCACCCGTCCGCCCTCTAACAGCATGCTCGACACTCCATACCAAATGTCGCTTGTCTGACGGGCAACCGTTCCATTGTCTGATTGTTGGGTACAACACTACTCGGGTCGTGCTGAACGTGGCGCTCTCCGTGGTGTCATGTGGCTGGTGGCTGGTGCGTGCGTGATGCTGGTGCGTGCGTTGCTGTGCGGCGTGCGTGGTCGCGGCGCTCGGCGGCTGTGCGGTGCGGTGCGGTGCGGCGCGTGCAGAGCTCCCGGGCACGCTCCTCCGTCAAGGACGACAAGGACGGACACCTCGTCTACTGGCCCGGATATGTCATGGGAGCGAGATGTTCGTTCGTTCCTCCAAACATACAAACATAACTAACTTTACACACCTACACACTCACTATCCACGACATATATACACACATATACCACCACCGCTACTACAAGGCACATACACACACACACAACTGTCACCGAACACAACAACATTTTACACTAAACAAACATTTAATACTCTATACACTGACAAAACAAAAAGAATCAAGATACCAAGATACCTCCCTCAATACAGTCAAGCATTTGCAGTTCAGTGATTCGTGTTCTGAAGAATTTCCAGATATTTAAAAACTTTTTAATTTTCTTTTCAACGTTCTTTTTATAACACCAAAATATCATTTTTATGTACCAAAGTCATGTTGGAGTTCTAATCATTGGTTTAAAATATAGGGAATCAATCCCCTTCTCACCATCTTTTAATTTTGTAAATTTTAATGAGCTCTGTTAAAACCAATGTCATATCCATCATGACTTGACTGCAACACTCGGGTGATTAATCATTTCGTATTGGTTTCATTGCAGACAAAATCATCGAGACTCTCGGTGAGGGCACATTCGGCAAGGTGGTCGAAGTGAAGGACTTAGAAATGTAAGTAGATTTGTCTTAATTCACTTAACAGTTTGTTACTCTCTTAAGAGGCTTCCGGTGGTGGTGTGTTCGAAGCAAAGTAATCTTAACAGGAAATGTTTCGTTCGCCAAGTATTCCTTTTATCTCCGTCAGCTTTCATTATAATGTCAGCGTGCATACGCGCGAACGATACAATATATACATACATGTGTCAGGCAAGGGTTTTGTTAGCTTCGTTGTAGGGGTGAGTATAACGCAACACGTTTACAATTGTTGTGTTCAAGTGGTGGCTGGCGGTCACACCGCGCCGCAACCGCAACCGTTGTTAACGGTTGCATAGTTTGGCAGGGAATGCTTTATTATGATTATTCAGCTTCTATTTTCATTTGTTTATATTAAACCGTCAGTCGGATACTTATAGCCAGGAAATTCCGCAGAGTTTATGAACAAAAATATAATGAAGGAAATTATGTATTCCAGGGAGCACAGGATGGCTCTAAAGATAATCAAGAACGTTGAGAAGTACAGAGAGGCTGCGAAACTAGAGATAAATGTATTAGAGAAGTTGGCTGACGTAGATCCTGAATGTAAAAAGTGAGTATGTTTACTTGTTTGTTACTTGTTATTAAAGCAGACAAAAATATGTGCTTTACTGAGGGTACGATGCAAGACAACCTGCGGCCACACAGCTACCATATAAACTGTTTATCGTCGTCTAACACACACACTCCCGCCCCGCATTATTGTGTAAAGCACGCCCCGACACTTGTTGATATCAGGAGTTATCCAGCTGTAAGACGGGAATGTAGCAATATTTGACCTTGTGCGTTTATACGACACGTTATGGCTGCGGCTGGCGCGACGCCAGAGATGGACCCGGTGTCAACTCCACACAGAAATACCGTCCGGCACTCGCGGACCTGACTTTCTAAGTGTTCCTCATAGAATAAATTCGCAGGCATGTGTGGTATGCCCTTGATATTTAAATTAATCGTCTACGTCAATACGTAATTATATTTTGCGAGACTGACACGTTTTACAAATTCCATCCAGGTTTATTTTAGAAAATATTCTGAGACAGTGCTTGTTTTGTTTGATGACTGCCTCCTTGGCCCAGTTTATATAGTCGTTGGTCGACTCTAAGGCTATCGTTTAGAAAATAACAAGCTACAAAAATCTGGTCATTATTTGCTTAAATAATGTGATGCAGTTGTCACCCATTTATCCACCGCCCGCCAGCGATGTATTTAACGCATATGTGGTGTACGTTTCAGTTTGTGCGTGAAGATGTTGGATTGGTTCGAGTACCACGGACACATGTGCATCGCATTCGAAATGCTTGGACAGAGCGTGTTCGATTTCCTTGTGAGTATCATGATACATATTACACACACGAATAAACCGTACATTCATAAATTAACACGGATAAAGGCTGACAATTTATGCTAAATTTATATAACTTGGCGTATCTGATCTCTGAATGCTCATTTTATTCATTATAATTACGTGATATTAGTTTGGTTTGGGGTTTCACAGACTAATGGTGAAAGTCTGTATGTACAAAGTCATGTTGAATATCTGTAAATCGTATGTTACAGACTTTGCTTTCTTTAATCTTTAAAATGATGTTGACAGTTTCGATTGAGTCCAGATTCATATGATATGCAGCGGGCATATCTCTTGAGTCGACGTTGAATCATTTGTTTGTTTGGGTTGCCCAATACGTTGGGATATCACAGTGACGTGTTGAAATCGCACTTTGGGATTTCAGGACTATAAATAAAATGCTTTAAATAATTTCATATTGACGAGCGTTGTAGTGATTTCCACTTTTAAATTGGTTCATTCAATTAATGCGTTCGATGTGTAAGTTTAATGAGATCTGGGGGGTGGGGTGAGACAATATTATTGCTGATTAGGTAATTAACAATATTTTTGTATGTTCATCTCATATCGTTTTGTTAATGTATTTGTTTCATTGTCATCGCTAGAACTGCCTGACTTCATTCTTGATCAGTTACGCGGGCTTTTTACCAATTAAACTCGGATGATTCTACTGTAGCAACGTTATTATTTGATGATATTGCAATTTGTTTAAGACAGATAATATATTTACTACAATCTCATCTGATGTTAAGTGACATGACGCGTCGATCTAGATGACTTTTATTATTGCAGTGGTGATTGATTTGTGGCAATCGTAACTCTCATTTGCTTGTGCAATTTAACTATAAGTTGGGCATTACATATTTCGTCCTGGCTAGCTACCACCATTTTACCTAAGTCTTACCGCCAAACGCAGTGTTAATATCATTATTGTGTTCCGGTATGAAAGGTAGTAGTGCCAGCGCCTCATGAGCTTGACGCTTCTGGGTGAGCACGCATACCTTCCAACGGCCTTATCATCACTTACCATCAAGTTAGATGACGGCCAAGGGCAAACCCACAATGCATAAACACATTGTTGGAATGCTGTAAACCCTGTGATAAAGTTACAACTGTTGTGTGACACGATGTGTGTTGTGTGATTTTCAGAAAGACAACAACTACCAGCCGTACCCCCTGGAGCACGTGCGGCACATCGCCTACCAGCTCATATACAGCGTGCTCTTCCTGCACGACAACAAGCTCACACACACTGACCTGAAGCCGGAGAACATACTGTTTGTGGACAGCGATTACGAGGTAGTCAGCGTTTATAACGGTTCAAAGAAGGTACGCGATATATATATAAATATATGTATTCCTATATGAATTACATATAATACATGGTTTACATAAATGATGCCCAGAGACAAAACCACTCGCATATTAGTACTAGTATTGAGAATTTTAGCTCGTAACTAGTTTATGGAAATTAGATCGGTGTCAAATTACCAAAAACTGAGCTTTTTATATCCCATATGAGCTATGCAAAGTTTTTGTATCTGTTACATTTGTAAAATAGCTCAAAATCTGACAGATTTTATGTCAGTAAGTACAGATATAATGTAAAGTACAACAAAGTTTGTCGGTACATGTCAGCGAAAAGCATTATATGCGTCCTGCAACGTAAACGAGAAATGCTTTCTTTGAATCGATAGACTATACTGCTGATTCCAGTGTCAGTATACGGGCGATTTCACATACACCGGATCCATAATAATACCGACTTGTTGGCTGACAACGACACGGCAGACTGACACACAATATACACGTATAACTTTTCGAATAGTCTCCCCAAGTCCCAAGGAGTTTTGAGGGGGAAATGCCTGCAGATATTTATGCACGGACGACGACCCCAGCATTTTTTTAGGCAATGTGCATTTAGCGAATTGTACAATTTAAAGTTAATAGAATTATTGCTCATGTACCTCCCTATATATAAGACACAACCTACCAACAACAATATAATTGTCGTGTTATGTGAAAACGCCCATACTGTAACGAATGGAATCACATTTTGATAACAACTTCCGTGATACATTTTAATAATCACAATCATTTTTCATTCACATACTATCATTAAAAAATAACTGGAGGCACATTTGATAAGCTATCGTCATCTACACAATTTAATTGCACATGTGACGTCAGTGCATTATGTACGAGAGATGTGTGCCTGTTACAATAGAAGTGGGCCGTAGAGTGGGTGTGCCGCTACTAGCCTAGCTAGACAGCTGTATTGTTTAAAAACGACAATGTATCCACAAGGAAATGTGTGGGACGACAGATAAAAGTACAATTGTAACAAAAAATTACAGTCATATTTCACTTCCTTATCATGCCAATAAAATTTCAGGTATTCGTTCCGATATAGTGCTACTGGAAAACATTTGTTATGATTCACATAATCAGGACAGCCATGTCTAAATTATGTATGCAGTACAATCATGTTGTTTGATTGACTGATTTATGTATCTAGTCTCACCTATGATTTGATGATTTATGATTTTACGGCCATCTAACAATACATATATTCATTGACAGTTTTCTTTATTAACCGTTTTGCTTTGTTTTGTATAACGCATATCTGTGCCGTTTTTTCAATACATGGAATGCCAAAATATGCCTATTTATTTGTTTTAATTAAATTACTAAAAATTAGTTTCAGTCCAATTTAGATAACCGTACACAAACTTTTCGGAGTTTGAAATCAAAACTATAAAACCGTAGAGCACTGACGATGTCAAAGCCAATATTCCTTAGCTTTAACATTTGACAACGATATGCTAGAAAGAGTTGTGAAGATGTGTTTGTGATACTGAGGTGTATCATGTTTCTGTCTGTTTACGGATATTTCGCTTATATTGAAACAAATCTTAACTAACGACTAGTCCAATGCGACGTGGCGATCCATGACGCAGGTGCATGTCCAACGGTGAACTTGTACAGCTTGTAACGGACATAGATAAAATTATAACGTCGTCACCATTTTCATGGCCATGAACATTTGAATTTGATTTACTAAATTACTAGATTTGTTTGAAGTTCCATTAATAAATGACAGGTTCCGCGAATGGACGGAGCCTCGGCCTGGACTTGTACACTTGTCATTTTTAATTAAAAGTGATTCAATTGCATATTATGATCTAGTTTATTTGTACAAATACATTAAAAACGCACGAAACAGGCAATACTTAATAAAGATGGCGTCAATAATAACCTCGACAACGACAAAGAATGATTTTGTACAATAAAAATAAATGTAATTTTTCTATGCATTTTTAGATTATCCTTCATTTTTAATAGTGTACAAGTGCAGGCCGAATTTGAAACATCTCTTTTAATTTTACATTTGATGGTTACATTTGATGCCGATGTTTGTTTTGTAACATGTGTTGTGTTGAACGTTTGCCAGAAGCACGACCTGCGTCGAGTGAAGCGCAGCGACGTGCGGCTCATCGACTTCGGGAGCGCGACCTTCGACCACGAACACCACAGCACCATCGTCTCCACGAGGCACTACAGAGCGCCAGAAGTCATATTAGGTACACGATTTTGACTTTGAACTTGATGTAAACATGGAAGCCTTAGTTACGGCTGTAAAATATCTCTTACCATCAGGAGAAATGATAGCCAAATGCAAGCCCATAGATCTAACAACTGAAAGGGAAACAATATTTTTTAACCGACTGAAAAAAGGAGAAGGTTATAAATTCGACGGGTATTTTTTCTACAGTTTTTTTTAAATGTTTGTTACCTCAGAACTTTTGACTGGGTGAACTGATTTGGATGATTATTTATTTGAAAGCTGGTGCTTCCCGTGTGGTCCTATTTTAATTTGGTTGACTTCTGACAATGGCCGCCATGAGAAAACTATATAAATCTTAAATTTGCCCTAATAAAAGTCGCCTTTTAGGGCAATTGAAGTCGGTTCCCAGTTCTTTTTGAACGCATTTACTTTTTTAAGAATACAGTAAAGATGAATACATTGTGTCGGCAACAAACCTGTGTATATAAGATTAGTCGGAAAGTAGGAAGTACTTATCATACAAATAAGGAGGAGTTTATTAGATAATTTCTAAAAAAAATTGAATTAATGTCGTAATCAACTTGTAAAATAACTTATAAATTATTATCTGTTTTGGTATGTACTTTAGTATTTATTTCGCATTTGTACTAACATAAGTATGTTTTCTGCAAATTCATTGTGAGCCAGTAAATTTTTCATAGTACACAAATATATTCAGACAAAGCGATGATCGAGGAAGAGGTTGCCAAAATACTATTTTATGTCAAATTTCTTGGCAATACTATTGATCTAAATTTATCCAAGAATTTTAATCGGGACACCAGAAGAAAATTATTTGAACTGTGGATTTCTCGGAATATTGCAAAACTTGAGTCCGGATATAGACTGTCAGTTCTAGTCGTGCGTATATTTTAAATTGTAACATTTAAAATGAAGGAGAATTATATTGAAAACCTATCTCCTACCTAAAAGTGGCGCCAGTTTTGTTCGTGATTAGTTTAATATTCAGGTCAACTGCATGTCCACCGCTGAACCACGAATAGAACGCAACAACAAATGGTCTTTCTCCGTGAGGGAGTTGGCAATAATCAACACTAAGATCTTTTGGCACGTGGCGAAAATCGGAACTAGAGTACCGCCATCTTTAAATTTATTATTGCAATAGCCTGCGCATGCAAGTGTGTTTGTTAAGAACGTGTGTGTTTGTGTGCAGAGCTCGGATGGTCGCAGCCGTGCGACGTGTGGTCGATCGGGTGCATCATGTTCGAGCTCCACCTCGGCATCACGCTGTTCCAGACGCACGACAACAGAGAGCACCTCGCCATGATGGAGCGAATCCTAGGACCCATACCGTACAGGTGAACATCACCATCATCACAATAATAATGATAAGAGACTAGATTTGCCTGTCACTTCACTTGTACAGGTTTATTTATTATTTGGACATGAGGGGTGCAGTCCGTGTGTCCTGCATGTATTGTGACAGTCCCCTGTGGATCGAATCACCTCCGCAAAGTCGATCTCGGTCCTGAACCGTACGATTGGTCTGGGTTTGGAGGTCCTGATGCTGTCCGTTGTGGCATTGTGGCGTCCGAGGTGTCTGTTCCTGCTGTGATGAAGAGCATACAACAGTACAGTTTGCCCTGGCCATCTTTGTGACTCACTTCGTATAAATCCGGTTTATATTTTAGAGTCACAAACTTCCATACTTATAGTATTTAATTAGTACAAGTACTGTTACACAAATAGAAGACATCGTCAATATTCGGATATCTTCGAATCCCGAATTATAACGTCGTTGGTTACAAATGAGATTTTAAACACTATTCATTGTTCCAAGAAAAATTCCATCGACTGATGCAGTGTTGCTGGCAGAGATTAGGAGTAGTTCCCGCAAACCCGAGAGACAGTGAACTCATATAACACAAACAATAAATTCGTAATGTCGAAATATTACAAAACAGTTTTTATATGTATATTTAATACACGGTCTGTAATAGTTATGTGAATTAATTTAATAAAGCTGTAGGATCACATAACGACTGACAATGATAAGTCAAGTTCAATCTTATGTAGTAGTTGAATTTAAACTACTACAAGTCGCTGTAACATACAAAAACACACAGAGCCATTATCTCCACGCCACGCTTCCCTCCTACGGCCTTAGCTAGTTGGTTAGCGGCAGATGAACTTATATGTGATGTGTTAATTTTCAGAATGGCGCGTAAAACTAGAACAAAGTATTTCTACCATGGAAAATTAAATTGGGACGAGAAGTCGTCAGCTGGCAGATATGTTAGAGACAACTGCAAACCCTTATTAGTAAGTATGACATCATCAGTTTCGTTTATTGATTACGTGAATTTTTTTCCGCTGCTTCGTATGCATTGACATAATTTTTTTTCCCGTGGTAACAATTTCATTTACCGGGATAAAAAGTAGCACATATCTTCCTACGTGCCATAGCCTGCTTTCATCACTATTGGTCGTGTTAGTGATAGCATCACGGTGTGTTTTACATTAGTTGATGGTTATTTTAAAGAGTTAGAATAGTTTTTTTCTTCTTATATCGTCTTTTGATCCCCCCGGGATGAAATGAGTTGGTTCAGTTGTATTCTAATGCCGAGACCACACGAACATGTTGATTAATGATGTTGCTTGGGTAACAAGTATCCTCTGTCCTCCGACCATTCAACTATGCCGATTATCCCAGATATCAAGTTATTGTAACTGTTCGCTACGACGCGAAAGAAGAAAGCACTAATGGAAGGACTAAAGGAGAAAGGAAAAATGAAACTTCATTTCACATTTTTAATATTAGTGTGTATTACTATAGAGTTGAGAGAGGAAGCCGTGGTAGCGCAGTTGGGTAGAGCGTCAGTCCTTGAACAATCGAGGTCTGGGTTCGATCATGGCTCGTACGAGTTTCAATTTTATTTGAAATTTATGTACGCGTGTTAAAAATAAGTACCTTTGGCTTTTTGGTGAAGGAAATCGTCGTGAGGCAACCTGCACACTCCTGAGAAGAAATTCAAATGTGTGTGTGTGAAGTATATCAATCCGCACTGGGCCCGCGTGGAGTGTAGGCCTGAGCCTCTGAAGTATGGACATATATAGGCTATTGATGATGATGTGATTATAGAGTTATCTCTTTAACAATTCATTATATGTTGGTTATTTGTAGTGTGTGACGGTTGTCGTGTGTTGTACATTACAGAGGTACCTGCAGAGCACGAGCGAGGAGCACCGTCAGTTGTTTGATCTGATCGCGCGCATGCTCGAGTACGAGCCCTCGCAGCGGATCACGCTGAGAGAGGCGCTCAAACATCCATTCTTCAACAAACTGCCGCCACACCAGAGACTAGGTACGTTATATACATACATACATACATACACAACACGCAGGGACAGTATACATACACTTACCGTGAATTGACACTATTGACAGTTAGACACCGATAACTATGTATTTCACATGATAACAATATTGTGCAGAACACAATGTTGTGAAACAATGTGCGTTGAAAGATTGTAGTAGTAACAGTATATTATGCAGTACCCATCATAAGTGTCTAAGCAACGTTGATCCATGTCACCTAACATTGTTGAGTGTATAAAGACAAATGGCACTCAAAAGTTAAAATGAAATTGTAACAATTTTCGTAGAAAGGTTGACGGGAATGTGGGTAGATTGTTGGCTGATTCTAGCGTGTTAGCGAATCTGTCCATACTAGTTTGATATGTAGTTTTTAGACTCGCGATTATAGCCGATGTAAACTCAGGGATGTGGTGCTGGGACGAATGGGTGACAGCATGTAAGCTCTCACTTTTTAACAATGCAATATATTATTGAACAAATAAAAAGTTATGATTGTAATGTGGTTAGTAGAAATCCGCAAACTTTCCTTTGACCTGACGTAGCGTGAGTTTTATATACAGCTGTCTAGACTGCACGCGACTGCGTCCGTCCGTAGTCGCAGAGATGTGATCTATAATGTTTTGTTATAGGACACCAGTTTACAAGGCCATCATTCCTTAGGTCAGGCCACTTTGTCGCTGTTAGATGCTTCCTACAGCTTGTTTTTGTTTTATTTATCGAGACAAAACATAGTGCGATATGACGATTATTTAGTTTTTACTGTGTTGTCGGTGTGCTGTTTATTTCGCTTCTACTTGTAATTATTGTCAGTAACACTGTATTTTTGTAACTTTAATTTTCGTTTCTTATTGATTTTTATATGAACAGTCGATAACCATAATCATGCTGGTGGAATTTCGTCGATACCTTGAATTCTGATTCTATTGTAGACTAGCTTTAGCGCGCGACTTCGTCTGTGTTGTTTACACTACCGGGATAAAAGCAGGCTATGTCACTTTTCTATAAAATGTATATTTGTAATCTTTTGCTGCTGTCATTTCAAAGGACAAACTCTCGCTTTTATAATATTATCAGTGATAATGTAAATAAATCATTACTCCCAGTGGGAATTTAAAGTTTGACTTGTTCCACTGGTATCATTTCTTTTTCTCGTAACAGCGACGCGGACGATGCTAAAATATAATAATCGAATCGAACGAATCTTACATTTCGATCGTGTAAGCTCTGAAGACTTAACTTAGGTCAGACTCGGTTTACTGCGGTGGGGAGGGCGGCATTGGGATACGAAGTGTCGTTCGCTGTCGCAACACAGTAATACGCTAGTGTTTTACACTGTCTATCTATAGTTTGGCAAAGCTAACTTCACCTGGGATATTTTTATAAATAGTGACGAATTATAAACGTTTGTAAGAATGATATATATTACTAGATTGTATTGTCGAGTCCATCTCAAGATATGTCAAACGCTATTTTTTATATCTACATTGCCATTTTGTGAGACTTGAGAAGTCATGAAACTTGAGACTTATTACGACAGACAAGAGCTCCAACTAAAAACTTTATCTTGATATACCTAGGTCTCTTCTCAGAATTAATAGAAACTCGATGTCTGACAAACACAATATTTATTTGAACTTCTTGGTATCGGACGAATGATCCATGTAGCTGATGCCCGCTATTTGATCCGCGTATGAAACGAACATTATTCACCGGTGCCATTAAAAAATATTAAATTCTGATAATTAGTTTCGGATATTACCTCCAACATCAAAATGTATAAACTTTATTTGTTTATAATATTATCTGACATTTTTTCCACTTCTAATTTTGTAATAAATTTATTCAATTATATTGTGTATTTTCAACATTGCTTTGACATGAAAAGAGATACCGGACGGCGTCATCTATCACTTTTTTTAGTCATTTAGATTCAACTATAATCTTTGTCATTTTGTATTGTGGGAATAATACTAAATCGCAAACTTAGCTTTGACTGACTATTGTTAGTTTTTTATACTAGAATTTTTGATGCGAGACACAAAACTGATTGGTTTTATTGACATTTACAAAAATAATGTTACACGCTCTTTTTTCTCAAAAACAGGTACAATCACACTGTGACGTAAATGTTTGTTTGCCATCTACGTCAATTGTAAAAATTATAACAATGTACCTACAATCTGTTTGCATTTATTCGATCGGAAATGGCTCATCATCAATAATGCAATGAACGTTTTACGATATAAGAAATAACTAACTCGTCTTCTTTTGATTATTATTTTACTGTGGAGTTTCTTCTTCTCTTTTCTACTCTGCAGAACAGTTTTCTGGATGTGACGCTAGATTCTTTATACGTGAAAAAAGATTTTATTTTCAATCTTATTTTTCCTAACACTGGACCTGTCAGTTTTGTATCTCGAGCTATAAATGTGAGTTTGTAAGAACGTGTGTGTGTCTTTCAGGCAGTGACCGTGCCCGGTGCAACGGTGAGAGCTCTGGATCCCGCGAGCGTTCCCACTCGCTGAGCAGGTGAGGCGTCGCGCGCGCCCTGCGCTAGTCAACGGAGCATGCCCGCGCCCCGCGCGCACACCCCGCCCCGTCCCGCCCCGTGGACGTGGCGGACTTGTACAGTACTCAAGTGATAAGTGATAATATTTTGTCGAACATTGTAATCTAGGTGATAATATTTTGTTGTGAATCGGTACTTCTCAATTTGTATTTATAAAAAAAATATTATTCAAAATAAAGACTGTTGGTCTGAGTACTAAGTTTGTTTTCTTTTACCTAAAACTAAGGCTGGTGTCAGGCGGATACTGCGCGCAGTCGATATATGTACTGACCAATAAAGCAGATGCAATACCTACAACAATGAAGTGCTCTCTCCGTTCCTTTCACCACAAGTAAACATCATCCATAAGCCGAGATCGCATTTAAGGCAGTTCCTAATAACATTTAACCGTCTGAGCGCCTTGTTCGAACTGCGAACTGTTCGGATGAAGCTGTAATGGTCGCAAGACCAACAGCATCCAGTCAATTCGAAATAAATTATAGTGTTAAAAATTAAAGCCACGCTTTTGTCACTCTTACTTTTCTGACTTCATCATCAGACCCTTATTACTTATGATGTTGTACTCGTCATACCAAACAAAATAAGCACAAACTCGAGGTGCATACTAACAGCCTTAAAGAGTTCCATTCCCTACTGCCTGGCTTCATCAGACCCTTATCACCACTATTGGTGGACTAAGCTCGTTAAACCAAATGAGCTCAAAGTCGAGATGTTTACTAGTATCTCTTGAAGAGTTCGACTTTCTACTTCCTGGCTTCATCATCAGACCCTTATCACCAAGTGTATTACTATTGGTGGACTAAACTCATTAAACCAAATGACCTTAAAATAAACCATCTAAACTGTCCGGCTACTGCGGTAACATATTATAATAGCCCCAAGTAACATATATAAAAATCAGGTTTTCAAACGAAAGCACAATTATAATTTATTAAAGTTTAGGGGCGTCTGGTGCGTCCTAGGCCGTTTACGAGTTCTCTCTGAAGACCAAAAATGTTAACATTTTAATGCAATGGAATTGAATCAAAAAATTTGAATCGACTTTCCCATCACGATTTCATTCGAAAGCAAATTAAAGTGTCGGGGTTTGAAAATCTGGTTATTTTTGGATTAGGACGCACCGTTTGCGTGTTATGACTGTATGAAGACCATTTTTTTTTCATATAACTTGTCTTCGCGGGGGACCCCCTCACACACCCTCCACTATTTAGGGGTTGAAACTATACTAACACCCATATTCTAAGTCGTTTCCTTCAGATTTACTTGACTCAACTTTACTTAAGGACACCGAAAGGAAAACGTCAAAACTTTCTCAGAATCGGTATTCTAAGTCGAAACCTGAATGCGATTTGACGTTCCTCCCGCGAGGTGGATGACGTCATTGATTCGAGTGATGGCGTCATTGTTTCGAGGATTTCATATATGTTTTGTTGGTAGCCTTTTGAATACTATCATGTAGTATTCGTTATACGCAATAACTTTACGTTTTCTAGCTCAAAACATGTGGCAAATAACAGTCAGAAATTAAAATACATATGAAATTGAAATAAACAACTTTAAAAAGTAAATTGGTTATCATTAGTAAAAACATGAAAAAGATGAGTTTCTAAATATTTTTGATAGTCACAAGCTTAGTAACTGACGTGAAACGAACTGCAACTAGTAAACTGGCATAAAATTCGTTTTCAATTCAAATATAATCGTAAATAGCCACTTTTAGTGCTAATTCCTTTAATATTCTAGCCACAATTTTGGACACTACTGGCTGGCTCAAGTGTTGCAGGTCCCCACTAACGATTTGAAACGAACGTGTATTCATTATTATTGCTAACCTTGTGAGATTATTACACCTTTGTACTTATCTTATACCTTTAAACGAGCAATGTATATAAAATATAAATAATTCGGATCTCGGAAACGGCTCCAACGATTTCGCTGAAATTTGGTATTTAGGGGGTTTTGGAGGCGAAAAATAGATCTAGATTAGTCTCATGTCTGGGAAAATGCGCGTTTTTGAGTTTTCATGCGCTTTTTCCTTCGCATTCATCATCAACAGCCTATATATGTCCCCACTGGAGGGGCTCAGGCCTACTCTCCTACAGAGAGTGTATGGGCCATAGTCCACCACGCGGGCCCAGTGCGGATCGACGGACTTCACATGCCTGTTCAAGACATGCAGGTTTCCTCACGATGTTTTCCTTCACCGTTAAGCAATCGGATAATGTACTTGAATTGAAAAACAACTCATAGGTACACGGCTGGATTCGAACCCGGTACCCTCAGATTGAGAGTCCGCGCCTTATCCACTGCGCCACCGACCGCCTTATTCGGTCTTCCTTCGCATTATTCGACGCAAATTGCTTTTATTTTTGTTTTTGTTTGTTTTTATTTATTTATTCAAGTTTGTAATTATTATTTTTTAATTGGCAAATTGTTCCACTCATTATATGTATTAATTCTTTTAACAGAACAATGATACTAATAAACTTTTGTTTGTTGTTGGATTTGTTACATCACGCAAATAAAGCCTTGAAGGGTAATTGTATGGACTATCGTAAACATAATCAATAAACTCTTCGAAAGACATGCTTAAATCCTGTTAAAAGTTGATCGAAACAACGCGATATTCACATTGAGGAATCTTCAAGGTAGGTCGGTAGGTACCTTGACATTGACAGTCAGTTCCTCCACTCGACCGAGAGAATCCTTCAAATCTAGTAGATTTTACTCGACTTATGATACCATTTTGAGTGAGGGACGTCAATTCAAGGTGAGTAAATCTGAAGGAAACGTCTTAGAATATGGGTGTTTCACCCATAAAGTTTAAGAGTAAAATAAAGAGTAAAATCTACTAGACTTGAGGAATTCTCTCGGTCGAGTGGAGGAACTGACATCCGTATTATTAAACGTTTCCTTCAGATTTACTCACCTTGAAATGACGTCACTCCCTTCAAAATGGTATGATAAGTCAAATTAAATCTCCTCGAATTTAAAAATTTTGTCTGTTGGGTGAGGTAACGACTGCCAATGTCAAAGTACCTGCCGACCTACCTTGAAGATTCCTCAATGTGAATATCGCGTTGTTTCGATCAACTTTTAACAGGATTTAAGCATGTCTTTCGAAGAGTTTATTGATTATGTTTACGATAGTCCATACAATTACCCTTAAAGGCGTTATTTGCGTGATGTAACAAATCCAACAACAAACAAAAGTTTATTAGTATCATTGTTCTGTTAAAATAATTAATATCTGGGCGACCGAGCTTTGCTCGTAGTTCTTTAAAAACAATCAAAAACTTTATTTCTGCCCCTGGTTAGCCATAAAAAGTGGAACAATTTGCCAATTAAAAAAAAATTACAAACTTGAATAAATAAATAAAAACAAACAAAAAACAAAAATAAAAGCAATTTGCGTCGAATAATGCGAAGGTAAAAGCGCATGAAAACTCAAAAACGCGCGTTTTCCCAGACATGAGACTAATCTAGATCGATTTTTCGCCTCCAAAACCCCCTAAATACCAAATTTCATCGAAATCGTTGGAGCCGTTTCCGAGATCCGAATTATATATATTTTATATACATTGCTCGTTTCAAGTTATAAGATAAGTATAAAAGGTGTAATAATCTCACAAGGTTTGCAATAATAATGAATACACGTTCGTTTCAAATCGTTAGTGAGGACCTGCAACACTTGAGCCAGCCAGTAGTGTCCAAAATTGTGGCTAGAATATTAAAGGAATTAGCACTAAAAGTGGCTATTTACGATTATATTTGAATTGAAAACGAATTTTATGCCAGTTTACTAGTTGCAGTTCGTTTCACGTCAGTTACTAAGCTTGTAACTATCAAAAATATTTAGAAAATCATCTTTTTCATGTTTTTACTAATTATAACCAATTTACTTTTTAAAGTTGTTTATTTTTCATATGTATTTTAATTTCTGACTGTTATTTGCCACATGTTTTGAGCTAGAAAACGTAAAGTTATTGCGTATAACGAATACTACATGATCGTATTCAAAAGGCTACCAACAAAACAAACATGAAATCCTCGAAACAATGACGCGATCACTCGAATCAATGA
Source organism: Carcina quercana (assembly GCA_910589575.2). NCBI lineage: Eukaryota > Metazoa > Arthropoda > Insecta > Lepidoptera > Depressariidae > Carcina > Carcina quercana. The sequence goes on from OU342436.1 coordinate 4,026,512, forward strand.
CGTCATCCACCTCGCGGGAGGCACGTCAAATCGCACTCAGGTTTCGACTTAGAATACCGATTCTGAGAAAGTTTTGACGTTTTCCTTTCGGTGTCCTTGAGTAAAGTTGAGTCAAGTAAATCTGAAGAAAACGACTTAGAATATGGGTGTAAGTGTATGACAATGGATGACGTGATTTCTAACATTCTAAAGAAAATACATAAAAACTGATCTTTATACTAACGATGATAAGGTACGATTTTATTCACCTTTCTTACCTCCTACCTGCCAAAATAACCGCGTCGGGGTCAAAGGTACATAGTCTCTGATCGTTCTTACCTTTATTTGGGGAAGTCTCTGAAACTCCGAATCACTCTCTGCTTTTATAAAATAACGAAGGTCTGGCCGTCGCGGGCTCTTGGGCCAGGAGGAGGCCTATGTCCATCAGCAACGTTACCTGGCTGATGATGATGAATAAAAAATAAAATAGCAATACACTAACTTATCACTAAATATCTAGGAGGCATCGAGACGTGCACGCTTCCATCCTAATTACTGGTACTATGTTCCTTACAACGGTCTGATTGATGAGCATTTATTGTATCAAAATACTTGATGTATAAAAGAAAGATATGTTTATATCTTCAAATTTATTCAAAATTTACATATAAATATACGATTAAAAATTACATTACAAATCAGAGGCATTCCATCTTGTAATAATTCAAAGTTTAGTTTATACGTGATGGTAACTCTATAATGACGACGTTGAGCTTTACAAGCAATAAATTAATGAATTTAAAACATTTAAGTACAATACAAATAATTTAGTTATTTTACATTTATTATTCACACATTTACAATCATTTGGAATGATACTATCACTTGTCGGACAAGTGCTCATTGGCAAGTTTACAAAAATCTCTCAGATACCTATGTATGTACACAAGTATGTCCACAAGCAGAAACTAGACCCAAATGTCCCAGAACGAAGCTTGTACAAAACTGTTTAGAAGAATTAAATAAAAAAAAGATTCACGTTTATCCTCAAATAACATTCCCTAGTCTGCAAGCGCTTATTTTTGTAATAAATTCCCGTCTTGCGCATGAGACAGCACAGAATAACAAGAAATTAAAACAAAAATACATTCTCTGTTTATAAAAGACAAATCGTAGCAATTTATATAAGTCAAATGAATTTTCTATAGCAATCGGTGTCGCGATTTCAGCTGATATGTACTATTAAAAGTCCTCTTTTTTTAAAGAGAGGTGCTATAAGTTAGAAGCCAATGTCTATGTGTTTGTCTGTGGCATCGTAGCTCTCGAATGATGCTCGTTTGATGCGGGTTTTTTTACGTGAAAGCAAGTTTTCTTGCGTGGTTCTTCGCTATATTTGGTATAAATCGATTTTGCATTTATAACAGTATCAGTGGATGTTTCTTAAAAGCTTTTTTTTCTCTAGTATGATTTCGTAGTTTCATTTTTTTTTTAATTTCATAGTTGTTACTGCAATTCGACGAATATTTTCAAACTTTGTTGGGGGCGTTAGAAACGCAATTAGTGTCCCCTTATGATTCGATCCATAGATAACTCGAAAATATTAATGTTCAACATATTGCTTTGTGATTAATCTTTAGAAGACCGTACGTTAAATTATACGGGCGGGAGACAATGACAACAAAGCAAAAATAATAATGATAATAAATATAAAAATATACCGTCGTGTATAAAAACCATTTGCCGTGCGAGCAGAACGCTTTCTTATAAGTATATCAAACAATTTTGTTGCATGTAATCGAGGCCCGTGCTAATAGAGCATGCTCAAGAGTAAGTTAATCCGGAGATAGACATACGGTCATTTTAATGGCAAACATTGCTCTGTAATAAATTTTATTAGTCACCTATCTCAACGTACCAACTAAACGCGGTTACTTACAACATTTCAACTTGTGTAGAAACTTGCGACATTGGACTTATCTTGAGAATTGAGATCAACTGCATCGTGATCTAAGATCGTACTCAAGATCGTATCGATCTCAAGATAATTCACAAATACGTGTTTTCATAAAATATTTTCTTGTATGAAAATGAACCAAAATACTTGGTCTCTCATACTTAAGCACGATGACTTGACAAAGCAATATCCATCCGGTTATACTCATTCTTGAGCATGATCTTCTAAATCCCTTCGATCAGTCTGCTTTGTATCGTGTCACTTTGATAATGTGTCGTGGCGGGGTTGGTGGACGGTGGGCGGGCGGTGGACGGTGGGCGGCGGGTGGCTAGACGAGGTCCACTACTGGTCCCTGCTCTGGCCACGGGTATACGGGCGGTGTTGCGGGCACGTAGTGCACGTCGTACATCTGCGCGCGGATGAACGCCTCCGTGTCCACCGGCTGCGGCTGCACTGACGCCTTGTCTGTACATACAGCAATAAAACAATACATATTACATAGTATTATATCAACCGCTCTTCTTATTGGGTCTCTAAATCGTCCAATAGAATCGATATTTCAGACCAGACCAGACAAGTGGCTTACCCATGGAAAACTTTGACCTTGTAAAAAATGTAAATTTACCTACCTACGTATACATATTCAACGTACAGCAGGCTACTCATAGATCACTATGAACACCGGTCTAGCTATTTATCGATCTTGCCTATCATATATGTATATCTAATTTAAATACGATTTACTGCAAATGTGCAATAATATTACCGGTTTTGTATGCGTGCTCGACAATTTTCTTGGCAATCTTAACGGAGCAGTTCTGTATTTCCGTGAGCGGGGGGTACAGGCTGCCGGAGTCGAGATCCTTCTGCGACACTACCTCCGCTAGAGCCTGAAACAAAACATATATTTACATCACATCACGAAACAAAAGATAACACTAACAAAATCATCATGAGTCGGACAGCTCCCGTGCACACACATGAGCCTCCCCCATAGAATAGACACGACATGGATCTGGGGCGAGGTCGAGGGAACACAGTGCAGTGAGGAAGCGATGTATATTTTTTACTCAGGCTCGTAATAAATGTTTCTTAATAACAGTAGGCTCTACTTAAACAATCTTAATTGTGAGAGTGGTCCGCCTCGGGACAATGACCCTATGTATGCTGTGTACTGAGGCAGGCAAGGAAAATATAACATCGTAACAAGATATCAGTGATACTCAGATAGATGATTGCTGTCAATCTCCAGGAATATCCCTGTCGTCTTCTATAAAATCGGAGACAAGGGTTGATTATGATGATTGTCCTCGTACCTCTGCAGCTAGCAACATGAAGTCCTCCGAGATGTCTATGAGTCCGGCGCAGATGATGCCGAGCGCCAAGCCCGGGAATATGTACGAGTTGTTGCCCTGGCCGGGGCGCAGCACGCGGCCGTCCTTCGTCGTGTAGTCGGGGAACGGGGAGCCAGACGCGAAGATAGCGCGGTCCTGCGGAAAATTACGTATAATACTGTTAGCAATCGACTGCGTCATCGGGCGGTGCGGTGCGGTGCGGGCAGGGGGAGGGATCCTTCCCGCTATCAGCCAGCAGAGCAAACAACAGCTCGGCGCGACAATGACGTGGCACTGATCGTGCCTTTGGTACCTTTGAACTGTGTACCTTTGTGAATTTGAACAATATAAGCTGTTTATATCTGGATCATTTATTTATCTAACAATACCTAGATAAGTACACATGGAAACAGAACAACGCTTGGCCAACAACCCCTCCGATGGTAAGTCTGCACTATAAGTTCACCATCCGCTTAAAGACTTTCAAAATAGATAATTATTATTATCAATTGCCGTTAAACGTCCATCGCTGAACATAGACATACCCTCCTTCAAGTACTGTCACTACGACCGGTTCAGTCAATTTATCACTAATAATAGCGTTAATGTTATGAATGTAATATAATTACTAGCATACTATGAACAGATCGATATTAAACCGAACTGACGTGTATATGAGGACATATTTAGAATTGAGAATAGTAACATTAATAAAAGTAATGTGGATCTAGAAATAGAAATAGTTTATTCGGCATAAACTACAGTAGATAGGTTAAGAGAAGTACAATTTCAAGCTGAAAGTGCCACATGTTTTTTTACGCACACTATTTAATGGAAATGGAATAACTAAAATATACGTCTACTACTATATATTTTTATTGCTTTTTTCCTTGTGTAATCATAAAACCACAGTCAAGGCTCTTATCGCTAAACCTATGTTCTAGTGAACTCACGCCAGTCGTAGAGACAGCCAGCTTTATGGGCAATCAAGTCGATTTGATAGCGAACGTTCATTTGTTTGAAGTGTCCGAGCACACACACGATTGCAAACTTGGAATAATATTTATGTTATGGTATTTTAAAAGACTATAAAGAAACTGTTTAATTTGTCTTATTTATTTCCTTGTAACTTTTCTTTTCATACCTAAACATATTTCGAATCAATATAATTCGAATGACTCAGATTGTACTACAAGATATACCACTGCTACTCTGCATTATTATGTATTTGAAGGTGGAGGGAGAGCATTCACAAGGGAGGAAAATCAGAAATCTGGAGTCATTTGTAGACGCACGCGCAGCTCTTGTACGCATGGCGCACGTAGGCGTGTCGCCATAGTTGCTGCCATGACGCCTTCGCACGCGCGAACTATGGCATATCTTTTCTGTAACTATGGGACGAACAAAGTGCGGAAAGAATCCAACTTTAGTCGTCTCTACATACCCCAGTGTTGCTGTAAGCCTGCTCGGCGGTGCACTCGGCCTTGCTCGTGGGGTTGGAGAGCGCGAAGATGACGGGCTTGTCGTTGAACTCGCCCATCTTGCGCAGGATCGCGGGTGTGAACGCACCAGCAATGGCCGCCGCGCCTGTACACCAAACATTTACACGTGATAGTAAAAAACAAATTATTGTACTTCTATAGTGACAAGTTGATACGGAGTTCGATCTCGTTGATTTCGTCTAGTCGCCGTCTAATCAACAATTATTACATTGACGATAATTCCAAAGCTATAAGCACATATATTAGTCTGTGGCTATAAGTGTGGGTAAATTATCAATCATCATTGTTACGGGACCAGGTTTTATCTACCTACTGCGATAATTCAAATGTGCACTGTAGCAGGGAGTGCCACTTCTCATCAGCCAGGATACAAAAAGAAAACAGCACAAAACTGGTCCTCACCAATGAGCACAGAGGGTTTGGCAGCATCGACGACCTCAGCCAGGGTCTTGATCCCGGGCTGGTCCCGCGCAAACTTCTCCTTGTGCTCGGTGAGGCCGCCCTCGGGACGGTTCTTCACGATGAGCCCCTTCGAGTCCACCATCCAGATGCGGGCGCGAGCCTCCGCGTCCGTGAGACCCTCCGCTGTCATGGCCATCACGCACAGTTGCGCGATGCCGAGCGCAGCCTGGTAATATAATATAGTCATCATCATCAGCCTATACGAGTTGATTGGAAGACCATTATTGCCCCTAGTCCTTTTCCTTTAATTAATTTGTTAATCATCCATGATCAAACATACAAACCACCTGTCTTTTTATCATCTTGGAATACGTATCGTAACTTAGAGATAGTCGTACTTTTGTGGTTCTTAATAATCGTCTAGTGTCTCACCTCCCCTGCGCCCTGGAACACGATGGTGTTCTCAGAGAGTTTTTTCCCGGTGACCCTCAGACTGGCAAACAAGCCCGCCACGGCCACGGCCGCAGTACCCTGGATGTCGTCGTTGAAGGTGCAGTACCTGGTGAATAATTGAGATACCAAATAAATTAGCTAAATCATTTTGTTAAAACTTCTGACCTCTCACTCTCTCATTAATGAGTAAGTAAGAGGAAAACTCTTACTATCCCAAGTTACTTTAATTGCCTCGCTGCCCGTCCGTCGCCGTGCATTGCATTTTCAAATTGTTATTTATCGACAAAATGTTATACCAGATTGAATGCTTGTGGTGCAGGCTGGTACGGGATGGGTGGCTTCATATATGGCAGGAAATAAAACGACGTGCGTCTATCTTTGGTGAGGTATAATTTGGATTCACCCGGCGGCCGTCACAATCTATCAGCCGTCGGTTCAGTACAGCCCAAACACGAGATGTCGCTTGGGTAGGTGGTAGCATAGATGGCGCCGCCAGACGCGATGTCACTTGGGCAAGTTACATTTTGTATTGCACATAATTTGTACGGGACTAGACATATAAACCACTGCGGACATTAGATTTATATGATAAAAGTATGTGTATGTTTACTAAATCTTAATATGAAAGGCTCACCTGCCGCGGTACTTCTCTAGCAGTCGGAAAGCGTTGGCGTTGCCGAAGTCTTCGAACTGTATAAGGCAGTTCTGTCCGAAGCGTCGCACCACGGCGTCCATGAACTCGTCTATGAACTCGTCGTACTGCGCGCCGCGCACGCGCTTCTGTCGGAGACCGATGTACAACGGGTCGTCCAACATGGACTGCGTGTTCGTGCCCACATCTGAAGTAAGACATTTTATTCATTGAAGCATAGTCGGTAGCAACTTGCTGTGTGGCTTTGGCTTTAGAAAAGGACCCATGTCATCCTACGGGTGTTGCAAAAGGCGACAAAGGCAAGCTATTCTAGCTATGTAAGAACAACATCTGACTGCGATCATATATTGATCGATAATTGATTATGGTAGATCCCTTCATACAAAGTCAAATATTGTCATTTATGAGGGAGACCAACAACAATGGATTCATGGATCCGATTATGATGACAACTGTTCACCAACTAGTTTAGTCATTAAAAAGAAATGATGACGGTATAGGAGCGCACAGTTGAGTTGATGACTAAAATTGTGAGCACAATATGTTGCAAAAGTAAAGGTACATATTTCTCCTCAGGGGACGTTAATGCCTCGTCACGTTGTGGATTGGATTTACAATTGCTTATGCAACAGCCAATTAAGTGATGCTCGCTAAGCTTAGAAACAAAGTCTACCGTTCTGAAACAATGTGACATCACCGCTAAAATTGACAGGATACGATGAAATAAACAAATGACTCCGAAATATTACATCATAGACTAATGGTATCCGTGATATGCTCGGTCTCGGATGATACACAAGTAAGCAGCTCAGTCGGGTTCATTCATATTTTTCACTCATTGCATACAACGCACAATAATGTGATTGGATGGTAGTAAAGGATGACTGACCGAGCGTGATGGGGAGGGTCTGATGTGGCTTGATGCCCCCGAGCGCGGTGTACAGCGCCAGCTTGCCGACCGGGATGCCCATCCCGCAGGCACCGAGGTCTCCCAGACCCAGGATCCTCTCGCCGTCCGTCACCACTATCGCTCGCACGTCGGTCTCAGGCCTGAAATGTCATGTTATACACATTAAATCAGGCCTATCATTATATCATCATCTAAACAGTTTTTCGACAATCCGTTATTTGACAGTATTGAAACTATTTGAAACTTGCTTCCTCAGTAGAATCGAATCATTTTTTCCTCAGTCTAATGTTTTTATTACTCAAACCATTAATTACTTTTAATTAGAAATCGTTAGTTGATCATTTGATTACAGCAGAATTACTTTATGATGACACGTTCGGGAAAACATATTCAAAGTGTTGGTTCCTGGGAACTAAGAGTCCTGAGAGACTTTCATATAGCGATTACTCAAATAATTAAGAGGGAAACAACTTCTGGAAATTCAGCTTTTAAGGAATAGTAAGAAAATGATCATCATGATCATGTCGCTTGCAAAATCTTGCAACATTATTTGAGGTGAGGAAAATGTTTGGTTATACGTACGAGCTTGCCTATGTCCTATGCGTCACTATTTACTAGTTGTAATGTGAAATAAAGTACTTATAATGTGTACTGTAATGTGTACTGACCAGTTCTTGAGCACATCGTACACGTGTCCCTTGTCGTTGATGGTGATGAAGAGTCCGCGGGGCCGTCTGTACACTAGTCCGTACTTCTGGCACGCGAGTCCCACCGTCGGCGTGTACACGATCGGCATCATGTCCGCCACGTACTCGCCGACGAATCGGTAGAACAGGTGCTCGTTGCGGTCCTGCCCACGCACATACACCTCCATCAACAGACCCACGGGAAACTTATACAATATCGGGAGAAGGGGTTCGAAGATTTTTGTTCAAAGCCTTTCCTTAGTGACCAGCCGCCATCTTGTTTTTTAAGCCAGCAGCACACAGCAATTACGAGACCAAATTTAAAGACAATCTATGCGAAAATCTTCGAACCCCTTTTATATGTCTCTGATATTCGATCATATTATCTCGCGGGTGTCTTAAAAGGCGACAGTTAATGGGCAACAACACATCTTACTACAATTACTAATCCGCCTGACAAGTTTAGTGCGAACTATTTGCGAAGAAGCCAAAATAACAAGAAATTAGATCGAGTGTAGCAGCATATTAAACAAGCCATTGAGGCTTTTTGCTGAAGGATATAAATACCTCTCAACATAAAAGGCAAAACATCTACGAGATAGTAATAAAACTGCATTTAATTCAGGAAACGAACAGTCGTTCACAAGACACTGCGACCTTGTGACGTCATAGCATCGAGGGATCCAAGCGCCGAGGGATCGCCGCTCGCCGAAGTGGGCGGGGATTGAATGCTTCACGACACGCCAGCTACGATTTATGTGGGAACCAACAGCTAAATGGATTTGCGATGACTCCGTCGTCGTTTCATTAAATCGTAATGAAGATTTCGACAAAGGAACAATGATTGGTTGAAGTGCTATTGTTTTAAATTTGAGAGAGTTTAACATACAATAATTTATTTTTAAAAATTAAAAAAATTCGGTTTTGAAGGTTTTGTTTAATAATCTTACTAGACAAAGTTCGCGGCCTTAATATATCACTCTAGCCATAATACTCATCGTGACTCAGCCTAGCTAGACGATGTTTGTAAACATAAATTGAGCAAGAATCAACGCCAACGTGTCAACGCCAACAATAAATCATGTGTTCCGGTCTCCATTTACAAAACTCTAGAGAAAAGCCGTTTTCCACCTTTACTACCAAAGGATGCCGGGGGTTTTCTTAATTTAAGTAATGATTCATTCATTCGTGACACTTATCAAATATCTATCAAGCACTCAGTCGGTCGACTGAATCATACTTATCATAAAATCTACAGTGAATTATGATTACAATTGGCATGTAAACTTACAAGTAGTCCCATGAGATAGATGTACTTGTTTAGCGGGTCTTCGTATCTCTCGATGGAGAGCTTGCACATCTGCACCTGCTCCTCCTGACTCTTCACCCTGGCCGGTAGCAGACCGTGGATGCCCAGAACCTGGCGCTCCTCAATCGTAAACGCCATACCCTGCAGAGATCACAAAAACAACAATTTAAAATAAATCTACTAGACCTTGTTTCGCCAACAGCTCATGCTTCCGGCTACAATTCTGAGTATATTTCTAGCCAAGGCCTTGTTTACTTTTTTATATGCAAAGAACTTGCACTCGACTTTCATTTCACCTGATGTTGAGCAACGATATAAGGCTACAACTGGAAGCGTGCTCTCTCGAAACCCGATTAGATGCAGCCCAAGTTCAAGTTACATTTTAGCAAGAAATATGTCTATAAATATATCATATTTTAAAATTGCATGGGGGTATCTAAAATGTCCAATAAGTAGTCTCAATAAGTATTTGATTTGAAATCCATGACGATTTTTATCACTATATAATATAATATTATATAATATATAATATAAACAAAATATAATCTAGATGTAACTATTTTATTTCTTGAAGAAAAAAAGCATGAGCTGCGGTAAGACTTTTTTACAACCCCAGATTGAATTCCAGTTTGTGAGATTATGGGTGTGGGTGGTACATAATGCTCTCCCCTTCTTACAAATGGGGGTGTCTTAAAATTCGTCTACGAAACTTTAACCGCCTGCCTCTTACAACCTTGGAATTGGCTTAATCGACTCCAAGATTAGTTCTTTAATTTTATATTGTGATAAGTTTTGGTTATGTAGTAATGTCAAACTATGAATTCGCATTGACTTACGTCAGGTCACCCGCTCACCTCATTTTTATGTATTCTGACAAAAGGACTAATTTGTTTGTGTATTTAAAGGTTTCCAAGTATATACGCATGAGACGAGTATATAGCTCTAATTAATCTGGGAAATTTATTGTCTAGTACCGGCTTCGTAATACGATAAGCAGTCAATCTTCTGAGAAAAAGCAAATTTTCAATTATTCGCAATAAATCCCGATCGATTTGTCTCCATACAGTTTTGGCAGACAAACAACTGTCCTAAACCATCCCAAACTGAGCCGATTCCGACGCAGTGTCTGTATTTGTGTGCAACTTGTGTGCTACGGGAACATTGCCAACTAGGGCGTTCAATATTAAACCTACGGTCACTGTTAACTAAGGTTACTGACAGGCGACGGACAAAAACGTATGTCTGAAAAAAGACATTATTATCTTAAGTCGAGAACAGATATCCGAAGATTGATACATTACGTGACCAAGAATCTACAAGCTCAACATGCATCTGGTGGACCCTAAAGCGACTGCAGATTCTGTGAAGAGATATAGTGCGGCACTGGTAGTGAGTCACTCCTTCACACCAGATAAGAGACAATATTGTAGTTTAAACAGCATTTATAGCCAGCTAGCTAGAATAGGCCTACGGGATGTGCATAGGCCACATGAGTCCACTGTCAAGGTCGCAGTGAAATCGAATGGTCAGACTCGGTGGATCACCAACAAAAACGTGCTGAAGATTCGTGTCCATCGTCTTCATCAGCAGCCATTGATGCATCACTTGCAATATTAAAACTTTGCAGAGCTTTGCCAACATTTAGAAATTCCTCGAGAATGTTTTTCTTGATATACATAATCCTTCCTATCCTATCCTATCAAATCCTATCATCCTTTTCCGCTCTAGAAATGAGGCCAAGAAAAACAATTTTACGCTAAAGTGCTCAATTAGGCTATTAAAAGAGTAGCCTCTACCAACCCTGCTAACCACGTAATACTCTATTTCTTCCGTAACACTGAACGTTTGGGACCAAACAGGACAATGTTGTGTGTTAAGTGAATCCGGGAATCCCATGTAGAAAGTAGAATTTAGTAGAGCAAAATAATGAAATAAGTCGACGTGTACTTAAATATCAGTCAACTGCGTAACCAATCTTTCATGTGTTATTCGGTGAACAATAAAATTCGAGTACTACCTGATTTGGTAATGAGATCAACCAATTGTGTGTATTATATCAACAACAACCAAATATGTCAGCTGATGATCATTAATTGATTACACTTGTGGATGTAGATGACGGCAACCTTAAGTTGACAGCATCCTAGCGTGCAGGAAACAGTACGTACGTGCATACATATTCGCATGTATTAGGAAGTAATCGCTATATTGAATTGGCAAATTGTGCGCGTGCATAACTGACAACTTCCTTATTTGTTGCTGGATGTGTCATTGCGTGCGCTTGAGATTATATCCTCTCGAAGTGCAACAATTTTATGTTTCGAATCAGTTTGATTTTATTTCAATATCCACTTCCTCCCTCCCGTCAATCCTACTCCAGGAGGCGTGGTAGGACCGTGAACACTTTGGAAATGCATTTGGCTCGACATTCTAGGGCCAATAGCCCGAATGTGGCAAAGACAAGTCAAGGAACTGTAGCATAAGACAATTTCACAGAAAACATCGTTTCTAAAAGTGTTAAGAAATTTAAATACCTGATACTTGGCTCAAAGTTGTAACGTGCAAAGTTCAAGTATTAGAATACAGGTAAGTATCAGCGAGCGCTGATGCGAGCAAAAACGAAACACGTCTTATTTACATAATGTCGTGATTATTGTGCAATTCGGTTTCTTGTCACGTTCGTCAGCTGATGGTGATTGCAGCGTCAATCATTGCTGACGTTATCAGACTGCTCGGGCGGTTACAAGGAACGTGTTACGTCGGGGCCAAGCCCCCAATTTGACGTCATTATGATACAAGTTAATGTACTAAGACACTCGTTTCCAGCTGTGCAAGCCCAATGTTGGACATGACTCTTATCCCCATGAGAAATGATAATGATGGTAATCCACCTAGGAATTCGCAGGCGGCTCGGTGATCACAGTAAGATGTTCAATTCAATTCAAATAGTCTTTATTGCACACACACACAAAACAAAACAGAAAAGAAAAGAACATAAAAAGTACAATGAAGGCGGCCTTATCGCTAAAAACGATCTCTTCCAGGCAACCTTGGGGCAGAAGAATCCTGTGATTAAGATGTTGTTACATAGTAGATGCTGCTGAACCGTGTGGTCTTTGATTTAAATTTTTGCTCATGTTGCCGGTGTCGTAAAAGGCAAAAAAGTGGCATGCCAGGTACGTATACAATTGCGTGCGTAGATACAATTTGGCGCTGACTGTACTTGTAGAACAATCTGATATCTGTGAGGCCAACACGTGACCACATCTCTTGACGCGTTGGCGTATTTAGTATTTACTCATCGCAAAAAAATCCCAAATTGTAACCTTAAACCATTTTGCGCGTGCGTGTTTCTAGAAGCTATCTACATTCACGTCAAATGGTTTATGTTAATACACAGGTATTTATTTAAACACTGCGCTGGTGCGAGAATGAACAATAAATCGCCGTGTTTTATTTTAGTGTTACTTTATTTGTTTCCTTAAGTATTTTTATGTCGTTGTTACCTGAAATAAAAACTTCATTCTTATTATTTATTTTGAATAAACTGTGATTTGAGTCAGATTGTTAGTTTCACTAAATTGCTTTCAATAATCGAACACCATCGATCCCTGAAACCAAGTACTATCAAGTAACGTACACTACACAGTCATGCAACGACGCGGTGAAGGTGACCGATATCTCGACCTTACAATGCTTACATTTGCAAATAAACTTGACCCCTGATACGGTGACATTTTCCCGACAGACAGGCCCTGCGGTACCCCGTGTGATAGCGGTCACGTTGTTGTGATTGCGGACACCATTGACCACAACGAGACTTTGCACCGAATTATGACACCAATAAAATTACTTTGTTTTGACTACTGTGCTACTAACACGGAAGAAAATATGACACAGCTGGTCGCTTGTTCTCGTTTAAAACTAGCGGAACAAGCAGAGTTTAATCAATAAAAACCAGCTAAGTGCGAGTCGGACTCGCGCACGAAGAGTTCCATACAATTATCTATAAAACGGCAAAAAATAATAACTGTTGTATGGGAGCTCCCTTAAATATTTATTTTATTCTGGTTTTTAGTATTTGTTGTTATAGCGGCAACAGAAATACATCATTTGTGTTTCAACTGTCTAACTATCACGGTTCATGAGATACAGCCTGGTGAAGGACAGACAGACAGACGGACGGACAGCGGAGTCTTAGTAATAGGGTCCCGTTTTTACCGGGCGAATAGCGACATTCATTTCAACTAAAGATAACTCAGATAAAATACGTAAATATTTTCGTTTTTTCATTGAAAGTGAAATGACAACTACTGCTCATTTTTAGTTTTATGATAGACTCCATAAAACAGAAAATAGCATCACCCTCCGGTTACCAAGTCGGCCGTTACCCATAAGCATAGTATCGTACTGTATTAATTATGTGCCGTAAGTAACTTTGCTGCTAACCTGCTGAAATTTTGCTTTACTGGAATTTTACGATACCCACAAGGAACTATTTTAACTGATAACCGATAATATATAATCTAGGCACTATATAGTATTAATACCAAGAGCATAGCACAGCAAATATAAAACAGAAAATAACAGATTAGCTTCCTTTATGTCCTACATAAGAGCCACTAAAAGAAAACTAACGCGAGCAACATCTCCGTCTCAGTGACCTCAATTCAATTTACGATAACAAAGGGAAATTCACTCGCCCCTACAGGCACTTTGCGGAACGTTGTAAGCCTGATTCGGGTTTAGCTTTTAAAGAAATTCCATAGAGGGTTTTATTCGAAAGACCCATTGCGTGAATACATCAAAGACACCGTCTGGAAAGAAAAGAAACGCCTGGCTTTGACTCTTCTCTTTTTCTTCATAACAATTTCAAACATGAAACCCGAATGTTTATTTCAGACTTCAAAAATAGCGACTACTGAACAAAGAGGAAAACATTTTCACGGATATAATACATATATTGTTTCGCGGAGAATACAGCAATTCGTTGTGGTTTGATTTATATAACCATTGGTGGAAGACGTGACTACAACACTGGTCTACCCAATGCGTTTAACTAAATTAACTATATACTATACTTTGACCAGTAGGTTTTTAAAAACAGAGCACCTCCACAAAATGCTTTATCAAAGCAACAAAGTTTTTAAAACAAAATGTTTCAACAAAAGCAGTATAAGGCTACAACAAGTATAACAATATATACCTTAAATCTCTTTGGGCTATAATAAGTAAAGATTGCCAACATCATAATATCATGGATCCTATAAGAACAAGATAAATAAATTAATGCAATTCAACGCACCCTTGAATCGATGGCCGCCAAACACTCCGGTATACAGTAGAGCTCCCGCCGTGGTGTCAGTTGCCACCAGTCGCGCTCCATTTCGTGACTTTTGCTCTAGTTCAATCCATTTATCAAGCCAATCTTCTCTTTCCTTATGACGGCACACTCGTATCTTCCAAATTGCTTCTATTTCTCTAGCTTTTCACAAACTGCGATCTCATTTTCATCAATTTTCAGTTGGTCTAAGGAGACTCAATGTTAGAATTCTATCGGTCGTTATTTTCTCATTTCTCTATTTCACGACTTAGTAAATGAACATCTTGAGAGAGGGCTTAAGTCAGTCTCGTTTGAAACGTCCAATTGAATTTCGTCAGAGGATCGTCTTTTAAGTGTCCGAGATGGAAATCCGATTACGTAACGGCAATAAAACCACTCGTTTGAAGTTAATAGCTGTGTTCGTATATTTATTCGGTGATTTGGTTCAATGTCAGTTCATATTTTGACAAATGCATGTTTACTATGACATGACAATCCCGTAAACTAAATACGCGAATAATCGCCGAAGCGTTTTTATTGAAAATAAGAGTTTCGATCGAACAGATAATTTAATAGAATTGAATGAAACATTCGCAGTGAAATTATGGAACATGAAGATCATTATATCAGTAACATAAAAGGGTAAACCAATGGTTTAGAATAATATACATATCTCGATAAGTTTTATACATGTTAGTCTTTAAACTTTAACGTGAAGTACAAATCCTCGACGATACGGGAAGCCTTATTGCTTAATTTATTACAGTAGTTAGTGTCTAACACGCTCTCACATCAAGTTCTAACACATTTTACACTCGTATGAACATTGTGAAGGACGTCACAGAGCGATATACTCAATCTTCAGCACTATCGGTGACGCGTGCTTTGTGACTGAAAGGCGGAAACTCTAGAGAGGTGGGTATTGGAAAATGCTGTCTTCCAGACATATGCTGTTGTGTCAGGTCAATCAATAACTAGCTACGTGTGGTTATTAGCTTCGTGTCGTGTCGTATCAAATATGTTCATACGAATTGGTTTATAAAAGTAAAAGCTGAATGTTATCCCTGTTCCATTGAATTTTTTAAAAGTCAAAGTTCAGAGGAATCGACTGTCTATTAACTTTACTAGTACTTTATTTGAAATTGCTTTTCTAAATCAAGTTAGCATATTTTCGATGTCAGTGTATAGATTTTGTTAGACTAATCAATTGGGTAAAAGTTGAAAGTTGAGTTTAAGGTAAGTAGGTATTTGGTGTTGGCACCTATTGTTTAACAACATATTTTTAAATAGTTTATATGACTACGGGAACAAATCAATGCGTGAAAGCTAACATTTTAATAATTTAACTTTAAGAACATTATTCAATTAAGCTAACCAAGTTTCCAAAAGAACACTTCACTAACAATTTGTATAAAGTCTAACCTTTTATCAAGTTCAACTTCAATTTCCCTAAACGAAAACAGTTTCCCACGGAGGCGGACGACGATTCTGTGGTTTCGATAAGGCCGACAAAATGGTCCCAATTACGTGAAGCAATCGTTTGTCCAAACATGAGCCGCGGGCCAAGCCGGGCCTGCCGCGGGGCGAGCGAAGTCGACTCCAATTAAAATTAAATATCAAACATGTGTGTGACTAATCGATTTTGACCGCAATTGAGTAATACATTGATTTGATTTTGGATTTCGATACACTCATGTTAGATTGTTGTACGACATCATGTGATTTTAGCGTTCAATATTGAGTCGTAGAAACTGATATCTCGGTGTTGATTCTCTCTTGAGTGTGGTCTATTAATATGATTGTGAAAATTTATCTGAAATGTAATCTTATCGGGTTCTCATAATACCATATAGCTAGTGGGAATAAATTGAATTTAAGAACTTCATCGTCCCCACTGTAGGGGTTCGTTCGGGCCTACTCTCTTATAGAGAGTGTATGGGCCATAGTCAGAAATGTCAATGGTAATGATTTTCATCATTCGTACATAAATTTCAAATAACAACTTGGAATTCATTGGTACGAGCCAGGATCGAACCCAGACATCGATTATTCAAGGACTTACGCTTACGCTCTACCCATCTGAGGTACCACGGCTTTTTAAAGAACTTAACATGGCTAATTTGTTATGTTTCACTAACTCATACACAATCTTCACATTGAATAGAAATAAAGGTGATATAAACCGTAAGGCTTTACTCAGGCCTTGCATTAACCAATTGCACCTAACGAGCTCGTATCAGTATTAAGATCATAGACACTTAATTGGTACATCGTAACGTTATCGTTTTGTAATATGTACGCACACAGAAAGAAGAAACAAACACTCAAAACTTCTTATCTTCATTTATATTCAACTACCTATATGTACAACTATGTATTTAGGTTCAAACGTTGAACAGTACTCTTCCGAAGCTGAGCAAAATACAAATAAGGGCCTCCCTTTCTCGACCCACCCATCCGTAATACAAAGTAAGCATTCTCTGTGTAGCAATAGCCTTCACGGTTCTAACTCGTGAAGAGAGGTTCGAGATATTTGACAGCCCTTGTAAAGGAACTTGGAATTGAAAATTAAAGAAAATGTTCCGTTGAGTGGCTCTTAAACTATGCGACAGCATTGAAGTCAGATCTTAAAGTATTTTATTCTATGATCATGGTCACAATGTCGAGCAAAATGTTATGTTTGTTCTGCTCCGCCTTTCAAACCAACACGTCATTACAAATATCCACCCCGCACACGCTCACAGCTCCCATCCTCGCTATACGGACTCATGTAGCTGTATAGGGAAAACAATTACGGATTTTTAATTTAAATTACCCACGTCCAAATTTACGTGCAGAAAGGTTTGTTGAACATGTGGTCCTCTTACATATGGTACAAATGAAATTAAAAGGGTTCCTTGTTTGATTATGAACACTTCACAGACCGACACTTCCATTTTCTTTACTTTTTATGTTTGTACTTGTCCTTCATCGTGTATGTATCGTGATACGCGACGATAAGGCCGTGGAAGCGTGAGGAAAGCGTGCTCACCAAGATGCCTCAAATTAATAAGAGCCGTTTGGCGGCAGACATAGGCAACATGCTGGTAGCATGGATGAAAAAATGACCAACAAACCAAAGTGAGTATCAGAGGTACCCCCACTGGGAATCGAACCCGTGCCCTCCGGATTGTGATTCCAACTTCCAACAGGCAGCAGCTGAACAGCATTCATTAGAACACAAATACATTTATTAAACACTAGCTTCCGCCCGCGACCTTGTCCGCGTGTACTTCAAGATGTATTCTACTTGTTCGATAGGCACAGGTGACGGGTACAAAATAGTGTTTATTCTGTTACGTAGTCTAATAATTTAAAGAAACAAAATAAAATTCAATATCTGACGTAGTACATTCAAATAGTCTTCACACCAATATTATAAACGCGAAAGTTTGTATATACGAATTTACATATTCTATGGTCGGTTGCTAGGCAACGCGTTTTTGTTATGCCAAAATTGCCCGTGTAATCCCACTAATATTATAAGTGTGATTTTGCACAATTTACACAATATGTCTTTATAAATTATAGCCTATATGTTATTCTGATGTACGAGTATAAGCTATATTATTGTAAAGTTTCATTCAAACCCATTCAGTAGTTTTTCCGTGAAAGCGTCACAAACATCCAAACATCTAAACATCCAAACTTTCACACTTATAATATTAGTAGGAGTAGCATAGTAGGATATACACACATTTTGACGAGTAAACAACACAAAAAGTTATGTGTCAAACAGAAATGTACCATGACGCAGGCAGAAATCATAAATCATCCAGAGAATCTCTTTAAGTAAGTATTTCTAAGATAGTTTTGGAAACTTCGTAGTCTCGGAGCCTGGAAACCCTAGAGCATTAATTTTATTATAACTAACAATAGTACCTAAATCACAATAATTTAAACCCGGACTCCTGAGAAACACAATTACCAGACAAAATAAACGGCAGAATCTACCCAGGCACGGATTTAATTAACAACGACCTGAATAATTAATTATTTAATTTAACGAAAGGTTTTAGGCCCTTTCCTAAAAATTTGTTTACATCTGGACCAAGGGTCTTGTTTCTATCGACAACACGCGTATGTTAATGCTGGATGATTCAATACACTTAAAAATTAAATTGAGAGAAAAATTAACTAAAATTTAAACAAAAAGTAAGACAGTGCGTCAGCCTGTAAAGTTTAGTTATTGAAGCTGTGATTCAATTGCTGAACCCTATGTTCAGACCCATAATTACTAGAGATATTGACGAAAATTCATAGTTTGGTATATCTCCACATCAACCCCATAGAAATGTCATAGTATCACCACGGCATCAAATACGAGCCCATTTGATCATTGAGAGACAACACCACATCAAAGTCACGCACGTCCCGCCCTCATCCGCGCACATTTGAAATGTGTACGTTACGATTTCCATTTCGTCGAGTGGAAAATGATATAGACATGTGACGCTATACGTACGATATTAATTCCAACGTGCCAATCTACCGCGATACTCGAAACACAACGACTCACTCCGGCCGACAGTGTTTTCATCAAAATTATGTAAAACTGTTATAAACATTATTTACATAACTCGCGCTTTAGGCTACTTCAAGGAATTATTCACGAGCTAGAAAAGTAGAGGCTTTAAAAAATACGTAATTTGTATTTAAATTCCGCCATATATTTTAAAATTCATAATTGAATAATGTTTGTTACCTTTAAAATGTCTGAAATATTAAAGCGTAGCTATTAGATACTTTCTTAACCTTTCACCGTAGTAGTTAAATAATATAGATTATGCAAAATCTATTTTAAATATTTGTATTTCAAAGATTTCTTTTTTAACCGACTTCAAAACGGGAGGAAAAGGTTATCATTTTTTACTATCAATTTTTGACTGGATGATTCTTTTTTTATTTGAAAGCTGGTGCTTTCCGTGTGGTCCCATTTCAATTTGGTCCAGTTCTGACAATGGAATCCATGGGAAAACTATATAAATTTTAAATTCACCTTAATAAAAGTAGACTTTTAGGGCAATTGAAGTCGGTTTCCAGTTCTTTTTGAACGCATTTACTTGTTTATGTGAAGCGTTTAAATTGTTTTAAATTCAAAACTAGAGGTGATCGACTTTAGAAGGTGTTCGCTGTCAAATTGAATTTCAACCAACTAAAATTAATCATAGTTATCGATTGTGTAATCATGTAGGAATTGTATCATACACAGCCGCTAGGTGCCATTCGACTACTTCAATTTTATTCATTACCTTGATCATTTTCGCAGACGTTATTACATATAAATAGCTTATCCTAGTGTTGTTGTCTACGCCAAACTTTCAATGACCCGCCTAAGTGGCTTTGGCTGGGCGGGCGTTGATCTGCAGCTTTTCTACCAACATATATGTGTTTATATATCAGGTGTTGATATCTGTTGATTTATATGGTAAAGTAACCTTGTTAGAAGCCGTTGTGTACGGAGGCCTTGTATTTTGATTTCAATGCCGCTTATTAAGACTACCAGGTTTGTAATTAACAAGCCAATTAAGTTAAAGCTTTAGATGAAGACCCGCGTTGGCTGATCCGAATGACGAGAGTACAATAATAAATTTGTTGTTACAAATAGTTTCCTATACAAATGGAAATGCCTATAAATTTACAAAAAATACAATTATTTAGTGATATAAAATCAGTAAATACTAGTTTCATTGCCTAGGTATCTTAAATATATGAGGCAGGTGCCTAATCTGTAAGGCAGATTAACTTGAGTACTGTATAACGATAAATCTGATTGAGCTATTTATCTTCTGAAATTGTAGACAAGAGCTGGGCGATCTTGAATTTTTTTTAAATCTAGTAATACTCATGGTTTCCGAAATAAGTAATAAATACATAGTATACTTAGTTAATTATTATTTTATTATTATTATTACCTAGTTATTACCTATAATTTCAAATTATTGTTTCATCCAAAACAGTTGAACAATTAAGTAAAATTAGGAGAATTAGAACCGTAATATTACATTTATTAAAATAGCTATTAAGTTCCAAACTCAAAAATGGACAAAGTAAAACAACGAGGATTCCATTAAAATTCAAACGACAAGAACAAAAGAAAATATTATTAAGGAAAGTTTCGTGCCTCCGCTTTTATAACTTGGCAATTTCGGCTAAAAGATTTCTGACTTCCACGCGGAATAATATTTTAATTTTTTATTAATTTACACTCTTAAGAACTTCCGAGATATTGTGTTGTTCTATAATTAAACAAGCTTTAAAAGAAATAGGTATTTGATGTCCAGTACAAAACCAATAAGCCTGCGTTATAAAGTTATAATAAACATCGTGAGATTTAAAACAATTTCAGATAATTTAGAGGTGACATTACATGTATTTATATCAATGTGAGATTGTGAACATGACATAATAACATTGTAAATATAGATCATGAGTAAAATGGCTCTATAATACACTTATATATTGGAATATAGCACAAGTGCACCTTTCAAATGTAGCATTCGAGCAAGGATACATACAGAGTGTAGGCACATGAGACAGTTGCCACGCTAGGACACGGGACTGACCTACTTGCTGCAAAGTGCAAGGCGAAACACATTATTTGCCCACAATAAGTGACAATAAACACGCTCACAGTCATCTGTGCCTCAATCATAAATAGCTTTAAAGAGGTTTCAACTATTTTAAGACATGTATGTATTGTATATGTGCTGTAAGGAAAACGTATGTAACCCTTATAGGATCACCCCGTCTGTTCTTCTATCACAGCTGTTTATCTCAGCAATGACAAATGTTATCTACTTGAAATTTAGAAAAGTTATAGAAAACCCGTCCAAAAGCGAATCAGAATCCTGCACCGAAGATTTTTTACCTCTGAATGAAGCGTATTTTATGAAACATATAATTAATACCTTGCATATGTCATTTATTCGACTTCATTATCAAGTTTGTGAAGATTTTTTTTGATGATTTCAAGTTTATATACAAGTACGTTATAAAAAAACTGTGCCGCACGTGAAGTAATTTTAAGAGATTACTTTAGAAACAAACACAGCTATGCGGTTGAAAAATAAACATTGGTAGTGTTAATTAGTAATGATAGTAAAACAAACATATATATATACTCTCTCTTAGAAACGCAAGTGCGACTCGCACTTGGCATTATAGATCTACTTAGTTTAACTACCCACAGCCATGTAGAATTGCTGCGTGCGATTTTCATGCTAACTCTTTAAGAGGCCAATGAAGCAAAGTCTCCGTAGAATAGTAGGTATTTGAATATGTTATTGCTGTCGCGATTCGGTACGCACACATACAGCCTTTCACATGCTTTCACTCACACAAATAACGCTGCATAACATCCCAAAGAGGCCCCTGCGCGCCGCGCATCGTCGCTACCCCTCCGCCTGGGCTAGAGTGTATTTTTCAAAATTATAATAAACTTGACGTGAGCGTGCGTCAACCCTTGTTTTACGTTTTGAGAAATTATTGTTCGCATATTGGTTTAGTCTCGACATACTGTGGTTGTATTTGATATAATTGACTAGTAAGTACCTATCACATATAAATACAATATAAATTATGGCGTTGCTATTTTAGGGTTCTACGGTCAACAAAGAAACCTTTTAGTTTCACCATATCCGAACGTTCGTCTTCCAACGATACTTTAGGTGACCTAGAGGTGTTTTAATACCTAGAGTGCTAGAGTCTAAGGACTAACAAGTTAAAGCGTTCAAAAAGAACTAGAAACCGACTTCAACTGCCCTAAAAGTCTACTTTTATTAAGGAAAATTTAAGATGTATATTGTTTTCTCATGGATTCCATTCTAAGAACCGGACCAAATTGAAATGGGACCACATGGAAAGCATCAGCTTTCAAATAATAAAGAATCATCCAAATCGGTTCACCCAGTGAAAAGCTCTGAGTTAACAAACATTTAACTAATAGAATAGAATAGAAATAATTTATTCGGCATACAGATTACAGTACAGTTAAAACATTAATTTTAAATTTGCTCTGCTGCACTGCAACGCCGAAATACACACTTAACATTCCCAGTCTCAAAAACTACTGAACCGATTTTGATGAAACTTGCAGTCTTCCCTAAGTTTTACAATACCTAGGTAAACAAAAAAGGGATTATTTAAATCGAACTTGTAGTTCCGGATATATAAAAAATAAATTAAATAAAATAGCCTTTATTGCTGAACTAATTTTTTGTTACAATTTTCTTAAAAATATGCTTACTTTATACGTTACTTATCTTTTTATATTAAGTATCAGTAACCGGTCGTTCCTACATTTCAGCTTGTCTTTCGACATAGGCCTACTCTAAGGATTTCCACTCTATTCTATCTTTCGCTATGCGGGTCCATGTTGGACCCGCCACTTGTCTGATGTCGTCCTCCCATCTTCTAGTCTGTCTGCCTCTTTTTCTTTTGCTATCTCGTGGTTGCCATTCAGTTATTAGTCTTGTCCATTTCTACATACTCTATTTCTCCATTATTTACTGTTATGGGCTCTGTTTGTGAGGAATTTGACATTACTTTTGTTTTCGTTAAGTTCGTTGACAGGCCTGCTTTCTCGCTCTCTTCCGCTAACTGTTGGAACATTGTCTGTAGGGTTTTCGGGTTTTCCGAAAGTAAGATCAGGTTGTCTGCAAAGCGTAGGTGACCCAGCTTTTTGCCATTTATATTTAGTCCTTTATTCGTCCAATCCAGATTTGTGAATATCATTTCCAGGATAGCTGAAAATATTTTTGGTAAAATTGGGTCTCCCTGGCGTACCCCTCTCTCAATCGAAAATTCTTCGCCTGTAGATTCTAGCTTCACTTGTGCGGTGCTTTTTGTGTATATGTTTTTCAGTATTCTTATGTATTTTGCATGTACGCCTTGTTTTTCCAGTGCGTCCCAGATAAATCTATGTTCGAGTGTGTCGAATGCTTTGTTGAAATCCACGAACCCTATGTGTGTTTTTCTTTTGTGTGTGTGTTCCGGATATATGCGAGGACAAATAAACATACACTTTAGAAATTTGGCACACTTCTTTAGAAGCTGGTATAGACTAACATATATGAAAACTGGGCAGTTCTGGAAATATTACATACATACAGGTCGCATTGATAACCTCTTTTTTTGAAGTCGGTTAAAAAACTGTAATTTCACGACACCTCACACAATAGAATAGACGAGTTAAAAATCCCGTCTTAAGTGTATGAGATGTATAACTGGGAAAAAATATTTCAAGTTTTTATTTGTCGACATGAATAATAATATCGTCGAAATCTATCGTATTTCCTACTGTCATACTTCATATTATACTATTATATTTTAAGTACCTCAAAAGGAAAAAAGGAATCCTTATAGGATCACTGTGATATCGAATACTCCAGTCTGCTGTCCCTTAGATCTGTCAAATAATGAAACTTATAGGTCAACGCAATAAAAAGATATAGCTGTATTTTAGACCATTTCCGTACAAAATGCAATGAACCCAAAATCTATACGGTATTTCCCGTTGACCTAATGTCTTGAAATTTGGCAAGAAGAAAGGTTTTACAGCACAACCATAGGAATAAATCTGAATTTTTTAATTGTAACACAGTAAAATTGATTTTTTAATGTTTATAAACTTAACTTCGTAATATGTAATTTAGCTTAGAATTTCATTTTCGGTAGAGCATTGTTGGGTGCATATTACCGTACCTATTATTTATGATTTTCAGTATGTCATTAATTCATATTCTGTACGGAATCCTCGGTGCACGAGTCCGACTTGCTCTTGACCGGTTTTTGAGTTGTTGGAGAGCCATTTCAAGCTCTTGCTGGCTGATCTCCGGGATATCTGTGTCGGGTCATATAGTCTCCGTAGCGATTTGTACATGCGATGTCCATATAACTTCTCGTTCTCTCTCAAGACTTTCAATAATAATAAATAACAAAAAATAATATAAAAAAGCTTTTAAAAAAGTTATAAATAAACGGATGTCCATGCAATAAATGTTATGTTTTTTCTGTGTTTTTTTTTCTGTTTAGATATTTTACAGTGGTACGGAACCCTTTGTATGCGAGTCCGACTCGAACTTTAACATTAAAAAAATATTTGAAACATAAGTCACTTATTCATAAATCATATTTAATTATTTACACGTAACAACAACTAAGAATTTCAGGGAAAATGTTCTGTTCTAGAGATAAAATAAATTTCCTTAGAATTATTTGTCTTTATATTTGTTTATTTAGATCAATCTAAACATTAAAACTAACAGGTAAAACCATTATAGCTAGAGAAAGGGTATCTATCGATATATTTTTCCCACCACTATTAGTCGAAAAAATCGATAAAGCTTATTGACATCACTAATGCATGCTTACTTTATTTTTATACATATAATACACAGTATATAGTTGTGATATAGTGTACCCTGCCTCCCGAACCGAACTGTGCGAGAAGGACAGTTGAAGCTTTTTTTGGTATTTGCCTAGTTTTGCCGTGAAATTAAGGGTTTGGGATATAGCTGTTTTCTCAACGAAACGTTAGCCAAATTCAATCATTTTGATCTTATTCTCTTTATCAAAGAATAATCTAGGCCCGTTGGTTTTGCTTTTTCTGAAAATGTTACGTTTACTCTAAATAATGAGTACCATAAGTTGAAAGAAATTTTTTCTGAAATTTTGAGTTTTGAGATGCCCATAATTCTAATTGTAGACAAAATATTGAAAAAAGCAAAACCAACGGGCCTAGATTATTCTTTGATAAAGAGAATAAGATCAAAATGATTGAATTTGGCTAACGTTTCGTTGAGAAAACAGCTATATCCCAAACCCTTAATTTCATATGAAATTTTTTATCTGCTGTTCCCTCACGAAAACTCAAAACCTATTTGGAGTAGACCAAACTGAAAAATCATATTCTTAAGTTTACTAAACCCTATATTATGTTTGCTATGGGCATGCTATGGGAGAAAATAGCTATGAGAATGGACTTGACTATCATCTTGGATTTTTGCTTTCACATACATGTAAGATCTTACTGCAACTGATATGAATTTTCTCATTTATTATTACCATTAATACTTTTATCTGACGAATAATTACAGATTTTTTTCCACAACATAGTGACGCAATATTTTGTAATATAAACGAATGAACGCTAAAAATCAAATTTTAAGAAAATTAAAAGATAAGAATAGTGATCAAAATAATCACAAAGACCATTGTAAACAAATCAAACTTAAAATCGTCAAATCGTTATTAGGATCGAAGCGATGACGTTTACGGCTTCATGTACCATAATCACATTTCGCCTTAGCTTTTTTTATGTGTCAAAATTATGGTGGACCGAGTGATGTTTATTGTTTAATACACGAATCCGAAACTAAACCAATCTTCATTCGAGTACAACACACCAATAAAACCAATTTAATGTTAATCTGTAACTTCACATATTATTCAACTTTCTGTAACGTCTTTGTTACATAGAGCAACCAGCACAAGACACTGACACCTCTGTCACGTTAAAATAAAGGTATCGAACTAATAGGGCACGGGGGCGTTATTTCCTGCAGGCGCCAAGTTATCGTATCACCATAGCAACCGTGATCCCTACGACAATGTTTGCCAAGCCTTTGTCGCCTTTGTTCTACATACAACGCGCCATAAAACTCTGATGAAAATGTGTTTGTTTTATTAGTTTTGTAAACATGGCACGTTGAAAATATATATCCTTTGAAGAGAGTCCCTCTCTCCTCCTCTTAGGTCCTTTTGGATGATACAAATACTCCGCACGTGGTAAGAAAAAACTTACAATCGACCGTCTCCGAGCCAAACCAATTAAGTTCAAGTAAGTACTGCATTACAGTCGGATCTAAAAGGTACTTTACGAATATTTCAAATAGATCAGGATTTCTATGTAGATCTTAATTACTGGCCAACTATCCTGCAAATCTTATATAACTTTCGTTCGTTGCCTTCAAAGTACTTAGTCCGTCTAAGATTGCCTTAGATTAAATTGGCTCGGTTCCGTCTCCGTGCAAATAAGTGAGCAAATCCAGCGGTAATCCACTAGCCATGTACCCAGTACAAGATAACGCAATTTAATAACTTGTATCTGCCCCCAATGAGCAATTAATCATCGTTTCTTGCCGCTTTAATCCCGGTTATCTGTCGCCAATGTTTCGGTAATGGATAAATGAGACAAATGACATTATGAAACACCGATAGATCGGCGATACGACTATAAGTCATGTTATCTCGATATGAAATATTTTCTCGCGAACAAACAGTGTGCCGAGTGACCCAGTTAGCAAGGATAACGTGGCGCATGCGGTCGGAATTTGCGCAAAGTTTTGAAGATATTAAACTAAAACTTGGGAATTCATTGTAGTATATATAAATCTATAGTTGTAGTAGATTATAGTGATATACAAGCATGCCTTTAATTATTACTGTTTGTAGTTTCAGTCGGAAATTGAAGTTGTACAGCAGAATACCTATCAGGAATATTACACGCAAACGAGAAAATTAGTAGTAAAATCGCATACATTTAGCAGGTTGCGGAAAACGTTCTAAGAATTGTAAGAATCGATGTGATACGCGATAAACTGATTGATTCATTAAAGCAAAGGTCTGGAACTTTTTACGCCTCTAAAATATTATTATATCACTGTAATAGCGCTAAAGAAACAGCAGAGCACCAATAAATACACACAAAAGTGTTAATATAAATAAAACTTACACCTATGTAGGATGAACGAAACAAGATCTTTCATTATGGAAATTTTGGGGGGTTAGTGACATCCCTTCGTACTATTTGGGAGATGAAAATACTCGTAACCCTATAGGTACTAAACAAAATGATGATAACGTCAAAACAAAATCGTTTGATTGGAACCCAAATAACAAAACAAACCACAAATGTGCCAATGTGATTGAGCACCCTTAGGCAGTAGTCTGTTTGTGCCCTTCGAGGGTATACATCTGTCAGTAATGCGACGTGTGAGATATTGAATCCCAAATCTGTCGAAACGAAAACTATTCAGTCGATGAAGGACAACGACGAGACGTTTTATATTGATTTCCTTGCCATCGGGAATTGAAACAATGAAAAAGGCTTTTGTAATAAGGGGCATTTATTTTTGAACAGAACAACGTTAAATTCTTTCTGCGAATCGAATGCGCTTGTTATTTTACCGAATTTAGACTGAAACTTATTAATGTTCCTGAAAATAAACTGCCTGTGGAATTTCATACCTCTCGTTTCCAGTGTCTGCCGCCGGAATACCAATTTAACGCCTAGCGTGTTGAACAACCGCCAGGAAAAAATACTCCATTGATACGTGCACGAGATAGGGGTTGAATGAATTTATTGGTGTCTAGGCAAAGAAAAATGATTCAATGTATCAATCGAAATCTATGAATATGAAACAGCACGTCGCACAGATAGACGGAGATCCAACGTAGAAAGCATGTCAGTATTCGAATGAAAGTATATCTGGACACTAACAAGACTCGATTTATTTAAACTAGCTTTTGCCCACGACTTCGTCCTAGTGGACTTCGGTAATAAGTATCACATGGAAGCGACTTGCTGTATCGGGATAAATAATAATAATAATATAATCGAGATAAATAATAATATAAATAGTAACCTATGACCTTTTATGACCTCCAATCTCCATGTAGGTATTTCATTCGAGCACCTGACACCTGAGACTAAGCACAGTACACAAGGCCCTATAATAAACTTTCATTGGTCTGACACACATGCGTTTGCGCACTCATTATCGCCGTCATCTATCGATCACGATCAAGGCTGAGACAGGCTGCGCGCGGCGCAGCGTCGTCGGCCCGCTATGGTGCTCCTATTATAGAGAACGGTGCGGTGCTACTTCCATTTTATTACAGTTTTACATGACAGCTAATGACAGCCCTAGATAATATCTTATAATTAGTGAGGTAAGGTCACCTTGTAAGGGCTTGAGATTGACTATGTTTTAGTTTTGTAGTCTGATTATAAGAAGAGATTTAACGAAAATAATGCTATTCAAGTACTTGAATAAATACATTTGTGTCACTCAATTCATCTGACGCATGCGAAAACTATATTATAAATTTGTCAGTAAAATTTAAAAATGTTTAACTACATTACCTAGGTATGTAGTGGTATAGTGGTAAAATTATGCATACCATGCCAATAACACTAATTTCAATGCATTTTAGTAGCAAGGGTAGCTCTTGCTTTATATCCCTTTTAAGCGTCATAACCTGATAATAATAATGACAAGTTTTGGGGCAGTGACATTTATTTTAGGTTTTAAAATAGTATCATATAATTGTACGCACAGAAATTTTAAAAATACATAAATATAATTAATCCTGCTTTATGTATTCACTGCTTTATAGATTTACTGACTACCAGAGACAAATTACAAAACACATAGATCAAGTAATCAACTGCCACATATAAATATGACGGCAGCATGTTGACGAATGTTATGCAACAGCCATTGCCAGTAATAGAAATGACTAATGAAATGAGTGACAGATAACGCCGAACAAAAATTGTTTTGGTACTTCATACCGTTAGTCTACACTAATATTATAAAGAGGAAAGATTTGTAACTATTTTTGTATGTTTGTAATGAATAGGCTCAAAAAGTACTGGGCCGATTTAAAAAATTCTTTCACAAATAGAATGCTACATTCTTCCAATTTGACATAGGCTACATTTCATTTTGAAAAAAATTAGGGATCCTGGGTAAAATTTGAACAATGTAACCGAAGGTATAGAAAAATGAGTTTTAAAATGTCTTTCGTCGAATGCGCTGCCGAAACTATTAGAGATAGAACAAAATAATGTACGACAATATTGAAGAACATCATAATGTCTACAAAAAACTCCGCGGTAGCATATGTCCAACTATTGTAGTTATGTCACTACAACAACTTTTTTTCATTTTAAACATTAATGAAAATGCTAACCAAATTCAAACTATGCTATTTATGTGTTTATATTAATCCTTATCCAAATAAATTATTTTATGGTCAAGACCATTTAACTACCTATAAAATAGTTTTTAAATTATTTAAATTGGACTTTCCATTCAAAAGATATTACGAATTAAAAAATTCAAACAGTAAACAAAACCGCCATAGCGCCGTGGCCGTTGTTTGCGATGCAGTCTGAAAAGCGCGCCGGGCATCGCGGCGGGCGGGGTGGAGGGGGCACTGAAATATATTTTTTAATATATAATTAATAAATAATAATTTTTAATAAATAAAAATATTTGAAAAAAAGTGTTTTATATCCAAATTTCCAAAAATAAATAATTGTCTACCCCGTGCGAAGCCGGGACGGGCTGCTAGTATTTTATATGAGCAGTTTTTAACGTCATTGGTAACTATCACTATCTGCTTGAAAACGTTTAGTCCTGAAAATGTGCCCCCCAAGCTACGCCATAAATGGCCGACCTACGCCGCTTGCCGTGAGCAAATTCAAATTAAGTATAAGCCAGACATTTATTGTACACATGATATAAGCATAATACGAGTATGCATTTGATGTTACAG
This sequence comes from Carcina quercana, assembly GCA_910589575.2. Lineage (NCBI taxonomy): Eukaryota > Metazoa > Arthropoda > Insecta > Lepidoptera > Depressariidae > Carcina > Carcina quercana. The sequence goes on from OU342436.1 coordinate 4,056,625, forward strand.
TTTTTTTAAAGTGCCAACAAATTATATCACTGCGCATAATCACAATGACATCAACTCATTATACCTAAAACGTAAATTAACATCAAAGCTAATTGGGGCACACGCTCGATCACGTTCGCGAACTATCGTTGTTTTATAGCACAGAGTTGAGAGTTAAAAGTGCACTATTTACGACAAAAAAAATGACAGCGTGTATTATATTTTTCTGTTAAAATTCTAGACTAACCGAAAGTAGATAATCGACTACAGTTATTAATTATTGAACGCTATCGCGAGTCATTGCGATGACAGCAGAATCCTTTGCAATGTAGCTACATATGTCATCCATCACAAATGTACGATGTTCTTCAATGTATAGCTGTAATGGAGCAAGTATGCGAGCGATATTATATTGCATGGCTCCATAATTTTATTTTAGGATCCCACACGTAATTTCTACAAGAATGGTACTTAAACGTTGGTCTGTGGACCACTGGTGGTCCCAAGCATCCGAAGTGCTCCGCGAAGGAACTAATATTAAAAAGTTAAATAGAAATGAAGAGTATGCAGTCACAAAAATCGTATTAAAATAATATAACATAACATAACATATAATGTAACATCTCTGTAGGAACGTAAATTTGCAAGAAATTAAAATACTACCTTTGAGCGATTGCATGCGTGCTGCATTTAAAATTGATAGCTAGAACAATCCTGTATACATTTACATTTACTGTAATTTCCCGAACAGTTGTAGTCCTTGTCAAGACAAAGTGAAATAGTCCGTCATCACTAAAGGGTTCAAAAATCACTGGTTTGAACATTTAATGACATCAAAAAATCAACTGTCTTTTAGCTTTATATGAAAAGTCAGTTCCTAAATTAATAGGAAAAGGTTGGCTATTAAATTTCCAATATTTAAATTCAGCCATAAATCTTTATAGTTATTACATTACACAACTTACAGGTGTTCTAGTATATTACTTTAAATGTGTTAATGCGTAATGATTATATACTCGTATAACAGCACACACGTGCGTCGGCTGCGGGCTGCAGTACCTTACGGTACGACCGACAGGCTGTCTGTTTGTCAAAGTCACATGTGTGAGGTCTTATCAACATTATATCATAGTAGCACACAATATCAAGGTTGTTTATCAGCGGAAAAGTTGACTGCTGGACATAAGATACAATGCACAAACGACGTCCTTAAGATATTGTCGGGATTGCCACAATCATTGGCGTCAATTTAATAACACCCCTCTTTTTGCGCTGGGGGCTAAAATGCACCAAAAAATGCTAGTGCAACCTTTCTAATATTATAGTTATTTTTAGCTGACCGGACTCTACGTGTAAATGTTTATTGAAAATGTTAATAATAATTATAAAACATTACGACATTATATTGTGTATAGGAAAACATGGCGAGGTTTTAACTACCACCAAACTATGTGCAGGCCTTGGGTTTCGTTAGCAGTTTCCTTTAGTTACACGTCGCTCGCGATGCGCTAACAAGTGAATGGTGATACAGCGGAAAACTGTGAATCATAATGACTTACAATGATCGAAAAAATGAATAGAAAATGCCGCATCATAACAAGTAAGCATTCTACGATGAGGTCGTGTCCAATTTAAGGCATTGTTGGCGTAGATAAGTTTTAGCGCGAGTATCCTTTCAATAAAAACAAGACAAAATGAATGTACTAGATCGGAAGTAGCTTTTCGTAATTATATCGTCTCGTGTTTGTTACAATATACCTCCGTCAATATTTATGCTTGTTTTATATTGAGTGGTGGTGAGTCAGATTTTCGTTTAAATATATACTTTCAGAGATACAGGCCATCAAAGTATTGTATTTTTCGGTAATAAAAAGCTCCAACTTTGACCCTGATTTACAAGAGTATGAATCAATTTAGAACAATTTGGAAAAACCACCGACATCTTAAATTTCATTAGTATACTGTATTAAAAAAATGGTTACATAATATACTGTATCCTTCAAATGATCCCTGGACTACGAAACATCCAAATAACGGGTGGATAACATCGCGTAATGTATGCTGTCTCACCGTACGCGCTCGGGTAGGATAGGGCTCGGAGAGGGACAGCTAAAAAACAATGCAACCTTGAAACCGACCACGTTGTCTTACCAACATAGCCTCTTAATCCCGGAAATTATTCACAGCCCAAAAAATTTAACAAATGCCATACAAAATAGAATTACTTGACCCTCAAAATATGTGTAGCAACAACGTTAGCAGTGATTGTACTTTATTGGGAATAGGTAGCATGATCCTCAAGTAGTTGTTTAACAGCAAATAATCGGCTTATACTCCAACACGTCGCGTCGGAGGGATTATGTATGGGGAGAGGACGAACTGATCGATTGTTCTGCGTCAGTTTTGTTAGGTCATGCTGTCACGCATAACTTTGTTGTTATACATTTTTTAGGATAATTGTTCTATAATATAATAAGTACCCAAACATGTTCTAAAAAAATTGTTTTGTACACAGTGGCCTTGCACTTTCCTTCATTTCACCTGATGGTAAGTGACCATAGAGTCTTACGATGGAAGCGTGCCTATTCAGAACTCTAAAGTTTGAACAAGCAGAGGTCCTTAACTCTAAGAAATATAGCATACGCCGACATGAAATATAGTAACACTGTACCATATTCCCAACCGTCTGTGTATGTCATATTTCTCGGCGGCAGACTCAGTTAAAATGGTGGTCGATAGGCAGGTGGCTTTAGAAAAGCACTATTGCTAACTAAACAGAGTAGATCCGTACCCCGCTCGGGACCACACCCAATACCTCAAGATTATGAGTACAACCTCCCCAGCTGTGTAACCAATTGTCTCCAAGAGTCCATCTGTAAAGATTGGATTGTAGGATCCTTCCTTACAGTCGTTGTTTCAATTTCCAAAGTTGGTTTGCCCACAAAATTATTTTCACCCTAAGGAGAAGAATTTTGAAGATTCCTTTCTTAGTTTCTTGTAGAGTACCTACTATCATCGAAAGATTTAATGGATGCGATGCTCCAAATGTCAGGTTAGAAAAAAAAGGTTAGTAGCCCAAGCTAGCTGGCCGAAAAGAATTGTGTAATTCCTTCTAAAACTACAAAACTCAGAAATTAATATTATTTTTATGTAAAATATCGCAAAGGTTTGCTTACTTATGATTGACCTATTTAACAAAGCCTGGACTCAACCAACACAGAGAAGTAGCGGCTTAAATATAATTAAAACAAGCACCATGAAGAAGCTACTCCCAAATACCATAAACCGACCATTAATCATTTTGGAACATAAGTAATAGCTTCATACTCGTACAATAACCATAGCGAGTATTGATCAGCTAATGACGTACTGTCGTACCACCGACCGACCGCATTGGTTCCAGTGTACAGTTTTACGCAATGCTTCTCTACTGTTCTCTACTCTATTTATATATAGTAATTTGCGATGCCGTGTGGTTTCGGCTATAGTACAGCACTATTTCATGTCTTCGGTGGCTTAAAAAGGGACTAATTGTAACGGAAACCAAAAGCAGATGAGCAGCAGCGGTCGACTGCGTACCACTATCACCTACTGCGATCACCAACCCGCCTGCAAGCATCCATCCACCCTGCACCCAAGTGTCGCTCTACCAGGGTGGAACATTTGACTTTTACGGTTTTAAAAAGGAAAGAAATATAATTTACGAATGATCGTCACCGTATGGCCCAAAAAAATCCATCATTTTCATATACAAAATCTGTGTCTGAGAACAACACCGTTTAAAATGTTTCTGAAGTCTCAAAATATAAGCCTCATATTTAATGTAGGCAAAATTAATTTTAGTAATTTGACCTGGCAACGGGATCTTTTGAGGAATTTCACTTACGCACAAACAAAACTTTCGTAATAAATGTTAATGGATCCGAAAAGTTTTTCCCACTTAGATATAAAGAGTATATTATAAATATCCAAGTAATATACGACATAGGTGTACGTCAAAGTCATTAGAAGACTTTGAAAATATATAGCGATGAATGTATAGCAACAGGAAACTATACTTACAGAATGAGTGAATCAGTTTTGAAGTAAGAAATACCCACAGACAAAACAACAGGACATCCGCCGTGCGAGTGTAAGATCTGTAGGTAGGTATTTTATTTGCGTCCCAACGGCCTAGCTATTCATAAATAAGTCATTGGGGTCCGCTTTGTCGCCTCCCCTAAGTGCGTCGCCGTCTAGACTCGGCTCCGAACCCAACTACTCGTGACATAACATCGAAAAGCACTAACCACTTCTAAGTGTGCTAGAGCTAGTTTATAATTACGTAGGTTTCGTATGGGTAGGTTGGGTTTTTGAGAGGCATTAAAATATAATAGACCGTCATTTGATGTGGGATTGATCGTCCAAATATGCCTAGAACATGAATGTTTTTAGAATTTTCATATCGCGCACGAAACTATAGTTTATGATCGTAATTAAGAGTATTTAACTGTAACAATGACAACACGGTCAGCAATAACGTTGTTTGTTAGTATACGAAATGTAGGCCTTCACGATCGATGCATTAACATTGCATATATTATCATATCGTTTAATACACATGTGATGTTAGCCTGAATATCTGATTCCAGGCATACAGACATATGTTTGATTGTGTCTTGTTGCAATTGATAAACTAATCGGCTGACTTTCTATGATGGTGGAGTTGTATAGTTTAGAACGATAAATGAATGATTGTATTATTTAAATGTGTACGTTTGCATCGAATCACTGCATAATTCACACCTAAGAATCGATGTTTTAATAATTAAATGAGTTGCAAACAGTCCCGAAGGTGAAGTTTGTTGACATCGCAATGTTGACGCGTGAACTTTCGACTCGCCGTTCGCGGCGTAAAGTTCAAAACAAACATTAAAACTGCGTCTGGAGGTGACGAACCAACATATATCGCCACCTGTCTTCCGATCACATTTAAAGTAGGTCAGAAGTATTGTAACATTCGGTGGTCCACTTCCGGACGATGCAACCATGACCTAACTAACCAAATCACGGGCGGTCGTTGATCTGTATGTAATAATTGTTGTTGTGTTTGTAATCGGGCTCGTACCTTGTTCAGTCCGGGGTGCTTGAGGCGGTCGAGTCCGGAGAGCCGGCTGGTGGGCTGGCCGTCTCCGTAGCCCCATAGTCCGAGTCGATCGCGGTCCATAGTCTCGTACGTACACTTCCCTCCGGCGGCAGCGTGCGACTGCTTGCCGGCACATGCGAGCGTGTTGGTTTTGTCGGCGTTCGAGGGGGGCGCTGGACTCATCGCGCTGTCGCTCCTGGGAAAGCGGGAAAATTTTCAGCGATAGCGCTTTACGGGGCCACCTGCGGTTGCGGCCGAGCGATAACAGATGGCGCGGGGCCTTGACTCGCGCTTCAGGGTTTTGGAGCGAGCGTGAGAACTTGCCAATGATTTACCAATGTCTCTCTATCATACAGGAAAGTTACGCACGAGTATTTTCACATTTAACAATAGTAACGCCCTATTTTTAAGACAGTCTTAGTTTAAATGTATGACATTTTATATCTCTTCTCTTTGATTTATATTTTTGAATCCATAAAATTCAGACACGATTTCGAAGAAAAAAGTTTCTAAAAAAATTAAATTTTTAAGGCTCCTTACGACGTAACCTAACGGTCCCGACATGTAGAGAAGACAAACAAATAAAAAAATGTACTTTTTTCATCATCATCATCAGCCGGGAAACGTCCACTGCTGGACATAGGCCTCCCTCATGGTACGCCACATCGACCGGTCCCGAGCCACCTGCATCCAGCGACTCCCCGCGACTCTAACCAGGTCGTCGGTCCATCTAGTAAGGGGACGGCCTGGTAGACGTTTCCCGGTACGTGGTCGCCACTCGAGAACCTTTACTCCCCACCGGTTATCGGTTCTTCGAGCGATGTGGCCTGCCCACTGCTACTTCAGCTCACTGACTCGTCGAGCTATGTCGGTGACCTTCGTTCGCTAAATAATAAACAAGCTCAAAGTCACTCAGCGAGCAATGGAACGAGCTATGCTCGGAATTTCTCTACGTGATAAGGTCCGGAATGAGGAAATCCGTACTTTTTTAACTACACTAAAAATAAAAACTCATTGGTGGAAACAGAATAACAAAGGTATCTTATAACAATTTCTTGGCTTCGTCAAATACTGGATCCTCGTGTTCGGGTATGAGTCGCCAATGATATCGATTTTCAGTATCAATGAACCATACAAGCATCTATTTATGAATTTAATATCTGTAATTACGCCGTTGTCAATTCAATTTCCATAGCCCACAAAAACACCGCATTTGATAACGGCAGTTCGGTGCCCACGCCACATACAAAGAGGTTATCGATCTTTGCGGTTGTATGTTGTACTGCCACATACAGCTGTTTGGCATGCTTTAGCATGTGGTGTTATCGTGTCGACCTTCAACCCCATCAAGTATGAAAATCTACACAAAACTAAATCATTTCTGGCAACACTTGCGTTTGAACATGAGTAAGAAAATTACATTGCTTGTCACATTTATTATGTTTAATAAATGTTTCACAGTTTCATAGTTTATTTCGTGTGGGTTTGCACTTAGCCCTCATCTCACCTTATGGTAAGAGATGATAAGGCCGTTGGAAGCGTGATTACCCAGAAGCCTTAAACTAATAAGGTGCTGCCTCTGCTACCTTTCACACCGGAACGTAACAGTGCTATTAACACTGCTGTTTGGCGGCAGATTTAGGTAGCATGGTGGATAGGTACACTCGTGTACAAAAATATTTATCCACTTTTGAACCATGTCAAATTCACTCTTGTTTGTTCCTATGTAGTATGTTATGCGTATATGTTATTTATTAATCAAATATGTATGTATTTTTCTATACAAGCTCTTGCCCGCGACTTCCGTCTGTATGGGGTTCAGAAACTTGGCAACGGATTGGGATAAAACGTTGTTTGCATCCGTTTCCATGCCACAGATTATCTATCCGATGCCACTGAATACATACATCATCAAGTTCAGACCAGCTGTGGATAGGTATCAGATAGACAGACAAAAAGAGCAGCATGGATGTGAACGTCGCTTTTACTTATTCGGTACATAATACTCTTTATGATATAAACTCGTGTCAAAAGTAGAATTTTTATATATATTTCTGATGTAAAGAAAAGCAATAAAATATAACAAAAATTACATTGTATTTTTAAAATACTAAACTGCTTGTACATATATTCTACAAACTACTCATCAATGTATTGCTGCTCGTATCTACGAGGCGAGCTATCAAATATCACATGAAAGAGATTTCATTCGGTGTATTTTTCTATAACTCTGCTCGACTTGTCTACTTGATAAAGCGGAGGAAGAAGATGAATACTTTTTAATTTTAATGTATGATGGGTTTGTATCTTACCTGATGTTAAGCCTCAATCTAATTAGGCGCTGGCTCTGGCTCCTTTTATACAACTCAACAGTGCTATTAACATTGCTATTTTGGGCAGACTTATGTAACATGGTGGTAGCTAGCCAGGCGAACATAGAAAATGTCCTACCACCAACCGAGTACCGATAGGTACCCTCAATGGGCATCGAACCCGGGACCTACGGATTGTGAGTCTAACATTTAGTCATTCGGCCTCGGTGGCGGATTATGATGATGGCGATACATGATGTTATGTTAGTGTTTAATCAAAAGCCATAATCATACGATTTACATATTAATTTACTCTAAACTTTGGTAATACATATTCTTCTACATGCTCTATGAACGGACCCGTATCGTTGTGGAACTGCGAGGCAAGCGTAGCCCTTTATTTCGCAAGGGCACTTAACGTTATCTGAAAACAGAATTTCAGTCTTTCAAAAATTTAAACTATTTTGTTGCTAATTCGGCTGTTATACGTAGACTATACGTTAATTACCCAGTATTTTAATATTGCGAAGTTAAAAGAGTAGCAAATCCTTTTTTCCTATAATTAAATTAATTATAGTTCAAAGTAATAAACAATCTTTTGACAGTAATGCACTAAAAAGTACGAGTCCCAAAAAATGATCCCCAAGTCGAGGGGTTTACTAGTAGCCCATGAAGAGCTCCACTTTATACCTCCTGACTTTATCAGCATCAGTTGTAATGTCTGAAATGTTGTCCAAACAAACAAAATGAGCCCAGAGTCGAGGGTTTTATACTAGTACCCATTGAAAAGTTCCTCTATCTACCTCCTGGCTCCAATATGGCTCCAATGTTAGATCAGATCGATGGGACCAAATTATTGTAATCTCATTTGCAAAGTTTGAAATCGATTTGACATAGTTCGACAGTTTAAAATTGATTTGATAGATTTGTGTACATGGACATATTGTTAGTTAGTCAGTTACATACAAATGAACCTAATTCTAAAGCGTGTGAAAAACAAGTTTGAAAAATAACTGAGATAATGTCAACATTCTCTAATTGATATGACGAAATAATTCCGATTCGTAATTTTTAATTGGATGGTCTAGTTTCCAAGTGACTATTTAAGTATAAGGCAAGCGCAAAAAATATCCGTTTCTTACATAAAAATAACATAAAGATGGAACAAGTCCAATGCTGTCATAGAAAAGACTGAAGGATTTTCAGAATTTCAGATTGTTCATAAAGTGCCCTGGATTGGCCCTATAAATGTAGGGATTGAATCTCTATTAAATATGGAGGGAATTTGTCGAAATGTAACTTTGAATTTAAAAAATCAAATGTACATTTACCGTTTGAAGAAAACTTTAGAAGAAAGCTTATTGACCGTAGAACTAGAAATTTGGGGAAAAGGAAAATATCATACTTCTCTTTAAGTTTAGTTCTATTAGGTGGACCGACGACCTGGTTAAGGTCGCGGGGAGTCGCTGGATGCACAGGTGGCTCGGGACCGGTCGATGTGACACACAAGGAAGGAGGCCTATGTCCAGCTGTGGACATTTCCCGGCTGATGATGATAATGAATAACTAATTAAATATCAACTAATTAAATACTGTATTAATCTTTTCTTCAATTATTTACAACTGTACAACTCACCGGAATTCGCACGCGCCATTCGTCTGACGTACGTCAAACTTTGGCGTCTGACCGTTAGATTTTGCTTTTCTTGATAGAAGTTCCATTTTTAAAGTTTATTTAAAGAGATCAATTATATCACAGATGACCAGGCACTAAATGTAAGTAATATTTTTGTTCTAATAAGAAGCCAAATACTGACTCTATTTTCTTGTAGAACGAATAAAATGTGTAAAAGTAAATTAAAATTGATTAATGAAAATTAAGCATTTTTCTTTTGCCGCGGAGCTCAGTGGAACTCTTTAGGACTACTGAACATTGGAAGTTCCGATCACGCTATTTAATCAGACCACTGTCTGTAGTTATCTCATCACTGCATATATCAATTATTGACCTGCGGGAACACTCACGTATGCGCATAAAAAGTACCCACTTCATTCTCGTATCATCCTTCATTACGTACACAACTCAATTTGTAATATATTTTATTACATTACTTTATATGTACTCGCAGTGATTAATTTTTAATTATACGCCCTCAATCTTGTTTATTACGATATTAACAACCGCAATTTAACTAAGTAAGTAGTAAAATCTGGATCTGGAATAAGGCAATCCGTAGACCAACTGAAGTCACCGACGACCTACTTATACCAAAGCTTATTTATTGTGCCTTACGCTATTCTGGCACCGTCAGACCGAGGGGGCGTCCTACCAAAGCGTCTCCTACGCTATGTTTTCCTAGACTACGTAGTACATATATAGTGACATGTGGCCTAGACATGGTCTCCTGACATCCACATCATTTGTGATCTGTGATTTGTAATGACGTAACCACTGAAAGCAACAATCACAAAACCTGTCTTTTTTTTTAAATTACAATTTTATTTCGTTATGATTTCTCCTTAGTTTCTCCGTGACTAAAGAGTTTCTACTGGTATGTTACAGCATTGATTTATTCTATTTTTTTTCTGTCTACTATTTATGTTAATAAGATAAGACAAGACAAGACGAAATACTATCACCAACCAAGCCGCTTATACAAATAGTTACCCCGCCGGGTACCGAACCCACGACCTTCAGGTTCACCTTTAATAAGGCCTTTCTGTGTAGGAATTCTTGTTAACAATAAAAAATATTATCATACCTGCTTATCACACTAATATTATAAATGCTACAGTCTATTTGTTAGCTCTTGCTTGACGCGGATACTTTTATCTAAATAAAGTGTTTCCGTGGGATCCATTCCCAAAGTCCAGTCCAGTCGCAGATGTAGCCACGGGGTAAAGCTTATGTAAATGTTATATCACGAGTATACTATCTAAAATTAAACACCAGATAGTTATATCAAATGGTAGCACCTCTCTGACCCCCTGTGGCGTAGTGATATCTTTTTATTTACACCGTATCGGCTATTTACCATGGAAATTAACCGACAAGTGTAAACTGTCGGGAAAATACACGTAAACTGAGAAGTCGATGAAACGAATACGTTACTACACAATACATTAGATTTTTGTATATAAAAAGTTTATTATAGCATAGGATTTCGAGATAGGATTTCCCTGAGTTTCATATCACCAGGCTCTACCATCGGATACGGTTACAAAAATTTCTCAATTAGGATCGTATTTAATTTTATTAATTGATACAAAAATGACCAATTGACAAATTGAAAATATTGAACAATAAAAAGCATCTTACATTTGAAATCAAATAGGGATCTTTGAATAAAATTACTTTTCAACGAGATGTTAAGATAAGTATTCACCGTGTATAAAAACATTCCACAAGTCTATATATCTACTTACATGGTCTCTCGAATGAGAACATTTTTTGCTATTTTTGTTAATATTTTTCCCTAGAAGTTCCATTCAAATTTCATTAAGATTAGTTGTCCCATTGAGCCGTAAAGATATTACATACAAACAGACTCATTATTGCATTTAAAATATCAATGTGGTGCTAAGAAATATTCAGACAGAACAAAAATGCCAATGACGAAATACCTTCAAACATTGCCTCAGACATACATACAAAGATCTTTACGTAACATTGATAACAATATCACAGAGGACGGGTATATTTCCAAATGTTATGGAGTTAGCAGCGAATCGCGAGCAAGTGTCAAAGGGCGCGACATCATGGCGTTTCGCGTGACACGCGCAAGCGCATATCGCAGCGCACGCGCCGCGAATCAAGATCACATCAAGGGCATTCGTGCCTCCGATCTATACAGCACTTCGATCTACGCATGATGGCGACGGCGTGAACATCTGTGTTATGATAAATGCAGTATAATAATAGCAATTACAAATTGGCATTACTAGTTTATTGCGTTGCTATGGTTACACTACTGATTAACGATAAATATATCTCCTTCCGCTCTCTTACGCATGAAAGTTTTGCTATTCACCCGTGTCATGCCGCCCGGTTCCCAAATGGTCAAAGATGCGTATGCCCCTCAGATAAATGAATTTTTTCACTTGTCTTCGACTTGTCAACCTTGACGTCCACGGAGCAAGAGGAAGTGGAGTATCTGTGATTTTATGCTACTCCTTTATGCAGTAACTCTATGTAGGTAAACCGGAGAAGAATAACAAAGGTTACGGATCCTATTGCCAGTGGGTTCTCTTCTGATTTGGCTGTCTTTGCCATCTGTCTAGCTATCATCTTGAGACCCATTTTATTTGTCGCATACTCGTAACAACATGCATTGCAGTACGCCATAACGTAAGTGCCTTTTAGATTGAAGTTTATATATGCATGCTCTTGTTCCCATCCTAACGGTCATTTACTAGCCACAATGAAGGCCAAAGGCATAACATAAACCGTAATATAAGTGCATAATACACGTGAAAATGTTTTTACAGTGCGCCAAGTTGGTAGACACCAGTCCGTCAAGTCAGTGGCGATGTCGTAACGTTAATTCAAGTCTGTGCTCAGTCACCTGTTATTAAAATGATAGACTGTAGTTGTGCCGAATCCTCAGTTTCGCAAGGTGTATAATAAGCGCTAGCTAGACAGACGTCTGTCATCCAAGTGAAGCAACATTAAGCCACAACGATACCGCAGGATGTTACTAAACTCTCCTTCCTTTTCTTACAAGTGAACAGTTTTTACTTATAATTATGCTACACTTGCCCGCGACTTCGACCGCTTTCACTTCAGGAAATCATCATCATCAACAGCCTATATATGTCCCCACTGGAGGGGCTCAGGCCTACTCTCCTACAGAGAGTGTATGGACCATATTCCACCACGCGGGCCCAGTGCGGATCGGCGGACTTCACGCAATTGATTGATTGATTGATTGATTGATCGGGATAAAAAGTCACCTGCCGAATAACGGATACAAACTGACAAAATACTCGATTTATTCAAACTAGCTCATGCCCGCGACATCGTCTGCGTGAACTTTGGTAAGTATCCCACAAAAGCTACTTGCTCTATCGGAATAAACAGTAGCCTACGTCGTTTTCTGCCCCTTCAACTATCCCTACACCAAAAATCAAGTCATTATGACTGTCTGTTACAATGTAAAGGATGGACAAACAAACTCATTTTTGCGTTCATAATACTAGTATGGACTATTTTTATTTATATGATATACGTACTTGCTTACATTACATAACTTAACTTTTATTTACAATATTCCTATATAATAGTTTGTAGGTTTGGGTTTCAAATGTAACACTAGGATGCAATTCACTAAGTACAAACTCACTCACAGGACTCACTTCCACAGTGTTGTGGAACTTAGAATAAGTGGTTTCGCTTATTACATACTAGCTTCCGCCCGCGACTTCGTTCGCGTAGAGTTCAGGATTTATTCTACTCGTTCGATAGGCATAGAAGGCATCTATCTCCATTTCCAACATAAGGTACAAAATAGTGTTTATTCTGTTACGTAGGCTAATAGTTTAAAGAAACAAAAGAAATTTCAATATCTGACGTAGTACATTCAAATAGTCTTCACACTAATATTATAAACGCGAAAGTTTGTATATACGAATTACATATTCTATGGTCGGTTGCTAGGCAACGCGTTTTTGTTATGCCCAAATTGCTCATGTAATCCCACTAATATTATAAGTGTGATTTTGTACAATTTACACAATATGTCTTCATAAACTATAGCCTATATGTTATTCTGATGTATAAGCGATATTATTGTAAAGTTTCATTCAAATCCATTCAGTAGTTTTTCCGTGAAAGCGTCACAAACATCCAAACATCTAAACATCCAAACTTTCACACTTATTATTAGTAGGATAAATTGATCTATTTTATAATGGCGGCTAGACGTTCCGTCTGCTTCTCTGAGGGGTGAGGCACTGTATGCTAAAATACAAGTTTTTTAAAACTTAGTTTAGCTGCAGCCGCTTTAGTATTTAATCAAATATTCTAGCCAATTAGATTTAAGAAAAACATGTTGTACATTTTTATGAATAAATTTATTCTTCTTATTCTTACAAACATATTTACAACCTCACGGATCACGGATGTTTAGCTGACGTCATTTATAATATTGATCCTTGTTGCCTAGGTAACTAGGAGGTTTGTACCTATATTTCGTGAATTGCACCCCAGTTTTACATGTTGAAAAATCACAAGCAATAGGTAAGGTAATAGTAATAATAAGCAACGAAAAATTCTCTAACGTAAGTAAATAGTGGTAAATGTAATTCCAATTGAAGGACAAACTTAACTTTGTAGTTGATGTTACTACATACATCCGTCTATATGTTCAAATCAGAGAGATTTAAATATAGTTATAGGTTATAGAGCGGTCATTGGGAAACGTTTCATACGAGTATAAACATTTTGATCTCAAAAGTCAATGGTATGTCCAATGTCTTGTAGGGCCGCGTGACGTGATGTGACACTAGATTGAGTAACTTATTACCAATTGGTAATAAGTTTAGGATCAAAATGTTTGTTTGCTTTGTCCGGTCTATTAATATTAAATGTCTTTGGTTCAAATGTTCAAGTACAATTAGAAATTTACTAAAAGATATAGTAGTAAAGATAAATACATTGTTTGTCAATAAGTATACATATGATATACAAAAGTACAAATCATGTACAAAGAATCACATGTGTATCACGAATGCGCACTATGCACAGCCTGCATTATGTACGATTTACGTGATCCAGTGTCATTGTTTCTAAGTTCACTCACTGACAACAGCACTACTTATTTGCTATAACATGAAAGAATAGGTTTTAGGGTTCCGCAGTCAAACTAGGTCTCTAAGCAAAGCAACGGACAGTCTGTCTGTCCGATGTTAAGACTTCAGCTGCTGTGGAAAGAGTGTTTTCCATATTTGGAATTGTCCATAGTAAATTAAAAAACTGACTGAGAACTGAAAATAATTTCTCAGGCGTAAAAGACTAATAAGATAATTTCTAAACGTTTTATGTTGTTTTCTGTGAAAGTATTTGATTTTTACTGAAAAAAATAAAAATAAAAATTAATTGTGTTAACCCTGGTACGGACCCTAACAAGCCAAAAATAAAATGATGTTGGTTAAATATGTACTTTAAATTGCTCTTCATTTGTTAATCCGCTATATTATTATATTTACCTTGAAGAAGCACTTGTTGAGTAATTTATTATGGTCTGTTAGATTTTAACCCACGACCTCCGACTCCCCAGATCTGCGACTGGGCCAAGGAGACCATCTCGCTCTAATTCATATAGATGCAGATTTATCTTAATACCAGTTTGAGTGTTAATCATCATTATATTGAGTGTGAAAATGACATGGTTGAATTTACCCACAATTTTATCGAAAGTGTAGCGGTAAATGGCATTTACTTTACTTTCGTTTCATAATTATAGAGATTTGCTTGATTTACTGCAATGTAATATGTACGCATTATGGTCCAAGAACAAGTTCTTACGTATAGTATAACTGAATACTAGCACATACTGTACTTATGTAAACATAATCAGTTTATGTTAAAAAATTTATTCTTAATTCTTCTTTTTTGTTGACCGTACTTAATTACTTAATTATTTCATCATCATCGGATTTATTTACAACGCATTTACACAAATCAATCGAACCCAAATACGACGGGTTTATCATGTGTAGTTTAGCAATTTCAATGACAACCATCCGTCTCCATCATCAGATCAGCTCGGTCGATGGTACCACAATATTGTACTGTCACCGTACTTAAAATTTGAGCTCAATGGGATACCAGACATTGGTTCCTAATTCAGCTTGTCAGATTTTATATGAAAAAAACCTCAAAATGCAAATTTTAAAAACAATAACTAAAATTATTTTAATTATACATCCTGCGTGACGCTCACTCTTACTCGTACGAGTATCATATTATATACACCCGCTTTGTCTAATTTTAGCTTTCTAGCTCAAGCGACAAAATATACAAAATCCAAGTGGTTTGGGATAGTCACTTATGCCAATCAATCAGTCAAGAGATAATTTTTAAGATAAGATAGTTTTAGGGTATTCTCGTGAAAATTACTAAATACTCGTAAAAAAATGACAACTGTTTGAAAATCTTATTATCAGACACAGCCTATGGCAATTCACTGCTTGACATAGGGCTATCCCAGGGTCCGCCACTGAATTCGGTCATCTGCTTTACTTTTCATTCATTCATTGTTTCATTCACCTAGGCGGGTGGCGTTCCACTATAATACCCAATCCAACGCCAAAAATTGGGTGAGTTATTCAACCGGAATAACAACCCCTCCCCCTTCACCTAACAACCTGCCGACCTGCCCTAGTTTACTATAACAAACATACACCTTTGTGCAGCTAGATTAACTTGTCTTTGCGCAACCAAACAAGTGAAACTAACAACATCAAACTCACTTGTTTCATGTTGGTTTACTAGAGCTAGGTTATGGGCCAGAGACTTCACTTCATTAGGTTAGTTAGATCATGTTATATGCTCGCCTGGCTTGCACCATGCCACCTAAGTCTACCTAACTCCAAACAGCAGTGTTAATAGCACTGTTGTGTTTCGTACGAAAGGTGACATAAACATTAAACAGTTCCTTATTAGCTTGAGGCTTCTATCTGACCACGCTTACCATCCAACGGCCTCATCGTCATTTACCATCAGGTGAGATGACGCCCAAGTACAAACCTATGATACATAGAGAACTAAGTAAACATTTCAACGGCAGCAACAAAGTCACATGCCTATGTTTCTTTACATCACGATAAATACAGCAATTTTCATGTGAGCATACGTGAGATTAAACAAACATGTTCAAAGTGAATCATTAATAAGATATTTTCACCTTATTCTTCTCTACATTATGATTTTCCGCTTTTCTTACATTTATGCCAAAAGAGATTTGTAAGAAATACCGCGAACGCTATATATACAAACTGAGTTCGATTCTGTTTTGATATGGGTGAAACTCACTAAAACAAGCATCCTAACAACCTCACGATATCTCTGGCTTCCTGGGCAACAAGGGTCAACATATAATGACGTCAGCCAAGACATCCGTGAGCCGTGAGGTAGTACAGATTTTTGTCCTTAGTTAATTGCACCATTAATAATTTAGAATGAAATTATGAAATCAGTGTCTTTAAACTACTATCTATGTACAAGGTTTAAGTAATTCATACTAATATTATAAATGCGCAAGTGAGTTTGTTTGTTTGTCCTTCCTTGACGTCGTAACAGAGAGTCAGAATGACTATATATTTTATATAGAGATAGTTGAAGGACTCGAAAAAGACATATATATACTTTTTTCTGGATCGAGCAACTAGTTCCTGAGGGATATCTTATGAAGTCTACGCAGATGAAGTCGCCGGCAATACGTTAGTAGTTTATCCTTATAAATCCTTGGATGAAAGACTTCATACTAATATTTGATACGTTATTAAGTAACATTCTATCAAACTTCAATACGGTTCTGTTACGAATATATCGCGGTAGTAAGGCACCGTTTCTCCAAGGACTCAAATCACAAAACTGCATTTCTTTCTAACACATTCGCGCGTTTTCTAGAGCAAGTAAACAAACTTACTGCCATTTCTTCTTATCGCTGGATTTGATAGATGCTGAATTGCCCATAGTTCCCGATTTTAATAACACAATTGAGTTTAAATGGAATGTATATCGATTAATTCATAACCAATCGTGAGCTATGACCGGTTATCTACGCGTAAATTAACACAGGCGTCTTATCCGTCCGCCAACCGACACCACTATAGCTCAGAGTGGAGTCGAATGGCCGTGACTTTCCCCTCACCACCTGTCGTCATTTCCTTTGATTGTTTTTACTATAACTCTGTTAGACTGCATTGTAATCGTTACACATTATTGCATCCTTCTTTGAACTTATGTATGTAGCGCTGTGGTTTAGAAAAGAACCACATGTTCGTAGACGACACAGCAACGGGAAGAAATAGCGTGAACATGATTGTACTCTAGGGTTCAATATGCTAAAAGACAAACATACAACCTCACGGCTCATTGATGTTTTTGCTGGCAATATCTCTAGTTCTCTACGTAATAAGGCTCAATATCGAATGACGTCAGAAAAGACATCCGTGAGCCGTGAGTTTGTAAGGATGTTATATTTGATTACCGAAACACAACCGTGCTTTTGACACTTCTGTTTGACATAGAAAATTCCGCTACGGCCAATCAAACCGAAGATCCGAGATACCGCGCCGGGAATCTAACTCGGGACCTCCCGTGTGGACACTAGGCCACGAAGACGGTAACCTTTAAATGGAAGCTTAGTTTAGTAAGCTTACTTTTACGCCTGACATGAAATTGCGGAGGCGTTTTTCATAAATCACCCTGACCGACTGTTAATTAGGTATAACTTTGTCTCGATGAACTAGCAACTAATTAGCTATAGATAAAGCATTTAGTGTTTTTTGCATGGACAAATTGAAGTCGCGGTACTGTAATGTTATTTCACAACCTTTTGTAACACGTTTAAAAATGACTTCGATTGTATATCCAAAAAAAGTATTGTATAACGATTACATTTTATCTATTTATTATTATGTATATGTATACAAGCTTGTAGTTTTAGACATCATGGATCAAGAGAGCAAGAGATTTAGGAAGGGATCATTGTAGATATACTATAGATATATATTCTCCAAACGCTACCTAACGCACTCCATAATATTACAAACAAGTCAGTTTCTTTCATGCAAAAAAAAAATCATTTTTCATTGCATAACATACCAAAAATTCTCGTTTACATCACGCTTTGCGTGTTTAGTTTTAGGTGTGTATTTGGTGGTTTTGGGTAACATTTGACTGCCCTAAGATAAGCGTTGACATACATACTTTCCAAGTGGTCAAAGATTTTTGTATGAGTGATGAGTGAAATTAGGAAAATCAATCCCTTTGATGATGATGACTACACGCGGGCGAGTTTACTAGGTCAAATTAATATAATATGTTGATTACACTGTTCAATCGTAATGTACTATTAAACGAGTAATTAGAGTAATATGAGTATATACCACGACGATTTCGAAACAAGCTCAACAATTTTGACGGCAATCACAGATTAGTGGGGTTGGGGGCCAAGGAATTTGACGAGGTCTTCGGGGAAATTCAACTCTTTTTTTATATGAATCTTTAGTCAAACAGGTAGGTAGCCCTACAATTTTGTTTATTCAGTCACCGTAAATGTACCTACAAACACGTATATATTTTCAACCTCACGGCTCACGGATGTCTTTGCTGGTGATATTTCTAGTTTCCTTGTTAACAAGGATCAACATCGAATGACGTTTGCAAAACATCAGTGATCCGTGAGGTTGTAAGGATTGCACCCCTTGTCTAAACAATATCGTCGAGAAATAACTTTCTATTCCTGTGTAGTTAAGTATTTATTGTAACTATGGCACGCCAGTGACGCAAGTTAATATCACCCTTCCTTGACTTTTTACTTACGTATGTACTAATTTGTATATCAAAGTAATTTATTTTAAACTATTATTATCAAACGCCCTGTCGGTCGGCACGTGTAGACGTACAAATTGTGGAAATAGTTGATCGAGAACGTCATCTTTAATGTCCCATTGTGGTGAAGTTTACTCTCTGAGTTTATGTGACGAGCGAACAATAGCTCGCCGCATCGGCGCGGCGGTGTTCAGGGAATCGTGCTGTTACGGATTCCGATTTCGTGCGTCTTCCGTCGACATGATTACGTATAATATGCTTCTTACATTTTATACATTTTGTAACTCGTCGATAGTTTCAAAAGATACTAGGTACTAAAACTTGTCAATTAAACTGTTGCAGCTGATTACGTACGAACCGTACCGTAGCCTAGTGGCTACACAAGGGCAACACGATTGGACTCATACTCGACTCTCTGGTGGTTGGTGGTGGTGGGACTTTGGTTGGCCGTCTGGCAAGCTCCCACGTGATAGGATTACCACTGGGAATCGAAACCGGGACCTCCGGATTGTGAGGATTAAAGTATCACAGAAAAACATCATATTGCGATCTACGATCGCCCAAATACATATACGCCTAACCAAGAGATGACGAGTGATGATCTCGTTGTTTAGCTGTTTTTCTGATTTATGACTTTATTTTTATGGGAATCAAAGATTTATGCACTATACAGTTACTGAGAAGGAAGGGAAATGTGTCATAAATATATATTCGTGGCTTTTTAAAAATTAATTAAATTAATCTTCGACCATTATGATGTACCTCTCCACCATGATTTTCTCTCTGGCTGTACCCAATAAATAAATTACTTACTCGAATTCGAACTTGAAACTAAACTGAACTAAACCCTGAATTCTTTTAAATAAAATATTTAAAGGCTTGACAGCCTAATTAAACGTTTGATATCTATTTTATTAGATCCATATTTATTTTCATACTAGCTATGACTTAGTTCTCGAGGATTTCGGAAAGTATCCCACGGGAAGTGCACGGAAATGACATGCTCGAATTAGCCTATGTCATTTTCCGTTCCTTCAACTATCACAGCCATGCTGACCCTCCGTTACGACAGGAAAGAAGAACAAACAAGCAAGCTCACATTTGCATTAACATTATTAATAGGAATTTATATATCTGCAACTGAAGAAAACTGCAGAAGAAAATAAGAAAGAAGAGATATTCAGAGTAGGCTGTATGGCTTAGTTCCATTGCCTTCCCATTTGGGAGAGTTAAGCTGCTACTACTACAAATGTCACTTTGACAGTTCTACGTAGCTAATTGTAGAGGTTATTTTAATGTGTGGAAAATATTAAATTTACGAAAAACTAATTTAAATGGCATCTGAATTCAATGCTATCACTTTCCCTTTAATGTCTTAGTTGTTTTTATTTTTTACGATACTGAATAACAATGAAAGCCGAAGGTAAGCCGTTACAAAACGGGTTATTGCTAACTTCGAATTTTCGTTATTATTTCATCATATTTCACTTTCAGAGGTACAAGAGATATTTCTGAAGATATTAAAAGAAGAAGAAGATGTGTCGGCAGCCGTAGCTGCTATAAGAACCCTTTTGACTGTGATAGAAAATTACAAAGGTAAAGAGTTACTATGTCCATAATTAATTCACATTTTGCTGTACAAATGAGAGGTAATGGTTGGGGGTGCACAAAACAGGGCGGGACTAAATTAAATATATTTGTTGTTGTTGTAAGAAACCCGTTACTTAAATATTTTTAGAAAAAAAGCAGCATTATAATTTTTTATTTCGTGTAATATACAAAAATTATTTATTTATCAAGATAATTAAAAGATTATTTAAACACAAGACTTTACACTTTAAAAAAAATTAAAAACTAATCTATGAAACCGGATCGATTTCCCGGCTCAAACGTACCCATGACGCTGGCAGCGTTGCCCCGCTGAATGGCCAGGGAGATACGTGTAATTATATTACAAATTAAAATGCCAGGAAAAAAATATTTTCTATGAATAAATAAATCAGACTTACACATAGAGAGAGGGTTTCAAATTCAGGATTTGACTACTACTATTGAATTTAATGTGTTTCGGTGCAAATATGATCCCATATGGCAAAAGAATGACAAAAACCAACTTCATTTTCAACTGACTTAAAAAAAGGAGGAGGTTCTCAATTTGACGCATATGTATTATTTTTGTATGTGTGTTATGCAATAACTTTGCCAACAATGAACCGATTTTTTTTTTTTTTTTTGTTAGAGTATACTTCAGAAGTGGTACCAAAATTGATTAATTGCTACTTGAGAAAATCAATAAAAATCAAATTTTTAAGTCGGTTTTAGTTCTTATCGAACATATTAATTATCTTACCTATTTTTATATGTAGTCAGGGTACAAAACTAAAAGAAAATTCTTGCATTAGTTTTCCAACTTATTATCATTTTATTCCTTGCCAGCTTCAATGTTTGTTATATAGGTAGAGGATATGTCAACAGAATACAGTATTAAAACTACACCTTCCGTTTTGATTTTAGATTAGTCTTGTGTATTGTATTAATTCAAAAGCCATATTGAACAATACCCGACCATTTACTTTTTTGGAAAGTCCATCTCTTATGTTTGTACCTTGACCTATTCTATTGCTAGTCCTATCTTTTACGATTTAATAACTAAATACCTCGGGATGTCTCAAAAACAGGGCTTCATTTTGATCCTTTAGATTTGGTACATTAAACATGAAAATATATATTTTTGTATATATATATATATATCAACTGAATGTTATTTGGTCTATTAATAATTCAATATGACGTTGTCCTGCACGACTTTCAGTTGCGACAGTGCGCGAGCTGTACCTGAACCTCAGCACCGCGGTGGATGCCATGCGGCACTGCGACCAGCCCGTCACCGCCATATCCTCGGGATGTGAGCTCTTCATGAGGTTCATCTCCTTCACGAAGTTGGATGATCCAAATAAGGTGATCCTTTTTTTTTCAGTTGTTGTTTTACTGAATGCACAGTTTCAGTTGCAACTATGAATAATTTTATAGAAGTTTCTATCTAATAAATAAATTTATTTTGTTGAAATATTTTAGTTTCTTGCAAATTAATGTCACTAATATTATAAAATTACGTAATTGTTTGACCAAAAACGAAATACTTAAATTGCTATACAACACAGATATATAGAATAAATAATTTCTAGAATAAATTATTTATATACAGGTATATATGTATATCTTCATATTGTTAATGTAAAGGTATTTAATTAGTGCTATCTCTCTCATTTTGGTGTACCCTTGCAGGACATCAATTGGAACCTCTGTAACATATTACTTATGACTTGCAAATAAAGAAATTGTAGTAGTAAGTTATATTAGTAATAACTTGTTCTTGATCAAGTTGAGCTAATAATGATTCCCTACCCACTTCAGCTCACTGACTTGTCGAGCTATGTCGGTGACCCTAGTAGTTTGTCTACAGACTATCCTACTAATATTATAAGTGTGAAAGTTTCGATGTTTGGATGTTTTTACGGACGCTTTTACGGAAAAACTACTGAATGGATTTGAATGAAACTTTACAATAATGTAGCTTATACATCAGAATAACATATAGGCTATAATTTATAAAGACATATTGTGTAAATTGTCCAAAATCACGTTTATAATATTAGTGGGATTACATGGGCAATTTTGGCATAACAAACGACCGACAACCGACCATAGCATATGTAAATTCGTATATACAAACTTTCGCGTTTATAATATTGGTGTGAAGACTATTTGAATGTACTACATCAGATATTGAAATTTATTTTGTTTCTTTAAATTATTAGACTACGTAACAGAATAAACACTATTTTGTACCTTATGCTGTACAATAATTTGTCATAAACGTCACCTATGCCTATCGAACAAGTAGAATACATCCTGAAGTACACGCGGACAAAGTCGCGGGCGGAAGCTATTATATTATAAATGTTGTATTTATTTATTTCAGACATTTGAGGAATGTGAACAAGTGATGTTACAAAGAGGACGAATATTCCTGGATACATTGTTGGAAGCGAGAGGGAAGGTTGCCAAGCAGGCGCTGCCCTTCATCAGGGACGGATGTGTGAGTTGCCTTGGATATAAACTTGAAATTATCAATTAGTAGTTTTCATATCAAGTAGTACCCTACTAGATGGACCGACGATCTAGATAAGGTCGCGGGGAGTCTCTAGGTGCAAGTGACTTTGGACTGGTCAATGTGGCATACCATAGAGGAGGCCTTAGTTCAGCAGTGGATGTTTCCCGTCTGAAGATGATGATCAAGTGGCATCTGTTTGCAAAACACTCTTCTAACGCAGATGTAATAATTGATCTGGGATTTTTTTTGATGCTGGTTTTCTTTTTTGTTTAGCAGCTAATAAATATGGATATAATAAGTCCGCATTCACTAAGTCCTCACTTCCTTGCGCACGCGCACCATCCACTCGTCTCCATGATATTGTACGCTATGAACAACAACAATAATTACTCCTAGCTAGCTATGTCGAGGGTTGTCGTTGTAGACGAGGGAAAGAATTCAGGAGATGGGCGACAGCGTCCTCTAATGTAACAACAACGTCTTACTGCGGTCACTAATCCGCCTGCCAAGCGCAACGATTGAGGGAAACCATCTTAAGGAACAAAGTGTCAATCTGTTACGGATCCAGGATCGTGAACAGCCGTGTAGACTTATGCAACCGATTAAGTTGGTGACTATCGCGAAGATGGCGCAATTCGCACACGCGATGCGGCTTCTCTCAAACTAATGGCTTAGTGCCATGCCTTAATGAATAAAAGAGGTCAGCATCGCTACTCAGTAAAATACGCGACAGGTTCCTCATAATAATAGCTACTAGTAACAGAATGGACTTGGCTATTTTGGTAAACCTACGCACGTGTATGCTGCAGTTAGAAACGTTGTAATTATCTGTGTTGTATTTGAATGTAGGTTTGATAATACGTTTGTTTATATTCCAGAAAATCCTTACGCACTCGCGGTCGAGGGTCGTGCTGGCCGCCATGCTGGAAGCAGCCCGCGCTAACAAGAGGTTCGAGGTATTCGTCACCATGTCCTGTCCAGACAACAGTGGGTGAGTTCACTTGCAATGGCTTATGTTTAATACCGGAATATATGAAATGGTGACATCTAGAAATATGATTTTGCTCAATCAATAACTTGACAATTAAAAATGATATTAACACAGAGAAAAGGAGGTAAATAAATTGATTCATTGAATAAATAAATTCGCTATATATAGGACACTAGCTTCCGCCCGCGACTTTGTCTGCGTGTACTTCAGGATGTATTCTACTTATTCGATAGGCATAGGTGACGTATATGACAAATTATTATACAGCATAAGGTACAAAATAGTGTTTATTCTGTTACGTAGTCTAAGAGTTTAAAGAAACAAAAGAAATGTCAATATCTGACGTAGTACATTCAAATAGTTTCCACACCAATATTATAAACGCGAAAGTTTGTATATACGAATTTACATATTCTATGGTCGGTTGCTAGGCAACGCGTTTTTGTTATGCCAAAATTGCCCATGTAATCCCACTAATATTATAAGTGTGATTTTGTACAATTTACACAATATGTCTTTATAAATTATAGCCTATATGTTATTCTGATGTATAAGCTATATTATTGTAAAGTTTCATTCAAATCCATTCAGTAGTTTTTCCGTGAAAGCGTCACAAACATCCAAACATCCAAACTTTCACACTTATAATATTAGTAGGATGTCTCATATAGCTACTGCCTGTAGTAGATAATAACCGATAACAACGGCTTAACCTTAACGGCTAAGCCTTTGAATTGAGTTGGAAAAAAACAGCGTTCAGGTTCTCTCCACCCATACTTCTTGCTAAACACCGTCGATGCCCGCCAGTGAGCAAATGCAGAAGCAGCTGGAGGCGGCTGGCGTGGACGCGACCCTCATCCTGGACTCTTCGGTGGGCTACATCATGGAGCAGGTGGACATCGTCATGATAGGGGCGGAGGGTGTCGCAGAGAGCGGGGGAATCATAAATAAGGTATGACACATACACATTCTATCATCATCATCAGCCGGGAAACGTCCACTGCTGGACATATTCCTCTTCTATGGGACGGCCCGGAACGTGGTCACCACTTGAGAACTTTTACTCTCTATAGGTTTTTCGAGTGTCGCCTGCTCATTGCCTCTTCAGCTAACTGACTCGTCGAGCTATGTAGGTGAACCTAGTTCGTCTACAGATTTCCTCATTCCGGAGTATAGCTCGTTCAATTGTTCGCTCTATATTGTCCCTTATTTGTATATGCTTGCTTTGTATCTATTTTCTCCACAAATGTTTTCTTTTTTATTGTTTGCAATTAATATACTCATACAAGAGTATTTTACATGCGAAAGTGTTTTTGTTTTGTTCTTTCTTCGCGTTGTAACGGATAGTCACAAAATATAAATGAAATTATGAAATTAAATGAAGAACTGACACGTTCTCCGAATGTATAGCGCCAAGACCTCGTCTTGGAAAGAAGTCTAAATATATGGTGATGGGTTCTAGGCGTCAAATCTTAAAAATTTTGCATCAGTGTCCAGTCGTACAAATAAAAGACCAACCTGTAGATCGTGTGCTAATAGCCCGTAACCTGGGATTGCAAATGGACGGCGAACTTCGATTTGAAAGCCATATAACGGAAACTGTGCGAAGTTGTTTTTATAGGTTAAGAGTATTGTACAAGGTGCGCTCATATTTGTGCACTGAAGTTCGTATTAACCTCTGTGAAGCATTAGTCCTTTCGAAATTAAATTACGCGGATGTAGTATACGGGCCACGGCTCCTTGCGCGAACAGAAAAGCTAGTACAACGAGTACAGAATGCGTGTTCTAGATTCATTTATGACATACCATTTAGATCCCATGTTACTCCGTTTTTAAATGAGGGAAGCTTACTGAAGATGTCTGCCCGCAGGGAGCTTCACCTAGCATCACTACTGTTCGACCTTGTTAAATACAAAGAGCCACCATATTTATTCCAAAAACTTAAGTGGTCTCGGAATTTTAATATGTACTCTTCAAGAGCATCCAAAAATATTCTGAATTATCCAAAATATAAGACAGTTGCGTTTCGAGGTAGTTTCCGCTACAATGCTACGAAGTGTTGGAACAATATACCGCCGCCACTACGATCGCTAACGTCGGTCGCTTCTTTTAAAACCAAATTAAAAAGTATACTTTTGAACATACAAAAGCAAGGCGGAACTATATATACACCTCACTAGTGACGTCTAAATGTCCGAACCTTCAACCTATATTCTTTATATATATATATTTAATACTGTTCTCTTCTCCGTTTGTGGTACAACGTATTATATATTCTACTTATGTATTCTTAATTATTTTTATTCACTGATTCTTGTAATTTTTATAATAATAATAATAAAATAACATTTATAAACTTTTCAATACAGCTACTACTATGTATGTATACTTACTCATTCTTTTTATATATTTTCCCACGATATATGATATTATATATAGTAATATGTATTCGTGTCCGGCGGGAATCAGGGCTTCACTGAAAATCAGTGCTGCGCTTCATCCACCCCCGGTTGAAGTGCAGCTTATGCTGAGTGAAGTCCTTTTCGGCGCTCACTGCGCGACACGGGCAGCGGCAAACTCGACACATTTTTGCTATTTATTTATTGAATTTTTGTGTATTTTGTTTTTGTTTATTGTTGTTGTATATTAGATAAGATAAGATAAGATAAGATAAACCTTTATTTGCAATAAATGTGGTACATTTCAGATGTTCAGGAAAATTATTCTAGATCACACATTTAGCCAATGTTTTGACATGCAAACAGTAATTAAAAGTAATAATATCGAGCATTTAAATTATACAATTCTATGATGTCAAGACACGTACCTAATTGATATCTATAACTATGTCAAATAATATTATTCAAATGTATATACATAATAAAATTATATCCATAAACCAAATTAAAATCCTATCTATTTTGTCCTAGCTCGAAAAATTCCTTAACAGAATAAAAGTTGTTAAGAAGAAGCCACTCATGTAACGCCGTTTTGAATTTGCTTATAGGCTGCTCTTTTATCATTTGAGGTATTTTATTATATATCGATCTACACATCCAGTAGCAATTTTTTTGGAAGCATGTAGACTTCGGTCTTTCTTTACTTATAAGTGTATTTGGGAACCTCGGATTTGTACTGTGCTCATAAAACTCATTTTGGTGGTTCTTTACAAATTTTGCTGATTCTAGTATGTAGAGGGAAGGCAAAGTGAGGATTTTTAGTGACTTGAAAAGTGGTCTACATGGTGTGTCTGGTGATACGCCAAAGATTGCCCGTAGACATTTCTTTTGTGCAACGAAAGCTTTGTTAACATCAGTACTATTCCCCCAAATGATTAAACCATACCTAAGTACACTCTCTACATAAGCATAGTATGCTATAACCGCAGTTTTTCTCGTTGCAATTTTTGTGAGTTTATAAAGGCCAAAGTGAAATCTGTTTATTTTATTGCATACCCTTTCAACATGTTCTTTCCAATTAAGTTTCATGTCAATGATTATACCCAGGAATGTCACACTAGTTTTGCTTTGAAGGCTTTGTCCGTTATAGTTAATGTCAAGATTGTTATTTAAATTATTAAAGTTAATGAAGTTTGATTTTGTCAAATTTATTGTCAGATTATTACTTCTAAGCCATTGAATAACCGTTTTAACTGTTCGGTTAACTTCAGCTTCGTGTTCTTTTAGGGTTAGACGCTTATCAGTTTTCACTATTATAGATATGTCATCTGCAAATAAAATACATTTATGATTGGTTATATCCGGCAAATCATTAATCATTAATGTATTTTGTTTGTATATTTTTGTTTATCTAAATTACTTGTTCTGTTATTATCGTTTTAATTAGTTTATTTTTCCTATATAATATTTTTCTGTGTGTTTGTTGTTGTGTGTGTCGTGTTGTGAAAATGTCGAATAAATATCTGTCTATGTCTATGTCTATGTCTTTTACACTTATAATTTATTATTATTATTTCTTTATTATTAGGTATCTTATCTTTAATATGGCTGCTGTACAGTTTTGTGTTAAGGGAGGGTCGTTTTTTCCGCATGTAGAAGGTTTGCACTTGGCCTTAATCTGCCCTGATCGTAGCGATAGAGGCGTTAATTGGTAAGCGTGCACACCCATAAGCCTTAAGCTAGTGAGGCGCTGGCTCTGTTACCTGCCATACCGGAACACAACAGTGCTATTAACACTTCTTTTGTCGGCAGACTTACGTAGCATGGTGGTAGCTAGCCTTGTGGACATATAAAATTTCCTACAACCAACCAAACCGACTACCGATAGTAACCCCTATTTGAAATCGAACCCAGGATTACGTCCTAATTCCGAGTGAGTAACCATTAGGCTATGGAAGTGGTTAAAAAAGTCATGACTTACTGGATTTATATATATAGCCCGTGTCTCTCCACTGCTGAAGATAGGGCTCTCCCAACGTGCGCCCCTCCTTCCGGTCCTCAGTTCCTCATCCATCGCTTCCCGCGTTATACATACTTTCAATAATAACTGATGGTGTTCAACCAATAGAAATGATGCGATATTTTATTTATTTCCAGATTGGCACCTACGGCCTTGCAATGGCGGCGTTAGAACTAAAGAAACCGTTTTACGTGCTAACAGAAAGCTTTAAATTTTCAAGGATATACCCTCTCAACCAGCAAGACTTACCCATAGAGTTCAAGTACCTGTCTAGTGTGATCAAGTCAGGCGCAGACCTGTCCAAGCAGCACCCCCTCGTCGACTACACCCCTCCCGCCTACATCACATTACTGTTCACTGACATAGGCATACTGACCCCGTCCGCTGTCAGCGACGAACTCATCAATCTGTATTTGTAGATCTAAGTAGACATTGTTTAATAAATACCTTCTTTTTTACTCGTGTTGGTTTTCATTTTGACTTTTGACTTATAATATTATATATATACTTTAAATATGATATATAAGTTAAGTACTACTTTTAAAATTGACTCACTGTCGACGTAAAAAAATATCCCTACCATTTAACTTCGAGGAAAATTATTTCAATCGAAGCAGGGTTTTTATTTGGTTGTCATTTGATTTTGTTATAGAATTTGTTATTTTTTCTTAATAGGGGTCTTTCAAGTATGACGTTAGCTTAACATGCCTTAACCATTAACTCAAGAATATTTCTTACATTTGCTGACAAGGGGCAGGGGAAGTGAAAATTGCTTAAATTCTGCTCACTTAATACTTGGTATTTTTTACAGTACAGTTTTCTTGTTTAGACTTTACAGGAATTTAATGCCTTTTTTGAAACCCTGAACATATTTTTCGCTTTAAAGTATAGAGAAAAATGTATTCTCCATACAGTCCTCCGGTCCCCAGCACCAAAAATAAGCAAAGCAAAGCCCCCATGCCCCTCTGTAATAATCCCCAGACTTTAAAAATCCTGTAATCAAACAATAGATTTGGCATCAAAAAGAAAACTTCAAAATTAATATAGAATTCAAAAATTTCTGGCACTTTAATATAAAAAATATTTACATTACATTCTTTAGTCTATTTTTTTATAATTAGAATACTAAACACAACAAAACTATGCATATCTCACTGTTCATTACACAATAGTAATATTACATTATATAATCATGCACTTATCCTAGGCAAGAATATACGAGTAAATACATAGAACTGATTAATTCTGATACAATGAAATACTCATGGAAGCCTGGAATCACAAGTATATAGACAATTTATACAGAAGGCACATATGGAAGCACTTTGTTTAAAATGTTAAATCCGAAAAATATTATAAATAAACTAATTGGAATAGCTGTAGAATCAATATACAGTGTTATTTAAACGTCAAAGTAGAGAAATGTAAGTTTGTATAGAAAGACAGTTATTTTAATTATACATAATTTCAGAACGTTTATCATAATAAAGCTCCTAAAGTCTATAGATATATGGATAAAAAATTAATACTTAATTAACGTATACACGGGTTGATGTAATTGAAAACATGTATTTTTCTTATAATGAGTCATTCGAAAAGCGGAAGCGATAACCTCAGTTTACCAAAAATACAATCTGTACTCATTGTAATAAAGTACAATCTTTTTCTACCGACTTCAAAAAAGGA
This sequence comes from Carcina quercana, assembly GCA_910589575.2. Lineage (NCBI taxonomy): Eukaryota > Metazoa > Arthropoda > Insecta > Lepidoptera > Depressariidae > Carcina > Carcina quercana. The sequence continues at coordinate 4,086,811 of OU342436.1, forward strand.
TGAGGTTCTCAATTCGACGCGTGTTGTTTTTTAATGTGTGTTACGCGATAACTCCGCCAATAGTGAGCTGATTTTTATAATTCTTTTTGTTTGGTAGAGCATACTCCAGAGGTGGTCTCATATAAATTTTATCGAAATTAATTGATCGCTCTTTGATAAAATCAACAAAAAACAACTTTTACTGGCAATTAAAGTCGGTTTTTAGTTCGTTTTTTTTTTTTAAATAAATTATTATAGATAAAGTATCATGTAATAGTCACTGACTTCTATATGTATAAAAAGTACACTACGTCCTTCTCTACCCCGTATGCTAGACATGCCAAACATGACGATCGGTAGAGTCGTCTCGCAGTGAAGAGGCAACAAACAGACAGAGGGACAGGCGGAGTTGCTTTACCAATTATAATGTTAATGTTATGCTTACGGCAGAATTAATCCAAATTTATAATATCTGTTATTAAAAAGAAGCTAAAAATCCTTAGTTGTCATTTAGATTGGGTTCTTTTTGCGAGACCAAAAAATGCGAAATCTTTACGTACAAAGTAATTTCGTAAAACCGCGTAATGTGTATTTTTGTTACATAAGAAATCATTACTAATATAATATTCATTCTGGTTTACGCTTGTTTTACGTTATACGCTTTTTGAATAACTCAGTATGAAACAAGAATTTAAGAATACTACTACTGATATATCTACTATACCGATTACACTGCTGGCCGCCTATACGTATTCTTCAGTTTTTATTATTTATTGTTAATATATGCAGCAATGTGTGTAGAAAGTTCCCAAAAAATCGTAATACTGGATAGCGCTAACACACAATTTCACTTTTCAAAACTTATTTTTAAATCAAAACAATCCATCAATCACGTATACTTACAAGGACGTTCTCATCACTCACTACGTGAATACACACATGGTCACCCTATTAAAATCTGATATAAACAACTCACAGTCGACTTTCAAAACAAGAATACATTTACCTAAACATACTTGCTAGAAAGTACCGTTCGAAAGAGATCAACGCAGCGTGAGGCAATCCAATAATACTAAACAAACAAGATTTATATTACAATACACATGTCTACGTATAAAAATAAAATCAGACATTAAAAACGAAAGTCGTACAACATTACAATGATTTTATCCTTTGCTGAATTTTGTATGGACGTAATAAGCGAAAAGATACCATGTGGCACCATATATTTGTTCTCTGTATTTTTGCAATTCGTAAAAGTCACCAAAAGCTAAAATATCGAAATTGTCGTACGACTTTACAATACAATGCACCCTTCAACGCATGCACAGTTTAAAATCACCTACGTAAATAATACGAAAGTGACAAATCGATATTTCACATTGGAAAATAAATTCGTAATCCGTAACGTCTCGCATACCTGACGTTTTGATCATTGTTTTAAAAACAGCAAATAGCATTCGAATAATTCGATTTACCTCCCTAACTACAACCATGTCGATAGACCAGGAGAGGCGGGTCTATTACCGGTTGTAGATGTTGTCTATGATGGTGTAGATCTGGTGGAAGTGTGGCCGCTTATCCGGCTCGTACTCCCAGCATTTCAGCATCAATCCGTACACGTCTTCAGGGCATCCTTCTGGTGCTGGCATGCGGTACCCTGATGAACAACGCAAAGGAGAATGTGAAACAACCTCAGTGAGTTTCTTATTCTAATACACACTGCAATTTCAAGACTTTGAGACTGTCGTCTACAAGCGACAGTTTTGACCCTGATAAATGACTTATCGTGGGGCTAGATAAGTCGACTGAAAGATCATAGCACAGATATTGTTGTACTGTTGTTTGTACTGTTGTTATTGTTGAGTTGTACTGCCGACGCTCCGCTGGCCAAGCGTGGAGATTATAGCAAATTTGTTCACTTACGGCAACCTACGAGGAGCACATTTTCAGCAGATTTTCTAATGACAATGATGATGACAAAATTATTATGGTGTTTGGTCGCTCGAAGAATGGACAAGAAATCTGGAGTGGCGACCACGTACCAGGAAATGGGTACTGGGTGGACCACCTATTAGATGGTCACACGTCGTAAAGGTCGCGGGTGGCCGTGAGATGAAAGAGCCTGAGACGTGTCATAAGGGAAGAAGTACTGTGAGCAGGAGTGTGTGTGTCAACCTACCAGTATCGATCTTCTCCCTTGCGCGTGAGTTGCTCATGCCCGCGTACGGAGTGTCTCCCTTCGAGAATATCTCCCACACCAGCACGCCGTAGCTCCACACGTCGCAGAGAGATGTGTATTTACCTGGAATACAACACATCATAATGAGGAATGAGGAAGTTAGTTTGCTTGAGACTATGCCATGGAGAAGAACACAGGACACCTACTTTTATGTCAATGAAGAAATCTCATGAGATAAATTAATTCATATACGTAGTAAAATAAAGGCCACTCAGGCGATTTTGCGTTCCAAAGAATTTAAAAAATCTACTACTATCTAACATACAATTTAATCAGTACTTTGCCTTAATTTTGGCCTGCAATTTAAGATAAGAACTCAAATGTGAACTTTAGATATGCTATCTTTAAATGTCGAGATTAAAGTAATATCATCTCTAATATGACTATCTGTTGAGTTATCGTCATGATATCTAAATCTGCCGACAAACAGAAGTGATAATAGCATTGATTTCCGCCATGGAACAGATAATAAGTTCCGGTCAAAACACAGTCTGGTAAGCGAGTCTGGCTTCTAGGTAAGCGAGCTTTCTAACACCTTACCACTGAGTAAGCTGGACACCAAGTGCAAACCTTGTGTGTTTAATAACGTGATAAACTAGCCTTGTAATCACGGGAAGGAGCTACGACACTTCATTATAACGGGACCTGCATGAAGTTTTGGATGACGAAGAAAATAATTACATGTCAATAATTCGATTCATGCCACAGACGTATTTCTGCTGTTTCAGGCAGACAACCTAGCACCCCTGCAGTACTCTCTATACTACATACAACCAAGAAGAATCACTTTTCGGAAATAAAACTAAAACACCTGAAAGAAGAATCTGTTTTAAAACACCACCAACTACTTTCAGTGATAAAACTAACAAGCACACTATGACTTTCAAAAATTGACATCACTTACCAAAATTGAGCGCTTCTGGCGCCGTCCATTTAATCGGGATCTGCTTCATGCCGCCAGAGACTATGTACTCCTCCTCCTCCCGGGACATGCCGAAGTCAGATATCTTGACGATGTTGTCGTCTCCGATGAGACAGTTCCTGGCGGCCAGGTCTCGGTGGATGCAGTTCTTGGACTCCAGGTACCTCATGCCGCCGGCCGCGTCGCGACACATGGCCAGGAGTGACCGCGATGTGAGGGTAGAGGACCTCGTCCGCAGGAACGTGAGGAGGGAACCCCCTGAAAAATAAGAAATTCATTTTATTTAAATGCTAATTCATGCATGCCAAGTGACGTTAAGCCGTGTGATAGAATCATTCTCATCCAGAAACCTTAAGTTAATGTCATCTCTTGTTTCACAAAAGTTGTTTGGCGGCAGACTTTGATAATGTGGTGGTAGCTATCGAAGAGGGCATAGAATAGCCTACCTCCAATCAAGTCGAGTGTCAATTAGGCACACCGCTTGTTGTGCTAAATCTACTAGAAATTAGGGTACAGAGAGGTCTTACGACGAGTTTAACGTACAATAATTTTCATGTGGGCACAAAAAAAATTTTTTTCTTCTTAATTTTCAACTAAGGACAACGCCAAAACACTTTGACAGAGCACCGTACAGAAATGCTGTCACAGTTCACCCAGTTTGTTTCTGATAGATAAACAATTTTATTTACTAAGATAATATTGAGTGAAATTTTAATATTGTCATGGGTACAACACTTTTTAAAATTAATACATTTTGGCCACAGTTTTCTGCACGCACTTTCACTTATGTCAACCTAGTCTGTTAAATTCTGTCGTCGACTTTAGATAAATTAGTCTGCACAAATTACGCGTACGTTGCTAGTCTAAGACTAAAGACTAATAGTCAATTATCAGTACCCATATATTTTTTTTTATAAATATACCTGCGATATACTTCATCACCTTGTCAGGCATACGATGATAAAGATTTCGTCCGGTAAGAAAAAGTAACAGATTTTACCATATTAAACATCTTGTAAATACGTCATCACATGGAACATACGTCACATTTGCTCCGGTCACACCCACACACATTTTCCAACAAGTTTTCGTCTTTATTAATGTATGACCAGTGACTACGCTTGTCTGCTGCGCTATGAGCGGGTATGACGAAACTCTCACAGTGAAAACTCCAGACGAATCTAAGTAACAGAAGTATAATATTTTTAGTTACGAATATACTCGCACTTATAACCTCCTGCTGAGATAATAAATAATAACGAGGGCATTGGTCCCAATCCGTGGTATTGATAAAAATAGACATCGTGACTCCCAAAGAATTAGTACGATCTGATTGAACGAATGCGTCATCACTAAACTGCATAGAAATACTTATGATTCATGCATTCATTAATTCTTCTCAAATTGTTCGGGTAAAGCTGCCTAGGTCGCATGACCAACAACTAACAAGAGACAAGACATCTTACGTGATCACCAAGTTATCCACCACATCTTAAGTAATCCACCTTGAATCCACCTGTCAAGCGTGATGATTACGAAAAACAACTCCCCCGGCGGAAAGTTTGACGTGGTGTTCTATGACGACATCATGTCCAACTGCCTACTTATGCAGCCGTTATTGATGATTGTTGAACTAAACAACCTCCAACAACGTTAAATTCAATAAACACTGATAGTGATAACGCATCCTCTTAACAATTTACTATTTAATAGACACTTATAACACATCCTCCAGCATCGAACTAGTTAAAAGACCCTGATAATAGACTCACCTGAGACTAGTTCCATCACGATCATGATAGGCTGCTTCTGCACAGCTATACCGATGAGTCTCACGATGTTTGGGTGCTGGTACTGCTTGAGGATGCGTCCCTCCTGCAGGAACGTCCGCTTCTGTTCCTCTGGCAGCGCCACGCGGCAAGTCTTCACCGCTACCTCCTGACCTGTCGTCTTCAGACGCGCCTTGTATACGTCGCCGAAATTACCCTGTTCAATGAAAATTATTTACTTGCCACTGCGATTACGAAATATTTTAACGAAACGAATTCATTAGTATAATCTTAATACATTTTAGTTGTATTAAATTAGTACTATGGACCGACGTCCTAGTAAAGGTGGCGGGGAGTCGCTGGATGCAAGTGTCTCGGGACCGGTCTATGTGGTGTACCATGAAGGAGGCTTATGTCCAGTAGAGGACGTTTCTTGGCTGATGATGATAGCTAAATTAATAGTGTGATTCCCACATTATCTATGACGAAAAAATCTACATTAATAATTATAGATATTGCCTACGACGTCAAAGATGAAATGCGCTTAAGAGATAAAAGTTGCCTACATGTCATTCATCGACCTGTAAGCTATTCTATGCAAAAACATGCAGATAGTTACACCTTTGTTATCATTAAATTCACAATCGGACGCTTCACATTTATTTATCTAAAAACATTCCTTTTTCATTTTCAAAAAGGCTCACGTACCCTCATCGCTCGGGAAACTCGCGTGCGAAAAGCGACCACCTCGCTTTATCATTCAGAAAGTGACTGAGAAACAAATATACCGAAAAAGAAAAAAGATAGGTATCAGCATCTACCTATGTAACAACAGCCCTATCTACCTATGTAGCCCTCAATCAGAATGTGGAGATCACAGGTACAGGAATAGGACACCACCATAACACCCAAAGAACATATGTCTGAGGATAGAAGAAATGAGCCGTTTGGAAGACCTTCAACCGGCTCCCCGAGCGATAAAGGCCGTTTAGCATTATATTAGTAATATTTGACAAGACCATTTAGATTTAGCCTGCCAAGTGTAGAGATTATGGCAAATCATCTCACAGAAAGCCCGAAGTGGAAGGAAAGTCATGTCAAACTGTGGACTTATACAGCGCTCTTATACATATAATAAAAACGGCGGTCACTCACCCTCCCAATCTTGTCTAGCAGCTGCACATCATCATTGTTCAGCTCCCACGTCTCGCGCGGCACAGCTCGCCGCAGCAGCGCCCCGGACCGCGCGGTCACCGGCACCCCGCTTGTCCGCTGCCACGCTATCAGCTCCGCCACAGAGGGGAACGCTGCTCCTTCAAACCGGTAGTGACCCTGGAATGTGGAAAAGACCTGAAAACTGAACTTTGTTATAATGATGTTCAAGTTTTATGTCTACCTATATATAACTAAATGTATGATATTCATTCGGTGAACTTTGATTAAATTTGATTGTGCGAGATTAGTTTATTGGGAAATGAAAGGAAAAAATATATTTGCGCCCTATTTGGGGGGTTTTAATGGCTCAATAAAGTATCTTCTTATTTAGCAATGAATTGCTTCTCTTACAATACATATTATTCAAATCTTATTATACACGTATAGTTACGAAAATGCTTGAACTGCTCTCGCCCCCACTATATCATCTAATGACCAGCTACTGAGGAAAGTATCAAAAATAGCTCGTTATGACTTTGACCTAATTTAATGTTATTTATACCGTACCTCCGGCGTGGTCTGCACGATGAAGTGTTTATGCTGTCCCCAACACACGGAGAGGACCAGCTGCCGCGCGTGGTTCCTCGTCGTCTCCCTCACCAGGTAGTCCCCGTCAGCCCGCAGCAGTCTCACCACCTCCTCACGAGGGAGCACTCCGTGAAACCACTCCTGGTCCACTAAAGATCGCTCTGTTTCGCTTACACTGACCTGGAGGAAGCCAGATGTAATATAGATTTAAGGCACATTTGAAGAATTGGAAAGATTTTTTTTGATGTGTGGATTTTTAAACAATGGTAAATACGGAATTCGTACGGAAGTAAGTGACGACGAATTGAAGTGAAGAACCTACTAATTTATGAAGCGCATGCTATATTACATTTGCTTGGAGCATCTTGGGGTAAAAAATAGTGCTGTTCTCTGGCGGTAGATTTAGATAACATTTAAAAGGTACCGGCAACAAAATATTTGACTAGTTAGGTTCCCGATATACGCCAAATCGCATAGAAACACTATTTAAGCGATTTAATTTCGATTTTGTCAAATGATTAAATGTACTAGTACTAATGAAACAACTCCCAGGCAATAGAACAATTCAAACTGTGGAGATTAAGACCTAAAGAGTAAAGTGCTGATCTTTTTCGTTAATTTAGATAATGCCTTAATCTGGTGGTGCATTTTAACAGTACGAAACACTCAACACGGTGTAGAGTAGGTTGGATTAATGGTTTAGTTGAAACACACTAGAAGCATCAATGCAGAAATTGATTGAAATAATCGATAAGATTTCAATCCATCCAACAATGACACTTGACTATCAATACTATTCAAATCCAATTAACTTATCTAAATACATGCATTTCTAGTAATAATTAAAGATCAATTTACATTTAACGACACCAAACATCAAGACATCAAACGATAAATATATTCGAAACACAAATTACTCGGAGACGACACTCGCATTGAAATGTATGGACAAAAACTGCAGATAACGGAACAGATTTTTGGTCACATATCAAAATAGGTTCTCAAAGATACAAAAAGAATTCATCGATAGTGTAAAATTAGTGCTGTATGTGTTATGGAGACCAGTGTTATATGAAATAGGCTGCTAGTTTTTAGATAAAATTACCCTGTCCATATTACACCTAATGTAATTTTATTGATCATGTTATTTCTGCAATTAATCCATCACAAATATGGATAACCGTCTTTAGAAGAAGAATTTTGTGATTACGAATGCACACATAAATTGAAAACATACGGGATCAATTTGCTGTTCGAGTTGCAACTGCTTCAATCTCTTCTTTCGCCGAGGAACAACTACCGGCGGCGGCAATTCCGAATGCACTATATACATCGAAAACTGGTCCATTGTTTACAATAGCTTGCTTAAAATCCCAACGCACATCACAACGACAAGACACGATAAAACTCTGTTTTTATGTTTGTGAAAGATAGACGTCCAAAGGAAACTAATAAAATAGCAAGGATGGAGCTTAACGCGACGATGCGCTCCGAGGTTGGCGTAAACAACAAAACATTTTCTTCTGGAACGTCGCACGCGGCTTCACCTTGATTTTGAAACTGAGTTTCAGTGAGAGGCGAAGCTATTTTCATTTTATTCGAAAGCTTGTTCCGGCGTGAAGTTCGCGCGTCGCTCTAATAATAACTGATACGTAGGCATCGCTCAAGTTACTCGCACACGCATCAGTGCAGTGCTGGTGCCACGTGGCGAGAGTGGTGGAACTGCTGTAAAATCCGAGAGAAAGCAAAACAAGCTTTTATTACTTTGCGATCTTGTTATGAATGATAAGTTATCGAAGTATAATGTTATATGAACAGAAAAAAGAAAGTCGGATAGAAGACACTGAAATACTTATTTTATAAAGTGGAGACAATAAACCAGTGTAAAACATCAGTAGGATGAGAAGTAACATATTAAATAGAAACTAGATGAAAGGAGTATAGCGAACCAAAATAGCTTAGATAAAATTAAGTTTCTAGAAATATATAAATTCTTATAAAGTTTTAATTAATCAAATGCTTCAGTTGAATCTCTTAACGATCCACGATTACTTGATTGACTTACTGAAAGAACAACTGTCGGATTTTACAACAGCAAATTCAGTCTAATAAGAAAAGCTTCATGCCCATGCCATGCGTGTTTGGCACACATTAGCGGCACTCACCACACTGTTAGAGCTATCGAGATTATTACAGCTCTTTCTCTTGAACACGCTACGTCTTTCAACACGACAATGCACATAGACATCCACACGTTTCCGAAAGCGTTTCTTCAGGACTCTGATCCGTTTCTTGCGGAGAGTCCTGACTATCTTTACCCCGTCCGCTGGGCCCTCGCTACTGCTCCTGTACGTTTTAGGTGGCAGGGCTGGACTCGACGGGACCGACTTGCGGCGGAAGGGCCGCGTGAAGAGACGAGTGAAGAAAGGCCTCGGAGGTATTATCGAGTGGAGGTGTAATCGGAGAACGTCTACTGACGCTTTGGAGCCGAGGGACGAACGGTCCTGATGATTGAATACAGTTTAGCCCTACATAACACCTTGATACAAAACTAGCTCAACTTTTTTAAACGTTTATATTGTTAATATAACACTCCTTCCGAGTGTTATATTTTCTGAATATCTAATTTGAGAAGGTCGCTTTATCATAGTTTAAAAATGTTTGAGGTCCGTTACGGAAGCTTGTTTTTTGTTTTGGGGAACTCAAACTTTATGAACGTGAAACGGCCTCCCCGTATTTATTTTCATTATAATCATATATAATATTTATTTTCATTTAATATTCAGCAGTTTACTTTGCACAAACGCCGCAAACACTCAAATAACAAAATTAAAGCTTGTTTTGTTCGATTCTGTTTAAGCAAGCAAGCGAACTATCCTAAATATAGTATCCTCCAAAAATTTTCTACCTCCAAAGTTTTACAATATTCCTCTTATAGTCTAATACGCATTATGAATATCAGCAAACACTTGAAATCTGCATTGGTCTATCTTATTCTCTCTCTTCTCTGAGTTCACTCACGTGATTGTGACTTATGTGTGTATCATATTAAAAAGTTTAAAAAAATTGAGTACACACATTTACCTGGTGATCAGGCGAGCTACCGTCTAGACTGTCCACCCCAACAGTCTCGTTGGACAGGTCTGGGCATCCACTGGGCGCCTCTTCGCAGCCAAGTTCAGCCAATGCGGACCTGATCATCTCAGCCTGCTTGGCACACTTGCGCTCTGCCACCTTCAGTTCCAGCAGTTTAATTGGTTCTTGCGTCGTAACAGGGATGGGTGGCGGTGAATGCCTGCCGAGAAACAATTTAGAGGTTTAATAAATGACGTTTTTTAATAACTAAAAATTGATAAAAATTTGAAATTTCTTGGATACATCAACATGTAGCGGTATCATTTTCAAATTTTTACGGCTTCCAAAAAGAAATGACTGTAATTTGAAAACATACGTTTAGGATATTTATACTTTACATTTGCGTTACCCTGCGCTATTCTAGAAAAGCACAGCAAAAGACTTTTCAGAATAATGATACTAATATTAAAGAAATTGATCGTAACATAATAACTGTCATTCTGTTCATCGACCACTCGCCTTCTTGATGAGCGTGCAGCTCTTAAACTCGTAGATGTATTCTCTAAACTAAGAACAAAATCAACAAACTTTTTAATCGTACAACGAATCGTCTGAGCACCAGGATTTCAGAAACCACTTGTCACAAATTAATCGTTGTATCATTAACAGCTGCATAAGTCTACCACTTAACACGAGCGTGAATGAAAGTGATGAGCATGAACATGTCAATGATGACCAGATAGATTGATGATTTGTATTAAAACAACATCTCACCTGTCAATCCCATTGACACCATTCGTGAGTCCTGCGTTGTTGTTCTTACACACGCCGTTCCCGATTATCTCTGGACCCTGTAGCGCCGTCTGTTTCTCCCTGTTGTCCTGTAGGTTCGTCTCCAGTTCCGTTAGCTTCTCCTTGAGCCACTCTACTGTGAGGTTGTCGACTGTCAGTTGATTAGGCTGCAGTTTACCGCTCGTATCTTCTACTAGACTCTCGTCGAATGTGAAAACTATAGGGGTTGAGGGTGGTGATCTGAAAAAGACGATAAGATTTTGTTATGATTGTTTCTGGAATTAAAGCACAATCGATTGTAATCACGATAATTTCATCATCATCATCAGCCGGGAAACATCATCTGCTAGACATAGGCTCCTTCATGGTACGCTACATCGCCCGGTCCCGAGCCAGTTGCACCCAGCGACGGGACGGCCCGGTAGACGCTTCCCGGTACGCGGTCGCCACTCGAGAACCTTTACTCCCCACCAGTTATCGGTTCTTCGAGCGATGTGTCCTGCCCATTGCCACTTCAGCTCACTGACACGTCGAGCTATGTCGGTGACCTTAGTTCGTTTACGAACTTCCTCATTCCACGTAGAGAAATTCCGAGCATAGCTCTTTCCACTGCTCGCTGAGTGACTTTGAGCTTGTTTATTCGGCCCACGGTAAAGGACGATAATTTAAATTATATTTATCACTACAAATGTGTTACGTCCGTTGATCAGTGTTGCCGTTGTTTGTCACTAATCTCACACGTAATTGAAAGATGTAGTTTAATTATATTTAGATCCATTGTTATGCACACTGATAACGGATAAAATTCCCTTTCGGTTTCTGTGGTCTGTTTACCTCTAGCGTGAGTTTTAACCGATGCTATCGCGTTTGTGTTACGTCACATTTGCATGAAGAATTGTGCAGCGCCTCTAGCGGCACGTTTACGAAACTGTGATTCTTCATACAAATCAAACGTAGACGCAAACGTGATAGTTTTGGTTAGAAACGGACACTAGAGGTACGGAGCGCTGCAACCCGGACCTATGCAAGGCTACATTTTCTTGGTCAGTTATTACCATCCTGGATATAATCATCGCTTAAAATTAGGCGAGATTGTGATCAAACTGAAACCTATCGATTAAGTGATAAAATAGCTTACTAAGACTCATTACTTTTCACCATAAGGAAATATTTCCCACTATACAAGAAAGGAACAAGCAGACTGGCGAGCTTTTCGGTTTATGAGGAAAACTTGACTCGCCAAGGATATCTTTCAAATGAATGACCCAATTAAACGTAAGCAATAGAAAACACGAACTTATACTTCTCTATAAATTCTTTGTATTCCTCTTGCGGTTTCAGGTTTTGTACCGCGGTGTCCATTTTGGTTTGTATTTCCTTAAACTTATCGGTGCCGAAGTCACACCTCTGCACCACTTCCAGGAGTATCCCTTTCCTGTTGATAACAACGTTTACATTATTATGAGTAATACAAACCTACGAATTTACCAGGGCCGTATTTAGTCATGTAGAAATCCCTGGGCACATTCTTACGAGACCTTTTTAATTTCAAGCAAATATTTCTTTAAATCCCCAATCAGGAAGTTATTATAGAGGTAATATGTTGTAATATCCAAGCCCAAAGGTCGCACTTAGCATTACCTAAATTAGATATTATGAAATTTTTTCGACTACGGTAGCTACGTATGTCGTATTGAAATAATGCTGTTCGTCCTTTCGATTGCTTGAGTCAGATAATTTGCGAATAGCCTAAAACCCTGGTCTCGGACCTCAAATTAGAGCGTTGCTTTGTGGACTATCCTAAGTTTTGTAGGGTGTAAATTGAACCCCCATTTGTACTGTGGTCCCTATGCTCGTCTCGTCCCCTACAGTGCCCCTAAGGTAAACATGTATGAATACTACAAAATTAAGTCTGTAAACATAAAAAAGCTATTTTTACTGTGTTGTACCTAAAAATCCTGGTTTTCAGATTTATTCCTACGGTTGTGTAGTAAGACCTAGAGCTTTTTACCAAATTTCAGGATTCTAGGTCAACGGGAAGTAAGTAAAGTACGAAAAGGTTTTGGTTCCCTCGCATTTTGTATGGAAATGGTCTAAAATACTGCTATATTTTTTTATTGCGTTGGCCTATAAGTTTTATTTTTCCCAGACCCAAGGGACCGCAGACTTGAGTATTCTGTATTAATTTCAACTTGATATCTCCACGCGTTCCTTTGAAAAATGGTCTTGACAGACAGACGGACGGACAACAGGTGATCCTATAGGGGTTCCTTTTTTTCCTTTTGAGATACGGAACCCTAAAAATTAAATGTTTTTATTATTTAACTAAATCCGTAACTGGACACGTATAAAATTGGAATGTGACAATATTTTATGGTTAATTAATTGAAATGAGGCCGTGTACGGGGAAAATTACCACTTAAGTAATTAGTAATAGTTTGTAAGCTTTATTAGGTGTAGTCGTTTCTCAGAATGTCGTTAGGCAAGTGTGACTGACTGATGAATGCAATTTTGAATGTCAATGAACTATTTCAATGAACGGTGAATATTCCTTGAAATACCAATGGTTTTTGTAATAGAAAAATATAATGTTTATATGCAAGGCACAGTCAAACACATTATTACGAAGACAAACTTATAATCATCAGCCGTTTGTCCACTGCTGGGCATAAGCCTCCCTCTTAGTTTCCCAGCCAAATCTAGTTATACAAGATGTCCCACAGCCACAAAAAATCCGCGATACTTCACCTCTCTCTCTCTTCACCTCCTTAAGAAAGTGGTTGGCAGTATTGCGCGCGCGTAATCACTCACACATCCGCGTGTATACAAATGTCATCCGTTCGATGTATGGTAATCGGCCTGTAGCCTTCAAATATACAGAAATAGAACCCTGTTTAGCAAAAATTGCAGCTGTGTTTTATGATAATATTCAAAATCTATTTAATTCAGTATAATAAACTGGTAATGTCAAATATTAATATTCAGTGAGGGTGGGTACCTGCCGATACTCGGTTTGGTTGGTGTTAGGGGATTTTATATATCTGCCTGGATACCACCATGTTGCCTATGTCTGCTGCCAAACAGCAGTGTTAATAGCACTGTTGTGTTCCGGTAAGAAAGGTAGCAGATTCACTGATTCAAGACTGCAGATTTGAGCATTCGATATTAATTTCAACTTGATCTATATGTGTTCCTGAGAAAAAGGGTACAGTCAGACGAACAACAAAATGATCCTATAATGATTCCTTTTGAGGTAGGGAACCCTAAAAATTAATAAGAGTCCACGGAGACGAATAAAAATGAGGAAGGACTTCATGTGAACAGTCCCCTACATACCACGAGGCGTGTGTGGCCTCCCCCTGCCTCCTCTGGTGGTCCCACAGCGCGGGCAGGGCGGCGGTCCTGAGGGCGCGCTCGCACTCCGTCGCCTCCGCTAGCAGCAGCACGTACTCGTTGTGGGCTCGGTGCAGCCGGCGGCAGGCCTTGCCGTACTTGTCCCTCGTCTCGTCCAACTTGCGGCCCCCGCGGCTCGTGGGACCTGAAATCCCAGGTTCATAAATTACTATTTGGGCGCTTTAGAACTAAGTTAAAAAGGTGAGAAAGCGACTGCCAAGTTCTACAGATATTTATGAAAAAATATATGGCATAGCGTCAATAGACAGAGATATATATTTCCAAATTTTACTTGTGAGAAATCGAACTGAGAAATAGACAGATACACGTATTATTCGTACTAGATAGACAGTAGTTTTCAACCGACTTCAAAAAGGAGAAGGTTCTCAATTCGACTGTATGTATGTTTTTTGTGTGTATGTTACGCGACAACTCCGCCAATTGTGAATCCATTTGATGATGGGTTTTTTTCAGAGATTGCCCCATATAAATTTTATCGAAATGGATTCATCGCTTTTGAGAAAATCAACAAAAAACAAATATATACCCAAATAATTCTTCCGAATAAGGGTGAACATTTTTAATGCAGTTGAAGTCGGTTTTTAGTTCTTTTTGAACGCGTTAATTATTTTCAATTCAAGTAAATATGAAGACATATATAAAGAAGCGGTTCTACTTGCGTGAAGTTATACACAAGACTGTAAACTTACACTTACATTTTAGGTAGTTCTCCTCGAACTTGGCCCTCATCTGTTTGTAAGACTCGAGACACTTCTGGTATTCACTCTGCTTCCTCTGAACCTCCTCCGACAACTGTAAACAAACAAAAACATTATTTTAATAAACAGTTAAGAAAAGCATCTAATAGGGCTCTGCTGAAAACGTAAAGAACTACGCTCCGATACGCGACAGATAAAATCTAATTTAGCACAAACCTGCGACTGTAAGTCTATCTTGCCTTCGCTCACGTAATCCGCCAAATGAAGAAAATAAAACAAGACTGCAACTTTTTTATCAACACGTCGATTTCTACCTCTTTATGACACAATCCGCCACAAATTGAATAGTAAATAAAAATAACTAAACGAAAAAAATTGAAGATCAGGTAAAATGACGTTTTGGGTATTGGTATGCCACGTCGGAAGGTTTTATCTTTTTAAAAGCTTTTATTTAACATGCAATGTTTGTATGTATGTATGTATGTATGTATGTATGTTCGGGTCAAATCTTGTTATCTATAATCTGTAATAACAGCAACATGCTTAGGCAGAGGCCTTTTGGGCGTTGATACAATTATTCACTTTTTTGTTATTTAGCATTTTAATAATTCTTGTTTTCGTAATTAGTTTCACAGTCCTCTCAACATCATCAACAGCCTTATATGTCCCCACTGCATCTCCTACAGAGAGTGCGTTTCCTCTATTCTATGCCAAATAAACTATTTTTTCTTTCACTAAATACATATTTCCAATTTAAAATATGATATCATGAAATATTATGAATTCGAAAGTTACGGGCAAAAGCACTGTAGGAAAAATGAAAATATATCCGCTGTACACAACATATATTTCCTCCATCAACCTCTGAAATGGGTGAGAGAGGAATTCCTAGCACTAGCTCTATGCCTAACGATACGATTTGCGTGGGCGAATATTAGGACACGATGTTACGATATATACGCAATATAGACGCAATACATCTATCATTTAAATATTTAGAAAGAATAGTAGTAACAGATGTCAAAAGAAAATTAAATCGTAACACTAGAAGGATATAAAACAGCTATAAAAATGAATTAACCTCGTGAATCTAATGGAGTGATAAATCTATTAGAGTTGCTGCGACAATAAGTCCCTTGTTACGTGTGGGAGGCGACAAGTCATCGACGAGAAATCTGTTGCTTACATTATACTCGTACATTAATTAGAATTAAACTAAGACTGAGTTATGTTTATGAATGTTGAGACTCTGAGTAACAATCAAACAATCCTAAACATAATTCTATATACGATCAATTTCCATAATATTCAATGCGGGTCTAATCTCCACTTGAAACAATTTACATCTGTTTTAGTCAGTGTGTGAAAAATTTGGATTTCAATTATAAAACATTCGTAAAAAGAAAAGTAATCACAAAAATCCTTTAAAATGTAATCTTTATCAAACACTTTCCATGATTTGAACTATGGATGCCTGTTATGAATTGAAAGTCCTACAATGGGATAAACCAAAAAAGCTTGCTCCCGTCGTTGAGGTCAGAAATTATGTAGATGCATATATCTTAATATCTCACCAGTACAATTAACCTACAAAATAGCTATGACTGTCACAATTTGAAAGAACAAAGTCTCAGTCGACTCTTGAAAGTGTTTCCCACGATCGTTCACCGTGAGTGTGTAATAGCATGTTCACATTATCTAGCTGCTGGATTGAAACGCTGTACTGGAGCAGTGAGTAGGTCTACTACTAATCTATGGCTAAAAATTAAGCCTCTTTCATTGAACTTTTGTAGTGAGTCTGTATACTTGACACAGATTCATATATGTATATCGGGGATTGCAATAACCAACACAGTTGGCAGGTGGGTCGCTGATTTAAGTGATTCACAAGCTTCACACGATGTCGAATTTGTACAGGCTATAAGGATATTTACGAAATTACTACTAACTATAGGATGTATCTAGTAGAAGTACAAGAATAACGTACGTAGCAATAAAGTCAGTAAAATAATTTTAAATAACATTTTGTACATTTTATACCGGGAAATTGGGAATACAAAGACCCAGGACTTTGTTCTCAAATTGAATGTGTGAATCTCAAATTGAATAGTAACTTCAAGGGACTGAAAGTCAAGATATAGGAATCTGTGAGGAAGTCATGTTAAGTGATCCAATGCGATAGATCAAGTGACTGGATCACGAACTGGTACACTGTGCACACTTCGTACAGCCAGTCGCAAGCCGCTAATTAAATAAAGAGTTGATAACGCGCTGCTTTAGTTTCTCAGCTACTATGCATGCGCGCATACGACACATTACACTTCACAAGATTACAATAGTGTTTATCTTACGTTGATAGTTTTTTTTTCTGAATTTTTGGTTAAGTGTATGACTGTATTGTACCTTGAAATAGAGCTATGATATCGAATGTTTATTAAACACTAGCTTCTGCCCGCGGCTTCGCCTGCGTGGACTTAATTTTTCGCATTAAAAAGTAGCCTATGTCCTTTCTCAGGGTCTAAAGATTGTCTGTGCCAAATTTCATCAAAATCGGTTGAGAGGTTTAAGCGGGAAAGCGTAACAGACGGACAGAGTTACTTTCGCATTTATAATATTAGTAGGGATTACATATTTTAACGCAAAAGTTTCGCATTTTACGTGATGATAAGAAAGACGGCCCAATGGAATCGTAAGTTAGAATCCGCAATGTTATATTTGCTTGTCGATACAAACAAAACTGCCATTAAACACCAGTTTAGCAACATATTTAGATGCTGATGACTAGCATGATGGTAGATAAAGCAGTTGGAGATAAAACACTGTCATCATTATCAGCTGCATAAATCCAGTGGTTAAACTGAACGGGCCACGTGGATTTGCCATAATCATCCATCACGATACAAACAAAACTGCCATTAAACACCAGTTTAGCAACATATTTAGATGCTGATGACTAGCATGATGGTAGATAAAACAGTTGGAGATAAAACACTGTCATCATTATCAGCTGCATAAATCCAGTGGTTAAACTGAACGGGCCACGTGGATTTGCCATAATCATCCATCACGCTTGGCAGGCGGATTGGTGATAGCAAAAAGGTTGGTGATACCACGTGATACATATGTAACAATACGCTGTCATCTTTTCAACCGATTTCAAAATAAGGAGGCGGTTCTCAATTCGACGGGTATGTTTTTTATGTTTTTTTACCTCAGAACTTTCGACTGGGTGAACAGATTTTGATGATTGTTTTTTTTATATTTGAAAGCTGGTGCTTCTCGTGTGGTTTAAATTCAATTTAGTCAAGTTCTGACAATGTCATCCATAAGAAAACCATATAAGTCTTAAATTTGCTGTAGACTTTTAGGGCAGTTGAAGTCGGTTTCTAGTTCTTTTTGGAGGCGTTAATTATATGCCCTAACATTTTATCGAAGAAAAAAATGAAGGACGTCGGCTGATTTCCTGAACATTACCCAACGTAAACATGTTACTTATGTAATTCAATTTCAAATGTTTTAACTTGATTGCTTGATTTCTGCAGTATTTTCTATTACGGGATAGTCATTCGAATCGAAACTAACTTTCAAACACTTAAAATATAACGTAAGTTATGCTCAAACTAAGAACATTAATTAAGTAACCACTTAAGTACATAAAAAGCTATGTTGACAGCCTCATCGCATCGTCAGCCAATTTGACATGCCACCGGAAATATTCCGAATTACATTCTTATGTCTAACATAGAGCCGTAATGTACACGGCCACAAACCAAGCATGCCCATACATTTGCTGAAATATAAAGCTTACGACAACTACAGAAGGACCATTGCCGGTACTTAAGTTCAATGCGTGCTTTTAAAACAAATTTCAACTCAATATTCCCAATGCTCTGAGGTTTTGCGATGACTTTATTTTGTTTACGTTTGTAATGATTTGCGTTCGACGATTCATCGGTGTCAATTTGTTTGGTTTACGGAGGTGTTTTTGTTTACGTTTCTCTGTTGTATGATGATTTCAACGGTAACCTTGCAGACAATAGACGGTTTAATAAAAATCATTATATTTGAAACTATCTTCTGCACGCGAGTTTGCCTGATTAGACTTTAGGATTTATCCCATGTGAACTACTTTTTCGATCGGGATAAAAAGCCTTTTCCGTAGCCTTTTCCGGCCTTTCAACTATCCATATACTAAAATCTCGGTAACTTCCCGTTACGTCTTGAATGTATAAGAAAAAGCATATTTTTTGCGAATTTATACCATGTTTTAATAGTTCGAGGCGGAGATAATTTAAAAAGTCTAAGATCATAAAAATCGTTTAGCCGTTCTAGAGTTATAAACGGTGAAAACGACTTTATTTATACAGATATAGGGTTGCACAAAATAGGCGTCATAATTATTAAAATCAGCGAGGATCCTGAAGCGATTCTTTAAAAAAACGCTATACGTCAGACTTTAACCAAGGAATACCACAGACAACAAGAGCGTAAATTATGATGACTGTGTGTAGTTTAGTTTTCAGTAACCGCTGTAGGCGTAGAACAAGACGAGGCGATGCTATGTTTTCTTAACGATATTATTATAGACGGAAAACTTTATATATCCGTTTGCCGACGCACATCCAGTAATAAAACATGTACCCAAAAAGATGCCAAAGAATGTAGATGATTTCGGGTTTACGCTGTTAGATAAAGCTAGGACGTTAAATCCTGACTCAACTTGTTCTATACGACGATTCTATAACAATAAAAATATCTGATACAACAGGAAATCCAATAACAAATTGTAATTCCAAATCTGTTATGTAAATCATACGTCACCTTTTCACTTTACAAGTATAGATTAATCACTTTACGATCAAAATCGATTAATTCTAACTCGACATCGAGGAAGGAACGAGAAAGTTTTACGACAGAACAAATCGTTGTTCCGAATCACACCGCTTAGCTGACCGTAAAATGATAATTGCTTTCTGCAAATGGTGGCGAAGGGTACCACCGCGGACACATGCTGAGAGGTAATACTTAAAATGATCGTAATGTTAACGTATTCGCATTAAAGGTGTTATAAAATGGAACGAGATATTTTGAACGACAAAGCTAAAGTAAAACCAGGTAAGGCTTTGTTAGATTCTAGTGATTCAATGTATGAAAAGAAGGACATCGTGACTTAAAAGTTCAGACCTATGTTCGTTATCGAATTTCGTTGATTTATTTAGGTATTCTCAGTGTCGAAATAAAGTTTGAATTCATATTCACATAAACTCATTATTTAAGATACGACGATATATACTGAGTGCCTACCAAATTTATTGCTAACTAAACAAATATACCGAACTCACGAGCTTTCAAGGTAATAGAGCAAAACATCGAATAATCCAATGCTTGAGAAAACGAAACTGAGAACAATACACTCAATCCAAAAATAACAAAGAAATTACAACAGCGCTCGCAATAATAGCGATTACATTCTTCACAAATGTCATTGTAACAAAATATGAGCCATTTGTAGTAACAATAAAACGTATGGCAAATCATCACAAGTCAGCACGTGACTGGCACCCATACCGTTAGCTACAACAATGGAAGCGGCAAGAGTACGGTATCTCTAACATGATTGTCATGTTAATGTCAGAACAGTCACACATCTTACCACAGATCCAACAGTAGAAAGTGCTCATGCCGAATTTGCACTACAACGATAATATATTCAATAGGAAGTTATTAAAACATAAATGTTTTAACTTTCCATATTTAAGGCTATGTTACGTAGTTTATCAGATTGCAAAGATGTCACAAAATATTAACGTAATCAGGTATAATTTATGCAAAAAGTAGGTAGTTGCTGAATATTTTCCGTTTCGCTTAAATTGTTCTCTGACGTTCCTGCCTTAACTCATGACGTTACAATGTTATTGTAATTTGCACTGTGAATTTTATGATTTCCACGACACGATTTAACAAAGCAGTAGTTAATGTCAAGTGTAAACTTTTCAATAATATTGCCTGAGTAAAAAAAAAAAGGTTAAAGATTCGCCCATATATAAGTTAAAGGAACACTAAAGGGCCCAAGGTAGAGCCTTGCGGTAGACCACTGTTGAAGTCAATGACTCACTCTCGCTCTCACTCGTGTACGAACATATCGGTATCCCGATCAATAATGTCAAACCTCTGACTGACTGCTAAACTATATCTAAATTAAAACGTCATGTTTTAAGCAATCAAAAGCTTTATATAAAATCGTAAAATATGTACCACGTTAGATAAAAGCAAATCTTGTTTTGGTTTGCTGTCGCAACGTTTAAAGAACCAAATCAGAATAGCATATAGAATAATAAAATTGAGTTAGCTGACATCTCGTTTGACAATAGCATTGCATAAGATGTCTGGGTCCGAGGTCAGTCTAGAATCAATCGTTAATCTAAAATCGAAATGTTTAATCAGTGAATCTATAAACTTTGTACAGTACAGTAACTGTACTTATCTGAAAAGGAATAACTTTTTAACTTCATATCATACACTAAATTATTAGTCATTAACTTGTTACTGGATGAGATAATAAAATCATGACATACTCAGTAAATTACGTAAGAGGTCTAATTTTATTGATTTTATCATTTGATATCATACATCATAGTAAAAAATTATTCATTAAGACAACACAGCAAAAAATATACATACATACACTTGTATCCAGCAACTAATAATTGTACCAGCTTGGTGCTGAAACGTTCCAACGTATTGTGTTTATTAAATTATTATTTCAAGTCTGTTACTATCGAGACATTATTAATTATCTACTAAATAAACAAGAGGTGTGGATTATGAACTTCGAAACCATAAAATGACTGTTTCCAATATTTAAACAATGAATACAGTTCTGACAGATAACTCTGTACTAGATTCTGTAGTTTAATAAGAGATCCAACCAATAAAATTTATAGATGTACGCAGATAACCATATTCGTAGAAAGTCTTTTTTAAAACACATTTTGACGAAGTTGCAATGCAATATTGAATACATATTTAAAAATGTTTTCCCAATTCAACAACATCTAATCTACGAATAAAATGTAAATATAAGACAAAATTCTTAAAACACAGGGAGTTTTAAGTGGCGTATACAATGAATGATGATGATAATGGTACAGTAGAAGGATACCGTTGATGATATAATAACATGAGTGCACTTGTACTGTCATATAATTAGAATTGCGCTACATAATAGAAAGTCATTGGGACTGATGTAATGAAAGGAAAGTTTCTTCTTATAGCACTTGAGGCAAAGAAAACTGCAGTAATAGTCAACATCGAAGCGACAAGCGTTCCTATGTTAGATATTTATAAACAGCCATTGTCACCAGTGACCCAGATAAGACGCGGCATCGGTCGCATGCCATTGCTAGGGCTGCCATCGTTGACAATAGAGATACAGACACAGCAACACGATATAACATTGCTACCTGAAGTTTGTCATCAATCTTTAATAACCATAAGGTAGGCAGTAGAAGTTTTCTATATCCAAATGTCTCTCACATCTAACTTCCAACTGTGTTCCGGTAGCCATGGTAGCTCAGTTGGGTAGAGCGTCAGTCCTTGAATAAAATCGAGGTCTGGGTTCGATCCTGGCTCGCACCAATGAATTCCAATTTGTTATTTGGAATTTATATACGGATGATTAAAACATTATAATTGGCTTTTCAGTTAGCGAAATCATCGTGAGGCAACCTGCACACTCCTGAGAAGAAACTCAAAGGACTATGGCCCATACACTCTCTGTAGGAGAGTAGGCCTGAGCCCCTGCAGTGGGGACGTATATAGGCTGTTGATGATGATGATGATGATAACTTAACTAATAGCTTAGAAACTAACCCATGTTCCACAGCGATGATGGTGGTGGGAATCAAAACAAACAATTAAACGATTACACAAAAATGCGTTATGTTTATTGATGCATTGAAATTGCTAAGTAATCTTCGGACATTATCATAAACAACGGTAATTGTAAAAGCGTAAACCCTAGTTCTCACGACGAGGATATCTCGGTATCTTCAACGTTGTTGTTTGTAGCATTGAGGCGTCATCGACGGAACCGCCAACTGATGTCATACGGACGGAACACTAATGGCTTAGTCTCGTTCGAGGCAATAAAACTAATTGGAAATATCTCGTGGCCGCTGAAAAACAAGGTATGACTGTTACGTTTCAATTTAGAGTATGTAGTTAAGCGGTTCATATTGTTGAAACGTCTTAGAGGTTACAGATATAGATCATAAATCAAACAGAAAATTGAGTGATTATTTTTAAGCTTCACGTCCACAGTGTAAAAAATAGTTTGGACATGGATAGTATTGGATAGGTGATGATTCCTAGACTATTCATTGAACTCTTAGAGAGGCTCTCAATTTAAAAAGTGATTCATAGTGATATTTTGTAAACTTTAAAACTTATAAAGAAATACCTTTAAAGTTATGATTGGAAATAGAAGGACTTCACGACATTCCACAAAATAATGTGGTGATTTAAGATGACCCCGAACAGTGTGGTACTAAAATATTTGCACCTAGTTCTATAAAACGCAAGAATAAAGAATCAAAGGTTACAATGTAATGTCAATACAGTTGTTTTTAGGTATCACAATACAATAACACTAACAACAGTCATTCATAAGTTAACATAAAACTTTATAGCTATTTAACATTTCCAAGTGGGCTAAGGACAACCATCACAGCCTCGTCTGATATGAACCTTTACAAATAAACTATTTTAAAGGTACTGAATTAAGTCGTCGTGGTACCCAGCGGCGTTCACTCAAAATTGAAGGCAGTAAGATTGATTTTAGAAGCGTACCTCCTAATAATTGTAAATCATTTAGCTTTTTCGAGCAAGTAAGAATTCATAGCGTTTAGTGTTTCAATCGTGACACAGCTTCCATGCATTGAGCGATTTCCCTTGAAAGAGACTAGAGCTGTGGACTGTGTGAAGATGTTCCAAAGAGAAAATGAGAAAAGGACAAACTGATATAGAAACTTTGTCGCGACGTTTGTAAAGCTAGCAACATTAAGTGCAGAGACTAAACATAGCTCTAAAGTCACTGAACTTAGGACTTTGGGGACATAACATTAATTAGACTTGGCTTGTGACGAGCTTGTGTGGTAGCCGCTGCGTTACAAAACATGTCGTGCTCAATCAAATACTTGATTAGACAAGTCCTGTTACATTTATATCTGGGTACTATCTGGTAACTGAACAGTTGACCAGCTCTTGAAAAAGAATCACGCGCCCATCCTTAGAGCAGTTTTACATTATACTATCGAAATCTGATAGTCGAAATCCGACTTGGATGTCAATGCCAAATGTTGTCGTGTTCATACGGACATCAAACTATGCGCATTATTTACTACCTATTTGCTACTTACTATACTGCCTTTGACGTAATGTTTGCTGCCTCTGCAATATTGAATATATTAAAGGAATAAACTGTCCAGCCATTCTTACGTCAGATTTTCTTAATAGTTGATATCATATCGGCCCCTCCCTTTAACAAATTCTAAGAGCAAAACTTCGAAAGCACATCTAATGAGTAGTATGACTAACTGTCAAAATGTCTCGCTGTAGCAACGATTTGTAGAAGAAAAAAATATTTCGAACTGTTCCTATGGAAATAATTTAAAAATTACTTTGGTAAGAAAGAGAAGGACGGAGATCAACCGTTAAAATCCCGGTAGATCGATAATTTCCCTGATAGTCCATAAGTAATACCTGTTCGATGTCATTTGCAATCATTACTGTATGATAAATTCTTCAGTTTTTGTCGCATGTCAAAGTTAACAGTAATCTGCATTCTCTAGTTACTAAGACCCGTATTCATAGACCGTGATTCTTCGAGTTCATATCCAAATAAATTTAATGCAATGTTTTGTCTATACATAGAAATCAATTAATCGAATGCAACACAGACAAAAGAAGGGTTCTGATAAAAAATGATTAAATTATATTTTGTAGAAAAGTTGAGGTAAAGTATTAGAGGTACTAGCAGGATAAGGTAAGGTCAACGTCCCGAAAGAGGTATTTTCGAAATAAATTGACTCAATGGCGGACAATTTTCATGCTTAAAAAAATCAAAAGCTATTGCATATACTAATAAAACTAAAACTGCTTGTCAGACAAGAAACTATTCTACGTTATGTATTTTTGTAGAAATTTTCTACTGTATTTACTATTTAAAAAATAGAAATATGTATCCCAAATGGGAGCAAAGACTACAGCCTCTCATGCGTAAAAATCTAATCAACCGATGTTATGTAAGAGTATTATCAGCACCATCACTTAACAATCTGAACGCGAACAATGCTGAGAATTGTGTTCTAATTCATTTACTTTAATACCCTCATTTGTCACTGCAATGCACTGTGACAGGCATTCACTTACAGCTCGCCAGCCGAAACGCGCGCGCCGCCCCCTCGCCGCTCGTAACTCTAAATTACAAAGATTATCGTGGCGTGGTAATTATTTTAAATATTCGTATTAAAACGCTAAGTGTGAAACGGGTAATTTTTAACTTAAACGCCTAGTAAACAGAGATATTTTATATCTAGACTAACAATTAACTTTACACAAAAAAAGTTAAGTTCACTCATTCCACATTTGAAAAGAAAAAGCTGCCACTATCATCATAAATAACATGTACGCAGCCTTCGCGGCAGGACATAGGTTACTATATAACATCCTCTCGCACATTTCAATAGAAAAGTTTTTAGGGAATTTTGATAATTTCTCAAAAACTAGTCTAGATAAAGACCTCTTAGACTCAGGTTTTTCTGTAGTTTTTGCACAAAGGTAGGTAGACATGTACCGTGATTATTTCAGACTTTTCAATTTTAAAACTTCAGAGATAGAGGGTAGAATGATATATTTACTCACATTTCCATGATAAGTTTAAAGCGCTTTCATATGATACCACTTGATTTAGTGATTCCACTCTCAATTGTTGCCTTTGTAATAAAAAAAATTTAAATATTTCAGTTGTAAATATTATCTATAACTAATCCAAATTTCAAGTGGATTCCCTGTTTCTTACCATGTCATCATCACCAGCTTTAATTGATATTTTCATCAACGGGCTGCACAGGAACAAGACGGGTGAATGTGAAATGGTACGAAAGTATATATTTTTACACTTGACTGATCACACGATCCCGAAATTTGAATTTAGAATAATACATTCGAAAATACTCGAAAACTCTGTCCAGCCTGCGTAGCATGAGACGCGTGAGACCGGTGAGAGTTAGATATGTCATGTTTGAATGTCAAATATCTATACGATTTGACATTCAGCTATGACAATATCTCATTTTCACCGCTCACACGCGTCTCATACTGCGCAGGCTAGTCTCAATCCCTCTACCTGTTTGTCTCTAAAACTCTTTGATAACTTAAACGACTAAATGATTCCATCGATCCTGATTAAATTTGACAGACATATCGCCAGTGGCAAAGAAGACAAAGCTACATTTCATCCGATGAAGGGCTCAAGTGGTATGTTTTTTGAACGCGGACGAAAGCTTATCAACAGACGACTAACATGATGTTGGATCAACACATATTGTTTTACATTCTGCATTCCACCTCCACTTCGTAAAAGAGCTAGCATAGTACATACATTGATTTAAAAAGATTTCCTAACAACTTTAGTAGGGCCAACGTCGTTAACGTATGTGTGGTCAAACCAAACACTTCGCTTGAACGGAGACTTTGAACCGCGCCGCTACTGAAGAGAAAGCTATTTTCTCGGAAACTCCATCTCCCTGTGACACATCATCTCGTTAATAAGACGTCTTAAATGTCGATAGTTGCGTATTCGTATATGTATAACTGGTGAATGATTCATTGTTGAGTTTCTTTTAGTAATACATATTTACTAGACGATGGATCGAAGTTAGCAAGATGCAGTGGGCAATACGGCCAGTTTATACCACTGCAAGCGTCTCACTCTTACAAGCCTGAGATTGGGATTAACCATCCCGCTTTAAGAGTGCACGCTTTAATTGTGCTAAAAAAACGCATTTTTGATATATATCATCCTTCTAAGTAGATTTAAAACAAGTTAACTAGAAACCGACTTCAAGTGCCTTAAAAGTCTACAGCAAAAGAGGTGTCGCAAATTTGGCCTGCACCTGTACACTATTTAAAAAATCAAGAAATAGTCTAAATATGCATAATAAAAGTCTATTTTTTAAATGTTTGTTTACCTCAGGACTTTCGGCTGGGTGTACCGATTTTGGTGATTCTTTTTTTATTTGAAAGCTGGTGCTTCCCGTGTGGTCCCATTTCAATTTTGTCCAGTTCTGACAATGGCATCCATGAAAAAACCATATAAGTCTTAAATGACACGTTCCGCGAATGTATGGAGCCAAGGCCTGATCTTACACTTAAAATTTTAAAACGCCATTATCAAATAAAAGTTATTTACTTAACATTTCTGTATATTTTGCTTTAGTTATTTTGTACAAAAACATATAAAACCCATGAAACAGATAGATAGTGTTTAACGTTGAAAAAAAATGGCGTCA
This sequence comes from Carcina quercana, assembly GCA_910589575.2. Classification (NCBI taxonomy): domain Eukaryota; kingdom Metazoa; phylum Arthropoda; class Insecta; order Lepidoptera; family Depressariidae; genus Carcina; species Carcina quercana. The sequence continues at coordinate 4,114,017 of OU342436.1, forward strand.
ATGAAATGACATTTGACGCTGTCACTTAGTACAAAAAGAATGATTTTGTACAATTAAAATAAATGCAAAAATGTAAAAAAATTCTTACAAATGATAAACAAGGGACATGTCCGTCCATGACCACAAAATACTATTACCACCAAACCATAACACTAAAGCTGTGGTCAACAGGACGGTGGTAAACAATTGAATGTGGGTTTTATGGTCCAAAGCACACCACACGTCACGCGCTGCATAACAATGTAGCTGGCTCGACTGTGGAAGCTTTGAGTGGAAGCTGTCCGTAGTTAAGTGGTAAAATGACATTGTTTCCGCTATATACTTATACCCGTTGCTAAATTAAAGTTAACAAACTTCAGCAGAAAGTTTGCTGGTCAGATTTGCCTCCCCTAGTTTCTTCCACACATCTGTGTCACGAGCCAATCTTCTCTATCCTTTTGGACAGCATCTTCCCATCTCTTGATTTGACGTCCTTTTTGCCTTTTTCTATTCATAGGATACCACTCCTTTACATCTTTCGTCCATTTTCTCTGTTTTTTCTCATAATATGAACACTCCAGTTCCATTTCGGTTTTTTAATTTTTAGTAAAACGTCGGTAACTTTAGAAGAAGAACACCAAACACCTAAATTATTTGATCATTTTGCGAAATATAAAGCACGCACAGGTGAATGTCAACAGGAAAACGTATCGCCCGTTGACTGTGGCACAGAACGAGTTGGACAAGTAACATTATAATTGGATATCGACTATGAGTCACCAAGAAATGTACACCTAATTACGAATGCAGCCGTGTTTCTTGCATAGCGCAAACGGGATGCGCCGGGAGCGGATGACGCAGTCGCGTTTAAAATTCTACAACCTACTAGGGAGTGCTGAGAATTTATAAAAAGTTGTGTTGTGCAAGAAATCTTCATTATCCTTAGGCGAATGGTAGATGGTCGACTCAATGTTTTTAGTAGAAGTAAGTTAGTAAAACATTATTTCTACCCCAAAAATTACAACAAAAACCTATAAATAGTAGACACTGATACGTCGCTGTGAAACGCTGGTTTTCATAGTCATATTCATTACTATTTAAGTTTACTATGACTAGCATACATAACAGCACTATAATATGATATAACATATTTTCCTGACCAGGAAATAATTCTGTAGTTTGGTCGTGTCGTGGCATACTGCCATAAAGGATCATTCTTAATCCAATGCAATACAAATTATAGTACAATCCGCATCTGCAGCAGTATAAATGCAAAAAAGGGCTTTCAATGTAGGGATTTATCATAATAACCAATGCGTGCCTGGCGAATTCCTCCCATCCTCAAACTGGGGACCACATTCACGGCCAATCATTTTTGAGATCAAATATATGTAAGTCCTTATCCTAAGCATTTAGGTTACTTAAAGCCCTTCAAACGCGAGTCGGCCTCGCGCTCCAAAGGTTCCGTACAGAATATGAATAATTGAAATACGGAAAATCATTAATAATATGCACCGAACTATCCTCTAACGTATGCGCCTAAATACCATTTTCGTTTTTTTTTGTTACGCGTCACTAGATGGCTTATATTTTAGTATTTGTTGTTATAGTGGCAACAGAAATACATTATCTGTGAAAATTTCAACTGTATAACCATCCCACATCACGGTTCATAAGATAAAGCCTGGTGACAGAGAGACAGATGGAAAGCGGAGTCTTAGTAATAGGGTCCCGTTGTGAACGGAACCCTAAAAATCGACATAATAATAGCAATTTTCGATAATATTAGTCTTGTATTATAATATAAAGTTATTTATATGCGTGTATAGCGTGCGTATGCATGCGGCTCTTAATGCGTTTCGTGGAATTGATGGTTTTGTGATTGATGGTATAATGACGAATCATTTGCGGTTTGGTTTGCCCAGTACAGATTGTGCCCAATTGGTTTAATAATTCAATTTCATGTTAAAAATTCAATTATTAAATAAAAATATATTTCAGGCAATCATATGAAAGATTGGCACAAAAGAAAGTAAACCAAATGAATGTGGGAAAGTAGATCTGACCAATTAGAAAGGGCTGCAAGGTACACAAGTTTTGCGATAAAAATATCGCAATGCCTTTATTACTCTAAACGTGTCTTGGAATAACAGTAAATGCATTAGAAAACAGCTTTTCACTGCTTTACAAAGCACATAAATCTGCGATTGAGCAGGAAAGCCTGGGCATGTGCAAGGTGTGGCAGCTTTCTCCAGCCAGCCGGTCGCCGGGCCGGGCCATGCGCGCGCGTCGGGGCCAGCCGCACAGCCGCGCCCGAGCACGTGTAGATGCAGTTTGTAAAACAGCGGACATTTAGATATCGTTGATACTTTGGTATAAGTAGGTAGTAATGGTTTTTGTGATATCATTTCAATTACAAGGTTTACGCTGTCACTAGTAAGTAAGAAAAACCCAACGTAACGTCGAAAATCGTGGTCAAAACTAAGACAATAATATTAATGGCCTCCTATACACCGACTACATAAACTTTACTTACTACGGTAAACTTTACTATATAGATATAGATATAAGCCAAGCTATGAATTATTCAAAGATGCTATAGTTTTAGAATTTCATTTCTTATCTATACGAGTGAACTCAGTCAAAAATGGCGGTAGGATTCTAAATATTAATTTTCATTAAAATTGTTTCATTGTTGCAATCAATGTTCAGAGTCAATAAGTATGAGTGATGCGATTATTCAGCAACAAACTTTTGTTCAAGTTTTCTCGTCTCCTCCATTCATGAGGCGTGCATCAGGACCTGCGCCTGCGCCGCCGGCGGCAGTTTCCCACGAATCGGAGCCGCGTCAATTAGATGCACCACCGCCTTTGGTAGATTTATGCAGAGAAATAAGTATCTTACTTCCATGATTTGTTCAAGAACAATCCAGGACGAGAATGAGTCATTTGCAGTATGTACAGTGTATAAAAATACGATTGAAGAAATGGAAAATACAATTTGTTTCTTTAGGCATGAATTTTAATTAATATAATAACTTTAAATTCACTCTAGCTGCAATGTAAAATCTTTTTAGCTTCATGGCTTTAGGCCTCTATGTATAGAAGACGTTCTTTTTGCACGATCGAGAACGTAGTGGTCATAAAATCAACGTCACGTTCTCGGTCGTACAAAAAGAATGACATCTGTTACAGAAACCACAGTCATCCGATATCATATACGTAAATTGAAGATGTAGCAAAAAAAATTAACATTTTCATTTTCAAAAATAGTTCATTTCTGTTACCATATTTTTATATGACGAGAAGTTATCGAGTGTATATAATTGAGATTTTAAAAACGGCGCTACTAAATTTTGCCCATAAATGTCTAAAAAATCACAGATTACGAGTTAAACAATTTTCTCATTTTATAGGAGCACGTAGGTAAATAAAAATCCATACCATTGCGAGCGAAACTCAGGGACTAAGATATTTGTCAATCATCATACATTTATTCGATGTAAACATTAGAGATAATTAACATGGCTCACAAAACGTAACCACGAAGTCCTTTTTTAGCGCTCATGTGGATAAGAATTGAAACACACAACACATTTCGCTACAAACTGAAATAGCAACAACAATAAATATCTTACTTCGAGCGGTAAATAAATAAATATCGGATTATGCGTAAGTGGACTAAGGTTTGACGTCATCACTACATTTGTTTAACGTATTCTACGTCAAAACGGTATCGACTTTTACTAACGTATTGTTTCAGTAGGTCGTACTCAAACTCAGAATGTTTCTCAAATATTATGTCGAACCAAATATTTACATAAAACAGGAAAACGTTAATCATAAAACGATTGCCATATACATTGTAATCAAATGACAGTTTATAGTCACTTACAAAGACGCAGATCCTTGAAGAAAATAAAAGAATTTATTCTACAAAGCTGTCCAAATAGTCACAGTATTATTTGAAGTTTGATTCGATCCGTCACTCGTTCAGAATAACCAAAATGATGTTTACAACAATTCACTGTCATGTGAACGTTGTATGCCAAGCGTAGATGTGGAAGAGAACACATTTGATAGTAATTTTGGGCACAAAGTAACTGTTTTACTACGACTAAATGCTACCAGACGAAATGTAAACAAAGGCATATAAGGACATTGACACAGCATGCCGACACGTCTGGGGTACCTGGAGTGCTAGTTAACATTCTCAAGGGGCCCTAAGAAAACCCATGGCAAGTTGACGTGTAATATGATGATTGATGAGTATTGCATTGACGTTACGTTAATACTGAACTGAAAAACCTCATATAAAAGGAAAAACATAATGACACGTTTGAATATGTTAAAACAGGCAACGCATAAACACAAACAAAAGTAATTGAAGCACATAAGTAAACGAGAAAGTTCTTAGCAATAGACGCGTGTGGCGCTCGCTACCAAACCGACTCCGTTTGCACAGCTAAACAAACTTTACGCGTTTGTTGTTATCGGTGAACCAGCATAAAATGATCTCATCGACCCCAGAAAACGTCGGAGTTGTTACGAGGCACTAATCGTAGTATGATGTCTCTCGTTACAGTGGTTTAGTCGTATCAAAGTGTAATAACGACACGTTGCGCCAGTGTATGAAAACTGTAAAATAATAGCATCACTGTGGACGACCATATCGCTACGAAGTGGGTCGGGTTATTTACCTTAATAACTACACTTGTACACACGACTTGCCGCATCCATGTTTGCTCAACTCCTTCCGAGTGAAGTAGATCATCAGTGTGTTATACCTGTATTAACTTTGTAACGAATAAAAGTGGTCCCAACGCGTTGCCTTCAGGGACACCTGTCAAAATGACCTCACATAATCCATTCTACGTTTGTTTAAACAACTAATTAAACGCTATAATGTGCCAATTGACGTCTTCGAATTGTGGTCGATAAAATCTTGTTGAATACAAAACTTTGTATACGTAATGAATGACGTTAACTTCGTCACTTACTCAATAAGATATGCTTTCCTCATTATGTAACGAACATTGAGAATGCAACACAGACAATTGTCGACACAATATTACGCAAATTGGATAAACCTCTTCAACTTCAAACGACTTTTACTTTTAATCGATCAGTATTCAGAAAGTCGAAACTTTCCCTCGTGCCGTGTTCGGAGTTATAGTATTGAAACCTATGTTTATTGAACACGACTTTCGTTTACCTAATCATCGTGAAACTTGACTGTACACTGTGCAAACGGTAAATGCAAATATCCCGCTGATTCATGGAATCAGATGACTATGAAAAACAAATTTGAATGTAAAAACCAGAACTGATATTGTATTTAACATAAAGCGATGTAGACTCAAATCTCTCAGAAATCATAGTGATATAAAATGTGATGGAGGCAACAGCCGAACAGAAATTGACAGCGTCAATAAATATACAATAACAACTGTTAAAGTTAACGAAACACGAAGGAGAGCGGCGCCGCCAGCGAGCTTCTAAACTTACTACAAATAAGTGTCTGACACACAGATAGACGCACACGCTGACAGCGTCGTGCGCGCCCGCCGCGGCGGCACGACGGCCTGCGCCCGCGCACCGACACAGGTTTACTCAATGAACTGTGCCTCACAGGGATGCTACCTCCCCGACACAACATTATATCGACATTCGATAGCACTGATTGATTGACATCACCTACAATACATTTATAAAAATTGGAACTGGTTTTACTATTGATGGAACGCATTTTTCCAACTACATCTGTTGGAATAAAAATGCGTAACGAATGCTATACCTACTTATTTATTTAAACGTCTCCATTTATATCAATGTATATTCATTGCCAATATGTATTTTTGTAGATGCGTCACCTTGTTATAATGTAGTCACGACGAGAACCAAACAGACAACTTCTTTAACGATCACTTTTCGTGTCACTCAGGTAAATTTATGTGTGTAGTCGAAGCAACGTCATTGAATGAAAGATATTTATTTTTTTCAGAAATTTTATAATGCGATTCATAAAGGGAATTTAAAAAAATGGAAGACCACCAAAGAGCATCACCAAGACCAGATTATAAACATTAACAAGAACTTTAAATGTATAGAATACGATTATTTAATTTCGATGTAATGACAGATAGATATAAATCCTTAGGTTTTCGTTTATCGATACCAAAATCCATCCCTAACCAAGTGTAGAGCGAGCGTCAAGGAGGTGGGATCGTTGCACCGACTAGCGGTGCAGTCTTCCTTCTCGCTTGCACTTTGATTTCTTGCCAGTAAATTCTTTGTCTCTAGAGTCTGCAAAGATGAAGCATTAACAGAAACAATCCTATCACGTTACATATATGTCTGTTCCTCTCTTATCATTGCTAACGCTACTGCTAACCTAAGGCCATAGAATACTGTAAACTGTAAACCATTACGACGACAACTTTGACTGGTTCAATAAATATATAGACAGCATCTACAACGGGTGGTCTCGCTTTGCGATACCTTAGCCCCAGGACCGCGAAGACGGTATCGGCAATGGTGTTTCTAGTCATAAATACGGGCGCGATAAGTATCGCCTGTGCGCCGGCGCGGTCCGGACGCGGCCGATGGGTGGTCGACGCGAAATTCGGCGGAGCGCTGCCCTCGGGACCGGTTCTGAGAAGGCAGGCCTGGCGCGTCGGCGGCGGCGACTATTGTGTCTGGCCTGCCCTCTACCACACGCGCCGCTTCATTACCCTTCCCCGTCCTGCTCCCCTTCCACCACCCCGCACAGTCTCTACGTGTTGTTTTATTGCAGCGCCAATTTCAGATCGCTCTACGTTTAAGGCTAAGTCAAGCTTGAGACATATAGACTTTTTAACCACCTTAGTGGATTCTAGAGATATGGCTGTTCATGCAAAAAAAAACACACAAATAAAGGCGACGAGGCGATTTTAAAAGGGCTGTTACATAATTACATTTCTTGGTCACTTTAAAGCTTTAAAAAAAATGACATGTAGGAAGCAATAAAAATATGAACTATAATTATCCCGCTATTGATATACCACGTGATATGACTAACGTACTATTTGCACGAATTGTTTGCAAGTAGAATCTAATTGGAGATGCATTTTATTCTATTTAAATTTCGTAAGGTTTCTTCCTTGTTTGTTTCTTGTCAATATCAACTTCATCGTCATAAACTTGTAAATTTTCATGTTAGAAATATATTTATGTTTACATCTGCAGTTATGTAATTCAAATGCATAACACATTACGTCAGTTGGACCACCTGCTTTTTATTCTCTTGTTATCGGATTCAATACGACAGTGTGATATCCTAAGAAAACATTAACCTTCGTCACAGCTTAACAGGTGATTTAAAAAATAACACGTAAAAAGCGTTTCGGCCGGCAAACAACGCCGCGAGGCACGGCACACCGCGCCGATAACCTACAATAGACGAGGAATAATATCGTCCACCAAATCTCTTTTTCGTTAGCGGCGCACCATATTTCATTCTGGCAGCCATTGTCAATAGGAACCGAGGTCAGAGGCAAATAGGAGAAAAGAACGTCCCCAACTTTTGTTTTCTTTGCCGAACACTCGAACAAAATAAACTCCGGCGCAGTTGCTTGAACGCGCCGCCTTTTTAAAATTCGAATCCTAATATCTTTTTTTGCTTCCAACTTTTCATTAATATATTACTGGCTGTCAATTTGTGTTTTTTTACAAGCCGGTTACCTGGACAGAGTGATCTACCATTTTACGGTGGGAGGTTATTATGTTCGCCGTGTGAAATGCCGTGGAACATGAATAATTGTTGGGCGTAGGACGACAGCCCCCGAGATTCTAGCTAACGACGGATTGACGAAAAAGGACAATTATAACAATGTGTCAAACATATTTGTTATACTAAGAATTAGATTCACAGACATATCGTTTATTGCATTCCATGAGTTGGATAGATTGCAATATTATAAACAAAAGATACACCATGGACCCCTGTTAGGTTTATTAATAAAGCTAATTTATAAAATATCTTTCAACTAAAGATATTACGAATCTGGACTCTTAAGTTTAAAAAAATTATAGATCAAAGAAATAGTATATACATAAGTTAGCAAAACTCAGTATTACTAGCTGTTAAATACCTACTTTAATATCAATTGTGATTTTTCCAGTTTTAAGTAAAATGTAAAATTTATTTAAAAAAATGTATTAATTACTTCTCAAGTTATCGACTGATTGACGGTTCTTTATAAACGTCATATCATGACAGTACAATAAACCGTTTATCCTTTGTCAAGTCAAGATAATTTGGTCGCAATATATTGCTATATACTTATATCGATCGTACTTTTAAGAATGATTAACTCTTCATCAATTATATTTAACAAATGCATTCACATATGATTTGTTCGGTCATAAACCATATCTGATAAATTATACGCCTCTATGAAATATACATGCTGATATCATTAATTATTTCAACAAAGTTGCATAAACTATGTGCATCAAAAGGTGCAGTATTTTAACCTTGATATTGTTCACGCAACATAAGTACATACTAGACTTGCTTATAAAGCAACATCAAATTCGGAAGTGTGAAGGTTCATGAGATAGTCAAATAAAGACTTGAATTTGTAAAGCTAATGACACGGAATGGCACACTACCGGGTACAAATCACTGACATCGCCTACCGACTACCTCCATCAAGGCCTACTTTGAAGTAGAAGTAACAATCGAAAGTTGCTTAACCTTCACTTTGGTTCTTTGACTGTTGATAGTATTGTGTCCGTCAATGACAATTCAAACAAGTCGGAGACGATATCTAAACGCATCATTTTCTATGTTTTATTAACTGATGATCATCATAAAAGAAACGTCCCGCGACGTGGCTTTTGTAAATTTCTTATTCTAAAACTTCATAATCAAATAAAAGCGTTTTAATTTCAATTTTGAAATATTTATGGTCTACTAGCTTCCGCCCGCGACTTTGTCCGCGTGTACTTCAGGATGTATTCTACTTGTTCGATAGGCACAGGTGACGTTTATGACAAATTATTGTACAGCATAAGGTACAAAATAGTGTTTATTCTGTTACGTAGTCTAATAATTTAAAGAAACAAAATAAAATTCAATATCTGACGTAGTAGACATTCAAATAGTCTTCACACCAATATTATAAACGCGAAAGTTTGTATATACGAATTTACATATTCTATGGTCGGTTGCTAGGCAACGCGTTTTTGTTATGCCAAAATTGCCCATGTAATCCCACTAATATTATAAGTGTGATTTTGGACAATTTACATAATATGTCTTTAAAAATTATAGCCTACATGTTATTCTGAAGTATAAGCTATATTGTTGTAAAGTTTAATTCAAATCCATTCAGTAGTTTTTCCGTGAAAGGGTCACAAACATCCAAACATCTAAACATCCAAACTTTCACACTTATAATATTAGTAGGATGTTGTTTTTTTGTACTAAAAATACCCACAAAAAAGACAAACAACACTTGACTTAAAAACAAAGATGGCCTTATTAAAGTGACATTTACTTGAGAGATTGGTCCTCAATTACAAAGCGCAGACCGAATTTGGAACATCTCTTTTCTTGATTGTTTCATCTTGCTGACGTCACTCACTGACAGCTGCCTTATCAGTGGCGCCCTTTGGTGGCGGCTGTCATTATAAATATTGAATGACTATTAATCGAACATAAGCGAATAGCTCATTATTGTCTATCTGATAAATCCAATGCTGGACATCAAAATTTATTTCCTTGGAAATTAGTCATAACCTCTTCTTCTTCTTCATCAACAAAAAAGTTTGTTGATCTCAGGGGTGCACGAAGGAAATACATCCTTACAACCTCACGTCTCGATGATGTCTTTTCTGACGTCATACGATATTAATTGACTGACTATTAATCTTCAAGACATGAAGATCTGATCTTCTAAAGTCAGAAAGCAACGTCCGTTTGAACAACATTCAGCCGAGACCGCAGCAATTTACCATTTTTAAACGAAACTATTACCATCGAACGCATTTACAATACAATTTGATTTGACCTCTTTTAAAATATTTTTAATCTATTCTTCAAATGTTAAAAATATGGTAAGCCTCTGTGGAATTCGCTTCGATGGCTTTATAAAACTCGACGACCATGAATGCTATGGAATCTTGCGACAAGAGTAAGTTCAAGGGGTTTCGTAGCAATTAGCATAATATAATAGATAAAGCTTTAAATTGTTTTGTATACAACATATTCGAGTAATTACTACTTTATACTACCAGAATAAGACGACCTCTTATCATACCGCGGGTATTGTAAAAGGCGACTTAGGGAAGACTATAAACAGAACGATTTAAATATTATTAGGTTATAGAGGGGGAAAACTTTGGGTAACTTTTCTTAGACAAAAATTCATCTTGAAAGTCGTGACGTAATGCGACACTAGACTGAGTGACATATTACCTAGTGGTAATAAGTTTAGGATCAAAATTTTGTTTACTTTGTCCTGTCTATAACTGGTAATGTTAAATGTCTTTGACTACACAGAAGATGGGCACCAGCGTCTACCTGTGTAACAACAAGTTAACGCGATCAAAAAGAACTAGAAACCGACTTCAACTGCCCTAAAAGCCTACAGCAAGTTTAAGACTTACAAGGTTTTCTCATGGATGCCATTGTCAGAACTGGACTAAATGGGACCACACGGGAAGCAACAGCTTTCAAATATAAAAAATTTATCAAATTCGGTTCACCCAGTTAAAAGTTCTAGGGTAGCAAACATTAAAAACATACCCGTCGAATTGAGAACCTCCTCCTTTTTTGAAGTCGGTTGAAAACATCTTGATACGATCATCAATCCGCCTGCCAGCAAAGCATGGCGTGGATCACCTGAGTTTTACGTGGAGAACAGTATACTTATGCAGCCAATTATTATGGCTTTAAGGAAACAGTAAAAGCTTTCGAATAATTATAAAATCTTACTCGAACAAAAACAGGAAATGCCTTAAATACGATAGCAATTGCGTAGTCTACCCAAAGCAATGTGCAAAGCATTTGTAAGTTTGTACAGCCTGAGCATTGCTGACTGTCAACATTACAAAGACTCTCTTGTATACAATAGACACATTATTGAGTCTTAATACGAAGTAGTTACTTAAAGCTGGATGCACAGAGTCCATCTTCATTATTTACGATTCGAGAACGACGACACCGTTTCACTGAACTAAGCAATTAGCCAGTGGCAATCTCACAGGATACTGCCAATTGACCCGTCACTTGACATTTGAATTGGTCTTGGTGCCAGCCAGGGACCTGCCAAAATAGAACCGTAGTTTGCGCTAGGGATAATAAAAACAAAAAAGTAACCGTATAGTATTTAATAATATCAAAGGTTTAATATGGTCGTATCTTCAGACGCAGCCTGGCAAACCTCAAAACTCAGGCGTACGAAATTATAAAATTTTCAGATTACACGCAATGGAATAAATAAATTGCCTCGGTTTAATATAAATAACAAGCGTCGGTGGCGCATTGGATAAGGCGCGGACTCTCAATCTGAGGGTCCCTGGTTCGAATCCAGCCGTGTACCTATGAGTTGTTTTTCAATTCAAGTACATTATCCGATTGCTTAACGGTGAAGGAAAACATCGTGAGGAAACCTGCATGTCTTGAACAGGCATGTGAAGTTCGCCAATCCGCATTGGGCCTGCGTGGTGGACTATGTATGGCCTATACACGCTGTAGGAGAGTAGGCCTGAGCCCTTGCAGTGGGGACGTATATATGCTGTTGATGAATATAAATAATATATCTGTTTAATGCCTAGTTTTATATTATTTGCATATCAATACAGATCCAAATATTCCAAGGACATTCAAGTTCCAATAATAGAAACTTAAAGGAATATACCCGAGTACCTCTTTGAAGAGTTATTTTGGTTGAAGGTTCCGTTTAAATATATTAAATAATGTACGAGAAATATTAAACTTAATTCGTCTGAAAACTTATGAAGACACGTAAAAACCAACTTCATTACGACATACCCATTTCTCGATTTTGGAGCAGCAATGCATAAAAGTTAAATTGAAAGAACACTTGTTCTGTAATTGAAGCTCTGAATATGTAACACAGATGAAACTGTAATAACTGCGTGCTAAGTAGTTCTACCCCGTTATGGTGATTTTCACTCGATAGACCCAGTTACGAAAAGACAAAAAAAACCCGTTCCAAAACATGATCTCTCAATATATAGTCCCTTGCAATAAACTTGACAGTCATTCTGTAAATTTTAGCGTTGAATCCGCTTCATAACGGTCGAATCACTGGTTATTGCGACATAATTAATGACATTTAATGTATTGTAACAGTGTTAATAAACTACTTTTTTATTATTATTACAAATGTCAATAAATATCGACACAAATATTATAAAATTGCGAACGTGAAGTATGTCTACCTTCCTTTCAATTCAAAGAGCGTGAACGCGTTTCTGTGAACTAAATTCGCCGATTTACAGTGGGATTTAAGCTGCGACAACTCTAATGTTCATGTCAGTGTATCAGAAAGGTACAACATTACAACATGAAAAGACACCAACGCGCGTGTCTGAGAAATTTAAAACTAGATTATTTTGTTTTGTTAAATTTATTAAAGTGAAATATTATCCCACCTTTTGTGTAACTTAAAGTTGTAGTACATATTCCACACCATACAATTTTATAATTTGCTTTTAGTAATACGATTGGCAACTGCGGGGGCCCCGCATGAATCCTCCACTGGTTATTCTGCTTCGTGTTGTAGATTTTATATTCCCACAGCACTTGCACAATAATTTTAGTAATAAACAGTTTTGTTATGTCATTCGTTTACCGAGACATTCACGTGTTGCAAGCTCAAATAATCAGGTACCTAATAAACTTTTATCACACATTCATTCCAAATATATTCGTGGGTTGATTTACTAGTATTTCAACCGTATTTCGAGGCTTTACTCTTAAATCAGTTAGCTATAGAACCTCGAAGGCTGATGAATAAATTACATTTTGTAAATTTAAGGCTTCTTACCACCATGCCAGTAACTATGAAGCCAATTATGAAATCATTGCGAGAGCAAAAACAAAAATTTTACTAAAACGAGTTAATCAATATTTTATACACCAACGTTATCACCTTTATCAACCTTCATACATAAAGATGAACTATGATTCTCATCGTCAAATTTTTAAGCTACCATTGCCTGGTAAATACTTCATATCTTCGTAAATAAAAACCTTGTCTAGAGTATAAAAAATAGTTGCATATAAATCGTTCTAGCATTTAAATGCAGAAATATATTCAATTCAAAAATTCAATACGAAAGACATCAACGAGAGCTAAAAACTGTTTTGTACATGACACTGTGTAATGCAAAATTGATTTAAAAAATCCCATTTAAAAGTGAAATAATTCGTCAGTACTCCTCGAATCAGAAAATTAAAGCTTCAGATCAAGGATGGCAAACCTTTTTACACTTGCGTGTTTTTTTTTGCTAAATAACTAATAGATATAGCAACAGTATATTTTTTTCTATAAGACCTCCCTTATAGAAAAGATGATCTGCCATAACCACCACGCTTGGCAAGCGGATTGGTGATCGTAGTAAGATGTTATTGAAATCCTACTTAGGATTTTATATCAATGCTAGAAGAAATAGACTTTCACATCTGTATTCAAACGTTTATTACTAACGTAATGTTTCAAAGAACTGCGGAAACCAACTCTTCCCCGCCACTTAAAATCATGAGAGCATCGATCTATTCTTACACCAATATCTAGTTTTACGAGGTTTTAACTGTCAATATATTCTAATTGCTATTATGTTCTTTTGTTTTTATCGTAGCCCCGGTGGCAGTCACGTGGCAGTGATGGCACTGTGGAACGTTGACAGTCATTGGACTGTTGCTAAGTAGCTACATATTTATTACATACAGCATACATTTATTGACACAACTCGTGAATTAATGATAGTGTTTCTGTATGTTTGGTTGGTTTTTAGGGTATTTTACTAGCATTTCACTGTCTTGTCTAAATCTGTACCCAAATAACTGTGATAAGAGCCTTTGTTTTGGCAGTTACAGATAACACAAGATAACACAAACAACTAGTGCCTCTTTAAACTGTGGCATCTTTTTCTGCCGTCAAACAGCAGTCTTATTACAGGTCTAGCGCATAACTGAGTCTATTCCTGAGGTATGGGAGCGGTGACAAATGCCGTGTGATTCGTAAACCGCTTCGTACCGCTTCCATACCTCAATAACTCGTAATACGTTACACCTTTAGTACTGTTGCGTTCCTGATAAAAGGGCCCTTTAGTTTAAGGCTTCTTTCCATCGACCTTCCATCCAACCGTCGACGTCATCGTCACTACCAACAGGAGAGATTGAGGTCAAGCGTAGATCTAGCTTTTATTTTTTTAAATCCTACAGTAGGTTACTGTAAAAATATCATTCTGAACAAATAGTATTATTCTATTACTCTGTACTTCTGACAGTTGAGGCGTTGACTGACGATTTAGCTTATAAAGATGAATCAAAGCTACACGTGACCTATCTTACTAGCAAGTACTTACTACGTACTCGAGTACTAGTACCGCATCAACATACAGTAATACGAGTATAACAGTAGCATAAATAACGGTGACTGCAATCTATTATGAATATTCTAATGTAAAAAATTATCATCATCAATATCAACGCCGGGGAAGTTACGGCAAATCTTCACGTCCAAAATAAGTCAGCGTCTAAATTAAAGAGAAAAGTCTTTCATCAGTGCGTTGCTGTTGATACGCAAAAACGTGGTACTTTACTGTTGGCCGAATAAACAAGCTCAAAGCCACTCAGCAAGCTATACATATAACGAGCTATGACTCTAAATTTCAAGTAGATAGTTACAGTAGTTGCTGGGATAATCAGCTGTGTCAGGACGTTTGGACCCTAAAAATGTTTATGAATTAAAATCTTTATAAGTTCGCAACTATCTAAAGAATATTTGAATGCAGAATGAATCTATTTTCATCAGATGATTTTATTTAATTATTTGGAATCTTCGTAGTAGTATATTCACTGATCATCATTTAATAAACAACTTGGTTTGCAAATAGCTTGAAGTCTCACCAGATATAGTTGTGAATGTGGCTTGTTGCAATAACGTTTTGGATCAGAAAAATAAACATTTGATCAAACGTTGAACTCCAGTGTGAAACCACCTTCAAGTGACCACTGGAGCAAATAATTTTAGTCCATTTGCTCCAGTGATTTATAATTTAACTCTATTTTAATTTCACTTTAAAGATTTTACTGTCTTGCGGTCATGGATGAATTCTTTCGAACACCTTTCGCAAACACTTCCTACTGAGCAACCATTGAGAAACTCTGGCGCAGAGATACCAATCATAGGTTCTTTACAGATCATTTATTTTAGTTCTTTCTTTCTAGAAAATAACTAACTTTTGACCGCAACTTCGTATGACTGGACTCTAGAAATTACCCCTTAGTAACTACTTGTTCGGTTGGGATAAAGAGTAGCCCATCTCCTATTCCGATCCTACAACATCAAGTTACGACGTAAGGACAAACAAACGAACTCACTTTTGCATTTTTAATATTAGAATTGATATGGATTAAGTAATGATTTTTTGTCGTCGTAGCAATGTGGACCTTATTAAAATTCAGTACATAACGACCTCAGTGGTATTTTAATTCTTACGATTTTTTTACAACATCAACAGCCTATATATGTCCCCACTGCTCAGGCCTACTCTCCTACAGAGTATATGGACAAAATCTCTAAAACAAACGTTTTTATAGGTATATATAAACTGATACTTTTCTGTACAGCATTCAGCTGTAAAAGTGAACGTTATGGAAACCGGTATGTGTTAGTAACCAAAAGTGAGTAGTCCACTTTCAAGTCCAACGATTAGTGAAATCGGTACACCACATCTCGACTAAGCTTGTTTCACATCAAAACCCATTATAATCTATCCCAACAAATTCATTCTTCGTTAACAAGCCCGGCAACATGTTTTATGTCCATCAAGACCAGTTTTAAAAACCTAATCGGGTCCAGCCATTGTGTGCTATTGTGTTACGATACGCACATACGAGATGAAAACCGGTCATCTGACGCAACATAACTATACAAGACGTTATAGAATATGTTGCATATATAATAATAGATATATAGCATTCTAGATCCTATGATCTATCGATACGAAATTGGCTCCCAACGTTCCCCATCGTGCTCGGATACAATACCTCACCTTGAGAAATTTTAGCGAAGTCTTGTAACATTCATTCATTTACAAAAATGGTGTGTTATGTTTCTACTAATTTTACTAACTGTAATAACTAAGTAATCGAAACGCGTTTATTATGCAAAACTTCATCCGACCCGAAAACTTCTAATGTAAAATGTTTCTTCCAGACTTTGTTTACGACAACGAATTATTAAGAAGCGTCTTTGTTAATCCAGGTTATATTTTATCCGTGTTTGCCAAGTTACACCCCAAACCGTTCAGTCAGTTATGCGTGATTAAATCACAAACATACAAACTGGCACAGTTACAATATTAGTATGATGATCATCAAAGCACATACATACACATGAATCCTTCGAACTTCACACACACATCTGGCTGTGGCAGCATCATCAGCCAGGAACCATCCCCTGCTGAACATAGGCCTCCCACATTGTATGCCACAATGGCCGTTCTCGAGCCACTTACATCCAGCGACTCCCCGCTACTTCTACCAGGTCTTCGGTCGATCTAGTAGGGAGATGGCTTGGTAGTTACTGGCAAAATTTAATGAAACAAGCAGCAAACGTTCATAATAAATAATTAATTGACTATTACAGTCCTCGAGATGCGCTGGCGCACCGCCGAGACTTCTCGGAACAGCATGTCACGGATCTCTAAATAGTTCGTTGCATTAGTATAGAGTACTATAGAAGTAGTAGATAGTATAGGATTCAATCATAGATTATAGATCACCATGTGTTCACACCACATCCAGCACTTGCTTCGTAAACCTCTAATCTGTGAATGCAACTAATAACAGATGGGCCTTAGGTATCTCGAGTGAGCCCAGCTTAGCTATGCATCGTAGATTAGATCATGCATTCATATTCATAGTCTTGCTTTGTACCTATATAATTTAGTCATAGTTGGTACAGTACATTGACAGTTCGTCCCTGTGTTTCTGTTGCACCAATCGCTTCTGAATAGCAGTATAATTTTTTAGCATTGATGATGTCATATGAAATAGCTGCAAATTCACTTTATTTATCCACTAAAATTTATAGTTTTGATTGTGATGAATGAACATATATTTAAAATAAGCGGTTCCTTTTAAATTGAGAAAGATATTGTCACAAATTTAAGATTAGAACTATCAAAACTGACATTACAGCAAAATTTTATAAAGCATCTAAACATGTGACGAACTAAATACAGCTATCACGTTTAGAAACAACAAAAAAACTAATCAACAATAAGCAATCACTTTATAGCCACTTTAGTAGAGATCTCGCAGGCTTATCTATATTTAGGATGCTTGTTGCAAATGATTTACTCAATAAAAGGGCAAACCGTCGAGCGATGCGCACGAGTGCAATCTATTTATGTTCTGCAGTGCGAATTAGTATCTGCACAACTGTAATTGATGCGATCTGCCATTCTCTGAGTGCCACTCAGAAGCTGACTCGTTTACATAAAATCGCTGGTTATTAAACTGTGTTTTTCAATCTGTGGGTTGCGACGAAGGTTGCGACCCCTAGGCCTTGATCGGGGGGTCGAGGGCAAAAAGAAAAAGTCAAGGTTCTACACTACAATAAAAACACAAGGCTGAGCTTGTTTATTTTTCAAAAGTTTGTCAAATCGTGGTGATATTTTTGAAAAGTTAATAATCAAATCATTTTCTATCTGAAGTCTCCTCTTCTTGACCAACTTACTTCGTACTTTCAAAACTCGCGGCTTCTTGCAGAGTGTAAGGTCCTAATAATGAATAAATGTATCAAAATATGTAAAATCTTCAACGCATATAGCCTTCTAAATGTAATTGTTTCTTTGTACATTGTAAGGGGGTCGCCAGAATTTTTAAACCTATAAAGGGGTCTCGACGTCAAAAAGGTTTTTTTTACCAAACCCCTATTAATTCAAAGCAAAAATACAGATACAAAGGGCAAAGTTTTAAAAAAACAATGATGCAACGACAATGATATGATACCCGCTCAATATTCCAAACACTATTTTATCTGTTTATACGCGCCTAACGCCTTCCTAGTAAAATATTAATAAAAACAAAACACAAGCGCCACCAGAGTCAGAAACCCTTTGATCTAATCCGAACAAGTCTCATCCGATGTGGAATGATTGAAAGTCACAGGAAAGGGTAATTTCACGCGAGATGGGAACAGGCGAGTCGAGTTACCAGCAAACGGTTGAAGTAGGAGGATAAACGCGGCGGGACGCAAATAACAGACCCGTGGATAGCGCGAGCCGACGTGTAACGAGCGACGGGACGAACGTACTACATACGTGGGAGGTATCCAGTTTTGGCGAGGTGGCGAACAAATCGAAATAGGGGACCAATTCTTAGCTTTAAAGGTAAAGTGAACCTTGCACATTTCGCTGGCCACAATTGATTTCTGAAAATTCGATGAAATTGACGAAAACACGGAAAAGATGAATTAATACTAAAAAAGTTCGATAAGTAAAGGTGTTTTACATTTCAGAGGCAAAGTTTTCTATCAAGCGAAGTTTCATGTTCAGTTTTTGCTGTTATATCCGAAATAAAATCTTCGACATTACAAATTCTAAAACAAAGTTTTTAGCAAAAATGTTTGTCTCTAATAATCTCCTTTAAAAAATCTCGTAAAATAGTAAATAATACGTAAAAAAGACCCCTTTTCACGCATAGTTAGTTGTCCGTCCGTTTACACACTTCAACCGATGGTTTTTCATAAAATAAATATTATTATATCGTTTTGTGAACTCCTCAGAAACGAGAATCAGTCCCCGCAGGTTGTATCTGAACTAAATTAAACGGCGGCAACGTCAACAAAGGATCAGACACGGCACTAATTTACGACTCTGCGCTCGCGCACTGCAGACGAAACAAAATTACGTACAACAATCGATAAACTGAGAAAATTGTTATGTGGCAACCTTTGGAAGAGATCCAGTTTTTATAGTACAAGATTTATAATACGAATAATCCCATGTTATTAGTTTACTAAACATTGGTATATCTTTATAAGTACAATTAATTTGCATGGCAAGTCTTCAACAGTATCAATAACACCTCCAGTCCAGTCCAGTCCCTCATTAGCTAGACGCTTCTAGGTGAGCACGCTTCTATCATACGCATACTATACATATCCCCCGGAGTAAAATGTAGTGGTGTACAGTTGGCCTCTATACACATTATCCCGGAGCAAAATGTGTAAGAAGTCATGGGTCATTCAAAAATCCAGTCCAGTTTTCCATTTTTCATCGAGAAATTCAAAAATTGAGATATATACCAATATAGTATTAAAGCCAGCCAAAATGACGACATTTTAAACGATATATTCAGTCAATATGTATAATTGAATGCAACCAACTCGACGCGGCAAGTTTAAAGCCCATTGTGAAACCTTATCTTGGGGGTCACAGTGAAACCGTAACAATGAAGTCGTGGGAAAGTGCTCTACCAATCTGCACCGCGTTGCAACCAACGGTCAGCTAATACAATCCTCCAACACAAATATATCATATAAACATATTATTAATAACCCGCGACTTCGTCTGCGTGAACTTCAGGAATCCGGATACAAAGACTATATCCTTTTCCTATTCCTAAGTAGTATATCTATACAAAATTCAACAGGAACATAATTGAGCGGACGAATGGACGAAATATGGCGAAGATGTTGATTGTCCCTTGGAATGATATCCATATATGTACGTAGTAAGATACCTTTTTATATATAGAGAATCTAGATGTATATATAGACAGAGAAATAACTAGTAGTAGTTAAGCCAAGATCAATCAATTGTATTAGGGTTTAGTCGAGGGAAATCCCATTCCCGAAATTCCCGGGAATCCCAAGGTTTTTTCGATCGCAAACTGGGATTTTAAACACTGATTCCGTTTTTTCGGTAGTTTCAATACTATTATTATGGAAAAGTTGATTATTAAAATAATTAACGCATTCAAAAAGAACTAAAAACCGACTTCATATTTGCACACCTGTGGACAGATTAAGTACATCGAACAAATTGAAATTACTATCTAAACACCGTGTAAAAAAACTATGTACTTGGCAAATAAATTTTTTCCTTTTTTCTTTCTTTCTTTCAATTGCCTTGAAAATTTGGTTTTTGTTGAGTTTCTCAAAGAGCGATCAATC
Organism: Carcina quercana; assembly: GCA_910589575.2. NCBI lineage: Eukaryota > Metazoa > Arthropoda > Insecta > Lepidoptera > Depressariidae > Carcina > Carcina quercana. The sequence continues at coordinate 4,134,427 of OU342436.1, forward strand.
AATTTCGATAAAATTTATATGAGACCACCTCTGGAGTATGCTCTACCAAACAAAAAAAGAATCATCAAAATCGGTTCACTATTGGCGGAGTTATCGCGTAACAAACATACCCAAAAAACTTACGCGTTCAATTGAGAACCTCCTCCCATTTTGAAGTCCGTTGAAAAGTCAAATTGCAAGTTGTACTCGCACACAAAATTCTTGTTCTTCCTCAATTATTTGTCTTGTTAATCTTGTGCCGGTCTGTTTCTCGCTTACAGTTTTTAGGGTTATATAAGCCTAAAACATCACAGAGTGTGTAAATTTGTATTAACTATGACCGCTATAAAAATATAAAAACAAAGTTAAAAATTCATGATTCTAGAAACATGTTCTCAGTAGTACTTTTTCACTCGATCTTGTGTTAAATATTGCACGGTGACAGAGTCGGTGTCTGCGAGTCCGAATCACACTTAGCCGGTTTTAAGTAGTATAACATTTTTTCAAAGTTTTAAAAATTATGACAGACGGTATCATATTACCAATAAAAGATGATTAAAAATGTAAAGCTAACTATTGTTTATAATTTTTACATTTTAGTGCTTTTGCAATGTGTCTAGTTCCTTCTCTTTATAAGTCATTAATAAGGAGTGCCAAAAATCCCGGTAAGTCCCCGTTCCCATTTGAATAGTAACGGAATTCCGTTCTTAAAATTCCTACCGATTCAGAACTATAGTTAATTTTAAATACGTAAATATTATAAACAATCACACTTACATAATCAACATCGAGATCAGAGACTAAACTTGTGTGGTGTGTCGTTCAAAAGTTGGAAGACCGCGGTACGAGGGGCATACCGAAAAGATCGGTAATCGAGTACTTTCGATTTAATTAGATTAAAAACTCTTTTTGATGAATAAACACTGGTTAGTTGAAAATCGAATACAATTGACAGAATTAAAAAAATTTTTTTTTTTAAAGAACAATATCAGTTTGAAATTGATAGGTCGATAAAAAAATGGAGCTTACAAGAGAAAGTTTCCGTGCCATAATTTTTTACAACTTTCGACGAGGATTATCTCAGGGACAATGTCTCGCTGAGCTTATATCTATATTCAAGAGTGAAGCGCCTAGCCAGACGACAATATATCGCTGGTATTCTGAATTCCGGCGTGGACGTGCTTCTCTTGGCACCGTACCTTCCACAGGCCGGCCAAAAACAGCGGTTACACCAGAAAATGTCGCTGTTGTGCGCCGAATGATACAGGATGACCGACATATTACATATGAGCAGATTCGGGCTACTTTAGGGATAGGTATGACTGCGATACAAACTGTTTTACATGGTGAACTGGGAGTGAGAAAGCTAGTTTCCCGCTGGGTGCCCCATAATTTGTCCGAAGAGCAAAAGGCGGCTCGTGTCAATTGGTGCCGGTCTACTCTGCAACGCTTCAACGGAGGAAAGTCAAAAGCAGTTTATAACATTGTCTCTGGTGATGAATCATGGATCTATTCATATGAGCCAGAAAGAAAGCATCAGTCGGCTGTCTGGGTCTTCGCAGGTGAGATCAAGCCAACAAAAGTTGTCCGCTCTCGCAGCGTATCGAAGAAAATGGTCGCTTCGTTTGTCGCGAAAACAGGACATGTAGTCACAGTTCCCTTAGAGGAACGGAGAACGGTTACCGCTGATTGGTATACAACGGTTTGTTTGCCACAGATGATATCCGAACTCCGTAGAGGTAACCCGAAACGACGCATAATCCTCCATCACGATAATGCGAGCTCTCACACCGCTCAGAAAACAAGCGAGTTTTTGAAGCAGGAAAACGTTGAATTAATGGATCATCCTCCATACAGCCCTGATCTGAGTCCCAATGATTACTTTACATTCCCTAGAATCAAAGATTTATTGCGTGGTCAGCGGTTTCAAGGTCCAGAAGAAGCAGTGGAAGCATACAAATCGACGATTTTGACCATGTCAACTTCGGACTGGAATTGCTGCTATAATAATTGGTTCGAACGAATGCAAAAGTGCATTAACTGCAACGGAGAATACTTCGAAAAGCAATAAAAATAAATTTAGTTATTTCCTGTATGTATTGTTTTATATTCCCGATCATTTCGGTATGCCCCTCGTACTTCCCAGAGCTATACATACAGTGACGTTTACGGTAGTGGTATGTAAGCCTTATAAATGAAAAACTAATGACTATGAGCTCATTTTAAAAGAATCCAGCGCCACAGCAAGTCTCGTCATCCAAGCAGTAATGAAGAAATACTCAGTGAAAGGTGACAATCTTAAAATGGAAATGGTGACAAACAATCAACACCTCAAGATTGTGGGCAGAAACAATCATATTACAATCGATAAAAATGAAGGTATCCTTATAATGATAGGTGACAATTGCACTGCTCGTGTCCTAGAGAACCGTGGTAGTGTTGAAATCGTCAAGAGTGACAAGAATGGGAAGAAGGATTGCAAGAATGGTAAGAACTCGACCAAAACTGAAGCATGTGAAAGTGTGAAATTGAAGGAAAACTGTGAGATTCGGAAGAAAATTCGTGCAGTGCAAAATGTTTATATACATAATAATGTATGTGTGCTTCCCAAATCTACAAAATCCGACCCTAAATGCCTGTGAATATTAATTATACTAACAGTTGCTAGAAACGTCGAGTGACCTTTAATTTTACGTGTGATTACGACTATATAATGGAATCATTCCATATCTTCCCCTGGATATCGAAAAAGTGACAAATATCCATCAGAAACTGGCATTTAAGTTATTTTTTATTCTACTACTATCTACTACATCAAGTCACATTGCAAGAAATGAAGTGACACATTTAGTGCTGCAATAAAACAAAAGAGTACGAGTAGATTTAAAACAGTTAAGACTCCAGGGGCCTGTTTCATAAAAATACAATTCGTAATAAACTGACAAATATGATCCACTAGTGGCCCGCCCCGGCTTCGCACGGGTGGACATTAAACATTTTGGTAAAAACGTAAATGTATCTTTTTGCAAGACATATGTAGTTTTTTCTGATCAAATTACTATTTATATTTTTAGAGTTTCAATTTTACATTTCTATATTTACTTTTTTGTAGATATTTATTAGACTACTTCGTTGTCCGAAGGCGTAAAGGTATCAAGTTGAAAATAATATCGAATAATCAAGTCTGCAGTCTTTTGGATCTGTAAAAAAGTCAAACGTTTAACTAACTATATGTGTCTGTTTAAGCCGCACTTTTATACCATTTCCTTTAAGAATGCAAGGGAATCGAAACTTATAAGATGTCTTCACAGCTTTTTTGTCATTAGACAATACAAACATGTTTTCTTTAGAGGTTACTCTTGAAAGAGCGACATATAATTGGCCATGTGAAAAACACTCAACGCTCAAATCTAAGCCTGCAACGTTGAATTTTTGACATCAGTTTGGTGTCCGTCCCGGCGCTCATTTTTCTGTGTGTATTTGGTTTTTTAAATTCGTTATATCTTTTGAATGGAACGTCCTATTTCAATAATTCAAGAAGCTATCTACAGATATTGAAGCAATCTTGAATATGAAATGACTTATTTTGATAAGGGTTAATATAAAGGTATGGATAACATGGTCTGATTTTGGTCGGCATTTCTATCAACTAAAAAAATGGATAAAAGTAGTCATAGTGACATAACTACAATAGTTAGACATATACCACCGCGGACTTTTTTGTTGATCTTTCTAAGGTGTACAATACAGTAGTACATTATTTTGATCTATCTGGTAGGGTTTAGCCAGCGTTTGCAATGTAAGCGCAAAAAGATGTGTTTATTTACGACATCACATTAGAAACCCCTAAAATTATCAGTTTTGCTCTACTATATTATGCATGTATTATATATATAAACCTTCCTCTTGAATCATTCTATCTATTAAAAAAAACCGCATCAAAATCCGTTACGTAGTTTTAAAGATTTAAGCATACATACATACATACATACAGACAGCGGGAAGCGACTTTGTTTTATACTATTTAGTGATTTTCGGCTTCGCGACCAATCAACGGGCACTAAGGGCAAAAATGACAAGACATTGAGCAGTTTATTATGAATTGTATTTTTATGAAACAGGACCTTTATGATTATTTTGGTATATATAGACACTACCTATAGACCTAAAATTTAGTTGAAAAGTTCTGCAAATAATATTATCTTCCGACATTCGTTTTATTTGGCACGCGAAAACCGATTTGGAGGTTCTCCAAACACTGCTGTACAGTTGTTGAAACGCTCAAGAATGATCAAAGAAAGTTACTCCTAATTAAAATTCCTCAAACGTATTTGCAGCTATAAAAGGCAGCCTATTGGTTATGTAAATTTATGCAGAACGTGTTTATCCCAACATGAATTTTACCTTAAATATACTATAGGTACACTCGAGTACAACAATATGTATCCACTTTTGAACCATGTCACTTTCACCTTTAATTGACATTTCCTTCAACACACTACATAGGAACAAGCAAGAATGAATGTGACATGGTACGAAAGTGGATACACATTATTGTACTCGAGTGTACATATGTATAGTTCAGCATGTACTTACACCAACACAAATGTATTTTTATCAATGTCTTAACTTTGCAATGATAATGTTTTAAATCTTAAAAAAATAAAAAATGTAGTTGTAAGAAAAGCACAAAACGAAATTTCTTATACAATTATATTAGTAACTTTAATATCACGATATGTAAATTAGAACTCGACTGTGTAACTTTTTAAATTGTGAATAAATAAATAAACTTGGATTTTTGTGCAATCTTAACAAATCATATCCTATGAATGTCACAAAAAAATCATGAACACAAAAGCGCGTCAGGAAGTGGCTCATTATTTAACTGCCACAATTATCACAAAGTAAATACCGGTTTAAAATATTTCAACTTAGAAAGATAAAATGATACGTATTTAGACAATCCACAATAGATAAGAAAACCGTGTTGAAGATACGAGTATAATAGCAAAGCAAAACACAATAAACCTACTGTTGTGGTTGACTCAACACAAGAATGTCACTTCACAGATATACTGTTTTGTCTAAGACTACAAATTCCTCATTGTGATTAAATAGACTCTTTATAACATCAATGCACAAAGAAAGTCAATACAAAGCTAGCGTTCAATAGGAAGTCATCAGAATTATACAAATGTAAATTAGAAGGCATTTCTTTACGTAAATTTTATTTAATAACCTCCGATGGGGCCGTGTTGGTTTAGGTTTTAGAATAGTAACTCCCCTCCTCCGTTTTCTAGTTGGTATACATGCTTGTAATCATAATCCGAATGCCCCGGGTTCAATCCCCGTCGGTATTTGTTTTGGTTGGTGGTAGGGCGTTTATGTTCCCATACACCATGTACCGGAAGGTAGCGAATCAGCGCCTCATTGGCTTTAAGTTTCCATGCTTCTTTCCTTCGCCTTGAAAAAAAATATTATGTCGCCACAGACTTGGACAAAACCTTCTAAAAAGTCACCAACTAAGACTGTTTTACCATATTAAGTTTTCTTTCTTTTGACTTCTTTTTAGAAAGGTTATATTCGATTTTGAAACAAACCATATAAAAAAGTAATACTTCAGTTACTGCACATTTAGATACGAGTATTAGTGTCTAAATGAAAATTATTTGTTTCAAAATCTAATATGATATTTCTACAGACGAATTGAAAACAAAGAAAAAAGTTATTTTGTAAAATTACGTTTCAGAATTACAATAATTTACAATTTTAACCTTAATTATGAATTTTACAAGATGGCGGACTGTGTACTCGTATGTATGTCAGAGGGTACGCACAAAAAGCTTCACGCACTTTACAAAAATTTCCATTTGGCATAAAAATACCTTTGTTAGGTAAATTGAAACTGTGTACACACATATAGGCACATTATGTTATTAATAATAAACAGTATTAAGCCTGCAAATGTGTAATATCAATGGTCTTGTGATGGTTATCACTATCAAATTAAAGAATGAAGCTCTGCTATAAAAATCTAAAGTATACTAATATCAAACTGACACATCTCTCTGCGAAAACAATACGGTCATGCTGACAGTACTCACAATAATACAGAACGTCGACATCCTTCTACGATATCATAATTTAAATGTAACATCTTCATGTAAACAACCCACGGCGCCATTTTGAACTAATCGAAGCGTCGTAGATATCCTTCAGCCAACATTTCGAGATCGTTAACCTATTAATCGAGCTATCGACGTGTTTATCATAATCACAATAGGCTAGCACGGCACATGTGACCGGTTCGTGTCGATGGGAGCCCCCATTGTTGCGCAAGCGCAGATTCGAACAGTCTCATTAGTGGGCCGGGGAAAGTGAAACCAGACGGCGATCAGTGAAAGTCAGCCCCTGACAGTTATCTAATTTCGATACACGGACAGGTTGGGAGACCGATGACGTAGACAGAGATGGCTGCGCGGTCTGAGAAACTTGTTCGAGAAATAGGCACTCACAACATGCTGACACTTGGTTACCGGTATGGTGAAGGCTAGGTCATACGATCCTGACATACCTTCATTAACATGAACTCTTTAGTACCAAAATATACCAGAGATAGGCTGCAGCATCTTTATAACAGCATCTTACTAAAAGCATTTAAGTCAAATCTCCTCATAAAAAGTGGGACGTGACGATCCAAAGAGTGTGTCCAACAGTGAACTTACGCAGATAACGATTGTCAATCTTATTCATCTCTTTTTGTAGAATGTGCCTGAACTAAAATACTTCATATAAATCTTTATTTCCTGCTTACTGTTACAGAAAATTACAGACAAGTTCTACACGGAAATTTTTAAATTTATTTACACATGGTTATGCTGCACTGACACTCCAAAATGAGTCTGCTTCAACAAAGTTAATATTTACTTCACTAATTAATTTCTATCAGGCCCACCATAATTATGTCCAAAACCAAAATGGTTTGTTTTGCAGACACTAATTTCGTAACTAAAAATGCACTAGAAAAAAAGAAGCACATTAAAACTCAAAAGTACGCTGGATCGGTGATTTTTCATCTGAACTTTTTTATTTAATTTCTTCTTTGGTGATCGCAGACAGATATTGATGATGCTTCGGCAGACGCTGCGTCTTTTAGAATTTTAGATGGACCGCCTTTTACTTTAGAACCTTAGGGTGATTTTACTGTAATTGATGATGATTCGCAAGGGAATCCATGGAAAGAAGGAGTATGTATGTAATAACTAATGTAATCATTCGTTACATTAGATTTGGCGCCTAAACGCGGCCTATAGCAAAATAAATTGGCACAAGTTCAAAAATTTAAAGACAAAAAGCTCGTAGTAACGACAGATTTTGTAGAAGTTCTAAATGCGACAATGACAGAATGTGTGATAATCTGGCAAAACATATAGTACTTTATTTATTACTGTTCGGAATTTAAATTCTATGTATGACATTTACGAATGCACGCACGCGCAGTGATAAGTTACAAATCCGCGTCAGCAGAACTATTGTAATACGATCACTGGAACTCCGATGCTACTATTTCCGAGTAATATTCATCGAGTAGCCGTTTGAGCTGAATCGGGGGTTTGACTGAGACTTATTTAAAATTCACGCCAAAGTACAGTGAAGTGCTAAAATGTTTGTACTAGTGGTGTCAATTGTTGTCAGTGGTGTTAAATGACTCTGTGCGGAGAATACAGGTACGGGCTTAGTGCGGAAGACTCGGTCTCCTACTCAGTGAAGACAGGGATGCACTATGTCAGCAAGACCCGAAATTTAGGTTGGCTTGTGGGCCTGTTATATAAACCCCGGGCGCGTTTATCCTTCGATCCCGAACCCCTCATCTGCTCAACATGTACAAACATAAACGACGATAAAGCCACAGGGTATGCTTCTACCCTCAATCTACAATCAGAAACATTCAATATGTTACTGTATTCGTAAAGAGCTGTAGTCATATTGTTAAGTGGCCTCAGACTGATAGCATACAAATATAGCAAAATGTAAAAAAGCAAACTAGCACGAACCAAACCGAGTACCAGGTACTCCGCCAGGAATTGAACCTGCAACGTCCTGATTAGCAGTTCAACGATGCATTAGGTGAGCCAGTTGTTGGGCGGAAAATTCCCTTATCCAGTTACGATTGTGGTAGCTACCCAGGCGACCAAAGAAGAATGCAATGTACTCCTATTCCAATCATTTTGTACCCTCTGTGTGGTTGAGGCTTTAGAATGGGGCCACCTCATTTTTTTCCCGTGGGTGTTGTAAAAGGGGACTAAGAAAAGTTCAGGAGCTATGTATCAGTAGCATCTGACTGCGATCATCAATCCGAATACAATAATGATCGTTTGTACTTTTCTATCCGAATGAATAATAAAAAATACTTTAATACGGTATACAAGATGTCTTCAAAATTTTAGTTGTTCAAATCGTCTTGAAAAATACATTAATAAATAGTCTCAATTACATAGAACCTACGCCTTTCGTTATATAAGATTTCTACAGAGCGACCATAAAGTAAATCTTTATTACAAATCTACAGCTCCGTTAACACAAACAAATGATTTTACACAACTTTATTGTATATTATTCTAAAACGTGGCTGTTGCTGCAGACTATTTCTAGTCTGACCCAATTACTAGAGGGCCAGACTGTTAATCATAGCGTAATGTCTGAAATAAAAGCAAGATTTGCGGTTAACCAACGCTTTTGACTAGACAAAATCAATTGATTTTTCTTTGGATCGGTACTATCTATTAATTATTTACTGTAAATAGATCAACGCTTGGCCATGATCACCCTCGACTTACAGACACACAACTTGTAGCAACTTATAGCTGCATAATACACATATCAAATTAAATATGTTGGTAGCCGATTTGTTGAAATTTTTTTGTTACCAATATTCAGAGTAATAATCTTCTTTGGCTGCATAGACTCCCTCCCATCAATCATCAAAATCGATTCATTATAATTGTCAGAGTTATCGCGTAACATGCTCATACAAAAAACATACAGTCGAATTGACAACAAAACAGCCTGTCTGTTTTTGAAGTAAATAAATGAACCTCCTCCTTCTTTGCAGTCGGTGGAAAATGAGCTTCCACATTATCCACTGCGTGAGGCCACTGTTGGTCTTGACTCGTGAGGCTGCCTCGCAAATATAAGTTCAGTAGTTAACGAAGTTCTCCAAGGAAAGCTAAGAAAGGCGTGAACCACTGGTACAATTACATAATCACCCACAGAAACGTGTTGCAATAAGCGGCGAATCTCAGAACTGTCGCTATGAATGTTATCTACCCGTTATAACGCGAACTATGTCACAGTTTACTATGAGAACATGTGTAAATTTTACCGTCACCTCTGCTACTGTTCTGTAGATTGAATGCATGAAGGATATTCCTTTAGTATTTTTAGTCGACACAAATCTAAAATACCCACTGAACGTTTTTCTTTTTGCTGCTTTATAACCACTTGACATATTTTTATGAACTCTTACATGTTCCTGAGTGGCATTTCGTTCTATTCCACCCAGCTCTTAAAACTTAATCAACAAAAGAAAGGAACACCTTTATTTAATTACGTTGTAAGTTTTAATTACTCTCTTACACCAGTTCCACAGACAATATGTAAAGCAACATTTATTATTGATGCATCGTATTTCGAGCGTCATCGCCAGACAGACAGACAGTTTACTTTATTATAATAACAAACTTACATTTACAATTCTGAACGATATTTTCAGGTAATTGTAAATTTCGGGTTTACAGCGTGTCTAGTGATCTGGGTCAGACGGTGTGCACAGCAGTATAGTACATTCGCTGAGATAGTGTCGGTGCCTCCAAACGGTATATGTGGTTATTGTAATACAAAGCTACATCTACAAGTCTAAAGCATAACTGAGTCTGTTCCTGAGGTATTTATGCATAAATTCGTCGTATGACGTTCCACAAACACCTGTATTATTAAAGAATGCACATAATTGAAATTAGGAACCAAAAATTTATCGATCAAAAAATGGATACACGTGACGGAGCATAAAATTAAACATAAAACATGTTTTTTTCAAGCAGCAGTCAACATAAAGTCATAAATAAACACAGCCTCTCTTCGATATCTCGATATAAATTGTCAAATTCATCAGCGGGTGTACACTATACACCGCCATCGATCACCTTTCATATCACAGATTTTTCAAAGGCGACACTATCTAAGCGAACGAATTTTACACTATGTTCGCGATTCTTTTGCCCCAGTTTCAGCTTCTTAACAACGCAGACATGAACGGGTTATGGTCTCTCGACATCCGATCCGCAACCGATCAACTAGATTCAAACAGTCATACGTCTCGATTCCCTATTTACAATATAGAGCTTGTTGTAATGGCATTATGTATTACCCTTGAACGAAGTTTAATTCTGATGTCAACAAAGGCTATTGACGCATACCTACAATCTTTCCTTTTAGAAAACCCAAATTGTGTAACAGAAGTGACTAATTTCAACTGGAAGGTCAGCTGAGAACCCGGTAAGAAACCATGCGCGTCACTAACGACCATCTTTAAAACCAAAACACAGACAAAGGAAACTAATTCAAAAGTGCTCCTTTTGAGTAAGCAGTCCATTATGTTTGGGTACACAAAAAAACGTTTCGGAAATAATGGCAATGAAAATAGAGGCAAAGACCAAATCAGTGGTGCACGCGCGGACTCTCGCGCAGGCCAATGAACGGTGACAGGTGCCGCGACCAATCCCGGTGCGGAGCGCCACTTTTACGCGGCTCAGTTAGAAATAACGAAATTACGTCTTACATCCTTTTCTTGGATGCAGCATTCTGTGGGAGCGAGAGAGAGTTGCGTAATGGTACACCTCTTATTTATGTGTTCGTGCCATCTCTCAACAACCTTTGTTTACAGATCAATCAAAGCGTTCTTATGCTTTCCTTTTTCGGGTAATTTATGTTTTCTTTTTAGAAATTTGCTTCCAGAAACAGATAGTTATTTACGTTATTTAAAAATTATCACTCAGTTTACAGTTTATTATGTTCTATTCCGTACTAATTTAGACTAAAGTTTCCTTAGTTGACCATCCTGTACCTACGTATATCCAATGCTTATGCTACAACTTAGCTTTGAACATCAAGCTTTCTACGGTAAAGATTAAACGCTATCCTTTGTGCATCGGCTGCGGTTTGTCACGGTAAATTTTTATCTCTGTGTAGACAATGACCCGGCTCCGTCTATTGTAGCTACGAGGGTATGGCCACACATTCCAGGAGGTAGTTACTGTGCTCTAATGTCACTCATTCATTAGGCAGCGAGTGCATTATCTTGCATACAAATGACCTTCCTGCAGGCAGCGTACATACCAGCTAGGTTACGTGCCAGATTTGTTAAAAAGCTAATTTTAAACGAGTTTATTACTGGTATTATTATTTACGGGCGATAAAAGATAAAATTAAACAACCATTTTAGGTTCCATCAATGTACTACATAAAAACAAAACGAAACGTAAAAAACAAAAGAATACCAGCTTCAAAGACAAAATAGAATATAAAACCAGGAAGTTCGGCGTCGGCAACAGATATTTTACAGGTTTCCTATTCATGAAAATAATCGAGATTTGTGCTAGAGTGAAACTTTTAGTGATATTGCTGGGTTTTTCCATACTATCCACCGACCAGCTGATCTTATTTTTTAGGGTTCCATACCCAAAGGGTAAAAAACGGGACACTATTACTGAGACTCCGCTGAGAAATTTTCACTGATGATGTATTTTTGTAGACGCTATAATAACAAATATTATAAACAGAATTTAAAAAAAATATTTAAGGGGCTCCACATACAACACAAGCGTCGGTGGCGCAGTGGATAAGGCGCGGACTCTCAATCTGAGGGTACCGGGTTCGAATCCAGCCGTGTACCTATGAGTTGTTTTTCAATTCAAGTACATTATCCGACTGCTGTACGGTGAAGGAAAACATCGTGAGGAAACCTGCATGTCTTGAACAGGCATGTGAAGTCCGCCGATCCGCACTGGGCCCGCGTGGTGGACTATGGCCCATACACTCTCTGTAGGAGAGTAGGCCTGAGCCCCTCCAGTGGGGACATATATAGGCTGTTGATGATGATGATGACATACAACAAACGTGATTTTTTTGCTCGTTTTTGCTCGATATACTAGATAAAGGTAACAGGTAGATGCTTGAAATATTCATAGAATATTTCGTTATAAAAATTTATTGAAAAACAAATAATTAAAATTGAATAAAACAAATATTGAAGGGGGCTCCCATACAACAAACGTAATTTTTTGCCGTTTTTATAGATAATGGTACGGAACTCTTCGAACGCGAGTCCGACTCGCACTTGGCCGGTCTTTACACTAGTCGTCTGTTTGGAATATGACCTTCTGCTTCAGATATGGATGAATTATTATCATCTAAATAGAAAGTTGACAGACATCCCTTGCTTTGCGTTCAATCATATTAACTTTGATGTGCAGCTACAGTCAAGAAAAAAAAAATACTGTCGTAAAGCAGTCAAGCTGTAGAACTAATTTATTGGGGATTTTCAACATAACGTTTTTTAGGATATTTCAGTCCCTGATTCCCACTAAACACTGTGCTTGTTTGTCAAAAACGATTCTTTTAAAAACTCGACATAGAAAAATATTCATTAAACCTATAGCCATTAATTATAATAATTTGTTCCCGCTATTGTTAACACTATAAAATACGCCATCTTCCGAAAGAAAAACAAATCAGATCAGAAGATGTAAAATCGTAGATCATGAAATTCTATAGATAATTAGTTCAACAGATGTGGCTAAGGAAGCAGTGAGGCTAGTTGAGAAATCTGGGTCTAAACAAGATAACAAAAGCATTGGGTACAGAAAAACATAATCACGCAACCTTGTTTCCTCTTGCAATAAAGTTTTATTCTTGTTTAGATGCAGATTCACTCGCATTTCTGTTTTATCGCGTTCAAGATAATCATTTTATTTATTGGCTTAATAAATACATGCATAGCAGAACGTATGTACAATTATAAGTATTTATTTCGTTTTACAGAAATATTGTGTCGTGACTAGCTTCAAAAATAATATACAGCCCAAATGTATAGACAGATTTTTGAGAAAGTGTAATTACCTACAGTCGCAATTTTTTTCTTCAAATTTCTGCTCATAAGGATGACGAACATTTCTGTCAGCCCTTAGCCACAAAAATAATGTCATGAATAAAGATGTGTTTTTAATGTTTTCAAAATTATTGCTACTGAATTTTGTTGAATATACGAATTCCGCACGCGGATGGACGGACAAAATACCAGTAAAGACTGAATCACAGATTAGGTACTGACTGAATGAGATACAGTCCGACAGTCTCAATGTTCACAGTACGGTTTGCCACTCACCCTCAAAAGGTAGTCTGTGGTTCGCCTTTTCTAGCGTAGTTTATGGTTTCGAGACACCAATTCACTAGGGTTGAACACCCTATTGAATCTATTTTAAACGAGTGCCAGAAAAATTCCGCTCTTTTTAGCAATCAGCGCAAATGTGAAACAACGCACTACAAACAGACAGTTCCATTAATTAAATTAGTATGATTGTGCGCGGTGTACTGTACAGGCGTCAATATCCCTTGTTTTATTTACATCCAGAAGAAAAAATTGGCACTGAGCCCAATCGCCAGCTAAACTGACCGCGCTGCCATAATGATATCACGGTATTTTGAAATACTAATGTATTTAAACATGTTATTTGGTTTGACTGGGGCTAAATAGCCACTTGAGATGAGATGCATTTTCATTACGGGATAACGCCATGAAATGTATTTAAGCAGAAGTATCAGCATGGAAACAAGTTTATCAAAACTATAGAGGTATATTATTATTATTATTATATGAAGAGTTAGCGTGAAACAAGTATATTTACAAATATGTAAAAAATATTTTGTCTATTATTTCACTTGCGACACCTGTGAGTCACAATTTCTCATAACTATTCCAAATTTCAAGTCGATAACATCAGTAGTTGCTGATATAATCAACTGCCAAATAATAAGGGTTCCGTTTTTAGGGTTCTGTACTCAAACCAACGGGACCCTATTACTAAAACTCAGCTGTCCGTCCGTTTGTCTGTCAGTCTGTCATGAACTGTGATAGTCACACAGTTGAAATTTTCACAGATGATGTATTTCTGTTGCCGCTATAACAACAAATAATAAAAACCAGAATAAAATAAATATTTAAGGGGGCTCCCATACAACAAACGTGATTTTTTTGCTCGATATTGATAACGGTAACAGGTAGACGCTTGAAATATTCGCAGAATATTTAGTTATACATTCACTTGAAAAAAAAAAAATTAAAATAAAACAAATATTTAAGTGGGGCTCTCATACAACAAACGTGATTTTTTGCCGTTTTTATAGAGAATTATACGGAACCCTTCGTGCGCGAGTCCGAATCGCACTTGGACGGTTTTTTCATCGGATGTTGGGGACACTCACAAGAAAACGGTTGGTGATATTTTCAGTACTCAAGCAAACGTATTTTACAACGACGTCAAGTAATATGTAAACAGTTCTGTCAATGCGACGTCAAAACTCTAAATACAGCACAAAAGTGACGACGTGATGTGTGAAAATAACAAATAAACCCATGTCATCCCGTGTCGTAAAAGGTGACTAAGGGATACCCAGATACCAGGTGTCATCCAACTTCTTACTACGATCGCCAGCGCAATTCGCCGAAAAACCAAGTGTGGGTGCATTGGCAAATTGAATGCCAGTGCTTCAAAGAAAGCCCGTTAGTCGCGAAATGATCCTTGACTAGTTGACTCTAAATTGATTGACATATCAACGCACACTAAGAAAGGTGTTTCCACTCAGGAATAGCCGCGGACAACCTGAGGGTAAACTCAGTCTTAGTAAATACTACGTATCAACTATTAGTTATAAGTCTCTGGATAGATTGATCAGCAACACTACGAGTAGGAAAGCTAACAAATGCACAGCTGGGCAGCGGGTGGCAGCGGGTGGCAGCGGCCTCGACACAGTTCTTTCTCGCACATTCTCTCAGACCTAATCATTGTCGGTGTGCTGATCGAGATAGGGGGTTGCCAGTTACTTGCTGCTGACTGGACCGGTCTAACGGTCTGAACAACTCCATTGGACTTAGGAAACGTTTCCTTGAATAAATTGCATGTTGAGCTAAACCCGTTTGTGAGCTCTATAAATAAATACATGCGGTACCTACGTGCTCGGTTTTATGAAAGTTCTTGATCGTCAGTGCGATATACAGGAAACCGCATCAGGTCGAACGAGCCGGTGACGATTGTGTTCTTATTTCGAACTCAAACGTAATTTTAAGCATTTTAGACAGTCAAACAAAAAGTAACTGAAAGGTGTCTAAAATGATGCGTATTTTAAATTGCGTAAACTCATGAAACAAATCAACATTATTTTTTTTAAATAATGGCTTTAACCCGTGGTTATCTAGCCAATGACGAGTAAAATTAGGTGAAAAAATTTTCGAAGCCATTTCTTCAGCTTTCTCAATAAAATGTATAATGTGTACATTTTATCGCTTGTTTTGGATTCTTGACGAGAATTTCAAAGGCCAGCCTTGGTTTCAACATTATTCGAAAGAATCCATAAGCCGAATGTACTCGACATGGTAAACTCTTCCGATCGCGTCGAAACCCTCGCAATTTTGCGTAATTTATACTATAACACCGTCCATGACACTTTGCACTATATCACACCATTATAACACAAAAAAACACACATAACAGTATTATTAACCAATTAACAAAATTGCAATGAACCACCATTTTTCAAGTTCGCGCCAAGAATCAACATTATTTTTGATCAACTTTGCCTTCGTCTCCTTTACCTTACGGCACGGTACACTGAGACAGAAGCGTGCTAATCCACAAGCCTCGAGCATTTGATTGTTATCTGAATCTCCTGCTTGCTTGGGACCTAATTTATGGCTCAGAGATTTAGTTAATGAGTAGTACAATACGTTACTATAGTTGTGCTGTTCACGTGTTTGTTACGTTTTTTATCAGCACCTTCCTGCCGATGCCGTGCCGAATCGTCTTGTGGTCGATAACAGAACCTGACTCATTGCAGTTGGTGATCGCTTTTAAATAATTAAAATTGCTTTGGCTTTGGCTCTATGATCTTAATAAGCAAAATAGCCATTGAGAATTAAATTAAAATTAAATCTACTCAATAATCATACGAAAATATTTAAAAAACATTGTATGCCGAAAATCTCAACATCATCTGATACTCTACATATACATATACCTAACTAGACAGACACACACACACACCCGCACGCAGCCATAGGCGTCAAATTTATAACACCCCTCTTTTTGCGTCGGGGGCTAAAAACTAGTCGACTTACAAAATATCCAAAGCTGTATTTAAGTTGTGACAATTTATGGTTGTATCAGCTTTCCGAACCAAATTATTCTCGTTTTATACAAACACACATCAAGAATAATTACAACCATAATACGTAGAAGTATCCTACCTGAGTAAACTGAGAAGATATCTTGGTGTGGTCCTCTTGGTAGGCCTTTCTGGCCTTCCGCCGCTCGCTCATGAGGGTGGTGAGGCGGTCCAGAGCACGAGCTTCCAAGGCCTCTGCGTTTGCCCTGATGAGGCGGCTGGCATTCTCCCACTCCTCAGTCATTGTCCTCCAGGCGGACGCTATCACGGATCCTGGAAAGAAACGTTTTTCATGAATAATGTCACCTAAAGTGTGAGGCCGTTGGATGGAACAGCTCGACCAGAAGACTCTTGCAACCTTAAATAGTTCACTGTTCTCTTAGTGTCTGTACAGCGTACACCCGAAAGGTAGATGTGGTTATTGTAATTAAAAAAGAATATTACATGTTTGAATAATAATTTCATCATCATCGTTAAGAGCCTATACTGTCACTGCAGGGGCTCAGGCTTACTCTCCTACAGAGAGTGTATATATAGTCCACCACGCGGGCCCAGTGCGGATCGGTAGACTTCACACATACCTTTGAATCAGGAGTGTGCAAATTTTCTCGCGATGTTTTCCTTTACTGAAAAGCCAATGGTAATGATTTTCTTATTCGTACACAAATAACAAATTGGAACTCATTGGTACGAGCCAATCGAACCCAGACCTCGATTTGATCGACGCTCCACACAACTGACCTAACTACCATTGCTTCTTTTCTTCTTTCTTTTTTCTAAATTAATTTAACCGACCAAAAATGCGTACACATGACGGAGCATTACACTAAACACAAAACATTTCCTATACAAGAAGCAGTCACCAAAAGCCACAAACCATGAAGCTAAAAAGATGTTACTGTGCCGCCCCAGCAGGGCGGATAATCTTTTTACCTTCATGCCACCAACACAACCTCTCTGTGATGCCTGGATAAAAACTGTCCTAACTGAATTATCTAGTACTACTAAAACAAAAACGATTTATACGAAACAGTAGCTTTTGCCAGCGACTTCGTCTGCGTGGACTTAATAAATTATACCAATAGTAGCCTGTATCCTTCGATCAACGTTGGTTATTGTTGATCGAAGCCTGTATCCTTCAACTTCAACCTTCCCTTCAATTGCCCCTCAAAATAATCCAGTAATTCTGAATTTCCGTTCGGACATGAAGCAACGACAAACAAACAAACTCGCATGTTTTGAAGATATCGTGGGTATTTTTATATGTATATTGATTCATTTTATCGGGAACATACAAGAGCTCCCAGTACCAGTTGCTACGTGTTCATGGCGCTTGTAACAGTACGAAATATCGGAAACTCAGCAAAAATCTAACCGTGGTAAGAACCCCATAAAATTAATCGATATAAATCAAACAAACTCACTTTCGTATTTTAAAAAACCGTTTATCAATCAATCATCATTGTAAAGTAGGTATAAACTTGACGTCACGTAAAATAAGTCGAATCTTTCAAGCCTCTGTATTCAAAAAGCCCTTGCATTGCACTTGGCTCTCATCTCCTGACGGTGTCGATATAAAGCTGTAATATATTTTTTTCGATTGCGATAAGATGACATTTGGCAAAAACCGATAAAATTAATATTTAATCTCGATTTGAATGATATCTTGACCGAATACCACTGATTGATTCATTAAGAAAAATAATAAAGGTGGGATGGGTTGGGTTGCGAAATAGCGAAATTGATGAGTTTGCTCTGATGTATTCGTACCATTTCTCAAATTGTTCCGTCAGCTGTCCTAACAAACGATATTATACAAATACATTCGTTTTATTGGTATTAAAAGCAAATACGAAACTTAACGCAGATGTAAATGAGTAAATGTAGGTGAAAATAGTCTGTCTGCCTCTACAAAACAAAATATACAGGAGAATCACGAGAATGCAGGAAACAATAACCTTCGTAAACCATAAAAGATAACTTAGGTGTTTGAACGTAACGGTAATATTTTAAACAATACCAAGTTACAACCGCACTGAGCCCTTCAATTCGACAAACAAAAGGAAGAAAACAAAACTGTGAATGTCTTTGAAGGGTACAAGGTAGTGAATCTTTCCATTTGCATCTGGAAACGAATAGAAACCAGTAGTAGGAAAGGAAAGTAATATCAGCCTAAAGTAACAAAAATTTTAAGTTAGGTTTTGGGAGTACAGTCAGCGACATCAGGACCTACCTATACTGATGCTCTTGTTTTGTACAGTGTGTATATTACGTGAATGTGACATGGTTCCAAATTAGTTAAACACTTCTGAACGTAGAAGTAAAACTTTAAAAGATCCAACCATCTTAGCGCCACATTTCATCATGTGGACTTCGTATGTGAGTCTTTTGTACTAAACTGGGGGTAGATATAGTTTTGCGTACCGTTGAGTTCCTCGCACTTGTCCATCTTCTGTCCCTGAGCGGCAGCAGCGGAGAGTGCGAGCGCGTACTCCCGGTCACTCTTCATCTTGGCCTGGAGGCTTCTCTTCATGGTCTCCATGAGCCGCAGCTCTGTGTCCTGGCGGGCCAGCAGGGCCTCGTGCGCAGCGCGCCCCGCCCCATTCGTCGCGTACCCCATCACGCTAGAACCCGCACTTCACACAAAACCAAAACACATAGCGAGGTAAACACTACATAGACACATTCACATAACACCCCGTTATCACCGGCACCAATGTTTTTTTACGTCACAGATCGAATAAATTCAAATTAAACAAGTCACGAGCACTTAACGAATTTAGCTAATTCTAGGTTTTAATTCAAAACGAGCGAGCTTACGTTAGGACTAAAATAAAAACGGTTCATGACAAAGAAGTATGTTTCTCGATATTGAACCTGGGACAGTGAGCGCGATCGACGAGAGACGTCCGCGCAGCGACACGGGGCAACAACTGAATGCCGTTTGATGCCGTCTGTCGGTCGGTCGGTTGCTCGTTCTCGTTTGTCGCGCAAGACATGGCCCTACATTGTGCGCCTGCCCCAGTCACCCGCTTGTGATACATACAACCAAAGAGTAGGATACAAATGCAACGAAGTCTTGACAATACAAACATTTTGGCTGGAATTTGACAATTTTAATGTATGAGTGTCTGTTCGTTTGCTTTTCCCTCTGTATAAAATTAAATTTCATACCGGGCCAGTTAAGCATTATGTCTAGGAAAATACATCCTGAAGACAATAAAGTCATTTTCGTAATTCCAAAGATCTATGTACACGATTACAGTTAAATCATCAATCAGTCTTCATCATACAAACTAACAACACATTTTGGATATCTTTGTGTGAAAACGTTTGGCACTTTTATAATACATTATTTGATTGTATAAGTGTGCATAATACATTGTCTTATTGTACGCAATTGATTCTGCTTGATTAAGTTATCATGCTTTTCGCTCTCTGAAATCATAAGTAACACAGAACCCGTTCGAATTTAATTTCAAACATGGAAATATATTTGAATCACATTTGAATACCTTTGCTCATCACAGCTCATTGTAACTTTTTTTACAAAAATCGGTACATTAAAAACCGGTAACTATATTTTTCTTCATTTTACGGTTACTGCTTTGATAAACATTTTCTAGTGTTTCCACATGTAAATGAATTCGCTTCATGGGTAAATTTTGATTAATCTAAAATGTGGTGTATTTCTAAAATATAAATCATTATAAAACATTAATTATTACTTGTGTTAAATAAAAACTATATCCTATACTCTATAGGATCATAGTTGTTCATCATAGCATCTAAATCGAAATATCTTATATTTAACATGTCAGTATATTTAACCTTTTCAGGAAATTTTTTCATTATGTTTTTACACTCGAAATACATAATTAATTTTTTGTCCTTCAAGCGCAAACAATTCAGTTTTGTTAATTCCATGTTTATAACAGAATTTATAATGGTATACACATGGTATACTTAAAACACAAAATGCTTAATGACAATAATTTGCTACATAAGTTAAAAAATAGGTACGAAGTTTGATGAATATTTTCAGCATTGACATTTAAAATTTAAATACAATTTTTGTCAGGGTTTGGAAGTGTATGCATTTACTTGATGTCCATGTAGGACACAATGGCTCAACTCAATTGCAACATTTTACTAAAATAATAAAAGCTCGCGTAGAATAACATTTAATTTAAAACATTTGAACAATTTGCAGAATATTTCTTTAACATTTACTTTTATTATTTCTATTTCAAAACTGGATAATCATTCATGACTGATCTTAACACGGCGGTAACACCTAATAAATTGTAACACAAATTTTGGCAAATGTTCGATTGATTGATTGCTTGATTGCCGTCACACTAAAAGTCGATAAATATGATCGTGTAATTATATATTACATATGTGCTATGGAGATTATTTTTTAATATTTGGTTTTAGCACGTCACAGTAAACTAAAATTATTGAACGATGGCTTGTTTTATATTTTCCATTTTACCCTGTTTTACCCTAGTTGGGTAAATTATAGTTTGACATTTTAAGTCTGTGGGTGTTTAATGTTTAGTGGCAACACCGGCCCCAGCCTTGTAATATGGCCGCCACAGGTTAGTTCTGCTAATTTTGTCACGTGAAATTTTCTCAAATTACTCTCTTTTCCATTGTTCATTTTCAATTTTTTATAATTAATCAGGTCTGCATGTGGTCTAGTCATCTAATGAAACCACTTTCAACGATTTTTGATATTATCTAATAATGCTAACGTGTCATCATTTCGTCTCTGCGGACGTTTGGATTTACCGCGTGGCCACATTTCTTAACTTTTCTAATACTTTATTTTCACCAGCTTGAGTTTTTCAAATCATTTCGCTAGTTTTCAATATCTCCGTATAGGTTAGAAAGCAAAACTTGGGTCTTGGGCGTGTGTCGCTAACGTATGTTGTCCTTTCAATGTGTCCATGAATAACCGCTTTCCAAAATCGGAGTAGGTCGTCCACTATTCTTAAGGTATGCGTCACCATTTCACCACCCCATCTGTGCCCAAACCACTCACTCTTTGTCCCGACAAGTTATGTAGCGAAACATAATTTTTACAGGCAAGAAATCAAAGAAGGCAAAATGGTTACCTGCCAGCATCACAGACATTATTGCGGAACCGACGACTATACCAGTGAACAACTGGGCGGACTCTGTAGATGAGGAACGTGAGTAACATAAGATAACAACTGTGTTTCTAATATAAATGATGCATAAAAGTACCAGCCTGAAGTCCAAAATGAGGTTAGGTTTTATTGCTGTGAGAAATAGAATCAAGCTCTATATTAATATTTAAATACAAATAGTTTATTTATCTATTACTTTACTTAGATATATTTTATTATAAACTTATAAAAACCCAATGATGATAACACAGGGTTAATGCAGGCCAATGTTAATCTCGTACTTGGGGCACACAAGCTGAGTGTATATCACTCCCTTTGCCCCGGGAAGGTCTGAGTAAAGGTCATTGTGTTTTAAATACGTTCTAGCCGGACGCTTCCCTCAGAGGGAAGGTGGGGGAACCAGAAATTACAGTGCAATGTCAAGCCAGGGATGTGAAACCTGTGGGGTTAAGCGGAGGTGTAGGCACTGCTACTGTTGGAAACCCTCATGACCAGCAGTTTGAGCACAATCTACGAGATGGTTCTTGCCACAACTCAATTCAGACTAGTCTTTCATTGGCCTGCACCCTGAACATAGCTGAGGGTTCATCATTATTGATTGAATTATTACAACTGTAGCTTGATCACCTATGCTATTTTGTTTGTAATTCAATTCCAGATTTGTATCTCAATGCACATCAAAAGTTATTCAAAAATGAAATATTAAACAAGTTTACTGCCAGTTATCTATATCAGACTACCTTTGGTTAGAGCAGAAAAAAAAAGACATGTATGGGTGTTATTTTAAAAATATTACTGTATTAAATAGCATAATATAGCTAAAATATAAACTAAAATCTCATTAAAATACTATCTTGATTTTAATTCAATTCTTATTTCGTAAGATAATGATACTTTAATATGTTAGTGGAGCTATCAGTGAAATGTAGTCAGCTTTATGACATACAAAAAGAATGATGCAAAGAAGAAACAACTAAAGTTAATTTTATGCATAATACAACAATGTGGTAAAATATGTCACTTAACTGGTAGAGATATGTACAATTGTACATACATAAGATGAGAAAGCGAGATAGCTGGGTGCAGCTCAGCATAACATTCTTGAGTTATTTAATTAATGTCACAATTATTTTCAAGTTTTTATTTGCCTGTTCAAATTAGCAGTACATTTAATCATTACAAAAGTATGTGTGAATTTTAACAATAATTGTATGTTATCTGCACCAAAGCAACTGAGAACTATGGCTACTCGTCGCGCACGCGCGCGCCGGTGGTGCTGCCGTCGGCGTCGCGAGCTGCGCGCGGTGGGCTCGCTGTGGACGAAGAGTCCATACCGCGTCGCCCGCCTTTCATCGCGCACATATCCAACCTACCCTACGATGTCGATGAGAGCGCCATCACTGAACTGTTCGAGGGACTTAAGGCAAGTGTTTATTACTAAAAAACAGACTAGCAAATGAACTCAACTGCTGAACAGCTGTGTACAATTGATATCCACCTATACACCAATTTTAATTTTTGGCTGTGATCGTCAAGTCTATTTTAAATTTGTTACTTGCTGCTTTACTCAGGCAGCTTATTCCAAGTAACTAAAGACTAAAACAACAAGGGATAATTTGGTCTAAATGACATGTCAAAAACTGCATCTCTTGTTCTGTCCTTGAAAATGTTGAAACACACCTACATATGATTAGCTTACATTACAATATTTAATGACCAAGAACATAATATACATAAAGATTGGGGAGACACTGGATGCATTAAGCTCGTTACTATTCCAGGCGCCATACCATGGTAAATTTCTCTCAGCAGTGGACATTAAATGGCTGATGATAATAATCCAAATCAAGGAAATCTATTCTGTGATTTTGCTGCACATATCCAATTGTCTGTACTTGTGAATAAATGTGTTTTAAAAGATGTGTGATACAGTCTTTCTGCAGAACGTTATTCCAAAGGTGGCAACAGATCATTTGCACTTTATAAATACATATATTTTGAATGTAGAAGCGTCGGTGGCGCATTGGATAAGGCGCGGACTCTCAATCTGAGGGTTCCGGGTTCGAATCCAGCCGTGTACGTATGAGTTGTTTTTCAATTCAAGTACATCATCCGATTGCTTAACGGTGAAGGAAAACATCGTGAGGAAACCTGCATGTCTTGAACAGGCGTGTGAAGTCTACCAATCCGCACTGGGCACGCGTGGTGGACTATGGCCCATACACTCTCTGTAGGAGAGTAGGCCTGAGCCACTGCAGTGGGGACGTATAGAGGCTGTTGATGATGAATGTAGATATACTCAATACTCCTAAAGAAAATAAGTGTCATACAGTAAAATAATCCCAAGAATATTAAACTATCCTATCCTCTGTGGGTTATGTGGGGTGTATAGATGTAACCTATATTGTTTCATGAACAGATTCTCAACTTGAGACTGCCGCGTGAGGGAGATCGCCTCAAAGGATACGGCTATGTGGACTTTGAAGACCGGGAGAGTCTCATCAATGCTATGAATATGCCTGATCTGGTAAGTTTGGTCATAGATTATATTTAGAAGTAGATTAATTAATTTAACTAATATTATTCTGTTTGCTATTTTTATGTTTAGCATTAATAAACATTGATATACATCTGGACATATAAAACTACAAAGTTCGTCATTTCTCATATCTGTTTATGGCAAAAAAGCCATGGTAAGTTAGGTAATGGATCAGTCCTTGAACAATCGAGGTCTGTGTTCGATCCTGGCTCATACGAATGAGTTCCAACTTGTTATTTGGAATCCATCACCATTGGTAAAGGAAAACATTGTGAGAAAACCAACACACTCTTGAGAATAAACTCAAAGGTGTGTGAGAGGTCTACCAATGGGCCCATTTAGTGGACTATGGCCCATATAATCTCTGTAAGAGAGTATGCCTGAGGCCATTCAGTGGGGACACATTATAGGCTGTTTTTGATGAAATCGCTAAGAAGTGAACTAGTCCAAACTGAAACATGAAGCATGTTTTGTTTATTTGACAGACAATAGGTGGCAGACGGATAAGAATAGAAGTCTCCACTCAAGACAACGACCGCCGAAGGATGGGCGGCAGGAATGATCGAGATAGGTAAGAAATTTACTTGCTATAGCTAGACACGATTACATAGAATGGTCTTCTAATCTTGTGATAAAAGTATCGCAAAACATCTGGTATTGTTTGGTAAACAAGGCATATTTAACAATTCGAAGTGTATGTACGATAGAAGATACAGAAAGATCCATTTTAGTCACGGCTGCGCCCCTCTACATGGGAAGTTCCATGAATACAAAAGGGGTCCATTTTCTGACTTTGCTGTCTCTTTAGGTCCGACATCATTATATATTATCGTGTTCTATACTGTCTGATGCAATCAACCCTCTTAAAGGCCATTTATTATTGAAAACAAGATAAGGTCCATATAAATAGTGTTTTTTATAATAATAAAATTTTATTTACATGAAAATACGAGTATTTTAGCCATCCACGCGATAGTAACATGCTTATCCAGTAGCCTCAAGTTAATGAGGGATTTTCACAAAAAAATGTGTGTAGACAAAAAAAAAAAAATTTTATTGGATGCTTGATCTTACTTGAAGTATCAATAGGGCCATATGAAGAAGGGGGTGGTCATGCAGAACCATCCAGATAATGAAGCACTAGACTATCTTTCTCAATCTAAACAGCACACCAGTTATCATTGTTATTTGTTATAATAGTCTGGCATTGATTCCTACTTGATGGTTTCACACTTATGTTTACGATGGATATTGCGTCTTCTAACGTTGTGTCCATTCGTTGCGGCTGGTCATTATTTCTTTAATGAATCAGGGAGTACGACCCGGAGCGCACTATGGGTGACTGGCGCTCGGGACCGCGCGCGCAGCCGGAGCCGCAAGCGCGCCCGCGTGACAACATGCGCGACGCAGGTCGCGAGAGGGACCGTGAACGCGACAGAGACCGTAAGTTCGGTTTAAAGAATTTTATTCTCAAAAAATTAAAATGTGTTACTGACTGGTTATACAAATGTTTCTGTCTGTTTGTAAGATTGTTTTACTGGCTGGTTGTACGAGTGTTAGTGGCTGGTAGTACTTACTACTAGTAGAGTCTTACTGGCTATTTGTAAGAGTGTTTACTGGCTGGTTGTATGAGTATTTGTAAGAGTGTTCACTGGCTGGTTGTATGAGTGTTTAGTGGCTGGTTGTACAAGTGTTACTGGCTGGTTTTATGATTGTTAGTGGCTGGTTGCACAAGTGCTACTGGCTGGTTGTACGAGTCTTACTGGCTATCTGTAAGAATGTTTACTGGCTGTCTTTACCACTCCACCCTATTTCTTTATTATAAACGAGTCTGGGGTCCCAAGATAGCTTTAGAGTCCATAATAAATTCATCCACCTTCAGTGGACGCGTTTCAAGTGTACCACTGTAGATCCTGCCTAAAATAAAAATAAAAGAATAACAGTGGGAGTGGAGAGGAGATGGGAATGGCTGGTTGCAACAGTGTTTACAATATGAAATGAACATGTTCAATAAATTTACTAAGATCACAAGTGCTCACAAATATGTTTATCCAATGAGTTGCTTTTGTAAACAATGATGCAACTATTGATAGGCAGAGATAATAAACAGATGTGTATTTGTTCTCAAATAACAGTCACAGTGATGATAACAGAACAGTGAATGTGTTATGGAGTAAGCTCTAATGTCACACTTGGGACACACAAGCAGAGTACGAGAACATTTTCGATACCTTATGCTCTCTGACAAGAATCATTTCGAATTTTGAGAATTGACAGTAAGCAACTACGCACCTCGACTTATAAAAACATATATTAAAAAGCGGCTAAGTTTCTCTGTCCCTTAACATTAAAAAGGAGCGGCTCAACCGCTTTAAAACGCGTGATAATGGCCAAAGTTGGCTCGTTATTATTGTCGGGGGTCATATTAGTATGGTTGCTTTACTTATAAATGTATTTAAATATCAAAGGGTTAGCTACCGATCCTTGTAATTGACGGCCTGTTCGCGGTATTTAATTCAACCTTTGAAGTGTCTTTAACATTATTACTAATATTAATTCATAATATCACAGATTTGGACACTATAGTCCAATGGAAGATTTACGAGAGATCGACAATCGAAACGAAATATCAAATCGAAAATGTCAGTTACTTCTTAAGTCTCGGGAAGGTCTGAGTAAAGGACATTGACGGCAACCCTCTAGATGGGGGCGTTGTCACAAGCAACGGCAGGAGCACCAGAAACGCAGGCTTTAGGGCTACGTCTAGGACTCTTTAAGGACGAGACTCTGCCCTAACTGCCTTTGAAAGTCCCCTGTGACCGGCAATTTTAGTACAATCTGTGACACGGTGCGAAACCGCAACTCAATTCAGACTAGTCTTTGGCTTGCTCCCTCTCACATTTACACACTTCTGAGTGACATTCCTAAGTTCAAGGTCGTATTATATTAACTCACGGTAACAGAATAAATAAATAATTTGATAATTAGGTTCTATTACAGATTCATTTATGTAATCAATTCAGTCATGAATATATAAAGTACAATGAATGTTCGAAGAAAAATTATGATGAGCCATATTCATATTAAGTAAGCTGTAAATATGTACTTTTGAATGTAAAGATATCAAATCACAGAGTCGTGATGCCGAACTAAGTGATGCTGACTTGAGTTGTGCTAACGCTGTCAGCAAATCACACGAATTCGTTATTTGTGGCTCATATAGTGCCATAATGCCAGTCACAATAGTCAATATAAAACCAACATATGAATCCTATACACGATAGATACACGTTTCATCGCAATAAAATAGAATGATAAATAATTTATTTGTTCAGTATATTTTGTTAGAACAGCGTTTCTTAATCATATAAACTATCGTTCACTCACTCACGTTTTCCTATCCTGATCATTCACTCAATCACGTGTAACCTAACCTCGTTCACTCACATGTAATCTATCTATATATCAGCGAGTGCGGACAACAAGCCCGGTGGTTGGCGGGACGGGGACCGCCCGGCCGCGCCGCCGCCGGAGCCGGCCAGGACGCCGTACGGCGGACGTGATTCGTTCGGACGCGATCGCTTCGGGGAGGACCGGTGAGTGAAACACACACACACAGTCAAACCGATTCTCCATGTGTATGTAGTTCTCGTGCCCAGACCAAAAGTTAATTAAACAACACTTTGGTGCCGCTGAGAGTCATGGTAGCTCAGTTGGGTAGAGCATCAGTCCTTGAACAATCGAGGTCTGAGTTCGATCCTGGCTCGAATATATTTGTAATTTATAAATGAAGGATAAAATCACTCCATCACCTGAATGAAACCCTAATGTGATATGTATTATTGCGTTATTTATTTAGTTACTACCATAGGCAATAGCAGAATAACATCGTATCATTATGTAAATTGTTAATACCTGATTGATATTTTTTCTATATCAAATTGATTGTGTGCAGTGGCAGAGAGCGGGGGTTCGGCGGACGTGAGGGCGAGCGGGAGCGTCCGGAACGCAGCGGCTACGGCGGACGAGACGGGTTCCGAACCGCCGAGAGGGACTCTGGATTCGGGTAAGAAACATGTTAGGGAGCGAGAAATGATAACAGCGTGTGTCCTGTTCAAATCCCTTTATTCAACTGAAACCGCGAGAAGCGCGCGCGTCGCAGACGGCGGCCAGCTCGACATTACCATCTAACATCCCTCCACCTTTGGTTAAAGATACTTCTTATTTAACTTTCCTGCGAGGCCTAGTAAATCTGGTCGACCCTGAATCTAGAGGTAGGTTCTCGTGAGTCTGTTAAATTGGATCAACGTCTACTAGCGCTGGATCACTCGGCACCCGCCATTTCAGTGTCTGATGCTGCACTCGCCTCATCAGCTTTGAAATTTCCAGCTGTTGTATCTTCTGTGTGTGACGGCCCTTCTAAGACTTTATCCTCAGTATCAGACTGCTCTCCTGTGCCTTGATCATATCTGGAGACGACGACGTAGGAGTCTACAGTTGTTCTATTACTCCATGTTAAATATTATTGTTGCTTTCTCATTGCAGAAATCGAGAAGGAAGAAGCTACGGCAGCAGAGGTTTCGGAGATCGTGACCGCGACCGCGATCGTGATCCACCGCCAAGAGACGGTAAGTCAATACAGTTCAATTCAATACTATAAAAGTAATCCTAAACAAACATAAGTGAAAGTTATTATAAGCTAACTGCACTATAATTTACAGACTTAACAGTAAGAGTGTTTTAATCGCCTCTGTATGTATGCGCGGAATACACGATTTGCGGGGAGCGAGAGGGAAGATCATTTTGAACGCGCTGAGTCACGTGATTGGTCGAACAACCCCTCCTTGCGCCCCTGTCACCCGGGATGCGCGAACTCATCCCCACTCTCATTATCGTTCCAGTTGTTTTTCGGGAACTATGCCAGTGAATATTATATAAATTATTAGTAACGAAAGTGTTGGACAGTATTTTAAAAACTTTTCTAATTCTACTAAATTATTCTTGTTTAATCCGCCTCTGCTAGGTTGTGGATTCGTAATCATATCATAAACATATCGATACTCTACTCTGGTTGGGTGTCAAGCCCGGGACCTCAAGATTTTCAGTCCAACACTAGGCCACAAAGGTGGTGAATGCGTACGAAAAAAGATGCGGAACTGTCCTATCTCAGCTTATACTACTGTTACCTCTGATTTCAGTAAAACCCAGAATGAGATTATCTTGTTAATCTCTGTCTTCTTTTTATCGTGTAGGTTTTAAGGTCGATAACCGATCTCAGAAACCCAGAGTGTCACGAGTTGTCGAGAGCCGCCATAGTCCTATGACATGGCTCATGTAGCTACTACCTGTATTAGACAGTTACCGGGACCAGCGGCTTAACGTGCCTTCCGAAGCACGGAATCATCGTACTTTACAGACTAACGGATGATTCAGTCTGCAATGTCCTAACCAAACTGGGGAAAGTCATCGAATCCGGGACCTTCCGCGTGTGTTGCGTCTTGTTAATAATTAATTTGTTTAGTGTTAGTATTGTTTGTTCTATATTGTTCAACTGTACACAGACGGCAAGCCCCGCGAGCGTCCCAAGCTGAACCTTCTGCCTCGCACGGTGCCGCGCGAGACGGAGGCTCCCACGAAGCCCGCCGACGGCGCCGCGCCCGATGACAAACAAGAGAAGGCCGTGCCAAAGCCAGTGCCCGCTGAGAAAGTCTTCGGAGCTGCCAAGCCGGTCGACACTGCAGCTAAGTCAGTTTGAAACTAACACCCACACTCAATCATCAATAGCCTATATATCTCCCCACTGCAGAGTAGTGCATGGGCCATAGTCCACGCAACAAATTGGAACTCATTGGTACGAGCCACTATCGAACCCGACCTCGATTGTTCAAGGACTGACGCTCTACCCAACTGCGCTACCATGACTTATTTGGTGGTGACGATAAGGCCGTTGGATGGTAAGCCTTAATCCAATGACGCGCTGTCTTTGCTACTTTCCATACCGGAACTCAGCGGTTCTAACACTACTGTTTGACGGCAACACTACTGTTTTAAGTGAACATACGGTAGCTAGCCAGGCGGACATAGAAATTGCCCTACCACCAACCAATCCCGAGATCTGCGGATTTTAAGTGGAAGCGTGTAGCCATCAGGTCATAGAGGCAGTCAAAAAACGATGTTTAAACGATAGCCTGAGGTCTTTGTTCACTTAGTAAAACTCACGGGATACGGGCAGGCGTGCAAGGTAAATAGGATAGGCAACACCTACCCATGAAACTCCAGTATACGTGGGCCCAATTTATCATTTCTATTTACTCATAAGTTGGCTATTTCAATGAGATACATAGGCAGATTTGCTGCCAATCTCCATAAATGCTTCCCTCAGTATATTTCCCTCACTAAAATGTACTGCAACGCTATTCGTGCCTGATCAGTTCTCATTTCGAATTTAAAGCATAACAAGAAACCATTGTAAAGTAAACAGCACACAAAACGTCAGTCACGGTCGATGTACCATGACTGACGTAAAGTGTAAACTTTGAATGTGCTAGATGGAAGGGTTAACAAGACACCGTTTCATGCTTATTAATGCGCGATCCGGTCGCTCAATACCTACATTTGTATATCAGATGTTAAAAATGTATGTCTATTATATTTATCACATTTATGATGTTTTGAATTGAGAACTCAATGTTTAAAAAATAC
The DNA here is from genome assembly GCA_910589575.2 of Carcina quercana. Lineage (NCBI taxonomy): Eukaryota > Metazoa > Arthropoda > Insecta > Lepidoptera > Depressariidae > Carcina > Carcina quercana. The sequence continues at coordinate 4,165,303 of OU342436.1, forward strand.
TGAGTGAGTAACAATGACTTACAAATAAAATACAGTTGTTTAGTATTATTAGATAAATTAACTGTGACAAAACAATAAATCATAGATGTCACTGTTTCTCAAACTCTGAATTTCTTTGAATTTTATCAGTTGGTAATGTAAGTGATTATGATGATTTTTTCCTTCACCGTTAAGCAATCGGATAATGTACTTGAATTGAAAAACAACTCAAAGGTACACGGCTGGATTCGAACCCGGAACCCTCAGATTGAGAGTCCGCGCCTTATCCACTACGCCACCGACGTTAACATATTTTACTGTAAATGTGACATTTATACTGGACACAATATTTTTACACCTCTTATTTTTTATTATATGTTATTAAATTTGTTACAGTACGATGCGTAATATTTATTGTTGTTGTATTTTATCAGAGAGCGCGAAATAGAGGAGCGTTTGCGTAAACAAGAGGAAGAGTCCCGTCGCGGGACAGACGACAAAGAACGCTGGGGACGTAGGGTAAGTGATATAATAGGTTAGTAATAATTATGTTGCAGACAGAGAGATATAAATATAGTGAGTTAACACAAACCGCCACCCATTTCGTTCTTAAAATTTGTATTGATTTTATGCGCCGGCGCAGTTATGTGTACAACAGAAACTTTATATAGGTGCCTTTTATGTTTAGATTCTGACAGTTTTTTTTTTATTTTTACGATTTCATTTTTTATGTCAGAAGAAGTAATTAAACAACTTACATTTTACATAGAAATTGTATTTAAATACATGCTTTGCAGTAAAATACGCAAGCATTTACAAAATTGGGACACTTTTCGTAGAAAATCTTGATCCCGAAAGAGAATGGTACGTCAAATGTCTTGTGTTGTGTGATGTGAAGTGACACTAGACTTAGTAACTTATTACCAATTGGTAAACACTTTAGGATCTAGAGGTCTGTCACATATATTAAATGTCTGGTTGCAGACGATAGCCTGTTAAAACCTACAGGACGATTTAACCTAGTAAAAGGACGTATCCACTATAAGGGTGCGAACACATCTGGCGAATTGTTGCTAGCTAGGAAGAGGCGCACCAAACATTTGCAGTAACAAAAGATTCCCGGTACATTCGCCAGGTTTGTACGCTCCATGAGGATTTTGTTTGACTATTATAAGCTCAATAACACCATCTAAAGGATATTGTTTCTTTTAAAAGAGTGTGTACTTTACGTTGTATTTTTCAACAATACAAACAACATATAATGATATTTTTTTCTTCAGAATGATCATTCCGGCGATCGCCGCGGAGGGCCCCCGAGACGAGGTTAGTTTTCATCTAGTTTCACATAGTACTTCGAGAATGTTAATATCAGTTCCAATGATCCCCAATATCTCTAACAGATTACTCTTACTAATGGCATCCATCATGGCTTTGGCCTCGTTTTGTGATCTTGGAAAAAATATATTATGATAATATTATCGCCCTAACCTAATTGATTCCGAAACATTGAAAAACCTTATTTAGATACACGTAGGTACACGACAGTACACTTTCAAGTCGAGGGTTGTAATGAAATGTACAGTATGTAATAAAATCCTTAAATCACAATCGTTGGGACTATCTTAACACAGTTTGTGTTTTCAGACGATCGCGGGCGTGAAGACCGCGGCCGGGACTCGCGCTCCTTCAACCGGGACCGGCGCGACGACAGAGAGAAGCGCGACTACTCTGGCGACGACAGAGATAGACGCTCCCGGGACGACAGGGATCGACGCGACAGAGATGATAAAGACCGCCGCGATAGAGACGATAGAGACCGCCGCGATAGAGACGATAGAGACCGCCGCGATAGAGACGATAGAGATCGACGCGATAGAGATGATAGAGACAGGCGCGAGAGAGATGAGAAAGACCGACGTGAGAGAGACCGCGACTACAAAGATGATCGCGACCGGCGCGATAGCGACAAGGATAGACGTGAATATAAGGATGATCGTAAAGATGAAGTCCGTGAAGAGAAGCGGGAGTATTCAGGGGAACGGCGTGCCTCTCGCGAACGGGACGCGTCTGGCGATCGCGAGCCGCGCGACGAGCGCAACGGCGCGCGCCCGAGCCGCTCGCGGGACCGTCACGACGACGAAGAGGAGAAACCCATGCCCAAGTTGAAAGAACAGGAGAAACCTGTAAGTATTCCTTTTTTTTTATAGTAACCTTATCTCTCTGCTACCTTTCATACTGGACCACAACAGTGCTATTACTGCTGTTTGGTCTCAGACTAGGGTAACATGGCGGTACGAATACCAATATGTGGGTACTCGGCCACTGGAAATCGACCCCTGGACCTCTAGGTAGAAAATAGTCCCAAATGTGTAGCCACAGAAGCGGTAAAATAATTGTTATCATTTGCATTTTGTTTCAAACATTAATACCGTTTTGTTACAGAATTTCGTAGCATCGAATAAATTCAGCTTCCTAGAAGAGGCCGACGACGGCGGTTCCGACTAACAAATACGTGGTTCCCTAGTGCGCTAAATAAATATAACAAGTGTCCGTTACAACAAGACTCCAGAGTGTAAAGTGTAAATTTACGAGTACCGAGTGTAAACGTAGAGCTGAGCACTGAGACTTTCTTTAATTGTGTTATATGTAATAGTACTTGATTAGTCACTAGTGCGGTGTGGATATATGCTTGTATATTAGGGTTGCTATATGCTCACACTGCTCCGAAGCTAGCCCCAGTCTTCATCGTAGCACTAAAGAGCTGCACTAAAACAAATATCATTCCATTATGTATTGTTCAAGGGATCTAATGTCTACCTAGTATGGTAACGTAAATTTTATTTTGGATTTCCAATGATAAATTGCTATGATGTTAAAATTAAAACATCAATCTAATTGTCTAGAAATACAATTTGGAATACGTTACTATGAAAGATTGCAAAAGATAGACAATAGACTCGTTGAAGCTCTAGAAAGCTACAGTGAAGACTGGGGCTTCCATATTGTACTGATTGGTGTAAATTTTTCTATGGGTTTGTTACGTATAGTGTTAAAAGTTGCTAAACAATGCCACAGAGTGTTGAATATCAATATCATTCTGTAAACAGGTGAACTGCTAAACAGGTGCTGCTCTCCAATATTGATTAAGTGGATAAACCTTTCACTAATCTTATCTAGCTTGCTGTATAACTTTCCTACACTGCAGTGCCCACACTGATTCTTATGTTATTTGTTCTAAGTATATGTCTTCTATACTATTAAATATTTAGTCGATTTAGAATTATGTTATTTTGTATTAATTTATCTTTACACTCGAAATCTGTGCTTACGATATTGCGTATGACACGAAAATATTGCAGCAGTGCATTGGCTTGTGCACAATTGGACATTAGATTGATATTAAAATTATCCAGTACCTCTGTACTACAGGTTAGGGCCTCGTCACAATGTTTTTTGGTCTAAAATAATACTTAAATGACAACGTTTTATTTGTAACATAATCATCATTTTTTGTTTGGTACATTTTGTTCTAATTGTGAATTATAAATAAATTACTCTTTACAGACACTCTATTGTTTAATATAATACCTTTATTATTTATGGCAGCGCTCCTTTAGAACCATAATCCATAAAAATGCGACGTAGTTACAAATTTGAGGTTAGAACTGAAAACTTCTTTTTAAGATATCTCTGAATGAACTAAATAATGTCTCACGAAAATCAGATACTTCGTCACATAAAAGTTCTTAAATCTTTGGATAAAATCTGATGCTATAAAATGTATATTTTTCGAGATGGGCGTCGGGACCCTCGGTCTTGACGTCACAACCGAGAGGCCCACCACTACTGAATATTTCTTCAAACTGAGCAATGACTCTTGAAAATCAGGTACAAATTCGTCACATAAAAGTTAATAATTATTGGTATAAGTTCTGCTTCTCTATGACATGTTTTAGATCTGTGGGCCCTAGGGTTCTAACGTCAGAACCGAGGGTCACACTTTTTTAGCAATATTTTGGCAATATCTCTTTATTAGGAATCGCCAGCTAGAAGTTACTAAAAGTTGGGATATATGGTATCGCTGAAAGTTCTGACGCCAATAAATCCCCTGATGCTATAAAGATGGCAAGGGTACTCCATGCATGATCATACTCGTAACAGCTTAGTGTACACTTCAACGGTGTAATAGCTGTCAAATTTACTTCTAGGCAGCTAGAATCTCATACAGCAACAGAGAACATATAGGACTATTTTCTGCCAATACATACTAGACTGTATAGAACATACAAGCTATTTATTAAATGAAATTTCTGAGTGAGATGAATATTAATCACAGTTATGTTCTCAAAATTATATTGCACTCCAAATTGAATTATCATCACTTTCTAAATATTCTTCATCCATTTCATCTTCATTGTTGTCCACTGTAATTTCTTCCTTATATGGGACTAGAAGATTTTTGGGCATTGTGATTGCTGTGCCATCTGTAAGTTGAAAATATACTTTCCACACCATGTTACGTAAGTCTGCCGCTAAATAGTAGTGTAGCGCGCACTGCGGTGCGGTGAGTTGTGGTTTTAAAATCAGTAGGGTTTTCCTGCCGCAATGTGCGGGGTTTCATACAAGTTCATAGGATGCAAATAAATCGTGCAGCGACGCACTGCCACAAATCTGTGGCAAATTACAGATTTTTTAGCCACATACGGTTGTTTGCGGTAAAACAACCGCAGTGCGCGCATCTGTGATTTATAATTTTACAGGAGACAACGGCATCGGTTGCTGCCGCAGTGCGCACACGCTCTAACACTGATGTGTTTCATTCAGAAAAGAAGGCAGTGGAGCCAGGGCCTCATCAGATTAAGACTTCTGAGTGAGCACTCTTTTCATCCCACGACAGTTTTTTTTTAAATTACAAAAGGACATTAAATTGTTCTTAAAATAAAATATGACATATCTAGTACTACATATAAAATTACATCGTCTACATCATAAACTTGAATTGCTAGAACAATGAATATTGAAGCATATTTTATTTTTATTACAGGACAGGCTTAATACCTTTTTCCAAAAGAATGAGTAGATTCTTTGATATCTAATGAGGTTTGCACCAAATTTATTATGAAAATAAAGAATTTGAGTAATTAGCTTAGTCAGCCAATGTGTACCATTATCAACTGCATAATCTCTTACCATCAGGTGAGATTGTGGCCAAGGGTACTGTTTTGAATTTGTATATAAAACTTCTAACTAAAGCTTAATCCAAATTCTGTGTACTTTAATTAGGTATAATTGAAAAATATATGTACATAAGGCATAATTAATATTATTATTTTGTTAATTATTATTACCTATCTCATCCATCAGAACATTTTGCTGTGCCTTTGTCAACACATTTCCATCTATACCTTTAATATAGCGATATCCCATGTCAAGTAAAATTCTACGTAATGTACTCATACTGCCTCTAAAGCTGTATCTCTCTTGTGCAAAAGTAAACAATTTTCGTAAATTAAATTCCTCTTTCTTTAAAATAAACTTATTGCAAACGAAATCGTCTAAATCCTCAAGCTTAGGTTTGTCCAAAAAAACTTTTTTTCCTCTTGGTTTCTTAATTGGACTATTTAAACGAGTTTTGTTTTTTTTAGCTGCTACTGCTTCTTGTCGAATGTGAGTAACAGTGTTTTTGTTTACTTGTGCTGCAGCAGCAACTCGATTCGTTACTTTTCTTGAATTTTCTAAATGTGTTATCACAGTTGCAAATAGTTTTTGAGGTATCACTACTTCACCTTTACATGTAGTCTTCAGATTTGACATTTTTTCTAAAAGCTCCTTACAAATATCGCGTTCTTTTTTGAAATATTCATCAATGTTCAATATAATCTCTCGTGCCCGACTCTCGAGTATTCTTCGAGAAGACATTTTCTTGGACTGAAAATGCAATGAAATGGAAACTCCTAAGAAATCCTTGCTATCATAGGTTTTTATGAACTGGGCATAAGTGATTATTAATTAATAATTACATACTGCATTAATAAGTAAACAAACAAGCAGCGTAGCTAAGATCACAGACTAATATATGTACCTAGCTAAGATTGTACATTTTTTGTACTGTAAGTGCCATGGTTTTTTTTTGACGGTACCGTTTTCAACTAAAACACAAAATAGTTTCGAAATTCACTTCGATCTGTTTTGCTGTATTCTAAATTCTAATTTAATTCATGTTGAATTTTCTTTCAATTTATTTATTAACTTATCATTTTATGTTTATCACATGTAATCTTTGCATGTAATGATGTTTATTACAGATGTTTATAGTTTATATCACTGAGCAAGTAAATCGTTTTAGTTTATATAATTACGTTTTAAATTCAATTCTTAATATTTATGGCAACTACCAACTTCATGGTAATACGTAGTGATTAATTAAATGTTCCTAGGGTAATACTTCAACTTCAGAATTACGTCTTCATCAACATCATGGAAATGATTGATTGATGGTACTTACTAATAATAATATTTATTACTCTACCTTTGAGTAATACTAGTAATCAAAACTAGTATTACTTGCTCAGTGTTGGTTTGCTCAACTTTGACAACTGACATTGAGTACATTCTGTTTTTCATTAGTCCTTTTCAGTAAAGGCAATGGTCGGTACCTTTACAGACATTTCTGGTGTATGTATTACAACAGTTACTGTACATACGCCATAAATTACTGTAGTCAGTATTCGAAAGGACATAGGAAAAGTATATAGGAGGAAGGTATATATCACAAAAACCAATGTTCCCGAGATTGTATTTCCCTTCGAGCAAAAACCAAACTTATATATAGGTGTAGACTTATATATATAGCTGTGGTGTAGACTGATGTTAGTTTAAAAAAGTTTGGGTCTACACACCCCCAAAAATAAAATTATACGTACAAGTACCTTCAGATGTATTGATACTGGATAATGCAGGTATAAAGAAAATCTTTTTTAAGTCTTGGCGTGGGAACACTTCTGTACTGCTCTGATCTGCCTAGAACTCTTAGGCCTAGAATGACCTAGATAGATTTGAAAAGACTCCGGGTTGATCGCGTCACACTTACCGATCGCCGGGCTTTCTTGATTTGCACAGCTACAGGCGTACTGAGGCAAATCTCTCTCTCTCTCTCAGATATATGGAGTTTGTATGTAATTCGTGCCTCTTTCTGACCAGCCAGCACGTTCTCCGGGGACGCTGGCTGATTGCTCGCTGACCGGGTGCGGGTAGACAGGTGTGTCTCGAAGGGGTGTTATAAGTTTGACGCCAATGTCTGTGTGTCTGTCTGTGGCATCGTAGCTCTCGAATGGATGAACCGATTTTGATGGGTTTTTTTTTGCATCAAAGCAAGTTTCCTTGCGGTGGTTATCCTTTGCTATATTTTTGAGAAAAAAATCGATTCAGCAGTTTAGAGAGTATCAGCTGGTGTTAGGAAATTTTGCCATAAAATTCCATTTTTAACACGCTTTTATTAGCTTCACCTGTATGTTTGTGGGCTTGTGAGTTTGTGGGTTTGTGAGTTTGTAATTCTCCTTCGCGCGCCTGCTGCCTTCCTTGTCAACCACCCATAATTAATAATTGGTGCAAATAGGACAGACATAGTTCTGAGTGTTCGACTGGAGGGAGATCCTCGTTATCTGGACGGAAAGCGAAATTGCTCACGATCGTCGATAGCCGGCCAACGAACAAGACCCGTCACCGTCCATAGAAATTATAACGAGTGTCTTCGTTTGTCCATCAAATAGTTGATAATCCATAGTAAATAAAAAATTGGAAACAAAACTAAAGAACACGCTTTGATAGCATATTAAACTAAAAAGTGAAAAATAAATATAGTTTAAAAAAACTAAAAAAACACGCTTTTAAAGAATATCGAACTAAAAAGTTTAAAATAATTTTTACAATAAAATAAGCTTAAAACAATAATGAACGAACAATAAATACTAGTATTATTGTGAAAAAAGCGTGGGCGCTTTGTGCCACATTTTTCGTATATCGAGCGCCCAACGCTTTTTTAAAAGCGTGTTTTTTTAGTTTTTTTAAACTATATTTTTATTATTTGCATATGATTATATCGTTGTTGTTTTTTAAAATTTAATACTTGTATTGTAGAAATTTGTGTAAAAGTATACTGAGTTACTGACTTTAAACTTTTTAAAAGGAAGCAATATTATCGATATCTTACCCCACTTCACCTTATATATTGCATTTAATATATTTTTTTTGAAATACTTCAATTTCGATATTGCCATTGTCATCATTGGGATTAATTTAATATATATTGAATATAAGGAATAATAAAAATAAGACGCAAATAATTACTTATAATATTTAACCATTTATTTTGAATTTCAAATGACACCACAGTAAAATTCATATAAATCTAAATCCATTTAATCATGCATTATTTTATTAACCCATCTTAGATTATTATTAATGGTACTTTAGTACCATTGCGTATTAGTTAGAGTAAAAACTTATGTATCTCTAATAAATCTCGACTTTTGAAAAGATATCGTCGAAATTTAAACTAACATTTTTTTCGATTTAACATAATTGTACTCTTAGATCACTAGACAATAATTTCATGAAAGTCGACACACCAATAAAAAATAATCGTGTCGATCACATAACACTAAATAAATGAAAATCCTAAAATCTACATTACATAAGAGTCAAATCGGGCTACATTTATGTCAAATCCGGTAATTATGTCATATTCGTGATTGATTGCATGGTTCCTATACGCTATGCGTTACTCTACAAATAACAAGTACAAAACACAGCAAAGAGGTAATTTAAATGCTCTAGTAAGCAAATATTTTAAGAACCATCTTAAATATCATAAAAACTCAAGGTGCACGCAAACAGCGCAGGCTTCATTTATTTAGTTATTATCGCTGTCATTAACGCGTCTTTTAACCTTTTGGTCATGTCTTCTAAAATGTCTGCTTTTACTTTCAATTTTTTATTTCTCTCTTCTAATTCTATTGCTAGCTGTTCCATCTGCAGCTCCTTGAGTTTTCTATTCATCCTTGATCTTTTGGATGCTTCGTTATTTTTATCTCTTAATTCTCTATATTTAACTTCGTGCGTTGACACTGTTGACGAGTTGTCATCCACGCTGCACACTGAGGAGACAGTGCTTGGTCTCCTCTTCGGCGGTCGCCCTCTCTTGCGCCCAGTCTGTTGCTGTGATTCTAATACCTCTATAAGTTGTTTTATGGGTATACTGGGCCTCTTCTTCTTATACTTCCGTGTAGGCGTGTATTCAGAGTCAGGAGTGTAAGTGGCATCCGAGTCTTCACTCAGCCGTCGCTTACTTTGCTTACTGCAATGTGACTTGGTGTCTTCAGCGTCCGACTCCAAATGAGATTCAGTTTCAGGTGTTGATATTGGTTCGTAGTCAGCTGGAGCTGCAGCTGCTATAGGACACGTATCAACCGAGGCGAATCCCGTGTCTGGTGATGGAAGTTGTTGTAATTTCTGTAAAGACAAGAAAAATATAGCTTAAAAAACTGAACAAGTGCGTGTCGGACTCACGCGCGAATGGACCGAGCAAAAATCCTTAAAAATACAAATACAAAAATGTTTATTTTTTTGAATAATACGAACACATATACAATTTACATTAGCTCCTGCACTAGGAGAAAAATTCCTGTTTATAGTAAGGGGTTCTTTCTTTCTGATTTCATTTTAAACCTTTTTATTTTTATATTATGTTCTAGTAGCTGGTGCCAGTTGGACTCACAATCTGTAGGTTCTGGGTCTGCCGTCAAACAGTTAAGGTTATTTGCACTGTTGTGTTTCAGTATGAAAGAAAGCAGAAAAAATTCCTCACTGGGTTGATAATTTTAGGTGCGCATGCAATCCATCCCACGGGCTTATCGTCACTTACCATCAGGTGAAATAAAGACCAAGTGCAATCCCATTTTAAATTTAACAATTGTGGTTATAGTTTCTGTAGTAATGCACTCTCTGTGGAAAGTGTCTTGTCTACCTATTAGAGCAGAGTCTTAGTAATTGGTTACGTATGGGATCCCCAAAAGTATTGTAGATACGGTTAAATGTCACTTAATTCATCTTACCTGTCTGGGGAGTATGTATTTTTCTTTCTCCCACTGGTCGACGCAGTTGACTATGTCGGGCGTGCTGATCATGTTGCCAGCCCATGGCGCCGGTGCAGTCACGTTGAGGGTGAGCCCCGGACCTCGACGCTCCGCAAGCATGGGTCTTGCGGCTGCTGCGTTGTCCCCATGGTTATAGACGATTATTTCCGAGATGACATCATTGTTGTAATTCTCCACCTCCCTTGGTATGACCGGGTCCAACTTCAGGTCAAGGGAGTCCTCTTCGTTATATAACATCTTATTATGTACAGTGTGTGAATGTAAGGTGTAAGGGTCGACCCGTTCCATCTGAGGTGGATTCAGGTCTACTATCTGAGACTCTAAAACTACTGGCAGGTCATTAATGTTCCAATTATCGTCATTGTATTGTAACTTCTTTTGATTGTTAATGTCTGTAGGGTAGAGATACCTGTTGTCGAGTCGCGTGAACTCGTCTAAATGAGGTGATAGTTGAACGTTTGGTGTGTAATTGTAAAAACCCGCCGTAGCAGGAGAGATAGGGTCAGGCAAGTCCCAACCTGTTGGTGAGAACGGTGTGTGTGACGTGTCAGTGTTGAGTGCGCTGTCGTCGGTCTTTCCCAGGGAATCTGTGGAATAATAATTGTATGTAGTACCTGAGCCACTTTTCTACGCGTAAGAAGACATGTTGTTTCTAATATATATAAAAAGTACATACCAGTGGTCAGTACCAGTTCTTCCTTGGCGGGTTCTGAGCACCACGGAACCAGATCTTGGAAGAACTCGCAGTCCGTTTCGTGTAACATTGTGTTCTCGAATAGCGGTTCTGTTTTCAGATAAACCTGAAAGATCAAAATATGATGTGAGTTTTTGTTTAAAAGTGTTTAGAGCTAAAATTATCTTAAATATAAATAAATTAATAAATGACTATATTTAGCGTACTCACGGTCTGGATGGTGTTTCTTACCTCTGAGAAGCTGGTGCTGGGCGGTGTGCACGGCGGCGTTGAGCACATTGCCGATGACCCGTTGTTTTCGCCGATTAAATTTTCGTTCCAGCCGTTCGCTTGCTGATGATTCTTGTCTGGCTTTAAACGATCTATTTCTACCACTTTCAAAATACTCTGAGCTGTGAGACTCGTTTGCGAAAAAACCATATCTGTTGGGGCTTGTATCGATGTTCTGAATTCCGATATCGTCTCCTCGACTCGGACAGATGATCTTTGTAGGGACCATTTTGAATAGAACTACAAAAAGAAATGATACGACGTAACATAATGTGCATATATTCACACTATAAAGCAGGAGGAATGGCAAGGGAAGTTCAATGAACATGAATGTATGGGTGTAGCAATGCTAGAATTGAATCTAAATATGCCCAGTAAAGATATTTCATTTTAAATTTTATTATGAAGTGAATAAGATTTACTTTCAGTATTAAATATATATTAAATACATCAGTATAGAAAATGAAATGCAGTACTTATGGAAATGTAGGTATGTGGAACGAATTTATTTTTTAAACCATACAAATGTACATAAAATTATAATAATGATACCATGACATGGCATGACAATACGAAATTGATGAATGGAAAATTTTCATGTAGGTGGCGATAGATTGGTGACATGGCAGCACATATAATAATACTATATATTTGTAGAAGATACATATAGAAATGAAAAAGATCGATGTGTTCCCATCATATATTATTTCTGTCCTGCCCAGGTAATGGTTTTCATGGTACCGATCAAAATCCACAATGGTCTCAAAATGTGATCGTAATTATCGCTTTTGTCTTTATTCGCGTCTCAACTCATTTGTCAGGCAGGCAATGCCTATTATCTTATTTTCCTATTGGCCAATCTAAGTTAAATATATACAATTTAGAACTAAATTAGTAAAGCAATTAAAGTAGGCCAATAATTAACATAATCGTATAGTAAACTAGTTGAGTAATTGATTATTTAGTCTAAGTAATAATTTAAAATTATACTATCTTATTCTAATAGAATATTAATTATGAAAGCGCATACAAGTAAAATGTTGTATTCCCTAATCGATCCTATCCTTGCTATTTTTAAAGTTCATTTTGGTAACTTCTTTTGCAGCTTTAGTTTATATGTCAAAGTAAAATAAGTATGTAATTAATACTTTATTGAATTACGTTTTAGATGAAGGTTTATATGTATGACTATTATTACTTAGTGGTGTCTAATAGAAGAGACCAAAAAGCAAAGAGATTTAAGTATATACCAAGAAGAGACCTTCTAGATTTTGATTTAAGGACCACGTTTGAACTTTTGTCATGTCATAATGGCCTTTGTAACCAGCGAAAAGTGATTATGAATTCTGGAAAAATTGTTTGAAGCGTGAAACGTAAACCCCGTTCATTCATGCAACAAAAATGTTATTTAGGAAATCACTGTTCAGTTTTGTTATTACGTAATCGAGATCAAAGTTCTTTTTGTCAACAAATCTTTATGTGTGACTAGAAAGATATTAAAATCTGTTTTATTACTTTGAATTCCAGATAATATTTTCGAAATCTTTAAACAAGCTTTGTGTTACTGAGATTTTTATTGATATTTTGCATTGCTTCGTTGAATATTTAAAAAATTCGTCGAAGTTCAATCTTCAAAAGCCGTCGGTCTTCATGACTTCTGTACCTGCGAACATACTTTAAAGGAAAAAAAACCAAAACCGAGCGAACGGTAGTACTCACTTCTTCGAACTCTTCGCGAGCTCCTAATGAAATTGTAGCTCTTTAGGCTCCCAACCACGCAACAGTCCCAACTGTAGGCCTGCAAAAGAGAGACACCCTATTTATAACATTCATTTATTTTAGCCTCGGAACAGAACATTCGTTTCATGGTCAAAGATAACACAGACAGTGCTCGTAGATATTGCGTTGCTGTGATACGATTGGTGGATGGAGTAGTATCAGTAATCACATTATGTTCCTATCTGATTATACATACTACCTACGTACAACCACTTGATGACTAACCCTGTGCTATCGCCCACACAAAAATATCGATTTACTTGTATCCGCCTTTGTATCAAACTACAAACGCCAATCAAAAAGGCACAAGTACGTAATGGATGGATGATTCATAGTCGTAGCCCATCCACAGCACTCTTTACTTTGTAATAAAAACAACATTTCATCGTCTGTGTCCTTGGCACGGTGCCGTAAAAACAAATGTGTGGTGGACGTGTATATATTATTTAAAATGGAAAAAATTAATCTATGATTAACCAGTGGTTTATACGAAAAATACGTATGTTAGGAAGGTAATATCATATAACTAAAGCAATAAGTAACTACAAATTACTTAATAGTTACATTAAGATATTGTTTTCAAAAAAGGAATGTTTGTTGGTGACGTCATTAGAGAGCTGTTAACGCGTAGTGCCGTATCACCAACAACCATAGTTTTTTATTTTGGGAAACCCAAAGATAAATAAAATAGATGTATTAATACTATATTTATGGGGAAAATAGAACCCCTATTCGTTGCACTTAGCATAGATAGCATTTAAAAATAACCTACAAAATGACAGAACAGACGTAGAATGTAAACTTTCGTCCTAAAAACATCTAGAATTCGCTTTACTTCCTTTTGCGTTGTTACAGATGGTCCACGTGTCTAAAATTAAAGACGTCAGACAGAGTTTTCGAGAACTTGTTTGAGCATTGAAGCATTGTACGTCGAGACGAGACACGACCCAACGTGAGCGCGACAGATTTAAACTTGTTCGAACTTTTGACAAGTAGGTCAACCCTACATTTAAAGTAATAGTAATGGCTTTTGATAATGTTATGCAACATTATTATTATTGTGCAATAATGGAAAATTAATAGATTACATATGACCTTGTTACTACAAGGCAAGTAAAACTATCTGAATTAATATCAAAATAAGTTCAAAACATACCTTGTTACGAACAAATATTGTAACGCCAGCAGTCGTGTAGAAGAACACTTGCTTTTAAAAACAAATTATTGAAGTAATGAGATTATTTTCAGCGGGTTGCGCTTAGCTGCTAGTGGCTACCAACGCGTAAAGACTTTTGAACTTTACAAAAGCGTGTAAATGCGCGACACGTGCGCTGCCCAGAAAACTGGAAAATGTTGTGCAAGATTCGCGCCCGGGCTTCGTAGATACGGTTTTCCTCGTCCCCACCATTCAGTAATTTACGTTCTAAAAATATCTGTCTCGCGTCGCGATTGGTCAGTAGAAATGACGTCAATATGTGTAGCCAATGAGATTCGCGCAATTACAAGAGTCACGAGACAGCGCCGTGAGTTTTCACAGCGGAACTACAGTGCTATACTACATCTAATATATGTATGTTGCTTGGCGCGGGGCAGGGGATTCACGCTGCGCAATACAGTAAAAATATGTTTTTTTCTTCATTAGGTGATTCACGTGTGCGGCGGCCAGCGATACATGAAAAGTAATATAAGAAAATCGTCGAACAAACAATAGCCTAATTTGGTTCACATGTCCTATCAAACTACGAATGTGTAAATTGACTAAAATATGGGGAAAATTGTATACTTCCCCGTGCAATAAAAAATTGGAAACTTACACTATTAATAAAATTGAAAAATGCTTGAGATTAGGTAAAGCTGCTGTAATGTGGTGCCGCATAAGGTGAAATAAAATTGGTACTGTAATAAAAGTTTAATATAATTACAAAATTAAGAGACAGGTCACGACGTGTTAGAAAATAGTTTTTCACCGGTTAATGACTCATTTGTTCCTGACATTGAGGTTGAACAACCTCTAGTACGCTTACTGCGTCGAATATTTAGGACAGTGGCATGGCAAGCACGATAATGTTCGTTATTACGAGTACGTTACGCAGATGCACAAAATACTTAGATGTACTGTAGATACTGGTCAAAATAATATGGTTTATTGAACGACTATCAGTATCAAAAATATATTTCAAAAGTATTTTTGTGAGACCAAAAAGAAACTCAAGATGAGGAACTCATAAATATGAAACGAAATTACCTTTTTTTTTTCAAACATCATTCATAGTTCATGTTTTTATTTTAAACGAATTTCGAGAAGAAATTTACAATCAAGAACTGTGCATAGACGAGCCTTGCTAGATAGCCATTCGATTAAATTATTTTAATACAGTTGACGTGGAATGGGACTACCCCAATTAAATGGGAAAGGTGAGATTATTTTTAGCAGAACTTAATAAAGAATTTAGTTACGTAAATGTCACTTGATTGTTGAGGTACTCATAACATATTTTCGGTCTTAAAAGTAAAGGACAGTTTAAACTTGCAATGGACTTCGAAGATACGAAGATTTTATTTTATTGAAGTAGAAATGCCAAACAAATACCAAAAACGATTTATTAATAATATATTAAACTTCCTTTCAATAATTCAACATCAACACATCATTCAACTAATTTTTAGATTTGATGTGACACGCGTATGTAAATGAACACATAAATAGTATTTAAACATAAATCTACTCCTGATTTTTAGCTTAAAACTAATTACATTTGTTGTAAAATATAGTCGCTGAAAATATTTAAAAGAGCTACAAACTCGTCTCCTATACTGACTTTGGATTCAATCATCTTTATAATTGGAAAACAATTATTAATTAAATTATAGAGTTGTAAAAGGTCGTGGCCTTTGCTAGAAAAATTAACATTACATTACGTTTTTCCATTTTTAAAGATAATTGTATGCTATTGAAAGTTAGTGTAGAAAATTCATTTGTAATAACAGCCATAAAATACTACTCTTACACTTTAACATTATCAGTTCAGATCTCAGTATAAAGTGAAAGTTCATCAGCGGTTTTATATTTAGGCAACTGTTTTGACTAGTCGCGACACGGTCACCGCGGAACTGCAGAGATATCCCACATAGCTCTAGCTTTTATTTCGATCCTTTCTTTATTTTAGTAGAGAGTTGGACACAACCATCTGTACCACCACCCTGCTGGGTAAATCATCGGACCTTCGTACATACATGTTTTAACATGTCCTCGGAGCTATCGTTACTTGTACTAACTTAACTATCTACGTTTAGGCGTCAGAAATTGTGCTAACTCATCCTATAATGTCACTGACGATGGCGTTACAAAACGTGATCATAATAAATATACGGACTTTGTGTTTGTGAGTTTTAGATTGGTCTAATAAAATTATTGTTCGTAACACTATCACACTTCCTCAATAGACACTACAAATTATCTCTACAAGAGATAAAAGCAAACTTGAAAATCACCATGTTAGACGTAAAATATCTGCCTTGTTTACTTTCCATAATGTCTATAATGCGTTATTTCAGCTAACTGCCATTTGTTACCACGTTTCTAAATAATAATAAAATATTGTTACTAATCTGCTTCAACGTTTAGTAAGAAGTTCATTCCATTTTTGTTGGATTTATCAGTTAAGTCATTGTTGCAAACAAATGGTTTCGACCAAATTAGAATGAATTAATCTAGATTTTTAAAGATACAACATTCGAATTTAACCAATGTTGTTATCAGCTAAACGATTTTGGTATCATTCAAGTTAGGTTTGTCCTCAAATTTCATACGTGACCTGCGAGAACATTTTCCGATCCCTTCTGACGTAAACCTGACACCCTCCCACACGCATGCTCCTTGCGAGTCGCCCCTCTGTCTAACATTTGACCTTCAAACGGAAAAGGACGTCAATCGACCTTCTGCAAAGAGAAAGCTAGAAGTTTCTATAGTACAAGCATATAAGAGTGTAGATGAACTAGGGGACGAATTCACCGAATACTACCTTGACACCCATTTCGGGCCTCTAAACGCTACGGCATCGGCGGCGCTGCCAGGCACCGACAGCGACTACGTCACAAAGAATGATGATAATCTGTGATTGGAGATAACTACGTACAATACAAAACGTGCGAAACACATGTGATTTAACCGCGATCGATACAGTTTTTAACCATGTTAATGATTGATTTTTACCCGCGACATTAGATACTGACCTTGACAGGCTTTTGACTCAAGCAGCAAAGCAACTTTGACGATATGTAAATGTTTTCAGAAATGACTGCGGGGAAGTCCGAGTAGGAGGAAAATACCGATTTCCGGTTTGGCACCAAACTAAGTAACTTTCTTCTTTTACATTGTAAACCGCACCAGGTTTGTTTGCGGATGCGGAACCGGTTGATGTATCATGCACGTGATTGTGCTTTTAACATGCGTTCTATTTCTGTTAACCTAAATAAAGCAGAAGTCCTTTTGTTTCAATTTAGTTTTAGATGAGGTAACAAACTTGTAAAAAAGCTACCAATTTCTTCCAGTTTTGTGAAGTAAATAGTTAAGTAGGTAATGGGAAATCCAGTTTATCCTTCGTTCCTGGTAATGGCAGATTCTTCTTATGACAGATTTGTGTTAGAGCAGAAGTTGGACAGCCGTAAACACAAACAAAATAAGTTTCCATTGGAAATGTATCAAACACTTTAAATGCTAATATAATAAATTAATGAAAACACATGTGCCCCGTATTTCATCAGAGACAATGTGGACGAATTGATAGACGGTTGTATGTAAGAGTTATGTATCAATTTAGAACAGGTCCCTAAAATTTACATAAACTATATTGATACCCTGCAGTCAAAATTCATATTCTCAAAATAGAAAGAAGACAAATTGTGACAAACGAATTCGAAAAAATATAAGAGCGGACAGTCAGTATTAGTAACAAAACAACAGCCAGGCAAGACTGAGGCTAGGTTTATGAATCAACAAAAGTGTATAAAAATCCGATTTGTTGGGGACTATTATTTTATGTTCCGGTTTATTATACAGTTTCTATTTGTATATGGAGTGGAAATAAAACGTAATGTAAGTGCCGACTTTTAAAACCTCGAACAGCTAAAAAATATAGCTACAGACAGCAAAATAGTTTTAGGTCATTTGCCAAAATACGATGACAGAATCACGTGAGCAGTTTTTTAACACGATTTTATCTAGCGAGTGTAGGTGCCAAACACAGAAAAATGAGCCAGCCAAATGTGTTACTATTAGAAAGAGGGATAATTCTAAAATAAGTTTTATCTTAGCTTTAAGGCAAAATAATAACAAGACTTTTGGCGTATTGAAAAAAAAAAACTAGTCGTCGTAGCTGTCGTTAGGGTTGCGAAGGATTGCATCATGCCCATTAGCTTGAACAGGAAAAAACGTGCAAATTTTTGACATGCTGTTTTAGGGACGATTCATTCCATGATAACCTGTTTTCGTTTGTATGCAGAAGAGAAACGTAACGTTACTTTGGCCAAACATTTTTGTAAGGAATTTTCCTGTTAGCATTGTGGAAAAGACTCTTATTTGCTACAGCTTATTTGATAAAGAGACCACCTACTCAAACAGATAAAGTAAAATCGTTAAAGGTAGGTTAATTAGCGCGATACTTACGCGACGAAAAGTTATGAAATATTTTTGATGAATTATAAATATACACTTCAATGAATTGATTATTTTTACTTATACATGCTTATACAAAAGCAAATAGATATTCTTATCTGCGCGATGCTATATCTTCCCCACTTAGCCAACTGTCTGTACGAACGAAAGCAATTTGTTACGATAAGCCGGGAGATCTATAAAATGTGTATGATGAATACATTTTATCGTTTTTAAACAACAATAAAAGATAGGTTACGTTCTACGTCTGTCATTTTGTAAAGAGCGCGAAATTTAACTTTTTTCTAACGTTACAAACTTTCTATATGATTCAACAATTATTCTGTATTATTTTATATAAAATACATACACAGTAATGTTGTATTTTCTGTAAATATAATAGATACACCACAGTATTATATAAGACTAAAAACTTACATTTTGATGTGTCTTCTGAAAATTGTTGTCTTAAACTTCTTAATTTTGTCTTTTCGCATACAACAATAGTTGATGCGACGCAAAATCTCCTGATTATGCGTCAGATTATTAACAATCTCGTAATAATTTGTGTACAGATTTTTGGGTGGTTGGGAATACACGCAGCTCATGTTAGTCACTTCTCAAAATCTCCCCTTTAATTCTGTTTGAATTTTTCGTTATCGTTCAATGCTGAAATCACTCTGACGGAGGTCTTATAACTTTAAGTTAATAAGACCGGTAATAAAAGAAATAAACAAAAATTTCCCAACCAGAGTCACTGAGAAAAATTGCCAATAAAACAATCGTCAACTAAACTGCAAAGTATCGTGGAAACAAAACGAGATTGTATACAGGAAAGCGCCGATTCTCTGATATCCAAAAATATTAAATGCACTTTTAATATCCTCTAAACACAATATATCCTTATGAAAGTAGTATTTAAAATGACCCAGCGAATTTACGATCTACGCTACGTTACAACTTCGCCCTGTGCTCCGCCCGGCCGGGTGAAGATTATCTGACGCAACTTTTGCGTTCCGTTCCACCTCAGATTCTTATATGTGATTCTTATATGTGTTCTTGTGGTTAAAGAACTTTATTTTCTCATAAAGAAATTTGTTTTCACTTACATGAGAAATTATACATATTATACTTATTCAACTAGGGTATCTTAGAAGTAAAGTAAAACTAAACTAAAATAAAATTAATTTTGAGTGACGGTCAGTCACTATTTAACTATGAACCAGTATCGGCCGTATCTTACCGATAAAATGTGAGAATTTTACAAAAACAGGCTATTAGAATATTTTTTGTGTTTCATATGATTCAAATTAACTTTTAATTTGTTCACTTATGTTTCAGAATGGTTGAAATATTTAAGTACTGCAATAGATGTTTTTATAAATAACTGAATTCTGCGTTGAACGAAAATCTAGTCTAGTGTGACGCATGTATGACGTAATTTGTGAAGCATCAAAGGTTACTTCAATTTGCTGTCCTTGTCTGTTCATAGCATAATATATATTTCTATCCTTTTCTCTTTGTCGTAATTTGTTTAATACAAGGTTTCCCGATATAAACAAAGTTGAGAACACAACACTAAACATTATAATTTAGCTATAGAAATACTACAGATGTAAAATATGATTTAAACGTGTCTACTTTCTTGCCTTGTAAATACATTATGAAAAAGATGATGCAATTTTAGCGTGTATGAGATGAGATCGACAAAAACCTAAACAACGAACTATTAGAAAGTACGGAATTGTATATATTATACCTACGCAATGTGTGGTTGCCTTTTAATTCACATTATTTTAACAGTCTCCGAGGCCTAATCTATGGATTCGTTTGTAAGTCCTAGACTTAGAGTTACATCCTACCTAGATTTACAACTTAGAGTTATAATTACTACCCTTGTAAAATACAAAACTGTAGGTGAGGTATAAATATCATGATAGCTTTTATTTCTAGATCATCATCATCTCATCGGTACACGTTCCCGGTACGTGGTCGCCACTTGCGAACTTTTACACCCCATATATCCACTTCAGCTCACTGACTCGTTGAACTATGTCGGGTACCTAAAGTTCGCCTATGGATTTCCTCATTCCGAATTTTATCTAGCTTTTTATAGCTCGCTGAGTGACTTTGACCATGATTATTCGGCCAACACTAAAGAACCACGCTTCCGTTTGGTTTCGGTTCCGTATGTCATCACTGGCTACATACACGCACTGTCTTTAGACAAGATGACATGATCTAGCTGTGTTACCTTCGCGCATAGAGTAACAACGGTTCCATATCTATGCCTTCTCGAATAACGGACTGAAAGAACTCATGAAGGTCCAAGTACCCGTTTTCCACACGCTTTCAGTAGCTCCGATGTAGTTCCGTCTTCACTCGTCACCTTATTATTTTCAAGTTGTTTTAGAGCCATTCGAATCTCATACAAGCTGACTTTCAGTATTAACCAAAGTAAATAACTATTAAATAAGATTTACTCAACTTTGTTTCAAGTTTAAAAGTTTATATTATATTTCGTGATAAGCATCTAATGTAAAACCAGTTTTACCTATTTTACTTGCTCGTTCCTTTGGTAATTTTGTATTTATTATGCATTACAAGATTGTTTTGTCCTTGATATTGTCCTCGGGATAATTTTGTCATTGACCTTTTTTTTCAATTTTTTTTGTAAAAATCATAAATTAACGCACGTTTCGTTCTACCAGTTCTACCGAGAGAACGCATAGATTTATTCTATCTTTGTTTAGCACACGAATATTTTATATATCTATCCTGTTGTCACGCCACAAAAATCAGAGTATATAATATTCTCTTGTTGTTAGCACAAAATTATTTGATAAAGAGAGATAGCGCATTACTGAGGCTATACTTTATTTCGTTCTAAGCGCTCAACATTATCACGAAACTTCAAGTGCTGGCGGCGCCCTCTTGACATTTTTGTGAAAAACTCGAATTTCCATGAATTTTTGTCACTTATCGTGCAATTTTGTCGTGTTGTTCAGTTTAAATTCGCTTTCATTTTCCATAAAAACGCTTCACGAAATTGCGGACTGTGTTTTAAAAGTGTGAACCTTAGTTTGGAGTGGATATTTTGAATGGACCGTGCTGCAGTGCGCCAAGATTTGGGGTCCTTTACAGCTGTTTCGTGCGATGTCGTTTCATCTCTGCGAGGGCACACTATCGCATTTTTTGTAAACATCGCTAGTATTAAGTGTAGGTACGTAATTATAACAATTGTAGGCTTTGCCATTTGTAATAGTAGCTACCTGTACGACCTTGAGTTTGCAAAAAAGCTAGCGAGCAATCAGGTAGGTAGCAGTCTGTTTATAGATATTCTGACTGTAAAATCTAGCTGTCTACTCTTTGACGTTCGTTGCTGAAAACGATGTTTAGGGCAACAGATCAGAGAGTAACTTTGAAATGACATTTTAGAAATATATTTTGTGTTTGGGGTGCACAAATGGGTGCACTGAAACAAATTTTGTACACCCTAACAATCAAATTATAAAAGATAAATGAACTTGTTACCAGTCATCATTGGAAGTAATTAACTCTTTTCATAGTGCCACAAAATTATTTGTTTGCGGAGCTTGTTTAACTTCTGGAATTTTGTGTCTGGAGTTTCTTGGAATGAATGCAACAAATGCCTGACTTGATCAACTATAAACCGTATAACAATCAGGAGAGTTCGAAAGGTTCCACTCACAATTTCCCCACCTATGTTAAGGTGTGAAGAAACCTACCTATGTAAAGAATGAATTAAAAAAAAATGTTTGCATATGAAATTGAGTTTGTTTGTCTTTCCTTTATGAATGTACTACTTGG
This sequence comes from Carcina quercana, assembly GCA_910589575.2. Classification (NCBI taxonomy): domain Eukaryota; kingdom Metazoa; phylum Arthropoda; class Insecta; order Lepidoptera; family Depressariidae; genus Carcina; species Carcina quercana. The sequence goes on from OU342436.1 coordinate 4,187,663, forward strand.
CTTGGCAACTTTTTATCCCGGTCAAACAAGTAGTTCCTATGGGATCTGTTCTGAAATCCATGTGGATAAAGTCATGGGCAAAACACTAGATTAAATAAAATGTACATAAATTACATAAAACATTCTTTAAAATAATTAATTCAAAACTCTCAAGTAACCAGTGAAGTGGGAAGTAATTTATTATGCTATTTTGTTTGATAGGCAAGTGGTGATTCATTACCAAGGTATGATTGCCAAATTCAAATCCACTGAATATATAAAACAATGAAATTTTCTTTAAGCTATAAATCCAAAGGATCTAAGGTTCAAATTTGGAAACTCCATATGTTAGTCCCAATCGCACCAATTTATTTGAATATATTTTATATATGTAATTTATATAACTGTTTTAAATTCTAACAGCTTTCCGACTGTATTGTAGGGTGGTCAATTTAATATTGAGTCATAGGCTGTTCATACCATGATATCTAAAAGTTTCACCATCTTAGGACAATAATATTCTCACTTATCTAGGTCCTACTTAACCAAGTTTAACTGTATTTCAAATATGTAAACACTGTTTCGGTTTCTGACACAATTTTAGTAGAGGTTTATGTAAATATAACAGGAGAACTCTATTGATGTCTCTAACTAGTAATCGACAAAATCTATGTTACGTAAAGGCTTGCTTTGTTGAAGGCAGATTTTCACATTTGGCTGGTTGTTCTGTTTTCCTGTCTCTACTCACTAAAACGAGATTTATGTATGTTAAGTGTCTAGTAAAGGACTTCACACACACCTTTCAATTTCTTCTCAGAAGTGTGCAGGTTTCCTCACAATGTTTTTTTTTTCACCATTAAGCAATCAGATAACGTATTTGAATTGAAAAACAACTCATAGGTACACAGCTGGATTCAAACCCGGAACCCTCAGATTGAAAGTTTACGCCTTATCCACTGAGGCCACCGAAGCTTCTTTCCTTTTACATTTACATGGTGCTTGCTACTTTGTCTTCGATATCATCAGCCTATCAACAAAAATATGTGATAACCTTGAGTGTATTTTCTAGATACGTGGCACACCTAGCTGACAATGACCCTGATAGAAGGCGTGGGCGACGAAGTAGTACAATTCGCCGGTGTGGTTTTACTGGTAGTGGTGGCAGCCCTAGCGTGGTGGTCGACGAACGCGCGGCCTGACCGTTACCGGACTGTGCTGGTGATGCGCGCGCGAGCACACCATCCCGTTACCGTCACTGTCAGAACTAGTAAGTCAATATTACGTATGCCTTTTCTGCTTGGTATGTGGCCATTACTGGCCATGTATCACAAAATCACCCTATATTATCTTGAGGGTGTTTCTTATCTTTTTTATGATGGGTTTGTAGTGTGGCCTTCATCTCACCGTGCCGTAAGCGTGCGCACCGAGAAGCCTAAAGCTATGAGGCGCTTGGCTATGCTACCTTTCATACCAGAACACATCATATATAGAAAATACCCTACCACCAACCTAACCAAATACCGTTAGGTACCCCCACTGGGAATCGAACCCGATACCTCGGGATTGTTAGCACAACATTTAGCCATTAGGCCACGGAGGCAGCACATTAGGGGAATGTAATTTTTTTTAATAGATTGTGCCTCTTGAACTAAAACACAGCTCTGAAGCCTATATACCAAGCTCAAATCCAACCGTGTATGGAGTACCTCTTCCATCTTTGGGATGGTACCTCACGCTATCAGCTAGCTGCTTTGCGGTGGAGCGTCGATCTATGATACTAGGCAGCGTCGTATTACTAATTATGCCTGTGCTCAAAAAAATACATGCTCTACCAGTTTCTGTGTTCCCTGAAGGATTTCACTTGGGAATTGTCAAACGAAGAGTAAATTGGCACCTTCTAGATCAACGCGTAACGTTGGCCTCATCGCAACTTAACATCAGGCAGGTGAGATTGTGGTCAAGCGTTGATCTTCTTTTTTTTATTACTGCTTTCGGTTTCCGCACTTAGCCATATGTTGGCCATTGTGCGTGTTGATCTTAAGTACAACTGTAGCACCAATCAAACCGTGTCTTTTTTTACCAAATGTTGAGTCCTTCAGCGTGGCGACTAGATTGCAAAGGCCGCAACGTATTCCGTAGAATTTCTTTTACTCCTTCTCTCCAGAATGCTTTCCCGAAAGTAGTCCTTGACCTCAAAAAATATTTCTTGCAAAACTGTAAATAAACAATTTTGACTTTTATACACCTAACCGTGACACATATAAACACTCATAACATAGCCATACAATCTTTCGATTGATATCTATTTTTATTTTATTGTTCTACATGAGTCCACTGTTGGACATGGGCCTCACTCATATATCGCCACGCCCACCTCACGTCCCGATTGTATATGTTTAATTAACCGTAGATATTTGTTGTACTTTAATCAGTCTTATCACAATGTTGGGCTGCATTAAATGTTGTAATGACGTAAGCGTCAATTAAGAAGGTATATTTTATATGCACAATATTATAGGCGAAAACAATGAAAGTGTTTATATAATTAATTATTTCGACGTCAACTAATGCTGATTTCAATTAAATGCCTTAATCGCAAGATGCTTCTCAAGCGCATTAATTACTTATACGATTTGTATAGATATTATCCTTTCCTATTCTCGGGTATAAATTGAATGTGTATAGTGATTCATTCACAAAGGACACTGTCGTTTCAGGGGCCAACAACAACAACAACAACGCAATCATGCCGACAACACAACAGCCCAGCAGCTCTACGACAGTTACGTCATCGTCTGAATCAGTTGGTAAGAGCATCCTTCTAATGATCCATACTAATATTATAAATACGCAAGTGAGTTTCATTCAAGCGTCGGTAGCGCAATGGATAAGGCGCGGACTCTCAACCTGAGGGTTCCGAGTTCGAATCCAGCCATGTACCTATGAGTTGTTTTTCAATTCAAGTACATTATCCGATTGCTTAACGGTGAAGGAAAACATCGTGAGGAAACCTGCATGTCTTGAACAGGCATGTGAAGTCCGCCAATCCGCACTGGGCCCGCGTGGTGGACTACGGTCCGTACACTCTCTGTAGGAGAGTAGGCCTGAGCCCCAGCTGTGGGGACGTATGTATAGGCTGTTGATGATTGATGATGAAGTGAGCTTGTTTGTGTTTCCTTGACTTCGCAAAGGAGAGTCAGAATGATGTGGGTTTGTGTATAGGGATAGTTGAAGGCCTGGAATGAATATAGGCTACTTTATATCTCGCTTGAACAAGTAGTTCCTATGGGATCATTTTTAAAGTTCACGCGGATGGAGTCGTGAGCAAAGGCTAGTAATAACATGAGTATAACACAATAACCTTTTTTAAATAATAAAATCTGTTGCCATAATCTTTTAAAATATAATTGCTGGACTTGTGTAGTAACTATCTAAGAATTGGAAATGAGTATCATCGACATACAACTTCACAGTGAATCACAATTTTCTTTTTAAACCCTTTTTTTTCGATTATTGTTCAAAGGGCCATCTATGAACCATTAGCTGTGTAAAGGCTATTTAACTAACTATAAAGTTGAAAATTAATAAGATTTATTTCGCGACACTATAATTTCATCTCCTATTTTTAGGTAATTACTTATCAAAGCCAGCTATTCTATTTTAAAAGATTATGGCAACAGAAAATTAGTATGGAACCGTTAGGAGAGGGATAACGTTAAGGCCAGACCGACGTTACAAGTATATTGATACTGCTGCCCATTTCCCGACTTTTTCTCTTAGTCTCCTTTCAAAAATCCACAGTATAACATGAGATGATCCTAATTCTACAATCGAGACTACTTATTACAATATGTGTAATGTGTTTATTAAAATAATAAATAATAATACAAATCATATCTATTTTCTCCACAAAGTTTTTACATTTTATAAAATCACTTAATTCTATGGTTTCGTGACTTTGTGAAGATTGGCTCCTGAACTAGAATTCCACTCCACCACCGGACATGTGTTTTTTAGTGACAAGAAATACGATATTTGTATTATTTAGTCCAGAAATAGTTTTAAAATTTTATACAGTAAAAGAGTGAGTGAAAGATAGAGTGAGTGTGGTTTCAATTTATTCTAGTTTCGGAGGGTGTAACCATAACAATTGTATCCTTTTCCTTTCTATGATGGGTTGACAGTATTTGTATCACATAATTTTGCCGGCATCGTTTAGTGGTGATTTGGCCATTAATTTACATTATTTAAACATAATCTCATGAGTCTTTACGATGTTGATAGAATCGATATCACATTAAGGTGTTTTGTTAGCCTCGTTATTACCATTTGGCCATTATTTTACAATATTTAGTGACGAGTTCCAGTAATACAAAGCTATTAAGTTTTAATAGTAAATCCATTAATATGCTGCAGATAGCTAAATAAAAATATTACGTTTTTTCTTGTAAATTCTTGTAGTTGCCATGTAGTGTTGTTGGAATATTTTGGCTTCGTGATAAGATTATTCGAAGTGACCTCACGTTCAACCTATGTCTGATATTCAATTAACGCCGTCTCTCGTATAAAACATGTCGCAAATATTGTGTAATGAGAGAAATCGGCCAAGTGCGAGTTGGACTCGCGCACGAAGGGTTCTAAACCATGCAAAGTAACGTACTGATATTATGGAAAGAAAGTATTCCTGAAAAACTACACGATGGAGCTCGCTTAGGGTTTTCTGTAATATTATCATGAAGTCTTTTCTACTGCGATATTAAAGATTTTTCACTTTATAATTTTCGGAGAGTTGAAGTCAAAATTATGATTTCACCGAAAAGCCAATGGTAATGATTTTTATCATTCGTACTCATTGGAACTCATTGGTACGAGCCAGGATCGAATCCAGACCTCGATTCATCAAGGACTGACGCTCTACCCAATTGAGCTACCACGGCGTACGTGTGGTCACAGCTTGAGATAAAAAGCGACTAAGGAACACGCAAAAGATAGGCAGAAGCTTCTACCTATTTACATAAACACAACATGTGATATCCAGTCCGCCTGCTTGCCGCTCATGCCCAAAAGTGAACAGATGCTGCCGGTTATGGACACAATCAGAGGCGGCGTTAGGCGTGGGCGACGTGGGCCACCGCCTACGGCCTCGCGGTACAAGGGGCCTCGCGACTCAAAAATGTTTAAAGCGAGAATAAAACAAAAAAAATATAAATCAATTGTGTTGTGAAACATGTTTTCTTAGTCTGGCAACATTTGCCGCCGACCAGAGTGCGGGGAATCCCCGGTTTATTTGTTTACTTTCTTTACTAGGAAGTCAACCAATCAAATCAAAGTACGCAACGCAGTCGCTAGGCGCATAACAATAGAAACGTATAATTGTGTTATTCAATATTGTTTATTTTTATGACTGTACGTACCTATTTTGATAAGAATAGTGTGTTCAATGTTTTAATAATATTTAGTGAATAATAGATAGTGTTTAGGCATATTGATTGCTCCTGTAAACTGACCAAAAATTTTAAAACAGTGACTTTTTTAATTGTTTTTTTGTTTTCTTTGTGATTTGTAACACACCGGTACCTGTACTCGTCTATTTTACATAAGGTAAGAAATATTTAATTGGTAATAAGTATATAACGCAGTAATTACTTGTATATAAAATACGCTTTATAATATCTCTTGAAGGAAACCAAAAAAGCTTTAAGGTAAAAAACGTATCGACTTTTTAAGTTTTTAAAACTAGCAGGTAGTAAAAGCTATCTTAAAGATTTTTATTTGAAAACTAATTTAAATTTAGGTTTTACAATATTATGTAGATAAAACTGCAAAAAAATGTTAACTATTGCTTTCGTTTACAGTTTATAGATACGACGTTATCGACATGTCCGGCCGAGATAGAGATATTGGAAGAAAATGGGAGTCTGGATCAGCAAAAAGAAAAAGAAAAGCTGAAAGAACTGCAACCAACCAAGTTTTGAGTTTAAATTTGATGAAGTTCCTCAACCAAACTGCATCTGGTAGTACAGAACCTTCTTAATCGATAGCTTCGACTTCTACACAACAAACGTCCGAGATACCGTTGGAAAATGCACTAGATGCACTGAATACCGAGAGCGAACGTCAGTTAGACGTAGAGCTTGGATCATCTTCTAGCCAATCAAAAATTGACGCTGAAACTCTTGTGCTGTCATCAAGCAACCAAGAAGAACAGATTGACATAGATTCTCCGATTCGCAGCGACGACGCCAGCGCCATAGTTCAGCAAGTACTTGTTAATTCGGATCCGGGATTGTGGACGTTTCCCATAACGGATACACAGCGTCGTGACATAGTTCGAAGCGGCCCCACACAGCAATTAAATAGCGGTGATGAATATTATCCTAAAGGTGATGATAACAGACACTTTTCCAATTTCTATTTCTCGAGAAAACTAAATAATGGTGAAACTCAACATCGTCGCTGGTTAGTTTATTCCAATTCCCAAAATAAAGTTTACTGTTTTCCATGCAGACTATTTAGCAATTCACAAACTCAGGTGGTGCAAGGAGGGTGTTGTGACTGGAAACATTTAAGTAGCATTTTACATAGACATGAGAATACCAAAGAACATATGGCACATATGTTCCAATGGTTAACTTTAGAGAAAGGAATAAATCAAGGCAAAACAATAGACCAAGAAAACGAAAGGCTAATACGTGAATCACAAAAACATTGGCACAACTTGTTAGAGAGAATAATTGACATAATAAACTTTTTGGCCTCTCATAATCTTGCATTTAGAGGTCACAGAGAATCTCTCAAGACAGGTGACGGTATTAAGAATTCCGGTAATTTCATAGATTTATTTAAACTGATATCAAAATTTGATCCTACTTTACGTGAACACATGAAACGCATTAGTGACAAACAACTTTCACACCATTATTTAAGTCACGATATTCAAAATGAATTGATCATATTGATGTCAAAAACAGTTGTCAATGAAATTATTCGTAAGGTTAAAGAAGCAAAGTATTATTCTTTTTTGCTCGATTGCACTAGAGATTGTAGTAGAGTTGAACAAATGTCGGTTATCTTAAGATTTTGTGATACGTCAACTGGTACAATAGTCGAACATTTTATGGGATTTCTAGCTGTTACTCAGACAACTGGAGAATATTTAGCCAATGCTATACTGGAATACCTAGAAAAATATGACTTAAATATTCAAGACTGCCGTGGCCAGGGATACGACAATGGTGCAAATATGGTAGGTGTAAATAGTGGAGTTAAAACTCGAATATTGAATATTAACCCTAGGGCATTTTTCACACCTTGTGGCTGTCATAGTTGGAATCTACTGTTGGTAGATGCAGCGAACTCATCTATGGTAGCAAAAACTTTTTTTGGTTTCATACAAAAAATTTATTTGCTATTTTCAAGTTCAAGCAAGCGCTGGGATTTTATAAAAGGAAAATTAAAACTTACTATAAAACCTTTATCAGACACAAGATGGGAAAGTAGAGTCGAAGCAGTAAAGGCCGTATTATTGCAATTTGATGAAGTGATTGAATGCATAAAAAACTTAAAAAATCAAACGGAGGAATCAGACACTCTCAGTGATTGCGATTCAATACTAAATGAAATGTTAAGTTTAGAATTTATCGTATCTTTACATGTGTGGTATGAGATATTATTGCGTGTTAATATAATAAGTAAATTATGGCAATCAGTACAAATTCATTTAAGCATTGCTCTTGAACATTTACACACATTTTGTGAATGGATAGAAGAGTATCGGGAAACTGGATTTGAGAAATCCCTGTCTGATGTTCGGAAATTTACTGAGCAAAGCTGTTATGACCTGCCAAAAGAGTTTAAGAATAAAAGAGTAGCCAAAAAGAAAAGGATGTTCGATTATGAAAGCAGCGATGAACCTATACAGTCTCCCGAAATCCGGTATCAAACAGATTTTTTTTACGCCATGATTGATTCTATAATAACCAATATGGAATTAAGATTTACGTCTTTAAATCAACATTTTGAAGACTTTGGTTTTCTCTATGATTTAAGCGCGCTAAAAAATATGCCACAGGAGCAAATATTAAAACACTGTAACGATTTACATAACGTCCTGCGTGTGGGTGAGAGCAGTGACTTCCAACCATTTGAATTATATGAAGAATTAAATACAATGATCCCGAATTTACCCAACTTCATTAAAGACGTGAAACAGCTGCTGTCATACATAACAGAAAATAGCTTGAAAGAAATTTACCCAAATATTTACATTGTCATCCGAATTTTATTAACAATTCCGGTAAGTACAGCCTCTGCTGAAAGAAGTTTTTCAAAATTAAAATTAATAAAAAATTATTTGAGAAACACAATGAGCCAAGAAAGACTTTCAGCTTTGGCTGTTTTATCAATTGAATCAGATTTGGCATCTAGGCTGAATTACGATACCATAATTAAGGAATTTAGTAACGTTAAAAGCAGGAAATTTCTGTTCCTTTAATAAAGAAATCTAATGTTTTTTAAGATAAACTTTAAGAAATATATCTCCACCTTTATATTAACGATTTGTAATTTTTCATTTAATACTTATTAATCTAATTTGTATTTTTATGAATAAAAAGTCGGCAGTGTTAATTGTTTTGTTTGTTTTTATTATTTTATAAAATCCGTCTTCAGGTCGCCATAGAACAGGGCCTCGCGAAATCTGTCTTGCCCACATCAAATTTAGTTGTTGCCCCGCCACTGGACACAATGTCTTGGAAATTTGTTTAATTGCAAGTAGTGATCGAGTATTACGTAACTTTTTAATTTTTAGGCAAGTAGAGTTCGTTACTCTTTGTTTTGACCTCATTGACTTTTCGCTGACACTCCTCGTTTTAAATTATATTAATTTTATTAATTATTATTAATATCAAAACACAAACAGTGAAAATGTTAGTAAATCTGAAACATCGCAGGAATGTATCAACGTCGATGATTTCTTTCATTAATCTATATTGACACAGGTTTCGTACACTTGTATGTTGACGAAACAAGTTTAGTTTAAAACATGTATTCAGTGTTTAAACTAGTGGTAATTGTGCGGAATTTTGGACACGTGGTACTCATTTAATAATAAATAATACAAATTGGAGATCATTGGTAAGCTTGTTGTAAATAGCTATAAATATGTAGTTCTGTTTAGCAAACGAGTCCGTGCCTTTGACATATTGTTCGATTCATTAACTCTGAACGTAGTTTTTATTATTAATATTTATTGTTGTTAGATTCAAGCGAATGGAAATAAATCTATTTATTTCTGCTACTTTCAACATATTGCTTTATTACATTTCAAGATTTCTTATAATGTTCAAGCAGCATCTATTTTTATAATAGAACAAGTAAATGAAAAGTAAATATTTAAAAACCCGACTATGTAATTTTTTTCACTTATTATAATTTTGATATACCCAAAGTCACTATCACAGAAAATCAAGTCGAATCTAACGACACTTCTCAGCTAAAATCCGTCGATTCGTTCAGGCCGCAGAGCGTGCCATACAATTGTACATACATACTCTCGAACAACATAACCCTCCTTCTGGCGCAGTCGGGTAAAAATAAATGATTCGCAGAATGTGTCATTTGATGCAACTTTCATAAATAAGTCCACTGTCGGACATGCGCCTTATGCAGACCGCCACATTAGACTTTCCATCAGGATTTGCCATAATCATCACGATTGAAAGGTGGATTGGTAATCTCAATAAGACGTTGTACTACACTCGAGTACAAAAGTATGTACCATGTCATATTCACCTTTAAGTAGTTATTTCACTCTACTATAACCGCCTCCGTGACGTCCCCGGGTTCAATTCCCAGTGGGCAATGGCGGTACTCGGTTTGATTGTTGGTGTAATTTTCTATGCCCGCCTGGCTAGCTACCACAATGTTACCTAAGTCTGCCGCCAGACAGCAGTGTTGATAGCACTGTTGTGTTCCGGTATGAAAGGTAGCAGTGACAGCGCCTCATTATCGTGAGGCTTCGCACGCTTACCTTCCAACGGCCTTATCGTCACTGACCATCAGGTGAGATGAAGGCCAAGTGAAAACCCATCATTCATAAAAAACACTACATAGGAACAAGAAAGGGTGAAAGTGGCATGTAATGGCACAACAGAAAATACATATTTTTGTCCTCGAGTGTACATAGTAAAATGCTGCTCCCCATGTCCTGAATATTCTCTCCCGCAATAGCTTTTTACGACAGCCGCAGTATGTCATGTAGAATTCCTATTCTAAGGCCGAAGCTGACCACACAGTAACATGGGGAGTGACCCTTATATAATGTCGGTACCACACGTGCGTTGTTTTGTTAATGGTTGCTAACTTGTCCTCAGTGAACTTAGGCACGATAGTGGAGACGAGGATGGTGGAAGAGCCTCCCGCTGACGTCATACCTCTGCAGGAGATGGACAGCATCGTGGACGCAGACGTGGCCCTCATGGACAACAACCGGCTTCATTTCTATAGGAGAATGAACGGTCAGTGATCTAGTTTATTGAGTTTGTTAGCGTTACTGATGATCGATGAAAAAACAGAGCCCTAATAAGATCAGTTCAGATTTCGTCATTTACAGAAGCTTTTCTCGGCCTCTGTGACACAGTTTTCTGAGTGATAGACGGGCAACACACGTGAAAGGTCCCGGGACATTGTCAAAATCACTTTGAGTTTCCCCAGTTTGGTTAGGACATTGCTGGCTGAGAACAAAGATGATTCCGTGCTTCGGAAGGCACGTTAAGCAGTTGGTCCCGGTTACTATCTACTACAGGTCGGTCAAAGGTCAAAGAAATCCCCTTTATATCGTACTATCAATTCAATATGTTTATATAGATAAAAATAAGCCAAAAAATGGAACAAAAATGCTGGCAGTGACTCTCCCGCCAATCACCCGTCCTAAAGCGTTAGAATGTTATCTCGCCTGCATACCACCAAAAAAACATTTACCAGTCCAGGCCGTCGGTAACTGTACCAGACTTCAGTTCCTGTGACACATATTTTATTTTCTGCCAGCTTCAGAAAGCGGTCAGAACCAAAGCGCTGCTGAGTCGACTAGCGAAGAGAGTGAGACTCAGGAGGAGTCTGAACCTGCCAGCAATATACAGATCAGAGAGATGGACAGCATCGTCAGCGCCATGGAGGCGGAAGTCAGCACTACCTGCGACTTCTTCAGACCTAATGGTAAGTGGTGATCTGATAAACGGACTTTATGTGTACCAGTAGCTCCCACACTTGGCAGATGTCACCACCCGGTAAGTGTTATTACATAGCTAGATGCTGCTCCCCATCTACAGAATATTGTCCCTCAGACGTGTTTTCCGTCAACCCCCATATGACATGGGGTGGTTCTATTTTAAAGTCGAGAAAGGTGAGCGATATGGGATTCGCATGCCATAGTAGTTTTTTAATGCATTTATAATGGTTTGCACTCGCCCGTCATATCATCTGACGATAAGTCAAGACAAGTTTCTAACCGCCTCCGTGGCCTAATGGGTAAATGTTGGACTTACAATCTGGAAGTCACGGGTTCGTTACCCAGTGGTACCTATAGGTACTCGGTTTGGTTGGTGGTTGGGCATTACCTAAGTCTGCCGCCAAACAACAGTATTAATAGCACTGTTGTGTGTGAAAGGTAGCAGAGCGAGCGCCTGATTAGTTTAAGGATTCTGGATGTGCGCGCTTACCATTATCTTCTTATGCTTATCGTCACTTACAGTCAAGTGAGATGAAGGCCAAGAGCAAACCCAACATCATCAAAAATATCATTGTGAGGTAAGCATACAGAGTAAGTCATATCTATGTCTACTGCGTACGTGTAGTGGCGGTGGGCTGGTATATTTCCCTGATAGACAAACAATCATTGAAGCAGACTAGTGTTAGTAGATTTAAAAATGTTAGTTTGTAATTGGGAAATTCGTAAAGCATCCATTAGAAAACTAGTCTGCTGCCGTATGAGACTTCTAAGTTTTTCAATACCCTACATCAACATTCCCTTTTTCCAGTATCAAATCAAGAGTCAACATCGGACACAAAATCAAAGAATGACGACAAAAAGAACGAGAGCACGCCGTCCCCGTCTAACGTTGAGTCAGAGAGTAGGACAGGGAGAGCGGGGGGTGATCAAGCTACAAGCAGTGACGTCACGGACGATGCAAACACAAGGAAAATACTTATCAAATTGAAATACCTCAACGACACCCTGAAGGAGGTCGACGGCAGTCTCGATGAACTGTTGAAGGATTTTAAACGGTGAGCATTTGTATGAATAACATATACACCCGGCCTTCATCATATAATGCGTGCTCACTCAGAAACCTGAAGTGAATAAGGCGCTGGCTATGTCATATTTCATTATCGGAAGACAACCGCGCTAACAATCTGGACTTATCATCCAACAGCCTTATCGACACTATACAAAGAATACAAATACAAAATATTTCTTGACTATTTAAAACAATTGAAAAATTTATGTTGTAGCCATACAGTCTGTCATAGGGGGAGCCCTGTGCGACAGGTGTAGGCTCTCTTTCTCTACGGATGACATTTTGTTTTGTACAATATTGTAACGTAATAGATTTTTAAAATATGTTGGGGTTACTAAGTGGGGTGAGTGCGAGTTACAGGGTGTGTTTGTGCGTGCGCGCGAGCGTGTGTGAGTGTGTGTGTCGAAGTGACAGCTTCCATTTAACATTCATGTGTGAGGTGAGAGTTGTGTGTGAGGAGCTATCGGTGAGATGAAGGCCAAGTGCAAAGCCATTATACATAAAAATGTATTACTTACTACGAGTATGTAAGTGAAATATTACAGTGATATATATGTGTTCATGTTGATGTTACGTAGGCGTCACTTCTCCACCGAGCTGTCGTCGGATTGTCGGGTGCGTCTCATATTCAACGGGCGCGTGCTGCTGGACGACGCGGCCACGCTGCGGGCCTGCGGGCTCCACGATAGAGCCGTCGTGCATTGTCTAGTACACCCCAAACGGGCAAACACACAGGTACTTCATCATCAACAGCCTTTATACGTCCCCACTGCAGGGGCTCAGGTCTACTCTCCTACAGAGTGTATGGGCATAGTCAATATGTCCACAATAAAAATAACTACATAACTAAATAGTCCAACACGCAGGCCCAGTGCGGTTTGGTAGACACACACACCTTTGAATTTGATGAAGATGTTTTCATTCACCGATATGCCAATGGTAATGATTTCCAAATGAAATCCAAATAAATTAGAATTCATGAGTATGTGCCAGGATCGAACCCTTACTTCATCAACATCATCATCAACAGCCTATATATGTCCCCACTGGAAGGGCTCAGGCCTACTCTCCTACAGAGAGTGTACGGGCCATAGTCCACCACGCGGGCCCAGTGCGGATCGGCGGACTTCACGTGCCTGTTCAAGACATGCAGGTTTCCTCACGATGTTTTCCTTTACCGTTAAGCAATCGGATAATGTACTTGAATTGAAAAACAACTCATAGGTACACGGCTGGATTCGAACCCGGTACCCTCAGAGTGAGAGTCCGCGCCTTATCCACTGCGCCACCGACGCTTCGAACCCTTACTTACTTTAACATAAACACTATGTTAAAGTAATAACGATAATAATACCCGTTCGTCAATCAATGCCTCTTTTGCTGCCGCTGCAGTAATGTACTATGTCTATGATCGTACGAATGATACAATTCGAAACGCTTTGCACGAGCTCTAAAGATTTATATAGATGGTCTTAATCAGCTATATCAGCAACCTATCCGATCTTGGTCTTAAAGACGCCACACTTTGAAAGCCATCTAAATGCTGGTAATTTCTGAAACAAAGTCTGCTTCTTAACCGCCCTGTATTGTAATTGATATTTTGAATTATTTAACGCAAGTCGAACTGATGTTTGTAATGCAATTAAAAGTTGTCCGACTCGATAATCTGGGAAGTCATCATTAGTTATCTAAGTGGACTGCAGAACGACTATCTGAGAGCTTTTTTGTGTCTCGATAATATTAAAGATAACACTAAAATTCTTTATCTATGACATAAATCCTAGACGAGGCCAGCACCACTAGTTAATATTGAAATTATGTTATTTGGTTAAAATGTTTATTTTCTCAAACAGATCTTAGTAGTCTAGTATAATAACGAGATGTTGCCCGCGACTTCGTCTGTGTGCCTTAATAATTTTAATCGCCTCTGTAGCCTAATAGCAATACGCTTGGTCTAGCAAGCCGGAGGTCTCGGGTTCGATTGCCAGTAGGGTTATCAGTACTTTGATTTTTGGTAGGATATTTTCTAGGTCCGCCAGGCTAGTTGCTACCTTGTTACGTAAGTTTGCTGCCAAACATCAGTGCTAATAGCACTGTTGTGTTTCGGTGTGAATGGTAGCAGACCCAGTACCACTAGCTTGAGTATTCCAGACGGGCACGTTTACCATCCAACGGCGTTATCGTCACTTACATCAGGCGAGAATAAGGCCAAGTGCAAACCTATTATATATTTTTTTAAATCTCAAGGACAAAATTTTCTATTACTATGCAAAATTTCATCAATATCCGATTATTGAAGAAAATATTTGCATTATTTTGTATTGTAACTGATAATCAATTAAAAACTTAAACAAGGTCACCTACAATATGGCACATATGTATACATAATTCACATTTAAATATCGTATGGTTTCGAAGAACCGTCTAGGAAAGCGTGCGAAACAAGATTTTTCCCTATTGATTTCGTTGTGCGATGTTTTCTTATGGTTTCTTTACGTTAGACCGACCGTTACGGAACAACTCGCATCGCAATGGTAGCGGCTTAACATTAGATAAAATAATCCGAGTAGTTACAGTATGGGATCTCCTTAGTGGGTGCCACACACGTCGCCTCATACTACTACTGCACCTACTTCCCCCCTCTCTCACCCAATGATGCCCCCGACCTCTCTGGGTCTGATACGTGTACGTTGACAGAAACGAACGGACGCAACGTGTACTAGCATGCGCAAGCTCCTGCATGCTGACTTGTTGTTTAAGATAACGTCAAACAGGCTATTACAGTGACCTTGAACGCGTTCGGAGCGAGAGTTTCATTTCTGTACTAACTTGTATTATTAGTTATTCTGCTTGCCTGTGCTCTAATAATAATTGACTCTTACATATTCCCACAGTTGTCTCACAGATAAACAATTCATATTGATTTATGTACGTCTGCTATGTTATAAATTTTACCGTCTCTAAAAAGATAAAACACCAATTTTACATTTCCTAATCTCGAAATCCATTTTATCTATTTGGCATTTAAATGTCCCCGATCACGCTTCCTAATTCGATTCATGTGGAAAAAGCAGGCCAAGTGCGTGTCGGTCTGACGCACAGTTTACTAAGCTTTGGACTTACAATCCAGAGGTACAGAGTTCGATTCCCAGTGGTATCCTATCCTATCTATACTCGGTGGTTTGGTTAGTGGTAGAGCAGCCTGGCTAGCTACCACCTACCTGCCTATGTTACCTTAGTCTGCCGCAAACAAACAGCAGTGTAACGGTGGATCTACATTTAGCGGCACCGAATGCTTCATATGCTTTTATCCTTTTCTGTCACTCATAACCGTCATTTACTAGAGCTAGAAAGCGGTAATACAAACGCCTCGTCGATTCCGCCGCGTGCGGAAAAGGATAGAAAAGGATGGATAGAAGCATAGGAAAGTGCGATTCGGTGCTGATAGATTTAGATCAACACTTAATACTCGTATCACTGTTTTGTTACCGTAAGAAATATAACAGAGTCATCTCATTAGTTTGAGGCTTCTGTATGAGCACACTTTCCATCCAACGGCCTTATCGTCACTTATTTAATTACATAATTACTCTCCCCACAGTAAGCATAAAGAAAACGTCGCTAGTTTTCAATGATTAATGTCTCTTACAGCAACATGGCGGCTCGTCTGAGGAAACGCCACTGTTAGCGACGCACGAAGTGATCACCGAGGGCGCGCCTCCTGAACGCGCCTGGGACTTGGAGAACATTCTCATGACACTCGTCTCTGTCGCACTCACAGTCGTCTGGTTCTTCAGGTAAGGGATAACAGTATTCCCTATGTAAGAGTTGGTCCCTAAGACGTTGTCTCTCGATTCACTGGCTCGGCAATGCCCATGTCTTCTACTACTAAACTTCCACACACGCCCACCGCTTTCGTGACACTGTCAGTCATATACACTTAGACACTGACGTATAGTAAACCAACCCATCCAATCCAACCAAGTGGCTCTACATCCTATAAAGTCCCATCACGATCATCATGAAGCGATCTATCTAGAGAGCAAAGTAAGCTTTTCTATTTTTAAAGATGATAGTAAAAGAAATTTTGTATGGAATCATTCCGTTATATAATCTTGTTGATAGATTTTTATTTCGTAATTAAGGATCAGGTGATAAGGCGTCGTCTCTTACGATATTTACGGGAAGATATTTATATTGGAATGCCGGTACCACACTGCAGCTTACGACAAACTAACATTTCAGTTCACATTTTTTCCAGATGCGAGTACTCGAACATGTTTACGGCGAGCGCTAGCGTGGCGCTGTTCGGCCTCACGGTGTTCTACAGCGTCGCTATATTCGGCTTGTACCTATCTGACACGTTCCATCTAGATCGGCGTCAGGCGCCCGCCCCAGTACCCAATAACTAGTCTATACTCGATGCGGCGGTGAAAAGAGGTCAACACCATGAGACCCATTGTCAAAAGAAAGAGATATTTTTAATATGTGCACAAATATTGTAATGAGAACCTATTAAAAAAAGAAAATAGTTTTACATTCAACGATATATGGGCACCGTCATAGCAAAATTTAGAAGTCAAATGTATATTTTTTCGTATGAATTAAAAGCAAAGAGTTTATTCCTTGATTTATACATCTACCAAAAATAATATAATTGCTGTGTTATGGGGGTGTGTTGCCATGATGATTTATTATAGATAAATTTCGAGCTCTTCTGCGCCATCTATCGCGGCCTTTAGTACTCAACTGACAGACGTCTTTGAACGTCCCTCATTGAAGGTGCCTAGAATAGAATTTGGTCAACAACTCAATTTACGTCGACTCGAGGATTCTGACATACTATGGCCATATTTTCACTTCCCATCATATGCAAACGCATTGTAATAATAATAATAAGTAAAACAATAAATTGTAAAAGAATACAACGAATTCTAGGCGTTATAATCTGTGTCATACTATTATATCGAATATTTTGCACTGTTTAAAAATATTACTCTTATTTATTGAGATATTTTATTACTACGTACGTGTAGTACTACGTGGTACTAGTACTATGTGGTAAAAAATAACTCAACGCCCTATTTATATGATTTCTAGACAGTAGTAGATACTAATTTCACTAAATTTTTGGCACTAATATATTTAATATGTTCAAATAATTTGTAGAAAGTTACTGACTGTCTGGAATAGGGGTGATATTTGACAATGAGTCGAATTGACAGACCACTGATTTTAAAGGACCACGCACATTAGTCGTCCGAAGCCGCTATCTACATTGACCGGTCATTATGCGCAGTTCGTTTGGTCTACCAGATTGTCTGGTCGGAGCAGCAGAGTATTGGCCTTAGCCGATTTAATGTGTGAGGTCCCTAATGTAAAGTATGTATTGAATTTGGTGTCAGTTGAGGAAAGTTTTGTTGAATTTTTTATCAACGTCGAAAATCGAAGGATTGGAAAGAAGCCTAGCATGTTAAATAAAGTTACTACAAAGGCCGAGTTTATTCGATTTTCTGCAGGAAAATCCAGAGTCATTATTATGTAGATCTTGTAGATAAAAGTGATGCATCAGGGCTGACATGGATTTTGGATCTGACACCAATTTTTATACACAGAAGTACTGCGTAAAATATCCATTATAACTTATATCCAGATGCTTTGAAATTCTGTCGCTGATAATCAGAATTGAAATAATTTAGGCCTTAAAGTACTGCGCTTGTGTTTGGGGCTCACCCGTGTCTATGACGTTAGTGGTGGTATGAAATAACTTTTTATATTGCTGTATAGCACCAGCATGTGATAAAGCTAAATGACAATAGATAGTGTAATTAGATAATCGATTTTTACTCTACGTTATTGAAAACGCATCGGTATTTCGTCACGGTCTTTTTACTTTGATGGCGCTTCAGACCGGTTGTCAGCGACAGGGTCAGCAATTTCAATCAAATATACAATAAATACACTGAGCAATAATCTCAAATACACTAAAATTATATGAAATCAGTGCCAACCGCAGACAGCGCGAAGTATGAGGTATAATCTAGTAATTGTAAAAATATGTAGATCTGGGCGAGGTAGTTTTTGCATTATCGGATAGAATTGTAGTCACTGCATTAGCTTCGCTGATTGCACCTTCCCGGTAAAAAATGTTTATCATACTTAACCTCTACTTATTTAGACAGACTAAGGATCGAGAATCCCTATATTGATTCTAATATGTATTTAAAGCCTCACAGAACTATATGAGGTCTGTCGAGGAAGACTTACTGTAAAAGAATGACAAGAATCTTTGTTGCCATATGGTTGCCAGTGTCAGAAATTAGTTACAACGGAATTCCGCAACCTGGCCGCACCTCTTAAATGTTTAAAAATGTTTTTTCTTTTGACGTATTCACATCTAATCCTGACTTTTTCTTAGGGAATTTAATATCAAAGCCAAAGCGTCTAGAGATGCGCACACTAGAGACAAGACTGTCGATAACCAAGTCAGACGTGTCGTTCAACAACAGGACTGCCTTAAACCAAAACTATCTCAGAAACAATCATTCTGTTATGAAAATAGTGTGCGACATCGTTCTGATTCATTTACTTACGTCATTGTTTGGGCAGAGCGTTTGTGTTACACTAATGTCGATCAAGGAAATGGCTGATAGTAATGACCCTTTCTTTCCTGTCGCGTAAAAAAGAGAAAATAAGCACCTTCTAGATAACGCATAACATCGTCGACCTCATCATCACTAACCATAACATTAGGTGAGATTTTAGGTAAAGCGTTGATCTATCTTCTATAAAAATATAAAAAGGAGCTCAGGTGGCGCACATTATTTCCACAATCAAATAAGAATTTTTTTTCTGCTGCCTCCTATACTATCTTTGTGGTCGCAAACAAGTCGGGCTTCAAGATAAATGTCTCATGTGTGCTCAGATGCATGCATAATTATACCATTTAATAGTCTGACTTACGACAGTCTTGTCTATTGTGTGAGAGCACCGTCCGGCACGTACTGGCTGGCCGGCGGGTAGGTAGAGGTTGTTCGAATAGTCTGATGTTGAAAAGTCGAGTGGTTTGGGGATAGTTACAAAATACCTATAATGGGCTTACACATGTACATAATCGTTCTCAGCTTGCACAAAGACGTATACTCGCAAGCTAAGTTTGCCCCTCTGAAGTTCGCTACAAAAGGTCACGAAGTATAAATCATTTATTTATAAATGGGAGGCAAGGCAAGTTAGCGGGTGGAAATAAATGTCCTTGTGTTTTATAGTGTGTATCTAGGGATAGTGTGTATGTAGTGTCATCTAGGAATAGTTATTTTCGAAAATGTGTATTATTTTCCGACTGTACATGTGCGAAATTCTAGAGAGCTAACTTCAGAGGGGCAAACATAGTGTGCCAGTACTGTATTTTATATTGTGAGACCATATGTAGCGTTTAACCGTCCATTTAATGCGAATTAAGTTTTTTCGTTCTTCGTTTATCGACAAATTAAATCAAAATTAAGTTCAGTACCCGTCTGTCATATTACAGATCGAGCTTTAGAAACCTGTCTTCAGCTCTGTAATGTCACCATAATTGATTCAGGCCTCAACAGTGAACACGCTCTATAAAGCCGAAACTAGCTGATTGTCATTTCCTGAAGATCTATGTGTACATATTTACGACTGGGTTACTGTTATATCATTTTAAATTGTAGCATTACAAATTATAAAAACAACTTGCTAAACTAGAGCGGAATATAAAAACGAGTCGAGTTGTCTCTTCTTTCAGCCGCCATTATTTAACCAAAATTTTATTTAAATTTAATTCATTGGATGCAAGTTTGACATGGTCTCAACAAAAATTAATGTAAATAAGTTAGTTTTATGATGTTTGTATTTATTTAGGGTGTAAGTATCGATTCATAAGCGTTTCATCATAGTTCCCACACCAACGCTTAGTGTTTATTTCTTAAAAGTAATCTGAATTTTTCGTGATAGACGGCCTTTTTCAAAATTTTATAGTGGTCGTGTTAATCTAATTAATTTTCAATGCTATAAATATAAAATGAACTTTAATTGTTATTTATTTTTAAGGTCATAGAATAATTACATAAATTTCAACAGATACACATATATTTTTATTTTATTTGAAGCTAAAACCACAGATTAACCTAGGTGCCAGAAGCTTCATCCCATGGAATAAAAACTACATAGAGGCTTTGGCTGATTGATACCTTTTATACTGCAAAACACAACAGTGCTATATTAAACTGCTGTTTGGCCGCAGGCTTGGTAACATGGTGGTAGCTATCGAGGCGGACAAAATGCCCTAGCACCAACCAGAGTACTCCTAACTCCTTGCGCTCCATAAAGTTGAATTCCCATTGAGTTTTATGAATGTTGGATTCCCGTTATGTTGATAAGGTATTAATTTGGTCTAGACTTTAGATATTGGTATTGTAACTTACCCTTTGGAGAAGAAAAAATGTACAAATCGTAAAATT
The DNA here is from genome assembly GCA_910589575.2 of Carcina quercana. Taxonomy (NCBI): domain Eukaryota; kingdom Metazoa; phylum Arthropoda; class Insecta; order Lepidoptera; family Depressariidae; genus Carcina; species Carcina quercana. The sequence continues at coordinate 4,208,421 of OU342436.1, forward strand.
TATAAGAAGGCCCACGTTCACACACATTCACTATTTTCATACTGTAAACAGTTTAACACATATTTATTTTAAATTGAAATTTTAACCTCCTTTTCCTAGTGGCTAAAATGTTGAACTAACATCTCGGAGGTCCAGGTTTTGATCCCCGGTGGGAGTACCTATCCGTAAACGTGGTTGGTGGCATGGCACTTTTCTATGTCCGCCTGGCTAGCATGTTACCTAAGTCTGCCGCCAAACAGCAGCGTTAATATAATAATAACACTGTTATGTTGTGGTATGAAAGATAGCACAGCCTCATTAGTTTAAGGCTTCTTAATTATTATTTTGATTATTCAAGTATCCAATGTTTTGCCAAACTAACAAGGTTAATAAGAAAGGAAGAAAACTCAACATAAAGACAATTCAACTTTATGGACCAGAGGGGCTGGAAATAGAATTCGGGATCTCCTGATTGTTCAAGCATATTCATGTAGTTATTTACGACCCACCCACTGCCATTCCTCTAGTCTACTAGATAATAATAATACAACATTGTATATATTAAAAGTTTATTATTAAATCAGATCATTTATATATTTACTTCATATGTTAAATCACAAAAAGTAGAGAAACCACCTTCTTGAAGAGTACATGTAAAGAGAAAGAAAAAGTTAATCATATGGACATTAAACACAGTAATAAATATGAATAGTGCAAATACATGTGTCTTGCCGGATTGAGGTATGCTGAAAATGTAGTTAACAACATCCTCACCTAGGCAAGATACTTCACTATACCCAAATCAGAAATCTCGTTAACTTGCAAAGAATTTAACAAGGAAAATGTTCTTATTGGGAGTTTAATAAGACCTTATTGATCCATGATAAAAGTAACTATATAGAAAAAACCTCAACAGCTTTATTTCAGTCAGTAGGTAGTGTCAACACGTGCACAAGGCAACACAATGCTAATGAGAAAAGTGGTCTTTACTAAAAGGTATGTTATAATTGAAGTTAATTTTTACAAGGGTCTTCAAAAAAAGGTTGGGGACCACTGGTATTGAGCCTTAGATAGGAAAATACAAATTATATTCACCTTTGTGATCATGAAGAGCAGAAATGCAGCACAACTGTAGACAAATTAAAATAATTGTAATTTAAATTTATAAAAACAAACATACTAATATAGATATGGTTATGTTTCAGCCATCCAAGGAAGTTTTAAATGCGTGGTAATCAGGGTTGCGCATATCATAAAGCATTATATCATCATAAATAATGTATGTAAGGTATTATTTTGATTGTTCAGTATATTCACCTTTGTGTATCAACAAGACACTCCCAATGTCTTCAAAATCTGTAAATAAACAATACTATTAACCATCAATGTTTGATACTTCATACAATATCATATGCTCCACACTAATACTTACATAGCCCTCATGTTCAAAAGGTGAACCTAAATTTAGTAATAACAACAAAATATCTTAAATCAAATTTTATTCCAAACCACTGGCTTTCCATTTGAGAATAAAACAAAACAAATAGAAAGTCGTTGATTTGATAGGGTTTCTGTTTATCGCTTGCGACGCAGCTGAAGGGTGTTGCGGCGTATCCAGCAAGCACGTCGAGAGCCACCCTTGGTCTGTGAGTAGCGATGACCCTTGCCCAGACCACGTGAGCTGCGACCAGCAGATGTGAGTCCACGCATCTCACGATGTTTGTGGACTGCATTCACTATCCAGTTGATCTTGGGATCCCTGCGGATGGCCTGTTAAACATATGCTTGATTAGGATTGCATGGAAAGATACTATCAATTAAGTAATATGGGTTGGATTAAGCATCAGATAAATTGGTAGGTGATTATTCAGCACAAACACTCAGATTGGTGCATGACATAGAAGTTCATCATTTAAAAACAATAAAATCTTTTTCAAATTCATCAATTCAATTATTTTACAAACAATTTTAGTACAAATAATTAATACACAGAAAAAACATATAAAGGAGAAATTATCAGTGTTCCATACCTTGTGGGAAGGATCAACGAGGATAACTTCAAAGTATTTGTAGGAAGAGTCCTGAGCAACCCAGTATGAGTTGAGCACACGTAGACCACCACAACGACGACCAACACGCTCCTGTAAAATGATATTATTTTAATGTGGCTACCTACTTTCATCCCAACTGTCAGTCATTTCTAAGTCAATAGTTTTTGTGATCAATGGATTGTAGACTAGCTAGTCACACCTTCATGGTCAACTAATAGTTTAACCTCCCCAATCTCGTGAGCACCTATCTGTGCTGGTGCTTAATAAGGAAAATTAAGAAAAACGAAAGGAAATTTTGGGGGGTTAATCCATACATAACACATTTTAACTATCCTCAACAGTTATATCACACTGAATTAATATAGTAGTGAAGAGGATCCCTACCAATCACTAGCGCCACCATTGGTTTGAATGAAAAGTATTTTAACAAAATTAATGTGTATGTTTCATGCTGCTTCTGGTAACCTACAATCTGTGGATTGTAGGTACAATCTGTGGATTGTAGGTACAATCTGTGGATTGTAGGTTAGGCTTCAAACAACGCAGCCAAAAGAAGTACCACAAATGCGGTAATATTGTCTTACCTCAGCAATGGACTGCAAGTTGCGAGTAGGTTTCAGCTGGTTCACTCCGTGGCTCTTGGGCTTGCCATAGGTAGCTCCCTTGGGAACGGGGCGCTTGCGGCCACCACGACGCACGCGGATCCTAAATACCACGTACCCTGTACCCAAAATTAATATATTGTACAAGGTGAAAGAGCTTGACACTGGCAGTACCATCACCTTCATGATGAAGCCATAATTTTGAAGTTATGTGAAAGAGAGCGAGGTTATGTTATGGAATTTGGAGGTAGATATTTACCTTGCTTGGCACGAAATCCTAGTCTTCTAGCTTTGTCGGGCCTCGTAGGCCTAGGAGCACGGTGCATGCGAGTCAATTGGCGATATTGCCATACTCTGACACGCAACAAAAATCTCATAACATCACTCAGCTTTTTGCGGTACAACTCTTGAATATATCTGTACGCGCCCATCTTGGGAAGCCTGTGGCAGACCTAGCAACAAAATCAATACACATTGATCAGAAGTCACATCATCGGTCTGGCCACATGAGCGATTCGCGACCCATCATAGAAAACATGCCGCTGAAATCAAAAATCGGCTTAAATCACGAAAATACACTTCAGGGCATTATTAACACAGTTAATGTTTGATTCAAAAATTGAAATATAGTAAATATGAATGGCGATTGTATGTAAAACTAAAGATATAAAATCAACATACGTCTCGCGTACTCCACAGGTAAACCGGAAAAGACTAAACTTCAAAACTGTCAGGCAGCTGTCAAACTCAATATAAAAAGATTTTTTAATTTCTCCTTGAAAAGACATGCCATGGTCGTCAAACATAAAAGCCAAACAATGTGAAACATTTCCATGCTTCGTATAAATTCAACCCATTAACACAATGGCAGAGTTTCCGAAGTAAAATTGTATGATACACTTGGATACACTATAGTGGAACTATTTCTGCTGAAGTCATAATTACAGAATTTTTAGTAAATACACCGTAAGTAAGTCTTTATGGCAACCCTGACCATATCAGACCTTAGCGGTTAATTACGGTTAATCAATGAAATAGGACATCAATCAATGAAAGTCTTACAAAATGTAAGTTCTCAGCAAACAAATCAAGTAATTCCAAAAATTTTACATTGTCTCAGATTGTTTCACAGGTCACAGGGGTACATATTCTACATGTAAAATAATTTTTCAGATTTCCTTGTGGGATGCGTCAGTAAGTTTTGTCAATGGTTTTTAATTAGTATTGATTAATTTTAGAAAATGATTTTTTGAAATGAACTTGTCAGGCTGCTACTATTTCGATAACGTTGCAGTAACCATATATGAAATCATATGAAATGGATTCTTCAGGTGAAACGCATTGCGCCATGTGTTTCTCTTACTTTATTTGAATGGGATTTCAATCCAATCTAGGACGGGTTAAAGCCGGCCAATCAGACGAATTTTCCGATCTTTTTTAATCGTATTTTACCGGTTTCTGATTCCTGAACGAAAACAATGGCCATCACTTCTCTAGCCGCCATCTTGAAAGCGACAAACGATTGTTGTCATGTTTACGTTGAGTGTAAAAAGTGGAATTAATGATTTTTGACACATATTTATAGGTAAATATTTATATTAAATACAAAATTAGTTAAGAAGAGCGTTAAGTAGTCACGTAGAATAAATTTTAGTGCCCGAACCTCATTGTATGGGTCCTAATTTTGGTATAAAGAATAGGCGCCAAATTGCTGCAGTCGTTATTAATTATTTGTCTTTTATTTATTATTACAAAGCTATTTCTCATTAATATATTTGTGACTAGGTGTTGATGATAATTCTTCTGTTCTTTGCTTTATTTAACTGTACTGTTGCCCTATAAATTTCAGAAAAGTTGATGTACTGCTCGATCGGAAGTTGTAACTGAACACCATGTTTTACGCACATTTTGTGCTGGCCAAGAAGGGGCCTCTAGCCAAGATTTGGTTGGCGGCCCACTGGGACAAGAAATTGACCAAGGCTCATGTGTTTGAGACCAATATAGAGCAGTCTGTCGATGGTATCCTGAAGCCTAAAGTCAAAATGGCTTTGCGGACGTCTGGCCATCTGTTGCTTGGAGTCGTGAGGATCTATTCTAGAAAGGCGAAGTACTTGTTGCAGGACTGTAATGAAGCTTTTGTTAAAATTAAGGTTTGTATGCTCGAATAACTAGTTTATAGAATTTTGGACTTTCAACTGAGAACTTCTCAGTACATTCAGAGCCATTTTATCTATGTATTTTGTTAAATGTTGCCTCTAACTGTACCCATACTGAGTGATCCTGTAATCTTATAATTTTTTTCATGGGTTACTTTTTATATTCTATGAAATTTAATGTAAGTCACAATTTATGATATTGTTGTAATTTATGAAAACTCAAGTGACCGAATCTTTAATGTGCCTATTTGTCAGACTTAGCGGCCTCCATTGTCTAGTGGCTACACACTTGGATTTAACAATCTATAGGTCCCAGATTAGAATCCCAGTTGGGGTACTTAGTTTGATTGGTGGTAGATCCTTTTAATGTATGCCTGACCAGCTACCACCATGCTATACTTAAGTATGCCACCAAACAGCAGTTGTGTTCCGGTACTAACAGTAACAGTGCCTCATTAAGTTGAGGTTTCTACTTTGACACTTACCATAAAATTGCCTTATTGTCACTCACCATCAGGTGAGATGAATGTCATAATCCATAAAATAAATAAATTTATTAAATTAAATAAATTTAAATAATAATAAAAAATCTGTTTTATGATGCTGTCCTTAAGGATTTCCTTAAAATCGTCCAACTTGAGGATGTAATGCTTTAACTACGTAGCATGAGTTGATATAGACATAAATAATTCTATAAGTCAAGGTTATGATGGAGAACTGCTATAAGTGGTGTCAGAAGACAAATGAAGGATATCAATTTACAGAGAGCAATGAAGTTTTCTGTGTATGTCAATACCACAACATATTTAACCCATTCATTGATCATCTAACACAGAACATAATGCTTAAAACCACCTTATTAATTATCTACAATGGATCTCTATGAAATTATATATATAAAAATATGTTAGAAAGGCTAAAAGATTCGATAAATATCACTTATAAAGTTAGAGCTATGCCCCTGACCTCTGACTAACTGACTCGATGAGCTGAAGTGGCAACAGGCATGCCACATCACTCAAAGTACATTAAACCAATTGTGAGTTAGACTCCTCGAGTGGCAACCAACTGTCTCCTTACTAGATGGACAAATGACCTTATAAAGGTACTAAAGGTAGAAGGGATTAGATGGATGTAAGTGGCTCAGGACCAGTCATTGTAGTGATTCATGGGGGAGGCCTTTGTCCAGTAGGGGATACTTCCCGACTGATGATAATGACTAACCAGGCAATTCACATTCACAATGTAAATTACATTTTACAGATGGCCTTTAGGCCTGGCATGGTGGACTTACCGGAAGAGCACAGGGAAGCTGCCATGAACGCTATTACTTTGCCAGAAGTGTTCCATGACTTTGACACTGCTATGCCTGAGTTGAAGTAAGTTGTCTGTTCCTTTTGATGTTGAATGTATTTATGACCAAACATAATCGAAATATAATCAATCAATCAATCAATCTTTATTTCAAAATAAATTTGTTTCAATCCTTTTACTTTGGAAATACATTAATGACATCTTTTTTATTTTTAAAAATCAATCTGCAAACACAATCCAAATAGATTGTGTGTTGGTCTTGTGTTCATCATCATCAGGGGCTTGGCCTGAATTGAATTCTCATTAGTCATACTAACTGGTAATCGTAACAAAATTCCCTCATTAATTACTTGGTCCATAACATATATAATTATATATATCACTTTGATTACAGTGAGGTCGACATTGAAGCTCAGTTTTCCCTGAACCAGTCCAGAGCTGAAGAGATCACAATGCGGGAGGACTACGGGTCTCTAAACTTGGTCACCCATGATGATGGCTTTGGAGACATGGGATTTGACACTGACAATCCTGATATAATGAGAGAGGCTATTGGCTCAGAGGGTGGTTTGGAACAGGTAAGCTTTTTACTAATGTCTCTTCGCACTTTATTTATTAACTGAAAACAAAACTAAATAAACAATAATCAAATGGTAATTTTTATAAACTATCACAAAACTTGGCAGTAAAGGAACAATCCTATCATATTAATTTAGAAGTTGTCTGAACACTCAGCAGGGGGTTTGGTGATCCCAGTCAGATGTAGCTGATTCATAGGTAGATTGTGCCCATCTCCTGTTTTCTCCTTTAGTTGTCTTTAACGACCACGACTGAATGTCATGGGCTGGTAATTTTGTTTTATGGGCAGTTCCCATACTTAGCCATGATTTGGGTGTGTAAGTGGAAGAGGAGCCGTCTAATTAAGCCAGTCAATCTCCTTCCATATGCGATATCACTTCACGCCTCCTAGAGTGATCATTAGCTCGGTGGCCATGCATTGATGACACAAGGTTTGAAATCCTGGTCAGGCTGAGAAGTGTCTGGTTGTATTATAAAACCACACCATACAGCTCATATCTAATTTACCAGCGACCAGATGCCCATGCATGGATTCAAAATGCTAATGTGATACAAAATTTGTTGTTTTCAAAGTGTCACAGCATTCTACCAAATGGTATACAATATTAAAACTTACATTTTAAAAATTTAAAATGTATATTATGTCAAATATATAACTCAGCCTCTAGGCGTCGTATCAATATCAAACATGCACCAGATTTTAAGTTTCACCTCCAGGAATACAATTATGAAAACCGCATCGAATGACACGCAATAGTTTTTGCACGATGTGCATACAAACATATAGACACCCAAAAATTTTAAAAAAACAGTTTTGGCTTCTGTTGCTCTAAGACCGTTTATATTAAACTATGTTTACTGCAATTTTATCATGTGTATAGATTAGTGAACATATCATAACTATTGTATGTATTCCAGAGTAACCTGTTGTTCGCGGATGGTTCGTCGCTGTCTCTGACACCCGGTGCGGGGGTAGGGGGCAGCACGAGCGCGGCGGTGCCTGCGCTGGCGCCCGCACACGAGAGACGGATGGAGGCCGCGCCACACGGGCCCATGGACGACGGGTTCGGTGGTACCATCACCGACGTAGCTGACTTCGGACGTGAGTGATTTTTAACATTGTTACTTTTCTCAACTTTAGTTATATTTGCTTTTGTAACAAAACTATTTTTTATTCTACGTCCGTCTGGCTAGCTACCACCATGCTATCTGCTACTAAACAGCAGTGTTAATAGCACTGTTGTGTTCCGGTATGGAAGGTATCAGATCCAGCACCTCATTAGTTTGAGACTGCTGGGTGCGCACGTTTACCAACTAACGGCTTTATCGTCACTTACCACACACGAGATGAATGCCCAGTGTAAGCCCATCATACGTTTAAAAAAAGCTATTGTTCATTGTTGATATTTGTCTGCAGACGCGGGGGGTCTGTTCGAAGGCGATTTGTTCGGCGACGTGACCGCCGGCAGCTCCGGGACCGGCGCCTCTGCTATGCCAGGCACTTCTGCACAGCCGCAGTCCTTGCAGGTAATAACTTACACCACGTTTACTAAAAGATTAGACCCCGCTGGAATCTGAAGGCTCTCCCACTTCGCTGCTCGCCTCCCCGCGTTCGTCCTGTCGCAATGACGTCATCGACGCCAGGTCCAAACTTATAGTAAACCATAAATTAAATGGACGATTAGAACTTTTCTTATTCGTTTTTTAAAATAATAATGGCTTATTTTATAATGATATTGTTATTACTGTATGAAGGAATCATCTATACATATAAAATTCAAAGTCCTGACTGACTGATCTATGTGTCAGTCTAAACCACTGGTGCTAGAGACTTGAAATTAGAAGGGCGTGTTCGTTGTAATATTGTATACATGATATTGTTATTTAGGCTGAGATCGAGCAGGCCGGCGCGAGCGCAGCGGCGCAGGAGGGCGGGGACGCGGCCGCCGACGCGCCGGACTCTGACGACGACATGGGCGACCACTACGACGCAGGCAACTCTCCACAACACAGGTACAATTATAAGGCATATCGTTGGGAACCACTTGTTAGATCGGCATAAAAAGTTGCCTATGTCATTCTCCGGCCTTTCAACTCTCCTACTATCAAAAAATCAAGGCATTTTAACTTTCTTTCAGAACTTGAATGTTAGAAAAAATGTATATTTTTTAAGTGAATTTATCCCATTTTTTTATTCTGCTACTCTGGAAAACTAATTCCAAAAATCAAAGATCATAAAAATCGGTTCAGCCGTTCTCGAGTTATAAGTGTTCGAAGAAACCCGACAGATCAATAATAATTAACGCGTTCAAAAAAACTAAAAACCGACTTCAATTGCCTTAAAATTTGTTTTTGTTGATTTTCTCAAGCGCTGAATCAATTTCGATTAAATGTATATGGGACCACCTCTGAAGTATGTTCTATCAAACAAAAAATAATAATTAATAAATTAATATAAAAAAAATTTCATAACGAAGCTTTTATTTAAATGCTCTAAAAAGAAGAAAATAAACTTTAAATTAAATCAAACCCATCAATTGATTACATTGAACAATTTATATGCTATAAAAGCTTGTCGCGTGATTTTAATTGTATTGATGTCGATGTGGCGTACCATGAAGGAGGCCTATGTGTCGATGAACTAGAATACAAGAATTATGTAAACTGATCTAGAGAAAAAGTATGTATTGTATAAAATAGATAAATCTACATACATCTACACTAGTAAATCACGCGACAAGCTTTTATAGCATATAAATTGTTCAATGTAATCAATTGATGGGTTTGATTTAATTTAAAGTTTATTTTCTTCTTTTTAGAGCATTTAAATAAAAGCTTCGTTATGAAATTTTTTTTATATTAATTTATTTTTTATTTTTTAGTTATCGACGTGTTTCTTAAGACTAAAAAAGTCTAGTTAAGTTACTGAATCTATTTCAATTTTAAAAAGCATTGAAGTGCAAGTTAGGCCCACCCAGGACGATGTAAAGTAATTTTGATTGGAATTTGTACGGAACTTTCATTATGGCACCTCGAAGTCTATTTTATAATTTAGTCGACTATTCACCTGCAAAGCCAGCTTAGTCTTGATAGTTTTTCTTTTAAGTTCAGTGTACATACTATTGTGAAGTATTCAGATTTTTAAAAGCAATAGTTTAAAAGATATACGGGTGGGAAACGCGAAACTAGTTTCGAACGTCATTTTTTAATAATACATTTGCGAAAAAATATAACAATAGTAAAATTATGATGAAGATGATTGTGTTCCGGTTAGCACAGAAAGCATACCTAAGTAACGTTTCTAGGTGAGAACGCTTCCATTTGTTGACTTTAATCACTTAACATCGGTTGATATGAAGACGAAAGTACCAGGACCGCATACCTAAGATGGAGTCTAACTACAACTTCAAAGAGAGAAAAATAGATATATAATACCTTGGCATAAGGTCTCTGTCATCCCCATAAAATTAAATGAAATCATTATCAACATTCGAATTTAAATATGTATATTTAAAAAGCGAAGGCCCGCGTTCTTTTTTCAAAAACACTCGAACTGAAGCCAATCCTCTTGGAGCATGTGAATGCAGCAAAAAGTATCTAATTAAACAGACCCCGATCTTTTTTCGGAGGTTAGTGCGGAACAGTTGTCTTACACGCTCTCTGACACTTATGTCAACCTGGTAGTCTATTATTGAGATTGTGGCCAAGAGTGTGTTGCAAATACTGCCCAGTGACTCGGCAAAAATACTAGTATTGATTTTTGGATGAAAAACATTCCTTCAGTTAATAAGAAAAAAAAGTACTAGTGCTTTTGGCTTTATAACTAGTTAATAAGAAAAACGCACGTTTGCCTAGCGTTTTTAAGACAAGCTTCTGAAATCACGAACTTTTAGCACGCCAAACAGCTACAAAACGTATCACTTTCTGAGCACAAGTATTAGAAAAACTATATATATTATTCCCAAGTTACGTGTATGGGAGCCACCCTTAAAAATATGTTTTGCAAGATTTTATTCTACTACTTTGTCGGCGTGATTAATATGTATACCCGCACTAAATTACACCTTTCTAGTAGTAAGGGTCTCTAAGCAAAGCCGCGGACTGACAGACGGACCGACTAACAGAGCGAAATTAAAAGGGTTCGTAGTTTTACTGCGGAACCCTAAAAACAGAAGTGTCAGAAGTTGAGCGTTCTCATTTCAAAATATAAGTTTTACTCAAACCCGCGCGGAATATGTCATTAACTTCTTCTGGTTCTGATAACCTGGTAGTTCCAATGATTTTTCAATAGTTTGGTAGGAAATTAACCTGCGCTACAAAAACGATATTGCACGCTCCGGTGCACTTATGTCAACGTGGTATTCTGGAATTAAGATGAGCCCGTATTTGAGGGACCATTGAAAAGTTCTTCTTTATTTCTCCTGGCTCCAGCATCAGACCAGGACCGATGACCTAGTTAAGCTCGCGAGTAGTCACTGGATGCAAGTGGCTCGGCCCTATCACTGTGCATGTGTGGGTGCGCCATAACAGGGAGACTCATGTCCAACAGTGGACTTCTGCAGCCGATGATTATTGCATACGCTGCCTTGTCCAGCCTCAATTGAGTGACACTATCTTGTCTTAAATTTATTTAGAAAACCATTGCCAAACTAACATAAACACACGCTTTTTAGCTGTATTTTTGGCATTTATGCATGACATTCAGCATTTACACAGAGGATATAATCACAGACTTTGCACAGACTAGGTACTGATATAATGCACAATCACGACTTGTTTTGATTATGTGGTTACTCTTTCATTCCCTTGGGCCAAAAAGAGACAAATAGCATTTTGAATCTAAAACACTTCAACTAAAGTCTAAAGTTAATGAATCTATTTAGATTTAAAAAAAAAAGAAGTGACAGAAGCTACGCGTTCTCTTTAGTAGAATAAACCGCGCGTAATATGTCATGTGAGCTAAATCAAAACTACTTCTGTTTCTGCTAACCTGGTACTTCAAATGATTTTAAGTAGTTTGTTAGGAATTAACCTGCGCTACGATACGATATATAGAAACGATATAGCACGCTCCCTTGCACTTATGTCAGCCTGGTATTCTGATTTTGAGATGAGCCCGAATTCGAGGGGCCTATTGAAGAGTTTCTCTTTATTCCTCCTGACTCCAGCATCAGACCAGCTCGCTGATACCAGAAAAACGCATTGTCATCGGAACTGAACCAACGTGCAAAATTTCAACTCCCTAGGATAAGAGGAAGTGCTTCTAATTCAGCTTGCAAAATTTGACCCGAACATACATACATACATACATACAAACATTGCAAGTTAAATAAAAGCTTTTAATAAAATCGATTCTTAATGGGCGGAGTTATCGCGTAACACATATACAAAAAAACATACAGGTGAATTCTTCGTTCTTTTTTGAAACCGATTGAAAATAGTCTTTCATCTTATGATCGTACAACTGTTTTGCTCATTGTAATCGAACCATCGACTTTTTACTAGTTGGGGCGGTTCGCCGTCGCACGAGCCGGGGGACGTGTCCATGGACGACCCCGCCAGCCTGATGCCCCCGCCCGCCGCCCCCAGGCCCCCCTCCGTGCGACCTATGGTGAGGCCACATACACTACTTGTTACATTTATATGATCTACAACATTCTATATAGAATGGCACGGCGCTTGGTGAACATTGTAAATATAGTCGTTGATTACTTTCTTAGTGATAATTTGTTACATTGTTAGTTGTCAAAGTAATAATTTCTTAAAATTCGTCACTCTTAAAGCAATAGAAACCGTTTAATCGCAAATGGATTCAAGCAATCATTTTAAAATGTGATTGTTTTTGACGCCATCATTTCTTAGAGTAATGGTGTCTCAAAGTAATAATTTCTTACAGTTATCACTTCTCATTTCTTAAAATAATCATTCCTGTTTCATAAAGTGATTGTTGCACAAATCAATCATTTCTCTAAGTAATCGCTTCTAATTTCTTAAAATACCTCTCTTCATCAAGTGATTGTTTCACAAATAAATCATTTCTCAAAGTAATCGTTTGACACACCAATCAATCCTTCCCAAATCAATCCTTTATTAGTAGCGAATGAACATAGGTTATCAAGAGTTTTACTAGTATGGTTTGTTATTATGATGGTACGTACTGTACAGGACGTGGACCACCCCGAGGGCGTTATGTCGGGGGAGACTGACGCGGCGGCGGAGCCCGAGGTCGCGGAGCCTGCTGTCGAGGCAGACAACACCACGCTGCTGCAGAATGAAGAGGAGTCCTTCGCGCTCGCCCCAGTTGACGCGACTGTGCTCAGAGGTATACATACATACCCAACGATAGATAATAAACATTTCAATATCTGTACATCTCTATCTATCTCTTTTTTTACTTTATTAACCACTAACGCGAAAAGACGGGTTGTTATAAGTTTGACGCCAATTTTTACGCCAATTAGGTCTCGAACGGTTTTTTATTTTGATGCGGGCTTTTTTAATCGTGAAAGCAGGTTTCGTTGCGGTGGTTCTAAGCTATATTTTGGTATTAATTAGCGCTTTCAAAAATAACTAAGACACCGACTTCAACTGCCCTAAAAGTCTAAAGCAAATTTAAGATTTATACGGTATTCTCATGGATGCCATTGTCAGAACTGGACCAAATTGGGATCACACGGGAAGCTCCTGCTTTCAAATTGAAAGGTAACAAATATTAACAAATAAGCGTCAAATCGAGAACCTCCTCCTTTTTGAAAGTCGGTTATAAATCGATTCAGCACATTGAAGAGTATCAGCTAATGTTTGGCTTTTGCAGCATAAAATGTAATTTTTTTTTCGTATGATTATTGCGTAGTTTAAAAAAAAATTTCTATACAAAATTTACCTCACATACCTACCGAACCGAACAAACCAGAAACGTTCCGGACCGTCCTAGGGAGATCAGAACAGAATCGTTAGGTGAGGGACTTGGAATGTAAGGTTCCGATTTTAGGTTTGGACTAGTATCGCACTTGATAAGTCAGTAAGGTGCGACAACAAGAATGCACATTTCAGTGTATCAGACAGAGACAGCATGAAAGATACGCTTCTTTGACATTCAAAAATTTTGTTTCATTATCTTTTATACCTGAGAAATATTATTTCATCTTTTGTGTAACTCAAAGTTGTAGTACACATTCCATGCCATGAGGATTTCATTGTGGAAAAATTCATTGTGTATGCTTATGGTTGGAGATAGCGGGGACCTCACGTGCATAGTAACTTAATTGTGCTTCGTGCCCATTTACCCCGGTGAAATATACCATCTAAAACCTTCAAAAACAAACAGAATTAATATAGTACGCACAGAACAGACGTGCACCGCCTCCCACCGATTCGCGATACCTCACTTTACCCCCTCAAGAGACCGTCGCAGAAAATGACCATTACGTATAGCGCGCGCGGCTTACTCACACATGCGCGTGTATACCAACGTCATCCCATCCATGTGTCTCGATATCACGACATTTGTTCCAAGTACCCGGCCTGTGGCAATGATTCAAAATTACGAAATAATATGTTGCAGGCATCACAAAAACGAAGCGCAAACGCAAGCTGATCGTGGACGAAGTGAAGAACATATCCGGCGAGGAGATGAAGAACCAGCTGAGCAACACGTCGGACATCGTGACGACGCTGGACCTCGCTCCGCCAACTAGACGACTCATGCACTGGAAGGAGACCGGAGGCGTGGAGAAGCTGTTCACATTGCCGGCACGACCTATACCTTCAAGAGTGCTGTTTAAGGTATGTACTATATAGTTATTATACTGGGGGAATAGAGGTACAGTCGCTTGATTTAATCGTATCACAAAATAATATTTGTTTAAAACACAGAAATATTGTTAAAAATAATCGTAAAATACCAAAAGGTTGTGTTTTCACAGGTGACTAGACGAAATTACATTTTTCAAATAGTTTTATTGCGTTTTTCCAGTGTCTCTTCCACGCACATAGGTTTTTTGATTCAGGGTCGAACGATTGACTGGACTGACTCATGCACGTGTGTTCAAAAGTCATCCGTTCAATGTATAGGAAGCAATGTCACGACAGTTCTTTGAAGCCATGGTAGCTCAGTTGAGTAGAGTCAGTCCTTGAACAATCGAGGTCTGGGTTCGATCCTGGCTCGTACCAATGAGTTCCAATTTGAAATTTATGTACGAAAGATAAAAATCGTTACCATTGGCTTTTTGGTTAAGGAAAACTTCGTGAGGAAACCTGCACACTCCTGAGAAGAAATTCAAAGGTGTGTGTGAAGTCTACCAACCGCTCTGGCCCCGCGTGGTGGACTATCCCATACACTCTCTGTAAGAGAATAGGCCTACGCCCCTGTGGGGACATATATAGGCTGTTGACAAATCTATGAAGTGTATATATAACACTATCACTATAATGTCACAGAAATATCAGCGTAACATGACGTTGCGTAATGAAACCGAGGAAGTGGCGGGGGAGGCGCGGTCCCCGGACCCGGAGCCCGTGCGGCGAGGCGGACGCAAGAGACGCATAGAAGAGGTGAGCATTGTTGTATACAGACAGTCTTTAAATTAGGAACCTCTAGGAACTAGGAAAATCTAGGAACACCTCATAAATCCCCTCTCAAAAAAAAGGTGCTCCCAATGATGGGTCACTAATGACCCTACAATTGGGTCAAAACCTATGGGGTAATTCCCATTGACCTTTAATCCTGAAAGTACGTGAATTATTTATATTCTGGACGGTACCCTTGGTGTCTAACTCGCACTTGGCCGTTTTTAAAATAATATTCCACTTGACCTAGTGACGTCACATTAAATTTCCACGAAATTTTGCTCTAGGTATTTATTCAATTTCTTAGCTATGCGCAAGTGGAAGCGATCTGTAGGACTATCCACTGTATACGGATGGAGATTTGTCGTTAGTTGATATTTAAATGGCTAAGAATCTGTTCAATTTTGCATTGTTTTACAGGCGTTACACCCACCGGAGACCCCGGCGCACACGGCAGACCTCGAACCACCGACGCCCGTACCTCAAGAATACGAACCTTCAGTCGGTGAGTTCAACTATCACATTCATAACATGCTTCATTCATTCACTGTGTATAAACATAATTATAACAATGGACGAGATGATCATTGCATTTCAATTTTTGTTGGTTGTGGTCAATATTATTATTCATTAAAGTATTATTTTAGGGGGAAATAATTTAAATCAAACATTTAAGCACGATTCTGAGTTGTTTCACGATGTTAGCTGAGCTTAATTTCTTTTATCTCTACAACAACGCGCCAATCACAGTGCTGGAAGTGACTGAAGATTTTTATTTAAAATTTTATGGTTAAATACAAAGGGGTTTCGTTGGTTTCCTATCTTACTGTATAAAATGGGCTTTATTATGTATATAACTTTTTGAAATTCAACTGTATAAAATTTTATTTTGTGATACACTTTTTAAATAGGCAGTGAGGTAGCTCAACGTTTGTCTGGACTAATTAAAACAGTTAGACAGTGAAAATTGGTAACATTAAAATTGCCATATTTTCCAAACTATTAACATTGAATTGTGACTTTTGTGTTGTAAGAAATGTCCATCTATCATAAACTGATTCATGACCAGGGGCTCAGGCACTGTAAGATATATCGGGAATTAACTGAAAGAAACATTCTTGTATTGCGAGTTTAGTTTGTAACTGCAATTTTTTTTATTGGCTTACACTATTGCAACAGTTTTATTAACACTGTTGTGTTGTGGCAAACTTAGGTAACATGTTGGTAGCTAGCTATCCATGCAGTTGTAGGAAATGCTCTACCACCAATCTAACCGAGTACCAATAGGTACCTCCGCTGGGAATCGAACTGGGACCTCTGTATTGCTAGTCCAACTGTGACCCACTAGACCAAGGGGACAGTTGGTAAATATAGTTAGAAATGACAATATGGTCGGGCTCCGTTCGACCTTCCGTAAACACTCCTTCCAGTACCGCTTCCATACTTCAGGAAGATACTCAGTTATGCGTTAGACCTGTAGATTAATAGGCAAAGCTCAGAATACACGCTCCTATTTTGTTACAATGTCAGTAATTTAGTGTTATTGTAGTTTCACTGGATGAGAAATCATAAAACTAAAACACAATTTTGCACAGAAAACATTCGGACAAAATATATGTAAAAAATTTTTCCCAAAAAATAGTGTCTGGGCCGCTTATGGAACCGTTCAGGCAACGCAACGAGAATGGAACCACCCGTCACGCGTAACACATAGCATCTATGACATACGTAATCTTCTTTAAAATCAGTCTAAAAAGGTTAGAAATGACACGAGTGGGATTCGAACCTGGGTATCGCGCTCTTTGGAGACTTTTTTTTAAACAAAATTGCTTAACTGCAGAAAGAATTTATTTCAAATGATTTTTGTATGTGCCTACTGTATTATCAGTAGGCACATACAAAAACCATTTGAAATAGATCCTTTTAACCTACAATTTTTACAATATTAAAGCTTGATTTTAAAAACCTAAATGCTACTAAATCGTGTGTGATGGTTTTGTACTCTTGTTGCGTTGTCTAATGACATATTGAACCCTAACCCGTCACGGTGTATGGTGTAATGTCCCTTGCGTGGTTCACCTCCTGTACATAACTAACATACGCGTCATGTCTCGCCGCATCAGAGGACCGCCCCCCGCCCCCCGCCACCCCCGGATACCAGACCCCACGACCCGACACCGACGAAGCGCCACAAACTCCAGGTATTATCATTTTATATTGTATTTATTGTAAAAGAACTTAAAAACTAATAGCACAATCATAATTTGAAACTGACATAAATATATTTAGGACGAGCGTTCGTGCTTACGCTATTTCATCAGAGTGAATTTCACAGATTATCCCACAGGAACATTTACTGGGATAAAATTATGTATCCCGTAGGAAAATTTATGAAAACCACGCTTTTGATGTCGCTTGCTAAAAGTAGTCTACAGTGGTAAGTTAAAGCGATCAAGATTATTCGTCTACTATAGATAAAGACATTCGACAAAGGGGGAGAGAAGCGGGCGGCAGGACACTCTGTACCGCGCGGGCGAGGACTCATTTAAGCGGTCGGTCTATAGTCTAAAATGATTCTCGGTTGGTCATATCAGCCGAATGCTAAAAGACCTGTGAAAAAGTGGGAGATTATTAAAGAAATACGATAGAGTAGACGATGGCTCTACCCTGAACGACTGGTGCACTGGAGATGTTATGGGCCCAAATTAAAACACCATAACCAAAGTAGGCACCAAAACATTCCTCTATGTTAGCTGTAAATCTCAACAATTAGTGTCACTAGCAATGGCAAAATGTAGAAAATATCATTTAAACTACTGCAAGATTGTATTCTACTTCGTAAACATAAAATCCATCTCAACTTCGTCTTCGAAGTCATTGTAAATGAACTGATTTTATTGTCACTTTCTGGTCGTGAAAACATCGGAACCCAGGCAACATATGGCAACTGAGAGTATCCGTTAGATTGACCTATATTTATTGTGTTTTAATGTTTGTCAGGAATGCTCAGTTCGCTGGGTCCGCCTCTGACGCCCGGCGTGCTGGGCGCTCTCACGCCCGGCACATTACTGCAAGGTGGACTCACGCCAGGAGGCTTACAACACGGATCAATGACCCCAGGTTAGTAGACGGGAAAACCACACAGATAAAGATCAATTAATTTTTAAGACGATGATTTTTAATAATTATATTGGCACATATACACAAAGCATACCATGCAAAAGACCTATGTCCAGCAGTGGACGTTTTCCGCCTGATGATGATGATATTCAAAGCCTTGAATTTCTTTAGTCAGCCTAATTATGGCTATTTTTCCTTCACATATTTTTTGGGTTCCCAAACTGATTATGGGCTTAAAATGAATGTAATTTTGTACATAATCTACATGGACTTTATTGTCTAATGCATTAATTTATTTTATACACAAATCGTAGAAGATAAAACAACACCCAAATTTGATGAACGAAAGAAGTAATGCAATTTTCTTCGTCTGGATTAAGGCTTGTAAACTTTGCCATTGTCGTGAAGTTATCGACGAATTTTACAATTTTATTGCATCAATATGCTGAGGCAAGTCCACTTTGACATTATAACAAAGTCTTAAATAGGAAAATTATAGTCTATATTCACTTGTATTTGTGTTCATAAATAAGTAAATCTTGTTTTATAGTTGGCCTCCAACATGGAGGTATGACGCCGATGGGCCTGCAGCATGGAGACTCGCAGCCCGTGGACCTCGGCCTACCCCCGAGCGGCATGACGCCTCTACATCAAGGAGGTGAGACACGATCATTAACGATTTCATGATAAATATATATCGGGTACTAATTAGAACTAGGATTGGAAGGTTTGTCGCTTATTGAATTACGGCCCCATGTCGAGATTCAAAAATCGTGATATTCATGTATCGATGGCATTCCGGAAAAGCAGACCGACCATTTTTAAGTTGTCGTTATACCTATTCCTTTAAAAGACAAATAATACCGTTAAGTCTGAAACGACTTCGTAGTGTCAGAATAGGGATTAAATGAAGAAATTAAATTATAAACTGGATCAACAGTAGCCCAAATACCACGTGTGGACCTTCTCAAGGTTGAGATCAGAAGGTGGTAGGTTTGTTTAATACCGTTTAAAAACTTTTCAATCTGACACTGGATACTTTTACTTTATACGAGTTATTCATATAATTCAATAATCATTTATTAATATAATTTTTCATTGTTCAGGCATGACGCCCGGCTTAGGCTTGGAGAGTGGCATGACGCCCGCGGGCCTCGTCCACGGGGGCCTCACGCCCGCCGGCCTGCATCACGGAGGGATGACGCCAGGTGCGTGCGTATGGTCTATACAATAATATTACATGTGTACTCCTGCATTTTTCTACTAGCATATTTTCCTTTCCTCAATGGGGGAAGTGGGAACGTCTTTACCACTCCACCCTATTTCTTTATTCTAAACAAGTCTGGGGTCCCAAGATAGCTTTAGAGTCCGTAGGAAATTCATCCACCTTCAGTGGACGCGTTTCAAGTGTACCGCTGTAGATCCTGGCTAAAATAAAAAACAGGAATAACCGTGGGAGCGGAGAGGAGGTGGGAATTCCTATCATATTCTCCTGCCAGATTTGCTGATGACTGACGATCCAACACTGATTTTATTCCTCCACTGTTTGTGATGTCCGAAATACATACATATTGGTTTCTCAATAAGTTTAATAGAGTGTCGCGGCGCGGTATACCATGATTTACTTTTACTAATCTTATCTAAGTTTTGATCATGACTATTAATCATTTATACTGTCCTATAGTCCTAGCTAAATTGTTTAGGCGCCAAGTGGTAACAAAAAAAATCACGTTCGCGTTTATAATATTAGTGTGACGACATAAATAGAAATGGAAGTAGCGGTAAACATACTTGCTACCTCACAGCAATAATCAAACTCAGTCCCGTAATATGTTGCACTGTTTATATCAGGAGGTCTGGACCACGGCGGCATGACACCAGCAGGCTTACAGCACGGTGGAATGACACCCGCCGGCCTGCACCACGGAGGAATGACCCCCGTCGGCCTACACCACGGAGGAATGACGCCCGCCGGTCTCCAGCACGGAGGAATGACGCCAGCTGGATTACAACACGGAGGCATGACACCGTCTGGTATGTACATACTCATCAGATTATAAACTATCATTGATTGACATAGGCGTATGATGATCATAATATGTACCTTGTTACCGTAACTTAAAATTGCATTCTTGAGGTCGTAGCCAAACGTTTCTACATTTACATATTTTTGGACGGGAATTACTGGAAGAAAATTAGCACTGTTCTTCTGTCTTTCTGGACAGTTCAGAAAGTTGATTGCCTTCCAGTGAACGTCCACGAGCCACATAATTCGATTTTTTTAATGAAGGACCATTATCTGTACCGATTTTAATAGAACTCAATAGTTGCAAAGACCATAGAATCTGAGTGAGCTTCCAACTGTTGTTGGCGGCATTCTTAAATAATATAATAACTGTTTACAAACAAAAATAAACTACGTTTTTTCTATGCCAGGTCTCCAACACGGAGCCATGCTCCAACACAGCTTGGAACAAATGCCGATGATGCCGCAGCTGGGGGCGGGGGCGAGTTCGCCGCTGCGCTCGCTGCACGCACCGCCCGCGCACGATCCATCGATGCCCTGCGAGCCGCTGCTGCATGGCTTGCTCGACACGTCAGACTACCAGGTGAGCATCGTCACCGCTCAGGGCTCTAGGGCAGCGTGCTGCATCGTGGGCTGGAGCAGACAACAATGATGTCGCGGCAGGAGTTCTCCAGACCTTTCTAGACGCGATAGCAGATGGAGTTAGAAAAGTTCTCGGCCTAATATTGATTTGATTTGATTGGTTGTATAAGTATATCTGGTAATCTTAAAGAAAAAAATTCACCAAAATAGTAAATGTCAAAACGCAAAACTACATACGATTGAAACGAGTCCGTAACTATTGGACTCTGGATAAAATGGAGTACTGTACGGCGATTCAATTTTTGACAAAGCAGGGGAAAGCGCCTACCGATATCAAAGAGCGCTTTCACCCAATTTATGGGACCGAAAACATCTACCTCCCTACGTATGGCGCGTAATAACCTAGCGAACCATGCTTGACCATGCTCATTTGTAAAGAGAAAATATGTGTCCTTAGCTTCTATATATTTTGTGTTTTTCTTCTTCAGAACGGCATGCAAATGACGAATCTGGGATACGACGAACAGCATGGCCACCACAGTCCACCGCATGACTACGACCTGCCGCTTAGTGTTGAGAACGTGAGTAGGAATTGGGTGTTGGTTTCTGTGACCTTTGTCACAGAGTAATAGAACACTACGTTGTCCAGAGAGACAGATGCCTCAGTAATTTGGCGACGGTGTTAACGTAACTAGCAAGTACAGCGCCACCAGACAGTATTAAGTTTATCCTCTATATAATAACTAATAGAAAAATAAATAGCTGTAAAATTTAGAAAATAAGTCTTGAATATTTTTTACTAGTCCTCATGTTATTTTCGAGCCAAAGGCTATCATTTCATCATACATTTATTTTCTCATTTTGATTGTCACACTCGAGTTTTGATATTTTTGAAAACGAATTGAAAAATGTATGAGCATGTTAACCCCTGCCTTAGTGGCTTCAACATTTGAACTCATGATCCAGAGGTCCGCGGGTTGGATCCCAATAAAGACTTTATATTGCGTCTGGTCATAAAATATAGTATAATTGGGGTCTGAAAAGAACATCGGACGGTTGTATATATTCGTAACTTGCAGGCTGAAGAGGGCGAGCGGGAAGCGGGAGAAACGGACGAGCAGTTCGAGGAGCGCGTGCTGAACCGACGCGCCGCGCAGCTGTTCTCGGTGATGCGGCCCAAGCTAGCAGCCGGGGCGCAGCTATACTTCTCGGAAATGGCTCCCAAGCACAATAGCAGAAAACAGGTACGCTGGAATATACGAACAGTAGAATCGACGCTGGATTTGTTAGCCGTTGGTTTGATATGCAGTTCGAGATAGTATCCAAGTCTTATTACGTCTATTAAGCCGCATGTCTCCCCAAGTAACAGTAGTCCGATGACGAGACTTTGTTAGATTTGCAGAGTGAGATGACGTTGTCAACTAATTTGAAAATCGATTAAACAACCAAAGCTAGGGTGTTCTATTATATTAAACCATGAAGGTTTCAACACCTCCCTGTAATAGTTACACCCTGTAGCTACTTTAAAACAGACTATCAAAAAATTAACTGCACACTACACTAATATTATAACAACATTACAACATCCTGTACATACACAACACCCTGTATATACAATTATACACCTTACTTCTCACTCCAATGTTAATAACAACTAAATATGTACAAAAAATTAGAAAACTTTTGTACCTAGGTTAAGCCTAACATATTAACAAACTTACAATGCTTTAATCTAGGTAAAGGCTTTGTCAAAATGTCAGCAACCATGTTGTTAGTTAGAACGTACTCAAGGTTGAGCTCCTGCTGAGTCAGCGAGTCTCGTATGAAGTGGTGTCTGATGTCGATGTGCTTAGTGCGAGCATGGTACATGTTATTCGTAGTCAATTTCAATGCACTTTGGCTGTCAGAATGAATTGTGATAGGATGAGTGATGTCGAAAACTTCTTGTAATAGAGCTTTCAAGTAAATAGCTTCTTTACATGCTTCTCCCAGAGCCATATATTCTGCCTCAGTAGTTGAGAGAGCTACCGTTCTTTGTTTTCTTGCTTCCCAGGATATGGGAGCTCCACTCATTCTAAATATATATCCCGTATAGGAACGCCTATCAATACAGTTGCTACCATAGTCTGCATCTGCGTATCCTATGGGATAGTCTTCACCTTTCCTGTAGGTAAGCTTGAGGTGTTTAGAGGCTTTTAAGTACCTCAGTACTCTTTTAGCAGCTTTCCAGTGTGCCTCCCCGTGATGGTTATTGTATTGACTCAGGTAAGAGACAGCATATGAGATGTCTGGTCTAGTACCGATTGCAATATACATCAGAGATCCGATAAGCTGCTGATACGGTAAATTAAACTTCTCAGCATCCATTTCAGGAAGTATAAGTTTCACACCAGGTTCCATAGGTGTTGAAACTGGAATAGCATCCTTCATGCCAAATTTATCAATAAGTTTCTCGATGTATTTCGTTTGATCGAGAGTGATATTGTCATTATTCTGAACAACTCTCATTCCTAAACAGTCCTTTAGAAGACCAAGATCCTTCACAATAAACAAGCGTTTTAATTCACTTTTAAACTTCTGTTTCATACAGTCGTTGTTGCAAAGTAAGAAAAAATCATCAACGAATACTGCTACTACGAGGATATTATTTCCATCTCGTTTATAGTAGAGACAGTGTTCTGTTGCCGCTTGTGTGAGGGAAAGACTATTCATAGCTTCACAAACTTTTTTATTCCATTGTCGCGGTGCTTGCTTTAGGCCATAGAGCGATTTCTTAAGTAAGCACACTTTGCGGTCAGGATCAGTAGAAAAACCTTCGGGTTGTTCCATGTATATTTCTTCCTCTAGGACACCGTTGAGGAATGCTGTTTCCACGTCTAAGTGGTCTAGTTGCAAGCCTAATTTGGCTGCGTATGCTAGCAATAGCCTTATGGAAGAAAGTCTAGCTACTGGAGAGAAAGTTTCTCCATAATCAATGCCATAAACTTGTGTAAAGCCTTTGGCTACAAGTCTAGCTTTGTATTTGACAATTTCTCCATTGGTGTTCGTTTTTATTTTATATACCCATTTACTTTTGATAGTTTTTCTATCAGTCGGTCTATCGACTAGTGTCCAGGTTCCATGTTTCATTAGTGATTCATACTCAGCGTTCATAGCATCTAGCCAATCCTTTTTATGATAATCGTCTAGTGCTTGCTTATAAGTCTCAGGCTCACAGTCAGTAGCAATAAGATTTGCATTTTCTGGAAATCTTACAGGCGGGTGCCGATCTCGTAGAGGATATCTTCGGTCCTCATCACTATCTTCAGCATTGCGTTCACAATAGACTGGAGGTGATACTTCAGTAACATCTTGAGCATCAATAAAAACCTCTTGTGTTTCCACTTCAGGATATTCGATTGCTTGTGAATCTGAAACATCTTCATCATTCTGTTCTTGGGAGGATGACGGTTCAGGCTGAGAACACTGTGGTACAGGAACATGAACTTCAATTTGTCCGAGTGTATCGGTAGAATTCGTTTTGTTGGGTTCACAGAATTCGTTAACTACTTGTGGTCTGTTTTCAATGAAAACGACGTCCCTTGCAATTATAATTGCTTTTGGGTTCCGTATATCGACAAGACGATAACCTTTGGACTCTGTAGAATAGCCCACAAAAGTGCAGACTTGAGTCTTAGGTTCAAGTTTCGTGCGTTTTTCCTTCGGAACAAGCACATGAGCTTCACAACCAAAAACTCGTAAGTGAGATAGGTTCACCTTTTTACCAGTCCATAGCTCTTCTGGGATTTTATTATTTAACGCCTGCGTGGGCGAAATATTTTTCAAGTATATAGCTGTATTTACAGCTTCACCCCAGTAGGCTTTAGGCAGGTGAGCGTCATGAAGCATGGCTCTTGCTTTTTCAATAACGGTTCGATTGACCCTTTCAGCAATTCCGTTTTGCTGAGGATTGTACGGAATTGACGTTTGATGAACAATTCCGTTCTCCTTAAGAAAGGTGGTCATATCGCGGTTTACAAACTCGCGACCGTTATCGGTACGTAGGGTTTTTATTTTACAATCAGTTTGATTTTCGACAAAGTGTTTGAATTCTACAAACTTTGAAAAAACTTCACTTTTTGACTTCAGTAAGTACCCAAACGTTTTACGAGTGAAGTCATCTGTGAAAGTTAGTAGGTATAGTGCTCCACCCCATGAATGGACACTCATAGGTCCACATAAGTCCGCATGGATCAATTCTAATTTATTATTAGACCTACTAGTAGAATTAACAAACGGCTTTTTTGCTAATTTACCTTTAAGGCAAGGAATGCAAACTTCTTCAAGTTTGTCTGTGTAACATATTCCCGTATTTTTGTTTTTCAAAATGTTCATGGCTTTGATGTTAAGGTGACCTAGGCGTTTATGCCATAGCAATGCGGACTCTTTGCAATTCGTTAAAAGAGCTTGAGTCTCAGTCTCAGCACAGTCGAGCTTATACATGCCTTTATAGTTGGAGGCAGTTGCTACAATGTCTCCTGAAACTTTGCATCCTTTCTGTTGTATAATTGAGGCACCTTTCTTAGAAAATAAAACAACAAACCCTTTTTGAACTAAATTACTAACTGATAGTAGATTCACAGCTAGTTTGGGAACATGTAGCACATCTGTGACTTTACTAATATTATGAGTAACATTAAGTCTCACAGTACCTTTACCTTCACTTAAAATCTGCTCATTATTCGCAACAGTAACAGGCTTGATTAAAGGGGTTAAATCCTGAAACCATTCGCTTCTGTTAGACATATGAGTCGTTGCGCCAGAATCTATGAACCAGTCATTGCTTGCACCTGTGGGAGAAACATGGAAACAAGATGAAAGTGTAATGTCTGAAGTGTAATTCGTAGTTGTGCTGTCAACCTTGACTACATTCTTAACATTCTTCTTTTTACTTTTGTTTACACGTCTACATTGATCTACTACGTGACCTTTCTTTTTACAAAAAACACAGAACCGACACGATTTGTTTGATAATGAAACTAAAGCACTGCTAGTGTCACTATTCGATGCGCGACGCAAGTCTTCTTTCAGAAGCACTGAGGCGACGGAGTCTGTCGAGATTGCTGCTCCTGAGTTTTCAAGTGCCATCACCATAGGGTTATAGTCTTCTGTTAAACCGGCGAGCATTATCACACCAACAAATTCGTCGTCAACAGCTGCATTTATTTCCATAAGTTTCTGCTGTGTGTTTCTGATGTCACTTATGTAGAGTTCCATGGATTTGTGCATTGACAGATTCGTACTAAACAGTTTTTTAAGTAGGTTAAGTCTTCTTAGTAAGCCACAATCTGCGTATGTCTTCTGAAGTCGCGTCCACGTCTCGGCTGCTGATTTCGCTGACACGATGACGGGGTAAATATGTTCCTTGACTGATAGCGAAATTTTTGACTGAGCTCTTTCGTCTCGACGTTTGAAATCGGAGACTTCTCGCGAATACTCGTCGGGACGCTCAACACAATCCCACAACTCACAGTCTATTAGGAGCATTTTCATTGCAAACTTCCATGAAGTGTAGTTGATAGCCCCTTCTAGTTTTGTAATAGGCATTCCGCCCGTAGACACAGCCATTGTCATCTGGTTGCTTCGGCAAGAAACGGAGGGTTCGCCTGTAGCTCCCGTGATCAGCTGCTGGTCTCTTTCCATATTTTAATATATTTAAATTATGGAGCGCAAAACATAGGATAATAATTACATAATAATTATGGATTTTTAAAATCTGGGCCCATAACCTGTTAGATTTGCAGAGTGAGATGACGTTGTCAACTAATTTGAAAATCGATTAAACAACCAAAGCTAGGGTGTTCTATTATATTAAACCATGAAGGTTTCAACAGACTTCGTAGTCTCAGTCGTTCGAAGAAATAGGAAATCGGACTACTGAGACTTTTAGTTCAATATTAACACAATTCGACTTTCGAGAAAGAATTGCGTTAGTATGAATATATTTCTTGAGCATTAAGTCCGATCATCACTACTGATACTAGGGGGCTTGTCTATGTACTATGACTACGTATTGACAAAGGACGAACTGCGTAATTATGTACTTGATAACTTATTTGATGGACAAAAAGCAATTTATATGTACTGCGTATGAGACAAATGGCTAACAAATCTTCGTCGTCGTAGCTAGCGTTATTGTATGTACTTGGGCAGCATAACAACACCGCATCAACACACTCGGTTAAAAGATATATACCTACGTATGTCTGGAGTAACGGGGAGTCACAATAACTTGATGTGTTGTATAGAGATAGTTCAAGTTCATTAGATTGAGGCTTACCTGACCATCCAACGGCCTTATTCAGGAGGCACAATCGAAGAAGTCGCGGCCAAAGGCTTTTATAAATACCCTCTTGATATGTACCTCTTGCCACAGAACTGAACAATCAGTAGTGATGAAATTTGGCTGGCACTTAGCCTATGGCGGAGGACATATACAACGCTTCATCATTGGTGGTAGGCCATTTTCTATGTCCGCCTGGCTAGCCACAACCATCTTACATAAGTCTGCCGCCAAACAACAGTGTCAATAGCACTATTGTGTTTTGATATGAAATGTAGCCTCATTAGCTTGAGACTTCTGGGTGCGCACGCGTTCCATCCAACAGCCTTATAGTCATTTCCCCTCGGACGTAGTCAGAGCGATGAATGTGAATGAATAGTGGTCAGCCTGTTCAATGTACTCTGTGAATATAATTATTAGATCCAATGTGCCCACCCAGCAATGACAGAAATAACTTCTGTACTCAAATTCCATCCAGCCGGGCCCTCTGACGTTTGAGGCCGAGAGACCAAACAATGATATCAGACTAAACTCGTTCCAATGTTAACTCCTACTTCAATTTATATCTATTTATACATACTATATTCGAGCTTTTCTCGTAGCGTCGTAGAAACTCCCGCTAAAAACAATTTAAACATGCTTCACGCAATGGTTGTATTGTGCCGCTTATTGAAGTTCGCCATAGTCTGGAACTCGAGAGTTGGCTGTGTGCCAACAGTTACGAAACCGTGCGTAAAATTATTAAGATGCTATCAACGCGTACAAGGACAGGAAAAGACTTCGTGATTTTAAAAAAATACTGTCTCTCTGAGAGATTGCCCGAAAGCTTTTCTAAACTATTGAAACACGACCTCGGCCCTTGTAACCACTTCCTATTTAATAAACTTCAGGTTAAATACACGTTAGCTGTCTCCCACGTGAAATTACTATTTACATTCCAGTGAAAGTCCCATTACAATTTATTTTCAAGTTATTGGAATAAAATGAACAAAATTGGAAATTCTGAACGATGCGAATTTCTGACCTGGTATTATAAATTATCTTATTTATTATTATTAAATACTGTTCAAATCAACCTCGAATTTAGTCGTAAAAAATCTAGCAGGAATGTCAATTATAGTTGCATAACAATGATGATTTTCAGGTGGCGCAGAAATTCTACAGTTTGCTGGTCCTCAAGAAACATCAAGTGTTAAAGTTGGAGCAAACCGAGACCTACGGACCCATCATCATAAGTAGGGGCAAGCAGTTTGAAACTGAAGCCATATAAGAATGCGCGTCATTTGCTCGAAAGTGTATTTATACAGAAAGATATCACGATTAGTTCGTAAATAGAGAGCATATAAAACATTCTAGTAATAATCGGACATTTGAGACCGGGAAACGTGTACCGGGCCGTCCCCATTCTAGATCGACGACCTAGTAAAAGTCGCGGGGAGTCGCTGGATGAAAGATGCTCGGTCACTGTGGCATACCGTGGAGGAAGCCTATGTCCAGCAGTGGACGTTTCCCGGCTGAAAATGATGATGATTTGAGAATACATTGAGCCAAAAAAACGTGTTAAGTGTAAGTTTGATCTTTTGATTCGAGCTCACGGCAAATTTAACTTATTGGACCAAATAATATTACGGTGTGTAATGAATAGTAATGATCTCATAAAAGCAGATTTACAGTTTTTATTGTTATATGACAGAGCTATACAGTTTGTGAACTCGAATCAAGAGTGAATGCAGTGTTATAATCAAAAATTATGTTTGATCATATTTACTCAACAAGGAAATGCCTTAATTTGTTTTGCTATAGGGTAAGTGAAAATTATTGTAAAGATGTTTTCAAATAATTGTTTCTAAATTAGCTTTTCAGACAGATGGTATTGCTACATTGTTATAATTCATTTTAGTATTAGAAAATACTCTATGTTAAAACTTAGATCCTTTTCTCAATTAAATTTAAACATTTATCATGTATCTGATATTGTCTTAGGAATTGATAGCTAGTATTTACTTATTGAAGGCTAGGTCAGATTTGTTAAGAATGTAGCAGTCAAAGTTTGCTAGCAAAATCTTACAAATTATGGTTTTGATTTGGTTTCTGAATTCCAATTATGTCATTATAATAAATTTAAGTAAGGCGTCTTTTTGATTAGGGACAAGTTAAGAAAAATTAGGTGTTCATATGAATAATTATTGTAATTTATTGTGAAGAATCATGTTGTATTTACTTTAAGACAAATTTGTTTGAGAAAAGGGTTTTCAAAATATTCAAAGTGAGTACAAACCGAAATCTTCCTTCTTTTTATATTGGGTTGCATTCATTTTGGTATTTCTCAAAATTATGAACATTTATTTAAAGCATTAAGAATGCATGAAATTAGAGAATAACATTTGGACCTTTTACACTTGAGTTTTTAAGTGTTTTCTTCCGACTTAGGCGGGTTATTTTTTAGAATCTGCAGCGGAGGCGATCACTTAGATATATAATTTTCTTTCGACACATTACAATAAATTTTGTTGATATACTTGATGTTTTATTTCTTGAGAGACAACTTTGCATTACTGTTAGTCATAATTAGGTCCCTTTCCCTCATACCCTTCCGTCTGTTTTGCTATCTGTATTCATGCAGAGTTTATATTTTTTTAAATGTGAAAGTGATTTAGTCTCGCTTAGCGCAACAACAGCAAAACCGGTCATGATAAAATTTGGCATGCAGGTGGTCGAAGGGGAATTAAATTGCTCATCTGCGCACAATCTCAATTCTAGTTACGCAACCTAACACCATGTTTGAGGCTTAAGTAAACGAGAATTCCTAGTTTGTTTTAGGTATTAATTCAATAAATAGATGGTTCTCGTGAACGACTTCCGATTTTGACAAAAATATATTTCTTAGGGGTTTAGAATTTGATCTAACAGGGGTTTGTGGCGCCATCGAATAGGGTTAGCTGTGTGTTGTCGGATTCCTGGCGTAAAGTTCCACAAATTAATGGGTGGGTGCCACTATTTCTACTAGGAGTGCATAAGCCAAAGGATATCACTGCTGCTGCGTGTGAGTAAAATACAATCCTTACAAAACATAAACTTGCAAGGTGATTCGATTTTTCTGATGAGAAGTATATATATCCATAACAAGATATACTTTTTCAGATTGCAAAAAAATATACTTAAGACAGATTGCATGTATTTCCTGTTCGACAATGTTTGAAAGTATATGTGCCTGTACAAGATGGTATGTCATGAACTGTACACGTTCTGTCCTGTAACTAATCTGTCAAATTGAGAATAATATGTCCAGATGCAAATCTACGAGTAGTGGACATTGGTTGTTTTGTTACCGATATGTGCTGATGTTTCGGAAAAGGTTCTCCGAAAACTAACTTATAATAGAAAATAAAGTCATTGATCATCATCAGCCGGGAAACGTCCACTGCTGGACAAAGGCCTCCCTCATGGTACGCCACATCGACCGGTCCCGAGCCACCTGCATCCAGCGACTCTATCCAGGTCGTCGGTCCATCTAGTAGGGGAACGGCCTGGTAGACGTTTCCCGGTACGTGGTCGCCACTCGAGAACCTTTACTCCCCAACGGTTATCGGTTCTTTGTGCGATGTGGCCTGCCCTTTGCCCTTTCAGCTCACTGACTCGTCGAGCTATGTCGGTGACCTTCGTTCGTCTACGGATTTCCTCATTCCGGACCTTATCACGTAGAGAAATTCCGAGCATAGCTCGTGCCATTGCTCGCTGAGTGACTTTGAGCTTCTTTATTCGGCCCACAGTAAAGGACACGTTTCGGTTCCGTATGTCATCACTGGCAACACGCACTGATTAAATACTTTTGTCTTTAGACGCCGAGGTATTTTGAACAAGGAGATATGCAGTAACTTCCCGAACGCTGCCCAGCCGAGTTGAATTCTTCGGTTGACCTCTATGTCAAAGTTGGACCTACCTAGTTGAACGATCTACTGTCCCAGGTATACGTATTCGTCCACAACTTCGATTGCAGAGTTCCCAACCACTACCGGCATAGACATTTGACATGATTTTCGTCTTGTCCATGTTCATTTATAAACCTACATGTTGGGAAACTCTGTTGAGGTCATTGAACATTGCGTTCAGATCCTCCAAGGATTCTGCCGTTATGACTGTCATCAGCAAATCGAAGGTGAGTGATGTAGTCGCCGTTGATGCCCAGTCCTTTCCAGTTCAGTTCAGACAGTGACACCTTTGGAAAGACTGAAGCATTGCCCAAGTTTCAAAAGTCATTGATATTCATTGACAAGTTCGCTGGTGAATTTCGACTAATTGCAAAAAATATCTACTAATGTAGAAAAATATTTCTTGTATATCTTTATGAAGGCCTATGTCCAGCAGTTGACGTTCCTAGCTGATGATGATGATCTTTATAAAAGGGGCTTTATTCAAAAGTTGTAATAAATGCTCAAACAAATTTGGTTTGTATTTGTATCATTTAATCGCCCTAAAAATGTACAATACAGATGCCGACATTCTTCGAACAAGGATATCGTATACACTGTAGAAGTCGGTGACAATAATCACACGCATATACACGTATTTACTGGCTTAAAAACACTATTATCACCGACTTTCGACAATTATACCGCGATACTATATTCATAACATGATTTTTAGTTTAACAGTCTACAAAAAAATCAGGAACAGAAATAACTGTAGCTTCATTGAAATGTTTACGTACAACATTTTATTTGCAGATTTTAAATACTACATAATTATTAAATAATTGCATTCCTGATGATTCACACGTGTAAACACATTTACACATCAGTCCTTGCATCACTATGAGGGTGAGGTTTCCACACTTGATGATTCCTCGGCCGTCCACTCCAGTTAGTATACAATGAAACCTCGTTATGTAGGATGGCAGTGGTGTTCTTAACAGTAATTAGCTTAGAAAGCGAACAGCAGCAGGAAGGCCATCATAAGACAGAAGAGACCCATAGCCTCGGACAGGGCGAAGCCCAAGATGGCGTATGAGAACAGCTGTTGCTTGAGGGAGGGGTTCCTGGCGTAGCCGATGATGAGGGAGCCGAACACCGTCCCGATACCCGCACCTGGAATTTACAAATAGATTATTTACAAATCACTACATAAAACATTTGTTTCAAAATGACTAATATGGTGCCAAAATTATTACATCTGTATAATTCAGAGACATTAGACAGGTAAAATTACTGTTATCTATAAATCTCCAACATTCAATCAATACTGCAACTACTTCACCAGACTGATTCTTCTCTATCTTCAATTATAGAGGACTGTTACAAATTTATCTCCCAAAACCTTATTATAATTTTTCAATTAATTTATAAAATAAACAGTACATGTTCACAACTACTTGTTCTATTAATGTGTTCATTTAATCAGGATTAGCTTTACCATTTGACATATGTATTAATTGAAAGTTTTTATTGGAGTTTACAGTAGCACCCTTATACAAAGACTAGCCCCTATTCTACTTTTCTCATGTCGTACCACTACTTCTTTGTCTAGTGCAAGAACAAATACTACTTTGATTACTGTTAATAATTATTAAGCTCAATAAAATTCTAATTTATAAAAACAATAATATTATGATTTATCTATAAGTTTGATCTGTCAAAAAAGTTTAGATCCATTATATTTGTATCTGTACTTCTAAACTATTCAAATTTTAACTACTTCTCCAAAATCCTGTCAAAAATCTTTAACTATATAAATTATCTAACACTGGACTACAGAAAGTGTAAATAAAGCTCACCTCTGGTAATTAACTTGTAAGTTACTGGGAGTCAAATTAGCAACTGATAAGAAAAAATATAATGCTGGATAAAAATAAATGAAGTAAATGATAGAGTCTGTACACTTTACAAACACACTTAAAAACAACATGTTAGAGTGCAAATAGCATGAGGAATGCAATCATCAGGCAGAACAGCCCCATGGCTTCTGAAAGTGCAAATCCCAAGATTGCGTAGGAGAAAATCTGTTGTTTTAACGAGGGGTTTCGTGCATAGCCTATTATTAAGCACCCAAACACCACACCAATACCGATACCTGTTGAAAGATGATTAGTTAGAATTATGGGGATAGTTTAAAAAGTGATGTGTTAGTGGAATTATTTTAACCATTATCAGCTAAGCTCCCATGAGAGTTTAGAGTTACTAACATTTTAAAGGCTATTTGATGTTAAGCTACCTCATTCTCTCGCTATCATGCTCAAGTGGTCGCAGTAAATTAATGAATTGATTGGTATTGGGAAATGGCTCATTTAGAATCTCAAACAATATCAAAGGGCTGGATTTTCTGCATTTTTCTTTCTGCACCTGAAGAGGTTTGGGCTAGATGTTGGTATGTCAGTCAGTAATAAAAGTACAATTATGATACAGATTTTGGTATTTATTAGCTTTCTTGTAGCTACAGGCTATTTGAGATATACTATCACAAAAGGCAAAAAAAGATTTACAATAATTTTACCATTTTTAAAAACCAAAGAAAAATATTATGTCAGGTCACTTAACAGGAATGAAATTAGCAGTAGTGAATACACGTCAATAGAATTCTTACCAGATCCTGCAACTCCGACTGTTGCAGCACCAGCACCAATGAATTTGGCTGCCGAGTCAATGTCCTTTGTGATCGATGTGGTCTGGAAAGACCTGATCACTGATGTCTGGGCAGGGACAACAGGCACAATCTGTTTTTGAGTGGGGACTGCTGCAAGTGGTCGCACCAGTGCTGTGTTGCTGAAGACCTGAAAATATGTTTAAATTGCTTCTTATTTGATATCGTAATTAGCTTCATAAGTCTATGGTTAGACATGAGCTCACTCATAGCCAGCTACATTGGATTTCCATGATCACCAAGGTTGTCAGGCTGATTGGTAATTGCAATAAGATGTTGTAGGTGCTGCTGCCCATCTCCTGCATAGTTTTACCTTATAACCCTTTACAATACCTGCTCGACAACATGGGGTGGTTGAATTCCAAAGCCAAGACTATTGTGATAGATTGTGGACTACAATGGTGGAAGCCTACATTCAGCTTTAAACTGTGGTCTAGGCAGATAATGATGATAATTTAAGTTTGAAATGGGTACCTACAAATGGAAGGCAGTTGATTTGTGAGAAGTGACCTAACTTCATTTAATATTGATTACTTTTGAAATATTAAGGATCCTTAATAAAAATATGTAACAATTTAACATGCCCTTTAATTTATTAACTCAAAAGAAATATTGCACTGAAAGCAGCTTTAAAAAATCAATACTTCCAGTTATCTAATAGCACTGCAGTAAGAATAAAACACTTGTTCTTCATTTCAATTAGATCACAAGATATATGAATAATCACTACCATCTGATTATGTAATTACATTAAATAGGTTATGTCTACATAATACTCTATGGAAACATATTCCAGGATTTTCCATGAAAACTGTAGGTACTTTTTACCGGTAGGTTAGTGAGACAAGGCCATGAAGTGGAATAACAGCAAATGTATAGTAAGGGTATGTTGGTAATAAAACGATTAGTGTAATAATAACAGTGAAAACGTAATGGGAGAAGTACTTACGGCAGACCTGGCTGCAGGGGCGATCAATCTGGCAGCAGACAGCATTTTTATGGTTATAATTTAGGTGCGTCCAGATAACTGAAAGAAACAGGACACTCGATGAGAATTTAAGTACCTAGTAGTTTAGGCCGGCTAAGGCACTACGAGGAATGTTTTGCGATTGTTGAAGACAAGATTCTGACTTGACGTTTGACCGAAGGACCGCAGAACGTTACGTAATTTTTGGGACTACGTAACAATTCTACTACTTTTGTCAACACTATTATGTAAAAATGATGACCTCTGCATTACCGTGTGCGAATTTTCTCAGGAATGTTGAATATATTTACTGGTAAGTGATAATATTGAGGGTTAGCGGAAAATGGCCGATACAGTAAAGGAGATTCTGACAACTATAATGATTATTCTTTGATCGCACACGTACTCACAGAAAAATATATTCACAAACACAAACTTATTTGGTTGCTAGATTAATATATGCACTTTTAACTCGCCGATGGCTTGTACTTCTCGCACTTCTTCACGATTTATTTTATTCACAATTTTCACCGGACTTACCAAAGAACACCGAGAAGGAGGAGACCGGCCTTTGGAATGTCCAATTTCTGAGTGCTGAAATGAAACAGCCTATAAATCCGCTGCTGCTATTGGTCCATAGATAGACAGTTCCGTTCGGCGCAGCCAACTATTGATCAAGCTGCGCGAATGACAGATGATTGTAGTACCAATTATTTTGTGACCTTCGTATTCATTCAAATTTAAATATTTAGATGTTTTAATAACTCTTTCATATTTAATTGAACAACTCTATTGAAAATAAATTCACAAAAACTGCTATCTCAAGATGCAAAAAATAATAATTCTTAATTAGCCTAGACTTGAAATTGACTAGTGCATTACCATCTCGACGACATCATGGCCGTCTTCATGATAAACATCTGTAAATTCAATGGCTGTGGCATAACATTTCCTAGACTGGCGGATCTAATTGAACATATCGAAGACGTACACATCGGTAAATATTGAATTTTTACTATAATACTATCCGATGGTGTTGAATTTGTAATTGTAATGTAATCCATGACCCCTCCCCATTACGTCTTATCATTGTTTCAATGTTGTCATCATTGATTAATTTGAGTGAACTCAAATAATGCGGGAATTTCGAGTTCGCAAATACCTTTAATTTTATTTTATATGTTTTTGTTTTGGTGTTGGCGCTGTTTCATAATATGCAATTTAGTTTTTGTGCCAACAAAAAGTCAACAGTAGATTTGAGGCGAGTAATAACATAAAAACCGGCCAAGAGCGAGTCGGACTCGCATACGAAGGTTTCCGTACCATTGTCTATAAAAACGGCAAAAAATCATGTCTGTTATATAGAATACTTAAACATGTGTTGTATATTAATTGAATTATTTATTTTTAAAGTGAATACATATATAACTCAATATTCTGTGGATATTTCAAACGTCTACCTGTTGACGTTATCAATATCGAGCAAAAAATCACGTATGTTGTATGTATGGGAGCCGCCTTAAATATTTATTTTATTCAGTTTTTTAGTATTTGTTGTTATAGCTGCAACATAAATAATAATCTGTGAAAATTTCAACTGTCTAACTATCATTGTTCATGAGATACAGCCTGGTGACAGACGGACGAACAGCAGAGACTTAATAATAGGGTCCGTTTTACCTTTTGGGTAAGGAACCCTAAAAATGTACAAATTCTAGATTACGATCCAGCTGTGGTGGAGCAGAAGGAAGCGTCTCAGCCAGCATGTATTCCGCTGAGTTACGTGTTGAAGTTTTTCACGGAGGCCTCGCGCAGGGAGTTTCAGAACATGCCTCCTGCGCCAGACGTCCGTCGACGCTTGACGTCCGTGCCCAAAACTCCATCTGTGCGAAGCAGTACTCCTACAGGTAAGTTTATGGTAAGAGTATCAGCTATATGTACAAATCGACTGTGGCACAGTTTGATGTTCAACTTTACTGTGATTGTCTGAAATAACCAATTATGATGTATTGGTAGATTAATGCTATAGTTAACTATAAAAGCAGGCCGGTCTGGACGTATCTTCATTTAAATTTTAGACAGGGAGCAAGGACACTCCTACTCCGACCCTAAACATTACCAGAAAACATTTAAAATAATATGCATTAACTTTTTAGGAAGCGAAATGGATGAAGACGATCTGATGAGTCCCTCTGAAGACAGCAATGATTCGTGGACGACCGTTGAGGAATACAGTTCTGATTACATACTGCGCTATGGAATGAAGTATGTTTTTCATTATTTTAACTTGCACACACGTTTAACAAAGCCCGTGTGGTTTAAACTATTTGAATACTCACCAACAATGACTCAGCATAAGTGTGAAATTATATTTATAAAACTATATCCATGTACTATTCTGTGCTTTAGGTGCACTCAAGGGAAAATAAAGTATGCTAACTCTTGTCTGTTTCTTCAACAACTGTCCTCCTGTTGTATTCCGGTATTAAAGGTAGCAGAGCCAGCTCCTCATTAGACTGAGGTTTCTGGAACACTTACCATCCAACAGCCTTATCGTCACTTAACATCAGGTGAGTTAAAGGCCAAGTGCAAACAAATACACATTTTTTTTAAATAGTGATAAGATTGGCTTATGTCATATGTCCTCTAATGCAAAGAAAAGTTAATTTATGTATTAGTCAAGTTATTTTTTGTGGGCGCATGCCGTGGTAGCTTCACGGCTACACAGATACTGTGCGGGTTTGATTCGTCCTCATGACATACATAAGTAAAGTAGCCACACGACTAAATTAGACTACTATGTGGTTTAGAATGAACACTACACCGTCGAACGCGTCTGGGGCGGCGGCGCCCCACGATAAGCCGTTCGCGTGCCCGGTCCCCGGTTGCCACAAACGATATAAGAATGTCAACGGCATCAAGTACCATTCCAAAAATGGACACAAGAAAGATGGAAAGTAAGTATCTTACTATCATCGCCAGTCAGAAAACGCTGTGCCTTGCTCAATAGGTTCTTTCTGTGATTTGTAACAAGTTGATATGGTATCTGATTTTTAAAGAGTTATTTAGGCTCTGCATTAGAATTACATGGGGCGGCATGCCATTCCGTGGGTCTTGTTGGTGACGGTAGAAAATAATATTCAGATGGGCAGCAGCATCTACTTACGTGACAACATCTGACTGTGATCACCAATTCGCCTCACAAGCGATGTGATGAACCATGTCACATTCACTTTTGCTGGTTTCTATGGAGTGTGTTAAAGGAAATGGCAATTGGACATTATGTAAAAGTCAACATTTTTATTCAAAGTTTTGGAAAAACTTATTTGATGAAATATGGGAAATCTACCCATGAAGGCTGTCATGGCGATCTAAGTGAGAGGTTCTTGTCCAACAGTTCCCTTAGGCTGACTGTGTTTCGGTTATGTTGAATATCTTGGAAGGCTTCTAGCTAAGTTCGCTTAAATCCTACGGTTTTACCGTCACTTATGAGATAAAAGCGAAGTGCAAATCTTTCGTGTGGATAAATCGATCAAGCTTTCAAAGCCCTGAAAAAGAATTTATTATGTCAACATCACTTTGAACTGTTTGATCATCCTCAGATTAATATTTCCACTGCTTTAGTTAAGCAGTAACTTAATAAAAACAAAAATGTGCAGGACACATCGCTCGAAGAACCGATAACCGAGGAGTTCTCGAGTGGCGACTACGTACCGGGAAACGTCTACCGGGCCGTCCCCCTACTAGGTGGACCGACGACCTGTTTAAGGTCGCGGTGAGTCGCTGGATGCAGGTGGCTCGGGACCGGTCGATGTGGCGTACCATGAAGGGGGCCTTTGTCCAGCAGTGGACGTTTCCTGACTGATGATGAACTTAACAAAAACAGAACACAGGGAAACACAATAAATAAATGAGAAAATATTTTCGTGCGCGTCGAAACTGCATGATTCAAGTTGGAATACTAGGGACATTTTAGATGACATAAGACAATTATTTGTTTATGTTTGTAATATGAATTTCTTGATAGAATGTACTCAACGCTGTCTACGCCCAATCAATACAATAAAAAGTATGTGCATGGGCCGAAGAAACGCATGACCGCCCAAGAGTATTTCTGGAAGAAATGGGTATTAAATAGTTACATTATATAAATAGATGTCTTGAACAGTATTTTGGGTAGTGTGTGGTAGATTTTTATTGTAAATGGAAACATTTGCGTTTTTGTAGTCTAGGGATAATATAGAAGTAAATGTATATTGATTTTTTATTTAATTAATCATTTCATTTATTCATCATGTACGGAAATATATTCAAACTAGTACAATTATCTTGTCCACGCAATATATACATTTATAGTACAGTCACTGACAGAATGGTTTTGATATCGAGTCTGCAATGCAATTGAGCTCATTTACTATAACTCCGACCTATTTACCCGACTGGGAAGCCCCAAAAGGATGTTTGTTTAGAGTAAAAGAAAAGCAAACATATATGTATTTATGAAAATAATAATAAATGAACAATATAACATTATTTATTTGTAATTTCCAGGGTAAAAAAGGCTTACAAGTGTCAATGCGGCAAAAGCTACAAGACGGCCATAGGCCTTAAAAATCATTCGGTAACTCAGCACATTGCAAGCAGCCAACCGTCAACGTCCGCCATTCCAGCGGCACCGAAGACGCCTGGCCTCGTGGTCACATCATCATCCGCACCTCCGCGACCCATCAACATCATCGAGGGCATAGACGGTAACAAACTAGTCCGCATATACGATAGCATCAAGACTAAGGATCTACCGACGTTCACCATTCCTAAACACAGTCTGACTAACTTGAATATCATAGCTGCTAATCAGCACGGCCAGATAGTGAGGCATTCTGGCCTCCTGACGCCGAGCTCGACGCCCGGCTCCAGCCCCAACGATAAGAAGTTTGACCGGTCGCCGCGGGTGACCGTTCAGAACGCCCGCCCCCTCACCCCGCTAGCGGCGTATGCCCACGACAACGTGAATTAACGCGATGTCGTCCCGAGGTGTAATGCGATCGAATTTAAAGTCATTAGTTATAAGTATTCTAGTAATGAACGTAAAGTTCCTATTAACAAAAAAATACAAAAAAAATATCATTTAATTATTATTTAAATGGCGGTATAATTCTAGAAAGCAACTATAATTTGATTATAAGAAAACTTGCATGCTTTCTGCCGTACTGCGCCAGTGTATTTTCACTATATTGTGCACAACTTTCGCGAATTATTATTCAAGGATTTGTTTTTGTTGTTTTGTGTTAAATTTTGTTTTATTCTATTCGAATGTTTAATTAATATTTATTATTAATTTCCCATCACTAAACTACGCCTATTTGCAACAATTTAATAAAACGCATTAAGGCTACCACTATGCTCTTGTGCAGTCATGCATATTTTACTTTCTATTTCTCTGTGCCATTATTTCTAATATTTGTACTTAAATGATCCTTCACGCTTTACGCAAGATTATTTGTTTCTCAATATGTTAGAATTTTATATTTAAGAGAAGAAAAACAGTTAACAAAAAATGGCATTTGCTCTAAGTATCGTTTGAAGCTAGGATAAAAGGTATACTCGTAAATGTGATAATAATATTTAGAAAAAGTAAAAAAAAATGAAGCTTATAAGCGTAAACGTATTTAAAATACCTAGTTAGTAAGGCTGACATTGATTTGGTTATGAAAGTTATTATAATTAGCCGGTTGAGCTGGTCATTTTGTTTTGTGTAATATTTGAGTGCGTCTATTGAATACTGAAACGTTATTGCCAAAGAAAGTGTTATCTATTCTCCTCCTTTACTTTTTAAAAGAATTAAGTTTTAATCACGGTTCGTTCGCAATTTTTTTTCTAAATTATTTTCAGAAGTGCACGTATTACAAAACTCGTAAATTATATTTTAAGATGTAGGTACCTAAAGTGACGTTTTAGTATTCCAATTGTGTATGGTCGAGGTACGTCTAGACTGAGCTTTTACTACGCCTTTTGAATGAATGATATCGGCTTACGTTACCTGCCTAGCGGAACGGAACAACATTTATGAGTCGTTCCTTGTATTTCATCATTTTAAAATGCTACTAATTGACATTATTTATCAATATAAACATAATACTAGATATAAAACTCGGCCAATTGTGAGTTGGATTCGCGCACCAATTTCAGGTGATGTTTCGCGTAATGATTGTAAGTGATATCACGCGGTACGAAAAGTAATGGCATATAACATTACTTTAAAAAGCACTGTTTTACGCATGTTACATCAAAGGTTCCGAACCATGGAAATAAACGTACAGGTACCTTGAAATAAGGTCCATTTTGCCGCAAAACTAAGTTTGTTTTTTCAGGTTTTTTTGGCAATTTTTAATAACTATACAAGATAGAGACCTCGCTTAGGTTTTACTGTAATATTTATACAAATTCCTGTTTACTGTGATTATTACAATTTTTCACTTTGTCAACTTTGGAGATTAGTAGGTAGTAGGTAGTTTTACACAATAATACAACCGATACGGAGCCCTAATAATAAGTTATTTACAGAGAGAGCTTAAGCAAAAGGAACTTCAGCTCTTCTCCTTAATCGGCCATGATGTTTGGGAGCGATGGCATATTAAGATAGTAAATAAGATTTTGATTTTAACCGAAAAAATACACAGAAATTTCACAATATTTAATTTATTGGGAAAGATTTGATAAAAGTTGTATATTAAGTATTCGACGCTACATTCCGTTTCGCTGCGTAGAACTCAGCGCTTATTTTAACTCTTGATAGGCTCATGTCTGGACGTACCCAAGTCTCAATTCTCCACAAGTGGTTAAGATACTCATTAGTGCTATAACCAATCGACTTCCATTGATAAAACCTCATAAGTAACTCTTTGATAACATTAATGTTAAACAAATCTAATTCATTTAGACATGAAGAAATTGTTTAAGAGCTTATAGTATTATGACAATATCGTTTAAAAGTTTCAGCGGTCGGCATTCTTTTTTAGGGTTCCGTACCCAAAGGGTAAAAACGGGATCCTATTAGTGAGACTTCGCTGTCCGTCTGTCACCAGGCTGTATTTCATGAACAGTGATAGTTAGAAAGTTGAAAAACCAGAATAAAATAAATATTAAAGGGGGCTCCCATACAACAAACGTGATTTTATTGCTAGTTTTTGCTAGATATTGATAACGGCAACAGGTAGACTCTTGAAATATTTAAAGAATATTAAGCTAAATATAGACTTTAAAAATATATAATTAAAATAAAAAAATATTTAAGGGGGCTCCCATACAACAGACATTATTTTTATTACATTTTTATTGATAAAATGGTACGGAACCCTTCGTGCGCGAGTCCGACTCGCATTTGGCCCAATTTTTTTAAAGTTGCCTTCATTGAAAATGTGATGAGGCACCGGAGGGAAAATCATATATTTTCCCCTTTCAGGTCATCAAACTCTTTGTTCTGTAATTTCAAACATATAGTATGCCGCTCGTTGAGATATTGAGTGTTTATGAGAACTTTATTAAAGTATTGTTTTCTAACAAGTAATAAGGAAGGTTGAGGGTGCTTAGAAACAAGGGAATTAACGTAGCGTGCCGGACGGCTAAGTAGGTTATAGAAAAAGGGTCTTATTAATTAGGAATCGGTTAAACACATCACTTGAACAATGTCGAAATTTGCCGTAGGCTTTTACTCTGTACGGGGCGAAAATTTGAGATAATTGGAGGTGTAATTTTAAGGGGAAATGGGGCTATTCGATATTGATTGAAAATTTCTAAAATTGGTCAATCCTTTCACTTAATTTGTATTCGCCATTGTGTA
The DNA here is from genome assembly GCA_910589575.2 of Carcina quercana. NCBI lineage: Eukaryota > Metazoa > Arthropoda > Insecta > Lepidoptera > Depressariidae > Carcina > Carcina quercana. The sequence goes on from OU342436.1 coordinate 4,251,160, forward strand.
CCGTGCGTTTATTATCATTCCTGAATAGATTGTCAATATTGAGGATAAAATTGATGGGCAATCGATTGAAACCTAGCTTATACTATTTTAAACACGTGTTTCCGACAGTTTCCAAGCATTTCATACGGACGGAATCAAAGTAATATTCTAAATTTCGTATACTAAATTTGCGGTACGGAATGGCTTCCGTTTTCAGTTTAGTTTAAGCATGTAATTAATACGATCTCTCTACCATTTATGACTAAAGTTTTGTACCTAAACGGTAGAATCTTAGTTTTCTGTATTAAACCTACTTCCCAAATTTTATGTAAATGACACGTAGCTTAGAGGGATTCGGTGCTTAACGGGTAAGAAGTGTGATATTTGGATTAATGTAAGTGCGTTATAGAGTACCAAAGAAATAAATTAACTAATGTTTTCGTACCATTTGGCTCGAGGCGTTAATAAAGGACTGGGTTACATGAGCAGCGTAGTTATATTTAAATTTGTTAACAGACAAAACGTACAGTAGATGTGTTTCCTGAAAGACCCTTCGGTCACATAACACATAAAGCGTAGATTAACAGACTAGATTAACCTCCGTTTAATTTTTTTTCTCTTTCTCTATTCACTATTGTTTTACATCGATTTAACGATTATATTGTTCTAATTTTAGTAAATATTATATTAGTTTTTTTATTTACGCATTGCAATAAAAGTTTAATTATGCTTGAAAACTTATAGCGATGCTGGCCATTGTCCAACCATGGCCCAACATTATGACTTAAGTTTGCTCTGCCTTTGTAACCCTGTCCGTCCCAACATGGCTAAAATAATACTGAAAAAAATCACATACCTACGCAAGTTTGTGTCCGTCCTCTCGTTTTATATCCTCTGAAAATTGGACGACTTATGAATGTGTTTAATTTAGGTAAAAACAAACAAAACTTAAAATGTTTCTGTTCGTTAATCTAATATTAATTATCTATAGGTTAATTTGTTACTGGATTGTTTCGTGTATTGATTTATTTATAGGCATTGGTGATACGTTCATTTTATAAAATAATTATATCGTTTCGCGCTGTTTGGTGTGATAGTACAGGACCAGAGTGATGCCTGGCTTGAAATATACACAATACAGTAGGAACCAAAGAATAGCCTTAAGGACTTTATTTCATTTGATGACAAACGTGTTCAATTTGACCTTCAGTGGGTGAAACATAATGAAAACATGTTTAATAAAAGTTACTTATGCAACTGTTGTATAATGATGGGTATTAAAACACCAATGAGTGTATAATAATACCTAATTATGTACAGCTGCATATAGAACTTTATCTACACCCATGAAGTGAAACCGTGTATTATGCTAGAAGCAAGCAAGAAGGGTTTAATTACTGGGCAATAAAATTTATTATTATTATTAAAATCCATAACAAGGTTTTTCTATTAAAAATATTTACAAAGCACAATAAAACCACATCATTACATATTGGTCCTGTATATGCAACTGACTAGCCATTATTTCATTTAAGACTGATAGTTTGCGAGTTAATGTAAATGTGTATTATTTATTGCGACTTTATAAAGACATTGTTAACATGCTCATTATTTATTGTAACTCATAATTTACTGTCATAGACTGGTCACTTTGTTGAGGCCTATTTCAGATGTTTTCAGAGAACGGTGCTGTAATCTGGTGTGAAAATGTAAAGGGAAATGACGTCACGCGGACTAAATATCCAAAATGGCGCGGTTACATCTACGATTTGTAGATAGTTCACTGTAAAAGGTCAATATTTATTATGGCAACAGACGCCACAGAGTATATAGGAGACATATTCATTCATTAGGCCTACACATTCGTTGAGTTAAAACTGCAGCATGCAATAATTATGATTTTACGGTAATAAAGCATTGACAGCGAAAAGAAGACAACGATGTTGTGACGTCATTCACCATCACACATTACGTCACTGTTGTCGAATACTTGTTTTAATATACTTGTATTGCATGTCTGAAATGGCCCTCAGTGTTCTCTAGTGTCTGGTTGAGGTTTAATTTGTTTCTATTTAACTGTACAAGGACGGGCCGACCAACGATGACCGGCGACATGTCACCAAACATGTCAAATCTTGCCTACATTAAAGTGGTACAAGCATCGGTTGATTCTGTATCCATACCAACTTAATAATTACATTTTTTTTGTTTGGTCATTTTTTGTTTGACGATGTTTTAGCTGTACTTTCTTCCTACTTCTACTTCATAGCATATCTTATCTCATTAGAAAAATAAGTTTCAACGGAAGTATTGTTGAAAAAATACGCCAACCCATTAAGTTTCATCACAAACTTTAAAACTTTAGAGCGGTCGTTGCTGGTCGGGCCAAGTATAAGATTAGGGTGAGCTGCGTGAAAAGTTGGCGATGAAATAAGTGTGAGAAGGAAAGCGCCATGATGGTCAGAAAATGTGTCTGTAATTTTTTAGATCTGTGGTTTAACGTCAATTATTGTACAAATGACCAATTTTTCAAATGTTATTGAGTAGCCGTAGGCTGTTTGGAGGAATTTTGTAAAGAAACTAAAAAAAATTGTAAGGTTCTGCTACGTGCGTGTTAATGAGAAAAAATTGGTAATTGCACGATATTTATAAAGAATGGAAAAATAATTTTTGTTAATTTTATTTTTCTCATTTTATTTGATGTTTAATTTTTACGAAAGTTTAGACTCCGTAAACGGTTGTGAATATACGATTGTAAATTGTAGAACGACGTTGGTTCCTGGAGGGTTTCTTTTGTTTTTCTACTTGAATACAACCTTTGTAATAAATATCTAATGCTGCGTGTATGGAAAACGAATGCTATTTCAATGTTCAATGTTAGAACCCCAGATAAATCGGTGTAAACTGTGGTGATCATCCAATGAATGTCCAATGTACCTTGACTGTCCATCCATATATAACCTTCATTGTACTTCCATCGACTGTTGAAATAATAAAACCAAACTGCAACCATAATGTTATTGACTTTTTATTTTATTACTATCGACTATACTGCATATTGTTGTTGTACTATACACTCTCTGTACAGTGGCGGATTTACAAATTTGCCGCCCGTAGGCTATTCAATTTTTGCCGCCCATACTGACCTCGGAAATTGGAAGCCTTAGTTCACAATCATATTAATTACATTTATTCTGTGATTTATGATTTGCGCTTTTGTTATTAGCATGGTTATGAACTAGGGGACCGTTGTGTAAGTTTCTGATTTTTAGGTTTCCGTACCCAAAGGGTAACCAACGGAACCCTATTAATAAGAATCCGCTGTCCGTCCGTCCGTCCGTCCGTCTGTCACTAGGCTGTATCTCACGAACCTTGATAGTTAGTTGAAATTTTCACAGATGATGTATTTTTGCTGCCGCTATAACAAACAATACTAAAACACATAATAAATATTTAAGGGGAGCTCACATACAACAAACGTGTTTTTTTTTGATACGTGCGTTTTAGCTTATTACGTGAAACGTGGTAACCCTGAAAGATTCACTCTCAGTCATTCTAATACCTTCTTCGGGTGTTTCATCAAATCTTTTTTTTTCTTTTTGGATGTCTTTTTCCGATCTCTGTTGTATATTGTTTCGATGTGCTTAATTCCATTGCTTTTTGGTGAAATACTTGAAATTATCTCGTTCAGTTCAGCCGCTGTGCAAAACAGGCACCCTCTTCGGTGACCCACGGCAAGCACAGTTGATATCAGATGTTATTAAGAAAATATTACAGCTTACCTGTTACCTTTAATGTAAATAGGTTATCGTTTGTTACGGTTAATGACTTCTACTCAACTAACCCGAACCTTTGATCCAATAACTATCAATAATATTAGTTCAGGTGCAGGCAAATAATACGATTTGGGCACAACATTTGATACCACCGAACCCTAAAATTGCACATCTCATTCGTCAACATGTGGTCAGGGAGTGGTCCTTGTTTTTAGTTTTTTGTCCGGCAGATAGACTACCCGGAGCCTACGGTATTGTATTGGTTTCAACGGGACAGGGTCTTATTGTCCTTTGTTTCATTTAGAAAGTTAAATAAAACGTTGTCAAACACATGTATTGCTGTCGTCGTTTATTTTATCTGTATTTTTGTGAGTCACAAATTTTTAAGCAAAATTTGCCGCCCCCTAAAATCTGCCGCCCTAGGCTCCAGCCTACTCAGCCTTCTGGTAAATCCGCCACTGTCTCTGTAGGAGAGTAAACCTGAGCCCCTGCAGTGGGGACGTATAGACTGTTGATGATGATACCGCATTTACATTTTGGTATTCATTGGCGAATATACTTAGGCTCAGCAGCAAACTTTTTTCGGTCGATGAAGATTTTCCTGTGTACAAAATTACTACCCTTCTAATTCAATTGTTAAAAACCCTTGGAGAATGAATAATTGATCAGCTCCGTTGGAATTTCGAAATCAGAATTGTTTCTATTCTCTCGTAGATATTTTTACAAGAAACATTGATTTATAAATGTTCGCATTTCATCATCAACAGCCTATATATGTCCCCACTACAGGGGCTCAGGCCTACTCTCTGACAGAGAGTGAATCTGTTCGCATTTACTTATCTAAAATATCACAAAATACAATTTACACGTGGCGAATATTACACAATTATTTACAGTAAAATAAATACTACTTCAAATATACAACTGTTGTGAACAGTCGGGTGGATTGGTGTTCTAAAAACCACAGACAGATTTACAGTCAATATTCTCAGTGGAACTCCAATAAAGCGGAAAGTACAGGAAATGTATTGTTAAAAATTAATAGCCACTACACATCTCTGCCTCTGTCTAGCCAGTATAAATTTCTGCCCTTGTCTAGCCAATACACATTTTCGGTGGATACACCTTATTTGCTATACATCTCCTTCCCTTTCCGATTTGCTGGAGCTTCCAATTTGGGTCGCTATAAAACACCGCTTGTGACGTTAGAGCTGGTAGAAAAATTTGTCACACTTTGTTTTCACATAGATCGCGTTATTGCATCAAGATCTTTAGGACTCCATGTGTTTCAAAGTAAAGGAATATTAACAAGAGAATCTACGATGTGTTTGCGAATATTCGCCTAATACGAACAGTCACAGATTACAATTTATAAGCAATACGTCAACAATAATAGGCGGCGTCCTAAATGACAAGCGTACAATCAGACCACAGATCACCTACCTACGACACGCATCACATTAGACTTATTTGTCTTACCGTGTCTGGTTCTAACCACTTATGTTGGCGATAATTCGAACGGGCCAATCAGCGTGCACTTCTCTTATATTGGGTCCAATCCGTGATTGGGTTGTTGAGTAGAGCGTCAGTCCTTGAACCGAGGTCTGGGTTCGACCCAGGCTCGTACCAATGAGATACAATTTGTTATTTGGAATTTATGTACATTGATTTTTCGGTGAAGGAAAACATCGTGAGGAAACCTGCACACTCCTGAGAAGAAATTCAAAGGTGTGTGTGAAGTCTACCAATCCGCACTGGTCCCGCGTGGTGGACTATGCCCCATACACTATCTGTGGCAGACTAGGCCTGGGCAACTGCAGTGGGGACATGTACAGGCTGTTGATGGGTCCAATCACCGCGCATTCCCTTCCTGCACACATCATTACTTAGACTGAATTTGTTGTTTTAAACATAATGAACATTATCTGTCTCTTGGGTAGGTGCTTTGTGAATCAGACACGTACGATCTTGTTAGGAATTTTAAAATGCAATGCGATCAATTTAAGTAAGAACCTCACAATTATATAGTGCTAGGTGATCGTGTTGTGTCAATAGCGTCGCCGGAATTCAATCGTCGAGGATTACTTCCTTGTCTCTAGTTGTTCTAACAGAGCGGCTATCCTCTCGTGCTTGATGACCTCCCGGACGGGACACTTGCTCTGAACGAATACAAGCGCGGAAGAGTCCTTCTGTTCATACGCTACCATTGCTGCTTCTTCGTAGAATCTGAAATGTTGTACAAAGAGATGATTAGTCGGTTTTTGTTTGAAAGTGTATATAAGTTTCGACCGCCTATGCAGCTTAGTGGGTAGCTGGTCGGATTCGGTTTAGACGACCGTGAGTTTAGTTTAACCGCTTCCGATGCCAAATGGCTAAATGTTGGATTCACAATTCGGAGGTCCTGGGTTCGATTCCCAGTTCGGTTACCTATCGGTACTCGGTTTGGTTGGTGGTATCATATATTTTCTAGTCTACCGCCGGTGTGTTGTGTTCCGGTATGAAAGATAACAGAGACAGTGCCTCATTAAGTTAAGGTATCTGGGTGAGCACGCTATCCTTCCAACAGCTTTATCGTCACTTACTATCAGGTGAAATGAAGATCATGTACAAACCAATTATACATAATAATCTTTAAAAAATGTATGGAATCAAGTTTAGTCTGTAGAATATAAAAGTTTTCCTTATGCTCATAATACAACGCTGTATGTTTCATATTTGATTCTGGTTATTATTGCAATCGACAGATAAATAAATAATTTTTAAATAAGTCACAAAATTTTTTGATTTTGGTGAAAAGTTTTGTAAGATATAGTTGTGAACTAACCCAGCTTTCACGTAATATTTAACTTTGATGTCGTCCCTGCACCGCGGCAGGTATTTGAGAGCTTCATCGTTCTTGTTGTACTTGAGGCAGGCGTCCACAAACGGTTCATAGCCGACTGGTGACTTCTTGGACTTCGAGAAGACGTCCAGCTCGTTCCACTTGTCGTTTTTCTCGGCCAATGTTAATATTCTCAGCCACCAGTATCTGCGAACAAGAAACATGGTTCAATGCGAGTTGAACTAGTGCACCAATGATGCATCATCGTGGAAAATAAACCCATTAAGTTTATGAATGAATATGAAGCTGTCAAGTTCCCAACGACAAATTCGGAACAAATACCTAGTTACGGTTCCGTCACTTGTGTCCGTGTGTCTATTCGTCTGTCACAGCTGATTATGCCAGAAACTACTAATCTTATCGACTTGAAATCTTGGGATCGTTATGGGAATCGTGGATCGTAATTGAAAACATATTTTTAGTTATTCTAAAATTGGTAAAATAATGGTCGAAATTTCAAAGTAGAGTTCATATGAAAGGGCTTTGTTTGCACAATATAAATCCAGTTTTTGAATCTCTTTGCTGCAAAGTTTTTGACTTATTATGAAAAATAGTGTAATGATTAAAGCGTTCAAAAAGAACTAGAAACCGACTTCAACTGCAAAAGTCTACAGCATTTATCCCCTAAAATGTTCACCCTTAGATATAGAATTAACTGGGTAGATATTTTTGGTTTTTGTTGATTATATATATTATTTATCAAAAAGCACTGAATCAATTTCGATAAAATTTATATGGGACGACTTCTGAAGCGTGCTCTACCTAACAAAAAAGAATCATCAAAATCGATTCGTATTTGGGGAGTTATCACGTAACATACACACAAGAAAAAAATACAGTCGAAATGAGAACCTTCTCCTTTTTTGCAGTCAGATCTAGTCTAGATCTAGACGGTAAAATAGTGGATCGGTAATAGTAAGTCGTACAAAGGATGTATTTTTGCAGTCTAAGGTGGAGGACATTTAGGCAGGAATATCAACGCGTCCAATGTCGCTGTCGACCTACTAGCAACATATATATGAATGAAGACGAGCACCTTCTATCCGGCATCTTGTACTCTGATCGTAGTTTATCAGCGAGCTTCACCTCCCCCTGGTCGAGCAGTTTCTTCACAGTGTCGTGCAGCGAGAGTCCGACGAAGCTCTCTCCGTAGGTCTCCTGCAGGCTGGACTGTTGCTTGCAGAGCTTGCGGGCGTCTTCGCACACCGACACTCCTGACAATATACATGAATCTTGTGAACAGCTAGTCCTGGCGATCTTTATGCAGTGGAATTTTACTACTGACAAACAATTCATACATTCTTGTTTATATCAAACTTTTCGGGGAAAACTTCTAAGTTATATGTATTTTATGAATAAACTATAATTTTTCCGCGACTTCGACTATGTTTAGCTAGCGTAGAGACTATTTCGCGGGAACAGCTTCGATCGGGATAAAAGTAGCCTTTTCTGTGTCGACCGAATCGCGAACTCATGTCCCTCAATAAGAAAAAAGTTGCGTATCTAAGTACATGTTCTGAGACATGAGAGTTACGCGCTGTCGCAACTTATTATGATGGGGAAACTTGCTGGAAAGCGACAAGTTAGTCACAGGAAGAAGCCCTGAAAATGCGAGAGTGGAGGGGAATCGTAAGTACCGCCTAACTTTTTCGCCTCGCGACAGACAAGACAAAGTACAGTCATTTGACAGCCAAACTTGACTAGTTGGAGAGGAAACATAACAAGAAGACCTTTTTCTGAACCTTCAACTATCCCTCTACAAAAATCAAGTCATTCTGACTGTCCATTACAACGAGAAAGAAGGATCAAACTTCTCTCCAGTCTAGATTCTTACCTAAATCGTTCCTTGCCTTCTTGTAGCACTCCCTGGCTGATATGAGGGATGCCTCTACGCTGCCGGGGTTGCGTTGTTCGAGCGCGTCTCGGATGTGGGTGGCGGCCTGGCCGTGGAAGTCATCCTCCTGCACGAACACCTTGCGCAGCGCCTCGCGGTTGTGCAGCGCGCAGTACTTGATGTACAGCGAGTGCGCGAGCGGGAAGCTCCGGATCGTTAGCTAGAGAACATGGACACATTACATTGTATTAATCATCTTATCATGTATGATATAAGGTCGATAAATACTAACTCACAACTCACAAACCCTAGTGTCAGAGTTGTTGCAATCAGTCTAGCGCTTCGCAATCAGCCCTTCCTTTGGCCAGTGAGCCATGACGTCTCCGCAGCTCCGCGCTGCAGCGGAACGGGACCACGCCGTACTACCGCTGCCTTCTAGTGGTCGCCGGTTTGCACTAATAGGACGACCAGAGCTCCTACTCTGGCCACCCGCGACCCCAGGCGCCCCTAATCTGGGGCATCGTTTTGACGCGGGGGAGACTGCAATGTTCTAACCAAACTGGGGAAAGTCTCACAAAGATGTTTGACAATGTTCCCAGCGAAAATAGAACCAGGTACCTTCCGCGTGTTTTGCGCGTCTGATCCTAAAGCTCAGACAACTGCGCCACGGACACTATTATTAATTATAAGTTCTAGTACAATATAATAATACATTCAGGCTACAATTTTGCATTGCTTCAGGAATGTTCGCCGAGGTTCGCGTCGATGGAATCCAAACAATATTACACAACATGACGGCCGTGATGATACGTCACTATAGATAATCACGTTAGATTATCCATGAGAGGATTTCCCATAATCACCACGCTTGGAAGGAGGACAGGTGATCGCAATAAGTTGTATCAAAATGTGCCATATTCTATGTCAATGTCCTGTAAAACAATACAGTTTTAAAAATGTAAAAAGCTGACCTCAAACTCATGTTTTCCCATTTTTTCTTTGAGATGCAGCAGCACTATGTAGACTAGATCAGTATCGCCGCTCGCTGTCGCCTTCAACAGCGCTGTCGGACCTTCTCCGAGCGCCAACAGCAGCGGAACTTGAAGTTTACTGCGAGTCTCGTACTCCAAAATCTAAAATAAACAAAATTAAAACTGTAACAGCTAACTAGGTTTTGGGATTATTTATTTAGGGCAAAAACATATATTTATAAATTATTTTGAAAAATAATCATTTATGTAACGCATGAAAAACAAAAAGCCAACGGCACGTGGTGTTCCCAGGCGGTCACCCATCCAAGTACTGACCACGCCCGACGTTGCTTAACTTCGGTGATCGGACGAGAACCGGTGTTTTCAACGTGGTATGGACGTTGGCAACATAACTGACGAAAAATGTGAAGACTTAGCAAACTATGACGTAGATTAAAATCGACAACGGCACTATACCTGAACTAGACCTGAAAATGTATTCTCAAGAAACATGCTAAATTACCCAAAAACTAAATAAATTTTATTGAATAGGTATTAAAAATTTCGAACCTTGATGGCCAGCGACTTGCGTCCTTTCTCGGCTGCCTTCATTGCTATGGTAGAGTACGATATACCGGGCACGTTGCGCAGCTTCTCGCCGATCTCACGGGCCGCGCTCTCGTTGTCCAGGTGTGGTTGAGTCACCTTCAAACATTACACATTTAAAACAACACAAATATACATTTTTCCGTTGAGAACTATGATGTTTTGGAATCCCCGCAACAGTGCAAACTCGATTTGCTGAGATGTCTGTATGACGCCGCCTCGATGACCGTCCAAGTACAAAACCTACAAACAGCACCGATCCAATCCGAGATGTTATATCTCCGAAACTGTTTACAAACGCATTGGAAGACATTTTCAAATCGTGGATTGGACTGTCCGGGGAAGCAATATTAACGTCGAGTACATCTACCATTATTCGCTGACGATGGCGAAACCCCGCGGGACCTATAGGAAATGTTGGACTGTAAATGTAGCCTCTCGACCTTGAATGAATGTGGATCAAACTAAGGTTATGTTCAGTGATCTTGTCATTCCGAGACCGTAATCGTCGATGGAACAACCCTTAAAGTGATTCAATCACATTTTTCAAGGTCATTTACATTAACGATATTTGTATGTTAATAACTGTCAAAGTGCTAATCGAACTCGCGAGGTTTTAACCAAGGGTAAACCGAGAAATAGGTACCCTCCACTGAGAATCGAACCCGGGGCTTCCGGATTGTAAGCCCAAAAGGCATTACGCAATGGAGACGGTTAAAATTACGATTCAAAATTTATAGCACATGTCAGTACCTTGTAGCAGGCCCAGTGTGAGAGCACCCTGGTCTGTCCGTCCTTGAGCTGCAGATATGTGGCGATGTGCCCCGCCAGGCAGTGAAGACGTCTCCAGATCAGACGGTCCAGCAACACCCGCTCACCGAGGTTCTGGAACCTGGATTACTGCGTTAAGGAAATTTCAAAGTCCACAACAAGCTTTCAAACAGGTTTTTTTCTGTTCAAACTCCTCAGCGGTTAGTGTGATAATTCTCGGCAAACAACTTGCACAATAATGGGCATAGTGTGGATGACTTCTCGCATCCCGGGTGACAGAGGGGCGCAAGGGGGGACTGTTGGGCCATTAACGCGCCACAACGCGTTCGAAATGACATTCTCTTCCCGAGCACCGCAAGTTGTTTGCCGGTAACAATAAATGCAGTTAACTTTCAGTTGTATACAGCTGCCGCCTATATCCATCAGAAGATACGGTAAAGAGCGAGAGAGAATCAATATCATCAATATATCAATCCATCAATACCGTTCCTACGATAACACGATAGCGGCAACCATTTTTGCGTTTTGACATCGACAAGACGTATATTAACATTCTACCTGTTATTTTCAATTACTCCATAAGTAGTAAAAAGCCTCCCTTAGGGGATCATGTTAAAAAATAACAATAGCCCCTTCACAGATTTTGCTATACGGCCAATACGTTTAAAGCGGAACCAATCGTAAAATTAAGTTTAGCCACATGGCACAAACACACACCGTAAGAAGCTTTTAGATTGTGTGAAGCTTTTATTGATATTTGAGATATTTCGTATCGTAACATTTTATGTCTCCACATCCTTATTAGGAAATTGTAATAGCTTCATAAACAACCAGCCACGTGTGTGTCGGGCCGTGCGCAGTGCCATCTGTCCGTCACAACATGCGTGCTTGCTTACATATGTATGTACTTTTCATCATAAAGTGTTTTACATTTTACAAAAAACATCAGAAAGTAATAATGCACCTAGTTCTAAATTATTGACGTCGACTAAAACGTCATCTAAGTAAAGCCACATCATATTCCGAATTTTTTACTTATCCAAGAACAGCTTCTTGGGTGTTTTTAATGTCCTTTATGGTTTAAAGTATAATTTAACCCAAATATTGTTTTGGTCCAATTACCCAACTACCCATTTTGAGTATTAATGGTATTATTTTCAAAGGATACTGCAAGAAGGTCAGGGGTATAGCGACTTTCGGATCTCTGATCGCGTTCAGCACTCGCAGCCAGCGGCAGGTCTTGACATAGTGGTCAGTCAGTACCGGGTCTATGATGAAACCCTTGCCGAACTGAGCTGAGCGTATGAGCATTTTCTGGACGTCCGGACTGAACTCGAAGGCAGCCGCATCTATACAGTCTTGTACTGCGTTTGGGAGGTCAGGCTTCACTAGTCGAATGTATTCGTCGGCTTTGTGGCTTCGTTTCTGAAATCGTAGAATTAATATTCTCGTCATCGTTCTCCTCATCGAGCAATCAATAAATAAATATTCGCAAATCTTTTCAGGCGTGAGTCGTTTCGAGTTTAGGAAATGGTTTCGGTAGAAATTTGGACAACCATGTTGGGCCATATAGTAGTGACAGTTTATTTAGATTTCTTTACAATATTTAATGTAAAACAGGGCTACGACTTCTGGAAAATATTAAAAAATATCAAAAAGCCAACGGCACGTGGTGTTCCCAGGCGGTCACCCATCCAAGTACTGACCACGCCCGACGTTGCTTAACTTCGGTGATCGGACGAGAACCGGTGTATTCAACGTGGTATGGACGTTGGCGACAATGGGATTGAAATTATCAAATAGATTCTTATAACTGTACTTACCTGAAATTGCCTTGAAGCTTCAACCAAGTAGGATCCCGGCGTTATACTGCTTATCTTGAATATCTTTTCGACTACTACTGGAACTTTCTGAACTAGTTCGTGTGTCAATTCTGAAACACAAAATACTCCAATAATTGCAGGCAAAAGATCACTGAAAACGTTTATCTCTTTCAACTTTCGTATAGATATAACCGGTTAGGGTACAGACTTGTGAAAACCTTATATATATGTTAACCTGTGATATTGTAAGTGGGGATAAGACTACATCTAAGTCACTCTGCCGTCATACAGAAGTGTTAGTAGCACTGTTGTGTTCCAGTAATGAACAGAAAAATTAAATATTAAATCAATAATGTCTTCTAATTAATTCAAAATAATCTTATTAAATATTGCAGCCAAATTAATTTTTTTGCAATATTTTAAGTACAATGTGATGGAGGCTTTACTGAATATTACGTGCTATGAAGTGTAGTCTGATGGTTTGACTACCGATGTTTAAAATGTATGATGGGCATGAACTTGGCCTTCATCTCAGCTGATGGTAAGTGAGGATAAGGCCGTTGGATAGAAAGCGTGCTCACCTAGAAGCTTCTATTTAATGAGGCTCTGACCTTTCACACCGGAACACAATAGTGCTATTAACACTGCCGTTTGGCGGTAGACTTAGGTAACATGGTGGTAGATAGCCAGGCGGACACAGAAAATGTGCTACCTACCAACCCTAAATGAATAAAAATTTACAGATGACAAAAGCGTCTAAAAGTTACTTTATTCAGTTTTATCGATACCGTTTCAGTTTTACTTATCAAATAAAATAGTTACACGAAATTATGTCACATAGAATAAGTAATTAAGTATATTCACCAGATATGATCCTCACGCAGTCCATCTCCGGCACTATGTGGAAGGGGCCATCGTAGGGGTATGCGTACGAGTTGCCGTTGAAGCCATAGATTACCAGCGTGTCGTCCCAGTGGCCCACTATGGCTTGCGATCCGCACCTGAAAATAGGGATGATGACTAAAACAATTTTATTTCCTCATTCGAGAGACCGTGACTAAAAATTTTTCACAATCTAACACAATGTTCACAAAAAAATCAACACAAGAAAAACAACAACCATACAGTCGAAGTGAGAACCTCCTTTTTAAGTCCAAAAATGAAGAGTAAATAATCACTTTCTAGATCAACACGTAACATCGTCGACCTCCTCGTCACTTAACATCAGATGAGACAGTGGTCAAGCGATGATCTATTAAAAAATAAAGTGCAGTTAGATTTGGATAAAAATAACACAAACCAAACGAGTTCCTTCGGCTGTTTGATGTACTGCGTGTCAATCTCGCAGTATTTACTCTTGAAGTCGGAGGAGCCCATCCAGAGGAACCCGGAGTCCGTGAACAGAGCCACGTGACGTCCGTTCTGTGAGGGCACTATGCATAGGATTTGCGTGTAAGGGTTCTTTATATCTGGCCGCTGCAAGCAGAACGTATAATTTGTAGTTATTCATCTTCACTCAATTGGAGATTTTATTATTGTGTGCTGAAGTCACACGGGTAAATTTATCATGTGTGGCAATGCTTGTGTAAGAAGAGTTAACATCATTAAGAATTATGATAACGAATTGAAAGTGAGGTGGCTTAATTGAATTCACCTTTTCAGATTTATATTATGCTTTAAAGGTGAGAAATTGCGGTTGATTAAAATTGTAATTGATATGATTCACTCTATTAATTTTAGGAGCAGCTAGTTAATAGTTTTTTTCGAAGTGCTAGAATATTGTCATACCATAAGAATAGCCCTGGATTCTCCAAGCTGACATTTGTAGACTTCCTTGTCTCTACACACTAGGAAACCAATGACGGCAGAGGTGCGGAGTCCGGTGCTCAACACACACCATGACGATATAGGTTCGTTTGCTCCTGGAAAATATTCAAATTAAATCTAAAATATAGATTAATATTAATATATTATATAAACGGCAAAGGTGGAAAATTAACCACAAATTTTTTAAACCATTTACGAACTAGCCATGTTATAACAAAGGAATAACTCACTTGGCAAATCCGGCACTGATCTGACTTTGGGCTCAGACACGTTACTGAGCAGGAACATGCGGTTGGTGGTCGTGATCACAGCTAGACCAATTCCGTGGGCATTAGGGAACAATTGTGCTTTCCATACCTGTATAAAACAACAATATAGTAAGTCTGACAAGACAAACTGTGAGGGAGACTTAAGCCCAACAGTGGACTTTGTAGAGCTGGTGATGAATATGGACCAGAATGGACCTATCCTTCTTGATATGGATTGTTAACTATCATCAGCACTGAAATGGTGTGAGACTTTCATTTAATTTGACAATAATGTACAGAATGAATATATAAAGTGACCCGCTCAAGGATCGGTAATATGGCGCACGCCAATTCACTCACACAAGCACATATATATAAAAGTCGTCTGTTCATCATCACAGGAACCGACATCACTGCATTTGTTTGAAGTGATGTGACATGAAGCCTGTGACTGTCTCGAATCTGCCTGACAATTGTCAAATCAAAGACTACAATCCTCATATTCATCATTTGATTTTTCTGGGTGACATGGATTTGTATTTAAACCTACCTTAGTGTCTCGAACTTCCTGTCCCAAATTGAAAGTCCTCTGATATGCTCCAAACATGTCATAAATAAGCACATCTCCACTCTCCTGTACACACAGCAGCTGTTCTCCATCAGACCAACCCATGTGAACTAGCACACCACTATTCCACTGAAATATTAAGGTTCATATTAGTATTTTTAGCAAGAAGTTGGTACATACAACGCCTGCATTTACTATTCTATGCAATACTGAATGATTGTAATTAATATAAAATATATATTATTAGTATTTGAGAATAAATTTCTTTAAATATAAGTTATGGTAGCCTTCAGAAGTTACCTTCTGATACAGGTACTTTTATACTTACAAGTTCTCAACTTCGGATTGGTAAAAAACTTTGAATTTTTATTTTTTATTTTTAATCCATCAGACTTCCCTAGTCATTTGTTTATGGATTTGGGATGCAGATAACTTTAACATAGAACACGTTCAAACAATGTAAAAAAATTAATAAACACAGGCTATAAAATATACCACAATTATAATAAATTATGTGCAGTATACCGTCCTGCACTCTTAGCAGTCACAGCTTTGAAATGTGCAATGTTTTTGATAATAGCTCTTGATAACTTTTGAACCTTATCCTATCATTGATGCCATTACTATTTTTAATAGCTATCGCTACCAGGAATGTAGGAGGAAAATATAGGTATTTGTATTAATTAAAGACACTGAATTGATCATTGATGAGATAAAGACCAAATGTTAGAGAAACAGCCACTACGATCATTTATTATGATTTTATTTTGATACATACCATAATTTTAGATATGACGGTCCCCACACAGTTGTAAATGTGTATGATTGGTTTGGTGGTTGTCATGATTTGAACAAACTGTTTCCTGTCCCTTGTTAAAGCAATTGGCCCTCCATATGGAGCCCCACTGACTATCATGGTACCTAGATTTTCATTCATTGTCCAGTTCATAGTATATAAGTCAAATTTCCTGAAACGTAAAAAGGGAACAACTAATATTTTAAAAAGTATAGAATATATCAATGTAAATACATTTTCTAAGCTTTGTAAAGGGTTTTAAAATATTGGAACAGTATTTTTTACCTGTAATAGGAATCCAGTTGAAACCAGTCTGCAGTTAATAACACAGACATTTCAAATATTTATTATTCAACTATTTCTGGCAATAGAATTGGTCGTATATGGATAATTTTGGCGATAAAGTAGCAGTTTTCCTCCTACATAAACATTATATTTGAAACTGCTTCATTAGAGCTGATACTCCAAATTAATCTGACACTAATTAAATATGCTTTTAAGCGATTTTTGGTATTGTAATCACACTACATTGAAGAAATGTTTCAATTTTGTTAAATGTTGTTCAATTAAGAAAAATCAAATATTAACACAACACCAACAATACTTTAAACAATAAATGACTGACAAATGACATTATGATTATGACCAAAAATTCTGACACTGACATTCCGGTTTTCGTTCAAAAATGTCGGCAGCAAAGTACATATTGTAAAAACGGGTCCCGTTTTATTATTACTAAGACTTCGCTGTCCGTCCGTCTGTCTGTCTGTCTGTCCATCTGTCACCAGGCTGTATCTAATGAACCGTGATAGTAAGACAGTTGAAATTTTAACAGATTATGTATTTCTGTTGCCGCCTATGTTAAAAAAAACAGAATAAAATAAATATTTAGAGGGTCTTCCATACACTAAACGTGTTTTTTAGACGTGCGTTTTAGCTAATTAGTATCGCCATCTAGTAAAGAATAACAAAACTAAATATAGCTAATGTCTTAGTAGCGCCATCTAAATGCTAGTAGCAAAATTAAATTCTTTAGAGGATTTTTCGGTGCATATTTTTTGTGGTTTTCCGTATTTTAAATAACCATATTTTGTACGGAATTTTCGGTGTGCGAATCCAACTCGCACCAGGTCGGTTTTTAATATAGTAATACGAAAATCGCATGAAGTTATGCGTGTGTATGCATTCATCCATTAAAAAGTTAAACAGTATACAAAAAATTCTTGGACTTCCGTTGGATAGGACTGGTTTACTTTTGATTACCTTGCTAGGCTGGTTCTCCATTTCAAGGTAAAAGTTTAACCTTAGAAGGTAATGGGCAAGATCACATTGATTTCCATAGAAATAACTGGATAAACTTGGAAAACTACTTTCAGGAGCATAATTCTAAGAACGAAATAACGGATGTCCACTTATCCTATGAAAACTCACTGCTATAATAACTTTTCAAGAAACATGTCATTTATAATATATTTTAAACACCTCCGTGGCCTAGTGATTGTACGCTTCAACTTAAAATCTGGAGGTCCCGGGTTCGATTCCTAGCAGGGATACGTATCGGTACTCGGTTTGGTTGGTGGAAGGACCATTTCTATGTCCGCCTGGCTACCTACCACCATGTTACCAAAGTCTGCCGCCAAACATCAGTGCTAATAGCACCGTTGTGTTTCGGTATGAAAGGTTGAGAGGCTTCTGGGAGAAAGTTTAAACTCATTACGTAAAAATTATCGTAATCATCATCATCAGCCAGGAAATGTCCACAGCTGGACATAGGCCTCCTTCATGGTACGGCACATCGACCGGTCCCGAGCCACGTGCATCCTGCATCCTATTGGAGCATCCAAAACGTTATCAACGTTCATTAATAAGCATAGGCAGTTCCTTTTAAACATGCAAAAACAATTCAGCTCCTCAGCAGAAATACGGCTATCGAAAACTTCCTCACGGGCGCTGTGGTGTGCAGGTAAATAGTATTAAGCACATAAGTACAACCGCTCATTATTATTGTTATTTAAGTACTGTTAGTTAATTTAGTTTTAAGTTAGAGCTTAAGTTAGTTAAGCATAATGTATTATTGTGCTACCACAGGCAATAGCAGAATAACAGCGTCTCTGCGGTGCTCCACCACAGAGACACAATGCTGAGCTATCTGCCTTTTCATCATTTTCATACAAGGTTGATTTGTAAATTAATTATTTATACTTGATTGATGAATAAACCTAATTTTATTTATTTATTTTATTTTATTTTATTTACTCTGTAAGACTCAAAAACGCTCTCCACACCGATGTAGCTACATGTTACAGATACACAAAATAATGTGTAAAATAACTTTCCATGTTTAATAGTTTTGTTACTGCTACTAAAGATTCACGTTTATACTACTTAGCAAACGTGCCTACCACTTTCCATGCGTACCAGTAGAAAACAAGCAAGTAAAATATCAAGTTGCACCAGTTGGTTCCGAGTTAAACATAGAGGTATTCAAGATCTTAGTACTGAACCGAAGGTCGCAGGGACCCCGGTGGATGACCCTCAGACACAACAATAAAAATACAAACTAAGTGATATACGAATATGTACGTACTTGCTACAATATAGAACACAAAACTTAAAACAGCTGTCGCCATCTCAGTTACTAGTATTTCCAGGGATAGGAGCTTTGCTATGTCGTGCTCTATAGTTGTTCGGGGTTTATACTTGGCTTTTATGTCATATGGTGGTAAGCAATGATAAATCCATATGCAAAGTTCCTTGACTCGATTCCTATATGACATAAAATTATGTGTGTAGGCACAAGGTATGTAAGTAGTTAAAATGAATCTTGTATTTCAGTAATGATGCTTAGGTTTCCCACTAGAATAGGCAGCTACGAGGATTTGAATATTAAGGTAATTCGTTTCCACTTATGGTAAACTGTATGTACTGTACACAGAGAGATTTAAAGATAGTAATAAGTTATAGAGCGGGCATTGGGAAACGTTTCATATAAACATTTTGATCTCAAAAGTCAACGGTATGTCAAATGTCTTGTACGGCTGCGTGACGTGATGTGACACTAGATTGAGTAACTTATTACCAATTGGTAATTACCAATTGGTAATAAGTTTTGGATCAAAATGTTTGTTTGCTTTGTCCGGTCTATTAATATTAAATGTCTTTGACTACACATCGAGGATCATACACTACAGGATCCAGTAAGATGCGCAGTGAGTTCTTCTTCTCACATTACGAGACATTACTTTCGGCGAAAAACGCCTACTGTAGGTACTTTGCTCTGCACACATCTTCACCACTTTCACATCCATAGCTGCCATCCTTCCATATAAAATCAAAGCTTAATTAAACCCGTCTCCATAAGTGCTATGCTATGTGAAATAATGATATATAAATGGTAGATATCAAAAGCATCCATAACAACGTAGCATTGGCACATCTCTGGTGGAAAAGCTCCCAAGGCGTTTATCGAATGGACTTCAATGATTATGAGTGTCCACCTTGCTTTTGAAAATAAACAATTCAAAACTTCAGCATTAGTAGAATAAAAATCATGGTTTTGATGTGTGGGTGTTCTAGGGGAGGACCCGCGTAACACACAACACACGCTCGACGTGATTGTTGTCAGTTGTAGATTGCACATCTCGTATTCGCATTCGTTAGCAGGCCGGTTTTAGGAACTCATAACAAATGCACCTTTTTTATGTGAGAATGGGAGTTTGCATTTGTTCCACCGAAGCTCTATCAACTGACGACATAACTAGTAAGGCAGCTACATGGATGATAGTTCTATTTCCAAATAGTTCATTTAGTCGTTGGACAAAATGCTATGAGATAGTATGGACAAAGAATGCAAACTATTGCCTGTATTCTAGTAATATAGAATGTCAAACGGAAGCGGCTGTTTCTTCGCCCCCAACGCGGAGGGTTTACTAGAAGCCATTCAAGAGTTCCACTTTTCACTCACTGGTTTCATCATCAGACCCTTGTCACCAAGTGTAACTCGTGTGTAACAACAAGTGTGGGACTCGTCAAAACAAATAAAATGAGTCCAAACACGGAGGGTTTGAAGAGTTCTACTTTTCACATCGTTGTTTCCAATAAAAACTAATATGTAGCGTCCTGAAAGAAAAAGAGGCCTGAAATAGAACAGCAAATTTTATTCCATTACTGTTTTTGTCTATTATATAAATGTCAGAGACTTTTTATACAGTTTTTTAAAGTCATTTCGTATTCTGTAATCACCATGCTGGGCCAGGAAGGTATTGGTTTTATTTAGGAAGACGGTGACTGTTATGCCCCCAATGTCTTTAAAGTCATCAATGGGAAGACTTAGGGTGATTTATGAAGTTAAACACGCAGGAGCGTATACATATGTATGCATATTGCGTCACAAGTGTTGTAACGTTCCCGTCGTCGTATTCCATCCCGGTGAGCAGCTACCGCATAGCTCCCTATGTTTTCGCATGGATGACTGCCAACCAAGCCACAATTTTCTCACGACTGCGCTCTACGCCGTACGTGGACTATTAAGTAGTTGAAGTCATTTGCATCCATAATGAAAAATAGTGCTCTCTCCCTCGCAAATATGACGTTACTGCGCGTGTGAAAGAAAGATCGTAATCGCGAAAGCGTAGCTTCATCGTGGAATTAGCGAACGGTTACGCGCAAGTTATTTTAACTAGTGTCTTAGTTAAATGCTTTCTACTGAGATGAGTGAGAAATTGTTTCCATTAGAGGTACTGGCTGTATTTGGTTATACTTATTTTAAATTACTGCTCTAGTGTCGGGAAAAATTACTTATGCAATTGCATTTCTAATTTAGAACTATTTTAGCCGCAGTTGGAAGAACAGCGTGAATTTAGTATATGCGCTATAGCATACACACACTGTCTCGTGTGTCAATGTGTAGGATTGTAGTATCAGCCTTTGAACAATCGAGGTCTGGGTTCGATCCTGGCTCATACCAATGAGTTCCAAATTTTTTATTTGGGATTTATGTACGAATGATAAAAATCATTACCATTGACTTTTCGAAACCTGCACACTCCTGAGAAGAAATTTAAAGGTGTGTGTGAAGACTACCAATTGGCACGGTCCCGTGTGGTGGACTATGTCTCATACACGCTCTGTAGGAGAGCAGACCTGAATCCCTGCAGTAGGGACATATATAGGTTGATGATGATGATCAGTGTCAAAGTGTCAATCACTTATAAGGTGCGGTTAAGCTACTACCGAATATGTGCGAATTGCTGAGCTAATGAAGTGACAGTGAATTGTAGGGACCAAGCCCTAGAGTTAACATTTTGATATCACCAGACCATAAGTAACAATGTTCATTGTGAATTGTAGTGTGTGAACAAAGTTTCGAAGCCAATCGTAAAAGCGGACAGTTATGCGTGCTTTCTCAATACTTGGAATATAGCACACTATGCTATGCCATGGGCTGTGGCATTAAATTAGGATCACCCAATGTCATCTCGCAGTTTTGATCTAATAGACGATTTTTTTCATGCGTACAGCCAGGGAGTGGAACGCACTGCCGGCGTATATATTCTCACAAAGCTACAACTTTGATGTACTTAAGTCTACAATGGACAAGCAGCTTCTAGACAAACGCGCTCTATCGTAGGCCAAATCGTCGCTTACTTGCGCAGCTGTTTATGATGAAAATGACGCTACCACGCCATTTTTCCGCGTAGCAAAGGTTCTTCAAAATCTATTACCTCTTGAAAAATTAATAGTGCTTATTAATTTTCTCACATTTTTGCGGACTCTTTTCGAGAAAGCTTTAAATTTGTATTAAAACCTTTTAGAATGGACTGGGCAATCGGGCATAGTTAAGATGAAAACCAATTTTCTTTTAATTTCTGAAAATGAGTTTTCTTAATTTATGTATCGCCTAGGTCATCGAGGTGAAATAAATTTAGACCGCTTTGGTCTGGGCCAATGAATTTCTCCAATAAGCCATTCAAGTATAACGGATATTTTTTTATGAAATTTGTTGTAGGTATAATAAGAGACCGGGGGCTCTATTTTTGATTCGCTCGTGTGACATAGCTTCGTCGCACACGACTTAAGTCACGATCGACTACAAGTCGCATGAAAACAGGTTTGACCGTATTTTTGAATCATTCGCCTGAGGTGTTGCCGATATAACTTTAAATGTTTAATTTTATCTGTTTTACGCAGAAAAATAAAACCGGTAATTCATGCAAGGAAAACGGAATGCAAAGTACATATAAGTTCAATGTCAATATGTGGTAATGTCAGTGTTCGACGATGGCGTTTAGTCTATCCCTCGCCTCCGTAAAGAGTGGTCCCGAGCACTCGTTGCAGAAGAGCGATTCAAAAATACAAAATTTCGTAAGTCGAACGAAAATCAGTAGAAAACGAGCGCTCGCGGCGCGTAGAGCGAATCAAAAATAGAGCCCCTGAGTGATAACGAAAGAATGAGGTTGAGGAGTGGAACAACGAAGTAATCAATTTACACATGGTTTGTGTCTCAGGGAAAATCATTTAGAAGTTAGACAGAAGTACCTATGCATAACATCTTTATACTGCGATCGTTAATCCGCCTGCCAACGATTATGGTAATGTTACGAGCTTCAGGTTCGTTGGATTGAACAGAAACACGAGTCCAAAGTTCCGGAGTTTATTGGTAGCACAAGTCCACAAACCATTCTTCAAAATCACGGTGCCACCCCACCCCCAACAGAGTACGTCCCTGTCTCACTGGTTCCAAGTCTTCTGCACTGAGTCCGTCCCTGGATTCTACGTACAGAGTCCTTTGGCACTACTGACGCAGATCTGTCGATAATGACACCACGTGACACACTAGTACACTAACACTTTTCCACCTCGACTGTACTTTCGCTCTACAATTTCTTCCGGTTTCCGGTTCTTCACTTTTTATCGCTGTGAACTCAACTGAACTGTCGTCGAAGCTCGGCTCGTGCCTATATATACCCGGTATTGTTTCTAGATCCTTCGCAGACCTTCAATTTTCGTAATCTTCAGGAACATTCGAGGGCTTTCCATGCTTTCTTTTGTTTGATATTCGACATGAAAGAGATAGATAGTATTGGTCTCCCTTTCGCACTTGACAATTCTTATGCGATTATTCGATATAAGTCCAAAGTCCAAGGCTTTTGTCCAACAGTGAACTTGTACAGGCGATCATGATGATATACACATGTTTTAGTATATGTATAACCATTCCTGTCATTATTATTCCTAAAGTAACCTGTCTATCTATCTAGAATCTATTTGATTATTTCAAGTACATAGTCGCCAACGTCCATACCACGTTGAATACACCGGTGTGTTCTCGTCCGATCACCGAAGTTAAGCAACGTCGGGCGCGGTCAGTACTTGGATGGGTGACCGCCTGGGAACACCGCGTGCCGTTGGCTTTTTTTATTCTTCACTAGTTTTTTATTATTTCCATTTATAGGACGCAGGCTAAAATTATTTATTTGCGGAAGAAGTCGCGGACAATTGCTTGATCATCCATAAAATAAAACGTACCAGCTATAGTTCGCACATTCTAAATCTCTCTCAAATGAAGACTGATGGGGCCGTGTCGATCGACTCCTCCGCATTGTTAACTTGCAAACAAATAAAGTTACCGACTGTACTCAAGTTACTGCAATCAATCACAAATTGTACATGTCAAGAGTATTTTCATAAAGAGTTAGTGCGTGGGGCATGTGCGTCAATACAATACATCACTCAGATAGAATCCTGGCAGTGCTAACTTAAACTTTGGAACTTGTATGTTTTGAGCTTATTCTGATTTACGATTCAAACTAGATCTCTTGTTACGATTTACAACACAATTTAACGCGTTCTTCGTGTTAAAACTTTGACAAGTATTTAGGTAAGGGTTTGCCTTGTGATGTTACCTATAAGCTAAGAGTACGTTAGCTTAGATACTGCTTAAGTGGAAGTGGTCAAATTAGTTTATACCTAGTGTATATATAGTTTTATATATATATATAACTATATACTATATATATATATATATATATATATATATATATATATATATATATATATATATATATATATATATATATATCCCGCAAACAATTGGCCGTCCACTGAAGGCGAAAGTGCATTTAAACTGGCGTCCACCTGCTTTTGGCGTCCGCATACCGGACGCTACTTTGTTAGCCGGTGGCACTTAGGTCCTATTGATCCTAGCTAGCCGTAGTACAAAAATCGACGGAAGCTAAAAGTCGCTTTAAATGGTTGTAATAAAATATTGAAAAGTTCCCGAAGAAATCACCGCGCAGGTGAGGCGCTGCTGCAGCGCGTATATCCACACTGTATATCTAGGGGAATTCCCGACTACGGATTCGCGTATTTGGCGTCCACAATTGCGACGTTGCCATCTCGCTCAGTAAATCTGTTACACAATCTACTAACTACTTACCGCAATCAAAACAATATATATCGTCTTCGGTCACGTACGCGTTGCATAATATTCGGCGCTTGATTATTGTTTGTTTACATCAGTGTGTGCAAATAAACTCACGTGCAGTTATTGGAACTTATTGAATGTTGCTTGAAGATGAATTCAAAAGGATTTCGTGGTAGAAAAATTTTAAAATTAGTCGAAGAGAATACTTTGGCTACAGGCTTCACTACAGGTAAGTTTTATTTTCTGTATCTAAGTTTGAGGATCGGTATATGTATGACCCCTTATTTATAAACATTTGATTAGTTAAATTGTCACTTTCTCACACCAAATGTTTCGCAAATGTCAAAATGAGACAAAACACTATTTAACTAATCAAGCGTTTAAATATTTTTATGAGTGGAGACTAGTGTTTTTCTATTAATCGTCTTACAGAACGTCAGTTCGATCTATGCTGTTCTTGTGTCTGTATCTACTCACACCTTAAACAATACAATTTTCTTACAACGTACCTACCTAATTAAATTATTAGATTTCTCTTACAAAATGGTCATCTTTGCTGATATAGACAGATTTTTGAACAAAAATTACTTAAAATATATTTTAAAAAAGGAATTAAAGTGGCCGTGGCCTTCGACTCATTTCATACTGCGGAATAAGTGTTTAATTTGTGGAGTGTATTCAAGTTCTTTTGGGAAACCTAAACATATAATTGTCGACATGAACAACAAATTAAACATCATTTGGTGGCTAGAGAATAGTGTCTCTTTCTGTCATATTTGTAACTATTTATTGTACGATCACTACCCAACTGATGAGTGTATAATATGTGCTGAATTAAATAATTAAATTAAGAAAGGTTTGTACCTACTACATTAATATTTTCAAAGTACATTTAAGTGTAATAGGTGCCTACATATAAAGATATCATCTGCGTGGAAATCGGTTAAGATTGCTGTTCACTTACATACGTCGGGATAAAAATAGTCTACCTCGTTATCAGCCCATATATGCCCCCAACCGAGGGGCTCGAGCCTACCCTGAACTAGGGTGAATAGGCCATAGTCGACCACGCTGGCCCAGTGCGGGTTGGTCAACTTCACACACAAACTTTGAATTTCTTCGCAGTGGTATGCAGGTTTTCTCACGATGTTTTCCTTCACCGTAAGAGCGTCGAATAAACGTACATATGAATTCGAAAATCGAAAACACATTGGTACGTGGTGGGGCTCGAACCGGCGCCTCCCGGATGAGAGACAACCGCCCTAGCCACTGAGCCACCGACGCTCTTGTACCTAGTCTACCTATTTGTATGTTAATCAAAGGAGTAAACGACTGCCATACAACACTTCACACCTATTCGTTTAGCTTATGCTGAGGTAAATTGTAAAAAACATAAAGACACAAATCCTAAGACTACTCTTCGAACACATTATTAATTTTGTAATAATAATGCGAATAAATATGCTACTCTACCTATATTAAGATGGTATTTCGCAGATTTATGCGTTAATTCGGCGTCTGTATATATTATATACATCCTACAATATTTTTGGCGTCATGCACGTGGTGCATCATTACGACGTCCCCCAGTTCCCCTCACTTTATTTAACATGTCTTAATGAATATCGAAGGCAGTGAAGAACAAAGAGATAAAGACTTTTTGTAAAAAAAAAAATTTTTTGTTTTACTTTTTTTTGTTTATTGGAAAACCAACAGCTTCTTCTTATCGTGTGATGGAACGAACCATCTAGTGTCAGAATTATTTGAGCCGCCTTTTAAGGCCTCTAACATGGCTCGAGTTTCAGGCACTGAGATATGCGAACACACCCCGAGCACCCCGGTTTCCTCACGATGTTTTCCTTCACGGTTAGCGAGCTGCAACAAACCAATAGCTAACTCAGCATAACATATAATGGATACATAAATTATACGTTCTCTCCCATAGGTAACAATAAAATATTTTTAACTGTTTAATCTAAAGCACTTATCTACGCATTAACAGTTGTAAGAGTGAATCATTTATTAAGTAGGTATCATCAACATCATAGTTCAAATTTAGAATTTTTATTTTATCTAGGATTTTTCATTGAAAATAGTTTTCCGCACAAAAAATCATATGATACTTGACTAAATCATTAATAATTTGCATTATTTCGCTGCTGAGAAGGATGAGAGATAGTCACAACAGCATTCTGAAAACAGTATAGTAGAACTAAAACTCACCGGTTTAGAAAAACTTTGTCCGCACGTTAATGTTTACTAACACTAGTGTGTATAAGTTTTTTTGTTACTTACACTACTATGGATTAATTTTGGTCTGAATTAAAAATATTATCATTTTTATTATTTTGCAGATCAAAAAAGAGGAAACGGTACCAGAAAAACAAATAGAGGACGCAAAAAGAAAACAAGTAGAGTTGATGCAAACCCTGTTCAAGCAATCGATCAAGATATAAGTGACAAAAATAATACTTTGTTAACATCTGTCCCAGTCAGTGCTCACGTGGACGAGCCTCCAAGTTCCACTCATTGCTCTTTCATTCTTCCAAATGTTACCAATATCTCGGACTTTAATGCGTCTATTTTAAATCAGAAGATAGAAAACACTGTTGATCCTTCCATATCTTCAAATGTTACTCATATATCAGATTCCTACGCGTCTCTTTCTACTCAGAATCAAGAAAGTGTTCCCTTTAGTGAAGCAGGTCATAATAGTTCTTTTGATGTGTCTTTCAGTGACATACCTGATTCTCAGATGCATAGTTTTTGCAAATCATCTGATATATTAT
The DNA here is from genome assembly GCA_910589575.2 of Carcina quercana. Taxonomy (NCBI): domain Eukaryota; kingdom Metazoa; phylum Arthropoda; class Insecta; order Lepidoptera; family Depressariidae; genus Carcina; species Carcina quercana. Next base: position 4,278,454 of record OU342436.1, read on the forward strand.
CTGAATCCTTTGTGAATAATTTCCTTCTGGATTATGGAAATAAAATCTCAGATAACCCTGCTTACGTCTCAAGTGCAGTTGTTTCTGATGTGGCTCCGCCAGTAGCAGTTGATCTTCCTGCTATCTCAAACCACACTAGCTTCCCTGAGTCTGAAACTGTAGAGGAAAATTCCACCTGCCTTTTAAGTAGTGATAATGTCGAGCCTCCGTCAATAACAGTTGATCCTCCTACTATCTTGAACTACGCTAGACCCCTTGATCCTAAAAATATAGAGAAAAATTACACCTGCCTGTTAAGTACTGATAATATCGAACCTCCTCTAAAAGCAATTGAATCGTCTATCTTAAGCCCTATAAGACAGCTTGATCTTGCTGATAATACAATTTTAAATAAACCTACTTACGTCTCAGATGTAGACGATATCGAAAAACCTCCGGTAGAAATCCCATGCGTAATATCAGATGACCGAAATCAAGACCAGTCGGTACCATGCTTTGACAATGAGTCTGACTTTTCTGAATCTTCAAATGATATGAATTATGAACCATCATCTTATGAATCCACGTCAGAATCTGATCAAGAAATATTAATGGAAACCGAATGTTTAGATGGATCACATAAGGTCAGTAGAAAATTGGTACACATACCTACAAAGTTGGCAAAGACATTTATGATCATTAAGAGAAATAACACTGTTTTAATTTTAATGCTATAATTTTCATTAAACAGTTTATATGGTGTGACAGCGATTTTATTTGTTTGTTTGTTACTTTCATGCTTTGACTACAAAACTGATCATTATAGAATTTTGCATACACGCTGTCGGTAATACATTAGCTCGTAAGCTCTTTATACGATAAACTTATATTATTTCAGGCTGCTTCAAGCCATTGCGATGATATAAATCCAACAGAAAAAGAAAAAGTTTCGTCGAAAGAAGATTGCTTAGGGGAAGATTCGGAAAATAATCACGAAACAAACAAAGAAAATATAGATACAGAAGTGCCGAATAATCAAAAAACATCAGAGAGTAATTTGAAAGGTAAACGCATTAGAGAAAGAGATTTTTGTTACTACTGTGAAGATTTCATTTTGAATTTTTCACGACATATGGTTCGAAACCACTCAGCTGAACCTGAAGTACAATCAGCATTAGCACATCCCAAAAATAGTCTTAAACGTAAACAAGTTTTTAGCGCTTTAAGAAAAAAGGGTAATTATGTGAGTAATTCGCAAACTGCATTCAAACCTGTGAAGAAGTGTAGGTTTTCTGAAAAGACTGACTATTTACCTTGCTCTAAATGTCTTGGTTTTTATTCAAGGAAACAACTGTGGAGACATGTAAAAAAATGTGATAATGCTGCTTCTACAAACAAAGCACAAGCTGATGCACAAAATTTTCTTGTACGTTACGTTAAAGTCGACAACAATCTAATGAAAAACGTGTTTCCTCGTATGAAACCAGACAAAATATCATTAGTAGCTAAAAAAGATAAATTGATTTGTATGTTTGGAGCACAGTATTTGAGAACACATCGCGAGGAACATTTTGCAACTGTGGTCTCACGTAAGATGAGGGAGTTAGCGAAATTGCTTGTGGAAGTAACTAAACTGAACCCGGATATTAATAGTCTTGAACAAGTATTAAAACCACAATACTATGACACTTTAGTACAGGCAACCAAAATCGTAGCCCGGTATAATGACGCATCACAAACATTTGATGCACCGACATATGCCATGAACATTGCTACATCAATAAAACAATGTTGTAGTATAGCTTTATTGCAAAGTTGTAAAAGAGAAGCCTCTGTTCAAACGGCTTCTGTTCAAGCAGATTTAAAAACACTATCAAAATTAATTGAGGAGAATTGGAAGTTTGATATTTCTAGCCAAGCTGCTGATGACCTTAATGTGAAGAAGTGGAATAAAACCACTATAGTGCCACTTGCTGCTGATTTAAAATTATTCAAAGATTATCTTTGTGGCATGTCAAAACAGTCATCCGATAGTTTAACACAATCCGAAGGAAAAACGAACGTTGAAGCTTTCAATAACTTGGTGGAATCTACATATTGTCGCGTTCTTCTATTGAATAGGCGTCGGCCCGGCGAATTACAACGATTAAAATTAAGTGATTACAATGATCATGGCAACGACAGCAATAAATATGAAGAATTTGACAAAGTTCTTACTTCGACTGAAAAAATATTAATAAGTAAATTAAAAAGAATAGTGATCCGTGGTAAAAGAGGGAGAGGGGTGCCAGTACTGTTTAGTACTGAAGTACAAGAAGATTTAAAAAAAATATTATCAGACAGACACATGTATGTTGCAGATGACAATAATTTGTTATTTGTAAAGGCAGGTGGATCAACTGTTTGTGGGTACAAAATTTTAGAAAAATATGCAAAAGCAAGCGGTGCTAAAAATTATAAGGCTTTAACATCCACGCGTCTGAGAAAACATTTAGCAACAATGACCCAGTTATTTTCAATGACTGAATCAGAGCTCGAACAACTAGCTACTTTTATGGGTCACACCCTGAGTGTACATAGAAATAATTACAGGCTACCTAGTGACGTATATCAGACTGCTAAAATTTCTAAACTATTACTATTGATGGAAGACGGGAAAGCGGATGAATATCAAGGAAAAGCTTTAGATGAGATTGAATTAAACTTAGATGAAGAAATCACAGGAAACGAGATAGATAATCAGGAAGTTGTTGATTTTGAATTGGAAGAAGCAGGTCCATCGCAACATATTAGTTTGAGTAGAGACGAGCCAGTTGCTGCCCCTTCCCAAGAAATAAGCCACAAGACATCTGCAAAAAAAAAGAGAACACTTGTTCCTTGGACAACTGAACAAAAAAATGTCGTAACAAAATATTTTAAAGACCACATTAAGTATAAAAAACCCCCCAAACGAGCTGAATGTGACGAATTAAAAAATAAATATCCTACACTTTTTCATAACAAAGACTGGCTTAAAATTAAAGTATATATACAAAATATTTATTCAAAAAGTTGAAGTGACGATTGGAGACTTTTTAAGGAAAATGTTTGATTATGATACTTTCATTGATATACCGAGTTATTTTTAAAACACTAATAACCTCACAGGAGTAGATTACTAACATTATTAACAACAACTTTTGTTCTACGACTCAATACATTATCTAAATATTATTTTTTTAACTTTTATTGCACTCACCTACACTTTATAAGTCTTTATGGCAAAGCGCGCGAAGGCGGGCGCAAGACGGCGAGCGGGCGAACGGTGCGCGAATAGATACGAACATTCGAGTAGTGACTGAAAATATATTTTTTTGTTGTATGAATTCAAAATCTAACAATTTCTCAAAAGTCGTAGAACAAATTTTACTGTTTATAACGTTAGTAATCTACTCCTGCGAGGTTATAAGTGTTTCAAAAATAACCCTGTAATGACTCAACTTTGATTCTGCAGTAAATAACTGTCCGGAATAATTTCGGTTAGCTTATACCATAAAAGATTTCTTTTTTAAAATTTAAACTTTTTTCTTTGTTGAATACGTAGGTAATTAATTTGAGTGGTTAAGAAAGAGTACAGCTGGTGCCAATATGTGACCGGAGATTGAAGATTGCAGTACCGGCTTGCCAATATACCAATCAGTGGCCTGTCTGATTGGTCTATTGGCAAGCTGCTTACATCGATCTTTTCAATCTTCAGTCAAACGTTGGCGCCAGCTGTTGTTAGTGGAAATACTGAAGACAGGCGCAGCCAGTGATAATTTAAAAAAAGTTATCGTGACGACGGATCAAACCACTCAACCTAAGTACGAAGCGACTGTTCTTAAGTATTTATCTAGTGTTTAAGTAAGTTATGTAGGTAGGTACCTACATAAATAGATAAGGGTAGTAAAAGAAGGACTGTATGTCTGTAAGACATTATAAAGAAAAACATTTAATAAACTTACGTATGTAGGTTAGCAACGCGTGTTACTACACCACCTGATGCGAAGTTTTTATACTAGGTTATAAGCGTTTCTTTTTTAAGTACCTACTTATATGAAAAGTTCAAAGATTGGTTTCTAATATTTAAATTAAATTTATTAAGAAAGTATTAATAACTAGGTAAGTACGTACTCAAATATATCTTGCCTAACATTGTATGTAAATATTTTGATCAATAATTTTATTAATCAATACTATAACATTCATAATATATAGTAATTGCTAACATATATAGTAATTGCTAAAGCACGCCAAAGTCTGAGCTGTTCTTGTATTATAAGCAAAGTTTAAGGAACTAAGTTCCAAAGTTATACAACTTGTTTTTTTGATATCCCACGACTAAGGTTTTGATCAGACCATGTAAAAGATTCATGTGGCATATTCATATTTGTCAAATCAAAAGTTTTTATTTTATTTTTCTTAACAAATTCATTCGACAAAACTACGTTTTGACATGGAAAAGAAAAAAAAGTAACTTTTGATTTGACAAATAATTTATATGCAATTTGATATAAAAAAAAACACGTTGTATAAAGTTTTTTTATTAGGTATCTATCATAATTTTTGTGATGTTAGATCAGCAACTAAAGTCTGGGATGATCTCGTAATAACGTTATTATGTTATTAATTATAGTAGCTTAGCTAATGTCAGATATTTTAGTATTAATACCAAAATTTCTTGTGCCATAGGAGTAATTTTACTGTTGTGTTATTGATTGTACTACTAAAAAGAACTACTTCTAAAAATAAGCAATGTCAAACTATCTCGTCTGTGTGCCAGTCATCTAAGGTGATTTTATTGAAGGTAATTATGATGTTGATTAGTTAGAGTAGATTATACCCATTGTGAAACTATTTTTTGTTAAAAATGTATAACGAAGTTGGCAAAGTCAAATTTTTAACGAAAGTTTGTTGAAAGTTTAAGAAGTTTTTAAATTATGGTAACCTATTTAAGTACTTTGTATGGTTGAGAACTATGAAAATAAAAGTGATTACATTTACATGTCTTTGTTTTTGTTTGCTTACCTAGAATAGTTACCCTATATCAGTAAAATATAGATTGATAAATACTAACATAGAGCTACAGGAAATAAGTTATTTTATTTAAATAATTTATTCATAAATAGATAATAATTAATACTAATAATACAAAGTATGTCCGTCTGTCTGTTATCTTTTCACGCTTAAACTGCTGAACCGATTTAGATTCAATTTAGTATGGAGATAGTATCAGACCCGGAGAAGAACAGAGGATACTTTTGTCCCCAAATCATCTCTTAAAGGGATAAAAAAGGAGAGTAGAAGTTTGTATAGGGAATCTATATCCGCTAAACCGATTTAAATTAAATTTGGTATGAAGATAGTATGACAAAGGATAGTTTTCATCCACGAAATCATTCTCTAAGGGGGTAAAAAGGGGTGGAAGTTTCTACAACGTCTATATCAATCGTGATGATATATAGGTATCTGTACTGTTAAGTCTTCTGTTATCTGTGATCGGTAGTTTTTATTATTTGGTGTTAACAAACCGGCGTCAAGCTTTGTACTTTGTAAAGACGCCAAATAGCCATATACGGATGCCCAATAGCTGTACACGGACGCCCAATAGCCGATCGATGGTGATCTTGAGGCATACGGTACTATTTGAGGTGGTACTATGTGGCTGCAAGCTACCAACTGTAAGATGAAAGCACTGTTCCCAGTTAATTCATTTTATTATAAATACTATCATTTTATTAATGTAAATATGAAATTTGGTAGGTAGATTTTTTATGACATACAGGAAAAAAACACAGGAGATGACAAATACAACAACAAAGTAATATAATAGAGAGGACATAATTATTCCGGCGAAGTTTTATGGGCAGCCCTTTGAGCTAAGAGCGAAAATGAGAGACACGATTATATTTGCGCAAACCAAATATGAATCTAATATAGAAATTTTGAATCCGCTCAAGTTTTTCGCTGATCCTCCGTGAGAAAGCTTTGTATTTACACATTATAACATATTGGGCATCCGTATATGTATAAACCTTGCGAATATTGGAACAAAATAAACGTTGAAACTGTTTAGTACAGAAAAGCGATAGGAAAAGAAAGAGACAATAAACCCAAAGCTGGCAACGTCGCACTCCCAAATACAGTCCATCCTGTGAGGACGCTAAATAATCGATGCCATAGGTAAATTATGATCAATATATCTAGGATGGCTAAAATGTATCACCATGGTTGGGGGTTCAAAAATGTTTGGGCATGACTGAAAGACGAATATCGCAATTTTTTTTTTATCGGGAACCGACGTATCCCAAAGGGCTTGAAATCAAAAAACTAAGCAATATTCATTAAGACATGTTAAATAAAGTGAAGGGAACTGGGGGACGTCGTAATGATGCACCACGTGCATGACGCCAAAAAGGTTGCAGGATGTATATATATATATATATATATATATATATATAACAACTTTTTATAGACATTATGTAAATGTAAGTACTCGTACATCAATACCATTAAAGCAGTTCCATGACCCAGACACCCTCGAATTATGCGAAAGTGTTACTGTTACCTCTTGACACCTTAACGTCACAAACAAACTAGATTTTTTAGCATGGCATGAAAAAGGATTGGAGGAGGAACAAGTGGTCTTGAGCGTGGAGTCGCTGGATGCAAGCTGCTCGGGATCAGTCACGGTGATGATGGTGTACCATGGGGAAAGGTTATGTTGCAATGGACCTTTCCTGGCTGCTGATAAAAGTGTTCACGTGAAAATTCTCGTCAACAAAGTCGTGTACAAAAGATGGCTATACATAAGCGAAACGGAGACACTTACCAATATCAATAATCCTATCGCCAATTCAAATTTCGAAAGAAGCTGTTAAATTTAGACCATACTGAACATTTCCTGTCAAATAAAACCGAAACGAAAACGAATCGGTCCGAGAGTTAGATAACAAACCCGTGATCCGTGAAACATAATAAAAAACCTTTGAGTTCGAGATGAGAAAGCAATTCGTGAGCGAGTTCCAAGTAGAGTCCTTGACAAGTTAGATATTTCCAGCGTCGATAATATCTGGATATACTCAACCTTTATATCGCCTCCGCGCCAAATGAATGCTTAAAACCTGATCCGCTAAATTATTTCAATTTGTCTCAAATGATGGGTTGTTTGGCCGTAAATGAGCGTGACGGACTGTCATACAATTAAAGTTAAGGACATTCTCTCCTGTATAAAGATACAAATTTATGAAAAACATTCGATCATAAGTAAGCTTTAAAAGTTTTAGCTAAAAAAACCGCGGAAAGCACAATGGTATGTTTAGAATGAACAAGAGGATAACAAATTGAATACAAGTAACGGTCGGCCTCAAATAGCGTGTCTTAATAACCTCACAGTAAACGCGTAACTAATATAATAATATTTGAGCTCGTGTAAATTTGAAGCTATCTATTTAATCCCCCCAAAATAGCGTAGGTCTATGCATTATAAATCCTTTGTCCCTCGTTACCAACTTTATATACGTGACATGTGAGACTTGTTAGGGAGACAGTTTATTATATTTATTGCTCAATAACACCCGAAGAAGCGCTTTATTTAAAGTTTTAGACAAGAAACGCGCGGTTGAAATTACAGTCTTAAAACGGTTTAAGTGTGTGCTAAGGGTTGCCTGCGCTCAGAAAGGGATCACAAAATGTAGGCTATTCAGACATATACTAGGCATAGGCTTTATAATTGACCAGAACCAATCCATTTCTTAAAGTGGGAGTCTTATAATGCGATTAGGACGATATGAATTTCATACTAAATTTCTTTGGCTTTGTACAACTATCTTAAAATAAGACAGTGGATTGTAATGCTACGAAATAGGTATCAGTAACATACGACTTCATAGTGAATCAAAATTTGCATTTTTAACCAGCTTCAATACAGGAGGTTATCAATTCGACCTGTATGTATGTAATATTTCCAGAACTGCCCAGTTTTCGTATATGTTAGTCTATATCGGCTTCTAAACAAGTGTGCCAAATTTTAAAAGTGTATGTATGTATATTTGTCCTCGCATATCTACGGAACTACAAGTTCGATTTAAATAATAATTTTGTTGTTGAACTAGATATTGTTCAACTTAGGGATACTGAAAGTTTTATCAAAATCGGTTCAGTACTTTTTGAGATAGGGAATGTTAAGTGTGTATTAGACAGCTGACTTAGCATTGCCTTAATGAAAGTAGACTTTTAGGGAAGTTGAAGTCGGTTTCTAGTTCTTTTTGAACGCGTATACGTGTTACACACTATTTTTCATTATTGTTCAAAACTAAGGACAATTTGCTACGTAACAGCCATTGTAGATGATATTCACTTTCAAGATACTGATATTCATTTTCCGCCATTATAATCCAACGTCCTATATTTAAGGTATTTACTTACAATGTCAAAAGAAATGTCCAAATTAGAAATGTCAAAAAATAATATATCAAAAAATGACAGCTATTCTATAAAAGTTATTTTCTTTTAACCATGTCATTAATTTTCGCTTAAACAATTCAAGTGGTAATAATTTGATGTCATCTGGTAAAGCATTAAAAATTTTGACAAACATGTAATTACATTGTTTGAAGTGTCAAGGGAATTCAGAAATATCTGAAGTAAGGGCTCCATATAAAGTGACTTTTTACATAACCAGTAGTATTTATAAGTTTATTAACCATGGAAAATTATGGAGACCAAAAATCATGAATTTATTGTGACGGGCAATGAGTTTGTGATGGGCAACTACGGAATTCTACACTGCGCGTGGCCCGAAGCGGCCTTTTTAAAGGCAAATCGACAACATGAAGTGGTACAAAATTGGGTACATAATTTTGAACTGGAGTGTACTATACAAGCATACAAGTGCGACTCGGCAGCTGGTACGTACCGGTTTCCCCTTCACGATCGAATCTGTATCGCGGCCTACATCTAAGCTCTTAATTCTCATAATAAATCGTACTGGTTTGTCTTTGAATCGCTGTGCATTCCGATAAGCTTGGGATGGGTTGGTATTGCCATATGAGTACCATTTAGCGTTAGGCAGAAATGAATTTATTATGAGGCCAGCTTATTGTTTTGTGTATGTATAGTAAACAATATTATAAGCATACTTGAAGTTTTTGGTTTAAAAATAAATGGATAGCTGATAATACCCTCTGTAAGTACTTATAAATGCTACGAAGAAATGCCATTAGGTGTGCGCTTCAATATAAAGTCAAAACATTTTGGAAAAAAAACCTTTTGTTTTTAAAGTTGAATGTATTAGTTTTAGGTACTTTTAAGTATTTGGATGTACCCTTAATATTATTTACTATATAGGAACTACTTTATACAAACAAACAACTTTAAGACTAAAACATGAATTACAGTTTCAAAAACTCTCCAGCAAAACCGTTTCGGTTCTAAAAAAATCCGCATCGAAACAGTCCACCCGGTTAAGATCCTCTATGCCACATACAGACACTTCAGAGTTTATCCAATCAAATACCCAGAGGAGGTGGGTACCTATCGGTACTAGGTTAGGTTGGTGGTAATGCAATTTTCTATGTCCGCCTGGCTAGCTACCACCATGTTACCTAAGTCTGCCGCCAAGCACCAGTGCTGTGTTACGGTATGAAACGTAGTAAATAGAGCCAGTGCATCATTAGCTAGAGGTCAGTACTCTTAAGTTGAGTACATACGAAATTGATGACTACAAGCAAGTGTTGTAGGGCTATGTTTGTTTGTTTCTGATTCACTGATGTTTCTGTTTGTTTACGGATATTTTATATTACATTGGAACCTACTAGACAAAAATCGATTTATTCTATAAAGGTTCCAGAACCAAGGTGTGCTTGCGGTACGGTGACAGAAGACTACCAACCAAATGACACTCGAACACTATTCTTTGCTCTTAGATTAACTACCGCCAAAACTTTAACACCAGATGCAACGCGTTACTAAAAAGCCCGTAGATCAGTCTATTAGTCACGGCTACTCCACTTAAGTATTCTTTTGAGTGATAGTTCTTAGCTATTCGGCTGCAACACCTCAAGGCTCTTCATTTCGCCAGGTAAATGCCACGAATCCGGCGCACCGCTCTGGGGCTATTGTTACAAACTGTGCCACCAACAATAACAATACTCGTCATGACATCGGCCCTCGAGCATGTTTACAAACTATGTGGAGACTAGGCTATAGTTCATTTCAATCTAATATAATTAACCATAAACAAACAGAAACATAATATGTGTCATTAACACGAGCAAAAATATTCCCACTAAAGCTATTTTCTAGGAATTCATTAAGGACAACTGACGGGGAGTAAGAGTTCTCGAGTAGCAACCGTGTACCGGGAAACGTGGGCCGGGCCGTCCCCTTAATAGATAGACTGACGACCTGGATTATTAAGTATTCATTAGGGATTATTTCTGAAGAAGTCAGAGATGACGAAGACATTTTGTGAGTAACTTCTGGATGTATTTATTCTTAAGGAAAATTTGTTGCAACGAGCCTGAAACTAGTGGTTTCATTGGCAATGCATTCTACGTCATCAGTTGGATGAAATAGTCTAGTTTATGCTGGGGACGCAGCTCAAGGTAGACTACGTAGTCTACTAGTCTCAACGATGTGTCTAGGCTAGGTTAGGTAGATATGCCACATAGGTTCAGACATATTTTTAGTCTATTTTTTGAATACTTTGCCAAAAGAAAGAAAATAATTACCCAGAAATGTTATCTTAGTCAAAAAATCGAAAACGCCATTTAGAAATACAATAAGAAAAAACGAAAAACTTGCAATTAGTACAAATCCGAAAATTGAATTTACTGCAGTTACTACTATCGGAGATGTTTTGGGTTGTTGGAACGCTTTCTATTTTATTTCACATTTAACAAACGCGTTACATATACACTTTCTTTGCGTGTGCGTACTTAGACAAGCTTTGTACACAAGCTAGTTGACTAGAACGGTGTTGCAGGTTTTGTAAACACGCAGTACGGAGTAACGAAATGACTTGAAAATGTCAGGCTGCTGTGTCCGACCTCGCTCCCACTCTCAGAGCAACGGTACCCGCGTGTCGGGCGTCAGTCGGCGCCCGCGCAGCCGCCGCCGCGCTCAGAGGTCTCTGCCCTCCTCCAACCAACCTGCACGCGTTAGCACTGCGCTCGCACAACATTCCTCACAGAAACGTACTTCATTGCAGCCCAGCTTATCAACTCCGGCAATAGCAAAGTTGTGTCGTGCCCCAATTCCGTGAACGGTGGTGTGTGAACGAACTTCTATCAATATAGCCTTTTACGACCAACTCTGAGCGAGTTAAATGTGATTTTGTGAAATGTTGCGAATTATGGATATTCCATGTTTGCGTATTGACGACGAAGTGATTTAGATTCGTGCCTGAGCGCCAAAGTGGAAGTTTGTGAATTATTGAAGAAACGAGCGCTTTGAAGATAGCGAGGTGTTTACGTGGAATCAATTCACAACAGTAAGTCAAGCTTTGAAGCTTTCTGTACTATTACTGGAATTTTTGTTTATGTAAAAATGCTTATTCAAAAAGTCCGCTAGGTAAAATACTTGCTATTTTATTTGTTGCGTTTAGGTGTCCAACGGTTCTAAATTTTCAACTGCATTGATTCCATAAATAAGGAAGAAAAAGATACCAAAATATTACACATTACAATCAATCAAAAGAGCACAACTAAAATTTCCCAAGCAGCTTCTGTATTTCTTAAAAGCTCGAAGATGAGACTGACCACTAAAAGTCAAATGCGTATCATTGTCCAAATCTTCACTTACCATCAGGTGAGATTGGGATCAAGCGTTGATCTCTAAAACTATTGTAATCTCATTTTAACAAATGTCTGAGATCTACGTTCTAAATGGGAAAGTCTGATTGTTTGACACTGTATCACGACTGTTGAACCGAAAATAAATCATGTAGACAGAGCACAATCCATCTATGTAGCCCTTTTTACGATGACAATCAAAAGTTAATGGAGATTGAAATCTTTGAAAGTAAATCCATCCAGAAAGACGATTTGTCGATTCTAACACAGAAAAATACTGATTCCGTATCGTGCGAACCTTTTCATCGTAATCATTTTAGACGATATAAAATGCCTTTAGTTGCTTATACACATTGTTTCAATGTTAAGGAATCATAATTATTTAAAAACAACGGAATATTTTTCGTTGAAATATTTATAGGAGCTGAAGTGGATATTGGCAGGCCACATAGCTTGAAGAACCGATAACCGGTGGAGAGTAAAAGTTCTCGAGTGGCGACCACGTACCGGGAAGTGTCTACCGGGCCGTCCCCCTACTAGATGGACCGACGACCCGGTTAAGGTCGCGAGGAGTCGCTGGATGCAAGTGGCTTGGAACCAGTCAATGTACCATGCTACGAAGGAGGCCTATGTCCAGCAGTGAATAATTCGCGGCTGATGATGATGATTTATATGAATGATAACACATCATCGAAGCACAAAGTGTCATCACCATCAGCTGGGAAACGCCTACAGCTGATCACAGCCCTCCTCCATGGTATGCCATCAATGACAGGTCCCGAGCCACTTGCATCCAGCGACTCCTCGCGACCTTGACTAGGTCGTTGATCCATCTAGTAGGAGAGCGATATTGAACCATGTCATACAGTCTACTATTCCTGAGTTTACTACATTCCACCAGTTACCATGTTCCTTTACACTGAATTCGTTTCTGTCTTCGTTAGTAAATTAATAATGCTTAAATTTTTATGTGAATTAATAAGGCCACGACTTCATGTGCGGTAGCCAAGAGGAGTTGTTTTATTCTTGAATTCCACTGTGCACAAGCTTGGAACCCAAGCGGAAAATATTATCCCTAGATTCTACGTAGCAGCGATTTAGGAGCCAATAGAAAATTGTTTTTCTTGGATCCTATGAGAGACAACAGTAAGTAGGTAGGAGTAAAGTGCCGTATATATTACACAGGAATCCTATAGGATTACAAACATGGTACCCAGTTTAGCCATTTAATCGTAAAAAGGTAACAGATGGACTGAGTTACTTTTGCATTTCTTACGTTAGGATTATATGGTGATTGAAGTCCCCAGTATTTGCGAAATAGTAAGCTTTAAAGTGATAATTAGTGTCAGAACAGGGTGTCCCCCTTCCTACTCCCTTTTAAACTATTGGTTTAAAAAATCTGAAAAAATTCACAGTAGTAGATTGTACATTGAACTTTAAAGGAAAACTATCACGACGCTGTGACTAAGTTGGCTTTACAGGTTAACGAGTAATCGTCGACCAAAGTATAACATATTCTTAGAGATGTCAATATAAAAATTTCTTACAAATTCCATTCAAAATTACTTTTCATCAGACGTTTGACCCTATTGTAAAGGGCAACTACGGAGCCCTATACTGTGCGTGGCCCGACACACACTTGGATGAATTTTTATATATATAAACACAATTTAATCAACTCATTATCACCAGCAAGCATCAGTCAAAGTGTTTTACACGAAAATTAAGGTCAGGGTGATTTTCCTTAGCTACTTTACGCGTAAAGCGTCTTTTCATTGTTTTTTGTGGTTACAATCCAATGTCGGTCAATGCGTTTAGCACACTATTCTGTATTTGTTATTTGTGGTGTTTCTGTCCTTAAAGTACATTATATAGCAGTTAGTAACTGTGTGTCCAGAGGTCAAATCAAATCAATAGTCGTTAAAACTGCTGGTGTGAGGAATTTTGTCCTGATTTTTTTTCCTCTGACTGTTTTTTGAGCTATGCCTTGTACGGTGTTAGCAAGTTAAAATAAAAATGTCCCCCCCCCCTCCACCCCTCCATTGTTAAAAGATTCAGAGCTGCGAAATACCTATCTTTTATAGCTTATCAGCTGATGTATTTTTTTCTTCTTAGCACAGCATGTCCTCTATTTAGTATTATTATAAAAAAATTGACAAATTTTTATCAAACTTGAAAATATTCGTGTTACGTTTAAAATGCATGCCATTTTGAAAACCGGATTCCGATTCATTAGATTCCAGCCACATTCAGATACAGATAAAAGGTTGGTTAGTAAAAACTATAAAACAACCAACTTTAATAAATAGCTGAAACTTGTTCATTATAAAACAAAGAAGCAGAATCTTGTCAGAGGCACGATAACCATCTGTCGTAGGGTTGACGTGCTCACGTTGTGCTCACGCATCCAGGCAGAGCGTTCACAAGAAAGTCAAGTAAAAGTGTAAAATGATAAGTCCCTCACTCGTATGAAATACAAGACGGGAAGGAGACAGGGGCGGACCAAGGAAACAACAACAATGAGGCACTTGATAATGAATGCTTAGAACTATTGATACAAAGAACTGGTCCGAAAATTCTGCAGCTTTTACTGTATTTGCCGCGCTCTTGCTTTGTCATGTTCGAAAATCGGTATTTGATCTACATGGAAGTAATTACATTGTTTACCGTGTAAATACTAATCAGCCCTTTTACTAAAACTGTCTACAGAAATTTAAAATCCATTTATAGAACATTTCATCATGAATACTTACAGTTTGATAACTAAATTCCAAATTTTAATGCTTGACTTGCTTGATCAACTCGGGGCTTGCTAGATATCTTAAGATGTCGTTGGTGTGGAGTATGGACGCTCGCACTGTTGCCCTATAGTTTATATTTTTAGTGATAATAGTGAACTAATTCTGTCGTTTTATCTAGTTTCGAATGTAATTTGTTCATACTTCACGCAGGCTAAAACTACGGATATATTTAATTGGCGGCTCAAAGAGTGACCCTTACTAAAAGCGTCCCTGGCTGGAGGAGCAAGAAAGTCAGTACCCGCAGTAAAGTTAGAAGTTTATTTGCATTTTAACGCTCGCTTTCTTCATGTACGAGTTGGTACGCGCTAACGACCTCGCTAATTAATTGCTAAGTACATATCCAGTTACGTACGTATTTAAGGATGTTCTGGTAAATTGTAGACAAGAGTGTTACGTGTTCTTTAGCACCATTGGGTACCAAAAATAG
The DNA here is from genome assembly GCA_910589575.2 of Carcina quercana. NCBI lineage: Eukaryota > Metazoa > Arthropoda > Insecta > Lepidoptera > Depressariidae > Carcina > Carcina quercana. Next base: position 4,293,474 of record OU342436.1, read on the forward strand.
GCGCAGTCTCTTATATTGATTCTATTCATCGTAAACAGCTGCAAAGGGCCACTGTTGAACATGAAGCTCCTCAAGGACTGCCACACTGGCCTTTCTTTGAGGAGATTTGTCATGATCACCATGCTTAGATATTGGTGATCGCAGGAAGATGTTGCATTAACATACGGTACAAATTTTCTCACTTAGTTGCTTCCCACGTGGTGATAGAGTGTGATTCAATTATACAGATCAGTAGAGCCAGAATAATTAAAGAGCACGTAATTCTTATAATTTTGTGTTATTTGAAATGGGTTGGTAACTCACAAACCTATCAAATATAGGTTGGGAGGGTGCTTTTTAGGAACCTGTAGGAGAATAAGATACTCGTAGTCCTGTGATTCTGTGAGCTACAACCGTGTGGTGACGGCATTGAAATAAATCCATCTAATGGTTTGTTGTATGTCGTAGAACAGTCTTGCTTGACTATGGTAAAACTCTAGCAGCATACCCATACCTAGGGAACCCACTCCACTTATGGACAGTCCGTTTGCAGACTTTTTCGCGACAGATTTTACACACTTTTCTTACATATAACTAACTCACTCATTAGACTGCATGAGCCTAAAGAAGCCCGAACTGTCAGCTAGTGCGTTTCACACAAAGGTCTTAGAAAATTTCGAGTGTGTTAATTAGATTAACGGCAAATTATGTACATTACATGTGGGGTATTCATGCTATTTTCGCATAAAAACATGGCACTACATATCAGTCTTAAATGTAACGACTTTCAAGGCTAAACCCATCACTTAAATCATGATTAATCTGGGTTATAGATAGATTATTTGACCCATAGTTTCTTCACCCTATAAAATTGTTCAGAAATAAACATTAATGTATCTTTACATGTGTAATGTACACGATTTTTTTTCTTCCAAAAACTTACAGTAAGATGAATGCACAACAGTCGGTAGTTCAAGGTTCAAGTAATTCTTCTCAAGTTTAAATTTCACCAGCTTTGGAGCAAAGCTTGCTTCTTATGTGTTATTTATTTGTATCTCTCTACAACGGCATCTTACCTCAAATTCCTCTACGAATGTAGACCAGCTATCACGAGAACGGTTGTCACGGGCAATGCTCAGTACATCCCACGTACTATGGGCATAGGAACCGTTATGACGGCCGTACACGCGTAATTACACATCTACCTACTTACTGGCACGAGATGAGAACCTTTAGAGAAAAATGTGGCGTTCCAAATTAAGCGGTGTGCGTGAAGGTGGCTTCCGAAGTCAGTAAATACTGAATTTCAATGTGGTTATGGTATGGTAATGGTGGTGGTACCGGGAAACGTCTACCAGGCCGTCCCCCTATTAGGTGAACCGACGACCTGGTTAGAGTCGCAGGGAGTCGCTGGATGCAGGTGGCTCGGGACCGGTCGATGTGGCGTACCATGAGGGAGGCCTATGTCCAGCAGTGGACGTTTCCCGGCTGATGATGATGTGGTTATTATAAATACAGCGTGTATATTTCATACGGGCGTATATTTTGATGGCAATTAGTGTTGGTCCTAAACAACAGATTCACACACATTTCGTTAATTAATTGTTTATTATTTTTTTCCTTACAAAATAATTGAGCACGCAATGTATTAATTACATCTAAAGTTTTCGACTGATATACGGGACTTTTTACACGTCATATCATGACTTCAATAAACCGTTTATCCGTCAAGTTAATTTGGACGCAATACATCGTGCAAATTGAGTCCGTCGTACTTTTAAATATGATCAACTCCTTATTCATTAAACTGTTTAACAAAATCGCTCTAACATATGATTTGTACGTAAACTATATCTGGACAAATTACTCGTATACGCCCCTATGAAATAAACACGCTGTATACATGCGTTTTCTAATATGGCAGCTTTGAACTACCCGTATTGTGTTATACAAAATCATTCTTTTCTGTACTAACCGGAAAACGTCAAATGACATTTCATTCATAATTTAGGGCTACATGCCTCAAAAGGAAAAACCGGCCAAGTGCGTGTTAGACTCCGCACCAAGGGTCCCAGGTCCGAGTTCAGAATATGAATAATTAGCATACAGAAAATCATGAAAAATATGTAATGTAATATGCATCGGCGACAAATGAGGTGTCATCATTAAAAGCGTCGTGTTTGTACGCGGGTTATAGACTACATATCGTTACATAAAATGGCGGCCAACGTACAGTGGTACCTGGTAATAATTTTAAATTAAAATATCGTGTTTGGTATCAAATGAAAGGTCTTAAAGAGCACATTCCAAAAGTATATATGTAACATGTAAGTAACTGTACATACACGTCAGTAAAATTAACTTTAATATACTACGGCTAACTATATTACGTTTTTTGTAGACGGGTCTTAGTTTTTTTAAGTTTCTTTGTTTGGGGATGTTTAATTATATTTGATTAAAACGAACTTTACTTTAAATTCTTGACACGGGAAAGTCAAGTTACTCAACTATAAGAATTGTGCCATTACGATCTGAGTATTCATTTCAAACCTGTACAGTTCAGAGGTTAGCACATACATTGTTTTGTGATTGCTCCGCTCTACATTACATAGGTCAAAATTGCAATGCACTGACTGTACGAATAGTTTCTCACGATACAATAGCGGGCGTATTTTGTATCTAAAGTAATTATAGACGGCCGTGAAATAGGAGCCAATTATTCTGCTAGAACCGCATTTTTGGGTAATTTTAAGTAAATTGAGGCCTGGTGTTGGCTCTTGACACTTGTTTACAATAATGTCTGTTACACGCAGCACTATTTAATGTAACATGAGCTAGCTATAGGTATTTTTTGTGTATTAATTCCAGTCTTTTTTGGAAGCCTGTTTACACGGGGTTATATTTAATACCTATTAATATAGTCGCTGGATGCAGGTGGCTCGGGACCGGTCGATATGGCGTACCATGAAGGAGGCCTATGTTCAGCAGTTGACGTTTCCCGGCTGATATTCATTTATCGAACTGATAATGAACATTATTATGAAAATTAACTATGTTAAGTCTGCCAGCTTTGGTGTTAGTAACCAATCGCTCTAAGAGTTATTTTTTGTGACGCCACGCACTTTCGATTATTTTTTGTTCGTCCTCATTTTTTATAGCCAGTTACGGACTGACCGTCAATGATAAGTTCTTAGTTCTTAGGAAAGGGAAGTTATTTATATATAAGGCAACATTATCAGCACAATGAAACGCGTACGAGCGATGAGAGTGAGATATTGTTATCAGCGTCAAATCGTATAGATATTTGACGTTTAAATATGATATGTATCTCACTATCACTGCTCTCGTTTCATGCTGCAGCGGCTGAGACCATAAGAAAGCGTTGCCATTTTCCTCTAATGTATATTTGACAGTCTTACTAAATAAAGGAAGGCTTAGAGTAGCATATTTTAGTCGAGAAAAAAATCGGATAAGTTATGTTTCACCATTTTCTAATGATATTTGAAGCAAATACTGGTAGTATTAATATCGTAATGAATACAATAAGAAGAAAATGTCAACCCGCAATTTTGAGTTGAAAGGCAAGTTGAAATCTCGGACGCGAAATTCGAATGCGTAGACAAACCGTATCGGTCTTCGTTTGAATTTCACCTTCCATTCAGAATACTTGGAATTATTAGAACATTCAGAATAATGGATAGCTTCAACATATTAAGCTAGGTAAGTAGGCACACATTGTGGAGGTGTGGAATTTATTTCGCGTCCGTTCGTCCGCGCAAAAAACTCATAAACATTGAAGATCAGTCGTCGAGTTCCGCTTTTTAACCGCCATATATATACATGCGCACACTCACACATCCGACAACTTCATGTGATCTAGTTCTTGTATACTGTAACATGTGCAAACTGTGTTTTCTGTTTATGCTTTTTAGAGATATTCCACCAAATAGATAAATGTAGAAAATATTACTGAGTTAAGTTTGCTACAAAACTCGAAAAGAAGTTAAGAAAGAAAGAAAGAAAGAAAAATTTATTTGCCAAGTACATAGTTTTTTACACGGTGTTTAGATAGTAATTTTAATTTGTTCGATGTATTTAACCTGTCCACAGGTGTGCAAATATTATGAACATATCTAATAAGGAATTTAATTGTTTAATTAAACCCATTAAAAGTACCGATTTAATCATTATATCGTGCTTCAGTAACATATATTTTATTTACTTAATATATATTTACATAATATATAGTTTATGTGTTTGTATTACTCAGGAAAATAAATTTTTGTTTGTTTGTTTAGCTTAAGATAAGAATGGAATAGAATAGAAATAATTTATTCAGCATACAGATTACAGTACAGTATTAATATTAGTAATTATTATTTTGTTGCATAAGTTTTATTCCGTAGAAAAGTAGTAAGAATTGGATCTAATAAAAGCTAACAGCAACCTGTACTTCCTCACCACAGCTACGTAATACAACGTTTGTACGAGTATATTAGTTCCCTGTGTTTTCGCATTCTCCAGGAGATTGAACAACGCCAGCAGAACTGTATTAGTCAACGGTTCCAGTACATATGAAATGTTTAATGTAGAGCTGTTACTCATTCATTCAACTTTTAAATCTAATAAAACTTATTAAATCTGTTTCGGCACAACGTAATTTGAAACTAGTTTCGTATCAACTTTTAATACTGGCTGGCTGGAGATTTAAATTTTGAATTTAGAATGGAACGCGACTCAGAGGACCGTTAAATTAATATAATCGTCGCGTCGTCGGCTGCGTTGAAATCCCAAATGATTCAAAATGAGGATTTAATTCTCCTATTTAATATTTCCTGTAAACGCACAAAGCTGACTGTACACATCACAGATATTGAATGAAACCTTGCTACACATGCAAAAAATGACATAGATCATCAGTAATTTGATTGGCCAATTTCATGCCAATCTCTAATCAGAGTGGGACGGAATTGGGCGATCAAACTGCTCTGTGTAGCGCGTTTTAAAGACTTTCTCAGTGTCAATAATATTGCAGCGATATAACCTATTATTTTTTATATTGTTTAATTCGAAATTATTTTTTACTGTCATTGATTACAACGATCTTAAACATGGTTTACATAGGAGCGATAAGAAACATTTTTACAAGAGAAATAGCACCTGTCTGCTTTGTCGCTAGAATCGAAATTCATGACTGCTGCCAGTCGCTGAGGTCAGTCGATAATAAATTACTTGAATATATAGAGTCATTGAACTCATTGAATGTTTCGCTGAATATTATAATAGGCCTGTTTCCACTAATAACAAATTGCTTGGTTTATAGTTTCTAATTATAAATGAGGAGACGAAGATAAGAAAAAACTAGTATATTTCTCAAAAAAGTTAAAGATTATTAATATTTTTAGAAAATGGATTCGAAAAAAATAGGCATTAGGTCACGTGACAACGAACACGAAGAACGCGGCGCAAGAAAGTGTGACGTCACGCCTCGCAAAACATCATTGTTGTTGTTGACGTTTTCATACCACAGAGCAGGTTATTTCGCGAGCTGTGACGTCATTCAAGACGCCATGACACTATTCAGCGTTTTCGAGGGAAATATAAATTGCTTTTTTTAAATACAAAATACGTAATGTAAATTTTGCTTTTTCTTTAAAATATAGCTTTTTGGGGATATAATATAGATTAAAGTATATAATTAACCAAGTTTTCAAATTTTGTCAACTAGCCTATTACTAAATCAACTAAATCAACACGCTCTCTTTTATGACTATCTTGTATGACTTCAGCAATTACCCAAAATTTTATACCATGAATTAAGTTGAAACAATTATTTCACTTTCTTCCACAGCCACGCACTTTCTAGGTAGCAATTAAAACGTCAAGGTAGGCAGTTTAACACGATTCAATACTACGAAGTAGTACGTTATAATCACTTTATATGGCTAGGTGTATATAACTGCCGAGTAATTTGACCAAAATATAAAATAAACTTGGCCATGTGGTCTCAGATATAAAGTAAGATAGTATTCGAGTATATACAAATAGTGTTATTTTGTAAAATTCAGCGCAGAGTTCGTAGCGAACGTCAATTCAATCTTAACATCTAAATATTTAATAATAATAATAGAAATCATATCTATTTTTGTCCACAAAGTTTTTACATTTTATAAAATAACTTAATTCTATGGTTTCGTGACTTTGTGAAGACTGGCTCCTGCACTAGGATCCCCTGTGCTACAGGAACCAGGATTTGAATTTAATATGCAGTTTTTTCGCGGATTCTACGCTGAAATTGTATAGTACATTACCAGATCTATAATAGGTGTGGTAATATATACAATACAGAATTAGTATGGTACTTGGTAATGGTCTGAAATATAATACCTTTAATTAAATACCAATGCACAATTTTATTTACAAATTCTTCGAGGTGAGTGATTGCTGTTATTAGGTTTTGGTAGTCTCTTGGTTCATGTGAAATTCTAGGTTTCCTAATGTTTTTTAGGGTTCCGTACCCAAAGGGTAAAAACGGGACCCTATTACTAAGACCCCGCTGTCCGTCCGTCCGTCCGTCACTAGGCTGTATCTCATGAACAGTGATGATTAGACGGTAGAAATTTTCACAGATTATGTATTTCTGTTGCCGCTTTAACAAAAAATTCTGAAAATCAGAATAAATATTTAAGGGGGCTCTCATACAACAAACGTGATTTTTTGCCGTTTTTTAGTCGTAGAGCATTTGGTTGATTTATTCCCGTTTTCAGAAGCTTAGGGCACATATATTTTTTTAAATACTTTTACTTATGTCAATGTAAACTTTGCTTTTAGTTGGATTTGTTGCACCTATACTTTATAAAGCAAATCATTCATCCACCAGGATACTTGGTTAGACATGTACAGACTTTTAAACTCGGTACATTAAAGTAACTAATTGATTGATGATGAAACCTCGTGGGTCCAAATTTCAAGTGTAACTAAAGTTTTTTTGGGGGATATGACAATCCATAAAACTGTATTGGTGATGAAATAATACATATTATTAATTTATACTATAGCTAAGAACTCGACCTTTATTCACACAAAACTGGTTATACCATCAAAGCTATAAAATCTACCAATTATCTGACATCCGCAATAAAAAACTAAAATAAACAAAGGCTTTTTCCATTTGTTATAACTGTTCACCTTAATGTATACATGTACCGGGAAACGTCTATCGGGCCGTCCCCCTACTAGGTGGACCCACGACCTGGTTAAGGTTTCGGGGAATCTCTGGATGTAGGTGGCTCGGGACGGTGGCGTACCATGTAGGAGGCCTATGTCCAGCAGTGGACGTTTCCTGGCTGATGATGTTCAACTTAAAATATAGAATGATATTACGATATTACTGACATCTTACTGCGAGATAACACTTGCGTCCGTAATAAATAACAAAAAACTAATAATGCAATGAAAAGGCACACAACGTGTTATGACAGGAGAAAATAATGTTTAAAAAAATCTGAATATGTAGTATTAATCTGAAATGGTCTCAACAACAAACAAACAAACTAGCTAAAAGTTCCGACTGACGAGCATAAGATCACAAGTATTATTATGACTACGAGTATAATAGCTGAGTAGAATTTTTATTCAGTAAGAGAATTCCAACAGTACTGTGACCATTCGTTTGAGTATTTTAGGACCACAATTCAAATTATATTAGTGAATATGGAGTGCAGAAATATGTAAAATTTGATTTTATACGTAAATACATATTTGGATTGATTAATTGAGAACTTGGCGCAATGGCGACCGCGTACCGGGAAACATGTACTAGTCCGTATCACTGCCACAGAATTAATATAGTATTACGTACCGAACGGACATTCACTGCCTCCAGCAAATCCGCGAATAAAAATAATTTATGATACTCCCCGGTCCTTAATCTGTAGTTAATTTTTTATAAGTTCTAAGTTTCTTCGTTGCTGCGTGAGAATTGGATAAACCAGTTTGTAAACAATAGCTAGGAATTTGGCAGGTAAGGTAAAGAGAGAGAGAGAGAGAGAGAGAATGTAGAATTTTGCTGATAAACGCAAATGTACATAGGAAAATGATTTTTTTGTCACATAAAATCTTCATACAAAAGACTTCAACGAAGGCAATTTCGCTTTTCCTCTACGACAAAATAAAGAATAAAAAATGTGAAGTCAATAATACAATAAGTTTCAAAAAAATTATATTTCTTGAAAGATAACAACTGACTTGAGACAAGCCTGCAGCTTAGCTAAAAACTTGAAGAACACAAAGAAATTCTAGTTGATTTTGGCTTTACTCCTTTGGAGATATTACTGTAGATGTAAACTGTTAGAAACACAAAACGCCCTCGCGCTCCTAATAGAAAACCTATATAGTATACTTATCCTTTGTTCTGTCTTGGTTAAAAAGAAACAGTTTTGTTCTTTACATGCACCTAAGTATTCATTGTACCGTGAGTCGTTCATGCGTAGCGAGCCCACTCGTGTGTAACGGAGGTGATTAGGTGGAATGGCCAAGAAAAACAAGTGTTTAGGAAAAGATAGTTCTTTTTGCACATGAGTTGAGGGTGAATGGAGGGTCTGTTTTATAGACGTTGAGTTCTTATAAGGTCGTTTGTAGAGGTTTCAGCTGCGAAGCAAGTTGCTGATATTGGATGTATTCTTATCTTTATACAATACCAGTAGTAGTGTCAAGCTATGTTTAGTAAAAAAAAAATATTCTGACTTTCTATCTGTAGATTATTTGTTTTAAGCTCTCTTTTAGAAGTAGTCTTACTTAAGTTTATATTTTCTGGTGATATGCACTACATTACGAGTATGAAGACAAAAAGGTTTTCGAGATGTCATATTCAATTTTTTCGAAACAAATATTTTTACTGTTGAAGTTACAAATAATTAAACGGAAATAATTTGACTTCATGTGGATGAATCCACGAGCAACCACTGAAAGAATGAAATGTATGATGGATTTGCACCTGATGATAAGTGACAATGAGGCCAATGGATTGTAAACGTTAGCACCCATCAGATTCAATCTAATGTGGCCCTGGTTCCCTAGGTGACATGATGGTAGCAACTAACCAGGCGGAGAACCGATAAGCACCCCCACTAAGAATCGAACCCGGCCCTTCCGGTATAGGCCAAGCGTGTCTCCATTAGGCCACTGAGACCGTTACCTGCGGCAGTACACTACTGCTGATAGGCCTCTACTGAGGTACAAAATCGGATGCGGTCCTCTGCTCTGATCTTCAATTCGCGTCTAGATGCAAAATATTAGTAGAACGGAATATCCGCAAAAGTACAAACGCGTGGCCACAGCGCTCCAGTCGAGTTCACATTCCTCCCTCGTGTCACGCGTCCGTCTGCGGCGCATATCTCGCCGACATTAATGCCTTTTTCCAATGCCTTCAGCAATTTAACCGACGGGGAGCGGTATTTTCGATAATTCCCCGTTTTTTCGACGCTCCTCGCTCATTATTGGATTTTCTTTTGGCACGCAGAACGTGTTTTAAAGGCGAGACGTATGGTTACGGTTTCTGTTCGAAATATCATTTTGTGTTTCTCGTAGGATGTCTGGTGATCTGTTGTAGAGATAAAAGGTCTTCGACCGGCTAATGTTGTCAGTGGACGTGGAGATAATTTTGGGTTTTATTCTCCGAGACGAGACGCTATCTCGGATTAGAATAAATGAATTGAATTTATATGTGATCAGATTAATACGAAATGGTTACATTAGTATGTATTTAGTTATTTATTTAGATAATAATATCATAATTAAATTAATTCTGACACAAGACCATTGATTTTGTGAACTGTGTGAGCAAGTAAAATTGAATAATTCCTCCAATCCAAAGACGTACATACAATATACCTTTACATTTAATACTACTATGTTATGGGAATTACATAAAAATCACTCTTTCAGTCGACTTCAAAAAGGAGGAGATTGTCAATTTGTATGTTACGCGATTATTTCGCTAATTATGAATCGATTTTGAGAATTAAAATTTTTGAGATATTCAGAAGTGGTCCCATATAAATTGATTTGGCACTTTTTGAGAAAACCAACAAAAAAGAAAATATATACCCAGATAATTTTGCCTCTAAGGGTGAACATTTTAGGAAATGAATGAGGTAGACTTTTAGGGCAGTTGACGTCAGTTCCTTATTTCTTTTTATTTGTTTTTTGTAGAAGACTTGACGTTGAAAACAAAGATGACGTCAATGAAATGACATTTGACGCTGTCACGTAGTACAAAATGAATTATTTTGTACAATTAAAATAAATGCAAAAATGTAATTGTAGTATTTTCTATACATCTTTAGGTTATTGCTTGATTTTTTAAATAGTGTACAAGTACACGCCGAATTTGAAACATCTCTTTTAAGGTTTTCATGGATGCCATTGTCAGAACTGACCCAATTTGAAATTGGACCACACGGGAATCACCAGCTTTCAAATAAGAAAAGAATAATCAAAATCAGTTCATCCAGTTCAAAGTTCTGAGGTAACAAACATTTAAAAAAAACATACCCTTCAAATTGAGAACTTTTCCTTTTTGAACTCGGTTGAAAATCTGATAATTTTCATAAAATGCTCCATCCAAATATCATAACGATAAACATATTTTTCTACAGAACTTAGAATTTAGAATGGCACGAACATGTTTTATAGATTAAGGAAATACATTGCTATTTAATATTAAAACTGATAGCATCGACTGCCAAAAAACAATAGATCAAATTGTAGCCGATCGAAATGGATTAATGCCGATTTGTTTTCCGTGTTCCCGCCATCGCCTCTCCATTGTAGCTATCTAAAGCCCGTTTTAATTACATTCTACGGTAGATTGTTTATTTAGAACAAAGAGTGCAAATTAAATTTACTCAGCGTCGTTTTTTTCCTCGAGTTTTGAGTCAAAAGAAACTTTTTTGCGGACTTTGTTTTATTAAATTAGAATGGGTTGTTAAGATAGCTTTATTTAAGTTTCGCACACTATCGAAGACTGGAATCTAACAACGATTTTCACTTTAAGTAAATGTCCATGTGTGGAGCGTTATCACTGTACTCATAATACGTTACGTAAGTAGATATTTGGTGTATTTAGCTTGTAGCAAAATTATGGTATATTTCGTTTAACTTGTAATAGTTAACAGTTAGCTATGATAGTTGAAATCATTTACAGGTCTAACGCATAACTGAGTTTGTTCCTCGTTCCTGAACATTGTTTGAAGTTCCGTAAATACACCCTCCCGTACCACTTCTATACCTCAGGAACTGACTCAGTCATGCATTAGTCCTGTAGGTATCATAATGTTGAACATAATGTATAAAAATAATAATAAACTCACCGGTAATCAAGGCTTTATAAAATCATAACAAGATAACATGTACCGAAATTAGCTGTTGCCAGCAGCTTCTTTAGAGTAGAATTACTTTATAGATTGTCTATATTATACTATAATATAGTATATTATACACTACAACTGACGATATACTCGCTTAGCTCGTTTAGTTTAAAAGGCATACCCCAAAACCTGTATTAATTTTAGTAGATGATGCAATAATCATGTTTTCATTTTTTTCTCATTTTTTTCACTCGTAGCTGTGATAATTAAATGACTCTAGTAAAGATAACGCACACCTTCGCAGCGATCTGCTACACTAGTGTGAGGGTCGAAACACGTGTTCCTCGACCTTCACACAGTCGTAGTATTGTTTGGATCCATCACACCAGTGTTTTCAACACTCTCACATGTCTATGTCACAAGAAGAAGCATTTGAATGAATACCACCAAAAGCATACTCATAGAAAAATAGGCAAGTAGTTTTTTTTTTTGCGAAATGACACGTTCCGCGAATGTATGGAGCCATGCGGTCTTGTACACTTATAATTTTAAAATACTCTTGAAAGAACTCTTTTAGAAATTGTGTCCATTTCAGAAAATTACTAACAGTATTTATTGTGAGAGTTGAGGATAATTGTATACGTCTTACTTGTTAAGTTTTTAAGGATTTAGTACTTTCACGAAAATTTGCCAAATTTCCCGTTAACGATGGGATTCGAGACCGAAACGCTCCCATCTCTACGTCACGAGAAACGCAAATAAATCATTGGCCCATTTCCGTGACACCCATACGAGGTTCTCGTATAACGCGGTGCGGCATATAGCTTAATGTCATTTTTACATTTCCCTCATCAAATTAAGAGACGGTCCCAAAAGAGATGCGACGCGGCAATATTACTAAGTACCTAGTATCCTGCGAGCACTTGCCCGGAAAAACTCTTATTCTTTTTGTACGTTTTGTTTTCTGTTTTATGAAAAGGTTGGGGCCAAAAATAGACAGAAAATTGTTGTTTGCGTTTGTATTGTAATGAGAGAGTTACAGGCTGAAAACAAATGTTTCTTAGAAGTGAAATGTAATCGTAACGAAATAAAATATACTCCGTCGTAATTAAATACACGCTTTTTCCAAACAAAGTCGATCTCATTGAGTTCAAAAAGAATTTGTAATGAGCGTAATTTGTGCCTGAGGGTTTATATCTATCAAATTAGTGCTTCAAAGCTTATAACAGATATAACTATCGTTAAAAGGACTTGATATTTGTCTGGATTTAGTCTCGGAAAGCTAGTTGGAATGCTTAAATATTTTAACGGAATCTTCGTATTCTTGTACACTTGAGTACATAATAATGATTTTCATATTCTGTACTGAATCCTCGTTGCACAAGTCCGACTCGCACTTGACCGTTTTTCCAATATACATAATTACGTTTTTCAGTTGCAGTACTTTCAGTGTTGGCTCCATCAGGTGATGATGGCGTAGTCCTATCCTAAAAACGAAAATTATTTGTTACATGGCGTGATCTGGGAAAACAATCTATTCGACGAAAAATAAAACAACCTACCGATCAATAAAGCTGTAATTTTCATGTCTGTCACGAACTTACATGAGATATTTCCAGCACTTAGTTTCAATCTTAAAGTAGACTAGTATTTTAGCACTAAATAAAGGCCAAGCTCTATGATACCTAGGCAGTGATTAGTGTTACGATCAATCACAGTCTTCTCGGATGTTTTAAGTTGAAAAGAAGCGGTGCCTATTGATGGCACTTTCAAAGAATTACAAATTCTTACCGCAGAAATCTGATAGTGCCAATAGAAATACAATGTACACTAGAGTTTACAAATACGTACACACTTTTGTACCATGTCACATTAATCCTGTCTTGTTCCTATGCAGTGTGTTGAGATAATTGTCAATTAATAGTGAATGTGGCAGGGTACAAAGAGTGGGTACATATTTTGTGTACAAGTTTTTTGTAGTGTATAGATTTGGGGAGTGAGAATTTTTTTCTTCATTTTTGGTATTATTTCTCTGCAATGTATAATTACACTGTACAAAAGTGCGTATAAAACAAAACTACTAATAGAAAAATATTGATTGGAAACGGGAGAATCCACTAAACCATTGTTTGTCTGAGAAGATTTTAAGTCCTTCCTAATACAGAAATATATTGAAGATTAGCTTTTGCCCGCGACTTTGTCCACGTGGACTTCAGATATTGATACAGACCCTCTTGCTCGATCGGGATAAAAGTAGCCTATGTCCTTCTCCGGCCCTTTTACAATCCCTATTTGAAAATCAACTAATTCTAACTCTCTGTTACGACGCAACGAAAGGACAAAACAAATAAACAAACACAATCACTATTGCATTTATAATATTAATATGAATTCTATAGGTTACATTTTGGGGGTGCGCGCATCTTGATTCCGCCATCGCCATTCAAATACCAATCTAAAAGATAAAAATCAGGGCGCCACCAGTACACAGTCGACTTCCCTGTCTGTCTTAGCCCCACGACCAGAAAGAATCTTAGCGCTTATCGCACATTCCGGTCAATTTTTTTCGATCCTTTCATCATAAAGCGACAGCCCAAAGCCGAGGTCAAGCCCGAGTGGGCACCCTTAGGCTCCAGCTGAACGCCATCCGCGCTCGCCAATTGTCCAGGTTAAGCTGTAATGGACGCAGGTCCAACAGCTTGAAGTCCAGTCGAAAAGAAAAACGCTCGCTCTAAGCGTTTTGCTTCAAACTTTATCATACTTCCACAAAGCTACAATTTAGGCTTTAACTCTAGGCACAGAATCAATATATTATTTTAGGGTTAACAGACACTTTCTAGATCAACGCGCACCATCGTAGGCCACGTCTTCGCTTATCATGAGGTGAGATCGTGGACAAGCGTTGATCTATATCCAGTAAAAAAGTATAATAGGCAAACATAAGCGATTTAAAGTCACTGTTGCGAATACCTTTCTCTTTCACAAACACAGTAATTAGTCACACGTGATTCGCGACGCGTGCGCAGGTTGGGTTCTAGTTTGCATGCAGCTTGTTCATTTAGTGCCACGGTAGTGCTACTTGAGTTATTATATATTATATATATATATTAGTGTTCGAGGTTAGAGCGTGTTGTAAGGCTTACTAGAAACATGAATACAGTAGTTTTAGCTCTACGTCTGCGAATACTTAGAAATTATAACACAGAACTTTTTGATGGGATCAAAAGGAGACAATGTCACTGTCCGCCAAAACAACAAACAAATAAGAATCATAATCGACAACTTGAGTCCACAGTTGGACATGAGGCTCTAGGTCTCACAGATCACCACATTGAACTTGCTATGAGGAGATTTGCAACAATCACCACGCTTGCCAGGCGGATTGGTGATCGCAGTACAATGCTGGTGCTATATAGGTAGAGGCTGTCACCAATCTCCTAATTAGTTTTTATGAGACCCGCGGGTTGAGCTGGGAGGGGCGCCCAGTCAAGTAATATACGGCCCGCGGGTCTGCCATGTCATCACACCTATGGTATGTAAAATAGGTTCTCATTTAGATTTCATCCAGGCCCACGTAAAAACCTGGCTTTTATCTTTCAATTACCGGAATACAACTATTCTATAAATACTGCTGTACTTTTGTTCTTTCAAGGTTATTTTATTTCGATTAAGAGTTCGCATCGGATAATTTATGATGTCAAAAAGGTAGTGTATGATCAACAGAGCTTTGCATTAATTCAATAGCACTTGTCAATCACATAGACGAAACAAAGCAATCAATACTTACGTACTCGTATTGCATGCATGAGTCGAGAAGGTGCAGTATTAAGATACAAGAACTCTTTTGTGGGCGAAGTGGTTGACCTCGGGACTTAAAAAGTTGTCACAGGCACCGCCTGCGGCACTGTATGCGGATATTTATGCGGTGACATTAGATACGCGTATTGATTTGAATCCATTGTCACACTGTTGCTAGAACAATTAGTTAAACTAGTGTTAGGAAACACCAGTTTAGTTGTAGTTGGACGCATAATACGAGACGCAAAAATACATTTCAACGAATTCTAGTAATAGAAGAAAAGACAGACTCGCGAAGAAAAGTCTACAGCTCACAAAGCCAAGTTTTAGTAAAGGATCAAAATTTTGTTTGCTTTATAGTATAAAGCATATCAAAATTTGCAAACGAAATTTTGATCCTTTACTAAAACTTGGCTTTGTGAGCTGTAGACTTTGCTTCGCGAGTCTGTCGTTTAACACCTTAATCCTAAATTCAGTTTACCACACACTAAAACATTTTTCTCTCTCATTATTTTCCACTCTCTCACCTTCTAACCCTTTCAATTGTTTGCCACTTAATAAGGGTAATAAAAATGTTTTTGAGTCTTTTATACACATTTTTCGAAATGTATGAACTATGAATTGTTAACGTTTTGAACCCCCACATCTCCGCTATTTTAAAAATATCGAAAAACTGAATCGTCAATTTTTTAAACTTACTTTAATTACTAAACATCTTCACAAAATTTCGCGCCGATCGTTTGAAAAATGCGACCTGTACAGGAGAACAGTCGGAACATCCGATTCACTCTCGCTAGGTCAATAAATCAAATGTAGTTTAAGTTTCAGAATAAAGCTTTATAAAAGTGAATGACAAGTGAAAACCAACGGAGAGCCTCTCTCAATATCGTACGGTCGGTGGGGTGCGGCACGGGCCGCTTGTTTGCCTAACAAAGATTGAAGCCCCAGTCTGTTTACACCGTAAACATCATTGTCCATAATCGCCTTTCTTACTTTTTCAAAAGTATTTACATTACAACTACCACTAAACTCTTCTGAATCCACATTTTATTATCATCAACCAGAACATGGTACTGGGACTACAGTAAGAAAATTTTAGTTTCTTACATTCCACCTAAAGGCCTGTTAATATTTCCAATTGTTAAACATTTTAGCAACACTTGAATTTATGTGACTATTTACATAATTATGCACATTATTTTAACACTACCACTACTTTATAACGAATTAAATTGTTTTTATATGCTAAAATAAGATGTTGAAACTTATCATCTTCTCGATTGCTATCCAAAGCAAAGAATATGTTCGCGTTCGCGTGACTGAGACGTGTAAGATATTCAATTTGTTCGCAAGTTTATTTTGACGTCATGATAAAAAAAATCCAAATCGTTTTGATAACTTTACCGTCACTTTCTCTGTCAAATTTTGTAATAATAGATGTCTGCTTCAATTCAATTCAAACAAACTTTATTGCACAGACACAAAAAAAGAACAGAAAAGAACATAAAAGGTACAATGAAGGCGGCTTTATCGCTAAGAGCGATCTCTTCCAGGCAACCTTGGGGCAGAAGAATCATATAATTAACGAAGTGTAAGTGGTGTTACATAAATAAGGTGTCTGCTTCGTTTGTTTTACTCACTTTAATTCCTTATGTGCGTCTTGTCTGAAAATGCATATCAACGAAAAGAATTCTGAATTTTCAAACTTCAAAGTTATTCCATTCCTCACGAGATTGCATAAAACACGAACATTCTCACGATAACTTATCAAAGAATGTTGATCGTTAACTCAAACACTTGTGACGGATATCTCCTCAGACATTTACGGATAGGCCGTAACCGCCGAAACTTTTCCAATATCCCTGAGCAAACTCCTTGAAAATTCTTTGATAAGCGATTTATAATCAATGCAGACCGACGCCCGGACGAATCATAATGTGATGTTTAAATTACTGAACTAATTTGGAAAGAATTCGAGAAACGCCAGCGGCAGTCATCCAGTTGTCCAACAACTTATAGGGGAGCTAAGTTCTTGGTTGGGACGATCCTCCGGACCCCCTGGTATATTTAATTCTCCATTAGAATGGAAATGGGTATACTTCGTGAGACTCAAAATTTGTCGTTCCCTTGTGGCTTCGAATTCCCGAAAAGAGTCACCTCGTGTCTTCCCATGTTCGCTCATCTGTCATCCAAAACTTCCAAGTGTGGTGAAAATTTATGTCTGTGCATAGGATTTGTTTTTAGTAAAATTTCAGTCCAAATTTTCAATCAATAAAGATATTGTTATTTTGAAAACTGTTTTATTTATTTACACCATATACAAAAATAATTTATGTCTGCAGACAGTAGAGAAGAAAACTTACGTTTATTTATTACCTTTTTTTCTATGTCGATATAACAGGACTACAGACTGATGTCTGAAACATGGTTCAGAGTTGTAGGGGGGCACTAGCAAAGTCCCGAGTGTTTTCCAGCCCCACCCAGCTCTTCCCTAGCAATGCTTGTAACCAACTCTGTGAATAATTTTCATTTTACGACCAAGAGTCACTGAAGAATGGCTTATCCGAAGCAAAGTGTAACCGATAAGGAGACATAAAGCACAAACGAATAGCGGTAACCGTTTCGAAGGCGGCCATCTTTTATTTTTATAAGGTCGGTTGGCGAAAAGTTAAAAGCGTTTTAGGTATTCTTTATGGGCGTAATCTCTTAAATTACAGGCGTTTATCAAAGCTTTTACAATGAAAATTTGCATTGTCAGCCGTTCGGGGCTCTCTAAAACGGTCATCCGAATGAGTTGGATTTTGTGCGTATACATAAATAAGGGAAATCACAAACATACTGACAAGTTTTAAAGTAAACTGGAAGTGAATAAAAATTGAAAATTTAGTCGTTTTACGTCATTGTAAATTGTTTCAGATCTAAAACTGAAACCCTCGATATCTCTATACATCTGTTGAAAAAAAGTTTCTATACCAGTTGAGGAAATGGTTTAAGGCGATCCACCTCCATCAAAGTTTCATACTAAATTTCTGTTGCCATTCTTTTAAAACATAATAGCTGGATTTGTGTAGTAACTATCAAAAAATAGGACATCAGACTGTGATGTCACGAAATGAGTATCATTAACAACATACATACAACTTCACAGTGAATCACAATTTTCATTTTTCAATTATTGTTCAAAGCGCCACCTATGAAGCTGCGTAACTGATATAGTAGGTACATAAAGTTGTAATTTAATGATATTTATTTCGCGACACTATAATTTCGTCTCCTTTTTTAGGTAATTACTTATCAAAGCCAGGAATTCTATTTTAAAAGATTACGGCAACAGAAATCTAGTATGGAAGCATTCGGAGAGGGATAACGTTAAGCATCATATTTTAACATATATAATAATAATTTGATTAGGTAAAAAGTAGTAGTGGTGTTTAAACAATATGCATAGTTGACAATTAGTTTAAAAATTTAAAGTACTCGCATGCCTCTAAAGGTGGAATGTGAGAAACTCAAATTTACTGACTGTCATCATACCATGTTCGATGCAAATAAACTTATCTGTTTGGTTTCCTGTGACGGGATTTCATATAATCACGAAGCTTGGTGATTATCCATCGCAGAGATGTTGATAGATTAAAACTTAAAAAGAAAGTAGTTCTGCCGACCATCTCCTGAAATGTATCTTCAGTCACCGTTTGCTGTACCCACGGGCTGAGATGGGATAACCCTATTAATAGGTCATAGTGAAATTTTTCAATTAGCTGATTAGAAAATACAATTAAGAGCGCCCCTGTGCGGCCGATGCAGCCTGAACGCCAGAGAGGGTCGGAGGCCTAGTTAAGTGGAATGCCGTCGTACCGCTAGTGCAGTACAGCACAACCTTTCCTTTTCTCAGAAGCCATGCCCTTACTTTTTAATGGCAGTGGTAACTTGCATTCTTTTCATTAGAGGCCTAGCAGTGCTTTTGCCTTTAATGTTTAATGTGTTGGGACTTAGCGTGGCTTAGCTATGGAAGTGTGCTCACTAGGAATCCGCCCGTACAGGAGCTGAAGTTCGGAGATGAAATAAAGCCTCTACTCTGTACTGCTCAATTCTTAGTCAAATTTTTGATGTCAGTTAAAAATAAAACAACTTAAAAAAAGTGAAGAAAAACAGCCAGTATCAAAAAAGATCATTAAAAAGTTTGCATATCAAGTGAATTCAACCTTGACAGACGGCAACAGTGGTTCAAGTGCCTTACCCCCAACCAGACTGAGATTTTATATAGGGATAGTTGAAGGGTCAGAGGCCCAAAGACGACTTTTTATCTTGATCTATCGAGTTGTTCTCGTGAGAAAAAGTTAACGCCGATGAAGTGTCAGGAAAATGTTAGTTAAACTAATATCAGTCTTTGCTGCTCATACCTTTATATGAGTTTACCGCCTCCTTGGTCTAATAGCTATAAAAAAGGTTTGAGTATGGGAACAAATATTAAAATCGGTAGAGCTACCGATATTTGCCATCTATCAATAAGAGTGTGACGTCACAATGTCGGAGTGCCTTTCATGTAGATTCCGATAGAGATTTTTCAGGAGGCTTCGGGTGACCCTGCACGATCCATCAACGTCGGTACATCCGATGAATTCGATATCTCCCGTTTTATTTCACTTCATGCGCGGAAGGCTGAGTGCGGGATTGTGGACGGATATTGGATCAAACGGAATGAAGTTCAGCCTAAATGAAAACGAAATAATTGCTGGCTAGCTAACTGTTGGCTTTTAATTCACCTGACCTTACAATAAATTCTTAATTTTGAAAATAATTAAAGTAATCTTTATTTGAATAATCGATTAAATCATCAACATCATCATCAGCTGGGAAACGTCCACAGCTGGACATAGGCCTCCTTCATGGTACGCCTCATTGACCGGTCCCGAGCCACCTGCACCCTGTAACTCCCCGCGACCTTAACCAGGTCATAGATCCACCTGGTAAGGGGGCGGCTCGGTAGAGGTTTCCCGGTAAGTGGTCGCCACTCGAGAACCTTTACCGGTTATCGGTTCTTCCAGCGATGTGGCCTGCCCATTGCCACTTCAGCTCATTGACTCGTCGAGCTATGTCGGTGACCTTTGTTCGTCTACGGTATTTCTCATTCCGGATTTAATCACGTAGAGAAATAGCATGTTATTAATACTGTCGTTTGGCGGAATGCTTTATGTGTCAACATGTTGGTAGCTTGGCTTACAAGAACACAATAGTGCTATTTAAACTGTTGTTTGGTGGAAGATTTAGATAGCATGTCAGCAGATAGACAGAGAGTACCTGTCAGGCCACACATGAGGCCGCTAGGCCGGGAGGCGAATAAAAAGTTGACTAATTTCATTAGACTTTTAATGACTGCCAATTAAATAACAAACACGTTGTAGGCGGTCAAAAATTGCCATCGGTAATAAGTTAGTAACAATATAAATACCAGATGAGAATCCGGTTGAAACCGGTTGACCTCCGCATCTCCAAATTACCGTTGCGGTTAGTGACTCACCGGCAAGTAGGTTAAATCTTAAATATTCAAAGAAATGCGACATCTGCCGTAACCAGCGAGGTAATAGCATTACGCATTGTATAATTTTACAATAGGTTGGCAGATGGTTATTTAAATCCAAAAAAATATATTTCCTGCATTGGAGATTGTAGCTTTGTGCAAAGAAAGCGAAGTGTTTTTTTGGCAAGACAAAATGACCTCATCAAATTTTTTATTTCAACAGTTAACGGTTGACCAATATTTCACCTGACGATAGGCAATGATGGTAGGCGTTGATCTAGAAAATTTAGATTCTAAAAGATGCCAATGTACTCCAGTTTTTAGGGTTCCGTGCCCAAAGATTGCCCAACGGGACCCTATTAATAAGCCTCTGCTGTCTGTACGTCTGTCTGTCAAAGGACAGTTTCTTTTGAACCATAATTAATAGATATTTGAATAAATAAAATTAATACTTAAAAATTCAAGATTTTTTTGCTCAATGTTATGTTAAATATTGTACGTTAGTAAGGAAACCTTCGTGTAAGAGACCTACTCGGACTTGTCAGGGACTGAAGCTGAAATATACAAGACGCAAGTGTAATCTAAACGCTTGTTGCTAACTGTGGTATAATTAGTTTTTTTTAAAATTTATTTATACATACCGCCGAAATATTTGTTGACAGGTGTAAAGGCCATCTGGTTGACTGAACTACTGAAACTTTCAATTGCAATAGTAATTTGTGACAAATCATCGACCTATCAATACTGCAATGTGTCGTCTTCTATATGCATTATGCACATACGGATAAGGCTTCTTTTATTTGCCTTTTATTTGAATGAAAAGGCTGGAACTCGTACGCATACTTATTACATAACCGCAAGTAAGTAATTCTAGTGGATTTTTATTTAACGTATTACGAGTATTGAAAAGTAATCACTCAGCACTTCGAAGAAGTAAAGTGTCTATAATGGGTAAAGAAAAGCTTTTAGTTTTATGTCAATTTTACGGTTCGAGACTTGAATTTGTGAGTAATAGAAGTAGTGACGGACCGCGGACGATATCGAGAGATTGTGTAAGTGCCTCCGGTTAATGGCGTAAAATCGTACAAAAGAAAGATTACAAATTACGCAACTGCGTACATTTGCGATAATTTTATTGAATCGTAAAAAATCGATAAAATTGCTTTCGTTCAATTACATTTCATACTTATTTAGTTTCGATTCGAGAATCATTAAATAGTTGCCATTAGGGATGGTACATAACGTTAACTATATTATCTCATTATAATGCAACCAGAATATTGTAGCTATTGTATTTACCCTCAACAAAAATTAATTCAGAGTAAATCAACTAAAACTAACATAAAATAGGACAGCGAATATTTATGCTACATAAATTGTATCACCCTTACCGAACATCCGCCTTGTATAATTAAATTAAACTATTAATTAAATTATTATAAAAAAAGGTAACAATAATAATTTATAACTTTTACATAAATGGTTTAGCATTACTTTTGAGTAATACTCAGTTCAACAAATTCGTAAACAAACCAGTCAGAGTTATTTAAAAGACCGTAAAAGAAATTGATCGTTGAACATTTTTATTTAGCAAAATTGCAAAAGATTGTTCACGGTTGAAGTTCGCCGTGCGACCGCAAAACGACCATTCACAGGCATTTCACAGGCAATCAGAGATTGCAAGAGTCCAATTTGTGGACGAGATCACAGGACCGAAAAGATACACAAGGTAACAAATTGCCAATAAAATGCTAACAAAATGCTGTGGGTAAGCATTCCGGTCAAAGCTGTAAATCCCGGGACTGGGGTGATAAATCCCGGCGAAAATATCGAATGCCGTGTAATACAGTTAGATTACGGGGAGGAACTATTCGGGACTCTGCGGGACTGGGTTTTGCTGCGTTGGACGAGAAAGTGTTGCAAGCTCCTAAATTCGGGACTTACTCCTCGTATGTATGCGTTTGGGTGGCGGAGAATACAAATACGCTGGACAATTTAAAAGCTCTTGCTTATAAACATACTTTTTTAGAGTTTCTAAACCAAAAGGAATCTTGACGGTGCAACCTCGTCTCTCATCGCTTTGCCATATTCTTACCTATATCCCCGAATTTTGCTCTTGATTTAACTTCAGCCAGTACAAACTGGCGGTACGAGGGCGCTACTATACGCAACAATGTATTTTATGAATTTTTGTGTGCAAATTAAGTATAGTTTTGGTTAACAGTTTTTCATTTTTATTTACAGATCGATTTCTTGACTTTTTACGTTTCTACGATCCAAACAAAAGACAAAGTGCAATTTTTTTATAGAACGATTCGAACACTTGCGAAAAGCTAAAACAAAAAAAAGCATGTTTGAGCTTTTAAATAAAAAAAAACTCGCACGGTCCTGTAACGAATTTTTTGGGACACAATCAATTCCGGGACAGTAAAAATTAGCATCAGCTCCCCACGTTTTGAGTCCCGGGAGGCGGGCAGTATTGGACGGGAGTTTAGCAGTCCATTTGCTATGTTAAAACGGCAAGTTAACGCGCGTTAGATGATTGTGCCTTTCAGTTGGTATTTAGGGTTGATAAGGGTTCGCAGAGGTCCCACGCGATGTTTTTGTTTAGCTAAATAACGTGGGATTTTCTAATTTTGTTCCCGTTTGCACTAGGCCATGTGGAAAATGATGTATGAGTTAGTTTGAATAGAATCGAAATTGAGTTTGAAACATGTGTAGGATCTGTGAAATAAGGGCTACGGCTTCGATTTGGATTACAACTTTTAATTATAATAAACTCTTAGATTTATAAAGTATATCCATGTTAAACTTATATATACATATTTCCGATAACAACACCTGGTTCCAAGTTTTCTGTTATAAAAACTTGTACCAAAGATAACCTACTGATATCTCAACTATGTTTCAACAACATTACCAATCAGCCTGCTATAAGTGTGCGGTGCAGACGAATCGAAAGTCCAACGTAGTGATCTATGAGGTAAACTTATACATATCCAGTAGTGGACTTATGACACTTATATTATGATTTTATTAAAAATCTGTGCATAGCACATGCAGTGTAACTGTAATAGAAATGAATACACATTACATCTCGAGCTTTTATCGCACGGGTGCAATGTAGGATATACTGTGATACAACTCGGCTTCTGTGGAAATATGTGCTAAATTTTTGGACAGCTCTCCGACACTACAACCGTGATGACTGCATCTAATTTCGTGCTGTAGTTATTGTGTGATGAGCGTACAAACATACAGATTGAAGGACAGACCAAAATTCTAAAAATGACTTCTGTTTCTCACATTTATTATTATTATTTCTATTGCTCATATAAAGACCCCTCGTATTCATAATCAAAAACTTGTATTTTATATCTCCTACAGAGAGTGTATGGGCCATAGTCGGCTACGCGGGCCAAGTGCGAATTGGTAGACTTCACAAACACCTTTGAATTTCTTCTCAGGAGTGTGCAGGTTTCCTCACGATGTTTTCCTTCACCGAAAAGCCGATGGTAATGATTTTTATCATTCGTACTTAAATTCCGAACAAATTGTAACTTATTGGTACGAGCCAGGATAGAACCCAGACCTCGATTGTTCAAGGACTGACGCTGTACCCAACTGAGCTACCACGGCTACCCCTCATATTAATCTTGATTAAATATCTTCCATGTACAGAGATCTACCAGTTTCATATTGTATGTATGTATCATATAAATATACGAGTACAGATTACAAAAATACTATAATAAGTATATTAACACCTGACGGTTTTTTTTTATTTTATTAAAGATAGACCAACACTTGACCTCAATCTCACCTGATGGTAAGTGACGATGAGGTCGACGATGTTACGTGTTGGTCTAGAAGGTGCCTATTTACTCTTCTTTTGAAGATTCCCAAGTTGTAATTTTCGGGGAACACGGAAACCGGTAGTGTATTCCATATTTTTGCTGTACGCACGATAAATGTGGAAGCGAAACGCTTGGTGCGAGCTGTAGGAATATCTACAGTGTACGGATGAAGGTCTGCCGTTCTTCTGTTTGACCGGTACTTGAACGGCGAAGGTGGAATCAACAAAAATAGCTCTTGCGCACACTCTCCAAAATGTATCCTATAAAATACCGAAAGGCAGGCAACCTGACGCCTATGTTCGAGGCTTTGGAACTTTGCCTTATGTAGCGTATCGTTGCCTATCAGTCTCATAGCTCGACGCTCCACCGAGTCCAAAGCAGCTAGTTGATAGCGAGCTGAACCATCCCAAAGATGGCAGAGGTACTCTATGCATGATCTTACTTGAGCGCAATATAGACTCAAGAGCTGTGATGGCTGGAAGTACCGTCTGACCTTCGATAGGATGCCTAGTTTTTTGGCCGCAATTTTTGCTATGGACTCGATGTAGCTCCCGAAATTGAGATCAGACGCGATTTCTAATCCCAGGAGCTCGAGACGGTTTGTTAACGGTATGGATACATTTTGGAAGGATGGAGCAAGATGAAATGGACTCCGCTTCGCTGTGAACAGACACGCCTGTGTCTTCGACGCATTGAATCTAACTGAATTGTGCGGTGAGTGTTTGATTGTTTTTTAATCATTATTCATTTCATTACGAGAACATTACTGACTCAAACCAACGCCACATGACGCGTGAGATTGATTGTTAGTGGTCCGCCGGGTCACAGAGTGCGAGCGAGACAATTGCGGGACCGGCTTCGCTTCCATTGACGAACGAAAGTCCGACAGCATATCAAAGTATCTAAAATAACGGTTTATAACTATATTTCTTTATTATTTATAATAAGATACTCGATCAGTATAATTATTACTAGATACAACTATCTCCTAAGCTTCCGGTTGTTTTAGTCAGTAACAAGTCTCTAACTTTCTTTTTCAATAGTGATGGGAATTGAACCTGTTCTCAAATTGCCGTACATGTTTCAAGGTCTTGTAGAGTAGCGCTATGATGTTATGTGATTTCGATTTTACTGTAAGAGACCCCATGTCTTCCAGAAAATTACAGAATATTTAGACAGATTCCAATCTTAGAGGGTTATAAAAATTATATTTATTCATATAAATGATGAGTGATCTGCAAATAACACGGCAGCTTTTCATATAGTTCAGGTCTAGGTGATAACACTTTTGTTCCCCACGGTGAGCGCCAAGGGCCATTTGCAGGGATTGCGACATGCATATATCTGGAAACTTGTTACTAGGAATAGTTTCGTGTTAGCTTTTGATTTTCATTTTGCCTGTAAGCTTTCCTTAAGTTATTTGCAGGTTTTCCCTCTCTAATATGGACTTCCGAAACCGGTCATTTGTCGTATTATATCGTATAATAAACAAGTGTTCTCACTTTACTCAGTTTGTTCAAGTTAGCAAACTAAACTTAACGCACGCACGCCTCTAATTACAAGGAAGTAAGGTCAGATTCCATTATCAATTTCGTCAAATGGAAATCTGATCGAGGTTTACGTAAAACTACGTGCCTTGGAAAACTGTGAAGCATGGTAGCAGATTGTCCATTGATCAATTGAAATTGAATATAATTTTGCCTTTTTTGACGATATGAGGAGGTTCTATTATGAAGCTGAAACCACACGGCATATTGAAGATATTTGATCGTTTGGTGACATAGTAATTCGAGATGATTTTAAATGTTTTTGTAACGGCTTCTCGGCTTCTCTTGTTTACACAGGCCAACAAAAGAAGTGTTGTCTTGTCATCGTCTTCAGCAGTGGTCCACTGTTGGACATAAGATGAAGTGTGCTCAAATGCACATCATCATCGTATTTATGATGCATTTCTCTCAGTCTTACTTCATACATACCCACGCACTTGATGCAATTCTGAAAATAATATATTATTGGCCAAGTGCGAGCGGGACTCGCGCAACTATGGTTTTGAACAAATGGAAAGTTATTAAAAAGTACAGATATTATTATTTTGAAATAAATAATTTTATTATTTCTTAATACTTTCTGTCTATTCTGATTATTTCGGATTTTTTCACTTTGGAAACATAGATGGTAGAGGGTGAAAGGTTATTTTTAAACACATTTTTTCATCATGATCTTTAATGATTAGCAAACAACTAAGCTGCCGGATAAATAATAAAATCTTTGTCTAAATACATATTTTAATAAATTCAATCCCTTTTTGATCGATATTGAAATATTTGTGTCCGAGAACTTTCTAACTATACTACAATATGGAATGGAAGCGCAATGGAAGAACCTCGTGTTTACTAAATTTGTTATTCAAAGAAAACGTTATTTCAAATATTTTTATTTATTACCGCTCGTAATAAATATTAGAGTCTGGACGGCAAGCGAATTGATTTACTATTGCCGTATCGTGGATTGTATAATGGACGAGTTGAATAATGCAGACTGAAATAGCAATGTCACTGTGTTGATTACCAACTTCTCTGTTGTTGAAGCGGAACGTTTTTATAGAGGTTCGTTTAACACGTCGCTTAGATATTTAGAGAACGGCAGATATACAAAAATCATTTCAGTATCAGAGTGTGAGTCGGGAATGATTCATTTCATTCCTACAACATTCGGCTGCAGAATTTCACTGTTGGACGAGAACATTCCGATAGATTGTCATTTCGGACATTTTTGAACTGAAAGGGCACATATTTGATAACATGAGGATCGTAAGTAATTGACATTTCTAGGACAATATGCTATTCTTATTTAATGATTCTAGGACAATTAGATACACTAATTAAACAACTCGAGGAGTTGACGATTGTAAGCTATTATTATGGGAGATACTATGAGAGTGTTTCCCATAATAATTCTTGACAGGCGCTTGCTATAATTGTATCAATACGAGTACCATATGTATTTTTATTTGCGATCACTAATCATTAAAGATTTTAAAGTAGCTCGGTATGTTTGTTGCTTTGCATTGTCACGGTATAGAGAGGCTGAGACAGATAGAGGAGAAAGAGAGGGAAGAGCTTGCCGGGTGCGTAGTGTCCAGAATTTATTGGCTTATTAGTTCTATAAGATGTAATACAGACGCGTGAATGACCAATAAAACAAAATACGTAGTCACACTTGACCTCCAAAAGCTGTCTGCGAGCAATCCTGTCCAGCACGAGTACAGTTAAGCACACAAATGGCCAGGTTAGTCGGTTTGCTTTTCCGGTTCGCCCCGTAGCGGTAATTGGCGAACAGCTTCGAAGCGCGGTCTCGCCCCAGTTCTGTCTGTAGGTCACGGGTGGTTTGTGTTATCGACTGTCTCGAATTCTTGTGACGGAGTGTTTTGTGATTACTGTTGGGGTTGTTCAATTTTCGATATCACAGTCTGATTTGGAATAAGATGACTTAGCAGCTTCAAACATTTCTTTCTGTTGTATCACTTACGAAGGGTATCAATGATTTTGTTATCATTGTGGTTCTTCTAATAGATTCTCTAAACCAGAAGGAAATATTTTATAGGTTATGTGGGATTATTGCCCATATAACCCCTTCGGTGCACGGTGGATAGGTCCAGCGGGGCTAAGATGAAGGCCACGAGATAATTTTGTCACGCCACTTTGTTATGCAGAATGTCGATATATCGATATCTCATGTACTTCATGTTAGCCCTGCAGGTCAGCCCGAGGAACGTCTTCCGCGCTCCCCTCTCACCTCTCTTCCTGATGTACCACTGACGACTTATTGCGATCACAATCCCGCATACCCAGCATAGTGATTCTATCCTCTTTGCCCAGCATGATTATTATGATTTGTGGAAAATCATGGAAATTACCAAAAGTGGTTATAGATTCGATTATGTCAAAAACGAAGTTTGAATATTAATTTTTGGTTTGACTTCACTGGAGCCGCATTTCGGATAAATGGATAACTCTCGGTCATTCCCATTTGTTCTATGGGACTGTGACGTCATATAACTGTTAACCTTTTGTATCCCAGTAGTTTCATGATAGGACTATTAATACTAAAATGGACCCAGTACTTCCATAGAACAAGTAATGCTAAGATTTTGTAAATATACCCAATAAAAAAACATAACAAATTAACCAGGATATTTTGTTCCTGTAATTTTCTTCAAAAATGCGGTATTACGCAACCTAGTATGAAAATCGCTTTACATTAGAATAATCGAACCATATACAATGATATATTATGTAGAAAACCTATAACAACTTTACTATGAAATAAAGTAACTTGAAACAACTTCACGACAATACAATTCTTGGCATCCCAGTAACAAACAAGTTTAGTATAGAAGGAGGTCAATTGTTAAAGAAAGAACAAATTCTTGGAGCATTAAATATAACGGTTTGTACATTAGCTCCATATAATTGTTAGAGTATCAAAGGCAGAGTTATAACAAGTAATTGTTTAATGGAAGTACATACGTGCAGATACAAAAAAGCTGTCTAGTATTTAGCTCAGTTTTTGTTTAGTTAAGCATGATGAATTGCAGACGTTCTGATGTAACGTCAGAGATAATGTTGCTAGGTACAATAATGGAACACGACAGTACGTAGCGAGCACTTTCAATGATAATCTTTATTTGAGGCGTCTAGTTTCAAACTCCGCTAAAATGCTTTTAGACAAAAAATTGAGTAATAGTTGAAAATGACGCCAGTATGTATTCTTTATATGATGTCATTATCAGTTCTCATCAAAACCAACTAAAAGTCTATAAAACTAGCACTCAAATATTGATCTTCGTTGCAAATCCCGCTAAATCCGTAGATGTTTACTTCAAAATCCACTAAAAGGAAATCAGCCAATGACAGCGCGGTATTGAGATCACGTTATATTCAAAACAGTATGGCGATTATTTCATAACAGACGAAAGTTTGCTGCGGTTTTTTATTGTTTTTAATGTGAAACCATGGAGGATTTGACTCAGTTTGTGCAAAAATGTGATCCCAAAGAAGCCCGGAAGAAACCACGCGACAAATCTTCGTGGAAACGTTCAAAGGAAACCCAAAAACGGTAGGTACAACATTACCTCAAAACTACTTGCAAAGTGATGTTGATGGTGTTATGCAAAAGGAGTAATCAGTATAGTTATAGTAGTGCAATTTTTCACTTAGAAGGTATACAACCTTTATAGTATACCAATATAGTAGTATATTTTAAAGTTAATAACTTACTTCGTACGTATTTAGTTGGCCGCAGTTGAGTAAATTATCTTTAAAAAAATCCCAATGGATGTAAAGAAAAACTCGCCTAATAAATTTGGGGTTTCTCATAGTACCTGAATAACCAAAAACATTTATATCGGTATAATATAATATTAGTTTGTAAAAATTTCTAGGCATTATGTACCTACTGAACCACCCTGTAAACCTTTAAAATTGACTGTCATTGCATAACGCCTTTTAATTGCTAGTATAGGTTTGCAACAAAACCCTCTAAAATTCTTGCATTTTGTTTCAAAGTCCCTTAAAATTGATTGTTCACAGCAAAATACACTAAAATGAAAATATTTTAGGTTATAATTTTAATATTACGTGCATGTCGGATGTAATATAGGTATTTCCGGTATTGCCAGATAACAACTTACAAAACCAATTAGTATTTTATGTCTCAGTTGTCAAATTAATACAAAAAAACGTTTTTCACAACTTCCTCAGATTTTAAGAAAAGCATTTTAGCGGACTTTGAAACTAGACTCCTCATTTATGATTGTTCTGTAGTTTCGAGAACATGTTCCATAACCTTCAATATTTGCATCTCTGTCGGTCTGTTTATCAGAATTGTTTATCTTAAATTGATTGTGATTTTTGTTGCATGTTCCAAATATAAACGGACAATTGCGAAATGTCTGTGTCGTTGTTTTATTCATCACCAAAAAGTCTGTTTTGATAATTTGCCATTATCGCCACGCTTGGCAGGCGGATTGGGCGATCGCAGCAAGACGTTGCTGATATATTAGCACATGATGAAGCCAGTCTCCACATTTATTCTGCTTATTCGTCTTTTACGAACCGCACGGGATAAATATTGGGTGATTCTATTATAACACTGGGACCCAAGAATTAAATTATATTTATTGAAATTATCTAATATATATCGGTGACGAAAATGTGGGGAAGATGGAATAAAATGAATATTCTCGAAACACGTTCAAAATTGGAAACTATTGATGTAACCAGACGGAGATGCACGATTTCATAACACGAATATTCATTTAGAAGGAAAACACGAATTTCTACAACAAAAAGTACATATTTGCGTTTTTAGCTGTTCAAACACCAAATGGTCCCCTCTAGAGTATTTGCAATACTCGAAAGGCATTATTATGTAAATAGTTGTATTACTTAAGTCTTACTTGATATTACTTGCTCTATTGCTTGACCGCACCGGTGGGTTCGAGTGAAGACAATGGCTGCGAAAGATTACTTTTACAGTGGCTTGTTGCTTTTTACTTTGTTCTCAGAATTCGGAACAATTTAGTCACAAATTATGGGCACACAGTTTTAGTCACGAAAATTTTAAGTTCCTCACATTCCACCTATAGAAGAATGCAAATATTTTAACTTGTGCAACATGCTAAAGATAAAGTCCAAATGAATTGCCAGACTGACAGCTTGTAATAAGGCTCTTCTGGATGATTAGTTCTAAAATAGGGATCTAAATTTGTAACAGGCTGCATTGAGAATAATGGTATTTTAAAAGCACAAAAAGCACCGCCTACATGCAGATGTACGAGTAATGATTGCGAATTGTATCATTTCTTGCATTTAATGCGTTCTCAAGAGCTCATGTAATCTTGGAAAATGTATGCCATAAATGCTGACATTACAGCGTGATTGCGTATGATACAATACTCTGCAAAAAGTCAATAGCCTCTCTGTGTTCGCTCTTATTTCCCTTACCGTAATATCAGTGTTCTTAGTTATATCATCAACAGCCTATATACGTCCCCACTGCAGGGGCTCAGGCCTACTCTCCTACAGAGAGTGTATGGGTCATAGTCCACCACGCGGGACCAGTGCGGATTGGCGTACTTCACATGCCTGTTCAAGACATGCAGGTTTCCTTCACCGTTAAGCAATCGGATAATGTACTTGAATTGAATAACAACTCACAGGAACACGTCTGGATTCGAATGCGGAACCCTCAGATTGAGAGTCCGCGCCTTATCCACTGCGCCACCGACGCTTAGTTATAAAGTTGCGCTTTATTATGCTCTTTTATTCTTCTTATTGTGATCCATCCTACGGGGTATGCCGTAGTAAACTTTTAGGGTCAATGAAGAAAGAAGAAACTTCCAGATTTAAATATAACTGATATAGCAATAAATGACCTTATCTCGAGCCACGTACAAGTACATTCGAGTACAAAAATATGTATCAACTTTTGAACCATGTCACATTCACCTTTAATTGACATTTCCCTCAACATACAACATAGGAACAAAGCAAGAGTGAATGTGACATGGTACGAAAGTGGATACATATTTTTGTACTCGAGTGTAGATACAGTACCACTAATTTCCCCGTCAGAACCGTAGTCATTAAGCAGCAAGAATTACCAGATACTTTGAACAAGGAAACGTCCTTCCTTCCCTCATTTAGACCAGGAAAAAAGGTAAATGTCCATTTACCGTAACTTAGCTTGCCCGTGGCGAAGTAAGAGAATAACAAACGAAGCCACTGGCGAGCCTTGATTGGTTTCCTAATTGAGTTCTGGATTGACGTGCATCTACCGAGTTCTCTGCTACTTAGTGGTTGCTCCACGAGTCACAAAAGCTATAGTTTGCAGTCTCTAGCAAATATATATAATCTGTGGTACAAGTACCTTTAGATAGCTTCAATAGCTTATTTAAAGCAGAACAATGCTATCGATACTGGATACTCGTTACTTTAATGACTGCATTTCGTGGATTAAAAAGAGATGACAATACCCACATTTGCACGTCTTTTTAATTGTTTTTACAACTGAAATATATGTAAGTTGTAATGAAGGGTAACTAATGCAGCACGAAATAATACATTTTTGAAGTCATAACGACTTGTAAATCGATCAACGCTGGCTGCACGAACCAAAAAGTGTCACGTTCCGCCTGAGCCGAGCATGCAAGCGAGAGCGCGGAACAAGCGATAGAGAGGCACGATCGGCCTAAGCGTTCGGCTTATGACGAAAAGTTTTAACATACCTAATTTGCGACAGAGAATATATATTTATCTCATTATGTCTTATGACAATTCAATGATGTCAGAAAGGTAAGGAAATACATTTATTTGATCCTGCTTCATATAATCTGTCTTTGACATACTAGATTTATGGCCAAGAGAACCAAGTTATGCTGTCTTTGAGATATCACAAGACGTGGCATTCAAATTAGATGATTTTGCTTGGCATTGCTTCTGGGAATATGATTGCGAGATAGGTACTTTAATTGAATCTATCATGTCATGTCAGTCTATTTGATTTCACGTTACGATGTACGAGTGTTTTGGCTTAAAGCGGACCTGAAGTGTCTATTACGTATACCTGATTGCAGACAGGATAAACGATGTTATTAAAAGCAACGCGTTTAGCCAATAATCGAAATGTTTATTCAAAATAAACTTGTATTTTGCTAATGTGTCCTTGCTTGAAGCTTGAGGCTTTTGAGCGAGCTTTCCATCCGACCACTTTATCGTCATTTATTAAAAAACTTGACGTCAAGAAAAAAGTATATTGCTGAGAAGAAGAGTCCTCTAAAGTTAAAAAAGCCCAAGTGCCAGTGTAACTCGGACAAAAAGGGTTCCGTACTACCGCACAATATTAAACAAGTCTGGAAAAGCAGCCGGAAAAAAACATGTTTCTTGTATGGGGACTTTACTGTTATAGCGGCTACCAAATACATTTCGAAAGATATAGCCCTGTGACTGACGGACTGACAGACAGCGAAGCAATAGTATTATGGTCTCATTGGACACTCTTTGGATGAGGAATCAGATTACCAATTGGCATGGCCAAACACGTTTCTAAACATTCCACTGGCGCCGTCTTTATACGCGAATCCTCCGGTCATCAGCTTGATTTGATAGGTTTTTGCTTGGATATCCGTGAAGGCCGGCCGACCGCAAATTCCCTAGTTTTCCGTTCCAGCGCGCTAATCCAAATGAGAATTTACCTGAAACAATAATCCGAGGCGTAATTCCCGCCCTAATAGGGCCATCACCATAATATTCTGTATAGATTAATGACCGAAGGCGAGGCTGTTGAATACTAAACCTGTCAGTTGACTGTGAGCCAAATCCTGCATTTTGTAATGCATATTTGTTTGGTTGGTTAGTTTTAGGTAATGTTTATACGTCTTTATCTGGCTAGAGCTACCACCATGTTATTTAAGTTTACTTCCAAAAAGCAGTGTTACTGGCACTTTCAAAAAGGAGGTGGTTTTCAATTCGACTGTTATGTTTTTTTTTGTATGTATGGTTACGCAATCATCCGCCATTGATGAATAGATTTTGATGACTCTTTTTTTGTTTGGTAGATAATGCTTCAGAGGTTCCATATAAATTTGACCGACATTGATTTTTGGGAAAATCTACAAAAACAATATTTATTCACAAATAATTCTACCTCTAAGGGTAAACATTTTAAGGGATGAATGCTGTAGACTTGTAAGACAGTTGAAGTCGATTAGTTCTTTTTGAACGTGTCAATCACTTAGCAGAATTTATAATAGGCTAGTTGACTAAATTTGAAAACTTGGCTAATTATATACTTTAATATCAGAAGAATATAAGAAAAATCAATATTTACATTACGTATTTTGTATTTTAAAAAAGCCATTTAGATTTCCCTCGAAAACGCTGAATAGTGTAATGGCGTCTTGAATGACGTCACAGCTCGCGAAATAACCTGCTCTGTGATATGAAAACGTCAACAACAACAATGATGTTTTGCGAGGCGTGACGTCACATTTTCTTGCGCCGCGTTCTTCGTGTTCGTTGTCACGTGACCTAATGCCTATTTTTTTCGAATTCATTTTCTAAAAATATTAATAATCTTTAACTTTTTTGAGAAATAGACTGGTTTTTTCTCACCTTCGTGTCTTCATTTATAATTAGCAACTATAAACCAAGCCATTTGTTATTAGTGGACACAAGCCTATTACTTGACAGGCGAGATGATGGCCCAGTGCTAGACCGACAAGAGTGCAAGCAGTAGGGTTTACTCCAAACAGGCAACAAGCAAAGGGATTTATTGATGACCTTCACCACCGACCAGAGCACCAGTTAGGTATCCCAAGAACAGTGTAGCGCCTCTAGTGCCTCTCAAATCTGACGTAAACACAAAGGTAAATAGTATCGGTAAAAAATTCACACTAAAGGTATAGAACACGTAGGTCTTACTGTGCAGCAACTAGACTAGACCAATCAACCACTTGAGTCAATTTGAGTCAACTATTAATTTTGCTTGTGCCGCTGTCGTCAATATTTCGCTAGCGAGGGTTCACATCGCATAAAGGTAGTTAGAAAGCGTCTTCTT
Organism: Carcina quercana; assembly: GCA_910589575.2. Taxonomy (NCBI): domain Eukaryota; kingdom Metazoa; phylum Arthropoda; class Insecta; order Lepidoptera; family Depressariidae; genus Carcina; species Carcina quercana. Next base: position 4,328,618 of record OU342436.1, read on the forward strand.
CTTGTTTTACTCTCCTATGTAGCTATCACCATACAAATTTAAATGACTTGACACTATAAAGGAAACAGCGCTTTGGAATTGTGTGTTGCTATTAAACAAACTATTAGCATTTTAGCTTTTAAAAACTTATTACTATGAATATCAGTCTAACTACTAAACTCACCAGAGAATTTCTGTGACCATTAAAACACTGTTTCATTTCCCATGTTCCAAGTGCAGCGACACTTGCTAAAGCTGTCATCTTTCTCTCAGTCAATGCGGAACAGAAAGGAGTCACATGTACAGGACGTTTTTTAATAAGTCTGTAATTCACACCCGTCTAAGCTCTATTTATTACAACTTTCAACACTGAACCGTAAGTAATATTATAGATAACAGGCGCCGTAACCAATTGTAATATTGATAGAGATAAACACTCGACGTACCATCAATATCGAGAGATCTGTTTGCACTCCGAATGCGAATGAAATGACTGCATCGTGCACAATGGCCGTCTCTATTTGCAGTTAAACGTCGCTTGTATGCATTTACTATCACTAGGGACGCCATTCATGGTGTAACAGGCAGATTTTATCGATATTGCATTTTCTGTTTTAGTGCCCTTGTGGGTTTCGGTCTGTTGTTTACTGATGGGTTTTGTTCTTTTTAGAGTTCCGTACCGAGAGGGTAAAAAACGGGACCTTATTACTCAGACTTCGCTGTCCGCCCGTCTGTCTATCCGTCTGTTACTAGGCTGTATCTCATGGACCATGATAGTTAGACGGTTGAAATTTTCACAGATTATGTATTTCTGTTGCCGCTATAACAACGAATAATTAAAACAAGAATAAAATAAATATTTAAGGGGGCTCCCATACAATAAATGTGATTGCTTGCTCGTTTTTCTAAGTAATCGTGCGCGGGTCCGACTCCCACTTGGCCGGATTTTATTAACATATTGTTATAGTGATCATGACAAACAAGCGAAATTGAATATTTTCTCGACACGGGTGGGATTCGAACCTAGAGTCGATACAGAACGAACGCCTTGCGCGTCTATCGGGTCGATTTTGGTCACTCTCACGTATCGTTTTTTCTGCAACACTCACTGAAATATTTAACCAAGTAAATTACATTAAAAGTTAAAAAAACCTACACCATAATCATACGATTACCATATATAACTAAACTAAACTATCCATACTAAAAGATCCATCCATCCGTTCGACAGCTACCGACGCACAGACAGACATTGGCGTCAAACTTATAACACCCCTCTTTTTGCGCCGGCGGTTAATAAAAAGTTATTAAAATTAAACGATCCTCAATTCGCGCGACCGGGCAACATCGCGTTATCTGTCATTTCCACTGAAAATGTTGTCGCCTCTTACTCACCCGCCATGAGAACAATAGGCGTCGTAAAGTAATTGACAATAGAAAACGATTCATCTCAAGGAAAGTGTCGCCTTCCATTTGTTTACGATCGAGTGTAATATTCATGTCGACATGTTTATTGATGCGCCGACATGTCTCGATACTGCGATTAGCGAGACACGCCTTTTGAAACTCATTCTTGGGTGTTATGAAGAAAAAATACGGATTCGATTTGAAATAAAATGATATTGAAAGCATTTTTCTTTAAAAGATTACGTCATTTATTTTACTGCCAAATCATCACCTTGCCAGGTTGATTGGTGATCGCAGTAAGATGTTGTTAATACATACGTAGATAGTGCTTACTGATCTCTGGATTTTTTCTTCTTCTTAGCCTTATCGGGCTTTAAATAACTAACCTTTGCCCGCGACTTCGTCTGCGTGGCCTTTGGGATTTATCGCATAGGAACTACAAGTTCAATCGGGGATAAAAAGCTGTTCCTATACGTTTCCGGCCTTGTACAAAAAAGTAAGACATTCTGACTTACAGTTACGTCGTGAATGTATGAGAAAATGCACATTTTTGAAGTGAATTTATCACATGTTTAAAAGTTATTCTGCTATTCGGGGCGGAGACAAATCAAAGATCACAACATTTTCTTGATCTTTGATTTTGGATTTTGTTAGTAAAACTAACTCTACTTTGTTTTATTTATACAGATGAAATACAATTTGTCATAATTGTTCCAAATTTGAAGTCGATGATAGCATGTAGTTGCTGACTGTGACAGGTGAATAGACTTACACCATAATGATTTTAAGTTTTTCGTTATGTTCTTTGTTCATAGCATGTTTGGAACACTACATAAAAACACCGGCCAAGTGCGAGTCGAACTTGCGCACGTAGGGTTCCGTACCATTCTCTATAAAAACTTCAAACAATATATCACGTTTGTTGTAAGGGAGGAGAGGAGGGAGGAGTTATTTTATTTTGTATTTTTAGTATTTATTGTTATAGCGGCAACACCATCTGTGAAAATTTCAACTGTCTAACTATCACGGTTCATGATAATACAGCCTGGTGATAGACGGACAGACTTACAGCGGAGTCTTACTAATAGGGTCCCGATTTACCCTTTGGGTACGGATCCGTAAAAAGACATGAAGCTAAAAAAAACTTTTATGTGTCGCTATTTTTTTAATTAATGGAAATGAGTCAAATTTAAAGCTGCAAGAGCTGATGCAATACCTCACTTCATCCTTCACCCATACCAGGAACCGTCAAGTTTGATGTGCGGTTTATGTAGCACACAGACAAAGTGAAAGAATAGACTACACAAGTTAACTTTTATTTAAGGTACTTAGTTTAGATAGGCTTCCGTTTGACCAAAATTTCACCCAATCTACTCAAAGATCATGAAACATGACGTACCGCTCGAGCTAGAAACTCAAAATTTGGATGACGTATAACATCTATGACGTAATGTAGCATTAAATAAAGATCTTTTGAAATTTCACTATTAATGAAATTACATAAAGTGAAATATTTTATGTGCAAACCATATGAACAAGGACTTGAAGTTGGAAGCTTTTATCAATACACGATTTATAGAACCGCTATGGAAGGAATTTACACGCGGGCAAAGTCGCAGGTGACCGGCAAGGCTCGACGTCAGTAAGCTGAGTGGCAATGTAAAGTCTATATTGCTCGACGGAAGCATATTAAGAGATGAGCAGTAAGAGATCTCGAGTGGCGATACTTGCCGGGAAAAGTGAACCCTTTTAACCACGACCGGTCATTGTGGCTTGAGGAAAGTCTATGTTCAGCAGTGTACGTTTCCCGGACGATGATGATGACCCTCGAGTGATGTAACAGTTGTAATAAATATAGAACTGTTGTTTATAAAGTTCAAAGCTCTGTCTATTCTGTTGAAGTCTGTGGTGTTCATCAACTCGTCGCAGAAATTTGCCACAACCACAAGAGCTCGCTTGCTGATGCCGCGATATAAACTACTACTGCTGTAACTAAGTTATGGTAAACAATCAAGTTCTCTGCCTTACTTATACGCCTACTGTTACTTATATTACAGTTTCTATACTAGGCCAAACTTTAAACGATTACAAAGTTACTTACTCGAGTTTGTTTTCTGTTCGGCATACAAGCTCATGATTAATATTATAATAGCGAATGTGACTTACTATCTGTTTGTTGAATGTAAGATTGTATCGATAATTAACGTATTCTGTTTTTAATTCCAGATAACTTCAGGTCAACGTCGCTACTAGATATTCCAAAGGTTAGTATTCGCAGACCTGCCGAGATAATTGAGAGCAGAGATATACATAGTAACAGGTTACTAGTAATGTTAAATATCTTTAGGTGAGACTGAGATACGTCATATTCAATTAATGTTGAGAATGAGTGTAGTGAGAGTAGTTTTAAAAGTCACTGGTTCGATTATTGTCATATTTTAAAGTCAAGACTCATCACAGACTTCTTCTGTTTTGTTCTATCCGGATAGATTATTTCGTGTTTGGATCGGTGTGACGATAGGTATATTTTGTATTGTATTCTAGCCTTCACTTCTAGGTTTCAATTTTGCTCTGTTCTGTGACGGGCCTAACAAAGTTTGAGTCACAATCGGTATGGCCAATCGGTCGGCCAACTCCCGGCTTTCAGACATTCAATAATCAAGTAAGCTGGACAACTGACGAACCTACCTTTTAGATCAACTATGTTTTCGTCAGAAACACTTTTTGAGTAGATGACACAAATGAAATAGTAAGCAATTGTTTTCAAAAATCGTTATGAATTCTTTGTTTGTTGAAAAGCAAACTTTATATCAATCTCAAGTTGGTCGAGATTCGTAATTCCAAAGGCGAAATAAGACTTATGATCTCAATTTATAATAAGCTGGCAATGGAATCGTAGAGCAAAGGATTTCAATAAACGAGGATTGAATCCAGCAGTTGACTGAATAAACTCTTGATTGTGAGCAATTTATGAACTTTATGAATTTAATTAAATGGTTTTCTTGTGGACGGACTCAGAAGAATTCATAATAATAATGTCAGGAAATCTGCAAATCTGCGTGTGCGACTTAGGCTAAGTACGAGTCGATCTTTGTCAGTGCCGTTACGTAGTTCAACCAAAAATATTAAGTAGTACTTAATAAAAATACAAACTGTCATTTATATACATCCACGGAACAGTTGAGGTATTTTGTCGGACTGCCACAGGGTTGTATTGTAGTTCCAATATTTTTCGTATATTTGATAACGAATAATTAACACGATCAAAAAGAACTAACGGAACCGACTTCAACTGACCTAAAAGTCTTCAGGGTTCGTCTCCTAATATGTTTATTTACCCTTAGAGGTTTAATTAGCTGGGTATATATTCAGGTTTAGTTGATTTTCAAAAAAAAGTGCGAAATCAATTTCGGTAATATTTATATAGGATTTTTTATTATTAAAGATAGACCAACACTTGACCTCAATCTCACCTGATTGTAAGTGACGATGAGGTCGACGATGTTACGTGTTGGTCTAGAAGGTGCCTATTTACTCTTCTTTTGAAGATTCCCAAGTTGTAGTTTTCGGGGAACACGGAAACCGGTAGTGCATTCCATAGTTTTGCTGTTTAGGATTAAATCTGAAGTATTTATTGTCTACCAAATAAAAAAAGAATCATCAAAATTTATTCATACTCGTAATTGGCGGAATGATCACGTAACTTTAATACGAAAAACAACAACCAAGCAGTGAAATTGAGAACCTCCTTCTTTTTGAAGTCGGTTGAAAACAGTCTTATTAGTAGTAGTTACGTGTGGTGAAATTATAGTGGTTCACGAATCATAAGGATAAAATTAACGGAAGTACGTTTCGATTCCAGTAGTTAATTATTTCAAATGTGTTTAGTGGAATTGATTTGGAATAACAGTTTCATTAACATGACTCTACTAGAATCGGGATATTCAGGCCAAAGCATTGACCACACTAAAATTCAACGTATAGGGTATAGGCATGAGGTAAAATTGTGGCCTAGAGTATATGTTTTTGCTAAAACTAACAAGCTCTTGGCTCGAGTAAGGGGAAATTTCAAAGGATGGGTGGCAAATTTACTTAATTATGAATATCATTTTTCAGCGCTCACCAATCCGTCTGAAAAGCTGGCGATCATAACAAATCTACTCAGGCTAAGCCATTTTTGCTACTGCGATCCATGAAGGAGGCTCTTGTCCAGCAGTTGACTTACGGAACTGATGGTAATTGTGATTGAATATAGACTTTACAGTCATTTCAACTGGAAAGACATCAATATCATCAACAGCCTACAGAGAGTGTATGGGCTATCACCATGCGGGCCCAGTTCGGATTGGTAGACTCACCTTTGAATTTCTTCTCAGGAGTGTACAGCTTTCCTCACGATGCTTTCCTTCATCGAAAAGCCAATCGTAATGATTTTCGTCATTCGTACATAAATTCCAAATAACAAATTAGAGCTCGTTGGTACGAGCCCGGAACGAACCCAGACCTCGATTGTTCAAGGACTGACGCTCTACCCAACTGAGCTACCATGGCTTTTCAAATTCATTAATAAAGTCATATGTAATCCAGTCCAGATCTCTTTATATTCTAGATTCTCCTCTGTGTTCCTGCGCCATTAGCGATCCGCTCTGAAGGCGTTTAGTATTATTTGAATTTATGATTAACAGCTATTTTATGCTTGGATTAAAACCAACGGTATTGTTAGATATTAATAGTCTTTACGAGGTTCCTTTCCTGACTTATATTCCAAAGAATTGATCGACTGAGCTTTATATTACTTAACATTGACAGCTTCGCTTTTCGGAACATATATTTCAAGTGTTTTGGGAATCCAGTGTCGTCACGCAAGTCTAGAGCGGTTATGAATCGCAACGCAATGAGGTGCGGTTCCAAGCGTCGCCAGTTAGCTATAGCTAGGGAATATTAGCTTAAAAGTGCGGAAGTTAATTATATTTCTGAAGTCAACAATATAAACAAATGACACTCGTCATTTGTACACTCGTGTACACAAATATGTATCCACTTTTGAACCACGTCACATTCATCATTAATTGATATTTCCTAAGCATTTCCTTCAACACACTACATAAGAACAAGCAAGTGTAAATGTGACATGGTACGAAAGTGGATACATATTTGTGTCTTCAAGTGTACCTACGAGTAACATTAATGCGCCAAACTGAAATTTCATGTGTAAACATCCTATAGACAAAACCATAATACGAATATATACATACAGCGCTGAAACGGTGTATAATTTCAAAGGCCCACTAGCTTAATCCGATCACCAGACTTAGCCCATACATACACAGACAGGACATGTGAAGCGTGAAGTAGCATTCCGCATACAATGCGGCCCAGACAAAGGGATCACGCTTGGTCTGAGGTCGCATGGACCCTCGCAAACCTAACGTAAATTGAATTAAGCTCTGGACAAATTTGCGATTTCAGCTCGTGTTTACGGCAGTTTTCTTCACAAAACAGTCAGACAAACGCACAGAAAGATAATATTTCTGATCAAGAGAAAATTATCAATATATATTATGAATGAAGCGTCGGTGGCGCAATGGATAAGGCGCGGACTCTCAATCTGAGGGTACCGGGTTCGAATCCAGCCGTGTACCTATGAGTTGTTTTTCAATTCAAGTACATTATCCGATTGCTTAACGGTGAAGGAAAACATCGTGAGGAAACCTGCATGTCTTGAACAGGCATGTGAAGTCCGCCGATCCGCACTGGGCCCGCGTGGTGGACTATGGCCCATACACTCTCTGTAGGAGAGTAGGCCTGAGCCCCTCCAGTGGGGACATATATAGGCTGTTGATGATGATGATGATTATGAATGAAAGTGTACAATATAAAAATCAAAAATGAGTTCCGTTACGATTAAGAGAATTATATAGTGTGATAGGTATCTCCCGTCCATGAAGAATGATGAAGAAGGTGCCCGATTTTACTTGACAAGTGTGCTTTTGAAGATATGAGGGCGGGAATTTTCGCCTCCTATAAATTTCCACACCATTCCAGAACTTTCTCGAACGTTTAATCCAACAAGCACACACTCTCATATCAACTTCCTGCGCGAAGCCAGATACCCAACCACAATAGTGAATGTTACAATTTTCATCGGTCGTTGGATGGCAGACGTGACGCGCGCACCCAAAAGTCTCAATGACTTCTGCACAAGGCCAGTTATGGTAAATGAAATGTAGTAAACTTTTATCGTCACAATCGCCTTCATTCAATTATTTCCGCAATGTGTATAACTTCAGACAATTTAATATCGCGCACATTAATTTTTGTTGTTAACCGCAAATAAAATGTTTTTTTGTTGTTGTTGCGGATTTGCGCAGTTGTTGCAAAAATGTGTAATTTAATTAGCTACGGATGTACGGAGATGATAATAATTGCAAACACTCGACCATTTGTTGGGTTGTGCAACGACCCGGCAAGTGTGTGTAATCAAATTGTTTTTGTAACGCGTTGTAACAATGGCACTTTCAATAAGATCGCAATGGAAAGTTAACTTGTTCTTCGATAAGTCTACAGAAGCATAAAACAATAGGCATTCGCGGAATGTTGTTATCTAATTACAGCTAGCAGAACAATTTCCCGTAAATATTCTTAACTTATTACGACTGGTAATATATTTATAGACAAGCAGTACGGAACGCAGCCGGGAAGAAAAAAAGTGTTATTACAAATTTAAAAGAAAATGCCAGAATTTCTTTTACATAGTTCGAAAAGTCCTCGTCTGAGGCCTGTGTAAATATTTCAGTACGGAACCCTAAAAAGGGATTTAAATTGATCCATTGACAAATGGCTACACGCTTGCACTTAGAATCTGGAGGTCCCGGGTTCAATTCCCAGTGGTTAGTAGTAGAGTATTTTCCACCACCATGTTACCTTAGTCTGACGCAAAAAATTCTGTGTTAATAGCACTTTTGTTAATCAGTATGAAGGGTAACAGCGCTAGCGCCTCATTAGGTTGAGGCTTTTGGGTGAGCACACTTTCCATCCAATGGCTTTATCGTAAATTACCGGTAGTGATGAAGATTACTACGACCATAGTCGCATGTGCGTAGAGGCCCTTAGATACCATACTCTGTTAACGTTAAGAGATAAGTACCAATGTTGACAGAGGTTAAGATGTGCCGTGCCAATAGTTCGGTATAATTGTGAACCTAGCAAATATCGAGGCTGTTGTAATTGTGAACCTTGTTACGGGGGCAAGGGTTATTAATCAGGTTACGGCGGATTCTAGGTACAATTGAATGCTATAACTACGTATACATAACAAGTTAAAACTTCAGCTTTATGTGATTCACCTTCTTCTCACTTGAAGGTAAGTGACGATAAGCTGTTAGATGTAAAACGTTCCCAGCCAGAAAATTAAAACTAATGCCCTGGTTCCATTTACTCGCAGAAACTAAGAACATATTAAAGGAGAACTCAGAAAAGACATGTAGACAAGTTACCTCGTTTAAAAAGAACTAGAAACCGACTTGAATTACAAAACCTTAAAAGTCTACAGCAAATTTAAGACTCATATGGTTTTCTAATGGATGCCACTCTCAGAACTAGATGAAATTAAAATAGGACCACACTTTAAAAAAAAAGAGTCAACAAAATCGGTTCACTCAGTCGAAAGTTCTGAGGTAACAAACATTTAAAAACTTACCTATCGGTCGGTTGAAAAAAAGGTTGTCTTCCACGTAAGTACTCAGCAACTTCTATTATAATGAAAAGAGGATTAAACTATAGTTGTGCCATAACAATGTTGATGTAAGTAGATATACGTGGGTAATTGGGTATAATATATCAACGCTTGACCTCAATCTCACCTGATGTTAAGTGACGATGAGGTCGACGATGTTACGCGTAGGTCTAACTAGAAGGATCATATTTACTCATCGTTTGAAGATTCCCAAGTTCAATAAAAAGCGTCGGTGGCGCAGTGGATAAGGCGCGGACTCTCAATCTGAGGGTTCCGGGTTCGAATCCAGCCGTGTACTTATGAGTTGGTTTTCAATTCAAGTACATTATCCGATTGCTTAACGGTGAAGGAAAACATCGTGAGGAAACCTGCATGTCTTGAAAAGGCATGTGAAGTCCGCCAATCCGCACTGGGCCCGCGTGGTGGACTATGGCCCATACACTCTCTGTAGGAGAGTAGGCCTGAGCCCCTCTCCGGCTGTCCTGCTCCGATCCCGAGAGGGCAGTGGAATTGGCGTGGCCCCTTTTCCACTGCGGAGTCCGCCCTGCGAGAGTGCAAGGGCTGGCACATCAGCCCGGGAAGAGCACAATGCACCGCGCGAGGGGAGCACTGGCGACGTTCCTTTGGAGGACCCAGAGTTCCCTGATATGCGCAGCGGTTGGCCACTGAAGGGGTTTAGTGAGTAAGATTTTCACATACCCCGACTCTTCCCCTAAGGAGTCGGGTATCTTTTGAAGATTCCCCTTCGTAAAAAAAAAGGCCTGAGCCCCTGCAGTGGGGACGTATATAGGCTGTTGATTATAATGTTGATTTAAGTAGATGTACGTGGGTATAATATATCATCGCTTGACCTCAATCTCACCTGATGTTAAGTGACGATGAGGTCGACGATGTTACGCGTAGGTCTATCTAGAAGGAGCATATGTACTCATCATTTGAAGTTTACCCAAGTTTTATTGTCAAGAAGACCGGAAACTGGTAGAGTATTCTATACTTTAGAATGATGAAAGTGGAAGCGAAACGCTTGTGGTAATTTATACCGTGTATTGCCGTTGTGGCGATAGCGGAATCAGCATAAATAGCTCCTGCGTACACTCCCCAACATGTAACCAGTAAAATACTGATAGGCAGGCAATTGTTTCAGATGTCTAGAAAGATCAATATTTAATTTCCGATTCTTTATTTTTATGTTCCGACAGTAGAAGTAGAAGAAGACTGTAGAAGACAGACAGACAGATGCGATTTTAGCACAGTGATTTTTTAGGGGTATAGAGTGACGCAGATAATTTTTATCCCGGTAAAACGTTCCCGTGGTATAATTTCCGAAGTTCAACAACCCGAGCTAGTCTTTTGAATGTGAAAGTGAGTACGTTTGTTTGTTTACTTTCCTTCCTTCACGTCGTAAAAAAAGTCGAAAAAGGACATATACTTCTTCTTATCCAGATCGAACAAGCAGTTTCCGTTCTACATTTTTAGTTTTAGTTCTACAAAACTAGTTGCTAAAAAATACTGACAAGCTTGGTCTCACCACTATCACTTAAATAAGTGTGGATGTTTAAATGTAAAGCTGAACAAATTAGGAGGATATGTATATTTCTGCTATGGTTTCCCATATAATTTTTCTTGATATCGAAGCTAACAAAGTCATGGAGAAAAGACTGCAAACTCGAAACTATAAACTTAATTTCGTTTATATCCAAATTTCTTTTATTTAATTTTGTCTAAGTTTCTTGTCTCCATTAATATTTCCTGCAAAATAAGACGGGACAACTCAATGGGATCCATCTCGTCTAATTATCAAGATTTCCTTTTGTGTTACGAAATTAATTTGACGACGAGAACTTTTGTTTTGTAAAACAATTATGTATTGGATTGTTTGTAGAGCTGAGCGAGTCATTCCGTGTACTCGGAACAATTGGGAAGGTTTCAGATACCTCTATAGTCACGAAGTCGATTTTGTGGGATATCTTCTAGTGATATTTTATTACCAGGTGCATTTGTACGCGCGGTTAGAATACACAATAAATAAAAAAGAAACATATACAGCGTGTATATTTCATACGAGCGCATAATTTATCCAGATATATTTTACGACCGTACAAATCATATGTGAAAGCAAATTTGTTAAATAGCTTAATTAATATAGAGTTAATTATTTTGCGAAACCGAAACGTCGTACCAATGATTTCAAATTTGTTATTTGGAATGTACGAATTATAAAAATCATTCGTACATTTCGGTAAAGGAAAATATCGCGAGGAAACCTGCACACTGCTGAAAAGAAATTTAAAAGGTGTGTGTGAAGTCTGCCAATTCGCACTGGGCCTGCGTGGTGGACTATGGCCCATCATACGCTCTCTGTAGGAGAGTAGGCCTGAGCCCTTGCAGTGGGAACATGCTGTTGATGATAATTATTTAAAAAAGTACTAACTATGGAAACCTGATAGGTTACGTTTTGTCAAAATTTATAAAATCTTCTAACTTTCACGCAGACGAGATCTGAGCCAAAGTTGTTATGAAATAGGTCAAAGTACGTTTAACCGTAGTAGTGTCAGGAATCCAACCTACGACCGCAGCGTCAGTCCACCGCGCCGGTCGTTGTCCACACTGCGCTGGTCGTTGTCCACACCACGCCGTTCGTAGTCCACACCACACCGGTCGTTGTCCACACTATGCCATCCATTAAGGCTACATTTCTAATATTGTCAATCAATTCTTCATTGCGATACAACCTTACCACAATGAAATACATATAACGTTTACGTCACTTTCAGAATGAGACCTCGTAGAGGGCTCTTGTCGCTAAATCGGCGTGCGCAATATATGATACCGTCTCGTGACAAAAGCGGTTCTGACGATAAATCTATTTACGGTAGATTTGAACTCCAAGCCGCTCCTGTCTGCCTAACGAACCGGGAAAGCTTCTTGAAATATCATACTGTATTTAGGTTAGTTTATTTCTTATTTTCTTTGGAACGTCTGAAGATTATCGTCGTATCTTATCAGATCAGCTCCAAAAGTCCATTGCAAGAAATGAGTAACGATCTATCGATGATCGGTAAAAGGGATCACGGATCGCCACGTTTGGCTTCTTATGACGTGATTTGCTGTGTGGTCTCTGCTTAGAATAAGATTACTGCGAATCATTCTATATTCAAATTCTTGTAAAGGGAATATAAGGTACCAATTTGCCGGCCAAGCGTTGAGATTCTGACTAATAGTAAACGAAAAGAAAGCGGTCTCTCAATCTCATGTTTATATTTTGACTATTACTTGGATGGTCTCAACGTTGAACAACTAACGACAAAGGAGACACGCTCACCTTGCCATACTTTTAACGGAACCTTATTTTACTTATAAGTAAACGGAAGGTTGTTTTGTTTTCCGTTTCGAAGGCCTTTAATTTATATGGAAAAAAATTATTAATAATACATGCTTTAATCGGTTTTCTGATGTAGGAGAAAGAACAAAATTAGTTTGCATCTTATATTTATTATTTGTATATTTCTAGAGATTTGGATTTATGAAGAATAAATAAAATAACGCTTGCCGCTAAACTTTCCCATTCAGATAAAGGTTATTTTCCTTTGAGTTTTTTCCGCACTTCGAGTATCGACAGGAATATTCACATCTCGTTACAGAGCGATCTAAAAATAGAGGGAAGAAATAGTGTAGGATTCTCGACGAAACTACACGCAGATCTCTGCGAAAGACAAGCGTTTTATTATCGAAAGCGAGAAATAAATTGAAACGGAGTTGCATCGGTATCTTCTCTCACATATTTTTCCGTCCTACCAACATACCTGTAGATTGAATGGTGGCGTTATTTTACGTACATACGGGAGTAAGTTCAGATGTGTCAATAATCAGAAATGTGGGTGTAAAAAATTTATATTTTAGTCAAAATTTTCAAAAGCCTGACGTGGATTAAACAAAACACTATCGATTTCTAATATTGTCTTTCTACATATTATTTGGATTCAGCTCTGTTCATACATGAAAATGAGTTATGGTCATGATTGTCACCCTTTTGTCTTTGAGGACTCGGTGGCTGGACTATTTTGCATGTTATATTCATTTCTCGTTTTTAAAATGCATTACGAAAAATTCCATTCTAAACTTAATTTGGATTTAAAAAAAAAAAATTTAAGAAGGTACTGCATGAAATTTTGTAAATTAAAATCTACCACTATGCACTGAATTAGTTAAATACATTGAAAGGACTTATGTAGCTCAGTCCGACCCTATTGAACAAGAGCGCTCTCTTGTTGTTTGATACAAATACATAAATAATCACAAAGCACTAAATAAACATTTATGACATCTCAATAAATATCAAATTCCAGATGTCATTGTCACGAGTAGTAGTGACTTTAATTTACAAAATTTCGTGCAGTACCTTCTTAATAGTTTCTCATACGGCGGTTCTATAGAAAAGTTGTTATAACATCTCGTGTTGAGTACATGTAGCAACTATTTTTATGTTGGCGGGAATATTGTCTGGGGCCGTCTCTTTTCTGACGTCAGCGGAGCACCCTGTGGGAGACAACGCTGCAAATTGAAAACTAAACGAGTTACAGCCGATGTGGGGAGCTATGTAGCGATTCAGCGCTCCTCAAGCGCCGACGTGCAGCGGATGGAAATGCTTTATTGTACAATCGATAGGTCAGATTGGGAGATAACTTTGATATGGGTGTGGTATAATTTTTGGGTTTTGATAAGAAAAAAAACCCGCAGAGAAATATATATATACAATGAGTTTACCGGTCGCATTTCTCAATCGATCTGGAAGAAACTTGTTATATAGGTAAAACGAATTTTTTTATTTTTGGTTGGAGGGGCACCTCCTCCAAAAAGTGGTAAAAAGGGTGTACTGGATATCTCCGCCATATGAATTCTGATTTCAAAGCGGTTTCTTATTATTTGAAAGTTTAGTGGAGTTAACAATTAGAGACAAAGTAAAAAAAAGCGGTGAAGTGCGAGTGGGACACGCGCTCTGAGGGTTCCGTACAGAATATGAATAGTTAAAATACTGAGAATCGAATCATAAATAATAGGCATAGTAATATGCATCCAACATTGCTCTGACGAAAATGTAATTCTGACTGAAAAATCAACTTTGCAGCTAAATTCCATACCCGATGTATGGTTTTAACTACAAAGTTAAGTTTGTAAACATAAAAAGCTATTTTTACTGTGATATAATTTAATAAATCTTGGTTTTCAGATTTATTCCTATTGTTGTGCTGTAAGACCTTGCTTCCTGCCAAATTTCAACGGGTTCAAGTTCTATATTTAAAATTCACTTTGATTAGTGATTGTTCGTTCGGTATTCACTCAATGAAAATTTTTATTCAGTAACATTAAAAAATAATCTCTCGCAAAAGATTTTTAGTATCTATAGAATGCTGTGATTTATCGGTTTGGCATAGCACACTACCGTGTTTTTTTAAACATGCTACTTTAAAAGTTCAAGAAAAAATATATGTGTAAAGGTAGAACGTGCCACCAAAAATCGTCAACTCACTTAGCAAATTGTTTGTGTCATCTGTCATGTCAAACTTGGGAAATCGTTGGATGTTGTAAAAGGATGGACATGAATACCTACATCATGAATATTGAGGTTGACCGAATTTTTCGGTCAAAGGCTTGGTACGGCACAAAAAGTCGGACAACAAAAGCTACAATGTAACAACATGGCCTGGTTTAAAGCTACCCTTCCTGTGTTTGTTAGTCGGCCCCGGTGTAGCCGAGCCAGCTTTTGATGGGAGTGACGTGGCGCTCTTTTTTGTGGTCCATGTTCGCTTGTTGGCGCGAAATTCGTGTTTTCAGGCTTGCTTTATCAGAATTAGGCTAATAGGCCTTTATATCCCTGCTCAATACAGGATATGGATGATACAAAGGAAAAATTAATGTATATGATAACGTTTTATGGATATTTTTGGGAGGGCTCTTTGACATACTGAACTAAGGGTAGGTGCCCAATAGTCGGTAGCCGATAACAACTAGAGGAGTTTTCATGGATATCATTACTGACCGGGGTTTCGAATAATCATAACGGCACCAACATTTTGGTTATAAAACTTCGAATTAGCACCAACGTGATTACACACACGCAGTAATCGAGAATTTTCATTTCAGAATATAGCAGAATTGCTGAGTTGTATTGTATATAAGTGCACTAATTACGGCAAAAAACTGTCAAAACGTGGATATATTATTATAGGAAATCTAAAAAAATATTGTCACTGATGACGCTATTGTTCGAGTTCGACTAGCTCTTGAGGCAAATCTTGTAATGAAGTCTCGTTTTAAATCAATGATGATGAGAATTGATCGATACTCGGTCAATTTCTCACCCAAACGCAAGCGATGATGTGCCCTACGAGAGTATGCGTAGGTCTAGCTAGAAGATAACTTTTCACCTTCGACTAAAGACACAAAAGTGTAGCGTTGTGGGAATACAGACGCCGTGTGCGAGTCATAGGGATGTCAACATTGAACTGGCGGATTTTAGATCGGTACCTGAATGACAATGGCGGAATTAACAATAATCCCTGCTGCGATAGAAAGTGTATCCTATAGGATATAGAGATGAAAGCCACTTTTCGCCTTGTGTACAAGGTGTAGGAGTTTGGCCTCAGCGAGCGAATATTTACCAATGAGCCTTTGCACGACGTTCAATCGAGTCAAGAGAGCCCACTAGTATTTAGCCGAGTCCAAAGGATTCCAAAGGCGACAGAGGTATTTCTACAAATTTGAACTTGAGCTCACTAAATGCTCATGTTGAATTGTAAAGTACCGTCTCACCTTGTGTAGAACGCCGAGTTTTAGAATAAAAATAATTCCTTCGAATATGTCTAATAGAAACGTCTCAAGAATAGTCATTACTTTGTCCTATGTGTTTGATGACAATTATATTTTTATGTATTTACTAAGTATAATTTTTCCAAAATAAAGTTGTTTTGTTTTCCATTTTAAATCCTTGTATGAGACGTATTTAATACGTGCCCAATTTAGAGTAATCCCTTCCAACGACGTGGTTTAAATAAAACTGTTTTAATTCTGGCCTCGCGCCAACCGCGGCGATCGCAGTGTTTACCCACAAAACAAACCACCAATTAGAATAAACAACCGAATAAAATCCTTTCAAAAGCAAAAACAATGTGGCGCGGATAAGTGCCGGGGCAAACAAACGCCTATACTCGTACTAGTGGAATCAGATGTGTAGATAACGACAGCTGCTGATTGGATTTGAGCATGAGTAATGGTGTGTCGTGAAAATGTGTTAGATTTACCTGGATATTTTTTCATAATGCTTTCCCGATAGTGATAAAATGTGGGATACTGTGTACGTAAAATATTCCATCCTAGACCTAATTTCCCTGTTTTTGAGATTATATGAAGCATTTCAGAGTATCTACTGCTCTTGGGAAGTGGCCGTTCAGGGAACTGACTGTTCATGGGTAAGTGGCCGTTCATGGATAAGCGGACGTTCATGGGAAGTGGTCTTAGGTAACTGAATTCTTCGCATCTGCTTCATACGTGGCCGCGGGAGGCTTTTGCGTTTCTAGATCTGAGATGAGATTTGTTGGAAAATATATAATCGTAACTTTTGCTTGTTTAATGAGTTAATTAAATGAATAAAAAGCATCAAAAAGAATGGACGCTAGGAGAATTGACGATCACGGTATTGGACCAAGTGGATTTATTAGATGTTCCTGGAATAATACCTAACTAGGTTTCACCACGGGAATTACATGCTTGATCGGGATAAAAAGGAGCCTATGTCGTTTTCCAGCCCTTCAACTATCCCTATATATTATAATACAAAACAATCAAGTCATTCTGACCCTTCGTTGCGACGGGAACGAAGGACAAACAAACAAATAAAGCAAACAACAAACAAACTCAGTTTCGCATTTATAACATTAGTATGGATGAACCAAAACGTTTTATAGCAATTTCGCAGAACAGTTGGTCATTTCTAAAATACACACAATTTTATATTCGACAAGGGACTTTCGATTTTGTACTCAATGTGAAAGCTGTTTAGGTTAAATTAACACTGGATCAGAAAAAAGTAAATCTAAAATCATAAAATTTTTAAACACTTTTATTATTTACGACTAAAGTAGAGCGACATCAGCCCTGTATTAGTTTATTCGTTGGCACCAGTCTGTGTTTAAGCAAATAGACAAATCAGGCTTCAGCTGTAAGCCTCGCTGGAATACTGAGAAATGTTAGATTTCAGATTTGGTGTGACGTTGAAAGACACTCTCTGAAGCTTCTCTGAGAAGGTTACATTCTAAGGTAGAATTTATTCTTTGATAACAATATTCTAAGAACACCTAGCTGTCTTGTGCTTAGGTACGAACGGGAATCTGAAGCTATGATTTTCAGGAGTTTTCTTTTTAGTAAAAAACCTATGAAAATTTAATTTGAATTTAGAACATTACCATTTGGATTTGAAAACCTCATATTATTCACTATTAAACGACATTTGACATATATTACTAAATATATACATTTTTCTGATAATCCTTACAAAACATAAACTTGCAAGGTGTTGCGATTTTTCTGACGAGAAGTATATAATGATAACAAGAAGGTTGTCACTAGCGCAATAGACACCACACCAGAAAAGACTAGTGTCTATATAGGTAGGCAGTTGGACTGATAAATCAAGAGTTCATGGGTATATAACTCCACTCTTGGAAATGAGCTTTATAGTTCATTACGATGCGATCCCAGTAGTGTTTCTGAAACGTACTGAAACATAATTTTGGTAACAATTTTTTTGGCAATCTCCTGCTTTTTTAAAGGTTCAGTCATACCCCAAATATATAACCTGTACGATATAGATACCACACAATTGTAGTAGAATTTGGTCCAGCATAAAGGCACATTCTAATTCGGCGGCGGTCAGCGGACTGATTGAAAATCTCTTAGAAGGCTTCGCTTAGTGCTACAAAGCCGCATCCGCTGCCATTTTCCATAGGTTAATTTAACTTTAAATCGTAGTCTCTGAATTGAATACCTTTATACGAAAGCATCGATTTCATAGTTTGTATTCCGGCGCTTCAACTATACCTGTACGAAAATTCAAGTCATTCTTACTTTCCGTTAAGAGGCTATGTTGGTAAGACCACGTGGTCGGTTTCAAGGTTAAATTGTTTTGTAGCTGTCCCTCTCCGAGCCCTATCCTACCCGAAGGCGTACGGTGAGACAGCATACATTTCGCGAAGTTATCCACCCGTTATTTGGATGTTTCGTAGTCCAGGGATCATTTGAAGGATACAGTATATTATGTAACCACTTTTTTAATACAGTATACTAATGAAACTTCAGATGTCGGTGGTTTTTCCAAATTGTTCTAAATTGATTCATACTCTTGTAAATCAGGTTCAAAGTTGGGGCTTTTTATTACCGAAAAATACAATACTTTGACGCCCTGTAACTCTGGAAGTATATATTTAAACGAAAATCTGACTCACCACCGACACAGATATTTGTTTCTAGATTGTGTCTTGAAAATTTCATAGATTTTCATAGCTTAATACTCAAAATATGACTGGACTACGTTTGTATGGGCGCTTTGACAACAGCATACCCTCTTAAGATGTAAAGGAAGGAAAAACAAACAAGCTCACCTTCGCATTTATAATATTAGTCTAGATTTCCTTACTGTGCATAAATATTAGGTCCCTCACTACGAAAACGTGCAGATAAAACTCTGACTGTCGAGTTACATAATCGAAATTACTGGTTTTGATAGTAATTATTAGGTCGTCGGCCATGGAACAAAATTTTGAAGCAGTGCGTTCTTTATATTATATAGGTAACATATTTCAAACCACGCACTAGAATGTAATATACTCTACAACACTTAATTCAGATTACAACCAAGTGTACTGTGGGTTAAATTTTGTCCAAATAATAATAGCATATTCGCACTTATAGCAAGTCGTTGGCTCCTGTAAGCACACGAGCGGAAAGGAGTGACGTCGCTAGCAGTTAGTGTATGAAACTCTAAGGTATACATTTTCACAATTTTCCGCATAAGCTGACCTTTCATTGTACGGAAAGCCGAGCTGACCGGTCGATGTGAGGTCAGCTTATACTGCGAATGTACCTATTACTTGATATGTAGCCGCGTGTACAGCGAACGGCCAAAGTGCATGTACGAGTACCTACGTAACATGAATGCCGTTTGACGGTACGGCTCCAAGCCAAGCGCCGCGACGAGCCGGCCTGCACCGGATATTGCCTGGATAGCGATTCGAAAAGCTCGAGTTCACCCCACACCACACACGAACGATACTTCCTACACCACCTGTTATTTCACTACTCTTTGTCTTTCATGTTCGAATTTCAATTTTCTTTTAATTTTTAAACGTGACGAAAGTAAAATTAATTGTTTTTTTGGTACAGCTACCTATTTAGCTTTTGTGCATCGACCACTTCTGGTAATGATAGATAATATACCTTGTACCGTGACTTGATTTCTTGAGACTTATAGCTAGCTATAAGTTAGATTCTATCATACGGCTACATCATCACTTACAACGAGGTAAGATGAAGGTCAAGTGCTGGACAGCAGGACATAGGCCTCCTTCATTAAAAAAGCTTTCATCATCATCAGCCGGGGAACGTCCACTGCTGGACATAGGCCTCCTTCATGGTATGCCACATTGACCAATTTATTGGCACTTCAACTTATCGCTGTCTTAACCTATGGAGCAATTTCCGGTCCTAAGCCACCTGCATCTAGCGATTTCCCTCGACCTTAACCGTACCGGGAAACGTCTACCGGGCCGTCCCCCTACTAGGCGGACCGACGTCCTGGTTAAATATGTAGGTGTATATAGGTGCAATATAAAACAATGGATTCTTTGAATTTTTACAAAATATCGATTATACTTATAACAATCAAAATTTTGTCTGGGTGATTAGGTAAATATCAAAGCCAGAAAAAAATCTAACGTAAAAAAACCTAACTAAGATATATTATATAATGCTTTAAATTCTCCATCACATCTAAAAGAAATACCTAAACACATTTGAATATAAGGGTCTCTTGAACAGACGAAAAGCGTTGTAGCTTAGTTTGAAATGACCTTCACACTGTTTGAGAAAGTTATACATTATCTTCATAATTTAAATAAGAGTATTATGATCTGTAGACGAACAGATAAAAGTAAACAAAATACCAAACACGAAATAACCTAACGAATCTAAATATCAAAAGAAAAGGTTTTCTTGCTTGTACTTCAGAAACATTCATCGCAATATTTCAAGTTGGGTTTCATGTTTTTTCGTAACATTTTCTCGGTGGAATGATATTTGTGGGATGAGATTGGAATAAAAAGGGTCCTCGGAAGAACTGGAATCAATTTGAGAACATTCGAGACTAAAAGGACCTAAAACGGCGATTCAGGACGAAGAATGGTCAGACTGAGATTGTCATCACGCCCACATTTTACAAGGATAGATAGGTTTGAATAAATCTCTTTGTATACATGTATTCAGTCATCAATAAATCCTGCTAACACCACATAACGAATATCAATTTTATTTTGAAAAATGTAAGGGATTTTTGGTGCCGTTTCCGAGATTACAGGGTCTTTGATTATTTTGACAAACTAATGAAAAATTTTGTAATTTAAAATTAGTAACCCCGTTAATTTGTAATTTGGTAGAAATTCTTTTAACTCTGATAATTAAGATGTTATTTAAAAGTCCATTACCGATTGTGTAATATAAAGTTCAGCGGCAACTGAAAAATTTACGTCGAAGCGGAATTTTTAAAATAGTTTTTTCATTTCATATTTTTGAACTTTAAATAAATTATTGCTTATCTTTGTTTTTCCTTATTTTGAAGTAGGTATTCTGTTGGCTTAATTTTTCATGTGTAGAACTACGACACAAGTTCATTTAACTTAAGACGAAGTTTTAATCCGTAGCTAAGTTTCAGGTAAGTAGTTGGTTGAGTACTTGAATAAATCTGGCATTTACAAGTTACGGTGACTTGCAAGGATTAAAGCTTTCATCCTAATTAGAATTTCAAACTAGACTCAAGACGATTTGATAGGAATCTTTGGAAGTACACTACAATAGTGTTTAGAATAGATAATTGAAACGATTAACGATTTCGAGGTGAAATCTATTAAGATATATACGACTTTTATTTCTATTTCCAATATGTATTTGTTAGTTATTGTAACACTAGCTAGAGTATCGAGTTTCGCTCAGGGTTAATATGAGATTGAGTGATAGTTGAAATAAACGTTACAAAAGGTTCTGGAATGTTGTGGAATGCTCTCGAATGTTCCGGACTGTTATTGAAATTTCTGGGCCAGAAGTATATCTTCAAAAGCATGCCCTTTAGATAAAAATGGGAAACTTCTTCATGGACGGGAAATAAAGGGTTACATACCACACCTTGATCGTATCGGGACTCATTTCTGAGTTTTAGCGGCACGTACATTGTACAATTACTTTTATAATGTATATTGATTATTTTTAACGACATAGTTCTAATCAAACTCCGTTAACATCTGCTTTTTTACTCGAACTATGAATATGAATGATTTAAGAGGCTATGTTGGTAAGACCACGTGGTCGGTTTCAAGGTTAAATTATTTTGTAGCTGTCCCTCTCCGAGCCCTATCCTACCCGAGCGCGTACGGTGAGACAGCATACATTATGCGATATTATCCACCCGTTATTTGGATGTTTCGTAGTCCAGGGATCATTTGAAGGATACAGTATATTATGTAACCATTTTTTTAATACAGTATACTAATGAAATTTCAGATGTCGGTGGTTTTTCCAAATTGTTCTAAATTGATTCATACTCTTGTAAATCAGGTTCAAAGTTGGGGCTTTTTATTACCGAAAAATACAATACTTTGACGCCCTGTAACTCTGGAAGTATATATTTAAACGAAAATCTGACTCACCACCGACACAGATATTTGTTTCTAGATTGTGTCTTGAAAATTTCATAGATTTTCATAGCTTAATACTCAAAATATGACTGGACTACGTTTGTATGGGCGCTTTGACAACAGCATAACCTCTTAATATCAACCGCAAGCAATAATACCTGTGTATGGTTTCTTACTAATATGTGTAATGTTACAGCCATTGTTGCTTTAGGGAGACATAGTTTTAGTATCTGTTTTTATAATAACTATTATTTTTGTATTAAAGTTTCAAATGAAGAAAACATTTCTTTGCAACAATAAATATTATTATTAGAATTAAAGAACAATTAAAGGCTGTTGACGACATCCGAAGAAATAAACTCATTATGATTCCCGGTTTTAATTTTAGTGCTTCAATAAAATCTTTTAAGAATAAACCGTGCAAAAACGTACTACTGTTACGAATGTACGGTGATTTTTCTAGCGTCTGTATGGAACAAGACAAGTTTTTCGATAGCATGCAGCCTCCGGGCTACGAGCTTTGTGCTTTTACAGCAGTGAATATACAGATTCTGAGCGCAGTGAACACAATCTCTGTTCAGAAGTCCCACGTGAAATTCGTCTGCAATCGGAAATATTCTTCCGGAGGTATGTTACTTGGATATGAAATCGAAGATATATTTCATTTTATTTTATACTAGTTGTGAGCCCCGTCGTTGCCCGGTTTAAAATAACACTTAGAGAGACATTCCTATATCATTTAGATTAGTTTTGCATATTCTAGATCGTTCTAGAATATTACAGAAGATTATAGAATGTTTGAGAGAGTTCTGAACGATGATAGACCAATTGACATCATTTCAGACAACATGGATATTATTATATCATTCTAAAATATTTTAGAAAAGTCCTCAAGTGTTGGAAAAGGGCAAAATATATTATCCCTAATTGTTGCCACCCACAACCACCCACTCCCTTATTCCCTGCAAGGCCTAGGGTTTTCTGCCACCACAACCAGAGTGGATGGCAGCAGGTGTCCATATCTATAGAAAAAACCCTGTCTACAATATACATGGATTTATACAATAAAATACCTTGTTTTTAGATTACATAATATATTAAAAAGATGTATTGGTTAAAATATATGAGTGCAGACTAATCTGTACAAAGCCGCGTAGTTCAACAGTAGAAAATATATATAGAAGTTACTCAGCCGTAGAGGTACAAAGAACCTTGAACTTGTTCAACACTGCGACGTCAGACGTATAATTAACGTAAAGCTTAGAAATACGAGTAAGTCTACTCACGAATGTTTACTCACTTCACTATTAATATGTTTCACCTTTATTATTATTTTGACTAGACCACACAGGGATAACAAATCCAGACAACACAGCATACTTATTTGTCTTATCGTGTTTTGTCCCGACCAATTACAACATGGCGTGAATTAGAACGGGCCAATGAGCGTGCAGTTCTTTCATGTTGGGCCCAATTAGCGTGAATTGTCTACCCCCTGCACACGTCATTACTTTGACTGACTTGTTTTTATCAGATATAATGGGCTTCAGATGAACATTATCCGTCTATGAGTGTCACTCGCCTGCGGAAACCAGTTAGCGCAACCAACAAACTTTGATGAGGTTCTACTTGATTTACATTCATAGCTTCCCTACCGTTTGGATTGCCTTGTCTTCTTTCTGCTGTCTCAAGAATAATGATTTATAAGCAATGAATGAATACTCTTAAATGGGAGTAAGTGGGACATGTTTGTTTATGAATACATGAGTCGCCATTCAAGTACCAGCCAAATAGAAGAACGTCAGACCGCCACCCGTACACTGTGGATATTCCTACAGCTCGCACCAAGCGTTTCGCTTCCACATTTATCGTGCGTACAGCAAAAATATGGAATGCACTACCGGTTTCCGTGTTCCCCGAAAACTACAACTTGGGAATCTTTAAAAGAAGAGTAAATAGGCACCTTTTAGACCAACACGTAACATCGTCGACCTCATCGTCACTTCCCATCAGGTGAGATTGAGGTCAAACGTTGATCCATTTTGTAAAAAAAAATATGTTATCAAGATGCAACTGGACAGGCAGTTAATTCATAAATTAAATGTCATCTGTTGGTTAGTTTTTTTTGAAAATAAGATAATAAAATACAAGGTGTTATATTTTTAAAAATTGACACCCCGTGATTTAATTTTCGTTGTCTTTGTAGTCAAACTAAACTGAATGAAATATTATTGCTGTAAGAAAAACAGTTTCAGTTGTTGTAAATAAATTACAATGAGGTAGTTTTAGCAGATTTTATCAAATCTAATAAATTTATTTTTGCAATATAGGTATTACAAAGATCTTAGTTATATACAGCATCGGTCGCTGTGTTGAACCTTGCGGCGTACAAATATTCACATATAATATAGTCAGTAGTTATGAATTTAATTGACATAGTCTAAAATAATAAATCAAGTTATACATTAAATTATAAATCATAGTTACTGTTTGTTATTTTTATTAAAATGTAATCTAGACAATATAGATGTTTAAACGTACAAGTTGGTGCACGTTGCCATTCCACCGGCAAGCGCCATTCTATGTCGAAGGCCGTAAAATCCTTTTTAATCCGAATGAGAAAGTGGTTCATATTATATTCGGTAACCTTCCCACGCTTTTAGTAACATCCATTTATTTATATCATATTATGTTTATTGGGATATAGTCATCCCCCGAGGTCCCTTTATTTCAGCAGAATATTGTCATTACTCGTTAATATCAAGGTGAAATAAGGAAAGTTTTAGGTAACGGGAACCTGTTCCCAACCAAACACGGTGGTTATGGCAAATCCCTTGAGAAAAAAAACTTTCTTCTCGTGATTAACTTTTCGACTGACAAAAAAGTTGATTAGTTACAATTTGGCTTTAAATTAGACTTTACTCAAGTCTCACCTATTACTCGAGGTCTCACAGAGATAAGCTCAAAGGTGCAACTGCTCTCATTGAACTACAAGTACAGCGAGGACATGTACATATTATTATATTTATAGCTAGCAGACCCTTGCTTCTCACGGGTGCATTGTAGTACGAGTAATATCTCGATACACTTTTAGCGCCTTCACATAGACAGTTGAAAAAGTGTGTTTATGAAAAGACTGATATCATGTCGCTTCCGTGACGTACTACCATTGCCATGGTACCAACCATCGCCAAATCGTCACAGTGTCGAAATAAATGATTTCAATCGAATATTAAATTTTGTTTTAAGTTTCATATAAAGTTGGATAAATAATATTTTTTATTCATAGTTCAAGGGTACCGAAAGGCGTAATGCCGGGTATTTACGGAAGCAACTGTGTTATACCCTCCAATCCAGAGGGAAAATGGACCTTATTTTTGGGATAGGCTGTTAGAAGAAGGCCAGAAGGCCTCTACCGACTGCTGTCAAAGACAACAACCGGAATCTATAGCCGTTCAAAGTACGGAATCATTTTACTTTTCAGGTAATCAGGTGATTAAGACTTCAGTGTCTTAACTAATCAGGGGAAAGTCTCACAAAGCGAATGTCGACAAGGTCCCTCGAAGGACCAGAAAGCGAAACCGGGACCTATCGTTTATGTTGCGCGTGAGTTTACGCTCAGACAACTTCCTCAAACCGACACTTTGCAAATACACCGTCTCTGCCGGCGGAGACGGCAAAGACACACCTTCCCCACGACGAGCAATAATCCTAGCGCTTACCGCAGATATCGGCACATTCCGGGCCGATTTTCACCGATCTCTTGACCACAAAGCAACGCCCTAAGCCGAGGACGAGCCCGAGCGGGCGCCCTTAGGCCTGTTGCTATTAATAATAATACCGGTTGAGCGCCTTCCGCGCTCGCCATTGTCCGGGTGAAGCTGTAGAGGTCGCAGGACCAACAGCATCAAGTCCATTCGAAAAAAAAAAAGCTCAGACAACTGTGCTAATAATAATAATAATGACTTATCTTGAGTGACTCGTCAGTGCATCTAGTAAATTCCCTCATTTGATTAGCGATGGTAGTTTTTGCCTTGATTTTATAGATTCTATTATTGATTTTATTTTCATCATATATTAACGTCGTCACTTGCCATCGGTGAGATGAAAACTTAGTGCAAAGATGGGAAGTTCATGTACATCGTGGACATATCCGGGATATAAAACAAAGAACAAATAGTACAATTCCACGTATAAATTATTATGTTCCAATAGAGCGCCGAGAAGTTACATGGCTCGAATAAAATTAATTATTTACATTTCTGCTTTCCATTTTCCTTGTTACAACCGTGTATTCGAGTTTCATTTCAATCTTGAAAACAATCAACAAGGAGAACAGTAAAGTGTGAACAAATTTGGTATCATTGTTTACCCTACCTGATTCAATGAATTTTAATCATAAAATTGTAATTTTGTATCTTTTTTTAAATTATATTTCATAGTAGTATTTTTGACCGTCACTTCTTTTGTGACTCCAGAAATTATCCAATGGCCACATGGCTTAATCAATCAGGATACAAAGTAGCATATGTTCTCATGTCATGAACTGCCATGCCATGGCAAATTTACATTTATAATATTAGTAGGACTTCCCTAGTAGGATTTCCGTCCATAACTTTTACGATTTTAAAGTTAGGAAGTCAGTCAATTTAATTGTGGTTAGCCAGACCAAATAAAACCGACGAAGAATGATATAATCCCAACAAATTACTTGCTTTTATTTGCTTGCTTGAATTTAAATCACAACCCTCTGTTAGCTTTCCCGTATTCAGAGCACCTACACTCGCGATCTTCTCGTTGGCAGTCAGCAAGTGCTATCAAGTATTCTTCACACAACTGTAACGCCTGAGCGGCACAGTTGCCTTGTAATCCGAAAACTTTTCAATGAACAAAGTTATCGATTCGATCGGCTACGACACTTAATGAAAACCAAAGTTGTATCGCCAATACTCGGTTCAATCTCGCCCGGGAAACAGAAAATATGCAAATAGCTTTTAAATTGACTTGGAGATGCTGAGCTCGCTCAACTTTAAGTTTGCTTACTTTAATCTGAGGTTATTTAGCATTCGGCCGTTGGCGAGAAATACGAAGATAAAATTGGCCCTTGGGACACTTCAGGCGGTATTGGAACGTACTTGATAAGCTTTCTCGGCTTAACTTTTTAGTCAGAATTTGTAATTTGAGATGGAGGCCGTTTGCTTCATCTAGTCCGGAAGAGATAAGGAGACTTCGCTTTCCTGAGAATGTCTTTCGATTATATAGATCGTGTTTTTACAAAACTGGTTAAGTAAAAAGTTTATATACAAATTTGTTTTAGAAATCTCGATGTAGAGAGTGTCCGTTTTGGTCTTGCTCGTACATCCTAGGTTCGTTGTAAGATTCTCGTTGAAATTACAATTCTCTCTATCGTGAGTATGCGCCCGGCCATTCTACGGTTTTATTGTCACATTAACGTCACCAACCGAACAAAATTCGCTGCGAATTGTATACGTCCTCGGGGTATAGCAATAATTAATTCCTGTTCGGTTGCATTCAATGGGACCTCGTAATCATATCGTGGTCGGTGGGCCGGTGGCTTCTCAGTGGAGTCATCGAGCAGAGGCTCGTTACGTATCAGTTAGTTCAGCTTACTGTCTCTTGGAGCTGTGCCGTTAACTTACTCTTCAACGAATTACCGCCATGAAATAAATCCCGTACCGTTTCTTCTCTGCAGAGCACGTTTTTAACCACCACCGTGTCCTAATGGCTACACATTTAGACTCACAACCCGAAGGTCATATTTTCGATCCCCAGTGGGACCTATTAGTACTCGGTTGGTTTGGTGGTATACCTGGGTAGCTTGTTAGCTAAGTTTTCTACCAAACAACAGTGTTAATAGCACTGTTGTGTTCCGATATGAAAGACATCAGGCAGCACCTCATTAGCTTGAAGTTTTTGCGTGCGTTTCCATCCAACTACCGTATGGTCACTTACCATCAGATAAGATGAAGGCTGAGTGCGTGTCCATAATAAAAAATCAGTGGATTAATTGCAGTAAAAAGATTTATTTTGAAAGTAAAGAATTTGATTTGTAAAACCACTGCGGTTGCGCAGTAACGAGCGGGTTTCGCTTGACTGATTGCTAATTGAATTCGTCTACTCACGCATAACGGTATATGTGCATTACACTAGAATACGATCTATTCAATGTTCAATGTTCGTTTATTTGTCATTATAGTTACATAAACTGTGCAAATAATAATAATATACAAAACATAAAGAACAATAATACTAAAAACTGATCCTAATAACTAGAGACAGAGGCAAAAAATTAAAAAAAAATTCTTTTGTGTCATAAAAAGGTCTACATATTAAATATTTATACAACTTATTGGAAAATTCATTTTTTATGTCATTATCAAGATTATTGGATATTTTTATGTTATTGAATTCTAAGCTCCTATGGTAATTCTTATTTTACTGACACTTAACATATAATGACAAACTACGATAAAAATATGGAAAAGTGGCTCTCGTAATTGTAACAACTTTTATAATATTTCTAAACAGTTAAAAATGTTTTGATTCTGCTTCTTCATATATTATGCGTACAGCTAGAGTTGAATTTTCTTCCTGCTTCTGTGTTTCCCTAGCGCTATAGCCTGGATGTCTTCAAGTCCAGAATATGGACATGAAGACACCCAGACAAAACATTTTTTTAAAAACTGCGTATTTTTTACCTATTTATGATTTGATATACCCAGTGTCACTCTCACAGAAAATGCGAATATAACGACACCGCTCAAGCTAAAATCCATCGAGTACTTCAAGCCGTAGAGCGTGCCAAATTTTTATACATACATACTCTCGGCACTGGCGCAGTCGGGTAAAAGGTAAGCTTAACGCTTAGGCAAAGATATTCCTGACTAACTTTGACAAAATTTATGTATGTTTGTATACTCTAAATGAAAGTTTGTTTGTTTGAATACTCTTTATTCATCTTAACTTAAATAATTAAAATTTAAAAACTATTATAAAAGTAGAATTGGGGGACTTATCCCTATATAGGGAAAGTTGATTGGCTTCGGTTTTCAAAAGTGGGTCAGGATTCATTTTGGCCAATCGTATAATATTAAGCGAAACAGATTGCATTTAACAAACTTTTCGTAATTCCCTTAAAACCCTTTCGGCTTTGTACCCTTTTGTGCATACGGATGAGTGGTTCGAGATAAATTGACACGCTTATGTTAAAACAAAGACAAGGCTGTTGTATACTTAGATCGACTTGTGTTTGGCCACCATCCAGTCTGATGGTATATGGTCGAGGATGGTATACGCGTGTCTAGAATAGTCATATGCACCGACCTCGAAGAGAGCCACATTATAGCACTAGGGAAATATAAGCTGACAGGGAATTCCGCCTTCCAGTGAGCATAGTAAATGAAGAAGCGAAACGCTGCGTGGGTAATGGTGGAACATCAAAGAAAAATAGGCAGATCGTTTATACGATCTAGAGAAATCTAGATTTAATCTAGGTTTTCTTTACTGAAAACGATACCTCCGTCTGCACATAATCCGAAGGTGGCTGGTTCGAATTTATTGTTACCCGAATGCGTCAGAAGGAGGGTAATATTTTTATAATATATATCTGGTTTGGTTGATAGTAATACACCTTTCTATGTCCGCCTGTCTAGCTACCACCAAGTTATTATGATAGATACTCGTAACATAGCTATCTCACAAAGTTGACCACTGACTTGATAAAGTGCGACCATATTGTATATCTTAACGGGATCCTGCTCCATCAAAGTTTCCTACTATATTTCTTTTGTCATAACCTTTTAAAATAGAATAGGTGCAGTAATTATCTAAAAATAAGGCAGCGGATTGTAATGTTGCGAAATGAGTATCATTATTATACAAATTCACAGTGAATCACAATTTTCATTTTTAAACAATTTTTACTATTATTATTCAAAGCGCCATCTAGGGACCATTAGCTGCGTAAAGGCTATTGTAGCTAACAATAAAGCTGGAAATTAATGAGATTTATTTCGAGACACTATGATTTTTCATTTCCTATTTTTAGGTAATTAGTTATCAAAGCCAGCTATTCTTTTTTAAAAGATTATGGCAACAAAATTTTGTATGGAAGCATGCGGATAAGGTTCCCGTTAACAAAAGAAACAACTACAGATAATACAATAAAGAAAAAGCACCAAAAATTAGGCGAGCTGTACAGATAAATCCAGTTTTGTCATAGCCTTAGGATAAGGCAAATAAACAGAGAAAGGTAAAACGTATAACAAAGTATCTTGTTGCTGGGCCATAATTAGAGAAAATGAGAAACTAGGTGGTACTTAAATACAACAAAATAATAAGCAGTTGGTATTTATAAAGACCGACCCCTTACGGATATTCGCAGCTTCCCTGTAGTCGTGAAACGGAACTCTTCTCCTGAATAACGCAACGACTCGAGCAATTCCCTTTGTACCCCATGAACTAAGATAGCAATCTTCTGGCATTAAGGACGTCACAGGAAAATGTTATGAACTTTCGTTACAGTACCTCACAAAACACTCCTCAGCTGCTAAAAATATGTCACGAGGGAAATATAAATTCTTGCTCACATAAATAGAGGCATCTCAGAAATGTGCAATAGACTTCGGGGGCCCGAATAAAGTGCTGGGGGCATATGTCAGACTAGTGCGGTCGGGTCATAGAATAAATTGGTGTTTGGGCTGGGCAGTGTGTCTCCATAAAGGCACTAAAGGTTTTATGTTGCGTGAAGTGGACCTCCTGGCATACCAACGGCTGGTTCTTGTGTGAATGTTGGTATTAGTGAGAAAAATGCTGAGGTATTTTTTGCAGGTTGGCACGGTGCAGTTATGTGTCCGTTTCCGTGTAAAGCATTGTCATAATATGATTTTGTAATATGTTGTGTTCAGACGAGGAATAACTGTAATCTATACTAATATTATAAATGCCAAAGTTTGTCTGTCCTTTTACGTTGTAATGGAAAGTCAAAATGATTGTATTTTTATAGGTATAGTAAAAACGTGTGGAGTTATCAAATTGAAATTAATACCAAATACTGAAGTCTGCAATTTCCTTGTGTCAACGCAATAAAAAGATTTTGCCGATATTTCAGCTCATTCTGACGATTTCCCTTAAAATCGCATCAAACTCTGTAGATTACTCCCTATTGACTTAGAATCTGAAATTTGGCAAGAAGCAAGGTTTTACAGCATCAGCACTGCATAAATCTGAAAGTATTTTTAAATTATATCACATTAAAATCGCTACTACAAAATTACAAACTTGGGCCTGTCGTTACAAAATTAATGCTATATTGTAAACAATTGCGCGTGATATTTCGCCAGGCGCATTCGTTATAACATTTCTCGGTGCATATAACCTTGCTATTATATGATTATCAGTATATAGCTATTCATATTCTGTACGGAACCCTAGATGCGCGAGTCTGACTCGAACTTGTCAGTTTTTTGTCATGGTCAAACAAGCAGTTCTCGTGGGATAGTTCCTGAAGTCCACGCTCGCAGACGATGTCGCTCGCAAAAAGTGACAAATTAAACACAAATCCACAGATATATGTAGATGTAATGAGCGTTATTTCTGTTTCCAAATAGATTTTTATATACATATATAAAGAAGATAGATAAACGCTTGACCCCAATCACACCTGATAATTTTATTTAGGAAATGCAATCCACCAAAAGTTTTTTAGCTCATCGTAAATAATTTCCATTTTCGTATATCGTGGCCATCCTTATGAGCCGTAACTAAGATGCGCCACATTTTCCACCAAAAGCACTAACTAACTACATTGTCCAACTGGTCTGAACCGGTTTGACGGCAACGAGAGTGACAAAAAATATTTGGTCGACCGAGAACGGATTTCGTTTTGAGCATGTTCCGATTCAGGAAAACGGAACGTGTTCGGATTCTGTTCATACGTCGAACATATTTTTTTCTAAATTTCCGCAGCTTTAGACAAGCTATGGTCCTGTAGCAACGGTCTGGTTTTCCCGAGTGGCGAATGTGGAAGGTATTGTGTTTAGTATGTGTATGTTCGTTTGATTCTTTAAAGGTGCTACACTACATTCTTTTTAAAGTACTGTACCCAAAGGGTAAAAATGGGAATAGCAATACAAAACACAAAAAAGCAGAATAAAATAAATATTTAAGGGGGCTCCCATACAACAGACATGATTTTTTGCCTTTATATATATGAGGATATATTGTATTAAAAAGAATAATGAAACCAATTTATTTGACTTTGTCATTCGTTGATTTTAAAGGGCTTTATATTTATTACTATGCTTTATTAAACAGTTCTGTCTAAAACTTATGTTTATATATAAATATACCCGAAAGTAATAACTAATGTTATGTGTCTCTGTCTATAACTAATATTATTCCGAAAAAGATAGAGATACAAAATACAAACAAATATTAAATCATCATCAACAGCCGACAGAGTGTGCATGGGCCATAGACCACCACGCGGACCCGTGAACTACTGGGCAGTGCGGATTGGTAGACTTCACACACACCTTTGAATTTCTTCTCAGGAGTGTGCAGGTTTCCTCACGATACGCTCCTTAACCGAAAAGCCGATGGTAATGAATTTTATTATTCTTACATAAATTCCGAATAACAAATTGGAACTCATTGGTACGAGCCAGGATCGAACCCAGACCTAGATTGTTCGAGGACTGACGCTCTACCCAACTGGGCTACCATGGCAAGCAATATTATTTGATACTAAAGCCTGAAGTGCATACCAGCTTTGTTCACCAGCAAAGAACTTCGTTTGAAATTTGTATCGCTAGAGAGCAGGGAGGGATCTGCTGCAATCGCTACGCTGCACTCACTCGATAAGCCCCGCCTGAGAGCTCGACGTGCCCTATCTGTCAGCCTTAGATTTATACGGGCCAAAACCCTCGCTTTACAGCGCTGCAAAAAGGCAACGGCAAAAAACATACGAGCGTCGAATAACCTTTACGTAATAAAAGCGCTGGAAATGCTTTATGCCAATAGACAATTTGAGTTGAAAGTTTGGCTCCAAGGAATGTAGCGTACTCGTATGTAGCGTTCAGAGCACAAGGACCATTAGTTAAGCGGGTTTTCAGACAGGATTTGGTCTGGCTTTATCTTGAAGCGGGGGTTTTCACATTGTGTCACGTGATCTCTAAATGTACTCAATTTAATTGATTTATAAATATTTAACACTTGAAATAAGACATGATATTTATGGAAAAAATATTCAAGTAAAGCAGCATATACTATTTTTAGTATATTATGGGGCAAGGGGTTTCAAACTAGTCTCTCCTAGATACTCATAGCTAAACATGTGCAAAATTTATGTAAGTATTTGAAAATGAAATTAAAATCAAAACAATTTTTACAATAATTGAAATCAATAATAAATAAATCTAGTAAAAAATCTCCACCCTATTGTAAGTTGTTGAGATTTTAATTCTAATTGATGTTATCAAATTTTTTACGATTGTTAAATATAATAAAATTAAGATATACCATTTATTTTTATTATTGAACTGAATACTAAACGCCACAGGGTAAAGATTGGTAAAGCAATGTAATACTGAAATAAGATAACTCTGCATTGTATCACTTTAGCGCGGCAACAGTCGTCCGCAAATTCTATATTGGATAGATTAATTTTTGACATAAAGCTCAGAATCAAGCAACATTAACGGTAACATCCCGGTATTTTATGAGAACCGTTACAAAGTATAGTTAATGGCGACGTAACCGGTACTTTTGGAACCGTATCAAACGGGTTACGATCGGTTTAAAAAACAAACTCGTTAATTAGTGAAAATGGGTTTCGAGTTAAGACGGGTTCCCACTTTATAGTGTTTAATGTTTTAAAGTTTTAATAACGAGTACTCTGTTATTTTATTTTTTGAACAGGAATTATTGTAATCGTTGACGTTATTTAAGAATTAACATCAAGGCTGATTCACATCCCTAAGGTTATTCACTCGATAACACTTTCATGATAAAACTCTGTTACCATAATCTTTTAAAATAGAATAGCTGGCTTTGCACAGTAATTTTCTAAAAATATTATATCGGATTGTAATGTCGCGAAATGAGTATCATCGACATCCATCTTCCTAGGGAACCACTATTTTCATTTATACACACTACATATTTTTCGTTTATTGTTCAAAGGGCATTAGCTGCGTAGCAACTATTGTAGCTAACTTTATAGTACTAGGTTAATGATTCATTTCGCGACTAGTGGCCTGGCAGAGGGTATGGTCTTGATCTGCCCAATTGACATTGTGTAAATTGACATTGTGTAAATTAGAGCTTATTACTAACACTAGGTTAAAATTGACTTTATTTTATTTACTAAAAAAATATGGATTTTATATGGGTTATGTCTGATACAAATAAATAATAATAATTTCATCTCCTATTTTTAGATAGTTACTAGCAAATCCAGCTATTTTAAAAGATTATGGCAACAGAAATTTAACATGGAAGCATTTTGAGCGGAATCCCATTAATGAGGCTTTTTAATGTAATAATTATTTTTGTAAAATGATTTTATTTTTCGATACGAACGAGTTTTGATCTTTCATTTCATATCATCGTCGAAAACGTCGTCGTCATCATGCCGGCGAGATTGTGTACAAGGATGATTTTGTTACATAAAACTTTGTTACTTCAAAATAAATAACGATAAATGTATAGAAAAAAAATACACCATTAATTATGAAATCCGAGATACTTCGAATTTCAAGTATCACATTTGTGTGAATGATTTGAAAAGATATGAAACCGTCAAAATAATGAATTTCTTTGTATATCGTAGCCCTGATACCTTTACGGGGGCTGGAAAATACACGTAGCACTTTCGAGTTCTCGTCAAAAGCCCTTGTGTTACGTTTGTTTTTGTTTCAACTGCCTCCGTTCCGGCTTCGCTCTGCATTTCAAAGCTTTTTGTTCAAAAGCTGTGCACCGCAGCACTCTGCTACGATTATTGACCTTGGTCGTATGGAAATTTCATCTCGTCGTTAAAAGGTCTTCATTTAATGACGACTTAAAATATTCGACCATTTTAAAAACAGAACGTAAGAACTGATAAGTGGAACAGAGAATTTTAGTGCGTCTGGAGACAACGTTTGAAGGTTTGTCACGCGATGTCAATACGCGGCTTTAGGATTTGAGGTAATCACCATGCATGACAAACGTGGAAAAAACGGCCAAGTGCTAGTCGGACTCGCGTACCCAGGGTTCTGTACAGGATATGGATAATGAACACACAGATAATCTTAAATAATATGCACCGAAGAATGTTCCCACGCAAGCATCTAAATACCAAACATTTTCGCTTTGGTTTTGCACCACGTCAATAGATGGCGCCACTAGTAGTATAAATAGCGCAAGTATTCCGTCTCTCAAGCAAAACAAACATTACTTTGCAGTTAAGTTCCATAACCAATGCTTTCAACTGCAAAGTTGAGTTTGTAATCATTAAAAACACGTATCTAGTAGTTCCCTTTTATTTTTAATTTATTTTAATTTTTATTATTTGTTGTTCTGGCAGCAAAAAAATCCATATTCTGTAAACATTTCAACTGTCTACCTATTAGGGATCGGGAGATACAATCCACTGACAGACAGACGGATGGACAGCGGAGGCTTAGTAATAGGGTCCCGTTGGATACCCTTTTGTTACGGAACCCTAAAAATGAAAAGAAGGTAAAATTGACGTATTGATTGAAATTTCTCTCGACATCGAAGTTGGTCCCAGTGAATTTTCAACCAAAGCGGGCCTTGTGTATCTGCAAGATATAGAGCAAAGGTCTCGTTTTAAAAACCGTCAACGGCAGCAGTGGCAGGTCAATCAAAGGGCGCCACCATCCATCACTCCGCCATACGCGTTCCGCAACAAATCGATCACGCGTGACAACCCTGGAAATCGTATGCCGTTTGTTGCCGGTTCGATTTTAAGGCAAAATAACTTCCCAGTACTGACACACTGACAGTTGACTGAAAGTGAGGGATTGTACCGTAAACTTTTGCAGGAGAAATAGATTGATAGACTTTCTAGTCAAGCGAATGCGAAATAAGTGATAAGTTTTAGGTTACCGAGGGAATCCTTCTGTCGAGAAAAATCTACTAAAGCTACTACTAAGTCTCGTCTATACGACCAAATGCCTTTTTTCTCTTGACTATTGTTCACGTATTTCAGTTATTTAGGCGTGTTGTACACTCGAGTACAAAAATATGTACCCGCTTTTGAACCACGTCACTTACACTCTAGCTTATTGTGTGTTGTTGTGAGTGTTGAAGGAAATGTCAATTAAAGGTGAGTGTGACATGGTTCAAAAGTGGATACATATTTTTGTACTCGAGTGTACAGTGTTTAGAATAGAAGTCTGTCTATGTAGTAAAAGGAGGCTAAAGGAAATAATAACATCTGGTCAGTAGCGGCAGTGACTACTACAGACAAGATATATAGACAGGGATAACACTCACGTAGAGTATGATTCAAAGAAATACTAATAATACCTATATTTATATGTTACGTATCTGTTTACAGATGAACACGTCAATCGAGCTTTTCCATGACATACAATATTCACGGATTGATGATAGGAATAAGATATTGTAGGTAATGTATATTTTGGTATATGTTTTTAATGTAAGTGATTTATAATCTTTATGAAAAATAAATGGTTTAAACCGTCTAACACTCACTTTTAAATGACATTTCCTTCAACACTACATAGGAACAAGCAAGAGTGAATATGATATGATACAGAAGTGGATACATATTTTTGTACTCGACTGTACATAGGTAAATCCTGCCGCGATCGCCCATCATCTTAGACCACAGATGGCGTAGAGGAAATATTCTAAAAGCCTAGACCAAAAGTCCTACATACCTGCTAAATGGAAATTAATTCAATATGGACTACACTGAACATGTAATTATAATTATTTTACTATGAAGAGTAGTTACTTAGAAAAGAGCGTTTCTTCCGCACGACTTTCGTCATTCAAGTTGAAGTAATCTCCTTTATACTTCACGCACGTACGAAACCGTTAAAATTAATTTGTTCCGAGCGAGCGAACTACTCCCAAACCCTGTTGGAAACTCATACAAAATCTATGAATTTAAAATAATCTAAAATTCCATCTAAGTTAGACGGAGCGCTGTTCGCAGCTAAAAATCAATTTGCATATTTTATACGCCGCAGTTTGATTTGGGGTATAGACTTCAAAATAACTCAATCAAAATATTAAATTGTTTCAACTAATTGGTTGCCAAATTTACAGCCGAGGGACTTTGTTGGCTTGTCAGTGGCACGACAATTTTAAGAGTGTATATCAAGGTTCACTAACCGCTGAATCTCGTTTAATTTGAAAACGGAATCAAAGTGTTTGTCAACCGATGGAATATCATCTATCGTTTCGATCTATGATCCAAAATCCATTGACGTTAAAAAGATTCGAATAGAATATAATAGTAGTCTGACTAGTTACTACAGAGTAGTCAGCTGTTATTCACTGAGTCACATGAGCTAGATGTTTAGAGAAGGAAAAAGGAAATTTAAACAAGGGAACGAAAAGTAAATTTTTAAAAACCTGACTGCGTAATTTTTTTAACTTTTACGATTTTGATATACCCAGTGTCATTTTCACAGTAAATACGAATCTAATGACACCTCTCAAGCTAAAATCCATTGGGCCGTTCAGCCCTCAGATCGTTTTTTTTCTCGAATGGACTTGATACTGTTGGTCCTGCGACCTCTACAGCTTCACGCGGACAATGGCGAGCACGGAAGGCGCTCAGCCGGTGATATTATTACTTGCATCAGGCCTAAGGGTGTCCGCCCGGTCTCGTACTCGGCTTACGGCATTGCTATGTGATGAAGAGATCGGAGAAAATCGGCGCGGAATGTGCCGATAATTGCGGTAAGCGATAAGATTATTGCTCGTCGAGGAGAAGACCGTCTCCGCCAGCACATATACATACTTTCGATCAATATGTTGAATGACCTATTTATTTTGAATTAAGAATTTTGATTTTGGACATAGAGTTAAGTACAAGAGAAGATCGACATAAATACAATGCTGCTCTGAATCACATGACAATACAGAGACGGTCCTATACATTTTAATAAAGGCGCTCGTAAGTTAAACGTGCGGGTGCCAACAAATCGAACAAAAGTATCATCGAACGACGAACAAAAGCCCAAATGAAAACGTTGATCGAAAACTGCAATTTCAATACCTACCCGTACCGAAATAGATGTGAATAAGTCCGTCCGTTGTTTGTGAACACAATGCGGCGCTGCTTTCGTTGTTGTGAGAGGTTGTATGTGTAGCTCTTTATATACATAGGATATTGTTTCATACTACGCCTCCCAGGAACTTTATAATTAAAAGCAGTGTTGTCTTTCTTTTTTAACGAGAATAAAAGTTTGCTAATTGCGTTACAAAACTTATGCTTGGAGATATAATTGCTACTTAAAAATATGTTTAAAAAAGGTGTGACGATAAAGCCGTTGGATGGTAAGTGTGTGTACCCAGAAGCCTTAAGCTATTGAGGTTCTGGTACCTTTCATACCGGAACATAACAGTGCTATGAATACTGGGGTTTGGCGGCAGACTCAGGTGACATGGTGGTAGCTTAGCCCTATCACCTACCAAACCGAGTACCGATAGGCACACCAATGGGAATTGAAATCGGGAGGACCTCTTCATTGTTAGTCCTAGCTTTAGCACAGAGGCGGTTTTTACATTATGCTAATATTAACATATAAATGCAAATTTGTTTGTCCTTTGTTTATGCAAAAACAGATCAACGTAATACTTTGAATATATATTTTTCGCTCGATAAAATGCGTGTGAGGCAATTTTTAAGTCCACACGGAAGAAGGCAAGAGTTAAAATAAACTTGTCAGACTCAGGTATATTTAACGTCACTTACGATCGGGAGAGATGAAGGTCAAGCAAGGGATTTTTTTCTTCAAAGTAATTTATTAAGTTCATGTTTGTTCAACCTGTGATAATTCTTTGAAAAATGTACATAATAAAAATGCAAATTGTGACTGGCATGTTAATGATATTAATTTCCTGACAATAGTATGATCCGACGTGCTGTTTTGTATTTGCCTACTACACAAAGACAGCTATCCTCTTTTTAAAGATTAGGTTAAAAGAAATTTAGTATGAAGCTTTCATAAGGTATTAATGAAGGAATGCTCGCATTTCTGCCGACATAAAGTATCAAATATGCAGTCATCGTCCGTAAGATTGCGGGTAGCCAAATTGGATATAGCTTTTCTGCCTCTGCCATTTGTATTTTGTGTAATAGAACACTGTTATTAGACCATGTCAGGGAGAGATTGCTTTCCACCATATATTTTTTAATAATGTCTTAAATTTCTTTGCTTAGACTAAGTACACTACATTCTTGTTATTTTTGTGTCGAGGCAATTACGAGTATGTTATCAGAAGAAGAGACGAGACTCAGTATTCCATCTAATGTTAAAATTTACACTTTGTTATTTTATTAGAACCACAGAGTACTATTAGTATTTTGATCAGAATGAAACTTTTTTTTAAATGGGTCTTCATTCATGGATGGCTGGATGGCGACGTCGGCGCAGTAAAATTAAACTGTCAAGCGTATATTTATTAATATGAATTCAAAGCAAGGAGTTTATATACTAAATTCCTTGATGCAAAGCCATTAAAGCCTATTGACATACATACACCTGCCAATGAGAATATAAATGCTGTGTAAATAAATATATCAAAAATGTTAACTACACTTTTTGGGACGTGTGGACTGCCATGACGTTTAATGAAATATTAAATATATACCTCTTCCACGCCATCTATTGACACATTTGAGAAATTAACTGACGGGCGTATTTGAAAACGCCCCATTACAAACTTGTTTGTAATCTTGACCTGTCTTATGTCTTTCGTGCAATTTAGAAACTATACAGAACATAGTTATGTCAAAGCCTAAATTCATATAGTATGCTAATTTCTACAAATTTTAGTATCTTTCTGCAGAGCAAAATGTTTATCATACATGAGACATGCATGATGCCAGAGTGCTTCGAGACTATCATACTAAAAGTTTTATGTTACTGCCAGATCTGTGTCTCGACATATGTAAGAAGTTATTGCAAAAAATATTGTCTGTTACGATTTTTGTATATATTCCAAGCGATGTATTGTTACTTTCAAATTATTTTTCAAGTACTATAAATAATTAATTGAACAAGTGTTCTATTAAGATTCTTGGCGCGAACTTGAAAAATGGTGGTTCATTGCAATTTTGTTAATTGAATAATAATACTGTTATGGTTTTTTTTTGTTATAATGGTGTGATATAGTGCAAAAAGTGTCATGGACGGTGTTATAATATCAATTACGCAAAATTGCGAGGGTTTCGACGCGATCCGAAGAGTTTATCATGTCGAGTACATTCGGCATATGGATTCTTTCGAATAATGTTGAAACCAAGGCTGGCCTTTGAAGTTCTCGTCAAGAATCCAAATTAAGCGATAAAATGTACACATTATAAATTTTTTTGAGAAAGCTGAACCTCAAAATTTGTTCACCTAATTTTACTCGTCATTGGCTAGATAACCACTGGTTAAAGCCATTATTTAAATTTAAAAAAAGTGTTCTATTAAAAGTATTAATATCTCAACAAAGTCGGGTTAGTTACTCATAATATCATTTCTTAATATATTCATTCACGACGTAACGAAAAGTCAGAATGACTGATTTTTTTTGTATATGGATAGTTGAAGGACCGGACAAGTACGTAGGCTACATTTAATCTCGATTGATCGAGATCGTTCCCATGTGATGAATCTAAAAGTTCACGCGGATGAAGTAGTGGTTAGAACTAGTTTAAAATAAAATCGAAAGTGTTTCGATATTTTTAAGTACAATATTAATTTGGTAGCATAGATGGGAAGTTATTTAATTCTTACCATAATTTGCTAAACAGCGCTAGAACGTAAATGTGAAAATCATCGCACAATCGAAACCTATGCACCTGTGAATATTGACTAATCAAGCGATAATTAATAGTTAATGGCACAACCAGAATGCAGTAGCGAGCTAATATTTGAACATCATTAGCTCCTTAGAATATTAATGGGACAAGTGCAAAATCAAGTATCTGTCCAATAGGTCCATACGAAGGCCAGTTTAGATTGAGTAATTGTAAATAGATTTTGATGAAATATTTTGCGATTTAAAACTAATTAGTTTTGCCTTTCTGTAGGTCTAGTATTGTCGCGTGGACAGTCACGGTCGAAAGGCTGCTGTAATGTTAGCTAAAGTGCTGTGAATATTCAGTGCACAGTGAGTTGTCTGTAAGCGAATCTCTCCGGCAACTTTGTATGTAGCTTACAGCGATTAGGAATATAAATGTGGCTACAAATTTACTAGATACTAGATGCTTAGTGCAGTTCTGGTCCTAGATCACAGTTTTGCTGTAGTAATTTGTTAGTACTGTGCTGTCTGGGCACACGAAAGCTGCAGTCGCAAGCTGTAAGCAATGTACTCAGTATATCAAATATTAGCTTAATTTTGCAATTTGGCCGGTGCGCACTAGATTTGGCTCAGTTTCGGCGCGCTGCCTCAGGCGAACTAGTTTATTAGTATCGGCCATGTCCTGCTACAGTAACTGTTGCCTCTGAGATTTGTTGTTGTCTGTTTATGTAGTTTATGGCCGTTGTTTCGTATTTTGGATACACTAAATAAATACTATGCAAATAATGTCTGAAAAACGAAGTAGCGACTTTTACAGCGTTGTCTCTCTCTCGCTCTCTGTTGTATTTTCATGACTCAACGGTTGAACCGATTTTGCTGAAATTTGTCACTTACGTAGCCTATGGGATAGAGAGGGACTAGACAACAGGTTCCCATTATTCATTTTTCAACCGACTTCAAATAAAGGAGGTCCTCAATGCGACTGTAAATTTTTGTATGTATGTTACGCTATAACTCCGCCAATTGTGTAACGATTTTGGTGATTCTTTTTTTTGTTGGTGGAGCATACTTCAGAGGTGGTCCCATATAAATTTTATCATAATTGATTGATCGCTTTTTGAAGAAAAAAAATGTACCTAGATCATTATACCTCTGCGAACATTTTTAAGGCAGTTGAAGTCGGTTTTTAGTTCTTTTTGAACGCGTTAATTATTTATTTTTAAGTGGGGATTTAATTCTTTAATATTTTATTCTGTGTTACTGTGTGTAGTAGTTTTACTATAAAATATACACTTTATTATGTAAGCGAATTTAAAAAAAAGGATAAACATTCTGTTGTCAATGAATTAGTACTAACTAGGTGCTAATAACTAAGTACTAATAGTCAGTATTATAACTACACATACATATAGTAATAATTTAAGCAAATATATTATTCACTGCAGTTGTTTTCGAACTTTCTATACATACATCAAAGTTAGGTAAAATTTGTTCCAAAAGGAAATGTTCCAAGTTATCAAAAAGCGTGTCCGGAAAGATGTGCGACCGACGACGATAGGAGTGGTTGACTGGAGTTCGGAACAAACTTGTCTGGTTCGGACGCGATCGGAACGGAACAACTTTGTACATAAATCTAGCATCTTTAAATATTTACGTCTAGTTTAGTCTCGTAAATATAAATTTTTCGTAATAATGACGCTTTTTGCACTTAGCACATATGTAGTTCACCAGATGTAAAAAAAACGTGTCAAAAACCTTTATCTTCCATTTTATCACAAGGTATTAAGTCACTGAAAAGATGCTGATATGTTTTACGTTATATACCGTGTTATAAAATGATGTTGTAAGAGTGTCTTAGTTTAAATGATTTTGGTCATCTATATATTAATACGTGAAGCAAAAACTTTGTACCCTTTTTTACGGAAATTGCGCGGACGGAGGAGTATGAAATTTCGCACTTATAGTTTATATAGAGGAGTGCATAATGCTAATATTCAAAAATAAGTTAGTTATTATTATTCTGCGAATGGTGCAGGCCATACAATTTAAAAAGAAAGCCAGCACGTGATATTTACTTTGTATAGTTGAATGGTTGGTAAAGGATATACTTGTTGTACATAAATCCGGTTTGAATAAGTAGTTCCCATGTGATAATTAAAAATATACGTTTAAATGTAACATTGAGATTCCAACATTAAATACGATTATATATATTTAATGTAAATTAAAAAATATAAAGTAAAAGTTCTCGAGTACGTACGTACCGGGAAACGTCTACCGTGCCGTCCCTTACTAGATGTACCTTACAGTCCAGCAGTGGACGTTTCCCGGCTGATGATGATGTTGGATGTCACGTTTAAATAAACATTTAATATGCAATAAACTGATTGATCAACCGTGGTCGGTGACCTATTTTTAGACCAAAAATTTGTGTTATCTGTTCAGAAGACCAACAGCTATTAAACAAAAAGACAATGAAATAAAAAAGTAATTAAACTTAGTCAAGCACTAGTGAAATAACTAACACTTAGGCAAGGTGACCATTTTTACATAAATCACAAATAACTTTGAACTTATATGCAAGTGTAGCTTAGCTAAGCCTGTAGCCACGTGTCAACTCTTTAGCAGTCTCCGGTAGTATGAGTATCAGAAAATTTTGCAAGTTAGAAATGTATCGCCTCACAGGGGCACTGGTGTCACGTTTCATTTAAATTTATGAGCTAAGGTGAGGGATAATTTTAATGAAAGGGAATTTTCTTGTGTATCAGCTCAAACTTGTATAATTATGGATAATAAATGAGTGGAGATTTCACTCACGCTCGGATGCATTAATCTTATTTAAACTAATTTCATTTAGGGCAAAAGATGAGCCACTGACTCGTGGAGTGAGACGCATAAATACTAAATGTGTCATAAAAACAACTAAATAAAAAAAACTTTTTACTTACGGGCAAGGGAACATACCCATACTACGTGACCCGTTTATGGTGCGGAGGGGGGTCTTTAAAATACCGCACTTGGTCACAGGGGCGGGGGTGGGGGCATAGGTCTTCTTCATGTAGTCAATATCCTTGCACTTTTCAAGCTGTATTTAAATTATGGCGCGCAACGTTCAGCGCATTTTGGGTGGCAAAACTGGCGCACTTTTGTATTAAAAATGTAGGTTGGGCGTTTTTTATTACTGAAATAGTTTAAATTTGTCTTGCTCACTCCTTCAAAGCTTTCTTATAGTATAAACAGTGGTAATTGGAATTCTGTTTGAAAAAAAAATATGGTTAAAACATATTTTTAAATCAAATTTTAATTAAAAATTTATAAAAAATGGGTCATGTAGTATCGGTCCGTTCCCTAAGTTTTTTGGTGCAATATATAACTTACTCCTCTCAAAATCGTACGGTAATATCGTACTTTTCCTCAAAGTATTTTTCCTTCTTGTTAGTAGTTGAAAGGTATTGGTTGGTATCTATTTCCAAGAATTTTCTTTGACATAAAATATGCTTATATGCTAAACATAAGGATTACTCTGAATACTCGTATCATATTTGAACGCGTAATATGTGATTCTCTGTGCATCTTTGAATCTTATCAAAACACTTCCTTATCTTGAGATCATGTTACATCTGTCTATCGTCTCGTATCTATCAGATTGCTGGAA
This sequence comes from Carcina quercana, assembly GCA_910589575.2. Lineage (NCBI taxonomy): Eukaryota > Metazoa > Arthropoda > Insecta > Lepidoptera > Depressariidae > Carcina > Carcina quercana. Next base: position 4,373,370 of record OU342436.1, read on the forward strand.
TAACAACATCGACCAACAAACAATAACAGAGCGATTTGTATTACACTGCTTAAAAATAGAACCACGCAGTTATCGAACAATATCCTCTACCTCCAAACCCATCCCATTTATATTTTAATTCATTTATTGGGCAATTCGGATGTAATCCCACGGATATGCATTTCCAGGATAACACGTGTTCTATTTATTCCTAGAATATATACATGTCATCATCATCAGACAGGAGACGTCCACTGCTGGATATAGGCCTCTTAGGTCCCGAGCCGCTTCTATGTAGCAACTCCCCGCGACCTTTATCGGGTCGTCGGTCCATCTAGCAGGGGGAAAGCCCGGTACACGTTTCCCGGTGAGTGGTCACCACTCGAGGACTTTTACTCTCCATCGGTTCTTATTTCTTCGAACGATGTGGCCTGCCCATTACCACTTCAGCTCACTGACTCGTCGAGCTATGTCGGTGACCTTAGTTCGTCTACGGGTTTCCTGATTTCGGATTTTATTACGTTGAGAAATTATATTTTTGTATTTGAGTGTACCAAAGTACAGTGTCACCAGTCGTTTTATCTCTCGAGTGAATTACACGACAAAATTAAAGTTTCACGTATCGTATAAATAATCGAATTGTTTGGTCGTATGTATGTATGTATGTATGAACAATTTAAAATGCTTGCATGTAAGATGTATACTTGCTAATACCTAAAATTAATGAAGAGTGTGTATGAATAAAATACACGAAATTGGCATGTAGGGATGGTGCGTACGGCGGTGTCTATCACATTACTGGCTCGGCAATGCCCACGTTTTCGGTACATGGTATCACATCATCATCACATGGTACACTCTGACGCCTGGTTGGTTGGCTGGTTTAGCATACCAACCCGTAGACACACGAGACAGTGTGTGTATCCTATACCGCATACATAAAGTAAGAACCGTGTGTGAACACAGTTTTCTACCTCTTTCCAGATAACAATGTGGCGTCTCATACTACTCCTGTTGCCGTGCACTCTGGCGCAGCAGTGGGTCCCCTGCTCCGAGCTGAACGACGACCTCCGGTACCCGTGCCGGTGTCGCGTTCAAGTAGACCGAGCCCTGCAGCTCAGGATACTCATGGATTGCGATAAGGTATTACAGGGTCAAATCATCTGTTTCAGGGTTCAATATGTACTTTGTTGTCCGTCCGTCCGTCTGTCAAGACCCTTTTCTCAGGAATGCGTAAAGATATCAAGTTGAAACAACTAATACTATACACTCAAGTCTACAGTCTCTTAGATCTTAGAAAAACTCAAACTTCTAAGTCAACGCAATAAAATGCTTAAACCTGCGACATTTGCGAGAGAAAGGGAGTCAAAACCTATACAAGTTATAGATCCCGTTGACCTATAATTCTGACATTTACACAAGGACTATAACAATGTAATGATAATACACCGTCAGCAAAAAAGTTTGTCTTCAAAATTATATTTTTAAGGTACGAATTGACGTATTCCCATAAACGATATTCTATCAGCGTTCACATTAAAAAGAATTTTTTTTTTATTAATATAGAATTATTAGCCAGAAAAAGAGCATTGGCCCTATTTGTTATTTTCCTTTTATTTAAAACACATCACCGCTCAGACACAAAAAACTGTTGTTAATTAATAATGTGCCCGACTAACTATGCATTTATTTATTATTACACTCGAGGTTACTTGCAATAAACAAAGCTAGCAGGGAGTTAAAGCTTATACTAAAACCCCACCTGTTTTAACAAGATTTTGCCTGTTTTAAGGTGGTCTTCGCGGGCGACTTCCCTGCGCTGCCTTACGGAGCTCCTATTATATCCTTCAGTCAGCGATGGGCTGGACAACAGACTCTACCAACACAGGTGAGACAAAACACAGAAATAGACACGCATCATGCTAGTCGCAACGTATTAACTATATGTTTCGACCATTTTAATAGGTAGGTACGTAATTGTGAAGGGCGATGATTGAGACTTGAACAGATCTCCAAAATCGTGTACTGACGGTAATATTAGACTTAATAAACACTGCGGTACTATATTACTTCTGTGACTGCGGCCCCAAAGCCGATTGATATTCATGTCGTGGCCTGACCTTCGAATTGCTTACATTATGAAGTGACTGATCATTTAGTGAACTGGTTGCATTTAATGAAATATTACACTGTCTTTTGACCACATCCTGATGTGTCTTGGCGAGGTCAATAAATAAGAAATCTTTTCCCGATATGGTTAACCAAACACACGGCTACTTCTAGAAAATGCAGTAAAATGTCGTTACGATTGGAAAATTCAAGATTTTTTTACTTATAAACCAAAATATGCAAAAGCAATCTACGCATGATCCGACCAAACGTGAATAGACAAATCGATGAACGTTAACGAGCAAACGATACGGCCACCACTAGTTTGGCACCTCATTATCGTGTATTACTTTAAAATAATAATCAAAGCAATGTAGTTTTGTAATTAAATAAAATAGTCTTCAACACATTATAGTAACTTCCTGTAAATACTTCAGCTTGTCTGAACACACGCGATGTTTCCGATCTGGTAACCTCGGCCCGCGACACGGACCAGTGCGGCCGCATCATCGCATTGAAGCATACACGTCACTGGACATATCGAAGCTGATCTCTGCTTGTACTGTCTGTTCGCTTAGACACTTAATACTTAATAGTACTACAGAAGAATTACACCACAAATACATTTATGTAAACAGCGACTTTAGCTCAGAAACAATAAAGAGCTATTTATCTCGCTCTGAATAGGCTAGTTGACTAAATTTGAAAACTTGGCTAATTATATACTTTAATATCTATTTTATCCCAAAAAAACTATATTTTAAAGAAAAATCAATATTTACATTACGTATTTTGTATTTTAAAAAAGCCATTTAGATTTCCCTCGAAAACGCTGAATAGTGTCATGGCGTCTTGAATGACGTCACAGCTCGCGAAAAAACCTGCTCTGTGATATGAAAACGTCAACAACAACAATGATGTTTTGCGAGGCGTGACGTCACACTTTCTTGCGCCGCGTTCTTCGTGTTCGTTGTCACGTGACCTAATGCCTATTTTTTTCGAATTCATTTTCTAAAAATATTAATAATCTTTAACTTTTTTGAGAAATATACTAGTTTTTTCTTATCTTCGTCTCCTCATTTATAATTAGAAACTATAAACCAAGCAATTTGTTATTAGTGGAAACAGGCCTATTGTTGGCATCCTCTGTAGCGTGCCAGTCTATTTCTTTTGACAAAAAACAACAAGCTATTTAAATTCTTCGTTGCGACGGGAAGGATGGACAAACAAACTAACTCACTGGCGCATTTATAATATTTGTATGGCTTTACATTACGGAAAAGATGTCTTGTTTCAAAATTACCAAATAGGTGTCTGTTATTCAAATTAATCAACGCATTTGGTATTTTAGTACCAATTTTCGTATTTGTATCGCTCGCTTTGTGCAACTTGTGGTCCAAAGCTTTGTTACGTTGACATACACCCCGACCTAATGCCGCGGCATTGCCGTATTAAATTGTGCTCGCAACAGTCTATTGTTTGCGAAATGATCTAGTTATTTGCTTCAGTTGATTTATTGGGTCAGTATTTATTCGGTCCGAATGTTTCATTGTCTGTAGGTCCTTCATTTTACGGACTGGTTTCAGCTATTTAGTTATTTTATATATGTACTGTAGAATGCTTTAGGATACGAGAAGAAAGGGAAAGAATTCATCATATTTAGTTCCCTGCCTTCAATTGCTAATTTTATTGTTGTCAGGATTTCTATGGTGAACGATCCTCGTCACGGTTTATTATGCCAAGTTTGGGGGTAAAAAGAAGTACAATTAAAATTATAATTGTGAAAGTGAGTTGGTTGGTTTGTTTTCCTCGACACAGGTTGCTTTTTATCCTGATCGAGCATGTAATTTTCTGTTGGGGGATAATATCCGATGTCAACGCGGATGAAATTGCGGGCAAAACATTAGTCATATTCAATAGTGAAGACACAAAAAAGACTGAAAAATGAACAGTTAAACGGCACCAAGAATCAATAATTCAATCATTTATACTCATTTAAAATTATCAAATCAAATCTAGACCTAGCGAAGAGTGGACCACAACCACTATTCACTTCAGGCAAACAAATAATAGTAATAATTCAGAGTAATCAAGCGTGAACCTCAATTGAGAATAGTCTGCATATCCTGACTGCATATCATAGACTGTGCCCAAAAATACACTGACAAAACATACTCAGAAACCAGTCTAGGGATATTGCACCAACTTTGAAACTGTGACGAAATGCACACTTCAAATTATTCATACTCACTTCAAACAAGCGAAGGAATATAGCTGACGACACATTCCCAAGTTGCGGTATTGTTGCGGTGGCGGGTGAAGTGCCTCCGTCAGATAATGTATTCGAGATCATAAGTTCCCGGGCTCGGGGACTTCGGGCCCAGTCTTCACTTCAGCCCCACTATTCAAGCGGGATCAAGTTTGACAATGGAGGAATGTTCCGACGAGAGGTCTCGTCTGTTCCCTCTGTTGCTCGATCGATCGATCTACTATTGTTTGTTGAGTGGAGTTTTGTAAGAGTTCTTCGTGTTTTGTGATTGATTCTGCACCCGCGGTGACATTTGAGGTGTAATCCGATTGGATAAATAATATCTCTCTGATCGGTTTAGCTATTTTGAACGATTCTAGAGTTGACGACGTGAGTGGTTTTAAAATGGAAACAAAGCTTGTAGGTAATATGATTTGATGTCAAAATATTCATAACTGCATTGCTCTACGTTAAAAGTTCCATTAAACTTTGGGAAAAATTTATATATTTCGCTTACTTAAGTGTTGACCACACTGTTGTCGCCAAACTTGCCTCCAGCCTGCGTAGTATGAGGCGCACGAGTGGGGTGAGAGTGAGATATGTCATATTTGAATGTCAAATATCTATAATATTTGACATTTAAATATGACAATATCTCATTCTTACCGCTCTCACGCATGTCATGATACGCAGGATGGTGTATTTTAAAATTCTATCAAAATGTTTTCAAAGTTACTTTCAATCATCATTTGTTTCTATCGATGTTTTCTGGCGTTCTTCTGTCGTTTAAAATACAATATAATCAATTGATACAAAAAGCATCGTTATTCTCGTTATTACAACAAATATCGTTAGATATTTCAGTTGACTTTAGCTGTCGAAGAAATACAACAAAATATTAAATGTACATATTGTAGAAGTAATATCATACTAATAAATTATGCCCAGCCGAAAACGTTTACTATTCCCGAATATCGTGAGCCCAAGCTCCAAAAATACGTGTTTATGTAGCATAATGAACCTCTGTTCAATTTCGCATTTGCAAGATGAAAATTCATGAGCGTAATGCGTACATATAGGCTCTCGTAAATAGCTATAATTTAGTAGATGTTCTTGAAATAATACGTCAGTCAGTGCTAGAATTACGTACGTATCAGTGAGGAAAATAGGGCGGTGCCAGCTGTGCCCAGGCAGAAAACTGCACCAGCTCAGCCCGATGCTGTGACCCAAAGACTACTACTAATAAGAAGAATTTAGGTAGGTCTGTAGAGTCTCTCTATGTTACAACAATACCTTATTGCGATTAACGATCCGCTTTCCAAGCGTGGTGATTATGTTGACCTTATCATCGTTCATAGTTTTTTCATTCGTCGTGGTAGTAAACTGCCTCCCTTGTAGATCACAAGGGAGGCAGTTTACTACCTCCGTTGCCTAGGACGCTTGGTACTGGGTTCGGTTTATGAAACGGGAAAAGCTGTTCGGTCTATTTGGCTGAAACTTTGGGAAAATTTAGTCGGTAATACGGTTATCCATCGTGGTAAAGTTACAACTGTAAGTAATGACTGGTTTTGAATATTTTATATCATTTGCCAGGAAAAGATTTCACTCTCCGATAAGACCTCTATCTGAACTGTATTTATAGTACGTACATCATCTCACTGGAATCAGTTCAATACTCCGTTAACACAGAAGCATACAAATAGCCGAATCTACGTTCAAATATTCAGCAGATAGCTTTTATACCACCAAATAGTTGGTATCTCGTTGTAATTTATTCATCTGAACAATAGTTGAATAGGCAAGCGGTGCTTTGTTGGGTGTAAAGTACTGAGACAGAAACTCTAAGATCTGCATAATAAATTTTAATAACTAAAGACTGAAGTTGTTCAGGCGACGTTTATGCCTAACTATGGTTGTTGTTGTTCATTTTCCAAGTATTATTATTATTTATTTATTAAATATCAGACATAATCCACATTTTTGTTAGTAAATAAAATAAAGTAAATTTTAACCTAGTGTTAGTAATAAGCTATAATTTACACAATGTAAATTTATACAATGTCAATTTCAATTTCAGTATACAGTAAATTATTTGAACATCAAATATGCACAAAACAATAACAAACATATACTCTGAGAAAACAATCTTCTTAAGGATTTTACAATGAAGAGCGGTAACACAGCCGGTGCTTCATTAAATCAAAGCTTCTAGGTGAGCATACTTCTACCTGAGAAGCGTGCTTACCCAGATCAAGATACCATTGCTTATACAAAAAGTTTGGATGCTAATAAAATCTGTGAATTATGATTGATTACACATGCCATCAAGTTTACTAATATGTCCTCAGCTAGCAAGAAACGAAACAATTTTTGTCCAGGAGCTTCTTAAATTAGGGAGAGAAATTGGAATAGAAAGCGAAAGAGGCGCAGCCAGTTGTCGCCAATTATACTCGACATCCTTTAGGTTTATCTACATTTCATTCTCGCGTAGTCTGTAGAGTGAAAGTGTAATTTGTATAACGCTGTAGTCTTAAGTTTAGGGGTCCCTGAAAACATGATATGACACTTAAGTTTTAACGTCAAACTTTTAAAACTTAATAACTAAATATAAAGGACTTCCAGATACTGTTAGTTGCCATACTACTCAATATTGTATTGAAAGCAATATTTTAGACTCAGTCTAAAGCAAACTTTTTTATTTAGTTTACCTCAATACGAGCAATAAAAAGAATTCATTTTGAGAAGGCATTGTTGTCCGTCCGTCTGTACAGTCCCTATTTAATATCAAATCTTCGAATTGATTTCTACATTTCCTTTTCCAGATATTCTCGTCTTACGGCCTGCCACTGAAAGAGCTAGATTTCTCCCACAACAGTCTCAGGCGGCTGCCCGACCGTCTTCTAGCGGGCGTGAGGGGTAACATCACAAAACTGACTCTGTCAGACAATTTGCTTGGAGACAACCTGAACCCCATATTCTCGACCGCTGAGCTTCACAATCTCCCAGCTTTAGAAGAACTAGACCTGAGTGGAAATAGCATCAGAGGAATTGAGGAAGGTCTCATGATAGGGTGCGATGTGCTTAAGGTTAGTCCCTGTGGTATATGTATAGTGTCATTAACGAGTAATACAGTAATTCTAAAACAATAAGCACATGCCAGGAATGCCCGATTCGTACCCTCAACTCCAGCGCCACAGCGGGGAAGGGTTGCCAAAACCACATACCTGTCATGTGCCTAATTGTTTTGGTGGATAAGTACTACATTCTTATGGTATGGGCCAGATTAAGTGCAAACACATCATCAACATCCTACATATGTCCCCACTGCAGGGGCTCAGACCTACTCTCTTATAGAGAGCGTATGGGCCATAGTCCGCCACGCGGGCCCAGTGCGGATTGGCAGACTTCACATACACCTTTGAATTTCATCTCAGGAATCAGTAGGTTTCCTCACGATGTTTTCCTTCACCGCAACACACGAAAACACATAAAAATAGTATAATATATAATTAACTGGATATCCATATATACAAATATTGCATGTATTAATGTATAGTTTATGAAAGTTTCGAAATTTGAATTCAAATGTTATTATCAGGTACTCCGTCTGGATCGCAACAACATGAACTCGGTGCCTTCGTCCTCGCTGAACGGGCCTCAGGCGCTCAAACTTCTATCTCTCAGGGAAAATCGAATTGGTGAGTTTTAGAACGTCCCCTCAGTCTTGTTGCGGAGTACCTTGGCTTGGGAGTTCCACTAGTGAAATCCTAATGAGCGTGGATTCTGTGAGAGTCAGTAACTCTAATATTAAAGCCATAGGGTCGGGAATGTCATCGCTCCGCGTGAGCTCTGCGTTTAAAAAACAATGAATTCATTTTAAAATTAACCGTCAGGATATATTATATTTTTTAATCAATGAAATCAATTTAGATATATTATATTTATTTATGTTGTATAACAATAATCTTAGCGAATATGATTTCTAAGAGGTATTTTCAAAAATAAATCTATCGCGCCAAAATTATGGAATCGCGTTTCTGGTACTTGCAAAGTGAAGATAAGGCCATAAAGAAATACGTAGAGGTACTTTACTTAGATATTCTCAGGACCTTTCAGCGTCCTATAGCATTACACTAAAAAGTCAGTTTATTTCAGAAAATCGTCTTAAGACAACGCCATGGTATTGCGGATTTTTTTGCAAATCTATATATAACTTATTCATTTAATCGTATTGAAATTCTAGCCGTGTGGTTTATATGTCGCAGTTGGATTGCCTAGTCAGTGTTTTACATAATCATTACCTGTGTTACTAAAAAGCTCCGTTATGTAAAACATCTTTGCCATGTCTAGCTGGATTGTCATTGCGTTGCATTTAACAAAACAGATGCCCATGTTTATAATAATAATAATAATAATAAACCTACAACACAGAAACACACAACGCAATGAGAACATCATCAGCCTTCAGCAAAAAACATCTGAGTGGGGCCAGAAAGTACTACACGGAAGGCATCATGCCGATCTGGGTAAATCGTTTATTGATAAAACAGTATCAAACTCATGGTTGAAGTGGGGTGAGCTATTTCAAGAAACTGAAGCCTTTATGATGGCAATACAGGACCAGGTTATCGCGACGCGGAACTATAGAAAGCACATCATGAAAGATGTAGAACAACGAAACGACTCATGTAGACATTGCAATAGTGCTCCGGAAACGATCCAACACATAACAGGCGCTTGTAAAGCTATAGTACAAACAGATTACAAGCATCGTCACGATCAGGTTGCATCTGTAATACACCAACATTTAGCACATAAATATAAATTTATTCCTAATAAAGTTCCATACTACAAATATATTCCATCCACTGTACATGAAAACAAACAACACAAACTGTACTGGGACCGAACAATTATAACTGACAAAACAATACACTATAACAGACCCGATATTACCCTTGTCGATAAAAATAATAAAACCGTGTTCATAATTGACATAGCAGTCCCCAATACCCACAACATCCAAACTACAATTAACGAAAAACTTACTAAATACACAGACTTAGCCATAGAACTGAGACGCCAATGGCGCGCGCACACAGTCCATATAGTACCAATAGTAATATCCACGACGGGCGTTGTTCCTAAAACACTACACAACAGCCTAGACATACTACAAATTCCAACGCACACCATTGCAACATTACAAAAAGCCGTCATCTTGAATACATGCCGATTAACTAGGAAATTTTTAACTTCAGCAACCATTAACAGTACATAGTTTAAAAAAAATCTTGCTTGGCTACGGCCCGCAGTAAAAACCCCTTTCAAAAAGGAGAATTTAAAAAATTAAAAATAATAATAATAATAAAAGAGTCTCTCCGTCTCCTACTAGATGGACCGACGACCTGGTTAGAGTCGCGGGGAGTCGCTGGATGCAGGTGGCTCGGGACCGGTCGATGTGGCCTATGTTCAGCAGTGGACGTATCCCGGCTGATGATGATGATGAACCATGATTAAATATAAATAAATAACCTTCAAATAACTGTTTTCAGCCCCCGTTTTGACGCCATTTTTGTCATACAGCGAACACAATTTTACAATCTGACGTATCATTTCATACTGTTTTACAATACCGTTAATCATTGACCCGCTGTATCAACGAATGCAAAACGCTCAATAAATTCCGCGAGTTAAAAGTTCAGCTATCGTGAAAAATCGCTTAACGTCGTTGAGGTGTTATTAGAACGGAGTTTAGTGAAGTTATGTATAACGGCTCCGGCATTGGCAATCCAACTGCAACATATACACGTCTCATCAACGTCGTACTGCGATTGTCATACCACCTGTCAAACGTGGTGATTAAAAATATCATCACATTCATAAAAGAGTCCTTGTCATCAGTGAATGTTTTAAGTTGATAATGACGTCACTAATAAGTCATACACATTTCTCGTTGCAGGACTGGTCCGCCAAGCGTCATTTGTATCCCAGAAAACGTTAGAAGAGATAGACTTACACGCCAACATGATCTCAACAATCGAAGGTGGAGCTTTCATTGGCCTCAGCTCCCTGCAGACCCTAGACCTTGGACGGAACAGGCTCTCCAAGTTCAACAGTGACGTGTTCCAAGGAATCGAGAATTTGGAGAAGCTGGACCTTTCCGAGAACTTCATAACAGACTTTCCGACTGTTGCTATGAAGTCATTCGCCGCTTTGAGGAATTTAAATCTATCCAGTAATATGATCACGGTGAGTAGATTTAAAGACATCGGACTGATTTTAATCTAGAGGAGTACAATATTGGCGATCTGTATAGTAATTCAATTAGATATAGTCTTTGAAAAATATGTAATTTTTTGTGACTCACTGAATGATTTGCCAATGAAGTAATTCAACATGTCAAATACAATAAAACAACGATATGTAATTATTAAATAGCAACGCTACGAATTAAAATGGGTCCATTGATGAATCAGAGAGTTACAAAAGCAATTTACGGTAACGAAGTTTTCATAAATTTGGAAAGTCTTATTTTCGACGATGGGTAATTATAAAGTTGCGCCATCAAAATCGAGTTACGGCGTTTATTAATTAATATAATATCGGGAATTTCCTCTACAAGGGTGAAAGCACTGGCAAGTATTTCGTTGGAAAGAACTATAATTAATTTACTTGTACAACTTTGTTCCAGAATATTGACAACAGCCACCTAAGTTCCTTAGTCTCCTTGCAAGTGTTGGATTTGAGCAGAAACAACCTTGTCAAACTCGCTCCGGGAACATTCGTTGGACTCACTGAGCTCAGTTACTTGGACGTCGGCGTCAATTCCCTTCGTACCGTAAGTTTTAAACTTCCTTTGCTCATAATATAGCCAGTTGCTTCTTACTTTGCATGTATATTTTGTTTAGGAAAATTATTCTTGAGCATATTTTTTTATGTTATATATTCTGACCAAATTTGAGTAGATTATTTATTTATTCGTTATTATGATGAGGTATAACTGCAGCTGGCTTGCGGGACAAATGTCGATGTTTCGATATAACTCATTACATATAGGAGTACATTAGTTGACAATCTAATTGACATTTTCGTCATTGATGAGAGACTCATTTTTGGATACCCCGTCCTATTTCAGCCCACGATGCAAAAATAGAGGTTTTATAAATAGAATTAGGATATATCTATTTCAATGCGGCTTTATTAGAAGACTGGTTCATTCGCGTTGTCGATTTAAGCTACTCTAACATCGTTTCTAATGATGCAAATCTATTGTATCGCGCCAGTATAAATCAGCTACTTTCCAAATTAGTACGAGTATCTAGACTTTTTATTTGAGTATCGAAGCCGATACAATAGAAATGTAGGTTCAAAAACATGATTTGTAACAATAGTGAGTAATTCATATCATTTTCAAAACTATAGTCTAGAAACGGGTTATAACGCAGGAAACATAAAAATAAAACTTTCAGTATTTTTAATGACCAAACATTCTGGAAAAGTTCAATACAATTATTTGATCCGTAGAACGAATCTCGTTTAAGTTCCTGGAATGTTATAAAGGAATGCTTCCTTTGTTTCAGGTGGAAGACGACGCTTTCGACGGCTTGACAAGTCTTCAAACGTTATTGCTTCGTGACAACAACATTTTACTCATTCCTGCTACAGCACTGTCTCGTTTGCCAAATCTAGTTTCTATCCATCTCGGGTATAACAGGGTCACAGCTCTCTCAAGTGACATTTTACGATCAGTTTCAGACAGGATAACCTCCTTAGTTCTGTCACGAAATGTTATCAGAGAATTGCCACCTGCAGCTTTCAATCATTTCAAGACTATAAATCACCTGGACTTATCAGGGAATCTCTTAAATTCAATTTCTGCTGATGTTTTTGAAGGACTAGAGGCGTCTTTACAGTTTTTGTCAATGAGTCAAAACAGAATATTAGGATTCACTGGGGAACAATTGAAGTTTGTAAATCTTTGGTTCCTGGATCTCTCCGATAATCAATTGTCTGAAGTACCAGCGAACGCCTTTGAATCAATACCCAGTCTATCTCATTTAAACATGAGTCGCTGCGGACACGTCAGTGTGCTTCCCCAAAATGTATTCCAGCAAAACCAAGCTTTGTTAACGGTTGATTTAAGCCATATGAATTTGAAAGCTTTGCCTGTAAATCTTTTCTCTAGGAATCATAACCTAGAGCAGATTTACTTTTCAAACAATTTGATACAAGAAGTGTCAGAAAATACGTTCAAAAATCTCAAAAATTTGACACATTTAGATTTGTCTTATAATAATATTGTTAACATTAGGACACCAGCTTTTGTTAATGTTATGTCTATTCAGTATTTATCCCTTAAGGGCAATCAACTTAATGCGTTTAAGGGAGAGTTTTTCAACACAGGCACGAGTTTGGAAGTTATTGATCTATCGGATAACCAACTAAGCTATTTGTTCCCGTCCTCATTCAAAATCCATCCACGTTTAAGAGAGATCATACTTACTAACAATAAGTTCAATTTCTTCCCCTCAGAACTTATAAGTACTTTGCAATATCTCGAGTTGGTAGACTTGTCGGGGAACACTTTGAAAAACGTCGACGAACTCGACTTTGCTCGACTTCCAAAACTAAGAACGGTTTTGTTGGCGCGCAACGAACTAGAAACAATAAGTGAGATGGCTTTCCATAATTCGACTCAAATCCAGCACTTAGATTTTTCAGACAATAAAATCGATCGTTTGGGAGATAGGCTCTTTGAAGGGCTAATTAGACTGGAATGTTTGAATTTAGGAGGAAATTTGCTCAATGAACTGCCAGAAAACATCTTCGACAGATCACGGCTGCACATGTTGGAAAAAATTGTCCTTAAAAATAACCAGTTTGAGCAAGCTCCTCTCAAAGCTTTACAGAAACAGTACTTCTTTGTATCATCAGTGGACATGTCTCATAATCAGATAATCGATATACCAGCTGAAGACAGCGTTATGGTTAACATCAAGAAATTAGATTTGTCTTTTAATCCCTTATCCGAAAAGACCATTACTAATGTCTTGACGGAACCAAAAACTGTGCGCGATTTGAACTTAGCTGGCACCGGAATGAAGGATATAGGCCAACTAGAAACACCATTTTTGCACAATCTCAATGTATCGTTTAATAATATAACGAAAGTATCGGAGAAAACATTTTACAGAACGACGCTCCTTGAATCCTTAGATCTATCTAACAATAAAATAAGTGATATAGCTGGATCACTGTCTATTTCATTGCCTAAATTAAGAAACCTTCAACGCTTAAGCATTTCCAATAACCCTATTTCAGCAATCGTTGATGGAAACTTTGAAGGTTTATCTTCTCTTCGAGTTTTGGACATGAGAAACCTAGAAATGTGCACTAGAATCGAGAAAAACGTGTTCAAATCACTTCCGAATCTTGTTGAAATTCGAGCTTACGGTTATCCAAGGCTTGGATACTTCGATGTTCAAGGCGCTCTACAATATTTACTAGCTCTCGAAAAACTGGATGTTGAAGTTAAAGATACAACTATAGGATCAGACCAATTAAGGTCAATTTTACATCCACGTCTCGAAGAATTAGGTGTGAGAGGGTCTCGACTAAAAACTGTATCGGCTGGTATATTGGCAGGTCTGAAAGCACCTGCAATAACTGTAAGGTTCCGAAACACATCTGTGTCTACTCTGCCACCAGCTTTATTGTTTCCATTGCCCAGATCTTCTCAAATTACTATAGATGTAGCTGGAAGTGAACTTAACACGTTACAGCCTCAGCTGCTCGTGGCTCTAGATGACCGTCGAGCAGACTTGTCTATGTTTGGTCTTGAAACAAATCCGATCCTTTGCGACTGCAACGCCAGAGCTCTTCGGAGATGGATACCAAACGTCGGAATAGACGAAGTCCGTTGTCACTCTCCAGAACATCTCTCAGGTTTCCTTTTAGTTGAAATAGGTGATGATGAACTTACTTGTGACACTAGAAGAAGAACTACTATAACGACGTCATCCAGTACAGTCACTACCACACCTGCTCCGCGTCTCGTCCATCGTACATCAGTCGAACCAGATATAATATGGTCAGTTGCTCCTTCACATGAACGGACAAAAGTATCTGAGCCTAAAGGAGCACCAGTATTAGGGGTAGTGTCATCGACGAACGATGACAATCTTATAATAGGAATTGTAGGAGGCGTTGTTGCATTTATAGCGATTTTGATAGTGGCGATCTGTATAGTTCGCTTAAAGATGACATCAACGTCGTACAGGGGGGGTCCATTAGCTAACAGTCCTGCAGGTGCAGCGCCGCTGTGGGGTGCTGCGTGGCCGGGATATGCAGCCACGCTACCCCCCGCTTCATTATCCACAGCCACGTTACCTCACAAGATGCAGTCTGGACCAGGTTCAGTTCGATATTTAGCGCCTCCACCTCCAGCGCCATATTTCATTAGCATGCCACCGCACGATGATAAAATATACCGGTAGAACAATAACTTTATGGTTTAGATATAAGATAGGGTCTTTATGCCAGGTATTCTGTAAATAGTGTTTTCTATCTATATTTAAGTTAATGCTCCAAGCAATTATTTAAATTTAATATTTTTGAATGGTTTATATCGTTATAGATATTACTCGAATGTCGAATTTATTCTTAACGCCTGTTACCCCATATGATCGCTTCGAAGTGTTGCATGGATCTATTCAAAGTTTAATTTTCTCAGGCTAGGCTGGATCCATCTAGTCACCAGTGACAGACTCTGTAACAGATTGTTTCCAGTAGTATCCTAAGGTTCATGTTATATTATGTTATCTTTCCAAGAGCTGAACGTAAGTACGATTACATTCGGACTTTTAATATCTGCGTCATACTTACGGTTGTTATGAATAGTAAGAAAGCAAGAACGCAGTGCAGAATTTGCCGATATTGTAAAATAACTGCAGATAAATATCAAGGTACTGTAATGAACAGCTGGGAACATCTGAACATAATGCCTTAAAAATTGACTTGTTGATGTGAATGTGTTCTAAAAACAGTAGAATGTGTACAGTTTACCTATTTATTGGTTTCTTGTGTAACATCAATAATAAGTACATATTTAAGTTTCTGTAATAAATGATTAAAAAGAAATTGCCTTGCTTTGTTTATTTATTTATTTTTAAGCCTGTAAACAGAAGTAGAAGGTCAATAGTGTGGAGACATTATTATGAAAACGAACGGTTTCTCAAACATGACACTCATTAAGCCTCAAAAGGATCTTGCCTAAGGCTAGCCCTTTGACTGTGCGTACCCTGACAAAGTACACGTGGTAAACAAAATCTTTTAATGTGCCTCTTACATTATAAATTAACTTTACGCAGTGTATCTCTCTTATAACAGTAGCCACGTTTTGCAATATTAATCTTGTCCCTATATTTCCCGGATTTTGTGTGGCTGCGTTAAATGGAGAGAAAAATAACCGGGAAAGGTCGCTTTGTTTGAAATTTTTGTATCACACACGGCGTTTGTCAAAAGTCCTTTGTTTATGATCGGAAAATTTTGTGTAAAATTCAGGCGTTCGTCATTTTTACGGACACGCGTGAATGTAAATCGGTACTGCAAACAATGTACCGACACGCTTTGTGAAGGTATTCCAAAATTGAATTCTGGCTACCGTTCCGTTACAATAGCTACATGGTGATTGGAACCAGCGGCGTTCATGCGATTCAATAGAACGTTGAAATTGCATATCGGGATGATTGATTTGGTAACGCCGCGAATGCTACAGATTTTTGCGTCAGTAAAACTGATGTTTATTCTAAATTAAGACGTCATATGCCGTGTGAGAAATTTAACACGCCAACATGATCAAAGTTAAAGCTTGTTTGTATTTTACCTTTTAATGTAGTCATCATCATCATCAACAGCCGGGAAATGACCACTGCTGGACGTAGGTCCCTCCGTGGGTAGGTCTCGCCACTTGAGAACTTACTCCCCATCGGGTATCCATTCTTCGAGCAATTGCAGCGATGAATGTATAATGAGTCATATGTCGGTGGCTATCTTATTAAAGATAAAATCAATGTCATGCTTCTCCTAATGCTTTCATTCTAAATTTCTGTTGCCATAATCTTTTTAAACAGAATAGCTGGCTTTGATAAGTAATTACTTAAATATAGGAGATGAAATTATAGTGTCGCGAAATAAATATCATTAAGTTACAACTTTCTTGTTAGCTACAATAGCCGTTACGCAGCTAATGGGTTCATAGATGGCACTTTGAACAATAATCATAATTAAAAGTATTTAAAATGAAAATCGTGAACGTGTTTAAAATTAAATTAAAAGTGATTCACTGTGAAGTTGTATGTTAATGATACTCATTTCGAGACATCACAATCTGATGTTATATTTTTAGATAGTTACTACACAAATCCATATATTATATTTTAAAAGATTATAGCAAAAGAAATTCAGTATGTAACTTTGATGGAGCTGCCGCCTTAATGAAGAACCTTAAAATTTATACATCGTTCCATCCACCGCTAAGCCGGGGGAAAAGTTGACAGAGCTCAGCCAAAGTACTAAATGCAATTTGAATGCAAGCCATGTAACTGGAATCGAAGGGCGTTGAAGCGTCGACTCTACATGGAATTTCAATTTAACATCACCTGCGGATTAGAGATTAATTCGTACCGCTTTTATTTCTAGGTGGTAGGGCTTTTCATGACGGGATTTTACAATTGCAGATTTTACCTGATGGTCACCCGTAAACTTTCGAAAGTTGGAATCTACTAACATCAACTATTTATTATTTATTAACAAAGTCATCTACGTGATAAAATTCGGATTGAGGAAATCCGTAGACGAAATAGGGTAACTGACATAGGTAGACGAATCAGCGAGGCAGGTCAC
Source organism: Carcina quercana (assembly GCA_910589575.2). Lineage (NCBI taxonomy): Eukaryota > Metazoa > Arthropoda > Insecta > Lepidoptera > Depressariidae > Carcina > Carcina quercana. The sequence continues at coordinate 4,390,612 of OU342436.1, forward strand.
ATCGCTCGAAGAACGGATAACCAATGGGTTAAGTTTTCAAGTGACGACCACATATTGGAAAACGTGTGCCGGGACGTCCCCCGCCGTATGTAGATGGACCGATGACCTAGTTAAGGTCGCGGGGAGTCGCTGGATACAAGTGGCTCGGTCGGGACCGGTCAATGTGGCAAACCACAGAGGAGGCCTTTGTCCAGCTGTGGACGTTTCCCGGCTGATGATGATGACTAAGACGAACAATCCAGAGGTCCCGGGTTCGATCACTAGCGGAGGTCTCTATCGTTAATCTGTTTGGTTGGTGGTGAGTGTTTCCATGCCTCCATGTAAGTATTTTTCATCTATTTGTACTACACTTATTCGTTGATGATACTTGCTCATTTGTGAAACAAAAAATTTCCACCGTCTGTTCAAAATGAAGAAAAACCATTAGGCATTAAATGCATTTTCTTCTTCAAAATAAACCAAACGATCGAGGTATTCAAACCAATTTGATTCAACAGAGAGAAACACATTTGAGAAAGCTGCAAAAAGTGGAGAACCGACATAAAAAAGTCAGTAGGTAAATTAAATCCGCGGGAGGTCAGTAGTTACCCAACTTTCCCTGTTATTTTTCTTCAGAGCTGTTTGAGAGTTGGCTGGGCCCTTCGACAAACTTTCGTTTCAAGTTATTAACGAAACTTTTAACTAGTGAGATGAGAATTTTAGATACTAGATAAACATCGTCTGGGCTGGTAAAGAGACTGATAAATGTAAGAAAGTCCAAATATTGAATAACAAAGATTTACGTTTGGGCTTTGTTTTAATATAAATAAACATAATACACACAAAGTTTATTAGTAATGAGCAATAAATTTTATGAATGTTTTATTTATGTTTGATAAATAATTTAATTATTATTGTAATCAAATACTAAATAAAACACATCGTAAATATAAAATACAGTCAGATATAATATTTACTTTAAATGGTCCATGGTTTATTAGTACCCCTTACATAACATATATCCCAAATGAATGTTACCAGTTGTTATCCCAGATAGTCCATTTTTAAAATAGGAACACTGATAACATCCCTTGGTTCCGTAAACGACAACATATTATGTACGACGACTAAGGAATATTAAGGTCAACGGGGTGCCGCATTTACTTCCGCATATCCTATCTACCTACAAAACCTTACCATATAATCAAACACTACGATCGCAAAGATGCCTTTGAACAGTGAACTTATGAAGCTAATGATGATGATAATTTTGTACGCCAGTGCCTGCTTAGCTCGAATACAACATACTACACTTTAAATACTTAGGGGTTGAAGTTAAAAATTTATTGCGATGTCTCTAAGCCAGATAAGAAAACAATATGGCACAAAGTTCGTATATCTGGCATAGTTATATTGTTCAAGAGATTCCGTGCATAGTGTCAATCAAGTCAAGTCAATGATCCGTGTGGTTTCAGCTTTAGAATAGTTATTAATCATTCACCACCGTCCCGTAGGTGTCAGAAAAGGTGACTTAGTGATAATTAACGCATTCATAAATATCGCGTTTAAAAAGAACTAAAAACCAACTTCAATTGCCTTAAAATTTGGCTTTTGTTGATTTTCTCAAAGAGCGATTAATCAATTTCGATAAAATTTATATGGGACCACCTCTGTAGTATGTCATACCAAATAAAAAAAGAATTATCAAAATTGGTTCACTTTAACATACAAAAAAAAACCATACGTGTTGAATTGAGAATAAAATCAAGAGACGGACATAACCACCCCACTGCGAGCTCTAATCTGCTTGTCCTAATAAAGTAGTCGGTCTGGCCGTTTACGAGGGAGGCTTATGTACAACACGGTTTTATGCAGTTGATAACGAGTCAGTTGTAATGCACAATATTTATGATGAACGTAGAACTTAAAATTACTTATTATTCAAGTATTTAATCTATATATATCTGTTACACCTCCACCCAAAACATTGTGTGTTATTTCCTCTACCCAAACGTTGTCTAGTAGAGATCGCTGTAAGCGATAAGACCGCCTTTTGTACAATTTTTAAGTTTCAATGTTCTATTTTAAGTTTTTTATTGGTGTACAATAAAGTTATATTGAATTGAATTACTTGTTTACGTATGTAGTGTAGTACCCAACAGTATACTGCAGTACGAACTATTAATGCATTCCGAGATTAAACAAACACGACGGTCATATTTGCGAAGCTATCACGCTACTGTGTTGCCCGCTACAAAGGCAAGCAAAATGGGAAACCAATTTCTGTATGTTGATGCCCTCATACTGTGGTTTCAGTAAATTTTCAAGTAGCCAAACTAAAATCACGGTAGCAAAATTCTCCAATTTTTTTGACTTTTGACTGGGTGAACCGATTTGGATGATTATTTTGTTATTTAAAAGGTGGTGCTTCCCGTGTGGTCCCATTTCAATTTGATCCAGTTCTGAAAACGGCATCCATGAGAAAACTATGTGAATCTTTGCCATCAAATTTGCCTTAGTAAAAGTAGACTTTTAAGGCAATTGAAGTCGGTTTCCAGTTCTTTTTGAACGCATTTACTTGTTTCACTTAAAAAAACAGCTGGAGTATCTTCTCAATTAATTTATCAATACATAATAAAACATATTTTCCTCAAAACAGTTGGGAAGGGAGAGCCATATAAAAAAGTGGACTATATTCATCAAATGCAGCATTCTGTCAAACTAAATAACGGGTCGTTATTTCGCTTGATAACTGACGACATAAAAAATAGTTTTATTGATTTATTAACTTTTAAGAATATATATTTATTACGTGAGACGAAAACACACGTGTTCTAAATTAGGTTACTTGGTTCGTCTGCAAGGCTCGGGGAAGCAGGAAGTAATTTAGTAAAACTGCCTTATCAATCCTTGCGTGACCATACATCATTACGGGAACTAGAGGTTAGATACTTTCCTTATGTTTACAAGATTAAGTTGTAGCTTTGCTGGTTTTCTTCTGACATAATATTGTTTTTATTCTATCACTAGTTTCTTCCTACAACCTCATCTGGGTGGAATGCTGGGATAGAAAGAATTCAGTATGTTTAATCCAGAACATATTCCACCTGTGTGATTTATTTCATTCAAATCCGTTCAGCCGTGTGTTACAGACATTCAAACTCAAAAATGTTCAGATTTATGACATTAGTAGAATAGTTAGGTACTTACAATAGTCTGTGAGTAGATATACCACCATAAATTTAAAGGGGGAAAAGAGAGCCGAGCCGAGAGAGATATTAAACCACAGCCAAAGAAATCTTAATTTCGCAAACCTTTTCAACTGTCATAAAAGTTAGTTTTTTGGGCATGAAACTTAGCATATATAAAAAGTATTTCTCTTTCATTTATCGTTTACATGACAATACAAAAGACTACTTAACTTTCTCTACAACATAGACTATGAAACAATATGAAAAATACCTAAGACACTAAATGGAGGACGTTTGTGCTCACAAATCTACGCCATCCTAATAAAGATGCTACTCGTAATACGCCGTGCTGTATGTAACAGTTCCATCTCCACAGAACTAGTGTTGATTCGGATGCTGCATGATAACGAATCCGCAACGCTGGTACGGCTCGGATTTGTTTAATTTTCTTGGTGATAAATGCGTTTTTTAGCCGACTTCAAAAAAGGAGGAGGCTATCAATTCAACGGGTATGTCTTTTTAAATGTTTGTTACCTCAGAGCTTTTGACTGGGTGAACCGATTTGGATGATTATTTTTTTATTTGTAAGGTGGTGCTTTCCGTTTGGTCCCATTTCAATTGGTCCAGTTCTGACAACGTCATCCATGAGAAAAATGTATAAATCTTAAATTTGCCGTAGTAAAAGTAGACTTTTAGGGCAATTGAAGCCAGTTTCCAGTTGTTTTTTAACGCATTTACTTGTTTTGTTACAAAGTTGGCGCTGGCAAAAGCTACTTGTATTATAACTTCCAAATTTGATTGGCTTAAAGTGAAATATCTAAATATAAAGCAGAAGAAATATATTTTGGATCGACAAATGTACCAACTTTGAGACTTTATAACAGTACAACTTGCGCATGAAACATCGTCGAAATATCAGAAACTCGATTTCAAAAAACCGTGGTAAGATCCAGCATTAAATAAATCATAATAATAACAACGGAAGCTTTAAAACCGTAAAAATGATTTAGTTTAGTATAGATTTCGTGTTACAGGAAATAAATTTTAAATATTGGCATCTTGATAATGTTATACGTATAATCTGTGGTATAACAAACAAAACACTGCCACATTATAATAACAGTATGGGAAATGATAACGCAGACCATAACAGGCCGTCCGTCATCGTTGCACATGTAGTGATTTTATAATAAGAACTTTTCAAAACTATTTATTTCCTCAATTAACATTTGACACAATCATAAATTTTATTACAAGTTTAAACTCGTCTCTGATCTGCAACTAAAACGATCCTTTACAAATTAAAGAAGTTGGAATTGGCTCGTCTGAAACAGGCTAAAGTTAAGAGAGCGACTACAAAAGAGCAAGCGGGATCTTGTTAAACAAGAACTCTTAAAGGAGAATCAGTGAAAAAGTTAAAATTAAAACTCATCCTTCTTGGTAATAACAGTACTGGAGAGCTCTCAGAACTAACCAATACTGCCGTGTTGAAATGCGGCGCAGGCTGCAGGATTTAGTTTTCGCCTTGTGCACTTGTGAGAAATGAAATCTAATAGCAACTTACAAGCTATATCAATTTAGTGGACTGAAATCATAGAAAAGATAGTAGTAGATAGATAGACAGCTTTGAGCTGCCGAAATGTTGCTTAATCTTTCGCAGAGTTGACTGATTATTATGTCACACTATGAATCAGCACATATACTTTACCAAGTCGTAGACAACATGCATTTCAATCGCAAATGGTTGTGCCTTTAAGGCGCTAAGTGGCAAACAATTTAAAAAAAAACATTTAAAAAAATTCTTTCACTTTTCTTCTTCTCATTTATGTCTTGCCTGTCAGTATCTCGACACCAAGTCTACCTTTACCACCAACAATTCACCGTCGAGTTTCCCAGCCTATAAATGATAATCTTTTGTTCACTTGGTCGTGTGTAGAAATATATACATTAAAAATTTCAAGGTTGCGGTGGATACATTGTAAGGTTTCATTTGTCGTACTAAATGTAAAGCCATTTGTAAGTTACTGTTAACTGCGGACTAGTTTAACTGCGGAACCCTTATAGTTTCAGTCTGTCCGCCTTTCCGTCTGTCTGTCTGATTCGGGTATCGACCTGTGTGGGCCCAACTACGGAACCCTACACTGCGCGTGGCCCGACACGCAGTTGGCTGCTTTTTCATGCTAAAGAACCAGCGATAAACTTTTATATATTTTTTGTAGTTCCAGTTATATAATAGGTACCTCTGATAACTTGCGAAAAGTTTCATGAAGGGCCTATTAGTCATCACGGGAATCACGAACTCTTTACTGCATCCGCCAATACGCTGACAAGGGTAAAGGGACTTAGGTAAATCCCCTGACCATAATGGAAAGACCGGTTGTCGAGGTGATTTGGACGTAGGCTCATATCCACCAGTAGACGTATGTAGCTTTGGTGAAATGAACTTTTCTAGGCTTCTATTTAACGAGGGACTCCATCGTGCTTCAATTTGCACTAACCGTTTAAAGGGTGCTTTCGCTGTGTGATGCTAGATAAAAATACATCAAGGGGAAAAATTGATGAGTCCAATACCTATTACAAGGGGGGATCACCTTCACCTGGGAGGAGTGAAACGAACGATTTCCCCGCTATCGAGTTTTGCCCAAGTCTATCCTATTTTATCTGGAGGAATATTCGAAAAAAGTTCCTTTTTTCACCGACATGAACACTTTAATAAATTGGTTCGATCCACAATTTCATACAACAGCGTAATATCCAGATAGCGCTTCAATTTGTGTAATGGACGCCCTTCGTTCACCTAGATTACTTGTTTACAATATTTATCGCGTAATGTAGATTTACAATTTTAATGATCCACGCTAATGTACCGACTTTTCAATGAATACATTTGAAATTACTGTTATTCATGAATAAAATATCGCCGTATAATAAAAATTAAATGAAAAAGAGTTTTTCGACTGGTAGCCAGCCATGTTGATGATCATCTCTTTAATAAGTTTCCCTTAGTAATCTTTTACGATACCCATGGGAAGGCATTTGGTGGTTCTACTCTACGGTAAGACTTCACGGCAACATAGTAGACGGTTCACTTTATAGTCACAGAGCCGACGAGTTGGACCGGGACGAAGTGTCCCGTGTCGATACAGCCCGAGTCGTTATAACGTCGATTTATGTGCAAACTTTGACGACTCTGTTAAGACATACTTTGTTGTTATAGTTATTACGAGCACAGCTACGAGTAATTTACTGTTTCCTAAAAGTGATCAAGGTAAAGCATACCGCAATGAGTGTATTTCTACGTGGTCGATTTCAAAAAGTGTTTAATCATTTTTACGTATACAAACATTTATTACACAAATCTCACATACACCACACACAAAGAAACGATAAAGCAGTATTATATGCTTTTAAACTGCTCTACCACGAACCGAATCGAGTAACGACAGATGATATCGATTGCTGACTATCGATACCGAGACATCAGTATTGTGAGTACAACTAAAATTTACCGTACGAGTATCCGCTATTGGCTTCGGAAGCGGTTTAAAAAGTTTTAGGGTAAGCGGAAATCGCTTGAATAAAAGGAAGGTGCAATTTGTAGTTTACTATTTATACAAAACTAAGAAAGTTACAAAGGTAAAAGGGGATAGTTTTGCCAACAAATGTATTATTTTAGAAAAACATTATATAGTTTTCAAGTCATTATAAAATACTACAGTATTTTTGCCCGCGTCTTAAGCTAAGAGGGTGCCACACTTTGCCAATAAGTGGTAATAAATAAACGAAGTATGTATTTCACTCTTTAAAAAAGTATGATGCGATTGCACTTGGCCTTCATCTTACCTGATGGTAAGCGTGCGTGCTCGAATCCCTACATATAACGAGGCACTGTTTCTGCTACCATATTCCAGTAACACGACAGTGCTATTAACACGCCATCATCACCATCGACAACATCAGTATAGGTAACAGGGTGGTAGCTATCCAGGCGGATTTATAAAATATCCTACCACCATCCCAAAACACTGTTTTCGTTGATTCACTATCCACGTGTATGTAAGTAAAAGCATTTTGATGTAAATGTATAATATAATAAATAAGGCAACCAACATTCAGGTGATCTGAACATACCTCCGTATTCCATGATACGGGAACGACGCGTCATCGCGGGGAAACAAAACGACAGAGTGAAATTTTATAGGTACATAAAACGCGTGTCTACGTCGAAACGTAAACGCAGATTTGATTTTATTGAAATGCATTACAGTGGAAAGCTTTTATGATCGAAGCTATCAGATATTCCGTCGGCGCTGTGGATTTTCATAACGTTTGAACGGGCACGGTTTTTCGGGAACGTCTGAAATGCTAATGTAGGTGATTAAACACGTGAATAATGAAGGCTGTTCGGCGCTGTGTTGATTCTAGTTGAACAGAACGACAAATGGAGACTTATTTCGGTGTATTTGCATTCCTGGCATACAACCAAGGGACTTGTAGGAAATGACACGCCTAGAGTCTGCGGGGGAGATGTCTCCAAGCACAGCATGCTATGCAGGATAGTTATTGTCTAAAAATAGTTTTAACTGTTCACCGATAGATAGCGCCACCGTCCAGATAAAACGCGATATCAAAATTATTTTACCGCACTGTATATACCTTGAGTATTTCGAATAAGTGGGTTTACAAGAAAGAGCAAAGCGTATGTCTGATTTGCATCCCTGAAACAAACAGTCTATAAACAAATTACTACAAAACAAATACTTACCTGTCATTATTAAACTCGTTATGATATTTAAATTTTTACTATTTTTTTTCAATAATGTACTCGTATGTACACAGTGCAGGCCAGATTTGGTTTCATCTCTTTTAGGTTATTGAACAGGTTACGTTCGAGTGGCGATCACTTACTGGGAAACGTAGCGGGCCGTCCCCCTACTAGATGGACCAACGACCTAAAAAGGTCGCGGTGAGTCGCTGGAAGCAGTGGACCGTTCAATCTGACATACCATGGCGGAGGCCTATGATGTCCAGCGGTGGACGTTTCCCGGCTGATGATGAAGGTTACGCCAACTAGGTGTTAGAACTGACACCTCAGGGAACTTGTTAAAAGTGTTAGAAAAAAGATACACATCTCTGGAATGGAAGACCTCTTGCCAAAGTAGCGCCAACTAGTGGATACATTTTTAATGAAAACAACCCTCATTGCGACTTTGTTAACCGTCTGAATTTGACAACATTAAAATGATTACGAAAACTTTAATCTACAAATGAATCTTTTTAATGGAACTAATTAAATTAAAACACGTCGCGTCCTAGAGTAGTTGGAGGGCCTCATTAAAACGAGGGATGAATAAAATTCACGCGGCTCCCCTTGCGCGGCGCACAGCTGTTCCTAACCCTGAAACTGGATTCCTCATTACACGTAGGAATGATTCAAATTATTCCTGTTGCCGCTGTAATATTTCTTTCAACATTTTTATTTTAACCACACCTGTTGGTTCTATGCGTTTTTTGCCACTGAAAAGAGAAATTGTGAAAGGAAATGATGTAAATATCCAGGTAAGTTTGTTCTTTACATTCCGGTGAACGAACCTGAAAGAGTTATGAAAAAAGTTGGGACGGTAATTTTCATCAAACTTGAAAACGCGGCTGTAATATCACATATTTGTTTTTGGAAGAGCTAGCACCTTTTTTCATGAAAGTATGAATATGATAATATTATTAAAATAATGAATCGATTTCTGCGAAAAACATTCAAGATTTTAGAGATTAGCTGTCAAGCAAATATGTTCCCACTGCAGGGGCTCAGGCCTACTCTCCTAGAAAGACTACTCTCATATAAGATGAAGTCAATTTCAGACGTATCGCTATTTATTCGATAATTTGCAATGGTAAAATGAAAAGCGTCTTGCATATAAAAGATAAACTAGTTAACGCGTTCAAAAAGAACTAGAAACCGACTTCAGCTGCCCTAAAAGTCTTCGGTTTAAAGAATAATTCATTTTTTCAAAAGAAATTAACATTTCACTCATAGGGAAATTAAGACTACATATGTAATTTGAGTCTGTAAAAAACTTCTTTTATTAATGTAAATTTAAGATGTATATCGTTTTCTCATGGATGTAATTCTCAGAATTGGACCAAATTGAAATACGAGTATAACACACGGGAAGCACCAGCTTTCAAATAAAAAAGAATCATCCAAATCAGTTCACCCAGTCAAAAGTTCTGAGATAACAAACATTTAACTAATACCCACTTAGCATTCCCCATCTCAAAAATACTGTATCAATTTTGATGAAACTTGCAGTCTTACCTAAGTTGAACAATACCTAGTTCAACAAAAAAGTATTATTTAAATCGAACGAAAGTTCCGGAGATATGCGAGGACAAACATACAAATATACATACAAACATACATACACTTTTGAAATTTGGCACACATGTTTAGAATCTGATGTAGACTAACATATCCGAAAACTGGGCAGTTCTGGAAATATTACATACATATTATAGGTCGAATAATAAATAACCTCCTTTTTTGAAGTCGGTTAAAAACAGTATAAACTTACAATGTGAGGATTTGAATCAGCGCATGTCTGTATACGGCATCATACTCCCCCTAGTTGTGTCGGTACACACATATGTATATACATGAACTTGGCGTAGAAACATGAAAACGCCCCGTAATAACATTGAGTGCTTATAAAACGATATAAGTTTACTGTGCCCTACATTATTGACTGTTACCTACTCTTGGCTAAGATTAAAGAACATCATGAGACAATAAAAATATGTTATCATTTCTACCCGCGTAAAGAGTACTCGTACCTCGCGCATCGCCCGCGGAGGCATTTCGCGATTTCAAATTGTAGGCATTATGTACGCGAGAACGTTGCTATCTCAGTTATTACATTCCATCGTAAGCCCCCTCGATATACTGAACGCGCATGCCACGACAACATATTGCAATATTTGGGAATCAGCGAAAATATCGCATTATGATCGACGAACGAGAAATTGGATTCGAATAAACAAGCAAAAACGTAAAGAAATGAACGCGTTGGCTGTTCCGAAAGATGTTTCACTGACGCTTTTTTTGTGACATGAAATATTTTCTTTTGCGAATTTGCGTTGTATTTACTCTGACAGATTTAATTATTTTTAATTATACCGGTAATTTGCAAATGATTATTTATTGTAATTATTTCTTTGGCTATTTACGAGCGCAACAAGAGCCTTGACGGCATTACTATTGTTCTCGGAGGCAGGTTAGGCCGCTGGTGAGGCATGCTACGTTCACAGATAGTTCAGCAGCTTACCAATGAAAGCGACCGATAAGAGAACTCACCTGTAAAAAGCGCCCTACACGAGGAAATTTGATCGAGTTCATTTTCATTCATTCAATTTCAATTCAAATTCATTCATTTGTCCAATACGACCATCATTTTAGTTCTTACTCTGTTCGCAGCAGAGACCGTGTGTCCTGCCGTGGAACTGCGCGTACGGTTGACGGACACATCTGGTCACCGGAAGGGATTAATAAAGAATTAACTTCGAAAATAAATAATAAGAAAAAGCAAAATAAGTATAAATGACTATTGTTAGTGGATTTTCATTTCGGCGGGGTTTCGAGCGGTGCTCGAAATAATCTATGTCGAAACCCCGAATCTCTAAAAAGAAAAAATTGCTATCATAACTGACATAAAATAATAGTAGGCAGCCAGGGTATATCAGTTCTTTTACTAACCTTAAGCGTACGTATATACGTTACATTATAATATAATACACTTAAACATAACCCTTTGCTAAAATTAAATTAAGGGTCTTTATAAAATTACGGCAGTATTTCGCACAATTTTCTCGGGTATTTTATCCAAAGAGGGTATTAATAAAAGTGTCACACACACGGGTAGGTTGGACGTCTAAAGGTCGACCTAGCTCAAGTATTAGCCTAGGCTTAGGGGCTGTTCACTTTAGTTAACTACAACGCGAGGTATTGACTTCGAATACTGTACTAATATTAGGACTAGGCTTTGAGACATTGAGATCTGGATATACGCCAAGTAAATAAGTAACGACCGATTGATTCGGTCTCACTCATTTATCTGCAATTAAAAATGAATGAGTGGGAGTTTGGTGTCATTTTTAGCCAATATCTCTAAAAAGATCATGGCCCATTCTCATGTTATAAATGGGAAAGTGAGTTTGTTTGTTTGTACTTTCTTCCAGTCAGTCAGAATGACGATATTTCGTATATATATAGTCCTTGCCGTGTCCGGCGACGGCGACTCCCTCAATTATCCAAGTCCAGGTTGTGGTGAGCTCTGACGTGGCTCGCGAAGCCAAAGTAGGATTTAAAGTCGCGACCGCACGGAGCGCGTGGTATTTTTGGTATAGAGATAGTTGAAGGGTCGGCAAAAGACATAAGTTACATTTTATCTTGATCGAACATCTAGTTCGCGTGGAATACTTTCCGAAGTCTATGCGAATGATATCGCGGGCAAAAGTTGTGTGTTGTGTACAACACTAAAGGATGTATTGCTCTGCTTGCTCTGTGAGCATTGAACACGCAGTTAATTCCCTTTAATAATTGGGTTTCATAAATCTTTAATATTATAAAATTTTCATTGATGTGAGATGTATAGGAATTTTTATAACTGTCACGTATAAATTAAATGTAATGCAGAAACAAAAATTATGCTTTTCTAAGAGTTTAATGAAGCTGAAAAGTGTTTCTTGTAATTTTTTTACGAATTATTTTATGGTAGAACGAACATCCGCTATATACTACCTTTTGCCTTAAAATACTAAGGTACTAGGTTGCAAATATTATAGCCACAGATTAGATACTAGTGATTGTAGCTTATACGAATTATAAAACCACTGTCAATGTCAATATTGTTTTATTTGTACACGTATTAATAATCAAACATATTATATTCACAAACCTGCAAACAGATACGTTGATGACAACCCATTTAATACATCTTCATCACCATTAAACATCATAAATCAGGACAGGATATACGATTGGATTAGTTAGATTAACGACCTCAGTTCCAAACTTGCACCGACTCCCATCCTTGCAGTGCACCCTGGGAATGATTCATTACAAAGTGGGGATTTCATTTTCATAAAGTTTTGCGGCAAAAGTGTCTGCACTTGGAGCCCTCTTGCTATTTGGAACGGAGCCAGCTGCTGTATTACTAACTTGTTTTCTTGTAAAAAATATCAGTAGGCTCATTCTAATGATAAGTTTTCTAGGTGTACAAAATTTAGATTTGTGTTTATATGTAAGAAAGAGGCAAATCTAATACTTAACGTGAGCTACTCTTATAGAATAATGCCAAGCGGAGTATTCATATACCTCTCCACTTCTCACACTGCAACTCCTGTCTATGTAGGAGACAGAACATGTGAGACATGTTCGACAACGAATCTGCTGAATGAGGGACGCTCATAGCGTCCCCAAAGTAAGGCCTCTACGTTCTTAGGTGACTTTGTATTGACATCTGAAATTGTCAAAATCACTACGTAAAATTGGTGATTGTAGTCAGACTATGGTAAGGTATACAAGGAGATGGCAGATTCTATGGAGTTGAACGACCTCCGTGGCGCAGTTGGCTGAGCGTTAGACTCCAGACACGCAACACACGCAGGTCCCGGGTTCGATTTCAGGTGGGGACTTTGTTTTTTGAGACTTTCTCCAGTTTGGTTAGGACATTGCAGACTGAATCACCTGATTGTCTGAAAATGAAGATGATTCCGTGCTTCGGAAGGCCCGTTAAGACGTTGGTCCCGGCTACTATCTACAACAGGTAGTAGCTACAAGAGCCATGTCAGAGGACTATGGCGGCTCTACAACTCTGACACTTTGTGAGGTTGATCATATACCTACCTACCTACCATAACCTACAAGACAAGATGAAGACGATAGAGTGGAATATTGAAATATGATTAGTCAGATGAATACTACTAAAACGCTTATCAACGTCAACAAAAAAATAATCCACATCTAGATGGAATATGTGCGGATTGAAGTATAACATATAAACACTGCACAGAATAAGGTCGACGCAACAGCATTCTATGGCACTTCCAAATTTCGGGAAGACCGACATGTTGTAGATGGTTTTTTGCTTTGGATTTAAAGAGCTAAAATCAATTTTATTCTGTATGGACATCATGTTTAAGTTAAGACACACTTCCTGAATGAATTAAGATTGAAAAAGTCCAAATGTGAGTCGAACTCGTACCCGACGGCTTTCATACCATCACATGCAAAATTTAGCAAAAAACGCCAAGACAAAACAATATTTTTTATTATTATTGTTTGTTGCTACACCGCCCACAGTGACAGGCGGACAACTGACTGACAGCTGTTGTTGTTGTACTAGGGTCCCATTGGGCACTCTGACTAAACAAATGAATTTATCAGTCACAAAAAAGTCAGTCATAAAAATGTCGTTGGAAAAGTAATGTACTGGTGTTACCTTACTGTTTCCTGTATACGCTGTGACGGTACTAAAACCCCTTCATTTCAGCTTATAACGTTTTAATAAGCATTCCTTTTAAGGTTTTCGGGTCACGGGAGTGTTGGGAAATAATACTTACTTCTCTTTGTAATTAAACGAGTGTAAACTACATATCCTAGTTATTTAATAATGTTATAGATATATGTGTTTAATATGGGTGCCACTTTCCATATTAAGATTTTGTTTGTTTGTAGGTAAACACATAAATATTTTTAAATTACTTGATGTTACGAGTACTCGTACACATGGCTACATATCAAGCCATTTACAATATATTTATTGACATATTTAATTGGATATAAAATACTTTTCATCCATTAACCAGCTCGGTGAAGGTCGTTGTAGACTGGGATCTTAGACTATTATATTTTCAATCGACTTCAAAAAAGAAGGAGGTTATCAATTCGATTTTTAAAAAAAGGATGTTACGCGAAAACTCCGTCAATTGTGAAACGATTTTGATGATTCTGTTTTATGATGATTTTTTGACATATTTTCGTACCCGATTGTACATGAGAAAGTTTATCATAATCACCAAGTCTGGTATGAGGCTTGGTAGTCGTAGTAATGGTAGTGACATAAAGTTAGAGATAGGTGTTCGTCTTGGGAATTTCTAGTCGCTTTTTACAAAACTTCTGGGAAGAGATGAGATGATTCTGTTCTAAAGGCAGCATCACGCGTCCGTTAAATTAATTTATAACAATTATACTCTCACTTATAATATCTGAGACTAAAAATACAAACAGTGGTATTCTTATAAAAAGAGTATAAATAAATATCTTTACTGTTAAACATTCAATCAGAAACAGAAGGGGATCCGTAAAATATCCTCGAAAATTAACAGCGAAATAATAAATTTACAGTACTCCTCCTAGCTTCCTAATAATCCAGTGAAGTTAAACACGTTTTCCTTCTTATCTTGTGGCTTTAAGGTCTGTTTTTGTTTGGAGTTTGTGTGGAATAGCTTCGAACTTGTGTGGAGAGGTGTACAGAGCAAAGCTTGTCGATTTCCTCCACGATGCGAAGGGTAGAGAGCGACGATATCCTGGACTCATTGTGTACCAAATAATTATTATTATCTTGTAACTTGAGTTGTTTAATTTACTTCTCGATTTAGCTGAATGATTGTGTACACAAATACTTTGTTTACATTATCCTTTTAATCGTACATTTTAAGGACATTTCAAAAAAAGCAGAATTCAAGCCGTGTTTAAGTTCTTCTTAATTAAGAAGTTAGATGCGCAAGTAGACAGAGTTTTAATTTGTGATAATTACGTATTACTGAACAAAGTGTCTCAGAACCGGTCAATGTGGCATATCATGGAGGAGGCCTATGTCCAGCAGTGGACGTCTCCTGGCTGCTGTTGCTGATTTATGAGCGTGTCTTTGTTATTTTAATTCGGAAAATAAAGACAAAACGAAGACGTTATGAGGAATTGAATATTCTTTTATTTATTTTATTTAAACAGGTTATTGTTTACCGAAAATATTTACTTAACACAAAAAGAGAAAAATATATACAAAACGAACAGTTTATTTCTAAAAGAAATTTCTTACAGCAGTTCCAGGTTAAGTGATAGAATTCTTTTGGAATTTAAGATTTTAGTCAAAATAGACGTGGTATTAATTTAAAGAAAATTTGAAAGGACTTAAATAACATTGAAACTGGGTACAAAAATTGTCGTCCTGTAATACCCAAATTATGCTTATATAATGTAGTAGCTAGTTGTTGAATACTTCTACTTCCAGTGATTACAAAGAATCGTCTAGAGAAGATATTTCGTCACAAACTTATTTCTGTTAAAACTGTTATTTTTGTATCGATTTGTCACCTTTGTTGATGGACTTACTTATGACCTTACTCGTATTCTAAATGTAGTTGTGAATGAAAAGAACGACAACACTTGTAATACAAATAATACGCAAAAAATTAAGATTTTAGAGTTTTCAACACATCTGACATATTCAAATGAAAGAAGGATACACATGTTGTAGCGCCAAGAACATAAACAGTGGTGGAAATAGTGCAAAATGAAAAGCCATTACGGTAATCGCATTGGGCGGGCGGGCCGTAGCCAACATTATCAGGTTTTCATTCCAATTATGTGCAATATACAGACGCGATGCGTTTTATTACCATGCAAATTTGCTCATCAATTATGGCGGCTCGTATGTCCTAGGGTTCCAGGTAAAACATCAATGTGTAGATACTAGTTTACATATTGAAATCAGCTTTACCACCTGTAGTCTAGGTGCTAGAGAGAGAGAGAGAAAGAGAGAGAGAGGTATAGGGCTGCTTCATAGTATGCCAGATTGACCGATCCTGAGCCACTTGCTCGAGAACTATTTGTGCAGAGGTAAATTAAACTTATGATGTTGTACAAAATATTTTTGCGGGGAATTAGGTGGCCTGCGCTAAAGGGAACGATATTGCATACTGTCATACACTTATGTCAACCTGATACTCCTCTCATTACTGCAAATTATTTTACTTATTGTGAAAAATATGTGTAAGATACCCCATACGTATGTGAGGTACGTTTTGTTTCAAGGCTAAAATGTAGTTGATTGTGTAGTTGTTTCTACTTATATAAATATAAATAATTTTATGTTTGCTTTGTTACTCCCTATTCTTGACTATGCCGATTCTTGCTACTTGGATGTCACTGAAGAGCTATTAAACAAACTTGAGCGACTTCAAAATCTCTGCTTGCGCTTCATCTTCGGGCTGCGAAAATATGACCATCTGTCAGTTTTTCGCTCTTAGCTCAAGTGGCTTCCTATTCGTCTTCGCAGAAATGCTCATATCCTTTCCCTTCTGTACAATATCCTACATAACCCTTCTTATCCTAGCTACCGAAGTGAGCGATTTACATACTCGCATCCTATTGACCAACCTTGTCGAGCTCACATTAGGACAATCCTATCCATCCCTTCCCATCACTCCGATTTTTTTTCCTACTCATTCACGGTTCATGCAGCCAGGTTACACTGTACGCGGCAGTAAAACTGTTTCTATTTTTAAGAAAAACGTCAAGGGACATTTTCTGTCTCTTACGAATAGTTCATAAGTTAATATATTATGGTATGTATGTATATATGATTTTTGATATATGTAAATATTTTGTATCTTGTATTTATGTAATCGTAAATTGTATTTAGATATATTAAATGTACACGCCTGACTTCTGTCCTCTCATCACTATTTCTCTCTTGACCCAGGACTGCTGTAAGAAATTTATTATAGAAATAAGCTGTTCCTTTTGTGTATATTTTCTCTGTTTTTTGTGTGTTTTAAAATTTTTCTGTGTACAATAAATTGTTAAATAAATAAATAAGTAGTATATTTCATTTGAATTATCAGAAATAGCGTAATAATATCCAAACAGACGCTTAGAAACACGTCCAGCAATAAAGCCAGTAAAATTCAAATAAAAAAGAAAAACAACAACAACAAAGGTACATTAGGCTGAGTAGATGAACGGTTAATGCGCGCCGTAAAATAAAACATATGTTCACGTAAAATGGAAGCACATACTCAATCGCAGCTCAGGGATCAACTTATTGACGATTTGGATTTAAATCGTTTGCATTATCTTTCCCCTTGAATGTGTGCTTAAGAATAGAATCAAATAATTACCTGAAATGAAATACCTCTATAAAACACATTCAGGTACAAATAATACATTGTTCATGTGAAAACATTCTACAGCTTATCAAAATAAACTTGGCCATTTAAAATTTCCGTGCATGTAAAAGGATATGGACCTACGAGTATGGCAAGATTTTGTCTGTGACTGCGTGGACATGGTAAATTATCCCATGAAAATTATTTGTTACATCAGGATAAAAAGAAGCCTATATCCTTTCTGGCCCTTAAACTATCCATATAAAAAAATCTAGTCATTCTGTTACGACGTAATGGAAGGACAGAAAAGGAAATAAAGTAACTTTCGTATTTATAACTACAAAAAAAATATTTTTCAATAAATTTTCTCTTGTTATTACAATTAAAATATTAAATCAAATTCTTAATAAAATTAGCCCAAAAGAAATAACATCACAAGAATATATATATCTTAAATTACAAAAATTATAAACACTAATAATTGTTCTATTTATTATATTGTGGTTTTACAGCAGCCGTTGTCGTAAGTGGGGTGCGTATAACAGCGCCTCGTCAAAACTGGTGCGTGAGTATTTATTGGAGTTGGAATGCGGGATAGAGTCAAGTTAACACAATTCAACAAACACAATAAAGTGGTAAAACTCAATCGTGTTATACCGAGTGCTTGTTCGAGGGGCACAATCAAAATGCTATTACAAAGTTAGTGGGCCCGCACCTAAAATGTTTAAATTCGATTTTGCTCGCTAGATTCAAAGTGTAGCTAACATGGGTACTCAAAGCACTTTGTACTTTGAAGTGCAAAGCCGCTTTAGTTTGCTTAGCTATGATTATCTTTATATTATATAAACGTGTGGTTAGAAAAAGAAATACTTTTTAAAATTGAACGAATAAGCGGTCTCTGCTTCAAGTCTTGAAAAAATTGTTTTCTTAAGTCAGTTTGTTAGTACGCCATTACAGGTAGT
Source organism: Carcina quercana (assembly GCA_910589575.2). Taxonomy (NCBI): domain Eukaryota; kingdom Metazoa; phylum Arthropoda; class Insecta; order Lepidoptera; family Depressariidae; genus Carcina; species Carcina quercana. The sequence goes on from OU342436.1 coordinate 4,408,910, forward strand.
ATTTTACAACCGATCTGGACAAAGAAAAAAGGGCTACCTGGATATCTCCGCGCTAGAACAGTTTTCGATGGTTCTTTTTAAGACTCCGTATCTCAAAAGTAAAAAAGTTCAAGTTCCATATTAATATTTAAAAGTAAATGTTTAAATGTTATAATTTTACTATGAATAATTTGTTTCAGCTCCTTCTCCAATTAAAACTACAAGACTAAGCTGCTTTAGCCAGCGCGGCAGTAAAATTAAATATTCTACTTGGGTTAAGTGCCCCGGATATGTCTTAGGTAAGTTGAGAAGTTTCTAGCGGACGATTAAAAGTTCCAAGCTATTGCGAGGTCGACCTAGGGCGGTTCTTGTAACTTTTGCAAGTTATAATTCACCTTTATACTAATCTTAACGAGGTTGAATATTGGAGTATGGAGGAGAAGGCGACAAAAGAATGAGCAATGAGCGTTCCTAATAAATTGCTACGACAGATTTGCTATAAGGAGATTTGTCATAACCAATTCATTTGGCAGGCGCATTGTTGGTCGCTGTAAAGTGTGTTGTAGTGGTAACTTCTCCCTCGGTCGTGTTCGCGTTTTGTGAAGCCCACGGGATGACGCGGGGTGATACTTTTCTTAACTATGTCTTTGTGACTAAAGTCTACAAAAGTTCTAAGCTATTTATAATTATAAATTCAAAAATACTACTACTACATTTTACCCATTTTAAGACTTATACCAATTAGATGTCACGGGGCGGTCCTGTTCTAAATCAAAGTGTGTATTTGGATGATTTCTGAAGTCCACGCAAGTCCAAAGTCCAAAACGTATTAAGTTCCTTTATATACAATATAATTAATCAAACACACAGAAACATCGTTAGTCTCTTTGCTAGCTAGTTTATAGTGCTTAAATTCTAACGCACTTCACTTATAAATACTGACTCGTCTCGAGCTCTAAAGCTTTACAGATTTATTTCAGTTTCTGTATACATGTTTTTTTCCGTTTTGTGTCGATGTCATGATATTTGAATTACTGAGTGAAACCACTGAACGGATGTGGCCAGTCACTGCGTGCGTAGTGGCCCCTTAAAAGGGGACAAAATCAGCAATGGGATGTTATCTTTTCATTACAACAGTCGGATCCTAAGTAAACACTGCCCTGAGCCCTGAGTTAACTATAGGCGCCGAGTTAAATAACACTAATGGAAAGATAGTGTTAAAGGAAATGGCTTTTACTGTATAATTTTATCTGAAATTTACTTTTCAATTTGTTTTCTTGGGGTGAGCTAGGCTTTCATTTTAGTTTGACCTTTGGCGGGTTTTTAGGTCCCGACCGCGAAAAGGACGGTGTAAGATGGACGTCTTTTTTGTGTTTCTGTTAAAAATCTTGGTTCAGTTAAATTTAAGTTCAAGTATGCAAAATGGATAATTTGTAAGTAGCTTTAGACCTTTAGAAAGTAGTATATAACCTTCTCATCGCCTTGGATTGGTTCAGATGTTACATTACGAAAATGCATTATACAGTTCAATAGACAGAACTAAATTCGTATTTATGATGCTAGCAAGATGTCTAACAAAACCAATATCAATACGATATTATCTTGGATAAGTTTTTTTTGGATTCCGATTAAATTCACTAACAATATTAAACACGAAGCTCTGATACAGTTATCTCCAATGATTGGAGTTATATTTGAGGTGGGAGGTATTGAACTTGTATCTTATTTGTACTGCTTAATTGAGTTCCAATAATAGAGCTATATTGATCATATGATATCAGCTCGAGACACACAAGATTCCGCCCCATTAGATAGACGAACTAACCTTTTGTGAACTTCTTAGATATTTCGTCCACCGTAACGCAATGAATAGAACAGAAGAAGAGCGGTTATTCATTGAAAAATGTATGATGGGTGGATGCTAAGTAGTAGCTCGTTGAACAACATTTGGTTACAAAACCCTTGAAATATTTTTTATAAAATTTCAATTTTGCTGAAACCCTTCTCCACACAAGTCGGCGCGTCGTCAACAAAGCCGTGGAAGTCCGCGCACCACCATCGTTTGCATAAAACTCGCATCCGTCGCTCGCTCGAGAACCAGCAAAAAACGTACTCACCCATAATAAATCATCTTATCTCTCCTAAAGAATGACTAATGAAGACGGAACTGCGAAGAATGGGAATAAAAGATTAATGTTACAATCTGCTCCGGGGTGAAAGTATGCGTGGAGATTCAAAAGGTGCATTTTAATTGGGTTTAGACCTTGTGCTCAGAATTGGGTTCAACTTTATGAGCATCAATATTATCAGCTGAAAAAATTGATGGCTGATAAAATAACGTATATATAACGTTTTATTAAAATGCAGCGGTCTTTCATCCGGAACATCTATGGTTAGGGCGTCAGTACGCGGGTGAGTAACTTACATAATGGAGGTTATTAGGCAGAAAACTATGATAATCTTCATTGATTGAAACAACTCTCAAATCAAGGCATTAATCACTATGATTCATCAAACTCAAAAAGCAGTATCAAGATCCGAAATAATCAGATGGTGAAGATCATTAGCGATTCGTCTAAAACGCGGTGCGTGGGCTGCCGGTCGTGATAAAAGGTGCCATTGTAACTCTATGGTCACCTCGCAACCATCGATAAGACGCTCCGATCTAAACTTGTTCCATAGACGCGTTCCGTAATATTAAAAAGTGGCCAAGTGCGAGTCGGACTCGCCCATGAAGGGTTCCGTAGCAGCAAGTAACATAATATAAAAGTTCTTGTAGTTCGTTGTAACTGTGATCGATGTTTTAGTAATAGTGTATTTTTTATAATTATATATTTGAGTTGATTCAATGAAAGGTAAATTGCGGTTTACGATTTATGACGTATAAAAAAGCTTTTTTATTTATTTTTTATTTCTTATTTTTTTCAACCTCCACTGTAGAAATGCCGGGAACAGCATGAGATGGTTTACGTAACTGTCATTTCATTGTCACCAATTTTTTTTGTAGATTAAGTGTTGCCAATTTGGTGTGTTAATCTTTTTGTAAAGTCAACCTACGTCAAAATACTCAGAAACGAAATGAAAACAGTTTTATTTGATAATTAAGTTTTAAAATTAGTACCACAAGGTCTACATTCGCGGAACGTAAGACACGTCTTATCGAAACATGACATTTTTACAACATGGTAAAATATAGATAACAGACTATGGTGCTATTTAATAAATTAATTCTTTAATCCCTTTGATACCCATTATTAATTTCGCTGGCGTGCTTCAATCTTTTTAAAATATTCAAATACCTTCCAATTTTCGAATCTCCATTAAATATTCCTCAATTCGCCTCCGGTGATCACTCAGATAAAAATTTATATCTTTATTCTATCTATGTTCGTAAATTAACCTACTTTCTTAATTTCTAGATTAAAGTCCTTTTACTCTTTTTGCGAATTAACAAAAACAAGTTCTGTTTTGGGAAGTTGATTTGAACGTGGTATGAATTTGCTGAAGATTAATTTGAAGAAAAACTTCTGTAATAATTTTATAACAAAGACATAATTATGATGAAGAAGAAAAAAAGTTCCGTGCTTAAATTAAGTAAATGTAGCTGTTTTTAGTGGCCGCATAATTATTTTACATTTAGTTTGCTAAGTTGTATGATACGTATAAAACGTAGCTAAATACATCACTTTTTTGTCTTGAAAGCTTCGGAGGTGGTTGAACTTTTCTTTTCAATTTAAAAGCCATCGGGTATGAAAGAAACCGAAACTGTTTTACAAAGCGTCATTTCAACCACATTGTCGAACCACAATTCAGCTTCTTTTCGAGGAAATAAATAAATTTATACATGTTTATTAAATTTTGTGCAATCTGTTTGCATCTAGCCCATTGATAAGTGACGATAATATCATTGGATGGAAACGTGGTCACCAAGGAACGTATGAAGGCAATGATGCTTTCTTTCATTCAATTTCCTTGTCAAAGTAGGAGGACAGATAGATGGTCGCACTTATAAGATGATTTTTTTACTATTACGGCACTGGATGGACACAGAAATACATCAGAAAGAAAATTGGAAACTTCGTCATTCTATCAATCAAATAACTCATAAATACTTTTGTTGTAATTCACGGTCTATACTATAAAACGACTCGTTAAGTTAGTCCTATATAATTCTAGGACAATGTACATTTTCATATTTCAGTCTACAAAATGAATACTTACATTTCGTCCTGTCCTGGATATTCCACGACAAAGACATTTAATATTAATAGACGGGACAAAGCAAAAAAAAATTTGATCCTAAACTTATTACCAATTGATAATAAGTTACTCAATCTAGTGTCACATCACGTCACGCGGCCGTACAAGACATTTGACACACCATTGACTTTTGAGATCAAAATGTTTATATGAAACATTTTTGAATGCCCGCTCTATAACCTATTACTATATTTAAATATTATTTAAATCTCTCTGTTCCACGAATTTTTGGTGGCAAACTAAATTGACTCGGTTATTATATATATATATGCAACAATAATTTTCGTTTTTTTCTGAACTACAGTAATTCCATTCAATTATTGAGCTTGGGAATTTTTTTATTATTTACATTAGTAAAAAATATTTTCGTATTTTAAGAACAAAGCCAGTGATACTTTAAAGAGTTAAATTTTCATAGCACTTAGCAGCTTTGGGATATCGTTAGCATCGACACTTTGAGAGCCTTTTTATAGACAAAGTTTTGAGCCTGTCGCGCTGCGGCACTGTAGACTTTTCTCCTGTGGGACAACTGTACTGCATGCTTGATGACGTCCCGTTAAAAAGTACATTTTAAACCTTACTGCAACGCAACAGAGGTTTTTATGAAGGACGTCGCGGTAAAGGAAATTTTAAACAAGAATTCCAAAGAACACTGAAGAATTATCGGGGTAACTTCAGGTGCTCCAGTTTTCAGAACATTTTAAAAAGCCTCTATCATATCGAGAAAGTTTTAAGTTTCATTTTAGGAATACTTCCTAACGTACCTTACTGGATAGGCTTTTATATAGAACCTATTACGTGACGCGCAGGTTTGCCCACATGGAAATTTTGTAAATTAAAGTCTACCACTATGCGTTTGTTAAATTCAAGTACATAAAAGAATTATTTAGTCCAGTCCGATGCTTGAATAAGGGCAGGCTTTTGCTGAAATTTAATACGAATACATAAAAAATTAACAAATAATTCATAACGTCAATTTCATCTCGCCGTAAAGGTGTCAGTATACCGACACATCCTTGGTAAAGACAAAACAATTAACTGTTTGGATAAATAAAAAAGTGCGCGGGAAGAAAACATTAAAAAACTGGCTAAGTGCGAGAGGGACTCACACACCAAAGGTTCCATACCACCATATTTTTAACTCCGAGCAAAAATTCCAAAAACAATAACATGTTTTTTTTAGCATGTGAAAATTTTCAGGGTCTATATACCTATTGTATATCAACGGATGGTCGAGCTATAGCAATTTGGTTCCGTTGTGCACACACTGTGAGAGGAACTCTAAAAATGAACTTGCTCATGATAGAAAAAGCTGGCAACACTATGAAGTATCGTGAGTCAGAACCGAAGCAAATCCATGAGTAAGTTTACGGTACAAGTTTGTTGAGTATTGCAGGACGCCAGATGTCGCCTATGTTCAAAATGCCATAGGTCTCCGGGGTCACGTTGTGGCTATTAATCTAGCGCCAGATGCAGCCGCTCCATTATAACAGGCTTCTACATAAACTCGGGTAGGGTATGTAAATACGCGACAAGGCTTCGTTATTATGGATACCCTTTATGAAAGCCTAACGCCGTCTATGTAAATGGGTTTTCAGCTGATGAATATTCTGGCCCTTTTTCTATTACAAGCTATTTTGGGCTTCAAGTGCTGTGCGAAACAGCGTGGGTGTTGATGAATGCGATTTAAAAATATATATTTTTTATATAGTGTTTCCAAAGGGTTCATGAAAGGTAATTAAAAAAATATATGTGATGGGTTTGCACTTGGCCTTCACCTTATCTGAAGGTAAGTGATTATAAGACCGTTGGATGGTAAGTTTCAGGGCCCGCACCCAGAAGCTAATGAGGCGCTGGCTCTGCCACCTTCCATACCGGAACACAACAGTGTTCCGCACTGTGTGGCGGTAGACTGGACAAAGAAAATGTCCTAGAACCAACAAAACCGAGTACTGATAGGTCCCCTAGGAATTGAACCCGTGACTTCTGGATTGTTATTTATTAAGACATTCTTGTAGCTAGGTCCCCTAGGAATTGAACCCGTGACTTCTGGATTGTTATTTATTAAGACATTCTTGTAGCTTTTAGACTATGGAGGGAGTTAAAAAATGTTATTAATAAACTTTAAATTTGGTAAAACTTTAAACACATAATAGCAAATACGTTTACTATCAAAATGCTGTAAGCTGTTACTTTGCTAGCTACTAGCAATTTGAGACGTATGTATGTCATTTGATTGACATTGGTATAAGAACAAACTCAATAATACATTGGTGCGAGCCAACAGGTTGTATTGATAAATATTATTTTAAGTTTGATACACACAATAGAAAACGGCTAGTTTACGCGCACCATAATGGCGGCTATCTATACACCCTTCGAAGTCGTGCCCGTAAAATCAGCACGGGGTGATTGATCCCGAAATCATAAAAACCCTAAGAGAATCTGCGTCTGAACATTTGGTAACAGAGAGTTCACAATTTGCGTTAAGTCCCATATCAACGCGGTACGGCGCTCAGCTCTAATAAATCATTTTCCACCATAAAAGAGGAATATTAAATCGAAAGAGGATGCCAAGGAAAATGAAGGAAAGGGGCGATGTGAAAAATTGGGTCATAAAAGGCAATCCCCAATGCGCCGAAACGATGAAAAGCGAGCTATTTTCAATTACCGCTTTTTGCGGTGTCAGCCATTGTCGCGGTGAACGGACTTTGTTAATAAATGATTCATTAGGGGCTTGAAGTGAACTCTGCACTTAGGGCGGCGCCGGCTGGTCGACGGAGGTTCACGGTTACAGAAAAATATATGAAAATCAGCCACGAACCGCGGATTAAAACGAGGGTTGTCGACACCCAACTACGCGATTGTAGACCACCACGCTACAGATGTGTCATATACCTGTGTATTATGACCTATAGACTAGACTAGTTTTTTTCTTCTTTTTTTCTAGTTGTAATATTTATTTTTATTTTTTATTATTAGTATCGTTTTATAATTTTTGGGTTTTTATGCCTTTTTAATAAATTTATTATTATTATTATTATTACACTGCGATGGAAGCTGCAGCAGTCTGTCCTTTCCTTTCCTCATCCTTTCTACTAGAAAGCTGTTATTTGGTACGGGTATACATATTAATCACATCAAGACAGTATTAGAAGAAGATGAAAAAATTTTTTTTACGGCATCTCTTATACACATAACGCGGGGATATTTTTTCATAAATCAATTCAAATATTTTTTCACGTCTACCCCGTTGTGTGGGGTATCGTAGAATAGTTGTTTAGAAAATATTGAGGGTATACGAACAATATTTTTACCGATTCAAGGATCCGTTTATGAAATATTATACTTTAAAGTGATAATTTTTGGCAGAATCGAGCGACCAATCCTCCCCTCTTCTATCAACTAAACTGCTATTTTTAAAAATGTGAAAAATTCACAAAAGTACTGTATACATACTAAAGTTAAAATGACAATTGGCAGAGACACGCACAAAACACACACAGACATACGAGCCAAATTGAGAAGCTCCTCTTTTTTAAAAAAAGTCGGTTGATAACATATACATTACCTTAACTTAAGGTTTCTAGAGATATACAATTGAATAATTCAGCCCCCATTGCCAAAATGACGTCTAAATCTAATCCTATTGTGCATATAGATAAAAATATATAAACTTTACGTATAGAGCACAGTAAGCTTTCCCCTTTGTACCGTTTCCATAGCACAGTGAGCTTAGCGAATAATCGAGATGGTTGAACAAAGAACTATATACTGTACACGGCGAACTGCACTGTTCACGTTCAAGTCAGCTTAATCGACTTAGTCTGACTTAACCACTTTCAACTAGAATTTCTGTCTGCTCTGCAACTAGCAAAATATGTTCTATGTGAAAAACACTACAAAGTAAATCAGCTTTTCTACTCGTATTCACTAACTAGCTCACCATTCACTTCGAAAAAGAAAATTTTCGAATGTGTATTTAGTAAATCTTTTGATATCCTATTCTATTGCGGTTGTACAAATTAACAGTTTGACATTGGAAATAAAAGTTTTATCTGCTTAAAGATGGATTTGCACTAGAGAATCGCTCTATCAAAAGATAATAATGAAGAAAAAAAAATCCGGCCAAGTGCGAGTCAGGACACGAGCACTTAGGTTGTTGTATGGGAGCCTCCCTTAAAATTGGTTTTATTTTAATTTAATAATTTATTTTTAAAATAAAAGAAAATACATCTAAATATTCTGTAAATATTTTAAACGTCTACCTGTTGCCGTTATCAATATCGATTTAAAAAAAACGTTTGTTGTATGGCAGCCCCCTTAAATATTTATTGTATTAAGTTTTTTTAGTATTTGTTGTTATAAAGGCAACATAAATATATCATCTTTAAAAATTTTAACTGTCTAACTATCACAGTTCATGAGATACAGCCTGGTGACAGACGGACGGACAGTCTTAGTATTGGGGTCCCTTTTTTACCCTTTGGGCACGGAACCCCTAAAAAGCAAAGAAAGTTACAATGTAAAATATTTAATGCGGTCGTAACAAATAGATCGTAACAATAGTAGAGGCATAAGCATATTTATAATCTTCATATAAAATCGAACACCCGAGATATGTACCGCTAAAGTGAATAAAAATAAAGGCACAAATATAAGAAAAGGACTCTTAAATATAAGAAGAGGACTAGCTGAAATAATTTCCAATGAAACAAATCTGTGATCCAAAGTATCGGATAGTACAAGTTTTCTAGAACCAATATATCGTAAGGACTCTTCTATATCCTTATTTATTGTGGGAGCGCGTTACGGGTAGCGATGGGTCCATTTATTTATAAAGCGGTTGTTGTCTACAGCGGTAAAGCTTTTTATCTCTCTCGGAGCGGTGTTTTGAGTCGCGGTCTTTATCCGAGCTATTGATATCTCGAAGGCCGCACGATACAAAATCGATACTAACTCGCGCATTCTTTTCGAATTGATTCAAGTATTTTTGAATTATATAATAAGAGAAATGTTAAAAGGTTAACGCCTTCTTTATCGACGCTTTGTACCATGACATATTCAAGTGTGTCCCATTTCCCTTTATATACTCAATTGTGTCAAGTATGAGTTAATTTGACATGTAAATACATAAAAAAATCATCATCATCATCATGTACAACCTGCGGCAGTCCACTGCTGGACATAGGCCTCTCCCAGAGTGCGCCACTCGATTCGATCCTCTGCTCTCCGCATCCATTCACATCCGGCCACCCTACGTAAGACGTCTTTCCACCTCGCTGGGGGACGTCCTACATTACGTTTGCCTAGGCGTGGTCTCCACTCGAAAACTTGTCTGCTCCAGCGACTGTTGGTCCTTCGGCAAATATGACCGTCCCACTGCCACTTCAGTTTGCTAATACGGTGAGCTATGTCGGTCACTTTGGTTCTCTGACGGATCACTTCGTTCCGATTGCGGTCCATCAGAGAGACCTCGAGCATAGCCCTTTCCATAGCCCGCTGAGCGACATTAAAAAGCGAATGTATTTCTTATACGTTGACACGTAATTATGATGCAGCCTGTAGGCCTTTCAGACGAATATATTTTGAGGGGTTCAGATTAGAATATTACCAGAATTCAAAGAGGGAACAGCAGATAAAAAATTTCATATGAAATTAAGGGTTTGGGATATAGCTGTTTTCTCAACGAAAAGTTAGCCAAATTCAATCATTTTGATCTTATTCTCTTTATCAAAGAATAATCTAGGCCCGATGGTTTTGCTTTTTTCAATATTTTGTCTACAATTAGAATTATGGGCATCTCAAAACTCAAAATTTCAGAAAAAATTTCTTTCAACTTATGGTACTCATTATTTAGAGTAAACGTAACATTTTCAGAAAAAGCAAAACCAACGGGCCTAGATTATTCTTTGATAAAGAGAATAAGATCAAAATGATTGAATTTGGCTAACGTTTCGTTGAGAAAACAGCTATATCCCAAACCCTTAATTTCACGGCAAAACTAGGCAAATACCAAAAAAAGCTTCAACTGTCCTTCTCGCACAGTTCGGTTCGGGAGGCAGGGTACACTATATCACAACTATATACTGTGTATTATATGTATAAAAATAAAGTAAGCATGCATTAGTGATGTCAATAAGCTTTATCGATTTTTTCGACTAATAGTGGTGGGAAAAATATATCGATAGATACCCTTTCTCGAGCTATAATGGTTTTACCTGTTAGTTTTAATGTTTAGATTGATCTAAATAAACAAATATAAAGACAAATAATTCTAAGGAAATTTATTTTATCTCTAGAACAGAACATTTTCCCTGAAATTCTTAGTTGTTGTTACGTTTTGTTACGTGTAAATAATTAAATATGATTTATGAATAAGTGACTTATGTTTCAAATATTTTTTTAATGTTAAAGTTCGAGTCGGACTCGCATACAAAGGGTCCCGTACCACTGTAAAATATCTAAACAGAAAAAAAAACACAGAAAAAACATAACATTTATTGCATGGACATCCGTTTATTTATAACTTTTTTTAAAGCTTTTTTATATTATTTTTTGTTATTTATTATTATTGAAAGTCTTGAGAGAGAACGAGAAGTTATATGGACATCGCATGTACAAATCGCTACGGAGACTATATGACCCGACACAGATATCCCGGAGATCAGCCAGCAAGAGCTTGAAATGGCTCTCCAACAACTCAAAAACCGGTCAAGAGCAAGTCGGACTCGTGCACCGAGGATTCCGTACAGAATATGAATTAATGACATACTGAAAATCATAAATAATAGGTACGGTAATATGCACCCAACAATGCTCTACCGAAAATGAAATTCTAAGCTAAATTACATATTACGAAGTTAAGTTTGTAAACATTAAAAAATCAATTTTACTGTGTTACAATTAAAAAATTCAGATTTATTCCTATGGTTGTGCTGTAAAACCTTTCTTCTTGCCAAATTTCAAGACATTAGGTCAACGGGAAATACCGTATAGATTTTGGGTTCATTGCATTTTGTACGGAAATGGTCTAAAATACAGCTATATCTTTTTATTGCGTTGACCTATAAGTTTCATTATTTGACAGATCTAAGGGACAGCAGACTGGAGTATTCGATATCACAGTGATCCTATAAGGATTCCTTTTTTCCTTTTGAGGTACTTAAAATATAATAGTATAATATGAAGTATGACAGTAGGAAATACGATAGATTTCGACGATATTATTATTCATGTCGACAAATAAAAACTTGAAATATTTTTTCCCAGTTATACATCTCATACACTTAAGACGGGATTTTTAACTCGTCTATTCTATTGTGTGAGGTGTCGTGAAATTACAGTTTTTTAACAGACTTCAAAAAAAGAGGTTATCAATGCGACCTGTATGTATGTAATATTTCCAGAACTGCCCAGTTTTCATATATGTTAGTCTATACCAGCTTCTAAAGAAGTGTGCCAAATTTCTAAAGTGTATGTTTATTTGTCCTCGCATATATCCGGAACACACACACAAAAGAAAAACACACATAGGGTTCGTGGATTTCAACAAAGCATTCGACACACTCGAATATAGATTTATCTGGGACGCACTGGAAAAACAAGGCGTACATGCAAAATACATAAGAATACTGAAAAACATATACACAAAAAGCACCGCACAAGTGAAGCTAGAATCTACAGGCGAAGAATTTTCGATTGGGTACGCCAGGGAGACCCAATTTTACCAAAAATATTTTCAGCTATCCTGGAAATGATATTCACAAATCTGGATTGGACGAATAAAGGACTAAATATAAATGGCAAAAAGCTGAGTCACCTACGCTTTGCAGACAACCTGATCTTACTTTCGGAAAACCCGAAAACCCTACAGACAATGTTCCAACAGTTAGCGGAAGAGAGCGAGAAAGCAGGCCTGTCAACGAACTTAACGAAAACAAAAGTAATGTCAAATTCCTCACAAACAGAGCCCATAACAGTAAATAATGGAGAAATAGAGTATGTAGAAATGGACAAGACTAATAACTGAATGGCAACCACGAGATAGCAAAAGAAAAAGAGGCAGACAGACTAGAAGATGGGAGGACGACATCAGACAAGTGGCGGGTCCAACATGGACCCGCATAGCGAAAGATAGAATAGAGTGGAAATCCTTAGAGGAGGCCTATGTCGAAAGACAAGCTGAAATGTAGGAACGACCGGTTACTGATACTTAATATAAAAAGATAAGTAACGTATAAAGTAAGCATATTTTTAAGAAAATTGTAACAAAAAATTAGTTCAGCAATAAAGGCTATTTTATTTAATTTATTTTTTATATATCCGGAACTACAAGTTCGATTTAAATAATCCCTTTTTTGTTTACCTAGGTATTGTAAAACTTAGGGAAGACTGCAAGTTTCATCAAAATCGGTTCAGTAGTTTTTGAGACTGGGAATGTTAAGTGTGTTTTTCGGCGTTGCAGTGCAGCAGAGCAAATTTAAAATTAATGTTTTAACTGTACTGTAATCTGTATGCCGAATAAATTATTTCTATTCTATTCTATTAGTTAAATGTTTGTTACCTCAGAGCTTTTCACTGGGTGAACCGATTTGGATGATTCTTTATTATTTGAAAGCTAATGCTTTCCATGTGGTCCCATTTCAATTTGGTCCGGTTCTTAGAATGGAATCCATGAGAAAACAATATACATCTTAAATTTTCCTTAATAAAAGTAGACTTTTAGGGCAGTTGAAGTCGGTTTCTAGTTCTTTTTGAACGCTTTAACTTGTTAGTCCTTAGACTCTAGCACTCTAGGTACTAAAACACCTCTAGGTCACCTAAAGTATCGTTGGAAGACGAACGTTCGGATATGGTGAAACTAAAAGGTTTCTTTGTTGACCGTAGAACCCTAAAATAGCAACGCCATAATTTATATTGTATTTATATGTGATAGGTACTTACTAGTCAATTATATCAAATACAACCACAGTATGTCGAGACTAAACCAATATGCGAACAATAATTTCTCAAAACGTAAAACAAGGGTTGACGCACGCTCACGTCAAGTTTATTATAATTTTGAAAAATACACTCTAGCCCAGGCGGAGGGGTAGCGACGATGCGCGGCGCGCAGGGGCCTCTTTGGGATGTTATGCAGCGTTATTTGTGTGAGTGAAAGCATGTGAAAGGCTGTATGTGTGCGTACCGAATCGCGACAGCAATAACATATTCAAATACCTACTATTCTACGGAGACTTTGCTTCATTGGCCTCTTAACTGTCACATCAAGTATTGCAAATTGTATATTCTAATTTTTTATGTAGTTTTAACAAGTAAATGCGTTCAAAAAGTACTGGAAACCGACTTCTATTGCCCTGAAAGTCTACTTTTATTAAGGCAAATCTAAGATTTTTTTTTTCTCGTGGATTCTATTGTATATTTAAAATAGCAATGAAAATACATGATTTTTACTATAAGGGCATTTATTCCGAATGACATCTAACAACCCGTTGCATGGCAACCGCGTTTAAATATATGACAGATGCCATTGTCAGAACTTGACGAAATTAAAATTGGACCACACGGGAAGCACCCAAATAAAAAAAGATTCATCCAAATTAGTTCACCCAGTCAAAAGTTCTGAGGTAACAAACGTAATAAAACAATTTTAAATAAGAAAAAGAAGAAAAAAAAACGTCGAATTGAGAACTCCTTCTTTTTTGAAGTCAGTTAAAATGCCTATGAATTGCTGAAAAGAAAAAGAATAGTGATAAAGCTAAGGAAACACACATGACATGCGTTCTGGATTTATGTCCTAAGAATTAATCGTTCAAGTTTAGTTATTGAGACTACCTTCCATATTCTATGGAATTGTCGATAGTATAGTCCATTAGTAAAAAGCCATAATAAGTAAAATCTTTTCGTAAAGTTGGAAGAGGACATCGAAGGACAGCACTATACAAAATAAACTTTAGATTTGAGACATAAGAGGAAGGTATTTTCATTTAAGACTGGCCATCGTAACCCTCTTCAACTTCAAGTCCAATTTTGACTTTCCAAGAACTTGGTCCTCAAGTACAGGTTCTATAGTGTAGTGAATAGTTCCAAGCTTTGAATAGGAAGAGGAGTTGGAATTTACTCTAACTGGCATGCTTTAAAGAATTTCCAGCGCGAGAGGACGTGTCTTAGAATGATAAGTAAGTAAATAATTTCTAAAACGAAGACTTTATGACATAAATAAAAAGGTGAACAATCAAATATTTTCTAGGGTAACACTAATATTAATACACAAGTTTCTTTCCTCTCCTTGCGCGTCACACACCCACTGACATATATTGAAGTGTTAGTGCCACTTTGTCACAGTTTCTTTTGGTACCTAATTAAATATTCCACACATTCAGTTTCGTTTCGTCACAGCTGTAAAATTGGTAGGGTGGAGGTACAGACAGCAAAGAAATCACAGACCGTCAAATAAATCCTAAGTATAGACTATTACAGCAATATTTTAAGAACCATTCACAAGATCGCTAGATTGATGATGTTATAAGTTTCGTCGCAGATGTCATTAGTTTTCTAAATTGAACATTCCTGACCTTAACTTTGTACTTAAAGTTAAATAGTCAATTACAAGTAGCGTTAAGTTTACAAAATTGAATTTTACGAGAACATGAAGTGACAATTTACAATATAGAAGTTGTAGAACATGAAGTCAGTCTACATATAATAAACAGCATCAAATATACAATATAGCATTACTGGAAAGTCATACAGTCAATTACGAGTAGCATCCATATCGAATTCCAATAAAAACAAATGAAGTATGTGGGATTTGTTTTAAAATGGAGAGCCTGTAAAACCTGTTTGCGTTTTTGAGCAAAACACAAGCTGATAGATAATACGTACACTTGTAAATGTAGAATGTAACGAACCGTAAACCGTAAGTAGGTGTTTTATTATAAAAGTTACTTTACGCGATGAGGCCGACGAAATTCATCAAACAGACGGAATTTTGCATAATACCTACTTTCAGCAAACTCGTTTTTCCGAGATAAGGTGGATCCGGTTTTTATAAACAGAGTGTTTTCCCCAAACGCGTTCAGCATTGTTCCCAAGAATTCTCTTAGGGAAAAATCTGTTTTGTTTCAAAAGAGTTTCTTTAAAGTTAAACCGTTTCGAGAGATAGGATCCCTGTGAATAGCCTGTAGCGCAGTATAGACAATCCCGAATATTACAGAATTGGCGTATCTGTCGTGGACCGATCTAAGAATTGCTTACTTCATGAAGTGACTGCTCATTTTATGAAATGGCGCCACTGCAAGAAATATCGCACTGTCTGTTGGCCACATCATGATGATTTCGATATGATTAACTTAACGCACGACTACTTGACATGATATGGCCAAACATCATCATCAACATATCTTAGAATAGAGTTACATGGTCCACCGTTAGAGGTTTTGAAAGCTCTTTGTTTATGTTACGTTAAATTACGATTATATTGTTTTAAAATGGGTAAGTAAGGTATAATTCAAGAAGAAATTTCAGTAAGATTCAAGGCCAAACGTGGATGTACAAATCGTCAAACGCTAATTATCAAACGATATGGCCAGTACTGGTTGGCCACATCATGAAATGCCACCATATCACGAAATGATCGGTCACTTCATGATGTAGGCAATTCTAAGATCGGGCCACGACACATCGGTGGTTATATTTGTACAAACTTTAAAGCGATTCCGTAGTAATTGTAAGTGATTCTAGTAATTATCTAAAAATAGAATATCGGATTATAATGAACGGAAATGAGTATAATTAAGATTCAAATTCGTAGTGAACAATAATTTTCATTTCTACACACTGTTTTGATTATTGTTCAAAACGCCATCTAGGGGTCATTAGCTGCGTAACGGCTGTTGTATAATATATCGCTTACAATCGAGTTGTAAGTAATTTTATACCATTACAGTCTTATCAAATCCAGCTAATCTATTTCAAAAGATAGTAATTGTATCGGAGATTTCTGAAAAAATTCCCGCTAAGTTTAAGTACTGTAGAGACGTTATGTTGGACGTTTTAACGGACGGCGTAGTTGAGGTATCCAGGTCAGACTAGAAAAAACAGTGCCATGGCTTTACTAATACTTATATTTAGTAAGTGCGCAACGATCACAGAGATTTAAATGAAACGTTTTTCTTTAATTATAATAAATAAAAAATTTAGCCATGCGATGAATACAGGCTGGCACGCGGAATAACCTTTTTACTGGATGTTAACTCGATCAATATCACTTGAAGAGTTTACTTCTATTGTTTAATTTCATCTGTGGTCACAGCGACATATTCTCCATTCAAAAATAATCGTGCTAAGCAGTGCCTGCATCCACGTAAACGCAACTATGTAGTTGTAGAGCATACTGCTCTATAGTACCTATAAATATACCTGTTGTTAAGTAGTTACGAGTATATATGTCATTTGGTTTTTAACTGACTTAAAAAATGGAGGAGGTTATCAATTCGACGGGTATTTTTTTAAATGTTTGTTACCTCAGAACTTTTGACTGGGTGAACCGATTTGGATGATTATTTTTTTATTTGAAAGGTGGTGCTTCCCGTGTGGTCCAATTTGGTCCAGTTCTGATAACGGCATCCATGAGAAAACAATATAAATCGAAAATTTGCCTCAGTAAAAGTAGCTTCTAGGGCAATTGAAGTCAGTTTCCAGTTCTTTTTGAACGCATTTATTTGTTACATAAACTGTCACCTCCTTTAGAATAGGACCACTCCATTGGGTGTTATAAAAGATATCTAAGGGAATAATACTCATGAGATGAACACAACAACATCTTATTGCGATCGACAAACCGCCTGTCAGGCGTGGTGATTATGGCAAATCATCTCATGGAAAGTGCTTGTTTTTTTTTCCTGTATGTCGTACGACTCATAATGACAAGATTTGTTTGTATAGGGATTGTTGAAGGGTTGGAAAAGGATAACAAGGATAACAAACCGTCTCGAGCTCCTGGGATTAGAAATCGCGTCTGATCTCAATTTCGGGAGCTACATCGAGTCCATAGCAAAAACTGCGGCCAAAAAACTAGGCATCCTATCGAAGGTCAGACGGTACTTCCAGCCATCACAGCTCTTGAGTCTATATTGCGCTCAAGTAAGATCATGCATGGAGTACCTCTGCCATCTTTGGGATGGTTCAGCTCGCTATCAACTAGCTGCTTTGGACTCGGTGGAGCGTCGAGCTATGAGACTGATAGGCAACGATACGCTACACAAGGCAAAGTTCCAAAGCCTCGAACATAGGCGTCAGGTTGCCTGCCTTTCGGTATTTTATAGGATACATTTTGGAGAGTGTGCGCAAGAGCTATTTTTGTTGATTCCACCTTCGCCGTTCAAGTACCGGTCAAACAGAAGAACGGCAGACCTTCATCCGTACACTGTAGATATTCCTACAGCTCGCACCAAGCGTTTCGCTTCCACATTTCGTTTCCGTGTTCCCCGAAAATTACAACTTGGGAATCTTCAAAAGAAGAGTAAATAGGCACCTTCTAGACCAACACGTAACATCGTCGACCTCATCGTCACTTACCATCAGGTGAGATTGAGGTCAAGTGTTGGTCTATCTTTAATAATAATAAAAAAAGGATGTTATTTTCCATCTTGGAGGGCTACGCTAAGATATTTTAACAAAGTAACTGTTTTCATATGTTTATAGCTTTTAATGTACATATATATCTATAGACAGAAACGTTTGCTTAATTTAATAGGGAGTTAATTAACCACAAAATTTTGTTAATAATTATTTTTTAGCAGAAACGTTCATTACAACTTGAATTTAGAAACTCGATCTTTTGCCGCGGTCTCGGAAAAGTATACTTACAGGAACATCAACGGGATGAAAATTATTATAAGAGCTGATTCAGACCACTTCGGTCTGTATAATAAAATGCAACTCCTTTTCTCTCTCGACTTGTTGCTATTGGTCCTGCGACCACTACAACTTCACTCGGAAAATTTGTCGAGCACGGAAGGCGCTCCGGTAGTTAAGAGTGAACGGCAGGTAAAAAAATTCATACAAAAAGGCGTTTTGCTACCCCTAAACCTCCACCATTTGTGACGATTTTTGGACACATGCAAGATCTTACCGAAAACGAAGTTCGTTGGTTTTGCTTTTTCAATATTTTGTCTACAATTAGAATTATGGGCACCTCAAAACTCAAAATTTCATCTATAATTTCAGCAGAAAGCATGTGAAAGGCTGTATGTGTGCGTACCGAATCGCGACAGCAATAACATATTGAAATAACTACTTTTCTACGGAGAGTTTGCTTCCGTTCAGTCTTAAGAGGTTACGATACCAGTAACTAGCCTAAGGGCGCCCACCTTTCCTCGACCTTGGATGTTGCTTTGTGGTTAGTGGATCTGAGATAATCGGACAGAGCGTGAGGATAGCGGCAGAACGTTCTTGAGTTAGTTGACGGTGTATTTTTGCCGGCAGAAAAGGTATAATTGTGGAATATGGTTTTGAGGACGGATTGAGGACATCCCGGGGGCGCCACTTACGTCATCATAGTACGTAACACGTCAAGATCCTAAGTAGTTCAAAAGACTTTGTCATTAGTTACCGACAGGTGAGATGAAGGCCCAATGGAAACCCATTGTGCCTAAAAAATAAAAACACTAATTTTATCAATTTGAAACAATGGTTTGTTTGTTTTATATGCATCCACATGTGTACATGTCTTATTATCCTTTGTCATTTCCTGAGGGAGATATAGGAGATCTATGTATATTAAGGAGAAAAAAAGGATGAATGTGACATGGTACAAAATTGGGTACATATTTTTTTACTCGAGTGCACGTACGTAGCCTTTGGTATGCAGGGATATGGACTACGTCTAAATTATATATATAAAGTTCTCTCGTAGGATAAATTCAAAACCAAGATTACTAAATTTAATTTGGTTTTCCCTAAATTGAATTTTGTATTGAGTAAGAGGGTCTCAAAAGAACGTAGAGGGCTAGTTATCCTATTGAGATTTTAAAGTACGGTCCTTTAAAAATTGAGATATTTGAGATATTTCTATAACAAAACATTTATAATGTGATGCATGACGGAAACAAACGAAATAACTACGAGTACTCGTAAGATGCTCATTTTCGCAGGGATGTATCCGTGCAGCCAAGTTTTACAGAATATTTCCTGAACGAAGCCCAGGGCACTCGTCACGCCTGTCGAAATGTCGGATTGATTTATTACGAACGGAATGAAAAAACCTGGCTTCCAATATCTGCACAGCTTTACACGAGCACGGAGCCTTTCCAACAGTAATTGTGACTGAATAATTTATTACGTCATAAAAGCGAGAAACTTTCCCAAAGTTTGTGAAGTAAATAGAAAACAGGCTATCGGAGTCCTTTCTCGGGTAATATAAAATAATACATTTCCAGGAAGAATGGGGGCAAATTATTCAAAGGGCGGGTAAAATATTATGTCTCGTTAAGCTACAAAATTTCGTTGACTGCTTCTTGTCTGAAAGATGAACTTACAATGATGTGAAAATTACTTGGAGTAAATACTTATCATTTATAAGTCTTGTGACTGAGGTAAATTGGCAACAAGTTCCTAGAGAGTTCTGTGAGAGAGTGAACGAAATGATTTTATTTACCAGACAAAAACAATAAAGTGACCGTAATGATAGAGTAATTAATTTATTAGCAAAATATTATAGGTATGGAAATTAAAATCCAAATGTCATTCAACAGAATCCGTATAATTGAAGCACGTCTGCGGTGAACTTGCGGCTCCGAAGTGGTAAGTATCAATTGCGGGCCGTGCTTGAGACGCCCTGAGGCTAATAATTTCAAATCTGAACAGTTAAAGTTCGACAGACTACGTAATGGCGGGCCCCGGGGCGCACGATTGAATCGGTTGAACGCCCCTGCCAAGACTTTATCATGGAATTTTAATGGTATTGCTTTTATGCTCTATATTTATCGTCCAGCAAGTTAACAATGAAGAATCGGATAGTTTATAATTGTTTTTGTTTTTATCTGGCTGCTGCGAAATTTTAAAGAGGTAAGTGTGAGTTATATTTTTGTGTAGATTACTGGAAGATACCGCTTTTAGCGATAAGGCCGTCATTCTAACATTATTTATTGTGTGTTTAAATTTATTTCAAGGATTATTTCTTACAAAACATAAACTTGCAAGGTGTTTCGATTTTTCTGATGAGAAGTATATTTGTATTGTACTGGAAAAAATAATTAAGCCACACATCTCCCTGTGTATATCGCAGTGAGCTGCAGGGAAGTTGCAGCTTTCAAACGGCGCGGGATGATTTTTGATTCGATTTGCGCCGGATAGGTGACGTCACCATAAAATCAATACTTGTAGTCGACGGGAGCGCAATTATGTTACGAAAAACACAAAAAGTCTAACAAGAACAAAAAAGATTACTAGTTTTTTTCTCACTTCTTACGGTCTGTGTATGTACTGTAAAGAAAAAGGACGTAGCTCAGGGCGCAAGAGGTACTCGTTTGGGTTCGAACCAAGAAAAAGCCGAAATACGTAGAGAAAACGTATAAAATATTAATAATAAACTGGATGATAGAGCTTACGAATATACTGGGTGGCTACAGGATTCTGCTCATAACTGTATTCTTTATAATCAACTTTATATCAGAGCCGCGGACACATTGAAGTCCATCCTTGAACTCTGTCAATGTCACTCTAAAAGGCGTTCTATATTTTCATTTCATTTCATTTAAAGCATTCAAAATCAGAGATCCCGCCAACCAGCATACGCAACCACGGAGATCATAACTATGTAGGCGACTGCTCTACAGTACATTGTACACGTAGTTTTATGCTGTGCAATTCACTAAAGACGAACACCATTATAATCTCACGGCTCACGGATGTCTTTGTCGATATCTTCTAGTTCCTAAGGCATCAAGGTATCGAGGGACGTCAGCAAAGAGATCCGTTACCCGAGAGGTTAAGAATGTTTGTCCTTAGTGAATATCACCCCTGGTTCTCTAAATGTATGTTATTACCATTCTTTATACACTTCAATAACAAATTTTTGTGAATAATAGTTTGATATTACACACACTATGTTCGGAAAATAGACATCACTTAATTTAGATTTTGTATTAATAGCAAATTTAGACTTGAAAGCTTTTGCTATATTATGTAAACAAGATTTATATTCCTCAATATAATCCTGTTCAAGATACTAAGACAGTGAAATAATCGTGAAGGTGCCTCGCCCAGGGCACACAAGGTTTCTTGTCCTCGTCCCAGCCGAGGGGCGAGATTTAATCGCTCAAATCTCCTGCGAGAGAGAACGAATATTCTAGAATTTACTCAACGATAACGACCAAGAAGCGATGTTGCTTAGCACGCTCATTAACATTGTGGCAGAGATGAAATGCCACAATGGTAATGTACAGCTTTCCAGACAACAACAGTCAAATAGATGAGATAGAGAGATGCGAGTTATGTCAAGACAAATTACGCTTTAGTTTATATCACCATATCGGCAGCTAGAGTCCACTGTTGGAAATGAGCCTGAGGGAGGCAGAAAGCCACATATGACTTTTTTCGAAGGGGAAGTATGTATTACACTGTTGTAGATTTAGAGTTTAGAAATAAAAAACAGGAATAACAGTGGGAGCGGAGAGGAGGTGGGAATGTTGTAGATTTCCTCAGTGGTCTTCATCAAAGAGCTATAACAAGACAGTATATTTGTGAAGAAGTTTTTATGGATACCGATATTCTGAACAATAATTTGCATTATATTGCATGCATGCATTGACATACACTTGCTTAAGTGGCATTTGATTTCTGTCTTCTGGTCGGAGACCAAGCGAGAAAGTGTGCGAGCAGGCTTGGTTTTTAAATATATTTTGAAAACCAAGCTAGACTTTTTGTAGTCATTGCTAACAAACCGAAGCTCTTTAAGAGGTAGTATCATACTCGTAGTTATATCACACACACACACAAATTATCCAATCCCCCTCCCCCTCTTTAAATGTAAGTAGCACCTATGTATTTGTATTCTTAAATAAGTAGCTGAAGAGCGAAGCCCAAAAACTGTAATTTAACGTATGACGTAACGTACGAATGTAAAAGGAAATAAATATTTTTTCATATTTTTTCATTTTTCATTGCTGGTTTATCGATAATTATGGTTTATTTTTGAAATTATTGTATAATTTCGGAGAAATGTAAGAAGGAGCGAATGACGGCCACTGTCGCTCTATGGCCTCTTACTTAAGATGCTGACTGTACACAGTGAAACGTGTCTTTCATTACCGGAAAAGTCAACACACACACACGTCCCAAAATGCTTACAGAAAACAGAGAAATGGAGGGACAAATAAAAGAATCATCCGATATTATAGATAAAAACAGACGCTAACCTCTTTGAGCTCCTTGTTTGTATTCGGCGGTACGCTGAACACGAGTATAATTCTCTGAAGGCTACGACGTTTGTAAAATAACGACCTACAAGTGTCTTGGGGAGGATCATAAGTCCCCAGTTTATTTACGTAACCTCGTATGACGTTTTGACTGATGATAAAAGAGACGCCGCGAATCGGTGCGCCTTGATATGTGTATTACTGGATTGGAGGTTCCAAGGGGTTTATGTTACTGACAAGTTTAGGTAGACCTAATCTGGCTAAGTGCTTAAGGGGTTCGGTGTTCCATTGCTCAAATATATTAACGTTAATGTACTAATTCCTTAATTAAATCAAATTATATTTGCCTGTATTCTTTTTCCTTGAAATGGAAACGTTTCTGTTTATCCTAGGCTAACTTCTCAATAGTGTCAGTCAAAGTAAGATGTTAGTGGTATCAGAGCAGACTGCTGCTTATCATGCAGGCATTGATTATTGTTTTGTAACATTTATAATTATATTCAATAGTGGCCAGTGACCACATGGCTTGGTTGATAACTGGACCTGCGGCTGCGCACCCTGTCCTTTAATTTCATAAACAAATGTTTGTTTGTAGATGAATAAATGACTATGACTATGACATGCGCTGTGAGGTGTATGAATTGATAAATAATTTAGATATACTTCAATTAAGTGTTACCAGTAAGTGAGTTGAAGTGGCAATGGGCAGGCCACATCGCTCGAAGAACGAATAACTGATGGGTCATCCCCTACTACTAGGACCTGGGAAAGGTCGCTGCAAATTATTGTTATAATATAAAATATGTATTATCATGTTAGCATAAGTACTCATTTCTTTAAATATAAATTTAGTTTTGTTATGGAATAGTGACACCCTCTGTTACAGGTATTTTTATACTTACAAGAGGGTCTCAACCTTGTTTCTGTAAACAACTTTGTGAAATGAAATAAAACTAAATTTAAAAAAAAAGTGTCTCAGGACCGGTCATTGTGGCGAATCAATGTTCAGCCGTGGACGATTCCCGACTGATGACGATGAAGCCATGAAGCAAACGAAATATACTAGTTCGAGGTATTAAATGCCAGACGCCGCTCATTTTGGCTAAAACCCAACACTCAAACAAAAGTTAGTGGACCTCTAACAAAAACTGGTTTGTGCCAAACCTTTTATTGGCGGGCTGAATTAAGAAATCAAGCCTACTGCCAACTCCGCAAGTCAAACAATGAATGTTTCTGTGGTACAAATGTTAAATCGACTTTTGTTTACTAATTAACACCATTTGCGCGTGCTGTTTGCTTTTATTCGACGCAATCCTGACCATGACCTTGACCTGACGTGACCTTGACTAGGTCGTCGGTCCATCTAGTAGGGGGACGGCCTGTACTTGGTCGCCACTCGATAACTTTTACTCCCCATATCGGTTATCGGTTCTTCGAACGATGAGGCTTGCTCGTTGCCACTTCAGCTCACTGACTCGTTGAGCTATGTCAGCGATCTTAGTTCGTCTTCGGATTTCCTCATTTATTCCTAAATTTAATGAAATTGTATAAATAACAAGAAATCAGATTTCAATATCTAATCACCAACAGTTGCTCACCATGACATTTTGATAAGACTTTACAGAAGCATCCCTGAGGATTACTATAACACCTTGGTCCCTATACAAAACACGCTACGAAAATATAATTAATAAGCAAACCTAACTCTCTCATTTTGTTTACCAAAGCACAACATTGCAAAGGTAAACAACGATGATTGCAAATTCGTTGCTAAGTAAGTATCGGATGTCAAGTTGTTTACCTAAAGTCTTAGCGGAACTCGATCGCTTGTTTTCACCCTATCGAAATTTGGAATGAAACGTAAACCGCTCAGACTTGTTTTGAAACCTTTCAACGGTAGAAGTTCATTACGAAAATTTGTGGGTTTAATAAATACCGGTGGTACTTTTCCGACGTCGGTTTCGAAGTTTAGTTTCAGCAGTGTTGTGAGTAATAAAATAAAACTAGTGAGTTGAAGTGGCAACGGGCAGGCTACATCGCTCGAATAACCTATAACCGGTGGGAAGTAAAAGTTCACCTACCGGGAAACGTCTACGGGGCCGTTCCCCTAATAGGTAAACCGACGACTTGGTTAACGTCGCGGAGAGTCGCTGCGTGCAGGTGGCTCGGGACCAGTTGATGAGGACTATGTCCAGCAGTGGACGTTTCCCGGCTGATGATGATGATAAAAGAAAACAAGCTTTTATACTGGCATCTCTATTGGCACCTATGTTACAATTTGGATATTTGTACAAATAATTAAGTACACTAGTCTAGCGTTTAACTGAGTCGGTTCCTGAGGTATGGTAGCGGCACGGGGGGAGCTGGGGTTTAAGAGTTGCGTCGTTTGAGATTCCAAAAACACCCTGTAGCATCCAAACTAGGCTGAGCCTGTATCTTGGATGACAGTTTCTTCCAATGATGCTTTGATAGTTTAAAGTAACTAATTCCAAAAAGTTTAGCCATTTAAAGGTAATGGAGTAGGTAATTAATTATATAAGCAAATGTTATCGGATAATGTTTTGTCGAATTTAGAATTTAACTAATAAAGACTATAACCGCCTATTACATAATGGCCATAGTTAAAATATTGATACAACAGTTTAGAGGTATACTGTCAGGCCAATGTTTCATAATCAAGGAGAAAACAATTGCCATTGTCTCGACTAATTGACGATAATATGTTTCAGTTGGTAGGATTTTGATTGCTCTAAATAGAAAGAAAAGTGCCGTAACTATCCCGTTAGTTTGGATTAGTGGTCGCAGTAAGATGTTGGTCTTTACGAAATATTTTTGGAGGTAGTTTAGGAAATTATGAAAACGATCATAATAATATCAAAGCTTCATTACCTCGTACTTGAAATACTACAGTCGTACGTTCCTAAAACAATGATATTGTAGGCCCACAGGCAATTACAATTTTTTTTGTAATAGCGGCCTCTTCAAATAATAGAAACCCTAAATTAGAGCGGATCATTTTCATTCCATCAATTCTGTTTAGTTTTATGGCAGGTTATTACTCGTTCTCTTTTAATGGTCTTCTATTTTCATTTATAATTAGAACTAGCTCGGGTATTCGGCTTAGTAAAATAATTCCGTGCATGTGTAAAGTGACATACTAAAATGTTGCGTAGATACCCAAATTAGCTGACAGTCATAATTCTAGACTAGAAAGCATGTAATTGTTTTAGCTTGAGCATCTCTACAAACCTTTCATTCGAATATAAAAATTGCAAAGACCACTTACCGACATTGTGTCTTATTTACAATACCATAGCCCAACATTGAGCTATAACATTCAATGTAGAGAAGGCCAGTATAGGATACAGACTTATTACCCACTTGGGACGAAACAATTTATAGCACTTCAAACCTTTATGACCATTAAGATAGTGTACACTGCGGATACAAAGTTGATAAACAAACTCCCTGATGTTAAATTGATGCATTGCTCAATAAACACACTTGCAGCTGGCGAATGTTATCATAGTGCAAAACTGTACTTTATTCCCGCGGAGAAGTGAAAAAGCATATTTTTCAACGCGAAGTGTTATCTTTGTAAAAAGCTCTGCTGGGTATCCTTGCCCGAAGCGAGGACCACTTTTTAGTAGCCATTCTTTAGAGCTGTTTACCTTTGTTATGAAGATACAAAATTTGTTTACCTCACTGAAAAATAGAGGCTTAGTGTGTCAGTACAAATGAGTACAAATTGTGGCCAGCTACCCCCACACGAACAGTACGGTGACATAGTTTCTATTGCAGTGCTAGGATAGGTCTAATAAAATATTTAAAGTTGAATGCTACAGTGTATTTTAGACACTCGGAATGTTGACGCGATGACCTTTGGGATCCAATTTCACTTATACTAATATATTTGAAAACAAACAAAAACAAATGACTCGTGGAGTGGATGCAGGCGATTATCCGCTGTAGCAGCTGCTTGCATGTCTAGGTAATAATCGAATAATATGATAAGTGTGAAAGTACCGTATAGGTACATAATATATTAGTCTGTGTGTGAAAGTTTTGTGTGTTTGGACAAGAGAGATTTAAATATAGTAATAGGTTACAGAGCGGTCATTGGGAAACGTTTCATATAAACATTTTGATCTCAAAAGTCAATGGTATGTCAAATGTCTTGCACGGCCGCGTGACGTGATGTGACACTAGATTGAGTAACTTATTATCAATTGGTAATAAGTTTAGGATCGAAATGTTTGTTTGCTTTGTCCGGTCTATTAATATTAAATGTCTTTGGTTTG
Source organism: Carcina quercana (assembly GCA_910589575.2). Taxonomy (NCBI): domain Eukaryota; kingdom Metazoa; phylum Arthropoda; class Insecta; order Lepidoptera; family Depressariidae; genus Carcina; species Carcina quercana. Next base: position 4,435,872 of record OU342436.1, read on the forward strand.
GATGTTTAGATGTTGGTGACGCTTTCACGTAAAAACTACTGAATGGATTTTAATGAAATTTTACAATAATATAGCTCATACATCAGAATAACACATAGGCTATAATTTATAAAGATATTGTGTGAATTGTTCAAAACAAACCTTAATTTATTATTGGGATAACCATAAATGCTCCTAGGGGATAACATGGGGATAACAAAATCGCGTTGCCCAGCAACCAACCATACAATATGTAAATTAGGATATACACACTTTCGCGTTTATAATATTAGTGTGAAGACTGTTTGAATTTAATACGTAAAATAATTGCGTCCGATTTTCTTTAGAATCGATGCTTGTTAGACTACGAGATATTATTCAAATACCTTGCAGCGTATAAAAGATTCATACTTGAATTTCTTGTTACAATTATTAGGAGGACACAATTTTCATAAAACTTTCTCCAATACGAAAGTTACCAAAACCCAAATAGTTTTAGTGTTTGCAAACCAGTATACAGGTACACAATACCCATCCCACAAACCTTCAATTCGTTCAGTTTCAAGGCGGTTCTTTGTGGCAACCTCTTTTACGTCCCTCGTAAAAATGGGTCAGTGACAGGGGCCTATCTATAACATCAATACTAATATTTGCTTTATAGCGGTTGCCTTCGGAAATACGAGAGGTAAAAATATTTGGAATGGTCAGAGCGAAAGCGCTTCCAAACTCACCGTTTGAAACTATTTTTAGGATTGACTGGAAATAGTGAACGATATTTACACAAATCAAAAGGTTATAGAGTTGGTTATGTTGTACGATCACTAATAAATTTTCATTATTATGTTTATTTCTTTGGAATGTTTTTCTTTAGTGTTTTTCGATATTGCAACCAGAACCAAGATAAACATAATGCGGTCCATTGATGGTGGAATTGACAAAGTTAATGCTCTATTACTCTGTGGCAAAGTCCTATTCCATTATAGGCTCCTCCCGTACCTAAATAATGGTAACAAATAACGCTTGGTTTTGTTTCAGTTATTGTAAGAATTGGAAGGCAGTTCATTTCCTCTGAAATTTAGAGTTTTTAATTTAAATGCTGCCAACTCTTGTACCATTCAGAAATCATCACACGGAAACTTCTTGTTTAAACGGGGCCTATGTCCTTTTCCAGCCCTTCAACTATTTCTATACAAAAAAATCAAGTCATTATGACTCTCAGTTACGACGAATGATAAACGAACAAGCTCACTTCCGCATATTTTATATGATTTTTTCCACATTGCTACAACCACGTATTGAAATATACGCTGAAGTGAAAAGTTTGATTATATGGCATTACGTTACTGTAAAATGCGATTTGTAAATCAAGATAAAATTTAAAAATATACGTAATGGATTTTATTATGCTTAAATGATTGTAACAGTATCATAACAGTACTTTTTCGGGTAACTAAGACATTCTCAATATTATTACCGTAGTGCATTTGTTACAAAATATTATTTTACCATGAAGGTATTTATAGGAAGGACATTATCGCCTCGGAACAGTAACATCTTTTTAGCTTCATGTATTACCCTTAGAATATTTTAATTGCACACAAAATCATCTAAATAATCATAATTTTACGCAACAGTCTACACAGATGTATATTGCGTAAACTAATCTGTGTTTAAGACAAATAAAGCCTCGAACTTCACCCAAAAATTAATCAACATGGAAAATGTACTTTGTTGAAGCAAACATATTTTGTGGTAGCAAATCCGCCTGAGGTGGATTTTGTAGCATGTAACTACATAATTGGAGGGTTATTAATATATGCTCACTCAGTGAGATAAAGTTGCCGTTACTTAGAAACTGGAAGCCGACTTTAGGACGCTTACACCGCTCTTACACCTACAGGAGTAAGCTCTCGGTGACAGACAGTTATGCTTTGTAAATATGACGTGTCTTCCAACTTTGTTTTACTTTGTTCAGACAATGCTGCTAAACGATACGAAGGTCTCGTTGTACTCGTATCGTCCATGTACTCAAAAGTTTGTGTTTTCATTCTACAACAACAACATTTCTAATCAGTTTGTATTTCAATCAACGTCATCAAAAATTATAGTGTTTGGGCGATGGTAGACGAATTGATTTCATTGTAATTAAACAAATAATTGTGACCTTGAATAAAAAGTCGTCAATTCTCATCTATTATATGGATGAACTTTGGCACAGTCGAAACATATTGTTTATGTTTGATCATCAGGCAGAACCCTTTCGACGCATAACTCTTAGAAAATTCGTTAGGAGATTTAACATAAACTTTTATATACACACATTCTATACTAAGGGAAGACAGCTCAGCGTGAGTAATAATATAATAGTAAAAAAATACTTAAATATTTTAATGAAATTAATGAATAAAATACAGATATGATGTGGACAGGAAACTGCTGCTTATGAAACGTACAGCCAAAGAAAGCAGAAAAGAAATTTAGGGGAATCTTTTTTGAGGCTTAGTAGCAAATGAATAATATAACTTTACTTGTTTATAAAAAAGAATAAAAAAATAAGATGTTCTATATTATATATGCGTATTAAATACAAAGGAATCGAAAGATAGAAAGGGAAACTATCAAGGTCAAGAAACGAACGCAGGAAAGACGTTGTTGCAGCGATTTCACGAGCTACAGATACAAATTCTAAAATTGCACTTGTATTGGCACAAGATTATCTTTCCATGTTCTGCTAGCGAGAAATATCCTGTTCAGTGTTCAACCCTGTTCTGTTCTCGGTATTCAATTTAGATCGAGTCTTTGTGCGGGATCGAGCGATGCAGGTCCAATTTTATACCGTGCATGGAGGGATCGCGAGCTCCGATTCAATTTTGACTTTATCGGTGTATGTTGCACTTTATTGGTGTCAAGGTGATCTATAAGTTCGATCTTGGAAAATATGTGAATAGAATTTAATTTTGTTAGATGTTTTAAAACGTAGTGTAAAACGTCAACTGTCAAACGTCAGAGTGACATTAGCGGCGCTGGAAAATTGAGACTGTTTCAGGACGGAATTTAAATATATTACTGTATTTACCGTCATATTTCATTGCAATATTAAAGCTTATTGTATAGAAATCAACGTTGGAGGTTCGTCAACTTGAATAGTAATAGACGTATTCATTGTGAGCTTCAAGTCAATTCCTAACACATTGTTGATTTTACTAACCTAAATGTAAGAGTTAGTGCACTAACACTATACGCTAGTCTAACTAACTAGTCACTAACACTACTCTATGAATTAGTCATTATTTGAATTTAACCCGAGTTTATATATGCCAAGTACATGGATGAAGACGATTTTCCGTAAATTTAACATTAAATGTAATTTTTATTCTTGAACGACAGAAACTGTGAAATTCTTTCTAAAGCCCACGTAGACTAAGTCGAGGGCATATGTAAGTCTTTAATAACAAAATTGACCTGTATTTTCGGAAGAGAACTGAACTGAACTGATGTCGTCATGCCTCCGTCTGTCGTTGCCCACACTGTGGTCGTCCTCGTTTTTTTCTTCTTCACTGCGATACCATCGTGTCACAAGTTTACTCCATTTGTATTTTACCATGTGTCCTGTAGTCGGACTCGTTGCAGGAGTGACCTGGATCAGAGTGGCTCACGAAAGACAATAATGGAAAAAGTTGGAGGTCGCATTTGCCAAATGGCAAACAGATCTGCAGAATAAAAACCGGCCAAGTGCGAGCCGGACTCACGCACGAAGGGTTCCGTAACATTATCTATAAAAACGAATCATCATGTATTTTGTATAGGAGCTGCACTTAAATATGTATTTTATTCTTTTTTTGCGGCATTAGAAATACAACTTCTGTGAAAATTTCAACTGTTTAACTATCACGTTTCATGAGATAGGTACAGACTGGTGACAGACGGACAGATGGACAGACAGCAGAGTCTTAGTAATAGGGTCCTGTTTTACCCTTTAGGTACGTAACCCTAAAAAAACAACGAAAACTAGATTTAAAGTTATCTTTAATTTATTTAATAATTAAGTGATACCTTTTTTGATCTAAATGCTTTGCTTTAGTATTGCTAATATTGACTATTACTACAATTGACTGTAAATTAGATTTGATATCAGCCAGATCAATTCAATATAAAGTTTAGAATCTGTGGGAATTGTGACAATATTAGAAAGAAAGAAGAAATTATTGTTACGAAATATTAGCATTAAAAATACCTATAACGTACTGAGGTTAAGTTAGGATAAAAAGAAATTCCACTATCTTAGCAAATACATTAAAACCTTAATCTTAAATAGTACTAGTCAGAATACAGATACATGATGAATTTGAGAAATTCTCTTACAGGCAATGATATTAAAATGTTCTGTAGCGAACCCACACCGATGTATATATCTCACAAAGGTTGTTTCCTTTGATTTACATTTCTTTGAACATCACGAAGAAATAAGATGAATATTCTATAATATTCTTGTATACGTAATAAAGTGGAATTAGAATGCGAGTCTCAGACGAGGAACTTTTTTATTTTTGCGGCGAATGATGATGATCAATAGAGTATTTTTTAAAGTACGTCGCGATGTGACTATTTATTACAAAGGAATATAAATAAGGAAGAAGGTCGAGTGTTAAATATTTTTACATGTTAATAAAGAGTATTCTCTAGTATCTAAATACATGTAGATACTATAGAAGCTTATAGTAAATTGTGTTACGTATAAATATAAAAAGGTTTGTATTTTTAGGGTTCCGTACGAGAAAAGACCCTTTCTCACCTTACTTACAATTTTTCAGGAACGCGTGGGAGGTATCAATTTGAAATTAATATCAAATACTCAAATCTGCAATTGTTTGCATCCGTGAAAAAATAAAACTTATAAATGAACGCAATAAAAAAGATACTGCCGTTTTTGAAGAAAAATAATATATTTATTTTTCTCCACAAAGTTTGTACATATTAATTACTAGCTTCCGCCCGCGACTTTGTCCGCGTGTACTTCAGGATGTATTCTACTTGTTCGATAGGCACAGGTGACGTATATGACAAATTATTATACAGCATAAGGTACAAAATAGTGTTAATTCTGTTACGTAGTCTAATAAATTTAAAGAAACAAAATAAATTTCAATATCTGACGTAGTACATTCAAATAGTCTTCACACCAATATTATAAACGCGAAAGTTTGTATATACGAATTTACATATTCTATGGTCGGTTGCTAGGCAACGCGTTTTTGTTATGCCAAAATTGCCCATGTAATCCCACTAATATTATAAGTGTGATTTTGGACAATTTACACAATATGTCTTTAGAAATTATAGCCTATATGTTATTCTGATGTATAAGCTATATTATTGTAAAGTTTCATTCAAATCCATTCAGTAGTTTTTCCGTGAAAGCGTCACAAACATCTAAACATCCAAACTTTCACACTTATAATATTAGTAGGATAAAATCACTTAATTCTATGGTTTCGTGACTTTGTGAAGACCGGCTCCTGAACTAGGATTCACTGTGCTACAGGAACCAGGTCTCCACCACCGGACATGTTTTTTTTAAGTAACAAGAAATATGATATTTTGGTACATCATGTAGTAAAAAAAAAGTTTTACATTTAAAATAATAATATATAGTAAAAGAAGTGAGTGAGTGTGTGTGCGTGTGTGTGTGTTCAGCATATTTTGATGATTTCCCTCTGAAATTTGACAATTATCAAGTACAAATACAAGAACAAAATATGAAAAATATGTTTTTTATTTATAAAGACCGATAGAGGGGTAATATTTTATCAATAGCAATGATAACTCTGATTATGTCAATTTGACATACATTTTTGTTAAAACATTTCTAATATATACGCCTTTCAGTATTTATATTATATACGGAACCCTTGGTGCACGAGACCGACTCGCACTTTTTACACCATTTTTCTAGTCGTAGTGCTCCGTGAAGGGAATTTTGAGCATCGTTTTAAGTTTTATCATACAAATCATATAAAGTATCTTATACACGAGCGGTTACTAACTCAACTACATATTTAATTTGTCATCAATTCATTTATGAATGTAATTTACTTTCATTGTACATAAATATTTACCATTAATATAATAAAATCAGAAAACGTCCTCTAAACATAGACATCCCACGAGCTAATAGCAGAAAATCCGTCACGGATGCCATTGTCCCACTAGCAGATATTAAGCTGAAAAGTACAATCAAAGTGGACCGCCGCCTCCGCCCCTGGTGCCCGGAATGGTCCTGTCTCACAACTTCAACACTGGCATCTGTAGTGCTCGTAAAATTGGCCATTTATGCCACATAACTAACAATATTATAGACATGCTACGTTCGATATATCTGACATGGTAAATATATGAAGTTCACGATCTATATTACCTCTCACAGGTCGAGCTGACAAAAACATTAAATTGTTGGATGAAATTAAATTATCGACATGAATGGTCGCATTGCTAAATGGTTCTATATGGTCTGTTAAATCGAATTATAATTAAATAAAAAGGTATATCGTACAAACAATATAAATATGGTAGTTTTTTTGTCTCTATGAAAGGGATTTGTATGAAATTTACAAGCAGATAGATGATACGCTTTATTTCAGAGACGAATACGACGCTACGCAAGATATTAAGCATAACTCAATGGTGTAATAGTTCCATTTTTAAAATTCTTTTGCATCATACTAAAAATTCTTTACGTATGATACAACATAGCTTTGTTGTTTGTCCCTATAGTTTTCTGAAAAAATATTATTTAATGATTTTATCGGTTTTTCCGTATTAGATGTGTTACACCAATTTTGAATGCATATACTCGTAGATGCCAAATAGTAGAAACCTATGTATCGGTGCTATCGGTTTTTTAGTCTATGCTCCACAGACAGTTTTTGAACTTGAATGTATTGCATCCAAAGCGCCGTGGGTGAGAGCCTGGCGACCTGTACCACAGGGTCACACCTATTTCAGGCACCAGTCTCTCACAGACAGTATATAGCACCGTAAAAAGTGAATAATGTATTTAATTAGGAACTTTCTGTGTAGAGAAATAAATAAATATTATTATTATTATTATCGGTTCATGGGCAGTAGCGTGTCCTTACCTTTTGTTGTGTCTATGTTTACGTTGCTTAAGTTCGTGATATCACCCCCCCCCCCCCCCCCCCTTCACCCCTGTAACTATGCCCAGAATCCCTACAATAAAACAGGTCCTGTTTATGGCTGGTCTTTGAATACAACTATGTAATTATTTAGAGAGCGTGTAGTACGCTAGTAGGGTATTCGTCTTTGTTTATGGACTTTTTGTGTGTTTCCATTACAATTACACTACTACGAGTATAAACTCATTAGTAGTGTTCGTGATGGAAGTATCCAATGATTAATGACTTTCTTTGCCGTGTGGTTTTGGATTTAGAATAAATAGATCCACTATAAGGTGTATTATATTTCCCGTTGGTGTCTTAGAAAGTCAAAGGCGCTTTGGACTAAGGGTTGATTCGAGCCAACATGAAGTTACTCTGGTATAAGTAAGAAAAATATTCTTTGAATTTACTCCTTGATAACTTGATTGGCATTTTGCCAACCGTACGCGGTATTGTCATTCTATGGCGAATAAATGAACGATGAATGAATGAATGAAGTGATTCGCAGTAGAAGTCAAAATAATAATATGACAGTTTGTCAATGACATATAATGACATTAAAAATCCCAAAGACATTTAACATTAATAGTCAATTAATAGTAATAGACCGGACAAAGCAAACAAAAAATTTGATCCTAAACTTATTGCCAATTGGTAGTAAGTTACTCAACCTAGTGTCACATCACGTCACGCGACCGTACAAGACATTTGACATATAATTGACTTTTGAGATCTAAATGTTTATATGAAACGTTTTCCAATGCCCGCTCTATAGACTATTACTATATTTAAATCTCTCTAGAAAAAACACACAACGCGATACAGAAACACAATTGACGCATAAATTACTTACAATTAGAAATAAGGAATTATTGCTGCTCGTATATATGAACTGTGTTGTAATGTGGCCTTAACCAGCGCTATGGCAAATAGCCATAGCGCTGGTTTTCAGATAAGCCCTCGGGGCAGTCGATTGAAAATATATATCAAGAGGCTTCTTCACATCCGATTATATCGTCACTTACCATCAATTGAGATGAAGGCCAAGTACCGAATGTGTATCACAGGTGTATTGTACACAGTACAGTAATCACGTAAACATTTCAAACGTAAACCACTAAACGTCTCAAAGATCCGTTTAACTCCAAAAGTTCATCCCCAGAGATCCTTAACCTTATTAACTTGAGCTTAAAATTAATTCAAACAAGATTGCTTTCTTAATTAAACGTACAATATCATTGTTCTCGGCCCGCATTAGTCTGAATTACAAGCAATCCTGGGTCCATAAAGGCTTGTACAGACAATGGTGATTACTGGAGTTGTCAAGTGCACAGTGGTCAAGATATAGCCCCGGGTAGCTGTAAGAGGCTCGTCTGCACCCGCCTTTGAATATCAAAGAGGGCTATTAACATATCTTGATTGGCCTGTGCAGAGCGCTGGCTCACTGATGACTTTATCGATATAGAGTTGTTGAAACCAAAACATCGGATTTTTCAACTACTCTAAAACGTTCTTTGGAGAGCAGTGGAATTATGAGGAGCGAGAATGGTAATAGAAACAGATTTTTGTCTGCAAATGAATATTACGAAATAACTTCAAGTTATAGATTAACGCAAAAATACTTCTCGTTGTATTGAACTGGGTTGTATAGCCCCATCTCGCTTTTTCACGCATGGGAATATGACGTTACAGTTTTTGACGATAAGTTTAAAACCGAAGCTTTTATTTTATTGAATACAAAAACCACAAAATCTATTTCATGTGTCATAGTTTTATTCAACCTTTAACATGCTTATGAATACTGAAACGTTTGTGGTGGCACAATGGGTCTCAAGCAAAGGTCAGCATTGTTTACAATGGTCTTAATGTAATAGTACAAGTAGCATTGGAAATTAATGTGAACACTAGCATCTAAACTAGGCCGAGCCTGTAACTTAGATGCTAGTCTCTTTCATTGACATCAGTTTAAAACTAAACAACTTAACTAAACAATTTATGCTCTGAGGGTATATAAAGAATGAACAAAGTTACATTCACAAATTATAATTATATATATATTACAAATACCCGCACCAACTTTATAGTTGTGCATTGAGGAATAGTGAGACAACTAAAAGTATGAACTTAAGAATACATAACTATTATAATTGTTAACTTACTAATATTTTAATAAATAATGTAGTACCTATTAAATTGAGTCGATATAATGAATATCATATATTATGATTAAAAATAAAGTAACAGCTATTTTGATATGACAAATAAATTAGAATGGCATTAGATTTCCAATTTCATATATATTTCTTAGGGTTTATTGAGATATGTACTTTACTACAATAAAATAATATGTTATCGATTGACATGCTGTGAATTAAGGAATTCAATGAATAACAGTCACCTGCCATTAAGGATAGAACATTCAACTGTCAAGCGTTTTTATATTAAAAACTGTCTAAGTGCGAGCTGAACTCGCACAGCCAGGGCTTCGTACAGAATATATGAATAAACAAAATGGATGCCTCATAAATAATAGGTACGGCAATAAGCATCAAACAATGCCCTCCAAATTTACATGGATTTAAAACATTAAACGTTTGTTGATGTTGATGAAAAAGCGTCGGTGGCGCAATGGATAAGGCGCGGGACTCTCAATCTGAGGGTTCCGGGTTCGAATCCAGCCGTGTACCTATGAGTTGTTTTTCAATTTAAGTACATTATCCGATTGCTTAACGGTGAAGGAAAACATCGTGAGGAAACCTGCATGTCTTGAACAGGCATGTGAAGTCCGCCAATCCGCACTGAGCCCGCGTGGTGGACTATGGCCCATACACTCTCTGTAGGAGAGTAGGCCTGAGCCCCTGCAGTGGGGACGTATATAGGCTGTTGATGATGTTGAGTTGATGTGGTATGGGATGGGGTTCACGGTTGCCTTGAAGTAGCCTATTCACTCTGGCCTTGGACTCTTGGCAGACATCGAGGTGGTATTGCTCGGAAAACACGCAAGCCAGGACAGAATCCTTAGCTGTACGAGTAATAAATGAAGAAGAAAAATGCTCGGTGCTAAAGGGCGGGATCACAACAAAACAGCCGAACGGTGAAACGAAATAGACCGCTCTATATGATATCCCCATCCGTCCTAAACGCGCGAGTAGTTAGCATTGCAAACCAACAAGATGTAAGATTTCAATCTCTTGATTGCCCGGCACTATTCCATTAGTGTTAGCATTGTAGACACTGATGGGCTTGCTATCTGATCTCCTCAAATGGTCTGCATCAATGTAGAATAGATTGGACTGTGGTGAATTAGGAGACAATATGCTGTCCTTTGAATATTGGTTATTGTTATTGGTTTTGTGTATATTGATGCTGTACTTGACAGTACATTTTATATTAAATCGTCTATATTCCGGAAAATCGTCAGCCGATTGAGTGAGGTTACGAATGGTTTAGTGTATAATTTATACTGACTAGAAGTTTTGACCGAAACGGCAACTAACTTTCATAAACTTCCTCGCAGTTGGAGACAAAAGCCAGGGTATGTCCTTATCAGTGCAATAGACTGCTCATTATAAAAATATATCTTAACGCTCGATCGGACGTAACGTTCAATTCAAATCCCAGTTGGCCTACTCCAGTATTATTCGAGCGTAATGATAAGCTAAATTGTCCGCGCTAAGCGGTACATTATTGATGAGCTACTTCCCTAATGTGGTCATCATCGTTTGGATCAGTTATCAATTTATTGGCAGCGTGTGTTGGTAACAGACGGCCATGCAAATTGAATATATATGCATAGTATACTTTCATCGTACATCGCTGGGTCTGACAGCGCTCGGATGACGTGTGTTCACTGGGGCGTGAAATGTACGGCGAATCGATTGTGCAGATCAGTCATGCTAATTAGCTATGCGGAAGATTCATAATAGTCGGCTGCATGAGACTAAATTGGACATATATTGCCAAATTGATAACTTTATTAGGGGATTTTCCATAATTGACACGTTTTAATTAATTTAATTCCCCACGTTTAGCAGGTGTATTCGTGATTGCTCTATGATGTTGTTGTTACATAAGTACATGCTAATGCCCAATCTCCTGTCCCTGAGTCGCCTTTTGCTAAACCCCTGGGTTGACTATTAACGGGCTTCTTCTCAGAATGCTTCCATACTAAATTTTTGATGCCATATTCTTTTAAAATAGAATAGCTGGCTTTGATAGAAAAATAGGAGATATAATTATAATGTCGCGCAATGAATATCAATACAGCTCTTTTTTTTAGCTACAATAGCTGCTACGCACTATAGCTGCTACCAGAAAAAAATGGCCCATAAAAAATCTACTACGTATATCTGTATACTATGAACCACTTATATACGCCACAAAAATAAACCTTCAGAAGTTTGATTACACGAAAGTGTGTTTGTATAGTGAGATATCAAGGGTTAGATATTCTTGGTAAATTGCTTATAGAACGGTCTCAGTTGAAATAAATAATGAATACTTATTCAATTAAGTTAGAGCCTGAGCGGAGTAAGTTTTGTTGGTAGTTATAAATTTTTGTGATATTACGAGTATATTGTGCTATGAGTAAGATTGTGGTTTCATCATTAGCCAGGAAACGTACACTGCTGGACATATGCCTCCTTCATGGTACGCCACATTGACCGGTCCCGAGACACCTTCATCTAGCGACTCCACCTAGTAGGGGGACGGCCCGGTAGACGTTTCCCGGTACGTGGTCGCTGGTTATCGGTTCTTCAAACGATGTGGTCTGCCCATTGCACTTCTGCTCACTGACTCGTTGATCTATTTTCTGACCTTCGGTCGGAGAAATTCCGAGCATAACGCGTCCCATTGTTTTCCATTATGTTCCAAGTTTGTGGTTTATGACTCCTAAAACCATAAGTTGTCGTTTTTATTTTTACGATGTTACTAAAAAGATTTAAAAGTGCTTTTTATTAGATTATTTTATAGAAAATCATAAAATTATTAACGTAAAATTTAATACTCTTGTTTTCATATTTTAGGTTACTCCTAACTACATACTTATTTTGCATATGCTTATAAATTGAGTGTCTTTGTTTGTCATATCTATTTGAAACTTTCCAAATGTATGTATTTCATATGACAAAACAATAACTTGTCAGAATTGAGCCAATCTGGTGAAGAACTCTTCAATGGGTAAACTCCTCAAGTTCTGGTCTCATTTTGGTTGCTTGACGAGTCCAACATATTACAGTTAGTGACGGGGTCTAATGATGGAAATATAGTAGAAAATGAAACTCTTCAAAGGCTACAAGTAAAACATGTAACATAGGGCCAGTTATATCTAACCACGGTTAGAGGAAATGAAATTTACAACGGTTTAGAGTTCAGAAAATAGTTCTCGTTGCAAACTTCTTTGGCAGCAAATTCGAAGCTCGTTTTCGATCCTGCCGTTTTATTTTATGTAACTCTACTTTCGAGTCCTCACTTTCAGTGGCCATAAAATGAAATGTAAATTCAAAAGCGTTCCTGTTAATACCGTTCCGAGTAAAAGTTGTCTTATTATTTGAATAAATAGAAGTCGAATTATAAGTCTTTAATTACGGCTAGCATTAACTGTGAACAACAACAATTTTAGTTGGAGTTTATTTACATCTTTTTAAAAATCTAGGTGCCGCATTTGTTGGTTCATAAAATTATGCATTTTGATCTGTTGCTGTTACAAATAAAGGCATGGAAAAGTTTTCAAAACAATTTAAGTATTTTTAAAACCTTGTGATTTCTTTAGCATCGGTGTGACGTAAGACGAATCGATCGACAAATACGAGTAATACAGGTCAAAGCATCCTTTTGTACACTGTTATAATTATTTCGAGATAATTTTCTATTTAATGTTAATGCTAACATTCATTCTAATCAGACAGGAAAGGAAAATTATATATGGATTTCACTGGTCCACATGACTTGTTACCACCATGTTATCTAAGTCTGCCGCCCAACAGCAATGTGAGCACTCCTGTGGTAGCAAAAGGTAGCAGAGCCAGCGCCTAAGCTTGTGGCTTCTGGGTTCGGACGCTTATTGAGAGAGAGTGAAATTTTTAAACCAAATTTAAACCCATTATTCATTATAAAAAACTTAGTTTATATGAAACTCAAGTACACATTCACTATACATATAAAAAACAAAAACATCTCTAGGGGCTATATCTTAGTACGCAGTAAACGCTTTATCGCTAACATTCACATTGATATCATTGTTTATAACAAAAACAGGCGTTCTGGATAAACGTAATAGTCGCGAGGAGACGATTAACTTCGCTATGACAGTGTTTTTATCGTGCGTTGCTCCGCACACACAGCCTCTTCGTCAGCGGCTTTTTGTGTTGCGTGGCCGTGTGTAGTCGGGTCACGTATCGCTTTGGCTTCTCTATATAACACATGCAAATGAATATACGCTTTGAAAAACTACATCCTGACATTGCTGGTTCGTGAGCCTCTGTCTTCTCACAATGCGGATGTAGGGGTTGGAAACCGAAGTTTATGCGGGATTAGTTAACCTGATACAAATAAAAATACGAATAGGCGGAGCAGTGATATAATAAAAGGCGATCGAGACACAATGTAATGGTTGATCCGGTCTGGATACGAGAGAATGTTAATGGAAAAGGGTACGTTTTACTTGAGAGCGCGGAAAAATTCACTGTTTTCTTCTGGACAGGAGATGCACTTTTTCATTTGTACTATACTCACTTCACAGCACGTATCAAAATATATATATTATTTGTAATATGTTCGAATTCGAAGAAGAAAATCTACAAAAAACAAATATGTACGCAGATAGTTCTATCAGTAGGGGTGAATATTTTAGGGGATGAATGCTGTGGACTGTGGCAATTAAAATTGGTTTCTTAGTTCTTTTTGAACGTGTTAATTATAATAAGCCGTTATGTAACACCTACGGGAAGATACGCCTGTCTCTATTCTAAAGGTGACCAGAAAATAGCCTTATATTAATATTAAAAAAGACACGTTCCGCGAATATATGAAACCCGGCCTGGACCTGCTATACTACTAATATAAAACTTCATTATAAAAGCAAATTGTTTTTGTATTTTGACGTATTTTGGGGGGTTCAAAAACAATAAGTACGCACGAAGTATAAAAATTAATTAAATGATATTTGAATTTATTGACTAAGTAAAAAATTTTTTACCAATAAAACACTTCCTAAGTCAAATTCGAGTATTTTTCTAAAGATCTATAAGTTTTTCGTGTGTGCAGGACTGATTGGAAGCGTCTCTTGTTAGGAGCAGACAACCATGCTTGGTTTAGAAATACAAGTTATACAACAATTAATATCAGTCATCAGAAGGTAAACCCGAGCCCTGACAACCCGAATTACAATTCAATCGTTCCACGCATCAATCCCGTTGTCAGTCTGTCGGGTCTGTTAGATATTTGATTGCACACTTTGATATCTATGTTCTTGATCGGAAATAGATTACTTTAGTAAAATAACACGTCTCATTTAGTAAACAAAGGGTTGAGCGTATCTAGGCACGTAAGTGACCGTTTGGGAGTTTGGTCGTAAATCGGGCCCTTTCCAAGTTCAGGACCCCTAATAATAGCCAGTTCGTACGAAATGTGGCTCCCGAATCGACCGATTTACCCTTTGCAGGTCCGGACGCATCTTCGGGCAAAGGCCGTTCAATCTTCAGTTTTCCGGAAGGGTCACTTTTTTAAATGGAAGCTTTTGCTGGAGCCGGGTCCTTTGCCAGGTATTTTCTTTGTGATACAGAAGCCTCTAACGGGGACTATTAGCTAACGATCTCTTTTTGTTAACGATGAACCTTTCAAGCAAAAGTGATGGACGGCTGTTATTGAAAAGAAGATCATACAATTGTAGGCTTTTAGGAAATTGTTGATATTGAAATGAGCTTTGATTTACAAGTAACGATTTGGTCGTCGTTTCTTAAGATGGTTAAACCATACAAATAATAAGCTAATACGAAACAAAGGTGGAACTAAAGATTGAGACATTTATATTAGAGTATGTACATATTTGCAATTCAAAGCAGGAACTAAACAGCTTACACCAGCTGTTGCTAAGATCTATAGTGGTAAATTTAAGCCATTTAATGAAACAAAATGCAAATTGTGGAGTCTTGATTTGGTAAAATGTAATATAGAGACGTAATACTCGTATATCTGGAACACAAAAGTAATACGAGTAAAAATTATAGCAGTGGATGCAGTTAATATTTTGAGACACTATTATTTACCTTTTTACACTCGAGACTAAAAAACTAACTGAGAATCCTGAGATAACTAGTTGTGTATTAATATAAACACGTCTAAATATGTCGCATGTTGGACAGTTTTTGATGGCGAAAAGTAAATAAGTACTAGAAATAATATACTCGTACTATTATGCCGACACAAAATATTGTCTATACACGCAGTAGTAACCACAAACACAACCTCTCACTGCGATGCGTCGATATAAAATGCCAAATTCACCAGCGGGTGTACGACGCACCTGGCCTGCTTTAATTTCGCGGCGTTCTTTGTATAGAGAAGGAGTAGCCGAGGCGCCACTAAACAAATGCGACCCTATCTGCGAACGCACTTTCAAGAGTTGTTAGTTGGCGAGTTGGCCTCGTGGTATCATGCCTGACTTAAATTAAAGCCAATAATTGTTTGTGCCATCTGGTTCTAGGTACTCGTGTAAAGCTAAAAATGACTTGTTTCAAGTCAAATGTAGACTCCAACAGTTCGTTGTTTGTTTTAAACAGGCAAATAGTTTTGATTTACTACTCTGGTCGGCGTTTCAGTTTTTCTGCTAAATGTTATGTTTAACATTTGATTAGGCTGAATAAGTGGCAAAATTAATTAGTAGCTGTCTAGCTCAACTGAATTATTACAAAATTGGTTTTGTTGTATGGTAAAGTCTCCGTCACTCTTTTGATGCATGTCGATTATTGTGTTTTTTTTTGCGTTAAATACTAAAATAAGAGTTTAAAACTGACCACGGACCGTGAACCGAGGGTTCCGCACTAAATACGAATAATTAAAATTTAAGTCCGATTGAATCGTAAAAAAGCGATTTGAATGTGATTACTTAGAAATCGTTATACTTCGTGGCTTCATCATCAGAGCCACCAAATGTACCACTCTTAATGGGCTAAACTGGTCACAAAAATGATCCCAAATTCGATGAGGGTTACTAGTACCTTTTGAAGAGTTATTTTATTCACCAGTTAGTTTATATCGATATACACCATACTTTTATATCGATACTATAGTTAGAAGTAAGGTAAAACTAGCGCGTTGTAGACATCAATGCACAGTTGATACATATCGTAGCGTTTGGTAAATTGAAAACGATAACAAATAAATTAGATTTTAATTGCTTTAAAAACCAGCGATGACTTCAAAAAGTCTGACTTAGTTTTTGAATTATTGTATCATTGCGAGGAAATGTAGAAAAGAGCTAATGAGGGTGCCACTGTCGCTATAATTATATAAATTTTTTGTTTTCAAAATTTTTGAAAGAATTTTAGACATAAAGTAATCTATAATCTGATGAAGTGTTCTGTAAGAAAACTTCTAAATTCCACAGAATCACATTTTGATAAATAATAAAAGTTTCCGCCAAAGCTTCCGATATAGACTTCCTAGACCGAAGCTTAATAACAAATTTTACAGCAACAATTACATAAGAAATAGCCCAGTCAGTTTATCTTGTTACTCACCAACAACGATAACAAGAGAAATTTAAACCAGTCTACAGTAATTGCACCGAGAGCCCGCCAAGCTAAGCTCATTTCTTTTTAATTTTCCAACTGGAAATTACACCAATCTTCTCTTTGAATAAATAAGAACCGCTGCACCACCATGTAGTTCTACTTTTTCTAATTTATTTTATGAGTTTGAAGAAATCTCGGGTGTAGCTATATTTTAGAATACTCGTACTTTATAATATAAGATAAGATAGCTAATCTTACGGTATTATGACAGAAAATACTACGCTGGAGGTTCTTTTAAGATAAGAATAACTCTAACTAAACATTTACAGAAATAGAGAGTACAGTAGTTCCTGTTTGTGACATGGAATTATGACATCGTAGAGTCGTTAAGACAATTTTCCAAGTTGTTCTACGACGAAAAAAATCACAACTAGGGAAATAGTTTCACCGATCTATTACCAGATAGGAATGAAAATTTAAACGGAACCATTAAGCCACTGGGACATAATTTATCAGATAAATACTGTACACAAGTACTGTAAATTTAATTAACTATTTTTCGGTGAATAATATCAGTTGTTTCAGAGCAATTCCCAAAATTAAGAGTGCGTAGCTAGCGTCTGATTGTTATTCTTAAAATTTAATCATATTTAATAACAAGGTATATATTACATCGGCTTCATTGCCGGTTTCCTGCTCGAGTTGCATGCATTACAAACTAGTTGTGTAAAAGTGAATTCAAGTGTTAAATCCTTTCTTACCTCACCTTCGTATCATATATTAGCGGCAAGTCAGCTGGAACATTTTGTGGGACTGTTTAGTTGGAATAGTATGTATAAAATGAACTAATTCGATATACCAAATATTCGGACTTTTCGTTTACATCATTCGGTCTAATACGAAAATATTAAAATTAAAAATTTGCCCAATCATATGACTAACGTACATCAATTGATTTTTAGATAGATAGATAGAGGGTAAAAAAAAAGTTTTTACAGCATTTTCAACTAAGCCTAAAATTCGATTGAGTAAGGATTCGTTTTGAAACTTCAGTTTTCGACTATTACTGAATAATAAAATATTTTAATCTAGAAATCAGTCCGGTATGATAGCCTGCGTCTTGATTTCCATCCAACGACCTTATCGTCACTTACCATCAGGGAAGATGAAGGCTAAGTGTATTCAAGCTGTCCAGATCAGAAATACTCCGTGGCATCAAATAACTATATCATCAGCCCGGAAACGTCCACTGCTGGATATCGGCCTCCTTCATGGTATGCCACATTGACCGGTCCCGAGCCACCTGCATCCAGCGACTCCCCGCGACCTCAACCAGGTCTTCGGTCCATCTAGTAGGGGGATGGACCGGTAAACGCTTTCCGGTACGTGGTCGCCACTCGAGAACCTTTACGTCCCACCGGTTATCGGTTCTTCGAGCGATATTGCCACTTCAGCTCACTGACTCGGCGAGCTATGTCGGTGACCTTAGTTCGTCTACGGATAATAACTATATACTAACAGCAAACTTTTAACAACACCCTGCTAAAAGGGTGATAGTCGGATTATAGATCATTTATTTCTCAAATTACGCTTAAATAGCTATTACACAGCCTCAAAAATAGCAGTTTTTGCGACATTTCCGGCCATGGACAAAATAATCCATAAAGTTACGTTACACATTCCTAATGCACACTTATTCTACACCCTTTTACTCGTATTTAACATAGAATTAAAGAAAGTCGTATAGTCCATAGACGTCCCATTCTTCAAAGGCACGTCATTGCTCTGGCTGTAGTTCTTCTTTTGGGAGTTAATATCTTGTTTCTGTACGCATGTGGAGTCCCGCCACTTTGATAAGTCGGGACCTATAATATGCGTGCAGGGAACATGCATGTTTCTGAAGAAGAACAAAGGTAAATGAATCAATAGATTAAATTACTGACGATCTGGATGGATCTATACAGTCAAGGTCATTAAAAATCATTTAGTTGCAAAAATGAGATCCCATACATCCGTCTTATCACGACCAATTCTAAACTGCAAATGAAAGTTTGTAATCTTAAACGAGTAAAAAGAAACTGGAAACCGACTTCAATTGCCCTAAAAGTCTACTTTTACTATGGCAATTTAAGATTTATATCGTTTTCTCATGGTTGCCGTTGTCAGACCAAATTGAAATGGGACCAAACGAAAAGCACCACCTTTCAAATAAATAAATAAAGAATCATACAAATCCCAAACCAGTCCAGTCCCAAAGTTCTGAGTTAACAAACATAAAAAATATATACCCGTTGAATTGATAATCTCCTCCTTTTTTGAAGTCGATTAAAAATATATTTTTACGCTAATATAATTTACAAATTATGGTTTTCAGATTTACCTCTAGAGTGGGGCTGTAATACCTTATTTCTTTTCAAATTTCAGGTTATTTTTATGTCAACGGAAACTCTATAGATTTTGAGGAGGAGGCGCTCGCAAGGGATATACTCAAAATATGGGCATAAACGGCCGCATCTGTTTATTGCGTTGTCTTATACGTTTTATTTTTTCATAGAACTAGGTGATTGCAGATTTGAGTATTTAATATTAATTTTAAATTGATACCTTTAGGCATTCCTGAGAAAAAGGGTATTGACAGACTGACAGACAAACGGACCACAACGTGATCTTATAAGGGTTCCTTTCTGCTTTTTGACGTACGGAACCTTAAGAATTGTTAAGTTATTAAATTTATGGGGTAAATTATAAACTTTGAACAACACACTGTTTCAGTGATTAAAATCAGGGTGATGATAACGAATTATAAAATCACAAACCTGTGCCCCACGTTAATAAACGCCTGCGGTTGTATGTGTTTGATGGCCTCGACGTTGTCACACGCCAACCGCGCCATGTTGGTCCGTCTGATCTCGTGTAATTGCCCTGGAAATAATTCACAGTAGTCGTAATTCACAGTGGTTATGCTTTGGTTTCGTCTCGTATTTGCTTAATTAGCTGGTTATGTTTGCGGTTGTACGGGGACAAGTAATGGTTAGATTATTTGCGTGTTTAGGAACTGAGTATTTCGTTAAGATTTTAGAGATGTTCGAGGCATTATTTGGGCATGAGAGGCGCAGTCCTATCGTCCTGCGTGCCACTGCGACCAGTATAGATCTATTGTGACAGTCCCCTATGGATCACATCACCTTCCCAAGGCCAATCTCGGTCATGAACCGTACGATAGGCCTGGGTTTAGAGGACCTAATGCTTTCCGTTGAGACAGTATGGCCTCCGAGGTGTCTATTTCTGCTGTGATGTAGGGCATAAGTGTTTTACAAGATTTTTCAGTCATGTATGAATGAAAGAAAAGTTTACTTGCAAGTATTGAAATTACTAACAAAATAATAATATTAATACAGTATTAGTAAAAGGAAGGAGTACAACTTTACAATTAACAGATTTGCGATATGTCAAAAAGTCTATTCCAAACAGTCCTCCGACTCAGTATGTTGGTGTCACTACAGTATGCAACGACAGCGATGGTTCAAGCGGTGCCCTATATTAGTCATAGGTGTCATTGCGTGTGCATATGTTACGTTTACGTTGCGATATGCCCTTGACCTGAATTTATCTCACGATCACTAGAAAAGAAGTTGCAAATAGTTTGTTTAGTTTACTAAACAATATGTTTAGATTACTAAACAATAAAGTGATTGATCGCTCTTTGAGAAAATTAACAAAAACCAAATTTTTAAGGCAATCAAAGTTGATTTTAGGGTTCCGTGCCCAGAGGGTAAAAAACAGGACCCTATTACTAAGACTTGGCTGTCTATCTGTCTGTCTGTCCATCTGTCTCCAGGCTGTATCTCATGAGCCGTGACAGTTCGACAGTTGAAATTTTTACAGATGATGTATTTCTATTGCCGCTAAAATAACACATACTAAAAACAGAATAAAATTAACATTTCTCTCACAGCTCCCAAACAACAAACGTGATTTTTTGCTCGTTTTTATAAATAATGGCACAGAACCCTTCGTGCGCGAGCCTGACTCGAATTTGGCCGGTTTTTAATGATTTTTGAACACGTTAATTATTATTAAACGCGATAAATTGTTTTAGTAAGAGACGATACAGCCGTAAAAAAGTGTCAATCAATCGGTCAATAAACAGGTTGTGTTACTACTTTACTTTGATACCTGTTTCTTGACTTGACATGGTTTGACATTGGCGTCAAACTTATAACACCCCTCTTTTTGCTTCAGGGGTTAGAAACAAAGTGACGTGTCTTAAATTAAAATGATCTCCATTTTAATCATCTGATTATTACCATTGGCTTTTCAGTGGAAGAAAAAATCGTGAGGAAACCTGCACAGTGCACACTTCCTGAGAAGAAATTCAAAGGTGTGTGAACTCTACCAATCCACACTAGGCCCGCGTGGTGGACTATGGCGTATGTTATGGCGAATATGGTGTATGTTCATGATGATCAATTAGAGAACACGATTATAATTAAGTAGAAAAGATACATAATACAAAGATTACTTACTCAATGACAAACTATGCAACTGGTCACCTCTCTCAAACCAGAATCGATCAGAAAATCTGAACAGCTGCCATTGCTTGACGATGATACAGAAGAGTGTTGGGCCGACGAGAGTTCCCTTCACGTGATTTTCGCTCATTATCCCAGCTAGAAGATCTACGTCGTTTATGTCATCGTACATATTCTTGAGAGCTAACACTGTCTGTACAATAAAAATAAAAATTTTATATTTGATTTGTGGGCTCTAATTTTTATCGATGTTTTAAGCTCATCAATCGATTTTCAAACTTGGTAAGTTTTGTGTGTCTAGAAGGCTTACTATAAAACTATAGGTAATTGAAATTTTTGATGGGTGCTTCCCATTCCTCTGTCGGCAATTTTGGAGGTTTGCGATACACGATAGTCCCTATTTAGTAGTCGTGCTGTAGCACTAAATATTATAAGTGTAGCCAGTTGGCTTCTTCCTATAAACAACTTTCGTCACATTTAAGAGATTCGGTTAATAAAAAAACGTTTTATGATGTTAAAGAGAGATTAAAATACATCGCGGGCGAGTGTCGTAAAAGGCAAATATGGTGCATCGACATTTTACGCAGATTAACCGTTTACATGTTAATGTTAGTGCTTATAGTAAGCCCTGTACATATAATGCTTGCAAAGTAGTGCCGTATGAAAAGCTTTATGCAAATTATGAATTAGGAAATGAGTTACCTCAAAATCCATGACATCTAAAAAGTCTTCAAACTTTTTGGCAGTTTTCAGACCACACAAATGTCTGTATTCGTTATAGCCTCGTAGACCCAAATCTCGTCCTCTCTGTATGTCGATAGCAGCCAAGTCGTGAGCTCTTTGCAGCCCGCCATAGAAGTTCTCTGAAATCTGTATCAGACGAGCTATTTCCATCAAAACTTTTACTTTATTCTGTAGACTGTTAAAAGTTTTGATGTAACGTAGCAGGATGGTTCAAGACGTCGAGTAAGTACGAGTATTTCACTTCGCATGAGTTGGAATGTTGATAAATTCTTGTGAATTTGCAACATGCATGAGAATTTTCGTAGCACATGAGTGATCTCGTTCATACTTGTGCGAGCAACTTTTGCACTTATGGTTTTCGTATATTCATCACACATTTCTCATTTCTCTTCTGTTATAATAAAAGCACAAACTAGCTTAGCTTTTATTTATAAAATTTTATCTGTTCATATGAGCTATTTTTGATTATGGATTGAAATATATTGTAATTATAAAGTTTTAATTCAATTTTTAAAAGGCCAAGTGCGAGTCGAACTAACGCACCGAGATTTATTTATATATTTTCTCGTAATATTTGCACAGAGTATGGTGTGCTCATTAAAGATTTTTCAATTTAGAATCTTCGCAGATAGAGGTGATATGGGATATTTTTATGATAAGTAAAAAAAAACTGCTGTGGAATATACAATGAAAATATGATATGAAAAAATTTATAACGCAATAGTGGTTGAAAAAGTGGGTGACACCAGGCGACGGGCAGCGTCGTCTTTCTGGACATGATTGACCTCTTACTGCGATCACCAGCCGAATTGGTAACTTTAGTAATTAACGCGTTCATAAAGAACTAGAAACCGACTTCAACTGCCCTAAATGTCCAGCATTCACCCCCTAAAATGTCCACCCTTAGGGGTAGAATTATCTGGGTACATATTTGGTTTAAGCGCATAAATCAATTTTGATAAAATTCATCTGAAGTATTCTTATATCAAACAAAAAACGAATCACCAAAATCGGTTCATAATTGGCCGAGTGATCGCGTAACATACATACCCAAAATACAGAATTGAGAACCTTCTCCTTTGTTCAAGTCGGTTGATAATTATAAATTTTGTCTTCTCTTTGTCTAATGGGCACTCAGTTCTATTATTCGAATCATCAGTTCTATTAAATTTTGAATAGAAGTGTCCGCTTTTGGGAGATTTACACATACATGTAGACATGTCTTGCAAGGTTTTGATATTAACATTATTAATGTTTATGTGTTTAATTACATGTTCCTAATAAACGCTACGTACCTCGGGGTCTTGAACATCGTCTATTTTAGCAGCGTTTTGAAAGAACATTCCCCGGTTCATTTCCTCGAAATTCTTGTTTCTCTCGATAAGGCCTTGCCGGAACAGTGTTTCGCTGAGGGGAAAATCGCCGACATAATGATAGCTTTCATCGTAACGCCTGGAAACATTTAGCTCATGTTATCAAGCTGTACATACTCTGTGAACACTCTTTGTTCAGGTTACAATCAAAATATTTAATTAACTTGTATACACTACCGGTTTCCGTGTTCCCCGAAAATTACAACTTGGGAATCTTCAAAAGAAGAGTAAATAGGCACCTTCTAGACCAACACGTAACATCGTCGACCTCATCGTCACTTACCATCACGTGAGATTGAGGTCAAGTGTTGGTCTATCTTCAATATATAAAAAAAACTTACTAAGAATTTACACACGTGTTCTAATGAATTGAAACTATATTTGAAATAGAACAGAGAAAAAGGAGGAATAGAATATAGAATTTAAATAGAATAAAGAAATTAAATATATACAAAAATAAATACTATAGTTATATACTATTAGTCATTATGTGCAAATAAATTGTACAGTAAACATTTTGATAATCATCACCTGGCCAGTGAAATTGTATATGATATGACTACCATAGCTAGTAAAGTGAGACTACTTTCTATGAGGCTTGGAAGATGGATTGGTGATCGCAGTATGATGTTGTTGTTACATAGGTAGATGCTGCTGCCCATCTCCTGAAATTGTTCCCTTAGCAATATTTGCCCGTGACTTCATCGGCTTGGACCTCAGAAATTATATCATGGGAGCTGCATGCTCGATAGGAAAAAAAAGTTCAAAAATTCAAGTCATTGTGATCTACCGCTACGACGGGAAGGAAGAACAAACACAAAAAAAGAACATACTAAACTTTCGCATTATCTTATTCGCTTGTACGCGCCCATGTAGGAACATAGGGTGATTTTGTAAAGTTCATGTGTTTCATATACTTAGGAAAAATTACAACCAAGAACGTGGTCCGATTAATTTATTGTAGAATATTGTATATTATATATTGTATAAAGTGATATTATATGGTACAAAGGAAATAATACACATAAATAATAATAGTTGTAACCGATGGCGATAAAAAGTTACCGGGAAGCGTGTACCGGGCCAACCCCTTACTAGATGGACCAACAACCTAGTTAAGGTCACGTGGAGTCGCTGGACGCAAGTCCAAATCAAGCCAATGAGGTTTGTGGACGTCCAACATTGCACGTTTCCCAGCTGATGATGATGACAGTTGTACAGAAAACTTACTTGACGCGACCGTCGATCATAGTGTGGAAATACCTCGACCCGATATCAAACTCTGCATAGACTAGAGGCACCGACTCCCCATCGTATGCAGTGAGATGTTGAACTCGTTCAAATATCAGCGCATACCTCACCATGTTTTCAAAACCTGACGATTTGGAATGACAATGGTAAAAAGTTCATCTTCAATACAAATAGGTAAGAAAAAGGGGCATACGTTCCCACAAAAACGTTGGCTTTTATGACAAGTTATTTAACGCAACAAGTACAGTATATGAATTGAAGGAGATCAGCAAAAAAAATTCTATGTATAGCACTTGTCTCTTATCTCCCTCTCGCCTGATAAGTGACAATGGATCGTAAGCGCGCGCACCTAGAATCCTAAGGCTAATGAGGCGCTTGTTCCAAGAACTTTCATATCGGAACATAACCAGTGCTGTTTCGCGCCAGAATTAGGTAACATGGTTGTACTAGCTAGCCAGACGGATATGAAAAATATCCGACCACCAACCAAACCGAGAACCGAAAGGAAATCCAAAAAAACCCGGAAATCGTACCCAGGATATTGTTAGCCTAACCCTATAGCCATTAGGCCATAGAGGCGGTCAAGTTTTTTCTTCAAGATCATCATTTATCAAGTGAGTAAGATTTAAAGCAATATTGTGATATGAAATTTAAGAGTTTTTCCTCTCTCCTAATTCTGAAGCTGCGAAAATACTTACTAATTTTATATTATAAATGACAGCGTTGCCAGTCCTATGTAGTCTAACCCCTTAAGCTACTTACCTAAGAGAGCAGGCAGCAACTCGTACATATAAATATTAGCGGCTGTTGCAATATTAATCTGACGCGCCACTTTGAAAAGTCTATCGTCTCTCCAACAA
Source organism: Carcina quercana (assembly GCA_910589575.2). Taxonomy (NCBI): domain Eukaryota; kingdom Metazoa; phylum Arthropoda; class Insecta; order Lepidoptera; family Depressariidae; genus Carcina; species Carcina quercana. Next base: position 4,461,520 of record OU342436.1, read on the forward strand.
GGGTTCATGTGTCGGAGAGCGCGCGCCAGTCTGTTGTGTTCTCGCATAAAGAATATTGCTATAGTTGTTGTTCGCAGGTCCAAGTTGCCGACTTCAGGGAAACCTGTGTTGCAAGCAAATGTTAAGTTTACACATTTCGTATGAGGTTACGTAACAACGTTACTTTCTTAGAAGGGATGTGGTTGTAAGTAAGGTAGTTTTAAATAAATGTTGAATATCTGCAAAGTAAACTATATTTACTTTCGCTAGGTGACAATTTAAAAGTGACCAATCAAAATTAATCGGAACTCTCGTCATTGCTACAATCATAGAAAATTAAGATACAATAGCGTATTGTAACAAGAATAAGAACAAGGATAGACGGGGTATATGGAAAACTGAGATCGAATGAAGAATGAAGTCAATTTTTGAAGAACAAAATTTTTTATACGGTTTTATGGACGCACATGTCCAATGTAATATAGGTATACGTGGTATACACTAATGTTTTAAATTTAGGTTTATTACTAATAATATGAGTTCTGAATGATTGTACAGGTGAACATATATTTATTTTACAAAACATTCAACGAAATAAAATGTTGTCGATTATAGCAATAATTTAATCTTGAACTGTTGAATACGCATAGATACACAAAGGTTGAGACAAATTAAATATTTGTTCCCAAACCAATTTACACGAATAATGTCTTATGAATAAACCGCCTCTGAAGGATAATTTTGAGCTTAAATACATCGTGTTAAAACTTTTTTCAATGATATATTTTTTTAAGTTCCATTTTGCGGAATTAAAAAGCATAATAGGTTCTTACCAAACTTATAGCAAATAGTATCATTTCCATCATTTTGAACACATATATTTTTGTTGATGTGTTGCTTGTCGGTATCTTTGCTGGTCGATATATTGAATGGCACATAGCGATCACCTCTCTTCTCTAGTTTCAAGAGACCATTCTTATATTCTCTCACAGTACTGAGAGATTCATCGTCTACGCCGTAAATCGTTGACAAATCAAGCAATGGAGTTTGGAAGTTGATCTGCAAATACATGTAAAAGAGATGTTTCAAATTCGTCCTGCACTTGTACACTATTTAAAAAATCAAGTAGTAATCTAAATATGTATAGAAAAATACTAGAATTACATTTTGGCATTTATTTAATTGTACATTTTATCGAAGCCATCTTTGTTTTCAACATTAAGTCTTACCTGTTTTATATATTTTTGTACGAATAATATTGTATATATTGTAAAGTAAAGTGGTAAATAAATCACTTTTATTTGATAATGGCCGTTTAAAATTATAAGTGTATATATATATATATATACGAATATTTCACCATTACACTTTTAATCATTTGATTGAATTTTTATGATGACTACATTCACACCGTGTGGCTATGATTTGTATTTAAATAATGTATTATCTTATGCATTTTCAGTTTTATTTTAGTCTACTTGAAGCTACGTTTAAAGCAACCTAAAGTGGCTCATGGAAAGCGACAATAGTGTTTTATATTCTACGCGATTCCAGTCGGCAGTACTAGTATCTCGAAAAGACTCGATCTGATAACTCTCTGCATTTAACATTTAGATATTTTATCAATTTTGTTAATCCACGTCATAGCCGTATAAAGCAATTTAGCATGTTTTACAATTTTTTATTCGTAGCACGCTTCAAACATTTCATCCATAGGTACACTCATGAAACATGTAGCGGTTCTTGAAGTCGATTTAAAGTTTCCAGAACGTCAGTCAGGTGCCGCGATCATAGAATATTTTAAACGTCTTTCAACGTGGCGAGCCCACGTTCTCACGTATCAAAACTTGTGCTTGTCAAAGTTGTACCAACCTGTTGGGGGGGTATTTCGGGAGCGCAGCCATCGTCTTGGAAAGTTTCCGCCCGTGAGACGTTAAGGCAGCGTATATCAGTTACTTTGAGGTAGGGGTCGTTGTCGGGAACCTTTATGGGAATACAGTGGCGGTCCTTCTCGCCTTCGGGTTGGCAGCACTGCTGTATCTGCTTTTGTTTGTCAACTGAGTGTGTAAGAAATGTGATATTTATGCTTTAATAATGTATTGGCCAACTGAGAAAGATCGTTAGACTCAGCAGCGCAACTCACGCACTGGTCCTGGGTTCAAATTCTGGGACATCTACAAATATCACTTTGTGAGACATTCCCCAGTTTGGTTACGACATTGCAAGCTGAATCACCTGATTGTCTAAAAAGTAAGATGATTCCGTGCTTCAGAACCCGGTTACTATCTACCTATCTACGTCAGGTAGGTAGTAGCTACATGAGCCATGTCAGAAGGTTTTTGCGGCGGCTCAACATTTCTGACACCTAAGTCATGTGAATGATGAAGATTGTCCATAAGAAAATAATAAGTAGAACTTAATAATAAGTTTCATGGATTTTTTTGTGAGATAAGTTAGAAAATCGTTTGAAAAAACATGTAGTATTTTTATTGAAAAGTGTTATACTAGGAAGTCTTATAATACTATGGTTTGACTATAAAAAGAAAACGTACGCGGTCCCATAAAGCTGATGTCCCTGTGAACGAACTCGAGGAAGTGTGCTGCGGCTACGTTAAATATACTTTTATCTTCGACTCGGCCCGAGGACTGTATCGACGTGCGAACTAGTCTTGCAGACGGCAGCGGTGTTCCTTTCGTACTTCTCCGGATTTCTTGTTCTGTGGAATAATAATATGGAAGTTTGGTTGTCAAGTGTTCCTGGATATCATTTCATCTGGCAGAGGAAATCGAAGTACTAAATAATAAACAATTAAAAAATGTTATGAAGCATTGTGCGCAGGGTCGCGGGGGGTTTGGATGCGCCCCCGGACACTTGCTCAAGGTAGCTGTGGAATTGTGCAGCTCCCAGGCGCACATAATTTTTTTAAAGAAGATTTTGCGCGCTGTAAAATTTTTCAGTTATTTTTATTTGAAATAAACAGTTTAAATTTTTTTATATGTTAGAAAGTGACAAGCATACCTTAGGATAGGTCAGGTTCTACTAACACAGAAGTCTAAAGTCACTGAGGCTATGACAGTACCGATGAACTACTCTCAGGTTAAGACGTTAATAAGATTAATAATCAAGGTTACTAAATGGAAATGAAAGCATACAAAACATGATATTACAGAAAAATATCCTTAAAATTAACACTCAACCCATTTAAATGGTTTGAAATAATTTGTAATAGTGTAGGTACTTACTGTTTCCATAGTCGGGTGAGAGAATCCTAAGGTACGGACCTCTGGCAGAACCTTTAGAGGGATGCTTGTAGTTGTTGCAGGTTCCGTCTACTCTACTTCCTTCATGAGGGGCGCACGCCTTCACTTCTATACTGCATACCCTGAACGAGCATAACCACAATCAAAAACGTATTAAAATTAAATGGCAGGTCAAAGATATATAGGCTTCAGCTATTTCGTTTCTTGTAGTTGGTATAAGTTTTGTGTACATTTTGACAATCCAATCTTGAAAAATAATCAACTCGTAACCGGAACAGAATCCATATCATTGATGGCTTAAATGTTTTCGAGTTTTTTGTCTTCAAAATCTTGGTTTCTGACTGGATTCGTAAAAATCCAAGGCTTTATATAGAATGCGGGTAAAGAGTTGATAAAAAGCACGTAGGAAGAAAAAACAAACAAAGACATTAGTTCAATTGGGATATAAAGAAAAGCCCGTCATCACTAATTTGATTCATTATTTGAAATAGGTCAGACGTTTGTTCTTACGTATTACTCAGAACAAAACTACAATTTCGCTTAAGCCGAGTGAGTCATATCATCCTATCCTATTATTGTACAAAAATAGCAATCTTACTTAGTAGCGTTCTTGTGTTTGGGGTCTTTTACCAGCCTTTCGACCTTTTCTCCGCTGTACCTGTCAAAGCGGTCTCCACTTACGCGTAAAAATATCCAAATAAATATTAAAGCAGCTGAATAATTCATTTTGATTCCACTCAGCCGCTTGCTTCGACTTCACTGGAAGTTGTAAAGTGGAACGCGTGGATTCACGCAGGACGCGGTTGGTCAACGCTCGCCGCTAAATCGTTTATTTCGTAAAGTCAACAAAAACTATTTGCTTCCCTTGATACACTGGAGAGAATTGAAACGCTGTAATTTCAGTTTTCCTGTCCGATTTATGTTTTTAAATACTTACTACAAATGTTTTCGATATGTTCGGATCGTAGGGAATATGTTTCTTCTTCTGCTTTTGCTTCTACCCGCTGTTTCGCCCGCGTGGACTTAAGAATGTAATCCGTGAAAACTGCTCCTGCGATCGGGATAAAATGTAGCATATATCATTCCTAGGCCTTTAAATCAAGTCATTTAAAGCTTTCTGTTAGGTCGTGAAAGTATGAAATAAAAACCGGCCTTGTGTGAGTTTGACTCGCGCACCGAGGGTTCCGTACATAATATGGATATTTAAAATACGGAAAACCATAAATAATATGCACTATCCACGATCCTCTAACGAATGCGCCTTGATTTAGTTTTGCTACTCATCACTAGATGGCAATACTATTAGGTCATTTTCATCATCTGTAAAAATTCCAACTTTATAACTGTCACGGTTCATGAGATACAGCCTGGTGACAGACGGACAGCGGAGTCTTAGTAATAGGTTCCCGTTGGTCCCAAAGGGTACTTTTGGAACTGGAACGGAACCCAAAAAATAACTTTTTGGGTGAATTTATCCCATCTTCGGGACGGAGACAAATTCAAATAAAAAAACCATTAAAATAGGTCTAGCCATTCTCGAGTTATAAGTGTTCGAACAAAATAAATATTAAATACATAGTCGTCAACGAACTTCTTTATTGTATAAGAACATGTAGAGCATAATGTTTAACAGATCTATCTGTTGTTGTATATATAATAGAAATGTGAAAGTAAGTTTGTATCTTACTTCCGGCTAACTAAAAGGTACAGTCAATCGTGCTGAAATTTGGCATGCTCTTTAGCATGGATAAGAATATGCACTCGTAAGATATTCTGAGTAAAAAAGTCACATGCTTATTTGGGCGCTATAGATTGATGAAGATATTTTTTATATTGTATTGGGATGGCGTGCCTTATGGTGCATTGATGGCGGCCGAGATGGCCGCGAGAAATGTCGACTATGGGTGCTCTCATACTGATCCGGTACCAGTGGAAGTGAACGAGCCCGAAGAGCAGCTCGGGTGTAACGGCAACACGGACCATTCCTCATTTTTAAGGATGATTAATTGATGATTGCGTATTCAGAAATAACTTTCCACTGAATATTTTTAGTTATTGTTGATCGCAGTTTTAAGTGTACTTAAAAAAAAACGTAAAAGCTATCTTATTAAAATGATTTCGTTGCCACTGTTGTATATCGGCAAGGCAGGTATTGTAACGAAATTTATTAAACTGATGCCTGAATTGCATAGTATGTTATGTTACGTAACCTCGTTACTATGATAATGTTGAGGCAGTCCGTTTGCCTAAATATATTTTTTGGTCAGTTTATACGTTGATTTTCGTTTCAGAATCTAAATTATTTTTTCTTTATTTCCCTAAAACTAATCTGGAATCTTTAAGTCGAGGGTGAACATGCACTTTCTCGGTCAATAGCGTACGGTACATTAGCTATTTACACCCAAACGAGATGGTGCAAATTATTGAATCCATCATCAACAGCCAGGAAACGTCCACTGCTGGGCATAGAAACCGTGGGGAGGGTAACATCTTCCATCATCATTTGCAGCCCGTGCACCCATGATGCGACACAATGTTTAGCCGCGAGTGGATACATAATAATAATAAGTTTATTCACTAATCATCAAATACATATTTCAACTTAGATCGAACAAAACTAATTTATACATTACTAAATATTCAACGACCACAGAGGTCAGTTTCAGACAGAGTCAGAGAGTCAATTAATCAAAGTGATTCACGGTAAATTGCCTATATCTTAAAAATATATACCAATCTCCTTTGCTTCCCCAAAATTATGTAACAATATAATTAATAGGCAATTTAGACAAGGGACGAGCACAAGAAACGATCTGACCGCAGTGTAGTCTGTTATTCAAAGATAGCGAATTGGAACACTCCATAAAGTCAGATATACGAAAATATATCGACGCTTGCTCCGTCGTGAAACAGAAAATAGCCAGGCTTACCTAAATCCCGACTTAAAAGCGTGGAGTCCCGTTAAAAAAGCACGTAGATTAGTGGGCATTACTGGGCCTGACCTCGCCACTTACGGGCCTTACTATGTTATACTGTGGTGCTTTCCCACCGAGATTACGACTAATCCCGGCTTTAAAGTGTTTAACATTCCCTCTACACCTATTTTTTTCTTCATTGGTATTTAAAATGCTTTGGTCTCCTGCATACTTTACCGTTCCATTTGCAGATATCTTCAAATATTCCGAACACAATATTTGCATTAAATTATAAAGTTTCCCAAGAATTTGTAATAACTGCGTAACGAATCCAATGTTCTGTATAACAAGTGGTTCATTTAGGCCTTTGCGACGAAACTGTTATTATATGTTAATATTTCTGAATTTCTAGAATATTTTTGCAACTATTAAGTTTAATGGGGCGTCTCGAAAATTTGTAAAACATGTCAAATATACACCTATTTAGAAATTTTATTAGCTTAGTTAAATCTGGTAATTTGTGATTAAAATTTTGCGCGAAAGTTGAGTTTGGAAAGCTGTAAGGTGAACTCAGTAGCTCCACGGGCGACGCCCCCTGGAGATTTTACCGTAATTATTGGAAAAAGTTACCAGACTTTAGCAGACATTTTTAAGGACGCTAAATTTAAAAATGTTATTCGTGAATATATAAAATCATCTCCCGTAATTGAGGTAATAGACATTGTTAAAAGTTTAGCGATTGAAATTTTGGACAGATTTGAAGAGTTCTTAGTTATTGAGTTTTGTTTATTCCCCATGCAAATATATGCAGTAGCTATTTTTAGGACGCTATGTAGGACAATTATGTATTCGGTGTCCTCCCTTGAGTACAGACACAGTGAAGTACAGGGACAGGCGGTTATGGAAACATTTCACCTCATGTATCATTGAGACTAGCTTGATTACCTGTACGGTGATCCCGTTGTATGATCTGTCCCGTTGTTTATCAGTACGATGGTAAATCCCGTTATTTGTTCGTCGTGGTGGTATAAAGTAGGTAGGTAGTAGTAAGGGCTTCGAACTAGGGAAAGAAATTAATTTTACCGCTCGCATGTAGCTAATTCAATTTAGCTTTATTGCACACACATACACACACAAAACAAAACAGAACAGAAAAATTACAATGAAAGCGGCCTTATCGCTGAGAGCAATCTCTTCCAGGCAACCTTGGAGCAGAAGAATCCTGTAAATAAGAAGGGGTAAGTTAAATTACTAAGTTCATCGGTAAAGAGTTTTTGTTGACTTGTCAAAAATCTCTAGCTAGAGACAACCCTTTTCTTGTAATATTTTCACTAATTCCTGTGCGGTTGATAGTATTCGAAGAAAAGACAGCTGTTTAGTAAAGGAAAAAATAAAAATCTGTTCTAGAATTTACAAATAACGCTCTTTTATATGAAACCCCGCTTGACCTAGTGACCCTAGATGTTGACTCATTTTGGCACTATTTTTGACCCTTTTCAAATAAAAATATTTTATTAATGAATTCACTAACAGCACCTCTGGGACATCATTTCCCATACCTGTTTTAAATTACATGTGGATGTATATGGTTGGGACTTAGATAAGCTGTGACAGACGGAGTGGTTCTATAAGGGTTCCGTTTTTTCATTTGCTGTTCGGAGCCCAAACAATCTCTACCTTCGACATTTACAGACGAACGAGGACGCAGAAGAAAGAATCCGATATCAAAATTGAATCACCGCATTACGCCTCACTCTAATATTTACCAAAGGCAAATAAGGGGATCTAAATAAAATCGAAACAAGGTCAAACGAGCTTTGCTGGGTCGAAGAAGATTAGCTCGGATTTATTATTTCGCGAAGAAAAAGATTTTAGTGGTGGATTTGGGCTTGCTTCACTGCCCTTAATATGGTTTACATATAATAGCTTGTTATTGTGATACATTACATGTACAGTCAGGACCATAAGTAATTCATATACTTACTTGTGTGTCTGACTGTACGAGTCTGTAAAGTATAAGTGATAAACGGCAGGTGATATTGGAAAATTGTATGTTGATTGTATTTAAGCTCCGCTACAGATAAAACCTAATTTTGCATAACCCTAAGCCTATAAATCTATTCTGCTTTTGAAAAAGTATCTGAAGAAAAAAAAACTGTAACCTTTTTATCAGTACCAGTGATCAGTACGTCGATTTCTACCTCGCTACTACGCCGTCTGTCAAAAACCAAACGAGATAAAGAAGTTCAGGAAAAATTAGTTTCAGGAAAAAAATCAAAAAAATCAGGTAAAACTCAGGTCTTAGGTACTTGTAGAACGCTTTATGACGTGAAAGTTGTATATTTTGGTATTTCTATAACCCTAAAAAACAAAACACAAATATTAAAAGGTAATTGTATAAAATCTTAAGACTTTTACGTTATATTTTAAAAATAGTGCATCTACAAAATGAAACGTCACTATTTTGTGACAGCAAACCGCATACATCTATAAACAAGAAAACATATAAGTCTTAATAATACATCAAGCTACATATAATTCACATGAAAATGTCGTCGTCCTATCGCATTTCATTACACCGCTAGGACCACTCCGAAGTAAGAGAAACTCATTAAAACTTTTTTCCTGTGAGATATATACTCCGTGGTTGGACTCATGACGTCTTTATAATGTAAATAAAACTCGGTCCGTTTTAAAAGATGCTGAATAATTGACGAACTCATTGAGGAAAAACATTTACGTATTTATTTTGGTCGCCATATAATATTAATTTTGCTCGTAAAAGATTTTCTCGTGTTGCTAAACATTTTCCGCAACGTTGCTTGGAAATTTTGTTATTGAAATATTGTTATCTGTTGTAAACCCATTGCTTTTCACATGGCCTTTATCTAACCTGATGGTAACGTTATGATGGATGTAAACTGTGCTCACCCAGAAGCCTCAAACTAATGATCTGCTGCTTTTAATACCGGAACAGAATCGTACAAATAATAATTCAGATTTAGATAAAATGGTGGTACCTAGCCAGGCCGAGATAGAAACACACCTTGCCACCAACTAAACCAAGTACGAACAGGTGCCGTCGTCCAACTGCCATTCGGCCACAGAGTAGTATATACAGGGTGTCCGGGAAGTCATGGACAACCTTTCACCTGCCGATGGGGCATATTGGGGTCTACCAATAAAAAAATGACCCTAGTAAAAGTGTTATGGTTTCCGATTTTTTAAAATGTTTTATGCAATTTTTGAAAATCTCTACCTTTGATCAATTTTTTCATGCCATTTCTACCAATGAAAACTTTTTCGAATACGTTTTTTTATTTTAATCTTGAATCATTCTGCTATCGATTGAATACAAGAAAGTTACAGATATCATCTTTTAAACACCTAAAATTTAGGCCCAAAAACTGATCAAAGGTAGAGATTTTCCAAAATTGCATAAAACATTAAAAAACTCGGAAACCACTGGCTGGCGGATTAACACTCGTGACTCTTTTTTAAACCTTTATTTTCACACTTTTATTTTATTTTACATATTTCTCGCATTTCTTACGTATGTCTTTCGTTCGTCGTCCGTCGTTCTCTCTTACTTTCCCTGTCATTCGTCTTCTCTTTCACTCTTAGCAATTCAATCACATCATGTTATATTTCATTCAGTTTCTTCTAAAATCTGTCAGGCTTTCATCTTCTTTTATACATCTATCCATCCCACACTCTGCCTTCCTGCATTATGTCTGTCCTCAGATATCATAAACGTATCATAAAAACATACAATAAAAATGAAATAAAAACACTTCTTATACGACATTAAAATATATAAAACTATCACCCTAAACACATACACCTTAATCCAATACATAATAATGGTAACCTTTTCTAATACCACAGAGTATAGAACACTAGGGCAAGTATACAAAACGAGTATTAAAGCGACCTTACACCATACAAAATTAGCCCGATTTTCTACTGTGCTATATTTTCGTACGAGAATTCAATTTAGTTTTCATTATCAAGTCTAGTGTCGGCAACTGCTTTAATCAACGGCTCCATTGATTGGGTTTGCTCGGAACAAATGTAGAAGAGGTAGTTCATTTAGTCTTGCCGCCGCTAAAATCGAAATCTAGACCGTTTGCTTTGAAAATGAAACTGTTTCTCAATTCAAAGAAAGATTTCCTTCATTTACTTAGATACGTTAAGAGTCTGCAGCAAGCTCGAATCTCCATACAAACGCAGTTACGCCCTTATTTTTGAATAACACGTTGCATCATCATAAAATTTGGCAAATATAATAAGATGAGATATATCTCAGTCTTCAATTAGTTTATAACAATTGAAATGTTATTATAAAGAAAATAGAACGAGTATAAGTTATTTTTGCGTTTGCGTTGCGTTGCGTTTACTCAAAACCTTGTTCAGTTCGGTTGAATATTACGACCAAAATATGGTTTAGGTTTAAGTCAAACCCTATTCTGGATATTGATTAAAAGTAGTTTCACACGAAAAAGGATTTTTTGAAATGGATTTTGTGGTTTTCAAATGAGAACTTTCAGAAATTCAAACCAACAATCCGGAAGTCCCGGGTTCTATTCTCAGTTGATTTCTATCAGTGCTCCGTTTAGTGATGATTTAATATGTCTGGTTTGCTGCCGAACAGCAGTTGTAATAGCACTGTAGTACTCCGGTATGAATGGAAACAGAGCCAACGCCTCATTAGCTTGTGGATTCTGGGGTCGCACGTTTACTAAACAAAAGCGTTACCGTCACTTACCATTACGTGAGATGAAGGCCAAGTGCACACCCATCATACTCGGTGCAAAATGCGTGCGCAAGATTTTGTTTTAAAGTCCCTCCCCGTACACATGTCACGCCATTCTTAAACACTGCCAATATGCTGAAAATGTCTCTCCGCGCAGAACTCCACTTGGCCTCACTGGTATTTAGTGTGGTTAAAACGGAAAAGCCAGAGTACTTGTTTGAAAAACTGCAATGGAGAACACGAAACCGGGCATGTCGTACAATATTGAGGTGCCCAAAATACCACTCCGCATCCTTCCGCGGCAGTTTTGGATACGCAGCGACCAAATGTTGGAACAACCTGCCGCCACCGTTACGGGAACTAAGCTCAATAAAAACATTTAAAATAAAACAAAAAAAATTTAATTGATTATCAGAAGCAGTTGTTCCAACATACCTGCAAGGTCTCTAACTGCCGCCACGTCACCTACACTGCACACATGCTCAATACTTTCACTGTACATACAAACACACGTATCTATATGTTAACACGTCCATATACACTCACACATACACTTCTTTTACACATATATTTAATGCTTTACATATTAGAGGGCTTATCTGAAAACCAGCGCTATGGCTATTGCCATAGCAGATGCTGAGATTAGTCCTTTTTGACGACACATTACAACACAATGCCTATGTACAATTGTACATCAATAATGTATTATTGTATCTTTGTATTGTGTTGTGTGTGTTTTAGTTAAATAATAATTTTTCTGTTTCTGTATACATTTAAAAAAATTGTTACCACTTGCAGCAAGAGACATGCACGAAGTCTATGGCATGGAGAGGGGGACATAGCTTATTTTATATCCAGTTTTTTCCAGTGTGATAATATCTAAGTTCATTCAGACGCAGGTAAGCAATAGCAAGTACTTGTAAGTAAATTTGAGCTAAGTCCTGACTCGCCCGCCAAGAACCGCCGTTGGCGAAACAATAACCCATATGCGCCTGTAACTATACTCGTGGCAATCCTTCAACAGAATTAACAACACGACCTTTATCACGAAACAAAATGAAAGCCGGGGTAGTCGTGGCTTCATTCCTTTTTACGGCATTTCTGTTCCCGCGGGCATCTGGGGAACTTCCATACCAACATTGGTTGAAAAACTATAGATGTGGTTACACCCCATCATTACCTATAATCGGTTGCATAACTACACTGTTAGATGTATGATTGAACTAATATATCGAAACCTCGGACTTTCCGTGACGAGATTTGCCATAATCACTACTCTGGGCCTGGATATGTGAACTTACTCGTAAGATACTATTGTTATTTAGGTAAGTACTGCTGCCCGTATCCTGAATATTTTCCCAGTAGTCACCTTTCACGACACCCACAGAATGTCAATGGGTGACAACGGTTGGCCGAAAACACTTAGCCAGACTTGGTACACCATTATAAGTTTAAATAACAGCCACTAGAAAGGAAATTGCCGATTAATTCTTGGGAACCATGCAATCGGAATGGTGTAACGCCATAGGTCCTTCGCCCGTGCTTTGACAACTGATAGCATTTGAGCTGTATTGAAACACACCAGTGAAATTCTTCATCGAGGACCGACCTAACAAAACCTAGTATCAGAGTTTTTGAGTCGCCATAGACTGACAAGGCTCATGATGTTGCTGCTAAGTTCCTGTATTTTTCTGTGCATGGTTTCGCATTGCGTTTTGCGACTGTCTGTGTCTGCAGTCATTGGAAGCAAATACTTACTTGTCTCATTAAATGTTCTGCTGAAATGATTCTTATTTAAGGCCTAGAACAATAAAAATGCGAGATTGGCATGGGTCGTAGTGGATACGATAGCACAAGATGCAATACACGAGTAAGTTTATTTTTTGATGCCACAAGATATTTTTTTAGTGTCATGCCGTGTCCATATAATTGTAAAGCGTCTGTGTGCTCTCATACGAATGTATAAACTAACTATCGCCGTGGTAACTCAACTGCTGTTACTGAGGAGTGGTAGCTGACTTCTCGCTCTCGCGAGTGATTGCGAGATTGCGATGAGCTCTACAAGATCCTCAGAGTATGTTTCCTCGGGAGTAGTTGCTTGTTTCTCGTCTCTATAATTAAAACAATGATTCCTTGACGTTGTTAGGACCCTACAAGAGCTATAGTTGAAATCATAAAGAATCGACGAGACAAAATATTGTGGTTATAATTACTGGTCTAGACAAAATACTTTATTTTTGTTTGTTATTGATATTGTTGTTTTTTAACATTTAAAATGTTATTTCTGAAAAAATTGAATATTTGTGAGTCAGTGTTATGTATTAGTGACTTTACGGGTTAGAATAAAATTATTATTATATTTTTACTGTTTTTTTTCTGTCCTGGTAAAGTGTTACCGAGGGATAACTTCTTAGGTTCACGCACACGAAATATCGGACAAAGGCCTGAATTTTTTCATATGGCTTATTAGTTATTTATAACAAATATTTGATCGTCTAATATGTTTCCAAAAACTTATTTGAAGACACCTTACATTAATCATGGTACGAGTAAATCTGTCCTCTTACCATCGTTTCGTTAATACTCGACAAGCGGTTTTAGGGTGGCGGGAATAGACATGGCAATCAAGTTTCCATAATGTACTTGAATTGAAAAACAACTCATAGGTACGGCTGGATTCGAACCCGGAACCCTCAGATTGAAAGTCAGCGCTTTATCCACAACGCCATCGTCAATCAAACCTATTAGGTGAGATTAATTCCGTGTAAAACCATTGCGGATAAAACCAACTTTTAGCAACAGCGGAGTCGAGCCAAATAGGCACTTAAACATTATTTACCGTGATTTGGAGTCTGCTGGGTACTCTAGGCGTGCTTGCTTCCTGATTGCACAGTAAAAGAATGTAACATGTCCCAGGGGGAGCGTTCGTTTTACCAACGTTAAATACAAATTCCTGCTGTGTTTTCTTGTACGGAAACACTATGTTGGCTGAGTGCAAGCTATTCACCTTTCAAACTATTTGGACTATTTAGGTTAAGTGTGCCTTTGGAGAATTAAGGACACTGGGTTAACAACATAAAATCGTATTCTGCTGTCACGCAATGCTTGATAAACGTACGTTTGAACTCTTAGTAAATACACATTTTTTTCAATAATTTGATTTGGTTAAATGTTGATGTTTTAGGAACTTTGTTTCATTTTAAAAAAATGTGATGGGTTTGCACTTGGATTTCATATCACCTGACGGTAAGTGACGATAAGGCAGTTATAATAATAACAACAATAATAAAATATAACAAAACTGTCTTTATTAATCACAATATTTTTGTTGACAATTTGGTCTCTTGTAAAGTCCGGTTCTATATTAAATTAAATCGTTTGTTAACTATCAAGCTATGAGACATCTGTATTCCAAGCCGGAACCTATCGGTGTAGCCGTTTGTACAATTATAAAAATTTGTAGAATATAGCTAAATTGAAAGCATATTGCTCATAATTAGACTTACTCTTACGATTCTATAACCATGAGATGGTTTTAGAAATATTATCTGCGAGTTACACTCTCAAATTGTTCCACTGAAGATTCAGAGAGCGAGCGAAAACCTTTTTGACGAGAGACGACCATTTGTGTTTTTGCTTCCTCCAAGACAGATAAATCCTCGTTTATTATGGTTTACGTACTGTCTGAAACACGGTTATAAATGTGTGAAGTATTCCATACAATTATTCATGTGCTTTTATGTCTGCGGAATGGTTTTTTATAAAGCCTACAATAGGATTACCAGGACCAGATACGGCCAATAAAAATGTTTTCTGAAATATATCTTACTAACTTATCGGTAGGTTTGGGTGGTAAGGCATTTTCTACGTTCATCTGGCTAGCTACCACCACGCTACCAAAGTCTGCCACTATCTAGTGTTAGATCTGTTGTGTTCAGGTATGAAAGATAGCAGAGTCCGTTTGGCAGTCAAGTCAGAGTTCAAAATTTCAACTGTATACCTACCTACCTGATACCTTTTTTTTTACGGTGGGGAATCTTCCAAAGATACCCGGCTCTTTAGGGGAGGAGCCGGGTTATGTAGGATTTCTACCTACTAAACCCCTCCGGTGGCCATCTGCTGCGCATGTCGGAGAGCTCTGGGTCCTCCAATGGAACGTCTCCAGTGCTTCCCTAGCGCTATGCATATCGCACTTCCTGGGTTGATGTGCCAGCCCTTAAAAATCTATTCGCAACGGAAACGGGGCCACACAGTTTCCGCCGCCCTCTCGGGATCGAGGAAAGACATCCAGAGCCCCAACTCTGTCTGTCTTCGGTCCCCAGCCCTGTACAACCGGGGCTATGGTAGTAGGACTGCAGGGCGAACATTTCCGTTGCCCCTTCGCCTCCTCCTCCGAGCGGGGTCGGCCCTTTCCCGCTCCCGCTCTGCGGTCTCCTTCTGCAACATTACTGTCTCACAGAAGGAGACCACTGCTCCCCATGCAGATTCCCTCTCCAGAATCACCGATATGACGGTAGCCAGAGAGAGATCTCCCCCCACTTCATTTACCAGGATCTGCCGCTCATCCTGCCACGCTGGGCAGTCTTCGAGCGTGTGCTGCGCAGAATCCCGGCTATCCCCGCAATGATGGCACTGTGGTGTGGGTTCCCTCCCAATCCTGTTAAGGTACTCACCGAATCAGCCATGTCCGGTGAGCACCTGAGTGAGCCTGTAAGTAACACGCCCCTCCCTTTCCAACTAAGCCTGGAAGCTTGGCAGGATTGCGCTGACGACTCGCTGGCGCACATTTCGTGGTTCTGTGAGTCGCTCGTGCCACTGCTCCAGAGCACGTCGCCGCGCTCTCCTTCTTAGCACTTCCACATCCCTCGGGGCTACCCCACCCTCCTCGCGTAGGATACGAATCCGGTCATAGACCTGCGTATCCATGACCGCCAGAATGTCCAGGGGCGGGAATCTCGCTAGGACAGTAGCCGCCTCGTACGAGATCGTCCGGTATCCTCGTGCGATCCGGATTGAGATCTGACGCTGTACGGCGTTTAGCACCATACGGCGCCGGGCGCTCGTAAGCCTGTCCGACCAAACGGGTGCGCCATAGAGCGCAACAGACCTTACGACACCTGCATAGAGGCGGTGTACTTCTTCCCGAGGTCCCCCGAGATTTGGCAGCAGACTGTGCATAGCACCAGCCACTCTGTGAATCCGGGGGACAAGGAGTTTGAAGTGCTCCTCAAAGCTCCAGCGGCTGTCCAGAGTGAGACCAAGATACTTAAGGCTCCGCCCCACCTGTACACCAATACCACCCACCTGCACTGACGAGCTAGGCGGCTCTACACCCTGCCGTAGGTTGTGGAACCACAGTGCCTCAGGCGCCACATTAAGGCCCAGCCCACAGATCTTCTGCACAACGCAGGCCACCCCCAGTTCAGCGAGCTCCCTGGCGGTCTCGAAGTTCTCCCCTTCAGCCAGCACCAGGGTATCATCCGCGTAGCAAACGACACTGACGCCGCTGGGGAGTTCCGCCCTCAGGACACTATCGTATGCGAGGTTCCACAAAAAGGGCCCTGATACCTACGTGATAAGGTCCGAAATGAGGAAATCCGTAGACGAACGAAGGTCACCGACATAGCTCGACGAGTTAGTGAGCTGAAGTGGCAATGGGCAGGCCACATCGCTCGAAGAACCGATAACCGGTGGGGAGTAAAGGTTCTCGAGTGGCGACCACGTACCGGGAAACGTCTACCAGGCCGTCCCCCTACTAGATGGACCGACGACCTGGTTAGAGTCGCGGGGAGTCGCTGGATGCAGGTGGCTCGGGACCGGTCGATGTGGCGTACCATGAGGGAGGCCTATGTCCAGCAGTGGACGTTTCCCGGCTGATGATGATGATGATGACCTACCTACCTCGTAGTTATACGGATCATTAGATATACCCCGGTGACAGATAGAGATGGACGGACAGATGGACAGCGGAGGCTTAGTAATAGGGTCCATACCCAACCCGGTACCCGGTACGGAGCCCTAAAAAGGTATAGGCTACTTTTCTTTCTTACTGTTTTACTGTTGGGTGGATCAGCTACTATTTTATATTATTTCAAAAAGTACGGTTATTAAAATAACAATAACCGCAAGTAAAACTGTTTCTCTTGTGATATCCGAATCCCGACACTTTACATTTATTCATTCATTTGAATGCCCCACTTTTTATAGTAATATCTCGTGAAGATTTCTTGCTCTGCTTGCTTGAGTTTCAGGGAGGGTATTTGCGAAACAAAATTAAATTGGGGCCTAGATCTTCTTTGTAAACATTGCTGCTTAAAGACCTGAAAAATGGCAGCCCCTGTTGGGACGTGGTCTTGAATAACGCATTTAAAACAGTAAAAGGAAATATTCCAAAGAGAACTTTTTCAGGAAAATTAACCTTTCCAAAAAAGTCGCAGCTACAAATCAACGGACATGCCTTCAGGCAGTTTATTAATGGAAGAAATTTTTTTTCAAAATTCCGTATTATTCATTTCTTATAATAATAAGGAATTTTCGGGAGATTTATGGTGAGTTTCAATAAAATTCCATTGAACATAGGAAGGCCGTTTAAGACGGAGTCTGTTCCGGAAGCAGGTGAAATATGACCGTGGTGGGGAGAGACTCTGTTACCTACCCTCTGCTGTCGGGAAGGAAAACTGAATTTTCCAAAATGATTAAAGGCAGACTTCCCACGGGATAACATGCGGATCGAATCAATGAGTTCTTGCAAATATACATAAATTAGGACTGAGGCACTGACTATGTTCTCTTTCACAAAAGTGCTACTCAACACTACTGCTTGGCCCACCCGCCTAAGTATCGGCAAATAGGAAGGTTAAATAGCGTTATTGTGAAAGATAACACACGTTAAGGAGGGTAGAGAAGGTGAGGTTTTCAACTTTATTTTGGTCTATTTTGGAAACCTCATTTGGTGTTTATTTCATATTACGCGTGTGTAAAAGTTGGGTAAGGAAAATTTTCAGGAGATAAGCTAATAATCTATTGCAATCACCAACCCGCGTGCAGTCCGTCGGGATTATGATAAAATCCTTCATCTAAAACTGCTTCATTGCGGTGATACGTGAGGGAACTCGTGTTCATCACTGGATTAATGTAGTTGATGGTGATTTACAATTACGAATAATGGGTTTGCACTCGGCTTTTATCTCACCCGATAGGAAGTAATGCTAGGGCCGTGTAAGCGTGCGCAAGAAGCAACAATCTAATAAGGCTCTGACTTTCATAACGGAACACAACAGTGCTATTAACTGCTTTTTAGCGGCAGACTTTAGGTAACATGGTGGTAGCTTGCCAGACAGGCATAGAAAATGTCCTACCACAAAACAAGAAGGAATCGAACGGTACCTCCGGATTAGTCCAAGTGTGTAGCGACAGAGTTTTAAGGTTTCAGTGATGATATTGGAGCTACACATTTGTAAGTATACACTGCTGTCTTACACCCTAGGTTATTTTCGTACTTACCTTTTACGAGTTCATCTGAACGCATGAGCTCGCAAAAGTCTAAATCCGAAGCCACTTTACTACTCAATATTTACTCCACATGTTTTTCCAAGTTAACCATATTACGTCCGCATAATTAGCTCGCAGTTGAGAGTTCTCCGCACGCCCTGAATGGCGTCAAAGGCGTTTGCCTCTTTGTGGTGCAAGAAGAGCAGCCCTTGAAATGCGGCCGGCGCTGCTGCACTTAACCTCTTTGCGGTGGTGAATAGAGCTGGTCAGGTTTGGTTTCAGGTTTGGAGAAATTAGTTTGCGTAAGAGGATTCGCACAAAATTGTTTTAGGTTAATCCCAAGCCTACAGTCCTTAGGTTCTGCGCTCGCCAAACTGGTGGGTGAAGATGTATAGGTAGGTCGTAGAATATACAGTCTCAAGTTCATTCGAGAAAAAAAGAGAGATTTTGAAAATCCCACCAGTTTTACTAGGGTACCGTTTTAGGTACAATATCGCAGCCTTATAAATTCTATCTTTAATTTTTTATTGAAAACATTGTGATCGGATTTATGTAAGCTTGTACTTCTGCCCACGTAATTAGTAGTATTTAAGGAGCAGCATCTGTGTAGTATAAATATTTAATTACCTTAGAATGGTATTGTGGGAGTCGCAAGCGTACAGTGATGTTGGAGGTACATATAGGTACTTTGATATTATGGTAGCAGCTAGTCTTAGCAGTCCACATAGCAAATGATCTAGCGAAACGACGTATGATTAATCAACGGAAAATCAAACAAAACGTTGAACTATGCTATGTGTATGCCTTAGGTTGCCTTTACACGAGCCCGCCTGCTAGCTGTTCAGTCATAGCAAATTTATGTTGTATTTATTAATTATTAACTAGGCCCCAACGTTTAAAATCTTTATATCTAACTGCGCGGCGGCCGCGGGTCGGCCACGCCTCGATCACACGGCGACCGTGCAGCCGCCTCGCTCGAATTACTCGAATATTCTCGATGTAATGAATCGACTTTACGTAGTTGCTATAAAGCTTATTTTTATAAAACTGTCTGTGTACAATCCGATAATTTCATTCCAAAACGAAAGCTGCTTGCAAATCCAGTTCAGTCAGTTCAATCCCATCAGTTCAGAACCGAAAACTAAAATATTGGTCTAAGACGTTAATTAGCACATCACTACTCTTAGCGTCTCTATTCTGCCACAAGCCATTTTTAAATGGGGTAAAGTGAACGTTCCGCTTTGTAACAGTTATTTTCTGTAAACTGGAAATATACGGCTTTTGAAATGACTTTGTAAGCAGAGGGTCAAATGTATTTTTGACGAAAAACACATTGAAATATTTAAATAGTCCTTGAATTGCAATTAATTATTATCTATGATTACGTAACAAATGAAATGAGAACTGATTTACAATTAGTTGATGAGATCCACGTCATCCCGCGGATCACATCATTCAGGAGTGGTTAGGCATCTACCTACTTAATAACACCTTACTGCGATCACCGATCTGCCTGCTAAGCGTGGTGCTGCTAACCTAAGTGTGTGAAAGAGACACTAGAAAAACGCAGTAAAACCTCAAACTGTTGCTGTTTTACGATTCGGTCCTGCAGCGACACCTGCTCAGATTCAGCAAATTAATAAAAATAATGTAATATTTCAGAAACATGGCGATATGTTATTAGTACAAACTGAGTCTTTCGAGACTGCCTACAGTAATTTCACCGTGGGTAGTCGTAGGGTAGGTCTCGTAGCGACATCTGCTCAGATGTAGCGGCTCGACGTTAACCCTCCTGCATATTTCATTGCAGCGCCCCAGCGCGCGGGCCACGGGGCGAGGGCGGGCGGGCGCGTCGACACGACACTGCCCCTTTATACTTGTGTTCACATTCAAACTGAATTTATGAGTCGTTTGTTCAGGGCATTGTTGCATGTGTGTTATGTTGCGTTGCTGTACATCCTGTGTCTATTAAATTAGCCTTGTCAATTACGCACAATACGAAACAAAGCGTATCAGTTGCCGTTTTAATCATCATCATCGTCTTATAGTCAAAAATTACCGTAAGAAATAGGCTTACACGATAAAATAGGCTGATTTGCGCGTTTTCCTGAATAACGTGCTTCTATTCAAAATTTATTTCTACTCAGTCTTTTAGAATGGAAGTACCCTGATATTTTAAAATCACGTTATCGACTTTCTCCAGAAGCAAAAGGGGTGTCTAGATTCATTCGGAACCTTCTAGAACTAATAACAGTATGGTGCAACAAATGTGCTGCTATTTCAGCCACTGACGTACCTTCTAAGTGAAAATTTTCTTAAGACCTATGTCAAAAGCTTCATCAGTAACAGTAGCAGTTGGGAAACGGCAACCGGGAAACGTCCACTGCTGGACATAGGCCTCCTCCATGGTATCATACATTGACTGGTCCCGAGCCACTTGCCCGTTAAGTGGTTGCCTTTCGAGAAATCTTACTCCCCATCAGTTATCAGTTCTTCGAGCGATGTGTCTTACCCATTGCCACTTCAGCTCACTAATTTGTCGAGATATTTTTTCTATGGATTTCCTCATTCCCGATTTTATCACGTAGATAAATTTCATCTGACAAAAATTTCAAAAGATTTGTATTAGGCTAATGTCGGAGACATCACTTTAAACACTGTCGAGCTTATTCTGTTACATAAATAATGTAATATTTTTTCGGCGTAAAAATAGTCCAAAGAAATCTAGACCAAATAAATGTAAACGTAGCTTCAGACTCAGGCAGAGTGTGTTGAACGTGTGTAGATTCTAAATGTCATATTACTAACGTATTCAAATCGCTTAGACACTATGAATACCTGCATTGATGTAGCTTTGGGATAAACTCAAAGGCAAATCTTCATTCAGGTTTGACATCATCGTTATCCGGGAAATGTTCACTGTTGATCACAGCTAAAATGTGGTTGTTTAATATTACCCCATGCGTGGAACCACACATGGCATGCCATACGTTTATTTAAAAAGCTGTTAGCTCTATTAACTTAAACCTTTGTAATTTTTGGGGTTCCATACCCAAAGTGTAACCAAAAGTGTAAGCCTACGATGTCCACCCGTCCGTCTGTCAGGGGGCTGTATCTCATGATCGGTAAAAAATAGACAGTTGAAATTTTCACAGAATGTGTATATTTGTCGCAGCTAGAACAATATATAAAAAAATTATAGGGAGCTAAAAAAGTGTTTTTTTTAAATTCTTTTTTTTATTTTTTGTGTGCGTATTTTGCTCAATCTTGTGTTTAACCGTAAAATGGAACCCTTAGTATGCGAGACCGATTCGCACTTGGCCGGTTTTTTGTGTCGTAAGGTTGTGACTTTGTGTGAAATGATTTCGTGAAATACTCGAAAAAAAACCAACACATTTTATACTAGAAAGACAAAATATATACTGGAGTAACTAATAGAAGAAAGTATTTACAACATATGTTTACAGTTGATCTGCAATGCTATAAATTTATCTTGAACTGTTGAATAAATAGACACGGGATTAAACTCCAGTACTAATTCCAGGAATATTAATTAGACGATGACAAGCTTGGCCAATTATAACCACAGCGTGTATTCATGACGCATCTAACGTTCGAAGCAATAGATTTTACACAGGGCACTAAAGTTTAGTGAACATGGTGAATTGAGAAAATGTGGCGGGACGGGCGGGCGGAAGTAATGGTAGTTTTAAAATAATATGCATAGTTCTGTAAATAGTCATAAGTTCAAACCATGTTGTTGAAATATACAACAATTTAAAATATTTGCACGCCTCTGAAGGTGGAATGTGAGAAACTACAATTTTCTGATTGTCATTATATATATGTACCATGTTTTATGCAAATAAACTTATTTATCAATAAAATCGTAACATAGTATTAGAGTTTTATCAATGCCTCGCAAATCAGTTTTTATTGCTGAAATGATAACGTTGTCCAAACTTTATAGCTGTGTGTACATAGCTAATGACAGCAATGTTAGCAAATTGAACACAGTTGTTCGGGTACGTTTCTGTCCGTCAAAGGAATGGATCTGCTATAGACATATACATGTATATAATACAGGTACATAAACATGACAGCGCATTGTTGAATGTTTACTCCACTCCAACATGTAATTCTAAAGTTTCTATTGAACTCCATACATATTCTGGGTGAATATAATTATGCACGAAAACATTCCAAAGAAAACAAGCTTGAAGCCTTTTTAATGCGGTGTCTGAAGTAATAATTGAAGAAAGTCCTTTAACAAGTAAAACATGGTTTATTTTTATAATAAAAACTTTAAGAAAGAAACCTTTTATGCTTGGATGTTATTAGGGAACTCGTCGTCGAATTTCGCAACGAGAAATGTTTAGAAATTTTTAAAAGGAAAATACATTTTTGGAATAAATATTCTAACCCTGACCACGGCACGGGGCGTGCGGCGTGAGAGATGTCCGCAGCCTTCGTTTCTCGGACGCTCGCCACAAATGGCAGCCGCTCGCACGGATTGTTCCTTTTATTGCTGGTTCCTGAATTTCAATTTTAAAAGCATTCCAAATCTAAAACGGAGCAACATGCGTTGCTGACCAAAAAACTGATCCAAACGTCCGACAAAAAAGAGGTTGCGGAGACAGCGCAAGCGAGCCGACACGAGAGCTTTTCTGGCTTTTGAATAATATTTACATAAAAACGTTATTCGCTTGCTTGAAAAAAAATTGGCCACGATCTAACCGAGTGAATTTCAATGTATTAGATAGTTTAGAATTCGTTTATTTATTCACTTTGGTCCTCACTTATCGTTACCGTTTTGGCCACGGCTCCGGACTCCGGCAAAGGACTAGCCTGGCTATCCAGCGGGGTAAGAGTCGCAAAATGAAATCACAGCAAAAACTCAAGGATAGTAAAGTTATTGTCTTATGAAAACGTTACAAGTATACCATTATAGTCTTGTATAATATTAGTCAAGCCCATTGCTTGTAAGTTTTATCACTAGCTGATGCTCGTGATTTCGACTGCGTACAACTTTAAAGCACTTGTTTTACTTCCCAGGTTCTATTATAGCATTGCACTAAATACAGCTGTTAATGAGATGTTTGGCCGCGATTTGTTTTTTCTATATCAACTGTTCTCGTGCTTTGAAAACTAAAAATCCGATACCATATGATTGACCTTTTTACCTTGACACTTATTAAAATGTTTCGTATAAAGGACTTTGTATAGATTTCGACATTAAAATCGTTTAATAATTTGCCGTGTCTACCCACGGATGTGGTATATATAAAGTTGTTTGATATATAAAACTTGGATAGAAGGTTACATCCCTAATCACTGGCATCGTACTTCAATCGGTATGTTGACCTAACGATCACGAGGAAAACTCAATCAGAAATGAAGTACTCTTGCTTTAAAAGAAGAAAAAAAAAACATCACAAATATCCGAATCACCTTTCCATGAGCTTCCCAAAACACAGCTGACTAAATCATACACAAAACTAGCGAAATTCAAGCTCCTAATTCAACAGAACCAGCTAAATCTAACCAACGGAAAGCGGTAAACATTCTCAAGGACGCTTCCTCATGAAATCTGATATGAAATATGCAAAAAGCGTTGCCTGCCCTACCCTTGTGTACCGGCTTACGTACTGTAGTATATATGTATGGGTACAGGGCGGCCATTCGAGGGCACCTTATTGGATTTAGGTTACCTGCGTACGAAAAACCTTATATTCGCTTGTATAAGCGTGTATTTGTAAAAGTGACGCCTTAGGTACTTTACCGTCGTTTGTAAACTTTATTTGCCATCTGATTTTTGCATTAAAGTAGGATTAACAAAAGGGCTTAGAAGATGACTGGGAACGTTTTGTATCAGAAGGGGCTCTAGACTCTCATATTAAGGGGGACTTCATCTAATATCTTCTTTTCTGCCATATCTTTTTTGTCACGGCACTTGAGGGATTTATGACAGTATTATAGTTCTCTGTGGTCAGACAGAGAAAAGTTAAGTATATTGTTCGAATAAAAAGTAGCTAAAAACGAATCGAAATAGCGCATTAAGAGTTACGAATGGAAGGAAACGTACATATATTATATATTCAAATAAAGTTTATCTCCTCAACCGCATAACTAAGTTTGTTTGTCAAAACGTAGTAAATAGAGACATCACTTAGCATTTTCCTGTAATATTTACACATCAAATTCTGAACTAATATGATTATTTAATATTTTTCACTCTGGGATTCTCGGAGATAGAGGGGGAATAGTATTTTACACACACTTTTCATGATAAATGTTGCAAAAAACGATGCTGCAAATAAAAAAAAATCTGTTTTAGATTGTGCAATAAAGTTCTTTCATTTCATACTTTACTTGACCCAGCGACTCTTGAAATTTTAATCCTCTTATTTTTGCCCCTTTTCAAATATAATTATAATATATTTTTACTATTTCGGCGGCATCTATGGTCGCCATTCGAAATTTCAAGTCTATTGTAGTTACTGAGATTATGCCAGACATCAGATTCATTTTAATAAGGGGCACGGATTTTCATTGGTTGTTCGGAACCCAAAAAATGTTAAGAAAATACAGAACGGACGCTGGAGGTTACAATTGGACGTAGCTTAGCATATCCAAAAGTCTCAGGTTCAAATATAATATCTACCGATACTCGGCGGTATGGTCAGGGGCCGAGAACTATTTATGCCCAGCTAACTGGGACCCTATTATTTAAGAACATTGTTTACTTATGAAAGTCAAAACCCGTCTGTTCACATTTGGGATCAAAATCTTGATGAAGTCAAATAATTCACAATTTATGAACTAATTACTAAGCTCTGTTAACATTAAGTACGTCATTTAACTCCGCCCCGTTGGACATAGTCTAGAACATTGGCAGAGTGCCCGGAATGCGGGCAGCATTTCTTCGCTTCTGAAAAGAAACCTTTGTAATAAGTTTGTAATACTTTTAATGATGTGTTGAATAGCATAGTGCTCATTTGTTCTTGATTTAATCTTCAATATGTAACACCACCCACGCTATCATCATCATCAGACGAGAAACGTCCATTTCTGAGCATAAGCCTCCCCCATGGTATGCCGCAAAGACCGGTCCCGAGCAGCTACCTATACTAAGTCGTTGATCCATCTAGTAGGAGGACCGCCTGGTACACGTTTCCTGATACGTAGTAGTCACCCGAGAACTCTTACTCCCCAGCCGTTCTTATTAGAGAGATGAACCATTGTCACTTCAGCTCACTAACTCGTCGAGATATTACGGATTACCTCATTTCGGATTTTATCACGAAGAAAAAATCGAATCGCTCGTTCCATAGCTCGCTGAGTGGCTTTCAGAATTTAATAGAAACTACTAGTAATCATAAAAATTATAGACAGTTAACATTGAAGGGACCGCAACCGCAAACGAGATGGGAAGACAAAATAATAAAAATATCTGGCCCCAGCTGGCTGCAAGTAACTCAAGATAGAGACAACTGGAATTCTTTAGAGGAGGCCTTCACCTTCGTCTGAGGAAGGGTTCTTGTTTTTTTTTTATTATTTAATTTATATTTTTCCTTAGTTTAAAACAAATGTAGCATTCTTGCAAGAAATAAAAGGCTTTTTATTTTATTATTTATTTATTAACATTGAAGGGTTCTGGGTGAGCATGCTTTAATTACACCCTTATCGTCACTTAATATCATGATAAAGTTTAAGTGGAGTGTTAGCTCTAAGATTTGACATGATATAGCTTTGTAAGCTTTTTATTGATTGAAGTACACCAAAGCAATCTCCAACATCCGCTGTAGTGTAATCACAACAAGCGGAAATAAGTCGAGTAAAATTTTTAAATTTTATTTGTGCTTGAGAGTGACAATAAAAAACTTATTGCTCCTAGTCGTAAACCTTTGAATTTTTTACGACTATTTGATGACTTTCCCATTGCATTTTTGAGTTTATTTCGTGAGGATTTTTTTAGTATCCAACTACGAGGTAATAAAAGCTATAATTACTTTATACTTGTTTTGTTGAATTATATGTATTGTAGGTTAAATTGGGAATGCAGGTGTTGTAAGAGGTAAGTAGATTTACGAGTTCCTCTTATTTCTTCTTCAACTAGATTTTGGATAAGGTACGTTTTTTTTAAATATCACATTACTTTGTTGATAGATTGATTCTATGACCATAATAATTAACGCGTTCAAAAAGAACTAAGGAACCGACTTCAGCTGCCCTAACAACACGCATCCCCTTAAATGTTTACCCTTATAGAAAACTAGCTTCTGACCGCGACTTCGCCCGCGTGGACTTAATTTTTCGCATTAAAAAGTAGCATATGTCCTTTCTCAGGGTCTAAAGATGGTCTGTGCCAAATTTCATCAAAATCGGTTGAGAGGTTTAAGCGGGAAAGCGTAACAGACAGACAGAGTTACTTTCGCATTTATAATATTATAAGTAGGGATATCTGGGTATTTATTTTATTTATTGGTTGATTTCTTCAAAAAACGACTCCTTCCTCACCTCTGAAGTGATCTACCAAACAAAAACAAAAGAATCATCAAAATCTATTCATAATTGGTGGAATAATCGCGTAACATACATACAAAAATAACATACAGGGAAAATGAAAACCTCGAGAAATCCTTTGAAGTCGTTTAAAAAGGTTTGACACCATACAGTTTTCTTAATCAATAAATTGAGACTTTGATTGATTATTGAGAATCAATAGATTTAAAGACAGACTAGAATATCTAAAATTGGGATACCTCAATTATTGAACACCAATGTTACATAATTAATTGCTGGCCGCTCTCACGATGCATAACTTCAATTCGAAGTCTATTAAAATCAATCGCAGCTCACGTGTAGTCTAGGTTTCACAGAGGTTGATTCTAACCGCACTAATTGCCAAT
Source organism: Carcina quercana (assembly GCA_910589575.2). NCBI lineage: Eukaryota > Metazoa > Arthropoda > Insecta > Lepidoptera > Depressariidae > Carcina > Carcina quercana. Next base: position 4,488,834 of record OU342436.1, read on the forward strand.
TAGAACACGTAAATGAGAATTGGCCGTTTAGTTTAGACCCCTAGGTGGAATGTCTGATTGGTGTTTAAATGTTCGCTTCTTAATTGTTTACGGTTAATTAACATGAAATTCAGTTATTACCTGACACCACATCTGTTCACGTTGTAATTTGAATATATCTATTATTTCAGAGTCATTGTTAATTGTTAAATTATTAAACTTTCGTGAGACATTATATAAGATTTTTTGAAATGGCTAACTCACGTGAACTTGGTGTGGGTCAAAAACTAGGCGGTACCTAATCCTATTTCACGTGAGTTAGCCGTTTTTAAGAGGCTATGTTGGTAAGACCACGTGGTCAGTTTCAAGGTTGAATTGTTTTGTAGCTGTCCCTCTCCGAGCCCTATCCTACCCGAGCGCGTACGGTGAGACAGCATACATTATGCGATGTTATCCACCCGTTATTTGGATGTTTCGTAGTCCAGGGATCATTTGAAGGATACAGTATATTATGTAACCATTTTTTTAATACAGTATACTAATGAAATTTCAGATGTCGGTGGTTTTTCCAAATTGTTCTAAATTGATTCATACTCTTGTAAATCAGGTTCAAAGTTGGGTCTTTTTATTACCGAAAAATACAAAACTTTGACGCCCTGTAACTCTGGAAGTATATATTTAAACGAAAATCTGACTCACCACCGACACAGATATTTGTTTCTAGATTGTGTCTTGAAAATTTCATAGATTTTCATAGCTTAATGCTCAAAATATGACTGGACTACTTTTGTATGGGCGCTTTGACAACAGCATAACCTCTTAATAATTACAGTAAATTTTGTTTATTATTTGAAGCATTGTACGGGTTCATGTTGTAATATTAATAAGCTACTGCGCCAGAAAACTTATTCTGCATTAGCTTGGCATTAGCTAATAAATGTTTGGATATTTTTTTAATACTTTCATTGACATCATTATGTAATTTAAATTGCGCAATTCAATTTTTTTATTTTATTTAAACAGTTTATTGTACACGGAAAATATTTACATAACGCAAAAACAGAAAAATATATACAAAATGAACAGCTTATTTCTAAAAGAAATTTCTTACAGCAGTCCTAGGTCAAGGAGAAATAGTGAAGAAAGGAGGGCAGTTAGGCGTGTACGATATAATAAATATAATAAACGATTACATAAATAAGAGTTACAAAAAACCCAATATATATCAATGATAATAATACATACTTTACATAAAATAATTATATATTAACTTATGAACTTATAGTGATATAAAATGTTCCTTGACGTTTTTCTTAAAGGTGGAAACAGTTTTACTGTCACGTACAGTGTGAGGCAACGAGTTCCACAATCTGGCTGCATGAACCGTGAAGGAGTGAGAAAAGAAATCGGAGTGATTCTAGGCAATATTGTTATTTGTGAAGTCACAAACGTTGCTCCATTTTGCGCCACATTGGACACTTCGAACAAATGTGATGATATCGGCACACATCGAACGGACGTTTGTATACACGCGCATGTGTGAGTAGTCGACGCGCTATACACAATGGTCATATTCTGCGCCAGTCTCTTGTGGATAAAATGAGGTATCGCCGATCGGCGGGAGGCGGTGAATGTCCGTTCTGTACCCCAATGGACTGGGTATTCTGGAAATTCCTATAAGCACTGTCGAGTTACATGGAGCAATTAAAACCAAAACTGGTGAAGTAGTTGCCGCATTTTATTAAAAAAATCCATGCAATAATTGATCATGATTAATCAGTTATAATCGTAATTATTGCTCTAAAAATTGATCGTGTGTGCAGCTTTAATTGACGTTATTGAATTAATGTGGTCGAGGATGGTACTGTACGCATGATGTAGTTTTTAATCCAAAAAAACTACTTACAATAAACAATGTTTTTGAAGTGTCTACAAAATTTCAAGAGTCTACAAAACTTGAACATTTCACAAAGTAATATATTGCCGCTAAAACAAAATCATTTAAAAAAAATACAACTTTTCGCTTCTAGCTCGATCTTAATCATTTATTTAAACTATTTGAAAGTACGTAATTGTACAATGCTGTATTGTAATTGTACAATTGTACAAACCGGTGGTACAGAACCCTTCGTGTGCAAGTCCAACTCGCACTTGGCGGGTTATTCATTATATACGATTATATTTGTAAACAGGAGTAGCCAATAGTATTTCTAACCAACTTCGCCAATAAAAAGCAATACTGGGGACAAAAGATCCACTTACAAAAGCCACCAGCTAAGTAACCGAGGCTCGTCATCTGCAACTAACGGTGATAGCTCATAATGCCCGGACAATGCGCCAACTCCTGCCGCCCGCGACGCGACGCGCCCCGCCTCCGCGCCAGCGGTGACGAAAACACAACCGGAACTTTCTTACTGACAAATTTGGGTCAATCGAGTGCCCGAAAAGTTACACGGTTCATTGGTTTTCAGGATATAGAAGCATTATGTATCCAGACATATCATTTATATGTCTGGGTACATAATTCATAATATTAAGGGGTGGGTTTTTATATTTACGGATTTAGTTTAGAAATTAAGATATTGTGTACTTTAAGAAGAATTATTCGACATTATAAAATAAATATACAGATGAACATATTTATATAGTAATATGAGGTCTGTCGAGAGGGAGATACCACGGAGACACTGAATGAATGACAATAATTAAATTTGTTGCCAGGGTTGCCATTTTCGTTTGTCAATTTCGCAACATCCGTCACATTATTAATTCGCTGACAACGAAGCACACAAAATATAGCATGTTTCTAAAAAAAACTTGTAGGCAACGTTCACGCGTAACTTTCTCTGCATATATTAGAAGCCGATTCCCTTCTTAGGCCATACAACTATCCCTATACAAATTTTCATATATTTCTGATGCTTCTTTCAGACATGAAGTAGGATAAACAAACAAATTTACTTTTCCATTTATAATATTAGTATGTTTTAGATATACTGTGCAGCTAAACAGCCGTGGTTAGTATAAAACCGCAGTGGCCTTCAGTTTGTGCTTGAATGTTATGTAAAATACATACATACATAATGAATAGGAAGAACAGATAAAATTTCTCTAATAGGCGAGGCGGCGTGTCTACCGTGTATTACTTAATGTGAATACCAAAGAAACAGAGTTTATTCCATAGATAAAGGAATTTCTTTCGCTACGTTCACAAAAAATTGCAAGCTAGTCAAATGTACTAATTTATTGATTACTGGTATTGATTTTGTGTACAGCGCAGTCTACAGTCAGGCACCCATTGGTCAATATTTACAGTCCATTTATTTCAAAAATGTGAAAATTTAGTATGGTGTTAGCGGCATATCATGTGTGTGTGTGTCACTGAATTTTGTTGGTCAGTAATGCACACATACAGCGTAAAGACAGAAAAACCTTGACATCAGATTTTTATCCTGAAATAAAGCTGTCTCCTTTACAAAGGCCACTCGTTATAAGAGCGACGAGTATAGCTTTGGGTGGTTAACTTCAACGTCAATTTACACTCCATCTAATGCGCTAAGATCTTTGGTTTATTCACAGGAAGACGTACACGACAACCGCATTATTTCGAGGTGTGTGGTAAGAACCTCTCCTTTTGTTTATGCCATCATTACTTTTTATTAAAGGATGTACGTACCGAAAGTCGTCCTTTGAAGAAAGCTCTTTGATATATAACAATGAGAGAGTAATATTCATTTTAATTTGAAAGAAGCAGTATCGTGTAACATTCCGACGGGACATTAGGCACATCCCTCGAGGCAGTAAAAGAGAAGCCGGGTGGGTCTACAATTAAATTGGTTAATGTTGCAACTATAGGATTATGGCTACGAGGTTCCAGCGATAGAGGATCATCCCATGTCTTCCAATTTTAAAAATGACTTGTCGATCTGTGTTTCAACAAATTAAGGACATACATTTTTCATCACATTTAATGTAACATTATATATATATATATATATATATATATATATATATATATATACAGGGTGGTCCAAAATGTGACGTCCAAAAATTTTTTTTAGATTCCTTACACCTGGGTGTATCCGAAAATACCCCATGTATGTTCCGCGATTTTTTGTAGTTTAGAAGTTATGATTTTTTAAATGTATATTTCGAATTTTCTGCCGGAGCGACTTAAAATAATCGTAACTTGTTTAATAGTAAGGTTTTTTTATTTATTTTTTCTCGAAAGTGATCGTCTTGAATCACCCTTTCTACTTTATTATCAACTACACAACGTTATTCATTACAAGTTACCGAAAAAAGGGACGAAAGTAAAAATTTTAGGTTTGAGTTGAACGGAGCCAAATTTTCAAAAATTTCTTAATAATACAAAATTAATGTTTCATTGGTTCAAACTAATTTTAAAAACTCCAGCAGTTTGTCAGCTTACCAAATAATAAAAAAAAAGTTGTTCTTAATAGGCGATTTTACGACGAAATTGGCTTCAGAACTTAGTTAGGTGAGAATTCATAAAGAAAAAATTTTGTCAAAAAAAAATATTAAGCTTATTTTGTTTTCATTTTTATGGCCTACATTAGCAAGGCATCATCAAAAGCATTCAAATAATTTCAATTTGAACGATCAGTGACACATTAGAAAACATTTTATTTTAAAAAAGCTTAGTTTAGTTTTTATTAATACGGTTATTTTGGTTTATTTTTAGCATCAATAAAAGAAAACACAAATTAAGTTCAACTACTTTATTAAAGAAGATTTTCAAAATGACGCCCTTCAACTTCGATACACAATCGGCAACGTCTTAAAAAGTTATCTTTTAGTCTGCGGAAAGCGCTTGAATTTTGTCTGACTTTCGTCGCTGCTTCTCTCAATTTTCGTCTCAGTTCTTCTTCGGAGTTAGTTTGCTGAGCATAGACAACTTCTTTGTAGTAACCCCAAATAAAAAAATCTATTGGGTTCAAGTCCGGTGAACGTGCAGGCCATTCGATTGGGCCGCCACGCCCAATCCATCTGCCCGGGTATGTTTCATTAAGGTGCCCCCTCACTTGGCGTGCGTAATGGCAAGGAGCACCATCATTTTGGAATATCATGTGCCTTCTTGTTTCCAAGTTTACATCTTCCAGCAATTCAAAAAGGTTGTTCTGCAAAAAGTTTAGATATGTGTCTCCATCCAACCTAGACGGCAGCTCGAAAGGCCCAATCAGTTCTCCATTTACAATTCCCGACCACATGTTTACGCTGTATCGATGTTGAAAATTTGATGCTCTTGCAAGGTGTGGGTTTTCAATTTCCCAGCTGTGATAGTTATGGATATTAAATACTCCAGTGTTTTCAAAACGGGATTCATCGGTCCATAAGATCTTATTAAAAAAATCTGGGTCTTCCTGACACCTTTGTATCATTGTTTCGCAGAAAGCAACTCTTCTAGGGTAATCTGAAGCTTGTAGCTCCTGAACGCGCTGAATGTGGTAAGCGTGGTAGCCTTCTGAAAAAAGAAAAGGACTATTACTCACCACCTAGGCAGGAAGAAGTCTAATACCTGGCATTGTATCTGTGATTTATGTTTTGTGTAAATAAAAAACAAAACGACATACCATTTTTCAATATCCTTAGAACTGAGGTCCGTGGTATTCCAGTCCTTCTGGTTATTGCTCTGGAACTCGTAGAAGAGTCTCTTTCTACAGCTGCGATGACTTCATCTCTTCTGTCCGGATCTACTCTGGGTACTCCTTCGTGCCTTTGGCTACGACCGGGGATACGCCCGGCCATCAGCGTATTATGAGTATTAATAAATACCCTATGGTCCGGGTAATGGTCCAGTATTTCTCCTCGCCGGTCCAGTTGTTGACGATATAGCCTTGCGGCTAAATGACCGTTTCCTTTGGCCATACCATAGTAAAAGTGCATTTCTGCGTACTGGCTTAGACTAAAATTACTCATGTTGCCGTCAGTAACACAAGCACAAGTCAGTCGTAAGGCAAATCGGAGTCCGTAACACAAGCACAAGTCAGTCGTAAGGCAAATCGGAGTCCGTAACACAAGCACAAGTTAGTCGTAAGGCAAATCGGAGTCCAGTAACAAAGCGAAAGTAGGTTCAAAATATCGGTATCGGAAAGAAGCAACGTCAAGTAGTATCACACGCGATGGAAGTGAGTGAACGACTAGCGGACGGACGATACAGTGAGATGCTACGGAGAATGTATGGGGAGAGGGGGGAGAGGGAAGTGCAGGTAAAAAACCCCTAGCGCGCACGGCTGACTTTTGTGGCCAAGACAGTAGGTCTTTCTCTTTCGTACTTCTACGCAACCATAACAGTGCGAAAGAGAAAGACCTTACTGGCCTGGCGCCTTTTGAAACGTGTTATTTATTGCTTTGTGTCATTGTGTGTGATTGGCCTTGAAGTAGATTTTGGTTTAATTCTAGCTTTCATAATTTCATGTCTAAAAACAGAAAATGAAATGTGTCACTGATCGTTCAATTTGAGATTATTTGAATGCTTTTGATGCCTTGCTAATGTAGGCCATAAAAATGAAAAAAAAAAATAAGCTTAAACATTTTTTACGACAACATTTTTTTTTTATGCATTCTCACCTAACTAAGTTCTGAAGCCAATTTCGTCGTAAAATCGCCTATTAAGAACAACTTTTTTATTATTATTTGGTAAGCTGACAAACTGCTGGAGTTTTTAAAATTAGTTTGAACCAATGAAACATTAATTTTGTATTATTAAGAAATTTTTGAAAATTTTGCTCCGTTCAACTCAAACCTAAAATTTTTACTTTCATCCCTTTTTTCGGTAACTTGTAATGAATAACGTTGTGTAGTTGATAATAAAGTAGAAAGGGTGATTCAAGACGATCACTTTCGAGAAAAAATAAATAAAAAAACCTTACTATTAAACAAGTTACGATTATTTTAAGTCGCTCCGGCAGAAAATTCGAAATATACATTTAAAAAATCATAACTTCTAAACTACAAAAAATCGCGGAACATACATGGGGTATTTTCGGATACACCCAGGTGTAAGGAATCTAAAAAAAATTTTTGGACGTCACATTTTGGACCACCCTGTATATATATATGTTAGTGGTTACGCAAAAAGGGTCATGAAGGGATTGGAAACGTTTTTTTCTTCATGAACTTTGGTAATATTGCCTTTCGTTTTTGTTTTGGTTTAATCATAATATGTTTAGGTGCCATAATTTAAATAAACTGTAAGCTGAGGCAGAACTTATTTCAACTAAGAACGCGATTACTTTCCCCTGAGGTCCCTTTTCAACCGACTCCAAAAAAGGAGAAGATTCTCAATTGGACGGATATGTTTGTTACCTCAGAACTTTCGACTGGGTGATTTGGATGTTTCTTTTATTTGAAAGCTGGTGCTTTCCGTGTGGTCCCATTTCAATTTGGTCTAGTTCTGACAACGTCATCCATGAGAAAACGATATGTCTTAAATTTGCCTTAATAAAAGTAGACGTTTAGGGCAGTTGAAGTCGGTTTCTAATTCTTTTCAACGGACTTCAAAAAAGGAGGAGGTTCTCTATTCGACGCGTATGTTTTTGTTTGTTTGTGTGTTACGCGATAACTCCGTCAATAGTGAACCGATTTTGATAATTCTGTTTTGTTTGGTAGAGCATAATTCAGAGGTGGTCCCATATAAATTTTATCGATATTGATCGCTCTAATATGAGCGAAATGAACGAATGAAGTCCAAATTGTTAAGGTAATTGAAGTCCGTTTTTAGTTCTTTTGAACACGGTTATTATTGAATGCGTTAACTTGTATTGTTAACATTTTTGTATTGCCATTTTATACGGAATTGTAATTGTTTAAAATTATTTAATTGTAATATAGTTTTATCATAATATTACCCATGCCAATAAATTATTATGATTACGGCTGTTAGTTGACTAAGGGAAAAATAATTGAGACACACGGATAGAAGCATACACATTGAAATTGAAATGTTTCTTGTTTGTGTAAATAATATTTTCGTGCCACGGCTTGTCTCCCACTTTTAAGCTCCGCTTACAGATACAACTTATTTCATAAGGACGGACTGTACTGACTTTCAGTTTGGGATACATTTAAAATTATTGACTTTAAATTTCTTTTCATGTATAGATAACTTCAACATATTTTTCTTCTAATTTAAAAAAAAATCTACTCAATAACCACACTATTACCAAATATTGCTAGGAATCACTTCAAGGAAACTTGCATTTACGTAAAAAAAAGCATCAAAATCGCTCTATCTGTGCGAGGGCTACGATGCCAAAGTCCCCTCTTTTTGCGTCGAAAGCTAAAATAATAGAAAATCTTAAACTGTTTCTATCAGAAGAATATTAATTATCCAGTAAAAGGGTTGGTAATTGAAATTCCTAGAATTACAGAGGCATTGTTAATACATTGCTTACCTTGTAGGAAAGGTCACGAATACTGAACGAGTAAAACTTTGGTACTTCCTCAAGTATATTCTAAAGCTACCTTTTCCTAAAGGTCATGTTCAAGATTATGCTATTACGCTGAAAGGTCATATAGGAAAGTTTATTTTGGACAACAAACGAGTCTACAGTTTTATTTTCAGAGTCACCCGAAAGGCTGCGGGTAATAACGCAAATTGCTCATATTTTTGAAACGGCTGCTTGAATATCATACCTCGTTTTAAACTGTCACTCCATACTCGTATGTAACGTTAATAAATAAAGGGTCAATATACAAAACGCACGAAACAGACATTTGACGTTGAAAACAAAGATGACGTCAATAAAATGACATTTGACACTGACAGTACAAAAAGAATGATTTTGTAAAATTAAAATAAATGCTAAAATGTAGTTCTAGTGTATTCTAATTTCTATACATATTTAGACTATAACTTGATTTTTAAATATTGTACAACTCTTTTCACCCAGATTAGCTAAAAATTACGAAAAAAAACAGAATTGTTCAAACAATACATGTTTAAAACACACGTATCTGTTGAAAAATTAAAGGAAGATCTAGAATCTCTACAGAAAAACCTTTTATCTGAAAACGTCTTACGCAACTGATCCTAGAATTGTCGGAGATTTATTTTAAGACAGAAAGTACTATATGACGTCAGCTCTTACCCTAAATCCCACGCTTCCATCCCATTTCACCTTGAAAATTGCTTGACCAATTTCCTGGTAGCAATTTCAAGGAATTTTTTATAGAAACTGTGCCAGTTCCGTAGCGCCTTTTTCCTCCTAAGAAGATAAAAAGAGCACGTCGGCTGAGCCATTTGTGTCACCCTCGAATTTTGTCGTAGACGGACGGTGTGCAATAAAACTGAATGTTATCTCGCTAATTTTTTCCACTCAACTCAAACCCCGCGGTTCGGTCGCTATAATCGAAATCTTTTGAGTGTCGAAATGATTATGACCTCTACTTGGCGACAAAGAATGACTGGAGTTTGGAAAGGTTATGCTGCATATCATCTCATAAGTAGCATACTCCAGTTTGCTATCAAAACGGTTTCTTTTTACGTCTAAATATTATCCTATCCTAAAGGTCTAACTCTGAGTCTGGTCCTGAGGTATGGAAGCGGTACGGGATCGTACGTACATGTTTACGGAACTTCAATTGACACATACTTCAGGCGGATGTCGTTTGATATTCTGTAAACATACCCTCCCGTGCCGCTCCCATACCTCAGGAACAGAACAGACTCAGTTATTCGTTAGACCTGTAGTTGCTAGTTTTTACTATTTTCATTAAGGTGATTTTTAAATTTTTCGACAGGTTTTCTCCGCATTCTGGATCGAATACATACGAAAGTGACATTATTAATAAATCACACTTACCTCACGAATCGATCAATGTTAAAAAATATTTATTTGCGTAGTAAGACTGTGTCCACGAGTATATAATGTGAATCATTCCGTTCAGGTAGACTGACCCAGGTATACTCGTACATGAGGTGTATCAAGAGGAGCTACATTGAAATAATAACATGAAATATGTTGGTTGACCAGTTCTCATGCCAGTGTCAGACATTACGAGTAGTTCAAAATTCTTATATATTAACATGTCAGTCTCTCAAATGAAAATTTTTAAAAATAACTTATAAAATTCAAGAACTCTTTAAAATAGGCAATAATCAGCTTGGAATGACAAACGTTAGTAATTACGTAGAACTGGCTTTTATATATAAATATGTAGGTCGTTTTAGATGGATACGAGTATGTAAGTGATGCTATAATGCTGATGCTGCTGTCCATAAAAATATTAAAGTAGTTATTTCAATTCCCTTTGTTAAATATTATTACTAATTTAAAACAAACCTATGGTTTAGTAATAGTTAAAGTGAAGTGAATTTAGGTGAGTTAAAACAAAACAATACACCACATTGTCAATTTGTCAGCAAATGCTCAATTTATTAAAGTTCAAAGCATTAAATTAAAACGTTTAATTAACAAAAAAGCAATATTGACAGGAATAAATTTTATTTTATTAAAATCCCAAGTGCCGCCTCCTAAAGTTAATCAAGGGGGAAGCGTGTTTCGTACAATTTGTAGACCTATTTGACCCTTCATAATACCCAGCAGGGTCCTTAATGTCGTTTTTGTTTTAAAAACGACCTCTGCTCAAGTGTGTGGGTGCAAACATGCGTCCCACCAAATTGGGATAGCAATTTGCCGTGTTGGTCGTTTTATGAAACAATTTTGTTGACGGGACACTGTTTCCATTTAGGGTTATTCGGGATCATTTGGAAATTGACAATATCTCAGACCTTTTGCTTGTTTGTTTTTGTAGCTTTATGACTGAAAGTTTTATGATTGAATCAGTCCTATAATGAATATTTGACTGATAGATAGTAGTAGATGACTATTATAATTGTCTTCTTGCTCTATTACTAATAAAAAAACGGGTAACTTACTGTCGACTGATTTTTGAGTAATTAATGTCAAAATTGTTGGGTTTGGCTGCAATGCTACCTTACACTGTCAAAAAATATACTGTAAAAGGAGGTATATCGACAATGAATTTGGTGATACATAAAAATATGAAATATTTATATTATTTCGACATTGAAATTATTGTTTGACATTTATTTTATAAAATTTTTGCCATTTTGAGTATTTTTTGACGATCATTGTACACTCTGTCATTTCTATATTTTATTGTAAACTTGACATTGGTTATTATTTGAAACAAATTAATTATTTAGAAATAAATAAGTCTAATATATTAATTGCATAAAATAATTCGTATTATCATTATTAGTGACCCAACTTTGAAATATCAGTCTGATATGTTTTTATATATGTATGATGGGTTTTGAACTTGGACTTCATCTCACCTGATGGTAAGTGACGATAAGGTCGTTGTATGGTAATCGTGCGCACCCAGAAGCTTCAAAATAATGAGGCACTGGCTCTGCTACCTTCCATATTGGGACACAACAGTGCTATTAACACTGCTGTTTGGTGGCAGACTTAGGTAACACGGTGGTAGCTAGCCAGACGGACATAGAGAATGCCCTACCACCAAACCGAATACCGATAAAACCAACTGATAATCTAACCCGGGACCTCCGGATTGTAAATCCAACATTTAGCAATTAAGCCGCGGAGGCGGTTAAAATACCTGGGCAAGAATATATAAATTTAGACTTTGTATCTTTTTAGTTATTTAGACTAGACAAGAAATGATTTTCCATCAGAGTGAATTAACAGGTCTATTTAAAACCCAAACGTTTTTATCTTCTTCAACATTGTATAATTTTGAAATTATCAGCTTATTTCTGCAAATCTGACGAACTTTAAATACAAAAATCATTGTATCGATGAATGAATCCTCTACTCGATGAACTTGGAGAACTGGATGACGATGACCAGGTATGTGGTGCAGAGGCTGGTGTAGCTCAGGGGCAGCGTCATGTCCAGTCGGATCACACCAAACAGAGCGTATTCAAATTCGTTATCTTGGGTCAGTAGATAGAACGCCTTCACCCGGCGACGCTCGATTTTGTCTGAAGACAAATTTATTCGTTTAATAATTAATTTCTTCGTAGGAGAATAAATTAATAACTGAAATTAAGAAGTGTTTTCTCCTTTCTTTAGAAGCGATTGACTACCATCGGGTTTTCTTAAATGAGTGGCACAAAAAATTACTATCTACGGAAAGAGACCAATCTGTCATAAGCTACGAAGCCTTAATTGTAGTCTACATTGTAGAAGTAATGTTTAATTTCATAACCATTACTATTTTGTTAGCAAGAAAAGTGAAAAAGATTAAGCCATTCTTTCAACATGAAACTGAAATGACAACGAAATGTAACAGATGCTTAAACTGAAGGGAAAAAACGGTCAAGTGCGTGTCGGGCCACGCGCAGTGTAGGGTTCCGTAGTTGAACTGGTTTTATAAAAAGTAATTTTGCGTGAAGTTGGTACAATATTTTCATTTTGACCACTACAAGTACAGTTTATAGTTTGGTCGACTATTACTCGTTAACCTGTCAAGCCACCTTAGCATTAATAGTTTTCCTTTAAAGTTCAGTATACATACTGTATAAAAATATGGGGTGGAGCCAATAAAACTAAATTTATTGAAGCAGAAAGATTTACCCACTGTCATGCTATGATTGCAAAAACGCTGTACCTGGATTAAGCCTATGGATTATAAAGAAACAGAATGCCTCTTACAGTTTGTAACTTAGTTCGTAACGAATCTACATAATAATAGCACATCCATGTCACTCACTCTTACACACACACATCATCCTTATCACAACACACACACACACACACCTACATCCCCAAATATAATCTTTTAAAACTAGATAACTAATATTGTATACCTACTACTTAGTTAAAAATATGTACAGTAATATATACATATATAATAAAATAATAATAATAAAAAGTATTTATTCTCCAGAAAATTTAGGTACAATTTACTTATAAACTACTTATGTTTAAAAATTTGGACAAAATTAAGTGTAAAGGCCTCCGTTGCTGACCTAGGTGGAAACCTGTATTTCAGCATCCAGCGCCTCACCCCTCCTCCCGCTGCTATATACCCCGCTCCTCCACATTAGACATCGATTATATATTTAAATTTATGAAAATTATATTTTCATAATTTATATTTTAATAAATAATTATATTTTAATAAATTTAAATATATAATCGATGTCTAATGTGTAGGAGCGGGGCTTACTACTACAGGTATTTATATACTTATCAGGAAGCTCCAGCGTAAAGTATAACAGGATAATTTTAAGTTTATGGAATAAATATATTTTTCATTTCATTTTCATACTACTACTGTGAATTTTTCCAGATTTTAAAATCAATAGTTTAGAAGATGTGTGTTCGGGGACGACGACACCCTGTTCCGACAAAAATTATCACTTTAAAGCTTAATATTTCGCAAACGGACACCTGAATCGAAAAACGGTGTTCGTAGACTCTCAATTTGTTTTAAATACCTATTCAACGCTACGCGAATTTTTTTAAATCCCACAGTAACGTGTACTAAAAAAATATTTTTTCAAGATTTTATTCTACCACTTTGTGATTAATATGTATAGCCATAAAAATTACAGCTTTCTAGTCTCTAGAGTCTCTGAGCTAAGCCGCGGACGGTTTTAAAATCACTTACCAAATTTCAGATTGTTGATGGCGTCATAAAGAAATGCCCTTATTTTGGTGACCAGCCTTGACGTCATGCCTGAGTAGTAACACGGACTAACGACGAGGAATGTATATTTGAATGACCTCACACAAGAATACACGATGAACGGCCTTGTCTGCTGTAAATTTCAAAATTAAATATCACAAATGTTAGCTCAAATAGTGCACGTTAGAAAATGCTTATGTAGGATTTTTTATTTGCATTTAATAAAATACAAGTGACAGTCTATACGTACTGTGATATCCGCGTCCATTTCTTGAATCACTCCCACCAAATGCTTTAGCAACATTATTGTTATTAATCCAGATGATAAAATTGCTACAGTGAACTGAAATTTTATAATAAAAATAATGCATATCTAATTTAACAAAATTACGAGATGTATCCAAATCTATGAGTTTACCGAGGAGCTCATTGCATAATTCAGTTCTTCCGCACATTTGTGTAGCAAGTCGTAAGCTCGGTGCATGTCAGTGATGTTCAATTCCATGTTTTTTGACAACTTCGTCACTTTATCCCCTTCGTCTTTGACATTTAGTGACTTCACAATGTGAGCCTGAATCACTTTTAGCCTCTTACAAATCGAGTTGATCAATGAACAGAAAAGCACAAACTCAGAATCATGGGCCAGTATTGCGATATACATTAAACTAACCGATATATCAACTTCGTCATTTAGTGATGTATAGAATAACACAAACTCGACAACACAATACGTTGCACTAAAAGCCATCCACAAGTATCCAACACGGACCGGCGTTGTGATTGAAATGTCATTGCTTATATTAAGTTGCTGGTCGAAAGTGCCGATGTTCCTAAACACATTTAAAAGCATGTTTTTGGAAACGAAGTTTGACAGGAAAATAAAGAGAAGAAATTCAACTAGTTTTGTTTGTTTTATAACGAAATATGTCCCTCCGTACGTGTCAGGGACGATCATAACGTAAACTGAAAATACAACGAAGGTAGAGCTTATAAGGTAACCAAGCCACGAGAAAACAGTTGTAGATTTAAACATATACAAGCGGTTTACGCCTAGAAGTGACTGTACTATAATAATGGCTCTCATTCGAAGAATTAATCCGTCTCCGGTATCAACAAAATTGTTAATTTTGGATCTGGACTCATCTGGCACTCGGATATCAAAAGGGGCCACTTTTGAAGTATCTTTAAAAACCATCATGCCGTCTACTTCGATGAAGCTATTGAAAGCGTTTAATATAATAAACTCCAACAGTCCATTACGAAAATGATCACAAAAAATTGGTTCCATTAATTTACTGATATAAATCTACATTCGTAATGTATTGAGGGTAATGCCTAAATAATAACTACCCTAATTACATGACATTTGATTAGGAAATTACAAAAAAATAATCAAATCAAGTGCCGTCACAAATCCAGTCAGGTGAATCACTTTTCGACGGGTTATATTAGGAACAGTATTAGACGTATCGAAAAATCTCTGACAGAGCTTGTTACCTTTTCATACGGTCTCTAGAAAAAGAGCATTTTTTTATCGTCTACCCAATAGGGATGATGCAACCAAATTGGAGTTTGTTGAATTGTATTTTATTATTTAACGGACATTAAAAGAATACCAAACTAAAATAAAAATACGTAATAATTTTTTTTAAATTTTGCAAGGACTAAACGTGTCTCAACAAGGTAATGCGTTCAAAAACAGCTAGAAACTGACTTCAACTGCCCTAAAAGTCTACTTTTATTAAGACTAATTTAAGATGTATATAGTTTTATCATGGGTGCCATTCTCATATCTGTATCAAATAGAAATGAGACTACACAGGAAGCACCAGCTTTCAAATAAAAAAGAATCATCCAAATCGTTTTCATCAACCATCATCATCAACAGCCTATATACGTCCCCACTGCAGGGGCTCAGGCCTACTCTCCTACAGAGAGTGATACCCAGTCGAAATTTCTGAGGTAACAAACATTTAACTAATACACACATAGCATTCCCTACCTCAAAAACTACTTAACCGATTTTGATGAAACTTGCAGTCTTCCCTAAGTTGAACATTGCCTAGTTCAACAAAAACTGATTATTTAAATTAAACTTGTAGTTCCGAAGACTCAAAATATCGAACAAGCTTCATACATTATAACGCTCTAAAACACGTGTGACATCACAAATGTCACCCGATTTATATTGAGCGTTTTCGCACCGCGTAACTAGAATTACGTTTTGACGGGTTGATATAGACACCTTTTTACATGGACTATCGAATGAGACAAAAATATTTTTCAATGCATCTTCCCCATTGTTTATGAATGAAGTCTAATGAAATGTGTTTCAATGACGCACCTTCCTGATTTGTTTACGCTGCGTATTCGTGCGTGATTTATTACCTTTACGTTAACCATTGTGTATTATCGTATCGTATTGCATCCAATTTGCGTGATAATAACAACCTTACCTAAGGAATGATTGATGAAATATTTCAGGGCAAAAGGGAATTTATAAAGCTGACGGTGTATGTGGGAATTAACCTTGATGCCTATTATGTTGGGATAGAAAAGATTGATAGCGCACCCGCGACAGAAAGGCGGGATTTACAATGCTTTACACAAAGCGTTGGCTTTGTTGTCACAGCCTATTGCTTATGTCAGGATTAGTAAGTGATAATGTTGCGACCATGCCAATGTAGCTCAGTTGGGTAGAGCGTCAGTCCTTGATCAATCGAGGTCTGTGTTCGATCCTGGCTCGTACCAATGAGTTCCGATTTGTTATTTGTTATTTATTTATGGTTGATAAAAATCAGTACCATTGGCTTATCGGTGAAGGAAAACATCGTGAGGCAACCTGCACACTCCTGATAAGAAATTCAAATGTGTGTGAAGTCTACCAATCCGCACTGGGTCTGCATGGTGGACTATGGCCCATACACTCTCTGCAGGAGAGTGGGCTTGGCTCCTGCAGTGGGCACATATATAATCATTTTGTTGGTCATACTCGTAGGTAAAAAAAATGCTAAGTATACCGTTCCATTTAAGAGGTTATTCGCGCAAAGTGGCAGCTAGCGAATTGTGTGAAAAAATGTTTAGCAATTAACGTAAGTTTTTAGAAACGATCTTCTTAAAATAAATATTGTTGTCTGTGATAAATATTGTTGTCTGTGGTATGTAAGGTCTTCGTAAAAATAAATAGTTTGAAAGTGACACAAACTTAAGTATTGGTATGTTTTACATAGAGGAACATTGTGTGTGCATCAGTATTTTCAGTAATAAAACTCTTAGTAGATTCAATCCATCAGGCATGTATAATTGTATATTCTTCAATATATTCTCAACACATAGTCGGGCAGAGTAACGTTTACTAGTACTATTTCACCAGAATTCACAACAGGAATGGTTTACAAAATGAGTGTTCATCAGTTTTATACTACGATCCTCATAGCTACCACCATCGTCAGTTCCTACATCAAAAACAACAACTTCGTGAATTAAAACAGGCACAGTTATACAATATTAATTAATCCCTATAACCAATTACGTTAATACTGAAATTCAAGAATGGATAATTAAATACAATATTTGTTACTAAAGGCTCACATTATTTAAATACATAATTATTCCAATAAATTAGATAAACCGTGCTGGTTGAGGCAGCGTGCATCGCCTTCTCGCCGGAAGTAATTGCCTACGACATATTATACAATATTTATCTTTCTCGTTAATAAATCATAGAATCAAGTATACAATATCAAAATACAAACGTAGTTATTGTTTAAACATTTATGACTAAATGTTAATATCGTTCAGTCACGTATCCGAGTAACTTGTATTAACTTAATTTGATGTGACGCGCGTTTCGGGCACCTGCTGGAGGTGCTTGTTATGCCTCTTCATATAGATGTCGCTGGTAGCCCTTGCACCAGATGTTATTGCCGGTAACATATGGTAATCAAAAATTCTCCAATTGCTAAACTGTAAATATCAATAAAGATTTGACAAGGACAGATATTCATTTCAAAATCTTTTTTTAAAAAATCAGTGTAAACTTTGAATGCTCATTTTTTAAAATAGAATAAAACTAGGTTGGCTTATCGCACAAAATGTTCACAAATCAAGCGAATGCGAATATTGCAAATCACATCATTAAGTTTTTGAAAGCTTCCATTTCAACTCAATGCTAGTAAAAATAGCAGAACTTTTAACTCGCAACTTTTATTCTTCACTCCGCAGCGTTAACACAATTTCTGCATTAAACTTGTGAGATTTATCTTCGGGACCACTGGAGAAGATATCACAATAATGAAGTTTATGGTAGCAATTACGTACCATGTATATGTATAGAGATAACTTCTCGTAATATATGCATGAATCATTTATCATGTACAAAAAGCAACCAGTGCGTGTCGGGACATGCGCAGTGTAGGGTTCCGTAGTTGCCAATCACAATAAGTTAATGGTTTAATGGTAACTAGTGGCCGCCCAGTGGTTGAAATTCATCAGCAGCCTATATTTTTCCCCACTGGAGGGGCTCAGGCCTACTCTCCTACAGAGAGTGTATGGGCCATAGTCCACCACGCGGGCCCAGTGCGGATCGGCGGACTTCACATGCCTGTTCAAGACATGCAGGTTTCCTCACGATGTTTTCCTTCACCGTTAAGCAATCGGATAATGTACTTGAATTGAAAAACAACTCATAGGTACACAGGTTGAAATTCGAATATAATTAATTAAAAATATAAAAAGTTAGCGTTCTGCACTCTTCTATAAAAACTATAGTGTGCGATATTTCATACTCTTCCGTCCGCGTAATTTTCGTAAAAAGTGGCACAAAGCTTTTGCATCATGTATTGTTATAGAGAATATAACGTCTAACACGAAATTTTCATTTTGACATCTCCAAGTATATTTTATAATTTGGTCGACTATTACTCGTTCACTTGTAAAGGCAACTTGGCCGTGATAATTTTCCTTGTTATTGAGTATAGGGGCCATAAAATGCCTTTTCATAGGAACAAAAAGATATCTCATGACATCAAAAAGCCATACCGTGAAGCAAAAATATCGGATAAACACATTACGATCCGGCCTAAAAATATTCAACACGACTCTAACGCTATGAGTCTAACGATGACCGTATCCCAGTATCCCTGTATCCTTGTATCGAACCCACCCGGTTAATAACGCGACGCCGTCATTATTCACAAAAAGGGTCTTCTTCCTTCCCACCCTTAGTAATGGCTGCTACAAAAACATCCATCGAACTTCGCACGGAAGGAAATCAGATGGAATGACGTGGGAAAAATGTAAGGTTAATGTTGATTATGACTAGCATCTACTATCGGTAGTTGCATATCGGTGCTTTTGCTGATTTATCATAATCGACTATATGAGTTAAGTTTGGATATCTCATGGATTGCTACGTCATATCTCTATGAGGGGATTTACCATAATCACCACGCTTGGTAGGCGGATTGGTGATAGCAGTGATGTAATACATAGGTAGATGTTGCTACCCATTTCCTGAATATCCCTTAGTCGCCTTTTATGACACCCACGGGATGACATGGGGCGTTCCTATTTTGAAGCCGAAAACACACGGAATATGGCTTTTGCTGATTATTACGACAGTATTTTATTTGGCAGATCGTATTTAAAAATAATTAAAGCGTTCAAAAAGCACTGACAACCGACTTCACCTTCATTAAAAATGGCTCACCCTGCTCCTCCAACTCACACTTAGAGGTAGTATTTTCTGGGTACATATTTGTTTTTTGTTGATTTTCTGAAAAAAGAGCTCAATCAATTTCGATATTATTTATATGCGACCAACTCTGAAGTATGTTCTACCAAACAAACAAAAAATCTTTGAAATCGATTCACAATTGGCGGAGTTATCGCGTAACATGCATACATCCTTTTTTGAAGTTGGTTGAAAAACGAAACCTGTCTGTCTTATTCTATATGTGGATGTTTGTATGTCCTCGAATTATACTGTTAAAATATAAATGTATAAATATAAAGATTTAAAAAACTTTTGTAATACAAGTGTAAATAAGTTCTGTGATAGAGTATAAATTACATACATACCTACATCCTTTTTTGAAGTCGATTGAAAAACGAAACCTGTCTGTCTTATTCTATATGTGTATGTTCGTATGTCCACGAATTATACTGTTAAAATATAAATGTATAAATATAAAGATTTTTGTATTACAAGTGTAAATAAGTTCTGTGATAGAGTATAAATTATGTATAAAAACAGACCACCCAGCGCCGTTCTATTTCAGTCATGAATCAATATTGATAAACCGAAGGGAATAAAGAAGGAAAAGTAGAGATAAAATCGTTGACACAATTATAATGTTACCGAAATATATTTCATTTATCGGGAAATGCGATATTGGATTTACCAAAGAAATAAATCGAAAAGAACAACCAGATTTATTAGACTAAAATTTCCTTTTACGAGGAAAATATTATCTGTAACGAGAGCTCATTAGGGGTCGTTAGCTTTGTTTTGCGGCCGACTAGAAAATTCGGACAATTTTTCCCTCTTGTTTTCCTTAACTAATTATTTTATGCTAATTTAATCTTGTCTGTTCTCCAGATAATTGTCTCGTCTAAGCCCGGACTCCACCTGAGTAAATTGTGGGTCAAAATGAGTTTCAGGAAATTGAGATTCCCGCTCTCTCTTTACGCATGGCGAGACGCCTCTAATTTCCTAGCAACGATGGCGTTTGTCATCTGTAATTTATAATTTTCTATCCTCTACTCCTCTTCTTCAGCCCCTAATGTAATTGAAATATTATCTTAGAGGTTCCCCCTTATTTAACTTTTTGCCGGGGCTGCTGTCAAGTAATCCGTTCTCATCCGCGTATTATCCTGAATTTCCATTTTAAAACGGAACGCCGAGCGGAGATTTAAGTGGGGATTCCGTGTAATTCCCTTCAAAAGGTGGCTTAGACGTTGTCCGACGAGTAAACACGTCGTGCTACCTACTAACTGTGGTTAGATTGCTTTTCCGTGAAGGAGTACGAATGTCCGTGTCAATATGAACCGTAAAGAAGAACAGACAAATATAATTATGCGGTACAGGGAATCATGTTTCATTTTCTACTCAATAAGTTAATTTAAGTTTATGTTACACTCTCATACATCAAAAATATTCATATTTCAATTGCTTTGAAAATGATAATATGGTCCAGGAGTTATCGTAGAATTACCCTAACAAGAACTGCGTAGCAGAAACACCATATGCAATGGTGGTAAAAATCTACAATACATTAAACAGTGACATGAAAGACTAAGAGCATGGCTTATAGAGAATTGTTTCTACACATTGGATGAATATTTTAATTATTTTGTTTTGACATGCTAGATGTAATTGTTGTTGTGTTTATAAGTTAGTTTTTATAAGACCTGACATATTTTTAATTTTGTTTAGTTTGTATATAATTTTTCAATTTTGCATGTCATTTTTTGAGAAACCAACATATTTATTCATTAAGACCAATTTGTACCACATTTATGCACAATAAATAACTTGAACGGCATTACGTTTGTGTTGTTAAGAGCGACTTGGGGTTGGTAGATAACATTCTTCTACAATCTTTCTACTTTAGTCTATGTATAACAACATATCATTGCCACCATGTAATGTGGTGGTGGTCGTAGGAGAGACAAATGAAACGTCGTTGATCCTGGTCTGATAATAACTCATTTATTCAATAGACTGCGTATTCTTAAATACTAATGAAAGATCCTCAGAATCTCAAAGCAAGGCATATATTTATTCATATCTTTATTTTGACTTGACAAGAACCAGAAATGTAATTCAATGGTTTTGACTGAATAGATTGAATTTAGAAATGACCACATAAAAATTATAAATGTTAAGATTATTATTAAACTACAAGAGGTAAGCAAGTCAAAATTACTCTAATAAATATAAACTACAATATTCTCAAGCGTGAAATAGCGTTTTTCTTCTTCTAATTGTTATGGCTATTTTTAAATGAATTAAATGTGTTTTACTCGTTTCGAAACGCAGGATTCAAGCGGATTGAAAGCTACGCCCATTATGTTTTTAATACAGCGCCTTAAGTCAGTCACTGACCCACTACACACACACCTTGCTGCGATGCACCATAACCACTCCATCTGTCTGCTGAGTTGTGGTAATTGTGAAAAGTGCCCACAAGGAATGTCCACCAGATGTGGCTAAATATAAGATCAGTTTGCATCGCAACTGTGATTGTCTGATATTGCTATTTTAAAAGAATGCATTATGTGAAGCGATAAGGTTCAAAGTCCCGACTCAACTATTGTGTCTCGAACCATTTTTTTATACGGCAGGCAATAAATCAAACGGACCCGATTGTACCTAAAATATATATCTCACTATAAAGGATCTAAAAGAGCCCGCGAGAGCGAGAGAGCGAGGAAGATAAACCAAAGCTGTGTAATGGACAGCGTCTCACCATTATTAACTATTTATTGGGTATCGTCAGGAACTTTTGTTACCTGTAACTTGAAACTAAAATGGTAACATGTAACAAGGTTCACTCACACTAATTTTAAAGACAAAGTTAGTTTTTTGGGGTGCGTTGTAAACTATGATCTGGTGATGGTGTTTCTCACGTCCGCATGAGTTCATGAACAGCCTATACATACGTTCCCACTGCTGGGGCTCAGGCCTACTCCCCTACAGAGAGTGTATGGGCCGTAGTCCACCACGCGGGCCCAGTGCGGATTGGCGGACTTCACATGCCTGTTCATGACATGCAGGTTTCCTCACGATGTTTTCTTTCTCCGTTAAGCAATCGGATAATGTACTTGAATTGAAAAACAACTCATAGGTACACGGCTGGATTCAAATATATAAATTGATTGTAAAGTATTGACTTGAGCGATCGTTTTGCTTTGAGGTATCAGCACTATACATTACAATGTTTTCTGCTAGGTAGCAGCGTTAATTTGTTTATTCTAGTACTAGCGCGCGTTTTTTACACACTTTTGCCGCGACTTCGTCCTTATGTACTCCGCAATGATCTCACGGGATCTCTTGCTTGATCGGAATAACCGGCACTTCAACTATCCCTACTCAAAATATCATGTCATTCTGAATTTCCGTTACGTAATAAAAGAATGACAAACAAATCCGGATGGTTTCTCATTTGTAATATTAGTATGGATTAAGTAGTAACTAAAGCCGTCTGCAAGCAGAAGTGAACGTTTGGTAGGGACGGAGTTCGTATAGCTCCCCCAGGAAACGTGTCGAGGCTCTAATTGTCGAGATAAGCCAAGTCCTTAGCTACGCACTTTACCTAAGTGTGGGCCAGGGATTATACTCTCCTGTTCAACGTGGACCAAGCAAAAATTACTTGATATTGCGCAGCTACTAGGCTTCTGGAAGGAAGATTGCGCCATTGTCTACGGCAATGCACCATTTTTATATTCCGCTCTATATTCTAACTTTGAGCGAGTTTAAACGATACGCATATTGCTGTGCATTGCCTTGGTTTCTGGGATGTAGATTCATGCAATCCAAACTTTGTAGGTTATAATTTCGGTCCGTATTCAAGAGCTTCGCTAAGATGTTCTTTGTCAGGCATACTTTATTAGTTTGGTTTGGTGTACATGAGTCTTAAAAAGGTGAATAAGAGAAATAGTTTCAATATAAATGTCCCATAAGCACTGTTGGAATCAAAACACTAAGTAAAACTCTCTTACCGTTCGTCCATTCTCGTTCGTCATCGAAGTAGCTGTATGGAAGTGGCTTGGGACCGGTCATTGTGACGTACCATGTGGTAGATCTGGCCTAGATTCTGTAGAGGACGTTTCAGAGATTTATAGATCTAACGCATAAATGTTCTTGAGGAATGGGAGCGGCACGGGAGGTGTTTACGTAACGTCAAATGACGCATAACTTCATTAGGGCGTCACGCGACACGCTTTCCGTACAGCATTTAGTCAAGTTATGCATTAGATCTGTAGATTGGGTCTGCCCCATAACATTGGGTGCCGCCTCAAACGTCTCAGAGAAAACAATTCAGGTGATGGGCAGGGGCTGGTTTGTTAATCATAAGATTATGATTATTGACATGAAAAGCGGCACTGTCTATGCTATGAAGAACGGAGGTGGTATGTATTTTTCTGGAATAAGGGAGGTGGGATCCCACCGTTCAATGATATCTAGAGATATTTGTTGTCACCCCTGCACTGTGTTGTGTGTGGGTATATCGAAATGAAATTAAATGAAATCAGGTCAGACGCGGTACCCTTTGTTTTGCGTAGGGGAAAAACGCCGAATTATACTGAATTTCCTTCCACCAACTAAAATCCCTCCGGTGCCTCTCTCTTACCATGTTTTCCGAGTCCCGGGAACATGTGGTTCTTCCACGACTCAGCTGGCAATACCCAGGCAATATCCTAAACCTAGGACATCTCCGAGCCCTACTTCAATATACATAAAACCTCAATGTTGAGAAGGAAAGATACTTTTATCCCTAAATGGTGTTAAACGATAAAACTCCCACGCAAGCGAAGGCTGCGGGTGACAGCCAGAAAACAGAACCTACAAACCATGTTTTAATGTTTCTTTGCCTCAAACCTAACAAACAACCTAAAAGTCTGACTTCGTAAAATTTGACCTTTACATCCAAGCACAAAACAAGATCTTCTGAGAACTAATTCAGCGCAAACCTACATTGGAACTTCTTGTTGTTTTTAGGCGACAAGTTCCAAACTCTAGAACTAGCTATGTAAGACTTGACCTTAACTTCTCCTGGTGTAAATATTTGGTAGACTTTATCGTATGGAAGTTAGGAGTGAAATTACCTTATTACGAAATCGAGTGCCGTTAGGTCGCAGCTTGCAATCAAACCCATAATTTTCAGATTATCAATCCAACTGAGTAGCCACTAATATGCCAAGATCAAATTTTAAAGGAAATATGTTTTCATTGTATACACCGATCAGGAAAATAGACATAAACAAAACAGCTAAAAATTCATTAAACATAACTATATATAAACATAATTCAGCTTAAAACAGCCTTCAAACACAGGAAAACTGTCCGTCTGTCCGTGAAGCTTCTGAGTTACGATGCACATAAACAAAGTTCTAAGTTATACATACTGTTGCGAGCTGGTAGGGTTCAGGATCTAAGGAAAAATGTGTCCAAGTTTAGGAGTTTATTGGTAACACAGGTCCACAAACCAATCTTCTAAATTTTGGATCTTCCTGACAGAGTGTGTCCCTGTCATCACTGGGTAGGAGTCCGAGTCTTCCTCCCCGAGTCCATACCTGGATTCTCCGTACATAGTCCTTTGACAATATCTCTTTGCGTCTAAAATAATTAACACTAACTAATTCAGCGCAAACGGTAAACCTCCTGAAACTTGCCTTGTTGTTTTTTCGACGACAAGTTTCAAACTCGGGAAATTATCTCCGGGAAACTGTCCTTGGCCTTGACTTTATATTTATTACACGCCGAGTTCCCGAGTTCATTAATTATAACAACAAAAGACCGAGTTGATTGCGTTACTTGCTCCTTTGATGTGGTAACGTGAAACGTTGGGAGCGTGGAGTTACGTACAGAAATACACGACTAAAAACTTGTTAGAGATCTAAAAGCGTGTTGTCACTAATCTATCGACGCATAATAACCAATACTCAGACTGACCATAGTATAATAATTAGAGCATAAATTTTAGTTGCCAAAAAAGTATCACGGTTTTTTTCATAGATTTAGGAAAGCTCACAGATGACGGTGTAGATATCGATGTATTGATAAAAAAATATTGCAGTCTTGTCTTTTCATTCGGCGGATTACGTGTGTGAAAACAGGACAGACTTATAAACGCAGGTTTCTGACAAATGAAATGTTATCTATAGCGTAGCGTATTTCATAGCTCTATTGAGTTTTTTCTGGTCTCCATCTAATTTCTGATGATAGCTAACAATATGACTGTGAAAATAAAATATTGCTGTTAATATACTGATGTATGGTGGCTGACATACTCGTAAATAACGATCGTAGAGTTCACAAAGTGAGATTGAAAAACAACCTACCGCAACCAAACGGAGTCCAAATGTGTAGCTATCAACCAGCGTTGGTGTCATAAAATGCTATTAATGTTCAAGGAGAGGGACAAGGTGACTGTAATTGAGTGTCTTTGTACTCCGATATTTTTAGTTCACGTTATCGACATCCACCAGTACGATAGGGGTGTCTCTTATCATTCAGGACCAGATGACGAATCGAAAAAGATTTTTAGTGTGGCCATAATTTCAAAAGTAATACATAAGTTTGACTATATACAACTAAAATTGTGTGGGTTTTGGTCATGAAGAATTATGACAAATTATCGTTACAGCTATAACCAATCGTACCCTAAATCTCCGAAATACAAACGAATAAATAGCACCTCTTGTATGTTTTCTGCTGGCTTTTCATATCTTTGCAACCAGCATTTTACAGAATACGCTCCTCAGCAAATAGCTTTTATAACCTAAATTGAACGCCTCGCCCTTTCGGGGGCACTTTTCGCGTAATTTACAATGATATACAGTCGACGATACGATACTCTTGCGCTGGATAATTGTGTGATAAACCGCGACGCTGCGCGGCTGATTTACGGCTGACCTTTGATACTGTATGTAATGGCCCCTTATAATAGTAAAATAAACTTTGTAGTGCTTCTGTTTGCTCTAACGCCTTGATAAATGTTTGCCACAGTTAATCCCAAATGATTGATGGCATCATCGTTTTGATCATTCGAAAAACTACAATTGGCAAGTGCGATTTCGGTCTCGCGTACAGAATATGAAAAATATCTAACCAATTGTGCTAAACGCAAAAAATCGTGGCAGGAAGTGCCATAAATATTTTTTTCTCTTTAATTTTCTTGGGATGACGATAAAATGCAATGTGCGTGAGTCATCGCTGTGCAAATCTGTACAAACACCTTATTAAAGTGTTGATATTATTTAATGATTATTATTCTTAGATTTATTATTACATTATTATTACATTTATGTTTTGAAGGTAATTAGTAATAATTAGACAGTAGGTTACCCTCTACTTGACCTTATGTAAATGTCTTGTGAAATTTAAAATACCCTACTCAAAACCCATTGCTATCGATAAACATAAATAAACCAACAATACGCATCCCTATATCCTTGTGACGTCACTCATAAACCGTGTAAGTGCTAGAGAGAACATAATATGCGCTATCTCATTTGCACGTTTTATTGGTCCATCTGCCACGAGTTTTTGCGCTTAGTATAATTAAGTTGCGGGAACAGTGTGTCACCATTTCCCATAACTATCCCAATAGGGAAGATGCAACCAAATTAGATTGGGTTGAATTGTATTTTATAGCTTAACGGACATTAAAATAAATCCCACCAAAATAAACACACGTAAAAATTTTGCTTTTTTATTTGGATTTCGCAAGGACTAAATGTCTCAAAAATTTAGTTCCTCGAATAGTAAAATGCTTATTAGATTTAGTTTTCTCATTGCATTTTGAAAACTTTATTATAGGGGTATATAACACATAAACGAGACATTTTACGAGATAACTCAAAATATCAAACAAGCTCCATACATTTTAACGCTCTAAAACACGTGTGACGTCACAAATGTCACCAGATTTATATGGAGCGTTTTAGCACCGCGCGACTAGAATTACTTTTCGACGGGTTGTAGTAAAAAAAGTATTAGTGGTATCGGGAAAAAAATGGTTGAGGTATTTACCTTTTTACATGGACTATCGATTTAGACAAAAATATTCTTCCATGCATCTTCCCCATTGAAGTTGATAACATTATTAGTTTCTCAGGTAATCTGTTGTGTCAGAGGGACGGACGGACAGACAGACACCAGAGGCAGATTATAATGGTTCGTATTTTTTTCAATGGATGTCCAGGAACCTGAAATCAACTAAGAAACCGACTTCATTTTCAAATTTGTATTAAAATCGGTTTGGGGAAGAGGCAGCGTGTACATTTACAAACAGGGTGTACATTTATAAATGTACGCCCGTACATTTACAAACCGCATTCATGCCCTAACCCTTAGAGGTGGATTATTTTCTTCAAATTTTAATAGCCTTAACTGTCAAGTAACAAGTACAACAAGTATAGTTGTTTAAAATAGAAAAGTATGCTATATCACGATCTCACCGATTGTAAGTTACGTGTCGATGTAGGCAACGCTAAGATGACGCGTTGGTTTACCCACATTCAACTGAAAGATGGCAGTAAGGTCCGTTCGCTTAGTGTCGCCTTTGTACAATACCGTCTGGCACACACCGCCTCTAATCAAACTAAGCCGTCGCAATATCGCTGGTAAATTGGCACCGGAGTGAAGTTGTGTTTGTGACTGAGGTGACTATATGTGGGCTTGTATAGAAAATGTTTTGTGCTTTATTTTATGCTACTTCCAACTGAAATTATATTTACTGACAATGCAATTATTGTGATGCATATATTTATGTATATGTCCAACTAACGGTAAAATTTATTTTTATTGAAAACTTTTAAAATAATGTTGGGATAAAAAGCGTAAAAAATAGTCACTAACTCTTAGTAGTGTTTGTCTCAACAAATTTTCTGGTACTCAATAGTAGCTTAATTTTTTTATCCGCTCCTTTCATTACTATAGCGTTGGAACATTGTGGGTACGATAAGTCACGACTCCACGTGTCATTTGATTTACTGTCCTTAGTTGGCGTTCATCCCGCAAACAATTCGTGCTCTCTTCACTGAGAAACGCCACTTCATGATTCTGCCAGTTCTGCTAGCTTGCCGGCGATAATGCTGACGACGAGAGAAATCAGCATTGAATTTAGCTATACCAATATACAAGAAGATTATACTGAGGAACCTCAGTGCTTTAGATAAAAAAAATCTAAACCTAAGGATGATATTTAATAATTGCAGTGAATTACTATGTCAACACATGTATACTAAACAAAAGTATGGCGCGTAGCTGGGTGAATGCGGTGAACGAGAGCGCGCTTAAAACGTTGTTATATTATATTGATATCCTCCTCCTTTTTTGAAGTTGGTTAAAAATAGCTCCTATGCACTCTCTTTAAAATGCCGTTTGACGATTCAAGTCCATCAATAGTGATATATTTGGTGATAAGGATCAGATGATGAAGCTAGGAAGTAGACATCGGACCTCTTCAATGGGTACTAGTAAACCCCTCAAGTTTGTATTTCGTTTGTTTTTACGAAAGCAACACATTACAAATAGTACACTTGGCGATAAGGGTCTGATGATGAAGCCAGGAAGTAGAAAGTGCACTTCTTTGAATTTTTTGAACTATATTTATTTATAACAGCAGATAATCGAGCTGATGCAGGAAAAACAATCATAATATTGATGAAGATTGCTTTCCCAAATATTTCTGATGGTCACTGTAGGAATCTAGGATGTCGCTCACGCACTCTATACCCTCCTTTGAGTCATTTCAACTGAACTACTATAATCTCAAATTAGAAGTTAAAAGTCAAGCATACTGTACAACGACGATGTTTCCAACGATGAAGGTTTTGATAAAGTTGCTTGAGCAAACGAACAACGACTTGGTTTAGCTTTCATATTTCACTCCAATACTTTGCAAACCTGCTACAAGTTCTGTCAACCCCTAGCTACCTACACATACACATTATGGGGGTTCGCAGAGTCAAAAATGTTTGATATTTTTATAGATAATTAACGTTGCTTACTCATAAGAAACAACAGGTACTGAATATCATATTCTTGATACAATTCTAGCTAGATAAAATTGAGGAGAGCTGGCTTTGACATAATAAAGTAGTGAGTGCATTTTAAGCTAAAGAAGAAGCTTAAAATCTTTATGGTATTCATTATACAGTTAACAAAGTTGTAAGTAAACTCTATGATGAACAAGGAACAAGTAAAAAGAAGACAATCTTGACATAATATTTTACGTTTACTGTATGCTTTTTTTTTATTGTATCATTTTTACTTACAGAAAATGGTGCATTTCTTTTGATTTAATAATTTGATAATTTTATTTCGTATATGTATACATTTTATTTTGTACGTGTATACATTTTTTATACATTTTTTATCTTTTTTTATAATATTTTCTACGTTTCAATTTAAATTCGGAGGCAACATGGGTGACGAATACCTAGAAATAGAAGGGTCAGAAATCAAGAAGTGTTTGTCCAATATGACCACGGAAACAAAGATTGTGGCGGTTATTGAATTTGTAAGAATCCTTGATTTTTCGCTTGGTTTCGATTAAGTTCACAACTATAATGTTAGATAAATATAAACTCAGGAAAGTCGCTTGAAGAACCGAAAACCGATATGGAGAAAGAGTTCTTGAGGGCCGTTCCCCTACTACATGGTTTCGGGGAGTCACTGGATGGCGGTGGCTCGGGACAGATCGATGTGTCGTACCATGAAGGAGGCCTATGTCCAGATATGGACGTCTCCTGGCTGCTGCTGCTGCTGCTGATATACTCAGGTAAAAACGTTATGGCCCCCGAAGATAAGACTCTGGACTTCGCTCTGCGTTGTGAAGTAACTGATTAGCTTGAGAAAATTACCTAAGTCATTATATCTGGGCGGTTTTCTGACAACTGATTTATATGTATCTTTGTTCACTTTAGTCTCCGTTTGCAATGAGGTTTCAGTTCATCCTCATCTTCCCTGAAAATAAGTGACGTCAACCTCTTTGCACGAATACTAAAGGTGAAACACACACAGCGGGCGGGAGCGGGTCGGACGCGGGAGTAGCGCGGGCCTAACGCAGTATAACGTATTCCATTGTCATATATGGAGGACTTCGCACTGAAAGCGGGCGCGTGTCACGCGGCGGACACGACCTGCGCCCCCTCTGTGTGTTTTCACCTTTAACCTGATGAACTTGTTTATTATCAACAGTTTATGATTAGGTATCCTATTCTAATATAAAGCCATGTGGTCCTGGTTTTAAAATATTTGTCAATATCTGTCGTGGGTGTCGTTAGAGGCGACTAAGGAAATTTAAGGCGGTCTGCAGAACCTACCTATGCATAAACCCCTTGATAGAGCAAATGCTCCCCGTAGTATAATACCTGAACTCCACGAGAATAATATCGTGGGAAAAAGCTAGAAATATTTAAACGGAATATTCGCGAAAATTGATTGTCTACACTATAGCATAGTGCACCTCGGATGTATTCTTCTGTCGAACTTAACCAAATATTAGCCCAAAATCTTATTATAATTTTTTCAGTCATCACATTGAAAAGTGTTCATTCACAAGAGTTCGTATTTCAAAATGATGAATCTGCGCATAACTACAATTTTACCTGAATGTAACTGTCGATGTGGTAAAGATTATTCACTTCATTATTATTTCAGATAATTGGCTTCACTTGCACAATGGTGGTACTATTGAAAGACCGGAAGACGATGACTATCAGCTCTACCATACTAGTGGTTTTACTTTCCATCTTCATAGTTATCACTGTCCTGTCTGCTGTTACTTCAGTGCTGCTTCTACTGTCAGTTTTGGACGTAAGTATATTTTCTAGCTAAGATTTTAGCACGTTTACCTAATAATACTGAAGGAAGGACGTGAAGGAAAACAATATTTTGCCTATGGATGTTATATGTTAATATGTAATTTGCACTCAACTGAATCGATTGAAATTGAATACAAGTTTCAATTCCATGAAAGTTTGTGATTGTGTATCACAATTGATTAAATTTATATGTGTCATTCTTGTTTCGTATGTTTCTGAGCGGTTGTTGCTTGCAAAATCATGCATGCAGACATAAAATTCACCCAGAAATATTATTCAATTGGCACGTGATACAATGACGCGGACTATTCTCTCTCTCATGGAACATGACGTCATAGTATAACTCGATAAAATGCTGTGCCTATTAATTCCACAGATCAATAGATTAGAATGATATAGATCGGCTTACGATTCATCACGGCGAGAATAGTCAGTTCTATCTGATAAGTTTAATACGGGTCAAAACGAGATTGAGTATGAGAAATAACTTTCTTCAGTTTCTAGTATTAGATTTATAATGAAGATAGTTGATTGACTAAGATTAGGCTATGCACCTTTCTACTTACCATTGGGGCACTGTTCAGCTACTATGTGATTTTGGCTTTTGTATTTCAGGAGGAACCCAGCCTCACTAGCTACTACGTGTGGTTGACCATGGTAAATCTCTGCCTCCAGCTGATGCTTGCGCTGGCCATCCCGCTGGTGATGGCAGTTGATGGCAAGTGCCCCATCAGCATCATGGTGACTTGGATGCTCATCGTCATCATCGTGGGTCTAGGTATGTCCTAATTTCGGCATTATTGTAGAGATCAGGATTTTTTGGTTTGGTTGGTGGCTTTATATGTCCGCTGGATAGCATATCGCAAAGTCTTCGATCATTGCATTCTCCACCTTTTTAAAGTCCTCACAGCAAGCAAAAATGATTTGTAATTTAAGAAAAATGGTGGGGAGCGACAGTATGGGCAGGCCTATCTTCAGCAATGTAACGACTAAGGCTTGAATTGTCAAGCCATGCTACTTACCATTAAACTATGCGAAAGGAATCCGCGGATGAAATATTAATTTAATACATATTTTTGAGACATCGTTTCCAGCTATGTCATACGTAATTAAGTTTTCGTACAAACTAAAAATTCAAATTTATGTATTGCTTTACAACCTGTCTAAAGCAGCTTTTGCACGATCAAAGGCAACCTGTCGAAATATAATTAATTTTATCCATAAATTAATTTATACGTCACAAAGTCACTTCAATATAAATTACCTTTTTAAAGATAATAAATATCAAACGCTGCTGGTATATTTAAATCGTTGCAACTTCTAGTGAGAATCATAGATCAATTATTCTAGAGTAGAATCATTTGTTCTAGAGGTACACTGGTTTTAATTGACCTGAGTTAAGTATTCTATTTGATTGGCTCGTTTAGATAAGCGCCATGTTAAAAGTGGTAGCAACTAAGATGAATTAGTTTAATTTGTTTGAAAGTGTTCCCCTTGCATTAGAAGATTCTTAGTTGGTGGAATAGCTATTAGGTATCCAAAAGTGTTTTTGTTGAGACAGACCGTTAACCGACTCGTGGCCTAATGACTGCTAAAATAATATAAATGATAAAAATCCGGAAGTCCCGGACTCAATTCCCAGTAAGGGTATCTATCGGTGCTCGGTTTGGTTGGTTGTGGAATTTTATATATCCACTGGGCTAGAATCACGTTACCTAAGTCAGCCGCCAAAGCAGTGTTTATAGCACTATTGTGTTCCGGTACCAACGGGTACCATCCAAAACCCAACGTCACTTACCATAAGGTGATATGAAGGCCGAATGCAAAACATTATTTTTCTTTCACCATGGTCAACCGCAAAATTTCCACTGCTGGCGAGGTTACCCCACAATGTCCGGTATCTAGCCTCTTACTTTAGGGAGTATGCTCGGTTCGTCAAAGCTGTCCGTGCATGATACTTAGTACTCGTACTGTAGTTCAATTGTATATTTCATTTTATTCTTTCTTTTTTTGCAGCATGGACCCATTTCGTTTCGGTAGTCAACGCTTACAAAACGAACTTACTATGAAGGTGCGTTTAAGACGTGACCGTGGAAAGGGAAATAGATGTCAAAGCCGATGAATCATTTTAGACAAGAGTAAATAATTTCGAAATTGCATCGCTTTGATTTCGATCGATCGTATCAAATATAGAGAAAAAGGTTACGATAACTTCACATTTCAGCTTTGATTTTCTTTAGGTTACTTTATGGAACGTTGTTTAAGTAATTTTATTATTATTATTTATCTATAATATGTCAATTGTAGGAGTATAAATTTAAATATACATATCTTGTTATAGTTGTATTTATTTCTCCATTGGTTAACCAAGTCAGTGTTTTAAGATTTCGACGGACAATAAAGAGTTAGTTTAACATACCTAGCACCATTCTTTTACGAGATTATTATCCATTTGGATTACCCCTGTGGAAGGGTTTTACAGTGGACAAAACTAGCCGGTGTTCCTCTGCACATGCATAGGTTACGTGTATATCCTAAATTTCACCACGCCGATGTCATAAACGTTCTGATTTGAAATCTAACGTTCTGAATAAATCGTACTCCAACTGCACGTTTTAATTCCTTCTGTTTAGTGCCTAAGCCAAGCGTCTAGAAATAAATTGTTTTCTCTAACTTTGTCCATTAAGTCGACAGTACATTGCCCAGTTATTCAAAGAGTTACGGACAGTACCTTCGTCAAGTGCTTATTGGCCCGAGCGAGAAATCCCAGCTTGCCACGAAGTTAAGGCGTAAGTGAAAAGTACTACCCTTTTCAATTATTTGGAGAAAGGATTTGTATTTGTCATACTTTATCCTTGTGAATGTCTGCAAGTTCTAAATTTAATCACTTTTGCGGTCAGCTCCTGTCAAGGCTTTGGTACTTGTAAGTTCACTTCAGGTGGTACTTCTGCCACGATTTCATAATGTTCTCGCGGTGAGTATTTCAGTATGTATATGATGTTACGTATTGTATAGAATAGATTAAAATAATTCTGTATTTACTTCGATACATGGTATGAATAAAAGTCATAGTATCTTCTTTTTTACGGTTTGTATTAGGTTCACTAGTAGAGAACTGAGAAATTATGTAAATAAATGTACTTCTTCGGTATATCGATTTTAAACTTTGCAAATGTATGTAGTAGTCCAAATGACAATAAAGTAATTCAGGCACTATCGAGCTGGTCTAACCTTGGACATCGATAGATGAATTATTCAGTGGGCACTACTACTAGTAAACCTTAACCACTTGCGTTTGGGCTCATTCTGTTGTATTTTTAGTGCATTAGTGACGAAACTGTATTTAGATTTATGAACTATAATTTATTTGATGATCCGACGTCTTAGCTTTAAAATTCTTATATCTATTATGGAGTATACTTAGCGAGATATTGCTCAAATCGAGACAAAATAAAAATAGCATTTTTGAAGAAAAAAAATTGATAGTATTGGCTAACGCGGTTGCGATAAAACCGATTCCCAAACTATTCAAGCGTACCTCTAACTCGTCAAAACTATTTTCATGTTTGGCCATTCCTACACAGCTTACTCAGTTCCTTTATGTTGGGGCATATGTATTTAAGGCGAGTCGGTCGGCGTCTGAACGACCGGCCTCGCCCCGTGAGAGCTTGCTATTAACCCGCTTGCCTAACTACTTTTGTGATATTGCTGTGAGTAATATTTGCTTGAAGGGATTTCGTGTGTAAACAAATCGTTCACCTGATTTAACAAAATATTTCAAGTAGCGCTTAAACGTTTTTGTAGTTCAACGTAGAACGCTTGACATGTGATATAGAATAATGCTGTACAGCCTTTGTTATAACTGTGAAAATTAATTTGTTGGGTACCTCTTCACGCCTCGATGCTACAATATTTAGCCTATGTCATGGAAAGGGACATAAGTTTTTTATATCCAAGTAAAATGTACCCGTGTATAATGGTCGTTTACTGTTGGCCGAATAAACAAGCTCAAAGTCATTTAGCGAGCTACGAAACGAGCTATGCTCTATATTATTACGTGATAAAATCCGTAACGAGAATATCCGTAGATGAACTAAGGTCAACGGCAGGCTACATCGCTTGAAAAACGGATAACCGATGGGGATTAAATGGTTTTGAGTGGCGACCACGTACCGGGAAACGTGTATCGGGACGTCTACCTACTAAATATACCGACAACCTAGTAAAGTCGCTGGATGCAAGTAACTCGGAACCGTTCATTGTGCCATACCGTGGAGGACGCCTTTTTTAATTTTGACAATGATATGGAGGGGATGATCAATTTCCATTTTTGTCCGCAGCTGAATTTCTCGTATCTTGTATTCTGGATACCTTCTACTTTTACATTCCTAGATAATTGAGATGTTAACCTTGTAGTTATGCTTGGTAAAGTCAGCCTACCTCTCCAAAATCTTGACTAACTTCGCCAAGTTTACCATAAACTAACCTAAGTAAACTTTGTTAACTCCAATGGTTATTTGGTATTACTCAAAATTGGTAAAGTTCCTCGAGGTCGTTTAGGCAGAGGCCAAAAGGTCTGTATTGACGTGTGGATTTCAGGGAATCGCTTGCGAGAAAAGAGCTTTTTGTACGCCACTCTTTATTAAAGGATATCCCTCACACCTTCGTAAATAAATAGGGCTGTGTGAGGCTATATCTTTTTTCTGCTTCAGTGAACCACTATAGCCATTTGTATTTCATTTTCAGTGGCAGTAGTTTTATATATTACTGGTTTCTGACAACACACTTTAATTTCCTGTCGAATTGTAATAACAAAAGAAACAAGGTGTATAAAATTGATATTCTTAGGTCTTATTGATGTTTTTGTCAAATGTAAGGGCTTCTGTTTGTTGCACAAACAATTTATATAACAACAAATTGCCATTCAAAGGCTCTAAATTTTACGTATCAATTTAGGTTATTCATGTTAGCCTTTCAAACTGCATAAATAATTTTTGTACTTAACGTGTAAACAATTATTATATAATAATTATATTTTATATATAATAATATAATAGCACCCTGATATTTTCAAATTACGTTATCGACATCCACCAGTAGCTAAAAGGGATATCTATTTTCATTCAGGACCTTATGACTAATTATGTTTTTGATGATGTCACAAATCAAAACCAAATTGTGTGGTTTTGTGGTTATGGCGAATTAGTACAAATTATAACGGTATGTCCAATTGTGCCCTAAATCTGATTTCACAATACCCTGCAATAATATAAGTAACATACCGCAATCACTTTCACAGATCCATTAGTACCGTTACACTTAGCCCTGTACTAAGGTATTCGTCACTAATCGAGAAAGTAATTCCGCAAATGAGCCTCGCGCAATATCCATTCCGTGTCTCGATAAGATCTTCGTCGTGTCGGTCGTCGCTAGCTCTGCGGCATTCCACTTGAATTACTTCCATCAGTGTGTGAAATCTCATGACGTGTTCAATGGTTCTTTATTCCTTAGGACTTTGTGTGTTAACAAAGACTTGCGATTTAGCTACACCATTGTCGGTATGTGCGGCAATATGAGGCTTTACTTCAGTCAGAAAAGTTCGTTATTTTATAGGAGTTTCTATATAGATTAACACGACGAAGTTTTATCTGAGAGTTTAACACTGTGTTAGTTTGAAAATATTAGACGTTTTATACATCGAACCGACTAAATCCAATCGATTCATCAGTTGGCGTGAATCGATTTATATGTTAAGTTTGGCTGATTTACGGGTACCAGTCGATAAAACAATATATTGACATATTTTATATGGATCGTAAGCTACGACAGTCAATATTGGTAATTTAGTGGACCAGTGAGTGACCAATCAATGATTGATCGACGAGGCATTGATAAAAATAAAGCAATCGTGCGGATTGATTTTACGCAGTACTTTGATCGACTGTTACTGATCTCATTCTGCTATGGATCGTTGCCGTAGATCGACGTGGATTGATTTGTGTCGTAGCTTTGTCTGATCAAGACTCGGATACCGGTAGACCAATAACGGATAACAGTCTACGAGTATAGACATAGGTAATTTGGATCAAAAGTGAATCAAAGAATAACGGATCGAACAGGTTGATTCGATGTAGTTGGATTCGACTGCTATCATCATAATATGGATCGAAGCTGTCGACCATTCATTGCGATGAGGGAACTCCCGCTTATTGTTTGACAAACTAAAGAACCCTGTCATTCTAAACGAAAATTATGATCAGCTTCAAACTGAATTT
Source organism: Carcina quercana (assembly GCA_910589575.2). Lineage (NCBI taxonomy): Eukaryota > Metazoa > Arthropoda > Insecta > Lepidoptera > Depressariidae > Carcina > Carcina quercana. The sequence goes on from OU342436.1 coordinate 4,526,300, forward strand.
GATTTTCATTTAGAGGTAAAATGAGAATGACATGGTTGTTCAGTTTGTAAAAGTGTGTCAGGATACCATCAACTCAAGTGTATTTAGGTGAACGACGTTGGTGGTGGGAGCGAGAAGAAGAGTTGGTTTTATTTTATCATATGGTCATATGGTCCTCGAACGTCCCTGGAGTTTGGGCCATTGAGCTAAATATTTACTAGAAGCAGCATCGTCATCAGCCAAGAAACGTCCATTGCTCCTAGGCCTAGTCCATAGGCCTCCTCCATGGTATGCCATAAAGACCGGTCCCAATCCACTTGCATTGCCACTGTAACTAGATCGGCGGTCCGTCTAGTAGGGGGATGGCCCGGTAAACGTTTCCCTGTATGTGGTCTTCAAACAATGTGGCCAGCCCATTCTCACACTCACTAACAAGAGGCCACACTGACTAATATTTTTCAACACTTTTTGCGATCCACGGACCAAAAGTTATATAGCTTGCACTGGTTGCACGGTCCAAGCCGTTGTGTCAAGTCTATCTTCGCGATAACCTATTTAGAATAGCTTGCCTAGTACGTACTCGTAGTACACGTTAGCTCAGTGTCTAGAGACATATGACTGGATGATAGCTCCGCTCGATCAACGGCTACGTGACTAAAGCCTCTGGGGTATTTATTAGTGTGCACTGTGTAACCGTATTCAGCTTGAAGGGTACACTATTTGCGTATAATTAAACTTGAGGATAGTGCCAACGACCCGGCTTTGTGAAATAAGTACGTTCACTCGAAACACAACTTTTGGGAATATCCTTCAACTTAGGGAAATGAAATGAAATGAAATATTTATTTGCCAGGATGCATGTTGATACATTGGTGTTACATATAGTTGTAGTCCATATTACATCCTACCTATCTCAGGTGTGCAAATGTTTAACATACATAATAATAATATTAACTAGTTATTTACACGATATAAAATTACTTAAAACTAATTATTTTATATTGTTACCAAAAATGTCAGTATTGATATATACATAATTTTAGTCATTTAAAAATTCATTAACCTTATAATAGCATTTCTGTAGCAGGTAGTCAAACAATTGTTTTTTAAATGTGTAAATGTCATGAGATTTAAATTTGTCAGGAACTTTATTATATATTCGGACTGCCATACAGTAAGAATTATTTCTATGAACTGCAAGTTTTTGTCTCTGTACTTGCAATTTATGAATGTATCCAGCCCTATACGCCCTGCCGGTGTTGTCTTTTAATTTTTTAAATAAATTTGAGTGTGTATGTACAAAAGTGCTGATCTCATAAATATACATACTAGGCAATGGTAAAATGCCATTTTCCTCAAATAATGGCCTACAACTGTCCAAAAAATTTGCCTTACATATTGCTCTCATGCATTTTTTTTGCAATATAAATACTTTGTCAACTTCTACAGAACATCCCCATAGTATTAATCCATACCGCAAATTAGCTGACACATAGCCGTGATATGCCAGAAGGGCAGCATCTTTAGAGGCTGTTTGCTGTAACTTAAACAAAACGTACACAAATCTGTCCAGTTTTCTACATAATTTTTCTATATGAGGTTTCCAGTTGCAGTATTTATCAATAATCTTAGTAGTAGTAGTAGTAGGGAATCTTGAATACTAGACGAAGTATGTTGTAAGTTTCATTACGTCATTTGTTTATTTGACATTGAATTATCTGAACATTGACTCAGACGAAAGTTTACTTTTCAACATGTTTTCAGACGAAAATATTTTATCGGAATTTAAAACAATCTGTGAATATACGATGTGTTATTGGTGAGATTGTGTTTTGGTCTACACAATAGGCTCGCACGGTCTTCATAGTAAGTCCGTTAGATGGAAAGCGTGCTCATCCAGAAGTCTCAACCTAATAAGATGTTGGCTTTATTATGTAGTCTGTACATCTGACTGTTTGTCTTTCTGTCCTACCTTTAGAGTCCTACCGTTGAAATAAATGAGTGCTACTGATTATAGAGGATATATACCATAATCAAAATGTAAAAAAATAACGGCACCCTTACAACAACTTTTTTTATTTATTTAAAAAATCTCTATTGTAAAATCTGTTTTATATACAAACGAACGTGAAACTTGGTGAATGTTAACTTTATACAACAATTAATAAGAATTGATCAAGTGAGCGCTGGATTCATTTTATTAAATGCAAATAACAATAATTAAAAATAGCAGTGTATTGCAACACAAAAAAATTACTCGATGAGGCCTTTGGTGCCTTTTCAGTGAAATCCATCAAATTCAAATCAAAGCAACGGCGTTCATCAAAAGATCAAACGAATTTAAGACTGGGATAGAGGATGGAATAATAACAATGCCTATTCACAGAATTTTAATGTAGAACGGGAAGGAAGTCATTCGATTGCTCCAAGCTTTATTGCTGACGTAAAATTTCATTTTTCCTGCTGACATTGCTCCGGTGGAATTCATTTTAAGATTGTGTTACGAAATGTAAGAAGACACACTGTAGCTTGCTGTGGACGAAAGCTTAAATAGGTTTTTAACAGGGTCAGTAGGGTTTTCGATTATCTTGCTCTCGTTATTTGATAGAGAAATATACCAATCGCTTTTACATTATATCACGGAGTGATGTAGTAAAAGTGCCCTACATGCATACATATATCTATTGTCTACGTCAAACGGGCTTTCCACACGTCAAAAGGCTTTTAACCGATTTTATTTAATTGATTTATAGTGTCCTGTTAAGTTTTTAAATTTGATATTTGTTGATGGACAGTGTCAAAATCAGCAGACGGTTTTATCGTAACCATTGGTGATATGAAGGCCAAGTGCGTAAACGTTGTCCATAAAAATTCCACTTATACTTCATCGGCAAATGTGCTTAGATCCTATTTTCTAAGACATTGATAATCAGAATGATGACTCAATGGAATTATTTTGTATCGACTCGTATATAACTTCTTGTAAATAAACGAATCAGACTTTGGCAAAAGGACCTGAAGGGATTGGAAACGGTTGTTGTTTTCATGAATTTTGATTCTGTGGTCTTTAAGCTTTGTTTTGGTCTAATAAGACTATTTTAGCTACCGTAGTTTCATACAAAAAATTAAATCTCCGCGCTCGATTCGAAACTCATAACGACTCGAAACTTCAAACGCGATTTACTCGAAATCATTTATTTTCACTTGAGTTTCCATTTAGCGTAGCCTCGCGTTTAATTTAAAACTTCATGCCTATATGTGGGACTAATCTTGTACCAGGAGAAGGGATATGTCCCCACCCTGTGCCTCCACAGGGACGCTGCATGGATAATGACCACGTTCTGAAGCTCGTTCGGAAACGAGTTAAAACACTTTTTTACATTCTGTACGCGACGCGTGCTACTGTAATCACATGAGTTCAGAACAATTTTCGCCAGTTGCACGACTTTTAGCGTAAATCAGAAACTATAACGTGGCGTAATTTTTTTAATGGCGCACAAGTGCGTCAGTATTTTTATGTCCTATCATATAGTTCATAAATGTAGCATCTTATTTAAAAAAAAGATTTTCACTATTAAGTTTCGGAATCAGTATCGAAAGTTTTAGAGACTTGTTCAAGAAGCTTAAAATAGTCTGTCATTTTCATATATATTCGAAGTTTGCTTATTTGTTAAGAGTAACTTACATTACTATGACAATACAATAAACAAAGAACCGAGAGGTAGACGAAATAAACATGACTTAATACTACATAACCAGCCAAAATTAGAATTTTATAGAAAAACATGCAAATGGAACATAATTGTATAGTCTCAGGGAATCATTCACCTGACAAAACTCTAGTCTACTCGTAGTATAGATATAGATATTGACAATATAGTCAATTATATATAAAACAGGGACACCGTCGTTTTACTACGTTGGAAAGTTTTCGTTAAAGTTATTTCATAATTATGTAATTTATAGACTTGATACAATAAACAAAATATGGCATGTCATTCTGCAACAGTTTCAAACGAATTCTTTGTATTTCATTTAAAATAAAAATAAAAATTTTACTGCTTCCAAACGTACCGTTAGAATAATAATTGTACACACCCGTGTACAGTTACTGTCCAGACGAATTTGACCCTAGCAACGCTGATTTTGGTACCGAAAAGATTGAGTGCGCTGGCTCCCCAACGAATGGACGTTTTATCTTTTTAAAGGGTCGGTGAGGGTCAGACATACTTATTGTCTTCAGTCTTCACGCTCGTATTAACGGGCGAGCCTAATCCCTCCGGCCAACTTAATGAACAGTGGGACAATAGCTTTATGACATAAAACAATTACTCTGTGAAATATACCTCTTAACTAAATTAAGGTTATACTTTTTATTCAATGCTCAAAGGGCCAAATGTTGCTTTGTGGGTAGTGAGCTGACGTTTACTGCCTCCGTGCTGGTGGCTACATCGATAGAATTACGAATAGATAAGCCATTGTGTTTCGCATCAGATTTTTAAATAAGTACAACTTACTTGTTGTAAGTAAAGTGCCCCCACTTAACGTAACCTGTGCCAACGTCAATTCCCATCCATATTAATATTGTAAATGCGAAAGTGAGTTTGTTTGTCCTTCTTTAAGAGGAGGTACGAGTAACTTTGGTCTGTGTTTTCTCGTCTGGATCTCATGGAAACTACACGTATGAAATTTGGGTTATGAAAACAAGAGGGTTTTATCGAGTAAACTTTATAATGAAAACACTTTTTTCGTCACATCACCGAACTGTAAGAGATTTACGTTACAAATTTATCAGTCACATAACCAGTATATCTCCTGGGTACCAACGTAACCAAAACAGTGTTTTCTGTAGATCACCCATGGTGACGAGAATATTGTGGTCTGTGGTTGTATCAGTGTTCCGATAGTTGGTTTGAAGCTTTTGATGAGGATCCGGTGCGTCACGGATGCTAAGCATTAGCATAAATTGACACTACTACGTAATATATATATATATATATAGGAAATAGTTCTTCTCGCTATCTACTACTATGTTACCTAAGTAGAACAAGATCGGTAGCAGAGCCAGCGATTCATGAACTTTAGGCTTAAGGGTGCTAATCCTTACCGTCCAATGGCCTTTCCATGAGGTCAAGAGCAATCCCATTTTTTAATTTTTAATTAAAAATTATTTTTAAAAATTCGCCGCTTTTTTACCACATTCTAGCTCCACAATACATACCATATACTCGTACTACTACAGTACACGCAACCAATACGTACGCACATATTTATTTAGCCTAACATGGTATTTTAAACAAATTTTAGCTTGGTTTATAACTCCTAAAGCCACTTACTGTACAATTCAGTTCAATTTTTAAAGTTGATGTATGCAAAATAAAATCGGTGGTTTCTTTTTTTAGGGAAAACATAGTATCCTATTTAAGAGATAAAACCACAAGCCACATTACTTATAATGAAATAGCAGTCAGTAAACATACCTATTTTATTTCAGTATGTGATATTAGTACTCGAATTGATCAAACAAACAAAGCTAATATAAGTATAGAAACATAATCAACTAAAACATAAGATTTATTAGAACTAGATTCCGAACTACTGCTAATAGAAAAGCCAGATACGTCAAGAAGAAATAAAATTTATTACTTACCAACCCTGGGGAAAACTATTAGTTAGATATCGTCCAAAGAAAATGGTGGCCTTATCGTGTGACAGCGGCAATTCGAGAAAAAGTTGGCGAAAATTCCCGATTAGTACCGTTTGTGTGTAATTTGATTCCCAAATGATATCTAACCTATCACGTAATGCTATAGCAAAAATTATTATTCTGACGGCGAAGCCTGGTCGAATTAGAATTTGCGGGTGGAAGGCAATCATTGCTTTACATTCCTATATTGAATTGTATGTTTATTGTAGAGACAAGCTTTCAATTATGGTAAAAAGGTGATTTTGTCAGTAATGCACTGAAAAGTACAAGAAAACCAACAAAATTAGCTCAAACAAGATGCGATTACTTTAAGCCCTTTAAGAGTAGCACTTTTTACCTCTTGGCTCCATCAACAGATCACCAACCCAGCTCAATGTGGCAAATTATTGTATTACAAATCGTGACGACAACGTTAGAAGTAGGTTAAAATTGACTTGCTAGATTTGTTTACACACATAGTTACGAGTTACATCATTTTTCATTCTGCAGCATGTGGGGTTTGCTTTTTTTTAAAGAATACGAATACGGCTCAATCTTATTTACGAGCATTCATAGTAAAAACATAGCTTTGTCACTTAAAAGTAAATAAGATTGTCTCACAGCTGTAGCTGTAGCTTGTAAGCTACGTGGGTCCTAGAATAACATTATCACACCTTTTGTGTACGAAATTAAATAACCCAAATGACCATAAACAAATTAAACAAACGGCCACCGCAAAGAGTCTCTTTCAGTCAATTCCAACGCTGATGTTTTAATTATACGGGCCGCCTGCTACACATCTCTCAGAACAAAATACGTGTTTTATTTCTCCTTGTTTCGCATTAATTACGAGGCTCACGTGATCCCCCCCGCCCCACCCCGCCCGAAGGCCCTCCCCTTTCGTGTACAAAAACGAAAAGTTTCCTTCGCATTTAGTCGGATTTAACAAGACTCGGGGATATTGGAATTCGACTGAATTCGGATTTCAGAACCCCAATTTGAAGGGCGAACGACGTTTCGTGCAATTTCGAATTAGAAGACCGATTTCTATGGTTTCTGTGGATTAATTTTGTGTAAGATGATTGGGGTTCGGACTTTAACCGCAAGATTTTTTTGGGACAGCTATCTGCCGATATGCATTTTTATTATTATGAATCTGAAGGTTGTAAACAAAGCATTTCATTAATAGGTGACATCCATTAATAAAATGTGCAAACCTCCTCTATCAGCAATTCCAATTTTTTGCTCGCTTGCTGTTCCAAAATATTTTTACAAAATTTTAAGTAAACATTTTGAGTTCGACTTTTCACTTTGCCAATTATAACTTTATACTGACTACATACTAATAAAAAACGCTAGATTCTGAAATAAAATTGCATATTTACTATTGCGAATAAAAATTAAATCGTGTAGTAATATTTTTATTATATATTTTATTTACAGTTTAATTTAAACGGAAAGAATTCATAACTTAGTTACAATTCTATCGCTCTTGAAGTAGTTTTGTGATAATAATAATAACTCCAAATCGGGTTTGGCTTTTAAAGCCGATTTTTCACGTCTATTAAATATAAAACAATCTTTCTTTATAAATTAAGAAAGAATAAGATTGTCATGGTTCATATAAATCCTTTATCATAAAATCAAATAAACACATCTGAATTTCGGGTTCTGTTAGCTCAATTCCAGGAGTGCGTCGCGAAACCCGTAAATCAGCGCAATCTCAGCGACGCCGGCGCGGCAGCCGCCCTTCTGTCACCATTTCATAACAACAAAAGGTAAGCGTTACACACAAAAGCTATTCAGTGAGACGACGATGCGAATCGAGGGATTAGGGTTGGGAATATAAAATGTTTTCCAGTTGGTGTTTATCCGCCTTCATGGGTCATTGTTGAGATACGTGATTTTGGGTTTGCTAGGAACTTTGGGAAGAAATGAGCATGCATACGCTTCTACCACTAACAATGTACAGTCAAGTATAAAATTTATATACCTCCTTTTTTACCATCACATATTTACTGTCACTTGTTCGTATGTAGTGTGTTATTGCGATAAAAAGTAGTTTTAGTCCTTTTCAATAACATCGGGTACTTACATGACTAATTACATCACAATCGGTGCAGCCGTTTTGCAGTGGAAAACCAAGAAACAGACATAGTGATATACAGACAGTTATTGAAAGCAATGGTGACTTAACAAATAGTTAAATATAGGGAAGTTAAAAAAAGTTATATTTATTTCGGAGACCTGGTGACATTATCATCATCCGGAAAATTTAGAAGACGTTTTAGTATTTCAGTATAAATGTGAGATCAATGCTTCTAACGAGATTATAATGATTGAAATAACCACAGTTTTTGTTTAACGAACTCAGACTATAGATTGAAGATAATTTAACTTAATTTGATTTTAATTACGCTTTTCAGACTAGCAAAGTTGCCAAAGGTCAAATGCGAAAATTTACAGATTTCACAAGATTCTAAAGACTTTCACGTTTAATATTTTGCTCGTAATAAGGTAGTGACTTTTGAGGTTATGTACAAACTTGCTTAAAATATTTTCTGTCTATATTTATCTGTTTTTAATCTAACTTACAAAAGCCATTACAAACTTTTCCGTCTTTGACAAAAGAATTATTTTTTGGGTGAAACTGGCAGGACGAAATCGATCTTTAGCAAGATGTTTTTTTAACTGTAGAAAGTAAATAGTCTCATAAACTGTGTAGGCATAAAAAGGCACGTAAAACAGCTTTCACATTTTTACGAATCTTAAGTTGATCTTAAGTATTCAAAGCCCGTGCCAACTTTTTGAAATATATATTTTAAATCAAAGTGAAATTTACAAATTACGAAGCCAGAATAATATTTACATTATTTTCAACTAATAAGGTCAAAAGATGTTAATTGAAGAGTCTAATTGATTTTAGTAATTTTTGAAACGATATTCACAATTAAGTAACAAATGCCGTAATAAAAGATTTGTTGCAGAAAGTGTTAATCATGTAAATGTCCCACAAAATTGTCAAAGCAAACCTAGCACAATTTCTTTACCCACAGAATTATCAAAATTTGTTGCAGAAGTAATTCAACGTGAACAGTTGAACAAAGTCCCTAAATACATCGTCAACCCTGTCTGAAGCACTGGAGTAAATCGAGCGAGGAGATAGTATCAGCACAGCATCTCCGTCCTGCGGTCGGGTCATTAAAATGAAATTTGCCTCCATATTAGGCGGTGTATGATGCGAAGCTTCCTTGCAAGATGTGGCATCTACTTACTCCGTGTACACCTCGCTGGAAACATGGAAAATTGTTTTGGAATTAATCTCTGTCTCTTGTTTACGAGATAGTTCTTTTGACATGTTTTTAACAAGTATATAATGATACAAGTTTAGTTAGGAAAATAAAGTGAAACTTCTGCATAGCAATGTAAGGGCAGTTTTTGTTTTATGTAGATACCAGCTTTTGTATATATACATTTTTAGCCGCCAACGCAAAAATAGGGGTGTTATAAGATTAGCGCCAATGTCTGAATGTGACATCGCAGCTCGCAACCGATTATGGTGCGTTTTTTTTACGTGAAAGCAATTTTCCTTGTGGTGGTTCTTAGCTATATTTGGTTAAATTTTCATATTATTATTGCGTAGGGTGTTTTATAAATTTCAATTTAATTTACTTGATTGCAATGATTTTTTTCAATCTGGTCACAATAACTCTACAACGTTGTTTAGTAGGGGTATATTCTTATTTAGATGATGGATGACAAAGGTAAAACCCATCCATTTTCCACACTTCAATGAGTATCTGAAAAAAAAAAGAAGAGAAATACAGATCTTCAGAAATACAGTCTTCTAAAAGGTCTAGACAGTTATCAAGCATTAATTCCTTTACACAAGCTCCATTGAAAAGCGAACCTAGACCAGAATCGATTGGAACAGTACTCCAATTAGTCCTTTGCCTTATCAGCAACTAGACCGCGATAAACATGCACACATATACATATACTTGTGTTACAGAGGATTGTACTGAGTTCGTGAGGTTACAAAGAGCTGAAGAATTCAATTCATTAGTGGACAAGGGAATATCTGACAACACATACATAAACTTACTTGTATTGTGAATTCAGTGCAATAATGAATTCGTTGAATATGAGAAACGAATGAACTTTAATGTAGAATAAATTATGTCAGGATAAATAAAACTTTAAGATACATACGTATTGTCTTTAATAACTTAGTCTTCATTTATATTCAACAATTTAGTTTTACAATACTTTCCCCTCAGAAAATAAAGCATAAGGTTTATTTTTATTAACTTTTAAGTAACTATCATGTTTTGTAATTTAGATAGTACTGTTAATGAAAGGTTTACATTATTACAATAAAGGAGCGTATAGAATTCGCGCGCGAGTAATGGGTACCGAGTTGCCGCGCTCAAATGTGCCGCGCGGCGAGTCAACCTGTGTCAGTTTTGACGGCACGGAAAAGACTACGGGTACTTGCAACCAAATTAGATTTTATAATAAAAACACAAGCGTCGAATTCAGAACCTCATCCTTTTTTTAAGTCAGTTGAAAATAACGGACTTTGCTTACCCCACTAAAATAAAATACGTAACATTTTTTTGATTGGATTTTGAAAGTTACAAAAATTGCAAAAAATATAGTTCCTCGAATAGTAAAATGATAACTGGATTTTGATTTTTCATTGCATTTTAAGCGTTTTCTTATAGGTGTATATAACACATTAAAACATTATTTTACGAGGTAACTCAAAATATCGTTACAAGCCCCATACATTTAAAGCTCTGACATAGAGATATGACGTTACAAAAATCGCCCGATTTATTAGAGAGTTTTAGCACCACGTAACAAGTACTACTTGGAGGGTTGTACTAGAAAAAAAGTATAAGTCGTATCCAAATAAAATTGATTGAGCTATTTATCTTTTTACATGGTCTGCCGAATTAGACAACAATTTTTTTTAAAGAAAAAATCACGATTAAACGAACGAAATGTGTGTTCTGGGCTGTGTTGCAGGCTGCGCCGCGCGCGATTGTTGCGGTCTTTCAGTAGTTCATACTCCCGTGGCAAAGGATCGGCTTGGTGACGAACATGACTCGCGCGACTACTACGTGAATTCGATATGCATCTCCAGATAACAGTGCCTGCTTATATTTTACAGGTCTCTTCTTATATAATCTAATAATATATTTTTGAAGAAAATAAACGATAATGATTATATATTACTATTGTTAATCAATAATATAAAATATTAATAATAAATTGATAGAGCCCTTCTAAAAATAATTTAAGCATTGGACATGTCAACTCTCTGCGTGCCAATATTAAAATATTTTTCGTTATCAAATAAACATTAATCGCGTTTAATTATTCATAGACACGAAATTCTAAATTTCAGACTCTCGTAAATAAATTATACTTTAGTTGTCAGTAAACTTTTTAAGATTTAAAATATACTTCATATCATTTTGCAGAAACAAACGTTCTTAAGTGATGAAAGGTCATACTGAAACAAATTACTAGTGATAGACCGAACAAGGCACATAAAATTTTAATCCAAAACTTTTTACCAATTGGTATTAAGTCACTCAATCTTGTGTCACATCACGTCACGTGCCCGTACAAAACATTTGACACACCTTTGACCTTCAACGTCATAATTTTTCCGTAAAAAGTTTCCCCATGCCCGCATCGGTACTTGGTTTGGTTGGTCGTAGGGTTTTCTATGTCCGCATGGCCAGCTACCACTAAGTTACCTCACTGTCGTGTTCCGATATGAAAGGTAGCAGAGCAAGCGCGAGCGGCTTTCAAGATGCGCACGACTGTAATCGTCGTCGTCGTCGACTTATCGTCACTTAACATCACGTGAGATGCAGGTCAAGTAAAAGAGGTCATATAAATGACGTCCTAATAAAGAACAGACAAAACATTCGACCAAATGTTTATATTAGAAACGAAGTATAAATAAAGATCAAGTATAAATGATTTGTCGAGCGCGTGACTATCATTAGGATGACGTCAACGTGTTGCCAAAAAAAGAATTTGAGAAGAAAAACAATGACGGCGAAGAACAATGCGCGATAAGCCCAAGTCAATGGATATCTTTGAAATTGGCTCGCTTCGATAATGCGGCCCGGCCTCCGCTAAGAGTTGTAAACTGAAGCTTTATCTCGAAACGAAAGATTACCGGCTGGCTCCGGGTAAATGAGACGCAGGTCGACTTCACTACCGACGCTAATTCGAGATTTCTTATAATTTCTCATTGAGATTGTTTAAATATTTGTAACCCAATAAATCTCCTTGTATTTAGGGATACGCTAACGTAATATACCTGTATACTGTTGATATTCGGATACTATTTCTTCGCAGTAATTTATATATATGCCTTCTTTTTAACCCCCGACTCCAAAATAGGGTTATAAGTTTGACGCCAATGTCTGTCTTTCTGTCTGTCTGTGGCATCGTAGCTCTAGAACGGATGGACCGATTTCGATGCGTTTTTTTACGTGAAGGCAGGTTTATTTACGATGGTTTTAGCCATATTTTTGGTGTAAAATTAGTGAGCATATAAAAAAAATTAAATTTATTTTACTTGTACATGAGGTATTATATAGGGTGATGTAATTTAGATTCATATTTATAAACATTATACACCATAAGGAAGTAATAAAAACTCAAATAAAAATATGCTATTAAACTGAACTCTAACTTTAAAATAAACTAAACCCCCAACGATAAAACGTCATTTGATGATGTCATAAGTTTGAAGCATACGTCTGTGGGTCTGTGAATCTGTCGCTTTGCACATCGCAGCCAAACAGGTGAATCCTAAAATCCGTCTAGCCGTTTATGAGATCAGCTCTATTTCGATTTGGTTTGAGAATTTAATAGATATACAATGTAAGTTGTCATTAGGGTTCCGTACCCAAAGGGTAACCAACGGGACCCTATTACTGAGACTCCGCTGTCCGTCTGTCACCAGGCTGTATCACATTGAATTTTTCACAGATTTCTGTTGCCGCTATAACAACAAATACTGAAAAGCAGAATAAATATGTAAGACTCCCATACAACAAACGTGATTTTTTTGCCGTTTTTATAGAGAATGGTACAGAACCCTTCGTCCAACTCGCACCTGGCCAGTTTTTTCTATTACATTAGCCGGCAACATTCTCTTTTCTCATTAAGCTGGGCTGAGTATATGTATGTGTCTGATCCAGGTCACTTGTTCCCGTCACTGCACTGTCTCGGCAAATGGTAATATAACGTGAACGTAGCGTTTTTGACAATTTTGTAACAGTCATCTCATCGAAAAACAAATTAAACGGCAGCCTCTGGCGATGTTATTATTTTGTTCGGTGGAAAATCGTCGCGCAATTTACATGCTGCACTGCCGGTTGAAGCTGTTAGTCCATTTGTCCCTAGTTTAATTAATGGAACGGAGAATTGAGATCTTTTCGTGCTAAATGAGTTATATTTCTTTGATATTTCTGTAATGGAATTTTTAATTGTTATGAGAAATATTGACAGGTGCCACAACTAAAATAATTGATACAAAATTTTTATTTAAAAAGGGGCCAAAATAAGGGATGTAATGTTTTGGCTTTTTAGTATATTCTACCAAGAAGGGAAGTTTCCAAAATAATAATTTCTTAAGTAAGACAGCTGTTTATATAAAGTGTAGTATATTTTTAAGAAATCGTCAAACAAATTTAATTATGTAGGCGAGAACATCGTACTTGGCCATCGTACATCGTACGTACATCAACGTACGCATCGTACTCGGACATCGTACTATAGTAAAATATAAAATGTACTATGTATATGGGTTTACAACGTGTTTTTGTTGATATTTTCTAATCTCAGCTACAATTAAGTAAAAAGCATCTGAAGAATGTCTGACAAAATTTCACAAAATGCTAGGTAGAGAATGGTAGGAACACACCCCACCAAGTATTCAGAGATTGCTACTAAACTTGCTTTTAAACAATTGTCAGTCCCAGTCTTACACACAATGATCTAATAAAACCTAAGTGCGGAAACATACATATTTTACTTGTTCAAGGGAATCTAGTTCTGAACCTAAAATGTAGGTCAAGGCAAAGTATCTGAATTCCCTATTACATTAGAAACACGACTTAGTTACTTAAACAACTAAAACCAGCCGTAAACGATGCACTATAAAAGCCGCTCTATGTTTTATAGTCTACTAAATTATTTGAACAGAAAATGGAATGAAAACGAAATTACCCGCCTAAGTAAAACTTTGCGGAAAGAAAATTGGGGATTCTTTTTCGAGAGGATTCCGACGGAGTTCATTTCAAAGAAAAAAATTGTTGAATGAATAAAAATAGCAAACTTATTCAAAGCATCTCTAAAGAGTATTGAAGTTTATGAGAGCGTCAGACAGTAAAGTGTCTCAAAGATTAATACATTTTTGTTCGTTTTGGTTCTCTTTACATTTGTTGATTGATGTTTCAGTTACCACAATAATATTGTAGACCCTTTATATCTTTGTCGGTTGCTTTTCAACCGATTTCAAAAAAGGAGGAGGTTCTCTATTCGACTCAATGTTTTTTTGTATGTACACAATGTACGCGATAACTCCACCAATTGTGAACCAATTTTGATGATTCGTTTTTTGTTTGGTAGAGCATACTTCAGACGTGGTCTCATATAAATTTAATCGAAATTGATTTAGCAAATTTTGAGAAAATAAACAAAAACAAATATGTACCCAGATAATTTTACCTCTAAGGATGAACATTTTTAAGGCAGTTGAAGTAGATTTTTGGTTCTTTTTGAACGCGTTAATTACGACTACACAGCCGAACCGATTTTGATGAAATATGACATATATTGCGCATAGCGTCTGTCGTGGAGAAGAGTACAAAACAGAAGTCACGTCTACATGAAAGTGTCTGTCTTCACCGATATACCTCTTCACTTACCTTGACTTGATCTTCACCAGCTGTTCAAGTCTATTGTTGTAGTTAGTTGAGCCTCATATATCACCACCTTGGACTTTTTGAGGGGGTTCGACGTATCACCAGTTTTAGCAGGCGTATTGATGACTGCAGTAGGATTTTGTACATAGGTAAATGTTTCTGCCAGTTCTCTAAAATTTTACATCAGTCCCCTTTGGCAACACCTAACAGAAGCGAGATATTGTGTTATATCTTTACATCTTCACTTACCATTAGGTCTAGTTATTAGCCAGACATATATTTATTCTTGCGATTGTGTTAGGAATTTCTATTATTATTTTTGAGGAATATATCATCAGCTAGGAAACCTGCACTGCTGGACATAGGCCTTCTCCATGGTACGCCACACAGACCAGTCCCGAGCTACTTGCATCCAGCGACTTCCAGCAATCTTTACTAGGTCATCGGCCCATCTAGTAGGAAGACGGCCCGGTACAGGTTTTCAGGTACGTGGTCGCCACTCGTTAACTTTAACTCCCCATCGGTTATCTGTTCTTCGAGCGATGTGGCCTGCCCATTGCCACTTCAGCTCACTGACTTGTCGAGCTATGTCGGTGACCTTAGTTCGTCGACGGATTTCCTCATGCCGGATTTTATTATGTTGAAAAATTCCTAGCATAGCTCGCTGAGTGAGTTCATTCTGCCAACAGTAAACGACCACGTTTAATTTCCGTGTTTCGTCATTGAGGAAAATGTAATCTTTTCAAATCATAATGCATTTCCCGCCATTCCACTTCATTACAAATCGTGCTCTTTAAACTTTAATGTGTGTAAGGAAAACACTTCATTATTTTATTACTTATTTATTAAATATGTGCACAGTTAACAAGTAGCTTTGGTTTACAACTTACAACAGGTTATTATGTCCATACATTTTTACATTTATTTTAGCATAAATCAGATGACACATTTAAATAAATTTTGGTAGTCGGGAATTAAAGCATCATCAATACAGTATACAATCCTAAGTCCATTGGCCATAGCATGAATCTAAAAAGGTGATACTGTGCCGCCCGCCCCCCAAAATATAGGGCGGGTGATAATCTTTTTACCTTCATGTGCCATAGTCACGAAATAGTTAAAAACAGTTGGGAAGGAAATTGTTATTTGGTTGTATGTGCAACAAGTGTTGTCGCAGTGATAACACAATCTAACTAATATGCATTCTAAAAAGTTCTCTCCATCTTGTCGTGTGAAATAGAATCATAAAGTGAAGTTAACTGAAAACTCCCGGGCAGCTCATCATGACAATGGCCTAATTCTTTCAGAGTACTTCCATGTTACCTTTTTGTTTGCTATAATAGAAAGAAGTGACCGGAAAGTTGATGTATAAATCACTATCGAATTTACCTTAGCTGCATTTCCTCCCGCACGCTATGCAATCCTGGCATCTATATCAGAATTAGCAGTGAACGCTTTTACCGTACGTGTATATTCATTTACAGGTAATGATGGGATAACACGGCATTATAAATCAACTTTAGCGCACATCAAACTCCAAAAACTGCTACAACAATGAATGTTGATTCTATTGTATGATTTCCCTTTGGTCATACGTTGAGGCAACGTCGGGCACGCCCATATTCCCATTCTAACCTTTTTATAAATTACGTGACTATCCCATCCCAACAAAGAGCAGTTAGGTAAATGAAAAAATTATTATTTCCGTTTGATCGTCTTGTTCAAAGATTACCTTTTCAACTATCCACTGTACGAATATGCCTATATATTAATTTGACAATACCATATTTCGTCCAAACATAATCTTTTAAGGAGATTACTAGAGTCAAACATGTTTGTTTAAAATAGTAGAGGACCGCGGCTTCGCTTATAGTTGTGGAAAAATTTGGTAGAACAGATGCATGTTTCATCGATTTTTTCAAAAATCCCGATATTGAACCCCCCGTCAGATAAATGCAATGCAGGGTTGACTCTGATAGCCCCTTTAACGGGATCCCTCTCCGAATGCTAAATTTATGTTGCCATAATCTTTTAAAAGAGAGTATCTGGCTTTGGAAAGTAATTACCTAATAGTAGATGAAATTTATAAGGTCGCGAAATAAATATAGCTAGCTAGTTGCTATTGTAGCCAGCTAGCTACAATAGCATTTACGCAGCTAATGGTCCTTAGGTAACGCTTCGCACAAGTATAATAAAAAGTGTGCAAAAATAAAAAATTTGATTCACTGTGAAGTTGTACATATGTTAATGATACTCATTTAACAACATTAAAATCCGATGTTCTATTTTTGTATAATTACTGCAAAAAGCCATTTATTCTATTTTAAAAGATTATGGCAACATAAATTTAGTATGGAAGCATATAGTTCAGTGACATGTACCTTCTTCATTTCTCTGTTTACACCTTATCTTTATTTTTGTAATAAAAAAGGGACTAAAATAATTCCCGGATCATATAACGGGATGTAAAACATTTTACAGTTTGTCTGCCGTTCCTGCTGTTTTAATGTACACCCCTGCAAGGTAAATAAAGGCGGAGCGTCGTTAAAAATTCATTAGATTTACATAAACACGAGATGAAAAAAAATATTAGAAGGGAATTTTACAACCGGGACGGTAATTTCTGGTGTGAAAACATCAGGGTATTGTAGATATTGCGGTACTTCAAGAGTTCTGCATATTGAATGCTTACGTCGTCACAGAATAAATGAGGTTACACAAAACAATTTATGAGACTGGCAACATGACAACAAATTTGATGCTTGACATTTTTTCCAAATAGCTCCCTTTAACATATCTCTTTTATTCTTCAGGGTTTACCTCATTTTTTTCATGATAATCATCATTAATTTTACATATATTGAGTAAAATTAGTGCCACATGTTTCCCTATCGTTTTCCGTCAGTTTTCTTACAAGAAGGTAAGTATTTGTGGCAATATACCTCATTGATTTGTGGCATTTCGTTCGGAAAAAATATACAAGCATCGTATTATCTTATGACAATTTTAAGTTGTTTTTAAAGTTAGCATAAATTGTATCAATTGTTATAAAATAGATTTAATTTTTTTAAACAACGCCTGGTATAATCCATTCATACTGGATTGCACATTTGAAGAGTACGTCAATTAAAATAAAACATCAATTGGTCTTGACTATTTCGTTCTATATGGTAATGAAAAACGTGTATGCAACCAACTGCTAAGCCTTAATTAAAATTAAGGTTTTGTAATGTTAATTTCTCACTGCATTTATTTGAACATTGATAAAAGTCTCAACTTGATTAATCACTTACGATCTCAATGCGAAATTAAACTGTAAGTTCTATGGAACTTTCTCTGTAATACCAAGTAGCAGAGTAGATCAAGTTAAAGACTTAATTAAGTGGGCACTAAATGAACAGCAGTTATTCTGTGAGGAGCGTCTGGAGGTCGTGGAAAAAAATACGCCTAAAAATATATGAGTGGCACGAGGTATGAAGGTACAGCATTATTAATCAAATCCATCCATACAGATATTGTAAATGGGAAAGTGAGTTTGTTTCCTTACTTGTTTGGCCTTATTTAATGTATTGTTTTTTGTACAGGGATAGTTGAAGGGATATAACAGTATTATGCGCTAAAGCTAGTATTAGAAAAGACTGAGGATTTTATTTGAACACCGCCTCGTACTAGCTCCCAATTTACTGATACGGTATGATGCTACAGCGTGTATATTTCATTGTGTGTGTGCGTGCGTGTATTATTTATCCAGATATAGTTTACGCCCGTACAAATCATAAGTGAAAGAAATTTTGTTGAACAGCTTAATTAATAAAGAGTTAATCAGGTTTAAAAGTACGACTGAGCAGCAATGTATTGCGTCCAAATAGACTTAACCTGACTAAGGATATGAATTTGTTTGAACTGTTATGGTATGTGTAAAAGAACCATCAATGAGTCGATAACTTTAGATGTAATTAATACGTTGCGTGCTCAATTATTTTGTATGGAAAAAATCCACAATTAACTAACGAAATTTATGTAAATGTATTGTTTAGGACCAACACTAATTGCCATCAAAATATAAGTCCGTACGAAATATAGACGCTGTATAAAATGAAAGTATCTAGATATTGCATCAATATCTTTTCTCATAACAGTTTAGTATACGGGTATTAAATATATTCATTACTGATAGTAAATTAAAATTGTATATACGCACCTCATACACACCAACGTATATGTTTACTTTCATTAATCAAAAACAAAGCAAATTATTACCTTTTAAATAAAGTTACAAGACCAATTTATAAATAAAAACACTCCAGACGCTCGCACAACAGAATATGAAACTAACATGTAATTGCTTAGACTAAACAGTATTCATTTCAGTATACAAGTAAATAGATACCTTCACTATAAATACAAGATAAAAATGCTATTCATGTCGTATTTACACACTACTAAAACAATATATCTAGTACATACATATAAACCATTACTATATGTACTTACGCCTACCGTAATCTGGAAGCACACAGAAATATATATAAATAGATACATACACATTTATTACGTTTTGTATTTCAAATATGCCGTCGGTAAAATTGTTACTAGAGAAATTAGATAGGTAAAGCGGTAAAGACTGACATGTTAATTATTAAACCTCTTAAAAGTTGTTTTTTAATTTTACCTCAATTCAGATAATATTCGAAATTCAAAATTGGACCCAAAATAAAGAATAGATAATGCTTTACTTACGCAAGAACGGCAGACTTTACAACGTTGAGCTGTCTTTATTCTTCAAAATCCCCATTCGGATTGAGCGTTACAAGGAGTAAATGAATTTACACGTAAATATATAAAACAAACAAGTGAATGTAAAGTAAATTTTTTAAAAACTTACTTATCATTCCAAAACAAATTAACTTTTTATTTTGATATACCCAGTGTCACTCTCACAGTAAATATGGATCTAACGACAAATCTTAAGCTAAAATCGATCGTCCCGTTCAGGCCGCAGAGCGTGCCAAACAATATGCCAATTATATATACATACTCTCGAAATACATAATCCTGCCTCTGGCGCAGTCGGGTAACTACTACCATTTTTAAAGAACTCTAATCAGGTAATTTCCGCGTATCATTTGGTCATTAAATGTATGTTACCTATATCATCGTTACTAGTTGAAGTCCGGTGACATAGACAGACATTACCTTTTCAGATATTTTATTTGTAACATAATATTTCTTTTGATTTTCTTCTGGACTGAGGTAAAGCATTAAATCAGCTTTTAATCAGTTACAATTACTGGAAGTGACAAAACTAAATGCAAAACCTATTGCCCTAAAAAGACTGAAACCGATTTTGTAGAAAAATAAATGAGTTTGAAATTTCACAGTATAGCAACAGCAGGTACCAAACTTCTACGTTTTTTAATCATCAAATAATACCAAACTATAATTTTGGGAGCCTAAAGTTAGTCTTGTGATGGGATTTCTTTGATGTGTTAACATTTGAATTGTAGCTGTTATAAAAACCATTCAGTTATTTTTTAATTAATAGGTTTAAAATTGAACAAACTTATGTCTGTTCTATTTAAAATATTCTGTGGTTTGATGACAAACAATGCAAAACTCAAATTAAGAGTATATAATAATGTGCTAAGCTTTCAATACATTTAAAATAAGCTAGGTTACAAAAATTGTACTCCTTGTCCTGACTAGGGTATAGTAAAAATTTCAATTTTATGCATTAATAATACAAAAATAATTACATTTTTCCTACTTAGACCTCTTTCAAATTGTACAGCAGTTTAAATATAATTTTTTACCTATTTTTACAGAATATAATGTTGAATATGGTTTTACTTTTTAACGCTAACAAACATCGATGATATTTCATTTATATTTACAATGGAAAATAAAGCAAATGGCACACCAATAAATTTTATATTTTACGCTGAAAATATCGCTTTGTTTAATTTACAAATACTGATATTTACACTTGTTTTAACAGCAATATATAAGGTTCGCGGATTGTCACATTTTACCTGAAAAAAATATTCAATTTTTAAGACTATGCTTCTATTTTAAGGTATTTGGAAATCTAACCATAATGTGATTAGTAGTTGCCTATTCACTATGACCTTGAAGACATCCACATTCCACATTGCAGCACTCAGGAAATACAGTAGCAGTAAATTCCACTCCTTAGCAGTGCACGTGATAAATGAAGCGAAACACATCGTGAGAAATGACAGAATAGCTTTTAAGTAAGGCAGTCTAGTAGAAAAGGGTGGAAATAGATCGTGTAATTTGATCGCACATTTTACGAAAATTAGTCACATTTTTAAATACAACAGGGCGTTGTTCTGCCCGCTAGGCATTTCCCAGTTACAAGGCCTAAGGGCAGAACCGTGCTTTTTCAGATGCTTCAGGCACAGCTTCAAGGTTTTGAGACACTGTGTTAGCTTGACATATAACCGAGTTTGACGTCAGATTTATAAAACATGGTGGTAAATATCCAGGCTTCTATCTTTGTCATACATACAAACATGGAGTGGAACGCACTGGTGGCGTCTATATAAGCTTCAATTTGGGTACCTTTAAGTTGACGGTGAACAGGCACCTTCTCGACCAACATCGTCGCTTACCTTCAGGTGAGATCGTGGCTAAGCGTTGACCTATCTTCAGTTGATAAATATCTAAAGTTGATAAAATACTAAAAACATTCTGGAACGATCAGTTCGGAGCCACTAGAATTCCCTCGAATAAAATGTTTTCAAAGCAACCAATGAGATTCAAATCAAACCGAAGCCATCCGAAACTCACCTCAAATAAATTCCATTTCAGCGATTCCCAATATCGGTATATACAAATTTATTGTCGCTCAAAGACAATCCTGTCACTTTTATACACATTACAATCAGATGTCTCTTGCTACGCTTGTCTGGTCCTCATTTTCTACGACGTCCGAGATATGTTTTTGTTTATATACAAGTATGATACAGGGTGTAGGAGTTTAGGTTCACGTGACCGGTGTACATGAGCCCTCGAAGCACTTGAGTCCAGGTTCGCAGGTCCCCCTGAAGCCTCCGCAGTCTTCTCCTACTGTCCTCGCGCATACTTTACAGCATCTGAAATAGAGAAGCTTATTGGACAGGTACTACTTATACATATATAAATATTGAACTAATTATAGTTATAAATATGGAATGTTTCATGTTTGTAAGGCTGAGGGTCTGCATTTGGACCGCATCGCAACTGCAAAATTGTGGTTCAAAATTACCATACAATTATTTCGATGCAGTTGTGATCAATGGGCTCTTACTCGTCAATTCATTTTGAGTAACAGGATTTCGACGAAATTTGGGACACGTTTAGAATACTACCTTATTCCTACGACTTTGTCTGCCTGAATTTAAAGACGCTTGCATATATTTTCCGAGATAGAATCAGCTTACATCCCACTCCATCCCATAGACTACGTCCATGCCTAATTTCACCCCGATAGATTATAACGTTGATGTGCCAAGATGAATTAAACAATGGCACTCACTGTCATAATCCTTTTTATATGAGACCTCGAAGAGTACCACTTTATATCTCCTCAATAGATAATCAGATATTCTTCACTGAGTGTAATAAAGACTCGTCAAAACAAACAAAATAAATTCAGATCAGATCGATGGAGCCAAATTATTGCATTGTCATCCGATTTACATACAATAGCAAATTTATAAATTGATACGACAATTAGGAGTAAGTTCAAATTGACTTAATATATTTTCGTTAGAGAATTACTCAAATGTTTTGTTTTCACATAAAAAAAATTGAGCTAATTATTTATTAATAATCAAGTCATTTACAATAGGAAACAGATTTTGAATTCGAATAGAATGCAGTGTATAAAGGGTTCAAACCAAACTGTCCACACTTCGATTATGGGATCATATTTAATATCACAGATTTATCATTTTCAGGCTTCAATGCACTGCAATGCATTTATGCAGTGTCGATTGAATTTAGTATTCAGAATATTTCAATATACTTAGTACCAAGGCTTTCACCTATTTGTTTACCAAAATGCAAAAACCGAGGAGATGTAAAAAGATCACTGGCTACATGAATTTTGTATCCAACGCCCTCAAAAAGTGTTTAAATATTTTTGTTTTCTGTTGTGCAGCATTTTATTCATTTTTCGTGACACCGGGTAACTTTTTGGGGACATCAGAATTATACAACGTAAAATTGTGAACTGTGAAACTACGGCTTAAATAATTAATTAATGCTTTGGAAAATCCACGAGATTTTTTAAATATACTGTTTTAAAACAACTGCATTTATCCCTTAATTTTCTACCCTGAGAGGAGAAATATTAAAAATGTATAATAATTTAAATGGAACCATACCCAACCATGGAACCAAGCAGAATATACATTTAAAATATCCTGACGAATTGAGAATCTCGTCCTATAAAAAAATTCGGTTGAAACTGAATATCAGTCAGTACCTATACCATGCAACAAACTTGCGCTTCATGGTAAATGTTTGGGCTAATTTATTGCCCAGCTACGGTTGTGTAAATATTAAACATGAAATTTAATACTGAGAGTAGGCCAGTAATTTAAGTGATATTGATATTGTGGCCCATTTCATTATCGGCTGCGTAAAACCAATGCTGGACATCAGCCTCGCTCGTAGATCAATACAACGAGCCGAATTTTGCATTAGATTTGCCATATTCACGACGTGTAGCAGGCTGATCGCCAATATACATATTTTGACGATTTGTCCATCAGTTTGTTTGTTATTTCCAGTTGGAAATGTGCAGCGAAAAACCTTTGGGATAAATCTTAAAGTGTGAATTATTTTAATGTTATTAAGTTAAGTTAAATTTACTTGTCTTCGAAACTGGTGGAAACCTGCTATTTTTTATGTATGATAGGTTTTGCACTTGGTCATCACTTCACCTGATGGTAAGTAATTATGAGGCCGTTGGATGATATGCAAGGATTTTGTATGAAGACATTCTGAGAAGTTATCGTAGTGTAACGACCGACTATCATATACATAGGTAAGACGGGCTGATATTAGCAGCTTAGCAGCTTACTTGTTATCTAAGTGCCTATAACACTTCTCATGAAACTACACCGTGACCTTTCAGCGTGATCCATTTCCCATTATTTATGTATAGAGCCTTATATTAATTATATAAAGAACGATAATATGATTCTTTGTGATATTTATACACTTTTCAAAGAACAAAACACATTAAATCGACCAAAATCGTGTGGTCCCGACTTTAGAATATGATCATGTCGGGTGGCGTAAAATGTTATTAAGGCTCTTTTCGACCGCTTCCTTGACCTAATGGCTACACACTTGGGCTTACAACCCCGAGGTCCAGCGTTCAATTCCCAGTGGGGGTACGGTCGGTTTCCCGTTTGGTTGGCGGCAGAGCAATTTTTATCTCCGCTTGGCTAGCTACCACCATGTTACCCAAGCCTGCCGCCAAACATCAATGTTAATAGCACTGTTGTGTTCTGGTATGAATGGTAGCAGAGCGTCTCATTAAGTTGAAGATTCTGGGTGCGCACGCTTACGATCCAACGGCCTTATCGTCGCTTACCATCAGGTGAGATGAAGGCCAAGTTCAAACCTATCATACATAAAAAAATCGTAGTTTGAATTATCTCTAGACAGTTTGCATGTTAACCACAAGTAAGTTTCCACCAGTTTTGATGACAAGTAAAATTTAATAAAGTTTATTAAATACCTTTAAGATTTATGCCCAAGTTTTTCGTTGCACATTTCCAACTGGAAATAACAAACAGTTCCAACTCCAAACTACTCTAAATTCATGATCTAAAAGTTTCTATTTGAAAAAGAAACAAACTACACAAGAGCTCGCAATAAATTTAATATGATCGTTTCTATATCGGACGCGATAAATCAATAATGTAATTTAATTCGTCTAACGTTCCTTTTAAATCGTTAATTATTCAATGAAAATCAATTTGAATACTAGATCGAAACCAGGTTAGTTATCTCTGTTCTAAGTTTGTGTTAATTAATTTTCAGCTTTGTATTTACAGTTAGTACAAATTGATTCTGGTCCTTCTCAAAAGTGTTGTTAAATTATTGCAGAAGATATAACGAAATTGTTTAATATCTTATACTATTAGGCTTCCAAATATATGGTTTCCTATCATTCTATGTAACAGATTTATTCTAGTTTGGGAAACAGTCTAGCTAGGCTAGGCTAGGCTAGCTCTTTTTGAAATATTTTAACTTAGATGTAACTACTAATAAGTGTAAGTTATTGTTACTGCAAGTTTTTGTTTCTAAAGGCTTACAAATAAAAATAGTTTCTTAAAGAGACCAGAATTTGTACAATACTTTCAGGACCTCCTCTTAAGTACTGATGACTTAGGGTGCGAGGCGCTGCTATTGTAATTAATCAAAAATATGTGACAGTTTCATCTACTTATATTATGAAATGAAAATTAAATGAAATAAATATATTATTAGAAGCTGTCTGCTCGCGATTTCGTCCGCGAGGACTTCAGAAATTATCCCACGGGATCGACTTTTTTGACCGGGATAAAAAGGCTACTTTTTCGATGTCTCCTTTTCCGGCAAATTCAACATTAAAAACATCTAACTTTCTGACTCTCCGTTACAGCACAAAGTAAGGACAAACAAACGTATAATATCAGTATGGATTTGGATGTCAAAATAATAAAACTAAATCCACTGTTGATCATAGTCCTCTATATAAATTACAATGATAGGCAGGCTTCCTATGACACGCCGGCTATTTCTCAAAATTACCACGCTTGGCAGACGTAATACTCGTATAGGCTTTGAATATAGGTAGGTCAGTGGTATAAAAGTGGACTCTGCTTATAGTCCGCATGACGTTTACATGAAGACATTGAGTGGTTCCGTTGTACTCGTATATCCATAAGCACGATGCTACACATATAAGGATTAGGCCGTCTGCATATTGTAAGGAAGCGTCTGTCATAAAAATGAGAAACCTGCGTCTGTCCAAAATTGACACTAGAGACTAGTAATAGAATGAGAAACCGTCGTAGTGCGAGTAGGACTCGCGCATGAAGAGTTCCGTACCATTATCTATAAAAAGAAAAAAAATCAGGTTGTTGTATGGGAGTCCTCCTAAATATTTATTTTATTCTGTTTGTTTTTTTAGAATTCATTCTTCGGTTCAAGAGATACAGGCTTGTGATAGACGGACGGACGGACAGGGTACGGAACCAGAACATCATAAAAACACGGGTAGAATTATATTTTACCCAAAACAAGTCAAAACTACTTAGATCGTCAAGGCAGAAATAATGGAAGAACGCTTAGCGTATAGACGAATTGTCTGTGTACCATCTCAAAAATCTCTTCATTTGAAGCTGTTTATTTTAAGACAAAATAAGATGAAGTTTGTCGCTTAAAGTAAGGAAATTGCGTTATCCTGTAAGACTAACTCCCTTATTTTGAACTCCAGCTAGAAACTCCTAACGTAAGCAGATCAGTCACCCGGCTTTCCGTAAGAAACTAATAAGAAGTTTTAGTCTTAAGTTAATTTACTTATAGTTTCTCTCTTAACTTTGTACATTCTTCCACACGAATACTTGTACTTGATTTTTTTCTAAACTAAGCCAAACAATTATACACAATACCCTCGAAAAACATAAGTCTCTTTCTGGCGCAGTCGAGTGAAAAGATGGCATTTAGTGTTATTCCAATATGCACATACTTTACTCTAACGCTTTATCTGCTTCTATCTAAACCATTGTCTCATAACCTTTTTTCGACAAAGTAACACTTTGATCTATTTGATGTATGACTGTCTAAGTATTCGTTTTCATAACAACTCATAATAGAATTTTTGTTGTCAAATGCTAACAGGCTGACACATATGAAATAGGTTTTGGTTTTTCATTTCCAATCGGTTTACTCAATCAGTGCAATCAGTGTTGGCACGTATTTTTCATGTACTACACGTGACATTTTTACACAATTGACTAATATGTGTGAATATTTGTTTAATTCTGTGACAAAATATTTTATCCCTTACTATTTGTCAAGGCTCATCACACAATTTATTCGCAATAACCGTTCTCTTGAACTCACCTGCAAGGATCCCACACGACGATCCCCAGTCCCGGGCAGCCACTAGGCTCGAGCGCCTCACACTCCCTCGGGTTACACACACAGTCCCACCCCCTCACTGTCCCTGCTACCACCATCACCACCACCATCGCCAACCACTTGCAGCTCATACTGTCTCTCACATCACACTCGACGACACGACCTCATCCCGTCCAATGTTCATTTTCTCTCATTTGGGACCGATGCTAGGAGTCGACGATCAACACTTGTCTCTCATTCTGCAACAATGGAGAGATTATGTTATCTTATTGTTTTCATTATATTTATGGGGCTGGAGCTATTCTTTGTGTTGAGAAGGATAAGATAGGCTCTTTGAAAAGAACGTCTTAACTTAAGGTTATTCACCCGATAAAAGTTTCATACTAAATTTCGGTTGCCATAATTTTCAAAACTGAAGCTGGTTTTGTGCAGTAATTATCTAAAAATAATTCATTAACACCGAACTTCCCAAGGAATCTCAATTTTTACACACTATTTTTCGGTTATTGTTCAAAGCGCCACTGAGGGACCATTAGCTGCATAACGGCTATTGTATTGTAAGTAACTTTAAAGTTATTGTACGGTAATGATATTTATTTCGCAACACTATAATCCCAACTGCTATTTTTTTTAAAATTACTTATTAAAGCCAGCTATTCTATTTTAAAAGATTATGGCAACAGAAATTTAGTTTGGAAGCATTCTGAGCGGAATCCCGTTAATAAAGGTTATTTCAGTGCGTTGAGAAAAATGTGCAATTTAAAGCATTGTGAAACTGGAGATTTTGAAAATTGAAAAGCCTGTTTCCTTTTTTAAAAAATTTGTAATGTACGATGGGTTTGCACTTGTCATCTCAGCTGATGGTAAGTGACGATAAGGCTGTTGGATGGTAAGCGTGTGCGTCCAGAAGCCGGAAAATTTACTGGACCACTTAGGTAATCAGGTAGAAAAGATAAAACAGAAAACCAAAAATCAACCATCAAGTGAGATGAATAAAAATCCATTATGTATAAAATGCATTTCTACCTATACATAATTGATTCATTATGAACCGCATAACATTGTATTTTTTCAGGTTTGGCTTAAATATTCGATAGTATTACCTCAGATTAGGGCAAATCATGCTACCGCGAGATTACCACTAAAATATCAGCGTGTATCAATTGGCTTCCTTCTAATCTAAACCCGAAGCCACACAACCTACACTAATATAAACTTCGAATGTCATAAATCAATTCAATTTGTACCGATTTCATATACAGTAACGCAGCAAAGCATTTCCTAATATAAACAACCCGGTCGCAAAGTTTCCGTCACGTCTGTGGGAACTCGCCTTTATTTCTATTTACTTGTAAGGTATTCGGCAGTTACTCAACTAAGTTCTTGCTTAATTTGCCGTGCTTATTTATTTTATTAGCGGTTCGCCCGAGTTATGGAGTTTCTCTTTGATTGCGAAACACGTTTCAAATTAGTTATATCGTTACTAAGTTCCTTATTACTCAGATGATTGTTTTGAACGAATATGTCTGTGGTTAAATGGGTGATCAGGATTACTGACTTCCAGATTTGTTTGCTTTGTAAATATTATAGGCATATTTTTTCTGACTAGAAAGAGTGCCTTCTAAAAAGAGGGACTTCTGCTCTACACATAGGGATACTCCACTACAATGGGCCAATATTGTATTTGTGTCACAACGGCCTCAGTGCCATTGTTATTCGCCCACTATCAAAGGATTGTGTATGTGTTTACTACCGTATCATTGTTTATTTTTAGTTCTTACTTGAGGGGTGACACTTTCTTAGCCAGCTTAGATTTAATAAATTGTTTAGTAATGTCCATCTTGAAATACAACGAATTCAGAAATGAACATTGTGTTTAATCAAAACAATTTAATGAGTTAGTTTTTCACCATTCCAATACCGAACTTAACAATATAAGTTCTACGTGGATATTCCTACAGATTTTTGCTGGCCCCAATTATTTCGCTACAAGATTCGTGTTCCCAGAAATTTCCATTAAATTTTTAGGGATTCTAATATTTAAAATGGAAAAATGCCCCATATTCTCTCTCTCTGCTCTCTACTCTTGCATTCTCTGTACAAAACCCTATTTTAACACATAAAAAGATTTTGATACAATTTGTCATGAACGTATCTTATAGAATGGAGGGACAACGACTGTACTGTATAAAATGTTCTCATATGATGTTTGTTGGTGATGAAAGACCTTATTGCGAGTATCCTAGTGGCCATTTTAACTCACAATCAAGTCCGCCGCCTAATCATCAACAGCCTATATACGTCCCCACTGCAGGGGCTCAGGCCTACTCTCCTACAGAGAGTATACGGGCCATAAGCCCACCACGCGGGCCCAGTGCGGATTGGCGGACTTCACATGCCTGTTTAAGACATGCAGGTTTCCTCACGATGTTTTCCTTCACCGTTAAGCAATCTGATAATGTACTGGAATTGAAAAACAACTCATAGGCACACGGCTGGATTCGAACCCGGAACCCTCAGATTGAGAGCCCACGCCTTATCCATTGCGCCACCGCCGCCTAACGGCAATGTTAATAGCACTGTTGTGCTCCAGTATAAAAGTTAGCAGAGCCAGTGCCTCATTAGCTTGAACCTTCTGGGTGATCACGCTTCATATCCAACGGCTTTATCATCACTTGCTATAAGATTATGTGAAGGTCAAATTCAACCCTATTATGAATATTTTGGAGTCAATTCCGTACAGTATTTAATTCGCTAATGCTGATTCTGTCTTCTTTTATAAGGGATTTTGTAAAACTGCGGAGTAAGGTTATAAATCGAAATAGATGGCTGGAACCTCGCCTTACTTTGAACCATTTATCTTATAACAACCGGACGTCCCATCTACTCTATCTCTACCTTTTTTCGCTGGTTTAACCTTTTCGTCTATTTAGGACTTCGAAGATAATCTTTCTTTGTCTAAATCTACGGAATAACGAAAAACATAAACACACAGAAACATATTTTTGTCGAGTTTGAATAAAAATATATACAGGAATGCCATTATAGTTTCAAAAACTAACTTTTCCGATTCTAAAAAGTCCTCAATTGTTTTTTAAATTCATTTAGCTGTGATTTTTTCTTCGACATTGGCAACAAACTCACTTAAACTAACAGACTCTATATCTATTATGATGATGTTTTTAACTCAACTGCCCTTAACTTATTACCCCATTTCCGTGATTTTGAAATGAACTTAACCAATTTCATTGGTGCTTTGAGTTCTCACAGGGACAACATTTCCAGTTGTAATCAATAAATTGTTCCCTTGTTGTAAAAGTAGACCGTGCGAAAGTCTAGAAGGCAAAAGATAATTTAATCTGAAGAGACCATTTAGTACGAGAATAAAACCTAATGTTCCACCTAGCGTTACAGTAACGGTGAATCGCCGTCTCTAAAATAAGTACCTCTAAAACTGTAAGTGCTACTGTACGGAAAACGAAAACGTTTAAGACTGTGTTCTTACATCTTTTTTAGGGTTCCGCAGTCAAACTAGGAAGTGTTATAGATTCGCTCTCTCCGTCGGTTTGTCCGTGGCTTTGCTCAGTGAACCAAAGTACTAGAAAGCTGTAATTTTGAACGGGTATACATATTAATCACGCCGACAAAGGGGTAGAATAAAATCTTGAAAAATAATTTTTAATGGTAGCCACCATTACGTTCTTGGGGGTATTTTTTTTGCGTTTACCCCATTGTGTAGGGTATCGATGAATAGGTATTAAATATTGGAGGCATATGAACATCATTTTTACCCGAGACGGAACGGAGACAGTATATGCGTTTAGGGTGAGAGGATGTTTGTTTGTGTGTTTGTTAATTCAGGGATCCGTTTAAGAAATATTAAGCTTTAAAGTGGTAATTTTTGTAAGAACAGGGCTTCCCCCAATAATCAAAGTATTATGGCAAAAAACAACAACTACTGTACGAGTATAAAGAGTTTGCACTTGGCCTTAATATCAGTTGATGAAAAGTGACTATAAGAAAGACCTTTTGGTTAGAAAGCGTAATCAGGTTCTATCTCATATATTTTTTCACTAAAGTAACACAACAGTGCTATTGACACAGCTTTATAGTGGCAAACTTAGCTACCGTAGTTGTGCCAGCCAAGTGGGATTAGAAAAATCGTAAAAGTTCAGAATATTTTTAAATAAAAGTTCAGAATATTTGTTACATTTTAATTTCATTTATTGAATGCTGATTTCCCTTCCAAAATACCAAGTGCCGAAAATCGTGTATTAGGACGAATCCCTCTCCACAAATTAGTTAGATTGACGACCTGACGACCAGAAGTTGCTGGGTTCAAGCGACTTAGGACTTGCTATAATCGTGGAGAAGGCTATCGTCACCAGTGGACGATGAAGATGAATTCATGTGAAAATGTTGTAAATCGTCTCAAGTATATCTAAGCGAGTTTCCCGCAATGAGCATAAAGTTCATTTTAATAGATGCTAGTAAGGACTCTTGAGTGAACTTGTTAATTAAAATGAGCAGTTGATGTACGCTAATGAGGGAAACGAATCTCCTCTTCTCTCCTTACTTGTAATATCACATTGTGAAAGAGTCACTATAAATAGTAATACTATATTTCATTGTACAATAAACTAGGTAGCGGAAAACGTATAAGTAGCACTTTACGAAACAGTTACATAATAGGGGTCAATATTGCATGTTTTATTATCTACCAAATTTTTCCCGCAACTTTGCCCTCGTGTAATTTAGAAAGTATCCCACGTGAACTACTGGCTCAATCAGGATAAAAGTAGCGTATGTCCTTTTTCACCTTGCAACTATCCCTATAGTCGTACAAAAGACAAAGTCATTCTGACCCTCCGTTACAACGGAAAGGAAAGTAAGAAGGGAAATCTAAATTCATGCGATAGGTTCGAAGCCTGTCCTTAGTGACCCGGCCGCCATCTTGTTTATTATGTCCATCTTTACTTCGATATATTTGTTAAACGTGCCACTTTAGGCCACAATGTTTCACTACATTTTTTGTTCATACAATAATCATCTATCAATATACATCAGCATAATTGGGCGCGGGCGACATATAAGGGGAAAAAAAGATAGCGACCGTTCACTATGGCCAAAATCTCCTGTTATACGCGTAGTAGTACCATTAAATAAGTATTAATTAGAGAAATCCCTCTGTTGTAAAGCGTAGGTTGTTTTGGTTGAACGGGAAAATAAGAGCTCTTAAACGTTGCCCTAAATTACAACCGAGGCGTCCGAAGTCAGCTCGTCAATCAATGGCCACATTACGTGTGCAAACTGCTTTAAATTGTAGCTCCGGGGCGAGTTGATTAGCGCCTAGCGTTGATGTGCGGTGCTGCAGGGGTGAAATATTTTATGGTGAGGTTTGTACAGGAAAACCGGTCAAGTGCGAGTTGAATTCGTGCTTTGGGATTCTGTAACTTAGTAGGAAACTTGTAGGCATAAATTGATTTGTATGTAACAATTTCTATTTCCAAAACTTTGATAGCTTAAGCCATTGTTACAGATTTTTTGAATAGTTAAAACAATTCTTTAAAAAAAAATTTACATACTTTGAATATTAATTTATAAATATTTTCCATTATTAGTATAAAACTGTGCTTTGTAAAATTATCAGAATATTTTGAAGCTCTACTTTAAAATTTCGCCTGCTTTGCATTAAAAACTAAAATTTATGATATTATTTCATTTGTAATCAGGGTTAGCTAATATTATTCATAACAATTCCGATATTTTCTAGTCAGCGTTTAGTAATTTCTGACAAGTAGTTGTGACTAGCGTGCAAGTTTGGCGACTTCCAACCTCCCGAACAAGCCGGTTCCCGGAAATGCTTCAGCTTTGTGGACTAAGAAAAATCCTTTGATTAATTCGAGCAAGCTAAACAATCCGACACTGTTATTTCATATGTATCAGTCCCCATCTAATCAAAATGCAAGACCAACGGAAACTCCAATGCAGCCTTCGCAGTGGAGCACAATCAAAGCTACGATCTCAGGAGGCGTTTACTAACTTGATTGGCCACAATCAACCACATTACAGTTGCAAATACGCTGAATTATGTGCACAGCAGAGTACTGTGGCTGCTGGAATAATCTCCGAGGCTTGGGGTCACTGGACTGGAAGACTGGGACGTTTGGAGGTACTTTTGTTATGGAACTAGGTCGTTCTCCTTGTATGCGCTGAATTTATATGAAGAGAGTTGGGATTAACATTATGTTTTAGTACCGCATTTGAACTCAGTCTAGCAATAAGTTCAGACTTTAGTAACTACGAATCATTTGGTGACAGAAAGAATTTTTCGAAATTATACCCATTAAGCTAAAAATTTCTGTTTCGCTAGGGTGGGCGATAATTATTTTTACCTTCATGGGTGAACCGTTATTTGTGGGCTAACCATTTTTCGTAGCGGATGACCTGCTAGTAATAGTAAAATACTACGAATTCATGATACCACTAATAATATCACAAACAATTTGTTGCTTAGTACAAGGCAAAAACTTCCTTAGTCTATGGTTTACCAATACAATTGTTGTAGTAGTTATTATCATTCGAAATTAATCCAGTAAAATCATTTCTGAAAATGAATGCATTAGTTGCATAACCATACAAATTTAATATTCAGAGAAGAATAGATGTAAGAAAATCTGATGTGAAATTTCCGTTATCTCCCTTATTTAATTAAATTTCATATAAAAATCATTTGGGATCATTTTGATATGCATGATATGATTTATCACATTGTAATAAGTTTATAACACACCTCAAAAATGTAGTCAACACTACATTTTCTTGGTATTTTCGCTTAGTATCAGCTGAGCAAATATTCTAAAGACATATATTCTCCTTTTAAAGGTATATAAAATTTATCTAACACGACACATTCGCGTAATAATTTAATAAAGGCTCCCCACTTGTAAGCAAAAAGCTTACAAACTGAGCACGTCATGAGCACCGCAAATTAACTTTGCCTTCAACGACGGTAAATTATATGAAGCTTTCTGTCGTCATACTTCCATGTAAGTGTTTATACAGACGAATAGTCGCTTCGACAGCGCTCGGGTAAACAACTGATTGCTGTTATAACAGTATTTGTGACTCAAATGCACTTTCTGACGTATTAACTGTGGTTTACAAGCTGAGGAATAGATATATCTAAACAAAATATTCTTGTGATCATTTCATTCGATCGTGTCTTAAAATCATCGGAGAAAATATTTTTAGAATAATAAGTAACAGCAATTAATCTTTTCCTTTGCGTGAAAGCGACAAAATACCGCTTAAAGGTTTGTGTTACAAGTTTACAGCTGTTTAGGTACATCGCACTTTATTTCTCAGGATACTATACTACTGAGGATTAAGCTTTATACATGTATTAGTTGCTGTGATTATTTTTCTCTAGGAACATATATATAGTCCTAGTATAGCCGTGTCCGGCGACGGCGACTCTTTCAATTATTCAAGTCCAGTACCTCTGTGAGTTTTCACCGATACAATTCGTTTGCGTTTATGTCAGATTTGTATGAAGAATTGTGCAGCGCCTCTAGCGGCATGTTTACGAAACTGTGATTCTTCATACAAATCTGACATAAACGCAAATGCGGCGATATCGGTTGAAAATTCACACTAGAGTGTACAGGTTGTGGTGCGCTCTGACGTGTTCGCGAAGTCTAACTTGGATTTAAAGTCGCGACCACACGGAGCGCAGTGTAGCTGTACAAACGAGTTGTAGTTATAGTATTTACTGAGTCTATCACATGAAATAATTGTTTTCAACCGACTTCGAAAAAGGAGGAGATCCTCAATTCAACCGTATGGTTTTTTTTGTTTTTTTATAACACCGCCAATTATACATCGATTTTCATTATTCTTTTTTTTGGTAAAGATCATATTTTAAAAGTGGTCCCATATAAACTTTATTGAAATTGATTTAGCACTTTTTGAGAAAATATACTTCCTCCTAAAACAGATGCTTGGTTAAACTTGGAAAAAACGTATAATAAAATATGACAATGAATACATACGGATTTTTCAGAAACGGTATGGAATCCATCGAGAGATGTAGCAATGTTGTACAACATTGAAGCTAAGCTGCGTACGGGTGACTGATATGCGCTCCTAGTACATCAATGAATACATCAGCAAGTTCACATTATTCTGTTAGTTATTCTACAACAATAGAGTGATCCTATTACCCGTGTAATGGTCTCGGCAAATTGCTGATAGGGAAACTTGGACCATAACAAATGGCTACGATTTGTTAGCAGCGCAGTTCGTGGGCCTGACTAAATTGACCCCCGCAAACTCTATCGAGCTCACTCTATTACTGTTGGTATTCAAGCTAAAGTTTTAATGTGCGCTTTAATGCGCCTCCGAGCTTTAGTTTTAAAGCACTGTCCCAGCTAAATCAAACAACATAGCTTGTGTTATCATCATTAGCTAGACACAACATTTTAGGATTCTCTGTACCGAAATGCTCTCAGGCTCAGAGTTGATTTGGGCTGAAACGTTCTTCTCTCTTTGCTGAAACCAAATACCGTTCCAAATTTGAAGTTACCTTGCTAAAACAGCAAACTAAATTGGCTGGGGGTAATTTTAGTTTAGATTTGCATAACTTTAATGATCTACTATTATTTATGGTTCTTGTTTTTATTTTTTAATATTTTGAGTAGTAAATATATAATGAGAATAGGCCATGTCTAACTGAGACGATGCCAACCTGGTTCGGCTCAATGCTACCACAACATAAGCGCGTCATTTTTCTGCAAAAAGAAGTCAATTGCAAAGAATGCTGTGGTAGTCCGTAGTCATCGATAACATTATGTTGTTAGAAATGAGCCTTAGTTCAAACTTGAATTTGGACGTTACATTAAGTTCTTGGCACTAGCTGGTTCCCTAAAAATGGGAATATTCTTTAAAGACGGCACTTCACTGCTGGACCGCTTCGGACTTTATAACAAGCCCAAGTTCGATCCTGAATGGAGTAATTTTGCCTCAGATGGGTCTGCACACTATCAATGAGCTGCATTTGGCTATAATAGAACGTCGCGTCACAAGACTCATTGGTGACAGCTCACTGGTGAGTGGTAAGTTACAGAGCCCGGAGCACCGGCGTAAAATAGCCTTTTAGTCTTCTATATGCTTTATTTCAGGCAGTGTAGGATCGAATTACACGACCATTACATAAATTATGAAGTTTGCGAGATAAAGTTCCCTCCAAAGGTATTAGTTTAGATATCAATCTGAAGTGATTTTATCAAGCATTTACAAAGGTCATAAAACAGAGATAAAAATATATTCTAAAAACAAGTAAAATCTATCCTGATATGTTAGAAAACGCTGAACAGAAAACAAAGTTCACTGTAAATAAAGAAAAAGTAATGTTTGTTCGTTACTTCTTCAACTCATATATTATTCTAACCTCGTTTTGCCAGAATAATCATTTCTTATGGTAACTCTGCAAAATAATATTCAAGTATTTTTCCCAGCGAACAAGTTCTTTAGTGAAAAGCCAAGCGGGTATCTGAAGATAAATAAAGTTGACCCGTCGTAACTTAATGAAAGCTTAGAAACAGCGTTTTATATTCATGGTGTCACTTTGTGAGACTAGTGGCCTTCTCAACTTATGCCTGGAATACATTTAGGTGACTTTAGCAGCACACCACACATAGTATTTAATTATACACTTTCTAAATATTCCATAGCAGTGGAGTTGCTTTCGCTATTTCATCGCTTCTGAATCTCTTATAGATGGTGAAAGTCAACACACTCTCTAAAAATGCACACAAAATTACACCCCCACAGTTACACCCTATTTGACAACCATACCATACCAATTTTAATTTGATACGTTCCGTACATTAAGCAACCCTAAATGGATTTAGCTTTTTAATTTTGTTGTTGCTGTCGTAATAAACTAGTAACCGTATTTACGGGACAGGTCTGGCCTAGTGTCGCAAACAGCATAATGTACCCCTTTTTATGAATAAAACTAAGTAAATGTTTATTTGTATAGGTCTCTAAAGTCTATATATAAAATACTTTCCTGATTGATGTATAAATGCCCAGCCTAAGCCGCTTGAGCTATAAACTTTAAATTTAGAACATTAATCTCTGAAATCGTGTCGAGAGTTACCTTAATAATAAGAAAAGCCTTTTGTAAATTCACTTAAAGGTATGGAACCACTTTAAATGAAATAAACCACTTTAAAATTTTAAGACATGAATGGATGAAGAAGAAAAAAATTTTTTCTCTCAGTTGCATTGGTTATGTTGGATGGAAGTCAACAGTTAGTTTCGAATGACTTTCCGATTTCAGTTTACAACGTCGCAAGTCACTTTCCTACTTCATTCTCAAGGAGGTACGTACTCGAACTAAAATTCATTTTAGTAATTACGCTCGAGTAATTTACGAATAGAAATTAAAGTCTGGATGTACTTTATGAGAATTAATTAAAACGAGGTCTTATTGTGTAACAAATTAATTACGGTGGCTCGAAACACAAATTGAGGGAATAGTAATTTACTAAGCTGTCAATAATGCTACAATTGTTACGTTGGCTAGGCTTGTTGAAGCTTGTACAGCGAAGATTAATACGTACTAGGCACAAGTAAGGTGAATTGAAGTAGATCTAAATTTAGTACGAGTATCATGAATTTAATAAAGTACTACAGAGACACGATTTGGATATATTTAATACCAGTACATATGTACTAAAGCGACTACTAACCCGAGAATTCTTTCCTTCTGTAATTATCAATTAGGTTGTATTTATTAGTAATAATAGTAGTATGTATTTGAACCTGTACTTAGTATATAATCCGGACCCGTATTCCGATAATGAACTTATTTTTCTGTTTCTTTTTTAGATTATTTATTACTATAGTATTTTTATTAGACCTTATATAAATTATCTAGATTTATACATGTGGAGACTTATTATTAGTTTATAGATACTCATAAGATGCATTAATTATTTATATACTATATACTGTTAGTCTTCCTAAAATTGTAAAATAATAAATAAATAAATCACTTTATGAAATACGAAATTATTTTGAAACAAGTATCTTATTAATAAACTTCTCTGAGCAGGAGACATGGGAAAGGAAAATTAGATGAATATTACAAGTTTAAGAAAGTGGATCAAGTACAATTTATGCGTGTGAACTATTTTTTAAGTTTCTTGGATGTCCTTATAGAAGCCTCAAGCGAATGAGGCTTTCATATCGGAACACAACAGTGCTATTAGCACTGCCTTTTTGCGGCAGACTTAGATAACACAGTGGTAGTTAGCCAGGCAGTCATAAAATATCACAAATTAAACCGGGTACCGATACCTCCGTTTTATTAATATCCATTAGGAATCAACCGACTTTAAAAAGGTGGTTTTCAATTCAACTTTTATGGCAGTTGAAGTCGGTTTCTAGTTCATTTTGAACTCGGTATGACTGTATAGATTTGGTTTACGAATGTAGTTGTCCATAACAACTAAATAAATATTTACTTATCATTTTCTAGCAAAATATGAGAACTAGTTAATTAACAAGCTTTAATGTACCACGTCTTAAACAAAACTTTCATTTCGCGCATTAGTCATGTTTACCATCCAATATCTCATGCTATTGACTAACTCTATCGTTCGACAAATGCGAGTGTCCGACAACCGTCCGACCCTGGCGACCCATGAACTTGGGTTCACAAACTATCGAACAAGACGACCTCGATTATGTCTACACTAACATAAAGTTCACATGTTACTCGTAACATACGATTTGATAGTTGGGTTGGAAAGGTTCGTTTGCCTTGTGTTGTGCTAATAAGTTATGAATATGATATTAGAGGATATCTTGGTTAATGAACAACGGGTACCCGGTATCCATATTTTATTACTGGTAGAAAAAATCATGACGATTATAAGTCCCGCCTTAGCGCCCCCTTTTGTAAGCCCAGACCATTTAATATTCTTTGGGATGAATAGCATCGTCCTTTGCACAACTAAAATATTTGCTATAATACCAAGCTGCCTGCCAAGCTCGATGATTATGGATCATCTCGTTCTTTATATTGACCAATGAGAAGTCCAATAATCAAAATTTTGAATCAAATTATTTCAAAGTTAGCTTTGTTGTACACTCGAGTACCAAAAAAAAATTAATCCATTGTTGACCTTGTCACATTCACCTTTAATTGACATTTCCTTCAACACAATACATTAAAACAAGCAAGAGTTAATGTGATATGGTTCAAAAGTGGATACATGTTTTTGTACTCTAGTGTACCAACTATCCGATATACTATTTTTAAACGATTATCTTATTTTTAACCCCCGACGCAAAAATTGGGGTGTTATAAGCTTGACACCAATGTATGTGTCTTTTGCATCGTATCACTCGAACGGATGGACCATTTCTTGTGCGTTTTTATTTAAAACTAGCTTCTGCCCCGGCTTCGCCCGCGTGGACTTTAGGATTTATCTCACCTGAGCTACTACATAACAAATATCAAACAGACGTTACACTTTCCATCAACGAACTTCCCTTAAATTATACGTCTACAATTCTAAAATCACGATTAAAATATGGGGGTGGGGGTAAGAGGGTGCAAGATTATCATACCCACCGAATATTAAAAAAAAACATATAAAAATTGGTCAAGCCGTTTCATAGGAGGTCGGTCACAAAAACCGTGACACGAAATTTTTATACATTAGATAGCGTCCCTGCGATGATGATGATGGTGAAGGCATTTGCTATGCCCACCTGGCTAGGTTGTGTTCAAATTGAATATTCTGGGACTTTAAAATTTCATAATATGTCGAATTTAATATTTGTACATTATTTCCGTTACAATAACAAATAATTTTCTTAGTTTTTCAGTCTGTTGTGTGAATATTGAAACATTATTATTCTCGTTATTTATTGTTTTTTCTATTTGACACTTGACTGTTTTTTGTATTCTGTTATACTACCTATATCACCCACAAACCATTTTTGGCAAATATTTTCAATGTACCGAAAGACACGTCGATTTTCCATATACAGGTAAGTTGATTCAGGTTTTTTAAAGGTATCTTTTTATTCTGTGAACCGATTTTGATGAAATAAAGCTTAGATGTTGCTCAAACTTATGCCTAATTTAATTGTGAAAACCGCACCAAACTTGGTTCTGTAACTTCGGAGATTAGCCGGTTCAGATAAACAGACAGACAGACAAAATTTTTTTAAAAGGTCTTATTGTATTCTGTTACACTTCTTACCTCACCCTCAATCAGTTTTTGACAAATATGTTCAATGTACAGACACGTCGATTCTACAGATTTATTATAGTATAGAAGATAGAAGAAGATAGAAGAAGTGAAAGCAAGTTTCCTAGCTATGGTACTTAGCTATATTTGGTAAAAATCGATTCAGCAGTTTAAAAAGTAAAAGGTGATGTTAAGCATTTTTGGCAAAGGTTATGTTCAAAGATACTTCTAATGAATATTTTATTGGCAAAGCCATCTTAAAGAAAGAAATGTAGATGTAACAAAGGTCAATTCTTACGCTCCATATCTTAAGCTCAAGATCGGAAGACAATATGATCTGTTGCATAAAATACACACGAAAAAAATTCGCCCATTTCTCTTCAAATTTATGTATTAAAACTTCAAAAAATTTCAGAAAGCGGGAAGAGTTATGCAAAATTTCGTAAATTGCTGCTTCAAAACTTAAGAGTAAATCAATATATTACGCAACATTCAAAACCGAACTCTGTCGAATCTGTAGGTACATCATACACTAAACTTCAAAACATTGCCTATTAATTAAAGCGCATAAGGTTTCAGTTACGATAAAGTTGGGTATCACGACCTCCTTCGTTGTGGACCTTCATAAACTTTAACTGTAAAACGTGACTCTAGTGACGGAGAGAAAACACGAGGATGGGCCCTTATCGCTCCTCTATAGATACAAGTACTTTGTTAATAAACTACGGAAGTTATTTTATCAGATTTAGGCGAACATTGAAGGCGAGATATTTGATTATGATATAAAATCCAAGCTTTTGTGTAGCTTAACATTTGGGGGAATGTCATCCTCAGCTAAATGAAATAGATTTCATATTAGCAAGCATGAAAACCTTAGCACATATTGTGAAATTCAGTAGAAACGAACAACCACGTTCCCTCAACTTCCTGTAGGTGTTGTAAAAGGTAATTAAGGAAAACGTCACGGAACGGACAGCTCTTCTGTTCTTAGAATTCCTGTAAGTGAAATATGAATTTGATTTAAATTCACGTTATAAAATGATT
The DNA here is from genome assembly GCA_910589575.2 of Carcina quercana. Lineage (NCBI taxonomy): Eukaryota > Metazoa > Arthropoda > Insecta > Lepidoptera > Depressariidae > Carcina > Carcina quercana. The sequence continues at coordinate 4,567,405 of OU342436.1, forward strand.
TCATTAAAGATTGGGACAAAAGTACAAGTACATAAGTACAGCTTAAATTTCCCAAGGTTATTTTGGATCAAAATCAATCAAAAGTAGATACACAATTAGTATTTCGACAAAGTCTCCAAGTTTCAAAGGGGGCTAAGCGACAGACACATTAGGAAATTACTTGGAATACAAGTTAATCACTTACCTATACAGTGTAATGTTCATTCCATCTCTTTAATTAATTGGGTAGAATTGAAATAGCTTTGGTGTCGTGCATTCTATTTAATTGTTCTACTTTGTTGGGGCGTGATGATTGCTGTTATAATGAACATATTGTCTTTATGCTTCTGCGTCCACGCGCCAAGCGCAAATTTAAAAAATTGTACCTGATAGCATTATATTTTTGTGACGGGGGTTAAAATACATGCTGTGTAGGAAATGTTCATTCCATCTCTTTAATTAATGAAATCACATCTAATTTTTATACTTTTTTAATTTAAGGTATTGTTTTTGTGTGTGATTTAGTAACACACCCATTAAGAGTTCAAACAAAAAAGAAGAACCAGAGTACCATGTAGTAAATTAATAGTTACCTCCCAATAAGATAATAAGACCTATATTTATAAGGGTTTTGTAATTTGGTCACTTGATTAACGCTGTCAGTAATAAGGTACAAGCCGTTCTTATATTAAAAAATTAATTACCCCTTAATGAAAAAGTAAAATATGTACAGCTAAGAAAGCGAAGTTATCAAGCTCCATGGAATCTAAATGCGCTACGCATGACCAAGTAGCTCCAAAAAAACAACTAAGAGAATAATTAAGATTAATTTTAACGCTTTAGCTCGGATTAATCACGCACGCGATAGTTAATTAGGCTCCTAAAAGCGTTTCTTGAAAGAGGCTTTGAAGGACGATTATTAAATAAACGGTGTTAAGATACAGTGAACCATTATTTAAACAGCCTATATTTTACTAAATGCGTTTGTACTCTTACTAATCCGTTGAAAGTGTAGCTTTATTTTTCGTAGCTCTCGTAGCTTTAGTTGCTACGCTGTCTACGAAAGGTCTACGCACATAATGTTTGTTTGAAATATTATTGTTCCAGAGGTACATGAGCCACTGAATTCTTAATTGGGTATTTTAAATGTAATTGAAGGTAAAACAGTATGTCTTATTTGTGTTTTCATATTTGTATTTAGTGCCTAGTTTCGATCGTAGCCAGTCGAAATTGCCATATTTATGATATATTTCTGAAATCTTTATAGTGGGACCGCAAGCACTCAGTCGCAACCTGTATGAGACAGATGTCGTAGGGGAACAAAAACCCTGGCATAACAAGAAGGGACTTCCAAGACCAGATTCAACAAAAATATCATAGATGATAATGAAAAACACACGTTTCTTGAATGTTTCCTTTATTTTTAAACTACTTATCTTAATATGTTTTATTATGTGCACACTCTTTGTATCAAGTATCTACTTGTTGTAGTTATACTTTTTACACTGCAATGTCAATCTTACTTTTTATTAATTCGTACATAGAACGTGTTACTCACTTCATGACAATAAACGATAAGTCAAACAACGCTTATTAATTTTCTACCTAATTTCAATACTACTTAGTATCTATTACGGTTCAAAAGACAAAATCCTTTGACAGACGGACGGAAGGACCCATAGAGTCTCATCGGGCATCCATTTAGCACAGAACTCTAATAAAAGACAATGTCCCGGAAATAGCTGAACTTTGACACTAGCTTGACAATGTACAGTAACCTTAGATGTGAATCAACCCCCTGAAACATGAAGAGACAAATAAACCAGTAGGTACTGGTATTGGCGTGGGCCACGACACGAAGACCATTCATTATTGTCATTGTTAGGAATCAGGCCTGTTTCCGTGTACGTTTGTAATCATTATTATATTTCAACCTCAACGCGCGTCTCACGGCCTATTGTTTCCTCGACACCCACACATTAACACGTGCGGCTTATAAAATCGTAGATAGGCTACCATGTCACGACATGTTCGTTCATTTTTAACCGTCTTCAAAAAAGGAGGAGGTTCTCAATTCGACGGGTATGTTTTTTTAATGTTTATTACCTCAGAACTTTTTATGATTCAAACGATTTGGATGATTCTTTTTTTTATTTCAAAGGTGGTGCTTTCCGTGTGGTCCCATTTCAATTTGTTCCAGTTCCGACAACGGCATCCATGAAAAAACGATATAAATCTTAAAATTGCTTTAGTAAAATTATACTTTTAGGGTAATTGATGTCGGTTTCCAGTTCTTTTTGAATGCATTTACTTGTTAGAAATGATATTCCATACGGAAAATCTGTTCATTTGAAACTAGTATTGAATGTACGGCAGAGGAAATTAATGGTTGAACAAATTAAAATACCTCAATTATTTCAAGTCATAAAATCGCATCCTGTATGTAAATTGTCACATGGCATCAGCCAATCTATTCCGTGAGTATTTTACAAAGCAAAATTAAAGAGTTACAAATTCACATAAAAATTATTTCTTTGACCGTACACTCACGGAATGTAATTGTTTAGTAAACAAGTATTTTTAATTTTGCCGGGTTATGAAGTTAAAAGTGTCATTCGTACTTATAACGAGCTTATAGCCCGGAAAATGAGCGTACGCGTCTGACGGTGTGGCCTCGGCTTTATAATATAATTGTCTCATGACATCTCGTGGGTGTTAGAAAATACAAGGAAGTGGGCAAAAGCATTTACATATGTATATTATCAATAACGGCTTTCTTCGATCAGCAATCCGCCTGCCAATCGTGTAAGTGGTATTGATGGCAATTTGAAGTAAACGTTTGGACCACCTTTATCGTGATTTTGTGATCAGTCCTTATCCTATTAATAGTGACATATCCACATTTTTGTGACTCAATGATTAACACCCCTACTACATTATAAATCTAACCTAGCGACCTTTATGAGCTAGAGTGGAAAAATATTTACATTTAGCTTTTTACGGGCTGAATGGCGAGGGGTTTCTCTTATAACAAACAAGCCTTGAAATGTAAACAAAGTTGTGTAGCCTAAGGCAATAAAAACATGCTATAATGAAACGTTACGATGCCTTTGTTATGAACAATGTTGCAACAAAAGAATGTTGTTAAGGATGGCTAGTTTTAATTATAATCCATCGACTTGTAAAGGTAGAAAATACATTAGAAAATCCAGTTGCAAAAGTATGCATTGATATCACGGATTAATGAAACAGTAAATAGTAGAGACAAAGTCGCCAGGCTTCGAGGTATATTTTTTTTCGAATACAAGAAAAACATCGGCCAAGTTTTAGTCGCACGTTGTTCTTTGGACAGCGATAATCAGCCATTTTCGATTTCGTAGAGCGTCACCTACGTCGCCCACAACCTATGTGACGTTTCTCCACCGTTTGTCAATCTTGGTTCAAATGTGATAGAGTGCAGTCCAGTCTAGATCAGAATATATAATATAGAGTTGTTAAAATCCAACACTTTAAATAATAATAACAACCAACACGTAACATCGTCGACCTCATCGTCACTTACCATCAGGTGAGATTGAGGTCAAGTGTTGGTCTATCTTTAATTTAAAAAAAAAATTTAAAGTTGTACAATGGCATATATAGCAGAAAAAGGTAAACATTTACATGGTAAGTCACTCGAAATTATCTACAATAAGTAATAATCATTGACAATAAACAGTCTAAAAGGGTAAAACATCAACAATAAATACAAGTTCATAAAGTAAATAGTTTAACAGCTCTATATAGTTCACGAAGGAATCAAACAAAAAAACAATAAAGTACTCAGTTATAAATTCACCATAAATCTAATAACACATGGGCACGGAAACTATTATGCGGTTCTATTCGGAAATGCGATGATTACCGATTTACAATATTTACGGCCCCTTACTGTAATATGAATATTCATTTCACAGTCACCTGAGTCTGTATAGTCTATATATGGTGAAATATACCTGATAAATTCTAAATTCTAGAACAAACTGCTTTGAATTGTTTACTTTGAATAAGTACAGGACCATTCCGCACCACCAAATCCATCCAAAAAGCCAAAGTTTCAGAGCAAAAACAAATATGTTTCTGTAACATCCGTCTATATAACAATAAAAACAGCGATAATAGTCGGAAAACATCCTCTGACTGGTAGTTACCATGTCAACAGGAAGGGTTGGGCGCCGGATGCGAATTCTTGTTACATGTGATATGGGTCCGGTCGGGGAAGTCGGTGTCTCGGTCAACCCGTGTTTGGTTAACCGACTATTTATTATTTGTTATTGGACAGTGGAGATGGATAGATTGGAACGTGCTTCCATACTCGGTGTTATAATACTGGCAAAGTATGGTGGCTATTTGCGCTGAGCTCCTGTTTTGATATTGGAAGATCGAGTTGCAAAATAAATTCAAACATAAGGGTCGTGTCTTTTCAAAAGAAATCTTTACTAATATTGTAACTGCGTAAGTGATATCGTTTCTTTGTCCTTCCATTAAGTCGTCGAGTCAAAATTCCTATATTTTTTATAAGGATAGTTCAAGGCTAGGCTATTATCCTGATCAGCCAATGAGTTCCCTTGAAGTTCATGCGAATGAAATTATACAGGCAAAACGCTGGTGTAATACAATAGTGAGAATCTGTGCATCACATGGTCAATTCTTCTAGTTGTGTTCTGCTATGAAAGGTAGCAGAAATAGGGCCTCACTCATTATCATGCAGCTTCTGGGCAAGCGTGCTTGAATACGCGTCCTTCGTCTCTAACAATCAGGCGAGATGAAGGTCATATGCAAAGCTAGTCTAATTCGGAGTTCTATATATTTTTCGATCTCTTACGTTTTTTTATGAGCTACATGATAGATTGTAGCGTGACTTATTTGCCTTATAGTTCTGGATACCAACCCCTATCGGGTTTAAAAGGCTAACTAAGAAAATTTCAGCGGTTTTGCGGCACTAGCAACCAGTTAGCACAAATGTCTGCAGAGCGCAGTTATTATGCTAAATTTTCTAGTAATAAACTTATTTGATACTAACTTTTGCCCGTGACTTAACCTTACGCCCTTCAGCATGTCATAGGTTTGAATTTCATCACGATTGGTTTTGGCATTGAAGGATAATGATGTAAAAAATAAATAGTAAAACTCATTTTCCGATTAACTCGAACTCAAACTCTAGCGTGATTCTTAATTTCCCACAAAAACCTATGTCAATTAAAGAGAATGTGAAAATATGAAAATAACAACTTCAGTTAGTTACGATTCGTGACACAATGAAGCCTACTTAATTACAAAATGGTAACGTAGCAATTAACATGTTCATTCAAAGTAGGCATGTGATTAATAAGCAACAATTAACAATAAAACATTTTGTTCTTGTTGTGTTATCCAAACGTTTTGATTGCATGTTTTGTTTAAATTATTCTGCATGATAGTTTGACGTACTAGTATGTTATAACATAATAAATCACCGTTAAGTTATAACATGATTATTATCTAGGTACTAGTACAACTCTGTCACCGAAATCATCATTCTGCTTTGGATATAGGTAACGTGTTAGAGATGGAATGATTGAAGTTGAATAGACAATGTTTGAGAGAAAAACCTAGATGATGTTAGCCTAAGAGAGATGGTTCACACTCCCAGGCTAATGACAAAGTACTTTGTGTAACGAATGTTATTTAAAAATACGCAATGGGCATTATTGACATTTTTTAAATTGATCTTATTCGATAACTAATTCGATATTTAGCTCCATAGAACCAGTAAAAAATTGTTTCAGAATTTTATGGATAGTGAATTCGGAGAATAATACCTCACAAAACAAATCTATCCAACGACAACCTTGCAGCTACTTATTTTGAAAGGTTGTCCATTCTTTTAATCTAAACAGTATATACAGAATGACTTTGAATTTGTGATAAGAACTAAAATCGTTATTTAACGACCGTCTTCATTTCTATCATTAATTTTTTTCCTGGTAAATGAATTTCCTCGGACAAAAAATATAAATTAAAACCATCAAACGTTTTGTACGGAAAGATTTCTTTTCACGAGAGCTTCAGAAGGTCGAAATTATAATTGAGATGGGACGAACTCCTCCGTTTTTTAAGAAAAGGAGTCTAATTTGTGTATTTTACTTTTCGTGTTTTATTTTCCCTAGTGAGTTTTCGCATAGCCTTCATCTCATCTGATGTTAAGTAACAAAAAGACCTTAGGTGAGCGGACTCTCCTATGAGCTTGAATTTACTGGAGATTTAAATTAATTTTGCCCGCAGTTTTATCTGGTTGAGCCAATCAACTTATCTCCAGATATCATTGCCCTTAGTCTTTTTTTACTACGCCCGCACGGTATGAAATGTGTTGATGTCTGAGGCTCATGTCCAACAGTTGACTTTTGCAGCTGAGGATCATGTTTTTCCCTTACTTTAAATGTTTGTTCTTCCTTTTTTTTAATTATTGAAACTGGATGTTGGGTTGATTTGACACTTTTGAAAAACATATTCTGTAATACAGTTAACGATTGTGTAAAGTTGAAACGTTAAATAATGACCAGTTTTGGAAATACGAGTATCGTTATGTTGATGTTGAAACCGCCACGAATTTTATCGCTTTTGATCTTATATCCGTTTAATGGCATCGTGCGAGTATAACATGAAATTATGTTATATAGGAAAATATTATTTTGGTTAAAGGCATTTATTCTTAAAAGAAAATTAATTTTTCACTTAATGAGAAAACTTTAAAATATAAAACAATTTTGCACAGAGGACATTCGGCCATAATAATTATAAGATTATACATATTTTTTGATACATATATATTATAACGCACTAAAGTATTTTTTAATATTAAGATTATATGATTTTTTAAAGTGAAGGTTAATAAAACGTTCATTAAATACCTAGTGTTGTAAGAAATAGTTAATTTATCTATTATTTACATTTCGATTGACACAAAGAGAAGACGCCTACCAATTTCCTTTTCATCAGGCAGCAATATAAAGCTTTACGCTTTACATAAATCAGATTACATTTCGAGTTCGTTAAACTTTCAACGGGAGGTGCGCTCTGATTGGAAATACCTCTAAAGCCACGTCTAGTAAAATACGGTTTTATCGTGCAAAATCCCGCACAAAATATTGGCATTCACTTTGTAACAAGGTAATTGAACATCGAATCGCGCTTTTTTATACTGTTGGCGACAGCCAATATAATTTTGTTAGTATTTTGTCCTTGGGTAACTTAGAGATTTAGTAATTTAAAACGTGAATTTTTTTCAAATTTCATCATGGTTACTTTAGAGCAATATTCATCACCCAAACTTGAATGAGTTCAATTTTTTAAATCTCGTTAAGTTGCGTTGTATGCCAGTTAGTAGAACCCGTGAACGTGAATTTTCAGAATTTTATCCTAAATCCTTACTTAATACGTTTCAAAATTCAATTTAACCTACAATTATCAATATCCTACTACTTCTAATCGAACTGCTTTAACCCGAGGCAGGTAATGTAATGTACATATCTACCTATACATTATTTCTTCTTTTTGTTCTTCTGATAAATACAACCAAAAATTTAGATTATGTTCCCGCAATTTTTTCATCTCATGTGGCGCATTAATAATACAGGTTCCTTTAAAAAAATCCTGGTGTAAATATGCGCCGGTAGCGTTATCCGGTACCGTACAACCCGATGAATATTTCACTCCCCCAAACACGTAATGCTGGCGACCGGAATGTGATCTACCATCCTTGCCATGTTTTAATATTAAAATATGCAAATCACAGCATTACCATGTTCCTACATACAGATCCCTGCATGTAAATGCAGTTTGTATTAAAAACCTCACGCTGAGTTTGGTTCGCTGTCTGGCGTTGGCTTACCTTTAACTGCCTCCGTGGCCCAGTAAATACACAATTCTCTTTACAATCTGGAGGTAGTGGGTTCGATTCAAAGGGCGGTAATCTTTGATGTTTGGCTTAGCTAGTGGCAGAGCATTTTTTGAGTCTTCTACCAAACAACATTTTTACTTGCATTTTTTTGTTCTGTCCATCTAGTGTGAGTTTTTAACTGATACTATCGCGTTTGTGTTTACGTTAGATTTGTATGAAGAATCACAGTTTCGTAAACGCGCCGCTAAAGAGGCGCTACGCAATTATTCATATAAATCTGACGTAACGCTAATTTAACATATCGTAGTTAACTTCTAAGTTCTTGGTGGGCTGGCTTTTATTCAATGGCTTTATCATGACTTACCAAAAGGTAAAATGAGGCATAAATTAAAATTGATTTTTTACATAAATTCATGTTATCGCGATATTTACGTGATTACAAAACGATATTTAAAATTTCATAGCCCCTTATGCAACTCGTGATAAACTTTTACGTCTATAAGTTTCACTTTCAACATGCATTTAACTAAGTATGGAATACCCTACTAGTTTCCGGGTTCTCTGAATAATATAACTTGGGAATCTTCAAATGAAGAGTAAATAGGCACCTTCTAGTCCAAACCAACAAATAACATCGTCGACATCAAGGTTGTGGTCAAGCATTTATCTGTCCACACTAATATTTTATTTATTTATTTTTTATAAATGTATGTTTGTTTATTTGTTGGTTATTCCTTTACGCCATAACGGAGAGTTTAATGTCTTGATTTTGTACAGGGATGGTTGAAGGGTCGCAAAAGGGCGTTACGAGGATACTTTCTACACCGATCAAACAAGTACACGAGGATGAAGTCGCGGTCAAAAGCTTACTTAAAAAACTTGAACCTTGAATACATTTGCGTAGTATTGTCTAACTAGTACTACTAGTATTATTTTACTTATACAAGAATAGTTATACTCTTAGATATGTATTAGTGTCATTTTGCTTTATTTGCATACCCCTTAAAAACGTTACCAACTGTTATTTTACGTAGTTACTTAGATTTATCTCACCCAAAAAGAGGACCTGGACGTAGACGAATAACTAATTTCAAAGCCTGTGAAATGAATTTTAGAGCGATGAATTCAAGCTCCCTTCTAAAATATTTGCATTTTCCAGTGGCAGTGACTTTCCGAAATATTTTTTTACGCTACTGCGCTCGGAGTGATTCAATTTATACTGATTTGCATAATTTCATTCAACAGAATTCGTTCAGCTTCCAACGAGCCCATTTTACGATCACTTTAGAACAATATTTATTTAGTACGTGACTTTACAAAAATACTAGCTTATGCCGTTTTGACAGCTTACAGCCATCATGATTCCAGAAGTAGTGGCACATTATATAGGTTTCAATGAGAAATATATCTTCTTTAACAGTTCTTTTTCGCAACTCTCAGAAATTAGCACCAAAATTGAGCTAGTGGCACATAGTTTTAATGATAAATATAAGATTTTTTCAAAGTTCGTTTGGTTGCATCATTATTTTGGCGTTCCCTATAAATCCAACCACCATTAAACTGCAAAAAAACATAGTTATATATGCTGTGCTACAATGTTATTATACAACAGTAGTATGCATAGCAAAAAAAGGCATTAACGCTTTCGCATCGGCCTTTTACAAGGGAGGAAATGAAAAATCTACCGCCCTGTGACAGCCAACTGAGGCAGGGACTGTCAGGCGTGCAAAGTTGATTGATTCGCTGACAATCGACGGTTGGTAATCAATTTCTTATTGTAACGCTTTGACGCCGAATGTTGTAATGGTTTTAGGTAAAGGTCGTTGACTTTTGGTTGTTCCTATAAACAGAACACATTTAGAAATTTAAATGTTAAATGTCTTCTTGGTGGAAACCAACGGCGCGGTGCGCTAAACTAAACAACTCACAATCGACGTTTTAAAAAAGGAACGCATTGTTGAATTTAAATTATCCTTGACGAAATATCTAATCTCTATGTATCTCTTCTCTCGTATGTAAAAATCTTAATTTCTATGACGATCCTTGATTGATTATTGTAAACACTAATTTCCACGGAAATAATTTTTATTTGTATTTGCATATCAAATAAATCAAAATTTTATTTGACTGTAAAATCTATTTATTTTCAATTATAAGTGTCACACTAAACATTTATAAATGTAAAAGATCAGCCAAGTGCACATTGGGCTACGTGCAGTGTAGGGCTGTGTAGTTGAACTGGTTTTATAAAATGTAATTTTGAATGAAATTTTCATATTGACCACTCCAAGTACATTTTATAAATTGGTTGACTTTTACTCGTTAACCTGTCAAGCCGCGTTAGTCGTGATAATTTTCATTTTAAATTCAGTATATAGTATATACTATTACTTTTTTAATAGATTTTTATAAGCAATAGTTTAGCAGATGAGGGACCCTTAATTCTGACAAAAATTATAATATTAAATCTTAATATTTCGGAAACGGGTTCCTGAATCGACAAGTGATGTTCCTAGATCCTTAATATTTTGAAAGACCTATTATTCAACGATAACCCTCACTATGAAGTAGACGCGAAAATTCTTGTTCAATCCCAAATACTCTAACACTTTGTCAGCGTAATTATTGTGTATACCTGTACTAAATTACAGCTTTCTAGTAGTAAGGGTCTCTGAGCTAAGCCGCGGACGGACAGAGCGGAACTATACGGGTTCCTTGTTTGACTACGGAACCCTAAAAATGAGTTTGTTCGTTAGTTTCTTTAGGCTCAACAGCACAAACAGTCATAATGAAATTTGACATGCACGTGGCATGACATGACATGCACTCTTTTACGGAAAATCACATAGGCTACTTTTATTCCCAATGTATTAATTTGTTGCCGAGGAATAATGTACGAGTATGAAGTACACGCAGACCAGGTCCAAGCCCAAGGGTAAAATACTAGTTCCTTTTTATAAGGAACCTCAATTTTTAAATTCATATAAATTTATCTAATAACTTTTTAACATTATAATTATCTACTTTCCCTTTCAGAAAAGCGTTTTGCAGAGAAGAAACTCCACAGCTCTTGCTCCTGTAAATCTAATTGAAGTATTTAGTAGATTTATGACTCATATGATACAGGTACCTATAAAATAGGGTATTTTAGGAGTCATAGTTGATGATTAATTGATGATAGAATATTTTAAGTTTCAGTAACAAGTCTTTATTATTATTCTCGTACTACTTAGCTAGAGTGTCTATTGAAATGTTCATGAACAAGCATCGGTTTAAAGCTTTCTTTTCTCAACGTGTTTAAGACCCTAACATATTGTAATTTACTCTCTATAAATGTGTGTACATATCACATCAAGCATGAAGCAGCTCCGCAGCCATCGCTTATTTTGAAGATCAATAAATTTGTTCGGCACATCACGTCATACTTTAGAAGCTGGAATAGGTGTTAGTTTATTCACCCTACACCGGAATCACTCGTGGTCAATCAAGGCTTATTGTTTCAGATATTGAAATTCTACAATTAAAATGATGTCCGTTATTCTACACGCTCAGTGTATATTCTTCGATATTTTGTGCTATAGGTATAACACTTACTACGTACGTATATAATAATTCTAATATAATATATCCGTGATTGTTACCACGTGAAACCAATTCCCCCACACTAATTCTGTGAATGTAAGTTCCACCTAATAATACCCGCTGTACCATTCGATTGCCGAGAACTTTGATCCCAAGGGTCATGTTCAACCATTCCGTGTAATTAGCCCGAAATCCGCCAACGTTTCCGGGAATCCGTGAAAGCTGGCTATCTGAGCCCGTTAAGACACCGCATGGTCCTTTGGGCTCACGAGCGTGTCAGCATTGAGGGCTGACTGATGAATTATTTACGAGAGAGCTTAAAACCCCACACAGGTAGTTAACAAAGGCATTATTGTACTAAAACGTTTGCGTTCACCGTCTATCATTAACCCTCACGAATTTTTAATGACACACCGTTCCCCAAAGTTTGGTTAATCGTTGTTTAATTAATCATTTCTAATTGTTCGACTTAACTTTGGTGGAACATTTTAAATTGAAATAGTTTACGAGTACGTACCTTCCGTTGACTCAAAACATCCCTTCTTCAATCGTTTCACAAAACAAACAGCACTGGGTAAGTTATATAATGACAGTCGCGTGCGAGCACGTAAGGGTTGAGAGTCAAGAGACGAGACGTCTGCCCCTCGTCGAGATCTGGAGGATACTGATTCACATCACGTCAACTGGAGCCGGCATCGGCGAGACTCTGGTGTGAAATGCGCAAGTCACGCGGCGCTAACTTCTCCACGTACTTTTGAAATTCAAATTGTCATTTATTCGGGTCTATTATGCAGGTATACGCACGAAAAGTGGCAGCATTCAAAGGGGTTAAATTTCCGTCGTTCGGGAATGAGAGTTTTCTCGCGTAAAAGTTACTAATGCTAAGTAGGCACGTTATGTTGCGGAAAACTTGCTCGTTTGTGACAAGATTACGTTCATTGAATTATTCCGTTTTTAGGGTTCCGCAGTCAAACTAGGAGCCCTTATAGTTTCGATCTTTTGAACGTTTGAACGGATATACATATTAATTATGAAAAACATTTAAAATCTTGGAAAATATTTATAAGGGTGGCTCCCATACACGTAACTTGGGGGGAAATATATATTTTCGCGCTAACTTTTGTCAAAGTTGAGATCCCCCCCCCCCCCCCCCCCCCCTAACTGTTAAACTGTTGCCTTTAAAAATCTGGAAAAATATTAAAAAGGAAAAATGTGTGTGAAATTAAAAGGAAAACATAACCAAGCTGGCTTTACAGGTTAACGAGTAATAGGCGACCAAATTATAAAATATATTTGGAGATGTCATAGTGAAAGTTTCGTACACATTACATTCATAATTACTTTACGTCGTTCTGTGTGCGGCCAACACGCACTTGACTTTATTTTTTTCATGAACCCATCCTACTGAGTTCTTAAACCAGACAGTGCTTGGGCAATATTATTCTTGGTTTGATCATGCTGGAATACACATTCAATATTAAAGGCAACAGACCGAGATAGACAACTGGTGCTTTCGAACTGAAAATATTATTAAGATGTTATATCACCAGCCAAGTCCCAACTATGACCTTACCGATTATTTCCACTTTTTATTTTGAACTTATATTTTGAGATGAATAGCACTGCACAGTGGATTACATTATTTATTTGAATTTTAGCTTAACCATAACTTACTAACTAACATAGCACAAGCAACCTTAAAAATTGTGTCCATTGTGTCCATTTTTGTGTTCATATCCAATTTTATTTGAAAGTTTAGCTGAGTAGAGAAAGAGTCGAAAATGTCGAAAAAGTAAGAAAATATATATATCCTTTCTTTATTTACTTTTACCTTTTTATTTTAAATGATTCCATGTTGGGTTACAAATGAAAGGGCCTTATTAGCATATTTCGAATAAATCTAAATTATATTATTTTTCTCATAAGGATATTAATGGTCCAGACGCTACATGCTTGGACTCACAATCTGGAAGTCCCGGGTTTGATTCCTAGTAGGCAATAGTTACAATGTTGCACTGCTGAGTTCTGGTATGAAACGTAGCAAATTCAGCGCCTTAGCTCAAGCATATGCCCGATTTCCAACCAACAGCTTTATCAAGTCAAGTTCAACCCAACTGTACATTTGGAAAAGAAGAAATGGGCTAATATTAGTTCCGATCAAAGTAGTGGTTCCTTTGGGAATAATACTGAAGGACACTCATAAGAAATCATGGGCAATAGCTTGCCAAATATATTAATGAAAATGATTACAAAGAACCGTCTCCATGGCTAGTAGCTGCATAGCTGAAGTATAGTCGGAATCCAAGAACACATCGTGTGTGTGTTTGTGCGCAGCCTGATTCACATTTGTTCGAAATCTCATCCACAATACATATTGCACGTTATCAGAACAACTAATACTCACAAAATGAAACCTCTCTCGAAACCAATGCCCAATATTTTTCCCAAAGATAAGATACAGGCAATAACACCATTTTGTTTATGTTGACGTCGGTTCGAACCCGAGGGAGTGAAGGGATCGACAAAGGCTCAGTGGTTTACAAGAACTATCGGGTAGCTTGCATGACCAGTCTTAAAAGATCTGCCACGCCCCTCTTAAAACTACAGCGTGAGATGCTTTAGAGGTATGAGCTGCTTTTGACGAGGGTCGAAATCGTTTGGTTGGATAGGCATGTGTGAAATTCATCTATGCCCTTGGGAGGGAAACCCCCACTCAACTACCAAGTATGATACCGCAATGATAGACTGCCCCGCGTCGAATAGAATTACCTTTGGTTCGCTTGGGCATTAATTAATCTCTTTTAAGGGTTGCACTAGCACGTGTAAAAACAGAGGCCTTGCCTTGTTTTGATGAGTTGGACCGCCTAAAGGGCCCCAAAGTTATGAGAGCTCGATGGCTATGTTTATTCGACAGGCACGTGTAAGAAGGGAGATTTAAGGGCGCTTTGCCTGAGGATTTTGGGCAAGAAAAACAGTTGAAACCCTACTTATGTTAGGTGTTTTGTTTTAGCTGTAGGAAAACTAGAATCCGTTCCAAAATGACATTACTTTTGTCCGTGTTGTGTTACGGTAGCGGATCTTTTAGTCTTTACGGACAAGTAACGAATAAAAGACTTAATTTTAACAGGTTTTAGCTATTCAGTCGTGAGCGACTACGAAACTATTTACCTAGACTGATTCTGGACGTCAACTGAAGGTTGACTGGTGGAAGCAAGCGTTTAAATTTCAAATAATTTTTACCGAACAGCAACAGCAGATTTTTGTTAAGAATGTTTGAATTACATTCATAAACATTACACATTTCATAAATATCAGTGGCTAAAATAATATACTAAATAAATGACAGGAAACGTCAACAAAGTATAGTATTTTCAAGGAAAAAAAATATTCATGTACCCATTACAGCAAATATACAGTAGCAACCATGTATTTCGCTACACCTACGAACATGATCAGACGCAATTTCTTCGCACCCAGTACGTTTCAATAAGTCTCCGTACAAACACGATCGCTCTGAAACAACGGGACAATTTATCTGGTATCTATTCGCAGAGGATGCGGAATAGTGTCAAGACTGCCGGCGAACTTTATATTCCGACATTTTACGTGTGCGAGCAATTTACGAGCAGGGTCGAAACGTCGACATCTGGGCCTGTGTTCTAAGCTAATGGTCTTATACAGTGACGGAGAATGGGGAACTTTACGATTATCCATGTCGTATGCTTGTATGGGGACGTAAACCTAAGTTATTTAAAGATACACCGTGAACACTTGTTCTACTCTGATGGACGAAGGAGATGCACATGAAATACTCTTGGGGGATCGATTTGATTTGATATTTCAACCACGTTGATAAATTGTGTTATTTATTATATACTAGCTTACGCCCGCGACTTGGCCCGCGTGTACTTCAGGATTTATTCTACTTGTTCGATAGGCATAGAAGGCATCTATCTCAATTTCCAGCATAAGGTACAAAATAGTGTTTATTCTGTTACGTAGGCTAATAGTTTAAAGAAAAAAAAGAAATTTCAATATCTGACGTAGTACATTCAAATAGTCTTCACACCAATATTATAAACGCGAAAGTTTGTATATACGAATTACATATTCTATGGTTGGTTGCTAGGCAACGCGTTTTTGTTATGCCAAAATTTCCCATGTAATCCCACTAATATTATAAGTGTTATTTTGGACAATTTACACAATATGTCTTTATAAATTATATCCTTTATGTTATTCTGATGTATAAGCTATATTATTGTATAGTTTCATTCAAATCCATTCAGTAGTTTTTCCGTGAAAGCGTCACAAACATCCAAACATCTAAACATCTAAACATCTAAACATCTAAACATCTAAACATCTAAACATCTAAACATCTAAACATCTAAACATCTAAACATCTAAACATCTAAACATCTAAACATCTAAACATCTAAACATCCAAACATCCAAACATCCAAACTTATAATATTAGTAGGATTATAGTATACACCCAATATAAAAAATTCCAACTAATGGTCGTGGTTGGTAAATAAAAACTAATTTTCTAAAAAATAAGCTACGTAAGTAAAAAACTTCATCAAGATCGATTCACCTGATTAGTAGTGTAAAGACATCAAATAGGCAGACAGACATACAAAACAGTGTGATAATTAAATCGATAGTGATATAACTTGTTGAAACTTATCGGCATGTGTGAAATTTATTAGAAGATAGGATATGAGTTTTTACAGTAATGAATCCAACTAAATTTTTCAACATGTACCGATATTTTTTTAAATAATTGTACTGCCCAAAATTAAAAAATAGAACAATTTGACTTTAATTTATACTGACTGACTGTCAAACCCACGCCCAGCCCAAACCACTTATTCTAGAACATTCTAGAAACATGATATCCATAACATCATTATATTTTATGACGTCAAAAACCACAATGGTTTTAAAATTGCATCCTCAAGGGAATGCTATAGAGTGCATCTATTAATTGACAAAGCGATTGATCTTGAAATTTGAAACATCTTTAAATTTTATTTAGAGGACCATTTTTTAATCAAAGCTGGCTAAGTCACGGGCAACCTAATAGTATATTCATATAAAGAATACGAGAGTATGAGCTCCATTGAGTCATTTGTCACCGTATATATACTCATAAGTATTCAGTAATACTTACTTACAGTACGACACGACGAAGGGCGATAAGCGTAATGAACATATCTACTCGTACTATATGGACAGCCCCTGAAGCTATCTCTACGTAGTAAATCTTTTACGGCCTCCTACATCCTTCCAATGGTGTTGAGAATAGTGTCAAACAGGGATCCTATGAAATACTAGCATTTCACACGTTATTTATGATCGATATTACTGTTTGTAATATACGGCATTAGTGGAAATATCATATAAATAACGCGGACTAAGGTAAGATGAAACAATATTTAATATGGTGCCTGGAAATTAAAAAAATTGGGGCATCTCTGAGTATGTGGTACAAGTAATCTATTGCTCAATTAAAATCAATGATATCTTCAAAATAAACTTGGAACATTTTGATATAGTGTGTTATTTCAATAATGTTGCAATTAACTTAGTTGGAAAAATTGGAAACTGGTATTATGATTTTGATTGATTAGAACCCTCACAAAGTAATTACGGGTGGCTTACAAAGGGTGTACCATTTTATTTGCTCCTATTCTGCTCACATTGTATGTATGGGACGGTTCTCAGCTTACTAATGCACAATTATCATCAACAGCTACAAGTCTGCTGTTGAATATGATCCTTCCTTATGATGATGATGACCATGATGAGGAGGATTCGACATAATCACAACGCTAGGCAGGTTAATCGATTATCGCAGTAACATGCTGTAACTAAATAGGTAGAGCTAAGGGCTGCCCATCCCTGAGACCGCGTGGTCCGACTGCTCAGCCCGATTACTCGGACCACGCGGATTTTTTTTCTCGGAATTATTATTTAAAATAAATAAATAAATAACATCGATATATTTTTATTATTTAGTAAAAATAAAACTACATTGAAATTAAATCTCGTATTATTCTTGTCTTCATCACAGATTATTTAGTCGAATCAACAGGGAAGAAGTTCTCGTTTTCCGACAGACGGACCACGCGGTCCCAGAAAATGATAGTCCGCGTGGTGCGAGTAATCGGACTGAGCAGTCGGACCACGCGGTCTCAGGGCTGCCCATCTCTCTTGAATACATTTTCCCCTTAGTATCCTTTTACGAGACCTACGAGAGAAATTGGGTGTTGCGGAGAATCCTATTCTGAAACCGATACCACACACCATGCATACCTAACCTAAAATACGTATTTAGCAACACCAGGCAACACATCAAACAGATTACAACATATGTTGTTGCGCCCCGTTGCGTTGCGTTGCTAGCGGGACCGTGCCATGCATGCAATTAACCGCATGATAATGTGTTTTATCGCGACACTGTGTCCAACTATACAGAAATACGTCCGCATCTTGATGCAATCCATGAAGATATTGCTGAACAAATTTCGCACATTACTTATCCTCATTTCTGAAGTCCACGCGGGCGAAGTTGCTGTCTAAAGCTAGTTAATTGTACTTCTGTAAGATATTTTTTGAGTTTTTTTAATCTTGAAAGAAACTTATTTTAAAGTCAAACCCTTTGCATGGTTTTACTAGACAGCTCCATTTAAATAATAGTTATTGGCTAGAGAGAAAAAAATAGAATAACCCGATTTAACGGAAATATTTCCATTCCAACGAACAACAATAGTGAGCCTATGAAGCTGATTATGAAAAACGACAACGATTGTTTTCCTATCATACGATATCATTCTGGCTTTTGCCTTACTCCATAAATAGTGGCCTAAAAAAGAATCGCCTAAAATATGTTCCTATTTTGCGGCGCGTCGTCGTCTGGCTATTACGGATATAGCGACACGACCTCAGAAAGTGAGAAACTAATCCGCCCTCCGCAAATTGTAGTCATTTCCTCCGCCGAAATGCGTTGTTTTTTCAGGCGTGCCGGGCGAAGACGTACCTTCGGGCACCTTAGGCCAACATTGGCAATTTCCTGACACGCGCTTCGCCGCCACGTCACCTACTACCATGCAATATCCGCCGGTGTTCAAAGACATGTCGTCTAATAATTCTATGATTAGTCGCAAGATTCCCATTGTAGGTATATTTTTTATTTATTTTTAGCATATGAGTGTACATATAGTTAAAACACGACAACACTTGGCCGCCTCCATAGCCTAATGGCTTAATGTTAGACTGATGAGATAACATGACCACCATGTTGCCTAAGTCTGCCGCCAAACATCAGTCTTAATAGCACTGTTGTGTTCCGGTATGAAAGGTAACAGATCCATCGCCTCGTTAGGTTTCTGGGTGCAAACGCTTACCATCAGGTGATATGAAGGCCAAGTGAAAACCCATCATACATTCAAAAACTTGACCTCAACGTTTTCTAAAGCATTGCCCGATAGCATGAGTTAGCCTAGGGCCTAGATTATAGAAACCTACGCCAGGTTCCCTATTGAACCTGTGTTGGTTTGACTGGATGAGTGGTACAGAAGGAAAACGATGAATATGAATAATGACTGCATATAGAAGAGACAGGTGACCAAATTGAGGAAGAATCACATGTTCCCTGAACTCAACAAACAAGGCGAGTCCGTTTCTTACCGGAGGAATTTTAGCTGGTGGAAATCCAGCATTATTTGGCGATCTTCCCCGATACGCCGAATCTCTATAAAAGATTTTCCCTCCGCAAAAGAAGCTTATTCAGTTTCAATATATAATTGAAGGATCAATCAATCAATAATCGATCAATAACTTATTGAATTAAAAATTTACTTCAAACATTTGAATTACTAAAGCTACGAGTATCTATTCTACTGTAGTTAACTCACATGAGAAAGAGCTGTATCTGTCCTTATAAAAATAAGTCTACCAACATAAAAGTACTGAAGTAAATATAAAACTATGCACTAAGTCTATAAAACAAGATAATCACTGACAACGACAATACTGATTGGCCACAATTATAAAGAAGTGCACGCTGATTGGCCCGTTCAAATAATCGCCACGTCGTAATTGGTTGGAACCAAACTGTATAAGACAAATAAGTCTGATGTGTTGTCTTAAAGTGTTCATCCTGCTTTATGAATCTCGTGGGTAGATTGAACGTGTCTTCAACCTTCAGATTCAAGAGAATGACAAGGCGTGAGATATCCTCTATCTTATTTCAGTCTTTTCCAGTCTTTATGACAGAATTAATTTTTCACAATTTAATAATCTGCTAATATGAGGTTAAAAAAGAAATATTGATAAGGTTAAAAGCGGATATTCTCGTAGGAATACCTCTATCGATGTAACAAATGGATTAATATCTCCAAATAATTATAGTTGGAATTGGCCATCACAACTTGAACAATTCGGTGTCGAGAGCAATTTCCGGACGCTAACCTCGAATTGGTTAAACTATAAACAATAGTTTAGTCAATAGTTAACTAGTAGAGTCCCAATTATTTGGACGTAGTTTAATCGGTATCAATTAGTTATCAAGATCCCTTTACTGTAGTTATATTTAGTTGCTGCTAAGATAATTTCACTCTATAATTTGCAACGTAGATAACTAGGCTAGAGTTGTACTCGTATCTCGGCCCCAATGATTTATTATTCTTTTGTAATTATTTTTTGGAAAAATACTATCATGTTTGCTTTAGCTGTAAGCTATTGCCCATGGTAGTAAAAAATTACATTCTATTTTAGAACAAACAATGAGCAGTTGTATATATTGTTACTTTGTGCCTTGGTTATGCGTATAAACAAACGTGGGTCGAAAAATTTTCATTATTTCCAATTAATAAGGTAATATAAGGTAAGTACGCTTTTTAGGGTTCCATGCCCAAAGGGTAACTAAAGGGACCCTATTACTAAGACTCCGCTGTCTGTCCGTCTGTCACCAGTCTGTATCTCATGAACCGTGATAGTTAGACAGTTTTCACAGATGATGTATTTCTGTTGCCGCTATAACAACAAATACTATAAAACAGAATAAAATATTTTTTTAAGGGGGCTCCCGTTCAACAAACGAGAATTTTTAACTCGATATTGATAACGGCAACAGAATATTGAGTTATATATTCACTTTAAAAATGTGTAAATTAAAATAGAACAAATATTTAAGGAGGCCTCCCATACAACAAACGTTATTATTGCCGTTTTATAGATAATGGTACAGAATCCTTCGTGCGCGAGTGCGACTCGCACATGGCCGGGTTTTTTTTTTTCATTGGTTTTGGCACTCAACATTCATCTCGTCTATAGTAAGAGATCATAGACTTCTATAAGATTAACAAAAGTTGTTTTAAAATTTCCCTACTGCGGATCTCTTTCAAGCTTTTGTAAAAGATTTTAGTCTATGCATGCAAGCGAAACAACCAATTTCATTTAACTATTTTCTCCGTGCGGTAAAGCGCTTTATTTTCACTATACCCTCGGGCTTAGTTCTGGTTGTAGCACGTACAAGTTTCGCCTTCTTAACCTCCTTGCGCTGCAGAATTTCTACTACAATATTATTTGAGATAGTTGAATTATTTTTAGTTAAAAATTACATTAATAATTATGTGCGATAAAATGCTTATTACATTCATATTTTGCGCTAATTAATTCTTGGTTGACGACGTTATACTCAACCGCCTCCGCTCCGTGGCTGTGTCCACAAGCTGTGCACACAACCTAAAGGTCCCAGTTTCGATTCCCAGTCGGTGTAACTGTTATTACTCAATTGTGATTGGTGGCAGGGCATTGTCTATTAAATGTACTGTAATGTATGGACTTGTCATAATCACATGCTGTGTTGGGTGATTCATACTTGTACTAAGACTTCAAATGTGAATTATTTTTGTGGTATTTCGTTCATTTACCATGAAACGGAGAATAAAAATCAATTGAATAGACTTGAATTTAAGTACAGAGATAGTTCAAGAGTTGGACAATGGTATTGACTATGTGCGAAGTGGGTGGTGGGGAACGGCAAATCGATCGTAGCGCACGACGTGGCAGAAATGTGCAATAATTCTGGGCTGTCATGTGTCAAATTGCTTTATTTTCATAACTTCCTTTATAATTTTAAGTAAAAACGTAAAAATTTGCGATATGGCTCATAGTACATGCTGTGTCGTAAATTGTAAAAACAATGAGAAAAACAGTTCGTGCAAGTTTTATTCGTTTCCAATAACAAAGTGGGCATTACAGCAAAGACAAAAATGGACTTGGCCACTTTGGTTGTAAACACAGTCGCACTTAACATTTGTAACAACACGTTCATCATTTATCTGGAATTAAAATAAACAATAAAATAATTAATATAAGTAAGCTGACATGAAGCTAACTCAAATATACTATTTCTATAACTTGATATGTAGGTAGGTATGTACTCACATTTAATGATGTTTTGTAGGGAGTTTGTGTGACAGACGTTTGTCTTATGATCAGAGCTCTTATTAAGAAGCTTTTCCCGTTCGTTCTAAGCTCTTCCACTTCTCTCACATGCTGTGCTAATACTAATTTTTTCCCTTTTTGCTCAGTTTCAGGTTGGAAATGTATTTTATGCTTAATCGATTCAAATCCCGTACGTATTATAATATCCATATTTTTCACGTGGAAGAAAATCGCTAGGTATAATATACACACTCACTTTTTACACTATTTTCTTCAATTTCGTTGAAAAACTAGTCAAAAATCAATATCACAAAAATATCTTCAATTCTTGACATTTATGGCAACTACCACAAAAATATCTTATCATCTAGTTGACATGATTTGACAGATGACAAGTCCTGAATAGTTGTGGCCACTAGGGGCGCTGTCATCGCGCACACAACGAATACGCTAAGTTTTTATTCGATTGAAAAAGAAGTTCCTGTGTGATAATTTGTCAAATACACGCCGACGAAGCCGCAGGCAAACTCTGGCTCTATTATAAACCCAATTCTACACAGACAAAGGTATTTAATCATTTGTATATAATGTGTAATGGTATCTTATTCAATCAGGTTTCCGCATTTAATTTCATCAAATAATTGCCGCCCGTGTACGCTTCAGGGCGTTAATTTGTACGATAACGATTTACTCAAATACATTTCATGAATTTCAGCGATTTACATTTCTACTGAATAAAATAACATTTGTTACATTTTAAAATATGATGGTACTATTTATAGCTTGTTTTATTACACCATTATAATCAATTTCTAGTAGCCGTAGTAGCTCAGTTGGGTACAGCGTCAGTCCTTTATATTTGGAATTTATGTACGAATGATAAAAATTATTACCATTGGCTTTTCGGTGAAGGAAAACGTCGTGAGGAAAACTGCACACATCCTGCGAAGAAATTCAAAGCTGTGTGTGAAGTCTACCAATCCGCCCTGGATCCGCGTGTTGGACTATATCCCATACACTCTCTGCAGGAGAGTAGACCTGAGCCCCTGCAGTGGGGAAATATATAGTCTGTTGATGATGAATTAATTTAAAATACATAATTAAGTCTAAAGTCGAATAGAAATCGCTTTTACGATTTCAAACTGTTCCAGCGCCTGTATTTGTATTTTAATGTTTTAATTATCAATTGCTCATTGATTTCGTCAGGCGCTTTTGTTAGAGCATTTTCAGTGCATAATAAGTTACTTGTTATTTATGATTTTCAGTATGTTATTATTCAGTATATTCAATATGTTCAGTATGTTATTATTATTGTGTATGTATGTAATTATTCATATTATGTAGGGTACCCTCGGTGCGCGAGTCTGACTCGCATTTGGCCGTTTTTTTACTCCATATACTCGTACGTGTATACACATATATTACACTCGCGGTACACACACAATGACACACATGCTTTATAAATGTTAATTTACTACGGCAAGGTAATATTGTATCATGCATGGAGACTTCTAATTAGGTGCCAACGTTACGAACGCCGCATAATTTGTAGATCGTTTAGACTAAATTAAAAAATGTAGACACACCGCAATTTCTGATTAAGTGGAAATCTAGTTTTTTATGGGATGGTTTTTTTTTACGAAATAATAATGAAATAATTACGAAAAAATATTATGAATGAAACTATATTACTGGGACGGTAAACCTATTTCCAAAGAGGTGCCTATTAGTGGCGTAAAAGAAATGTCTAAACTTCAACAAAATAAGTACAAAAATCTGAGTTTTCCTTTCGTTTTTGGCTATTATCTCCTATACTGTACTGATTTCAGGGTTTCCCCTTTGGTGACATTAAATATATTTAATTGATAATATAATCCATTGGTACACCTTTCATTCCTGTCGATTTTGGGGCTTTAATTCATTCATTTATAACCATATCATTTTCATGTAAACCCCTACATTTTATATAAAGCTATATAAAAATAATTACGTGTTATGTAAAATATATAAATATGGACCAAGTTGTCCGAAACGAATAAATAATAATAATAAATTCTCCTTGACGTATTGTCTAATAATTTGTCTTTTTGCAATTTCGTCCACCACCGTGAGTTTGTGTCTCACTGCCAATGTTTGTGTCTTAGCCTTCTTTACTATACCCCTAACCTAATGACTGTTGTGAGTGTATGAAAGATTATCTCCACCAACAGGAACAACTGTCAAATTTTGTTTGGAGAGATTTGCCGTGATCGACGCCTTTTCAAATTACCTTAGTTCACAAACAGACGTTGCAGTTTATATTTTCGTAGGTCTGAGTAATTTACAAGAGAGATGAATTAATTCTTTTAAAAGCATATAATCAAAATCTCATTGATATTTAATTTGTACTTTATAGCAATTGATAATCACAGGTCTGCATAAATGGGTTAAGTAGTAGACATTATTCCTATTTCCAATGCCTCATCATTCATAACAAGTAATACTAGTGGGTCCCGAGAACCTACTTATAGCAACACAGTTGTAATGTTCTTACGAGTATGTCTGTAATACTTGGAAAAGTTTAGGTTAAGGAAAAAACGTTTGTATTAAAAGGGTCTGTTTATGGTGACGGGTAGGTTTTATTGTTTCCAACTGGACGCCACATTAACCGCTTAATGCAAGCGTTAGCAACCGCGTAATCAACGTTGAAAGTAGCATTGTAATCTAGCTAACTAACACTAACTAGCCTACACATGAGGCTGTGAAGCTCGAAAGTAGTGCTAGTTGTACGCCCGTCTTGACATACAAATGTAATTTTATCTATATAAAATAACAAAGTTTTGTAATTATGCATCATTACTTTCCATCCACTGACCTTATAGTCATTTACCATCAGGTAAGATAGATAGAGGTTACGTGAAAATCCTAAAAAGGTAAAAATGCTAAAATACGAGTATTCAGTAAGAAAATGTAGATACTGCTGCCCAGGACCTTTCTCTTAGTAAACTGTCCCTTAGTCAACTTTTGCGACACCCACAGAACTCACATGATCTTCTAAACTGTTATTCATTGTTGAATTATACATTCCACGGTAAGTGGAATGAATAAAGTTGGGAATTACCTACAAAAAAACCTTACAAGAACAATTACATTTCTTAAAACGCTGGTTCGTTACGAAAGGGCCGAAGCATGTTGTGGGATGCGACGTGTATGAGCACTTTCTCACCGTCCCACCTGAGCTCTACAGCGCGAGCAACTGGTGCTGCTGTTGAAGCTGTTGCCAGGATCAAACATGCCAAATATGCGTCATTGGAATCAACATATGACTTTGCTGCGGCGGCTCTCGAGACGGGGGGACCGTGGTGCTTAGAGGCCAAGACCTTCGTCCACGAACTGGGTCACCGCCTGAAAGAGAGGGGCTTTGATCCTCAGTCGGGTTTTTTCTGGTCCAAAGGTTCTCCATGGCCGTATAATGTGGCAATGATGCAAGTGTAATTGGGACCTTTGGATCGGGGCCACATCGACCCGCATTAGGTTCATCATCAACAGCCTATATAGGTCCCCACTGCAGGGGCTCAGGCCTACCCTCATACAGAGAGTGTATGGGCCGTAGTCCACCACGCGGGCCCAGTGCGGATTGGCGGACGTCACATGCCTGTTCAATACATTTAGGTTTTTCCTCACGATGTTTTCCTTCACCGTTAAGCAACCGGATAATGTACTTGAATTGAAACAACTCATAGGTATACAGCTGGATTCGAACCCGGAACCCTCAGATTGAGAGTCCGTGCCTTATCCACTGCGCCACCGTTAGGTAGGTTAGGTTACTTTTTTTAAAAAAGTTTTAGGTTTAATGTTATTATTACTACTAATAATTATTACTAACTATATACTAATAAACAAACAAATTTATATGTTATTTGTAATATCGTGAATTGTAATTTCAGTGCATCTTTGTATATCTCAATACTCTTATACCAATTTGCGCTGTTTAAAAACATCGTCCTTTTTTCTCCTTATAAAATTTAAGAGCACCATACAAGGAACACAGTGGAACTAAACGTGTAATATTGTATGCTTCCACGTCGGACTTGTTAATGCGAGGCTGCCTCGTGATAATACTGAATCGACCATCTCACGTTACCGCGCACGTGATTCTGTCTGAGAGGACTACGTCATTTTTACTGTAAACAACCTCCAGGGCGTTTTCTAAGAGATGTTACCAAACAAAGGAGTAATAAATGTCAAGTTAAATGGGCGAATTAAAATTCAATACAACTTGAATGGCAGTAGATATAATATTTATTTTTATGAGATTTAGAGAAATTATGAGTATGAGACTGATACCGCAAGATAGAGTTCAGTGAATATCAATGATATGCATGGTGCTTTATGATTTATTTAGATATGTATATGTATGTATGTTTTCAAAGTTAGAAAGACACAAATGTACACAGTCGTGTAGCTTGACTGTGTACATACATACTAAAAACATTTAACTTTGGGAAGGGTTAAAAGTTTTAAAAAAATTCTAAAGGATTTTATTGAGTGTAAGCTTAAACTTAGAGAAACCTTAACATTGTATTAATTCATATAATGCTTGACAAATTTATATACTGCTGGTCAATGACATATAGCATACAAACAAAATTACAAAGGTTCGTTGCCCTACAAAAACGCCAAATGTGTTCCTATAAAAATAAATTAAAGCCCCCAAACCATTCCATCAAGCTCTAAACCCGTAGCCTTAAAGGGAGCTTCTTTAACAGTCTAAAAAAAACAAGGTTTAAAGGCTATAAATCGCGAGGCCATCAATTTGCATGGTAATACAGCGGCGCGTAGTGCCTCGGACAAGTGACTGACAAGGGCGCAACTTTACCGATCCCGGGGCGAACCTAAATGTCCCCGCGGGTATTAAGACATTTTTCTTCTCCTAGCAATTATATTAAATTTACAACCCCACTTCAAAGTATCATCTAAGCTGTTATTAAAAAAAGTACATTTAGGGAAAGCAATTTGTTTTCTTGGGGACGCTTTTTGTTATCTTTCGTTAAGGAAAATATTACCTTTCGTTGTAATAGGCACTAAGAATAGGGGCTTTTCTTAAAACTAAAAGAAAAGCTAAGAGCTATATATAATAAGCTAATACATAATCTGTTTAATTATCAAACGTGATGTACTCATATATACACAAAGTCGCGGGGAGTTGCTGGATACAAGCCGGACCGGTCATCATGGCATACCGTGTAGGACGGCTGTGGACGTTTCCCGGCCGATGACAATGATTATGATGTACACAAAGGACAGTTTATTATCACTGAAAAATAGCACAAAACTTCATATACCTCTAGAGGGGCAGGTCTTCACCCCGTGACAGGAAAATACAGTCGGGTGCAGTATTTTATTTGTATTTTTTTAAAGTGCCGTTTTCCTGTACTTTGTCGCCACACGAGAGCTCTTACTTCATAGGTTATCCGTTCTCTATCCTTCTAAACCCTCCTACTAAATAGGTACTTAATATTATCAAATTATATGATATGACAGGATATGAACCAATGGGATTGTACACCTCGATAAGGTAGGTTGCATTGCAAACATCCTAAGCTGTAATTCTATGCACTTTTAGCCAATCAACAATAAACATTTTCGTGTATAATTACTAGTGGTCGCCCAGTGGTGGGAATTCGACCAAATCGAAAAAATATTAGCATTCTGCACTCCTCTATATAAACTATAAGTGTGCAAAATTCCATACTCCTCCGTCCGCGCAATTTTCGTAAAAAGGCGTACAAGTTTTTTTCGTCACGTATATATAGAAGATAAGGCAGAAAGGTCATACCTTTGAATAATTACAGTACACATGTTGGAACCTCATAACGGTTTATTGCTATGTAGAGCTACCCCGTAGTAAAGCAAACAGTTTGCATGCTAGTTGTATGCACCAGTAGAAGTTGTCTGATGCGTCATACCCTTTGTTGAGCACATTTCCATATATATTAGTTGTTGTTTCAGCCATACCTGCACGAGGCAGCACTGCGCCACGCTACACGGTGTCTCCACAGATAAATATAAAAACCTACATCATACAGAACAGACGGAATGGGCTTGATATTGGGTATTTGACTAAAAATATTTTGGACGAACGCATTCAAAAAGAACTAAGAACTTAAAAAGAAGAAGACTTACTGTCCTATAAGTCTACGGTATTAATCCTCTTAAATGTTCACATTTCGAGGTAGAATTATCTGGGTGTATATTTTGTTTTTGTGAATTTTCCCAAAAAGCGCTAAATAAATTTCGATAAAAAATTTATGAGACCACCTATGTAGTAAGATCTAGCAAACAAAAAATCTTCAAAATCGATTCATAATTGGCGAAGTTATCACGTAACATACATTAAAAAATATTCGAATTATGAACCTCCTCCTTCTTTGAAATCGGTTAAAAATATTATTAACTCTAGTATAGTTTAGCCTTGAATTATTTATTAAGCAAATATTTTTTTATTGTTTGTTTTGACTATGTAAGAATAACAGGAAGGAGTGGCGTATCTGTACTTAGCAGTAATCTGCGGTGATAATAAGTCGAGCGAAGTTCCATTTTGTATTAGTATTTGATACATGCGATTTAAGATGTTTGTTAAGAAAATTGTAATAATTCAAAATCAAACACGTTTATTTGAACTATAGTTTGAAAACTTATCTTATGTCTCTTGTCTCATGCTCGTAATGAATTAAAAATAATTGTATCCTTCAACGCGTTTCCATAATATTAGTGCATTAGAATATCGACATTGAGTTAGACCCTAAAAACATCGATAAGTCATTAAGCTGGAATAACAATTTATATTTATCCCACATCACTTAATGAACTAAAAATCTTGAAAGTTGTGGTTTAGGACTGGTAATTTTATACCGTACCCAGAGCATCTGTTCCTCGGTCCACCCAATCCTATCGTCCTTGAAGGATTTATAAATAAAATACGAAGGAAATCGATAAATTTCCCTACAAGTCCTATTTAGACTGTAGTACGCCAGGTTTGTTCCGGGAACAAATAAAAATAAACCGCAGTGGTTACCGGGTCGCAATAAAGTTTCGGGCCGTTACAGGTGAAGCGGGCCACGCATTTGTTTCTCCTATTCCTTTTGGTTTATGTGGATCGCTGTGTTTCGAGGGACGGGAATAGCAAATACTCGTAGTTCCGTCTCGAAGCGTATACGTTAGGTAGGTACAGTAAATCGTAGACATTTGTAAACGGTAAAATTAGAATACAATATTATCGCCTGAGAAAGTTTCACTTGTGAGCATAGGACTCTGACATACTACGCCACAATTAGCGGTACCGAGAAGAAATTTTGTATGTAAGCATCCTGATAGAAGTCCAGTTAATTATCAAGTAACAATTTCGAAATGAATTATCCATAGTACGAATAGGAGATCTCGAGTGGCAACCTCTTACCGAAAACTGTGTACTGAGCCGTGTCCCTGCTAAGAGGAAGGCTTCACTGAATGCAATCGTCTCGGGATCGGTCATGCGTTTGTGGCGTACCATGGGGAAAGCCTATGTTCAGCAGTTGACGTTTCTAGGATGATGATGATGAGCTTTTTCTGTCTGTCTGTCTCTTTTCTTATTGTTGCCCTTTCATGACTGAACGCCTGGACCGATCTCGTTGAAATTCAGGAATGTAATCTGTGACATGGATAAGAACAAAAGATACTTTTGACCTAATAGTTTACCATGGGATGATGTTTGAAGTCAACACAAATGAAATTGCGTTTAAAAGAGAACTTGTCTGCAAATACTTTACAATTCAATCAATCGTTTACAATAACGTAATTTAACATCCATGTGCACAAACTTGTTCCCGGAGTAATTATCAGGAAAATCCGAGTGGGCCTTTAAAAATCGATTTCGACGGATTCGAAAGAGTAAATCGAGTTTGTCTGCCTCATCAGCAATAAATAACAGAAGGCTATACGGTTACTGTAAACATGGCAAACTTCATTACTGAGAATGACGGCCTGAAATTGGAACGAAATGATGTGTTCCCAATTTTTCACGAGACCCTGTTACCAACGCAGTATTTTATGTAAGAATAAGATAATAAGAATAAGGGTTTTATTATAGAAAAAAGAATACAAAATAAGTCTACTTTTACGTTTTAAAAATGGTTTTAGCACACGAATAAACATCGGTACATTCGTTACTGATGTCTGTTTAGATTTAAAACTTTAGCTTATTTTCGCAGTTTGCCTGTTTAGAATTTCGCTCTACTAAATTATTATTATTAGAAAGATTTTAGATAATTACATTTATATTTAATTTTATTAATCTTCATGAGATTAGTTCTTCAGAGATTCAAAATCCGAATTAAGAAGTTTAATACCTTTAAGATCAAAAATTTCGTTTATTGAGTTTTGAAAGTTATACGTTTACTAATCTCAAAAACAAAACAAAAACACCACAAAGTCAGCACCACCTTGACAGTTATGGCGTGCGTAATTTTGTTTTATCCTGACCTGTCTTTTCACGTCATATCTACGAGTAGATTCTAAGATTGAGCTAGTGCCTACAATAATAATAAAGGTTACAAAAGTAGAGGTTTCCCAGTGGATGATGATAGCGATGGAAAAAGTCTCAACGGACGAAGTGGTGAGTGAAATAAATGGGATGCCCTTAGACAAAGTGGTACAAAAACTACCTACTGTCCGCTCATTGTGTTGACGAGCTGGTTTTTGTACCCGTGTCACATAGCGGCCCAGTAAAACGATCTCGAGGACAACGGTGTATTTATTATGGGGATATCCCTCTAAATGCCCCATTGTCGAGGAACAAGGCGGATACAACGCTGCATCATTAGACCGCGGCCATTATTGCTCTTGGAATGATTATCAGGGAGTATCTATCTGATAGTCGATTTCGTCAATTATGTGACGAATTTTTGCAGTTGCCTTATTAGACTGAGGAATCTGGGTGCGCACCCTCACCATCCAACGGCCTTATCGACACATATCCGGTGATATGAAGGCCAAGTGCAAACCAATCACACATTTAGAAAATTGTTTTGGAGAATTTCTGTGTACACCTGGAAAGCCATAAAAATAATGTGTTCATTAGATGTTCATAGCACTTTTGTGTAATGGCAAAGATTGTTAGAAAGGGTAGAATCACAGCCAATACCGTAATAAATAATTTAGACTTTCAAATGTGCGAGCTTTCATTCTACGGTCTTTGTAGTTTGAGACGAGGACCAAGGGCAGTATGCGTGTACTAATGATTGTACGTTTGTTTTTCATTCTCGGCTGAAGTATTTAGATGAATAACATGAAATGCGTTCTATATTCACAATAGATACTTATGTGATCGGTTTAATTTTACATTAAATCCAAGCAGACAAAGGTATATCGTCATCAGTTTATCAGACGGGTAACATCAAGTGAGGAACGCCTGCATTCATCATCAACAGCCTATATATATATATATATATGTCCCCACTGGAGGGGCTCAGGCCTACTCTCCTACAGAGAGTGTATGGGCCATAGTCCACCACGCGGGCCCAGTGCGGATCGGCGGACTTCACATGCCTGTTCAAGACATGCAGGTTTCCTCACGATGTTTCCTTCACCGTTAAGCAATCGGATAATGTACTTGAATTGAAAAACAACTCATAGGTACACGGCTGGATTCGAACCCGGTACCCTCAGATTGAGAGTCCGCGCCTTATCCACTGCGCCACCGACGCTTTTTACGAACGCCTGCATTAGTTAATTTATTTATTTATTAAGGCTTACCAACTAATTACACACAATAACAAAAAACTAAACTTACAAAACAATAATGTCATATGTGTAACTAACTTAAAGGTAAACACACAAAAATAAAATTCAGACAAAAATACTTACAAATCTACATTAGAATATTCAGTTCAAAAACTACTTTTAACGAAGTTTTGAAATGTAAACAAAGAATTGCAAAAAACATCCAAATTATTGTTTTTATCCCTTACAAAGGTATTATAAGTATAAGTATTACAGTTAAATGATAAATAATATTCACGCTGATCAAAGCGACACTAAAACTCATAAATTTTATGACGAACAAAACTAAAACAAGTTTCTTATAACCTTTTTTATGTTTTACGACTTTGGCGAGAAATTCTTTATCGTTATTAAAACAAATACTAAAGCTTGTCCTTATCTAAAATCGCGTCATAAAAACTCTATACTAGCGATATCGATAAAATGTAAGTTACAACCCTATTAGGAAGGCCCATCACAACCCCATGGCCGTCATGACTCAGGCGATCACTTCCTCCTTACATTACGTCGTGGATGTTGCACTCATGGGAGACGGCTCCTTCCTATAATGGAAACGATCGCAAAACGACTGATATAAAGTTACGCGGCCACCCCGCTACGATCGGGTGCGATACTGGGCGTAGGCACCTGAAAACTATGCATCTTTGTCTCGTTTTGCCTTGTGTATCTTATCCACTAAACTTTTAGGCTCTAATTTATAAATCTAACTATAGTCGTACAAGGCATGGGTCACGGCTTATTTTTGTGATAAGAAATATGTGCTACTGCTACGTACTAGATTTCGAGATTCGAACACTCACTTTGTTCAACTGAACTGTCCACACATCTTACTGCATTGTGGCTTTGTCACAATGTTTCTCTACATATAAGCGATCAAGCGGTGCATGCTTTAATAGTTTGGTTAGATGGCATAAAAATGTTTTAGCGCTGCAGCGGATTTCAGTTATAACACCAGTATTTAAACATATGGTTGCTTTGAAAGTTCTTGTCTATCGGCAGAATAGTCAATGGTCGGTACCAATCTCATGGACGCAAAGTAATCGAAAGTCCATCTGACCAATGTGGGTCATGACATCGTGAGCTTTGTGACACAAAATTTCACCAACATGCCATTGTTCAGAATGCCAAATGATCGATGATGATTAAAAACTGAAAAATAATGCTATAAGTGCTATTTTAAATCGCTTACATCGCATTGAATCGCAACCCAGGTGGTGGAAATGCACCTATTGACATAATGAGAAACCTACTCTGAAAACGTACATTCTCATTTCATTCCTCATTCCAGTTACGATAAATGTGCTGTGGAGAAATAAATACACGTGTTATTGCAAATGTTAGATTGAACGACCCAGAGTGCAATACAAGCCCGACTGTGGTATCACCTGTTTTTGCCTAAACAGCATAATTCACTTATTCTCAATTGTACCCTAAAGTTATATTGTATACATACTACTTTTACATGAAAATTTTATTACTATAAAACAAATGGCGTAGTAGGACATGGTTGAAAGCGTTGCAGAAACAGACTGGTAGAAATATACAAATCTAACCAAAAATATTCACAGACTCGGATTATAAACAGAGATCTAAAGTTTCAAGGAGTCAATTAAATTTTTTAACGACATCAAAAACTAAACAGTAAAAAGCGGCCAAGTGCGAGTCGGACTCGCACACGAAGGGTTCCGCACCATTCTCTATAAAAACGGGAAAAAATCACGTTTGTTTCATGAGGCACCCCTTAAATATTTGTTTTATTCTGCTTTTTAGTATCAAAAATAAGGAAACGGGACCCATTTTTAACCTTTGGATGCGGAACCCTAAAAGGGCGGTTTTTGATTTCGACAGTTTGAATCTTTTTTTTACACACTGTTACTCCATAGGCAATTTTCTGGGACGCAGCATTTGTAAAATTTGATTTAGTAATACAGAGTAAGGCTTCAAAAGAAACCCAATATTGTTTCTCGCACAATACGTATGTCACACGAAATTATGGCTTTCTCCGGCGTGTGCGAGGTGAGCCGTAACGTGAAATTAACATTTATTTCCCTCCCCGCGGTAATTCCGGTAAGAGGAGTTTGCTCACATTCCGAAAAGCCAAATTGCGGCTGCTTGTTGCAATAATGGGAGTAAACATTGGGCCACATAAAACTTTGGACACGCTTCTACGTAAAAAGACTGTGCCTTGAAAAGTAGGGGAACGACATCCGTAGAATTACATCCGTTAAAAACACTATTTCATAGAATAAGTTCTTTTTCAGAAAACCTTTTATTAGCCTCCTAGTATTCATTACACGAGTAACTACATCATGTTTGTACTAATGGTTCTCTTTAAATATATAATAGTAAATGTAAAGCAGTGAGTTCAGCTTTCAGCAGTTTAGTTTGTTTAGCAGTTTTTTTTCTGCTACCTTTTTAAAGGAACAGGGTGAAGAATGTAATGCAAAATTATTTGTTAAACCAATAATAAGTTCCAAATATTAGACTTCAGGTCATCATTACTACATACATGTTGAAAGCATTTTCGATTATTTGTTTGGCAATTCAATATCAATTATTATGTATTGGCAGGCTCTTGGCTCATACCAGAGAGTACTATAGTATTCTCATGTTCAGCATTGAAATAATAAAGATGATGGAAGGGCTATTTTTCTTTAATGGACTAATCCAACACTGTAAACTAAAATAAAGCAATGTCGGTGTCTATTTTGAAACATTGCGCCCACTATTTATGCCTCAAAAGCTCTGCATATAGTAACGTGTTTATAGTTTATTTAGTCCATATAAGTAAACGACATTCGCGTTTATTGTTGGCCGGTGTCACAGCAATTGCTGTTGGGATATTACATTCGTTACTGCGGGATTTAAGGGGCTCTGCTTGCGTAACGACAGCTTTGGGCTACAAGTGTACTGCATTTGCCTAATTTGGTAGAAGAACACGTGCATTTAGGATGTCATTGCTAGTAATAAACATTTGTAAATGACAGTGGAGGCAGGATATTAGGAGGGCCCGAGTTCGATTCCCATGGTACTTATCGGTACTCGGGTTTGGTTAGTACTAGAGCATTTTCTTGGCTAGCAACTACCATGTTATCTAAGTCTGCTGCCAAATAATAGCACTTTTGTGTTCCGATAAGAAGATAAGTGAGCCAGAGCCGAATTGATTCCCATCAGGTGCGATAGAGACTAAGTACAAGCTCATTATAAGTCCCCAAACCCTCACGTTTTAAAAGCAACACATGTTTGATGCGTATCGCATTTGTATTAATATTTGTTTTTATTATTACAGTGTTACCTTTACCAGGTCATATATGTTGTATTTATAGTTGAACGCTTCGTGTGGGTGTTGACAATAACGTAAGAGGATATCAGTTTGACTGTATGTTTTTGAATGTATGTTACGCGATAACTCCGCCAGTTATAAATCGATTTTAATGATTATTTTTGTGTTCGATAGAGAATACTTAAGAGGTGGTCCCATATAAATTTTATCGAAAATGATTCGCTGCTTTTTGATAAAATCGAAAAAATAAATCGCTAAGGGTAAACATTTTAGGGGATGAATGCTGTAGTATTTTAGGACAGTTGAATTCGTTTTTTACTTTTTTTAAAGCGTTAATTATAAGACACCGCAGTCTTTAATTTGCTAGCTTTTCTCAGTATTCGTCTCCGTGGATCACAGAAATTATGAAATCTTTTCATTAAGTGTAGTAGTGTCAGTGAGTCACGCAGCCCACTAGTTCGTTCTCGTTCCCAGCGGCACGCAATACAGCGCAATACACGGGCGGCGCTTCGCCTAAAACTTCGCTCTGCACTGCGGGACACTCTGTTTAAAATTCCACAATTGCGCTGCGTACAATAAATTCAACTCCAGAGGCTCCCTGGTGAACTAAATGTTGTGCTTTTCCTACAAATTATTTAAAATAAACCTTGCTTTATAGACTATACGAGTAGCACGATTCTGTAACAACCGCAAAACATGTATCATTTTATAAATACCCTTATTATCTTACTAAACATTAATTTATGCCGGTAACGTCAGGAATATTTTGACGTACAAAAATAAATGTGTTATAAATTTAATAGTTAAAAAAATAAAAGTAAATAAATAAAAGAAAACAAGAGAATGACACTTTACATTTTGTTTGTTTATACTTGCTTCAAGTCATAACAGAGGTCAGAATGATTTAATTTTTTGTACAGGGATAGTTGAAGGGACGCAAAATGGCATAGTCAACTTTTTATCCCGATCAAGAATGCGGGATACATTCTGAAGTCCACGCAGACGAAATCGTGAGCTAAAGCTGTTAAGAGCTATACAAATAATAGTGGCGTAAGCAATACACTTGTGATGACATGAACTACAAAAACTGGACATAGAAATGCAAGCGGTGTGATTAATGATTATAAAACTTGCATTTGTTACATTTTCTACTTTATACAAGTAAATAGAACACCTACAGGCCCAGTTTATAAGCCATTATTAAGCATAGCTCGCTCTAATAGATGGAAAAACGGGCTTTACGCCCGATGCTAACTCGTGCTCTTTGTTCACACATTGCAGCTCTTAGTTAAATCCAGTTTTAAAATGTTTTCGATACAAATGGGTTAAAGGGTATGGAGAAAAAAACTGAAAAATTTTAATCAGTTGAAACTTAATCCGGCTATCTGTTCCACAAACGCTTTCTAGAAGGCTGCGGCTTTTTAATTAAAGAACAGAATTCTGCTGTTTGAATTTCACATTTGGCTGTTATTGTTTATTACAGCGCTATTCTATCAAACTCCATACAATTACGGTAGATACGCATTTGGCAGTCTTTTTTTACTATCAAGATTTTTTAATGGAAAACTTCTTAACCTGTGTAGGAGTTGGTCCTCTCGACTTTGTCCATCACATCATTGCCTCGCAAATTCCCATTTGTTAGATACTACTCAAGGTCCGCACTTGCCAACGACTCTCCGGACACTGAAACTGACGTTTAGCATACCAACCCATAGACACACGAGACAGTGTAAACGTATGCAATACCGCATACACTATACCCTTCATATTATCTTATAGTCAGTAGCGAAGTGATTCTATCACTTGGCTAGAAAGTGTGCTCAGCCAGAAGCCTCTTGCGTGAAGATAAACTTTAAAACAAGCAAAAACTCGATTAATTTCCTAATACGACTTTTTCATGTGCTAGACCCAACTAGAAATTCCTATTTCTCCGGATTCGACCACATTGATAACTAGAAATACTTATCATTTTATTTATTTCCAGTTGGAACACACTTGATGCAGGAAACATGAGTTATCATTTAATTAAAACGTAATTTATTGCATCGATTCATTGACTTTCATGACGAACATGGAATTAATGTCGCAATGTATTTTCTGCATATTGTGTTCACAGTGGCCTGCTGTTCAACACGATTTCAGTTCGTTAATAATGAATATACATGTAGGTGATAATTATTTTTTTGATTTCATATCTAAAATATATGTTTCTGATTCAAATTACTAAAACGCTACCGCATATGTAATGAAAAACGTACTGATTGTTGTATTGCTTACTACTGACTAGTAATGAACCAAATAGCTTGAGATATTTTTAGGGTTCCGTCCCTAATTTATTACTATTCCGCAAACAACAAAATGTTTTTCGGCGATATTGTACGCAATCATTCACGTGCTATTCTCACTCGCACTTTACCGGTTTTTAGGGTTCCATAAACAAACAAGGAACCTGTATAAAATAACATGTAACAAGTTTGTCGTTTGTGTTTTTAAAAAAGGTATTATTCAAATAATAGCTTTGGTCTTATGATTGTGAATACATCAAGACTTCACTCGGGAAAAAAGTTAATCCAATTTTATTACTTCTTTTTAGATGACGAGAAAGGTATGTTATCAGTTCATTAATCTACATAAATAAGTACTCGTACACACCATCATCATCAACGGCCTATATATGTCCCTACTGCAGGGGCTCAGGACAGGCGGAGAGTGTATGTATGGGCCACAGTCCACCACGCGGGACCGGATTTGTTAGACGTCAGTGTCAATGACTGAACAGAAAAGCGTTACGAGATCAGTGGGCGAGTGTGAGCTTGTAGTATAGAGCACGTGGGCATTGCCGAGACAGTGAAGTGATCGTTAGTAGATAGCAGAGACCAACTACTCCAACTTTTAACTGGTATGTTTCAGGTGTTTTTCTAATGCCGCCTGGTTAGCTAAGGCCTTATCATCTAAAATCTGCTACCAAAAAGACTACCGCTGAAAGCAAATTTCTCACTAATTTGAGATTTCTGAGCATGCTCCTATCCTACAACCTTACCGTTCCTAGTCTACAAACTTACCGTCAGTGAGATGTAGGCCAAATCCAGTCCCGTTCTCTACTAAAAAATAATACTATCTACATTTTATTATTTACAAAAATACTTTTTTGCTTTCAGTACTGCCCCTTTCACAAGATCTGGATGCAGAGTATTTTGATACTGCACACACTGCGGGGCACCGGGCCAACCCAACTCAAGGAACAGAAGTGGAAATAACATCAGAAGAGTCCACAGGAATGAGCGAAATGACAATAGTGACGACAACAACAGAAGTCACAACAACAACAGAAGCCACAACGACAACAGAAGATACAAGAACAACAGAAGATACAACAACAGCAGAAGATACCACAACAGCAGAAGATACCACAACAGCAGAAGATACCACAACAGCAGAAGATACCACAACAGCAGAAGATAGAACAACAGCAGAAGATACAACAACAACAGAAGTCTCAACAACAACAGAAGCCATGACAACAACAGAAGTCACTCCAGCGAAAAAAGCAACTAAACCACCAGCAGTGACTAAAGTAGCGTCCGAGAAAAGGCGCACCACCGAATACCATCCGTTTGTCGCGCTAATAGAGTATGAAAATCATCTATTCAAAATCAGTTATATCTATCCTATCATATATATCCATAATCACCACATTGGGAAGACGGTTTGGGTGTCATATGCCATCGGTACTAAAATCAGCATCAGAATATACTCCTTATTTTGTCATGTCTCCTTGCAAATGGCACATGCCACGCAATAATTCAAGAGAATGGAACGTGTAGCAGTGTACACTGTACATAAAGTCTATTATAGTAACTCCGATCACCAGCCCACTTACCAAGCGTGGTAATTATGTACTGTCTAATAGGGGGGAAGAAGTAAAATGTACCGCGATTATTTCTGTGTTTTTTTTAGCATCGTGTTTACTGATGACAGCAAAAGACAATGCACCGGTGCTATAATACACGACAATGTGGCCATCACGGCGGCGCACTGCTTGTAAGTCTTTTAAATTTAATTATTATCTTATTATCTAGACATACGGCAGTGTGTCGAACCATTTCGGAAAAAATCCGAATATACGAGTATTTTAGAAGCGTGCCACCAAGAGCTGAGTATTACTATACTGCCCGCGTAACGTCAAATACAGTATTTACAAAAAGCTGGTTTCGAAAAAGTGTAGTACGAGTATATAGTTTTCTTGAATTTTAATTTGCGTTTCTATAAGCAATGATTCAAGAAAAGGTGAGAACCCGCTAGAAACCTTTAAACCCGAGATTATCAAGGTTCCAAATTGGTTCCAGCGTGTATTAAACTAACAATCATTGCAATTTGTTCTCCAGTGTAATAAAGAATAATGAATACATTCAGCCAGAAATAACACTGTCCTTCGTAACAGTCGGCACGGAGAAAATGTTTGACACGGGGTACGAACAGTACCTAGCTATAGAGAAAATCATCACCCATCCGTCGTTCGAAGGATGGAACGCTGACATCAGCCTAGTGTTCACGTTTGGAGGGATGAAGACTGAACGGTTTGTGAAGACAGTGCCTCTGGCAAGCGAGAAACAATATAATATATCTGATGAGTCACATACGTATACT
The DNA here is from genome assembly GCA_910589575.2 of Carcina quercana. NCBI lineage: Eukaryota > Metazoa > Arthropoda > Insecta > Lepidoptera > Depressariidae > Carcina > Carcina quercana. The sequence continues at coordinate 4,607,073 of OU342436.1, forward strand.
GTACTGAGTTGGGGACGTTGCAAAGGTGAAGGTGTAAGTAGATCTTACATAAGTTGAATCCTTTATGCAATGTGTCCACGGAGTACTAAATATATCCATATGTTCAGTAACATTACATAGAGGTCTGACTTCGATTCTGGAATATTATACAACAACAAGTTCAACAATGCTTTTCTCTTTTCTAAAATATGTTTTTATAGTATTTCGGCTTAGCAGTCCAGCCTATCTCGTACCAAAGAGTTACATTGTTATTAGAAATAAAATATCAATCAATATCGGCATTCCGGTAAAGGAAAACATGTGTGTGTGTGTGCGTGCGTGCGCGCGTGCGTGTCAGACTGTGACCACAGAAGTTAGCGACATTACCTTTGCACGTTTCACATTGGGTGGCGCTGAATCAATTAAATTACATGCTATTTGATTATCATACATTAATTGCTATACAAACTCAATGAAGTAGTTTTTTGTACGTTGTAATAGTGCTGCGATTATTAACCTATTTTTAGAAAGCTCAAATTCGAGATCCTAAACGTGGCAGCTACAGAGATTCCGATATAAGCCCAGACCGAGATAATAAATTTCAAAGAAGATTTAAAATCAAAGGAGGCGTAAAATCAAGACGCTTAATGATAGAGACTCCAATCAAAGTATATAGAAGTTTTCAAGTAAGTAAAGTCATAGAGCAGTTAGGATTTGATCTTCATAACAGACAATGCATTATTTTTTCTTCGAAGAGAAATGAGCTATTTATGGAATATCAAGGGTAATAAAGGTGGCTTTACCTTACATGAAAGCAAGGATTTTAGGCACATTTTGTTGTTTGGTAAATAACGACATATATGTATAACTTTCTATTACATCAAAAGCTTCTTCACATTACTTGCAGTCTGGTTTAGAAGGCAACCCCTACGTGGATCCACGGCGTGTTCGAGAAGGATTAAAAAGGAACCTGCGACGCAATGCACAATTAGACGCAACAAGGTTAGAAGAATCGTCTTCAGAAGATTTGTTGCAGTTAGACATACCTGTAATTATTTACACTTATTTTAAACCTACTTCTTGTTGACCTAGAATCCTGAAATTTGGCAAGAAGCAAGGTCTTATAGCACAGATATGGGCATAAATATGAAAACCAATTTTTTATATATTACATTGCAGTAAAAATAGCTTTTTTTAAGATTACAAACTTACATTTGCAGTTGATAATTGATCGTGGTATAGAGGGATGTACGGGATCTCATTTTATCAACTGCAAGGTTAAGTTTGGTCTTCAATCAGACTTACATTTTTGTTAGAGCTTTTGTCGGTGGATGTTACCTTGTTTATTATTTATGATTTTCAGTATGTTCTTTATTCATATTCTGTACGGAACCTTCAGTGCGCGAGTCCGACTCATAATAAACCGTTTTTTTTAAACAGTCCAAATCTCGAGAAGAAACACTGGTGTTGCCAAGATCTGACATAAATCGACGATCGCCTCCTAAGCCTGTAAGAGTCTAAGTATATTTTTCCGATTAACAGACGAAATTTTAACTAACTTTCGTCGCTCACTATGACATTCGAGAACAGGTGATATTTGGGTGCTGATCGCCATTCCGAAATATCATTTTTGTCATCCAAGTATCTAAATAAAAACCCAGTTGAAGTCACTATATCTTAAAATAAATCAAACATTAGAAATGTGAAACCTCAGCATACATATTTCTTGCGAAATATAATTTGCATGCAACTGATATAAAATAGTTTCGAAAATAAATAGCCGGCATAACTGTTTCTATGAAAAATGCCCTGACTATAATTTTTCCAGCAACAGCATATTCCCAGTCTATAAATTACATAACAACTCATAACTGGACAAGCTGAAGTAGACACAGGAAAGATAAATAAAGTATTAATATACTTAGTTCCACTTCACTTCTGTTAATATTTTTTAGATGTTGAACAGTGTCGATATTTTTTTCTTAATTACACGTATTATTTAATATACTCATTACTCATTATACTTGATGTTGACGTTATGTACTCGTAATTTACAGGAAGCGAAACTTGCAGTCGAAAACTTTACCTCTATTAGTCCAGAAGTGTGCATAACTCTTATGAGAAGAACCCTGCCGCAAGAATATCAAATAAGTATGCCATCGTTAAATTGTCATTTCAATTTCAACCGCCTTATAGATTAGTGTTAGGAATTAGATTGAAGTTCAAGGTAATTTTCAACTGTTTCTTATAATTGTTCTTTTTTTCTTTGGTAATGTTGTAACAGCTAGAGAAGAACGAAATTTTGAGGTCCCTAGTGTGTCTACAAGCTATCTGTACCCAGGACCCAGATGGGCGGTTTCGCCGTTGATTTTCGTAGCGAAACTGTTGATTCCCGCGGCGATTCCGTCAAATTTCGCGGCGATACCAGCTAGTCTCGCGACGATACCGGCTAGTCTGGCGGCGATAACGCGGCGTGCTCGCGGCAAGTCCGTCTAGTTACGTGACAGAAACACCCGCAACAACGACACAATTTACACCACTGAAGCCAACAAACAAACTGACCTCTTCCATCACAGAGAACCTCAACAAGACGACAATATGCTAGCGGGATTATCGTTGTACCGTGGAGATCATTCGATAATAGTTGAACGAACCCGTTGCGATAATCTCGTCCGGAAATGGTGCCTTATTGCCTACTGTAACACCATGGCCACGGGAATGCTTAGGAAGGTTATCTGTTATATCATATAATATTATAATTGCGAACGAATTGCTTGTTTTTACAGAAAATCCATACGAAGTAATTTGCTACACCAGTGATGATAGTTACATAACATCTGTAAGTCTGTTGTTATTTAAGAAATTTATAAAACAGGTCACAACTAGATAGTGACTTTACTGAAACAGTTGTAATGAAAAATGAAATTCTTAAATGTATAAATTAAGTATGCACAAAAGGGATGCTCATTGTGGCTCAACAACTAATAGAGTTTATGAGATTGATCGTCAACCTAACAACCTGCACGATAAGAAAATGAAGTGATTTCTATTAATCACACTCGAATACAAATGTCCACGACTGGTACGCACTTCCCATGAGGGAGTTAGACATAATCACAGAAACATATTCTTGATATGTAATGTTTTCCTTTTGTTGCTTTCTACGTCACCCACTGGATGACATGGTTTGATCGTATTATAGACCTAAGAGAACAGGCCTGCAGTGGTATATCGTTTGATCCAGGAAGACTCCGGCGCAGCGGTGCTGCACGCGGGTCGACTGCTCGCTGTCACGGTCGGTGGAATCGAAATGCAGAATGACCAAGTTGCTATCGCTTTAAAGCTAGCCTGCTTCTGTAAGTGGATAGACGACCAATTGCCGTAAGTAAACACTTATGCTTGGTAAACTAGGGCTACGTACCTCAAAAGGAAAAATGTCTGTCTGCCTGTCAAGATGATTTTTCTCAAAAACGCGTATACACTACATATAGAGGTACATCTACTTCTATAGAAGTATTAGATTTAAATGAATGTATAATATGCAAGCCTGCAGAGTCCTTTAGAGTTTTGAAGAAAAAAAATCAAGTTTCTAGGTCAACGCACTAAAAAGATGCGGCCGCGTCTTTCGACTTAGAAGGAATCAAAACTAGTACTCGTAGTAGGTTACTTTTCATCGATCTATAATCATGAATATAGGAATAAATGTGAAAAATATTATTTCCTAATTACATCTCATAAAATTTTTACGACAAATACTTTTTCCCCCCCTTTAAAATAACAATTTCTGATTTCACCCAAACTGTAACGCAAACTAACCACAAACTGACCGTCAACATAGAAACAATTTTTAGGGTTCCGTAGTCAAACAAGGTTTTGGTCAGAGTAGGGCGTCCACCACACCATGAAAAATTTCGTACAAATATCACTCAAAATTACTTTTAATAAAACCAGTTCAAGTACGGAACCCTGCACTGCGCGTGGTCTGACACGCACTTGACAGGTTTATTTTTTTTTAATTTTTTTTATTATCAGGTAACAAGGACCAGAACAAGGTACTCGTAGTATTTATATGCCGTCACATTGATTTGGCACTTAGTCCATCTCAGATAACAGTAGGTGATGGTAGATATTAGCTGTATGTTGAAATCTACAAGCCTTAATTTAATGAAGCAATGACTACATTATCTATACAATGATTATACCTATGCTTGGAAAAACACAGCTAGACGTACAATATGCCTGCGAAAGACGAAATTGCTCATAAAAATACATACAGGTGGACGGACACAGATCTATTAACATAAAAGAATAATCCTTTGTAACGAAGGTGTCCCCTCATCTACACTAATATTATAAAGAGGAAAGTTTTGATTGTTTGTTTGTTTGTTTGTTTGTTTGTTTGTTTGTTTGTATTGAATAGGCTCCGAAACTACTGGACCGATTGGAAAAATTCTTTTACCATTAGAAGCCGACATTATCCCTGATGGACATAGGCTATATTTATTTTTAGAAAAAATTAGAGATCATTACTAAAACTTCAGTAATGTAAACCAAGGTGTAATATTTTTTGCCGTTATGGCGGGTTTGCGCCACGCCACGCACGCGCGCCGAGCGCTGTCAGTCGATCTGTAACTATGACTACGAAAAACAACGGCTGCTATTGTAAAATGTTTTATTACGAGTCTTAAATATATTATTGTTGAACCAGAGCCTTTAGTCCGTTCTTTTCAATATCCCCGGAAAGAAGAGTAGACAGTGGATACGCCCGCTGCGCGACAGCCTGCAGCGGTCGTCCTCCACGTGCACCTGACGTGCGTCCGACGTGCATCCGAGTAGAAACGTGCGTGTTTCGTGGCCTGCCGTGGAGCGAACATGAGCGAACGAACATTGTGTGCGAGCGCAGAATATTCTTCAGCAAGCACGGTTAGCAGGATTGTTTTAAACTTCAAAATGACGGAGGGGAACATGGAAATTAAACCTACAACGACGGTGGAAGCCGTGTGTGTGAAAGTGCCACCATTTTGGCCCGAAGAGCCAGCGCTTTGGTTCGCGCAGCTGGAAGGACAGTTCGTGCTTGCCAGCATCACCGCAGACAGCAAATACAATTATGTCATATCGAATCTTGAGTTCAAATACGTGTCAGAAAACAAAGATATAGTTAAAAACCCTCCCGGTGCGAACCACTATGACAAGGTTAAAACGGAACTGAACGGAACTGTCTTCATCGCAAGAGCAGCGAGTGCGCCAGCTACTCACGCACGAAGACATCGGGGACCGCAAGCCAGCACAAATTCTTACGGCAGCTACAAAGTTTGGCCGGTCCGAGCGTACCCGACGATTTTGTACGTTCTATTTGGTCGAGGCGCCTGCCAACGAATGTACAGGTGATTATTGCGTCGCAGCCTAAGAAAGCCTTTAGTCGGTTCTTTTAAATCTCCTGGGAAAGAAGAGTAGACAGTGGATACAGCCTGCAGCGGTCGTCCACCACGTGCTACGCCGTAAAATGTCTTTCATCGCATGTGCTGCGGAAACTATGAATAATCAACAGAACAAGAACATCAAAAAGCTATTTTCTCTGTGTTATAAATAAATAAAAGTATGGTTTTAGATTAATTTCTATGGTTGTGATGTGCTGAGACCTTTCTTTTTCCACATTTCAGGATTCTAGGTCAAACGGGAAATACCTTATAGGTTTTGATTCTCTTGCATTCTCTAAGGAAATTGTCTAAAAGTGCGGCTTAAACAGACATATCTTTTTATTGTGTTGACGTAGAAGTTTGATTTTTTCACAAATCTAAGAGACTGCAGACTTGAGTACTTGATATTAATTTCAACTTGATACCTTTACGCATACATTTACGTATACACTGAGAAAAAGGGTATTGACTGACAGACAGACGGACAACAAAATGATCCTTTAAGGGTACCTTTTTAGGGTTCCTTAGTCCAATAAAGAACCCTTATAGCTTCACTCTATCCCTCTGTTCGTCTGGCTGTCCGCGGCTTAGCTCAGAGACCCTGACTACTAAATAGCTGTAATTTGGTATGGGTATACATGGTATCACGATAGCAAAGTGGTGGTAGAATAAAAAAACTTGGGGATGAAATATTTTTTCACGTCACGTCATTGTGTGGGGTATCGTTGAAATATTACGCTTGAAAGTGAGAATTTTTGTCCGAGTTGAGCGTCCCCCTCCCCTCTATCTGCTAAACTGGTGCTTTTAAAAATCTGAAAAATTCATTAACATTAAATCCAAACCACTTATTGTTCCGAGCAACTACGGAGCCCTGCACTGCGCGTGGACTGACGCGCACTCGGCTGCTTTTTAGGGTTCCGTACCTCAAAAGGAAAAAAGGAACCCTTATAGGATCACTATGTTGTCCGTCTGTCTGTCAAGGTCCTTTTTCTCTGGAACGCGTGAAGGTATCAAGTTGAAATTAATATCGAATTAATGCGAATCTGCGGTCCTTTGGACCCGTGAAAAAATGAAGTTTCTAGGCCAACGCAATAAAAAGATATAGCTGTATTTCAGACCATTTCCATACAAAATGCAAAGAAACCAAAACCTATAGGGTACGTCCCGTTGAGCTAGAACTTGAAATTTGACAAGAAGCAAGGTCTTACAGCGCAACCATAGGAATAAATCGGAAAACCAGGATTTTCTAAAATTAAAATTTTTTCTTTGGATTTGGCAATAATTTAAAGTCTCAAAAATAGCGTTTATGCTAATTTGTGCGGTATATAATAAGAGGTTAAGGCGCGGACTCTCTATCTGAGGGTTCCGGGTTCGAATCCAGCCGTGTACCTATGAGCGTTTTTCAATTCAAGTACATTATTCGAATGCTTGACGGTGAAGGAAAACATCATGAGGAAACCTGCATGTCTTGAACAGGCATGTGAAATCCGCCAATCAGCACTGGGCCCGCGTGGTGGACTATGCCCCATACACTATCTGTAGGAGAGTAGGCCTGAGCTCATACAGTGGGGACGTATATAGGTAGATGATGAAATAAATATATGTCTATGTAATTCATCTTAAATAAAGCGTGGTTTAAAGAAAAAACCGCTCGCTTCGCTCGCGCAGCTACAGCGTTTTAGCTACAATGCCAAACCTAACCAATCAAAAATCTCACCTGAATGGATATCTTTTTTTCTCTAGCAAGTAGTTTCGCGAACAACAAACAACCTGTGTGGGGTTTCAGACCAACTCCCTTAACACAAAAAATTCGTAGAAACGTCAAAATTAGTTGACCATTTTAAACATTTTAAACACCAACTCAACCCCTCGCGGTCGGTTGTCTGTAAGCCACAAAATATCGCGTGAATTAATTTACGAAATTTTTCATAAAACTAACAACTGAATCACTTTTTTGTCCTTCTGGTGTTATGTCTGTCAAGACCATTTTTCTCAGGGACGTTGGTCGCGTAGGGATATGAAGCTGAAAATACATTTACGCTTATCCAAAAATGTTTCTAAAAATAAATGTCTACCCGTGCGAAGCCGGGGCGGGCCGCTAGTTAATATATATTTTACTCGACTGCACCAGAAGGAGGGTTATTGTTTAAAATATTATTAATCTTTCATTTTCAGCGGTAAACGTGGTTCTTTAAAATGCTGTGAAAATTGCTGTAAAGGAGGCCAATCGACCACGAATGAACCTACTACTCGAAGCGAAAAAGTTGTGGAGGATTTTTTATTCGCTAAAATATAAAACATTTAATCACTGTCATAATTATGTTAATTATGTCGCTAAAGATTGATTATAATTTTTATTTTAATCCGAAACATAACATTAACATCATTTACATGTGCTTTACTTTATTTCATTCTAATGAAGCAAGTAACTTTGGGCAGTTACTACACATTTATTAATGACAATCACATGTTACTAAATTATGTTTTATAAACTTCAAATTAAAATTTAATTTTATTTGTAATGAAGATTAAATAGTTTAAAACAGTAAACAACGTTCATTTCTTTTAAAAAACGTTTAATTACAAAAAAAAGTATATATATATTTTTTTCATGTTAGATAATATAGGTTCCCTATTTTGTAATCGTGTAGCGGATTCTGCAAATTATTTTCAAGCAAGAACCGTTTCATGCAGAGATAAGTTTATTCCTTCAATTTTATATCTCCTTCAAATCCCCGTTTTATTGTTTCCCACCATTGCTATTCAAATTCAAAATACGTATATATGGCCATAAAACATATCTACTTGCTTATTATTTCAGTTCGAACGAATAAACATCTTATTGCTGTTCACAAAGAGCTTTCTCTTCACCTCACCAAGTGAACATTGACGTTGAGGAAATGGTCATACTCAGAAGCCTCAAGTTAAACTGTTTGTTACGAACATCGATGAAAAAACCGAGTCCTTACAAAACCGCTCGAGTGTCTCAGCAACTACAACAGCTATCGACTTGAAATTTGGAATAGTTATGGTAAATAAATTGATTGAGATTTTTTTAAGGAACATAAATTGGGGGTTTGAAAGTAGAGTTACTACTCGTAGGTTAATTGGTTAAATGAGGTATCGCATGAAAGAGCTTTGTTTTTCCATTTTCAAACTAATTTTTATTACTTTATTTGCCACACAGTTTTTGTGTGTCCAAACGAAGTACAAATAGCTATTCTGCTGAGAATAAAGCCCACGACTTCTGCCCAACCATGTACGTGTAGCCAGGCTAGACAGTTTTCTACATATTTTCTAGTATTGAGTTACCGAAGCGCGGGATAAAGGATTGATTTCCAAGAATGCGATACGCCAATGTTCAATTTCGAGTGTAGTGCAAGCAATGCGACTGCATTCAATAATGAAAATATTGCCTGGTTCTGCACTCCGCGATGCACTCCGAGGCCCGCTCGGCAATATTTCTCGTTTTGAAACCGCCCGCCCGTTCGCCAGCGGCGGCGCCATGTGCTTTCTACGTGTGTGTTATTTATTTATTTCGGATGTATGAAGCTTTTGAATTATAACCTACATGCAGACGGTGTAAAAATAGCCAGTTTCTCTTACATTGCTACCTTACGAGAATCCAGGAATTAGCTTAAATGTTACTTTACTTTTTACTATCCTTAACATTATAAATACTTCCGTTACGTCAAAACGAATAATCAGAATGACTTTTTTTGTAGGGATAGTAGAAAAAGGATACAAGCTACTTTTTATGGAGAACGAAAATGTAGTTCCCTAGGGATAATTTCTGATGTCGGCTTATATACAAGCTTTCTTTAGCATACAATCTTACAAAATTATCCCCATACAAAAAAGTTAAGTGCGAGTCGGACTCGCGCACCGAGGTTTCCGTACAGAATATAAATAATTAACATACTACGAGTATCATGAATAACAGGTACGCCTGACAAAATCAGCGTCAAGTTTAGTCATTGCAGCATGATGTCAGTTGTCAAAAGCAGCTCGTTCACTCCAAGAAGAAGTTTGCTACTAATGTGAAACTAGAACCTCGCTAGTCCAGGGTAAAAAAGGAACATGAAAAAATAAATTCATTACTAACTTACATGTCAATAATATAGATAAGATGACCAGATATCAAATATTGTGATCCAGCCTTTATAGAAATAACGAGAGGCATGTCATAGTTATAGTTGAAGAAACAGTAAATAAAACAAATAGATAAATCTTATTTCAGGCTTTATTTCCAGAAAACGATAACAGAAATAGTTAGCTAACAAGCAAACACACGAGTATAAGTCAATTCCTATAGTATTTCTGCGATTTACGCTTGGTATTACAGTGGATGACGTAATAAAAGGTCAGTTGTTACAGTGTTCAACGACTTGATGATACAGTATTTAAACTTTTCAAATTAGTTTTCAAAATGCGAGACGTTTTAATATGGTTCATCAATCTTGCATTATCTATTCCCAATGTTTTTTAGATGAAAATTAAATCTTTGATTGTATTATAGAGTAGTACAAACGAATAGTTCATTTAATGAGGCTGGTCTATCACTAACTCTGAGCAAATCTAAAATTTATAAGACCTCAAATAAGGGGTCGTTAACCTCTGATATTAAATTGACAATTTATTCCAAGCGGTGAGGTAGGTCACTTTTATTTGGTGTCAATTTAGCCCAGTGAAAAGCAATAAGGATTTTCCCTTTCGCTTACGCTCTTAGACACATTACGCAAGTCTATTTTTATTTCCCGCACTCGCAGGTAAATCCAGCACTTACCGCGTTATTCGTTTGAGTTATTTTCAAAAAAAACTTACGGCTAGAATATTACGTCGAGGCGGCTGTTTCGCAAGCCTGCAGAAGTGCTGACGCTGCCTCCACAAGCTTTTCTTTTGGCGAATTTACATTTATATTACCTGAGTTTACTCGCTTACGTGCTGCATATGAAACACGGCACAGACGTCGGAATAGTTGGAATTTTCCGCTCCTTGCACTTTCATATACATTGGTACGTGCTATGAGATTACGCTAGTCGTCTTGTGACCCGCTTATAGCACTTATTTATAACAATGAAAAGGTTTTATTTATTTGGGTGTATGAAGCTAGTTTTCTAACCGTTTACAACTTTCTCTCGTTTATTTATTATCATCGTCAGCAGAACCAGGATAAGGCAAGCTAGGGGAATGAAGATCGAACTGAATATGAGCTGCCTCCACAGTAGACATGCGCAAAACAGTGCTTTTTAATGTAATGTTATATGTCATTACTTTTCGTAACGCATGATATCACTTCGAACCATTACACACCACTTCAAATAACACCTGAATGCGCACCGCGCGCTGCCATGCGACAACGCAAACATTGCTTGCTATAGTAATCTTTGTAACATCACTTGTTCGGAATTAAAATACGTAGCATGTAAGCCTTATCTGATTAGTAATACGGTTGCATTTCAGTAACATGCGCGTTCTATTCGTCTTTATGGTTTTTTCTGAAGAGCCGAGCCCGCGCAGCGTGCTCTTTCGCTCGCGCCGCACTAGGTGCGAGTGAGCGGCACAGAACATATATTTGCGCGCGGAATGCCAAGAGTAAAATGTAATGCGTAATGCTTGAGATGGTCAAGTGATCTGCAGCAGTACGCGGTCGGGTAAAAGCAGTAATGCATTACTCGCATCACACACACATGTCTACTCCACAGACCGCCACACTCCATGAAGTTGTCACACTGATGGTCACACTAAAATATGGTAAATTATGTTTCTATCCGTACTAATATTATAAACGCGAAACTTGTTTTGGTATATGTTTGTTTGTTTGTCCTTACTTAACGCCGTAACGGAGAGACAGAATGACTGGACTTTGCATATAATTGAAAGTATATATAGGTCATAGGATACTTTTTACCCCAATTGATATTACCCTTAATTTCTTTCGTTCATGCGGATGAAGTCGCAGATAAAAGGTTTGGTCATTACGTAATAAGTTGACACAACTACTTATCTGCTATTTTTTTCCCACCCTACATTATACTTTCATCCAATGTCTACATCGAGTATTGCTATTTTAGGATTACGGAACACAGAATACAGGACCAGTACTAAAACTACGGAGTTTACTACCTCAAGTTTATTATTCACGATGTCAGTTTACTTTTTGTACGATAGGAAACATTCCGGTTGAATGCTGAACACGCGTTGGCGTCTCGTTGAACGAGCCTGTGAACAGGGACTAAATAAGACAGGATTTGAGGGGGTCAGGTGAATGGCTACAGTGACCTCCAAGCAAAAGCCAAACTCCGAATTTTCGATCAAGAGCAAAAAGTGAGTTCCATTTTGTCATTGTTTTGTATCTCGTATTTATGTAATCATTTATTATATTTATTATATCGTACACGCCTAACTGCCCTCCTTTCTTCAATATTTCTCCTTGACCTAGGACTGCTGGAAGAAATTTCTTTTAGAAATAAGCTGTTCCTTTTGTATATATTTTTTTTTTTTTTTTAAAATATTTTCCGTGTACAATAAACTGTTTAAATAAATAAATAAAATAAAAATTGTTCATCAAAATATCTCAAAATTTTAATTATAAATTAATAAACATCCTATTCATTAAAATCATTTTGATATGATCATTGACCCGCCTGCCAAGCGTGGTGATTATCCATCCCCTCACGGAAAGCCAACTATGAGAGTAAAAACGATGTTCAACAGTGGACTGCTGATAAATTATCCTGAGCATAAGCATACTTGTACAAGCAAATGCTTACCATCATCATTATTTCAAGTATTTTTAACTATATAGAATTTGCTATGTCCTGACAGAGTTCATGTATGTATGCATATCAGAATATGTAAACAAAATCGACTGTCATCATCAACAGCCTATATACGTCCCCACTACAGGGTCTTAGGCCTACTCTCCTACAGAGAGTGTATAGGCCGTAGTCCACCACGCGGGTCCAGTGCGGATTCACATGTCTATTCAAGACATGCAGGTTTCCTCACGATGTTTTCCTTCGCCGTTAAGCAATCGGATTATGTACTTGAATTGAAAAACAACTCATAGGTACACGGCTGGATTCGAACCCGGAACCCTCAGATTGAGAGTCCGCGCCTTATCCAATGCTCCACCGACGCTTTTATATTACATGAATGCAAATAAACGATTTGATTTTGCTATCTCGACCCACCACAATTGAATCCTACAACGGCCCTGTCTGGTGCCACTTCTACATTATTCATCCGCCACCCTCATAACTTTCCTAACAATCGAGAACATCGGTTCCTGCAACAATACTGGAAAAATACGTCCTATTCGCCGCACATAATAATTATTTTTTCATCCGTATTCTTTTATTCAGATCTGGACAAAGTTTTTTTTATATTATTTCTTTTCCAAACAAAGTGCTTATTAAGTAGGCACTTTGTGTCTGAAGTGGCAGAACTTTTGGTCTCTTGGAGGTAATATAATTTTACCGATATTGTACAAGCAGAATGTTAAAAAACTGAGACCCGACGACGAGAAACGTAGGCGCAAATATAATAATTTAAACTCATTTTTAGTGGTTTGTCTATGTATTTATAGGTGACACACATATTTCCGAATGTACACGTTAAGACTTTTCATTTGAAATCTAACACGATATGTTTGTCTTTAATAATAAAAATTGTTGCACTTTATATCCGATACATGCCACCATTTTATATTTTTTGTGACGTAATGAAGCCCATATAACGCGCGGAAAAGCATGAGGCATCCAATGATACTTACCCCCAACCTACCCTCTTTAGGGGATATTAACAAATAAATATTACCCTATACTAGCTTACCCTCTGTTTGGTTTCGTTGTAGTAGTTGTGTAGAAAGAAGATGACCACAGATCTAAAACGAACTTATCATATAAAAACTGATAGTCAGACAGTCCCAGGTACTCTGTTACAAATACTACCATAATCAGTAGCACAAATACACTCCCGCGCAGATCGTCACGTTAAAAGGACTTGCCATGAGGCGATTTGACCGGCTATTATATGTAGTGAGCAGAAACCTGGGGTGCAATTCACTAAAGACTATCGTTACTGACGTCATTCGATATTAATCCTTGTTGCCTAGGAAACTATAAACATCGTCAAAAAAGATATACGTGAAAAAGAAGTTCTAGCATTATGGTTGACGTATGAACTACTAAGAGAAGATACGAAGCAGAATAAAAGATTAGCAGTGTAATGTATTCAGAGATACTGTCACTGCTAGCCATGAAGCTAAAAAGATATTAATGTGCCGCCCGCCCCCCGATATAGGGCGGGCGATAATCGTTTTACCTTCATGGTGCTAGCGTTGTCTTTCTATTTTTTGCGCCACGTGACGTTAAGGGGAGCTATGCTTAACGTTGGTTAAGGAAAATGGCATGCTGATCACGCATACTTAGTACTTCAAAATGCCTAGATATATTTAGCTTTCCCTACTGATAAGGCGTCGTGGTGTATAATTTTCCAGTCAACTGTTTGTTGTGGCGATCTATAATAACTTCACGTACCTCTATTGACTAATAATTCTGGACTCTATTTGGCCCCTTTCTTCGAAAGCCTCACGTACTATCAACTTTTGCTAATTTTACACAAAAATCTCATCAAAACTTTTCTACAAGTTAAGAATTTGTCAAGAAGTTTTTATAGCTCAATTTGGCGAATGATTGAAAAGGGTTCGGTATCGGTCTCCCCTGAGAGACGGGTTGACGTCCCGCTTGGGCTCCAATTGACGTCATTCCATCTATCATGACGTCACGGAGAACTGAGCCTGTCGGGTAGGAAGCTACTAAATTTAAAGAAGATGCAGTGTAGAAATTATTCGTATTCAAGATACGAAATTTGAGGAAAGATGTTTTAAAATATTAAATATTTTTATATAACCAGTTTTTATATTAAATTAAAGGCGTTAGAACAGTTTTCCAATCATTAAGGATATTTCTAGGTACGGATTTTATATATGCGTATATGTATTTATTTTAGAGGTGTTTTTTTTCTTCTTTCGAACCGACATTATGCTGCAATTGCTTGTTTATATTATTGACTCATACCAAGAAGGTACATCTGCATTACAGCATCACTTGAATAGTTTGACTTTCCCTGCTTCAACGGCGTTAGCGTCACTTACCATGATGTGATGTGATGAATGATGATGAAGTCCAGGTGCAAGCCCATTATAAATAAATAAAATTGTATTTAATTGTATTGTTTTTACAGCGACTACGTTTATGTTATGAAAGAAAGACAAACAGAAAATAAACATAATTAACGCGGTCACAAAAATAACTAGAAAACGACTTCAACTGCCGTTAATGTCTACAGCATTCATCCCCTAAACTGTTCAACTCTACCTCTAAGGTAGAATAATAATTACCTGGGTACTTGGTTTTGGTGATTCTCACAAAAAGGTCCGAATCAATTTTGATCAAATTTATACGGGACCACCTCTGAAATAATTATCTACCAAACTAACAAAAAACATCATCATAATCGATTCATAATTGGCGGAGTTATCGTGTGACATACATACAAAATAAAGAAAAAAAATCGTATTGCGAGCCTCCTCCTTTTTTGACGTCGGTTGAAAAAAAAAGGATTATTTTAATAGTCATAAAACAAGATAATTTCAAAGGAATAACGATTAGCTCCAAAAGCTTTAGAGTGGATGCCGGTATTACCACTCATCATTTCACTGATGACATGAAAGGGTCGCTCCTAGATACCTTCAAGTTGTAAGTGAATAAACTACCCTCTGGAGTACTACGTCGCACACAATATTTTCTAAAAGGAATCCAGAATCTGTTCCCAGAAGTCTTAACCTTATTCCGAGTCGTTGAGAGACGCTCTTTGCTAAAATCTCTGTATTAAGGTACGTCGAGTTAATTTTGTAAACACAAGACAGACTTAAGCATTTCGAGTTGAAATTCAAAATACGCTCGTGTCCATTATTTACATCTGGTTGAAAACGTACTTTTAAATTATATTTATGCTCTCTGTTTGCATACCATTATAGTCTTTACATCGTAATAATAAGCGAGTAATACTTGTATACTCCTATAATTCGAATCTCGAAAACGGAAGGCACGATTTTGGTTAAATTTGGTATTTGGGGGTTGTCGGGGGTGAAAAATCGATCTAGATTTGTCTTGTCTGGGAAAACGCGTGTTCCCTAGTTTTCACTCAGTTGTCTTTCGGTAATTCAGTTTAGATAATGCTCTGTGCGCGGGGAAGAGTGGGCCTCCTAATACAAGTATTATCCATACTTAAAAGAAGAGCCTTTTATATACATAAAGGTTGTAAGCGAAATAAACATATTTTATTATTCTACTTGAGCATGTCTTGTACTTTTAATAGAAATAGACAAGAAATATATCGATATTTAACTCTTTTTTTTGGAGTTAACCGCAGTTAACAAATCATAGCTTTGAGTTTTACTATTAAGTTATTACGCACTAAATTGGAAACGAATAATAATTCAAACGGAGCACACAAAGAGTTTCAACTCATAAACGAATGCAAATAGTTATATTTATGAATATTTCAGAACTGAACTAAAAGTTTAGTTTCCTCTGAAGATGGTTTCTATTTACAATTTGAATGTAAAATTCGCAACATCGACGTTCTCTAAATAACTAAAAAGGCCCTTTGATAAGATACGTTAATAAAGTACATTGCTCTCGCTCGAGTAGTTCATTTCTTAGATAATTCTAAAATATTCAAACTTGTTTTATTGCGTTAGGAACAGATGCAAATACAAGCTTTTGCAAACGACTTCGTCTGCGTGAAGTTCTGAATTTATCCCACAGTAATCATTTTTTCGGCCACATCGCTCGAAGAACCGATAACCGGTGGGGAGTAAAAGTTCTCGAGTGGCGACCACGTACCGGGAAACGTCTACCGGGCCGTCCCCCTACTGGGTGGACCGACGACCTGGTTAAGGTCGCGGGGAGTCGCTGGATGCATGTGGCTCGGGACCGGTCGATGTAGGGTGCCATGAAGGAGGCCTATGTCCAGCAGTGGAGGTTTCCCGGCTGATGATGATGATGAACTATTTGTTTCCGGCGAAATTATTCAATATCCTTTTCGAACCCTTAAACTATCCCTATGCAATATATCTAGTCATTATGACTCATTGTCACGACTCAAAAGAAGTACAAAAAAATACACAAATAAATTCAGTTTTGCATTTATTTGAATAACCTTTTGGGAAGTCACAAGACTTCAGTCAGTGGATTTCAGAATCATGGTAAAAGGTATAATATGGCCTTTTTTGACCCTTCAACTACCCTTATACAAAAATCGAGTATGTCTGCCACTCCGTTAAAGCGACGTAACAAACACACACATGAGGAAACAAACATACTTTCGCGTTTATAATATTAGTATTGACTAACATGAATAAATGGATGGCAAGATCTTTGTAGGTAACTCATATATAAATTTTTTAAATGTAAGATTATGAATATAATAAATTTAATTGAATATTGGGTCAATTACAACAGAGAAAAAACGTCTTATACTTTAACAATAACGAAACTACTGCTGGTGGAGCTTTCGACGATCTCGTCTTCACCATCGATTTCAAGCACTCTATGCACTGGCATATACACATTGCTATTCGATCTCTCCGGTTCATTTTAAATGCTTAACAGTGTGACCTACGCTGATTGGTAGAATGAAGTAACTCTGTCAAATTAATGTAACTTGGAGAGAATCCTCAGTAGCTTGCGCAGTAACGATAAATGTGGGGTATAAATAAAAGTCGACTCAGACGTGAATCCTAGCAGTTGAATTTAGAAACAATTAGGGACCCGTAATGATGGCGGCAGAAGGACACAGGGATCCATGATGGCTTTTTATGTAACGTTGTTTATGTTATGACATTTCCGTTCGTTAGCAGCCAGTCATTAGAACGGAGAGACCCTTTTCCGAACGAAAATTTCAACTGGGAAAACTTGAGAATTTTACGGCTTCAAAGACGTAGTTAGTTTGAGTTGAATTGTAAGGATATAGCTTGTTATCGTTATTTTAGGGGGTCGATATGAAAAGGAAAATGAAACCCCTGTGATGTGTATACTAACGTTATCGACTTGAAATTTGGATTTGGAAGCTTTAAACAATTCACTGTAAGGAAATGGATTAAAAATGTGTCCATATGCAGATTACTATGACATGACTACATATTATTAAAAATGACAAAAATAATTGGTAAAACTGATAAACCTTTCGTAAAAAGAATAAATTGTTTTTCATATCCGAATCACGATACCGAAAATGTATCCTTTCTTCTTCTTAGTTTTAAGTATTAGTAGTAGCTAGGAGTAAGTGTGTACTGGTCATAACCCGATCATAAAACCAGTTTCAATAAAATGCGATTCTATAATTTACGGCTCTGCTGCAAACTGCAATCAAATTTTAAAACTTAAGCGAAGGAATCTTCACAGCGCAGAACTTTTTAATATGAAAGCTGGGTTAATGACTGAGAGCGCCATTATTTGCAAAAAGAGGTCAAATTTTATTTGTATTCGCATGCTATGAATTCAAGCTTTAGAATTGCTGAGTTGCTATTCACTCAGAAATTATTTTCAGTCAGACGCTGAGTACTTAAGTGCCAAAGAAACAGCAGGAAGAAAAATAAAATAAAGAACAGTCTAAAGAAATTTTATAGCAGCGAATTCGAAGCTTTAGTTTTTATTAGCCAACTAGCGTTTGGCCCGCGCTTTTGTCCGCGTATACCACAACTATCCATATACAAAAAAATCATGTCATTCTAACTCTCCATTTCAACGTAAAGGAACAACAAACAAACAGACTTACCTTTCGAATGTATATTATAAATCTCAGTAATATCGGGGGGGTTTCCAATTTTAAAAAAGCTAATTGTCATCTAAAATCTTTTACGACCAGAAAATAGTACTGTGAACTCTTGCAAATATAAGCTGTTTACATAATTCTGGAGGAAATCTGATTTAATATATTTTTAATTGGTATGTTACATTAAAATGTTAGTAACAAAATGTTAGTAAAAATATTTCTTAAGCTAATTACAGACACGCGCAATTAGTTAGGATTTCTAAGCAACACCTTTAAAGTTCTTGTTTACGCTAGCAATTCGATTGGTTCTATGAACCATCAACGACCAATGCATTTATCACCACTTTCACATAGGCGTTCTGGAGAAGAAAGAGCAATAAAAACTCCACGACAAGGATCGTTACTGTAGACTTAACATTCAATTGATTTTTCCCGCAACTTCTGCGTAGAATTAAATAATTATGTTACCAAGCCTACATCATTTTAATGTCACAATCATGAGCGATCAATGGCGATCGATTTTTCTGTTCAGGTAACAATCATACTTCCTTTCACATTTAAAATGTTATTAGAGTAGATACTAGGTTTATACGGAAAACTAACCAATTAAAACTATTTCACTGTTGCTATTTCAACTCCAAGTCGTACATAGTAACTCTCAGATTAATTTTTTACCAACATTTTTATTTCGTGAACTTTTATACCAGAAATTTTGGCGTGCAGATAAGCGTCGTGCGGTAAATTATGAATAGATTTACTCGGGGAGGCCTCCCTGCATGGTACGTGCTGTTTCGGCTTTGCACTGCTGAATTTACATTTTTATTATCGCGGTTTGCTTTCACTACACCGCCACACTGTTTTGTTTTAACATGATATTTTGTTGCCAATTTAATAATATTTTAGCGACAGACCAAAAACGTATTGTGATTACATATAAAAATGATATTGTTGATGTTAATCAGCACCACCAACCAAACAGTTAATGAATAAACAGCTTTTGTCTCCCTACATTCTTATGTCCGAAGTTTGCCATGTAAAAAAACTAAATTAATTGTAGTTAATAGATATATGCATTTGTAATTTTACACCCGAGGCCCAACTGCAAACCGATATCTGAGTATTAGACAGTCATGTTGATGTAATATGCATGTACACATCTTATATGGATCCTAGGAACTCTGAACAACTGCTTCATGCATTCAATTCTAATAAAATCTGGCTTTGACAAAGAGAGCTCCATAATATTTGCTGTGAGACGTAAGATCATCCTCGTAGTCGTTCTCAAAGGATGCCCAAGTGCATTTTTCCAATTTCTGAGAAATGGAAGCACCCAGTCAGGAAATGGCGGAGGAAGTATGAATTCAAAGCGTGTAGTGCACCTTTGTAATGAAAACTCCTAGCGAGGAATGTAATATAAACTTATTTCAAGTGTTAAAGTAAAAATTGGTGTAATGAAAATCAAGTGTTGCAATATTCTCACGTAGCTTTATTAAGAAGTTTATAATACGAGTACGTGCTATGACAGTAATATTATAAAATGTGAAGGTAATATTTTGTTTGTTCAGTTGTATGTTTGCTACCGCTCGGTGTCTATTAATTATTAACTAGCAGTAATTTACTTTATGTTGATCTTTTACTATTTATCATATCCAGTAAGGCTGCTGAATGGTGGGGTCATCTGATACAGTGTATTATACTGACCGCTACCTTTATGTACTGTTTAGGGTCCCTTACCCGAAGGGTAACCAACGGGACCCTATTAAGAGGCTATGTTGGTAAGACCATGTGGTCGGTTTCAAGGTTGCATTGTTTTGTAGCTGTCCCTCTCCGAGCCCTATCCTACCCGAGCGCGTACGGTGAGACAACATACATTACGCGATGTTATCCACCCGTTATTTGGATGTTTCGTAGTCCAGGGATCATTTGAAGGATACAGTATATTATGTAACCATTTTTTTAATACAGTATACTAATGAAATTTCAGATGTCGGTGGTTTTTCCAAATTGTTCTAAATTGATTCATACTCTTGTAAATCAGGTTCAAAGTTGGGGCTTTTTATTACCGAAAAATACAATACTTTGACGCCCTGTAACTCTGGAAGTATATATTTCAACGAAAATCTGACTCACCACCGACACAGATATTTGTTTCTAGATTGTGTCTTAAAAATTTCATAGATTTTCATAGCTTAATACTCAAAATATGACTGGACTACGTTTGTATGGGTGCTTTGACACCAGCATACCCTCTTAATAAGCCTCCGCTTTCCGTCTGTCTGTCAGTAGGCAGTCTCATGATCCGTAATAGGAAGACAGTTGAAATTTTTACACAATGTGTATTTATATTGCCGCTTAAGTATATTTAAATGCCATAGATCACGTCGGAGTCAAATCTTATCATGATTGGTTTAGAATAGAGAATTAGAAATACTATCTATAATGTTATGATAGTGTCATTTTCCTGGAAGTCCTACCAAAACATCATGCTCACAACGGAACGACGGGTGAGTATTTGCACATCCCATGTAAATCGTTCTAGTAAAGCACAGTCACATTCCCATCTCCCTGTGATTTGTTGCGCTTTTCTACCCGTCCCCGGGCAATTTTACGTACGCAGTCGAATCTCCCAGACGTGCAGGCTTCCTTCGCATTTTTCTTCCTTCGCTGAACAAGGTGACAAATGCTAGGTCGTAATAGGAGACTCAAGTTCGATCATTCGACCTTTCAAACGGTGTCAGAGGTCATCGAACTTGACATCGCTATCACACTTTAAATTTATTAATTTACGCACCAAAAGGTGTATCGGGGCATGAAATTGAGAAGCATACAAATTAAGCAATTATAATTCCCAAGCTCGATTGAATGGGCTAAAAGGAACCTTGAGCCGGCCTGGGACGATTCACGATTTCAACCTTAAAATTGCTATGGGCGTAAATAATTGAATTGATAGCTATAAAGAAGTGCCTATCGAGTTCTAATTGAAAAGTAATTAAGTAAGTCGATCTCTAAAGAGCGAGTCCATTTATTTTATCGATCATTAGTTGCTAAGATGGGAAATGAAAACGTGCTCGATGCAGAAACTATAAGATTTAGTGGCTTTAATAGCCTAGCTCTGGCTTGAGCTAGATTAACGTTCAATTGAAAGTAAGATAATATGGAATCGTGGATGGGAACTCCAAGTAATCCTCTTTGTTCTAAGTTCGCTCTAATTGCTCAGTGGTTTACCGTTATAGAAGAGGTAATAGTTTATTGAATGTTTTTAGTTTAATAATAATTAATAATAAAACCTTTACGTGAACAGAGCAGCTGGTGAGGTTGAAAGGTCTACTGACTACTTTCAATTGATTTTTGAGAGTAGAAAATGATATTGGGTAATATTTATCGCATTCGAACATAACTAAAAACCGACGTCAAATGCCTTTAAAATGTTCACCCTTAGAGGTAGAATGATCTGGGTACATATTTGGTTTTTGTTGATTTTCTCAAAAAGCGCTCAATCAATTTGGATAAAATTTATATGGGACCACTTCTGAAGTATGTTCTACCAAACAAAAAAAGAATCATTACAATCGGTTCACAAATGGCGGAGTTATCGTGTAACAAACATACAAAAAACATACAGCCGAATTGAGAACCTCCTCCTTATTGGAAATCGTTCGGGTGGGTGGTGTGTAACATAAAAAAGTAAACTTTGAGTAAACATTCTGAAGTATTCTGAACATTTTGGTTCTGTAATACATATCTCAGTAAACACGCCAATATATTTTTTTAATATTTTGTTCTATCTACACAAAGATGTATGTAAGTAAAAGAACCAATTTTGCCATGTGTAATAGAGCAAACTACCCTAAACCTTACTGCAGAAATACGAGTAATCAACATGAATAATTTACAATTTTTTTTATAATTTACCAGTGGCGTTCCGAATCTGTTTTATGTAATTTTGTCTATAATTTTCAGAAACTAAACCTAAAAATTTGTATACAATGTTGAAGAGACTTCATTTATATTTTAAAAAGCCTAAATCGAGAAATCTTGGTTCAATTAAAAACTCGTATAGGAATTCCTGCTTCTTAATTTACGTGTACTCTGTCCTAAAATTTAAAATTAAAAGAATCTTTCAAAGGAGACAAAAACAACAATGTAATCGGACCGCAAAAAGTCGTTCTAAAATTAGTAGAAGTTATTTCCCAAAGGAAATTAACGTCAAATAAAGTACGTAGGAGTGGGTTTCGAAGCGTCAAGTAGGGAGAGCCGTTGTACTCAGACTGGAGGCTGGCAAGTTGTTGTAACTACGATAAGTGATGTTTTATTACCGACCCAGGAGTAAAGTTAAGATTTGATGGAGTGCGAAACGGGAGCTGCGGTATTACGCTTTAAATGTCGCTTCGGTGAGTTTAAATACCCTTAAATGAATGTAGTTAAGCAAGCGGTGAAAGTCAAGAGTTTTATACTCAAAAGATAATTAATATTTAGAAAACCATTTTTGTATATTTTTATGTCAAATTTTTGCTTCAAAGCATTACTATATCATTTTAAGGGATAAGTACCTTAAATATTATAAGGTCACTTTATTACACTTCTTTCTTTACAGTTCTTTGGATCTGTAAAAAAATTAAACTTATAAGTGAACGCAATAAAAATATATGGCTGTTTACGCCGTATTTTAAGACCATTTGCAAGGACTTGCTCCTCAGTCATACTAATAAATCTAAAAAACAGGATTTTTAATTGTAACACAGCAAAAATAGCTTTTTTTATGTTCACAAACTTAACTTTGCAGTTGACAACCATACATTGGATATGTAATTTAACTGCAAACGTTCGTTAACCGGTCTTACATTGTCAGTAGAGCATTGTTGGGTGCATATTACCTTACCTGTTATTTATGATTTTCAGTATGCTAATAATTCATATTCTGTAGGGGACCCTCGGTTGGACTATGTTGTTTAGAAGATCTTGTGATCTTTCGTAAATCGTTGTACGAGTATTAGGTAATCAGTAATTGAGTTCACAATCATTTATTACTGTCGGAAACGGTATGCAGAAAAACGGATCTTATCAATATGTCAATAATCACTGTTGACTGTTTCAACTGCTGGGTGTCATCGGGAGGAAACTCTAAATTCTTGGCACAGGAAACAGGATATCACCAACTTACTGCGGTGAACCGGCTGTCAAAATGAAGTCGGAAGTTTTGGGATGCTAATATAGTAGTCATGATACTATATTATATTATATATTAGGTACAGATAGAAGCCATGGTAGCTCAGTTGGGTAGAGCGTAAGTCCTTGAACAATCGAGGTCTGGGCTAAATCCTGGTCCGTATCGATGAGTTCCAATTTGTTATTTGGAATTTATGTACGAAAGATAAGAATCATTACCATTGGCTTTTCGGCGAAGGAAAACATCGTAAGAAAACCTGCGCACTCCTGAGAAAAAAACTCAAAGGTGATGTGAAGTCTAACAATCTGCACTGGGCCAGCGAGGTGGACATGTCCCATACACTATCTATAGGGTAGTAGGCCTAAGCCCCTGCAGTGGGGACATATGTAGGCTGTTGATGATGATGAATATGGTAGTTCAAATTAGCAAAACATTGAATTTATAGTCTAATAGTTTTTTAAATATTAAAATAAGATTTCCAAAAGTAAAGCATCATCAATCAGAATACTTCTAGCGAAAATAATATAATAATTATATTACAAGCAGTTCAACTACAAAGCCTTGTAATAAATAGAAGTAATGCGCGTAAAAAGATTTTCATTAATTTATACGATCTTCGTCTAGTTTCTAAGGATCACTAACTGACTTACTATAAAAGGTTAGGGCTCAAGATGTTTTGATTACACCTAAGAGCTTCATTCAGAGGAGAGTGGTGTCGGCGCCGGCGCCGTTGAAAATATCTAATCTAACCTGTCTCAAGAGCCGGTACTCGTAGCACCGCGCCGTCGTGAGTACGTGAATTATATCAGCACGCAATAATGGGTTTCTCGTGTATCCTTTATAAGTTACTACTCCTGAGTAGACACGTGATTTCAGAAGAATATCCTACGCTTCTCTTTTAAACACATAGCCTTTGAACTCGACCAGCATTCAAAATCAGCTGCAGAAGTCCAGTATTGAACATGAGCCTGTCAAATAAATCCAATATCGAACTTTCCATGAGGAGATTTGCCATAATCACCACATCTGGCAGGCAGATTGGAGATCGTAGTAAGTAGTCCCAATAATTTTTCACTTCTTTGCTTTTGACCAGTCAATGTGTCATACCATGGGCATACGCCCAGCAATGCCCGTTCCCCCGGGAGCAAGCACAAGCTGAGTTTGCGGCCTGTTTTTGCAGCTGCAACATATGTTTATATATAATCGTAGATTAACTAACAACTGTAAATCTAGTAATAAGTAAATAAAATAAAAAATTCAATAACGTGTTGCTGATGTAAAAATAAATCTATCTATCTATCTATAAGTAACTACAGCAAAGGATAATTTACGTCAGATTCAAAAACTGTATAGCTGAGCAGTGTTTGCAACAGTAGGCTCTTGGATGCAAATTCAAGACTCTAGAGAGTAAATGGCAAAAGTTTCGAGCTCGCCCTCGGGCTTTGTTAAATAGGAAAAGTTCTTGTTAATACGAGATATTTTTACGTCGTTCCCATGTTCCCGGGAAGAGACCGAGAGATAATAACATTTCGCAGAATTGAACCGAGTTCTCTTGGTATGGCGATTCGCAAATGATTTCTTCTGGAAACAAAAACATCAAACGGGGGTTCTAAATCTGCGAGATTAGAGTTATTGCGTACCATCTAGTTACGGTAGGGAGAGAGTACCAAAGGATCCGAGCGCACTTCTCTCGAATTATTACCTCCCTCCGGCCGTTTAAATAATCTCGGCATGCAATAAAAGCTGCCGAGCTATATATTGCAAGTTCAGTGAGGCCATTTGAGGAAGCGCAAACATCCCAGCCGACTAATGGCTGTCTGACCACCGCACCGGCAAACTTAACCCCTTCAGCTTACTAGGAAATTCCTACACGTGCTTGTTGAACTTTCTGTTGGCAATTGTTTGCTCGAGAAAGTCACGTAACTAATTGACACGTGTCGATGCTGCCGTACGGTTTCTTGGAGATTCGGTAATTTGGGCAAGTCCTGAAACATTTTAAACAAAGCTAGTTATTTAGTATAGCCCTCTCTAAATGTTAGCGTTAACGAACGGAACCTTCCGAGCCTTTTTCTCCTGAAAGTCATTGATGATGTCACTGATATACAGTTCCCGAAATAAATCACTTTGCTAATAAAGCTTTAATAGACGGTTTAGTCCAATCGTGGATGGAAAAGTTGTTTGCTTGTATTTACTAGTCGGAATGTGATTTTTTTTGAAGTCTCTATTATGGGGGCCCAGGGGCAGTAACCCCGGGTATCCTCCTTTAAATCCGGCCCTGGATATGGCCCTCTATCTATCTACAAACTAGCTCAATCTTTTAAGCGTAGTTTTACGCTGAATTAGGTTTCATATAAACATACGGTTTGCGCTACACGTTGACGCAAATGAACTGTGTAATCTTTCGCATTGTATAGTTTAGTTAATAGTATATTGGCCCTTATTTGGCGTTTTTTTTCTTCAAATGACGTGTTCTACATTTTCTAATTGTCTTAAATTACATACAATTTGAGTCCAATCGCAGCTATATCGACACCACAGTAGCTAAGCAAGGGCTCTTCGAAATTTTTTTAAACTCAAAACGAAGTCTGTAAGACTAGAAGTTCACTCACAAAATTAAAAAAACGAAAAGGTAATATCTGTTATAGAGAAAAAAACTAAATATATAGAGAACCTCCTCCTATTTTAAAGTCGGTTGAAAATGATTTAAATACACTAAAATGTTGGTGTTCCGTCGTCTGCTCTCAAACTCAAACAATAATGATCTAGAACATTCAACATTAATCTAGAGATTCTGAAATGATAAAGGAAAGATTCTCATATTATCTAGAATGTTATTTTATGCCGGGCAACGCCGGCAGCAGCTACTAATTTTGTAATAAAGGTGATCTCCATACCAGAAATGTGTTATTATTCGGCATTTTTTTATGGTAAATATCTTAAAGTGATGCAGGTCCGATTGCACTTTGACGGATTTTAAAAACGAAATCGAGAGATAAATAATGAATATAGAAGACGGTCTTTGTCTTCTAAAAACCACACACGAATGAAGTCAATTTTGTTTATACAAGTCGATCATTCTTTTTACAATAGGCAAGATGACAATGTTCCTATGCCCTAAAGAAAGAATAAAATCACTAGAAGTAAATCGTGTACCATTCCGACAAATCGGATACATTTCTGCTTCTGACTTTTAAACTCACTCCCTGTGAAAGCCGATTACAACGTTTTATTTGCAATGAGAATGTAAAACATTTGTTTCCTCGTAAAGAAAGCTGCATCTAAGAAAATTTAAAATGGTCTTGTCATTTCTCTTTCTTGTTTGTAACGATAGTTTTCAACGTTATTCTATTGCCCGAGATAATAATATCATTTATTCTTTCGAAAATGTTTACTAAAAACTGTTGCGAATATGAACAGAGGTAATTTTTATGCATCGTAACTTCTTTTAGATATTTTTTAATGTTAAATCTCTGAGGTGAGCTTTAATTTATACCGCCTTAGTCCAAAGTAGTTCAGGGCGCTCTCCGCTCATAATGGATGGACGGGCTGTCTGGATTAGTCAAGAACGGATGAGCAGACCAGATGGCAGTTCAGTAATGTCACGGGAGAGGCATAACAGGTCCAGTAGTTTACTTCCTCAAGCTTCGAAAAAATCTACTAGTAGATAATTAACGCTTTCAAAAAGAACTAAAAACCGACTTCCGAAATTGAGAACCCTTTTTTTGAAGTCGGTTTAAAATGCCAAAAATGATTGAATTACTGAATTCAGTGTGTGTTAGTTTAACACATATTAAATACTAGCTTTTGCCCGCAACTTCATACGTGTAAACTTCAGAATTCTCCCACGGGAACTACTCGATCGATTAAGAGAAAAAGTAGTCAGCTGATACTCTTCAAACTAAAGCTTAAACTAAAGTTTAAAAACTACGTTGCCACAGACAGACAAACACACAGACATTGGCGTCAAACTTATAACAACCCTTTTTACGTCAGATGCTAAAAATACCGGCAACCATTCACCGTTTAGGACTCGCTTAAAAGTTACGAGGTCATACGATATAAATAAACACAATTACATTATCTTCTTCTACATGCAGTATTTGTGTTTAAAAGCGTCATCATTAACCGGGATTAAATAAGTCGAGATAAAAACTATATTTCATTTAGCAGTCTTCAAAATTTGCGCTATTTTAGACCAACCGTTAAAGCTACATTAAAAACGAGTCTAGTCCAAAATCGTTTGTTTCAGAATCTAATCGCAAAATCTGAAACCCTAAAGCTACCACTATTACGATTCTTAGGTGCTTTACTGACTCTGGTTTACTATGGTGCAGAACCCCTACGATGAGTTAACATTGTCGATAGTCGCTAACGACATTGTCAAAATGAATTAATGGTAGGTGTAATGATATAATACTATTGACTTGTAGCTGCCGCTAAATAGTATCGGCAAAGTGAACTTATAACAGAGCAGCGATACTCTCAAAACTAGTTTGGTTAAGCTAGCACGTATGATCCCTATTTAATCGTTCATCCCATCTCGTTTGAACTCACTATGAACATAGTAAAATAGAACCGAAGGCCGATAAAACCTTAAAGCTCTTGATTCGGGTAAATCATGTCCTTAGGATTTTAAATTCTTATGTTTTCAAATCAAAAAAGTGGTAGGAGACTATGTCAGTTTATCTACCGTGGCCCTGCTTTGCTCCCAGTGCATATTTTCTAAGCGAATGGCCGGCTTATCTTGCTGCCGGCCGAGCGGACGTTATTTGCTGGCGCTTAGTACCTAGCCTCACTTGTTTATCTAGGGACTTATTCAGTCGTGTTCTATTTTATGCAGCAATAGATAAACTCAAACCTTTTTATAATATCAGCAGTGTTATTCTGTAAATTACAGGGTAAACATATTTTTTTTCGTAAAATTTTCAATTGTTTAAAGTTATCGTCACGAATTCAATGCTGACATCTATGTAATACAAGTAGCACTAATGACGTAAAAGCATATTCATGTTCCGTACTTGTCTAACGCAATCCGCTTGGTTGAAAAATGTAAAACCGGTCAAGTCCAACAACTTGGGAATCTTTAAACGAAGAGTAAATAGGCACCTTCTAGACCAACGCGTCACATCGTCGACCTCATCGTCACTTAACATCAGGTGAGATTGAGGTCAAGCGTTGATCTATCTTCTATATAAAAAAAATTTTATTGTGTGAGTCAGACTCGCGCACCTGAACAATGGAAATAAATGTATAGATAATATTATTACAATATCTTTTTTTGTCAAGTTTTTTCATGATCTGTAAAAAAACTCTGCTAGGTAGATAGGCATGCCATTTAGGTTTTCCTGTAATATTTACACATACATATTCCTGTCTAGTATCCATTCTGTAATAGGTGGTAGATAAACGCAAATTGTATTTTTACACAAGTTTTTCATCATCTGGCTCCATTAAAATGTGTGTGGAGTGTATAAAAAAGCAAATAATTTTATCAAATATTTAAAATGTGGCAACTACATTCCAAACTGCATGGTTATAGATATGGTAATTTCTGAGGTGATTACAGACACTTTCTGAGGTGAAAAAAGGCAGGAGAAGGACAGTCAAAAAGATACCAAGGGTCCCTCTTTTGATTTTCGAAAACTAAAGGACAAAGTGCATCATTAATTTTCCTTGATGATGTTGATATTAAAACATTCTTTTATTAATCAGTAAATTCCTGAGCTATATCATCGTATATTAGATTGAAAATACAACAAGATATTTTAGGTACATAGCAGTCCTCCACCATGTTATCTTGGCGCGTTTGCCTGCCAAATAAGCCTTCTAGAAAGTCAAACTTTTATCCTCGAGCTATTTCAGTAGTTCAGTCTGAGTTTGAGACCAATTTCGAACTATTGGAGCAAAGTTTTGCGAAAATTAGAAAAGTTTTTGTAAGTACGTTTTTTTTGTTTGTTTGTTTGAATACTCTTTATTCATTCATATGTCAACTTAAATAATTACATTTTAAAAACAATAACAAAAGTTGAATTGGCGGACTTATCCCTATATAGGGATCTCTTCCAGTCAACCAGGGCGAGGAGAAAGATAAAAGGGTGGTGTGCGGAGACATATACAATATCATAATATAGGATATACAAACAAAGAGATTTGAAAAGGAAATAATTAAAACAACACAAAAACAACTTTTTTATTTTGATGCTAAAGCTTTTATCGGGTAGCATATCGAAAATGTCCCATTAAAACATAAGACAACAGTAATAAAGTGTGACTGTGACATATAAACATATAAATTTTAATAAACACACGTATCTTTAAAAATGCCCGCCCTGAAGCACTCTGCACAATGCTCGTATTGGTTCGTTGATTCAGCACAAAAGAATCAACCCTCTTAGCCATTGTCATGCATAAGGATTTGTCACATGAAATATCATCGAGGTCGCCCTACTGCCGATTACTGATTGGAATTCATCGAACATGAAACGTAACAACCTCAATACCCTCAGAAACATTTACACGAACGGATGTATATCAAGCCATACATTTCCAGTAAAATCTGTCCTCTAGTGGTATGGAAAGCCCATGGATACAATGAGAGGTCAGTCTACAATAGATATAGCATAATATGTAGTCAATAGTCATGTATTGTGTACTCTCAGTGTACTAGACAGAATGCATTGTTACAATGCACTATGATGCAAGCCTGTGTACATTTGATTCATAGACTGCACGAACATAGAGGCCGTTAACAACATTTTGTTTATAGAAAGACCAATAGATAAAATCTTTCGTCGTCACAGCGTACTACCTACTACGTCATTTCCCAAAGGGTAACTAATTGCACCCTATTACTAAGTCGATGTCGACTAAAGTACGATGGTTTTCACCTGACCTCACCTTTCATACCGAAACACAGGAGTGCTATTAACACTGCTGTTTAGCGGCAGATTTAGGTATCATGGTGGTAGCTAGCCAGGCAGACATATAAAATGCCCTACCACCAACTAAATCAAGAACCGATAGGTCCCCCCACTGGGAATCGAACCCGGGACCGTTGGATTGTACGATAAGTCCGAGTGTGTAGCCATTAAGGCCACGGAGGCGGTTATTCGGTTATACCGTGCGTAGCAGCTTGATAATTGCTGTTTATCTTGTGATTATGATACTACAGGTTTAACGTATAACTGAGTCTGTTTTATGCATAAATGTGTCGTTTGACGCTCGACAAACACACGCTCCCGTGCCGCTCCTATACCTCAGGAGCAGACTCAGTTATGCGTTAGACCTGTAGAACACTACTGTATAATTATAACCTTTGGCAGTCGAGTCGTGTAAGGTAACGACCGATTACTTTGACCTCGAGACGTACTTATCGACTGAGTAGATGACAAAAATTCTCATAGTTCAAAGCACAGTTCACTAATGTGATCTGCTTATATTTTATCAACATTTATAAGCGTATAAATAAAAATTATTTCAAGAATAAATGCCAATTTCAAAGCCATTGCTCCTTTAAATATCTGATTCCAAAAGAGAGATTTCTTTATGAGAGATGAAATATATTTCTCTAGATTTCTCTTCTCTTTTAAAATTGATAATGAGTTTACATGATGGAAAGTGACTATAGGGCCGTTGTGTAAGTAAGCCGTAAATGCACACGCAGAAGGCTCAAGCCTAAATTGAGCTAATGTCAACAAGTTCTTAAATTTTGAATACAAAATGGCGGACCGGGTCGGCCATATTGCATAAACATTCAATTTAAGGTGACGTCACTTAGACACTTGTGACACTGATCAATCCGTTTAGAATACACCCAAACGAACTTAAATATCTACAACACGCTCCCTAAATACTCACCAGACAATTGCCCTCAACAATAAGGTAGAACCTACTTCTTCCGAGGTAGGAAATACCGCAATAGAAGACGAGTCGCCAAACTGAATCTGGCGTAAGGCCCAATCACACTTGTATAAGTACACTCCACATGTCTAGACGGGAAGCAATACTCGACGAAGGGTCTAATCTTGAAATAGAGCAGCGTATGTTGACATTATTGCTGATAGATAAGTCGGTAGGCGTGCCCAATGCTTTTTCTACGAGAATTGTGACTTTTATCATTATAACGGAGCAGTCACATCAGCCTGGTACATCGCGGACTTTATAAAAGTATTAGTAGTAGTACCGTCATTTTACTGTGATCAGCAATGCAAACGACTATGGCAAATCCGTGATTTTTGGCTGTTTTTGTCAAGAACGACAATTTAATATATTGCACTCTATATAGCTCTGTTGACTCAGTTATGTTCCTGTATGAAAGCAGTCACTACCAGATTATTATTATTCTTATGGAAACCTTCTTGTGTTGTGTCTTGTCGAGTTTGAATAAAGTTGTTCTATTTAACCTCGACCACGAGCTCACCTCAAAATCACGTGAGAGTGTGGTCAAACGATATCCTATCTAATGGTTTTAAAAAATGATGGTGAAAGTAACCTTGAAAGTTTAGCCCTTATTATATCGATACGCCCAGCAAAGCATGGTAAATGAAGTTGGTTGATTTTCAATCGACTTCAAAAAAGGAGTTTATCAATTCGACCGGATGTGTATTTTGTATGTATGTTAGGCGATAACTCCGCCAATTATGCATTTATTTTCTTGATTCTTTTTTGTTTGATAGAACATACTTCGTATACTCCATATAAATTTTATAGCAATTTATTCAACACTTTTTGATAAGATCAACAAAAACAAAATACTCTAATTATATCTCTAAGGGTGAAATTTTAGGGGATGAATGCTGTAGGCTTTTAGGGTAGCTGAAGTTGGTTTCTAGTTCTTTTTGAACGCGTTAATTATGATTTCACGGAATGTGGCGTGTAATTAAATTTATGAGCTTAGAATAATAATGCTCAGAAAATTATTCCATCCACGACCATTCTGGCTTAGTTTGCTTGTAGCCCGTGGGCAATGCTAAAGATAATTTCTTTTAGATAGTCAGTTAACATGTCAGATTCTTGCAATAACTGTCACAATACAACATTTTAAATATTGTAGCTAACACGTAATATTTCTCGCTTCACTTTTTACAGATTAGCTTGATTTAAAACTATCCTCGCCATTATTGTTCTAAGTTTATAATAGTCTACCTTGTAATTCAAATAAATTCACGACATAAAAGCAACCAGAAGAAACGTGTCTGTCGAAATGATACTTACTCGTACCTACATGAAGACATTGGTACAGCGCCTATTCTAAGCTTACGTCAGCGTATGATTGCCTAGATAAGTCGGTAAGGCCCTCCAAAGCCTTTCCTAAGAAACGCGTGACTTTGTAAAACAATTACGGGAGCAAACACTTCTGTTACGTGACTAAGAATTGGGTTAAGGAGTCTGAAACTTTGTTGGCATGTAGATTATACTGCCTAACTGAGATGACAGGCTGATGGCTGCGAGCCGTGCGGTGTTGGGAAGCAGAACAAGGACACCGGGATTACTTCACGGAGCAAAGTTTTGTGTAGACTTGAATAAAATTGTAAACTGCATTATTTTTAAAAGCTGTAGAGTGGAAAGGAGTTGAATACTTCGTAATGTACATACCACATATATCTTTGGTACGTAATATCATCTTATGCTTTGGTTTAACTAGTTGTCATAAGCGTCGGTGGCACATTGTATAAGGCGCGGACTCGCAATCTGAGGGTTCCGGGTTCGAATCCAGCCGTGAACCTATGAGTTGTTTTTCAATTCAAGTACGTTATCCGATTGCTTAACGGTGAAAACCTGCATGTCTTGAACAGGCATGTGAAGTCCGCCAATCCGCACTGGGCCCACGTGGTGGACTACGGCCCATACACTTTCTGTTGGAGAGTAGGCCTGAGCTCCTGCAGACTGGCCATATCCATACTAATGTTATGACTTTATTAGTGAGAACGTGAATTTGCTTCACGTCATAACAGAGAGTAAAAAAGCTTTGATTTTTTTACCAAGAATTGTTGATAGGTCGGAAAAGGATATCACATCAACAGCTTGCAGGATTTCAGGCCTACTCTCCTACAAAGAGTGTATGGGCTTATAGTCCACCATGCAGGCCCAGTGCGGATTAGCAGAATTCACACAAACCTTTGAATTTCATCTCAGGAGTGCGCAGGTTTTTTCTCACTATGTTTTCCTTCGCCGAAAAGACAACGGATTTTATCATTCATAAATAAATTTCAAATAACAAATTGCAACTAATTGGTTGAATCTCGATTGTTTAAGGTCTGACGCTCTATCCAACTGAGCTACCACGGCTTCCTCCTAAAAAGGATATGAGGATGTAGACTACATTTACTCCGATCGAACACGTACTTCCCCGGGGATAATTTCGGAAGTTCACACAGACGAAGTCGCGGGCAAAAGCGAGTTTTACAATAAGTTTGAATCCTAACGCAACATTTAAATGAATATTCAATTTAGTATTATTTTGTCTTCTTCTTATGGATTTGCACTTCTCATTTGTCTCATCTGATGGTAAATCACGAAAAGACAGTCTAACAGACGAATATCAGGACTCTACCTTATACACTTGATATCCAAATGGCTCGCACTAAGCTTTGCTTTATCATGTACACCCAAGGATTGCAACGCAGTGTCAGTCTGTCTTTCCACATAGCTACACTATTGGTATAGAAGGGTAATTATCGTCCACATAATCACTTACAATCAAAGGCCACCAAAGGCCCACCGTTGTTCTATTTTCAAAATAATACGAGTAAGACCATAAGATGAAAGCTTGATCACCAAAAATAATTTTCTTCGCCACTATATGAAGTATCTTTTCTTAACTGAACACACTTGTCGCAGATTTAATAAACTCGGTGAAAGCTAGGCGGACAAAAAGAACCTCCAAGAACCGAAAATAATCCATATGTAGACAATAAAAGTGGTTAAATTGCAATTAATTCTTAACACATCTATAGGTATCCCCACTGGAAATCGATCCGGAAACCACTGGAGTTCAAATGTGTAACCACGGAGACCGTATCGTAGTTTACAAATTCTTAAAACTCTTGTTAGATGAGATTTTTTATTCTCTGTTAAACAGACAAATCGGATTAAGGGTGGCTTACCTTGTCTGAATGAATCTTATTACAGGCTTATTTGCATGATTCGAATTCAGATAGGAGCACTTAAAATAAATTAGTATAGTCGAGCATTACATTAGACTTAATTTAGTGACTTTCGGAGTTGTGATTCTCTTCTGAAAGTCACTTTAAGTTATAGAGATTCCGAATAATAAGTCAGTGAATTAAATAACTTTTCATATCAGTTATAACGTTTTTAAATTAAACGTCTACTTTAAATTACCAGTATTTTTAAAGAATGTAATTGCTTTTATTTCTCTTTCACTGGCTTTCACATTGTGGGCTCAAATTTCGTATTTTGTTACATTTTTGTACCTGTTTCAGATGTCTAAGGTAAGACGTGTCTTGGATTACGAATCCGAGGCATCAAACAAAACCTTTGATCATCATCATCAGCCGAGAAACGGACATAGAAAACCTCCTCCGTGGTATTGACCGGTCCCGAGCCACTTGCATCCAGCGACTCCCCGCGGTCCATTAAAAACATAAGTCCAATAAGGGGTATGAAAAAATTGGTTACTTTTACATCCTCTGTCTACTTTTGCGTTGATTCTACTTATGTATTTAGTTTGAAAAGCTGCACTAGCTATATGTGTTCCGAATAAATAACAAACATGTATTTTTAAAGTATTTAATATAAAATACGATATTAACTATACAAATTTCATCGTTACGTCACATAGGTTACATATGTCAGAATTACGTACATTTCATTATTACTGAGAATGTTGTAGTCTAGATGAACACTACATCATTTTGTTGTTAGTGTGCTTGTTATTTTCCTGTTAGTTGTTGTTTTAAGTAATATTTCGTCGTCGCGTACCTCCAGATGATCATCGTGTCAGTCAGCATCTCACTGTATCACAGTTTATAGTAGGTCTCTGCCTGAAAATGAAGAGCAACCTTAATTACGATAAGCCAATTTTAAACGTAAATTAAAATTTTCATCAATTATTTTATCATTACTTCAGATTTGCTAATGATGAAGCCTGACGTTAAGGGCTTTCTACTATCATACTCGTAATTACCAAAAATTTATGTTTTTTATAAATTTTATTAAACTGTAGTTAGTAAACGGCTGTTAATTAATAAACTGTAGATATCAAAATGTTGTAATTAAATGTAAATGGTGTTAATGAACAGTTGTTCATAAGCTTTTGTCATTAACCGGTTGTTAATTAATTGTAGATATCAAAATGTTGTAATTGTTAGTAAATGGTGTTCATAAACAGTTGTTCGTAAACTTTTGTTAGCAATCTGTTGTTATGAGTAAACTCTCATTACTAAACTTTTATTCGTAAACTGGTTGTAAGCATATTGTTAATATAAAACCAAAATAGTGTTGTAAAATTTTGCATTCCAATAAAAATTTAATGTGAGTTGAATGTCTACTTACGGTAAATTTTTAGATATCCAGTGACAGAAGCACTGTAGTTTTACGGCCACGGCCAAGCGATATCCATCCATCTCCACTCCGCCTAGCGCCACGCCCAACAAATGCCCCTTAAATAGTACTGCTGCACCTGAATCTTCCTGCAGGACGACGATATGGGAGCTTAGACCAATACAGATGAACATAACATACATAAAACATACATTTATTCACAGTACTAACGCGACATGGCGACACAAGGAAGAAAAATTAGATGTAAACCTTCTTTTGGAGGAGGAGGAGTTTAGAAAAAGATAGTTTTTTTATGTAAAGTGCTGTCAGGGATTCTTGGCGCGAACTTGAATAATGGTGGTTCATTGCAATTTTTCGTAATTCGTTAATAATACTGTTATGTGTGTTTTTTGTGTGATAATGGTGTGATATAGTGCAAAAAGTGTCATGAATGGTGTTATAGTATCAATTACGCAAAATTGCGAGGGTTTCGACGCGATCGAAAGGGTTTACCATGTCGAGTACATTCGGCATATGGACTCTTTCGAATTATGTTGAAACCAAGCCAGCCTTTGAAATTCTCGTCAAGAATCGTCAAAACAAGCGATAAAATGTAAACATTATAAATTTTATTGAGAAAACTAGGTTAGGTTAGGTTTCACTGAGAAATATATATTCAGAGTAGGCTTTGTTCCTTTGCTTCCATCCCATTCGGGAGAATTAAAATAAAAATAAAAGTGCTGTCAGTTGTGAAAACATGAATTATACAAACATCTATGGCTCAATTATAAATAGTCACTAACCTAACTACCGCGTCATTTGAAATTTGATTTTTCACAATTACAATGAATGCATTATGCATGAATTAAAATATCATACCTCTTTAAAACAATGTATTTTAGCGCAATTATCCGGTTGGGTTTTGGACATTATTACAAACATTACAGTCAATCCAATTTTCTGTATTATCTGGGTATAAAATGTATAAAATATACTCAAGTTGTTGTTAGATGTACGACCAAATGTAAACCAGAATTAGACTCACGGACGTCACGTAATAGTCCTGACTTGCAATGCAAACAATCTCGTGTCCATTCCCTGTAAATATATCATTACTATGTTTTAGAATAAATAGGCTTTATTAATAAATGGGACACAAAAAGATAACATATTGTGTGCTCTGTCAAAATACTCACTGATCTCATAAGCTTTAGGCATGGTTCCTTCGACGAGATCTTTACAAAGTTGTGAATCCGTAAAACTGAATACTTCCGCTGAAAGCCTGGTTCCCTGAAATAAACAAGATGAAATAATAGTAGAATGTTGTAGTAATAATATTACACAAAATATGTTACGTAAAATAACTTTCAACTAAATTAAATGGGCGCAGTTGATAAAATCGCGTCTATTACAGGATTAAGAGTTTGTTTAATGAGCACGTGATATAAGTAAAAACATTACTTTCATGTTCTTGATTGAACGAGAAATTATACAAATGTCTTTTATGTTTTTTGTATCCCATTTTGATTTTCCGTTATCTATCTATTTATAAATTAGTCGTTCATTTCTAATTTATATCTACATACGAGGGTAATAATAATAACAAAATCGTTTATTATTACCCGCGACGGAACGGAGACAGTGTATGCGTTTAGGGTGAGAGGATGTTTGTTTGTTTCTTTCTTTCATTTATTTAGCATTTCAGAGAGTGTTGTTCCTTTTCATTTTCTTTTCATTCAAACGATTGTTAACGTTATAATATTCAAATCCTTCTTTCATAGTGTGTTTTTAATAATAGTCCTTTTCTGTTTCAGAGGCTACACCATCACTAACCATTATGTGATTATTTGAACCGCCTCCGTGGCCTAATGGCTGCACGCTTAGGCTTGACAATCCAAAGGTTCCAGGTTCGATTCCCAGTGGTAGTACCTATCGGTCTTCGGTTTGGTTGCTGGCACATTTTCTATGTCCGCCTGGCTAGCTACCACCATGTTACCTCAGTCGGCCACCAATCAGCAGTTTTAACAGCACTGTTGTGATCCGGTATGAAAGCTAGGTAAGCCAGTGCCTCATTAGGTTGAAGTTTCTGGGTGCGCATACCATCTAACGGCCCTATAGTCGCTTACAATCCGGTGAGATGAAGGCCAAATGCAAACCCAGCAAACTTTTATTTTTAAATTAAGACGAAC
Organism: Carcina quercana; assembly: GCA_910589575.2. Taxonomy (NCBI): domain Eukaryota; kingdom Metazoa; phylum Arthropoda; class Insecta; order Lepidoptera; family Depressariidae; genus Carcina; species Carcina quercana. The sequence goes on from OU342436.1 coordinate 4,645,175, forward strand.
TCCAAATGTAACACGATAAAAAACCTGTATTACCTGTGATAAACTCAACACTTTTTCAGCCTCAATAAAGTAAAGACACAACATATAATGACGGTTCTAAGCTCCTTGTAGAGAATTTCGCTTCCCTTTCAAACATTACATGCAATTTCACTAAATTACTAGTTCATTTACTCACTTCATCTGTGCTTCGAAACTGCTTCATTTTTGTATTGAGGCGTTTGAGGAAAATTTCCTTCATCAAAGGCGAACCATATTTCAAACTGGATGCTAATGAGTCGCTGTTAGGCTTGATATCTTCTTTCTGATTTAATTTTGCTCGCGGCTTCAACGGCTTCATAGGGAATGGCGGGTTCCTCTTAAACTGATGTAGTTTTCTAGAAGGAACTGGTTCCCAGCTACGTGGTATTCGTACAGCTGGCGGATAGGTTACTGACGGCTTTGTTGAGGGTTTCGTTCTTGACGCTGTTTTTGTTTTTTGTTGCATTCTAGGTTTAATAGACTTTTCAACGTCATGGCACTGTGTAGTTATAGATTTATGATATAGCAATTATATTACTACTGTCACAAAAGCGCTTCTATAAGTCTACAACGTAAGCAAACGAGGCGCTTCCGCTCAGCAATATCTAACTAATGGGGCACTGCAAGCTACACAAATACCTTATCTACATGGTCCTAACTACAGGGTTTGCAGATTTTATCAGGACGATAAGACGCCTATCCACATCCTTTGCCCATGTGATGCTTTCTCCTCGGAGGTCACACTGCCTCAACGGACGGATGTTATGACAGAGATTGGCCTTGGGGAGACGATTTTATCCATACCTAAGAGACTGTCACAATAGATATATGAAGGTCGCAGTGACATACAGGGTCACGGACTGCGTCCCAAATTCAAAATAAAAAATATATACATATAATGTGTTGTTTGTAAAGTCGGTTTACAGAATAATTTTACGTGGTAACGTCATAAGAAAAGATGCGTTATAAACCGAACGCTTAGGCCGATCGTGCCTCTCTATCGCTTGTTCCACGCGGAACGTGACACTTTTTCGTGTGTGCAGCCTGCGTCCATCGATTTATAAATCGTTATCACATCAAAATGTTTTTACTAGTTAAACGTCTAGCTATCAAACTATCTACTATGAAACTAAAAAGATGTTACTGTACCGCCCGAGGGCTGGCGATAATCTTTTTACCTTCATGGAAATCTATGTGAATTATATTGAACTTGTGGCAGCTAGTTTGCAAGTGGTTTTTTTCTGATGTTTATGTAAGTACGTTAATATCTTCGACAATTTTATTTTACTTGGAGCTACGAGTATGTTCTTTTTGAATGATTATAATGAATAACAAAAAACTAATAATAATCAATAACTAACTAAACTCGGCACTTAACTGTAGAAACTCAAAAGTACATGTCCTATATATCACCTGATGTGTGTGGTCATTTTGTGGAGTTGATATCTTCTTTGATTTGTAACTAGGCATAGTCCATTCTCGATCTCGACGTCCCATTAGTCTGAAAGGCCATGCTGTATTGTAGCTACGATTCTGGAAATTAGTGTAATTACGGTTAAGGTGGACTACAAACACTATATCGTCAGAAATATTCAGTTTAGTTTAGAAATTTGCAGCTTGAAACAGCTATCCCTATTATGACGTAGAGTAGCACTGTATTTATAAAATTCAATCCCTAAATAGAAGAAACAGGGTGTAATTGAGATTGTATTTTAGCTAGGACTTGAGCCTACGAGTAACTTTTAAAAACTAGCTTTTGTAATTTAAATTTCTTCTCAATAATGTGCAGGTTTCCTCACTATGTTTTCCTTCACCGAAATTTTGTATAGGTTATGATAAATTGATAATTAGTAAATGCGATGTAGGTGATGATATAAATGTATATTAGAAAATGTTTATAAGATGGTATATACCATTATAGTGTAGTATGGATACGTCCCATCTTGATACCAACACTTACACAGCTTTTAAAATAGTTAAATAAGTTTACCGATTTTATTGAGTCCACCATGCTCTGCACTATGCTTGGATTCGCTGATAAATCATTCTCATTTGCCGTAAGGTTTGTCGAAAGTGGTAAAAAACGTCGAAAGAGACGTCTTGTTCCATTCTGAAGAAAACAATACTAACGTTTTGAGAGAGTTTGCCATTCATACCTTGGTTTTTAGCTAGGTGTTAGAGCTTCTTAGTGCCTAGTATATGTGGGCATCGGGTAGCTCTTACTCTATACTTTTAAATTTGTTTTGCTTTATATGTTTCTTATCATTGTATTATTTTTATTATCACATAAAGCAAATAAATATTACCACTAAATAGGTACTTTTATTCGATAGACTGGGCTAAGGGGCTACTTACTTGAAAACTTCGAACGACTTCTTTTGGAATGTCAGGAGGGTGCAGGTTGAAGAACGATGGAGCAGTCCAACTCCTCGATTGTAAATTATTACTTCTCTTCTAAAAATAAACCTTTTTTAGGTATGCATGATAAGGCTGTTGGACCAAATTGTGTCCACCCAGAAGCCTAAATCAAATGAGGCACTGACTGTACCTTTTAATCAAACCGAATACCAATGGGTATTGAGCGATGGATTGTGAGGCCAACTGGTAAAATGGGTTTTACACTTGGCCTAAGTCTCATCCGCTGGTAAGTGCTGATAGGGTCGATGGATGGTAAGGATGCGCACCTTAAAGCCTCAAACTAATGAGGCGTGGCTTTGATACCTTTAATACTGGACCACAATTACTGTGGTAAGTTAGGTAACGAAAGGTGGTAGCTAGTCAGGTGGACGTAGAAAATGCGCTACCACAAACCAAACCGAGTAACGATAGGGAATCATTGCGAATCGAACCAGGTACATTCGAGTACAAAAATATGTATTCACATTTGAACCATGTCACATTCACTCTTGCTCGTTCGTACGCAGTGTGTTGTGGGAGATGTCAATTAAAGCTGAATGTGACATGGTTCAATGGTTCTTAGTCCAAGCGTGTATATAAAGTTGTACTATACTTCATACTTACACCAACCCAACTGCAGCGACCCCAGCTCAGGACAGTGACATTACCAGCAGGAGGAATCTGAAGATGAACCAAGGTCACGAGATGGGCGCCCCTTTCAGACATGAGCCCTCCAAAGGTAAATACCATGCTGAGATCAGCATTCCAGCCCTTGTACGAGGGATGAGTGATGACTCTCTCGATGGGTAGGTATTGTTCATATCCAGCGTCGAACATATCCTTGGTACCAATCACGACGAATGACAGCGTGAGCTCTGCTAATATTTTCTCATTGTTCCTTTTATCACTATAACAAAACAAAGACCGATAACTGCGAGTATATATTACTCTACTTCTGCATAGCTTCAAAAGCACAAGAAAATTTACATAGAAAAGTACAACAATTTCATTGATAGATATCTACTAACTGGCTAGTTTCGGCTTTACGGACTTTTGTTTGAATAAAGGAACCAAAATTCAAATGTTATTTATTCACATTATTTGTCTAATATACATGGGCATTTAGTGTATCTTTTATTTTCCGGATGGTTTATTTTGATACCACCAAAATTAACTTCTATTTTTATAGGGTTATTTTAAGCATTCTGGTTAAAATTATTAAATAACGTTAAAATATGGTGAAGGAGGTAAGTCGTTGTATTTCTCTGTTTTATTTTTTTCTTAATCTGTTTTTTAAAGTTCCGTAGTCAAACAAGGAACCCTTATAGTTTCGCTTTGTCCGTCCGCGGCTTAGCTCAGAGACCCTTACTACTAGAAAGCTATAATTTGGTACTGGTATACATATTAATCGGGTATACATTATAATATAATATTTTTTTCGTGTTTACCCCATTGTGTATCTTTTAATAGTCTTTGAAAAACATTATGGGTCTGGGAATACCTCTCTTTGATTGAGGGATCCGTTTGCGAAACTATTAAGCGATAATTTTTGTCAGAAAAATTCGCAATAGTAGTACATATGCTAAACGTTAAAGGGGAACTAACACGACCTAGGTGGCTTCACAGGTTAACGAGTAATAGGCGACCAAATTATAAAATATACCTAGATCGGTCAAAATAAAAATTCGTACAATATTACTAAAAACCAGTTAAACTACGGAACACTATACTGTGTGTGGTCCCAAACGCACGTGACCAGTTTTTTTAAAAAATCTCGTAACTTAACATATATTTTTCGATACTTGCTGCCTTAAATTATATTCACATGACGTACCGATTCACCCCTCTACAAGAACGCACGAAATAAAATAAGACGTTATAGGAGATTTTTAAATAAACACATTTTTTATGAGTGCATTTCAGTAGGTATTAGTTGAAACCACTCACAAGCAATGTGCCGCAGTGATGACGACGTTGTCGTGTATAATTGTGCCGGTACATTTACGTTTGATTCCATCTTGAAACACGATACTGAAACAATGGAACACAAATTAGACCCAATTATTATAGGACAGCATCACTACAGGGAGATTTTAAATATAGTATAAAATATAGAATGTTTGACTTCAATCCCACTTGGTTTATTGACGTTTAAAAGATATATAGGCAGTATAAGTAAAAAAGCATGTCGTAGTGAAGTGTTCGGATAGACGTCCGATATTTGAAATCTATCTTTCCCCATACTGGTCACAATTTTAAACCAAAATAATTTGTCGTTTTAAAAGAAAATAACGAACTTTTTATTCAAGATATTTTGGTATTGCATTTTCATACTCATCAGTATATATGTAGTACCGTAGTACCTATCACGACATATAAAAATGGCCCTAAACACGGCGGGCTTATCACGTGTAGTTTAGAATCTCTTAAGACAATTCCGTCTTCATCACCAGACTAGCTCGATGGTACAATAACATTTCATTGTCACCAATAAGTATTAAAAATTATTATTCGTCTCGGAAGATTTGGTATAAACATACATACATACGAACATTGCAATTTAAATAACAGCTTGTACTTAAAAACACATTGGTGGGTGTACTTTGTTTCGTCATTTAATTGATGGTCAGGATACACGGGCAAAAACTGTGCTTCCGTACTGCAATGTAATAAATAACTCTAAAAATTCAATTGAATGTAATTACTCTAAGAGTGCCATGAATGAATAGAGACTGTTCATAACAATCTCGAATCTTTCTTCTAATTCCGCTCCGAGGCCAGTTGCCCGTGGGTAAGGCTTCGCTTCTTCGCCTGCATTGCTGCTGCTTGGTAGTGAGTCTGTAATTGAACATCATTTTCGCTTGTTACGTCACCAATTATCATACGTTTTATGAAGCTAGAGTCCGTAGAAGCTCGTGTATTATGTTTTCAGCCAAATGCTTTCAATGTTTTGGTGCGTTTCATGGCCAAAATGACAGTTAGAATGTTATGAACGGAACTAAAAGATACGATCAATGATTTCACAAGTACCCCTCGTCTATGATATTTTAATCATTCACAGCGGTTGGGGGTCAACCAGCTAGAAGCATATCAACTACCAATTGTTGGACTTCTGTAAATACTTTATAACATACATATGCCCATATTTTGGAGAACACGAATCACCGTTAGTTATTCAATAAAGAAAATTTCATTTGATAGCAAATCTTAAAGCATTTCAAAGTTTTCTGTAATGTATAAATTCTCTTTTATAACTCCATTTTTATAACTATAAATATGCAAACATATTTGCTATTGGACATAAGTCCAAACAAGATAGAATGCTTAGAAGCGTAAACCGTTAATAAGGACATAATGTCGTTCATGATTTTTATTGTATCTTCAGCTGACACAGAAAGACACATTTTTAAATGCATGGAGGTTTGTATAATCAGTTTTCTCTCTCTCTCTCTCTTTCTCAAAAGTATACAATAAACAATGATTTGCCAGATCAAATGAAAAATTAGATTTCAGTTTTCAAATTTTGGTTTAGGAAATCAATTAATTACTTACAAGCTTCATTAGAAACGAAATATAAATTTGTGTATAAACAGACCACCTCAAATGCAACATACAGAAAACGCATTGCGATAATAATTCCATGTTCGTCATGAAAGTCAATGAAGCGACGCAATAATCTGTGTTTTAATTAAATGATAGCTCATGTTTGGGTACAGCGCGTGTTCCTGGCATGGATAACGTCAGTTTATTTTTCAGATGATTACAAGAATTTAACAACAGTTGAGGCTAATGTCAAGCAGCGGACTTGACCATGTGATGATTGTTATGAAACACGTTTTACCAGAATAAAAAAGTGTCATCTATGTGTCAATGAAGAACATTTGCTTTCTTTGTGCCAAACATTCAAATCCTCAAGACAACTTTCACGTTTATAATACAGCTTGAATTTTGAGGTAAAAAGTATCCTATTTTAATCCAGGATATATTACATCTATGTGATAACTTTCGTCCAAATCCGTTCGGCTGTTTATGCATGAAAGAGTCACAAACGTCCAAACTTAAACCTTCCAAAGTTAGGAAGGATTATTATATATAATCAACGTCAAAATCCTTCATCCTCTAAAATATAAAAATTACAGCTCGAAAATAGGAATTTGATAAGGAAATCCCGAGCAGCTTAGGCAAGCAGCTTTACCGGAAAATTGACGAAAGTCATAGAATCCCATCGAGATACGCGCTGTTGTCTACAGTATATAGCCGGTTTTGTACCGACTATATATTACCTTGGTATTGCTGTTTAAAATAATTAAAAGTACTATTGAATAATAGATCCTGATAACTATGATTACTACCATTATCACATTAGCTTTACAATAGATAAGGTTTACTTGGGAAGTTCTTTTTAACCGCCTCCGTGGCTTTTTTTGGGTATCAAATGAAAGGTTTTGATAAAAACTTTGGCTATATAGAATAATAAATTTTGATTATTATGCTACTTCACGGCTAGTGCATTTCTAGTAGTTATCGGGTTTTCGTTTTTAACTTTAATTTATGTTTGGAAGACTTACAGTCGAATACCTCACTTATATTTGTTTTACCGTTCACCATCAGCTGCATAAGTCCACAGTTCGGGATGAACCGTCCCTATAAAATACTCACAACGAAGATGGTCCACAATCCATGCCACTTAGGCGGTTTGTTGATCTTAGTAAGATGTTGTTACATAGGTAGATATTGCTGCCAATCTCCTATTTTTCTTTAGTGACCTTTTAAAACATCGGGTGTTCCTTTTCTAGCTATATGTAGATGGAGTATACCAGAAAAAAATGAGGGAAAAATGTTCCAAATTTTTTTGGCAAAACATTTTTTTTTTTTTTTCAAAAAACATTTTTTTGGTTCTATTGTACAATAACTAGTGTGTAAACAGCTTAAACAGCCTGTACTATGCCATTTTATATTGCTTCCAAGATGAACGTGGGATTTGCCTATCGCACGCAATCGCGGCCTGTAAGCCACTTTAAGTATTTCCCAAATCCCACTCCCGGGGATTGTGCAAAATCCTTGTCCGGATCTTTTCAATGAAATTCAATTTCCTCAGATGCGCACATCTTCTTTCTGCCTACACACTTTATGTGCTAGTTTCTGCTTTGTCTATAAATGTAATATTGTAATCTATAGTGACATTACTTCTTATGTATAATGCTTTCGCACTTGACCTTCATCTCACTAGTATTAGTGAGGATATCGGATAGGTCACTCATTAGGTTGTTAATAAGGTGCTAATTTTCAATTTCATAAATGGAACAAATCGTGCTATTTATCGCTAATTGTTTGAAGGTAGACTTAGATCATCAATCATCAAAGCCTATATACGTCCTCACTGCAGGGGCTCAGGCCTACTCTCCTACAGAGAGTGTATGGGCCATAGTCCTCCACGCGGACCAAGTGCAGATCGGCGGACTTCACATAGGTTCAAGACATGCAAGTTTCCTCACGATGTTTTCCTTCACTGTTAAGTAATCGGATAATGTACTTGAATTGAAAAACAACTCAAAGGTACACGTCTGGATTCACCTCAGATTGAGAGTCTGCGCCTTATCCACTGCGCCACCGACGCATACAGAATAAGATGACGGATTTAAAAGATTTAAAACGAAAAACATACAAAGATGACATCAGTCATTATTCAAAACATTGCATATGTCGCAGCTGGATTGCTTATTAAGATGTTTAACATAACCTCTAGTAGTTTTATCAAACAGCTCCGTTACGTAAAACAGCTGTACAATGTGTAGCTGGATTGGCTTGACAACCACAAAAGGCGTTTTTAGATTAAAGATTCGAGATTCACTTTATTGAGCTAGTAATATGAACATTACACTCATTAACATTATAAATAAATAACCTTTAACTCAATGTTTTACTTCGGTTTGGATCATTTTCCCTCGTATTTTTTTTTATTCGATAATTTTGACATTCCTTTTTGGACGCCATTTTTGCCATACAGCGCCACTAACGGCAAAATTTAGAACAGCGCATCAAACTGAGACTGTTCAGTCAACATGTTTTAATTTGCGTGGCCACAAGAGAACAAACGAATGGCGGTCATTACTTTTTATAGCGCCTGTCTGAAATGTTGAGATCTTTGCACATACACGAGCTTAGTGTTAACGCCTAGTGGTACCCCGAGCGTAGTTCTGACGTTTCACGATCGCTGTGGGGGGGTGTTCTGCGGTGATTCTACGAACACTGTCCAGAATAAGTCTTAAATACAGAAGGGGTTAAAAAAAAGAATGAAGACGCAAGTTGCGAAATAAAATTAAAAGTGAATAATATCCTCCATCTAATGTAGACAAAACCTAGCAGTGTTATCATTTAGTATAAGCTAGGATAGCTCTTTAGGTTTATATAAATAAATATAATGTAATTGTAACATTAGCTTTAAGTTACTATTAATATCTTCTGCTATTCGTTTTATATTCTTAACTGTTTTCCGAACGTACGCCTAAAGCCTCATGTAAGTGTAACATTGTACTTTACTGTATTTAAAACTAAACGCATGACGTGTGTGTCTGTAGTTAGCTGTGCATATAATAAATATACATTTTTTATAACATTTGATGTAGCACCTGTTACAGTTGACATACCAAATAAATAAAATAATATAAGGCATATTTATACAGCTGAGTTTTTTAGTTTTATAGTGAGATATTTCATAATGTAGCTCCAAAGCTGGAATGTGATCTCTATAAAGTACTGGAGCAAGTATAGCAGCGCAATAAACGTAAAACTAAAACTTTATTGCGTTGGCCAGTTTAAAGTTACTGCAAATAGTCTCACTTGACAAATAAAGGTGCTGTGTGTGACTACTAACCTGAGAAGTATTATAGCATAGTATACAGAATGTTACTTTCTGGCATAAATGACAGTCCACATAACTAAAAGTTTAATTTTCGTAATATATCGCTATTATATTCTCAGCTGGTTTATAATAACACTGGAAGTATAATTTTTCAAATTATTTCTTTTAAAATAATCCTTTCATAAGTATATTTGTCCCAGCTTTAGAGTTTCATCTCTTGAGTGTCGTAAAAGGCGACTAAGCTAAATGTTAGTGGAATTATAATCGCACTAATTTATAATTCATCAACACCTTTCTACAATCACCAATTACCAAGCCAAGCGCGGTGGTTACGGCAAAAAAACTCTGGGAAGCCTATCCGATAGGCCAATCTATAAGAAATGCTCACATGCAAGAGTAAAGAAATTTTATCTTAATTGCAAGTTTCAAATTCTGACCTACATTGACACTGATATGATTACCAAATTTAAACTCAGAAGCCACACTTATCTTTCATTCACAGTGACACAGTTGTTCAGCTTGTCAATGTGGATCAAAATAACCTTTGGCCGAACGTAATACATACAAATGAATGGAAGGATAAGTGCCTATTCAATACTTACGCTGAATGTTGTCTCTCTAGATAAATAATCTTTGACATTCGTTATTTCCTTTCACCTCAGTTTGCCGATGGTATCCTGACGTGGGATGTTTAGTAGTGTAGGTGTTCGCAGGCAAGCTTTCAAACGCCGGATGTAAAGTGATGTATCGCTACCCGCCGGACTTTAATACCAGGTTATGAAACCCTTTTTCAGAGGCAATCGAGCAGAACATGTTAAGGATAAAGCTACCCTTGTGAAGGACGAAGCTTGACCGCTATTTTCGTTGAATATGCACAAGAGTTTGTTTTAGCTGCTGCACAAGTTTTAAGTAGCCGTGTTGTATCCCACTTCTGAAAAAGCATTTTTTGTATGCCTATATGTTCAGTCGCGACACGACTCTTATATTCTTATGTATAAAATACTAGTCAATTATAGTCATTCGCCTAAAGATGTCGCTAGTATTCATGTAAATGGCGATATAGACCTGTTATCGCCCAGGAATGACCTTCATTTTATATTCCACAATAAATCAGACTTGCCACAGAACCTACTGTTGTTTCATTGAAACGGGGTTCATCTTGGGGGTTTCTGGAGATTTTACATGGTCCTTCGAGCCGGATTTGAACCAGCGACCTATGGATTGAGCAATAGCATTAGTTAGTCAAATCGTTACGTTGCAACAACTATTGACCAGACACTGTCAGGGCAGCCCAAACAAGTTTCACTCACTGTAATCCATCCACAGTCAGCATCATCAACTTAATAAATCAACTGTTGAACATGATCCACCCTCATAGGTCGCCTTTCTAGACTTTTCATGAGGATGACAGCCATATACACCACGCTTTGCAGGCAGAATGCTGATCCCTATAAGATATTTTGATACATGTAAGTGGGAATGTCGATCCTACTCTAAACGCAAAACTACACATGACAATAAACAAGTCTGATATTGTACTATAAAGCAAAAGCAAATATATACAAACAGTGAGGACCGCACATTAAAGTGTCAGTGCGAGCATTATGTATGGTGTCAAATAGAGTGGTGACCGATAGATCACGTGATATCCGGCGTGTAAGGACGGTCAGTGACCAGACTACAAAATAGCCTGTCGATACACCCTCGTCACACCAAAACGCTCTCAACCCGATTCTCAAGGGACAGATTAAAATGCTCGATGCATTCCAACGGTCCCTACGTTCTTGAGGACTCCATTACAATTTTCTTCGCCTTTTAGTTTCTTTTTTATGAGCTAGTTTTTGCTTTGCAGGTGATTGTATCAGTGATAGTGTATCAAACCATTAATATTTAGTTTTCCATTTTAATTTGTATTTCCCTTAGATTTTGTAACATTAACGGATAGAATTTTGCATGGGCAAATCAAACATATTCCCGCAATTTTCAACAACTTTCAATTTTGTTTCTGTCTTTTTCATGCGTAAATAGAATATTTCGTGTGTGTTAATAATAATCTGGGAGAAACTCTGCCTGCAGAAATCCTCAATATACCACACTAAATGTATATCTACTGTAGGAATATTTATATTTCAGGCAGGAAAGGTGTCCAGTTTTTCTGTCCATAATATAGTTTGTTAGACGTCTTCCGCTAAAGCGTTTTCCCGCGCATTCACTTTCTGCTTTATTAAAGATCGGAATTACATAGAAATTGGAGTGACATTTACTAGCCCGCGGACTGTTAAATTATGGCTCTGTCAAGGGTCCGTAAAACTCCTTCCCTACAAATATATATAATACAAAACAAGTGGGTACTTTCATTTCAGCTATTGATGGCATGGATGGAACGCAGTCAGCGTTGAGTTGAGTACTTCAAAAGCTTGATTGAGAGCGTCACCGTTATTGAGAACCACTAATTTCCCGCACAATCAGGGGTCTATCCGTTGCAGAAATGTCCAGTATTTTGCTGTCCTTCTCTGAAACAGAATAGAACAAAAGAGTAATAAACCGGTCAAGTGCGATATGAATAATTAACATACTTAAAATCATGTTATTCCTTTCGTTGTGCTGTAAGACTTAAAGTGAAGGTACCTTATAGATTTGGTTCCCTTGCTTTTGTATGGAAATAGTCTAAAATACACAGATATGAAAATATATCTTACACGCCTGATGAGAAGGTGTTCGGTTTTAAACGCTTTTATTTAACTTTCAGTTTTGTATATATGTTGATTCGAGTCAAATTTGGCAACCTGAATTAGAACCACTTTCCCTTATCCTACGAAGTTAAGTTAGTTTTTACATGTTGGAACAGTTCCGATGACAATGTCTTTTAATTGTCTTTGATTGGACTATAGTCTTCACATATACTCGTAACCACTTGAAATTCTCAAAATAGCGGTAGCTTATAACTTCAGTTAAATTATTTCTTTAATCTAATTAACAAAGCAATACAAGGCGCTCAATTTCCCAGTCTGAGAGAATAACAAATTTTCATTTTCCTCTCAAACTTTTTCTTCCTTAATTTGTTAATTAAAAATTCGTTATGGACTCGAACTTGTTTAACTTCTATCTCAGAAATTGATTTTATTAGGTATTTTCTTTTCAGTGTCTTAATGAGCTCTTTATAGCAAAAATCATCAATCAACTCTTATTATAATTCAAGTTATATTATACAATTCATTTCAGTGGTCATTGTACCGTGAAACTTTGTAACCTGTCAAAACTTCTCTACGAGTACTTTTAATTCAATTTAATTACAACAGGCAGCTAGCGATTCTTAAAAATAAATTTTTTAAGTCGTTAAAGATTGTATGCGCACGAATGTGAGAGTTTTTGCAAGTTTTGTTTGGAAGGAAGTAACCAGCTCAGTTTCAAATATTGGCTCAAATGGGCCATTGTAATTTTGGTCAAAAAACTACAAGCACCAAAAATATACAAATTATAAATTTTCTTCATAATATTGAAATAATGGCTATGTCCTTAAACTCACTAATAAGGAATAGATTATAAAATGACTGTAAAATTTAATGACCATTGCCTTTCCTGAAAAGTAATAATAATAATAAAATATGAATGAGTTTACAATTTAAGAGACAAAACCTCTTTATCATAATATTCATTCGTGCACTATCTTGCAATATCGCGGAAGCTACTGTAATCAAGACGATAGTAAAATTTAACTGGCAACAGTTTGTGCATAACCGTCGCACGAGCAGCCAGCGAGCATAACGAATGGAACAAACTGTGCTAATGAACCGTCTTGTGAAGCACCGGCAAGACACTACCTACACTACAATATCAAACGACCTGCTGCAATGGGAGAGAGGAAATGTTTACGGAACTTAAATACCTTCGTGTTCCGAAGAAGGAAACGTTTTAAGTGTTTTAGTTTCACAAAAGTATTGAGTGTGGAAGTTGTTTGAGAGCGAATGTATTGTTTTTGTCTTGGACCCTCAGATGTCCTTTTCCACTGACTCGTTTGAAGGAGTTTTGTTACATCGGGGGTCATTACATGTTTATTAATTTTTAACTTCGTTTGTTTATCATATCGCGTCCAATGAGGCACTTTAAAAAAAGAAAATAGTTCTACATCCATGGGTAATCCAACGCCGGAGCAAAATTTGACTGTCAAATGTATATTTTTCGTATGAATTCAAAGCACAGAGTTTATACAATAAATTATCTGATGAAATACCATTAAAGCTTACTGTCTTACACTTACCATAGATAATATTACTGCTGTGTGAATCAATCTGTCAAACTTGCTAACAAGACTTTTTTGTGATGCGTGGACTGACACGATGTTTCAACGATGTTTTATGACAGTTTAATTTCTACCTCTTCCACGCCATCTATTGGCACCTTTAAGTACTCAACTGACAGACGTATCTGAAAAATGAGTCATTAGGTCTTTAGGTCGATTATTATAAATGGTTGTCTTTGTTACAGACATCTTATGTGCGAGATGCATATTCACGCTCAGAACTTAGAATGACGAACATTATTTAATCCCGATGGTAGTTAGCAGTTTGTTTCTATTAATTTTTTAAAGTTTAAGATGGTGTTAGCTCATTAAAATTAACCAGTGCTGAGGTTTATTAATACGAGTTTACGCTTTTATCTATGTAGATCTTAGAACATTCGCATATAGTCAAATCATTGATCATATTTAAAAAAATCTATTTTTATGTACTTACGACTATATTCCTCGTTAACGAATTCATACTAAGCAATAAGATTTGTATGTAACATGTATTCACACTTGGCCTTCATCTCACTTGATGCTAAGTCACGATAAGATCATAAGATGGAAGCGTGCTCAATGAGGCCCAAACTCTGAATAAATCAACATTAACACTTATAATAACAATAAATATAAACCTGAACAATCCAAAGCAGCCGGTATTCAATCCGTGCAGTAAAACCGAAGTCTCGTTACCACCGCACAAAGGCAAAGGCGGTACGTTACAACAGTATTACAAAAGGAAGCGTTAATATATTTTATGGTGACTTTAAACAATACAAAGTAGGGGCATGCTTTATCCGACTGCCGCAGACATTGCGAGCGAACTTTTGTACTGCAACTGGGGTAATGGCGAGCTGGATTGGGTGGAGATAGTACCCACTAGCAAGAGGGTCTTGAGTGTAGAACGAATGATACGAATGAATATATTTTACTGAAGAATCAGTCAATATTAGTACACAAAGGTCATTCGTTCATTGTTGACTACACCACCAAATGTCACTCTTTTGTAGACGACTATAAGAGTTTCGTTTGGTGGTGGTGTTGACAATGAACTAGCTCAATCCGTGTAAAAATTTACAGTTAAGATTTAAGAAAATGAAAAACACTGGTTTGTACTCGCACGAAAAACCACTAAAAATGATAATCTTCTTTCAACAAGTTTTTAATATCTGGGGCATTTCACGTCAAGCGGACAACCAAAAAAAAGTGAGGTCCCGAATTTTGTTTATACTCTGGTCAGTTATACTTCTAAAAGACGTGGATGTGTACACCCAATTTTTTTTTCGTATGATCATTTATTGCTGAGTTATGAGCTTTTAAAAATTTACTAAGAATGAAGTCATAAATTTTTGGATACTTATTATCGTTATCAGCTAATTTGTAAAAACACTAAAAAGTATTGTTTCTTATAGTAAAAAAGTTAAAGTTTTTAATTTTTTTGTCGAATTCTAAATTTGATTTTTTTTACGTAAACCGGAAGTGAAAATTTCAAATCGATGTTTAAGTAACTTCAACACTTTTTTTTTTACTTTTTTTTAACTTGAATTAAAGCTTTAAATGTACTAATTCTTCACAAAAAAAATTAAAACGTGATCGCCAATAGTTTAAGACTTAGAGCACATAGAGTACATACACATAGCTATGAGCACTTTCTAAGCAATCGAGTTTATGTGCTAACATGCTGAAATACTACGCTTTTAATATTTTATTCCTTTATTCTAGCATGAAAAATAAAAAATTAAACGATTTTTTTTAAATAAAACGTAATTAACAATATATAAATATACGCATTTGTTATAATAATGACAAGTTCATACAAAATAGTATTTCAAAAACTGTGATACGAAGGTGAAACACACCAGTAACGCCATCTCATAGCTACAATAAGTGTCACTAACAAATACAATATTAATTGTCGTTACTTGCTAGAAAGAGACAGCTATATGACGCTGAACTGTCTCGGTAATGTGTAAAGATCCGTTATTTTTAGTTGAAACTTTGACTGCTTATCAACTGGACGCGTTACTATCGAGTGATGCCAGGCAAAAAAGATTTTGTATCCATTAAATTAGAAGATGGAAAAAGAACGCATGTACAAAAACAACTTCTAATGTGCAATATAGATGAACTTTATTTGCAACTTTATTGACAATATTTGCCTCTGAACGTAACAGCCGTTTCCTGCACGACTCACACACATAAACATCAGGCGGAATTGTCAACTTTTCACTTAATAATTTAGATATTTTTCTAATTTTCACACCTTTTTTATGACGAGTCAAGAGAAACGGATTAAAACACCGATCACCATAGGGAGCCATATTAAAAAAACAATTAGGAAATAGAATCGCGTCCAGTTGATAAGCAGTCAAAGTTTCAACTAAAAATAACGGATTTTTACACATTACCGAGACAGTTCAGCGTCATATAGCTGTCTCTTTCTAGCAAGTAACGACAATTAATATTGTATTTGTTAGTGACACTTATTGTAGCTATGAGATGGCGTTACTGGTGTGTTTCACCTTCGTATCACAGTTTTTGAAATACTATTTTGTATGAACTTGTCATTATTATAACAAATGCGTATATTTATATATTGTTAATTACGTTTTATTTAAAAAAAATCGTTTAATTTTTTATTTTTCATGCTAGAATAAAGGAATAAAATATTAAAAGCGTAGTATTTCAGCATGTTAGCACATAAACTCGATTGCTTAGAAAGTGCTCATAGCTATGTGTATGTACTCTATGTGCTCAAGTCTTAAACTATTGGCGATCACGTTTTAATTTTTTTTGTGAAGAATTAGTACATTTAAAGCTTTAATTCAAGTTAAAAAAAAGTAAAAAAAAAAGTGTCGAAGTTACTTAAACATCGATTTGAAATTTTCACTTCCGGTTTACTATACGTTAAAAAAATCAAATTTAGAATTCGACAAAAAAATTAAAAACTTTAACTTTTTTACTATAAGAAACAATACTTTTTAGTGTTTTTTACAAATTAGCTGATAACGATAATAAGTATCCAAAAATTTATGACTTCATTCTTAGTAAATTTTTAAAAGCTCATAACTCAGCAATAAATGATCATACGAAAAAAAAATTGGGTGTACACATCCACGTCTTTTAGAAGTATAACTGACCAGAGTATAAACAAAATTCGGGACCTCACTTTTTTTTGGTTGTCCGCTTGACGTGAAATGCCCCCTGGCATTATATAAATTGCTAAGAGTCGGGAGCAGTTCGGAGTGTGAATTTTGATATTTATAATGAAATTTACGATATAAAAATAAGTATATTATCGACTCCATATTGGCCACAATACGGACGACCTTTCGGTCGATCTTTCATAAGGACAATTCATAAGTCAACACATTTATTGCGAACGCCATTCCACCACACTGATGTTCAGAGAAGAGTTTTGGTACTTCACGCGGGCAGCACCAAAATCCTTCTGTAGCGTCTGTCGTTTTTGCCTGTTCAATAATAACTCTCCTTTTGTAGCGCCACAGGGTAATTCTATTCTAAGTTCAAGAACATTTTATAATTTAAAAACAAGTTATATCCCCAATGTGAACACAAATTTATCTTATGGCTTAGATAAAACAACACGGACCGCACGCAATGACAACCTATATGGTTTAAACAAAGAGAGAAAGAGATCTCAGTCTGCATTGCTCTGCAATTAATATTGTACAGAGTCTGTCTATGATAAGTTACATTCACAACCACTCCTACTTTCTTAATCCGATTGTAGCGAAAACTGATAGGTTAGAGTAGTAAATTAGTGATCATCACTGGATGATGGGATGGAATTTAACCCCTTTACTAAGAGAATAAAAATGTTCGATCTTATTATTTATTCATGCTTGTTGGTTTATTCGTATGTTTGTTATCACTTAGCGCCTAGATGGATAGACAAACAGACTGTTTTCTTTCATTGTTTTGGTTGGGAACTCTAAAAATGACCTAATGCCGGTTTGATTCACTCGATGGCACAATAAATAACACACAAAGCTCGAGCTTCATTACATCATCAATGCGGACCATAATTTCTTTAGGCACCCATCATTGGGACAGCCGATCCAGATATCTCGTACTGACTATTTATATATTAATTGATGTAATTTAACTTAAAAATACTGTCTTTTTAAATACGTTTTCTTGATACGAGTCCTTGTAAGGCGTAGTCAACATATCGTAGTCAGACTCATATTCTAAGATTAAGTTCTGCAGTCGTCTTTTGTCCCCGGTACAGTCCTCCCTCGACAAAGCGCATACAAAAGACAGTCAAAACATAATTCCCGCCCAATTAAAGTGGGTCCCGCATTATGCAGTGAATGCTCTGACACTAGGGTAGAGTGTGTGCGGGATGCTTCCTCGAACAATTTAAGCCAAATTACTCCAGAGACGGTCTTTACTAACGATGTCGCTTCGTTGGGATCTCATTTCAGTTGCACGCTTTAAATTCTGTTCATTTGTGCACTGTAGCACTAGAGTGTCTCAGGCTTGTAATAAATACGATTATCTTATTCTTGAGAGATGCAAAATATATATACCGTGACGGAGTGTCATGCATGTGTTATGCAGATGGAAATAAATACATAACATTGCAAATGTGAAACGAAAACTGATATAATACAGAGAGCGGTCCATATTCAAAGTTACCATGATAGCAGGCACTGCTCAGATAGAGGTACGTCACGGATTTCATACAATTGCACCAAATCCGAAACAAAAACGAAACGCAAAAACATTCATGGTAGCGGCATGAACATAGTGAAAGAGCCAGACCCTTTAACTGCATGTGGCAAAATTACTACCAACAGCTAATTTGACGACATGTTATTATTATTATTTTGTTATTATACATACATTATTGTTTTCTGGAAATGCTTGTAAATATTTAATTTTGAGAAATTTTATATGTGTCTCTATACAGGGTGGTCCAAAATGTGACGTCCAAAAATTTTTTTTAGATTCCTTACACCTGGGTGTATCCGAAAATACCCCATGTATGTTCCGCGATTTTTTGTAGTTTAGAAGTTATGATTTTTTAAATGTATATTTCGAATTTTCTGCCGGAGCGACTTAAAATAATCGTAACTTGTTTAATAGTAAGGTTTTTTTATTTATTTTTTCTCGAAAGTGATCGTCTTGAATCACCCTTTCTACTTTATTATCAACTACACAACGTTATTCATTACAAGTTACCGAAAAAAGGGACGAAAGTAAAAATTTTAGGTTTGAGTTGAACGGAGCCAAATTTTCAAAAATTTCTTAATAATACAAAATTAATGTTTCATTGGTTCAAACTAATTTTAAAAACTCCAGCAGTTTGTCAGCTTACCAAATAATAAAAAAAAAGTTGTTCTTAATAGGCGATTTTACGACGAAATTGGCTTCAGAACTTAGTTAGGTGAGAATTCATAAAGAAAAAATTTTGTCAAAAAAAAATATTAAGCTTATTTTGTTTTCATTTTTATGGCCTACATTAGCAAGGCATCATCAAAAGCATTCAAATAATTTCAAATTGAACGATCAGTGACACATTAGAAAACATTTTATTTTAAAAAAGCTTAGTTTAGTTTTTATTAATACGGTTATTTTGGTTTATTTTTAGCATCAATAAAAGAAAACACAAATTAAGTTCAACTACTTTATTAAAGAAGATTTTCAAAATGACGCCCTTCAACTTCGATACACAATCGGCAACGTCTTAAAAAGTTATCTTTTAGTCTGCGGAAAGCGCTTGAATTTTGTCTGACTTTCGTCGCTGCTTCTCTCAATTTTCGTCTCAGTTCTTCTTCGGAGTTAGTTTGCTGAGCATAGACAACTTCTTTGTAGTAACCCCAAATAAAAAAATCTATTGGGTTCAAGTCCGGTGAACGTGCAGGCCATTCGATTGGGCCGCCACGCCCAATCCATCTGCCCGGGTATGTTTCATTAAGGTGCCCCCTCACTTGGCGTGCGTAATGGCAAGGAGCACCATCATTTTGGAATATCATGTGCCTTCTTGTTTCCAAGTTTACATCTTCCAGCAATTCAAAAAGGTTGTTCTGCAAAAAGTTTAGATATGTGTCTCCATCCAACCTAGACGGCAGCTCGAAAGGCCCAATCAGTTCTCCATTTACAATTCCCGACCACATGTTTACGCTGTATCGATGTTGAAAATTTGATGCTCTTGCAAGGTGTGGGTTTTCAATTTCCCAGCTGTGATAGTTATGGATATTAAATACTCCAGTGTTTTCAAAACGGGATTCATCGGTCCATAAGATCTTATTAAAAAAATCTGGGTCTTCCTGACACCTTTGTATCATTGTTTCGCAGAAAGCAACTCTTCTAGGGTAATCTGAAGCTTGTAGCTCCTGAACGCGCTGAATGTGGTAAGCGTGGTAGCCTTCTGAAAAAAGAAAAGGACTATTACTCACCACCTAGGCAGGAAGAAGTCTAATACCTGGCATTGTATCTGTGATTTATGTTTTGTGTAAATAAAAAACAAAACGACATACCATTTTTCAATATCCTTAGAACTGAGGTCCGTGGTATTCCAGTCCTTCTGGTTATTGCTCTGGAACTCGTAGAAGAGTCTCTTTCTACAGCTGCGATGACTTCATCTCTTCTGTCCGGATCTACTCTGGGTACTCCTTCGTGCCTTTGGCTACGACCGGGGATACGCCCGGCCATCAGCGTATTATGAGTATTAATAAATACCCTATGGTCCGGGTAATGGTCCAGTATTTCTCCTCGCCGGTCCAGTTGTTGACGATATAGCCTTGCGGCTAAATGACCGTTTCCTTTGGCCATACCATAGTAAAAGTGCATTTCTGCGTACTGGCTTAGACTAAAATTACTCATGTTGCCGTCAGTAACACAAGCACAAGTCAGTCGTAAGGCAAATCGGAGTCCGTAACACAAGCACAAGTCAGTCGTAAGGCAAATCGGAGTCCGTAACACAAGCACAAGTTAGTCGTAAGGCAAATCGGAGTCCAGTAACAAAGCGAAAGTAGGTTCAAAATATCGGTATCGGAAAGAAGCAACGTCAAGTAGTATCACACGCGATGGAAGTGAGTGAACGACTAGCGGACGGACGATACAGTGAGATGCTACGGAGAATGTATGGGGAGAGGGGGGAGAGGGAAGTGCAGGTAAAAAACCCCTAGCGCGCACGGCTGACTTTTGTGGCCAAGACAGTAGGTCTTTCTCTTTCGTACTTCTACGCAACCATAACAGTGCGAAAGAGAAAGACCTTACTGGCCTGGCGCCTTTTGAAACGTGTTATTTATTGCTTTGTGTCATTGTGTGTGATTGGCCTTGAAGTAGATTTTGGTTTAATTCTAGCTTTCATAATTTCATGTCTAAAAACAGAAAATGAAATGTGTCACTGATCGTTCAATTTGAGATTATTTGAATGCTTTTGATGCCTTGCTAATGTAGGCCATAAAAATGAAAAAAAAAATAAGCTTAAACATTTTTTACGACAACATTTTTTTTTTATGCATTCTCACCTAACTAAGTTCTGAAGCCAATTTCGTCGTAAAATCGCCTATTAAGAACAACTTTTTTATTATTATTTGGTAAGCTGACAAACTGCTGGAGTTTTTAAAATTAGTTTGAACCAATGAAACATTAATTTTGTATTATTAAGAAATTTTTGAAAATTTTGCTCCGTTCAACTCAAACCTAAAATTTTTACTTTCATCCCTTTTTTCGGTAACTTGTAATGAATAACGTTGTGTAGTTGATAATAAAGTAGAAAGGGTGATTCAAGACGATCACTTTCGAGAAAAAATAAATAAAAAAACCTTACTATTAAACAAGTTACGATTATTTTAAGTCGCTCCGGCAGAAAATTCGAAATATACATTTAAAAAATCATAACTTCTAAACTACAAAAAATCGCGGAACATACATGGGGTATTTTCGGATACACCCAGGTGTAAGGAATCTAAAAAAAATTTTTGGACGTCACATTTTGGACCACCCTGTATATGAATTGGCTTGTTTCTTTGTCCATCGTTTACGACGTAATTGAGAGGTATGACTTTATTTTTTATAGGGATCGTTGAAAGGTTGGAAAAGGATCCCGATCGAACTAGTAGTTGATTTTAATAATTCCTGAAAGCCACGCTAAATGAATAGCGAAGAAAAGCAAGTTCAATATATTAAATTTTAATTAATTTTATTAATTAATTAAAGACTAGACTAGGTTTTTTCTAGTTGTAATATTTAGTTTTATTTTATTATTATTTGTATCGTTTTATTGGCGTATATTTTTTGGGTTTTTATGCCTTTTAATAGAAATTTAAAAAAAAGCATTATATTCAGCATTTTGAAAATGGTGAAATATTTCGAAGAGCTGGATTTATGAAAATATAGCTCAAATCGGCTGAAAACAATACACATATACGTAACCTAATATATATTATAACGATGTGGTATATACATGAAACATACGGAGCCCTAATTAATAAAAGTAACGGACATTTAAGAGCGTGCCGACGAAATAAAACCTATCGTAAAATAACAGTCGCCACAACTGTCACGCTCCGAACACATCCTCGCGTGCGAAAACAGAAATTAACTCCGTCGCTTTGGTAGCTTCGGCCATCCAACTAAAGCTACAATTACACAGTTGAATATAGAACAAAATGAACCAACTCGTTGGATTCCAGCGATGTATGAAATGGTTGCAATATCGAGAGCATTAAGTTTTTAATTATTAAATAGTGATCAATTAATCAGATTTTTAAAGGGATTTTATCCCAGTTTAACATATAATTCCCACGGGATAATTTCTGAAGTCCACGTGGATGAAGTCGAAAGCAAAAACTAGTGTATCATAATTTAACTGTAAGCGAGAAAGATAATCACATGCATGGCAGGTGGATTGATGAATGACATTGGTAATAAGCATATCAAGATGAATGAAAATATCTAGGTCCAGTCCAACCAAACCACTGATCAGACACTGAAGCTTGTACTCTATACGAGTTTATTCCACATATAATTATTTGTGTTTTTATTTATTTTGTTTAGATGTTTTTAAAAGAGTCAAGAGCCAAAGGCTTGTGTTTAATGTGACGATCAAAGGAAAGGCACGACAGCAACTATGGATGGATTGAATGGGAGCTCAACCGTGTAATAACGGCTTTAGACGCAGGCACGTATCCCGGAATCAATACGGCAGGTCTACGGGCTTCGTGATTTCCCATTATTGGCCTTATTCTTAGGAATATTGTCACGTTGGCGACGGCGTCCGGGCTGAATGGGCTATTCTACGTTCCTGAAACCAGGGGACAACATTATCGGAGATTGTTACCGGCAGAAACGATAGTGCTAAAGGTGAGTCGGTGTAGTCTAGTGACATCGTCGGGACGTTGAGACACGTAACGGCGGGGACAGGTCTATTAAATTGCGTACTTACATTTTGTGAATCGGTTTCGAAAAGTATGATTAAGTCAGGCTATAACTACGAATGTCCATCTAGTATATCTAGGCTTCAGGTAACAAGTGTCATGAACTACGACAAAATTTCAGAAAGAATTTGGCAGAATCTACCTACCCACCTACCAATAGTGGATATTATGAGAAAAACAAGTTAAATAAAACAACACCAAAATAAGATATACCTAGACAGAGTTTCTTTCGAACATGTACAAATAAAAATAATTATAACGAATGTCAAATTCCACTTATATTTTTGTCATTAGTCGTAAGTTTTCCTTAAAAAGACAATGAAGTTACACACCTATATCGTATAGGTACAAAAACGTTCACTTGGAATCGAGAAGAGATTTGTTGTTGTATTTCTAACGATACCACATTATACTCTTCCAGAAAAGCACGAAAACCCAGAGCTTGTCAAGAACATAAAGTCCTTTGTAATACAAAGTTGCTGAAAATTTCACTGCAAGACTCCGCTTGGTGAATAAACCTACAAATTGTCAGCTGTCCACAACAAAGTGCTTTGCGTATTCGGACGCGGGGCGGAGCACGGCTTTCTGGGGGGCTTTTAGTCCGCTTTTGTTGACCAAACACCAAAGAGATAAGTTTGTTTGTCAGCGAGATGCTGTCTGAAAGCATATCTACTAAATTCTAGACTACTCACCAACTGAATGGGGATTAATTCATACTTCAGTGTAGACACGATGCTAATAGTTTGTGGAATATGGCTGAGTATTACAGTGTAACAGGGTATTTAAATTCACATAGTGCATAGTAGTTTTATTATTAACGTTTTTCCCTCGAAATTCATCTCGTGGACTCATTAAAATAT
Source organism: Carcina quercana (assembly GCA_910589575.2). NCBI lineage: Eukaryota > Metazoa > Arthropoda > Insecta > Lepidoptera > Depressariidae > Carcina > Carcina quercana. Next base: position 4,669,010 of record OU342436.1, read on the forward strand.
CCCATGGATATCGTACAAAGTTCCCGAGGGAAAATTGACTTGCCTTATAGACCTAGCGTGATTTTTGTACGTATTTTGTGAAAGTACCCTACTACTAATAATTCTACACTTGTCAACTCTGGACCAGCTTCGGAAGAAGGGTCTTTTACTTTTTGGGTTATTACTATAGTAAATCCCTTCGTAGAATGCATGTTCATTAAGTGGTTTGAAAATAAAATAAGGAAGGCTCATGTTCATCAATCAATGAGGACGAAAGTCATTTTTGTAAACACTGTTTTGAATAACTCCCGCTGACAAATAATTCTATGCTAATTTTTAGACTCGTTTTAATTGATCAAATATTACTTTTTCTTAAAGAATAATAATAAAAAGGTGTTTCTTTTTCGTATACTTTGAGCTTGAGCACTAATATTTGTCACCATTTGTTTACGCCCACTTACAGTTTTGTGGTATCGTGCATCCCTTATTATATAAACGGATTGGTGCGAAACAGAAGGGTCACTACGAAAATTATTTAAAGAAACAAATTTTAATAATCGTACTTTCCACTAAAACACCTTTTTTAAATCTATGTTAAATGCGCTTAGGGATTATTTTCGAACATTTATTTCTCAAAACTTTTCCTTTAAAAAAATCAAAGATCTGATTAAAACGGTCTTTACTACTTAGATTAGAGATTCTATTCTAATGCTCGCCTTACAAGTAATGTTCAAACATCTACCTACACGACTTTGTCCGAACATTCGCTTGTTCTATGCAAGACATGTACGAGTATGAGTAGAAATAAGGCCCGCTTCACACAAGCGTGCGTACCGTGAGAGCATGTTAGATTGAGCTATCAGCAACGGCTTAATGCGCGTTTTTCTACCTTCGCCGAATCATGACATAAACTTGCTCCTAGCAACAGTCTTAGTGACACTGTCAAGTTCCAGCAAGAAGGTATCATCAGCAGTCACATGCTAGCCCACTTAGATACAAATGCTACCATCCATCGGCCATAGTGATTTGCACATTCAACAAAAAAAGATTTTAAAAAAGATTTTATTTACACCTACTATGACATCCTATTAATATTATAAGTGTGAAAGTTTGGATGTTTAGATGTTTGGATGTTTGTGACGCTTTCACGGAAGAACTACTGAATGGATTTGAATGAAACTTTACAACAATATAGCTTATACATCAGAATAACATATAGGCTATAATTTATAAAGACATATTGTGTAAATTGTCCAAAATCACACTTATAATATTAGTGGGATTACAGGGGCATTTTGGCATAACAAAAACGTGTTGCCTAGCAACCGACCATAGAATATGTAAATTCGTATATACAAACTTTCGCGTTTATAATATTGTTGTGAAGACTATTTGAATGTACTACGTCAGATATTGAAATTTATTTTGTTTCTTTAAATTATTAGACTACGTAACAGAATAAACACTATTTTGTACCTTATGCTGTATAATAATTTGTCATATACGTCACCTGTGCCTATCGAACAAGTAGAATACATCCTGAAGTACACGTGGACAAAGTCGCGGGCGGAAGCTAGTATATAATAATAATAAAATAAAATAAAGTATTTATTTTCCAAAAATTGTTATATTTCACTTATAAGATATGTGTGTGTGTGGTGTGAAAGGGTGTGTGGTATGAGAGCTGAGAAGACGAGAATCTCCAGCTACAACTATAGCTGTATCGTTAACCTTATAAGGAGCAATGCACCCCATACTAGCGGAGGCTGTGTTTTAAGGCTTTGTGCTAATGTGTGGTGTGTTTGTGAGCGTTACTTTTTTTTTGAAGTCTTTTTGCCCTTATTTTACGTATTAGATAATAGAAGGTTGGGAAAAATATGCCATTTTTTATTTCGATCGAACAAATAATTCCTGTAAGATGTAACCGCCTTCGTGGTCTCTTGGCTGCACGCTTGGGACTCACAATGCGGAGGTTCGATGTTCCATTTCTTATATTCCTTTCAAGGTTATGCTTGTGGTAGCACATTTCCTATGTCACCTCATTTGATAGAGACATAAGCAGACTGACTGGAGAGTGAGCAGAAGTTCGTCACCTTACCATCCGTTTAAATTAAGGCAGTGCAAGCCTGTACTATACCTATAAAATAATGTAGTAAAATTAACTTTATGAAATCCACACAGACAGGAAAACGCTAGTCATATTTCAATGGAAATATAATGTTACGTAATATGAACGTCTTCGGTGTGCTACGTGCCTAACGCTCGGACAGTGGGAGCGTTGAGCGTAATTCTAAACGTTAGCCGAGCGCAGAGCGCGCCACAAGGGTTTACTTTGATTCCATCGTTTCCAGTCCCCGAGGTAAGTACCAGTACTAACAGTAGATGTTGAGAAAGATTCAGTGACTTCTATTTAACGAGACCATAAGTGAAACGTAGAGAGGTTTTCATGTATTCCCAGTAGTGAAAAGTTTCGCAGTCCGTAATACAAAGCCGAAAAGGTATATATATAACCTTAATACTCAAATAACTATTCTCTTTTGTAGTTTAACTTTTGGAACTAATGAAGAAAGTTTAGACTCCCTACTCACACTTATATTTGTTTTAATATTCTTTCTTTTTCTATATTCCAGGTTATCAATTTTATAGAAGTGTAGATTAATAGGTCGAAATTTCAACGAAATGTTGAAAGTTGAGCTTCTACCATCCTTCCTTTCTGCAGAACGCCTCCCAAAAAGAGACAGTTTATTCAGAGACGATAAAATAAATAAATTTAAATTAATCTGTGTGAGCTTGGGTTTAAAGAGCTTATAAAACATCATGTAATAACGCAACAAAAAACAGATTTCATTATGGAGGTAGAAGTAATGCGAATTTATAGTTCACCTGCTTAAAACTTCATTAAATTATTAAAATAAATCCGAAAGTATGTATGTGTGTCTGTCCCTCTGTTTGTTGCCTTTTCACGACCAAATCAATTGAATTGATTTTCAAGAATAAAAGGCAACACTTACTCAGTCAAAAAATAATGATGGCGTCAATAAAGTGATATTTGATTTGTACAAACAAAATACAACAATAAATCTACATACATGCAATTTTTGTACTTTTCTGAGAAACTTTATATTTTCCCTTGATTTTTAAAATACTGCACCAAATGCAGGATTTGAATTAAGATGTCGCGTTTGGCACACATTATTTGTTGTTTGTTTGGTTTGCGATATTAATACATCTCAATAAAAAGTGACTGCGGACCATTTTTTGATGTAAGGCAGACGACGTCGCGCGCCATAACTTGTGATCAATTCAGTAAAAGACAGATGTATTGGATCTTAGAATATTCGCAAACAATTTCTATTTCCCATCTACAAAATCAGCAGAGCTGTCAAAGGCACATTCTTGGGAGGCACCCGAACAATAAACAGACTGTGGGCTCCGAGCTTCGGTCAATAAATCTTACCAACTATGCCGAACCTACGATCGACGAGTCGTTTACCGATTGTGAAACCTTCGCTATTTCAGGTGAAGCTACAGGTTGTTCATTTAGTTATAACTTTAGTCCAGGGTACTGTTGATTACTTGATTAGTTTTCACAAACTGTTTTTTTGTTACTACATTCACACAAATGCGTAAGTTATTCTGATCCTCTGATTCTATAGCTTCAGCGTCTATTTGTAACGTAACGTACGCAGCCTAAGGCTTGTAGAGGTGAAAACGCTACTTAGTCCTGATTAATGGTTAAAATAGGAAGACTCATAAAGTCAACACAGACTGAGAGAGAGAGAGAGAAGCTGGATCATAATAAAATTTAAAACATACATTAGATTTCATCGTACTCCGTACAATTCGTCCTTGTCATATTTACTAAAGCATAATTATGTGTTTTTGTCTGTCTTCGTAGTTACAAGATAACACTGCAAAAATAAGATACTAAGTGACGTCTTCAAGCAACAATAGTTTTGAGATATTTTTGTGGTAAAAAGAAATGCAAATTCACGTCTTAGAATTTAAGTTGCGGGTATTTCTATTCCTAGTTACGCCCCGAGCGAATTTTCTAATAATATTTCAGCCCTAAAAACTTTTCTTAGTTCCAACAATAACTCCGTCCTCCGTCCTAATTACATCTCCTAAACCTAACATAATTTTCTAAGTTGGTAGCTGCCATTAACATGGGTAACATAATTTTTCATTTTCTAATTCGATCTAAGTAAGATAATTTATAGAACTAGCAGTTTTATTATGTGCTAGTTTTTTTCCCGCAACTTCATCGGTAATAAATCCATTTTTACTGTAGGTAAAAGTACATTATATGTTAATTCAAAACATATCCTATTTGTGTACTGAATGTGGTCAAAATCCTTTAAGGATTTTCTGTGAAAGAGTCACAATCACCCAAACTGATAAACTTTAAAGATTATTAGCAAAATGGTACTCCTATAATAACCACACTAAAAACATTGATATTAAATTTAGGAATGTTTTTTATTTATGTGAAGCTATTTTCACGAAAGCACTTTAGCGTCTCCTCCATCTTAATAACGTCTACCATCGGCAAAAAGTCATAAAACTAGTTATACAATTTTACTCTTGCACGTTTCTGGCATTCGCGTTCGAAAATAGCAACTGGCCATCGCCGTAAATTTCAATCAAGCTTTTTTATTCAAGTATAGGTGCTGTTACTTAAGATACTATAATTATAAACTAAATTTCAAGTTATCAACATTAAATATAGCAATGTTATAGCTGCGGTTAACGAGGATCTCCAAAAAATATTTGACTGGGCCAAGGCTTATGGACTACTTGTGAATTCAACTAAGTCATAGGCAATGATAATTGGCAGTAAATACAGATATAATCTTTTAATAAATTGTTTACCTCCTGTGGCTTACACACAAATTGCCAAAGACCTTGGGCTTCTCTCACGGCAAGCGAATATCCACCAACATAAAATAAAACCAGAATAAAATAAACATTTGAAATAAGATTAGCCCCATGCAACAAACGTGATTTTTAGACGTGCGGTGTAACATACTACTAGCGCCATCTAGTGTCGTACTCGTCTACTACTGCTACTGAAAAACTAAATCGATAACGAAAATCGGGGCGCATTCGTTAGAGGATTGTTCGGTGCATATTATTGTTTATGGTTTTCCGTATTTTAAATATCTATATTCTGTACGGAACCCTTCGTGCGTGAGTCCGACTCATGCTTGGCTTATTTTTTAAATTTACAAGTCTTAATTCGGTTGATCTGACCTTGGATCAAGCGCGGCCTGCGTGTTTCATTTTAACGTTGAGCATCACAAAGGATATTCGCTTTTAAACAAACATCCTGTGTTCACGGCCTTTATGCCGGAGACAGAGCATTGTTCGGATGCTTTGTCTAAACAAAGGCTTTGCCGCGTGATTGTGAGGCCTCCGCGCCTCAACTCCGGGATCTCAATAAACTGACTAAATTCGGATTGTCAAAGTTTGAGTTTGAGTTTGATTCGAATTTAATTATTTGTTACTCCTTAATATCAGATTTATGGAAAGATATGGACCAAACTAGCTACTAATCGTTACACTAAAACTAATATTATTCATCAATACCTAGGAAATGTGTGTGTTTTATAAACTTAAGTATAGACGATTTTATATAAACTTGAACGGTCACTATTTGTAAATTATTTCTAGTTCTGTGTAAGTTAGGCCATCCCATATTTTTGACACATCAGAAACCGTAAAGACGTTAAATTCAACGTACCTTTGACTTTCAAGATGAAGTTTCATCACCGTATAACCTAATTACTATTATATCTGAAACTAGTATACTATTTTAGACCGTAACTTCATTACCATGTGCTGTAGAAAATATCTTACGAGCCGTCAAAATGTGTCAAGCAGTTGAGACATAAAATGCAACAAACGGAACACATTTCCAATCCATTCTAATTTTATAATAATAGTGTAAACTACTACAGTTCAATTACGACTTGGCGGAAAGCATCCTCCATGTGCTCTACCAGTCAAACTCTAAATGTATACAAAGTAACAGGAAAATGTTGTAGACATTACTATTTGAAGGGCATCAACGTCTCAACTCTCGATAAACCAACTTGCAAACCTGACTCCGTCTCGACACACATACCAACCAAGAGATTCTGTTCACGGAACGTGGCTACGAAATGTACCGTGATTGTCGTAGCATTTGCTACGTTGCGGATTTGTGCTACGCCCACTTTCGTAGAAATGGCATCTTGAATGTTATATTACAAAATCCATGATGAGATTCGGAAATCCGTTACCAAATTCTACACAATACCTTTCTCACATAAGATATAATAAAGGTGTAATATGTTGGTTTCGAACAATAATCGTTTTAGCTCATAATAGAATATAAAAAATATTAAAATTTAAAATGACTGGATTATTTTGTCATTAATTGCTGTTGTCTATTGTGAGACAGTGCTCTCTTAAATGACTAATTGAGGAAAACACAGATTTAAAATCCTTCTTCGCACAAACATCACTTCAACACACACACACCACAACTCACACTCCTCCTCAATCCACTTGGCACAAAGGCTAAATATCAATATTGTTTTACTTTATATTTAAGTAACTAAATTAAATTACTAGAGCGGGGTCTCCTATTACAAGCTATCTTTAGCTTAAAAGGAGTACCCCAAAACCTGTATATTAATTTTAGTAGATGATGCAATAAACATATTTTTTCTTCATATAATTGAAAATAAATAGCTACGGTAATGTATAAACATGAATTGTGAAGTAACATTCCATCTATTAACACACTAATAATACCCCAAAACTGGATCCCAACATTAGTAACAAAAGCAAAACATTTGTAACGGAACAATGAGTTGTTTATTTATAACCAAAATCAAATAAACGACAACACGCGTGTCAGCGTCATAAAAACTCCGGCTTTCAAAAGAAAACATTTAAAAGCGAGCAAACCAAATAAATGCAAAACAATGGTAGAACATGTTGCAGGAACTCGGTAATTTATCTTCCTTTATAACAACACAAATAATTACTCTGAGGTCAAAGGTTAGCCCTGAGCCTCTCTCTTTAGAGAACTGTGTTTTAATTAAAGCTCACCGAATAAAAGAAACTCAATTGTTTCACGACCAAAAGTACACTCGTTTAATTATGACTTAAGGCGCAGTTAGGATTCGTTTAATAAAAGTAGACGTTTATTTAATTATGAGTTGACATCGTTTGCCAATTTTTTATATTCTCAATGCTTACGAGTATTGCAATTCCGTAATGGTTTTTAATTTATAACACTCAGCTCTCATGGCGCAACATATTTTTTAAATGTTATAAAATTTGAAACAGACATGGTGTTTATTTTAGAAAATATTGAATAATTATCGGTATTTTTTATTAGTAAGTAATGTTTTAACATAACACAATAACAGATCTTTGACAATAATAATTCTGAAACACATTTTCCCATTTTCGGTATAAAATAACATGCAATGTAGCCTTCTTGGTTTGGTTGATTTTTTTTTTGATTTTTTGATTTTATTAGAATTACAGCTATAAAATCGGAACATAGTGAAAAATTAATGACTAACAGCCATTGACAAGCCTCCACATATGGCTTTTTTATCAGCTATAAGTTCCAGAATTTTAAACCGGTAACACAGTTTTTTTAGACATGGGTCTCCGAATGTAATCACACAGATACTTGTAATTTTTACAGATTTTCCTTTATTTCGAGAAAGCATTAGCCAGCCACCATTTTCCACCATTAATGTAAAAAATCGACATGTATCGAGCTTCTATTCAGAGCTGAATCTTTTCTTCTCCATTGTGGTCGTATTCAAATTGTAGAGAGGCTCGACCGGCGTATGCTTCCGGGGTTAGATATAACCTCGAAGACATCTGCGGCCAACCGCGCACCCAATTTAATGCCTCACAAAATCTGGACGAAATAAATGAAAAAGAATTATACTTAAAGGATTCCGTCCTAAGGTCGTTCTATTTTGAGCAAAAAGGGGAATCATTCATTGCCTTTCTGTAGTATGTCATGCTTAAATAGTCCCTATTCTCCTACTTTTTGGATCGTTGAAGAACATGCGGTATGATGGCTAAATATAAAAATCAATTGCCACATGAATGAAATATTATCACTTAGCACGGCGCGACCGATTTGGGTTATCTTTTTGTTGTGTTTGTAATTGTTAAGACAGGGTTTATAGTAATGGAATTTATGGAAACTCCACCGGAAAAGTGAAGGCAAGGGCGGGCGGGATGCTTATAAAGTTGAGCTTAGCTGGATCTTTTTGAAAAGTATTGTTCTTTATTATCTTTGCACTAGGATGACAACCCAGAAGACAACATATTTTTTGAACGCATCATTAAAGACCGTTCTGAGGGTTAGGAAACTTTTATCAAGCCCAATTTATTATTGCAAATTAAATAATACAACATTGAGACAAAACATTATACTGCAATCAATGTCAGCAAATGTAGGTTATTGCATGTGTTTTCTATGTCTAGTCGGAGTTTGTGCTAGATTGGGAAAATTAATGTCATTCAACATCTGTAATAAAAGGTGACTTAGGAATATTTCTGGATATAGACATCACAATCTATTTGTAGACCTAAATAAAATGTCATTATGATATATATATCTTATTGTGATGAACTATTCGCTGACCATGAGTGAAGATTATGGTAAATACCCTCATATAAAACCCTTTCCTCATGGCGATTAATTGGGAAGATCATGTCCATAAATAGAGTGATAATATGTACACGTTATACCGAAACCTTACTGCAATCAACTTACTTAAAATAGGCCTACCAATCGATGTAATTTATCTCCTCTTCTCGTTTCATTTTTGACCTTATTACGAGTAAACTGCTTTCAGAATCTGCCCTTGAGTTTTATAGTACAAATTCAACAAGCATCATTTGAATATGAAACTGATATTCTCAGCTTTTTATTGCTGCGTATAAAATATTATGAAAATTTGCTGAAAACTCGAACGAACTCTCATGAAGAGTTAATGAAGCTGAATACAGGCGCGGGCAAACTGGGTCATCGGTCACAGACTTGAATCATAACGGGATAGATATCATCTTCTCATGGACACCTAGTTATTATAATATCTAAAAGAAAGAAAGATATATTTATAGCAAAGTTATTCTAACAAATATTAAGAAATTCTTGTTCATCTGTCTCTTTGTCAACAGCAAAATGTAGCATGAAACAGGACTACTTGTGTGTAGATGTGATATCCTTACACTACACTCAGTTTTATTGAGAATTAGACATTACTATGACGTAAAAATAATAACCACCCTTTGCAGTCAGAGTCATTACAATATATCTAAATGGTCTAATTCCGAGACCACGCGGCTACAACCTTTAAAAGGCACTTATTAAGAAACAGGTAGTGGGTAACAGGCTAGATGACATCAAATCAGATTGGGGTTAAATTGTGTTTTAAACCATAAAGGGCATTATAAAGCTCCTCTAAAATTTAAAATATCTAATATTATTTTAATCTAATAATAAATAAAATAAATCTGGACTTTTACACTTATAAAGCCCGCAAAAATTCCAAAAAACCAACTTGCTCGTATAAAATTTTTTATTTTACGTTTTGCTTTGTAATTACATTGTTAATATTTTTTAGTAAGGGCGTGGTCACATAAAAACATTATTTTACGAGATAACTCAAATATTGTTAAAAGTTATCTATACTTCAATACTTAACCGTGACGTCACGCCTGAGTACCGATTTGTATGGAGAGTTTTTACACCACGTGACTAGAATCACTTTTCGATGGGCTATATTAGGAAAACTATACATCATATCGAAAAATCTTTAATAAGGCTATTTATCTTTTCACACGGTCTCTCGAATAAGGGAATAAAAATAATTTAGTCATCATCCGTATTGCCAAGCGCGGCGGCAATGGCAAATATCTGTCTGGCTCTGTGATATGTCTCTATGTGCAAACTTATGTCCATCAGTTGACTTATGCAGATGATGGTGATGAAATGATAAAACCTAAAAAAGCTAGATAACCGTATGCCTTGTAATCTGTAACGATTTTTGATCTAGTCTAAGATCGTGGTATACAAAATTATCAGCCGGTGGGAAGTGGCATCTAACGAGACTGGAATTGGATATTATAATTTTAGAAGCAGCGGTTCATAAGGGTCACTTTTGTATGGGCTGCTTAGATCCAACTGTTCTATTTTTGTTATTTTATGCAAATTAAAGGACAGTTATACTTTATGGAATACGCCGTGGGTATAGAGGACACTACTAGAATTTAAATTGCCTCTTAGTTTAATGAATGCGGCAAATGCTAAAATTATTATAAGCAGAAAACAGGTTATCAGAACACATCCTATGGTTTAAACTGGATTCCATACTCTCGCTGCATTGATTTAAACAAGCCGTAATTAATATATATTATACTTATCTTGATACTAGCTTCTGCGTGGACTTCGGAAAGTATGCCACGGGAACTAAATTCTCGATCGGGATAAAAAGACCGGCCCGTCAACTGTCCTTATACAAAAACTCAAGTCATTCTGACCCCCCGTTACGAAGGGAAGAAAGGACAAACACACAAATACTTTCGCATTTATAATATTGGTATGGATTGACTCAAATTTGCCAACTGCATAAGCGGAAATCGAAAAATTACAGTAATGCTCGACAGAGTTCTTTTTTCCAAAATGTTTATCGAGTCCTTTTTTTCTTTCAATGCCAATGTCTATCAACTTCTGGGACAAACTATAATAAACTTGTGACTTACCATTTCAGACAGATCTTTACGCCACGTTTGATGAAGGTTTTATCTAACCGAAAATTTTATTCGAAATTGAAAAATATTTTTTTAAATGTTTTACATGTGTTCGGTTACAAATAAATTACAATCATATAGTTTTTAAAGTTTTCAAGAAAGCTAAACCACGGAATGTCTATAATGCTTTAAAAATACTTGCCGGATACAATACGAAATGTATTATTTATAGCTCTAAGTCGTAGCTACAGAATAATGCAATTTTTTAAAGGTTAACGTAATTTAAAAATGAGAAAAGCTAATTTTTCTCTTTCAAAAATACGTAAATCATAAACAACTCAATATAAAAATGCCACCTGACTAAGTTATGAGTGTACAATGTTAATAAAAACTTATTGAGTTGAGCACCTGCTTTACGCTGAGAGCAAAAAAATAAGTGAAATGAAATTCCTGAACCGTAGGAGCGCAAACGATACACAAAGACTGTAGACATGCCATATAGACAAAACAGATGTAATGAAAGGTCTATATTACATTCATTCTCTATCAAAAAAAGTGAATGAGAAAGTAAATATTAAAAAACCCTGCGTAATTTTTCTAACTTTTTCTGATTTTTTTCAGTCCGCCCAGCGTGCCAAACAGTTATACATACATTCATACTCACGAAAAGCATAACATGCAAATATACTTAACTAGCGTTAACTAACGCTAACTAAGCTACAACTTAACTAACGAAGCGTCGGTGGCGCAGTGGATAAGGCGTGGACTCTCAATCTGAGGGTACCGGGTTCGAATCCAGCCGTGTACCTATGAGTTGTTTTTCAATTCAAGTACATTATCCGATTGCTTAACGGTGAAGGAAAACATCGTGAGGAAACCTGCATGTCTTGAACAGGCATGTGAAGTCCGCCGATCCGCACTGGGCCCGCGTGGTGGACTATGGCCCATACACTCTCTGTAGGAGAGTAGGCCTGAGCCCCTCCAGTGGGGACATATATAGGCTGTTGATGATACTTAACTAAACAATGCACAAATGATGATTGAACCAAATCAGCACTAAGTGAGATCGTAGCCACTAATAATTTAAAAAATGTTTCCAAGTCTCTTTAATTCATTTTATAAAATTCAGGACGCAGCAGAGTTGCTATGTATAAACAATATCTTACTGTAACGTAATATGATGGCCCACTCTTTACGTTGTTTAATGCTGTTATGAGTCCGTAATCTTTTCTGTCTAAACAGACGCGGAACCAGGCGTGCTTCACTAAATCCAGGCGGTTCCGGCTCCGCCTCGTCGCGCGCTCAACACGACTTATTTTCAAGAAGAATTTAATTTTAAAAATAACTCGCACAGAATTTATGTTCACCTCACGACCTCAGTGCAGCCCAATCTAGCTATGATCAAAGTTAGCGGTCGTGCTGTTTGGATATGGAGCTATTGTAATGGCCCGGTGGTGCGGTTTCAGCTTTACTATTGAAATCTATATCTCTTCTGGAAGTAGAATACGGCATTGGAGTACCGTCCTCTAAAAGCAATCAATAACTCGCCTGCGTAACGTACTGGCTGTGATAAAATACTCTTATGTGTTCGTTGGTTCCTGTATGAGAGTCTGAATATCATGGACTTTTCTGTTGTGTTACTTTATGATAATTATAAAATTATTGTTATGAAACATTTATTTTTATATTAGCCATCACACCATTGGTTTGATTTTAGCCATCACACCATGTGATGGTATTTGACGATAATGCCGTTGGATGGAAAGCGTGCTTAGCCAGAATCCTGATTGCATCAAGCTAATAAGGCACTGACTATTATTTCTTACAGAATCGCGCAGAATTACAGGTATAGCGCTTAACTGAGTCGGGTCCTACGGTATCGTAGCGGTACGGGGGGTGTGTTTACGGAATGTCAAACGACACACTTATGCATTAACGCGCGTCGTTTGACGTTCCGTAAACACATTCCTCATGCCACTAACATACCGCAGGAACCGACCTAACAAGGTAGTAGCCAGGTAGACATAAATAACGACTTAATCACCAATCAACGTTACTTACAGTCGCAAAAGCATTAATTTCCTTAATGACTAGAAATTTCTAATAATAAGGTTTTTTTTCTCGATATACCCAATAAATATTGCCAATTAAGGCATGACTAAATCAAGCCGTCCGACGCACGACCTACGATAGCGTGCAAGAATCCGTCAAGCGTTAGTTCAACCGTCCCAAAGTAAACGCCAGAAGTTCACGGACTAGTTTGACATAAGTCTGTAGAAGTATGTCAAAAATTGGTAAATTTAAAACCGTAATGTGCTGATGATAATATCTCATCAAATTTAGGCTCAGTAAATAAAATTGTGTATGAATAAAAATGAGGCACTGTACAAATAGCCTTTAGACTAGACTTTAGTCCAAGACGTTCAGATAACATCCGCGATATTACTCCATATACCGGGACCGGGGATCTGGCATGTATTATTCACAGACGTTGTATTTCGATATGTCAATTAATTAGCGCTTCGTTCTACGACATCGCGGACGTGCGTTAGACAACTTGATTTTGCCTTTTACCTTTCGAAGCTTTTATTTTGAAAATCTGTTGTGATACTATATGTTTATTAATATTCTACTTATGTTTTAGGAACTTACCAATGCCGTATTTGATTTGTACACTCCATCCATCATAATACGACAACCAACCTGACATCAAATATTCAAAATAAGTTTGTCACTTCATATAAGCCATTTGAACAAATAACTTTCTTAAAGCCACCCATTTTATACACGATTCTCTCGGAAATAATATATGTAAGCGTTTAAAGCTGTACGGAACATACAAGTGGGAACAAATGGCAGAGTGGCGCCCTGCGGATTAAAGGCAAACGTTCTTCGAGTAGCAGGCTTTTAAAAACTTTAAAGTGTTAGGAGGCTTGGGTAAAGGAAATGTCTTTAGGACTAAACAAAGAAATATTAAAATATACATTTATTGTATAATGTCTTATTTCGGATAGATCAACGCAAATATGATGTGTGTTTCAACCAAACAAGATTTTAAACTTTACTGCTGATAAAAAGAAACATGAAATTATAAGGCGAATTTGTGTGCATGTCCTAAGGAAGAGGATGGTTAAAATTTTTGGTTTGAACTGGTATATCCGTCATTACCTTGTATTACCATAGATGCCAACGCAAAATATCGTTGACCACTTCGTCACTAGCATCTTTGAGTCGGAACTTTAAAAGTATGTATAAATTTTCGAAAACAAATCACTAATACCACATTTGTAAAAAAAACACTACATCTTATTGAGTGAGTAAGCAATGCCGCGCGGATCAGAAAGTAATAACGAGGAGTGCAATTCACTAAATACAAATAACATAACAACCTCAACCTTGGCTGACGGTATCTCTAGTTTCCTAGGTAACAAGAATCAATATCAAATGACATTAACGACATCTGAGAGACGTAAGTATGTTTGTCTTTAGTGAATGAGGGGTGCATTCCAACTGTACGTTAATTTTTATACTTTTTACTTCCGTTTTAAATATAGAGCACATGTCAAGTGAGTAGCGGTGGCATGAAAGATAAGCTACCTTCTGTGGAATCGCCTCATCCCACACACGCTCGTAGCACCGCATTCCTGATGCAAAGGCACTTAGTGAGATCTCGCGGAACCACGTGTCCCGCGCCGTGTACTCTCGCGCCGGATACAACTTTTTCTTCGTACTTACACCGAGATGATTTATCGCTGGACGGAAATTTATTATTCTCATTACAGTTCCAAATCTTGTTGGAGCACGTGACGCCTCGCAGGCGTGGCTTCGCAAACAGTCGGGCATTCACTTTAGCCTATCTCTGTAATTTGCTTGAAACCACAGAGTTTTCCATTACAGCAGCTGTTTAAATATTTTGTGGGTGAAATTTGGTTCCGTTTAAGGAGAGGTGGCTCAACAAAGCCTTTCTTAATTATATTGTCCTGAAAATTTCCGGTAACGGTCTGAATTTTTGCTTTTGGCTCTACAGTATACTAACGCCATACTGTGGTGAATATGGCAACACTGGTAATCAAAAGTCAGTTCCAAAGACAATATAATAGAGGTATACTAAGTAATAATAAGACATGTAATGTAGTCCGGATTACATATAGCAAAAATAAACCTGCCAAATGTCAAAAGGCGGTGAAATCAACATCCATTCTTTACCATACATAACAAAACTACAGTGGTGCCAACTATGCACTAGCAGCGCTTTTGACGTGTAGCCATTTTTCATACAATTTGTCGTGAACTAATTCAGAACTAAGTTGCGTCACACTGGTCAGCTCGACAACGTGGCAAAATCTGTATGGAATCTAAAAGGGAGGCGTAGACAAAATTATATCAAAGGCTAGAGCTAAAGTTCAAATCTTACGAATTAACACTAACCTGAATTATTTTCTAATGCGTTCACCCTTTCAAAATTGAAGCCTACTCAGTTGAAAGCTCACCCAACCGAGCCACACCAACTGATAAGGTTTATCTTACGTTCACCGGAGCATCCTCCACAGCCCTAAGTAATACATTAATCACGGGGTATTCCCCACGTAAGCATGTAATTAAATCATTTGTATGTTGCTCTAAATCCTTACAAGTGGGGGCGATGTGCTCGAGTTCCAGAAGCACAGGTATAAGAGGCGAGATTCCACGTAAACCTATACACATTTCACGTCGTACCTAGCACATATACAGGCACATATAGTGCTTACGTGCCGTGGTTGTAGTATTTGAGCGTGTTGCCTGTTACACAGCTCGTACGAAAACAGCTTTTGTCTGAAATATTACCTGGTTTCTGGGGTTGAATTCGTAATAAGCTTGGTTCTAAATTAATTAGAAAACATTTGAAAAACGTTTCGTTGCCCGTGAGCTTTCGTTAGGTACTAGTGGAAAGTTGAGATCAGAACAATAGCACCATAAGATATGTATAAGGTATAGAGCGGAAAATCTTATAATTTTAATTTTACATTCCTTGCCTTAACTTATATACGAGTATAATGTTAATAGCATGCGGTAAAAGAACTTGGGATGATTAAATCATAAAATTAAAACATAAAATATCTTATAAGCGAACCGATCAAACAGTTCGGACGAGAAATTTGCCTTTTTTCTACCGACTTCAAAAGAAAGCTATCCAATTCGACAGGCTTGAATATCCTATACAAGATTGAATTAAAAATCATTATTTAAAAAGTAATTTATTTCTCGCTAACCGGTAAAACTTGCCAATTTAAAAGGATTTATTCAAGTGTCTCGGGACCGGTCATTGTGGCGTTTTAGAGGTGAATCCTTTCTTTGTTATTTTATGTTTATGAAGCTTAACTATAAAAATATGTTTATTTTTAGTTAGAAATTCTCTTGGGTGAATAAAATCAGAAATTAAATTATATAATATTTCTTCGTAAAGCAGAAATATGAGGTCTGCTATCGACATGGATTGCTGCAAATTTCCCCCGAGCACGCGGTACGTCTGCACTGCAAATTTGTTTGCCCGCTTATCTTCACCAAACACTTTGGCCCGTGTTTCATTTTGCCGGAGCCGCATATTCTGTGTACTTTTTATGTCGTTACAAGTAAGTAACGTTATTTATTATGTGTGCTGCGGGATACCTGCCACTATCCAACATTCCAGAGTGCTTCACTAGACACTATTGCCATCAGATCATAAACGCTATTTTTGTAGTTCTGATTCGTTTAACTTCAAGATTTCAATCGTAATCCATTCTAACTAGTACTATATAAATACATTGCCGTTTATTTAACTAATTCTATGCTTTGGTTTTATATAGACAACTTTATTGTGCTCAAATTCTTAGAGCTCTAAGATAGCAGCAAACCGAATTGATACTAACACATTAGCCATAAAATTTTCCTGCTTTAAACTTCACTATTGTCGGCTAAGAACTAATACTGACACGTTGAGTACATTTCCCAGAGACGTCTTCAACATGAGCAAAACCAACACTCTCTAGAATTTTGCAACTTCATCTCATCTCTGCAAAATTTCAAGTTATACCAACTCACACATCGCGAGAGCCAGCTCGACCCACGATCGAGGAACTCTACATCTACATCGCCTGGATACTAACTTTTACGCAGTGGATGTCAGATTTCACCCCCGCTCTCACAGGCATCATTAAGTATGGGAATATTAGCACTTTAACTTTGGCAAACTGGTTAAAATATTCATATAGAGTGTTATTACTGACTCTTGTAGGCAGCTGTAGGTCTCTGTAGGCCGCTGTCGCCAATTTGCACCACTATTAGCAAGTTCACAGCCGTAACAAAGTTAGACGTTATGTGGTAAAGGCTTAGTATCCCTACACTTTTGCAGCGTTGAAACAACGATTACACAAAGTGTAAGCGAGTAGGACGCGCCGGGAGATGTTATGTAGGTATACATGCAAACTCTGACCGGATTTTGTAATTGGATTTGCTTTTATTTTTGACAACCAAGTATATCGTTACAATCGTTATTTTCTGGAAACATTTATAATCATAACTGTTCCTTCCGCTTACTCAAGTCCAAGATCAGCTAATTATGTAGTCGTCTAACAATGTTTAATTATCCCCAAAAAATTAACATAGACTATCTGTTTTAATGTCCCGTTAAAAATTTGACTGTAGACTAAAATAATAATCATATTTATAAGATACAGATTAGCAAACCCCAACCTAAAAGGAATTCATGTTTTTCGTACTCAGCTACATAATACTGCTAAACAGGATATTTATTTAATTTTTGAGAATTTCATAATGTTTTAAATGGTATTAACTACAATTTAACGCCAATCTAATTTTGTGTCACTACCCGCTAATCAGAGCAATCAAATGCGATTTCATTTGAAAGAAAGAAAGAAAGAAAGAAAGAAAGAAAAAATTTATTTGCCAAGTACATAGTTTTTTACACGGTGTTTAGATAGTAATTTTTATTTTGTTCGATGTACTTAACCTGTCCACAGGTGTGCAAATATTATGAACATATATAATAAGGAATTTAATTGTTAAAAAAATGTATTTACATCGCATGTCAATTAGTAAAATGTTAATAATTTTGTCACTAAATAATTCACAACTCATCTTATTTATGTCACACTATAATTACAGGTATATTTAAAATGATTAATGCTTATGATTTAAATATTCAGGAAAACTATAAAAGCAGTTTCCAAGAAGCCAATCCGTAATTTTTTTCTTAAAATCCATGCCGTTTTCTAATTGTAAAACCCTTGGGAGATTGATCATTAGCGATGTCACTAGAACTAATTCATCAGACAAAAATTTTCATTTAAAATCTCATTCTGCACTAAATCGGAAATAAAACAAACTGAAACAAACTGACTTTCGCATATGATATGTTTGTTTTAAGCATATACTTTCATTTTGTTATCATTATCCTTGTTCCAAAATCCTCGAAAGTCAAAGATCATCTGTCGGAACAAAACGTCCTCTCCAGTAAAACCGGTTTCCATACAACCAACGTCAGCATTTCGCTTCAGTAATAGAACTTGAATTCGTTCGTATCTATGTATTGAAGCTGTAAGATATTCCACTGAATATTTCAACTAATCCCAGAAGCTACGGATTGAACGAGAATACCCAAACTTTGTTAATAAATGAACGTAGGTGACTAGACGGATATTTTTAAAATTAATCCCCAAATTGTGGCACGGACAGCGCGGCTCCTCATTAAAACGCTAAAACGTTAATTTCAGTTCAACTCTCACTAGTGCATACGCTTTTGTTTCACCACACATTGAAAAGTTGCAGCTTCATTTGAGCTCGGGAATTCCAATCTGGGCATTTGCCTAATGAAACGTGGCTTTAACTACAACAGTTCCTGTACGTTCAATTCCAAAAGTATTGCATTGCAATCTTATTTAAATAACTGAAAACACACGAAACAATATTACAGAAACAGAAACAGGAAAATATTTATTTAACTAAAACACACACAACACAATACAAAATACAATTAATACATACATTGCGTACAGTTACAAATAATACATTATTGATGTACATTGGCATTGTGCTGTAATGTGTCGTCAAAAAGGACTAATCTCAGCATCTGCTATGGCAGTAGCCATAGCGCTGGTTTTCAGATAAGCCCTCTAATATGTAAAACATTAAATATATGTGTAAAAGAAGTGTATGTGTAAGTGTATATGGACGTGTTAACATATAGATACGTGTGTTTGTATGTACAGTGAAAGTATTGAGCAAGAGTGCAGTGTAGGTGACGTGGGGGCAGTTAGAGTCCTTGCAGGTATGTTGGTCATTATTACAAGATCATAGAGCCTTTATGATGTCAAAGTAAGCATTTTGCACTCCTTTTCTATTTAAACTATAAGTGTGCGAAATTTCATACTCCTCCGTCCGCGCAATTTTTGCAAAAAGGGCTACAAAGTTTTTGCTTCACGTATATATATTTTTATTCAATTATTTTCAGGTAACAAGAGAAGCGTTTCTGTTCACGTTCAACTTCACCTTGCTCAATCTTTTGAAAATGTATCCATACTGATAACAAACCGTCTTAAACTCTTGGGATCATTTGATCGAGTCCATAGCCAAAGCTGCGACCAAAAATCCAAGTATACTGTTGAAGTCAGACGGTACGTCCAGCCATCACAGCTCTTAAGCCACCCAGCTCATTTCCGATCGTGTATGGTGTACCTCTGCCATTTCGGGATGACTTTCCACTGTATCAACTATGACACTGATAGGCAACGGCACATTTCTCAAGGCTATGTTCCAAAACCTGGTTCTTCGGTGTCAAGTCGGTAATCTATCGGTTCTGTACAGGATACATTTGGGGAGTCTGTGCAGAAACTGGTGAATACCGTTTAGTCAGCAGATAATTAATGCGTTCAATAAGTACTAAAAATATAGTTTTAAATAACTAAAAAACACGCTTTTAAAGAATATCGAACTATAATAATAAAAAATTAAACTATATTTATTTTTCACTTTTTAGTTTAATATGCTATCAAAGCGTGTTCTTTAGTTTTGTTTTCCAATTTTTTATTTACTATGGATTATCAACTATTTGATGGTAGTTTCTTTACCGACCGGTATTATTCCGGAAAGTGAGCCATAAAAAATCAGCTACTATGGCCGAGGAAGGCAGCAGGCGCGCGAAGGAGAATTACAAACTCACAAACTCACCCACAAACATACAGGTGAAGCTAATAAAAGCGCGTTAAAAACCGACTGCAATTGCCTTGAAAATTTGGTTTTTGTTGATTTTCTCACAGGGCATTTAATCAATTTCGATAAAATTTATATGGGGCCTCTGAAGTATGCTCTACCAAACAAAAAAAAGAATTAACCAAACCGGTTTACTATTGGCTGAGTTATCGCGTAACATACATACAAAAATTAAAATACGTGTCGAATTGAAAACCTCCTCCTTTTTTGAAGTCGGTTGACAATGAGATAATTTTTTCCTCTTACCCCTGCTAGCAGGTCTGTTTTTCTTCAGATGACACAACAATTTGCTGCCATTTTATAATTTTTACGTGAAGTTAATTATGCTAGTTCAAAGTTCTAGATTTAATTTACAACACAACATTATTAATCAACACAGCAAACAACTATTCTCAGACATGCTAATTAGATAAATTAGCGTATGTGAATAATTACTGAACTTATAAATAACATTAGCTCAGTAAAAGCCATCCATCCGAAAGTCACGAACCCTACGGGTTGAGCTCTAAATAACACAAGCGGCGTCATTAAGAGTCTCGTTTAAAATGCGACACGTACGTAAAGCCAATAAACACTGAACTCAACCACGGAACGTCTGAGTACTAAACCCACTTTGCCATTAATTAGCATATCGCGGCGCAGAATCTTAGCTGGAACCTCTGCTCCGAAACCTTAATCAACTGACTAGGTTTTAAGCACAATTGCTATTTGTTCACTAAAAGTAGATTTATGTTATTTTTTTAAATCATATCATCTTCATCAGCCGGGAAATGTCCACTGCTGGACATAGAGCTCCTCCGTAGTATGCCACAATGACCGTCCCCGATCCACTTGCATCTTTCGACCATTACTAGATCGTCAGTCAGTCTAGTAGGGGAACGGCCCAGTACACGTTTTCCGGGACGTGGTCGCCACTCGAGAACTCTTACACTCCATCGGTTATCCGTTCTACGTGAGATGTGTCCTGCCCATTGTCATTTCAGCTCACTGACTCGTCGAGCTTTGTCGGTGACCTTAGTTCGTCTACGGATTTCATCATTCCGGGATTTGTCACGTAAAGAAATTCTGGGCATCGCTCATCCAATTTGCAATATTTAGAAATAATAGAAGCACAAATGATATACCTTATTTTATACAAGAACGTGACTTTATTTGCGCTAACCTCAAAAGAAAGGACAACAAGGATCTAAATCAAATGACGACAGCAAAGACATCCGTGAGCCGTGAGGTCGTATGTTGGTCCTTAGTGAATTGAAATAGAGGGACAAACAAAGAGAGGTAGTTACGATTTTGTAGTATTAGTATGATTTACAACGGGCTTGTTTGTGTCGTTCATCTTACTTGATGTAAATGAAGAACTTTTGATAGAAAGATACTTGCCTTTAATACCTTCCTGCTAATCAAAATTGCTGCTTGCCATCATAGAAACGCGTGCTTGTATTCTCACAGCACTCATAATTTTGTCTCGGTACTACAATCTATTTATAAATACTAGTGGTCGAAATTCAACCATAATTTTTTAAAATTAAGAAAAATTCGCATTTTGTTCTCCTTCTCTATATAAATTATAAGTGTGCCAAATTTCATATCCTCCGTCCGCACAATTTTCGTGAAAAGGGGTATAATGATTTTGATTCACTTATTATTCACCGCCAATATTTTTATTTTAAAATGTCACATTAACAATTGTGAAAAACGGAACTCCAAAGCGATCTCATACGAATATAAACAATATCCTATCGCACAATAACAACAGGGGATGGATATAGGGCAGAGCACACCAATTGTATGGATTTCTTTGATGATATCTAGATATTCATATTGTTGTTTAACCTGCATGTTTACGAGGATGTGAACGCAAATTCATTAATTAAAAATAAAATCATTGCTATTTTTCAAATTTAACTCTATGATTCGATTGTGCTACTGAGAGTAAATCATTCTGTCGCAAGATCCTTTAAAAAGGCCACCTGTATAGCAAGGTAAACCTGTCCACCTAGAATAGTCAAGGCTTATCTTTGATTAACCACATCTGGAATAACCACATATATAAAATTGTAAAATTACATTGAGTACCCTAAATCTTTTTTAACTAAGCACCCGTTTCGGATGAGACACAATTAATCACTTGTTGGTGCTTACGCTGACTTTAGGAGGCATTCCTCCGCCCCATTTCCTTACGCAAAACGCCAAGTTTGTATTGTTAAGTTAAATTAATGCGTATGATGTCAGAAAGCAATATTAATTGCCACCTCGTTTAACCAAATATTCACATTTAGAAGCAACTGCAGCGCGATCTCGCGTAATTACAACATTAATATTTGAAACTTCCACAAGTAACACACGCTCAGATACCCTCCTCGTAAATTAACTCATAATACGAACTGTTTGTTTTGTCTCCTTGTGTGACATGTAATTTATACTGTACAAGCTATTTCATTTCAGGTTTTTGTGCGACGTTTCAACACCAAATGTCTTACCTTGATTGTCGTAGGAAGCACATGTATTTTACTTCCAAGTTACGAGTACTACCACCAACATTGCAGTGCGCTCACCAAGCCGCTGCCGCGCTCCCTTCACTGTTTATTCGTTGTAGCAAGCCAAATGATGGCTCCATCATTTCAAGTCAATTATATATTTTTATCAGTGATATCTTCGAATTCAATTTTGATATAAATTTTGTCATTTAGATCTTCAAGCAATCACGACCTCGAAAGGAATTCTCCAGATTTCCGACTAAATTGTTATTATTTTCAATGTACTTTTTAATCCTTTTTATAATTTTAACGAGATAATTAGCTATGACAGACAGACACCAAAGAGATTTTATAAAGGTTCCATTTTTTTAATGATATTTGGAACTATAACAAATGTCAAAATAACATTACAAAATAAATACAATACAAATTCTTAATAACTACTTACAACAAGAAACATTTATGTCATGTATGGTTTTATTTTTATTAAGTTGTTCTTCGATGGTAGATAATTAACAAGCACGTTTCTTTTAATATTATTTCAGGGGTAGTGCAACAAAATTCCTGCAAGTACTGACTCCACAATAAAGTCTTACAAAAATCTCGGATATAAAGTGTACAAAAACTTCATACTAAGAGAGAAATTTTTACCTTTCCACTGAGATTTGAGATAGGTTGTTACAGATTCAGGTATTGGTAAATACTTAAATCTGTGCCTGGGAACTCATTAGCAACTTTCCAATGGTGACAAAAAACGTTTAATATTTTCCATTATATACAAAACCCTTGGAAAATTGTAAACAAATGCCAGGAAAACGTTTTTTATCTTGTTATTTAAAGTTCCCGGAATACCAAGAAAGTGGTAACCGAGGAATTTCCTAATTTTGCCCCTGTCGACTATACTTCCTGAAACAAATTACAAGTAACATTTAGAGTAAAAAGTTTCCGTGTTAGATGAACATTCTTATTTTTTTAATGTTTAGCAAAGGAAGACAAGGCAGAATGAATAAAACTTCTTAAAGAGAACCTCTTTTAAGATAAAGTACGACTAGAGTCATTACTGAATACGTATTGTATTCAGTAATTCGCATATGTTGAAACATTATATTGTTGTAGAATGACAGTACTTTAGTATTTAAACAGTCAACAAAAATTAATAAGCAAGCTCAAAGTCCCTGACTGAGCGAGTTATGCTCGGAATTTTTCTGCGTGATAAAATTTGGAATTAGGAAATCCTTAGACGAATATGGTCACCGACATCGACGAGTCAGTGAGCTGGAGTGGCAAGACGGATGGCGGGATAGCTGATGGGGAGTAAAAGGACTTGAGTAGAAACCACAAGATGTACCGACGTCGTAGTAATGTCGCAGGGAGTCGCTGGATGGAAGTGGCTTCAGACCGGTACGTCTAGTATACCATAGAAGAGGTATATGTCCAGCAGTGGACGTTTCCCGGCTAGAAGTTTACTAATTCATTATTTTATTTAGTATTCATGCATATATAAAAACACAATATGCATAGAATTGTAAGCTCTTGTAAAAAATCAATATGAACTCTTACTTTATGATTGTATATAACCAATGGCAGGCCAAATTCTCAACCCAAGCAAGCCACTGACTTTGGTTATCTGTAGAGCTGTCAGTCTACCTTACGAAACATTTTTTTCTTCGCCTGAATTCTTCCTACAAAATATTTATCAAAACGTAGTATCCACTCGTGAATTCGTCTACTCAAATTAGTATGAAACAAAAAATCCAACGCCAATTTATTTGCGTCAAATACTCGTATATACAAGCTGCTCGTCACCAGTCGTTGTGGTGTGGACCACGGGAAAAGCCTATATTCATCAGTCGATGCTTCCAGCTAATGATGCATTATTGAAAATAAAACGTAGGCGATTTCAGATAATATTTCAAGTTAAAACGTCACTGGGCGTGGTGCGTCGGTGTGAGTAAAGTGTATAAGGTCACAATAGAAACTTTACATAAAACCAGAAATGTAATTAAACTTTCATCATTAGCACCATGGCCAGATGTGTGCAGGCCCGGATTAAGGCTGCTGCATGCCTTTAGCAGCTCATGCCTGAGGGTACCTATGTCTCTCTATGTATATGTCATGCCTTTGTACTTAATACATACAGGACATCTAATCATAAGGCTTTGCAATAGAACCACCGCAAAAATTCCGGAGGCAGTCAGATGCACTTGGGTAAGTGCTCACCCAGATACCTCAAGATGATGTAAGGAGATAACAATAACATCTTACTGCGATCATCAATCTGCTTGCCAAGCTTGGTAATTATGGCAAAACCGTCCATGGGAAGTCTACCGTGACTATGTACCAGTCCAACAGTGGACATGTGCAGACGACTACGAATCGTATACTTCATATAAGAGGACTTTCGAGTATATACTCGTAGTATGAATCTAATAATGATAAACGTGCGGATTGCTAGATACATTTCTGCGCAGTGATTTTGGCGCCCCTGCGAGTAGCGCCCTGAGCAGTCGATTACTGTGCTAGTATGGTTCTGCCCTGGATGTGTGTGGTGGTACCGACATCGACACGGTCGCTCAGCACCTTACTCACGCGCCAACAAATTGATACTCCGTACGTGACCCTCGAGATACGATGACGCTCATTTCGGGTCAGGACAGCGAACTGGGGTTGTCTAAAATTGACACATTTTATATAGATCCACACAAAAAATATGTTTCAAATTCGGCCTGAACTTGTACACTATTTAAAAAATCAAATAATAATCTAAATATGTATTTACATGTTTGGTGCGTTTTATGTTTTTAGACAAATAAACTAAACCAAAATATACTCGTACAATAAAGGTAACTAAGTCATTTTTATTTGATATTGTCCTTTTAAAATTATAAGTGTACAATGCCAGGCCTTGGTTCCATACATTCGCGGAACGTGTCATTGAAGTGGTTTTTATCTTCAAAATGTTGTTAAAGCCTTCTTTAAAAATTGAAATGGGTTAGCACTTGATATTAACCAGCAGTGCTATTAACACTGCTGTTTAACGTCAGACTTAGGTCACATGGTGGTAGCTAGCCAGCCGGACATACAAAATACCCTACCATCAACCAAACTGATTTCCCATAGGTTACCCCACTGGTAATCGAACCCGGGACCTTCCGCCTGTGTTGTGAGTTGTTGGATGTTTGATATTAGAACGCTTACTTCTTTTTTTTACCTAATTTCTTTAAATATACGTGTTAATGAAAGAAAAGTATTAACATCCCCAAATTTATTTGTTAATGAAACAATAACTTGGTTTCTCTTTATTTTTGCTATAACTATTAAAAAATTAACGCAACTAGCTTTTAAATGATTACAAATTATTCAGCGGAGTAACAGCAAAGTGATCGAAATCTTTCCGATCTTATACGAAACTTTGTCTAATTTGAAAAGCAAAATATTTCGTGTTTGACTAATTAGAAAGCAATTCGTGAGCCGAAGTCTGGCGAGTGATTTAGGAAACGGTGTTAAATTAGCATTATAAATACTAAGGATTTGTTTCGGCTACAAACTAGAAGCGGGTCGTGCCGTCGACGACGTCGCGTCAAGGGTTGCTAAGGAGACTATTCTTAAAACCGTTACAAATATTCCACTGCCTATATACGTTCGGATTACGGGCATCATACGTTGTACTATTTTGGGAGCATGTCTATAAATTACCACAGTCACTATAACACATCTTCGGTTTAAAAATTTCACAGCAACACAAAAACTGTTCGGTAACGTAATGCGTTATTACAAAACCCATGAAAAATTAACAATATTTATTTAGATAAACAAATGTTATTAGATTATAAAAAGTTATATTAAAATAGATACAACATATCGTTGTATCTACTTTTTTATTTATTTAATACTTCTATTTGCAGTTACAAATAGGTAAGGTAGCCAATTCACTACCAAACCGAAGTTTAAACCAATTATTATTGTTTTCCAATGATACATCAAATGCCTGTTCACGCCGTTGCTATCGATACATCGATAATATGAAAACCAAGATCAAACACATTGTACACCAAATGAATCAAGTAAAAAGAATTAAACTCAACTAATTACTCAGCAAACAAAGCAATCTCCAACGATACCCAATTACTCACGCAGTTTGCCGTGAACTTTTTCACTCGACTAGTTTGTAGAATAGTCCCCCGGGGTCGTTAAAGGCCGCTTGTCCCACTCATTTGTTGCGAGTTTCAGAAGTTCCCGGCGAGGAAGCCGGCACGTTCCGCCGTGGAACGGCTTCACAATTTACTTTTTCATTTGTGTTGTTAAAAATAAATAGATGCACTGGACATTTTAATATTTACAGCCGCGATAGCATAAGATACGTGAGAGCTGTGTAAGTCACTGTGTGTGTGTATTGTCACATTATAAATGTCAGTCAAATGATTTAGAAATTTAAATATATATGTCGTCATATCTTACTCACACAGATTCTCATATGTCTCATGCTATCGTGGAATTCTGTTTAGCTACCACCAACAGCATTTTTTTTTCACAGTTCTGTTCTGTTCATGAAAGATATTTCTTGTGCCGAATCACTGAAAATGTTTTGCATGTTCATATGTATGTGGTATGTTTATTATTCAGATTCTGTACAGAACCCTCAGTGCACGAACCGTACTCTCACTTGCCCGATTTAAAAAAATTACAAGCTTTTAACTAGCATACAAGTTTATTAACTGGTGTATTTATTCTACAACATCTATTGTTTCTGTGTTAAATAAACTTTTCTTTCTTTCGTTTACTTTCTGTTCGTTGTGTATAAAAAGAAAATCGTTCCCTTTTAGCCCGGGTGCTCCATGTCAATATGCTCAGAATTTAAATACCTCACGATAACAATACCCAACTCGACAAAGTCTCCCTATTTTTCATCACCGGCGATAGCTAAGTGTTTCTACTCGTTTCACGCTGCTGGTTTAAATATCATACTTGTTTCCCATCTCTGTTGGAATTTAAAAAAGGTCTGTTTTAATATGAACGTTGTTCAGGGAACACTCAGTTGTGTTTTGCTTTAATTAAATCAGAGTGATGTCTGCAATCCTCGCGTTGCTCTATAAACTCTCAGCTGTAAGATTTATGTTGGTAATATTCTCTTCTAAGAAATTGTTGTTGTAATTGATGAACTGAGATCAAAACGAAATAGAGATATGCAATATGTATATTTGAAAGGCTGCCCTGACTGATTGACGAGTTAACGCCCTAACAAGCCACTTCAGCTACGAATTTGAAGTTGTCTAGATCATCATAGAGATGTTCCTCATGTTTTACCACTAAGAGAGTATTTATAGAAATTTCGACCCGAAGGGGATTAAATTGGGTGAATAGCTTTAGGGGTAAGCCACTTGATCTAGAATCATGAATCATGAAACATCGATCCATTTAACGATTTAGCAAACCACTAAGAAATATTTTCTACGCGGGCAATGGCGCTGGTTACTAGATAAGAACACGTAGAAATAACTGTCATTTACTAAATTGCTAAATAAATTCGGGTTTTTTTTTACTTACTTACATCACCATACAAAAGCTGAATAATGTCAATAATGAATTCAAGTATGTAGTAACATAAAAAAATTCTGATTTTATTCAATTGCCGTAATTACAAATCATGTAACATTCATTAAATTTGTTGTATAAAATACTTTGTCATTAGTCTGGCAACAATCACAACTTGTATGGAAACGCAACCACCTATGTTTAATGTATTTTCAACTGACTTCAAAATAGGAGGAGGTTCTGAATTCGACTCGTATGTTTTTTTGTATGTGTGTTACGCGATAACTCCTCAAATAGTGAACCGATTTTGATAATTCTTTTTTGTTTGGTAGAGCATACTTAGAGGTGGTCCCATATAATTTTTATCGAAATTGGTTGATCGCTCTTTGATAAAATCAGCAAAACCAAATTCTTAAGGCAATTGAAGTCAGTTATTAGTTCTTTTTGAACGCGTTAATTATTGAAAATAATCTAAAAGTAAACGAGTA
This sequence comes from Carcina quercana, assembly GCA_910589575.2. Taxonomy (NCBI): domain Eukaryota; kingdom Metazoa; phylum Arthropoda; class Insecta; order Lepidoptera; family Depressariidae; genus Carcina; species Carcina quercana. The sequence goes on from OU342436.1 coordinate 4,697,514, forward strand.
GTATCTAATGTAAATAAACATTACTATTTTCTACTATCATTATTGTCTCCATCATTCGAAACACATCCACAAAAATAGAAAATTTATTAGAATATACCATAAAACAAAACAAAAACATATAACAAAACATATAAAGTAGCCTTCCTTCCACTCGAAACTCCTCTTTGATCCCCCTGAGTGGGCCATGGATACTCACCATTACATTTGGACGGTTCAAGGTAGCTGGTTTGAACAAAATAAAAGTATGTAATTTGTTACGTAAATATTTCCTACCTAGTAACTGTAAACCAACTGGGTGTTATATTACGAGATTTCATCAATATTCATTAACGGACCGACACCAATGAGATCCTAGCAAAAGAATATTAGATAGGGTCCGCTGCGCTGGCCCCAATTTTCCTAAGTGAGTCCTATTTTACGGATCCCTTATCAAGTGCGCGGATTGGCTTGGGGGTCACGTATTATTCAATAAACCCAAAATTAATACTATGAACGTGAGCAGGGTCCAAACACGGCACTTTTCCGTTATTTTCCTGCAATAAAGATACCGGACCGGCGATACTAACTGTTTACTTAAGTCCAGCCAAACTTACGTCTTCCTCTTTCATGACTTTCCTTAATTATACCTTTTCGTTTGTATATACTTGCTCATATGTAGAGATCAGGGCCAATATGTAACGCTTATTATTTCTTCTGCCCTAAAGAAATAGTTCGATAATCCTGGGCAGATGATAAATGAAATTAATACCACGCTTCCTTGTTCACTTAGTCTTAGTGCTATATGGGAATAATTGGAGATTAGTTGTTCAAAATGGTGCCGCACGAGGGATAACTTCTGAAATCTTCGCATACGAGGTCGCGGGCACAACTATAATTTAGATAAATTTATCTAACTCCCTCATATCATTCCAATATAACCCAGACAATAGAGAGGTTGGAAAACGGATCAGATGGACATACTCGTCATCATCATCATCAGCCGGGAAACGTCCACTGCTGGACATAGGCCTCCCTCATGGTACGCCACATCGACCGGTCCCGAGCCACCTGCATCCAGCGACTCCCCGCGACTCTAACCAGGTCGTCGGTCCATCTAGTAGGGGGACAGCCTGGTAGACGTTTCCCGGTACGTGGTCGCCACTCGAGAACCTTTACTCGGTTTCTTCGAGCGATGTGGCCTGCCCATTGCCACTTCAGCTCACTAACTCGTCGAGCTATGTCGGTGACCTTCGTTCGTCTACGGATTTCCTCATTCCGGACCTTATCACGTAGAGAAATTCCGAGCATAGCTCGTTCCATTGCTCGCTGAGTGACTTTGAGCTTGTTTATTCGGCCCACAGTAAAAGACCACGTTTCGGTTCCGTATGTCATCACTGGCAACACGCACTGATCAAAGACTTTTGTCTTTACTCTCGACATACTCGTAACGCGTTACAAACAGATACTATATGTACTTTTTAGGTTAGAAAGAAAAAAACAGATTATAAATATTGTAGAAAATATAAGAGCCATGTAATCAGATCCCTTGTATAATACTATATGTATTATATGTACCTTGTAGAATACCGTAGTAAACCGATGGTAAAGAAAGTTTAAGAAAAAGAAAAGAGCGAAACTGTTGAATTCAATAATAATAAAAAAGTCCAGACTAATTCTGATGATTGCTACCTAAAATTCAAACCCGTCATTAAATGTAAAGTTTCTGAATACAGGCCTAACTAAATTGCTACGAGGAATATATAAACACAGCACGATAAGGAAGTCCCTATTAAAAGTTCTTGCAGCGCCATAAATTATGGAACCGCAGTAATTAATAAGAAACAATACATTTAGAACACCCGGCCAAATGAGGGAGTCGTCACGCCGCGCGGCGCGCCGAGGGCCAGTCACGTCCTTTATTAATTTTCACCGAAATAGATTTAAATATACGAGGAATTAGGGACGTGTCCGAGTTGAATGAATTCCTCTCCCGGCAACGCACAACTCCATAACTTGGTTTTGTGCGTTACATTCACTATTGTTTTCCGTGAAAGTCCAGGTTTCTTTTTTATTTTGCCCTGTGAATTAAAGTCTATATTTATCCTTTATCTCACCTGATGCTAGGTGATTTTGACCGTAGATGAAAGCATGTCCACCTAGAAGCTTCAGTTTAATTAATCGCTGGCTTTTTCTTCTTTTGTTTGTTTGATATTTTGAAGTAAAAAGAAAATAATAGATGTATACATGACTGAGGAAACGTGAGGGCTATGATTATGTGGTTACACGGCCTCTTAGTCTTCAGGATGTTCTGTTTACGCCCATGGCCATCTACCTATTTTATTTCATTGCTAATGGTGAAAATGTCGTCCTTCATTGTCAGTCCATTTTAGGGTACAGTAGCCAAATGGCAAAAACGGAATCCTTACATAGTTCCTATTCAGCTGTACGTGTGTCACATACATTATGTTCAGAAACTATACAATGTAAAGTTGAAATATAGACAGTCAATATATTTTCTAAATAAGGTAAGGTTGAGAAAATTTAGAAGAAAATGTTAGGTAAAAATACAACTTACGGAGCGCTATTTATCCCCCATTTTAATAATAGGAAGTTTATATGTATATATTCATATATCACTAATATATTATACAAATTGTGTTTTTTATTGTTATACTTTTTTCTTTACACATTATCTTCTTCTGTAATATTTGTTTTGTTGTTGTTGTTTACGTACACTTATGGAGGTCTACTTTCAGTTTATTTATTTTTTGAAAGATCCAGGGTATGAGGGATATTTTGTACGAATGATAAAAATCATTACCGTTGGCTTCCCGGTGAAGGAAAACATCGTGAGGAAACCTGCACACTCCTGAGAAGAAATTCAAAGCTGTGTGTGAAGGCTAGCAATCCACACTGGACCCGCGTGGTTGACTACGGCTCATACACTCTCTGTAGGAGAGTAGGCCTGAGCCCCTGCAGTAGGGACATATATAGGCTTTTCATGTTGATGATGACCTTATTACTTACGTTTTTCAAAGGGTCTTTGAAAAATACCGTTAAACTTAGAAATAAGCTTTTTTTTGCTGTAGATAAAATGTAGCCGTACCAACGTTCAATTTTAACCGTGAACGATCGTCCCAACTGCGGAACCTTGAATGTAAGTAGCACACTTGGCTGTTTATCCTGTCGATGTTCATTGAAGGTTTGCAAAACAAAAGGCGTGCCGTTGAAGAAAATCTAATTTACCTACAGTCTGCTCTGAAAATAAAAGGAGAACATTTCGCATTCAATAAGTGTACAAAAGATCCTTAGCACGAAAACCAAACGTCATTTATTAACAGTTCCTGCTCCAACTGATCGGGTATTCAAGGCGAGAATGAGGCGCCGCTGAATTCTCCAGACTGTATACTTCTACCACTAATTCTAATTTACCTAACGAAGACACTTCCAAAGTTCCAACGAACCTAAAGTAATGTACGTATGTACAGTTCAGAAAAAAAATCTGCAGAAATCAAATACTGCTTGAAAGGCTTTCTGTTGCAAACAGAGTCAAAGGCCTAAAGTCTTATGCCGCATTTACACGCTTGCTAAGCCTCCAAACGCGCTGCCTCCTACACGCCTGCGTCACTGTATTACGAATAGACAAGCCACCGCCGTACACGCTTGCTATAACAATCTGGAGGTCCCGGTTTCGATTCCCAGTGCCTATAGGTACTCGGTTTGGTTGCTGTTAGGGTATTTTCTGTCCGGTATGACAGGTAGCAAAGCCTGCGTGTGCCGAATCAGATCGATTCTTCTGAGTGCACGTTTACCATACAACGGCCTTATCATCATTTACCATCAGGTGAGATGAAGGCCAGTTGCAAACATAATACGTTTATTTTATTTTTTAAATATTCAAATGCTTAGCGAAAAATATGTACATTTTTAGCAAATATATTCACTGTGTCTCCCTCGAGGATTCGGCCCAGAGTGTATCGTATTTTAACCGGCTTTGAACGTGTGTTAAATGTGTTCAAAAAGAACTGTCAACCGACTTCAATTGCCCTAAAAGTCTACTTTTATTAAGGCAAATTTAAGATTTGTATCGTTTTCTCATGGGTTTCATTCTCAAAACTTTACTGAGGAACCAAATTGAAATGGGACCACACGGGAAGCACCACCACCTTTCAAATAATAAAAATCATCCAAATTGGTTCACCCAGTCAAAACTTCTGAGGTAACAAACATTAAAAAATATTTTAAAAAACCGTCGAATTGAGAACCTCCTTTATTTTTGAAGTCGGTTAATAAAGGCATGGCAAACATATTCTCAAGCCAACCGTATGGATTGTATGTATGTCTACTTACTTGATATCTTTATTGATTATGAGCCAATTACATCTAGCCAATTATACTTTTGCGTTTAAATTAAACGCAAAAGTATTTAAACGTTTTTATTAAACGGTTTAATAAACTAAAAGTTTAGTGCAAAATTATCATGTAAAAAATTAGGGAATGAACCCCATTTATTTAATTACACCCACTACACTTTAACCAATTTTAAAAAACTGTACGCAGTCCATTTATAAGACTCCGTGGTCAAATGAAGTCAGTCCCTTAATTGTTGCTTAGAGAGGTTTCGAACTGGAGAGTAAAATAGTCTACTGTCCCGGAAAATGAAGTCGCGGACAAAAGCTAGTTATATATAAGCTAACCTTATAGTCCGAGGTCCACATACTAGAATGACGCTCCGACTGGGAACTCCTACATTCCATTCGACTAAGAATCCGAACGAGCGCAAAGTTAGCAACACTGTCTTCTCAGTCACTGAATGCATAAGCGAACAGTTTCGAATACTGCGCTAAACATAATTTTCTTTTAAAATGGAACTTTGGCCTCGGTTCTAGTTAAGGAATTCCACTTACTTGCAGCTATCTCAGTTCTCGTCGTTTATTTCCTGAGTTCGCTTTTCATGATGATAACTTAATTTGACTTTGTAATTGAAGTACAGAAGCCTGAGTTAGTAGATTGCCCGGGGTTTTGTCTGCGTGGTAATTCCTTTCTTAGTCAAATAGTAGTCAATGTGTATCAATGAGTTTTTCCCCATATAAAATTTTTTACCCTTCTTCATCCCCTGGCGGAGAGGGTTGAAGAAAATTCTTTTTTATTGATTCTCAAGAGTCTACCTCTAGATCATGAATGGTTTGATCTTCCAAGGTACCTAAACCTCAAGAAAATATAAGATACATAACGAAAAGAGTTTATAAAAAAGATATCTTTTCAACAAAGGAGGAGTTTCTCAATTCGACAAGTATGTTTTTTGTTATTGTTGTTTTTAAGTTTGTTGCCTCAGAAATTTCGAGTGGTTGAACCGATTTTGATGAATATTTTAATTTTATTTGAAAGCTGGTGCTTTCCGTTTGGTCTCATTTGGTTTAGTTCTGACAATGGCATCCATGAAAAACCATGTAAGTCTTAAATTTGCTGTCGACTTTTAGGGCAGTTGAAGTCGGTTTCTAGTTATTTTTTAACGCGTCAACTTGTTTAGACAAAACAAATGAACATCATCTAAGACAAGGGCTTGGTCCGTACCACGAACAGTATTTAGTTCTGTTTTTGCTTCGGATTGCTTTTGGATTTGGATTTTGAATCGACAACCACCGTTCCGATCGAAATTCGAATTTCGAATTCATACAATTAGCACCCGATCTGAAAGCGATCCGAAACACATCTTGTGGTACACTCAGGGCCTGAGGCCTTGTTGACTAATAAAACGAGTCCAAACTCGAAGGTTGCAACGTTTTTTATAAAGTTTCTATCAGACTCCATCATCATGTTAGCTCCATGGCATGTTAATACTTAATCGACATCCGATTAACATAATAACATGCATGCATTTCAGTTTAATATCGGGAACCGGGAAGTGGGTCAGATTCTACTTGTAATATTTGATTACAGACAGGCGTAAAGGTGTAAAGGTGAAACTAAATAAAACCTAATAAATATAAAAAGAACTCGTAGCTAGCAAGGCAGAGAAAGTATTCGTATCATCCGTCGTAAAGGAAAAACAAAAGTCAAAATCACAGTTATTTTCACTTTTTAAAACGACTCGTTTCGTTTTTATTCCGTCGTTTTATGTGAGCTTTCACAGAATCTCATTTGAGCTTACTATTGTTTCGTTCAAATTAATTGTATGAGGTTTTTTCGTCTATTCCTTGAGCTTTGGTTGGTATTTTACGTAACGGCGCAAAAGGTAGGTACAATGAGAGAAAGTAAGATTTCTGTACTACTACCAAGAATGCTTTTCATGAAATCTGAACTTGATATATTACTATTTTTGTTACCAAAATAACATCATCTCAGACATTGTTATATTACACATGCAGCTTTAGAAAATAACAATCGACCAATTCGTTGAGCGTCATCCCAGTCCGTAATAGGCTTTCATAGAACCATAAGGATAACATTTACCTATATAAAAATATCGTACTTCAACGTTGATGTGTTTCTGTCGCTTACTGGAAAATAATAGAAATGGTGCCCGCTACCCACGCGATTTCCTTCCCTTCGTCTTCATCCCCCGCACCTGTAGTAAAAGCTAATCATAGCCATAACATACATCAGTGGTGGAAATATGGATAAAAATACTGTAAAATTTACTTTCATTTATACTGAGTACGCGGGAATGCGAATGGAAAAGGGATACGTACGTTTTACTTGCGAGCACGTAGAAATTCGCTATTTTCATCTGTCCAGGAGATGCACTGGTTCAAAGTATATAATTGGTAACAAGTTCGAATTAAATCTATTAAATGTTTACTGATTTTACACGATTTGTGCTTGCGTTGCGGCTCGTTCAAACGACGCGGATAGGGAAAAAAAATTGTACAGAATGAGGGTAGGAATAACAACAGATGACAATGGCGTAGACAGATACATCGTAATTTGGTGACACTACTAAGAAAGAAGAGTATCACCAAGTTATCTATTACACTATGGTATCAATAAAAATTATTTTTATTAAATACAGATTACATATTTTAACATAGACTTTGGTGCAACTAGGCCAGTTACCCACCTACATTACGTTTCTTTGTTCGAGATGTCGAAAATCGTTAACGAAAGTTTTTCCCTCGAGCTCGCTTCCCGATTCACAAAGAACACGCCAACCAATCATTTTAAGATTTTTTTCTCGGAGAGTTTTCCCTGACAGGCGCCGCGTCTTGGTCCATTATTCCCGGAAAACTGAACCTCCTCCCATTTACGTGTTTACTTTGTTAGACATGCTACTGCAAACATACCTGGACTGCGGAAACTGGGTTCCGGTCATCTCTTACCGTCATGCTCATGGATCCATATCTCATGCTCGTTGAGGTTCATGTTTACCAATGAACGTTTACTTTTTTCCGCATTGTCGCTTTTTACGACAAACGCGGGATGTCATTGTTTGGTCCTATTCTATTGGTCTATTTGCTGCTATTATCTGTTAAATTATTTTTCGTAAACATCGTAAATATATCAGATTTTATCAGATTTGGGTTAAGGATTTCATGTCATAGAGAATCTTTTTAATTTTTGCCTGTGGCTTCTTTTGCATGGACTTCATAAATTACGAGTATCTCACGGGAATTTTCAGTTCTATCGGGATAAAAAAAAGTATTCTATATCCATCTCATTTGTGACCCATAAACTATCCCGATACAGAAAATCTAGTCATTGTGATTCTCCATTACGACGTAAAGGAATGACACAGAAACAAAATAACTCACTTTCTCATTTGTAACATTGCTATAGATTAGTACTTTTGCCGGCAACTTTAACGTAATATATTTTAGGAATTACGGAAACCACTAACTTCATGGACTGGGTTAAATCAATATTATTATTATAAATCAAATATAAAGAGTGTGTTTCCACAACGAGCACCACGTCTATATTTCTGTTGAGTCAATGCATTTTTTAACAATTTCCGCCTGCCATCTGATCGACAACTTCATCTTGGAGGCATTACCTTCCATTATAAGGTTCTTGTATATTAATTTTGGTCATTGTTTAGGAACAAAATTTTGTTCGAAACATTTTTCGTTTATTTTACAACTTTTTCGTTTATTTATGTAAATTTGCGTTCGGTTTATTTCAATTTATTTATTTTGACTTTTCTAATTTTTTCCAAAATGTTTCGCCTTATACCTTCAGTTCAGCGTCAAGTTTCAAGACTTCAAGTCAGAAGGTGTAGAAAGAGAATAAAAATAAAATAAACCATCTGATGTCCATTTTAACAAGTTTGTTCAACACATTTAATTTACAATGCAAGATACAGTCAGAGTTATCGTTACACCTTCATCTACCTTATATCAATAAACAGGATGTATTAAGTATATTTCATCTGTTTCTAAAACTATCTACCTACCCAATTAATAATTGAGAACACTAATAAATGTATACTCCAATGTTTCTTTTTTCCCTTGTAATTAATAATCATGTACCGATTAGGATAGCAGTATCTTCAAAAGATTGTTGATATCCCTGTGGCGTGCTCTGAGCAAGTTCTGAGTTGAAGCTAAACAACATGAGGAGAGTGGAAAGTACTTCCTTAGGCACCGCATAACAAGGTCTAAAATATATTTTTTTCGAAGCCGAAGCGAAAAAAAATGATAGCAGCGAGTCACTAAGGCTAAAATCTTCCAACGCCTTCTAGACACTAAATAGCCTATTGAAGTGACATATATATAAGATTAGTCGAACAAAAGAGGGCGCTTATATTCATGAAAGTCAATTTAATCGTATAGAGTCTCAGATCCCCAGCCCTTTGTAAGTATTTCTTTCATAACGCAGGTAAAAGAAACATTGGACTTCACTACTCAAAAAATTTACGTGACTACTTTGACGTGTTTATATATATTATTTTACAATCTATTCTAACCATTCTTCGTTGCCGCCAGCAGAGCTTGCACTGTAACAAAAGTAAATTTTAAAAATATAAATGGTTTTTCACGACATCAGGCCTCTAACGACGTTCTTTTTACACGACTGAAACTCATAACTTTATCTAATTCAGAACTAAATTATATGAAATTGTGTGAACTTTAGGTTCTCGTCCGCGCAAAAAGATTGTCGACTGTTATAGGCCTGAATCTCACTATATTGTAAATGAATAAATTGGTGGTGGTACTGAAGCAATGACTGCTTAGTATTGAAAAGAGATCTTATGGCCACAGTCCAGGTAACAGCAATTTTAATATTCATCAGAAAGGCTATACAGATAAATCATCGGCATCATAGACCTCCTCCATGGCACGCCACAATTATGGCCCGAGACGCTATTCATCCAGCGGCTCCCCACGACCTTTACCAAGTCGTTGGTCCGTGAGTACAGTGGTTGGTCGACCTGATTTACGTTCCAAAGTGAAGTACGTGTACATGTTCGCTCGAGAACTCTGACGAGTACTGCACGCCGTGTTGGATATCGGTTCTTCGATGCGATGTGAATGTGCCCTGCCAATTACCGCTACAGCTTACAGAGAATTACTTTAAAATTATCAGTTTGGAGTTTAATAATAGTAATATATTACCTATTAAGACATCTCCTACTTGCCGTACGGACAATAATGACCCTCCCTGTAATGTTCAAAGGTGGCACTTAACATTGCTATTCAGGGTTTTATCGTATTAACATTAGAGATCTCAGTCAACTGACACAGTTTTACAGTAATACAGTTTACAAATATTTTATAAAGAACATTTTAATAATGAAGGAATTGATCTTTGTTCCGTGTCTTCTGGTGGTAAGCGACGGACCGGATAAGTCCCGGAGTAGGTACCCCGGTGCCGCAGTACTCTCCGTACTGATGGAACGAAGCGTACTCAATAGTACTCATCTAAAATCCTTAACTTATTGAGTGTAATAACAACTTGCTTTTGCTATATAAAGCAAAATATCATACTTCTTTTTCCAGTCGTAAAATCTAAACAATAAGATTTCGTTTAATAGAAAGTAGGTTTTCGTAGGACGAATTGTTTTAACAATACGCGGAAAATCAACTGCACCAACAATTCGAAACACTTCAAACCGTTAAAGTCTGTCGGGGAAAGCTCTAGAACGTTCTTCTAATAGAGTACGGAGTTAACAATTTGTTACGTGAGAGCTGAGCGCAAAGACGAGAGCAAACACACTACCGAGCGAAAAGTAGCTTAAGGTGGCTCAGGAGACGTACGCTTCACTTGTTGCCGTATGCAATTACTGTGCAGCACGTTCCGCACAAATTAAATGCGAACTAAAGTAGATACATTAAACGAGCTGAAGCATTAACTAAGCTCTTTAACTGCCTCTTTACTTCTTCGTTCCTCGTTAGTATGGTGTCCCGAACGTCGGTTTGATTCCAGATCTATCTGAATCTCAATTTGGATGCTAGACTAAAACAACAAAGTGTCTCTTAAAAGTAATTATGACTAAAACGGATTAATTAGATCACATCTCCCTCGCTCACCAACAGACGAGTTGAAGGCTAAATTGAAATATTTTCTGCACTAAAAAGTACGTTATTATGCACTGAATAGTACTGAGATAACAATAAATATATTATTTCTGATAAATAAGGTATAGAATGTTTTAAAAATAAGCCGCATAAGTAATCTGTTGGATATGAGTCTCCCGCATTCATTCAAGTGTAACGTTATCCATAACGAGATTTGGCATTTCTCTTGCCATTGCGCTCATCAGCATTCGGATTAGACCGATTCACGCCACACTTGGGATGACATACATAGAATAATCTGGTTCCTACGACAGCAACACAAGGTCACAGACCATATAATATGAACTCACATATTGTTATGAGGATGTTTGCTTTCCAACATCAGCGCGAGCGCAGTTTTGGAGCCGCGCTTCCCCGGCGCCTCGCTCTCCAATCCCAGCTCCTTGCTCAGCATGTGATCTGAACCATACAGCAAATATCTCATCTCCTATATTCAATCATAATTAAAGTTTCATCGTCGTCTACTTCAAAATTGAAGCCTGGAAAATATGACATCTTCTTCCAATTTCTCCTCTCATAGAGCCCATGTCAAATGCACTTGAGGAAGAGTAAATGGGCACCTTTTAAGCCAACGCGTAGCATCGTCGACCTCATCGTCACTTAACGTCAGGTAATATTGAGATCAAGCATTGATCTATTTTGTATTTAAAAAATGCAGGTGGAACGCGGATTCCAGTACAGTGCTACTGATTTTTTCCTCAATCCTCTCTTACGGGATTACATTTGGTTGACAGAAACAAAAAACCAACTAACCATATTTAGAGAGCAAGAAAATAAAATTCTAACACGAAACTTGCATTACATTTTAATGTAGAAATTATTTTATTCGTTCCTAAATAATTTTTAATAAGATTTAAATACTAAAGCGTAGATAAATCGTTGAGAATATTAAATGTATTGGTTTTTAACCGAGTATTATTTATTTCAGAAATTGTGTAAGAGATTTACAGAACACTCGACTTCATGCGGCATTTATTATCACCATTAAAAATCCACTACCCGCACATAAGCATCACATTCCTCGAGAATTCATTCTATCGTACACACACAAAAAAAACACAGAATTATTGTGATTTTTTAAGTATAAAGTCCCTTGGTTTCGTTATTTTGTAAATAATTTAGTTCATTGTAGTTTGTTAAAGTTACTTTTGTGTATATTTAAATGTAAATCAAACTCTTTCACAGAATTATAACTTTGAAATCAATCCCTTCGGCCACATCCATGTCTTCTTGTATATCATTGCATCCTACATAGCCCAGCAATCAAATATATCGAAAAAATAGCTATCAAATCTTCTTGCGATGTAGCATTTTATAACATTCTACTATTTCTACAAAATACTGCTCTCTTCTCATTTTAATTTCCACCTTTATGTAAACTGGTCATAAAAAACCGTATTTGTCGGTTTTTCCTCCCATTCAACGGCGTTCGTTATTCAAAGCATTTTATTTTATAGCAACAACTTACTTTTAAATGCGTTACCGGTCCGCTTTCTGTACTCCTGTTCCAAAGCGGGCAGCAGACCCGGGTACAGTTGCAATGGAGTGCGGTAGAAATCTGTGTAAAGTGACAAATCTGTCATTACCAAAACATGCGTGGTTTTGATTAAATTAGTAAAAAATTCCTCGCGATTCCTCGAAACCGAACTTCATTTTCGTCATCAGCCGGGAAACTGAACATAGGCTCGCTACTACACACTGAACGATTCAAACCATTTGCATCCAACGACTTTTACCAGGCCTTCGGTCTGATACACGGGTATCGGTACACCGAACTTGCACTGACAAGAAACTACGTCGTTCAATTTTCACAAAATAAACCCTCTGTTATTTAAATTTAATGTGCTAAGCTCTGTTATTCAACGTCTTCGTTCGACTATAAACTATTATTTTCTAGCCTAACACAATTTAAAATCAAAACATAATTATGCACATGTACCTATATATAAGTTGTACGTATCATAGTCTTCTAGATAAATCCACAGCTGACCTTTACTCATTGTCCGACTTGATTGTTGATCGCAATAAGATAAAGTTTACAAAGATATGCGACAATCTTTTGGGATTTCCCAAAGGCACATTTTCTAACACCTTAAGAATCAGAGACGATGTGGTAGTTAATTCTAAAGCCGATATCACACAGCCCGCCTTTTCTTATGATATATAAATATAACTTACAAAGTAAACGTTCGTGAGCAGGCTCTTCAGGCATTCCTTCGTCAGAGCGAGCACGCAAGTAATCTGTAACGAAATAAAGGCCAAATTATTCACATCGTATTATCGAGATCACGTGGAGACGCAATTTGTGGAACGTAGCCACTTATAAATTTTATAGACCTTAACATTGCTGGGAGCTTAACAAATTTTCTATGTGTACGTTCGTACTGTTACCTAATATCTCTTAGCCTAATAATTGTAAATTAACAAAGGAGATATCATCATCAGCAGGGAAACGTCCACTTCTGGACATAGGTCTCCTCCATGGTATGCCACATGGACTGGTCCCGAGCCAACATAATATATCCGTATGTTGACGTTGTAAGACGTTTCTTGTCCTTGTCGGGATTTAGTTTTTAGCTTATTTATTGTTTTATATTTTAATATAAATAGAATTTCGCACGGGATAATTTTATTTATGAAGTATACAAAACGGGACCGATCGATGTGGCGTACCACGAAGGAGGCCTATGGGTTGGGGTGCACAAAAGGGGGCGCGAAGGCGGGACTTCATGTCATCAATCATCATAGCAGTGGACGTTTCCCGGCTGATGATGATACAAACTCCGAACACAACACATACTTTGTTAGACCCTATGGAAACGTTTCAATCGGCTTCGTAACGATTAGCCTATTTATCTGAACAATTACAATCACCAGGAGCCACTTATAAAATAATCAGTGTTATTATTTTTACACTACTCCACAGTTTATAAGTTCACTATTTCAATTACTACAACACTTGACTACAATCGCCACATCAGTCATATTTGGCTACCGCAGTATGAGTTCCATCGGGATCCACAGTTGATTTCTAAGGCACACTTGTCACGAAGAAGCAGGATAATCCTATTACGCCGAAATCAAATTACAAGTGTACAAGGAAAATCCTTACCGTGATACAAGGTTCAGATCCCATGTACCCATCAGACGAGCCCCGTCCTTACAATCCTTCAAAACTAGCCTAAAAAGTATTTCCTTGAGCAGATTACTCCTTAGCAGCCTTTTCTTCTTTCCTTCCTGATCTTTATTTTGACTATTATTTATCTAATAAATGTATAATATGTATGTATATATATTTATTTATGATAATTATAGCATGTTATTTTATCATATTTATGTAGCACCATTTACCCCTCGTTAATTATACGATTATATTAATTATACGTTGCTTATCTGTTCTTTTTGTGTGTGTGTTTTTGTATGCAATAAAATATATTTGAATTAAATTGAATGTTATGTTATATTTGTGTGCTAATTTTCATTCAAATATTACATGATTGAGTCACAAATAGACAAGCTTTCACGATTTTAACATAAGTTTTATTAAGCACAAAACAGCTTAACATACCTAACTACATCCAATCCTTTGAAGTCTCTATTCATCTAAATTGGAAAATGATTGAACGAGATAGAGTTTTAGAATAATCTAAACGAAGTCGTAATAACAACAAAATTACATTACTGAACGTTTTCATCGCCATCATAAAAGTATAAAATGAGATTAAAATTTCATAAATCATCGTTCTCGTTTAAGATCTTTATTATCTCCAAATGAAAAGCTGTCTCTGAGAGACTTATAAAGCGGCCATTTTATTTTAGCGAGAAGAATGCGAGGAATAAGGAGGAGGAGGGAAGATGGATTTACTAATTAGAATGAACCTATGAGTCGCTACGGGAACAATCGGGATTGAGTAATTAAACACACCACAGCAAATACACTGCTGCTCTGAGTAATTACAATTTGTTTTGGCCTGATTTACACTAAAGTCGTACGTAGTGAGGTGTACTAAAAGGCTAAAATAATAAATATTAAAATTCTTATTCTTATCATTTTATTTATTAATTTATTCAGCTCTATTGACCGCTGCCGATGATATATATGATGTTTATTTTCAAAATCATTATTTCAATTTTCAAATGCATTTGTAAAAAATTGTCAGTAAATAATTCAAGTTCTATTTAATTATCTTTGAAAATGCGTATCAAAAAATTGCATAAATTTCAAATGCAAAATTAATCTAACAATGTTATCCGTTAACTGATTTAACTTTGAAAATATTTTGACGCTGGAACTGAAGTATGATTCTATTTAAAAATGTAATTACCTAACTATAATACAATAATGTCACGGTTTTTTGGGAACTAGAATAAAAAATACAGTTGAAATCTTACATTAATAATTTATTTTACGATCGGAATACCTACCCCTCGTATTTTACTCCTAGCGAGATAAGCTCGTATAAGCCATCGAACATCGAACGACCCACTAAAAACAAATGACCGTGCACGAAGTTATCCCCATAACCGCGGTAAACATAGCGCTCGCTGCCAACATCTGACGGGCAGACACATCAATGTTTAGTGCACATGTACTCGATAAAGGATTTGATCGTAACCGTCTCCAAACTTTTAAAATACGAATGTTTACGTATATTGACGTGCGGCAAACTCTGTGAGTTTCATTAATCTTTACATTTCGTAATTGTAACTCAGTGCTATTTCATTTCCTTAATTAATTTATCGGAAAATTATGAAAGTTTCACATGAAACACAAACACATAATTTCGAAACTAAATTGTAAATCAATCTTCTGATCCAAGACAAGGAAAACCTATTTCATTTGAATCACTATATAAATTAATTAATTAAGCAATGAAAGTCCTGAAAAGCTGTTATTAATTATCGTTTGAATCCAATAGTCAATCAGTTTATCGTTCTATCTACAACAGAATTTCAATCATCAAACCGTTTCAAACGAATGTCAATCCATTGTGTCAATGAGACAATAGCAATTCAAAATCATACTGTTTTGAACGTAGAAACACATTCAAACAGAAACTAATATCTGAACTATCTACATACCTTTGTAGAAATTGAACCCATCCTTGTCAGAGCCGCGCGTGGGGGCAGCGATGACCAGGATCGTGAGAATTGATATAAATGCTTCTCGCATTTTGCCTGTATTAAGAATAATGAACGAGCAAGCGAGCATGCGGATCTGTGGAGATTTATCACCGGTAGCTAACGCACTGCCGCTGAGAACTGCAAACCCTCTTTTTATAATTTCCTGCAGCCAACGGGTTGAAAGTGTGTGGGCTGTCGGAGAGTACAACTTCAATTCTGGCGTTGACAAGTAACCTTTTCGCGGTAAAAAATGTTTTATTGAAAACATATAAATAGAAACCTTTTCTCAAAGCGCCGCCTGGAATAATCTTGGAAGGGAATATTTATTGAATTATGATTAATTGGCAGTCCCGTTAGCTGTCTAAAATAAATTTGCATATAAAGGCTTTCATACTAAACATTATAAATGTCGAATTTTAGAATAATGAATAGTTTTGTATAAAAGCAATATTATTCATTCATTCCTTTATTCAGCCGCGTCATGTTCCCATCATTAATTCCAGGTGCCCATCATGATTACAGCTTGATGAAGGTACAGCCGAAAGGTTACGCCGAGTTACAATTATCTTTTATTTTCAGCTTACACCTATATAGGTACTCTGCTAGTCGTATTACATTGTGAAAATTTATATTACATGTACTCGTATGTTTGGTCATGATGAAGAAATAACTTTGCATTTTATTTCGGTGGGACTGAAAATGGACAACAAAATCTCATCGAAAGCATGGTCATAAAATCAAAGAGGCAGAAATAAAGTGAAGCTACCGTTCTTCAGTACAACTATAAAATACCGGTGGTATGTCGTAAAAAGGCCCTCTTTCTTGGCCTCGTCGCCGCTGCCCATGACAGCCCAGTGGGGGATGCGCCCGCAACCGGGAAATCTTATGCAAATGCCGGGGAAAGACAATCGCAAGATATTTTTATTTGTCTCCGAGATTACTGCCGTGATTTTAAGATTTTTCCACGGGAATAAAGGAACGTTTTTGCGCTTTTTATATTTTTTTCGCAGTTTATGAGTTTTGAGCTACAAAATGAAAGTTAAAGTAGGCAGTTTGAAAAGGTTCTCATTTTAAAAAGCAGTCGGCAGAAAATGGTCGGATATCTGGCGTCACTTGCGCGCGGAGCTTTCAGCAAATGAGCGTCGCAGCCCTCGCAGCTCTCTGCAACAGGAACAAAGAGCTCTCACCTCCTCCGGTCCCATCTACCGACCAAAATATCCAGACCGACGTTGTTTCACGAAACCCAGTCATGGAATAGTGAAGGTGGCAGAGCCAAAGATCCTATTAAAGTGGTGTTTTCATCGCTTAACATTTCGTTGTGAATTTCTGCATGTGGCAAGGCAAAGTGATAATGTAAGTGCTTAAGTATGCGCTTTTTGAAATAGTTTTAAAGACGTCGTTAAACCGACAAGTAGACTTTAGTGAGAGTGTAAAAAAACTAGGAGGAAGAAACTAGCACAGTAGTGCACTATTTGTAAATTAACATATATTTGTAATAATGCTATCGCGATTACTTTAGTAGATTTTGCTAACTAGTACATACAAGGTATAGAAAATCTCTTTAACAATAGTTGACTGGAATAGAAAAGTCTACTAATATTTTCACATGATTTGGAAAATATAATACGTAAATAGCTTTATTTGTATTGTTGTATGTAGAATAATGTGTCTACAGAAAATTTGCAATCAAAATTGTGGTTAATAAATAAACAACTTCAGCACACATCGCGTCAACAGCTCGAGTTCATGAACCGAGCAGCACCCAGCAAATGTTCAACCACAAAACATATGTTGAGACTCGTACAACATTGGCAACAGTAGGCAACAGCAGGCAACAGCTTAGCAACTAAGAGTCAGCGGTTTTCTGTCGTGTTAATAGGTCGTTAATCGCGACGTCAAGGACCAAAGTGATTTATGTTGGGGACCAGAGGGTTCGCAGTTCCCGCCAGTCGCCGCTCTTTGTACTACTTTGTACCCTTTCAGGGGCGTCTCTTTGTCGTTTCATGCCCGCTGTGCCTCATAAACGAGGATTATGAAAAGATCGATTGGTTAGTTTCGTCAGCACAATTTTATGAGCTGAAAGACAAGCAATAAATCATTGTCTGTGAAGGATAACGTAATCCTAAATCCATTCAAATTTGAAATTTTAACGCTTGAGTTAGAAAACAATTTTGTTGAGACCCAAAACCATATCTTCTCGTCAAGATTTTATTTTTGGCAAATATATTTCAGCTTGAAAGCGGTGTCTCAAAGTGTCATTCTTGTTGTAAGAATATTTTCAATTATCAATAACTTCCTTTTACATGCACACTTAAGAGTAGTCAACTTTCGTGGACCTTTTTCTAGGTAATATTTGAAACAACCTCTTGTAAACGGTCCCGTTTGATGTATATGTATTGTACTGTACTAAACAAAAGCGTTCGTCATAATTAATAAATAACTATTCAAGTGCGATTTGAAGAATACAAAATATAGAAGTTATAAAACAAATGATCATTTTATGTAACGGTGTTTCACTTGGGCCAGCTTTTTTGTATGTTTATTAGGTTTAGCTCTCAGCCTTCATCTTATCTGATGGTAACTGATGATAATGCAGTCTGGTAAGCACATGAAGGAAGCCTATGTCCAGCAGTGGACGTTCTCTGGATGATGATGATGGTAAGTAACTGCGCACGAAGAAGCCTCAAACATTGAGGCGCTGGGTCTGCTACCTTTAATACCAGAGCACAACAGTGCTATTAGCACTCGCTTAGGTAACATGGTGGTAGCTAGCCAGCCCTACTATCTACCAAACCGAATACAGTTTGGTACCTCCACTGAGAATCGAACCCGGGACCTCCCGGGATATTTTAGTCCAAGCGTGTAGCCATTAGACCACGGAGGCGGAGCTTTGTTTATTCATTTGATCCCTTAACAATTTGCGACCGTCGATAGTATTAAAAGCGACGATCGATGAAAATTAACATTGTGGGAAATAAATACAAACTACGACCTAACGAAATAGTTAAGCAATGAGTCTTACAATACGAATAACGCATCCTCTACAGGTCTGGATGTCGGAAATTGAACCTACTAAGGATCAGGCTTTCCACGAGTATGACCAGAAAAAACCTACATGGAAATTCATGCCATCGTGTTATTACGGGTTCGTGTTAATATCGGGTTAGTCACACCATTTATTATAACTCACGAACGGTTGATTTCTTAAATTTGTCTCACACAAAAAAAATCTCATGCTTTCACGACCTAAAATTTTTAAAATTAAAAATTAATAAAAAAAAATTAAAATCTTATTTAACTAATAGAAAGCAATTTACTGAAGTCATGCATATCAATAATCAAAAAACAGTTACCAAAGTAAAATCTGAAACTAAAATTATAGAATACGGCGTGCCGCAAGGCAGTATTCTTGGACCGCTTCTATTTTTAATCTATATAAATGACTTGCCAAAATCTATTGACGAAAACATGATATTATATGCAGATGACTCAACAGTCCTAATAAAATCTACTTCTAACAATGACTACGAAACTAAAATTAACAGCACCCTTAAAAAAGTAATAGAATGGCTTAAATCCAACAATCTCATTATAAATTTAGATAAAACAAAATACGTCCAGTTTCAATTATCTCATTCCAAACAAATCCCATTAATGGTGTCATATAATGGACATAACATAGAACAGGTGAGAGAGATAAAATTTCTAGGTGTGATTCTGGATGCTGGTGTAAACTGGAAGCCACACTTGAACTATATATGTACGAAACTGAGTAGCTATGTTTTTGCGTTAAGAAAAGTATCACAACTCGCCTCCCGAAAAACGGCACTCATTGCGTATCATGGCGGTGTGGCTTCTATATTGCGCTACGGGATTATACACTGGGGAAATGCAGCTGACATACATATATTGCCTGTATTTAAATTACAAAAAAAATGTGTCCGGGCTATTGTGGGTGCAGGCCAGAAGGAAAGCTGTAGAGACTTGTTCAAGCAGCTTGAAATATTGTGTCTGCCATCTTTATATATATTCGAAGTGTGCTTATTTGTTAAGAGTAACTCACATTATTATGACAATAAAACAAACCTAAAACCGAGAGGTAGACGAAATAAACTCGACTTAATACCACTTAACCAGCCAAAGTTAGAATTCTATAGGAAAACACTCTATGTAAACGGAACAAAATTGTATAATCATTTACCTGACAATATAAAAGATCTCAATGTAAAATTATTTAAAACCAGATTGTATGACATTTTAATTAAGAACTGTTTTTATAATACCCAAGAATTTTTATTATATAAATTTTGATTTTTTGACACGTTATAATACTGTATACCGTAGAATAATTACTTGACTAAAATATTGTAATATAAATTAAGTAATAATAAATTATTGTACGCCTTAGGGTAGGAAATAGAGATTCTAGGAATGTATCAAACCCAACAACATTGTACCACCTATTTCCATAATAAAGAGTATTCTATTCTATTCTATTCTAAAAGCAAGTTAGAATACTTTGATTTTTTTTAGAAGGACAGTTGAAAGGCCAAGAAAGGACACAGGCTACATTTTTCCCGATCGAACGAATTGTTCCCATGGGATAAAGCAGATGGGCAGAAGCTAGTATACAGATAGGAGAGAGGAGGTAGGTATACCACCGAGATTATGAGTTTCAGTTCACCTAATGTGATTACTCTCGCATTGACGCCCGAAAAATTGCCTTGAAATTAGATGGCAGGCAATAAATAAGGGATCCCGTACACATCTCCAATTCGATTACGCGTCGTATTGGATTCGCGTCTCGGCGTCGCGTCGCGTCGGATGTCGTCGGTGTCAGGACGGATATGTCGCCGTCACATCGGGTGCTATTTGTCACCTACGAGACGCGCGATTACATGCCTCCCCCTCCTATCACGCCGATATGTTGGAAATACTCACGCATGCCCCCGAATCGGGGACGTTGCAGAAATTACTTTTTATGTTCCAACTAGCTTGGCAGCTCCGTTCGTAATATGTGAAGTCTCTGATATCTACTTACCTTTCCTTATCCTTTGTTAGGGTTTCCAGTTGCAGGTTTTAATACAAGATTTTTTATTAACGGAATTCATTATTGCCTTCGGATCTACCTATCAAGACAAATAAAACGAACTCAAACACGTCAGGTCCAACCGTGTGTAGTTTAGGAGTTCCTATGGCCGCCTTCCGTCTCATCATGAGAAAAGCTCGATGAATTACATTGTCATTAAACTTACATAAGCAAGCATGCAAAATTTCCGCTTAATCGAGTACGGGCAAATGGTTAGCAGCTTGCAAAACAATGCAAGTTCAATTGATTTGTAAAAAGATTGAGAACCTCTGATCTAAAGGATCGCTTCATTTCATTTGAGGCCTTTGGGAGAGTACACATTATCGTGACTTACTTCAAATGAGAACCAAGTTAAGTGTGGACTGTTTGTGTTTATTTGTCCTTCCTCCACGTCGCAACGCATAGAAAGAATTACTTGATTTTTTATGTTGGCTTATTTTAATTCCAACTGAACCAATAGCTCCTATGGGTAAAATCTGAAGTCCACGCAGATGAATAGCGGGCAAAAATACTAGTAGATAAATTAATGTACGAACTAATGATTAGACTGAGAACGAAACATTAGTTATTTTAACACTGAATTCTGAAGCGGGTTCAGAAGTCGACGACGGTTGCAGGCGAAACCGTGACGCCATTTACCACCCGCTTTAATTAGCGATGACCGTAGCTGTTATTAATCTCCCAGCTACGGCTGGTGACACGACCGGCTTCAGAACGAACTGCCTCACAAGAAATTGAAAAAAATGCGACGGAGTTTCCCCCAAAGTAACATCCGGCTTTAAATTATAACTGATTAAATTTATAATTATATAATAAACTTAGTCATTTTTTGAATGACATACATTGAAGGCTGTATACTTTTGGGAGTATATTTACCGAAAATCTAAAACTCTCAGCATGCCCCTATCCCACTCGTAGCGGGACCGGCACAACATATTTCTTCTTCCATTATCTCTATCGACCGTAATCTCAGTACTCACAACTTTCACACACATATCATTCTTCGTGCAATCCATACGGTATGTATGGTTCGTACGGTATGTATTCTTAAGTCTTCCCCTATACCCTTCAACATTCATACTCACCACTTCTCTTGATAAATGTATTTCATCCCTCCTCATAACATACAATCTACCCTACCAGAAAATTTTAAAAAACTACAAACACAAATATTTATTGTTAGTGTCTAAAATAACTCGTCACTTCACGCTTTGATCTGCGAAGTTTTGTAGTAACAATTTTATTAATAGTTACCTATATCTGATCAAAAGCACCCCGACTCACGGTTTATAAATAGCAAAACCTTGCCTGCGATGGTGCCTGTCAGACATTCATTATACCTACACGCCTATACCATGACGGAGCCCGTAGCTTAGCTCTGGCGATCCCAGGGTCTATTGCCGGCAGGCTCGATCATAATTATATCAGTTTTGATAGATTTATGGTCTTATTTTCGATTCGTAGGCACGTCAGTCAGGTCTTAGTCCATTTGTACTCGGCACACCCAGCATCAGATCTCACGAATCATATGCGTGCGGAGATATAAAAGCTCTGAAAGTATTCTTCCTCCAATATACAGAAACGGGTCCATGTTTAGCTAATATTGGTGCTGTGTACATTATTATAATAGACAGGTCTGTATATTTTCGTCCGTAAGTAACACGACGGTCAGCAGAGCCAGGCCAGTGTAGTTTACCGTTTCAATTCCCCTCCCGTGCCATGTGGGATGTCTCATAGTTGTCTAACTCACGATTCCCGACGACCGACCGAGTCCATTTGCCCGGTCGAGCTAACTGAAAGTAACGCCTCGTTTTCTGTCACTCTGATTGGACTTTACGTGGCGGACGTGTCCTATATGTCGAACAACTAAATGCGTTATCTAAGATTGTCCTTTTTTTCTCGAATAAATGCGGACTTGTCAGTTTCTAATGGCTGAAAATATGTGATCACACAATAGACGTGTATTAACTTCGTCTCACGTTGTTACTAGATGCATGTCCACTTCTAGACATGAACCTCCCACATTGATCGCACCGTTAAAATTATCATGATGGGATTTGCATAATCACGCTTGGGAGACGGATTGTTGATCACAATAAGATGTGGTTGATGCATATGTAGATGCTGCTGTCCACTTTCTGTTTTCCCCCTCAGTCGCCTTTTACGTGTTACGGGATGACTTGGGGTAGTTATATTATAAAGTCTAGACCACACGACATTTTTCATGTACCTAGTTGACGATACGATCGATAAAGCGTGCTCCCGCGGAACCCTCAAGTTAGTGAAGCTCTGGATATGTAACGTAGTATCTTTTATTAACGGAACATAAAGTGCTATTAACGCTACCGTTTGGTGGCAGACATCAAGCTATTGCGAACCAAACCGAATACCAATTTGTACCTGAGAATCATACCTCGAGATTATCCGAGCTATAGAGGCAAGCGGTAATCTGAATCTGAAAAATGTGTTGATGATAATAATACAGCGTGTATATTTCATACGGGCGTATAATTTTTCCCGATATAGTTTACGACCGTACAAATCGCATGTGAAAGCAAATTTGTTAAATAACTTCATTAATAAAGAGTTGATCATTTTTAAAGTACGACAGAGCAGCAATGTATTGCTTCCAAACTGACTACACAAAGCACAAACAGTTTATGGAACTATCATGATATGACCTGTAAAAAGAACCGTCAATCAGTGATAACTTGACGTGTAATGAATACATTGCGTGCTCAATTATTTTGTTTGGAAAAAATACACAATTAACTAACGAAATTTATGTAAATGTGTTGTTTAGTACCAACACTAATTGACATCAAAATATACGCCCGTATGAAATATACACGCTGTATAATTAGGAATAAAAGGCACATAATCATTTCAAATACTATATTCGCGTATAAAATATTAAGTCGATAATAAGGAATAATACAACTCTAGACTACATTTATATATAAAGTCAAAATAACAACTCACAATACTTTCGTTCGGCGTACAAACCGTAATACTTTTTCAAGTTGAGAATATTCCAATTTCAAATATAAAAGTATAAAATTACATAGTTTACTTTAAATGGCAAGCAAAACTATTTCCGAAACCGAAATAAATCTTCGGACAGCAAACGATATTGAGCCTTTAAAACTATCATAAAATTTTAATTTAAATGAACTATCGAATACAATTTTCAGCCAGAATGTAAGTATATATAAGAAAAACAAATATATTTCTGATGTTACCGCAGATTTGTTAAATCTCGTATTTGTGTTAACATAATAATTACAATTTCATTCCGAATTAAATTTAAAAAAACTTATGACTATTCTAAAAATATCTTTCATATTTCATACAATATACAAAAAGTTAATTAGCAGCAATTTAAATTTATTGTTTTTATATAATAAGGCAGTGATTTGTATTTTATTAGCACGTAAATATCGCGGTCAAATTCATAAACCGTTAAAACAAATATTTATATTTATAAATACCGAAAGGAAAACCATCGCCAAATAAATTAAAGGGAATGTATGTATAACAGTTCCAAAACAATACTGCATCTTACAGATTCAGCTTGAGATTTTGCGAAATATGCGTAATGGCTGAGATTTTTAATACTGTAAATAATAAGTCTTTAAATAATACATTCGTTAATTACACAACATGTTCAAGAATAACATACACCTGTTTTGCCGCCATTAAGAAATACAGACAAAACGCATAACAAAATTAAGTCTGGAATAAAACGATTTCATTTCAAAAAAATTATCAATATTAGAACCAACTGAAGAAGGAAACGCCAAATTATATATTAACACACTAATAACAGGTTTTAAAGTCATTTAACGTATAAAATATCCATCGAAGTCTGCCTCGTATTTTATTGATTGATTTGTCTAATATTATGTAATTTTCAAGTTTTATATGCAATTATTGTTCCGATTAAAATATATAAAAAATTTAATACTATTTCAATCATATATATCTTTTTTAAAAAAAAAACCTGTCAAGTGCGAGTCGGACTCGCGCACTGAGGATTCCATATAGAATACAGACAAATTAACATTCTCAAGTTTGATTTTTTCACAGATCTAAGGGATTTCATACCTGAGTATTTCATAATAATTTCAAATTTATCAAGTTCAACGCATTCCTGAGGAAAAGGTTCTTGACACACACCAGAGGGACAATAATATTATCCTATGAGTTACCTTTTCCTTGAGATACAGAACCCTAAAAATTAACTTATAATATATTTCCTGAAAAATAATATATAAATAAAAGCTTTTAATTAAACATATGTATTTTCAATCAAATATTATCATTATTTTATGTCCTACAAGGAGATACTAATTTGCATTGTAAAGCTAGGACAAGTCAAATGAAAGTGATCAAAGGAAACTAAACGTGATTTAAAGTGTGTCAGAGGTATGCAGAAAAAATTAAGTTAGATATTTTACCAAACCTTAAAAAAACCATATTTTCGCAAAATTTTGGAAATCCACTAAGAATTTTGGGTACAAACAGCGCCTACCTATCAGTGTGGGAGGTCTGCAGGATCCGGCTCTTATAGCTAATACGATATGTTTGCAGATCAGTTTACGACCGAGCCAGTGGAGGCTGTTCTCGGGACTGAGTCCACATCAAGCTCGAGTTACACCTGCTCTAGGGTACAGTTCATGATGATGATGTCGGTAAAGTAGTGCGGCGGGCTGTCTCGAGCATATTCTCGCGGCGGGCGACACTCTGAACGCTAAATTGAGTTTATTTTATAATTTATGTATTAGGTTCTCGTACCTACCTGCAGACCTCGTTGTAGTATTTATTTTTATTATTATTATTTAATTTTGTACCTTTTGTATTATTATTATTATAGAGATGCTTGTTCAATGATGCCGTTTGATGGGGTGCACTGAAAAAAACCACCCCAACCCCGGCTTGATGGATGTTGAGATCAGTATCAGACACAATTTTTTGCTTTCCTACATATATTTAAATTTCCATCATATATATAATTCCCCATGCAGCTTGAAAACCCGACAATTAGATTTCATATCATATAAGATGACTAAAAATGATATTATCCTGTTATATAAAAGTCAGTTTTGCCTACATTTCTTACATGACAACAGACTCACATATCTTTGCACTAATTATTTAAAACAAAAGGCAATCTCAAAACACGAAATAACCTAAAAGCGAGTAAAAATCTTAATAGTAGTAATTATAAAATAGAATTTTGTATAATAAAGTTGTAATATTTTGTGCAGCTTTGTATGTGAGTCTTAAAGCATGGAAAGCACATTATGTTACAAGATATTACCTACTTGTCTTAAAGCTAAAAATCGGACAACACAGAATATTCCTTACAAGTTAATATTCAAAATTGATTCTTGCAACATCTTACAAAATTGAAAATAATATTTTGCTGTAAATATTATGCCTTCTTATTTGCCTTCGTATAAGGTTTACATTTGGTACATTGATTCATTTTTAATTACATAATTTTATATTATAACTTTGGTCACTGTGGCGTACCATGGGGGAGAGTTTATTACAGATACAACTCCTAAAACCGTCAGCAAAAAAGTTGTACTTTTATCTCATCTGCAATGAAGACATAAAAAAATTCTTTCATAATGATTCATTTACAATGTAGGCAAACTAAATAATTGTCGATTGTTTAACACATTTTCATAATACATTTTCTACCTAAATAATAAAAGTAAGCTGGGCTTCATTTTGTTATAAGGTCTTAGATGTATGGATGAAATTCAAATTTTAGCTCCATATTTACATTGAAGCAATACATAAATGGCTAAAAATATTGCCAGCATTAATTAAATATTAAATTAATTATTATCTCAATAGACTACAGAACCAATTGAGTATTTCTAATACGCCATAGCTACATGAGCGATAGTTCCCCATCAAAATATGTACTTTGGTTGTTGGAAGGAAAGTGCAAACGGCACGATATTCGAGTTGTGCCGCGTGCCCCGCAAGTAGCTCTTCTTTGACCACTTTTGAACATCGAATGCACCCTTTGGAGAACTATCGTTTGTATAGCTCTGCTCTAAGATTCGTTAGTATTCCAATAAAATTTATTACTACCTATAAATATACTTAGGGTTACACAGTAAAAACTTACAAATATAATATTGTCAGCCATTATTCTCCTGCTGCACGGCACACGACCTTAACTTCAGCGCTTAAAGTTCAAATTCGCAACAAGCAATATTCTTTCAATAAAAAGATCTATTGTATTAATATTAACTTAGTACGTCCTTTATGCGGTAATCTTATTTTGTTCACATCAGGGTTGTCACGAAGTATATCTAATCTGAAGATAGAAAGTTTTAATCAACTTGTACAGACCGTCACACAGTTAAGTTATAAATTTACCTATACAAATTCTAACTTCACAGTTCGATTCGCTCAGCTGCGAGTATTCGATAAGAAAAACGAAGTAATCTGGTTAGAATTCCACTGAAAATATACAATTACTTGTAAAATACATAAACCTATAATGAGGTGATAAATGCAAAAATTACGAATGTATAGTTTGGAAGTAGTTATAGTGGAATTTGTACAAACGAAAGGATTTCGTAACAGCCCCGACGAACAATAATGCAATACGTCCAATGATACAACATTTTATAACTTTATCTGCTCAATTTTCAACAACACTGTAACAATTTTAAAATATTAATAATATATTAATATTCCAATACTAATCATTTCACAGCTCCCATTAAGGCTAGTAGTTGGCCAATATTTGAACACATTAAATCGCGACGTACGAAGTTAGCTTCTGTAATTCTTAATTTAGACTGACAGAGACAAAAGAGTGGAGGGATTCAGAAACAATCATAATTGGCGAATAAATTTGGTACTGGATGGTAGGATATGCAGCTATATAAAAATAGCGCGTTAATATAATGCCATTAAATACACAATAGGAACATTTATGTCAAATATGTATGTATTTACACTTTTTTTAAATACTGTGACATAAAATGGATGGGCACGAATGGATGTAATCCATCATTATTTTCGTACAAAGAGCTTATAATTTAAAGTCGTTAATCTGGGGAATAAACCTTATTATTTGTACTTCTCATACACTCATCTATAGACTTTTGAATATCGAAAGAATTATTTGCGAAAATTTTGGTAAGAATTGCAGAAGCTTTCCGTCGCAATTACATTACACATTAGATAATCCTCATAGAATTATCTAAAGCATAACATTAAGAAAGAGATAGGTGTGGAAGAGTGCCAAAAGGGAGGAGAAATGTAAGTAAACGTCGATAATATTTCGATGAGACGCAGATTACAGGTATTAGGGTTTAGGGTGTTTGTGTTCTAAGCACTTGTGGCGATTATGTATAAGAATGTATCTTCAACGTGTAAATAAATGCAATATATTGTTGACAAAGCGTTATACGTTATTAACGTGAGAGGTATCTGCGTGGCTATAAAGAGCGCCTGCTACTCTAATAACATTAAACAATTAGTCTTATCTTTATCCTACTGATTGTTTAATGAAGATATATTAACATCATACGATACGTTTATGATTGTTTGAAATTCATGTTATTCATGTTATCAAAGAAAATGGGTACAAAGGTTCAGATAAAATTAAGAAATTGTGCGGTTTCTTGCTGTCAAAGTAATCATTATTTTACGAACTAAAACATAACACATCGCGACACAAACGTCATCTATCTGTAAACTAAAAGGGCCAGTATATTTAACATCTCTAACTAGAATAGTTACATCTACATACCTACGTTATTTTGTCAACAACGGACGGCGCGCGCTACTGCATTATAGAAACGCTAGTTCAAGTTAATTACGTTGCACTTTTATCTGAATTGCAGTTATACGTGTAGGTATAAACAACGGTAAAATGTAAAACTGGCTATTTTAATATTGATTTTGAAGCATGCCATTATGGAATTGTTGTATGTGACTTTATTTTAGCTATTGCATATAAAATATTGATTGTTTTTAGGTGACGTCACGTTTCCACGAATGACACGTGAGAATCGAGTAAAAACAAGTGTTCGTGAATTTAACTTCACAGTATAAACTTATTACAACTATCTTACTCACGCGTACACAACAGAGTAACATGAAGACCATTATTTTCTTTTTTAAACTCAAATACTTGAACATGTGGTTCTTATTACAATTTAATAATTTTCGCAAGAAAATATATTAGTTTGTGATGGTTTATTCATAAAACACCGGATAACGGATTGCAATAGACAGGGCTATTTATTTGAAACTAAACTAAAATCCGTAGATATTTCCTTATAAATGAAAAGAATTTTTTGACAACCCACTTTTAACCCTTGTTTTCATGCCTACCATTATATCATTCTTGCACATGACATTGTACATACATAAGAATTTCCTTCGTTATAAAGAATGGTTACAAAATTGTTATTACTCTATGAACTCTAGAAAGAGATAAGTAACATATTCCTGTAGGCGAATTCAAAAAAAAGTAAATACCTCTCACATTATTCGTATCGCACAAAACGTATAATTTATCGTATATAACGGTGCTGGTTGCGTTGGGATGCGTACAGCGCTCGGTAGGGGTCGCGGGTGTGACCTGTGTGACGTCACACGGCTGCAGGAGAGGCTGATTGTCAGTGCCATTTGGCCTTCTGAGCGAATATGTCCGCGCGCAGGTTCTGCGCGAAGCAGATGCCTAGAATCTGCAATTATTTCATAAAACACTTTAATGTATAGGTATAAATGGAATGGCTAAACCGAATAAGATTTTTATTTGTTCAGTTCAAAAATATAAAACCACTTTTTACCATTACATTGTATTGAATTGGGCCAATTTCAAGTTCACATAAAATATAAAATGACAAAGTGTACAGTGATCGTCAAAAAATAATAATATTCAAATATCAAAAGTTATACTATAATTAAATGTCACATATTCCTTTTAATTGATATTTTCTTCAACACGCTGCATAGAAACATTGGTGAAGATACGTAGTATAAAAATTCCTAAGTGGTGGTATATTTTTGCACCTCTGTCTATAAAATAGATCGTACTCAAAATTTCGTCGATTTCAAAGATTGACAGGCTAATGGCATTTTTTATAGAATTAGAAATTTTGCAAGAGAGCTTGAGGTCTAAGCAATCTTGATTGCCTTTTATTAATAAGACCTGAAATTCTGGTTATACTTTATTTACTGATGTATAATGCCATGATGATGAATGTTGTTGGCTGTTGATGATGAATGCCATGAACATGCCTTCAATAGTGGTGGTGGTTCTTCTTTACCAGGCGGGACACCTCCCCACTGGACATAGGCCTCCCAAGAAAAAACTCATGGAATTCTTTCCGGTCCAATCATCCCCTCGGATCCCTACCATGACCGTGACCACCACGTGCCATTTCAAAAGATCAAACTTATTCACTAATGTCATGTCTGAGGAAGTGGAAATCTAATCAATCTACACAGTAAATATTTGTACAAAGTTACCATGCAAATCAAAATGAACTTTTTTCTTTCTTTCTAAATACAATAAAACCATGGAAAACTATAAAAATCTAATAGCATCAAATTAAAACTAAGGCGCAGCGCTAATCAATGGGGTATTTTAGTGGCATTGTAAATATTATTATTGAGTACTTTCAGCTTGCATAATGGATCGTAGAAAACCAGTTATTCCTAAAGTCAGGAATATTATATTGTCAACTACAATATTTTCAATAGAAATTTTTTGGTCAAGCGTTTTTAAAACTGAGATGGAAACTTCTTTATTCTCTCTCTAACTCCTTTCTTCCTTTGAAGGCTAAAAATACACAGGAGCTGTTCGAATATTAAAAGTCGAATTGCAGGCATTGACCAAAAACATGCCACATTAGTAAAAACAAGATGGGGCATTTGCTTATAGAAGTATTGGTCACAGAAGAATCATCTACTCGTATTCCATTGATGAGCGCTGTTCCAAGGCGTGCAACTAATCATAACTTACTTGTGCAAAAGCAGTACACACAGCCGACGTGGCTACTATTAACAAGTTGTGATCGAACCATTCTTCTGCGGCTTCTAAACAGCCCTTGTCATATATTATCTTAGCGATCTCAAAATTCTATAACAAAAGAGAAACTGAATTCAACTCAAAATATTAAACAGCGACAAGCTTATAACTATTATTACATACAATTAGTTTACAAAATAAATAACATAACCAAACTGTGATCTGTACATTCCTAAAATAACTACGTCGCTAGCTAAGATCAAAACCACTATGGTGTCTAAATGATACAATGACGACAAAACGTTTCTAAACTTGTTTAGTTTTAAATAATGCAATATCAAATAAAATCTAATTAATTAACGGTACCCCACTCCAAACTTTCATACTAGATTTCTGTTACCATAATCTTTTAAAATAGAATTTGCTTTGTGCAGTAATTATCTAAAAAATAGGACATCGGATTGTAATGTCGCGAAATGAGTATCATTAACATACAACTTCACAGTTAATCACAATTTTCATTTTTACACACTTTTTTATTATTATTCTTCAAAGGGCCATTGGGACCATTAGCTACGTAATGGCAATTGTAGCTAACAATAATGTTATTTATTTCGCGAACCTATAATTTCTTCTCCTATTTGTAGGTAATTAATTATCAAAGCCAGCTACTCTATTTTAAAATATTATGGCAAAAGAAATTTAGTATGGAAGGATTCGGAGAGGGATCCCGTAAATACCACATTAAATGATGTTAAATCAGTTTTCGTAACACAAAACAAAGAGACTGCTCCGCGATGAGTAAACAATAAGTACCCACTTGTGTTGTGCCAGTTTGAAATGGGAACGACCTTTGCATAAGAATCATAAGTATAACGGTAAAATAACAAATCACGTCCGAGCATGCACGCGTGACGCGTTTCCTCCGAAACGTAAATGAAGCAAACTTTACTGTTACATTCGCGTCCTTCTATAATATTACAAAGGTTACGGTCGGTTTTAAACGACAGCTTCCGCGGGAGGACGTAGAATAAATATGAAATTTGTTTGTGTGTCACGGGCTTGCATTCATACTTCTAAGTGAGAAAATAAGGACGCATGGGTCGATAAGAATAAGATCGTGCTCGCTCATACGTACGGCATGGAAAACGTCTGGCTTTATCCCATTTTATACCTGAACTCAACAGTCCTTTTTAGGGGGAAATCTTTCAAAGATACCCGACTTCTAAGGAGAGATGTCGGGTGATGTGGAATTTCCATCCACTAAAAACCCCTCGGTGGTCATCGTCTGCGCAAGTCGAGAAGCCCTAGGAACTCCACGAACACTCCAGTGCTCCTCTCGCGCTTCGCTCCTTGAGTTCTATTAAAACTGCTGTTTGACGGAAGGTTCAGACATAGAATATGCTCGACTACCAACCAAACCGAGCACCGATAGGTACCACTGGGAATCGAACCCGGGAGTATCTCGAGGATTGTTTGTCCAAACGACGGCGGCGAAGAGGTTAATGCGTTCATTGCATTTCAATACTTTTATTTCAAAATTTGAAAAAATAGGGCTGTTTTAACTAGTAGATCATGCTCAAGTTAAGTCAATCCCAAAAAAGCTAAAGGTCCCAACTTTTTATACAAAGATTTGTCAATTGGTGAATTTCCTCTGGCACTACTCAATATAAAGTACAGTTACTGTTAAGCAGAGTCTTTCGATCCACCGACGGTTTATATAACCCGAGAACAATCTAGTAGAACTAGGATTATTCAATACTAAAACCATCAACAGGCAAGCAACGTCCACTGAACATATCTTTTAAAAACAAAATTTTCTGTTTTTGGCAATTTCTTAAAGAATACTGATGGAGCAGTCTCTGGTACATCTAAATACATACAATAATACAAAGGGAAACGAAAGTAAAGCTCTGGTTTCCTTAGGATAGCGGTGCCGTCATTTCACGTCACGAAACCACGCCACGTAGCTTTCATACAATACGCTTAAGTGACGTCATTCAACGCTATACAGTGGCTGCTAAATGACGGCACCGCTATATGAGTAAACCAAACTTTAAGCCACTACTGTAACAAAGAGAACCTTCAAGGCCAACGGGCCCAGCAGCACGGCTGCAACAGACACGAAGTGCCGCTGAAGCCAGTCCTCGCCAGCCGCGAGGCAGCCGCGCTCATGGATCACCCGCTCGCTTATTTGCTAGTACATTTATCATCATCATCAGCCAGAAAACGGTAACTTTTGAACATAGGCCTATCCTACACAATGCCATGCCTTGATATTATTTTATCATACTTAAGGGCTTGGAACTTGGTCTTCGTTCAGGCCGTTTGGAAGAAGTTAAATGCACTTACAGTTATATTTTTCTGGCTGAACACGCCAGCTCAGCTCTAGTGTTTAGCGGCATACTTAAGATATATTGGTTGTAGCTAGGTAGGCAAGCCGTTACTACGATCGAAACCATGGAGTCGGTTAACATATACTGAACTTAGTTCTCCCCTATAGTATGCCATAATAACGGGTGCCAGAGCCACTTGCATCCAGCGTCTCTCCACGACCATTACTAGGATCTCACTATATCCAAAGTGATTCAACTACAACACAAACCTGGTGTTTCTTTACTCATGAGGCGGAAGTCAACAGCTGGACAGAAGTGTCTTTAGCAACTCTAACCACTATGATTTTAGATGACATCACTTCGATTTTGTGGTTACGTAAGTACCGGACGGGATAGATATTATCCCATAAATCCAGATATAACAACTATTATAAATACAAAAAGATTTGTTTGGTTTTTATTTTCACGCATCAACGGATCGAAGTGACCCGTTAGTGGCCTAAGCTACATTGCATCTTGGGTTAAAAGTTCCTAAGGGATAATATCTGGTCCTCGGAACGGAGTCCCAGGCTGAAACTAGTCGTATATTGGTTGTACCTGAGTGAAACAAAATAAATAATGAACACAACTCACATAGGTCTTCTTCCGTACGTCATACCCGCACTGCTTGTTTCGTATGATGTCCTGCGGCTTGCTGCGGCAACAGCTGAAGGGCACGCCGCACGCCTCGCGCGACCCCACCGCGCCGCTCGAACAGTTGAAGTACGCATTCCGGTCCCAGTCAGTCGGGCCCTCCACGCCGCAGCACTGCAACTATCCAATGTTACCGCGATTTATACTAACGAGCGTATGTACTACACTATTAAACAAGCAATTATTCCATCCATTTCAACTTACTCCATCTTTCCAAAATGTATCCATACCGATAACAAACTGTCTGGAACTTTTGGGATTGGAAATTTCATCTGAATCTCAAATTCTGGAGCTACATTGAGTCCATAGCAAAAACTGCGTCAATAAACTAGGCATCCTATCGAAGGTCAGGCGGTACTTACAGGCAATCAGTCTATATCGCGCTCGAGTGCGATCACGCATGGAGTACATTTTGGGATTTTTACATTTGGGATGGTTCAGCTCGCTGCCAACTAATTGCCTGGGACTCTATGGAGCGTCGAGACATGAGACTGACAGGCAATTATACGCTACTTAAGGCGAACTTCCAAAGCCTCGAAAATAGGCGTCAGGTTGCCTGCCTATCGGTCTTTTACACTTTGGAGAGTGTGCGCGGGAGCCATTTTTGATGATTCCCAATCTCTCCCATCCCTATCTCTATCTTTTCCCAAAAATATTCTTGAGCATATATTTTAATCGTACGTAAGCTAGCTCCTATTAACTTGAGACATTGAATATGCTTCAGTGCGAGTGAATGAAAAAGTCTCGATATTGGAATAAATTACGAAATTCTAATCATCATTTACCGAATGGAAAATCTACTGATGGAAATGAATTTCTCCAGTTCAGTTTTTAAATAGTCAGCTGGAATCTGGTTGCTTGGAGGCTATCGGATTCAGTAGCCGTGGGATCGAACCGATGTGATTGGGAGTTAAAGATTGAAAATTACCCAGTCTTCTTGTATCCAGTCAATCAAGTTCTGTTGGTCGGGATCTTCTCTGTAGTGCGTGATGAAAGTTTGGAAGCCGGTGGTCGCTTGCAGTTTGATCTGGAATACATAGTAACATCTGTGAATTACAGGTCACAAATGATATTGACTCCTGATTTCTATTGATTATACCCTGTATGATTACAGACAACCAGTCTGGGAAGCGTGCGCACGATATATGTTGTTTCTACCATCACCATTTAAATAACAGATCAGTACAAGGACAACAGACCTCTAGCTGCACAGAGGATATTCCTATAACTCGCTGCAAAACGTGTCGGTTCTACTATTATCACGTGTACAACTAAAATATGAAATTAAAGATGGGTTTGGATGGAAATCATAACCCAAAAGCCTCAAGGTAATGAGGTGCTGGCTCGGATGCATTTCACCGGAACACAATACTGCTATTTGGCGGCAAACTTTGGTAATTATAGCTAGGCGGACATAGAAAATAACATACCCCTACTAACAACAAAATAACCCTAACATCAACAAACAAAACCGAGTACAGATAGTTTCTCTCGGAATCGAGAACGGACCTCCAGATTCTGAATCCAAGCGTTTTAGACCAGTGGTTTTTAACCGATATGTTTTATTCAAAATTGATAGTTTGAACAATCCCTTATTCATTTACATTTACTGTATATTACCTCCAAACAGTTAGTGGTCCACGGGAAGACAAAATTTTTATCAAATGGTACCTCATCACTAAAAGTTTAAGAACCAAGGATTCGACAAAAGGCCACGGAGGCGGTCAAAGTGTATTAACAACTTTATCTTCTTACGTGATCAATTGTAAATACTGCTCTGTACTATAGGTATTTAGTTATATATAGAAACTGAAACTATATGACACCATCCGTAGCGTATTGCGTACAGTTTCCTTATGACGCAATTAATATAATTACCCAGTCTTTGAAGACAAAGAACAGGATTCCCACAGCCATTTCAGCCAACAGCAACAAAGCAAGGAACACTGCGTACTGTAACCAACACAAATATCATTACAATAGTACAGACTCACGGCAAATTCTTTACTTAAGTTTATTCCAGTAAATAAATATATACATAAGCACCTGCAATCGTGCAGTTACCTATGGAGGCTCTTGAGTATGTGGGCTATAAATGTGGCAAGCCTGTGGTCTACTTTATGTGTGGTCGTGTATATATTTATTTTCTACTCTTCTATGTCAATGTGAGGTCTCAATAGATGTACAGTAGAACGCCAATTATCCGAATTAATTGGGACCGGGGTTGAGTCGGGTAATCGAAAATTCGGATAATCGGACATAGACTGGTGATAAAGAAAAACGAACGTATGACACATAGAATAAACTTTATTAAAACGAACACATTTCTACAATAACGCTCACTTTAACATCTCGGTCAGAGTAAGTTGCAACCCCATTAGGCCGTTTCAAAACACAAAGTACATATATAAAACAAAAATAATTACGCTTAGGAACAATTCGGTTAATCGGCGTTCTACTGTATAAGAGAATAATTACACCTTACCGTGGTTGTCATAAAATGGGAAAGGTTAAATTCTAGCATAGCAACGTCTGTCTTTTATAAACGTCACTTGTCCTTCATCACACCTGATGATAAGTTACCAAAAAAGTCATTTGATTAGAAACCCTGTCCACCGAGAAGCCTCAAACTAACAGAGTATTGGTCATGTACCTACCTTTCATTGCAGATTTTCACTTTGTTATAACGATCGTATTAAAGTATCATTATCATTTTACTGCCACCTTTCAACCTTAGTGATTGTGGCAAATCACTGACGAGGTGTGAGGACAGTCAGGAAATACAGCTGACAATGACGATGCGATCTCAACCCGGTCGCATATACACTTACTCTCTCGAGAATCGAACTTACGACCACCGGATGAACGTCAGTTGTAACAACCAAAAACTACATATGTATATCTATTTTTATAATAATGATAAATAAACAAGTAAAAATCTTAAATACTTGGAAATATAAAAACAATGAATTTGCCAGATTTTAAAGTTGTTATTTTACCTTATACGCTTATTATATTGTTAAAATATGTATATATATTCACTGCAAACTATTAAATAAAATAACAAGGAATTCATTATAACTAAACCAAGCATACGTCACGCCGATCGTTCGCCGGTTGGTTTCGTCTAAAGAAAAGGACGACCCCTGTCATCACGCCAGTGTCGTAAAAGGCGACTAAGGAAAAACTGTTCATCAGACGGGCAGTAGCGTTTACCTATATAACAACATCTTACTGCGATTACCAAACCACCTGCTAAGAGTGGTGATTACGGCAAATCTCCTCAAAGAACGTTCAATGTGTTGATCTATAATAGGCGCATGTCCAACAGTGGACTCATGCAGCCGATTATGACACGTCAGACGTGCTAAATGATGGTAAACAAACGGAATGGTGATAAATGACTAAACGTCTTGTACAAAGATATAATTGTGATTTTATGCAACTTCGGTAGCTGATATCAGTGATGTTTTGTTACTTGACATCATACTCATGTATGACTAACATATCAGTTTTGTAACACAATTTTTTGAAATATATTTAACCACTGAACCATTTCAGTAAAATGATAATAAACTATTTTAAATGTAGATTCCATAAGTCCGCTGTTGGACATGAGCCTTCCTCATAAATCGCCACGTCAGATTTTCCGGGGATTTGTCATAATCATCAAGCTTATCAGGCAGGTTGGTGATCGCAGTAAGATACATACATACATGTTACATAGGTAGATGCTGCTGCCAATCTCATGAATATATTTTTTCTTTAGTCGCCTTTCACGACACCCGCGAAATGACATGAGGTGGTCCAATTCTAACACTGAGACCACACTGCAGTGGAAATGTAGAATTATATAAACAGTTACACTCTTATAACCATCTAAAAAATAATCTTCACATGTCTCACTGAGAGTAAATATACTTGATTATCAACTTCATCAGCCGGAGTTTGATTAGCATTTTGTGAGCAGAACATTTTTTCTCTTCTGTCTACACTACATTAATGTTTAATTACTATTTTTTATTTAATTATATTTAATTGGTAATAGTGTAATTCAAACATAGTATCTCTATTATAGTTACAATTAATAACTTAAGAACGGGTAATATTCCCACAGATTCTCGAAAAAGATTCTATATTGTGTATGGGATTTAAGGGTTCCGTAACAAAGTATCAAGGGCTCCGCGAATCAGTTACATTCGATTAAAGAAATAAAGAGATGGGACGACATTATAGGAGTGGTTCCTTAAAATACAAGTATAATGAAATTATAAAGTGTACCATGTCAAAAGTTTGGGACCTACTGGACTAGGACTCCACGAGTATTCATGCCATAATTTATAGCAATGTTAGAAGAATGAAAAATAATATTGCTATAAAACAATAATGCTGCCTCAATCCTCAATTTAACTAGCCTTTAGAGAAATACCAACAGAGCAGACGCAGTTTGTGAACTACGTGACACTCAGAGGAACATTATATTATACAGGACAATAGATATACATAAAACATTTACTCACGCATGCGAGCAGGCAGGTGTTCTCACGCAGGGCGCCGACGCAGCCCGTGAACCCGATTATGAATGTAATCGTCCCTGTAATCACATGGTTCAATGGTTCACACACACACACATTCCATAAAATAAAATAGGGGGGAAACGAGGAATGAATAAATGATATTTCAATACCCAAGTTTATCAAGATCTTATAAAACTTAAACCATTCATTACATACACATTTTTATTTTACAGGAGGAAATTAACGATGTGATTTCAAAGACTTACTTATACTTGAAATCAACTCTCTACAATGAGGAGCAAATAAAAAGAAACGCCAAAGTGTCCTCAAAATTAAAATTGTTTAGAATTAAGAAAATAGAACAAAGATAAATTCATTCAAACAAATAGTATGTACATGTTTCATTTGAAGTGGTTGCCCTTTGCCAGAAATGTCAAGTGCAAAGAAAACAATAGCCATTATTCGTAATTATAAATGACACTCTGATCAGACCTCAATTTAAGTTAATTAATTAGCCTTGAAATATAAAACAATGCTCTCTGAGTCAAACTTGCTAACAATAGATACCAAGGAAGGGCCCTATTCTATAATGATGCCTTTGTTTTTAGCAATTCAAATGTTGGAACATAAACACAGTTGGATTAAACTAGAATCTCAACAAATACATGATTTGAAAAGCTATGTTTATTATTTGACTAATTGCAGTGTCAGAATAATGTTAGGATAATAAAACATTACAGTTAGAGATATTGAAGAGACTAAACCTTATCACTCATCATCATCAGCCAGGAAACGTCCAGCAGTGGACATAGGCCTCCTTCATGCTACGTCACATCGACCGGTCCCTAAACACTTGCATCCAGCGACTCCCCGCGACCTTAACCAGGTCGTCGGTTCACCGAACAGGGTGACGGCCCGATAGTGGTTTCCCGGTACGTGGTCGCCACTCAAGAACATTTACTCCCCATCGGTAATCCGTTCTTCGGCCTGCCCATTGCCACTTCAGCTCACTGACTTGTTGAGCTATGTCAGTGACCTTAGTTTGTCTACAGATTTCCTCATTCCGGATTTTATCACGTAGAGAAATACTCATAGGGTGGTCAAATGATTGTACTCATAATTTCTTATTTACAATGACACTGATTGTCTATTCCAGAAACTATACAAACTAATTGAATATTACTTTAAGAAATACAATTTAAAAGAGATAAATTAAACTTTTTAAAACTATGTTGATGTTTTCGCTTGTTTAATTATGTCTACCTAAAATCCAGACACTATAAATTCTTCAACTTCATGAAAATAATATATGTAGGACAATACAGGCTAATAATAATAATATCTCTAGATCCTTTTAAAATAAGAATAGACCAATAATTGTTACTTGAGCTCTAACTGAAAACTAATGAGGAATTAAACTAGTACTTTAGTCTGTTTTAAAAACGTACTTATTCCTTTATAACCGACTGCGCCAGAAGGAGGGTTATGTTTTTCGAGAGTATGTATGTACATATGTATAATTGTTTGGCACACTCTGTGGCTTGATACCTCTCGATAGATTTTAGCTTGAGAGGCGTCATTAGATTCGTATTTACTGTGAGAGTGACACTGTGTATATTAAAATCATAAAAAGTTTTTTAAAAAGTCGAGTTTTTAAAATTTTGTTATAATTCACTTGTTTGGTGTCTGTGTTGTGTTATAATGTAATTATAGGTATGAATATAGGCTATATACTCACCGACACATATCAGGATGAAGACTGGATCGAGGGCAATGTTCGTCAGTTGTGACAGATTGTTGAAAGTGTCCTTCTCTGTCCATGCCCAGATGCCAACAGCCAACACAATTAAACCCAGGAACTAAAACAAACAAAAATATAGTCAGGAGAATTTGTATACATATGTAACAAATTTTAAAATGGAATGTTACATGTAAAATACAATGTATCTTGTTTTTTAGTTTGAAAACCTGTGACTGTGTGAATCATGCACCAATTTTTTCATACAAGTTAAAGAATAATTTAAAATGTGCCATATAAGCCACAGATATAATCTTTATGTTCCTTAATAATATTTATAAAGTAACTCGAGGCTCAATCATATCACATACATTCTACTAAACTAGACTTTTAATTTCTACCTACAAAAAATCCTATGATATTTAATAAATAGAGGTAGGTTATGGTAATATGAGTTATGATTATTAACAAATACATGACAACAGACTAAATATCACACATTATTTTAAAAACTCACATACAATACAATATATCCCTCTCAGTATTCAAAGTTTAATATTGTTCAGAGTGCTGTAATTTTCGCTAACCACAGTTTAAATTAGATATTTACATTGTATATTTCCTTTGTTCACAAAGAAGTACTACTTGGCCTTCATAACTCTTGAAAAATACATACTTGATATTATAAATGCAAAAGTAAGTTTGTTTGATTATTTGATTGTCCTTCCATAACATAATAATGGAGAGTCACAATGACTAGATTTATTGAAATCTCTCCCTGATAGTTAAAGGACATACTTTTTATCTGGATTAAACAAACAGGTCAGATAATTTCTGAAGTCCATGCGGACAGAGACAAAAGCTTTCCTGGCTGACCAGTGACTACACCCCCAAAGCTATTTGGCTTGATGCTGAATAGAAACGTCATACCCTGAAGATGGTGTGTTCCCCTAAGAAACAATTTTCCATGTAATTGGACTACAGGTCGAAATGTGTAAAGGATGAAGAAGGGTTAATAAATAATTCCAATGCCTAAATAATATCACTCGATAATGGTAAACACTTCTCTTTTATTTTTTATTGGGGTGCACAAAAAAGTATGAACATTATTGTTTCTCAGCACCCTCTTTTTAAAAACTGTTATCAATATTCAATGTACATCAGTTTAGAGAGCCTAGAGCTGTCTCCCACTAAACAGTGGAAAATAAAGGCTTCAATAATTGCTAGCAGACACATAAACTCTACAACATATTGTTGGACATTACAAATATATTAGAGATCAGCTTATACGGACATGTATAGCTTTTATTAAACAGGATATATGTGTAATGGCCATGTCTGTGGTGGCCTCATTCCTAACAAGTTTGTATACGAGAATTGAAAGTGAATCATAAATCTATACTATAGCAATTTTTAAGTTTTCGCAAAACTATTTACTTCGTACGTGACTGTTTCAAGTAACATTTCGCGATAACAGCCTTGAACTAAGAACAGCTAATCAACTCTGTAAATAAAAAGTATGGTCATTAATTAAATCAAGAGATTTACCAAAATGTTTCAATTCCTTTGAAAAACGCTTAAGACACATTTAATGATTTTTGATAACTTAACGCCTATTAAATATTACAATAAATTAAGTAAACATTTTATAACACTTACCCAAAATAGAACATTTACACCAAAAATAACATATTTTAAACAACAGCTGACTTCGCTGGTGTCTCGTCGATATTTTCTTATCCCAGGCATTGTTGTCAACTATCAGCTACTGCATCTCACTTAGAATACAAATTACTTTCTAATGACTACACACTACATTTGTATTTAAAAATATTTAAGATACAAATTACAAAAATAACAAGTAGGCCACTGAACTACGATGTAAAGTGAACGGACCAAGAACGGACTGGCTGGCGGTTGGGTGGTAACGCCAGTCGCCTCGCCAATGCCACAACCAATAACCAATCAAAGCTACAACTAAACTGACACTGACAGCGACAGAAAAAGACACAACTAACTTTTATCTAATAACTTTGTAGCTCTGGAGACTAGGCTCTTAAAAGGGCTCGAATAAAATATTTGAAGTTTGATTCTGACTCATATTGACTTGTAGCAAATAAACGATATTATTTTATTTAATATAAATGCACAAACATCGCATTAACTCTTTTTTTCGACGTCTCTCCCTGTACTGCATTGCATATAATGCATTGTCAAGATAAAACGGCTCAACATTGAATTTGGTACAGTATACGCAATTGGTACGCGCACGTAATCTTCAACACAGAGAACCTTGTAATAACTTTCAGTAATCTTAGCATGGACAGAATCCTAATCTACGTTTCTCTCTTCTCAAAAGAGTTGTCACGTAATAATTTCTTGGGCAAAGCTTGTAAATTCATTAAAAGTGTAACTATGTGATCATGCAAAATATTAGGCTTTTGTCTCCTCCACCTGCCTCCGGCCTTAAAGACGAGTGCCTGGATTTAATGCTAAGAAACGAAAGAAATTATACTCACGCTTATTCAGACCGAAAAAACTAGAAACTTAATCGGACTTATTGTATGCCCTAGTCACTTCTCGATTACGACTTGGTGACTCCACCCATTATAAAATCTCATATCGTTAAATAGAGTGTGCTCTTTTGAGAAGAATGCAAATTGTTTTTTGTAAAACCAAATTATAAGTTTAGCACCTCTGTTCTAACAGACGATAATTGTTAGTATTTATTATATGAAGTACTTACAATTACATGAATTCAAAAACGAAAACCGTTATATTTTGAGTTAATAGTCATTTTTCGCAAGAAATTTATCTAACTAATAAATTATTGATAATTTTTGAAAGGAAAGGCAGTATATTTGTTAAAATAATTTATTTAATCCTTGCACTTGGTTCCGTCGGTCGTGTGTCGTTCGATCCAATCAATGAAGTTTGCCACTTTGGTGTACACACCTGAAACAAAGCAATTTAGCTAAATACAGATTTCAAACGAACCCTTATAAAATCATTCTGGTATATTGTCTGCCACTGCTGATGATCTCGTAGCTATAGACTTGAAATTAGAAGTCATTGAATTACTAATTGAAATACTGATAGTAATTCAATATTTGAATTGCCACGATAAAAATCAAGTA
This sequence comes from Carcina quercana, assembly GCA_910589575.2. Lineage (NCBI taxonomy): Eukaryota > Metazoa > Arthropoda > Insecta > Lepidoptera > Depressariidae > Carcina > Carcina quercana. The sequence continues at coordinate 4,740,668 of OU342436.1, forward strand.
CCTAAATATAAAGGAGAAGAACAGTGGAGTTGGAATTTCAAAGTAGAGGTCAGATATCGTATGAAAGAGCTTTGTTTGTACATTCTAAAACAGACTATTATTATTTTCTTTGATGCATTGTTTGTCGACTATTCCCAATGATTTAAATCCTTTAAAAAATCTTCCAAAGTAAACTAGTAGTGACATTAGAACGTCTTTCCTCCTTCATTTTAGCGACTCGCAGATTATTTGGAAAAACAGACACTGGCAATGCGTTCCAGTCTTTAGCTAATTACAGGGAAACTGACACATTATGCTTACCAGGATACCGAGGGTCGGCACACCCTATACCCCACGAGACCACACCTATGAAACAGTAAAAAACAAAATTAAAGAGCAGAACACACTTACATTAAATCTGTTTAAACCTATACTCAGCGCTTTATTAGCTTGAGGCTTGTGGGTAAGCATACATTCCATCCAACTGCCTTATAGTCATTTACCTACCATCAAATGAAATGCAAACCCATTTAATGATGAATAGAATACAATATTGAAGACTAAAAATTATTACTCAATGAAGTTTGATGACCAAATATCGAATTAACATTTATAACAGTCATTTTTGCATTACTAATAATTTCTCTTACTTACTAACTTATATCAAACGTAGTATAAGATTGAATTAATTAAATGAACGCTATTAAATTGTATACCTCGATGAGGTAGATAACATCCTGGACTATAACTTCTACGTATTACACAAACTACAATAAATATTGCGACTAATAAAAAAAAGTCTAATGGTTCTGGAAACTATTCTTATTTTACAAACCAAATAGTCATTTGAAAGCCTATTTTTCAAAACAATTATACTTTCAAGGTGTGTACATATTATTTTACTGATCGGACTCTAGCCTTTCAGACCAAAATTCATGATCCAAAAAGCCATACCAAAAAACTAGGTATATAACGTCGCGTTGCAGCTCTAAATCGTTCTAAGTACAACGGACAAAACTGACCTGCTTGCACGTATTTACCGTCGGGTTCAAAAACTAGCAGCGGCCCTCCGCTGTCGCCCTGCAAGAAGACGTTGCATTAGAAAGAACAGGTATATATCAATGATCTCTCGGATACGATACGATTATAATGGATACGTCATGTTTCCTAGGAGTTCCCAGCGCTTTTCGACTTGCGTGTAGAATGACCGACGAGTGGCTTTTAGTGAATAAAAATTTCACATAACCCGGCTTCTCTTCGAAGGAGTCAGGTATCTTTATACAATTTCCCCCTCGAATGGAACCAACTTCGACTACCCTAAAAGTCTACACCATTCATCCCCTAAAAAGAGGTAGAATTATCTGGGTTTAAATTTAGTATTTGTTAAAATATTTGTTGCTAAATCAATATCGATAAAATTTATACGGGACAACCTTTGAAACGTATGATCCACGAAACAAAAAAATAATCGTCAAAATATATTCATAATTGGCGGAATGATCCCGTAAATTACATAAAAATTGAATAGAGAACCTCCCCATTTTTGAAGTCGGTTGATATATTGCCGCATATATTGGTGTGGAGGAGTGTAGTCTGGGATTTAGAATAGGACCACCCCATGTCATCCTGTTGTTGTCGTAGAAGGCGACTAAGGGAAAACGTTCAGGAGATGGGCAGCGGCATCTACCTTCATGTCAACGTGTTACTGCGATCGCCAATTACGCCTGGCAAGCGTTTTATGCATGTTGTAAGCCTGTCCAGAGTAGTGACTATAGCAAATGGCGGTACATTTGAATTTAGTTAGTTAGAAGACCGGTTTATGAATTGAGATGGTTCGTAGCTAATTTCAGCTAAGTTTGATAAAAAAATATTCCAGCCCATAATAAACTGTTGTCTTGAATACTGAATAGTGTTAGGGATATGTGCACCTACTACAAGATTTATTTCGTTTCGGATTTATTTCGGATTTGTTGCAAATTGTATTGTATCTGAAATTGGAAATTTATTTTATTTTCGGATTCGAGATATCTTAAGAGTAAAGCGTTGTCTCGGATATATCGTGGATATCTCAAATAGATACAGTCATCCTTAAATAGTAAATATTATTTTCAGGAAGCTTTCAGTTACTTAAAAAAACATTACACTAAAAATAAAGACCAGTTTTGTTTAAAAAATATATATCTCCCGGTCTCGTCCTCACAGCTGATGTCGTAAACTACGATTATTTATTCGTAGGTCGTGAATGATGAATCGTGTCAATGCCCTCTACAAGTACCTAGGTATAAATAAGCACTAGTGTGTGTGAACAAAACCTTGTCATTAAAAAGTAAAATTAAATATTTTTAAATACATTTTTATTTATTTTTCACATATGTAATAAAAATACTTAGTTTAGAGGATATTTGTATTAGTCTTAAGTAACTGGAAGTAGCATTAAAATAATATTAATTATTTAAGAATGACCTCACATAGTATTTATTTACCTGGCATCCATCTCGCCCCCTTGAGTAAGCGCACATCATCATCGGCTTCAAGTGTTCGACAAGTTTTGTCTTGATACACTCTGCGTCCGTGAGGATGCGTAGACTAGCCTTCATGAGGACAGACGAAGAAGACCTATCAACGCCCATCCGGCCCCATCCCACTATAGTTCCCATTTTAGTTCCGAAATCTTCCCCTGAAAACATAGATAAGAGTACTGCACATATTCAAAACTGACACACAGAAACACAAATCCAATAACATCACATATTCATTATCATACCAAAAGTTTGAATCTAATATCTCTCTATTTTTGAAGTTTTAAAATGTCTTACTGTTCTCCAGTTTTTCCCCAAACTTTTTTGCACTATATATATATGTACTTTCATAAGTTTTACCTGAGGTAGGCAAGCAAATCGGTGCAATAGTCTCGGAGAACTTGACCGGCTCGTGGAGCGTCGCTATGGCTATGTCATTTTCGTCGCGGACCGCTGTTGAGGAGAAGCCCTCGTGTATGATCACGCTCGAGATGCTCCTCTTCTCCACTTTCTCCAACTTGTTTATGTTGTCCAGACCGATCAAAACCAGCATGTTCGTGAAGTTGTCCCTGAATACAAGTTCACTTTCAGCATGTTTGAAAATGTCTACGAGTGCCTAAAAGCAGGCTATTCGCCATGTAAAATTTTTTTACTATTGTTTTCCTTTCGTTTAATAGCCTAGTTCAAATACAGTGTTCTTATTTTGATTTTTTACAAATGTTTGAGTCCTGTGAATGATCTGTAGTTTGATAGCAATATTAATACACTACAAATGAACTTGCTTTTCTAATGGTGTCGTCTGTCTTATCAGTATTTATTTTTTAGGATTCAGAACCGTTATTAAATCCTTCTTGTGCCTGTCTGTCTGTTACAGCTAACTATAGCTACTGACTATAGCTATACGTAAGCGATCATCCAACAAAACTTGAGAAAAAATATTAGTTTTGCGGTCGGGAAAATGAACTTTATTTCAAGATAATTTCTTTCGATCGTTCAGAACCTATTTAACAATATGTTAAAAAAATCGATTTTCCGGTTCTACAAATCTATGGTTACGTCTTAAATAAAACTAGCTGCTTCACGCGGTTCCGTCCGCTTACATCCAGACTTTATAAACGCGATAGTGATTTTATTTGATTGTTAGTGTGACCTTCCTTTGCGTCGTAATGGAGAGTCAGATTGACTAGATTTTTGTATAGGGATAGTTGAAGGGCTGGAAAAGTGCATAGTCAACATTTTACCCCAATCTAGCCTGTAGTTCCCGTGGAATACGTTCCAAAGTCCACGCATTTTATCCTGATCCTGATGAAGTCACGGGCAAAAGTCAAAACATTAATAATAATTAATTTATCTGACAATTATTTTCATCCGTTTAAAATAAATTGAAAGAAATACTCTCTTGCTACGTGTCTACTTCAAAACATTTCTGAAAAATCTGTAAGAGTACACATATAGAACACTATTCTAGTAAATCTACATCAATGTGACAGTCATACTATAATTGACGAGTATTAGTTCAATTCGCATCCGAGCTTATCTCGAAAACTACTGATTAATATCGATCTGCACTAGAAGTTACGTCACAAGACAAGAAAGCATTTTGCTTTGAAATACGTTCTTTATTGAACTGCTTCTGTGGTCTAGTGGCTTCAGCATTAGAATCCCATCTACCTGACTTCAAAACAGAGGAGCATCTTAATTCGATTATGTTCAGAAGGACAAAAGTACCAAGTAATTATTTTTAATGCTTTAGGTAGTCCTATGAGTTTATGTATGATACCTGATCTATTTGCTAATAGAAAGCTGATTTTAATGTTTCTTTTTTATTAACATATATCTCAGGGTGTTTCCCATTGAAATATGATAAGAAAGAAATATTCGACCTCTAAGGATAAAAAGTTGTCTAATGGCTGGCGTGTTATTCTGTATGTTCCCCAATTGTTTTAATGATATCCCGTTAAAGTGTTCCTTGTCTATGAAGAAGGTCACGGACAAAATTTAATAAATATTATGATATTATATTACACCGGGCAAATCAGACTCGCACAAGGGCCCGCTCCATATAAGGTAACGTGTAGATATTATTAGTTATTACCCTGAACTGAAGTAACTTTTGTTCGACGACATTGCTAAAACTATTTGTAAAGAATTTCAATGGATTTCTCCAAAACTATATTATAATTAAAATGGTGCTACTACTGTAATTTTTTCAGATTGCAAACTTTAGAAATAGAGGGGAGAATAGTAATCTTCGGGAATTCTTCATTATAAACATAGCGTTAATCAGATTTGAATGACAGACACACAATACACAAGCGGGATTTTTATGGAACATTAAGAACCCTATAAACTATAGGTTTGAGAGTACCATCGAGTAACATCGTGACGTGATGTGACACTAGACTGAGTGTATTATTAAAAATTGGTAGCAATTTATAAAAAGTTTAGGATCAAAATTTTGTTTGCGTTGTCCGATCTATCACTAGTAGCGTTATTTAGGTCTTTGATCACAGTATGCAATCCGAAACCAAATTAATCGGGTAGACTAGAATTAAATAAACATGTATATGTACCATTTAAAACAATGTCCAGCGCTGAGGACATGTCTATCGGAGATGATGGCTCCCCCGCAGTGCATCCTGTCATTCTTCAAGATGGCCACCGTCCAGGGGAAAGAGTGCGGCTCGGCTCGCCTGCCCCCCACTATCCGCATCGATACGATAGAGTCTGATGGTCGTCCGCATTCTGATAACAAATTACCCTTGCTAAAATACTAATTACCCTAGCTACAAGTAAATTAAATTGATAATTGAAGAAAAAAAACATCGCAATAAGGCTGAACATGCCTAACATCAGCACTCTTCAAACTGCTGAATCGATTTTTACCAAATATAGCTGGGTCTTTCACGTCGGGCTTTTGCGGGCTAAAAATACAAATTACCTTAGCTAAAATACAAATTGTCCTAGCTAAATACACTGGTTCACTTGTCAAATGGTTCCTTGCAAGTAAATGCACATAAATTACTTTAGGATATTCACATTCTGAATCTACGCTCGACCGTAAATATTGCCAATATTGTTTCCGTTACACTCGATATTTGCTTATCGTTGCTCAGGCAAAAAATTAATTTTTGTCCAACTAGGATTTTATAGCATTCACCTTGGATCACCTTTAATTAAAGACTTCAATACTTTTTGGTTCACTTACGACAGGTCTCTAGTTTCACAGAGTGCGCCACCTGAAACATTTTCATTTTGCTGCTTCATATACTTTTAACAATAAAATACTTCACCGCGATGAATACAAACCTCAATGAGTCCTAGTACGCAATAAACTGCACTATACAGGTACCACATTATATTTGTTGGTGTATAAAGTAATCACTGCACTCGTATGAACATCTATCCGACCACTGTTTACAGTCGCCTGTTACTTGATGCTTATTTATGCTCTACGCGAGTTGAAGCAGAGAAAATTATGAACGCGATAATGTCCTTCAAGATTTAACACACTAAACATAATATTTATTTCCGTCATCGGTACCTAGCCATTTCATTTCCAACAAAAACACAATCATTATTTAGTTAGTCTTGGCAGCGTTTTATTTGAAAGATTAAAAAAATACTATATTATATATTCTCAGATTTAAAACGTAAATAAAAGCGATTCCCTACATGATATGTCTCGAACGTGTTTGAAATATATTTCGAATTTTTTAACCCATAAAATAATGTGAGTTTATTTCTCAAATATTGTGTTTCTTATCACCCCATTTATTTCATATTCCAACCGTGTAATACAGAAACGAATCTGATTACGTCAACCTAGCTGCTAGCTCTTACAATGCAAATACATCAGGGTAAGTTGGGTATTCAGAGTATCACAATAATTTAATATTTTATTATAAGAGAAATATTAAGTTCTACAATAAAGTTTATATATTTAAATTTTCGTGACAAATACCCTTCACTAACGTTTTACCTCATCTTTAATTTAATATTTAGATGCGTTTTAAATGTATTATTACCAATTTTTTATGAATGATGTATTGTTATCTATTCTGTGCAAACTAATGTGCCTATCGCCAGTCCCTGTCATGTTTAGGCTTTCCCGGACGAGAAAGCAATCAATTATCATAATTTTCAAAAGGCTATAATTTCTACAAAGTTTTTTCTACCTTAATGGGTTTTATGAAATTTGTATACCACCCGCCGTCTACTAAAATCTTTATTTCCGCACGTTGAACGAAGAGAGATAAGTGAGAAAATCCGGATTGAGAAAATGCGTAAACGAACTAATATCACCGCCATATGTAGCTCGATGAGTCAGTGAGCGGAAGTGGCAATGGGCAGGCCACATCGCTCGAAGAACAGATAACCGATGGGGAGAAAAAGTTCTCGAGTGGACCGACGACCTGATTAGGGTCGCGGGGAATTGCTGGATGCACGTGTCTCGGGACCGGCCAGTCTGGCATACCATGAAGGAGGCCTATATCCAGAAGTGGACGTTTCCTGGCTGATGATGATGATCTAACAATGCTATAAACATAAGCCAGAAAGACAAGAAGTTTATAAATCATGTCATAATCAAAATGCAGTGAAAACTACGGCATATACTCGTATATTCGGAAGGTCCCGGGTTCGATTTCTGTTTGTCATTCATTCATTTATTTACATTGCCAAGTATCTCTTTTTGAGACTTTCCCCAGTTTGTTTAGGACATTGCAGGCCGAATCACCTGATTGTGTGAAAAGTAAGATGATTATGTGCTTTGGAAAGCGCGTAGAGCTGTGGACCTAGGACCTCTTTGACTGATGAACTTCTAACAGCGTAATCCCAAACAAATATTATGATCTAGATTCCCCTCTAGATTGAAGAGTCTAATGGCCATACGACAAGCCAGTACCTTATAGGGGAATCGATTTCTATTAAATTAACATATGAAACATCATCACCGATAGGACCACTAAAAGAGGAATCAAGCGTGTTGTAGAAATTAGTATATTTTAAAAAAACTCTACGAGACGAGATCTCCATAATCTGGATTCGAATAATGTACATTTTACACACAATATACTCCAGTTTGTGTCTGTTGTTTAATCCATGGGATATACTTGTTTACGATAGTGTAGACGCCTGAAAATTCAAGAACAATTTGTTAACAGTTCAGCTTATCTAAAAATTTGTTTTAATTGCGTTGTATACATTTAGTTAGTCCTTTGTTATAAAATTTAACATTTGGTTTTATAAACTCACCCAGTATTTTAATGCAATTTTTAACAAATATTGAAATATAATCAATTATACCTACCAGGATAGTCTGGCATGGCACAGTCAATCCCCCATGACACAATACCTACAAAGTAAATTAATATTTAATGCTACTTTTAAAGAGATCATTAAAACCCTTGGTGACGTTATTGATTACTGGTGTCATCTTTCTAGCACTCGGTTGAGTTGATGGTAGGCTACGATCAGAATCTGATCTTGACTTACCATTTAAACCAAAAAGAGCTTTAATTCAAAAATTCTGGACAATAAATTACTTGTCTTACCGACTTGGTACCATTTCCTGTGATCAGATATTTCATGCGTTGCAAATAAAGGTCCACCACTATCTCCCTGAAAATGATTTTACAAAGTATAGGCTCATGTTTTTATGTTTATAATAAATTATATGTATTAAAGTGTATGCCTGCTTACTTGGCAAGCATCCTTCCCGAGGTTGTACGCGCACATCATAGTGTCAGAGACGAGATTATCTCTGTATATCGAGGACTTCCTACACTTGGAACTGTCCACGAGTTTCACCTTGGTCTCAAGCAAGTATCTTGATGACGTCATTGCTCCTTGCCTGGTCTTCCCCCAGCCCGCTACTGTCAGCACCACGTCCGTAAAATCCATCTCTGGAATTCGTTCCTTTTATTTGTTTTAGCGTTCCAGATTATTTTTAAAAATTTAACGGTGGAGTACTAAAGTCTGTTACTCTATCCTATCCTATTAGATTTTGAAATTTAATTTATTATTTGGAAAATATTTGCTGTATTTTCAGCTTAGTTTACTATTTAAAAACCGTAGTTGCCTAGTGTCAGCAAAAATCGATAACAATTCAGTACGTAAGGTTCACAATCGAAAGCGCTTCTAGCAAGCTACAACGCAAAGTTTGCAAGAGAAGCACTTTCCTTAGACAGAAATCCATTAAGGATTCTGTCACGAACCCTCACAGGGCACTGCAAACTTAACAAGCACCTGACCTACATGCGTCTAGGAGACGATAAGATTTGCAGATTCTGTAAAGAGGAAGAGGAGACACCTATCCACATCCTCTGTCACTGCGATGCACTCCATCACAGTAGACAAAAGTACCTTGGAGGCCATATCGTCACGCCCGACGATATTAAGATCTCCACCTCTAGAGATATCGTCCGATATATGATCGGAGTGCGCCTCGGGGAAGTACTTTAACTACATAGGGAGCACAATAGATCTATCAAGGTCGCAGTGAATGGTTGGGACCGGTGGACCACCCCCCTTGTCTCAAATAATAATAATAATAAGGTTCACAATCCGATAGATTCTTCAAATTATACTGAAGGAAATTTGTCATAGTGTTGATAAATAACGCAGTTACCAGAAACGCACTTAATGATCCGTAAAATAAACTCGAAGTTTGCCAATTGCGTCTGCTGGATAGTGACATTGTTCTAAGAACATTACGAAAACCTGAGCGTTGCGAGAGTGACAGATTCTAGTATTAATTCTAATGCTTATCCGAATTTATATTAAAACGTAATGAACTATTTTGAAGAAGTATGAAAAAATAAAAAGACGCACAGATAAATGCAACGGATACTCCCTATGTAAGTCAGTTTTTGCAATACGTTTTTTTCTTCAGTAAAAATTATAGTCACCCTATGTGCTGATAAAGTAAAACAAGAGGTTGACAGTTGACTACGCTTCAAAGGTACTTAATGTAGGGTAACTGCATATTTAGTACAGTCAAAATTTTGTTTACTCGTTGTCAAATAAACTGCCTTATTACTTAATAATTTTGATATTTCGAATAGTAAGCCGCATATAAAATGTATGATTACATTTGATTTCTGTATAGATCGATACATCGGGCGATTGCAAACGAAAAGCAGATAACACTGCATAGTCGAAACTTATTTCCAAGTCTTACTTTCATCTGGCAGGCAGATCGGACGGATTTTGCTTGAGAATTTTAATTTCTTATTTAACGTTAACACTGCTATGTCATTGATGTCCCTCACAGCGTTAGAAGTGAACTGTGGGTGTTTCACTCCGTTGATCACATGAAGAACTGTAAACGTGGCGTCCAGGCGGTCATGCATGCCCACGTTTACTGTGAGGTCTTTGAAGTGGACACTGAAAGTTAAGACATCATCGTTATTATCAATTTCCACTATTAAACACATAGGTCTGCCATAACAACAAAAGCATAGCATATACTTATCATCATCGTCATCAACCGGGAAACGTCCACTGCTGGACACAGGCCTCCGTCATGGTACGCCACATCGACCGGTCCCGAGCCACCTGCATCCAGTGACTCCCTGCGACTCTAACCAGGTCGTCGGTCCATCTGGTAGGGGGACGGCCTGGTAGACGTTTCCCGGTACGTGGTCGCCACTCGAGAACCTTTACTCCCCACCGGTTATCGGTTCTTCGAGCGATGTGTCCTGCCCATTGCCACTTCTAACAATTATATACTTATAACAGTTCCTCAATTCGTAGTGTAGTGTTTATAGGGCATTGGAGACTTTTGAAAAAAGAATTTGAGGGAAAAGCGCGCCGCTGTCCCATTCCCCGCTGTTTTCATTCTGCCTCTGTTATAACTTCAATTGGACTCGCAGGTTTCCTCTTCTTATGGATGGGCTATTCTTATCACTCGTAGGAAAGCACAGGGGGAAAGTCATTGAGTTGTAATGTGGATTAAGTACTATATGTAACCCAACTTGTTGACACTTGTTGACAGCGGAAAACGCGCGCCAGCTTCATTGATCAGTCAAATTCGATGCCACCTCTAGTGCATAGTACATTTTAAGTTAACAGAGAAAAAACAATTTACCAATGAAATCTAGTGAACCAAACAAGACTAAATGTAAATAATTAGATCACAACAGACTACCTACATAGGTCGCAGAGATAATCAGGACATACGGATTACATCCCTCCATAAATAGTTATATGTCCAGAAATGGGACATTTGACAATAAAAAACTGGTGCGAGGCTGAAGCTCACCCAAACGTTATGCAATGTCCAGCAGTGAGGATGTGAGTGTCGGTGATGATGGCCCCGCCACAATGCAGTTTCGGTCCCAGCATGAGCGACACCAGCCATGGGTATTGATGAGGTTGCACCGTCGTGCCTCCCACTATCCTTCGGTTTTTCCCCGCTAGGCCGCATTCTAACATAGGACAAAACGAGAAAGGCTTTGTTCGATTTATTTGACAATTTCGTCAGTGGGAAATTCAGGACTATGACCGAACCGAACAAAGCAGTCCAGTAATCAATCGTCTTGCTCGGCAGGTCGGTTTCCATATCACTTTGACATTTTCATGTCTGGATCACGTGGAACTGATCTCAAGTGTACGAGATCTCAATAATATGTAAAAATATCAGCCTTTCAAGGGACACCGTATTAAATAAAGTCTTCCAGATCCAGACATATGGGACTATAATCATAATGAACCAATAATAAACCAATCTACTTTGATTGAGTCAATCATCAATCATCAACAGCCTATATATGTCCCCACTGGAGGGGCTCAGGCCTACTCTCCTACAGAGAGTGTATGGGCCATAGTCCACCACGCGGGCCCAGTGCGGATCGGCGGACTTCACATGCCTGTTCAGGACATGCAGGTTTCCTCACGATGTTTTCCTTCACCGTTAAGCAATCGGATAATGTACTTGAATTGAAAAACAACTCATAGGTACACGGCTGGATTCGAACCCGGTACCCTCAGATTGAGAGTCCGCGCCTTATCCACTGCGCCACCGACGCTTTGATTGAGTATAATTTGATAATTATCTTACCGCATGACGCATTTATTTTTTCACCTTGAACCTGAAAACGCAAACTGACCTGCAGTTTATTTAATTAATTAATGCTTCAGCTCTTTTAGAATGTTTATCACTACTACTAAAATTTAACGAAAAACTTCACTGAAAAGATGCCTAGAGGAAGATTGTAAAAATATTTCATAGACTTCAATGGTGATCTCAGTTACATATCAAAAGCTAGTCAGCAAGCATTAATGAACTTGTAAAGCAATCTTCGTTGTACTTTGTAAAAAATTCAAAAAATCTTGTATTACCTATATATATGTGTATATATATCCGACTTTGACTTCGGATATTACACTCACCATATTTACGTATGCGTATTTATTTCGTAACGCAATTTATACGACAAGTAAAAATCACAAATTATGGACGCAGCTCCATTATACTCACCAATTCAACAACGATACAAAAAATAAACCACTTTTGCATTTCATTGGCGTTACAGCAATCATACGACACAACTAGTCATCATCAACATTGCTGCAATGATTATTTTGACAATAAAAAAAGAAACTCATCCCAATTTTTAATTAAACTTCTCTACGGATATCGAAATTAATTCATGCATCATGTAACTAAATAAAATTTCCAATTATATTTCAGATATTTAATTTTTTTTCATGGATCGGATGAGACCTACTCCAAAATGTTTTGATTCTAATTTTATATGCATATTCATACTTTACGTCTGATCAGGAAATTTAACTTTTTAATGTTTAAAAGTGTTGCCGAAATCGTTCAATATACTCGGACACTCCATTCAACCGTGAGCTTACCTATAATCCGCTTGTCAATAGAAATATTTACATAATCAAGATGACAATAGGTGTGTGTGCTCACTGTCAGCAGTTCAAGTTCCTTTATGCAATCTCGAAGACAATTACATTAAGTAAAACAATACTTGAAGATTCCTTTTATAATGTTGTACGGCGGTTCCAAATGCATCAGTGTTCGTCAGCTCGACTTCGTAAACAGTCAAAGACCAAAACATCTATTAAACAAAATGACTGCCGCAGACGTTCTCAGTGTGAACAAAAATGTTAACAACGCAGACCAAGATGTTAATCTTAAGAATAAAAGCATTCATCTAAAAGATTCTGTTCTGAATGTCAAAGAAATAGGAACAGATTATACCTATAAGCATGCAGTGGTCTGGAAAAACGCTATTGGCTTCCTGATTCTTCACATGCTAGCTGTTTGGGGTTTTGGTGTTCTCATTACTGGTGGAGTCTACTTAAACACTTTCCTGTGGAGTAAGTCACTTTCAATAAATACTGTTTTAAATTATCATAATCAACCCTATCATTCAGACAATAACAGACACCTATCATTCACATGGTTGCGATTATACATTTTTTGCGATATATTTATTGCAGTTTCTTTAGGCGCTCAGTATAAATGGAAATTTATTTTCTAGTATATTAATTTTTCAGCTGTGTTTATAACCTTCATTGCAACGGAAGGTGTGACTATCGGAGCCCACAGATTTTACACGCATAGGACATTTAAAGCAAAACCACTCCTAAGAGCGATGTTCCTTTTAGCGCAGACTGTTGCTGGACAGGTATGATACAGAAATTTCTTCTCAATTCTTAGTCTTCTTTCTTCGTCGCCTTTTAATTTGGCAGTTTATATGTCCTCCTTAATACCCACCACACCGTTATCTATATTTGCCCATACATCTGTGGTAATTGTATTGTGTTCTGGTAAGCAAAGCGAAAGTAATGGGTGCTTCATTAAGAGGGTATGCTGTTGTCAAAGCGCCCATACAAACGTAGTCCAGTCATATTTTGAGTATTAAGCTATGAAAATCTATGGAATTTTCAAGACACAATCTAGAAACAAATATCTGTGTCGGTGGTGAGTCATATTTTCGTTTAAATATATAGATCCAGAGTTACAGGGCGTCATAGTATTGTATTTTTCGGTAATAAAAAGCCCCAACTTTGAACCTGATTTACAAGAGTATGAATCAATTTAGAACAATTTTGAAAAACCACCGACATCTGAAATTTCATTAGTATACTGTATTAAAAAAAATGGTTACATAATATACTGTATCCTTCAAATGATCCCTGGACTACGAAACATCCAAATAACGGGTGGATAACATCGCGTAATGTATGCTGTCTCACCGTACGCGCTCGGGTAGGATAGGGCTCGGAGAGGGACAGCTACAAAACAATGCAACCTTGAAACCGACCACGTGGTCTTACCAACATAGCCTCTTAAGTTGAGATTTCTGAGTAAACTCTCATCCGCCCAACCCAACGGCCATATGGATAATGGCCATATGGAATCTTAGAAGTTTTAAAATGAAAAATTCTGAAATAGATTTTGAAACGTTCAGCAGATAACCATAACAAGAATGTATTCCCAGAACTCGATGTTCATCTGGAGCCGCGACCACCGCCTCCACCACCGCTATGCGGACACTGACGCTGATCCTCACAACTCCAAGCGAGGATTCTTCTTCTGCCATATGGGCTGGCTGATGACCAAAAAACACCCCTACGTCATCGAGCTGGGGAGAAGGATCGACATGAGCGATATGAAGGCGGACTGGATGGTTATGTTTCAGAAGAAGTTAGTATTCACCAACTTCATTATCTACAAAATCTATCTACAAACATGTGACATCAGAACTTTAGAAAATTATGTGAACGTTATATGGCAATAACGTTCACATAATTTTCTGATAAATAGGTAGATGCTTCTTCTTATCTTCAATATGTGCCCCTAACTCATCATCATCATTTATTCATATTTAGCACTGTTAAGTGAGTCTCTTTTTACAACATCAAAAGACTCACGATGACAGAGTGATCGTATTTTAAGCCTACACGTACGAGTACACGCTAAAGGAATTGGAATCTCTTAACCAAAAAGTACCTTAATTTCAAGTATTTTTAGTATTACAACAATGTGCTAGTCAAAATATACTCTCAATAATTTATTTAGAATATGTTTAGCACCCCATGCCTACCTACTACGAATACTACAATTACTGATACGCCCTGACAAACAGAAGATACTGAGCCACCAGTCAATTGTAAGCAAACGAACCTGCCTCATATTTCCTTTCCTTCAGATACTACTATCCCCTGTACTTCCTGCTGGCTGTTCTGATCCCGGTGTGGGTGCCGGTCCACTACTTCAACGAGGGCTGGCTAAGCTCGTTCCTGGTGTGCTACTTCTTTCGCTACATATTCCTGCTGAACGGCACCTGGCTCGTGAACAGTGCTGCTCATCTCTACGGTACTCGGCCCTACGATAAGTTAGTAAAAGTTTCCTTTGGTAAAGTCTGACCAGCCTGATATATGAATAAGAATACCAACTGTTTGATTATTCATAATTTCGTTTGGGGTGCAGGAACCTCCAGCCCGTAGAGTCTTGGTTCGTCTCCTTCATCAGCTTCGGCGAAGGCTGGCACAACTACCACCACGCCTTCCCCTGGGACTACAAGGCTGCAGAGCTCTCCATGCACTTCAATATGTCGGCAGATTTTATCAGGTTCTTCGAGAAGATTGGCCTCGCGTATGATTTGAAGACCGCGTCTCCAGAAATGGTAAGCAAAATGATACAGAACTATTTCTCCCCTCAAATGTAGGGTCAAAAATTCAAACTGAATCGCCTCAAAGTATTTAGCTTATAATAGCTAATACTTGATCACAACACTACGTTTGTGCTCATTATTCATTGGCTTCACCTACTACTAATTTTTTTTAAAGTTTAAAAGACTAAAAACTACACAGTTTTTGTAATTTTTGGAAAATGTGTTTATGTAATGCTTCATATTCGTTCCGGAAGGTATTAGTAGAAGTATTCACACATACTCCTAAACTACCCGTGATAAACACTACGACTTTGTACGTTGCCCAAGGTCTGATGATGGAGAGAAATCGTGTGCTAAAAAACTGCTAAACTACACGTGATAAAACCGTTGTGTTAGCGATCGTTTGATCTGTCTTGATAGTACTCTTAAGTATATCAGATGACAATGCAATAATATAGTATTGCCAACCCAAAAGCTGGCACTAAAAACTAATTTTAACAAAAACCTTTCATAACTATCAGTTTCATGACTCATTTTCATTCAGACTCCAACTGAACGACACAAACACGAAACATGAACCGATTCAAAATAATCAGCCTACTTTAAAACTATATACTTTATCCCAAAATTATGACGTACTAAGTTTACGTTTTGGTGAACCTTTATGGCATTTCAACCTGTGTCTATACTAACGTTGCCTTCCCAAACAGGTCAAAAACCGAATAGTGCGAACCGGCGACGGCACACATTACCACCTCGGCAACGATATTGCCAAGTCCTCCGTGACAGCGATTGGGCCCCTCCATCCTCTGAACCCGTCCTTTAATGTCAAGTACGAAGCCCCTCCAGCCACGTTGCACCAAGAAGGTCTTCCCCTGTTCCACGAGAAAGATATATTCGATGTTCAAGCAAGCACTAGTGTCGAGAGAAGGAGAGTTGCTTCTGGTTAATACTTTAATGTAATATTAATTAATCTGAAATTATTTAAATAGGAGGAACTCTTAATTTAAAATAAATTAACAATTTTACACGAACATTGTCCTTTCAATTGTTAAAATATTTTTAAACTTTCTTGAATGCACTTGCAAGTAATCACTCAATGGTACAATCGGGTACAAAAATATCTTTTTACCATATCATATTCATACTTTCATGTTCTGTTCTTGTATGTGTTGAGCGAAACGTCAATTTAAGGATTTTAAGGTGCATAATACTCGTATGACATGCTTTAAAATGTATACATATTTCTTACTCGAGTTTACCTTAAACTACTATATTACATTTCAATTAAGAAGCATAATTATTGTTATGTTTATCTATGTGTGTGTTTGTTGATTGTTCACGGCTAAACCGATCTTGATAATGCCTAGGTATTTAGGACGAATTAACGTAGCATTATCGCATGGATTTGGATACACATAGAGAAGCACATATGCTACTATTAGAACAACCAAGAGGTTCCGTGAGATGATTTTTGAAGCAAATGCTAACCTAATATTTCAAAACTAGCTTCTGCCCGCGGCTTCGCTCGCGTGGACTTTAGGATTTATCCCATTGGATAAATCAACTACATAACAAATATGAAACTGACGTGGTGCTTTCCGGCAACGAATAATTATTTGGATATTATTCATACTATAATTCTAAAATCGATATAAAATATGGGTAAGAGGGTGCAAGATTCACACATAAAAATTGGTCTAGCCGTTTCGCAGAAGTGCGACCACAAAAACCGTGTCATTTTTATATATTAGATTGTTTCATTATGTGTGAAACTACGTCACACTTAATTTTTATCAGTAAGGCTAACTACCCATTTTCATGCTGCTGACTTCGGAAAACACAGAGTTCCCATACAAACTTTCAACCTCTATTCACTCCCATTAAACATATGCGGAAACACGTATTTATCTGTTTCCACTCTCTAACCACTTAACAATTTTCTTTTTCTTTGTTATTATCTTCAAAAATGAGGAATTGAAATTTTAATTTGCATTCCTGATTTCACCCTTTAGGGGATCATTTTTCTAAAAAACAAAAAACGTCACCCTTAACGGTAGTTCATAAGACTGAGTATGAATTTTCATGCTGATGACAACAAAAACATCAGAGTTATCATATAAAATGAACCACCCCCATTATACCCATTATACCCCCATTGCATTATGCAAATTCTCATGGTCTTAAGTATAACGTAAATAAAACGGAAATGATGGTTTTTAAAGCTGGAAGAGGTCCGGAAAGAGTACCCGAAGTTCATTTGAATGGAGCTGTGGTTCGGGTGGTGCGGCAGTTCAAATATCTGGGACATATACTCACCGACGACCTAAAAGACGACCTCGATGTGGAAAGAGAGAGAAGGGCACTCTCGGTTCGGTGCAACATGCTCGCGCGGAGGTTCTCTAAGTGCACCAAGAGCGTCAAAATAACATTATTCAGGGCGTTCTGCCAATGTTCCTATACCTGCCAGCTCTGGGTGAAATTTAAGAGTACAGTACGATAAGGGTGCAATATAATGACGCATATCGCATCCTTATGAAACTGCCTAGATACTGTAGTGCGTCGAGTATGTTCGCCGAGGCGGGTGTGCCCGACTTCTTCGCGTTGATGAGGACCCGTATTGCCTCGTTCTGGGAGCGTGTGCGGAGCTCCAAAAACGAAATATTGGTGGCCGTTGGTTGGCCACTAACTGAGTATCAATTTTCATGATATTCACTTCAAATACAACAGAGCTCCCATACAAACTTTCATCCTCCCTTTCATTCCCATTAAAACTTCGTGGAACACGTATATTATTTCTAATATAACCACATATCAATTTTCATGGCATTATCTTCAAAAATGGTTGACTTTCAAATAATTTTGTATCCCTGTTTCCACTCTTAAGGGGTTGATTTTTCAAAATCGCTAAAACACTTCACTCTTAATTTTATTTCTTAAGGCTGCTTATCAATTTTCTTGATATTGACTTCAAAAACAACATAGTTCAAACTTATCTTCAAAAATGACGCACTTTCGTACAAACTTACATCCCTTATTTTACCCTGTTAGGGGTGGAATTTCGAGAAATCCTTTCTTAGCGGATACTTTCACTTTACAAAAAACGCAGCTCCCAAATTTCATGTCTATAGGACCAGTGGTTTAGGCCTGAGGTCCCATGTTTTGATTGATTTTTTGTTTTTGTATATACCGTTTTGACCATAAGTCCCAGTACCTATCGGTACTTGGTTTGGTTGGTGATAAGCCATTTTTGGTCTGCCTGGCTTGCTACCACCATGTTACCTAAGTCTGCCACCAACCAGAATTGTTAATAGCACTGTTGTGTTCCGGTATGAAAGGTAGCAGAGCCAGTGCCTCTCTATTAGTTTAAGGCTCCTGGGTAAGCAATATTTCTATCCAACGGCCTTGCGTGCGTGCGTACAGCTAAGCAGTGGAATTCCCTGTCGGCTGTGTTTCCCATGCGATACAACCTAGATAACTTTAAGGCCAGAATGGATAGACTATTTCTATACAACCGTGAACGATCCTAGACCATATCGTCGCTTAACATTAAAAAACAACTATTTACGAACAAATTTTACCTCACATTCCGTAAGATCTTAGTTGTATAAGCCTTTTTAGAAGATGGGTAGCACAATCTAGCTTACTGCGATCACCAATCCGCCTACCAACAGTGGTGCTTGTTGCAAATCCAACCCTCTAAAGTGTAATGTGTCGTTATATGGGAAGGGGGCACATGTCCAACAGTGGATTCATGCAGCCAACCAAGTTGTGGAGGGACGGCCCGATACACGTCACACGGCAATTTAACGACAACAAAAAAACACTTTTAAACATTAACCACTGAAGCACCTTCTTTTGTATTTGCTATTTGAAATTAGTCAGGCATTGCAGTCATTCTGTAAAGAACCCACGATGTGTTAGACTGACTCGCACTAAGCTGATTTTTGTATTCTGTTATACTACCTATATCACCCTCAATCAATTTTTGGCAAACCTTTTCAATGTACAGATAGACACTTTGATTCTACAGGTGTGAGGTAGCAGATTTTTTGTTTTTGTATATACAGTTTTGACCATAAGTCCCAGTACCTATCGGTACTTGGTTTGGTTGGTGGTAAGCCATTTTTGGTCTGCCTGGCTCGCTACCACCATGTTACCTAAGTCTGCCACCAACCAGAATTGTTAATAGCACTGTTGTGTTCCGGTATGAAAGGTAGCAGAGCCAGTGCCTGTATTAGTTTGAGGCTCCTGGGTAAGCATGATTTCTATCCAACGGTTTTATTGACACTTAACACGTGTTTACAGCTAAGCAGTGGAATTCCCTGCCGGCTTTTGTGTTTCCTAATCGATACCATTACGATAACTTTAAGGCCAGAGTGAATATACTATTTATAGGCAACCGTGAACCATCCTATACATCATCGTCGCTTAACATCAGGTGAGATTATGGTCAAACGGAAACGGAAGCCTATCGAATGTAAAAAAAACACGTGTCAATCAATCAGTCACTTCAAACACTGAGATAATGTTTCAAAATCACTTTTAAACATTAACCACTAAATCACCTTCTTTTGTCTTTGCTATTTGAAATTAATCAGGCATTGTAGTTATTCTGTACAGAACCCACGGAGCGCGAGTCTGACTCGCACTTAGCTGTTTTTTGTATTCTGTATACCCTAAAACAATTTTTGGCAAGTATTTTAAATGTACAGACTGACACGTCGATTCTCCATATACAGGTAAGTTGATTTAGGTTTTTGAAGATATCTTTTTATTGCGTGAACCGATTTTGATGAAATAAAGCTTAGATGTTGCCTTGACCTACGCCTAATTTAATTGTGAAAACCGCATCAAATTTGGTTTTGTAATTTCGGAGATTAGCCGGTACAGACAAACAGACAGACAGACAGACAGACAAAATGTTTAAAAATGGTCTTATTGTGTTCTGTTACACTTCTTACATCACCCTCAATCAGTTTTAGTCAAAAAATTTCAATGTACAGACACGTCGATTCTACAGATTTATTATAGTAATAGATAATAGATAGATAGAAGATAGAAGAAGATAGAAGATAGAAGAAGATAGATAGATAGAAGAAGAAGAAGATAGAAGATATTGCAGAGCTTTGCGGAACGTAATTTTCAGCCGACGACTTGCTCATAAAAAACAATTTTAAAAATTGAGACTCTTTAATAAATAAACATAAAAATGATTTTATTCATAGATTTGACATAAGAATGTGAAATGTAACGTTAGATCAAGCGCAGCATTTACGTGTTCAATCGGCGCAGTAGCACCCGTGTCGGGCGTTGAATCTGATCCAGTACAAGTACTTGGTGACCCTGGTGTAAACACCGGGGTACCCAGCTCGGCCGCAGCCGATACCCCACGACACCACTCCTGCAATCAACCACAAATTATTTTGCTATGTAATTCGATCCCCAGCATACCTGTCTGTCAGGTTTTTAAGGCAATTTCCAATCTGGCATTTACTTATTCATTTGGTAAACGTGGTTTAAAACCAAATTCGCAATAATTATTTTTATTGGTGACGAGAAAAGAAACCAAAAATATTCAATTAACTTGACCCAAAAACTTTGTCACAAACGAACTTTTTCATGATTTTCCTTAAATCAATGTAAAAGATTTCATTGTCGCCAGTCGCTAGCTCGCTGCAAGTCCTATCCTCGTCATTTGCGAGGATTCTAATTTTCTAACCCTTGCTTTTCTTGGAAATTATTGTAAATAACTCCCTCACTGACATCTACACTGTAGAATTCTTTATTCTGCTAGGGATTCAAATTGTTTTCAATTGGTTCTGTATATGTAATAAATAAATAATAAACCTGCGGCGCTAGACACTGCTTTGTCTCTGAATATTGTAATATTTTCAGTTTTTATGAGACAAAAATAACTTACCAAGTAGCTCGTACCGTTTGTCACTTCTTTCTACGGATAAGGGTCCACCACTATCGCCCTGCAAATAATAATACTAGCTATCAAGACAGACAGTTTTATGGGTATTTTTCATCATGATATCCCAGTGTAACTAGCTAAAAACTGACTTCGTGATTTAATTGATAGAGATTGGAATTGGTACATCATTAAGTTTTACATGTAAGATACATTAAGAGTCTATTTTAGCCCTTTTTGCGGATCTAGCATTTTTTCAAGTAGTACTAATTTAAAAAACATGACGTCTGTTGTTAATATGAAAGATTTATAAATTCTAGACATATGTAAATAATAAAGAATAGTTCACCTTATTCGATACTTTATTTTGAATACACATTTACTGAAACGTAATATTACTTGTCCCTTAGCTTTCTTTTGATCCAAACCACATAAAACTTTGACGAAAGGCAGTATAACAAGGGTGTGAATATTCAAATAATTCTTCAATATTATGAGCTCAGCAACACTTTCCAAAACAAGAAGACGGATACGATATTTTTATTTGTAATTGCTTTTTAGCACTTTATGTCCGCTATAAGTTGTTTATAGTGATCACCATATTGCCTATATTATAGGAATTATTGCCTATATTATAGCAATATGATATATAGCCAATATGATTATAGACCCTATAATAACCCGCGGAGAAACGTGACATGACTAGTTTGTCCATGAACGACTAATTTAGGATATACCAATGATGGGACAGATGAACATAACACATACAAATCCTGTATCATTCAAATTCAGTAATGACTTTCCTTTTTACTTTGCCTTGGTCGGGTATATCAGGAATTCATTCGTAATTGGATGCATGAATCCACTGTGGGACATGAGCTTCCCTCATCTACAGACACGTCGAATTTCCCAACGATTGCCACCCGCACCTCATGATGACATGGATGTAGTATCAAGAAGGTATGGCGCTAACCTGACACGTGTCCTTGGCCCCTACGTCGGGGTATCCCGCACACAGCATGCTGTCAGCTATCATGGAGGTCTCATACTTGGTTTCTCGGCACTGCTCGTTACTCAGTACAGGCAGCTCAACTTCCAAAAGCACGCAGGAGTGATTTTTCAGTTCATCCATCGAACCCCAGCCGGCTGCGAGTGCTTTTACACCCTCGTATGTTTTTTCTAAAAGTAGAACCTTAGTTAATTAAGTAATAAATTTAAAGATAACTTTATTTGCATCAAACATGGTACATATGATGACAGACATCTTTAGAGGCATGGAATTATTTTAAATTGTTAACGTTTTAACAACATGTTTTGGATAAATGATATTTACAGAACTATACATATTATTTTGACACTACTGCTACTTTATGACGAATCTAATATGTTTTTATAAATTACATTAGTTAATCAAAAACTATTATTACTTTTACACACTGATTTCCTGCCATTACAGCCAGCTATTAAATTTTAAAAGATCACGGTAAAAGAAATTTTGTATGAAGGCATTATGAAAGTACAGCTTAACATTTCATCAACCCTTCTATTGGATTTGCTGCAGATATGTATTATACAACATGTCATGTCTTCTTTATGTTTTCGCTTTACTCACCGTCATCGTGGGGCAAGCAGACCGGCTTGACAGTGTCGGTAATTTCGACCCTCTCGTTCAGTTTCAACAACGCTATGTCGTTCTTGAAGGTACTGTATGTAAAGTTGTGTGACGTCACTTCTATCACGAACCGCGTCACTGGCCGGTGGGTCTCGTTGCACCGGTTGTGCTCACCCAGGGTCACCTTGATCATGAACCACATCAACCTGAGAATAAGCATTATAATCGTCTGCATTAGTCCACTGTTGGACATATATCATAGCCAGTAGAGCGCCCGTGGTAGCAAATGTTACCAAACCTTTTTTCAGTAGATCGCAGGGTAACGTCTGCTACCAGAAAATCGTGTCAACATTGAGCTCTCAAAATCGCCTCATCCCTTGCCTGTTTCTAATGCTTTAAGTATATAAGAAATGTTTTTTTTTCTTTTTTACAACGTAGGTGATGGGCGCTCTATGATATATGGGTCAAGGGTTCGCTAGTGAGGCAAATGATTGTTTGTTCTTGCTTATACATTGTAACTGAGAATTAGATTAGATTAGGCGTAGGGACCGTTGAAAGGTCAAAAAAGACATATGCCGCATTTCCTCCCAATCAAGCCAATTCTGAAGTACACACGCGTTCTAAGTGGCGGGCAACACCAGCTTTTAAAACCACCAAAACAAAATAAATCAAATACACGTAGTTGAAGACGATCGGCAGTCGATTTATGCGAGACGGATGGCTTCGAATGCAATTAATCTAACGCATAACATTTGCTCAAAAGACGATAAGGCTACCGATGGTTGACAGTCAATCTGGCCGAGTAGTTTCGGTGTATGTTTTTTCCCGTAGGTGTCATAAAATGTGATCAAGGGGGGAAACAATATGTAGCAACAGTTGCCTATTTATATATCAACCACATCTTTATGCGTTCACCAATCTGCCTTCCAACTCAGGTGGCTATGGAATATCCACATCATGAAAAGCCCGTATAATGTTGCAGTCTTTTAATTCTGGAAAGAACGCGATTGTAAAATATTATCATATGAAACATTTGGGAAATTGGCCAAACTAATGTTTCCCTTATCTCTGTCTCTACTCCGAAGAAATTCAAAAGTGTGTCAATAGAAATCAGTACGTACTGCCGCTAGTGTCCCATGTATAGCATAAGATTTAATAGGTGCAGTCCTGTGGCTTAGTTATTCTGTACATTGTCCATCTTACCCTTTAACACAGTGTGCAGCAGTCAGTACATATCTGTCGTTGATGAGGATGCCGCCACAGTAGAACTTGTTGAAGTAAGTGAGACGGGTGACCCACGGAAACTCGTTCACCGACGTCTCTTCACCACCTACTATTCTGGAAGCTTCATTTCGCTCACCGCATCCTAAAATACATACGAATATTTTAAACACGAAAGTGTGTTTGTTTGCCCTCCATTTACATCGTAACCGAAACTCAGAATGGCTAGATTTTTTGTATAAGAATAGTTGGACGGAAAAGGATATATTCTTTTATCCCAGTAGTTCCCGTGGAATGATTTCTAAATTTCATGCGGGTAAAGTCGCGGACAAAAGCTAGTAGTAAAGATGAATGTGTAAATAGTTTATTCCCGCGTATGATACGCATAAAACTTCAGATTATACAGTATTATTTATCATCATCATCAACAACCTTTATACGTCCCCACTGCAGGGGCTCAGGCCTACTCTCCTACAGAGACTTCACATAAACCTTTGAGTTTCTTCTCAGGAGTGTGCAGGTTTCCTCACGATGTTTCCTTTCACCGAAATGCTAATGCTAATTATTTTAATCATTCGTGCATAAATTCCAAAAGTCATGGTAGCTCGGTTGGGTTGAGTGTCAGTCCTTGAATAATCGAGGTCTGGGTTAGATCCTGGCTCGTACCAATGAGTTCCAATTTGTTATTTTGAATTTATGCACTATTCTTAGTCATCAAAAAAATCAGTCTTTATTTTATTGTACCATCTAGCCATAAATTTCATATTGATTTTATAATTCATGTTTTACTCATAAAAAATGTTTGAAATGATTGATTTGAATTTTAGTTTCAGTCCACTTAATATTATTTTCACATATTTAAATGTTACTTACGACAGCTGCATTTACGTTTATTTTCATATTCGGTGTCCTCGTTACTAGTTTCAGTAATATTCATCGCTTTCACCTAGAAACATTCCACAATGTTTACTTACTTTACACTTCCCATGAAGAAACACATTAGAAAATTCGCACGAAGTATGTTGACATGAATAGCATTGTTATACTTTGACACCGTTTACATATTTTTAATTTAAATTCAACCCGAAAGCGTTATTGACTACTAGATAATTAAATTAGGAAAATTTCCTTAAAATTAACATATTGACTATAGTTGCAATTAAGCAAAAAATCTGTTAAAACCCAGGATTCTAAAATATGTTTCAAAAGAACCTAACTACATTTCTAATACTGATTACAATACAGGAGGTATTAACAATAAAGAAACCGATTTCTAAATGGAATAGTATAAAATTTAATGAATCCGAACTGAATGAAAACAACATCAAATAGAAGGCCATACCATGGCTATACAACTTTCGACTAGTTTCGATAGGTTCAAAAAAATAAGTACATGGAACTTACCACGCAAAGAATCACACCCGCACTCACCAAAACAAAAAACACAAACTTCAACATTTCAACCGGAATTCGTTCCAAACAGACATTCGCGAAATCCGTAGTCCGTAACAAGCGCAAGCGCAGGTCTAAAGCCGAATGACCCAACGGGAAGCTGCGGCCTGGAGCGAGGACGTTGCTCCCTGCCCATTACTATGCAGCACAGCCTACTTACTATCTGTTGTTACATTTAACTAACGCTGGCATACATAAGTATGCATGTTTACATACAGATGGTCCAACAATGGACGCTTGAACTCTTTAAACATTTAAAGTAACTGGTTTGGACAGAATATCGATTCCACAATCAAAGCTGTTTTGAGAAAAAAAGGTTAAAAAACATGGCATTTTTATTTTATTCGTTTTATAGTACAGTATAATATTAAATATAGTAAATAAAGTCGTTAGCGAGGCTTTAGTGATATTGAAATAATATTGGAAAAAACTTATAGCACAAAGTCTCTACTGACGTGCCTAAAATAAATATTATATTCATAGGTGGCATGCGTCAGCGCAGATGAGTTCTTACATGTCAAGATACGTCAAAAATTTCACCTATCCATCTGTGACCTGTGAGAGAAATATGAAATTTAGATGTGTATATTTCGCTTTAACTCATCCCATGCTACCACTGCTAATAGTACGATATATTTCGAGATGTACAGACGTCCAACTGGTACTTCAATATGTGAATAGGTCAATCAAAATTGGCAGTAGCATGCGTCAGCTGTATTATCTCTTATCCAGTCGAGATACTCCGTAACGCGCGTGTAGACTCCGGGGTAGCCTTTCCGTGCACAGCCGTAGCCCCACGACACCACACCTGGAATAGTTCAGCGACGTGTTACAATCTGCCAGAGGTAATAAAATAGCAACATGGTAAAAAACTGTATAAAAACATACAGTGTAAACTCTGTGTTCTGTCACTCGATTTAACGTCAAACTCCCTAAAGCGTCAAAATCACTCGGTTTTGGTTGGTTTAGCTTGTCTTGATAATAACATAACATACATACATAACAATGATACACTCTCAATAACGACAACAATTAAATACAATGTAGTAAAAATTTATTTTTAAGTTGACAAAACTAGTAAAAATTGCGCAGCTGTGTCCTTTGTCGCTTTATTATCCTAGCCCGTAATAAACTCGACTGTCACCATTATACACACCGAACTTTCAAAGAAATCCTTACTTTTGTTTACAAATGGGGATAGCTTGCACTGTAGACTGTTATTAGTTGCTGTTGTTAGTTTTTAATACAGAATTTTCTTCTCTCCATTTAACGTTAACTACAAAATTGGAGCTTGTGACGTAGATGTATATAGAAAAATATGTCACGCCTTGCTTTCGAATATCGAGGTAGTCTATCTATGTGCAATTAGGTCTGGGTTCTAAACTTACCAATGAGTTCGTAGGCATGATCTTCGTTTTCATTTACTAAAGGGCCTCCGCTGTCACCCTGTAAAAACAATGTACATTAAAAATAATAAATCACTTCTGCAGCTCAAAGGCACCTAGGTCTAGGTAGGTCCTCGTTAATTGAGAAGTATCAGAGCATTCATTTATAAAATTCACATATCCCATAATATTTTCCGTTAGATGTTTGCTTGCTTGCTTCCTTTCCTATGCTCGTAATTTCTCTACCTGATAAAATCTAGACCGAGGAAATCCGTAGACGAACTAAGGTCACCGACATAGCACGACGAGTCAGTGAGCTGAAGTGGCAATGGGCAGGCCACATCGCTTAAAGAACGGATAACTGATGGGGAGTAACAGTTCTTGAATGGCGACCACGTACTCGGAAACGTGTACCGGGCCGTTCCCCTACCAGATGGACTGACATCCTAGTTGCGGAAAGGTTGCAGGGACAGACTGAATGCAAATGGCTCGGGGCCGGTCATTGTGGCATATCATGGAGGACGTCTATATTCAGCACTGGATTTAACTAGTCAGCTTTTGTCTGCACATTTTTATTATCAAGTCTTCGAACTCACAGTGCAAGCGTCTCTATGAGCAGTGTCGGGGTACCCGGCGCACAGCATGACTTCTTGTATCTTGGACGCGTTGTACTTGGTTGCCCGGCACATCTGGTTGCTGAGGACCGGCAGCTCAGCTTCCAGGAGAGTGCAGGACCAGCTACCGGTCTCGGCGGTCGCTCCCCATCCAGCGACTATCGCGGGTGCTCCCACGTACAAATTATCTGGAACATCCTCCGAAGGGTTATAAATATGAACATCATCAGTTCCATAAATCCAAAGTTGAACATGGACCTCCTCATAGTCCAACACCGGCTTTCTGTGGAACTTCACATAATCTCTTCCCTATATGTGTTTTGGATGGGTGAGTGAAGTGGCAATGGTAGTGATCATTGTGGCATACTGTGACGGAGGACGTAAACACTTGGAAACTCTGTTAGGAGAATGATAATGAGATGAATATGAGACGGCTTGCAATACAATGGTCCCTTACGCGTACTACTACTACGAAGACTTTTTTCCCAAAATTAACCTTGATTAATCAATACCTAGACCACAAAACCCTCATCGGTGGGTTTCATCCCTAGGGGTAAAGCCGTGTTTTTTTTAAAAAAACACTAAAACCGGATCTTTATTTTTGCCAAAATTCGACTTTGAACTTTTTAACTCTCGAAAAAAAAATTTGATAAAAATGATCTTTGTCATCAATGAATTTCGAAGAAAAAGAAGTAATAAGAATGTACCAACCTGCGTTCTTGGGCAGACACACGGGCCGAATCGCGTGCGAGTACGTCACCGGCTCGTTGAGCATTATAAGAGAGATGTCATTACTGAGGAGAGTCAGCGTGAAGTTGTGCGCGATCACCTTCACCGCAAACCTGGTCTCCGGCCGCTGGGAGAGGTCGCAGCGGTCGTGCTCCCCGAACTTCACTTTGAACATGAACCACATGAATCTGGAAATAGTATTCTATTTTACATTTCCTCCAGAATCTCATTAGAGGGCAATTTGTTTGACCTAGTGGGTCAATGGCATTGGCATGCAAAATTTATGAAGATACTAGCTTTAGCCTGCTATTAGTCATGACTTCAAAAAGTATCCCACGGGAACTTCATGCTTGATCGGGATAAAAGTAGCATGTGTCCTTTTCCGCCCCTTCAACTATCACTATAGGTACAAAAAAACAAGTCATTTTGACCCTACGTTACGGAGGAAAGGACAAACAAACAAACTTACGTTCACATTTTTATAATTAGTATCGATGATTGTTTTACCCTTTAACACAATGGGCAGCGGAGACTACGTATCGATCGTTGATGAGAGAAGCGCCGCATCCGAATGAGTTGTGGTAGATGAGTCTGGCGAGCCACGGGTACGCGTTCACGCTGGACCCCAGCCCGCCGACCACGCGAGGCTCTTCGTTGCGTTCTCCACAACCTGCACACACGATCATCAACAACTACACGTCAAACCTCAAAAATGATGCCTAGAGGGATAGTCTTATAGTTACCAAAAATGTGAAGGAAAACTGAGCCAGAACGACTTAGTTACTCGATTCACTTGTCTTGCGTGGACTCAACTTGTAGACATTTTTATTCTACCATCAACAACACAGTGCAATTTATTAGAATCTAGTGACACTTTTTTATTTCCACAAAAATTTTACGTGTATACTATACTATAAACTGGCAATTTGCCAATTTTATTATATTATATTATTATTCCAGTTATTCTTCAAAAAAGCGGCCAAGTGCGAGTTGGACTCGCCCATGAAGGGTTCCGTAGCAGCAAGTGACATAATATGAAAGTTCTTGTAGTTCGTTGTAACTTTGACCGATGTTTTAATAATAGTGTTTTTTTAAATTATTTTTGAGTTGATTGAATGAAAGGTAAATTGCGGCTTACAATTTATGACAATTGAAAATCTAAATGAAAATTTTCGGCGCTATTTTTCAGAATAACCCTGTTTGCTGGCTACCTGGGTTTACATTATATTTTGATTGTTTTCAGTAAATGGAAAAGTTGTGGTAGTTAAACTCTGAAGTAATAAATTGATAATACAGATAATTTTACAGCAACGGACAACTCACCACAGTTCTGACACGGGGGCCGATGTGTATACTGTGAGAACCGCATCGTCGGGGATTCTGGAGACAAGTAGGAGTCCTCGGAACTGACCAAGACATCCTGATTGAAAAATACCTCCAGTTAACGTATTATTTAAAGCGATACATTGTCACAGGCCGGACATCTTGGGTTGGGTATCTTTAGAAGATTTTCCCCTCGAAAAAAAAGGTAATGGCCTCATTGTCACTTACCATCACATGAGATTAATGCCAAGTAAAAAGCGCATCATACATTTTTTATTGTTAACTAAATCTGCCACTAATCAACTGAGATAAAAGCACTATTGTATCTCAAAAAATACACGCTTATGTTCAGCATTGGACTTTTGCATCTGGTAAATAAAAGGCGACATAATAAGTGGCTCACTAAACTATCGCATCTCTTATATCCAACGACCTTATCATCACCTGCACTAGGTGAAATAAAGCCCAACACTATACCCGTTGCGGAAAAAAACTTTAGTAACTATGTATGTATATATCTCTTTCTAACTAGAAATGATTCATCACCAAAATCAAGTAGTAAATTTAACGATCCAATTCTCGATCAATAAATCGATTATCACGCTATCGAACGATATCTACCCACACACTGAAGTGGCAGTAAACAAATGTCTAGAATGCCGTTACCTTGTCTAGTGTATCACCAAACGACGCACATAGAAAGAAACACACCAAATAACACCACATTTTAACACTTTTAGCTAGTTCGTAAAGTTATTTATAATTTTATGAGGTGAAAACAGAATATATTTATATCACTGTATGAAAGTTCATGTGTTTGAGGTTCAAAGTTTTCGATACACTAACTTATGTCTTCGATCTCATCTCCGAGTACTTATGGAGATTGGGATTAGGAGCGCTAAAATACTGCAAGCCTTTGTGCCTTTACTGCAATATTGCATAACAATATAATACTTATCCGAAATACAAGAGACACAAGATCAAAGACCTTTGATTTGATAGATACACGTAAGAACAAAGTGAATAGTAAAATACAAAGAACTCAAATAACTGATTTGCAGACAACCTTCTCGTGAACCAACTTAAAAAAAAGAGGAGATTCTCAATTCGATTTTATGTTTTTTTTATGTATGTTACGCGATATCTCAGACAATTGTGAACCGATTGTAATGATTCTTTATTTGTTTGGTATAGCATACTTCAGAGGTGGTCCCATATAGATTGTATCTAAATTGGTTAAATGTTTTTTGAAAAAATTAACAAAAACTAGATGTGCACCCGGATTCTACCTCTAAAGGTGAACATTTTAAGGCAGTGGAAGTCGGTTTTTAGTTCTTTTTGAACGCGTTAATTATTACTTGCAAGGTTGAAGAGCCAGCGCCTCACTAACTTGAGGTTTCTGGTGCTTACACTTTCCATCAACAGCATTAGCGTCATTTACCATCAGGTGAAAGCCAAGAGAATAAATACCGGTAAGGTCATAATCGTTATTCTGTTTATTGATTATTTATGTATTTGTATCAAATTTCAACAAGAGCGTAGCCAAGAATCGGACTAACCTAAATAATTAATTTCAATGTATTTAACTAATACAGCGCATAGTAGTAGACTTTAATAAATAAAACCTTCGTGTAGTACCTTCTTAATTATAAAGAGACGAGGGTGTTACGAGTGTAGGCTAAATCAGTAATTACAATACATAAAATCTCGCATACAGATACATAAAAATAACTAATATAAAACAACACATACATTGTACCACATACAATAACACTTGTACACATGATTATATTTTACGGTTCTGAGCAATACAAGGATAGCATAAAAAATTTTCGAAACTTAGAACTTAATTAAATTTTACGTACATGCAGCATTTTAGAGTCTCGAGGAGGCTTATGGGCGCATTTTGGCAATGACCTCGCGGATCATCGACCTCTCAACAGCTATTGCGTCAACAAACCAGCTAATTACTATTTCAAACCTTATACCAAACGTAATAAAGACAACTTTGACTTCAAATGCCAGTATATCAACGTAATTGAGAAAGATTTACAAAATGGTTGCACTTTAGTACATACAGCATGTTTCAAGCGAGCCCCAAATCAAAGAATACAACCTTCCTCAACTAATTCAAGTAATTTTCAATGTTTGATGTAGATTTTATGCCATCCTGTATTCTTTAGTATAATTTAAAAGCTTTCATTAATTACTCCGACAGCTGCAATAAATTTTCCTTTTTGTTGTATGTTTTTTTCTGATCCGCGACAACGTTTTGCTTTTTCATCAAAACCTTGACTTTGTCAGGTATTGTGTATTCTTCGGTCGGTTCGTATACTTTCGGTCATCGGTATCTAGCAAATCCTACCTTATTCGGCTTGAATAGTTCGTATTGCAAATACTAGATGGCGCTTGTTTCATTCATTCTGTGCTTACCGTTCCGAGTTGCTAGAAATGACTTTAATAATAATAAAAAAACATAAATAAATCATAGAGTTCTACATGACATTCTGTTAATATATTCCGCCATTAAAATGCTCTATCCGTACTGATATTTTAAATGCGAAAGTTAGTTTACGTCGTAACGTAAGGTCATAATGGCTTAATTTTTGTATAAGAATTCTTGAAGGGTCGGGAAAGGACATAGGCTACTTTTTACCATCATCGAATTAGTAGTTCTCGTGGCAGACGAAGTCGTGGGCAAAAGTTAGTATTCTCATAAGCCCTCTGTTTAGTTGTTCTTTTTTCATTAAAAAAATCAAGTCAATAAATCTATAACCACTTTTGAGCAGGCGTTAATGTTATCCCTCTTCTAATGCTTCCATACTAAATTTTTGTTGCCATAATCTTATAGAATAGCTGGCTGTGATAAGTAATTACCTAAAAATAGGAGATGAAATTATAGTGTCGCGAAATGAATCATTAACGTGCAACTTTATAGTTAGCTACAATAGCAGTTACGCAGCTAATGGTTCATAGATGGCGCTTTGAACAATAATCGATAAAAAGCGTTTAAAATAAAAATTGTGATACTCCTTTCGCGACATCACAATCTGATATCCTATTTTTAGATAGTTACTACACAAATCCAGCTATTACATTTTAAAAGATTATGGCAACAGAAATTTAGTATGGAACTTTGATGGAGGTGGATCGCCTTAAATGGCAGAAGAAACTCCATTCATTAAAGTGTTCATTCATTATGTTTATTTTTAATATTGATCAGTGTTTGATCGAAAGGTAGATCGATAACCTAGATTTATTATTATTATCACATAAAATCGGAATTGAAAATAACAATACATGAATAATAATAATAGCAATAATAAAACAAACTTCTGGCATGAGGTATCTGTACTTTATTTTTATGACTATAAATACTAAAATAAACTAACAACTAAATCTTAGCATTATATGGCAATTTTCATTTCATTCAGATATAATATTGGCATTTTATTAGGTAGGTATATGGGTTAGAATGAATAGTATACCAGCGAATATGTTTTATGTATTATTACGTTTCAGAAAATTAGCGTTACATTATAATGAATTAAACAATATTTTATAATTATAAACCATATCACAATGTAATAAATTCTATTTGTCAATAACCGTAAATTATAACTAATGTCAAATACCATAACACTGCCTCGAGTTGAAAATCAACTTTGCTTAAATTGTCAAATGTCATAATAAAACATTGATATATGATCCGAGATGAACAACTCTGGTTTCTGTATGTTTGGCAGTTGTTAAAGTTACAATCGCAAAACATGCGTCTGGCCGACATTGCCACTGCAATACCAAAATCACCACAAAACTCTTCTAGAAATATGTTTACAATACTATACACAAATCTGCTTGTTAATCTACACTCACATGCTAGAAGAGGGTGCAACTAATTTATTAAATTTGACGGATATTTTAGGAATAATACAATCCAGTCAACAAAAAGAAAATCTCAGAATGAGAGATAATAAGCGAGAAACTTGCATAGACTTTTATTTCGGCATTCTAAAAGTTGTATCAAAAGTCTCATAATATCATAGCGGATCCAAATTTCACAGTGACAGCATCAGTGGTTGCTTAGATAATCCGATGTGACAGACGGACAGACGCCAAAGTGATTTTATAAGAGTTCTGTTTTTTCATCGCATGATCGGAACCCTATAAACTGTAGAGATTGACAGTTTGTGAAATTGTGAGTACTCATGGTAAACTATTGAATTAGAATTCATACGGGTGCAATCAGTACTGACATCTTTCATTTCTTTATAACAATAGTTCCATCCGCAACTGGTGTATGTAGAAACTCAATATACTGCACCAGTGACAAATTCGTCGTCGTAAGTTAGTTTATGTAAGACATATACTACATATATGACCCCTGTAATATGATATATAGCTGACTATTTGTGATGAAGTCGGATTGAGATGTTGCTATGTCTCGATTTAAGAGGCTTCTTCTACATGGCAGGTGACGTTACATTTTCTATCATGAACCAGTAATGAACAGCGTATAAAATCTCATTTATAACCTATTCGAAATATTCAGATGATTTTTGAATTTTCACGATGCGTTTTTTTTTGTACAGTATATTTTGAAACGACGTCAGACCTCACGATTAGTTTTGTTTGATCCCCAAGCACAAGTACAGCAAAATAATCTTAAGTAACGTGTGAGGTATTTTGAGGTTGATATCTAGTCTGAGCAGTAGCAGGCGTCCTGTGTGTTGTCCTTGATCCAGTCGATGTAGTTGGTCACCCTAGTGTACACTCCAGGGTAACCAACTCGTGCGCACCCGTTACCCCAGGACACAACGCCTGAAACAATAAAATAAATTAAAAAATTAGTATAAGTAACGTGATGTAATCCGGAGTCAACGTTTTAATTTATTTATCTGGCTTATCATTAAATATCTTATCCCGGTCTTATGTGGATATAGTGTATGAAATGCGCAGAAAAAGTATTCAATTTAATGATCTTACTTTAAAGTACAAGCTAAAGAAGGTTGATAGACTGTTCGCAGTTACAGTGTTCTTAAGATTAATTTTTTAATAGCCTCAAAATAATAACTTAAAATTATCTTGAGTTTGACTCAATACGCTGAATGTCAGACATCTCTATGATAGACAGGATGTACGTATATCTATTTTGAATCCAAAAATTGACACGTTCTACGAATGTATGGAGCCAAGGCTTGGTCCTGTACACTTTTAATTTTATAAGGCCATTTTCAAATAAAAGTGATTCAGTTACCATTTTTGTATATTTTGCTTTAGCTTATTTGTACAAAAACATATAAAACACACGAAACACGTAAGATTTGAAAACAAAGATGGCGTCAATAAAATGACATTTGACGCTGTCACTTAGTACAAAAGAACGATTTTGTACAATTAAAATAGATGCAAAAATGTAATTTAAGTATTTTTCTATACATATATAATTTATTACTTGATTTTTTAAATAGTGTACAAGTGCAGGCCGAGTTTGAAACACCTATTTTATTGGTTTACGCAATTGAATACAACTAATTTGAAGATTTATCACTCTAAGATAGGATTGACCATTCGAATAAACAAAGCATGCGAAAAAAAATCGCGTATTCTATTCTAGATCTAAGTATTAGTTTAAATATGGAAGTTTGACTATTAATAACTAAATCAAAATTAACTAGACCAAAGTAAGCCTTAAAGTTCGCGGATGTTAGGTGCCGAGCAAAAGCCAGTGTCTTTTAATAGGTCGTCGACGTATTGTTTTCACGTACTGTAAAACATATGCTCCATGTGTCATAGAAGCACATTAGATTCACCAATAGTTTAATAAGGAATATTCAGTAACGTTACCATCAATATTCATTACCTATTAGTTCGTATCGCTTGTCTTGCTTTCTCTCGGTTATGAGCGGCCCCCCGCTGTCGCCCTGAAACATGGGAGAAAGTACAACATTTCGTTAGTGCTAGTTACAACTACACAGGATATCTTTCAAACGCTTATCAAGCATAACTAAACCGTCGTGGTTGGTCGGCATCAGACTTTCTTACCCGTTGTTCGGGTTTTGTTATGTTTCTGTTTCTAAACTAATTCTAAACCAGCGTTAATCTAAATATGAAAAACCCGAACAGGCTTCCGAAATTATTGAAATTTAGAGGAAATACACACCTTTTAACGCCAGTATCCAATCGTTAAACAATCCACACTATTATTATTAATACGAAAGTGTGTTTGTCTGTTTGTTTATTCAAAATTCAATAGAAATTTTAAATATAAGATTTAATACGAGTACATCTATCTGCAATTATGATGCGTTGACACTCTCTGTAGGAGAGTAGGCCCGAGGCCCTGCAGTTGAAACATATATAGGCTGTTGATGATGATGATGTTCAAGGCATGACCTATAGTCAGTAATTTCTCAACAGTACCTGACAAGAATCCTTCTGTCCGGTCTTGGGATACCCCGCACACATCATGTTGTCTGTGATCATGGATGCGGTGTACTTGGTGTTCCGGCACTCCTCATTGCTGATCACAGGCACCTCCACCTCCTGAAGAGTACACGAGATCTTGCCATCTTCAGATAACGTGCCCCAGCCCGCCGCAACCGCTTTCACCCCAACGTAGAGTGTCTCTGGAAGATATACACAGATCATGATAACTGGAACTCGATGGATTCTTCTGTCAATAATATAATTCTCGATAGTCAGTGACGATAGGGCCATTGGATGGGAAGCGTGAGTACCCAGAAACTAACAAGGCGCTGGCTCTGCTACCTTTCATACCGGAACACAACAGTGCTATTAACACTGCTACTTTGATACATGTAACATGGTGGTAGCTAGCCAGGTGGACGCAGAAAATGTCCTACCACCAACCAAACCAGATACCGATACCACTGCAAATCAAACCCGGGACCTCCTCATTAGTCCAAGCGTGTAACGATTACGCTACGCAGGTGGTTGACAGATCTGAAGGTCGGAACTGATTTACTGAAAAAATGTTTACTTGATGACTAGTTCCAATCAGCCCGCTTGGCAGGCTTATTGGTAATTGCAGAAAGATGCTTGTGATACTAAAGAGATATAAATGTATCTAAGTCGTCTTTTACTAGACCCACGTATTCATGGCATGTTCATATTTTTATCATTATCATCAACAGCCTATGTATATTCCCACTTGAAAGGCTCAGGCCTACTCTCCTACAGAGAGTGTATGTATATGCCCAGTGCGGATGGGTAGACTTTACATACACACACCTTTGAATTTCTTCTCAGGAGTGTGCAGGTTTCCTCGCGATGTTTTCCTTCACTGAAAAGCCAATGGTAATGATTTTTATCATTCGTACATACATTCCAAATAGCAAATTAGAACTCATTGGTACGAGCCAGAATCGAACCCAGACTTCGATTGTTCAAGAGCTGACGCTCTGGCCAAACTGAGCTGCCACGACTTTATCATCATCATCATCATCATCATATTCTGATCCAGATACTATATTCTTTTGTATTTTCTCGACAACCCACACAGACTCACAATCGTTGCCTAGCGGGGTTAGTTATTGGTACTCCGAATGAAAAAATTCTTTAAACTTGAAGCAAAGTACTGCGTTGAAGTCTTTTGTATGAATAAACTCGTTAGGTCTACGGTTTCTTAAATAATGAATACTGTAGTTTTAAAAAATGTGCGATTTGTGACCACTAGTACCCACAGTGCGACCCAAAGTACGAGTAGGTATCCATATATAGTGAAAACCCGAGTTTACAAATACTTTCACGCAAACAGGGATTTTCTGGAAGAACTAGATCGGACGGAGTATTGCAGCTCGTTGAACTCTTTTGTATTAAATCAGTATAAGGTGTTGAAGTTTTTTGTACAAATGAAGACACGACAGTTTTATAAACGATCTTTCACTATACTCGTATAAGTACAGAAGGATGAATAAATACTCAATTAACACTGCATTTATTCTTTCCATTTAAAGGAAACCCGCTCAGAATCCTTCCATACAACATTTCTGTTGCCATAATCTTTTAAAATAGAATTGCTGGCATTGATAAGTAATTTTTTACCTAAAAATAGGAGATAGAATTACAGTGTCGCGAAATTTATTTTTAGCGTCAATAGAAGTTACGCAGCTAATGGTCCCTAGATGGCGTTTTGAACAATAATCGAAATACAGTGTTCAAAAATGATAATTGTGATTCACTGTGAAGTTGGATGTCAGTGATACTCATTTCGCGACATAATCCGACATCATATTTTTAGATGCTACATAAGTCTAGCTTTCCTATTTTAAAAGATTATGGCAAAAGAAATTTATTATGAAACTTGTTAGCGGGCGGTCTTGGCTTTACAATAGGCCCACTCCATGCGAATGCCGACTAATTTGAAAAATATTGGTAACCTATCGGTTCTCGGTTTGATTGGTGGTATGGCATTTTCTATCTCCGCCTGGCTAGCTAGCACCATGTTACCTAAGTCTGCCGCCGAACGGCAGTGTTAATATCATTGTTGTATTCCGGTATAAAAGCCAGCATATAGGCAGCGCCTCATTAGGTCGAGGCTTCTGGGTGCGCACACTTACCATCCAACGTCCTTTCGTCACTGACCATCAAGTAAGATGAAGGCCAAGAGCAAACCCATCATACTTTTTTAAAAAGTATTCAATTCATCTTACCTACGAAGAGTTTCGTTTATGCAGTATTATTTGAACGAAAAAATGTGTCCACAGACGTAAAGGTACGTAAAATGTATGCTATTGTTCAAATGTACACATTTTAACACTACTCACTATCATTACTCGGCAAGCAGATAGGCTTGATGGCGTCAGACATTGGCACCCTCTCGTTTAGTCTGAGCAGAGCTATGTCATTGTCGAAGTTGGTTAGAGTGAACTTGTTTGCGATGGCTCGGAGCACGAAGCGCGTCTCCGGGCGCACGGTGGTGTTGCAGCGGTTGTGCTCCCCGAACGTCACCTTGATCATGAACCACATGAACCTGGAAGATAAACGTGGACAAATTATATTCAGTTTCAACAGCAACAACCATTGCCAAATAATATAAACGGAAAAAATATAAAAATCTTAATATGGAGAGACCTTAGTCGCTATTAACGCATTTTGATCTTTTGATAAAACATAATTTCTATTCGTATAATAAAAATACAGACTTAACTGTGCTTTTGGTCACAGATAGTTCTTCTATACCATCATACAAGTCAGTAGTATTACCATATGAATAACTAGGTACCGTATTATAACATTTATCAGAGTGTGATGAGACACGCGTCTGCGTTGTAAATTGAAGTCATTTCATAAATCAAAATACGAGTTGACTGAAAGATCCGCAACATAATTTGGTTAGAAGCTAGTCGACAAACCTAACGGCGCCGTAATGATTTCCGTAACGATGTCTAACAAATCGCCATTACATACAATATAAATATTATAAAAACATGTCAAGAATGTAATAAAGTGGATCGAAATTTACATAGAAGTTTTAAACGAAATATTTTAGCAAACACACATAAACGCGCTTTATAAGGTGAGGCAAGGAGTGACTACGGCTCTTGTAAAATGTTAATAGTACTTAGTTGTACTTAACTAGCTTAGTTAAGGAAGAGGTGAAATGTAAGCAAATGTGCGACATTGGCAGCATTGAGCGAAAGAAAGCTGGCGTATTTCGGCAGTCAGCTTGCATACTATTAATGCCTCATTTACACTTTCACTTACTGTATACCTGCCGTTTATTGCATTGTAACTGTGCTGTTTATCAGAGATCGATCAATTTGAATTGTATCTCTCACGACGCTGACCTCAAAAAATTAATGTAAAGTGCTCAATCTTCTTTTTCCATTTCGACAACGTAGCAGGTTTTTTGCCCATAATTTCGTCAATTTGCAACTGTATGTGCATTCTACAATAATTAATTATATGTATACTTATGGCATCAATGAGCTACAAGTCCAAATTTAAATCGGTACTCTTGAAAAAACAATAATATGACTCATTATGCAAATGATTCATTATTACTTCAAAACTGGAAACCTGTCACTAGGTAAGTGAAGTCACCATAAATGCAAAATCTGATGCTGTAATCCTTTTTGAAACCTTTATTCCATTTATATGAGGTTTTTGTTGTTGTTGTTTTTTCATTCAAAAAATTTTTGCTGAATAAATCCCTTGCATATTAGACATGTTCTGAGATTTCGAAAAACAAGAAAAAACTATAGATGGTGCAATTTTATGGAAACCCTTGTAAGGGCCAGCCTCGACCGTCATTTAATTTGATCGTAAACAAACAAACGATCCAAATTCCGAAAAGGTTAGTTTAAAAGTCGCGACGTAGATGGCTAAATGTACATAATTCTTGAGGATATTGAACTTCAAGTTTTAGTCCTGTCTCCTTTGGGCCGGTTTAAGGTGAACGCACTGACACGATACCGATTGGAATTCGCTAATTTGAACATCGAATTTATTTATTTTGGACTTGTTTGCCAATTCTTAGGTTATCGGACTCTTAATAATTGATTTATGGTTTCATCTGCAGCTTTTAGGTACGAGAATAAGTGTTAGTCACTAAAAAAATTCTGTTCTGCTGGTTACTCATTTTGTTAGTGTGCAATAAAAGATTTATGGTATATCATATTTTTATGTACACTCAAGTACAAAAATATGTATCCACTTTTGAGCCATGTCACATTCACCATTAATTGACATTTCCTTCAACACACTGCATAGGAACAAGCAAGAGTGAATGTGACACGGTTCAAAAGTGGATACATATTTTTGTACTTGAATGTACCTCAGTGATAAACTAACCAAAAAACGAACTAACAACTTACTATGCATGTAAAAAAATCTTGAAAGCAATTTTTCCCCCTCCTTACTATTGTATCGATTTTGCAATGTTCCGACGACAATGCAATTTTATTTTTATTTCATATTTAATAACCTAGGCTAGAAATCTACAACCAATTTTTTAAAAATAAAAACATTTCAATTGAATTTGAATAACTTGGCAACTTCGAGCTGTCCTGACCCTGGAGCCAAGAGGTGGATAACGAAACTCTTCAATGGTTACTAGTAAACCTATTGTGTTTGAGCTCATTTTGTTTGTTTTTCCGAGTTCAACACATTACACTTGATGACGAGGGCTTGATGATGGAGTCAGGAGTTTTAATGTGGAACTCTTCATGAGGTACCAGTAAACTCCTTGAGTTTTGGGCTCATTTTGATTGTTTTGAACTTTTACATTACTGACAAAAGCGTGCTTAGTTTGTTTGTTTTTTTAAATGTACCTATTCTATATCACAAATCGTGGCTGTGGCTGTTGCTCGTACATATAATTCATTTTAGTTCTCGAGGGAGTAAATAAAAATAGACTAAAATACTTTGAGTACGAATATTGTTTTAAAATTTCATATTTTGGACAACCTTTAAAGATAAATTGTTACGAGTATTATTTATTCTTGGGGCAGAAGATGACAAATGAATGGACTCTTACTTTTTATATTTACTTGAATAATTTATGATAAACATTCATGATTTTTATTTAAAAAACCATCACGATATTTTTTACTAAGTATTAAATTAAATTTTGAAAAATAATAATTAATATTAGGGTACCCATACATGCAAATTGGGATGAATTTGTTTACTCTAGTCTATCCCATGGATTTCGGATAGTGGGTGTTGTGAGGTGTGTGTGAGTTGTCGTTGGATAGATTTGTGATGGTATCACATGTGTGACGTCATCCACGAGTTTTTTATAATAAAACGGTTTATAATTTAAAATTTTGCAATGTTGTCCATTTCAGCTGTTTATACACTAGTGTCACTTATCTAGGTTAGAGATAGTGATATTAATTCCGTGAGACTGCGTGGTCCGACTGCAATTAGTTCCTATATATGTATATGTCTATAATAAATTCCCGTTTTTTTCTTTCAATATCAGTTGTTGAACATTCGCAGCATGCTGCTATAAATCGAAATGGGTTTGTCAGTATTAGTCATTTAATTGTCATTAGCCTACTTGGAATAAACAGAAATCCTTTTAGTGCAATCACATTTTCATTAGCCTTAATTGTGTTTTTAAATCTTTGATGTGTTGGCCTGAGTGGACACAAAAAGGAAAATAACAGCTAGTGATTTAGATAAAAAGGGTAAAGCAAATAGTGACTTTACACGGGGCAATTTGATCGGCCAACTTTGTGCCAATCTCCAACCAGAGTAAGAGTACAATCTGATTGGACCGTGACTCTACACGGCACACTCTGATTGGAGATTGGCACGATGTTGGCTGATCAGATTGCCCTTTTAGGTAAGTTATACCCTCTTTGCTTTCTGCCACCAAACGCATCGTAGGCAAAAAATGCGGATTCGAAGTAAAAACAAAAAACAATCAAAAATGAAAATACGTAGAACAGAGATATACTCCTATTTAAATGGCCGTCATTCTGGCATACATAAAGATTGTACCTAGTAACCGCACACAGCTTCGTTTAGGTATTGTAAAAGCCAAGTCGTAAAAGAGTGAAACCTAGTGGCATCCGAACCTCGCTTACATGCTATCGAGAGCTCTACAAACATCGATAATGGTTCTTGAAAGTCTACCTACACCTGCACGCCTTTCCATTACATTAGAAGTCACCTGTAGTTCTCGGTTGACGTGACTATATCTACAAAACGACTAAACGTAAAAGAACGACATTCTGGTTCAAATAGTTGTAGGTATTTCATTCTAAACCCTCGCCTAAATGAAGCTGTCACATAGTCTGGCCCTAACAAAAGCTGATGATTATGATTAGACAGGTCGTTATAAAACACATTATTTCTAGTTTCTATTTAAATAAACACATATTCGAATGGTCAGCAACGACGCCCGTAGACTAAAAGCGTGCTCACCCAGGATCCTCAAAATAATGAGGCACTGAATCTACTACCTTTCATACCGGGACACAACAGTGCTATTAACACTGAAGTTTGGTGACACACTATGTAGCATTAGTAGTAACATGGTAGTATAGTAAGTAGCTAGCCAGGCAGACCCAGCTACAACCAATCAAACCGACAATCTAGGGAATTGGCAGAAGAATATGCCATTTGTGTGCATGCATCGGTTAAAAATCAAAATATTCATTTCAACTTGATACCTTCATGCTTTCCTATGAAACGGGGTT
This sequence comes from Carcina quercana, assembly GCA_910589575.2. Classification (NCBI taxonomy): domain Eukaryota; kingdom Metazoa; phylum Arthropoda; class Insecta; order Lepidoptera; family Depressariidae; genus Carcina; species Carcina quercana. Next base: position 4,783,247 of record OU342436.1, read on the forward strand.
TGACAGACAGACAGACGGACAAAAAAGTGATGCTATGAGGGTTTCTTTTTTTCTTTTGAGGTACGGAACCCTCAAAATTTTATGTTTTGAAAAAAGTTTATCATACAGTTAGGTGTACTAACGCCCGAATAAGCCAAACAATATTTTGCCATGTTTCAACATGTTGTGGAAATATGTTAGTGACCTCACCCTTTGACACAATGAGCAGCTGTAAGGACGTATCGATCGTTGATGAGCATCCCTCCGCAGTAGAACCTCTTGAAGTAGTTGAGTTTTGCCATCCAGGGGAACTCGTCGATCCCAGCCTCGTCTCCTCCCACTATCCTCGACACTTCATTCCTTTCCCCGCACTCTGGAAAACGGTCACGGCGAATTTTATCAATTACCTTTATTTTGATATTGATTTTCACCCTTTGTAAAATATTACGGAGTATACTGAGTTATGTGTATTTACTCGTATGTTACTGACTGCACATGAGCCTCCCTCATGGATCGCCACGACGAATGGTCATTCCGTAAGGGGATTCGACGAACATCTAGCTTGACAGAAGTATTGTGATCATTAATATTATTAAGGTAGAGACAGTGCATTTCTTTGTAATGCCTTAGAGCAATTTACGACTGATTCGTAATTTTCATAAAATGTAAAAAATATTTTTTCATTGATGATAATCCAGTTGTGTAATAAAAGCGTGCTCATCCCAAACAAATAATTTTTTTTAAAATGTATTACGACATTTAACAATACTTTAACATAACCTATTAAGTTTTAATGAAAAGCTATCACTGGCATCGAACACTTTCTAGGCTACCGTCATAGTAACAGCCAGCGCGCAACATCAGGTGAAATTGTGATCACGAGTTGATAAATCTTCAATAATAATAATTAAAACATCACAGAGCCTTACTACACGTGCACGACGCCCTCGGCTGGTTCATCTCCATGAGTGGTGGACGGTTGCCCCACACTCCTCCGAAGAAGTTCTTTGTGAAGATCCCTCGAACATCCCGCGAGCCATCACTCTGCACGACGAAACAGTGAATTGAGACTAGTTATAAGTCAAATAAATGAACAAACTCATCCATCACATATTACCAGCACAAGTAAAAACACAAATAACTCCTTGCCCCTGGCAAGGCTGCTCATCGATGTTTTATTGGAATGAACAAACTTGAACCAAAAAATTCCTTCAGTAGCCATGATGGTCCATCATGTCCTTTCTCTAAATGGAACCATTTCTAATAACCTTCCTTTAAAATCATCAGTCGGTAAACGTGCACTTCTAAACATAGGCCATATCAACGCTTATAAAATCTTTGCGCCCAATTACGTCTATTTTTATTTTATCCTGCATTTAAAATGTGTATCACTTTTGCCCAATAATATACACATATGCATCCTTCATGGAGTTTACAAAGAAACAACATTCCGTGGAAATGGATACAAACAGGATAAACCAAAACAAAAGTATAATAACTTTCATAAAGGCGGCACTCACCTCGGAACAAGTGAAAGTTACAGCCAAGAACAACACAATAAAGGAGCACTTCCACATTTTCCTTTTGAAACAATAAAATTATATAAGTGTTTTAAAAAAGTTACAGGAAATATATATTGCAGTTATCCGCACATCTGTCTCATGGTACGTTCTTGAACTTGGCGCGCGCGGCGACGGACTCGCACTGAGATGCGCCCGCGTCGATGAATACGACACTCTCTAACGAGGCGCGAGGCGACTTCCACGGACGTGATTTGGGTACAACACGACACCGCGACCCCACTTGTGGCACCTGTATTGGTTTTGTTGAATACAAACATATCACAAGTGGTAAGGTAGAGCGTGCGCTCGACAGCTTTAAAGCAGTAGAAGAAGAAAAAGTACTTTATGTTTTGTAAGAGGACTAGTTCGTTCGAAAGTAGCTTAGTCTATTTGTGTACCTCTATTTGGTGCCAAACACAACTAAGCGGCTGAACTTCTCGTGATGAAATTTGACACGTAACGCAACACGCATGACAAGAGCTAATTCTAAAACGCTTTTAAGAGTAGAATGTACTACTGTCTTAATAGATTAGTAGAGGAATTACAGTCATAAAACTAACTTAGTTGCCTCTTTTACAATTTTCATAAATATATTTTCATACTTTGTGATATCAAATACCTGTACCCAAACCTTACATAACGGACAGAAGTCTAGAAAAAAATGTGACAGAAAGTTAAAACATATATACAGAAGAATATGCACAGTAGCGAATAGCCTGGCTGTATATACCATCTTGGTTTTTCTACAGTATTTTTGCCCACGTGCGTAAATTTCGTAACATATTGTATCTGTAAGTCACACACATAACATTACATTTATTATATTAGTAGAACGACGTTAAGAGAACTTAATTGGTCAATCTGAGTTCACAACTCTGACAAGTATTTGTCATTTTGGTTTTATTGTTAACAATAATATTAAAACGAGAAAGGCACTTCGTTTTGTGGACGATTTATGACGTAGCACTACATAGGCTCTTACTAAGATATAATTTGCAAAGTGGACCCCTAGTCAGTCATTATGACATAAAAAGGGTCCGTAAAAACGTAAACTTTTGAAACATAGTATCAAGTAAACACCCTGTAGGCATACATATGTAGGAGAGGAAAGCGTAAGTGCCAAATTAGCAAGTAAAATGTACTCGTATATTGTGTCTTAGTAATTTATTACATCAGAGTTTTCTTTACTTAAATTTAACTTAGAGGAGACTATAGATTTTTTGATTGATATACTAGCTCTTACCCACGAGTTCATCTTGTTGTATAAAGATAATATTTATATTATTAAAAGCAAACAAAATAATTAACACCAATCCAAAAAACTGTAATATTTAGATAAAAATTGATAAATTTATGTGAAGTAACTCATCATTTTTGTAGTTGCTGGGACCGGTTAAGATTGTAGCGAAAGCGACGCTTTCCATTATATTAAAATAGCTTACCTCATGGTCTTTTTTGCAAAATCGGTGAATCTCGACTGGACTTTGAAAATGATCAAAAAAGGGTATACTTTTTAATTGTTTTCTAATGTAACCGTACTAGAGTCGGCTAGCTATATCCATGTATTCCGATGTTAGCTAACGTGTCTCTAGTTACAATAAGATATCATAATGAACAAGTGGACATTTTGAGACCACCAATTCACCCTAAGCCCTCATGGAAAGCAACGTGGCCTATGCCTCTATGTGGGAAGCTTATGTTTAGGAGTGGATATCTGCAATTCATACTGGGAAGTAAGTTTTCAGAAATAAAACTGTATTTTACTTTATAAATAATATTTATTTTAAATTAGGAGCAACAAGAAATATTAATACATTGCAGTAGGTAAATAAAAACATCTTAACTAAAAAATCAACAAGGTCTTAATATACTTTTAAATCAACTACAAAACGAAGCTAGTGAGATATACAACAATGTTACAAAAATGTTAAAACAAGCAAAATATGTTAATACAAATCATCATAATTTTATAAACGTTAACAATAATTTAAAATTTAATTTATCGTGACAGTGATCACAGGTACAGCCTAAAGAGCGTTTTATATTTAATTCTAGTTTTATACTATAAATATAGCAAAAATGTACACGTATTAATAAATTATTATTTTTATTTTAAAAATGTTTGACCTCGGTTTCGAAATAGTAAATTAAATTTCTACATGTTTTTTGTTTTTATTATATAATGGGCTGACATTTGGCCTTCATGGTGATAGTGGCTTATGGTTTCGATGGGGGCGTAAAATGGAAGTGTGCTCACCTACTCACCCAGAAGCATCGTTGAGGCTTTGGCTGACTTGGCTTGGATGTCACAAAAGCACTAGCAATATTACATAATTTGTAAGTCAATAAGAATCAAAATATATACTTAAAGCGTTCCTCGCATAAATACAAGTACCTGCAAATGAAGTAACCCACATTTTAAAAAAATCATTATATAGCTTTTGTTTTGGTATCTACGGTCTATGAAAGCAAGGACGTTATTTTATGTATTACCTATCAATGATTCAACGGTGGCATTTTTGTTTTTTATGATCTGACTATCATTATTTCTCGATACATAAAAGAGTACATATTTTTTTGATAGATTAAAAATTCGACATGCGTAATTTTGACAGAAAAATCAAGTTTCACTATTTCGTTTCCACTTTGTCAAAAAAATACTAATTACTTAAAGTACATAACAGTATTACACTGTACAATTACAGTACGCTAAGAAATAACTTAGTATTTACAAAACGTACAAATGAACACTTAGGTAGTAGTCAACATGACTTAAATTATGGTAATCTGCACCACCGGCCTGGATTATAAAAATAATCGTACACTTATAAAATTATCTACACACAACTAATTATAACGAGTTAATAATAACAAATAATTAAATTATACGATTGCTTATATTAAGTGTTAGAGAAGAGTTTCTATGTGTTGATGATTTCTAAATTCTATATTTGAATTACTTGCTTATTATTTGTGTAATTTCAAGATATTTGTCAAAATATAAATATTTTACTATTGACTAACTATATGTCATTCCAGACACAATTTATAATTGTTTACGAATAAAATGATGAAGACGAAATCGTAAATTTAGCAACATATACATGAATAGGATCATTAGAGGAGGCCTATGTCGAAAGACAAGCTGCAATGTAGGAACGACCGGTTACTGATACTTAATATAAAAAGATAAGTAACGTATAAAGTAAGCATATTTTTAAGAAAATTGTAACAAAAAATTAGTTCAGCAATAAAGGCTATTTTATTTTATTTATTTTTATTTACATGAATAGGCAGGGATAGTGACTAAGAAATTAATGATCATGATGATTAGTGACATAATAAATTTAAAATGCAAATGACTATGATAGATAGTGACATAAGAAATCAAAAATTAATGAAAGCGATGGATAGTGGCAGAAGAAATTTAAAATAAATAATAGTGCTGGGATAGTATAGTTGATGTTTCCCGGATGATGATGATAGTTTTGGATAGTGACGGAAGAAATAAATAGAAAATGATGGTGACTTAACGTGGAATAAGTAATTATGATTTATGACTGATTGTAATATAAAATAAGATCAGGTGAAGAAAATCTAATTAAGACGAAACACGAGGAGAGAAAAGTAATCAAGACAACAGTCACTTTGAAGTCACTTTGAAGTCACTTTGAAGTCTCTTTGAAGTCACTTTGAAGTCACTTTGAAGTCACTTTGAAGTCACTTTAAAGTCACTTTTCACTTATGGAAGTGTTTTCTAGGAAGAATCACTTTCTAAAATTATTTTTAAAAAATACGAAAGTGCAATACAGAACTATATCTAGAGGTATGAATAGAGTTTTTGTTACGTTGGGTCTTATTTATTATATATCTATGCGAAACAAACCTACGAGTATTTGTCATTTTGGTTTTATTGTTATCAACAATATTCAAACGAAAAAGCCATTTTATATGACACTATTAACTTGGCACTTATAATACCATAACTATTCTAGAGTATTAATTCAAAATTAACATTAGATAACATAATCAGGACAGAATAAATAAATAAGAAAGCGCTCTAATAAATATAATAGTTAAATATAAGGCATAATATATCAATAGGCAGAAAGACTATGCAAAAATACAAAATATCGAAATCATTGCTAATTTTAGTAATGCTTTTAATATACCTAATACCCACTAAACATGGCTAGTACTTTTAGTAATATCTGGAATTTTAACAACCAAAATAGAAGCTTTGATTAAACGCTTTTTTTTAAATTTGTTAGCGAACGTACATACACTACGTGACCCATTTTGTACGCATTTGTAACCCCCTCCCTCCCCTTGGTGACCACCAGTAGTATAGGGCAAGACCTCCCCTCACCCCCACCCCTTACGGGGTAATTTAGAAATATGATTTCACATCAATTTTTGTAAACAGTAAGTTACAATTACAAGTGTTTGTGCTATGAGAAAGCTTTGATTTAAACTATTACAACAGTAAGAAACGCCCAACCGACATTTCTACTACGAATGTGCATCAGCGTTGCCATCCGTGAGTAAAAAGTGCTCAATGTTACGTGCCATAATTTGATTACAACTTTAAAAAGCGCGACATTTCTCTAGAGAGGGTATTGACTACGTGACGAAGACCTATGCATCCACCCCCGCCCCTGTGACTAAACGTGGTATTTTGAAAACCTCCCTCCCCCCTCCCGGAACGGGTCCCGTAGTGTGGGTACATTCCAATAAACAAAATAAGGCTGTTATTACAATGTAATTAATCGAGCGATTAAAAATAAAAGAGTCCATCTATAAATAATGCCTCACGAAATTCAGTCTACAACCTTTGTCCATCATTATTTAACTCCCATTTTAAACCCTCAACTAAAAATGGCAGACCCTCCCGCCCGGGTAGTGATTATGGGTGGGCACTAAGATCTTAGAGAAGTTTGATGAGGTTTGTTCAGTTTGCGCAGAGACACGTATCCCTGAGGTTTGCCCTCAGCCAAGGCAGATACCTCGAGATCCTGGTATACACTCCTGGGTACCCAGGTCGTCCGCAACCGACGCCCCATGACACTATACCTGAGGAATAAAATAATGCCTGTTAATTCCGGTCAATGAACAACTAAATTCAATTTAAAGTTAAATCAGATATGTTTCTGTATAAATGCACATTGCATATTAAAAAAACTGTTCTTAGAATATCCAAATCGAACCCTATCCGATGTTCAATAGTCTTAATTGTTAAAAATCAATAAAGTATAATGCTACATTTTTCTATCCTCTATAAAAAAAACGGATGTGTCTGTGTGTCAAAGTGATTTAGACAGATTTTCTTTACAAAATACATGAACGGCAGCACTCATACAAACCTAACATAACAATTGATTATGATATGATATTTTTATTTATAAATAATAGATCATCGCTTGCCCCAACCTCACCTGATGTTAAGTGACGATGAGGTCGACGATATTACGAGTTGATTTTAAAAGGTGCCTATTTACTCTTCGTTTGAAGATTCTCAAGTTCTAGTTTTCAGGGACCACGGATAGAACCATACAAAATATTTAATCAATAAAAACTATAGCAAAACCACGGAGCATGAGCAAAACAAATGCAAAGACTTATTTTTTAACTTCCTCTTGCCTTCGATTGTATCCAATCCACATTAGAACTGAATGTGAACTGAAGACTGAAACCTACGGAGAAGTGCAGTGTCCAGTACCCTATATATCACTTTCCTGCCCGTAAATTACCACTCTAATCATCACATCGACTGATTGCTCCGTCGCGTTGGTGCGTGGTATATTGCAGATGGTACTCACCGACTATCTGAAACTTGTCTCCATCTTGCACAAGCAGCGGTCCTCCACTGTCGCCTTGGCACGAATCCGTAGAAGCTCGCCCCGCGCACAACTGAAATATGGATACAAAAAAGTTTATTTAAAAAGTATTCGAAAGTAGAAAACATGGATGTGATGTACTGCAGCATCAGAAATGTTTTTTTCGCTAACAACGTAATATAAGCATGCTTAGATAATAGCTGCAGCGCGGACTTTCATGCTGGGGCATCAGCTCACAACAATTACAAAATTAAATGTATCTATGTGTGCTTATCGCATACTCATCAGCCGAGAAACTTCTGGACATAGGCCCAGCGCTGGCTCGACCTTGATCAGGATAGTGCAAGATTGTTTTTCGGCGCCCTTCAGTCGACGCTTTCACATCACATAAATTGTATGTCAGTTTATTTAAACTATATCAATACAGCCTGTGGAATTCCTCTGCTCTCCGCATCCATTCACGTCCGGCTACTCTACGTAAGTCTATATCAACAAGTCTCATCAAATTTGACATTTTCACCCAAAATTGTTTTTCGCATCTGTCATCATCTTACTGCGATCATTAACCCCCCAACAAAATGTGGTTAAGGATGCTACATCACCACACGGAAAATTGGTTCATAGTAACGTGTGTATGGGAGTCTCATGTTCAACAGAGGACAAGTTGACATAAAAATTTTGGGATAATAATTTTATTAATTTTAACAGGCGTCGAAGCGCCAATCGTGATTATATCGATAAACAAACGCAACTACGCCAGCGAGTGCCAGTATCGATAAATTTGACAGCTAACACCATCAAATATGTTTTCTTTTGATGTTCATAGATGTCACTGTCAATGTCAGTTCATATATAGTGATCTGTTGGTGATCTATGGGTCTGTTCGTAGACATATTCTAAAATTTTCAAATTATTATTAAATATCCTTGCTTTAGATAAGTTTATAAAGAAATAAACAATTTTTCAATTACAAAATTTTCAATTTTTCAATTATATATGGACTTGCAACTAAGTTTTTATAATTTAATCACATACACACGTAAATTCTTCATTGAGGCTTAAAGTCCACCACATTACACCATTTTCCAAAACTATAAAGAAATGTTGGTCAAAGATATTGGACGTCTTGTCTCTATTGTCATATCGCTCACAAAGGTCCGGGTTCGATTCCCAGTAAGGTAACTATCATTACTCGGTTTTGTTGAGTTGAAATGAAGGCCAAACGCCTGAGTATACTGACCATATTGTTAGTGATCCTGGAGGCTCGGTACTTCATACCACGGCACTGTGTCAATGACAGGATGGGAACCTTGACTTCCTGCACCACGGCCGGGAGCTGACCGCCCTCAGATGTTCTCCCCCAACCAACTACCACTCCTTCCTTGCCGGCCGGTTCTATGCCTGCAGTTAACAGTTAAGGATAATTAGAAATTATACTAGTTTTATAGCGTTTAATTACGTATGTTACCTAGCTATTTAAGTTTACAACAAGATGCGGAGCATAAACGAGAAAATGCCCAGACACTTTCTTGATCGCAAATAACGAGATTTGACGCTCAGTCACTTTACTAACTTAATATAATTTTAACCGCCTCCGTGGCCTAATGGCTAAGTGTTGAACTCCGTAGGTTCCGGGTTCGATTCCCAGGGAGGTACCTATCAATACTCGGTTTGGTTGGTTAGGTTAGGTTAGGTTAGGTTAGGTGCCGAGTTGCGGATGAGTAGTACGTTCCCGTGACTCGGCAAAAAGAGGCGAGAGAGGGATACCGGAGTGGTTTTAGCTGGTAAGAATCCAGCATAACCCGGCTACCTTCCCCGAAGTAACGGGTATCTTTTGAAGATTTCCACTCCGTAAAAAAAAAAAAAAAAAGGTTAGGTTAGGTACTACACCTATGTCAATCTGGCTAGCTGCCACAGTGGTACCTAAGTCTGCCGCCAAACAGCAGTGTTAATAGCACTGTTGTGTTCCAGTATGAAAGTGAAAGTGGATTTCTACTACATAAAACCCCTGCGATGTCTCTCTCGCCATTGTTTGCCAAATCCCCGGAACATGCGATTGGTGGTGGAAATCCAGCATAATTTTGCGTTTTCCCCCGAAGCGCCGAATATCATTGAAAGATTTCCCCTCCGCAAAAAAGGCCTTCCTCTCACCTGATGGTAAGTGACGTTAAGGCCGTTGAGTGGTATAAGTGTACGCACCCAGAAGCCTCAAGCTAATGAGGCGCTGGATTTGCTACCTTTCAAAGTGCAACACAACAGTGCTATTAACACTGCTGTTTGGCGGCAGACTTAGTTAACATGGTGGTAGCTAGCCAGGCGGACAGTGGTGGACATATAAAATGCACCACCATCAACCAAACCGTGTACCTGTCGGATAGCTACACTTGGAATCGAACCTGAAAGCTCCGGATTTTAGTCCAACATTTAGCCACTAGGCCTCGGAGGTGGTTAAAAGTTGTAGTATAAAAATACTTACTGGCAGGAGGCAGACAGATCGGCTTGATGATCTTAGAGAACGTGAGCGGCTTGCGCAGCTTGAGTAGTGCTATGTCGTTGTTGTACGAGTCAGCGTCGAAGCCGCGGTGTCTCACGACGGAGGTGACGGCGCGCATGATGGCCGCGCTCTCGGACGTTGTGGTCTGGTCGTGGTCACCGAGGATCACACGGATCTTTGTACGCTTCAATCTGAAACATCAATATCAAATACTTATAGAAGACGGTACCTGGGTTTGAACATCAGTCTGTACGCAATATACGAATAATTGTGAAAGATCGCGAGCTTTGATGTTTGTGACTTTTTCAGGCATAATCGGCTGAACGAATTTGAATGAAATTTAGCAGATAGGTGGTACTTTTAATATTAGAAAGTTGTTCCCTAGACATGTTTCTCAATATTATCTCAGCGACATGTTCCGTTGGAATAGGCCACCTTCCCATTCAGTGAAGAGAACTTTTACCTTACCTCACAACAGTTTAATTCTTAACATTGATGATAGATGGCGCTGTCTTTATTTATTTTGAGTATATTTTTGAGTTTACCAATTTCAGAGTGTAAAAGAAACAACAGTTTTTTTGCGATCGTCGGGTGTTTAGTTTTTTGTAATGCATAATTTATTGGTAAGATTTGATGCAAACACATCATCAAGAAGTTAACTATTCAATTACAACGCTTTTTGTAACAATTTTGTACTGAAAAGTCTGACTGAAAGACGAATATGTACTTAGGATTCTTAGCGGGAATTCTAGCTTCGTATTTGTACGAATTGAGAAAATAACCGCCTCGGTAGCCTAACGGCTAAATGTTGGATTCACAATCCGGTGGTCCACTGTGGGAGTACCCATCGGTACTCGGTTTGGTTAGTGGTATCCGCCTGGGTGTAAATCTGCCGCCAAGATATGGTATATAAGCTCAGGTATGAAAGCATAGCCAGCGCCTCATTAGGTTGAGACTTCTGGGTACGCACGCTTACCATCCAACGGCTTTATCGTCACTTGCCATCAGGTGAGACGAAGTCTACATGCAAATGCAAGCCCATCATACATTTAAAAAAGCCTTAAGAGGCACTGACTGGATTTGCTATCTTTCATATCATCTATGAGTGAAGCTCAAGCAGGCTTATATAGCCTATTATGATGTGGGTAATGGTTGTGTTAACTTTCTAAAGCAGACTTACTTCCGGACACAATGTGCGGCAGTGAGAACATACTCTTTGGTGAGTATGGATGCGCCGCAGTGGAACTGTCCGTCATATACGATGCGGGCCATCCACGGGTACCTGTTCGCGCCGGCCGGCCGCCCGCCGACGATGCGGTTCTCCTGGTTGGCACCGCCGCACTCTGCGGATATCAGTAGAAAGTGAACGTTAGTTCAACAAACTGCAGCGGCACCGATGGTAATAATAACAACATTCATCCAGAGTTGCATTCAGTGGCGGAGTTACACATTAAAGTTCTTGGTATAGGCTGTCCAACTTCCTTGTTCAAACATTCGCTACCTTTCCAGAAACGATAATCAAGGATGTAAGTGCTTCTGCATTTAAATTATCGGACAGTAACAAACTTATTACAGTTATAGTAAAGCTCGTTAGGTTTTATCAATGTTAGAAGAGTAACATTTTTCATTCAAAAAATTTCAAATTTAATCTTGCCGATATTTATGCTTTACGGTTGCTATTGATTTGATTGATTGAAGGATTCAACAGTTATTTATGTCGCAGTTGGCTGTTTCACTAAACAGCTCCGTAATGTAAAACATCTGTACAATGTGTAGCTGGATTGTCATTGCGTTGCATACCCATGTTTAGAGGTTATGCTGAATGGATTATCTGCAACCACAAAAAACGTGTTATGCAAGGTGAGGATAATTAAAAAACACCTTAAAATCACTGTATAAAAGTTTGTGTCATTTTCTCTGATATTTTTGAGATCCACCTGCATCAAAGTTTCTTACTACATTTTTGTTGCCGTAATCTTTTAAAATATAATAGCTGGATTTTTGTAGTAACTGTCTAAAAATAGGACATCAGATTGTGATGTCGCGAAATGAGTATCATTAACATACAACTTCACAGTTAATCACAATTTTCATTTTAAATACTTCTTTTTTTCTTATTCAATTATTGTTCAAAGCGCCATCTATGAACCATTAGCTGCGTAACTGCTATAGCAGCTAACTATAAATTTGTAAATTTATAATATTTATTTCGCGACTCTATAATTTCGTCTCCTATTTTAGTTAATTACCAAAGCCAGCTATTTTATTTTAAAAGCCAGCTATTATATTTAAAAGGCAACAGAAATTTAGTATAGAAGCATTAGGAGAGCCACGAACGTCAAAATTTAGAACTAACATTTTCGTTATTCGTTCGTCGTTGATCTGTTTTACATTACGGAGCTGTGTAGTGAAACAGCTAGCGGTTATGTGTGTAGCTTATTAAGCAATCAAACTGCGACACATATACAAACTAAAAAACTATACAGACCCTAATTAGTTTTGGGTACAATAGGGTTGCCAAAGTTGACATGTACTCTTTTATAAATAGATTGAAAATAAAACACAATTTTCAAAGCTAATGCCTCAGCCAGCTGATAAAACCGCCACTGCATTCTACAAGTGGAAGCTGTCAGGTCATTGGCTGTCCTTACTCCGGTTTCATATCTACCTTACTAAATAGTTTATAGGAAAAGTTTTTCTTGTAAAGGAAAATTGCTATTGATGTAATCATGGGAACCTTTGCCAATGAAGGTATGCGGTATACACGGGGCATAAAAATTATATTCACTCAGTTCACAACAGGATGAGCTTGAATGTATATATTGAACTATATGATTTGGGAGATATTCGTACTTACCCACTTAAACTTACACAAAATAAATCGAGGTACTTGTAGCTAGGTACATTATATGATATCAAATTTGATTTATAGACATTAATTTATGTTATGTATTTGCTCTGGGAGTTTAGATGAAAACATTGTTTCTATATTAATATTATTTCGTGCATCAATAAATGTAAATATTTTTTTGTACTTTGTGTTTTTGTTGTAAATGTTTTCTGTGTGCAATAATATTTTTTGACACTATCTGTTGAAATATAGCATTTGTCGATATTGAGACGAATAAACTTACACGTAAGTTATAATCTTATTACTCAAAGGGATCCATGCTTTAAAAAAATAGAACTGCGTCTTATTGAGTAGCAGCATTGCTATCATGGCAGAAGTCTATCTACTATTGGATATGTGACTCCCCTGATAAGGTACGTCAAACGGGCCTTTCGTACAGAGATATTGCCAATTTACTACGCTTGACGGGTGGATCGCGATAAGATATTTGTAATTCATAATCATCATTCAACTTGACAAGACCACTAACATAAAACGTAACAATAATACACTTTTAGGATCATCGAGCGTGTTGGAGTACGGATATGACGGTTGATATAGACGAGTGGAAGAAAAAAACATGTTGTTCCGACCCCGCTCCGAGTGGGATAAGGGCAGGAAAATGATGATCGAGCGTGTTGGCGGTGACAAGAGATGTAAGCGGCACGTCGGTAGGATACTGCCTGTCCCCTGCTATATTCACAGAATTAACAGTACTACGTACAGAAAGGACGTTCACCGCATCCGCCGATCCGCTATACCTTACCTCCCCCGCAAGAGACTCACTCAGATTATTACCGTTTCGTACAGCGAGCGCGAATAACTCACACATGAGCATGTACAAAAACGTCACCCGTTCGATGTGTGTCGATATAACTACATTTGTTCGAAGTGTCCACAATCCATCTAACTATATCCTTAAGCCGGGATCATACAGACAAATGCTCGTTTTTAATGTATGATGGGTTTGCACTTGGCCTTCATCTCAAGTGACGATAAGGCTGTTGGATTGTAAGCGTGCGCACCCACAAGTCTCAAGATGAGACGCTAGCTACGCTACCTATCTTACCGGAATAAACGTGGTGGTTGCTCGCCAAGCGAACATAAACAATGCCTTACCACCAACTACGTAGTACGTAACACTGGGAATCGAACCCGAGACCTCCAGTTTATTATTCCAAGCGCGTAGCCATTAGGCCTCGGAGACGGTCAAAATATCTCGAGAAATCAACATAAAGATTACCTAAGGAGATAGCATAACAACAGTAACGTCGGTACGCGACATAACAGTAACGCGGCACTGGACGCCATCGACATCAAGAGCGAGATCTTTACACTTTCACCATCGATTCCATGGTTCAATGCACACGGCTACCTGCAGCGACACTACAATGGATGCATAGCTTCTTTTTACACTACTACATAATTACAGTTATTCAACAGTAAGTGCAGCTATTAATTTAACGAGGAATCCGTGCAGGTAGATGCTGTTAACAGTATCTGCACGCAATTTCTAGCAACTTTTGGTCTTCTCAATTATTAATCTGATTTAAAGGTGTAACGATGTCTGATGAACATATTTCTAAAGTTTATACCCGCGACGGAACGGTGTTTAATAATTAGTGTAAAAGTTATTGAAAAACCGCTTAGCTAAAGTCTATGAATACTTTGATCTCTTTCACGGCAGTACACAAAACTACTGTCTGTTAACTTTCGCTACTTCTGAATCTTTAAGACTTGGGTATTTCAGTTCATATTACATTACAGCACTTTGAGGTATAATAGTAACTTTATGCGCTGCCATGTGTACTAAAAAATAGTTATATATATTACATACAAATCACTACTCTTACTGTGTTAAAAGGTAACTACAACAGAATATTAGAATCTTAAATAGCACTCTTATTCATTATTTATATTTGCTTATATTTATTTACAAAAATTATAGAATGCAACTGAAAATATAATCGCTAAATACTCATCTAGCATGCAGGATTCGGAGAAGCAGGAAATATATAACTACAAATATTTATGATGTGAAAGGAAACGGGACTTGCATTACATAATCTACGAGTGCATACATAAACAAAGACATAACTACAGTGCCAACATAGTAGAGAGTGCTGGAAAGGTTGAATGCTGTACAGGTATATATGACTTACCCATCTTTCTAGGAAGTGGGTTTGCACGACCGCACTCTAAAACGTGAATGTGAACGAAATCATTAGAATGGCTATATAACACTACTGTTGTGGTGATTTACAATTCATTGCTGTTCATATTTGTTTGCTGATCGTTTGATTTATTACATTGCATCTAACAATCATTGTACAGAATAGTCATTGCAATAATATTTTATACATATAAGCTGTGTCCCTGAAATTGTTTTGTAGAATTTTCTGAGATTTAACTCAGCACAGAGTCTCAATTGTGAACCAATTTATTCACTCAAGATGTCTGGTTTGAATGAAAGAAACAACAACAATTTATTATTAGTTGATATCTCCCTTTACCACTTACCACAAGAGCACTTTTTAACCCCTGAATCCTCATCTTCGTCATCCTCGACACTTTGCCCCTCGAAAATCGGCACTTCTAGTCCGAATATTGCGTCGAAAAGGAACCTTTGCGTTCTGTTGCCCGATGAAACCTGCAACAACAACCATTTTTAACCGACTTCAAAAAAGGAGAAGGTTATCAATTCGACGGCTATGTTGTTGATTTTTGCTTTTTTAATGTTTGTTTCCTCAGAACTTTTGACTGGGTTAACCGATTTGGATAATTTTTTATTAGAAAGGTGGTGCTTCCTGTATGATCCAGTTTCAATTTGGTAGTAAGTATATATATATATATATGTGTGTGTGTGTGTGTGTGTGTGTGTGTGTGCAAAGTCATTTTTTGTGCCAAGTGGAAATTGTCAAATGTTACGTGTTGTTTTTGACCCCCATAAAACTAGGCCAAGTGTAAAAAAATTGAAATTATTAGCGTCGGTGACGCATTGTATAAGGCGCGGACTCTCAATCTGAGGGTTCCGGGTTCGAATCCAGCCGTGTACCTAGGAGTTGTTTTTCAATTCAAGTACATTATCCGATTGCTTAACGGTGAAGGAAAATATCGTGAGGTAACCTGCATGTCTTGAACAGGCATGTGAAGTCCGCCGTTCCGCACTGGACCCGCGTGGTGGACTACGGTCCATACTCTCTCTGTGGTCGAGTAGGCCTGAGCCCATGCAGTGGGGACGTATATGGGCTTTTGATGATGATTATTATGATTTGAAAATGATGTTTTTTAAAAGAAGTGTATGTATTGGACTGTCTCTGTGAGTATGTAGAGTTTCCATAAGTATTTCTCATATACAGAAAATTACATTTCTATCTTGATAAGGCCACTCCTAAGATTATATTACGATAAACGTCACAATAGCATTACGCTTCCAGGAAACATTTCATTTGAGGTTCATCTGAGATAATTCAGAATCGTCAGAGGCCAAGCTGACCACGAAAGAGTCCGCCTTCCCCGATGCAATAACTTGTAGGTAACTAAGTAGGTCATTATGTATATATGTATATACGAGTATATACTATTGACATGACTACCTATGTATTATTTGGCACAAGCATATCAACACGCAATTACTACGTAAACTTAACTATCAATCCTACAATCTGCACAAGGCAGATTTTGTGTAAACAGGTTGCTATCAGTCGGAAATGCACTTACATAAGTTTTGTTTACCATTTGTAGACAACGGGCACTTCACTTTCGCGCCTCGGCGCAAGCGCACGCTGCGCGGGCCATTACGGTTGCGCAACCAAGTTAATTGGCCAGTAATGTCAATGTTGCTTTCACAAGTCTAAAAAACCGTGTTCCGGTCTACTGTTAAATGCTATTTTTTGTTGTTTCGCTACATTTGATGATACACTTTCTCGTTTCGTCTCGATGTTGGATTACACAATTTTACGGCCGTAGATATCAGATTACCTAAATTATCGCAGTCGACATTAAAGTAATTTAAACAAACGAAAGTCGAGCTAATGTAACAGCCCGTGGTGCAATTTTGACTGATGTTATCTGTCAAAGCAACTCAAGCTTAGGTATATTCATGTGAAGCTTCAAAAAAGGATTTTTTTTAAGAATACATCCTTATTAAAATAATTAAAAAACTACGAACTCTCAATAGATAAATAGAATACATGCTCTTGAAACTGAATATACTAGTTCTATATCAATAAAGTAAATGAATAAATCGTTTCCGCGGCCCCATGACGTCACTTACTCAAATATGTAATATTCAAGCACTTTCCCTCATGTGACGTAACGTTGTGACGAAACCGATTCGTGCTGACACGGTACTAGTGTTAGTTAACACGTTACGTCACAAGCCACAATAACTAATGAGGCTAAGGTTGTCAACACACGTGGGCAGTATACAGTATGATGATCATGTAGACCATATAAACATTTAACCTAAATAACTGTTACGTAAATTTAATGCGATGCACTTGCGGATATGGTAAACAACACAAGGAACAAGTTGTAATGTGTCCGATCTCAATGCTTTTGGCATTCTTCCATTTCAATGCGTTTTCATTTATCTACCTACCTGGAAATGCACCAGTCATCCAGTTTCGTAGACTACTGCGAAATGGACCTCCCTGAGATGAGGCCCACATGGTCACCGGTTGAACTAGACAAAGACTCGTACCAAATTGACAGATAGCTGTTTTCCATTTTTAAGGGATTGCTTACGGAAACTCGAGCAAAAAATTCAATGAATTGTTGGAAACAGATTTAAGACACTAGACATCACATACAAATTCACAGAGAATAAGAAAGGCAAAATCGGATAGGAATATATTTGATGATCAACGGCTAGTAGATCAAGGTTTAATCATGACGTGGGCATTCCCCATCTACAAAGCCGTAGAACAAATCAGATTGGCCTGCTTATACAGTTTCGCAAGTGGCCCTGGCTATCAGCTTAAGGCTGAAGTTCAATGCCGCTGGGTCAGGGCTCGGTAACAATTGTAGTGTGGAACAATGCGTTTCGTGTACTACATACATAGCTAAGTATATATGTTAGTATTTTTAGATTAGAGAAATAATTATTTAGTGAAATCTGCTTATGAGTAATTACGAGGTAAAATAAGCTTGTAGCAAAATAATTGTAGACGCGTTCTTCAATATGTATAAACTTGATATAATTTAGGATTTTTGTACCTATTTTTTCCTATGTAATATTGTGTGATTGATTCTATTATTCAGCTGATAAATAAATCATCCCTACGAACTTTGACTGCAGTATGTTCTTTGATCTTCTTCCAGTGATGTACAGTTTTATACATGTTCTCGAATTCTGATATTTATGTTTTACCAATTACCTACCACATCAATTTCAGATATAGCTGCAGCTCTTGCTGTAATATGAGTATTATGAGACAGAACAACGATGTTTGCTGAATCATGAATGTTAAGCGGTATTTCCTAATGGCGAAATCGTCTTTTAGATGGAGGTCAAGAATTTACATAATTATTCAATTTATTAATCAAAATTTTATCTGACCTCCTATCCATGTTAACAATAAACAAAATGGAAACTTTAGTATTTTTTTTAAATTAAAAGCCAAATATGTTATGTCTAAGATTAAGTAATAAGTAGCTAAATAAATCTAGATGGATAGAGTGCATGCCTTGTTATTTATCTTGCAAATCTAGTTACTTATAATGAATCTGGAATATAGTCATTTTGGAATATCCAAAGCAATGAAAAAAGCTAAATACCAAGACGGCGCGTAAGCATTCAAAGTGTAAGCCCATTTATCTCCTTCAAATTCTCTTTGTGTAAGTACTCTACTTTCCAAAGTATAATTACAAGTGCCTTTCACGCCCTGCTCTCAAACATTTCGTTAAATGTAAAAAGTAACATTATCTTCGGCGCCAGGCTTCTCGCAGAATCGACGAGACAAGAACTTACATAATACAAGGAGACATAAAGTTATCAGACGTTTTTATGACTGCTATTTAAGAGGTCTCATTTTGGGGTTTTGGTGTAACATGTCAATCCTCAATAATAATAAAATTAAATCTTCACTTAAATAAAATTGTGACCAGTGTGACACATGTGAGTCACGATTTTCAATAACTATTCCAAATTTCAAGTCAAGTTTTGTAGCTAACTTCAGAGGGGCAAACTTAGTTTCCGAGTACATACTGTACATATAACGAAAACTTTAAAAATAGGTAAGTAATCAAATAAAGATATGTACTGCACAATGCACATAGGTAGAAGCAAACCGTTAGGAGTATGAAGAAATAAAACTTTAAATGGTTGATTGAATGCATAATGTGGGTTATTACCTGCAGTTGTATCGGAACCGGATATTGTACATTGTTACATAAACACGAAATCATGCTCACATGGTTACCTAGTTTATGATTACCGTGATGTTAAATGCGTATGCGCATTTTTAATATTCAGACTTTGCGAATGCTGACCTACCGTGTAGCGATTAGCCAATATTGGGAATTCTCGGTTTGTTACGGAAATAGATACTTAAATTATATGATTGTATAATGGAGTGAAGTCGGCGAAAGTAGATCGAGTTAGCTACAATTTCAGATGTTCTAAAACATGAATATTATGTAACCAATGAAATTATACATGATCAAGTAGTGTTTCGGAAGGAATTTAGTTTTTATATATGAAACAAACAAAAAAAATTTTTGTTTAGTAAAAAGTTAGTAAATTATGTAAACTGTTTATTTTTACCTAACAATAAATGCTAATAATACGATAACAGCTTAGGATGGGAAATAAAAAAAAATAAAAAAAATTGTTTCCTCGAAAAATTATAATAAAGTGTTCATATAACAATGAATTATAACAAGATATGTTAAAATGAGTATAAATAGATGATAAATTAAAAATAAGTTTATTTTTCTCTACATTTTTTCAATAAATATGTGGGAGATTGGAGCCTAAATTAGATATGTATCTTTAGTATCCAGGCCCTCCCAATCTCAGGTAAAATAAAGAGTAATAAAACTTGCGAAAAAATAGATTTTTTTTAAAGTAAAGGAACATGATTGGTTGTCAGTTGAACGTTGTTCGCGATAGTCGTTTTTTTCCAACTTTTCGGACAAAAAAATATTTTTATTATTATTTGTGCTTGAAATTCTACTTAAAAGGGTTTTCTAGCTTTTTATTATAGTTTTCAGATTGTGTGCCCGATATGGGTGATAACTCCCCCGGTGATCCGGGGGGTTCCGTGTCAGATTTCATTGCTCCTCCTTCTCCAGGGGCCTTCCTTACTCTCAGCAATGAGAGAAAGAGGAAGAAGTCTGAGAGGAAAAGAAATAGGAAAGATCGTCCCCATAAGGATAGCTGCCGGTCCCGGTCATCGTCCATGTCTCACTCGTCAGAAGTTGAGTGTTCCGACCTTATGAACTGCCCTACAAAAAATTCTTTTTCAGTCCTCTCCCCGCAAGCTGGTCAGGTTACGGGATCCGACTCATCTCAATTTATTCCTGCAGGTCAAAAATTATTTTCGTCACCTAACTCTACACTAACCCCTCCTGCTCATTTACAGACTTCCCCGCCACAGTCTTGTCAGACTAGCCAAGAGTCCCCAGTTGTATCTATGGCTGAGAGGTCCCGATACTCAGGTAATGACCCGGGTCCATTTCTAGTTCATGTGCAGCGGGAAGAGTCATTTCCAAATTCAGGGATCACTCTTCACCCTGTTACCTTTGGTAAGTTTCTTCAGAGTAATTGTAGAGAGTTCACAAATATTATTGATGGTAGCGTCAAAGCTATCGGACGAAATAAAGTCTCTCTTAGTTTCCATTCGGCCGCAGACGCTAACGACTTCTTGGACTCGCCAACTATATCGAATAATAAGTATAAAGCTCTCATCCCCTCGTTTAACGTAACGCGTATGGGTATAGTGAAAGGGATCCCATCGGATTGGTCCCCGGAGATGATTTTGGAGATCCTGACAATTCCTTCATGTCATGCGTCTGTTAAAGTGGTTAAATGTCGGCGCCTGAATTATAAAAAGATGAATCCTGATGGTTCTCACCAGTGGATGCCTTCAGAGACTGTCCTACTTACATTTGATGGTCAAACGTTACCACAGCGAGTTTTCGCTTGTTATAACTCACTTCCGGTTGAGAAATACTCTTACCCCACCATTCAATGTTATAATTGTTGTCGCTATGGACACACCAAAGACAAATGCCGATCCAAACCGCGCTGTTTTCGCTGTGGTAATGAACACTTAGGTGCCTCATGTAGGATTGAGGAGGTCAATTGCGTCAACTGTGGTGATACAGCGCACACTGCTACGAGTAAATCTTGTCCTGAATATTCTAGGCAACTGAGAATTAAGAATTCTATGACTGAGGATAACATATCTTTCGCGGAAGCCAGTAAACTACACAGCTCAGCAAAAAAATCTTATGCTAATGTTGTGGTTTCTACATCTTCCTCTTCCCCGTCCTCATACAAAAAAACCGTTTTTATGAAGCCCCGCCCTGCTCCTCTCCCTCGTCAAGGCTATAACAAGGTCGCCCATATGAACCTTGTTGGTGACTTCGTTCCTTCTTCCGAGAATGGTACTGCTGTTCATAAGCCTCCTGAAGACAACACTATAAACCTTCTCATGAAATTTTTGAACGTTTTTTCTAAAGTGTTTTCCTCCCCAAACTATGATCTGATGTCCCACGTTGCCCCTCTTCTTAACTCAATCCTTTCCTCTCTTAACAATGGGTCAATCCATAATACAATGGAATAGTCGTAGTATTAATAATAAGAAACCTGAATTAACCTACCTTATTAACCGGCATAATCCTTTCGCCTTGGCAATATCTGAGACTTGGCTACGCCCTGAATCCAACTTCAGGATTTCAGGTTTTCAGAGTCTCCGAGACTCTAGATCGGATGGTTATGCTGGTTGTGCTCTTCTCATTAGAAATAATGTTTCTTACAATGAACTAACTCTCCCCTCGTTTTCTGATATGCATGCTGTTGCAGTAAAAATCAAACACTTTTCTCTGTTATCTGTTTACATCCCTCAACCATCCCGCTCAATACTAAAACATTTATCCGCAGTCATTGAATCGGTTCCCCCTCCTGTTCTGATAATGGGTGATCTCAATTGTCACCACCCTGTTTGGGGCTGTGGCAAGACTGATTCGTACGGGTCCCAATTGTTGGAGATAATCGATCACTGTAATCTCTGTATTCTAAATTCCGGCCAGCCTACCAGACGCACTCGTCCCAGTGAGTTTCGTAGCGCTGTCGACCTTTCTTTATGCTCCCCTGATCTAGCTTCTCAGTTATGCTGGGAAACCCTCAGTTCTACCTATGGTAGTGACCACTTTCCCATCTTATTAAACCTTCCATCTTCCTCAATCAATAGACCTCTTCCCAAACCTCCTCTCTTGAAGTTTATTATCCGAGAAGCTGACTTTGATCGTTTTAGAGTCGTCCTTGACTCGAAACTCTCAAGTCTCCCTTCCATTTCTAATACAGCCCTTGAACATTGCGCTAAGTCCTTTGCTGATGCCTTATTATTTAGTGCTGAATCTGTTTTCCAAATAAAGAACGTGGCCTCCGGAAAAATTTCTTCTCCCCCTTGGTGGGATAAACAATGCTCTGATGCTGTAAAATCCCGCAAAGACGCCGAGTCCAGGTACTGTTCTGAAATGACTTTATCAAATTTTTCTGACCTAAATCATATCATCGCTGTCACCAAACTTCTTTTTCGTTCCAAGAAATTGGAGGGTTGGATATCATTCTGTTCTTCTTTAAACCCTTCTACCCCTTCCAAAATAGTCTGGCATAATATACGTAGGTTCAGGTGTTCCTCCAATGCCCCATCCTATTCTTCTTCCTTTATTGATGATTCTAAAGCAGATGCCTTCATGGACTGTCTTGCTCCTCTTTATGCTCCCTCTCATTATGAACTGCCATTTCCCTCCGTTCATTCCTCGCACCCCCTTGACAAGCCATTTTCCATGCTGGAGTTACAAAATGTGCTAAAATCTTTAAAAGACTCCGCCCCAGGAATTGATGGCATTCCATACTCCTTTCTTGTGAATAGTGGTGACTCTGCTCTCTGTTATTACTTAAAGCTAGTTAACGCTATACTAGAATCCAGTGCGCCTCCAACGTCTTGGAAAACTCAAATAATAATTCCTATCCTGAAACCTGGTAAAGATTCTTCTGACCCTCACTCCTATCGTCCAATTGCCCTTTCATCGGTCCTTTGCAAAGTTTTGGAGCACTTGATCAAAAACAGAATTGAATGGTTTACTGAAAGTAATAACTTGTTATCAAAATCGCAGTTTGGCTTCAGGAAAGGTAGAAGTACTATGGACAGCTTAGGTATTTTTACAACAGACCTTCGGTTGGCCTTTTCGCGAAATGAATCTGTTGTTGCTGCTTTTTTGGATATTACTGCGGCCTATGATAATGTGTTACTCCCTATACTATATTCAAAACTTATAACATTAAAATTCCCTGAAAAACTGTGTCGGCTGGTTCTCAACCTTCTTAAAGAACGACTTATAGTCTTTCGTGGTGACGATTTATCCTCCTCTCCTACAAGAACTATCTGGAAGGGCTTGCCGCAAGGGTCTGTCCTCAGCCCTATCTTATTTAATTTATATACTCATGACCTAGACTCTTCCAAAGGTGACTGTCGTCTTTTACAATATGCGGATGACCTCCTTTTATACTCCGTCAATAGTAAAATTGATCGAGGAGCATCTTCCATATCTTGCTCTCTGGGGTTGTTATCCGCATGGCTGCATAACCATGGATTAGATTTATCTCCAACTAAAAGTAATATTGTTGTGTTCTCGAAAAAACGCTTCATTCCAGATTTATCCATAGCCATCAATGGGTAATCAATACCGATGAAATCCGAGATTAAATTTTTAGGAGTTGTGCTCGATTCAAAACTGACAGGTGCTGCGCACTGTGATTATGTTTATAGAAAATGTGAACGGAACATCAACCTAATTAGATGTTTAGCTGGCGTTTGGTGGGGTGCTCATCCATTCTCTCTTAAATTGCTTTACAATGCAGTGATTCGAAGTGTCATGGACTATGGCTCATTTTTGATTATTCCAGCTAATAAAGGCAGCTTAAAGAAGCTCGATTTGATTCAGTCAAAAGCTTTACGCATTATCATGGGGGCAATGAAGTCTAGCCCAATTAACGCCATGCAAGTAGAATGCGTTGAGCCTCCTTTAGACCTTCGTCGGCAATTTCTGTCAGACAGATTTTTATTCCGTTTAACTCAATTTTCATCCCATCCCTTATTTCCGAAACTTAAATTATTAGAAGAATATTGTAATAAATCCCCTTTTTGGAAATGTAAAGACCCGCCGTGCCTTGTTAATAGTTTTCTTAGACTTAAAAGTATTAAAGACCCAATCTCGAACAACCCCAATTTACCGGTATATGAATTCCCTTATGAAACTGTTATTCTTCAGCCTAGAATTATCGAAAATTTTGGTAATATACGCAAAGGTGACCTCCATGCTAATGATTTATCCCGCTCAGTTTTGAACTGTAATTGGTCTGGCTGGCACACAATTTATTCTGATGCTTCTAAATTATCTTCAGAGGGTTGTGTAGGTGTGGGCGTTTATCATTCGCAATGGAAGATTTTCCAGATGATTAAATGCCCCCCAGAATGCTCTGTATTCACAGGTGAATGTTTGGGTATTTTGAAAAGCCTTGAATATGTTCTCCTGGCGAAACTCTATCGTGCTATTATTTTTTCTGACTCACTCAGCTCTCTCCAATCTCTCTTATCAAATCCTTTCAAATCAAAAATCCATAATCCTCTCATATTTCAAATTAAAAATACCCTTGCCCAATGCAGTGAAAAAGGGTTGGATATTGTTTTTGCATGGATCCCTGGTCATTCTGGTATTGTCGGTAACGAACGTGCTGACCAGCTTGCGAAAGATGCGGTCGTCCGAGGTGATAAATTTCCATTTGTAAATTACTGTCATGACATTATTGCCATTCCCAAATTATTTTTGCGCAAGTTTTGGAAGGCTCGTTGGCGCGCCAGCTCAAGATTTAAGGGCCGTTTTTTTTCTAATATTCAATCAGAAATTCCCGTTAGACCTTGGTTTTCTAAAATGTTTCTTCCCAAAATCTATACTTCATCTATCATTCGAATGCGCCTTGGTCACTGTTCTATCCCATCCCACTTACATAAAATCCACGTTCGTGATTCTTCAATCTGCGAATGTGGGTTAGATGTCGGTGATCTAAACCACATCTTCTTTGCTTGTCCCCTACTTGATCATTCCTATCTCTTTCATAATCTAATTCTTCATAATGTTCCTCTCCCATCTCATATGTCTTCTCTCTTATCTTCTGATATTTGTTATAGTTTTCTCTCTATGTTTTGTTTTATTAATAAGTTGAAATTATGAATACCTTTTAAGTTTCTAAATTGTTTTACTTTCGTTTCTTTTTCTGTAACTATACAACATGACACTGGCAAAATGTCGAAGGACAAAAGCCATAAAAAAAAAAAAAAAAAAAAAGGAACATGATTTTTATTGAAGTTCTTCCTTACTATTTATGGATTTGACTTTTTGATGAAAAACATGAAGTAGGTACGAAATGAGGTGAAAGATTTCCGTCACCTACTTATAAAAAAATCTAAATCAACATACCGATTAGACAATCTGTAATGTCAAAAATTATGGCAATAAATAGCCTTTGCCTAGGTACATATATTAGTCTGTGCCTTTGCCAATAATGAGGATATACTAACATGTGATGCTGATAATAATACGCGAAATACATATTAATTTTCTGTAAGGATAGTAGGATAATGATAAGATAATAAAACTTTTCAACGGGGACGAGCTTTTCCCAAGCGCTTTTCCAGTTGTACAACATGCATTGTCATTCTATACGTAGACGCAATGCACAGTTTTTCTGCGTGTTTTTATATGTATGATGGGTTTTGTCTTGGCCTTCATCTCACCTGGTGGTAAGTGACGATAAGGCCGTTAGATGGTAAGCGTGCGCACCCAGATGCCTCAAGCTAATGAGTGCTAATAAATAACACTACTGGTTGGCGGCAGACTTTGGCACTATGTTGGTAGTTAGCCAGGCGGACATAGAAAATGGCCTGACACCAACCATATCGAGTACTGAGAAGTTTACCCCCACTGTGAATCGAATTCGGGACCTCCGGATTGTGTATAAGTCCAAGCGTGTAGCTAATAGACCAGGGAGGCGGTTACATAAACTTTTCACTTTCATTTATCAATAAATTATGAGACATTGCATACTGTACATTGTACTTGAAATTCTAAAAATTTAATGCTGCGTTTGCTTTGTCTAAAAAATTATTTAAATACGTACTTACTCGTACTTAGCGAAATTTTTACTACTCTTGTGTATGATTTTTAACAATTTGTAAATTGACTTTACTTAAGTTTAAAGATCTGATCGATGAATAAATTTAACACATGTACCGCTTTCAATGCAAAATTATGCACCCGTTAACACTGTCAAATGGCGCTAAACGAATGCAAGATGCATTCATTCGAATGAAAGTAAAAGTGCACGGCCGAGTCAACGCACCGGCTGGTGCGGTGCACTTTCCGTCTGATCTAATGCGTTCACTGATAGTGATATGATAACCATTATTACTGTAATATATTTGATTAATTGAATAAATACTTACGTCATTCCTTCGTGAAGCGTTCCTCGTAGTTATTTCCCTGGTGTACACGGAGCTCAAAACGAGGGGCACGAAAATGATTGTCACTAAACTCCATTGGTGCATTGTCGTGGGGGCGTCGCGTGCGATGGCCTGTTATTGTGTCACCACTGTTTATTTGCGCGGCATCTCCGCGCGCGACGCGTTCACTGGCGAATTCGACGACGACAGCTCAATGGCATTATTTCGCAAACGATCGCCGGCGGAGTGTCGGCCGCGGCGGCACGGACTCCCAGAGTGCGCCGCCGCAGGGTCTTCGGCCACCACCTCGCGTACTTTCTCCTCATGCCAAAACCCTAGTGCTAAGATCCCGCAGCCGCCCCACCGCGCGGTAACTGCACCACCGACCACACCGATGTGAATCAGAACCAGTAGCGCCGTGCATTCGTAGCGCTACACTCGTCATAACAAAGACAATTACTTATATATTCTATATCAATTGTTCCGAATTGGTACAATTTTAAAAAGAGGGACTAGATAGACATGTCGGAAGTTCCTTATGCCTTGGACAGAAACATATACGTATTATCAACGCCATGCACATTTTTAGCCACTTAGAGCTTGTTTATTCGGCCCACAGTAAAAGACCACGTTTCGGTTCCGTATGTCATCACTAGCAACACGCACTGATCAAAGACTTTTGTCTTCAGACGCTGAGGTATTTTGGACGAGAAGATATGCTGTAACTTCCCGAACGCTGTCCAGCCGAGCAGGATGTTTCGGTTCTTTTTGTCGAAGTTGGACCTACCTAACTGAACGATCTATCCCAGGTATACATGATCTACTATAACAATATGACCGAAGGAACCAGCGTAAGTGCAACTAGTGGATTATCTAATTTAAAAAAAAACATGACCAATACGTTTTTTTTTAAATTAATATTCTAGGTAGTATTTTAGGTAGGTACTTACCTTTTTTCCGCAACTTCGTCCGTGGACTTCGGAAAGTATCCCATTGTGAGTCAGCCTCGCACACCGTGGGTCCCGTACAGAATACGAATAATTAACATGCCTCCAGAAAATCATAAGTAGTAGGTACCTACAGTACTCGCACGTTATGATAAGTTTGCCCCTCTGAAGTTATTGGCTCTCCGGAATTTCGCGCATGTACAGTTGGAATGTATGTATATTATTTTCGATAATAACCATCCCTAGATGACATATAACACTAAGGCATTTCTTTCCTTCGCTAACTTGCCTTGCCTCCAATATATACTTTAATAATAATTGATATTTCGCACCCTTTTGTAGCTAACTTCAAAGGGGCAAAAATAGTGTGCGAATACAAATAATATGCATCATAAATAAATGCCTTAATAAAACCAACGAGCAATTGTTAAGAAAATTGTTAGAATTATGAATACACGCTAGTAAAGTTTGTGCTCGTAAAAGCGAAGTATGGTTTCCAGATTTATTCCTATACTTGCGCTGTAAGACCTTGCGGCGGTCGATCGGAGGTACCTACCTATTGATTTTAATGCACTTTGAAGGGAAATTGTCAAAATATAATGCATAAACTTCTGTATCTTCTTATTACGTTGACCTAAAAGTTTTTATTTTTTTTTCACAGATCCAAGAGACTGCAGATTTGAGCGTTTGATATTAATTTCAATTTGATACCTCCACACCTTTCTGTGAAAAAGGGTCTTGACAGACAGACGGACAACCAAGTGACCCTTTAAGGATTCCTTTTGAGGTAAGTACTCACTCAACCCTAGGTAAAAATCAAGACATTATGTCCCTCCGCTATTACAATGGGAAGGACAAACTCACATTCACATCTAATAATCTTAACCTGGGGCGTGGATAATTGG
Source organism: Carcina quercana (assembly GCA_910589575.2). NCBI lineage: Eukaryota > Metazoa > Arthropoda > Insecta > Lepidoptera > Depressariidae > Carcina > Carcina quercana. Next base: position 4,811,594 of record OU342436.1, read on the forward strand.
CTTAAAGCCTGTCGCATCCACGCTAATTATCTCGGCTCCATGTAATATGTGTACATATATTTTTCACCTTGCATGGACCTCAAGCAGGTTGGCTCGATCCCTATAGTTAATAGGGAATCACTGCTTTATTATTTTTCCCTTTACAAACTTCGGATAATTTGATATGTTTTTCATCATCATAACTATGAGGTAAAAATAATTTAAAAACCTTATTAGGGATACAGGGTTCCAGTCCGCTGCGGTCACTTCCTTAGAGGGCCACCACCCAACTCCCTTTGTTCGAGCACTTCCCTGTTCAGCCACTTCCTCGAAGGGCAACTACCCAAATTCTTTGTTCGGCCGCGGCCACCACCCAAATTATTTGTTCGACCAAACCTGGTTTCGTCAAAATTGGTCCATAAACATATTTAAAAAGAAAACGAACAGAACGCAACTTGCAAATAAGGAATTTCGGCCAATTCATTTTCAGACAAAGTTATTTATGACTCTACTTACGCCTTTCCCTTCTATACAATATCCTAAATTACATGGTCTACAGAAGAGATGGAGAACGCTTTGCACAATGCTGCATTGTTGAAGAAAAGGTCAGCTATGGTGGCGGTTCGTGGATCGTAAGACAGAGCTTGTCTTTGTGTCTATGACACGTCTGCCTGCACTAAACAGTCATCGGTACATCGAAGTGTCTTGAGCCTGATGTGATGCCCTATGCACATATTATTGGCAACGGTATCATATTCATGCACGACAATGCGCATGCGTTCACACCGCGAGCGTCGTACGAGATTATGTTCCCGAAGTCGGTATCTTCTTCATTATGGAATGGTCAGCAAGAAGCCCGGACATGAATCCGATTGAATATCTATGAGATGAATTAAAGAGACGACTTCGTGCAAGAGATCTTGCCCCAGAAACACTTAGACAGCTGTAAAATGCAATCCAAGACGAAAGGAATGACATCACATTTGATCATGACTCATCCGATCGATGAAGAACAGTATGGAAGCAGTAATAAGAGCTCGAGGAGGGAATACAAGTTATTGAATAAACGTTTAGCATATATTTTTTCTTCATTTACGTGTGTGTTGTTTTATCAATTTCCTTAATCATCCATACAGGGTATAAAACAAACTAGCAAGGTGTTTCGATTTTTCTGATAAGTGTAAAATCGTTTCTTATATTTTTATCGAATGTACTTTTACACGCCTACCCACCTATTTCTTACTTGAACTAGGACTGCTTAAATTTCTTTTAGAAATAAGCTGTTCCTCTTGTATTTTGTTTTTGTGTTACATAAATTTTCTGTGTACAATAGTTAGCTTTCTAAGGCTTCATTAAGTGTAGATTCATTCATAGACATACAGGGTGGTCCAAAATGTGACGTCCAAAAATTTTTTTTAGATTCCTTACACCTGGGTGTATCCGAAAATACCCCATGTATGTTCCGCGATTTTTTGTAGTTTAGAAGTTATGATTTTTTAAATGTATATTTCGAATTTTCTGCCGGAGCGACTTAAAATAATCGTAACTTGTTTAATAGTAAGGTTTTTTTATTTATTTTTTCTCGAAAGTGATCGTCTTGAATCACCCTTTCTACTTTATTATCAACTACACAACGTTATTCATTACAAGTTACCGAAAAAAGGGACGAAAGTAAAAATTTTAGGTTTGAGTTGAACGGAGCCAAATTTTCAAAAATTTCTTAATAATACAAAATTAATGTTTCATTGGTTCAAACTAATTTTAAAAACTCCAGCAGTTTGTCAGCTTACCAAATAATAAAAAAAAAGTTGTTCTTAATAGGCGAATTTACGACGAAATTGGCTTCAGAACTTAGTTAGGTGAGAATTCATAAAGAAAAAATTTTGTCAAAAAAAAATATTAAGCTTATTTTGTTTTCATTTTTATGGCCTACATTAGCAAGGCATCATCAAAAGCATTCAAATAATTTCAAATTGAACGATCAGTGACACATTAGAAAACATTTTATTTTAAAAAAGCTTAGTTTAGTTTTTATTAATACGGTTATTTTGGTTTATTTTTAGCATCAATAAAAGAAAACACAAATTAAGTTCAACTACTTTATTAAAGAAGATTTTCAAAATGACGCCCTTCAACTTCGATACACAATCGGCAACGTCTTAAAAAGTTATCTTTTAGTCTGCGGAAAGCGCTTGAATTTTGTCTGACTTTCGTCGCTGCTTCTCTCAATTTTCGTCTCAGTTCTTCTTTCGGAGTTAGTTTGCTGAGCATAGACAACTTCTTTGTAGTAACCCCAAATAAAAAAATCTATTGGGTTCAAGTCCGGTGAACGTGCAGGCCATTCGATTGGGCCGCCACGCCCAATCCATCTGCCCGGGTATGTTTCATTAAGGTGCCCCCTCACTTGGCGTGCGTAATGGCAAGGAGCACCATCATTTTGGAATATCATGTGCCTTCTTGTTTCCAAGTTTACATCTTCCAGCAATTCAAAAAGGTTGTTCTGCAAAAAGTTTAGATATGTGTCTCCATCCAACCTAGACGGCAGCTCGAAAGGCCCAATCAGTTCTCCATTTACAATTCCCGACCACATGTTTACGCTGTATCGATGTTGAAAATTTGATGCTCTTGCAAGGTGTGGGTTTTCAATTTCCCAGCTGTGATAGTTATGGATATTAAATACTCCAGTGTTTTCAAAACGGGATTCATCGGTCCATAAGATCTTATTAAAAAAATCTGGGTCTTCCTGACACCTTTGTATCATTGTTTCGCAGAAAGCAACTCTTCTAGGGTAATCTGAAGCTTGTAGCTCCTGAACGCGCTGAATGTGGTAAGCGTGGTAGCCTTCTGAAAAAAGAAAAGGACTATTACTCACCACCTAGGCAGGAAGAAGTCTAATACCTGGCATTGTATCTGTGATTTATGTTTTGTGTAAATAAAAAACAAAACGACATACCATTTTTCAATATCCTTAGAACTGAGGTCCGTGGTATTCCAGTCCTTCTGGTTATTGCTCTGGAACTCGTAGAAGAGTCTCTTTCTACAGCTGCGATGACTTCATCTCTTCTGTCCGGATCTACTCTGGGTACTCCTTCGTGCCTTTGGCTACGACCGGGGATACGCCCGGCCATCAGCGTATTATGAGTATTAATAAATACCCTATGGTCCGGGTAATGGTCCAGTATTTCTCCTCGCCGGTCCAGTTGTTGACGATATAGCCTTGCGGCTAAATGACCGTTTCCTTTGGCCATACCATAGTAAAAGTGCATTTCTGCGTACTGGCTTAGACTAAAATTACTCATGTTGCCGTCAGTAACACAAGCACAAGTCAGTCGTAAGGCAAATCGGAGTCCGTAACACAAGCACAAGTCAGTCGTAAGGCAAATCGGAGTCCGTAACACAAGCACAAGTTAGTCGTAAGGCAAATCGGAGTCCAGTAACAAAGCGAAAGTAGGTTCAAAATATCGGTATCGGAAAGAAGCAACGTCAAGTAGTATCACACGCGATGGAAGTGAGTGAACGACTAGCGGACGGACGATACAGTGAGATGCTACGGAGAATGTATGGGGAGAGGGGGGAGAGGGAAGTGCAGGTAAAAAACCCCTAGCGCGCACGGCTGACTTTTGTGGCCAAGACAGTAGGTCTTTCTCTTTCGTACTTCTACGCAACCATAACAGTGCGAAAGAGAAAGACCTTACTGGCCTGGCGCCTTTTGAAACGTGTTATTTATTGCTTTGTGTCATTGTGTGTGATTGGCCTTGAAGTAGATTTTGGTTTAATTCTAGCTTTCATAATTTCATGTCTAAAAACAGAAAATGAAATGTGTCACTGATCGTTCAATTTGAGATTATTTGAATGCTTTTGATGCCTTGCTAATGTAGGCCATAAAAATGAAAAAAAAAATAAGCTTAAACATTTTTTACGACAACATTTTTTTTTTATGCATTCTCACCTAACTAAGTTCTGAAGCCAATTTCGTCGTAAAATCGCCTATTAAGAACAACTTTTTTTTTATTATTTGGTAAGCTGACAAACTGCTGGAGTTTTTAAAATTAGTTTGAACCAATGAAACATTAATTTTGTATTATTAAGAAATTTTTGAAAATTTGGCTCCGTTCAACTCAAACCTAAAATTTTTACTTTCATCCCTTTTTTCGGTAACTTGTAATGAATAACGTTGTGTAGTTGATAATAAAGTAGAAAGGGTGATTCAAGACGATCACTTTCGAGAAAAAATAAATAAAAAAACCTTACTATTAAACAAGTTACGATTATTTTAAGTCGCTCCGGCAGAAAATTCGAAATATACATTTAAAAAATCATAACTTCTAAACTACAAAAAATCGCGGAACATACATGGGGTATTTTCGGATACACCCAGGTGTAAGGAATCTAAAAAAAATTTTTGGACGTCACATTTTGGACCACCCTGTATATATCATCATCAACAGCCTATATAATTATGTCCCCACTGGAGGGGCTGCCTACTCTCCTACAGTCTATGGGCCAGTCCACCACGCGGGCCCAGTGCGGATTGGCGGCGGACTTCACATGCCTGTTCAAGACATGCAGGTTTCCTCACGATGTTTTCCTTCACCGTTAAGCAATCGGATAATGTACTTGAATTGAAAAACAACTCATAGGTACACGGCTGGATTCGAACCCGGTACCCTCAGATTGAGAGTCCGCGCCTTATCCACTGCGCCACCGACGCTCATTTTCAAATACGAGTGTAATAATGTAATAATTTCAATTTTTTTACACTTGGCCTTGACATATATATACTTTTAGATTATTTCTTTTTATTAAAGAGGAATTCAAGTGGTGTGTCGTAGCTGTCGTTGCGTTGGTATAAAATAAAAAACTTTCATAATTTTGTAAACTTTTATTCACGAAAAAAAGTTTATAATGTTAAATGGTAATTGTGTCGTGGGTGCGCAATAATGAGTAAAATGGTGGCATTTGTTTTACAACATAAATGTGTATTACCATACTTTTTGTTCCATTAGCATGTCTTTGAATTTATTCATAACATAATTCAAGGATAATCTCCAGATTCCTGAGATTTACATAAATTTTTTATTTTATTAGATTTACATAAAAATTTATATTTTTATTTACTAACAAAAATATGGATTATGTCTGATACAAATAAATAATAATAATAAAACTTGAAACTTAAGAGCAACATACTCGTACTTTTTTAGGTTTCAGTAAATTACGCGCCCATATCTACAGACTATGCTTTGAAAACAGACATGTTGTAAAACATACACCAAGATCGCTACACCAGTAAATGTACATTCATGCCCCATGCGTTCATGTTGACTGTTGCGACCTTTATTGAAACGTACTGAAAACTCGTCGATAAAATATAACATTTCCTGAAGTGCGTGAATCATTCAATGTACCTCTACTGGCGTCAAGATGACAACAAACTTACCTTTGCATTTGAAACCATTGCAGATCGATAAGACAGGATGATCTCCGACGAACGTCATGCGAAAGAAAATAACTGATTACAAACTTAAAAGCAACAGAAATATATAAACCTTACTCCATTGTTAATAAACTGTATGATGAATGTATGTTTTAAATGATTTCATAGCTATAAGTTTTAAACTACTTCTGTAGGTATTAATGACATAGCTACCTATTTAAAATATATATGAACATGACATAACATTGTTGAAAAATAACTGGCTACCTTTTTAAGTGTTCCCATTGTTAGAAGTATGTTAGTATTATTATGTTGATTATATGGTGGAGAAAGTCACATATCCAAAACCGCCTTTCATTTTTTGCTGACATCTCTGCAGCTACGGTTATTTTTAAAGCAAGAGCTCTGGTAGTAAAGATGACTGCGTCACAAATGCCGTTAGCTGGATTGGAATGTCGTTCACTCATACCAGCCGCATACCTTATCATCAGTGCGGAATTTAGGACATATATTATAAATATTAATTGTATAATAAAATAATATATTGCTGCTGCTAATGTTGCAATTTTTCACGATTTTACAGATAAAATTGAGCCAAAAAATGGATTCAAAACGAACCCAGATCACTTGGTTGTCTGTCTGTCTGTCAATACCCTTTTATTAGGAACGCATAGAGGTATCAAGTCGAAATTAATATCGAGTACCTGCTCAAGTTTGCAGTTGCTAGAATCTGTAAAAAATTCAAACTTCTAGGTTAACGCAAAAGATACAGCCATTTATGCCGTATATTTTTTTGACTTTTGATTCAAAACATATAGGGTAAGGGGTTATACTACCCGTTGACCTAGAATCATGAAATTTAGCAAGAAACGAGGTATACACAAATGTAGTGAATAAATCTGGAAACCATACTTTTTAAATTAACATCACTTTTTTACTACGATTCAATCGGAATTACATATTCGTATTTTATTTATGATTTTCAGTAGGTATGTTAATTATTCAAATTCTGTACGGAACCTTCGGTGCGCGAGTCCGACTAGCACATTTATAAATTTATTTGAAATATTTATCTGACAATTCAACTTTCGAATAAAATTCCTTTGAAAGGGTTCTGTAATCAAGATTTTCCACACAGCTTTTAACATACATACAATTATGTTTGGTTTGTTTTTCCCTACTTTGACGGTACACAGCATCAGTTTTAAAAAAGCGACTAAGGGACGATAAATATCAGGAAATGGTAAGCAGTATCCAACCTCTAAGTTTGTTTCCACTGAGGTGGAGATGCTTGGATCAGAGAAACCACAACATTGCAGCATTGAAGTTGAGCGGAGGCTACCAGGTAACAAATTGTATGGAGTTTCAGGACCGCTTCATTCACTTCCCGCCTTCGAAAACTCATTTCAATCTGACCACTAACTTTCTCTACTAAGGAATCCCAAACATTTAAAGACGGTAAGGATAATAGATAGCTAAGAAACCTGAGATTAAAATTATTTTAGCTTAATTCCATTATTATTACTCTAATTTTAATTGATGACTTGTCCCTCTCTGGATCTCCACAGGTTGTCAAGATTCGTTTGTATATTTTTTAATGTTATAGATATACTAAAATAGATATTCAATATAGAAAATACTGTACTAAAAATATTTGAACCCTAACCTAAGATGTCACAAGTACAATTAGCCCATTTTTTAAACAAAAGTTGCTGAGGGTTGCACCTACCTCTACCTGCATTTGATACCTACTTGTAGTTATGATGTTATTGGTGATGCCTGCTGGAAAGTGTTGCTGATTCCTTTCATAAGAAAACAAAATATCTACACAAGGTAAAACAGAATAAGAACGATTGAAACTATTATACTTTTATTTATCCTAGAAAAACTTAAAATCACATAATATAGCTGTCTATCATAAGTAAATTCTGAGGCTAATTGAGAAAGAGCAAATTTAGATTTTAATTTATGTACCATTAAAGAAATAAGTGGTACATTTCTTAAATGAAGAACAAGTATAGAGAAACAACATTAAAGCTCAGGTAATAGATAACTTTCATGTTTACAATAACTATTCATAGGCATAAACACCTTTTAGCAAAGCAATTTGTTTGCTATGCTTATAATTATCAATAAAAACTAAAAAAGGATCATTTACAAAATCTAAAGAAACAACCCTAAATGAATTGTATTTTATTTTATTTCACATTAATATAAATTAGCCTAAGTCCACTAACCTAAAATTTCATAACATTTATTTGAGAACTTAATACTGAGTAATGTCAGACAAGTTATTACTATTCATGATGTCAATTATTATAAATCTATACTTCATCTAACCTAGCATCTAATTTGAGGGAGCTCATACAAGGTTATCCTAAGTTGTACTTAATAATCTGTAGAAAAGTTATTTAACTTTTGCTTTACAAAACTATGCTTAAACATATGTCACGGTAAGTACCTAGGTACTACAATAAATAGAAGACAACTTACAATCAGTATAATGAAAAACTATTTTGTCTATGAGCCAGAGCTCCAACTACAGTCTATGGTTTCCTGACGGCGTCTCCTAGGTGGTCTCTCGTGTGGACCATGAGGTGTGTATCTAGTGCTCCGGAGCGTACTGCCTACACTAGCAACCTTAACACTGCTTTACTAGTGTACTTAGCACGAAACCTAGAGATTGAAAAAATTTTCAAATGAGTCATGTACATATAAACACACTATCAGTAGGGCTACCTTCATAGCATTAATCATTGGTACTATCACAGAACTGACAATAAAATAACATTCCTTTCCTATTCTGAATTAATGCTATGTAGTGCATAAAAATCACAACCTAGGCTCAATATATCTGCAACTAATCCACAGAATGAATTTACCCCCAAGACTTAGGGCCTAAGTGATGATCAGGAACAGGGCATAATTAGGTAATGAGTTTTGGTTGTAATGCAAGATGGTAAGAGGAATGATATGTGTTGTGGTATTGTTTTATACTTACATGGTTTAGAATCTGCCCCCTCTGCCACCACCCTGGCCCCCACCGTAGCTGCTGTTACCACCGCCATAGCCTCCACCACCACCTCCCTGGTTCATGTTGTAGGGTGTGCTACGGTTGTTACTATATTGCTGATTTCTTGTGGGGCCTCCACTGTAACCTTGCTGGTTGTAGTTGCCAAAATCTTGGTTGCCCCAACCTCCTCTTTGGTTACCACCACCGCCACCACCCCCATAGCCACCACCTCCTCCTTGGCTTCCACCCCAACCTCCCTGGCCATTATCCCAAGGGTTTGAATTGTTCCAGCCTCCTTGATTGTTTCCATAACCACCTGAAAAATTCAAAAAAAAGATTTAGATACTGTTTAAGATAAGGTGAGAAATAATTTTATTCAAAACACAAACCAGTGTTGCCCCAGCTGTCATTTCTGCCACCACCAGGACCACCCTGTCTTCCTCCTCTCTGTTCCGAGCCATCCTTTGGCAAGGCTTTCTTTACATCCAACTGCTTTCCATTTATTTTATGAGGGGCATTCACTGTAAACACAATATCTTTTAGTTTCGTATGCAATAAAATTTTGGGTATGTACTTCATGAAATAAAATGAGAATGTTTATTGATTCGCGTACCATATCTCCCATTAAATAAGTAGTAAGGTATAGCTTAAATCAATAGTTAATATCCACAGCAAGAGAAGCCAGTTTGGACACATACTTCCATTCTGGGGCAAAGCTGTGGGGAGCCAGATATAGTGAAAGTTAATACTTACAGCAAACTTTATCAACTGGGTCATAATCATCAAATTCAACAAAGCCAAAGCCACGCTTCTTTCCCGTTGCTTTGTCAGTAACAATGCTCACATTCTGCACAGTGCCGTAGGCTGAAAAATATTCTCTGAGCTGATCTTCATCATGATCATCTTTGATACCACCAATGAACAGTTTCTTCACTGTTGCACCAGCCTCAGGATTCTTGATGTCCTGTCTTGCCACAGCTCTCTTTGTCTCAACAACACTGAAAATAGACATTAATTAAATCATTTCATTTGCATGGATTTATTTTATTTCAAGAGTATCACAAAGACTACATAATAGTTGTAGTGTATAAAAGGGAGCAGTCTTCGAATAATTTGATATAAAGGCTAAGAGGCAATGGGACTGGTATGACGCAGTGTGGTCATGTACAGGTTGGTCGCAATTTCTAATAAACGCTCGCCCACATAGCATTAGTAAGTTTTAGTCATTAAGATTAGTATTTATACTATTAATGTCAGTTATTTAGTTGGTTTATTTATGACTAAATAGTGGTTGCCTTCCAGGAACATTTTTAGTCATTCATAAGATTTTAAAGATAGAGTTAATCTAGTTAATTATAATATTCTCTATTATAATCTATTATTAAAAAGTTGCAAAACAAAGTAAACTAAAGTAAACGTTACAAACATAATAATTTCAGTTGAAATAAAGTCTGTCGACCCCACAGAAAATGCCACGTGTCAAGTACACTGGGACATTCACCAAGTAGTGTCTGTTCATCTCTGCAGTGTAAAACGATATAGAAACAAAGTGAAAGCTTCCATATAGCTGGACTGCAGTTAAGGTTTAATTTAAAAAATATAGTCTCACCGTCCATCGATTCGATGAGGTCTGTTGTTCTGGGCGTCGTCAACCATGTGCGCCTTGGAATAAGTAATAAATCCAAAGCCTCGTGACCTCTTTGTTTTAGGATCCTTCATGACGACGACATCGACGATTTCCCCCCATTTTTCGAAATGCGATTTCAATGATTCATCGGTAGTACGGTAATTGAGACCACCGATGAATATTTTACGGTGAACCTCTGGCTCATCCTGAAAGTAGGACGCTGGCTTAACAAAATGGCGGACAGCGTGGCTTGTCCACGTCGTAATTAAATTTAAATAATTTCTTCACTTCATACGAGCTAGCACAATAATAGATTTATGATTCATAGATCACAATATAATCAGCAAATAGTAGATTGTAATAACATTAATGATTTACCCGCCAACTAACATGCAGAGAATAAAAACGAATAAACAACTACTTACAAAACCGTCATCACCATTCTGCGGCCTCATTATGAACTGTTTAAAATAAATTACTTGATATATATAAAAACAACACTAGATTAATTTCTTTTTGATGTGAACTTCAAAAAATGCACACACAACGCACAACCTTATTCAACCGAAGCCACGCCAAAAAGAAAGAAGAAAATCAATGGCCGTCGTTCGCGTCGATCTGGCTGACGGGATGGGAGGGGGCGGGAGGGATCACACACAAGCAAAGAGAGACGGGTAGAGCCACGTATGGAGCCAAGTACGGACTGTACGGTCAACATAATTGGGTACTTGACACCGAATTAGACTAGGGTTGAATTATATTTTGTATCGTAACGGACATAAAAAACAGCCCCTCAGTATACAAATATGTAAAACAAACAAACTTTTCTGTTTCCATACGGCCAGGTAGTTTTTGAACACATACTAAATGATTTAGGACAATTAGGAACGCATCTTAACATATCAAGGAAATTTTTGAACGCGTGCTTAGTGTCCGTGATCTTTGTGCCAGGGGAATAGGCTAGTTGACTAAATTTGAAAACTTGGCTAATTATATACTTTAATATCTATTTTATCCCAAAAAAACTATATTTTCAAGAAAAATCAATATTTACATTACGTATTTTGTATTTTAAAAAAGCCATTTAGATTTCCCTCGAAAACGCTGAATAGTGTCATGGCGTCTTGAATGACGTCACAGCTCGCGAAATAACCTGCTCTGTGATATGAAAACGTCAACAACAACAATGATGTTTTGCGAGGCGTGACGTCACACTTTCTTGCGCCGCGTTCTTCGTGTTCGTTGTCACGTGACCTAATGCCAATTTTTTTCGAATTCATTTTCTAAAAATATTAATAATCTTTAACTTTTTTGAGAAATAGACTGGTTTTTTCTCACCTTCGTGTCTTCATTTATAATTAGCAACTATAAACCAAGCCATTTGTTATAAGTGGACACAAGCCTATTTCCGCCACATCTATACGAGCTGACCTGAAGCAAATTCGAACCGAACCAGTTTAACGTCAAGTGACAACACTGTTTGTTTAATTAAGTAATTTATTAGTGAAATCATATATTATCGTAGTGGAAATCTATAATTTGCAATAATTACAGTACATATCTCTCATATCTCTCAATCTGAGGGTACCGGGTTCAAATCCAGCCGTGTACCTATGAGTTGTTTTTCAATTCAAGTACATTATCCGAATGCTTAACGGTGAAGGAAAACATCGTGAGGAAACCTGCATGTCTTGAACAGGCATGTGAAGTCCGCCGATCCGCACTGGGCCCGCGTGGTGGACTATGGCCCATACACTCTCTGTAGGAGAGTAGGCCTGAGCCCCTCCAGTGGGGACATATATAGGCTGTTGATAATATTGATGACAGTACATATTAGAGGTATATTTTTATGGGTGCTTTTGTATTATTTTACATATTCCGACCTCTAAACATAACAGTAATACTTGGAAATTTGTAATTCAAAATATCTACGTTTTTGATGTAAGTATTATGAATATAGATCATTGAAACCAGTTGGTGAGATATTTTAATTTACTGTTTTTTTTAAGTATTAAAACTCTACAATACAATAAAAAAATCTTCAGGAAGAGAAGTACCTACAGTTACTAAAAATTGAAATCAAGCCCACGATTCCATTTTTATCAACACACTACAACACAACCAAATTTTATGTATGTTATATAGCTTAAATTTTTGTTTATCTAATGTTAATGTAAGTATTTTTGTTTTTGTTTACTTAGTTTGTTTTTTGTTTTTCGTAGTTTAGTTTGAATAGATTTTTTTACTGTGTTTTTTTTGTATGTGTATTGTGTTGTGTGTGTTCTTAAATAAAGTTGTGTCTATGTCTATTCATTGAGATTGTAATTCAGCTTTCACCAAACTTTAGACACATGTTTATTTATATTTTTATGTATAATAAATTCTATCGAAATGTATTGATCGCTCTTCGAGAAAATCTACAAAAACCAAATTTTAAGGCAATTGAAGTCAGTGTTTAGTTCTTTTTGAATGTGTTAATTATTCTCAAACACTGCAGGTCGGGGGCGCCACTACCAAGGTTTTGCTCCGGTTTGAAAAAAAATCTAAGATCCGGGTCTGCCTGAGATAAGTGTAGATAAGTAACTTTTTGCCCTAGTAGTTGAAGGGAAGACCTTTGTTCGCTTCGGTCAAAAGGACAATTATAAGAAAAACCTAATTTCATGTCTGTCACAATTGTCAATACTTTACCAATGACATTTTCAAACCGATACCAACTAGTGAAGGTTGACTCACTAGTTGGTATCGGTATGAAAATGTCAATTGACTTTTAGAGCTTTCAAGCGGCAACCACGTACCGGGAATCGTTTATCAGGCCATTCTAGTCAATGAACCAACGATGTGATCAAGACAAGTGGAGACACTGTATGCAAGTACCCAGGAACCAGTCACAGTGGCCTACCATGGTGAGGCCAATGTTCGTCAGTGGACATTCCCAGCTGATGATGAGACTTATGCAGCTGCTGGTGGTTATTGTAAAATACAATGTTTTGTATTTTCGTCAATCAATGTCACACAAAACAAATTTATTTTATCGTATGTAACATTAAACAGGCTAATAATAGGTGGATGTACATTCCATTCGGTTCACTTCACTACAGTATATTGTCTACCTGTTCATTAAACGGACGGTGCGTGGTGCGTGTATGTACAAGAATCATAAACAACAATAGAGAATGAGCGTTCTAAATTCACAGCCGGTATAACAGCATAATTTTTATTTTATGGAAGAGAATTAACTAGCCTTCCAATATTTGACTATATAACAAAATATTCGATAAATTTAAATTCCGCTTTTTATTAACACAAAGTTCAGATTACAAAGCAGATTACCAGTGATAAATTGATAATGCTTAATTTTTTGCCCACGAAAAATGATAATGAGATGATAATGCTTAAGTGGATTTACCACAGATCACGATATATGTACTACGATTTGAACGCACCTCTTGGAAAAAAAGAACAGATTGTCTGTGGGTGGGTGTGGGAAAGGAAAAACACGGGAGGCAAAAGGAGGAAGCGAGTAAGAGAGAGAAGACCGCGCCGCGCCCCGCGCCCCATCCCATCCCCTTTTAGTTCGTTCAGCCATCCAGGCAGTCAGTTGTTTTAAATGACGTTTGTTTTTTGGTAAAATTTGGAATTCAATCTTCATTTTGAATTGAATATTGCTGTTGATCTGCAAACAAAAAGCTTGCCGAAAGCCGGGTTAAGTTATTCGTTGGATTGGCTGCGATATTTCTTCATAAATAGTTATCTAAACTAGTAAACGTGGAAATGAAACCGAACAATGGAGGCGGCGGAGGAGATGACTTTGTAAGTTTTGCAACTCTTGTGCTCAGTCTTTGCGCTTCACCTAACTAGTCTACACAAAAGCTTAACTTCTTTTTGTTTATTATAAAGTATGAGTAATGTACTTACTCTCCTTTGACATACGCACGGCGTTGCCAATCAATTTTACTCGATTGCCACAGGCATCCACAGGGATATAAAAAATAATTAATATTTATTGAGGAAGAATATGAATGAATGAATATACCGAAATATGTGAAAATATTATATTATTTCGTTTTCGTTATTCTTGGAGTAAATATTACTTGTGGGTTTTACTGGCATAGAGCCTCCTTTTGTGTAGTCCAATGATGATAAAATTACCTTAATGGTAAATTTGTGTTTTTTTATTTTAAATAGTAGTTGGGAACACTGCCATCGAAGTTGTAGAGGAATAGGTTTTCCTGGGACTGGTACACCTTCGACAAAGAGGTCAGCGAAAGAATCCAACTCGGATGGGCATTGTTCGGGAGGTTATGGTATATCTTCTTGTCCAAAATACCTGTGTCTAAAGTCTTTAATCAGTGTGTGTTGTCAGTGATGACAAACAGAACCTAAATGTGGTCCTTTACTGTGGTTTGTCAACAAGCTCAAAGTCACTCAGCGAGCAATGGAATGAGCTATGCTCAGAATTTATCTATGCAATAAAATCCTGAATAAGAAATCATTAGATAAACAAGGGTCACAAACATAGCTATGCGAGTCAGTGAGCTGAAGTGGAAATGGGCAGACCACATTACTCAAAAAACCGATAACCATTGGGAAGTAAAAGTTCTCGAGTAGAGACCACATACTGGGAAGCATGTACCGAGCCGTCTTCCTGCTGAACCACTGACTCGGTTAAGGTCACGGGGAGTGACTGGATGCAAGTGACAGGGGCGCTCAATGTGGCATACCATGAAGGAGGCCTTTGTCCAGTGGTGGATGTTTCCCAGATGATGGTGAATTTGTGTAGTTTTAGCAACATATCTGACAGATTTAATTCTAGATCCTTATTTGATAAACTAGTTCTTTGCCCACATAAAATTCCTTCCTTGTGGTACTCTACTGCACTTGTGGTACCCTTAAGTGTGATTTGTGGTATCTAAGGGTTCCACTGAGGAGTCTCTTGGAGTGAGGTAGGTTGGGATGCACAAAACTCCACTAAACTCCACATAACAAACTGCACTAAGAAACTCCAACTATCATAACTTTTCCATATTTGCAATTTCCAAAATATATTTTTAGAAAAAGGCCAATGTGAAAACCGAAAATGAAACAATAATTCTGTTTTAATAATTTACAGGAAGAGCCAGAACACATGCGAAAGCTTTTCATCGGAGGGCTTGATTACCGCACCAATGATTCATCTCTGAAGTCATTCTATGAGCAATGGGGGGAGATTGTAGATGTAGTGGTGATGAAAGACCCACAAACGAAGAGATCAAGGGGGTTTGGCTTCATCACATACTCCAGAGCTCACATGGTTGATGATGCTCAAACAAATAGGCCTCATAAAATTGATGGAAGGTAATTATCATCCAATGCCATAGCCAGCTATAGAGTTCACTCATAAGGCTGCAGATTCTTTTCCATTTCATATCTTGTTACTTAAAATTTGATTCTTGAAACAATAGTGAAGCAGTGTTGTGCAAATAATAAAACACAACACACCTAGTGAATTGTTAATCTTATCACCGCCAAAGTTGTATAGTGCCTACAGTGAAGAACTATGCTCTGTACTCCAATCTCGGGATATGCCGACTAGAAATTATTTGTGTGGTCAATGTTTTTCAAACTTCTGAGAGAATATAAAATAATATTTCATAGGAAATGAGCATTTTGAAATTGACTCATTTAAGAAAAAAGAATTAGCCATACAGACGAATGTTCTAATTTAACACTTGTATTTACATCTTTCAATATTTTTATAACCATACTAACTAAATATTATAAATTTTTTTGCGGTATGAGATTCCTGAAACTGAAAAATGGTTTTTAAAATCAAAACACATGAGAGTATGTAATTTTATGTTTTAGGGTGGTGGAACCAAAAAGGGCTGTGCCCAGAGATGAAATTAAAAGGCCAGATGCGAGTGCTACTGTAAAGAAACTGTTTGTCGGTGGCTTGAAGCAAAACATTGAGGAGGAAGATTTGAGGGAATACTTCAGTACTTATGGGAACATTGTGTCAGTTAGCTTGGTCACTGAAAAAGACACTGGCAAAAAAAGGGGATTTGGATTTGTTGAGTTTGATGATTATGATCCTGTTGACAGAGTATGTTGTAAGTATATTAAAAAATTAAATGTTTGCCTGTTGATTTTCATGCAAAATATTTAAAAAAAATTGTATTAATACCAGCAGTATTGGTTAAGCCATTCTCAAGTAATCTTCCAGATATGCGGCAATCTATTTCTGTTTATATATATTTAAAAAATACATTTATCTCTTTTCCACAGTACAACAAAACCATAAGATAAATGGCCAACGTCTGGATGTAAAGAAAGCTCTGTCTAAGTCTGAAATGGCGGCTGGTGGACCGGGTGGGGGCTCCAGCGGCGGGGGCAGACGAGGCGGAGGCCGAGGTGGCGGCGGGGGCGGTGGCGGTGGCAGTGCTTGGGGAGGCCAGCAGGACTGGTCCAATCAAGGTATTCCTGACTGCATTATGTTTTACAGCATACTTGTTTCTGTTATAATCCTACTATATGGTAATCCAAAATCTACAGAGTTATATTAAGTGTGTCAAACTTCATCCAAATTTATACAACAACATTTATCACATAAGTGTTATAAAAAGTGACTAATGAAAATTAAATGTGATAGAAATAAATAAAAATTTATTTGATAAATACACTTTTTTTAAAAGGTGTTCAGGTAGTAATTTCAATTTGTTCTCTGTGCTGAACCTGTCCACCCACAGGTGTGCAAATATTATAAATAGTATGTAATTTAAAAATGGCTATGTATCAACAACATCTTGTCAAATGTGGTGATTGTAGCATATCGACGCATATGTGGATGAGGTTTATGGAAATAAGTTCTATTTTTGGCCAGTTTGGAAATCCTCAAGATGCTGTACATGGGGTTTAAGTGCAAAATTAGTTGCACTTGATTTATCATATGATGTGACTTTTAGTTAGCTATATTCAATATTCACGCTAAAGTCAATGGTTTTGACAAGTATATATAATAATTAAACATAATTTTCGTAATACAAGTGATACATATACTTATATAATATCCATCTCAATGTATTTACATCACTAATTTTCCTTGGAATATAGGCGGTGGGTATAATACAGGGTACGGACAAAGCAGTGGTTGGGGCAACCAGAATCCTTGGGAGTCCAACCAGACCAGTGGATGGAACAACCAGGGCTACGGGGACCAGAGCAGCTGGGGTCCTGCCGGTAACAACTTCGGCACTGGATATCAGCAAAGTTACAGTGGCGGCCCGATGCGGGCTAACTATAATACCACGCGCTCGCAGCCTTACAATTCAGGTTAGTTATTGTTGCACTTGAATCTCCTTCAATTATTGCAAGTCTCAGCAAAGAGTTTTTACGCCAGTGAAGCTAACAAAGAGTTTTCGATGTTGGTTACTAGAGGTACTTGATACTGTTGAATGGATGTTGGTGAACTAGTATTTTGGCATCTAAACATGAATCATTAACAAGCGAGACGAAACCATGGGATCCTGCTAATTCTTGGCTATTGAGAAAATAAGACTATTCTATTTATGATCGATGTTTGATCTCTTAATTAAATTGGAGATGTGAAAGTAATGTAGAGCTAGATCACTGGGTGTTGTAGTATAACTTATGTGATCCTTTCCTGCCACCATTGGGTATATGTTCTACAGATTGACTACATTTCGGTTCAACGAATTTATTCCAGCCCTTTAAAGCATGGCCCAAACAGCAGAATTTCACGATCACCTCTAGATTAATAGCATTACACAAGCTTTGAGATGTCATTCATTTTTCGCTTCTAACGCGTAGAGTACACTGGTAACTTAAGTGTTCTGGCTGGGTTCCCTTAAGAATAGAGAGTGAATAGAAATAGGCAATAAATGAAATTATTATAATTGTACTCAGAGTTCGAGGTAAACTTCGCGGCGTGCTTGTACATTACCTTGACCCCAAAATTTGGTGCTGTGGAAAAAACAACTATCGTCCGATACGCCATAAAGTTCGATGCGAATCATGTGTTTCGGCTGTAAGCTTGTGGTTTTACTAGAATCCATTGAACATGTAATTGTTGTAGGTGGAGGTGGAGGAGGTGGGTATGGAACTACCGGTGGCGGGGGCGGGGGCGGCGGTGGCGGTGGCGGCGGCTACAATATGGGCGGGAATGCAGCTGGCGGCGGCAACCAGCGTCGCTTCTAGGGTCTATCACTCGGCCCTCTTGTGAGTATTAACCCATACTGTCGCTTGATATTTGACGAAATTATCTTACGACTGAATTACATTGATGCAGTAGTTGGCGCCTCTTGTACTATACAGCTATAGGAACAACAGTAAAGTTTAAATGTTTAATTTGTACTCCATTCCAGATAAGATTTGACCACTTGTTTTTTATGAACGACAGGATTTGCATTTGTCTTTCAATTAACCTGATAGATTCAAGATTCAACTTTATTGACCAAGTAATATGAACCACGTCAAAATATTACAACAGTGTCGATATTGTTATTTTTTATTATATTACTAGCTTCTGCCCGCAGCTTAGCCTGCGGGGACTTTAAAATGTAATCCGTGGAAACTGCTCGTTCGATCGCGATACAATGTAGCCTATGTCCTTCCTTGGGCTTTCCACTATCCCTCTTCAAAAAATCAATTCATTCAAAACATTCTATTAGGTCGTGAATGTATGAAACAAAAAGCAATTTTTGTGAGAATTTATCGCATGTATTAAAGTTATTATGCTATTCAGAACGAAGACAAATATAACAAGTCAAAACCCATGAAAATCGGTCCAGCCGTTCTCGAGTTATAAGTGTTCGAACAAACCCGACTTTGTTTTATATATTAAGATATATTTGATCCCTACTTAGGTTAAGTAAGAAAAAATTTTATACAGCATCGTGGTCACGGACCGTGACCAATGAAGTTCATATGTATGTAACTTCATCAATGTTGGAAAGCGCTAATGTTTTAATCAAATGCAAGAATTCAAGCACCGTTCTTTTTAGTCGACAAAGTTGTTTTGTACCGTTGCCTTTCGAATCTTATCTAGGGCGAAGTACAGTGAACGAAACCATTTGAGAGTATGGCTATACTATTTACAATACTTCTACGTTTGTTTTCCGTCTGGCACCAAATACAGCAATAATGTAAATCAGCTATTATCGCCTATTCACATAGATCAGTTCCGTCATCCGTGTTCTTTTAGACTCTTCAAAATTGCTTCACAAGATATCATACAGACAGCGAGGTCAATCAATGTCGTTGAAAAACAACTGTAACTTAACATACCGATTGAAAAATTTACATCGACGTCGTCGCTCCCCTGGCAATGCATGAGGTATCAAGGCCCCCTTGTCTCAATAATACAATCCCCTGGTAATATAACGGTAACTGATAACATATGCTGCAGTAACGATTGAGAGGAGAACGAAAAACGTAGAATGTAGTGGGGCCGTCGCCGGTCTTGAAGAAACACCTAGAAAGGCCTATGTTTAGCAGGAGACGATTTCAGGCTTACAATGACGATGCTTTGTTGAGTTAATTATGTATTGATTCTGTAATTTGCAACTGTTCTTGTGTGTACGTTTTGGGATATTGATTGAACTGATATATGAGAATAGGCGTTATATTGTCATAAAACAAACTTAGTAAGGAACATTGAAAGTGTTTGCAAAGCTTTTACAGGGCTACAGGTTATTATATATAATAATAATTTATATGTTACGATGTCATCCAGTTAGTGACACTTGTTAAGCTGAGATGAATTCATTTATTCGTAGAATGAATTTAAAGACACCTTATCTATAGAAAACATTCAGGAAAATGTAAAATTAATAGGTATTAATTACATACATCGATATTTGCATACTAACATACAATATAAATGAATTTTTTGAAAGATTAAACCATATTTTTGTTTTGTTTATCATGAATGAACAAGACCACGTAACAAAGCATCAAACTATCAATTGAATGATTGTACGTGTACGTGTTTATATTTATTTTTTGAGATTTCACGATTACCCTGTAAAAGATGGGCATTCACTTCAGTGTAACCTATAAGCTGAAACGTATCAGCATGCTTCATCATATAATCCCCACAAATGCACCAAGTTTAACAGGCCCATAATGTTTTATTGTTCGGCAGTTTTTCAGGTTATCGTATATCGTGTACTTATTTGAGTATTTTTAATGCTTAGGTCTCAAGTTGCGCTTAGTTGAAGCTAGGCAGGGAGACAATATAGTAGAGACGGGAGGTAGGCCAGGCGTCAGTCAGCTAGCTAGTGAGGGCCAGCGGACTTAGTGAAGCTACCACCTTGCATAGTCAGTTAACTGTTTTCTTTCTTCTTCGATTAAGGTTTGTTTCACAATAAGGTACGGTGTAGGCACTAGACACATTTCTGTAGGGTCCGTTACGCACGATGTTGCAACTTCGCTACGAGCTCATGTTTAACTTTTGCTGAAGAATAAAAAATTTCGGATATATGTACATATTAGCAGTCTGCCTCGGTTTTAATTTACTAGTGGCATAATAATCTTATATATCTTACTAACGCGCTTATTTTTTTATAGAAGATAGACCAACGCATGACCTAATGTTAAGTGACGATGAGTTACGCATTGGTCTAGAATATGCCTATTTACTCTACTACTACTTTTGAAGATTCCCGAGTTGTAGTTTTCGGGGAACTTCCTTGTTCCCGGTAGTGCATTTATATATCTCATTGTAAATGTTATAATAAAGTGTCGTATATATACAGACAGTACCGTAATCAAAATTACATATAGTGACAGTCCTTTTATAGTGTTTTGGTGGAAGTGGGTGTATGTTTTAGTAAAATCAAGAGGTCTTGGTGGAAATATGAGATTATAAACAATAATTAAGAGATGTTTGGAACACTTAGGAAAAGTTGAAGTGTAGCGAATGAATAATTGAAGTCGATCGTGTCGTAGCCAAAACAAATTGATCTCTTTTAGACGAATAATTTCTTCTTTAATTTTGAGAGTGTTGGAATATACGAGAGCTATGTTATAATGACTTGTTAAAGTACATCAAAGCAACGTTGCCGCATCTCGCGTAAAGGAACCCCGATTAAGATATAGTCATTGAGCACTTGATCACAGTTTTTACATTGACATCCGAAATATGTAGACGCGAGAGAACGGCTGTCTCTATACCGCTAGTCAGGTATTTCCACGATTCGTTCATTGTTTGAAAGTTTACGTTTTATTGTAAAAGCTGTGTTTGATTACTTGTATCTTTTACATATAATGTAAGAATATATATTGTTTTACAAATGAATTTTATTATAGTAATTAAAAAAGCTAGATAGAGATAGCTATGACATTCCAGAAATGTATACGAGGCGAAGACCTTATTTTCTATAAATATTCTACGACAACACCTTCGTAAATGTTTGTAGGGTTAATTCAACACCGATATAGCTATCAAAAATATAACGATTCAATGTTTAGGTTAAGAGAGTATAACGTGTATTAGGAATTTGACGAAATCATTAACATAACATCGTCTGGAAGTGTAACCAGTCTTTTCGTTTTAAATATGTTTGAAATGTAATGAATTTTTTTAGATATTTCCTTGTTACGTTGATGGTGTGTTTACTTGTTTAAGGATTGTTACTAAGAGTAGTCGTAAGTCGTGTTGGTTATATTCACTGTGTGCAATATATTAAATAAATACTGTTTTCCATGGACTCTTCTACACGCGGACGAGCATCCTCGGTGGAAAAGGCCATGGTAAGTGGACTTGCCCAAATAAAACCAATGAATAAACCTATTGACTTTTATTTAACTTTCTGTCCCATCTAAAATACTTAACAATTCTAAAACAAAAACGAGCTTAGTAATTTAATTTAATATTTACATTTACACAGCTAGTGTAATAAGGTATTTGACATCAAATCAGATTGAGAATAAATATGATTTTATAACATAAAAGACATTATAAAACTACTAAAAAGTAAAATTATACTTAGGATTGAAAGCAATCAAATGTCTCCAAAAAAATCGAAAAGTGTACTTGAATGGTAAATGTCTTATCAGATTAAGTTCATTCATTACATTTTAAAAGATTTTTAAAAGAATTCACAGGAAAAACTGTTAACTACATAAATTACACTGAAATACAATTTAAATTCGATTATATCTAAGGTCTTAACGAACTCATAAGTGGTGTCGTTGGCAAGTGCGAAGGAGTGAAGGAAAATTTTAAAACAAAAAACCGCGTGTCATTGCACGCGCAGTGTTGACTTCCGTGATTGAACTAGTTTTTAAAAAAGTAACTTTGAGTGAAATTTATACGAAATTTTCATTTTGATCACTCCAAGAAACTTATAACTTGGTCGCCTAATACTCTGTAACCTGTAAAGTCACCTTAGTCGAGATAGTTTTCCTTGAAAGTACAGCAAATGTACTACTACAGTGAAATTTTTCAGATGTTTAAAAGCAATAGTTTAGAAGACAAGACCTGTTCTTAAAAAAATTATCACTTTTATATTTATTCTATTCTATTCAACGATACCTCACTAGATGATAGACGGGGGTCACTAGATGGGGTAGACGTGAAAAATTTCATCCCCAAGTTATGTTAAGTAAAAAAAATATTTCTCAAGATTTTATTCTACCACTTTGTCGGCGCAATTAATATATATACATACATACATGTAGTAATCTATCTGCAATAAGACTAACAGCGGACTAACCGCGGAATAACAGACGGACATAGCGAAACTATAAAGGTTCCTTTTTTGACTAAGGAACCCTTAAAACCTGTCTAGTTTATTAACATAAAAATGTTTATTTTATTTCTTTTAATTTTATTTATTATGTTCAATTAATCATAAATAACAAAAACGAAACCCAAATGGGTTCCTTTCCCTTCATGCCCTAGTGAAGTCACCATGCACCGCCGTCATCGCTGGGTAGCGTAACATTACTTGTCTATCGTCGACTGATGTTGGACAGGTAAACATGGGCACGGAGTCGGACAGTAAGCAGACCCCAGCACCGTTGGAAACAGACCTGAAGCAGCTGCCAGTTGCCTGGAACAAAGAACGCATTGTTGACGTCAATAATATAATATAAATTCTATAGAAAAACACTTGAGTAAATTTGCAATCGAACCGACCCAACCATGCTGATAAGTTGCTATTTAAACAATTGCGTTTTATATACAGCAACGGGGAAAAGGTTGAGAAGTAGGTATGCTATGTTTAGCTATATTAATAAGATTATAAATTGGATATTTCCATGGTGTGTCAGTAAAAATGTTCATGTAACATTGACATCTGATTACGATTACCCGGTTGTTCTGTTGTCAGCGTGTTTTTCCCAAAAGTTCTACTGTAGTTGTCCCGCGATTGCACTGCTGGGAATTTTCTTCCCAGAGGTGCCGATACTCATTCAATTGCATCTCGACCCTTTGTATGAGTATCGGAACTTCTGGGAAAAAAGTTCCCAGCAATCCATTCGCGGGAAAACTTCAGCGGAACTTATACACGGCTTACTGGAATCAATGCTCGAATCAGGCACCGGATGAAATTATTCATTACTGGACGATACTACGCTAGCATTACTAGAACAGAACACTAGTTTGGCGGCGGCAGACCTAACATTGTGCTGCCTGCCTCTTCCCACGGAATCAATTACATTTAATAAATATACAAGACAATAAATATGGTATTCGTCGCTCCTGTACCTATACTGTTGATCCAGATGTGCTTTTTCAATCCTCTTGTCTTTAGCTCTCCGGTTTTGGAACCAGATCTTCACTTGTGTCTCGCTCAGTGATAATGCTGACGCTAATTCACACCTGAAACGGAGGTAAGTAAAATCCGGTGTTATACTTTTGCCTTTCTACTGATAGGGAGTCCCGCAGTAGGACGTCTGGCACCAAACTCTATTAAAGATCACTGCTTGCCCGTGGTACCTCGTCCCGTTCGCCTGAGCTTTATGTGCATATTTATTTAGTGATACAGTAAAAAAAAACATTAGGCCACGGAGGCGGTTAAAACTTGACCTTGGGTGATCTAGGTGCTGTGTTAATATTTTTCAAGGGATGACATAAGTCAAGTGTAGGCAGAATAAGTTAGGTCTTTTAATGTTGAATCGACACGATATATAACTTCGCCTTTTCTCTGCGGAACACTTACGAAAGAGACGGTAGATACATAGACGTCCAAAAATAGTTAAATGTTCAGAGGAGATCAAAAGAGTTATATCACCTGCGTGCTCTAGCAACGTACTCTCCTCTTGCATATTCTAGTTCTAAACGCAGGGTCTGATGAGCCGAGAAGGTGGTGCGCTGTCGACGAGGTCTGCTTTCTTTGCGACGTCGTCGGGCCACTGCGAAAGACCAAGAGGTGAGGTGTTGACCTGATGCAAAACATGAATTTATTCCACCGGTCAAAAGGCGTCTACTTTTTGGAATATATAACTGGCTTCGATCATAAAACAGGTGAACATACATATACTCAAGATTCACCTGCAAAGGTAAATATGTAATCGTAAAAACGCGACTTTAATTAGTTATAATTTTTAAAAATTGGTTTTCAGATTTACTAGTACATTTGTGCTGTAAGACCTTGCTTCTTGCCAAATTCAAGATTCTGGGTCAATTGAAGGTACCCGATTTTATATCGTTGCGCTCGCAAGAGGAATCTTAAAATCTGTGAATAAATGTCCGTATCCTTTTATTGCGTTGACTTAAAAGTTTGATTTGTTCAAAGATCGATATTCATTTGTACTTGATACCTTCACCCGTTCCTGAGACAAAGGGTCTTGACAGACGGACAGCAAAGTGATCTTGTAGGGTTCCTCTTTTCCTTTTGAGGTACGGATCCCTAAAAATGAGAATAAATTAAAGGGGGTTGCTTTTTCACTTGTGATTTCGTAGACACTCGTCAAAAGCTTAAACACGTAATTTGTCAAATCCGTAACTCTAAAATTCTAAAAGTCTAAAATTAATACACAGGAACTAGTTTAAAATAAATATAATTATAGTTTAAAAAACTAAAACACGCTTTACGAGTGTCGTACTAAAAAGCTTTTTAATCCTAAAACAACTTTTAGACGAGTACGTATTTATTACTCACACAGACTTTATTGTAGACATGGAGGACGCTGCAGGCGTCAACTAGAAACTTTTTTAATTTATTAATTTCTTTCTCCTGTGGTTATTTACCATACTCGTAATTCCGCAAATTGGTGCATAATTCCAGAAATAGCGGCTTTTTATTATTTTAAAATTTCTTTGCGAGACGGTCGTATGAGTTTGGCGGTTTCACTTATGTTCCCGGGACACTAGGTTGCTGCGTTATTTTGTCAAGCGCTTAGTGAACTTTAAGCGGTTCTAGTTTCTACCTAGTTTGTTCTACCTAAAATTTTATTTTATTAATAAATATGTTATTTGTAAATTTGTGTGTGATACACAAAGAGATTTAAATATTAATAATTTAAAAGTATGTGGTGCTACATTTATTTTCCACATCTATTTCTTACATTAATACTGTATGTCTTCCTAGAAGAAATAAATACACGTGTTACAGCGACGTCGTCCCAAGAACTGTCAAACAAACAATGATTGGAATCTAGGTCACAGATCACTGTATATGTACTACGTAGATCTAGATTATATAGTGATCCAGGTAGTCAAGATTCCCAAGAGAAGACAAGCGTCCTTATTTTAAAAAAATCGAGGGGCCCAGGGTAGAATTTTTCCATCCAACTAATGATTCCAGGGTCAGACCAGCTCGTTGGTGCTAAATTATTGTATTGTCATCCGAATTACATATATTTGCAAAGTTTCAAATCGCTACGACGTTTAGAAGTAGCTTTAAATTGACTTGCTATGTTTACATACAAGTTAACCTAATATAAAGCGTGTAATAAACATCAACGTAAAAAGAAATAAAAACAAAATGCAAAAGTTTTTCAGCCGGCGCCTATTACGTAGTTAGTCTTAAACCTGTTACATATCTATAAACACTAGTTCCCTAGAACTAAATTAAATAAAGTATTAAAACAAGGTCGCCACATAAAAATAATAATGTACAATAAACTCCCACTTGACATTTGCCGATTGCCTTATACCGAATTCAAGAAAAAACTAAAATCATTTTTCGAAATCAGTCCCTTCTACTCTATTAACGAATTCATAGAATTACGTCTGACTGTTCATTTCTATTTAAATGTTAAGGTTAATATAATTAGGATAATTAAGTATAGTTTTAATATGCAAATATGTAATGTTTTGACGTGCCGAGTGTAATGTTCATATTACTAGGTCAATAAAGTGAATCTTGAATCCAATTGACCTCGTAAGTAAGGTACCAGTTTCTAAGAAAATTGCTTAGGTTAGAACTTATTCTAAAATATACTTTGTTCCCGACGAAAACAGAATAGGACCTTCATTACGTATGAATTTGGAAACTACTTAATCTATACTAATGATCCTAATCTCCTACGAATGCCCTGATAACATGGCCTTTATGGAAAGTCTATGGAATGAAAGTATACGAACCCCTTGTCCGTTTTGCTCCATCCCGCTGCAAACAATTACCGTCGTTTATAATTCTCACGATGTACTTTCGCAACATAACCCCACTAGTAAGGATTCCCGACAGTTCCTGTCTGTCGCCGATAGTTGATAACGAACACACCCATGAGAACGAGAGCTTGTAAGAGCTCTGCGCACGCGCACGCCCCGTCGCGCCCCTCCGCGCCTTGCCGCGAGAGTCATCCGAGTCCCCTTTTAGGGGGTGGGGTTTAGATCATTTTTCTAAAAGATACAATTGCTGTAGAGTTTCTTTGGCATTTTCTTCTCTTGAAAAACGATTTATCGAAAAGGTAATCATAAATAATATACCTATTATTTCTAATCTAACGTCATCAACTTTGAAGATCAATCATGTAATGACTCTTATAATTTATTATAGGCATACCCTAATTTAGGAGCTTTACCTAGTTCCCATGTTATGCTTGCATGATTCTGTATTTACCTTCACACAATATGACGTTACGTTAGAGAAATTTATGTATTGTACTTAATCATAGGACGTCGTAATATATTTTATTTTACTTCTCATCGGAAAAATCGAAACACCTTGCAAGTTTATGTTTTGTCAGGATTATCAGAAAAACCTATGAAAATTTAATTGAATTTAGAACATTAACATTAGGATTTGAAAACCTCATATTATTGACTATTAAACGATATTTGACATATATTCCTAAATATACAAATGTTTCTGATAACCCTTACAAAACATAAACTTGCAAGGTGTTTCGATTTTTCTGATGAGAAGTACTTTTTTTAAAACTCTAAAGTATTCAATATCATCTTTTTTAAATTGAAATTCAAAAATATCCACAATGAGTGCCGAGATTGATTGAACAGAAGCGGTACAAATCAGCGCCATATGGCGTAGTGTGCGTTACAATAACGTCCGGCCAATTAGCCGTGGATTCACGACCCGGTGACCATTTCCACGTGATTTGATTAACGCTCCGGATATCCTCCTTCGTTTAATAGAATTTGCTCTGCGAACCCAACTCTCTACGAAAAGAAATGCTCTTTATGTAGAAGACTCGACTGCTCTTTCGATTAGGTAGTACTAAGCCGTTAATTGAGGAACAGAACCCTAAAAATTAAAATATGTGCCTCGGTATAAGCGCATCACTTGAGAGCGTATGATTTGGTAAGGATAAGGAGAACGTCTATCAGGTCACTAATGCTGAGATGGTCATTATAATAATCTTCCTATTCTCCAAATATATAACTATTCTGGAGACGTGTGGCTGCCAAAAAATAAAGCAAAAAACCATAAAAGATTTTATTTATTGTTCGCATGATCTGAATCGTTAGACCGAAATACGGAGCATAGTGCGTGCGAATTGTTCTCAAAGACTCATTACATCGCGTTTGTTTAGAACGTATATTTTATTGTACAAGTATGGCCGCTCGTCCGCCTAATGTTTCCTGTCGAATAATACTCAAGTGAGCACAATGAGTAGATTACTACCATCAGTAGTCTCATGTTTGTTTGTTGTTTTCATAAACTCAGATTGTATTGATGGTTCTTTTTAACCGACTTCAAAAAAGGAGGAGATTCTCAATTCGACAGGTATGTGTATGTTTGTTACCTCATAACTTTTGACTGGGTGAACCGATTTGGATGATTCTTTTATTTGAAAGGTGGTGCTTCCCGTGTGGTCTCATTTCAATTTGGTCCAGTTTTGATAATGGCATCTATGAGAAAACGATATAAATCTTAAATTTGCCTTAATAGAAGTAGACTGTTGGGGCAATTGAAGTCGGTTTCAAGTTCCTTTTGAACGCATTTACTTGTCTTATTTCACAATCCAGTTTTGCCTATAAATCTTTACGACAATGACAAACAACAACACCATTTTTTAATTCGGTGAAATTTACCTACACAATATGATCGATCAGAGGCGGCTCTAGGCTATTCAACCCCCCGGGCGCCAGCATAACCGGCGCCTACATCCAGTGTTGATGGAGCTAAACAGTAACAATATTATTAATATATTTTATTATTCTATTATATATAATTCTATTATATGTTTACATATTATTATTCGTATGGCGATCTTCCTCTGATACTTAAGGCTAGGCATTATAAGTCAATATCCAGGCTTTGGCGCCTGAGGTCAGGTCATAGAAATCTGCGATCTGTCCCGGGTAACAGCGCACATCGCGGAGCGCCTCGACGCAGTCACAGAGGGGTGAGTCCGTCCATCTGCATTTGTATTGCAGCTCGTTATTCTGTTTAGTAGACACCACAGCTTCCGTGGGAGAGACGTGCCTTTTATCTATAAGCTAGGATCGGGGATGTTGTTTCCTACACTCCATTCTTTCCATATTAGATGTTAGATCACGAAATACAATAACCAGCGGTGACGGGCGCGTGCAGTCATAAAACATATGCGCTTTCAGGCATATGCTGGCGAAGAAATTTCCCTCAAAGGTAAATTTATGCGTTATTATTAAAAGCAAAATAGTAAATTAAATAGTGTGGGCTGTGCACTACAGCTGCAAGTTACTCAAAAGATTTGATACCATTTCGAGTATATGATACGCCCGCGTTGATGTCTTTCTCGTACGCTGATATGAATGCATGTACAAATGTACATTATTACTTCGTCCCCACTGAAAATCGGCGAGATATGTTTGTAACAAAACCGTGCCTTATTTTCTCCCTACTCATACTCCTTGGGTTACGTTGACTTTCTAATACCAATCAGCGATCTATAGTATGAGCGAAATTAGTTTGCATTTGTTATTCGAGATAACTGTACATGTACTTATAGATGTCGTTGTACCCACGAGTAGCGTAGTCACGTTCGAACCTCTTCCACAAACGGGGTTTTCTGTTTAAGTACACCTTACATATTTTCGTTTTTCCTGAGAATTATAGCCTTAGGCTTATGTACCATATAGGTCAAGGACAACACGTACCATCGCCTGACACTTCATCGGGTGAGGCGCGGAGGCCTTGTAATTTAAGCAATGAGCACTAAAACTATAAAAATTATCATAAATGCATGCCTGTCTTCTGTGTTACACTTAAATCTCATTTAGGAGCAGTTCTGGACATGCTTGCGCTCGGTTTTAGCTATCCACAAGACCTGTCGCCCCCTGCACCCCCGCATAAGTCCGCCCCTGTGCTAGATGAGAGTTGATGTGATAATTGACAATAGTACAAATGTAAAGGGTGACTCCAGTGGGTGTGAGTCGTCAGCTGTGCGGACTGCGGTCACCCCCTGCACTAAGTACGTGTAATTGATTCACAAAGGAGTATTCAAGTGTTGTCACGTTAAATCGTCGTGCGGTTAATCAAATCGAAGTGATATTTTAGTGGAGGTTTATTGTTATGGGATTTACACGGATTTCGAGTCTTACTTTTTTGTACTAGCACGTGTTCTGTTATCTTTCTCAAAAATGGTGGGTGCGTACATGTACGAGTATAAGATCAGACAGTTATGTTTATGTGGTTTTTTAGGCCATAACCGGTGGGGAGTAAAGGTTCTCGAGATGCGACTACGTACCGGGAAACGTCTACCAGGCCGTCCCCCTACTAGATGTGCCGACGACCTGGTTAGAGTCGCAGGGAGTCGCTGGATGCAGGTGTCTCTGGACCTGTCGTGTGGCGTACCATGAAGGAGGCCTATGTCCAGCAGTGGACGTTTCCTGGCTGATGATGATGATTCATTATGCGCTCATTCAAGATAAATGAGCCGATATCTAATATAGGAAGTTCTATAAAAATAAGTCAAATCAAATATTCATTATTGCACTTTCATTTTAAAATAATAAACGAGCTACATCGTTTCTTCTTTCCTCTCTTTTTCTTTCTCTTTCCTTTCTTCTCCTTTCTTTTACCTGCAACCTCTATCTGCGATTCATTTACTTTCTATGATTTAAAAAATAATCAACAACCCTCTATCGTAGCATCTCATTTCGTTTTGTTTCCAATTGAAGAAAAAAACATGCGATTAATCAACAATACTGAACAGCACAATAGACCTGAATATTAGGGTTGCTGCCCCTTAATTCCTATTAACGGTGAACCAGGGGGAACTCCTAATTGTGCCTCATTCTCCCGTCTCTGCCTGCAGTATCTACAGACAGATTGGAGAATGCCGCACCTGACTTGCCAACGTTTTGTTTTCAATTCTTTTCCAACTGATATTGATATTGCTAACGGACGCTCGAATGAACTTTAACTGAACAATGGACAGGGGATGTGATTTATTTTCCGCAATATTTCAATATTCTGAGTAAACTGGGGCGCAATTCACTAAGGACATATACATTACCCGGAACCACTACATTCAAGCATGGATTAATTATAAAGAAAACTATTTAACGCCGTTTTCTATGTTCCAAAAGTGAAATTCACTGAGGACAAACACCCTTACAACCTCACGGCTTACTGATGTCTTTGCTGTCGATATATATAGTTTCTTAGGCAATAAGGATCAATATATAATGACGTCATCAAAGGTATCAGTGAGCCGTGAAGTTATTAGGATGTCCTTGGTGAATTGCACTCCTGGATCTTGGACAACGGCGTTGATTTATTTGATTCTAATAAATCCATGCCTGAGTGAAGTGGTTTCGTGGTGGTCAAAGTATTTCTGATTTTTTCACATAGCAAATATTTTTGTTTGCACATTTGTAGAGATACTAAAAACACGTCACGGTTTTCCCCGCGTGTAAATCATTTCCCAGTGGTATACGATCAGGGGTATTCAAATTCATGTGCAAAGTCTCTAGTTACTGGCCCAATTCGTTTGGGTGGAGCGTTTATATCAGTCATCGGTCAGTCCGGAAAGCTTTTTACGTATACAAACGAGTACAGTTATTTATGACTAAATTATTTTGTCTATTGTATACCTCTAGATATAAACATAACTTCTTTTCACTTCAAAAAAGGAGGAGGTCCTAAATTACAGAGCATGATTTTTGTACTCCGCCAATTTTCAATCGATTCTGATGATTCTTTTTTTGTTTGGTAGAGCATACTTCAGAGGTGGTCCCATATAAATTTTATCGAAATTGATTGAACATTTTTTAAGAAAATCAAGAAAAAACAAGTATGTACCCAGATAATTCTACCTCATTTTAATGCAGTTGGAGTCGGTTTGCTGTTCATTTTGAACCCGTTAATTATTATCATAAAAACAGTAATCTTTATAAAATTAATTTTTATTTTACAAGTAAACATGTTTCATTTTACAATACTGGTATTCATCCATTTATAAGGAATCAATTTTTCATTAGCCACGGTCTGTGGACACGATCCCATCCAAGTGTTTAATCAAACGCGATGTGAAACGATTACAATACAAATTGTGGCTCAATGTAAATCGAAATGTTACGTTTCCATTTGTTGAGTTTGCTGGCACGTGTGCTGTCCCACGCCAGACGACGCGGTAGTCGGTTTTATAACAATTGCAATGATTTAGGGGAGGTCGGACCTAATTCTAACCTGATTCTAACGATCTCATTTATTTACTTTATTTAAACGCTTATTATACACATAAATTATTAACAGTTCATTGATAATAAAGCACGGGATGGCATTGGTGTAAAGAGGAATTTCGGTTACGCGTGTACCTGTAAAAATAAATAGTACTACAAGAATTTAAAAAAATGGCCAAGTGCGCGGTCTCGCTCACTATGGGAAGGGTTCTGTACCATTATCTATAAAAACGTCAAAAAAATCATATCTGTTGTATGAGAGCCCTTAATATTTTTTTAAAGTGAATACATAACTAAATATATCGTGCAAAACGAGTAAAAAATAACCTTTGTTGTATGGGATCCCCCTTACATATTTATTGTATTCTGTTTTTTTTTGTATTTGTTGTTATAGCGGCATCAGAAATACATGATCTGTGAAAATTTTAACTGTCTAACTATCACGGTTCATGAGATACCGCCTGGTGACAGACGGACTGACATTGAAGTCTTAGTAATGTGTCCTTCTACTCTTTGGGTACGGAACCCTAAAAACCAGCCAAGTGCTAGTCGGATACTTACACGCAGGGTTCTGCCCCGCCGTGCAATTACAGAAAAAACGTCAAAAAACGGTATTCAAATATAACCCCTTGTGTGACTCCCGAGCTTGTGACCCTGAACCCTTTCTTGTGTTGATATTCAGTCTTCTCTCAGCGAATTCTGAGATCCATCTGATCTCCTTTCGCTTCTAATGATTATACCAATCTTTTTACTTATTACTCGCTTTTTAAAAGTCTGACTGTACTCGTACAAACATGTGATCAAGTGCAATAGCACTAGTATAACGTAGTCTCGGAATTTTCATTACTGAAAACACGTGCAAACATAATAAGCTCCGCGGAGTGTCGTATCGTAATAGTTATTACCGCTGAACAACGGAGAGATTTCATAGCGTTGTAGCAGAACAGTGCGCGCAATTTTCACATGAGAACGACTCCGAATGGAGCTCGTCTCGTCTCTATTGCCAGCCAGTGAGACGCGGCGACATAATCGCATCAGCATTTCAACACCAAGCGAGCCGTCACTCCTCACACCTCGTTCCCTCGCTTCTCCTCCCTGGGCCCTCCCCGGCCCTCCGAATCTGTAACGCCCCGCTTTTTCAGCGACGCGACAAACCATTATGATTCTATTTTCATGGCGATAAGAATTCTGTGGAAATGCTTTCCTTAATAAGCTTAAGTTTGTTTGCGGCATTGTTATTGGAATTTGAAATCGAGGCTGAGTTTCGACGGTGGATTTAAAATAACGAGCTGAGATGGGGGAAATTAAATTAAGATTGATAAAGTAGGCGTTTATAAAACTGTTACTATCAGATGTTTAAAAAATCATTATTGATCAGCTTTAATGCTATCCACTGTTAGATATGAGGCTCTTTAAATGAACACTTCACTACAAATGAACACAGCCTCTTGGTGGTTGCCTTTCGTCACATTTTTTTAAAGAAACAAAAAATGTAACTTTTAATTTTTTTAGCCGAAAATACCAACACAGTCCTAATGTATTTAACTCCAATACATCGTTCGATCAATCCTGGCTCGTAGCAATGAGTTTCAATTTGTTATTTGGAATTCATGTACGAATGATAAAAATCATTACCATTGGCTTTTCGGTGAAGAAAAACAACGCGAGAAAACCTACGCACTCCTGAGAAGAAATTCAAAGGTGTGTGTGAAGTCTTCCTATCCGCACTGAACTTGCATGGTGGTAAACTCTCTGCAGGAAATGTAGGAATGAGCCCCTACAGTTGGAACATTCACAATAAAGTCTGTCACATGGCTGTTTCTTTTGAACCGTAATCTATAGATATTGTAATTTGGTTCAGTGTCACTAAATCTCTCCGTCTCTCTATACATATAAAACCAAATCGGGCTAATTACACCCTAATGGGAGCATAAAATCACTGTTAAACCATTTATAACTAAAGAAAGGCTGAATAGATTTTATGATTTTGATTATTTTTGGGGTTTTGCCCAAATAGCCGAATAACTATTAAAACATGGGATAAATTCACAAACATACATAAATGCATTCACGACCTAAAATAATGTTTGAATGACTTAATTTTTTGTAGGGGGATAGTTCCAATGCCGGAAAGGTACATAGGCTACTTTTTATGGCGATCTAACAAGCAAGTCCCATGAGATAAATCATGAAGTCTTCGCACACAAATCGCGGGCAGCTAGAAGCAAGGCAAGGCAGCAAGAAGCTAGTAACAAATAATAAAAAGGGAAAAATTTAATTACAAGAAAAAAGTTGATTGTTTCGGCGTTTTTTGCTCAATCTCGTGTTCAATATTTTGGACTTGGCCGTTTAATTTTTTTTACACGTGTACGTTTAGTAGGAAAATTTTATTATATTAATTTTCCTTGTTGTTTGCTTTAAGTTGTGCCCACGCAAGATACAAGAAAATACTTATGAATCCCTTGGTGAAAGGGAAAATTCTTATAAAAATAGAGATAAGCAAATATCGTGTTTTTCCATTCAATGTATTCAAAGCAGCGTCCGGCAAAGAGTTGGTGAGCGAGATTACGGTCTCCGCTCCAAAGCTTATCTTTACCCGCTCTATTCAAATATTTTTCTAGTGATATTTTATTTTTACGACTAAGATTCAATAGGGTTGGTATAGAAACGCTGCCTTTGATCTGAGCTATGAAAAATAACGAAGTATCTTCACGATAAATATACAAAGCTTCACGATTTAAGGCTCTTTAGAAACTACCAGCTTTTGTCCATAACACGCGTTCGTCTGCTGATGGAACTCAGGAATTATCGCACAGGAAAACGTAAATATTATATCGATGAGCCTTTTTCTTTAAATCCGGTCAGTTGTTTATCATCATCATGTACAGCCTGCGGCAGTCCACTGCTGGACATAGGCCTCTCCCAGAGTGCGCCACTCGA
The DNA here is from genome assembly GCA_910589575.2 of Carcina quercana. NCBI lineage: Eukaryota > Metazoa > Arthropoda > Insecta > Lepidoptera > Depressariidae > Carcina > Carcina quercana. The sequence continues at coordinate 4,846,611 of OU342436.1, forward strand.
TTCGTTCCTCTGCTCTACGCATCCATTCACGTCCGGCTACCCTACGTAAGTCGTCTTTCCACCTCGCCGGGGGACGTCCTACACTTCGTTTGCCTAGGCGTGGTCTCTACTCGAGAACTCGTCTGCTCCAGCGTTGTTTATCAGTTGTTTATGCTTGACAGACATAAATTGAGATCTTCACTGACTTCTTGTACACTCGAGTAGACAAATATGTATCCACATTGGTAGCATGTCACATTCACTTTTAATTGGCATTTCAAACAAAAACAACAAGGCAACAAGTAAAAGTGAATTTGACATGTTTCAAAAGTGGATACATACTTTTGTACTCGAGTGTACATCTTTAAAATTTGAAAATACTTTTTTTGTTCTTTCAGTAAGATAGTCATGATCTGACAAGTTGTTTAGGAATAAAAAGCAATTATTTAAAAAGTTATCTTTATTTTCGTGATAAATTTAGCTTTATAGTTTAATTGTGTTTTATTAATGAGTCTAGTCTATCCAACGTAAAAAAGTGGCCAAGTGCGAGTCGGACTCGCGCACGAAGGGTTTCGTACTGAATATGAATAATTAACACACTGGAAATCATAACTAAAATAGGTAAGGTAATAATAAGCACCGAACAATAATCTAACGAAAATTTAAGTCCGATCTAAGAACAAACGTAACTTTGCTGTTGAAAAAATATTATCCCACGCACCCGTCTACATCACAATCAAGATTTAAATGCAAATGTAAGTGTAATGTGACATAATTATTGTTTTCATATTTACTCCTCTACTTTTGCTGTAAGACCTGGCTTCCTGTTAAATTTCAGGATTCTCGGTCAATAGGATGTAAGTTGTGATTCTTTGCGCTCGTTATCCGTATCTTTTTTGCTGTTTGATTTTTCCACAGATCCAAGGAATTGCAGATATTCGTATTTAATATTATTTTAACTTGATATCTGTTCCTGATAAAAAGGGTCTTGAAAGATGACAGCAAAGTGATCCTATAAGGATATTAGGGTTTCTTTTTCCTTTTGAGGTACGGAACCAAAAAAACTACCTAACTCATAGATAACTGCAACTTTACCTATAATTATGATATCAAAACTTTTTTGTCTAGTTTACCGACGCCCAAAGGTATAATACAAAATATAGCAAGTAACTCTGTCTAAGAAATAAAGCGATCGAATTACACGGCCTAATTCCATCCATCAATTTTACAATCGTTAAACCAAGACTGGGTTTCACCCAAAGACATTTAATATCACTAGTTATAGACCGGAGAAAGCATACAAAATTTGATCCTAAATTTGTTACCATTCGGTAATAAGTCAGTTTATTGTAACGTCACGTTACCGTTACGCGCCCTTATACGAGTAAGATATTTGACGTGCCATTGGCTATTACGATGACTGATTACTATATTTTAAATATCATTGGTTCCACTCCTACTTAGTTAACATGCCACAATTTCGTTTCTTCTTTTGTTATGCGTATATAGGGAGTAAAATTCCCCGCCTGCTTGTGTGTTTCCCGACCGCTACAACCTAGATGTCTTCAAGTCTAGAGTGAGTAGGCTTGTTCTAGGCAACCGTGTACCATCCTAGACGGCATAATCGCTTAACATCAGATCATATTGTGGTCGAACACAAGCCTATCTAATAAAAGTAAATAAAAATAAAAGTAGATTATGAAAGCTCTAATGCTTTATTCACTGCAAGGAATGAATTTTTGAGGATTCGTTAGAACATTCAGATATTACTTTTTTCAGGTTGGACGTTATTCAGGTTGAACTTTGTTTTCTTCAGATGGGACAGCATTTTTCAGATGGAAAATCATTGCACAGCAAAAGTTGATGGATCTCGTTGAAATCTTTTGTATAGATTTTTCTGCGCAAGGTATTGCAACATTATTGTACCGTACTATAAATGTGAAAGCTTGAATGTTTATTGCACGATAACGTACACACGCCATCGTCTGGAATAATATATTAATTTTTAACTAAATTAACATAAGATAAAATGTGCACCGATGAAATATGAAACCTTTCCCCCATCTATCTCCGAAGACTCCCAAATGTAAAAATCTTAAATAACAATAATAGGCAGGAATTTGTGTAAATATTACACACACATCACATCACATCAACAGCCTATATACGACCCCACTGAAGGGTCTCAGGCCTACTCTCCTACAGAGAGTGTATGGGCCATAGTCCACCACGCGGGCCCAGAGCGGATTGGTAGACTTCACACGCCTGTTCAAGACATGCAGGTTTCCTCACAATGCTTTCCTTCACCGTTAAGCAATCGGATAATGAATTGAAAAACAACTCGAACTCATAGGTACACGGCTGGAATCGAACCCGCAACCCTCAGATTGAGAGTCCGTGCCTTATTCATTACGCCACCGAGGCTTGATCTAGTGTAGTATAGAATCTTTGAGAAACCATAAAAAACTTGACTAACGAATTTAGTTATGCGTTCAGCAAAATGAACTGTGTTGTTGTTTGTTGAACTATACTATAAAAGATAACGTAACCAACACTTTATTAAGCTCTCCTTAGTAAGCACGATTTCCATTTAACCTTAAAATACCATCACTGTTATTTCGCATAATCAAGCACGACGCATGGCAGGTGAATTGTTAGTAGCTAGTAAGATGTTGTTAAATTCACCTATTGGTGATCGCAGTAAGATTTTTTTGTTACGTAGGTGTATATGTAGCGAGTATGTGTAGCTGTCTTTCTACGGAATATTATTCATACAAAATTGTATGCTAATACTTACAGAAAGCCGCCAAACCAGCACCAAATGCCAACTGCTGATGGGGCAATAACATCGGTCGCGGACATAGCGGCAGCGGAGGTGGCGGCGGCCACAGCGGTGTACCTCCCATGTCCGGACCATCCAAAGTTTCACCACCTTCCTCCACCTCTACATCTGAAGATGATTCACTGTCGTACCGCTGCACACTCTCCGAGCTAACCTTCGAGCTCTTCGGCTCTTCAAGGTGACCGTAGAGACGAGCGAAGAACTTCCTTGGAGACGAAGGACGAGGAATTTGTATGGCTGTGTCACTTTCGTCACTGATTTTAGTACTTTTTATTTCTTCGCCCATGATTTTTGCTAAAGCAGGACTGAGGGTTGATTTTTCTTGTACCAGATTGAACTGTCAAAGAATCATGTATTATCCGTCGCTCAGCGGTGGGGCAATGTGGACTGCTTGTCAAAGCAGCAACTTGGATTTTGTTTAAAAATTTATTAAGTTGTCATAACTTGATTTAATAAACTATGTTGAGTAATTAACTTATTGATGCCGTATACTCATTTACGACGGTTATTCAAACTAACGTATTAAATACTTTAACTAAAACATCCTCTCACCCTAAACGCATACACTGTCTCCGTTCCGTCGCGGGTAAAAACCAAGAGCTCTAAAATTCGATGTGACCCTATCGCGCGCGGAGCTCGGACACTGACGGACACGTGGGATGGTTCCCCGAGTCAGGTGTTTGAATCCCGAGGGAGCGAGGCCCCGCCCCACTCCCGCATCCCCTTCTGAAAACAGGGTAGTTGGTTACAGCCAACCAATAGGAACCCTCGGTTCAAATAAGCTCATCCCTGAAGGCGGGTTTCCAAGTTTCACATTCTGAAATTGTTAAAACTTTATACAACTTTGTTGACATTGCTCGAATTGTTATTCATTATTATCTGTTTGCGGCATATTGTTCATTGCGGCGTGCTATCTATGTTCAGCTGTTTACTTGTCGTTGCACGGCTCATGATGATGATTGTTATCACTTATCACACTAATAAGTGAGATTGATTATTACCTCTTAGCGTCTCAACGGCACATCTTATTTCTTTTACGGTAATATTTTCCCTTTGGATAATTTCTGTAGACTTACAGGCTAAGGCATGCAGGCTAAATCAGAGGCAAAACAACTATTTTAGTTTAGAATATTTTTCCTAAACTTGGCGATTACAGGTTATATCATTATTCTTACTTATTACTCTTACTCATTGAAAAGGAAGAATTCGTAAGAAACGTACTTTAACAACAGACGGTGAATTTGTTTAAAAAATTGTGATCCAGGAAATTCAGATTGTGTTACAGTCTCATGTAAAAATGTGGAAAACGAAGTGCGTTACACCCGCACATACCCGGAACCGGAACGTAGTTCTATAAGGTTAAACGTTTATTTTAGTTATACTCAATGGTTACGCGCAAAGTGATTTAAATGTATTTTTTGGGTAACGTTATATTATACCATATAATAATCCGTATAATGTACAGATAAAGAAAATTAATGAGGCCGATGTCTGTACATTATAGATAATGAAGATAAACTAATGTGGAGGAGTCAGGAGTCTTCATTAGAAGCTATAGTATTGTTTTTATGTATGTTTGTACACGCATCACGCATAAACTATTGCATGGAATTGAATGCAGTTTTCACCGGTGTATTGTTAGAGATGTAACTTAAATCTGATGCATCTTTCGTCTATAGAGCAGTATCAGAGAAGGGCGGGCTGTTAGTAATAGACTTTGGTAATATATCACTATGATTTTGAATAGATATACAACCTGTTTAACTAGGAATTAAAAAAAATTGCAGCATAGAAACGAGATAAATAGGTTTTAGAAGTTGCGCTTGAAAGTTTTCGCAATGTGTCAAAAGCATGTCAGTTCAACATGTGAAAAATGAAAACTTTAAACAATTATTGAGTAGTATGCACGCAGCTGTGCTCATCATTGTTTGTCTCATGTTGTGTCTAAGCTTCAACTACACGTTTCCGCTACACAGGCAAGGGACCGTCAAAACATTTGCAAATCGTAAGTACTCGTAGAGTTGAAACATACCTAGTATTAGCTTTATCGTATCGTAGCTAGCTTTTGTGTATAACTTTGATACCCTGGGTATACCCGAATTTCAATTTGCTCGTGATAAATATGATACAGCAGTAGTAAGTTCACGAAATGCCTCTATTAATGCACAATAGTAAATTGTTCCCTATTCTATGTCAAGATTTTAGGAAATAATGGCCTGCTGTTGCTGCCGTACTCTTAGGATACAGGAGGGTTTATGGATTTGGGCCAAAAGCGGAAACTTGGTGGTCCGTACAAGGTTACATGGTTTAGCCTCAACATTGATCTCAACTTGTGCCTCAACTAAAATATGTTGTAAATATTGTGTTAGCAAAACGCGCACATTTTGCTCTTCGTAAATATTTAGGAGATAGTATTCAGATTTCAGATTTGATAAAAGAAGCCACGAATAAAAATCTGGTTCAATCAAGAATAAAAAACTCTTATTTTTCTAACTTTGAATTATTTGTGAAGACAAACTCCTATTTCCTATATTTTGGCTATTGTATACTTCCACGTGAAACATAACGACTAATAGACGTTATTTAATTGTTTTAGAAACGCTACCACTCAACATTCCGGTTCATTACGAGAATATCATTGATCGGAGCAAAAAAATGGCTTCGAACATCGAAGATACGTTCAAAAGATTTAAGCACACCACGGTGGAATTTGGCAAAAATTTCTACGAACACGTGAACAATGAGTTTAAGAATTTACTTCCAAAAAGCATACTGACCGAGGAAGATCTCCACCAGTACGAGCTAAACGTTATAATGAAGAAGTATCCATATCTAGATATTAAAGATTTTGAATTGAAATATAACAGTCCAGATGTCGGTAAAGCTCAAAGGCAGAGCAAAATAGCTGACATGGGTCCAGATGAAGTGGATAACGTTGATTCTGGGTTCTGTGAACCAGTGGAGCAAGGACCGTACGTGGAAATCATCAATAGAGGTCTCTCAGGATTCGCAATACCACAGCAGCTGTCGAGACACCTGGACTCAGTGGAAAGCAGGATAAGACTCATGACAGGTGTTACCGAGCCTGTGTTGAAAAGTCTAAGGAACGATGTTAGGGACTATCTTGAAAAAAAATCTAGTAAACTTGTAATGCCCTAAAAAGTTTAGTTGGATTATATATTAACTGTGTATTGTTGTTGCTTTTTTTTCACACACACCTAATTTTCATGATTACATGTCAAAAACTATGCAAAGAAAATAATAAAACATTGTTTTAGGATTTTGCTGCCATTTCATACGATACCCCACTAAGCGTAGTGAAACTTTGAAATTTCTATTTTTAATTTTGCCCCTTTTTAAAAAGAGAGAAGTTCCTTAGATAATCGGCTGTGAGTGACGGACCGACAGACACCAGAGTGAGAATATAAGGGTTCCGTTTTTTCATGGCATGTTAGGAACCCAAAAAACTTTTTCGCACCAGTTTTCACTCCTTGGATGCCGTTTAACAATGTTTGTAACTTACCTTGCACTAGGTTTTATGCTTTTATTTTCTGGGATTTAATTTGGTATATTACCGTTACCATACTGACTGTATCATGAAACCACAACAATTTGTTTATCAATTTCAATTTTATTATCAATCTAGGTCAAAATAACCAAATATTTGACCAATGGTAAAGTACCTATATGCCGTCTAACTATTATAAAACCATAAAACAATGTGGTTTGTTTCATTACCGTCATAAACAAATGTTAAACAAGGCATTGTTAAAACGGACAGAAAATGTGCGCGTGTTGTAATCTTTAATTCAAATTCATTATTCAATGAATAATAGAAATTAAGAAAATATATATTACTAGCTTCCGCCCGCGACTTTGTCCGCGTGTACTTCAGGATTTACTCTACTTGTTCGATAGGCATAGAAGGCATCTATCTCCATTTCCAGCATAACGTACAAAATAGTGTTTATTCTGTTATGTAGTCCAATAGTTTAAAGAAACAAAAGAAATTTAAATATCTGACGTAGTACTCGTACATTCAAAAAGTATTCACACTAATATTATAAACGCGAAAGTTTGTATATACGAATTACATATTCTATGGTCGGTTGCTAGGTAACGCGTTTTTGTTATGCCAAAATTGCCCATGTAATCCCACTAATATTATAAGTGTGATTTTGTACAATTTACACAATATGTCTTTATAAATTATAGCCTATATGTTATTCTGATGTATAAGCTATATTATTGTAAAGTTTCATTCAAATCCATTCAGTAGTTTTTCCGTGAAAGCGTCACAAACATCCAAACTTTCACACTTATAATATTAGTAGGATATCTGAAGTGTATCTTCGCATGCTTACCGCTTCTTGCGAGGTATAACTAAGAAAAATCAATCTATTGTCGACAAGTTAAAAGTGCAAAGATAGGTACTAAGGTTCCAGGAAACAATTTTGCAAGTTAAGTACATTTTAATTTTTTGTAGTAAAGTGTTTTAAAAGTTATAATAGAATAGAAAACAGATTTATTTAAAAATTACAAATTTTGGTTAAATCTAATTGCCTAAAATTAATACACACACTCAAAAAATTATAATAGAAAAGAACAAATTAAAATTTAGCTTAAATGTCTAGCTTTTAGGTTTCCGTACTTCAATAGGAAAAATTAACGCGTTCAAAAAGAACTAAAAACCGACATCAATTGCCTTCTCAAGGAGCGATAAATCCATTTCGCCAAAATATATATGGGATCACCTCTGAAGTATGCTCTACCAAACAAAAACAGAATTATCAAAATCGGTTTACTATTTGGGGAGTTATCGCGTAACACACATAAAAAAATACGTGTCGAATTCAGAACATCCTCCTTTTTTGAAGTCGGTTGGGAAGTAGCCAAGTGCCACGCGCAGTGTAGGGTTCCGTAGCTGCCCTTTACAATATGTATAATAAGAATTTATACGAAATTTTCATTTTGACATCTCCAAGTATATGTTATATGCACTTTGGTAGACTACTACTCGTTAACCTGTAAAGCCAACTTAGTCGTGATAGTTTTCCTTTGAATGTACATACTCGTATATATACTACATATATAAGGGTTCCTTGTTTGACTAGGGAACCCTAAAAAGAGTTTACAGAAATTACATTAAAGAAAGCTCGCGGAAGCTTTCTTTAATGTAATTTCTGTAAACTTGTTGTTTTTTGGTGCAACCGGAAAGCCAATCTAGGGATTACGAGTTTTGTAACTGGCGTCTGGAATAAAAATAAATAATAGCAGAGTCGAATTGAGTCAATATAGCTTTATATAGGCCTCAGATTTGCTTTGTGCTTTTATTATTCGTTTAAGCTTGTCTTTCTCGTTTTGATATTTTTGGCTAAAAGCTGAAATCGCAGGCCGTAAACGAAAAAATCGAATACGACTTGACTTTGACAGTTCATTTTGCGTTTTATTTCTACTTCAAAAAGCGCGACTCAATTTTCATAGTTACCGGCGACGCGATATATTTATTTTATTGTCTGCTGATAAATGCAGTCGCTTGCTGAACTAAATTACTAATAATTAGAGTCTATTACCTACTCGAATAGAACGTCGCCACATCACGACGCGACGGTAGTATACATAAAAGTTGGTTAAAGTGTTGATTGTTCTCATATTGTTCTAAGTGTACTTTGAGTGTTCTCTATTACTTTCATGTCAACTTTTGCACCGTTTACAATACTTCTTAACTGTGTTATACAACCTGTAATTTATATAAAAGTTTCACTACTTTTTAGTTGCTCAAAATGGAGTTGAGATGTAAAGTTCAGAACTATGATTGGGGTAAATTGGGTCAGGATAGTACAGTTGCTAGACTGCTATCTAGTGCTGACCCGTCTGAAGTGATTGACCCGGTCAAACCCTATGCTGAACTGTGGATGGGAACTCATCCAAACGGACCCTCCTTGATAATAGAACGGGATACATTATTATCAGAGTATATAAAAGACAATCAAGATGCTATTGGACCAGTAGTGAAGAAGCATTTTGGTGTTGCAGTGCCATTCCTACTTAAGATCCTCTCTATTCGAAAGGCTTTATCAATACAGGCTCATCCAAAAAAGGTAAGTTTAAACACAGAATTATTGTATGTTAAAACATTCAAGGCATCTTTAAGAAAAGGTATTCATAAATGAACCATATCCATTACTATTGAAAAATTTGCATAGAGTATTGTCTCATTTGGTTGCTGATTATTTAGATAAGATGAAACACTGACAACTTTACTGTACTGTTCTAGATTGTTCATAGTTAACTTTAGTATACCTATTAACCTTGAACTAGAGGATCATGTTAGTTTTGTTTTATGTGTAAAATTAGAGGTACTGAGTTTGCTTGAAGAGTATAGACCAGACATATTTTAACTATATGTAACTTTTTTACCTTGTGGTTTTACATTAGAAATCCTAGCTAAAAAATAGTTGCTCTTTTGTATGCAAGCAGCTCAGGACTGATCAATGAAGTACTATGAGAATGGCATTTACTCAGTAGATAATGTTTTTAACTCATAATCAACAAATTAATTATGATGATGACACATTCATTATGGTGTACCATGAAGGAGGCCTATATTCAGCAGTTGATGTTTCCCAGCTGATGATAATATTTTATTAAATAACAAAATAACTGCCGACAATACTCATTTCTCAATAATGAATCACTGCAAATGTATCATACTAGAAAACTTTTACATCTGTCAATAATCAATGCTTACTGAGGCATTGCCATAATTTTATATCTGAGCTTGATTTGTCAATCACTACTTCTGTCTGCATAATGTACAGTTCCGATAAAGTTTTTCTAAGTATGTAAGGCACATTCCATGACTGAATGCGTTTATTATAATTTTAGGAACATGCAGAAGAACTTCACAAAAATTATCCTGACATGTACAAGGATCCTAATCACAAGCCAGAATTGGCGATAGCGCTGACTCCGTTTGAGGCTCTTTGTGGATTCAGACCATTGTCAGAGATTCAGAACTATTTGAGAAGTAAGTAACACTCTAATTGTGCAATACATTATAAATTTTATTAAACTTTGTTTAGGAGTTCTTTTAGATTACATTATTTTTTTATTGAAACATAATATAATTTTGATTCAATATTTAAAGTGTTATGTTACACAGATTAAATTATTTGACTCCAATTTTTCTACCAAAATAAATCACACTAATATAGTGAAAGTAAGTTTCGTTACCTGTTAGCACATTTACAGCAAAACCAATAATGATGGGTAATAACTTAACCTACAGCATGGGCTATGTTTTAACTTAGTAAAGTGTTTTGTGGTGTAATTTCTGATGTCCACCCACTTGAAGTAGCAGACAAAAGTTGTAATTAACAATAAAAAAAACATGTAATGTATGCACTTTTTACAGAACTGCCAGAGGTAACGGATATACTGTCAAATGAGAGTGTTGATGCTCTGTTAGCTCATGAAGAACAAGGTGACAGTGGTGTTGTACTGAAGCAAGTCTTCCAGTCTTTAATGACATGTGACAAGGCAGCCATTGCCAACAGTTTACAGAAGCTACTGGATAGGTTGGAGAAGGAAGGTATGTATCTACTCTACATCCTCAGCTGCCTAAGTTCACTACTTGACAAGGGTATTCCTGTTAGAGTTACTATACGGCTTACAGTTTATAGATTGCAGTTATATAACTTGATTACTAGTTTGCTGTAGAGTTTTCCTTTATCTGCCTTCTTAAAATCCAGACAGAACCACTGTTGTTGTTTGAACTCACTGTCAGAGGGTACATTTCTGAATTACATAGCCATTTATATATGTTGTACATATGAACTAATGATGGATGTTGATATCAGAATTTTGGAATATACGGAACCAATTCTATTGATTCTCTTCATTCATGGTACTAATCATTATCAGAATTGTTCAAATTATATTTTTGGATGTTTAACTTACAGAATAGAATTACAAATAAGAAAACTATGATATCCTACTAATATTATAAGTGTGAAAGTTTGGATGTTTAGATGTTTGGATGTTTGTGACGCTTTCACGGAAAAACTACTCAATGGATTTGAATGAAACTTACAATAATATAGCTTATACATCAGAATAACATATAGGCTATAGTTTATAAAGACATATTGTGTAAATTGTACAAAATCACACTTATAATATTAGTGGGATTACATGGGCAATTTGGGCATAACAAAAACGCGTTGCCTAGCAACCGACCATAGAATATGTAATTCGTATATACAAACTTTCGCGTTTATAACATTAGTGTGAAGACTATTTGAATGTACTACGTCAGATATTGAAATTTCTTTTGTTTCTTTAAACTATTAGCCTACATAACAGAATAAACACTATTTTGTACCTTATGCTGGAAATGGAGATAGATGCCTTCTATGCCTATCGAACAAGTAGAATAAATCCTGAAGTACACGCGGACAAAGTCGCGGGCGGAAGCTAGTAATTTATAAATAATGAATTTGCTCTTTCCTTCATTTCACAAAGATGTCACCTAATGGTAAGTGAAGATAAGGCAGTTAAATGGAAAGCATGTTCACCCAAACCCCCATAACGCCAGCCTGTTAGATGAGACCGGCGGGTGAGATAAATAGGCTCAAAAGGTGAAAATCCTATTAAACTGAAAGAAAATATGTATAAAAATATATAACAATAATGTTTCAGATCCGTCTACGCAGCTATCGCTCCTGTACCCTCTGCTTCAACGCCTCCACGCAGACTTCCCCGGCGATGTCGGCTGTCTGGCGCCATATTTTATGAACTATCTGGAGCTACATGCTGGACAAGCGCTGTTCCTCAAGCCCAACTTGCCGCATGCATACTTAAGTGGAGGTAAGGTGCCAGACTAATCATCAAGTCACCTTAATAAACTGAATTAGCGGGTTGGTATCTGTGTGGCTTACAATAGAACAACACAAAAACACAGTTTATCCAAAACAAGCTTTTGTCTGTGGTTTCGTGCATGTGCATGGACAGTGGACTATATAAATTATTTCACGGGAGTACCACCTTTGGATAAAAGTCGCTATGTTTAGTTCTTCTCAATGGCATGAGCTCAGAGGATATAACGCTGCGCTTATCATGGGCGTCGTTCGCACCAAATTGTATAGACATCACTTTAGACATTTGTTTTATCGTTTCTGTTTACATTTGTGGACATGTTCCACTTTTTGTAGTCACGTCCCGAATATTTTTGTTTATCTCATATCCGTGAATAAGAGTTGGAAATATTATTCCCTATTTGGAAAGTAAAGTAAAAGTAAAGTGCCTGTTATTTTCTTGATATTGTTATGTTATGGACAATGGTTCACTATTCCATAATTTGATGGTTCACTGACTTGTATTAGTTGCGAACACTCATAGGTCTGTTCAAATATGGTATAGTGAATGCTCGTGATGAGGACATTCTTTCAGTATGTCTATTATGTGAGTTATCTACCTGCAAAATTTAAGATGATTGGAGACTGATTTAATTATAGATGTGTCGTAAAAAGTGACTTAGGGAAACATATTTTAAAGATGGGTAGCAGCATCTACCTACCAACAACATCTTACTGCGATCATCAAAACGCCTGATCGTGGTTATTATGGCAAATCACTTCATAAACTATCAGACAGATCCATGAGAGAGGTTCATATCCAAATGTGGACTTATGTAGTTGATTATGATGATGAAAATAGTTACTATATTCTTACAAACCCATTCGTGCAGATTGCGTAGAATGTATGGCGTGTTCGGACAACGTGGTTCGCGCCGGCCTCACGCCCAAACACATCGACGTGGCGACACTGGTGCACATGCTCGACTACAGCAGCTACATGAAGGAGCAGCTGCTCTTCAACCCACAAATGGAGGACGCCAATAGCTGCATATGGCGGCCGCCAGTCTCGGATTTTGCTGTCGTCAAAATAAGGGTATAAATTTCCTTTTGAACTTTTGCCCGTTACTTCGTTTAGTAGAATATATTATCCCGCGGGACCTGCCTAATGGACTGATATAAAAGTACCCTATGTCATTTTCCATGCCATTGGATTCTTGTATACCAAATTTCTTTGCGTTGCCATGCATTTAGTGCCGGTACCATGGATCCGTGAGGTTAATATACAAACAAACTTCCTTTCGCGTTTATTATATTATAGTTTATATTTTGTATAGATAAGTTACCGCCTCCGTTTCTATACTGTAGGTATTGTGATCCGGATATAGCTGATTTGATTTCTAGCGGAGTACTAAGGCCTGGCACCAATTTTTTTCTGTAGTTCTGTCCCTCTCTGTCACTGCGAATCATTTGACGATAGAGCGAGAACATAGGATGCCCACGTCTGCCGTTACTGTATCAACGAGTGCTAGTTGATAATGATGTCTACGCGACAGAAAGGAGCTACGTCAGAATGCTGTGTTAGTGGGTAGGCTAGACCTTTTATATGACACTCACTTTGGTAATCTTAATTTTTTATGGCCGCTGTAGCTTTGATGTCGAACAAATCATTATCAGCGCCTGAATTAAGTAAACTTTGGTATAAACCCACTTCTGGTCTTTCGGCTTTACCATTACTACCAGGTAGTGTGCTATATGCTATTGTTTATAGGAATATTGTTCATAAAAAATTGCCAGGCAATTTGTGAATGTTGCTGCAAGCTTCTAGTCGATTTCTAAAGCTTGTATTAGTCTAGTCTTAACTGTTGAGATTCTGTGACCAATTGTGAATCGAGTGTCGAGTAACAGATAGTGAGTAAGAATAACATATTTCGTCTTGATTTGAATGATCGGATTCCTAATCGGTTACAACATCTACATCTCAGTAACGATTTATTTGCTGCCTTTTCGCGCCTAAACCCACGGCACGTCACTCACGCGGCTTTATCCCGATACAAATTTGTACTCCTATTAAAATTCGTTGAATATTTTCTGGAGTCTATGCAAACGGAAGTCGATGGCAAAAACTTCGAAAGTGTTAGTAATCTGTATCCCTAAGCATTAAACAGAATCACGAGAGAAATTGACATTGAAAGTCAAGGGCTGTTTTATAGCTAATATGCATGATCATGTCCCCTTCATTAATAACGACATCCTAATCTCGGTATTGACACTTTAGTTACCCATTATCTAGGTCAAGTTTAATCATTAAATCAAACGGATAGTATTATTCTTATGAACAGCTTAATTTATAGCTCCTCTCGTACTTGATGGTAATTAAATAAGTGTATCAATTCGCCGTAACTCACTGTAAAACGCCTCCGGTGGGCCCCTGACCTGAATAAACAATATTTATTGATCTCAAAATTGTATGTGCTCTGAACATTTGGATGACGCACGACATTTGTTCTAATCAAGGGTTATAAAGCTTGAGATAAGTAATTGAGCTAATTTAGTTTCGACCTTGTGGTTTCAAAGTTGATGCCTGACATTGTAATGTTATTGAATTGGAGAGAGAATAGTTGCGTTCAAAAATTGAAAGAATTACATTTGTTGTTCATCAACTGCTGTTAACGACCAATGTTGGACATGACATAAGGCTCGTGTATCGCGACGTTGGACTTTCCATGATAGGATTTGTCCTAATGACCATGGCGTAGGATAGCTGGCTTTGTGCAGTAATTATCTAAAAAATATGACATTTGAGTATTATGTCGGGAAATTATTATCATTAACATACAATTTAACGGTAAATCACAGTTTCCATTTTTAAACTGGTATTGTTCTAAACGCTTGCTAGGCACCATTAGCTACGTAAGGGCTATTTATTCGATGTTCTATTTTTAAATAATTCCTTACTACATCCACCTACTTATATTTCAAAAGGTTGTGTTCCAGTAGATAATTATTTTTAAATTAAGATTCCCTATGTCTTCATACTACTGTATAAACAACATCACTTGTCGCCAGGTGGAAACGGATGACTCGTACAACACAATCATCCGCGCCAGCCCCAGCTTGATCGTCATCACGTCTGGTATCGGGGAGGTGTGCGACACGGAGCCGATACGGGCCCGGCCCGGGGTCGCCGTGTTCCTCAAGGCGAGTCGGCAGTTGACGATCACGCCGTCAGAGGGCAGCCACCTCGAAGCATACCAGGCCATATGTAATGTTTGACTACGAGTTATATGTAGGTAGGTATTCTAGATAAAATTAGAAAAAAAGTAACTATAGTTACTCTTTTTTAAACCTCTGTATTATTTTTGACGACTTATCCAATGATGCTCCACACGCCCAAAGAGTATTATTTTGTTTTCTTATATTTAAAATTGGTTTCACTACACCAGTGTACAGCGGTTTGTAGAATACACCTACCATCATATTTTCATCAATGTAGTGCCAGTAGTATCAGAGTAAAATGTCTGTTTGTGACATAAGGACAAGGCCAAATTATAAGGGTTCAGTTTTTATGCTTTGTGCCTGCTGAACCCTAAAATTTACAACGAAGGTAACTTTCCTGACGGTTGTTTTGGAATGTAAAAGTCACTCAAACTCGAATACCTTTAGTACAGTAGCGCCCCTCACTGACTGACAACGTTACTTAGAATTCGCTGGTGACGCTTCTCTGCTAAACGTATGTAAAGTTTGAGTGCTGGAACTGTTTGTTCCTAAAATCAGGGGGCGCTCATACATCACCTATATGAGTAATTTTATCATTGTTTTGATGTCGTTTTTGACTCAAAAATAACATATATACTATACATTAATCCTGGCTAATTATTTTTTCTACTATTGTCACAATACCTTTACTGGGTGTCAGAGAGATTGAAAATAGTATTAGGCTATAGAACGGGCAGTGGTAAACGTTAAAAAGAAAAACTTTGATCTCGAGAGTCAACGGTACGTCAAATGTCTTATACAGCCGCGTTAAGCGATGTGACACTAGACTGAAGGACTTATGACCAATTGAAAACAAGTTTAGGATCAAAATTTTGATCACGTTGTCCGGTCTATTCAAAGACATTTAATATTAATAGACCGGACAAAGCAAACAAACATTTTGATCCTAAACTTATTACCAATTGGTAATAAGTTACTCAATCTAGTGTCACATCACGTCACGCGGCCGTACTAGACATTTGACATACCATTGACTTTTGAGATCAAAATGTTTATATGAAACGTTTCCCAATGACCGCTCTATAACCTATTACTATATTTAAATCTCTCTGGGTCTATTACTAGCTTTGATCACTAGTAATGTTAAATGTTTTTGCTGGGTGTCGACGTAGCACTGCCCACTGTTGACATCGAGGTAAGGGGAAGCTGTCTCTCTGTTCAACATATTCCGCTGTGCTAAAACAACCTTCGACAAAGTAACGTCGTACGTTCGCTAATTTTCAACCTACTTAAAAAAGAAGGAGGCTCTCAATTCGACGGGTATGTTTAAAAAAATGATTGTGACCTCAGAGCTTTTGACTGGGTGAACCGATTTACGATGATTCTTGTTTTCTTTGAACGCTGGTGCTTCCCGTGTGGTCCCATTTCAATTTAGCCAAGTTCTGACAATGGCACTCATAAGAAAACTATATAAATTTGATGTAGTATTTTAGGGCAATTAAAGTCGGTTTCTGGTTCTTTTTGAACGCGTTGACTTGTATCGGATATGATTTATATGTACAGAAGATGTAAAGTAACTTAGACTTCACACTCTGTGAACTTTGAGCTAATTTAATCCTTCTTCATGTTCTGTGCTTATGCGAATAACGTCACAAATCAATGCGTTACAGAGTTACACTGGTTTACAGAGGGCGAAAGTTCTGTCTTGTATAATTTAGAGATGTGAACCAAAGACAAAATTGTGGTAGATTAGTTCCCTATTGTGGATGGGGAAGATGCATAGAAAAATATTGTTGTCTCATTCGATAGTCGATGTAAAAAGGTTTTTTTTTTGGTTACGACTAATACTTTATTTGTACAACCCTCCAAAAAGTAATTCTCGTCACGCGGTGCGAAAACGTTCCATATAAATCGGGTGACATTTGTGACGTCACACGTGTTTTAGAGCGTTGAAATGTATGGAGCTTGTTCGATATTTTGAGTTATCTCATAAAATAATGTTTTATGTGCTCTAAACATACCCCTATAATAAAATGTTCAAAATGTAATGAGAAAACTAAATCTAATAAGCATTTTACTATTCGAGGAACTAAATTTTTTAAAACATTTTGTCCTTGCAAAATCCAAATAAAAAATCAAAATTATTACGTATTTTTATTTTGGTGGGATTTCTTTTAATGTACGTTATGCTATAAAATACAATTCAACCCAATCTGATTTGGTTGCATCTTCCCTATTGTCGAAACGATGCTGTGAAAATCAAAGGTTAATATTGTATTTTAATATGGTAGTAAAGTTATTTTGTATATTAGATAATTTCAAGCCATAAAATAATATAAATTGGGTTATTCACTTGTTAATTCCCGGAATCTGAAGGATCAAAAAATAAAAATTAAGATTATTTGATAAAATAACCAAAAGACGAATGGATCTAGAAATACAAAGAGAAGTTTCTTTATTCCTGCGAATGAGGTAGCGAAATAAATAAATTCACATTAAGTAGATATGTACCTATTATGTTATAGGTATTCAATTATTACGATCTGTATTGGGGATTTGTAAATTTACTCCTATAATTTTACTTAGTCAAATTATCTTAGTAAATAATTATGTATGAAAATCTAAAATACTTCCCCAAAAATCATTAGCTAAAATCTTAATCGTAATTTTTTCATGTAGTTTGACTTATTCTCAAAATTGTTTCAGCTATTGATGGACCCTTTTAGCTGAAATTGGCCGTTAGGACTAACAATATTTGAAAATAGATGTTTTATTCGACGTTACCGGGATTTGAACATGCGTATCTGGTCAATGGCGTAAGTGCGTCGTAAGCAACAAAAACAATAACTTGAAATTAATAACTGATTTGTGTTTCTATAAACGTGCAATTAGTAATTCTATTTAAAATTTCGGAAATCTCACATTGAATTCGTGAAATCAATCAATTGACAACATTTCAAAATATTTGCCCGCTGATATTATTTCAAAATAAGAAAAACGTTCGAAATGTTAGTGCACGGTACATCTATTTACTAAATTATTATTTTAAATATCTAAATAAATAGTAAAGCTTGGAGTTTTAATAAATAAGTCTTTGTGACTGTTCACTATGGCCGCAAACCTTAGATTATATAACTTTGCTAGTTGTCAAAATATCACTAGTGAAATTAAAAAATAAGAATAAAAGTGAAAAGCACAAAAACATTCAAATACATTTTTTAAATATATATAATATTTAGAATATATATTTTTTATATCTTGTACCTATACCTAAATAACAATA
The DNA here is from genome assembly GCA_910589575.2 of Carcina quercana. Classification (NCBI taxonomy): domain Eukaryota; kingdom Metazoa; phylum Arthropoda; class Insecta; order Lepidoptera; family Depressariidae; genus Carcina; species Carcina quercana. The sequence goes on from OU342436.1 coordinate 4,864,792, forward strand.
AATGTATACTTGCCCATTGTAGAAGTCCTCACAATGTGGCACAATCGACGCAAAACTGAATTGGTTATGTATTTTTATAAAATATAGGAATGTAAAGTATTACCGTAGTTATTTCTCGAATACGTAAACTTACTTCGAAAAGTATTCTTTAAGCACATTTTATGTAAGTGCACCTAAATTAACGAATTAGATATATTCAAAATTGTACAAACACTTGGCCTTATCTCTGAGAGCGATCTCTTCCATGCTAGTTTTATTAGAGAGGCATGTACAGTATAATAATGTACTTATATTTAAGGTGTATTGTTACTAAAATGAAGTGCCTTGCCGTATTAAAGAATGATAAATGATTACAAGAAACATATTTTTTATTTAAAACACAACACTATCATAATCATTAATTGTCAGCGGATTGGTGATCGTAGTGATATGCTGACCGTCTCCCAACGATTTTCGCAAGCCATACTTACATTTAGCTATCTAAGGAGTTAGCCGCCGCCATTTTGGATCGCCAGATCTGGGTTCAACATACAAGGAAGACTTTAGCTTCTTACCCTCAGCTAGGCAAATACCTTTTTGTTTTATAATCTTTTTATGTTGAGGTGCGGATGTAAAATATTTTATTTATTATCATGCTAATATTATAAATGCGAGTTTTTGGTTCGTTACTACTTCGTGCCTCAGCGACTTAACCAATAATAATGAAATTTGGTTTGTACTCGGCCTATGTGGCCTATGGCATGGAAAATAACATAGACGCCACCTAGATGAAGTTGCGAGCAGAAATATAATAAATATTTTTAATAAAGAAACAATAGAATTGTAGCACGAATCCGTATTGAAATTGAACCCGGTATTTACAAAACCTAGCAACAATTTTGAACACTTAAATCTATTGATCGGTCAGTGTAACCCGCTGCGAGGTACAATTTCACGCTGGCCGAACAGCTTGGCCAACATCTATGACGATATTATAACTCAACGGGTCACTCCTTAATGTCTATGTTTTGGGACATACTCGTAACTCCTGAAAATGGTGTGGTAATTAGTTAACGAAAAATACCGCACTGATATCTTTATGTCTGTAGTATGTTTTTTTATTTATTAAATAATATTATATATTATTTACTTTTTCAATTTAGTTATTCAAGGTATGTAGGTACTATAAGTTCGCATGGCCTTCATCTCCACCTTACGGTGAAGTAATGACACAGAATTAAGTTATGATACGGCCCTAGTATCGAAATATCTTTTATTATCGGAACTCTGATGTGCTACTTATTGACAATACTGTTTGGCGGCAGACAGAAAACTCCCCTCAAACCAACTAAACCGAGTAGCGAAAAGTACCCCCACTGGGAATCGAAACCGGGAACTCCGGATTGCGAGCTCAACAGAGCGTATTTGCTAAAAGGCAGTCTGTAAGGCAGCGGTTGTAAGGCGTGGTCTCGTCCCGCTGCAGCTGCAGATTAGTGGCTGAAACGCCAGGGGCAAGTGCAAAGCACGAAAGGAACACTGGAGTGTTCGTGGAGTTCCCAGAGCTCGACGTACGCAGAGGATGACCACCGACAGGGTCTGTGGAAATTCCACATAACCCGGCTTCTGTTATAAAGCGTCATCCGACTCTTACTCAGGTATTTTTTCAAAAGATTTCTTGCTCGAAAAAACACACCACAGAGTCCGTTAAATATATAAAAGTATGTAAATAATATTACAAGTATCATAATTCATACGAATAAAATTATTTCATGAGTTACTAATAAATTGAACTGTTTGAAAACTGTATTTTGTAATTCTTAAAGATTGAAATATTTACAGAGTTTTACAAAAATTTACATTCAGTACGTAAGTTACCTGCAGAGCACTACTTCTGAAGTCTACCAGCATTAAATAAGTGTACATTTTAATTTTCCGCCATGTTATCACACAAAACGCTCATACAAGACAGTAAATAGTTTGGAACGTCTCGTCAGCTGGCTGGCGCGGTGTTGCGGAGACGTTACGTGGTCATGACTAATCTAGTTAATCACACTATTTGTCCACATCACACTTCTTTTATTTATTTTCATTCTGTTGCCGATCTTTTTATTTAAATTCCTAAAACGAAACTGTTACCAAACTGTTTTTACAGCAGCTTTTTGTATCGTTGCACAGCACAGGCGAGGCGCCAAGTAACTCGAATTGTTCTTGTAAAATGAAAATCTAATATATAAACCAATTATTGCATACCTCTTGAAAATAAATAATTCAATTCGATTCATGTGTAAATGCATGCGTTCCGAAGTCATAACTTATCTGCTAACTGGAATACTTCAATCGCACATGGTAATTTAATACAGTTTCGACATAAGGGCAATAGTCACCGACTCACTTCGCCCTATAAAACCTTATAAATCCTTAGATCTAGTTTAACCATCTCTGCAATGCGCAATGGCAGCTTGACCGACGTCGCGTCGTTTACTTGATCGCGGCGTAAAATGTAAAATCCTATTAGATTCGGTTGATGGTAATGATCGCATTTTGAATCCATATTGAATTTTTCTAGCGAGCGTAATAAAGGGAAATTGCGGTAAGCGGTATGAAATTGCAAATTTATCATATCTTTGGTCATGAATTCGATTTGTATGTCACATTGAATAGAAAGATCTAGTATCTAAATATCGGGTCATATGTCAAAGTCTGATTTCGAAATAGTGTGCAGATATTATATAGTGCATTCTTATTTTAAGTATTGCTACTACTACAGAGAACTAAATGCCTTTGGAAACTGACCTTTAATATTTATATGCCCACTTATTTAGACGTAACTAAAAGCTTATTTTGTAGGTATTAAAGTGTGTAAGCGCAAGTACGCACGGGATATTTCCACGTTTCGTAGATTCCACATTGTTACAGGGTTCTATGAGAAAACAGTATTTTAAATCTATCACGATCTCGGTTACGTCTCGGCGTTATCTCGCGTAAAATTTGCATTAGATTCGTGTAAGTAGGGCGACCAACGAGCCACCATAATTAATGGGTCGGTGGTGACGTAACATATTTCTTCATTTTAATTCGCACAGATTGTTTCTTTTGGACAACGCGTAACGATTGCGGACGTCTCAAATTTACTGTTGCCAAATAAATATAAAATTGCAGTATTGTTAGGTTGGTTTAGAAAGGTCTAAATTACTTGCTTGTAATTTATTCAGAATCAAAGCGATGTTCTATCGAATTCGCATTATATTCTTTAGAACATATCGAATTCGATAGAACATCGCTTTGACACGATTCCTCCTGAAGGTGACAATGTGGTTGAAAATAGTATACAAGTTACTCTATAACATTTTCACCCTCAAATTGAAAACTCTCAGGTCAAAGATTTGAGGAAATATGTAAATTATTAAGACGCTAATGCATAATTTTATTTTTTATTAATGTGTTGATTAGGTGATGGTATAATTATGCAAAAAAAAATTCATTGATCACTTTTCGTAAACACAAGCGAAGTGAATGTTGTTAATTTATAACTATCAGCCGCTGTCACTCAATCAATGGTGTATTGCTGATTGATCATTTTGCGTGCGCTTGCGACACCGCGCGTACGCACCTGCGCCCGCGGACTGACAACGTACAAAAAGTAACCTAACAAGAATATTACAAGCTACAGATGTGGGCAAATACTGCTATAGAACCTATCGTAGCGACGCGGCGGAAACCGTTGGTGCTATTAAAGAGAATAAATCATTTTAAATCAGTCCAGTGTTGGACATGAGCCACCTTCTTAGCCGCCATCGACACGACAAGTGGACGCCCCGATCTCTTGCTATAATCACCTCGATAGGGTGATCGCATTAACATTATCATTCGTACTCGAGCCTACTTACCTATTTAGTTAGATGGATACTACATTTCGCATATTTGGATGGAAGTCAAACTGTTTGTGTGTAGGGACAGGGCTGGCGGACAAACACATAACCTTTTCTTTTCCCTTTTACATTTTTCTACCACGTCGTCCATGAGTCTTCAGTCGTCGTCTCTTTCACTCTTATCATTTCAATCAAATTATACCACTCACTTTCGTTCCAAAACTATCCTATATCCGTCCCATACGGTTAAGAAATTCTTTTAAGCTAGGTCAGTTAACCAAATTGTAGGTCAGTCTTTTCATCTGTGTAAAACTAAGGTAACTCGAAGAAGACCTCATGCTGAGATCAATCGTATCGCCTTCTTACAACATTGTTACAGGCAGACTCGCCGATCTTGATTACCGTCTCACTGTTGTATTTATTATAATTCAATTGTTTGCTCAGTTGACTCTATCGCGATACGGATAATTGCTGTTGCTTCAACTTGTGATTAAGATCTGGGATTACTCCATTCAAATTTTAAGTTTGTAGCTTATTATGACAGTTCATAACTTTTTGCATGTCATGGTTTAATCAAATCCGCAAAAGTGGAACCAAATCAATTTTGTTTGAACCGTTTCTCAAAACAAATTTACTGCTGGACTTTTGCCCGCGTCAGCGTGGACTTCAGAAGTAGTAGATTGAAAATCTCCACATACCTCAACGTAAAGTGTTGTAACTGCGACAGTTATATCTGTTGTACAGATTTTATCTCGCGTGTCACACACGTGCGACAAGCTTACTGCCTTAGGGTCTACCTATAATGATCTTTATCTATTCTTAAAACTATTTCGTTCAATAGCGATTGAAAAAAAAATTGATTTACCCTTGATTCATCGAATCACGATGTTTTCCCCTAGAATAAGATCGAACAAAAATCATAAAATCATTGTGCATAAGGGATCATAATTGGGTATGTACACGTCAGAACTATCTCTAAAGCAATTTTGGTTTAACTTTTAATTCGTTACACTCAAAATATTCAGTATAGCAAAATCTACATTGTGCCAAGTGGGTTAGAGAGCCATGGCATACACTATGTAGTGCGAATCATGTTTGGTCAGCGAAGGACATTGCGAAACGCGAATGGCATTTCATAGAAACAAATCAGCGCTATCGTTGCAAGTATCACGCTTTGCCAAAACAACAGTCCAATTTGAACATATTACGATTTACTATCGCACGTAGCAGTAATGTGGCACATCAATCAACGGCGTGTCCTGCCTTAAGGCATTCACTGTAGACTGTTCTGCGTAGACACGACCACTCTTTGTTTCACTTTTGATCAATACCTATGATACCAAGGACTAAGGTAAGGGCGCGTTCATATGCAATGCGGCACCGGCACCTTCCGCTTGCAGGTTAGATAGGAGCAATTTGTTTTTATTCGCTGCTAATATCGTACAATTTTTTAGTTAGTACTATTATATTGTAAAATTGCAATGGTAACCTAGAATGTGGACCACTGTCTGAAATAAAATACACTGGTTTTTAATTGGTTTACAATTCCGAATACGACTCTTGATCGATCCTTTTGATTTTCTTCAAGGTAAAAGGCAAAAGGCTAAATATAGAACGTGTAATGAAATATAAAACTTCGAGTAGATGTCTCATCTTTTCCATATCTTATTCATCTATGTTCATTTCATAGTACATATTCAAATCAATTCGTTACACGTTTTATCTTATCTTCAGCCAAGATCTGCACATGTTCTCATGTTCTCCACTGAGTATGGTGAACGTTACATGTTGCCGATAACCATAGCGTGCAGTTTAAATGGCTCTTAGGTCTTAATTAACCTTCATTTATCTCATTAAAGTGTTCATACATTTATTAAATTGAAGCACGTGTTTTATAATGATTGCATCTTCAGATGAAGATGTCTGGAGAAAGTCGCATTAAAACTATGAATAATGTTTGTTTTATTCTGAAGATTTTTGACGTGGTTACGTCTTATAAATCGATGAACGCCGGCTACACGCACGAAAAAGTGTCACGTTCCGCCTGAACCGAGCGTGCGAACGAGAGCGCGGAACAAGCAATAGAGAGGCACGATTGGCCTAAGCGTTTGGCTTGTGACACATCTCTTCTTATGACGTTATCACGTAAAATTATCGTGCGTAAACCGACTTTACAGAGGACTAATTTTTTTTTAAATAATGTGAAGTTTTACGAATATTTCTTTGGTTCTATCCTTAATTTTTGACGTGTTCAGACACGACAGGGGCGAATTAAAAACATTCTCCTTGTTTGAAATTGGTTGAAGACTATAAATTGGCAACCCGTTTTATAATAAAAAAAAATTTACTCATCGTATAATATATATATTTGTATACTTTATATGATAAGTTAGAAGACGCATTGCTTGTTAAATTTTAGGTAATTAGGCATCAATTTTAATTGCGAAAGTTTTTCAAGTAACGCTGTGTACTATGTCGAATGTGGTTGGTATTTACATATCTTAATGTTGCATGATGCCCAAATTACACGTCTTACATCAGTTCTAACACTTGCTTTACGTCACTATCATTAGGGTTTCTGTTAATTTTCTATCTAATTATAATTACACGTGTTCTTGGTTTAATTACATTACCGATAATAAGCATGGTTTACTTATCATTTGAATTAATTAATAACAAAACGATCTAATCGTTTTTATGATTTATCGATTTCAACTGTCAGCCACATCTTGTACTGCCTAGAGCTCTGTTCTCGCTGTTTTTGCTTCAACCACTTGTCAAGGGATTATAATTATTTCAATCACATTTCACTTGTACAATATTTAATCTATGCTTGTACACTTGACACTATTTGTAACTAGGGTTGCTAGATGTGAAAACTGTTAACATGGTGGTAGCAGTGATTTACTTGCTCAGAGGTGGTAGCCAACACCGAGTACCGATAGGTAATCCCCACTGGGAATCGGACCCGTTTTTAGGGTTCCGTACTTTGATAGGGAAAAAAGGAACCTTCTTTGAGAGAGATTGCTTGATACAGGCTCGTGTCCAGAAGTTTTGGGCAGTATATCAGGCAGCCCTATTTGTGAGTGTCTGTCACCGGTGACAATCTGACTCTGACGTGCAACATTGTAGAACAAGCCTGCAGCAAGTCTGCAGGGTGTACCTGATAGCTGACAGTAGACAGATCGTGAAGGTATGTAATTGATATGCAATACATACAGTGTACATTATCGATGCTTGCAATAGGCTCATCAGTGCAAGTGTTGCGTCATCGTCGCAGAGGATAAACGAATGGGATGATGAAAGTCGAATACCGTTCGGTAACATCACAGTTTTGTAGGAGTACCTAATGAGTGAAACCATCGCTTTACCATCTAACCAGTAAATGAATTATTTATTAATGAACAACCAAGTATTTTCTCTACCTCCGCTGTTGGTGCCAACTGAAAACCAGCGCACATGTTGAGTTTGAAAAACATTGCCATTACCTGGTGCTCATTTGTAATTTCGGAAATAAGCTTCTGCGAGTTATTTGTGAGTTACATTTTTTGTGCTTTGTCCATTTTATAATTAAATTTTCGATTAACCATTTAATCGGTATAAGTTGATAGAAAACATAGTTATCTAAGTAAATACCGAAGCTGACAGAAAGTTTTCTTCAAGAGAAATCAGTACAGTAGTGCTTTATATAAGTGATTCATATTATATTCAGGTGGAAAGCGCCTTTTAAACCTCTGAATTAAAAACATTAAATATTGCCACCGTACAAGTCACCTGTGGTGGAATGAAGTGCAATGTCTGTTACCTTGGACCGTGCCCGTTGGTTGGGATTGGGTTATCAAATCATTGTATCGACACGTACGTACCCGCCGTGGCCGTGGCATGGCAAAGCCACAATTTTGACAGTTCTAATTGTGGACCAGTCATGGCTCGATCATATCTACAACTGTCATCCATCACGAAAATATTTGGGGCAGGTGATAATGTTTCACCTACATTTTATATTTTGACATTTTAGGCGATAAGTTTATAATATTTAAATATAAAAAATACGACAGTATTACCAATTATTTCTTGTATGACCCAAAACTCTATATGTTAAAATTATATTACGTATATTTTGATAATGATTTCGTATCGGTCTTGCTAGAGTATCGAAATTCTTTTTTACTAAGTATTTAGTGCCCGATCATGCTGCCATAATAAGTTAAACTTATATGAAATATTATAGTTCAAAGTACCTTGTGTTTTATAATGGCTGAAACCATGTTTTTTTTTCTATAAATAATTTCCTCACAATCTTTCGCTACGATCTCATATGGTGGCGAATGTTGATGTGGTAGAGAATGGACCCTTGCTAAGCTAGCCATGCTATTTAAACTTGCCTAGAAGTATTACAGCCTTGAAACATATTCATATTGGAGTAAATACAAAAACATACAAATTAAGTGCAGCAACCGTGAATCTATTTACATTTTATGTGCAATAAACTTCAGATTTTTGCTACTTTATGTGTCAATGCGGCACGTGAGGTACTTTGCAACTCCACTATCTAATTTGCCCGTACATTACAGCATTCTATTATCCTTCCACATGTTAAGCTAATATAACAACATTTCAGCTTTAAATAATATGCAATAAATAAAGATATACATCAACGCTTACGAATTATGATTATTCAATGAATTCTTCTGGCGTCATTTTTCAATAGGTCCGCATAGTAGTGTGGCGTGGGTCATTTATAATGCTCATATGAAGCCAATTAGTCAAGCCCGTTGGTTATTGGAGCCTTGTCGGTGTCTGGTCGTGCGGTCCTGAGAGACGTGACCAGGCATTACGAAATGTGTACTAAATCCGCCCACCAATTACAGCCGCACCCTTATTTGTGACGATTTGTTATCTCTGACACATGCATATCATTTGATTTGGCCGTGAAGAAAAGTGTTTACAATTACGATTTGGCAAATCCTACGCTTGTTACGAACAGCCTTTCAGATTTCCTTACATACATTGTTTTACATTGTTTCGTCTGGAAACTTATTGGTCTGATTAAAACTTATTTCAAGTCACAAATAAAGAGAACCGTCCAAGGCACATACGTACTTTCTGGTTTTGAAATGTTTTTCTCAGTATTTTTACAGTTTTATAAAATCTGAAAATGAAAAATTTAATTTAAGTAATAAAATAGAGTGGTTTTACCATATGTAAAAAGGTTAGTCAGACGTAAGTAACCTTTAGTCGGACATTTATTTTTATAAGCGTCTTGTAACAATTAATACTAGCAAGTCTCCGGTTTTATAGATAACAACTTTTAGTGAGACTGAGAAGACATACTGAGAAGAGGCAAAACGTAAGGAAGGTTGCAGTTTCTCAAGAATTTAAATGATGGTAAATTAATTATATGTCATGGTGTCTGCCCACGCGTACCAAGTGGCAACTGTGAAGTCAGGTGTTGACGCATTCCGCTCTAGATCGAGGATTGATGATGATCATCGATCCAACTAGTACAAGGTTAAAGATGATATCGCTTGCTCAGCACCGTTCACACATCTTCATAATAAAATGATTTAATAGCTACGGAACGGTACTCTGAACCTCATTGCGCAAGAGGTTCAGACGCATAGACTCGAGATTGAACTTTGCAATCGATTGCAAAAAATAAATCGATGGAACGCTGATGTACGAAATCGACGCTGATAATAATTGGTTCCTTTTTATAGGCTGTAATAAACTGCCGGTTTCATTTGTCGTGATGTAATTAGGAACGATAATTTCGCTTTAAAATTGGATTCCACTTCGGAAACATTTACGGAATTTAAAGGAAAAATCGATTTCGTTAGCTGTTTATTATAATAATCGAGTGCTGATAATTGGTGTTCTTATCGGTGTTATCATTAGGACTGGTAATAAAGCGGTATCCGCACATGGAAGGTAAAAGAAAGGCTGGTTGCAGTGTCATCCTCCCCCCCAGAGCAGACGGCGGACGGCGGCCTTCGCAGTCACATGACTGCACGGAGCTTCGAGTTTGATCCACTTTCTGCGGCATGCATCACTATGCTCGGCGCCCGTGTAAGACGCAAGTGCAACAGTGCCCTTCAAGCGCTCCTATCGCGTGGATGTGGAATGCAACACAATCACGATTTACTCTTTTTAAACATAATTTCTACACATACGTAGCAGACAGCACGAAAATTGAACTTATTTAAATTAACTTTTTCTTAGTTTCTTTAAATCTTTTTATTGATTAAATCTTTAACTTTCATCTTGTTAGTGAAAAATACGACAGGACTGAGAGCAACTTACATAAATCTAAAAAAGCTCTATTATTTCTGCAACAAAAAGAACTCTAATTGACTGCTTAAATTTCGAACACGACCACATTTTTGTTTGTTAACCGCAAAAGTCTGGTAGTTTTTTTTTAAAATGGACATTATGAAACGTAGACAGAACATCGCACAACTACAACCAACACGAAGAGTTTGCGGTTGAATACGTGTTGACATTTTATAGAGATCTACCGAGTTAAAGACTGGCTTCGCACTCGATCAACTCGGGGAAACATTGACATTTACTGGACAGGTTACTGACATTTTACTGTTCTTACAGTATTTTTCTGTATTTAATAGAACCTGTTCTATCGTGATTGTAAGAAAATTCGTCACACTAAAGCTAATGCCAATGCGTTGAAGGCATTGTCGTATTGCGGCAGAGTTAGCAGATTAAATGGCCGCAGCAAATCCATACTAATATTTGTTTATCCTTCCTTCACTTAGGAGAGTCAGAATGAGTAATTATTTTGTATAAGGGTAGTTAAAGGGTCGTAAAAGACAGGTCTACTTACGATGGACCATGTAGTTCCCGATAATGAACGAAGCCATTAATCGAGTGTGCCTATTAAAAGATGATTATGTAATCATATTTTTTGGAGACGCTTAGCACGATATTTCCGTTGCAATCTTTTTATATCTACTCTGTGCGTACAACTGTGATTATCTATACAAAAGAATAGTGTGCGTAGGTATATCCGTCTAGCTTTCAGCAATAATTGTAGAGGACAATAAATCACAGTAGTCAGTAGCCATTGAACGAAAACAACGAGCTCGAACCGGGTGTAAATGTCAATACGCTTGTGGGCGAGAGGGGATCGAATCCGGATCACCCACTTTGTACATATGCACCTGTTTAGGACGTAATCATTCTCAGGACAGGTTGCTTGAATCTTCTATGTAATTTTATTATTGTATGAAACGTGGTCCTTTACTGTTGGTCGAATAAACCAGCTCAAAGTCAGCATGCTCGGAATTTCTCTACGTGATAAAATCCGGAATGAGTAAATCTGTAGATGAACTAAAGCCATCGATATAGCTCGACAAGTCATTAAGCTGAAGTAGCAATGGACAGGCCACATCGCTAGAAGAACAAATAACCGATGGGGAGTGCTCTCGGGTGGCGCCCACGTACTGGGAAACGTAATGTACCGGCCCCCTGCTATACGGTAAAGGTAGCACGGAGTAGATGCAAGTGGTTCAGGACCAGTCATTGTGGCATACCAAGGGGGGAGGCTTTTGATGAATGATGATCTTGAAAATTTGTTTTACACGAAATCCTGCTACATGCTCGATTCACTCAACGAAAAATATATTATTGAAATATGTAATCTATGTCACGTACGGCTCGGGACCGACCGGTGTCATTTGTGAAATTATGTGTTAATAACGAACCACACCTATATGAGAGGCTAATAAGCACCCAGTGGACGCGCGGGGGTCAATTAAATATCGTTCGATGTGATTAACATAAATAAATGTTTGCGCACACTAATTGCGCGTTATAAACCAATACATTACGATAAGCATGAACTTATTAATAATAATTACAATCTTTATTTTTCTCTTACTAGTTACCCGGCTAGTGGAAAGAAGACTTACGTAGGGCGGCCGGACCTGAACGGATGCGGAGAGCAAAAGACCGAATTGAGTGGCGCACTCTGGGAGAGGCATATGTCCAGCAGTGGACTGGCGCAGGCTGTACATGATGATAAATTCGTATTTTAACTAAGACTAATACACTTGTAATGCCAAATTTGTGTACGATACATAGAGATATGTATGTACATACATATACAGATATACAAGTGTTTCTTTGGTGTGTTGCTAGTGTGCGAGTGTATGTTTACAATGTTTTGTGTGTTTGTGTGTTATGTAATAATTTCTAGTAATAGTGCGTCAAATGGTCTATGTGATTTTACGCCGCGCAATATTTAAACCTCCTCTGTGGCTAAATGGCTACATGCACTTATAATCCGGAGGTCCGGGTTCGGTTTCCAGTAGGTTCGGACCACCTGACTAGGTATGTACCACCATGTTACCTAAGTCTGCGTTCCTGCAGGCAAGGAAATCAAAGACAATGTCTCATTCAGTTGCGGTTTGTGAGAAATGAGCAAGACTTTACTCTACGGCCGCATAGTCACCATCAGGTGGGATGAAGGCCAAGTGCAAAACACAACTTTCAACAGCTTCATCCCGCGACTTTGTCTGCGTGGACTTCAGAAATTATTTCACGGGAAATTTTTGTTTGATCGGGATAAATTTAGCTTATATGATGAAATATAGCTCAATAAGGAGAAACCAACTCACTTCCACATACATATATATTATTAGTATCACGTGGTCAAAGATAGTACACGCTTGTCTATTTACTCAGTCATCAAGTGATCGATTGTAGCTTGCGGGTGAGAATGGGAAGTCCATTCATAATAAATTATTCAAGAATTCATTCTGCCAGTACTTCGAGAACAGAATATGACATCGCGCGCTTATGACTCTTAATATGACGATTGAAGCATTCCGCTGTAGTAGAAACGCCTTTTCCCAATAAATTACAACCTTCCCGCTACAATCAAAAATGTATCTATACAAATATTTGTCATCTGTAGATATAATACGTGATTCGACCAAAATAATTCTGCATTATGTCATCAAGATAGACTACAATCACTTTCCAATTTTACGGCTCTATGGTTTTAGCAACATTTTTGCATAATTTCGTAATAGATTTGCATTGGTTATAGAAATTTCTCGTCGGGTGCTAGTCACATGACTTCCGTTCGCTGATCTGTTTCTTTTCTTCTGTTATTAATTATTTATCGGCTTTTTAGGTAGAATAGATACATTTCTCTCCTTTTTGCTATTGGTTATAACGATAATATACGAAAATTCATTCAAATATGTATAGAAAAAAATCTACATGGAAATTAGGACAACGTCTTTTTCAAGATAATTAATTTATACTATCTAACCTGTCACACGAAGCAGCACCGGTAATTGTGTCTAGGACTTCTAAATGCTAACTAGATCGTATTTACTATTCTAGTATTCGTATTGTAGTACTATTAGTAGTTTTTCTAGGCTATTTGAATAAGTAAATACGTAATAAGTTTTGGCCGTACGAAATGCAGGCAAGTTAAGTTTATTTCTCTGCATTAACCCTTCTAATTCAATCTAGATCTAGTGTGAGTTGGTCAGAATGTATAAATAAATTAACCTATTTGATACAGCATGTTACTGCAGCAGAACTCTGTCAGTGTGTTAAATGTGTCTCACATTGAGCCAACTTTAAATTATTATCTATTCAATGGGTGTAGGTTTGTTAGCTCACATGCCTTTGATATGTGGTCGAGATATATGACCATTAAGAGCTTGTGGCTGGACCTACTCCGTGTCTGTACTATAATGCTGAATAGAGTTTATTATTTCATTGTATCTCCCGACCATGTCGTGGCAATGTGTACAGTGTGTGTCATTGTTGAGTGTGTAAATGTACACGTGTAAATATCTTATTTGTTTGTAGTTAGGTTTTATTTGCTTTAACGACTCAGGTTTTGCATATGAGTGAACTAACGAAGTTGATGTTGGTGACTACTTGAACCTAACGATGTTATCTGATTTAAATATGACATCATTAAATTACTTTTGTTCAGGGCTTTACTGATAAAGCTATTAAACTGTTAGACTAAGTTTTTATAATCCACAACAAGTAAAAAATCTGACCAGTTTGCGATCAAACATTCTTAGTACGTCGATTGTGAAGTGTTTCGCAATTTCATTCATTCGAACATTCATTGAAAAAACATCCAAAATATTTATGTTTCAATTTAATATGGCAGCTAATTGCAAATTAGCCGTAACTTAATGCGAAATCGATCTAGATATTTCAAGCAAATTGACTCGAATACTTATAAAAATATTTGTAGCGCGTTGAACTGCTACACCTTTTTAGAAAATAACAGAGAATTATTCAGTAGACATGCCTCGGGGTGCAAAGCTCGTGCACTGTCAATTCTTGTCTTGATTTTATACATTTGATATGCGTCGGATATTAACTAGTGTTTAGAAATAACTATACCTTGTATCTACGGCGAGCACACACATGTAGCTGGTGACCCTTGCACAACCTCCTCTGCTCACTGATACAGATAAAACAATTTTATTTACACCTTAATCTCGCCCGAAGGTCGCATTCCCACGGCTATCAGATTACTACAGCGGATGTTATCGCAAACAGTGAACGAGACTTATTGCTCATTGCCGCTAGTTTCACGAAATATCTCTGATTTTGATAACGAAATTTTAAATTTTGCGACATCCTCGAAAGTCCGCAGCGTACGTGGCTATTGTCGCAATTATTCATACATAGCTTTCGTTGCTCCATCGCGGCTCCCAGAATGGAGATGCTTCCGTTGCGGAGTTGGCAGATTGCGCGGACATTTTTGTTCAGACATAAGCGAAGTCCGGGACAGAAGAATTAGCGTCGTCGTCTTGGATGGCGATAGTGCTCGGCTTGGATCATCTTGCATAACGCGGACGGTCGGACGGTCTACCGATATTTGTACATTGGCGCCACTGTGTCGTAACTCAGGCATGCTCTTACCCAAACTGATTGCGGAAAATCGTTCAATGAAATCAAAGACAAACCGGAAAATATATCCATTACCACACAAATTTAGATGATTAATTACATTTTCAACTTCCGCTACCCACTAACAAATTGAACTATATTATTCTCAAGATACCTAATATGACAAAAAAATAGGAAAATATTTATACGATAAAAAACTATCCAGATTTTTTTTATATTACTATAAGTCCTATATTATTATTTTATATATTATTTGCCTGTAGAATTTTTGAATTATGTAACACATATTTTAACGAATTATTTAAATTTTACTAATAGTAAGCTATTTGCAAAATTTTATTAATCTATACTCGCATCTTAGTTGTGAAAAGTATAATTAGTATACAATTTTATTAATTTCCAAGTAGTGGGTGTTTTAATTACAGGAATTAATAAAAGCTTTTAAAAACAATCGTACTTTTTCATTAATGGTCAAAGAATTAATATTTTTAAGGTCAAAATCATGTGATCTAAAGACGCATATTCCAAACAAGGTTAACATCATTCAAAGAAAATTTCACAAGTCTAAATTGTCAAAATGTTGCTTTTAATTATACCCACAGAGATCAGAACATTCATCCGTGTTTTACTGAATACGTATGAAGCAGCTAGGTCAGACACTTCCGTTTGTTATACACAAGGGACACACAGCAAAAGTGTATACCTATATTACAGCGTGGAGCGCATGTCATTGTTAGTTACTCACACATTATCACACGAGATGGAATCCGTATATTCTTAAAATCCATGATTATACCATTACCACACGCATACCACACTGTCAAACTGATCGACCCACACTTTAATTTTTTAACAAGTGGTCTGACAGAAGGAAGTTTGACAAACAGCTCAATCGGCTAATAAGGTAACACCCTTGTCGCTTGACAATCTGACAATAATAGCGACGATGTGATGTGTGCTCCTGATATGTATTGCGTTTGTATTGCACCCGACTTGATGTAGTCATCTGAGCAATAATTAATATGTCCCACGGTGTTGTGTACCTAGCGAGCTACTCGACATATGGTCCGACATTTTTAATTGCCGTACAGATAAGCATATATTAATTATCTATTAAACTCAAACGATCCCGCAAAGTTACGAAATTACTCTATTCAGAGCATGAGAAAAGCAGTGACGTGTCAAAGGGCTCCATTTTAAGAATAAGGGAAAACCTATTCAGGACAAACCGTGGTAGCTCAGTTGGGTAGAGCAAAATCTAGGTCTGTCGATCCTGGCTCGTTCTAATGAGTTCCTATTTGTATTTGGAATTTAGGTACGGATAATAAAATCATTACCATTGGCTTTTCGGTATAAAAAACATCGTGAGGAAACCTGCACACTCCTGAGAAGAAATTCAAAGATGTGTGTGAAGTTTACCAATCCGCACTGGTCCGCGTGGTGGACATGTTCCATACACTCTCTGCAGGAGAGTAGGCCTGAGCCTCTGCAGTGGAGACATTATAAGCTAAACCGCAGCTATCATTTGAGCAATATCCATAAAGCATTTTAAGTAAGTACTTGAAACCGGGTGTTGAATTTCAAATACATTATTGAACTAATTTTGACGGTATTGGTTATATTTTATTACCCACAGGCGGATGTCATACTTGAGGATGTAATAAAAGCCGTTGGCCAAGGGAGCATAATATATTGAAACTGAAATCAATATACCTAATTAATATTGTACATACATAGGTACTGGTATTTAAAATAAGAATGGATTGAACGAAGAAAGAAAGAAAAATAAGAATGGATGGAAGTCTACAACATTAATTTGAGCTTGGTCATTTTGCTGGCATACGTGAGATGTGTTGTACATTGCAGACAACTTAACGAGCAGGAATGCAATTCACTAAAGACAAACATCCTTTGACTTACGGCCTGATGTCTTTGCTGACGATATCTCTAGTTTCCTGAGAAACAAGGATCAATATCGAATGGCTTCAGCGATATCCTTGAACTGTGATGATGTAAAGACATTCGGCCTAAGTGGTTTGCACCCCTATATTTTTGTGTGTCATCATATGATATGATCATCGAGGTATTTAATAAATCCTTTTAAAAGATTCTTGAGTCAAAACATGATAGGGTTGGGTTCTATGTCCGTTTTCACTAGAACTAATTGCTTGTAGTTAAATGTATGTCAATTTCTATTAAAATACTTATACAAAGCTACTGGAAGATCAGAGTTACTTATTTTGCCTATTTGGTAACTTTTTGTACGTTTATTGCTTGGTCTTTTAGGCGCTAATTAATCGGCCAGTCTTTCGTATAAATATATCCAAAAATGTTTATCACCTGCAGCCGAGAAACGTCAACTGCTGGACATATGTTTCCTTCATGGTATGTGCACATTGACCGGTCCCGATCCACATGAATCCAGCGACTACGCGCGACTTTAACTAAGTCGTTGATCCATCTAGTAGCGGGACAGCCCGGTACACGTTTGCCGGTATGTAGTCGAGGAATGTTAATTTAGTTACAATAAATAAAAATATATTTTAAGAAGAAAACTTCTTCGACTAAAATTACTACTTGTTTATATAGTTTTGGACCACCATTGTGATAAAAGTGTCAGTGATATGCAAATTTAATTAGGGCAAGGTGAAGCCGTACTTCCATTCATTATTGCTGATTGTACCTCTCAAAAGCGGCGCCTAAATTAAAAATCATTGATTGTAATCAAACTCATAATAATCTCATCCATCTTTAGGCTTGCAATTTAAGGTGGGCGCTAATTAGCTCGAAACCGTTATCCAACAAAGAAGGTCAATGTCGACGACAAACACAGCGAGACAAGTGACGTTCTCGTGTGCCCCCTGCCGCCCTGCCTCTCTGTCGCCCCTGCCTGCCCGCACTCACAACGAGAGTGAAAACTGGAGCGCCGCCGCGCCAAATGTCTGACTCACAGAAATAAGAATATCCAGTGCCTAGAAATTCCTTAGAATCTTACCTCTCACATTATTTAGGTCCATTTTACGCTTCTTAAGGTACATTTTCCTACTTTCACACGACAGCGTCTGTGACAACTCTATCACAGAATGATTGGTGCGCGACTAACGCCCAGCAGTGAGAGTGATACAGTGTGGATTACACTAATTAATACTCCTATTTTTTTTCTCTTCTGCTTTTTCAGTATGCAAATTTTTATTTCATTAAAAATGCTATTTAGTCAAATTTCAAACGATTATTTTGAATGATTATCATCATTGCGTAATTTTATTATCCATTTGAATTTATAAATGCTAAGTTGAGATTCTTTGTTCGTTCTTCACAACGATACGGTGAGTCAGATTGATTTGATGTTTTGTACAGGGATAGTTGTAGAGTTATAGAAGCACGGGCTACTTTTATCCCGATCGAAGAAGTCGCAATAAGATTAGAAACAGAAATAAGATTATATACCAAAGTATTTAATTACTAATTATCAAGTTATCCTAAACCTAAACTAAAAAGGTTATAAATTACTAATTAGCAATTGTTATTTGTTGATACGAATTATACTTTCAAGTATTTGTACAACAGTGCGACCAGATTTTCACAAGTTATGATGTCATTTCTATAATCATACAAAAATTGGATTTGAATGGTTTGATGACCCTTCCGAAAGCTCGTCTACAACAATGACATTGGAGCAAGTCAATGCAGTGGTAATGCAACAATCATAAGAAGTCGTAATAATATTAATGCTCCGAGAATGACATCCATTACGGACTACTTACATATCCAAAAAGGAGAGCCTAATTTGCGACAATGTTTCTTTATTGCTAGTTAACATAATGAATAATTTTGTATCGAAGGTTTTGTATAAGTTAATGAAGTATCAAGTAGCACTTTGACCGAGTTCTCGCTGGCTCGTTCAGTCGCGTTTAAAAGACAGTTGTTACCTGTGAAAAACTGAATTCAAGTCCTGTGTCCAGATTAAGGAATTCAGTGGTAAATACATTTGATAGCAAGACTATAAAACATGTGTCGGAACACGTTCTTGCAATATTGGTTAAGATTTGCAAAGTAGTTTGCATTAAAATAGCAATAAATATTGTTTATTGATTTTTCTAATAATCTAGGGTCAAGTTTATTAACGAGTTCGGCACTCAATAAATCGTTTGATTAATCGTGTTCTGGAAGCGTGGAATTGTCCCGGGGCGGGCTTGCGAAACCGCCGATACTGCCGATCGACGTTTAACAGCCTAATGAGCGACCGACCTCGGTCTACATAGCCGCTTCGGATCGTGTGTGAGCTATTTGAAGCACAAGCCAGCTTTGGAGGCTGCTCGGAAGATCCGGGGATCGTTCAACAATCACACACACACGCCTACGCTTGGATTCGTAGGTCATGAGGCGTGGCGCATAATTTTATTCTTGTATTAATTATCCTGACCGCTTTCATATGTTACATCATTGTGAATTTGTGACCAGAGGCATAACTCTCTCACAGTTTCGTTTTATAAATTACGTACTCGTTCGTAAGGATTTACGATTGGCTGTGAATACTACTGCGTCTAAGCTGTTGTGGAATGCGACATCTCTCCTACTTTTTTCCTATGATGAATAACATTTCTTACGTTTAAAAGATAGTGGAAATGAATTATATTATTAGTAAAGGCTTTGCGGAGGCCTGTGTTTAGTAGTGGACGTTTCCATGATGATGTGAATTAATATCACTTAGTGGTAGAGTCTGTGACGTTATAGAGATATGACGATTAATCATCGCATCACACAATTATTGACTAATATTACAGTTTGTATTTCCACTGAACCGATTTGCATTCAATTTGGCACTCTTAGCTTTATGTCTTGCATACAAATACTAAATTTCCAGGATTTTTTTTAAATTTATACATACTATTTCAAATAATTTGAAAAATTGGCAAATTTATCCAGCAGTTCATAACGAATATGTTTGTTTACTATTATGAATTACATCACATTCCTAAATAAACCGGCCAAGTGAAAGTCGGACTTGCGCGCAAAGGGATCCGACCATCATCTAAAACAAAAAGTCATGTCTGTTGTATGGGAGCCTCCCATAAATATTTGTTTTATTTTAATTTAATTATTTATTTTTAACGTGAATATATATCTAAATATTATGTGAACATTTCAAGCAGCTACCTATTGCCATTTAGAAATATCGATCAAAAACATGTTTGTTGTATGTGAGCCCCCTTAAATATTTATTTTATTCTGATTTTTAGTACTTTTTCAACTGTCTAGCTATCAAGTTTCATAAGATACAGACTGGCGACAGACGGACAGACGAACAGCGGAGTCTCAGTAATAGAGTCCAGTTTTTCCCCTTTAGGTACGGAACGCTAAAAAAGTGTCACAACTAAATAACTAGTTTCCGAACGACAGTCGAGACGAACGGGAGAATTACCCAGTAACAGTTTTTCATAATCTTTTAGTAGTTTTTTAACATGACTCGTCATTTTTTTGGCATCTGTCGAAAAAGCTGATCGAAAGAAACGACCCGTACAAATCGTTGCGGCGATGTTGTGAAGCGACAAGAAACAATGTGAAGCAGCGACGTGATGGAGACATCAATATATTTCATACTATTATTCTATTGTCTCAGACATATCTTGCATATTCAAGGTCACTATCAAACATTGTTCCATAAGCGAAAATGCGACACGATACTAACAAGCTCAACTAAATTAAGCTTACTATTACGTCTCAACTTCAAATTTGACATTCGAGGAAATTACAAACAACGAGAATACAGGAGCACACAAGGTCGTTATGAAAGAAAACTTCACAAAGTCGCACACTTTGCTCGATTTCAATAAATTTTTATTGTGCCACGCCTCAAAAGGAAAAAAATGTACCCTTATAAGATCACTTTGTGTGGCTTTGTTTGCACCAGAAGCCGTCTGTCTATCAAGACCCCTTTTCTCAGAAACGCGTGGAATTATTAGGTCGAAATTAATATGGAATTCTCAAGTCTGCAATCAAAAATATCACACTTCTGAAAACGATGCAAGGGAACTGAAACCTTCGGGTTCTTCCCGTTAACCCAGAGACCTGTAACAATAAGCAAGGTCTGACAGCAAAAGTCTAGGAATAAATATAAACACCATAATTTTGAATTTATGTCACAGTAAAATAGCTTTTTTAAGATTACAAACTTACAATTGTAGTTGATAATTAATTAACGTGCTCTTATTAACTCACTTTTATTTACCAACCACCTACGTGGCCTAATGGCAAAATGTTAGCTTTATAATTTTTATTTTTAAATTATTTATTACTATTATTATTTAAATTTATAATACAGTAAAATATCTATTAATATCAATGGACAATATTCATCATCATTGTCAGCTGCATTTAATTTAGAATACTGAAAAAGTGTAAATCTCTAGCAAACATGTCCAGAGTGTATTGTCGTAAAATTCTGACAGCCCGAACAAAGCATTTATGAAATTGTGCAATGCTAAAAACGTTGTGAAACCCTCGCAAGCCGGCTAGCGGTGGCTAGCGGCTACAGACAGGAATGTGTACCTAACGAGTGCCGACTGCACACCTGCTGAAACCTTAAGTATTACGGCTATTTCAATTTCATGAAAATGTCTTTCATAAACAAAACAAAAAGTCAAAGCTGATTGCAGATGGTCATAAATGAAGTGTCCTTACTAGATGTCAGTGTGTGTGTCATCGTCGAATGTCGTAACGTAATTAAATCGATGTATAATTGGTACTTGGCATTTATCGCACCTTATGGTAAGTGATGATAAAGCCATTTGGTAGAGAGCTTGCTCACCCAGAAGCTTCAATCAACCTAATGAGGCGATGGCTCTGTTACCTTTCAGACTTAGGTAACATGGTGGTAACGCTAACAGCAGCCAAACCGAGTACCGACATATACCCCACTGGGAATTGAACCCGGAGAGAACCCAGATTGTAAGTCCACATGTAGATATTAAGCCACAGAGGTGCTCGCATTATGTCATCTTAAATTCAAAATGGGTCTGGGGAATCTTATAACATCTTTGTAAACCAATTTGATTTAAGTAACCCTAGTTCTTGCCCAGTTAGATCTAAGTAAAATATTGTACATTCTTACAAATAAATTCATTCTTATTAAAAAACAAATTCTGTCTATATAGATTCAACTCAAAAAACAGGAGCTATCAGGGTTTTGCTTTTCTGCTGAAGGAACATTGGAAAGCGAGTTCTGTAAATTCTTAATTCAAATCCCTGATTTCGTATTCATCGGGACAACGGATGTAAATAATCCCTTTTGAAGCAGAGATTACAATTTAACTAAAGCTTGTAAGACAATAGCACGTGATGCAATGAATAATGGTCTAATGTCACTGCACGTAGCCTATAAACTTAGAGAATAATAATGGTACTAAAACATGACGACCAACCGTTCGTTTAGAATGTGCGCTGTACAAGGTGTGTGTAAAACATGTTAGTTGGACGGCTTTGGCAACGTTCACAATGTTTGCCCTAATAAATCAATAAAATGCAAAACGGATACGTATTTCAATTTCATGAGTTCTGATTAATAAAATAATGTTGCAAGTTTCTCGACCCAGTGTGAAACTGTAAATACAAAATTGTCTGTGTAGCACACAGACCCGCTTCCTTACAATAATAACGCCCAAGTATATATAATTTTTGCGCAACTGACACAGTTAGGATCTTTATCAACATAAATAAATATTTTCTTTATTAAGAACAGCATCATATATCCACAGGATCTGTCAAAAGGGAAGCAATTTTTTTGCGTATCAGCGCGCTCTATGTTGCAATATTTGTTATGTTTTTATGTTGTATTGTCATACGCATTTATAAAAGTAACCGACATTTTAGATAAAAATCGAAAATCACTAAGATTCGATCTTGACCGATGACTGTGTTTGTTTGCAAACTATGTAAGTCAGACTGGCTTAGTTCTGTTTGCTTCACTTTCTGGGGTGTTATTATTTTTAAACCCGTAAAACAATATTAAAATCGACATATACTCGCTTTCGTATGTTTACGAAGTTCGTATTAGTATATGTCCGGAAAAACCCCGAACTACCGGAAGGAATTCGATCCGGTTTCGAGTAACTGTTGATCACATTTGAACTTATAAGGCTACGAATTTATTATAAAACTTTACGTTAGCTATATAAAACTTTCTGTTAATTTCATTCGGTTTAATTAATAGGTTATACTCGTACACTACTTAATCTAGTCACGATTCTTAGTCATTGTTCTTAGTTGTCCACAGCGGCAGTCAGCGTAAAATCGAGGCATATAGGTATTGCGAGCTTTATTACTCGTAGGTACATTTTTTTTGTAACCAACGGTTCTTAAAATGGGAAACATATACTCCTGGACGCATCTCCAAAAAAATTGTAATACCAGCGTGATCTATTCATTGATTTCATGTGATGATAAAACTAAGATAAGGTAGGTAAATAGGTAAGGTACTAAAAATAAAACACAGAGATCAGAACATCCAGAGGCCGTGTTCCACTGAATACGTATGACGCAACCAGGTCAGACACTTTTGTCAGTTACACCACAGGTTATACACAAGGTACACACACCAAAAGTAGACCAAAGATCAGACATTCGTCTGTCAATATGCAGTGCATGTCATAGTCAGACACGTGTTTGTGTGTGTGTATTGTTAGATAAGGTGTCCGTATATATTCTTAAGAAATCCGTGTGTACATTATTATTTTATAAGTATTTAGGTTGAGAAACCCTGATTTAAACCATAACGGAACAATGTGCATTGAACAGACAAGTCTATACATTTTTTGTGTTATTATGCGAGCTATGTTTTACGGATGTACCTCTATGTTCCGACAGTCTTTGTGATTTAACAATAGGCGGTTCCCGCGTGCGTTGGCGCATTATAAATGCGACTCATAACTCAATTAAATCATCATTATTAATGGATAATAAAAAGTTATGTCTGAACCTTTTCGTAACTCCGAAATTAAGATAAGAAGTGTTCACATGCGTATCTCGGTGTAATCTTAGTTGGAGCATCAGCAACCCTCTCGATTAAAAAGAAAACTGGGTAAACTGAGTACTCTATACTGCATCATAATCAACTGCATTAGTCCATAGTCGAACATGAGTCTCTCCAATAGATAGATCGATTTGTAATGGATGCATGTATTTGTACAATGGATTTTTGCACTTGGACATATCACCTGGTGGAAAGTTATAATAAAGAGTTAGATGGCAATCTTGCTCACTCAGAAAGTGATAAAAATAGGGGAATCAAAATTTCAAATTAGAGTCACTAGGTCGAATGGAGTATCAGATGAAAGGACTTTGAAAAATTGTTGTAATTTTAAGGACCTATACAGGAACTACCTTACAGTGACAGCTTTTATTTAACGTATCTATGTGAAAGTTATATACGGCCCCATGAGGTGTTTTTATTTAAAACTCTGTGTTTTTATCTTTTAAGTAAATAAATTTTAATTGAAAACATTACGCACAAAATTTTAATAATTTGTGAGCTTATTTAATGTTCCGTTTAATTAATATTTATAACATTGAATTGAGCTTGGAAACCTTCAAGTATTTAATAGCACCAGTGTTTTGTAATGAATGCTTGCTTACGTGTAGGTACCGTATCACTGGTGTGCCTTCATAGAGGGTACTTATTAAAGAGGGCGGCCGGTGTCGGCGACGGTGACGGCGGACTGGTTTCCGATACGAATCTACTTCATGAGATTTTATGAGATTCGTTCTCGTTTGCGTAACACAGTGGCGCCTCATTTTATACCATAACTTCAATGTTAATTAATGTATAACTCTCCCAAATTTAAAACGGATTACTATACGTCATTTCTATCTATACGGATTATAAAACGAATCACGCAAAAGCTAAACACACGAAACTGGAAATGTGGTGTACGTTTCATTTTGATACCCGCATAGAAGCCGAGCTATGTCACATATCAGTACATTGCATACATGCAAAGCAAGGTGGGCGGCTAGTAAAATTGTCAAAATGAAACTTTTTTAGGAACATTGACGAAATTGAGTGGAATATTTTAGGAGCTAGAAGTCGCAAAGTTTTTTATGGGTAAAGCTATCTTTATATTGTGATAGGCGACCATCGAGAAAGACTCATCAAATTAAAGCTGTCAAGATGTGAAAGCTCTCAACCTTCTGCCGTGTTGAATACTGATGGTATTAGTTGCGACGGAGGGCAAGTGCCAAGTTAAAAAAGGTGTCGATATTGATCCTATTTTTTTTAAATCTAAAATGCGTTCAGTCCTACTTAGTTTTACACGAAGCTTTGTTTCTTCATTTGGAAATCCTTGTTCGTTCAGTGTTTTCCGAGGACTACCTGTATGTCTTCAAGGCCAGACTGAATAGGCTATTTCTAAGCAACCGTGAACCATCCTAGACCACATCGTCGCTTTATATCAGGTGATATTGTAGTCAAACGGAAGTCAAAAAACTGCTTAATTTAATATGCACACACTCCGTCTAGTCGATATTATTACGTATTCGCACCAATAAGATATTTTTTCAATTAGATTGTTGTGAAAGGTCACGTCATATGTAATGCGATTCAAGGCGTAATCAAATATGTACGTTCATTACATACAAATCAACTTATCAACACAGTTACCGAATGTGGATGAGTGATAGTAATGACTTTCTCATACATTTCGAGAGAAATTTTTGTATATTTTATTTCATCAAGATCAGAAAGGGCTGTGACAATGACGGGGATTTGGGGGCCTTCGAGTAAAGTATATATTTTAAGGATTCCGTACCTCAAAAGGAAAAAATGAACCCTAATAAGATCACTTTGTTGTACGTAAATCTGCAAACTGCAGAATTTTCTAATTATAATACAAACTTAACTTTGTAGTTGAAAGCCATACATCGGGTATGTAATTTGCAAAGTAAAGTTAGTTTTTCATTCGGATTTACATTTTCGGTAGAGAACGATTATTGCATGCATGAGAGCCTGAGTATGTTAATTATTCACATTCTATACGGAACCCAGAGTGCGCGAGTCCGAATCGCACTTGACCGTTTTTTTGGTGCATGCATTATCTGCTATATGTGCTTTTAGTGATTATGCACTTAAATTAGAATACTATGAGTAATGAATATGAATGCGGAGAGTAATAATTTTCAGCAGATTTAATAAATAAAAATATTTTTAAAAAAACTAAACAAGCTAGACGCTTTCATGATGCATCTTAATCTGATTTTACAACGATAAACATAAAGAAAATATATATAGAAGATATTTTATAAATATTACATTTTATAAACCTCGTAACTGATTGACAGACAATACACAGCCTAAACAATCTACGCAGACGAAGTCACGGCTTAAAGTAGTTATAAGGATAGACAGGTCCGTTATAGGCCTGTCCCGCATAACGGAGAAAGCTCAGTGATTTAATGGCAAATTGCCGAAAAAGAATCTTCTTATAATGATACCGTAGCGTTGTTTATCGATCGTCGCTGTCAATAAATCGAAGTTTGTTTCTTCTTTATGCAAATTCAGACTATGATGACAAACCTTATTATGTAGATGTCTCAATATAATAAACATTCTTCGCATTTCTGAAAGCGTAATCTTCTTTTAATAAGGAGCTAATAGTAAAATATATATTAACTAACTTTATTTGTTTTACAAAAGAACTTCAAAATAATAAAAAATTTAAAGAAATAGGTAAATACCCCTTTCAAGCCAAATATATTAATTTATCATAGCGATAACGAGGCAAAGTCCCCCGAACTCAAATAAATAAAAAAGAAATTAATCTTAATTTTACATAAAAAAAATAACTTAAACTATAACCCCCTAAAAAAATTATTAAAATAAATAATAAACTCATAAATAAAATACTTGAATATTCGGCTAAAAAAATATTCATCATCATTGTCAGCTGCAATTGTGATAATGATTTGTTAAATTAAAATACAGAAAAAACGTAAATCTACATAGACCGACCGCTTAAATTAGTCTTCGCCCGCGCGGTACAGGGGCGCGGGGATAAGGCGACAAAGGGGATCGAGAGAGGAGCGGGCGGCAGGTGCACATAGTGTCCGTAGTGGTGTTCGGCGCGCGAATCCAACTTGCATTTGCTCGGTTTTTATACGTACACACAGATTTTACAAGCCCACTAACTTGAAGGCCAGTCACTAGTGTATTGGAAAGAATACAAAGGCTGAATACACGACTTAGATTACTTACTTAACACTTAAACACGGATTTAAATCTCCAAATAACACCAGCACCAATTTAATTAGGCGTCAGATGCTTGACATTTCGTAATTGACACAGAAAGCTACTTACCGATAATTTGGCGCAAGACTCGGGATGTAACGTGCATAAAAACTACTTTAAATAAAAAAGGCAGTTGCATCTGTTGTTACGAAAAAGACGAACGTTGCATGCTAGATTCTCGTTGAATGAAACAAATCGCTACCTACAGTCGTTGACTTACAAAGACTATGTACGCCACTACACTTTTTTCCTATAAATACAGTCCCTTCACTACCCATGGCGTAAACTTAAGATGTATTGCATCGCATCACATCTAACCCATTTTCAGCGTGCTGAACATTTCTCATCTCCTTATAAGTTATAATTGCTAATCCTTCTCTCTCTCTATTTTTCTCTGCTCTTCTCATTGGCCTTCTTCTCTTTTATAGGAAGTGGAAACATTGTTCATATGGAAAATGTCTGACGCACCATGTGAGCCTTTGTTTAATCTTTAATTAATACCTATAGTAAGTATGACTTTATCTGAAACTAGTGCTGCGGCATAGCAATCGTGACGTACCTTTACAAATTGTGAGCGAACTCTGTCATGGGAGATGTTTAGAATGTAGTGGCATTTCTATAATGAATGTAAGTCAGTGTCCTACAGTACGGTTTACGTAAGGCTATCCCAAAGCAAGCGACAAATTATTCGATCCGCTCACATAACTATCGATTGTGTTTTCGATCTTGTGGTTTAGTTCAACAATATGATTGGTATCAGACCTAAGGCAATGTTCAGCTTTTCTTTACAATTTTTAGGCAATAATTTAAAAAAACAGCACCATTAAGTGCGACAGATTTCTTAATATCAGAAATTGTTATTGTCAGAAAATAGCTTTTTATCCTATTTATTTATGTTGTCATCATCAGCCGGTTTACTATGCATCGGTTATCGCATTTTCGGGCCTTTATATACGACTCGTATACCACGTGCATTGGTCGTACGATTTTGACATACTACTGGTAGAGTTCCTGGAAATTACTTTAACAATATTATCCCGTAGAAGCTGCGGGTAAAAGTTAGTCTATAATATCAGCAAAATATAAATATAATTACCTTGCACCGTTAATTAGTGGCTGCACAGTTTTTCTGATGATCCGTAGGTCACAGACTCCATTTCCAGCCAGGTACCCATCAATACTTGGTGGTGCACTTTCTAAACAAAGCAATGGTTAATAAGACATTGGCCATTATTAGGATTTGTGAAAAATAGTTAAATATATTGGCCTCCATGGTGTTACCTATCATGTTACTCGTTGACTTTTGAATACCTAGTGGCCATTTACTTACTCGTGATTCATTAAATTTATTCATTCATTAGTATGTCGAGAATACGTAATTTAATTTTTTATGATTAACATACTTTTCAATAAATTAACGAATTCAGATACCGTTTTAGTTACTTTAAAATCTTTCACTCTAAATAAAGTTAAAAACTTCGTCCATAATTAGGTATAATTTAGTATTTTTGGTGTAGAAATTCACTGGTATAATCTTTTTAAGAGCAACCTTGAAACCTTTTACAAATAAATAATTATTGCCTTAAATTGGCTTTTGTAACATCTACAATTTTGCGTCATTCATGAAAATGATATATTTCTTCCATTTTATTATATAATTTCAAAATACCCTGAAGTTAAATTACACATGATACAATTAATGATTTATTTTTAAACCTCTCAAGTACTTGACCGAATTATATTAGAGGCAATCAACTTTAATTCATTGTCAATTTTAAGATATGGAAGAAATCGAAAACAAGTAAGTGTTTACTGTCAGTAACTGTTGTAATGTGTATATAAAATATTTTTTAAACATCTTATAAGTATAAACAAGTAAAGATTTAATTTTTCCTTATAA
The DNA here is from genome assembly GCA_910589575.2 of Carcina quercana. Classification (NCBI taxonomy): domain Eukaryota; kingdom Metazoa; phylum Arthropoda; class Insecta; order Lepidoptera; family Depressariidae; genus Carcina; species Carcina quercana. The sequence goes on from OU342436.1 coordinate 4,893,734, forward strand.
GACGTTTCTTAAACTGAAAAGCTAGAAAAAGTATTAAGTTTTGTAAGAGATGGTCTTGCTCTATCTGAAGGGTATTGTTGGACGTCGGGCCGGCCCGGGCCGCGCAGGTATAGACGGTATACCCGCGCTGGGTGGTGGGTCGCGGACTTTCGTCTCTCGCGCAGGCTTCCATGCGCCCGCGCACCCGTCCAGCCGCAGTGCTGTCGCCGGCGCCCTACTGTTAACACGCGCTTTAATAAAACACATTATTAGTATAACAACATTTAACATTAATAATGACTTTAAAGCACAGCGTATAACTGAACTGGATTTGTGACTTTTGTGCCTATGGTAGTGCTTTAGTGGTCTAACTATTAGTGACAGTGAGGAGTGATGGGTTCCAGAATTATATCAAGGTATATTCTGATCGTTATTATTGGTTATTTCAAACTAACAATATAAAGTTGCATCGGTTTGTCGAAGTTCCACGTTGATGTCTTTTGTAGCGCGCAAAGGTGCGAGTCTGACGTAGCCGCTACGAAAGCTTGCTACGGGGCATAGCGTGTAGCACGGCAAGCAATCATGCCTTTGTGTAGCTGAAAAAGTAAATAATAATACTCGTAATATTTAATCAAGATATTGTATATCATGTGATTTTTCTTTACAGTAAATTCGCTCGATGTTTTAAAATATTTATATCAGACAATGATTCTCTTTTTACCAGTAATTAATCTACGTGTCACTAGTTCGAAATGAACAAAACATATAAAAAAAAAGGTAAACGGAAGTGAAAACCTGACTAACTCTTTCGTCACCAAAATATAATCAGCATTCTTAGGTGCACCGTTATAAAACGCGCTCGTCTCTTCTTATGAATAAAACTATAATGGATAACGTAGTTTGAATTTCGAATATGTTAATAATAATATCTTTTAAATATCATCAATATACATATGTGTAAAGTAAATCATTTGCGTATTTTAGAAAGATTATCATTGTTTGGAAAATTTGTTTGGATTTTAGTAATTGATCAAACAATCTAGTTTAAAAAATCTGGTCTTCGAAAGATCGAAATGACATCAAATGAATATTTACAGATCATACTCAAAATCAAAAGTTTTGTCAAGTTAATATGTATAAACCATTATTAAAATTTGATAAAATCAATTACGATTTTTGCATTATATGTAGATAAACTAGAGAATAAACATTCAAAAACGGACATAATAAAAATAAGGTTACTATTTAAGAAATTTAATAATTAAGAAAGCTTACGCAATTGAAGATATCATATGTGACAAGATCACTTTGAGTCCATCCGACTTAAAAATGTGTCATGGGTTTGGACTTGGCCTTAATCTCACCTCATGGTTAGTGACAAAAGAACGTTGAATGGTAACCGGGCGCAACCAGAAGTCTCAAGTTAATGAGGTGCTGCCTCTGCTACCCTTCATAATGGCAGACTGAGGTAATACCGTGGTAGCTAGGTCGACATAGAAAATGCCCTACCGCCAACCAAATCGAGTACCGATAAGTACCCTTACTGGGAATCGAACCCAGGACCTCCGGATTGTTATTAGAAGCGTGTAGCCATTAGACCACGGAGGCGGGTAGATTCATTTTACGTATACTCGTCAATGCACGTACTTACCTCAGAGCTACAGCTCTTGCAAAATTAAATTGCAAGTCCAAGATAAATTGAGTGAAGCAAATTCAAATATTTACCGTATATGTCAGTCATTTTTCACAAGTACACGTTGCATGAACTAAGAAGAGCAAACGAGATTTTGAAATAAAGTAAACAGTATTCCAAAGCAGAAACACAATGCTGACGTAAAATAATTTCTTAATATAACCTTAAGCTGGACTGGCCTTGCGTTTAGTAATGTATTGGAATGTATTCAAAATATTGGTAATACGATGACTAGTGTTGGACCACGATTACACAATCTTATTAGATGTAGTGAACACCCACTACATAATAATGTTGTAGTGATTTTTCATCAGAGCTGCTGGCCGGGTATAACGATATCTGTAACTTATCGTTATAATAGCTATTCGTTTATCTTTCTTCAATTTATTTAATTAGCTTGACCAAAATCTTGACACACTTCAAACACTAGATGTGTCTTAATTGGAAAAATTAGCAACGTCTGCAGAATAACAAAGTAAATTTTTTTTCGATAGAAATCTTCAATATCTTACTGATATATCTCAAATTAGTTTGATTAATATCCAAATTAAAAAGTTAAATGTTAGTTTAAGTCAAAAGTATTGCCAAAGCCTTGTAAAAGTGACCTACATTTAGCTTACTAATTAATATAACTGATATCAGCTATATACGATCTGCTCTATGACAAATCAGCTACTGTTAATCGATCAAAATCTGCGCATGCTTACTCTCTCATTCAATGCGCAACACGCTAAGAGATTTGCGAGAAATATCAGTATCATTTTAGGGTTACTCGTACTTTTCTGACTTAAAGACTATATATAATGGCTGGCCTTTTAAAGACTATAATAATTGGCCTTCATCTCTCCCTATAATTGACTATAATTCCGTAGGATAAAAATGTGCATATCCAGATGCCTATGACAGAAGAATAACAATCTCAGTGGTGGCACATACCTATTGGTACTCGGTTTGTTTGGTGCTACGGCATTTTTTATGTCTGCCTGGCTAACTACCACCTATATCTGCCGCTAAATGATTTATTCCGGTTTGAAAGGTAATAGAGGCAACTTAAGGCTTCTGACTGGGCACGCTTACCATCCAACAAGGTCGGGCAAACCCATTACATGTAAAAATAATTAATGCGTTAAAAAAAAGAACAGAAACTGACTTCAACTGCCTTAAAATTCTAAAGCATTCATCCCCGAAAATGTTCTCCCTTAGAGGTAGAATTATCGTATTTGGTTTTTGTTGATTTTCGGAAAAAGCTCTATATCGATTTCGATACCTCTGCAGTATTTTTGAATTGAGAACCACCTTCTTTTTTATGTCGGTTGAAAATTAAATAAATGCTATGCACGAAATATTAGCCTTTGAAAATATATTTCTCAAATTTTGAGTCGTCCTTTGTTGAGTGAAGTCAAATAAGGATTGTAATAACATATTTTTATTTTATTGGCAAGTTAGTGTTAGTAACTTACTAGTCATTAAACAGCTGTAAAAACTGTGACAATGATTCAGTATATAAGACCATATTTTTTGAAATCTACTACAATTAGAACCAGTTCATACAATAGCAGAGCTTATGGCATGTCGGGAACATTGGTAAAATAATAAAAAGAGAATCGAACTTTAACGGGATAGGACACGCTTTATATTTCTTTATGGTCATGACATTGAATTTCAAAGCCATGCGACAAACATCTGAGTTTTACTTTCCTACAAAGAAATCCTATTAGCCTCTGCTTCTATGTAGGCCACCCCATAAGTGAACACTAGCACCGATGATTTACGAGATGAGACTCGGTGACAGGGACAGGTGTGACGTAACAGCCGTGCGCATCGCACGCGCATCCCGGCCGGCCGTTGCGCAACCGCACGCTGGTGATCGATAATGTAAACTATACTCGTACACCGGCAGACCTAGATTAAAAGTTAGCTATTTTTAGAAATGTAGATTTATTTAGTTTATATAACGGTATCTTGTCCATTTATAGATATATTTATAGATATATGGATAGTAACAAATATTTCTACGATCGATCGCTACTACTGCCTAAAATTTTTGTTAAGGTTAAGTTTATATTTCACAATTCGTAGGTTTTACTTTAAGTGGTTGCTTTAAATGAATTTATAACATAGAAAAACATTTTACAATTATTATTTCTACATTTAAAATTTGCTACGCATTTGTAAACTAATAAAAATTAGATATGTGTTTTGTGTTGTGTTGTTTTTGCTTAGATTTCGGTTTCGGTATACGTTACTTATCTCATTTCGTATGAGGTCAACCGAAGATCAAATCACTGGCATGGCATGCCTTCGGTTTGCCTCGCGTTGGTTCTGCCTATCGCTTCAATCACGTAACAGATGCGCTCTCATCAAGACTGGTGAAGCTAACCATTATTATGTAACGCTATGGAAACTACGAGTAATGTTAATAAATTACACCTGTTTTGGGAACTGCTTGAACTTTGTTTCTTACACTTACTGTCCATGGACGGATGTAAGGCTTGCGCTGTGCAGAAAAGGCTTTTGTAGGTCAAAAGGAAACGGTCGGTTGACGTATTCTATTCGACACGTTTTAGTAATAGTCAAGTATTTATACGTAGGGTCCTGTGTGTGTTCCATTTTCAAAATTATTTTTAGGCTACCTTTTATTGGAAGGTTAAAAAACATTATTTCCTCTATTTCCCCTGATCGCTCCTGACCATTCTGTTGCCTTCTGACTACAGTAAATCTCTCTTGACGTCAAAAATTCATCATGCATACAGGCTTTGTCTGAATTCTAAAGTCAACGAACACTAAAATGTAAATTATGAAAAAATACATATCTGATATTCTATCAATAGTCTTATGAAGGTCAAAAATAATATGCAAATCCAATTATATGAAACACATTTCACGGCCATATTTGTAGATTCTTAATAATTTTGCGCAACATGTGTTAAGGGAGTAATTTGAATAATTTATTTATCAGCGTGATATTTGAATAGATTTCTATGGATCAGAAAATTATGAGCTTTGCCGTAGTTTTCTTTTCGTCAAATTATCGTAATCTGAATTTTTTTCACGGGATACATACAGTAAGTCATAAGATACACTTTGAGAAATGTTTATTACAAAGTGCAGTGTGATACCATTTTATTACTGAAACGAATAGTAATCAGTGACAGGGATTAGAATTATTCATTTATGTTTTTTTTTTTATTCGGAAAGCTAACAGCTTTATTTACAATTTTTTCAGCAACATAAACATTGGTCAATTATAAGCTTCCACATATAAAAAATTCCTCTCATATACCTTTAATTGTTTGTGTCATTGCTGGGGAGTAAAGTCACGTTTGGTTTTTATTGCTTCTTGTTGTAAGTTAAATACACGTCCTTGTAACATGTTGTAGTTTTAAAAATTATTCCCACTTCGTCACAGAATTGGAAATATACTTCTCAGTGAATACATAATTTTTTTCTTTTTAGAAAAGCATTTTCTATTTACTATTTTACAAACAGTAGGCAGCTTAATTGTTTGTTTCCAAACATTATGTTAACATGCTTGTTAGCAGACTCATTGTTCGCGAACATTTCTTCATATTATTATTCTGTATGTTGTTTGCAAATTTTAATTCTACACATTCTCGTTAATTATTTCAAAAGACTAATTGCGTACTCCATTTAACTAAAACAATTATTTTTATGTGCGCAAGAGCATGATTAAGAGCCGCGATACGTGCACCGATAAACAGCCTTAAATTGCTATCAACGCGCGTCACAGGTGTGCTTTTCTAAGCTTAATTGGCTGCAGCTATAAATTTGCGGCAATAGAGCCGGTTGTGGGGCCTTAGTCTAAACTCTTGTTATATGAATATGTGCGCACGGGCAGATTGATGAACAGCTATCGGCATGTTGCTGTTTGCATCTGGTACACAATATCCTTTACAATCTTCTGGTTGCAATCTTGCGAATATGACGAGCTTTTCCCAAAAACGCATTAAATCCTATTTCTAAAGCAATTAATAAATGAAATTTTCAAGCACGAATATGTCTGGGGATTTTTAGGTTTTTGATAAAATTCATTGTTTAAAACAAGGTAATTTAAATCATATAAATCTAAATAATCTAACCGGTGGAGAGTAAAGGTTCTCTAGTGGCGACCATGTACCGGGAAACGTCTAACAGGCCGTCCCTCTACGAGGTGGACCGACGACGTTAGAGTGGATGCAGGTGGCTCGGGACTGGTCGATGTGGCGTACCATGAAGTAGGCCTATGTCCAGCAGTGGACGTTTCCCGGATGATGATGAAATCTAAACAACACAAAGACACAGATGTTCCCTTCTAGATTGTGTCTCGAAAGTTTTATCGACTTATATTTAGGTATGATTATTTGAATGGCGTGATGTCACATTACGGCAGTTCGTTTCGGAGTACAAAAGTGGTGTGCTCTTTTTAAACGAACCAAACTTTAAGTTCTCCTGTATTCGACATATGCAGTGGAAGTAATTAGATCAAATTCCATAATACCAGTAGGTACACACTCATGGCTCGTGCAGAGTAAAAACTAAGTATAACTAACGAATAGTATGAACGTAAAAAATCGCATTGCAGATAAATGCTAGCTGATTGCCACACCTGTAGCACTAGACCCTAATAAGTCGAGTAAAAGCTTTGTGTTTGCAAAACATACACCAACCTAGAATTTACTGTTCTACTTCGGGTAGCCATTGTAGAACATATTTTGAAACTGTTGCTTATATGGAAACTACATGTTCGAGCTTTGTTAAGTGTTATTACAGTTTCGTTCCCCTGAGAGCCTACCTACACTTTGATAGCCTCTGTAACCTCTGATTATTGTTCGTAAGTTTACACTTCCTCTCGAAATCGAAATAAGAATAATAAGTCCAATTTATTTTGTTCTCAGAGTAACAAATTGCCTAATGGCGCTAATAAAGCAATTAACTATTTGAATTTGCTAATATTTAAAACTAAAATAGATTTCCTTAAATTAAATTTGATTATCGAATCACATTTAATTGTTCGACTTTGAAAACCAATTTAACAGAGAGAGTATCTCTCTCGCCTGGACGACCTAGTTGTAGCAGTAACAATAGCCTCAGGTAGACATTACGCGACATTTGATCTATATTTTTGCAGGAAAATGTGCTCTAAACATTGACAAATATTGCGAATAAATGTATTTCTACTTTATGTGCTAGATTTGAGAGGATTCGTGCCGTGTGGTTTCGGCTGTAGAATAAGACCACCCCATTTAATCTCGCACGGGTGTCGTGAAAATCGACCTAGGGGAACATTTTCAGTAGAATGGGCATTAGTATCTACGTATGTAACAACAAAATCTTACTGCGACCACCAATTCACTCGCTAATTCCCTCATGGAAACTCCAACGTGTTGGTCAATGGGAGCAGCTAATGTCCCACAGTGGACTTATAAAGCCTGATCCTGCTCATCCTCCTTAGAGGACAGTGTTCTAGCGGATGGTATGGTTAAAGGAGAAAACATTGATTTTGTTTTGCTTCTACATTATGGAGATGGCATGTTCATGGTATAAAGGAATCGGCCTTTTTAATACATTTAAAAAAAAGCCTCGTATTAATTAACGCTGTTACGAGTATACTTGCTTCCGGAGGGTAAATCTATACTTCCATAGTAATATTATAAGGTCGTTTTTTATTTGTGTGTCCTTCCTTTCCGCCGTAATTGAAGGTAAATAAATGACTTGATTTTTGTGTGGGGATATGTAGTTGAAGGACCGGAAAATGATACAGTGGAATATATGGAATACTGTGAAATATACGCGAACGACTCCGCGGGCAAAATCTTAGTTTATAATCGAAGTTACCTAATATAATCTAAGGTATCTAAGTGTTAAAAATTGGTTTCAAAATAATAAATGAGTTTTTGATTTGATTGCAGCAAGCGAGACATGACGTCATACTTTATAAATCAATTAAGTATAATTGGGTAAAGATGGATTATTCAGCGCCACTACTAACAAGAACGTAAAGTGCACTTATTTTGCGAATCAATCTCCCAGCATTTATACCAATTAGGGAAAATTATCTGTGTAAATGTATCGTCGACTACAAATATTTGAGTAATGTACGTGTATTCGTTATATTTAATTATATAAGTAGGGACCGCAATTACTGAGGTATATATTACGTAGTGATTTTGTATTTCGCGGGCTTAATAACGTACGTTATATGAACTCGTTTAAATTACTATCTGTAGACCTGTAGACTGTCTGGGCTTTCAAATAAAATGACAACATGTCAATCGTGAGTGACACCGGGACTCAGGGAATAAAATTAGGAGATAAGCGGCAGCTAGATTGCCACCACCTGCCAAGCGTGGTACTTGTGGCAAATTTATGTAAAATCCGATGTGGCGAGGTTCCACGCAGCTGCAACTGATTGACTCTGTTTCAATGTGGGGCCCGGAACAGAAACAAATAATGCATTGCAGCTTCTATATGTCACCCATGATTGTTTTGTGATGGTCCCAACTACATCTACATACAGTCGAATTGAGAACCTTCTCCTTTTTTGAGGTCGGTTGAAAATTGAGTCTAAAGTTCAATCTTAAAACTTGGGTACCTATAATCTCTTCATCGTTGACCGACCTCACAAATCCTAGTGTCACCGTAGTTCTCTAACATGTCTCATGTAGCTACTACCTGTCGTAGATAGTAACCGGTAACAACGGCTCAGCAAGCACGGAATCATCTTACATTTCTGACAATCAGGTGATTTAGCCTGCAATATCCTAACCAATCTCTCAAAGTCGATCGAACCGCGAACCTTTCCGTGGGTACGAGTATAATCATTGACGGTACCACATCTGTTGCAGAGCGCTGGTGATAGCGCTATGGTGCGCCCACGCCCGTGCTGTGTCTCCGCTGTCTGCGGCCGCGGACGACAACGACTGCGCGCTGTACCTCACCGGGCCGGGGCGGACCTCCGCGTACGACTACAGTCTCAACCTGCTCAAAGGAAACTTGTAAGTATACCAGTTGTATAGCCTCTGTGTCTAAATTTTGGATTAACAATCTGGAGGTCTCGGGTTCGACTCCCGATGGGTACTTGGTTTATTTGGTGGATGTTGCCTTAGTGTTAATATCACAGTTGCGTTCCGGTATGAAAGGTAGCAGAGCCAATGCTTTATGGGCTTGCTATCCAACGGCCTTATCTTCAATGCCCATCAGATGAGATGAACGCCAAGTACAAACTCATAGTATTTTTTTTACATTAAATAAATATAACAAGGCGCTGGCAACCAGTAGCTCATCAACCTTTTATCACACTTATCGTCACCTCCATCAGGTGTGATGAAGGCCTTTTTTTTAAACAGAACGATCGGATCCCTACATCATACAACAAATCCAAATAAATATTCGTTTAATCAAGTTACTCGGAAGTATCAATCTCACGCCTCACCCTCAAGCCGGGCGTGATGAAGAGCGTCCGTCCGCGACCTCACTTGGAAGTGAACTTTCCGTCAACGGTGGTAGATTTAGTGACATGTACCAAGATCAATTTGATTTATTTTCTTATTTTATTCGGAAAATATAGTAATTATATTATATTAAAAGCATATTTATATTATCACAATTATATTATAAGTATCGTATAGAAACTATCGAAACAAGGTCGGTTTTGAGAGCGGCATCACTCTCGTAATGATTTGTATTATGTAATTTAATGGTCTCGGTTGATTACAAGCTGAGATGGTCCGTCAAGTTTAGAAACGTTACGCAAAGCACACTTCTAGTAAACAGATATATTCTACTAATAAAACATGTTTAGTATTCAAATTAGTGACTGGAATTACTAGACATATCTCGAAAGCAGAAATGAAATGTAGAGGTAATATGATTTTTTGCTAGAACATAGCCATAAATTGGGGGTAAATGAATAAAATCGAAAATGACAATTTAAATAAAATAAAAACCAAGTTTAAACAATTAAAATAATAATCAAACGAATATAAATTGTCAATGATTGTGTAAAAACCTAATTATGTCTAAATTCCTATAAAAACACAAACTGTCAATTTTACAATTTACTTGAACTACTGACTGATGTAAAATACGTCTTTAAGCCCCGCTCCGTTAAGCAAGTGCCCAGGATGCTGGCAGCATACCCCACTAGATAGCTAGGCTGATCCTTTGGCGGAAGTAGCTAAAAACTAAATATTTAAGTTAATGTCCAAAAATAGTATATAAATTTAATTCAATTACTGTCTAAACTCTAAATAATGATAAAGGCAAACAGATCAACATTCAAGCTGATTTTAATCTGATTGTAATTAACATTGAATAGGTAGTTGTTCTAGGTTTCTATATTCCTGGTCAACCGGAAAAATTGTACATAAGCCTCCTAGTTAAATATCACTGGAAGGTAAGAAGTGTTCTGCTGATGGTACTGGTACTCGGTAGGTGTCGCAAGATTGTTTGACTTCCCGTCGGTAGCGTTAAATGTTAATTAGAAGATGTTCAGCCACTCATCCTTTGAAGACACCCAAGTTTCAATCCTCAGACGACACACAAACTTCAATCTTTTATGGTATTCAAAATAAAAAGAAACTCTTGAAAACATACGAATACGTGTTTGGTTTACAAATAACTAGATCAATCGTAGATATGACGTTATCGAAAGATTAACCGATCTAGAGAAGAGATCAATATTATTGATGCGATAGTTATGTCGCCACCACATACATTTTGATGACGTTGAAATTGTGCGACGACAGCGACTCGCTGACCTCTCGCTCTATGAATCCGGCTGCACCTCAATTGCAGGCAATTGGCGATTGCGAGGTCACAGATCTTAAATTCATTTGCGATAAATCTATCAGCTGTACAATGATACACGGCCGTCTAGCTTTAAGGAGCAATGTCATCGAGACATGAGTGAGAGGATCGATGACTATTTATATCGATACTTTTTAGGGTTCCGAAGGGGAAGGGTCCACACGGAGCCCTACTGTTGAGGCTAAGTTGTACGTCTTTTGTTTTGACTGATTGTCAGAGTCTTCTAACTCGTACAGAACGGTAATAGTAAAGGATTTTGTGGTAACTCTATCCAAGGTCTTGCCACAGGGCCAAGAGTTGTTAATAAAAAATTGATAGATTAATTACATTTGCCTTTAGGGTATTGTTAAACAGAGCTCTGTAGAAGATAGTTTGATATAATATTCAGAACAGTAAAGTAAAAATCCGTTTTATTTGCATGTCTATTTCAAAACGCATTTACGTAAGAAACAGTATTTTTGTAGATTGTATATCAAGTAAATAAAATTAGCTAAGAATAAAATAATGAAAGACTTGTAATTGCTTAAAGTTGCTTTACGTTTTTATATTATTATTCTGTTATATAAGTACTGTCTATCGGTAAAGGAAAAAGGAATCCTTACAGCAGCACTTGGTGGTCCGTCTATCTGTTTGTCTTTCTATCGAACCCCTTTTTCTCTTAAACGCGTTGAGGTATCAATTGAAAATACTCAAATCTGCAATCTCTTCTATTCTAAGTAAACGCAATAAAAAGAGACAGCCGTTTATGCAGCTTGTTTTCAGCGCATCAAAACCTATAGGGTAGTTTCTTTTGACCTAGAATCCTGAAATTTGGCAAGAACCAAGGTCGTATAGGTCAAGCACAAGTATAGGAATAAATCTGAATTTAAAATTTTAGTTACAGCTCATAAAAATAGCTTTTAAGATTCCAAACTGTTTCATTTAACTGTCGTAATTTATATTTAAAAGTGTAAATTCACAGTTGCTCTTTGGTTTCGTGAGGCGCTTTGGTTATAGCCTTTTCCGATGCATATTACTTTACCTATTGTTTATGATATTCAATACTTAATTATTCGTATTCTGTACAGAACCCTCGGCGCGTGAGTTCGACTCGCACTTTGCCAGTTATTCTCGTGGTAATTGCGTAATGTCCCGCAGACGTCGGTCGGCCGCAAACTTGACACACTTCCGCGGCACACTTCGCACCCGCAGACTACTTTCCTTGTTAGAAATTCTGAGAAAACATTCTTACTCACATCTGTATAAACTGGGTCTTGTAAAAATAAACAGCTTTTTCAAGTTGCCAACTAACTTAAAACTCGAGCTGTCTGCAAATAATGTATTGCACTACATTAAATTTTTCGGTTGAGTACAGTACATAATGGGATAATGGTAACAAAATTGTTATTACGTCAAAATCAGTTCTCATTCATCACAGGTTACCTAACATTACCTCCTGTACTCCTTTGAAACATTATACAAGTGTTTTTCCACGGATTTTAAGAGCTTTTTTGAATATATACATACAGGAAAAATATAGTCAAACATGTATGTTAATTATATTTTGGTTTAACGGCTTTTTCTCTAGTTGAGAAAAAATAAGTAAGTAACACAAAAGATTGCTGGAAAAATTATTTAACTTTCCTCGAATAGTAACCCGATGAAGTTACTCGAACTCTCATTGAATTGACTCTTTATAGTCATTCTGTTCTTACCTATTAGAAACCACGTTAGCTAAACGAAATGCATGCAAAGTTTAAGGTATTTGTCTCTAGTAAACCCCTTAACATCTTGTTAAGACAAGACTAAGATTCAACACAAACTATTCTAAAGGTCTGTTGTATGAGTACTAGTTGAACTGACCCATGTCAGCAGATGTCGCAACTCTCGGTAATATATTCTATTAACAATTGCTTTCATCTCACGCATCGGATTAGGCAACTATCGAGCTTGCGTTCACTTTCAAATCCACTCGCTAAAATCTTACCTTTCATTAACCGCCTCGTGCGAACTTCACAGACGCTCTAATAACACGATAAAATTACGTTGAATGTATTGAAAGGTTTTTTATTAATCAATGAGTGATGTCATCGTAGTATCGTTTACTTCGACTGCGGACGTCTGTTAGGTAATACATGGTAATACTTACAGTCTTCCAACCATAACAGGAGCTGTGCAATTTGTTTTAGAATCGATCTCAGTTTATTGATCTCGTATACTTTGAAGAATTTTGTTTTGTACTTCACTTTAACTCCAAACATAGGTATCGCTAAAATATTTTGTCCAGAAGGTGCTAGGGCTGGGCCAAATTGCATTTTTAAAATACTTATGTAAGACATGAGTTCATTTACGGCATAAATTTGTGGTAAATCATAGTACAAGATCCCTTACTCCAAGATCCGACCTATCTAAATCCGATTCTTCTCTGTTTTTAATTTTCTAGTATAGGTCATAGAAGTCATACGGACCTAAGCCGGGGTCGAGCCCTAGAAGGCGCCCTTAGGCTAGTTGCTAGTAAAATCCGTGCTCCACAATTGTTCGGGTGAAACTTTAGTGGTCGCATGACCAAAAAGCGCCAACGGCTTCGAAAGCTACGAGTAGAACAAAAATATTGATGAAATTAAAGACATGGCATGGCATGTGCATTTTACAGTACAAGACTACGAGGCACTTCAAGTTCTTCAAATCGTGCTCGTGCATAACGCTGTAGGTGCATGTTCCGTTCCTTTCTTGACCAACTAACGGCGCGACCCTCTACTCTAGTCAACTGTCCACATCATATTTGTCCACGAACTTGCGCGGTCACGTTTCAGTCAAGTGCAGACATAAACGACCTGCGGTGCGTCTTAATGGTTCCGGTGTCATTTCTTCGGTCGTCGACCACATCACTACCTTTGGGAGAGAGTGAAACGACGAGTTTTTTTTATATAAAAATGAATAAGAAAGTGTTGGAAATGGCTACAGGATACTTTTTATCCTGATCGAACGATTAGTTCCCGTGGAATAATGTCTGCAGTCCACGCAGACGAAGTCGTCGGCAAACTTTGGTATTATTTTTATTATTGGTACCTTCCATTAACATCAATTTCATCCTGAATTACGCAATAAATGTACTGATAAATCCTGGTTACTCAACATTAAAAGTAAAAAGGTCAGCAGTGAGCAGACTAAACCAAACTAAAGCTATAGCTAGAAAGTAATGTAAGGTATATTATAGCAGTTTATAGTCAGCCTCTAACGAGAGCGACAAATAATTCATCAGTAGTAGGAGTAATTTTTTTACATATATGCTTTGAGATAACTCGCCTTCATATAACAAACTCGTCTAATTTGCCAGGCTCTTAAAACATGAAAAAATAACTAAACCAGAGACAAGATTCGAGTTGGAGTCGCTCTCTCAAACTAATATATTGGTCACGCCCCGATATCGTAATATTGCAAACATGCCCGCGGCTGTTTACCAGTTCACAGCGACATTTTGACTTTCAACCTATTCCTGCTTTGATATGAGTTACAAATAAGGATGCTTTCACTACATTCGCGATAGCGTAATGCGACGTAATTCCCCAACGAACTTGTTTCACCGCAACTCTGTCACGCAGAAGTTGAGACTTCTCTACATATGCACGACTTTACTTTCTGTTTGCTATCTGGTTTTTCTGGGTTCACTTCTTTCTGGTTTTATCTTAAGTTAAAATCGTATTCGTTTTAAACAAAGCTTAGGCTTATTCCTCCACAGGTGTTGTCGAGGGTGTTCAAAGCATGTAAAATTACATCAAACGTATAGCATCGCCCGCATAACTATAATTGTAACAACTTAGATCACAAACCCGCCTAAAAAGTGAGATTCGAATTTCAAAATGGAAAATCCTTTTATATAAAACCGGTTATGGTCTTTCAGGGACCTGGTCAGTTTTGTTAAGTGGAATACAATAAAATTTCATTTTATGAAAATTCGTTCAAAACCTTTACAGTACAAATGCGACTACACTTATTTTACTAGAAAAGTGATTACTCTAGTATGAATAATGTAGTATGAATAATTGTGATAGGATGAGTTCGCGTTAACTTTCTACAAGAAAATCTTTTCTTTATAATCTTGTTATTTAACAACGGAGCATCTTGTCTTGATAATATTTATACGGACTAGTTGTAGCGTGCGACAGGTCGACGGCTCCACCACCCATCACCGAACAAGATACAGTCATCTACAGAACTGTTTAACTGCGAAATAGAGCTTGCTTATTACCTCTTGCTGCCTGAACGGCAAACTAATCGTTACGGAATTTGACACGCTCGTAGCCTGGCATGGAAAGAAAGATATACTACTCTTATTTTATCCCGGTGTCACAGTGGTATAATTTCTAGTCCATGGGTGTCGTCGGCCAAAATACTGAATCGTATTATTGAGAAGACTTCAATTTTCTTTTCTGTTAATTGGAAAATTCCTGCGGTCAACATGATTCTCCCTAATAGACCACCGACGAACCAACAACAAGAAATGCCTGAGATGAGGGGACTAGACGTAGACATAATATCCACAAACTTCTTAGTGATCCTATAATATATTTGCTTGACAGAAGATCATAGTAGGAGCTCAGGGCCCTAACCACGAAGTTTGATCGAATGTAATCGACCATCGAACGATAGAATAGAGCTGTCAAGGTTATTGTGCTACCATGACGCATTATCGTCTTCGCTTTCGATAGCTTTTGACATAATCTCGGAAGCCTTCGGTTATTTCCTTAAAAACACCATTCTGTACTGAAAAGATCATAGAAGCGGCCACATTTAAACATTTGTATGTTACCACTTTGAGAGGTAACTTGCCAGATGGGATATTTACATTATTTTAGAAATATTTTGGTACATGAAAATAGATGAATAGTCATTTTCAGAGTAGAAAAGCACTAAAGTGTCAGTTTATTGGAATTTTTCTTAAAACGAAATTTATTAAACGTTGATCGTGATATAAAACTAAACCCAAACGAACGAAAATGTAATTCGTCTGTGTGTATTTCTGAAATTATTATAGGTAAATTATCATTATTTAATAAAAATTTTAATTTTAATTACCAGGCAAAATAATTCTATGTTAAAAGCTGCACTTAAATTCGTAAATAGCAAAGTATCCAAACTATTCTATATAATATATACTATCAAAAATGCAGCAGCATTAGCTTGAAGCTTCTGACTGAACACGCCTTCCATCCAACAGCCTTATCGTCATTTACCATCAGGTGATATGAAGGCCAAGTACATACCCATTATACATAGTAAAATAAAACTAGTTTTTGCCTACTCTTCGTCTGCGTGGAAAAAACCTACCATCTTTCCCATGCCATTGGCTCAGCTCAGTGTGTGCGAAATATTTTCGCGAATGATTGTACCGTTGAGCTTTCGCGGTCGAGAGGTCAAACTAACAAATTTCAACGGAAAACTTTTGAGTTTATAATATGGAAATAATAGAAATAAAACAAGTGCTTTATTTACGTAAACTCATAAATTTTAATAGAGGGCGCTATTATACAATTTCAATATATACATCGGAGACTTTCGCCGTTGGTTTTCAGAACACCCGTTTCGACTGTGGTAGTCCAGTCAGTAATATAAAACGCTACACATAAAACAGACCGGTTTTTAAAAAAAATCTGTAACCAAATAATAGTCAATGAGTTATTGTTTGCGACTTACTCATACGTTTCTTACTTCATACACATTTGTGTATGTTCAACAAGGGGGCAAAAGAGGGGCAAGGAGTAATGACGTACTATTTACTGTATGCACGTACTAATCTCGTACATTGAATTTTATTCACTGACTTTAGCAGTTGACTGTAGGTGGGAATCTAAACTGTTTGGTAAGAGCAATTTCATTGTTGTAAATTTTCACAAGTAGAGAAATATGTACTTATTTGCTTTTCAAGTTACGTTGTAACGTATGAAACGTTTTACTTTACTTACTGTGCTAAATAGAAATAAATATCTAAGTGTAAATAAAATAAAGACACTCCAGTTACGATAAGTCTGTAGGGTGGTAGCGTCCTCAGCCAGAAGCATCAACCTAACGAAGTAACCTTTCATTGCCGCAACGGAAAAGTGCTATTAAAACTGTTGTTTAGAGGCTGACTTAGATGATATGATGATAGGTAGCCTGCTGGGAATCAAACGCGTTACCTTCGGATTATAAATCTTTGTAGCCACGATTCGATTTCTGAAATACACACAGTCTAATTTATCTACAATAATTAAGATTAAATCAGATCGAAATTCTATGTTTTGTATTAAATGCATTTAGAACAGAATATAGATATACATTTACTTTCAATATGCAAAGTTATTCAGTGATGTGACTGTTGGACCGGAACAGTTGCAGCTCCCCGGCCGGACGAAATTATTCAAAGATCGAGTTCATCGACACTATGAGCACCTCCTTTACATAATATCGCGGTTATGTAACACATTCTATGTTTAAAAGTAAAAATGTATCATTCCTAATTGGCCAAAGTCTGCAACAGAATGCACTACTTTTCTCTTATATTTCGTCTCGAAACTAATTTCTAACACTGGTATCCATGGCAACTTTTAATTCTTGACATTATTTCATAGTAGCTTCCCCTTGAAAGTCCTCACATATCCATAAAGGTCAGGCTTTACAAATTATGTACGAGTACGTACCTTGGGTTAGAAAAAGTTAAAAGTTACAAAGTAATTTGATGGACCGATTTAATGCCGATCTGGTCTGTCATTGGACCGTGACTCTATACGGAGATGTATTTTGGCACAAAAATGACCGATCAAATCGCTTCGTGTATGAAGTTTCCAAAGATCCCATTCAAATCCATTGATAAAATTATGACGGTTTCCACTGAATAAATTGTTCGTGTTCTTTATTTAAAAGCTACGCTTTGTGTGTACTAGCTTTTGCCTACGACTTCGTCTGCATGGACCTCAGAAATATCGTGACCACCGGAAACATTTGTGAGCCAAATTGACTACCGGTGTGCCAAATTTCACCAAGATCGGTTTTGCCGAGAGCAAAGTTACTTTACCTTTAGTTTGATTGTGCGAGAAATTGTCCACAAAGGTCGATATTATCGTATTAAACTGACCTCGTTAAAAACCCTTTCATTGTTACTGACCTCAACAATAACATATAATGTAATAATAGTATTTATGAAGCCCGCAGAGCACGCGTTTCTCCAGATCCTATGACGTAACAGAACAAGTGGAAATGTTCAAGTAACATAACGTAACTCTAAACTGCCATCTCATTAGCTCGGGGACCTTTGCCCCGCTATAAGTACAGCTTGGAAGTAGGCTACGAGGGCAATTGCGTTCTTAAAATGCGTCTACTTCGCTCACGATGCTTGGATTTAGGGCTACAAAATCAAAAAATACTTTTGCTTATTGACGGACGGATTGACAGGATGAAACATAATTATATTAATCAGTTAGAAACCATGAAATGAAACTTCCCTTGGGTGCATCAATTCGCTAATTTATGTCACAATATCAGGGGAAACTACTGATATTCAACTATCCCTATACAAAAAATAAAATCACTTTGAATCTCCGTTACGGCGTAAAGAAATGACAAACAAACTTAATTTCGCAGTTATGATATCATTATGGATATTTAAACGAAAATTAAATGATATGCCGTAAGAGCATTACTTGAGAACAAACGGATCGATTTGTCTATTCTTTAATTTTGAAATGTTTGTTTGAGTCTGAAAAAGTTAAAGACAATTTTTTACAGTTGTCCGGAAAATTATTTGAAATGTGGACGTTGTACTACGTCTGTTGGGACAGCTAGTATACAATATATTTGATATCTTTGTTAGTCTTATTATATCTATACTCTATGGTCATTTTATTTTCAGCGGTTACGAGGGTCAACACACTTGCATCACATACGATGCGGTTAACCAGGCGTATCTAGAAGCTAGGAACAGAATAGGTGAGTATTATTTAGTTAACTATATATAATAAAACAAAGTCGCCCACTACGTCTGTCTGTTCGCTATAATCTCAAAAACATCCGAACTGATTTTCATGCGGTTTTTATCGATCGATCCGTGAGATTTTATGGGGTGGTCCTAATCTAAAGCCATGACAACATGGCAAACCTATTGAAGTAAGTTCTTTTTGTTCAACAGTGGTGTCGCAACCTAAGGGTGATTGGAAGCCAGAGGACTACGCCAGCGTCGGCGAGTTGATACTTGACATCTCCATAAACTTAGCAAGAAGGTTAGTACGTTAAAGTTTACCACTAAACTAAACTCCAACATAATTTTCATACATATTTTGAAATTGTCCTTCGATATATTATCGTTTCGACATTTTATCTTTCCTCTAAACTGTACATTAGTTATGGCACATAAACTTTGACCCTTCATACGAATCCTACGCCTATTTAGCGAGAGCTGTTTTGCAAACAAGTTTCTGTATTGCTACGAATCATAAATTTTAAATTATTTTTTAATTTGGATTGCTAAATATTGTTTACTCCTTCAAAACTGTTTTGTATGTTGCAAATAATAGTTTGCGAAACTTAAGGACTAATAGTAATTAATAACTACTATCCGTTTATTGTTGGACATGGTGGCCTATGTCCAGCGGTGGACGTTTCCTGGCTGATGATGATGATCCGTTTATTGGCCGCTAAACAGCAGTGTTACTAGCACTGTCGTGTTCCGGCTTTTGGGTGCGCACGCTTATCATCCAATACGTGTGCAAATCCATCATATTCATATATTAAATAAATCCGTAATTTACTTGAACTTGTTGGTTGACCATTCAGATTAGAAAGAGATTACCTATCTCCTGGCTATAACAAACATGACATATCCGCAGGGAACTAATTTTGACATGTGAGCTGGTATCACATGCTAAAAAGCATGATCATATCACATTTCAAGGCATTGGTTACCTTAACAATGACATGGTAAGCTTCAATAAAGCTTGTCAAAGAATGATCTCGTGCAGCAGATGTGCGTTGATCACTAGAACGGACAAGGCTGGCCGATCATCTGGACCGAGATCCGCCTTCCTTTGTCTCTAAAGTGACGGCCGTACGGTCTCACGACGCGGAACAAATCACCCTGATACTATTGTGACTGACGCGTTACCACAAATTATCACAACATATCATTGTCATCCCGCTAACTCCAAATGAAATCGCTTGAGCCGACTATTCCAGTGAATATTTAACATTGTTCACTTTGAGGTCTATGGACATGTTTGTGTTTAGTAAGCCTGTGCTGCCAAAAGTAGGTGCCCAATTTTATTGCATTATTTTTTAACTTTATCGTCTGACATATACTCGTACCCAGCGCTACATTTGGGACTATCCCATTGTGATAAACCCGGTATCAGACTGGTAGTGGTTTTAGGGTGCTTGCTCAAGCACGGAACGGAACTACGGAACTCAGATATGCATAGCCCGAATAAAAAAAACTCAACTTCTGCACTCTTATTAAACTTTCTATTTTAAAAATGATATAAAGTATTTTAAAAATCCTATGGATGCCAAGGCTAACGCCCTACTAGATGTACTGCTAGATTGACGACCTGATAAAAGTCGCTTAGAGCCGCTATATGCAAACACTTCGAGACTAGTCATTAATATAGCGTACCATTGAGAAATTATATGTTAAGGATTGGACATGGACGTAGTGCGTGCTAGCTATTGGCATTGGGTGCAATGCCCCTACTTTTTGCGTCTCAAGCAAGTGTTGTCTTATACATGTCCATATGATTTTAATGCAATTTATAACAGGATAACAACCACAAGTAATCACTCAATCAGGTTTGCTATCATAGGAGATGCGTCCTTGATCTTATGTGTCAGCTTTTGTCGCCTACTTGTGTGCACTGACCTTTACAGTGAGAGGAACTTGCGAACTTGCAAAATGTCATCGAACCATTAGCGCAAACTGATACCGCTTACTAAATAACTTTGTGAGTCATGTCCGGAAGTACTGAATAAGTTTCAGGATACAAATGAAGCAAAAAATGTACAAGGTACTTTTGAAATATTTTTCTCATCTGTTACACCCAAATAAAAGTAATTGAATATTCAAATCACCAATGCACCTGCCAAGTGTTGTGGTGGTGGGAAGTCGTGGAAACCACAGTGGTAAAACCTGTTGATCTATGGTTCATGTTTAACAAGGAACTTATTCAGATGATATGTTTATATATTTTATGAACGCAATACTCATTATAATCAACTCGATCCATGTCTGGACATGAATCCCATTCGTTGATCGAGCTGTCGATGCGGGGATTTGTCATATCCTAACGCTTTTGACTTGTGATCGCAACAAGATGTTGTTGATATACAGATAATGCTCACTGATGACCATCTCCTGGAATTTTCTCTTGGTCACGTTACACACACAAAGAGTGTGCGATTACGCGACCTAATTCCACTATCCTCTTTTTACAATATTATTATATTTAATTTACTTGAAGAATGACTGGATTTCATCCCTACTTAGTTAACATTCCACCATTTACCTTCTTCATTTATTATGGGTACAGTAGTGGAATTCCCTGCCGGCTTCTGTGTTTCCCAAGCACTACAACCGTGAACAACCCTAGAGCACATCGTCGCTTAAAATCAAGTGAGATTGTAGTCAAACGGAAGCTTATCTAATTTAAAAATATTTAAAAGCTACTGTACGACTTGTTTCTCGACTCGTACTCAAAGCTTTAACAAGCCAACAAATTATATGTATTATACTATAATTGCTGTACCGGAAACAGTTCAAGATAAAGCAACACAACTGCAAATTGAAGAGCATTTCCGTAACTATTGATTCATTACGACCAGCGATTCACTGCGATCCTTTTGTATGTAGCTCTTAATGAGTTCCTGTTGTTTTCATGTTAACTGACGTAAAGGACGCTGCGGCAGGGCAGGAGATTGATGGTGGTCGATAAAGTGCGATGGTCTAGATCACATTGATGATTTGGTAGGCGTGCGAAGAAGCGTGCGCCGTGAAGGACGCAATGGTCACGCATTCACTCTATTATGTCGATTCACGCATTATGCGTTAGTGATATGATAATGACATGGTACTCGTAAGTCGAACCTTGATGCCCTCCGTCTGTGTCAAAATCAGAAGCATGAAATCTTAATTATGGAGAGTACGTAATTGAGGGGCACTAATTGATGTGATGTAATAGTCAACCGATTTCGCTAGTCGATCGGTTACTTACTTTTACTCGCAACTTCGTCCGCGTGGACTTCAGGAACATTTTGACTCTCCCTTTCGACGTAAAGGAAGGACAAAAAAACTTTTCGCTTTTATAATATGGTTGGACGGTGCACGGAGTGGACCGCCAAGTTTGGTCAGGGACCGAACAGAAGATTAGTCAAAAACTCATCAATAAGTTTAGGATAAGACTAACTAGTTAGCCAGTTTAGATGTGAGAAAAATTGTCTGTAGAAATCCTAACGTCTCTACTATGTCATACTAACAGTGGCGTGCAAGTATGTATATATGTATTTAGTAACCATTTTCATTAAATATGATAAGATTAATGCAAATGGCAAAACTAAATGTAAATCTACTATTCGGAGATATTGTTTGAAAGGGATTATGTGGCAATCGCTTTCCAAGTATTTTCGACTGAGTACGTCAGAATTTTAAAAGGAAACAATTAATCTTCATCAAGATTCTCGCAATATTTCTTCGGCTTAAAAGTGTTACTTACCATATTGCGAAATTAGTTGCTAAATGCAAGGTCAGGGAAGAGCGATGGACGAGAATGTGGGTAAACCTATCACTATAATCTGTGTTACACGTACCGCAGCTATCGTTGCGTACCATCTCGAAGGCTGGGCTTTAAATGTAATATAAATTTTATATAACATGTCTGTCTAGCTGGAGAAGTGATAGACATATCTAGGTTGCCATACGATACGTGGCAGAAACGCTATTGTTTTCAAATATATCTGTCATGAACTTCTTGAATGCAGAGTAGACATGTCTAGGCTACAACTTAGGTAGCCAATTATTTTAAAATGAGCTGCAGATAAATTTTTTCGTTTTAAGGGTTCCGTATCCAAAATATGCCAAAGGTAAAAAGATTACGCCTCCTTTGGGGGCGGACGGCACAGCAACATGCAGGGCTTGTATCTTTTGAACCGTTGTAGGTAGACATTTGAGATTTTATAGACTGTGTATGGCTGCTACAACCAGTACTAATTAAACGGCGAAGAACATTTATAGCATGGCGATTAGGAACCCTTTTAATTTTGCAATAACTTTAAACGCATCGTAAATAAATAAGTAACCCAACTATCAACATGAATTTTTAGAAATTGATGTTACAATCATCAATGGTCATCAAGCAAATTGACGAAGAATTTTGTAATAAGCTTTGGTTGGAGCCTTAATTTTTTAAATAAATTACATAACTAGACTTGAAATAATAAAAAGTTACTCGTACTAAATAGATAGGCACTACTGGGGCATTTGTAGCAGTAACCAATTACAAAACACTTAAGTGAAAGTACCTAGACTGAGAGAACGTAGGCTTTGATGCTGAAACAAAAGTGCTAAATGACTGACTGAAAAGAACAACCCAACAAAAGGTCATTTGGAGTGTTTTGTTCTTGTGATGTAATGTGTTTATATCTGTACTCACCACGTGAGTTGTCCGGTCAGTGCGTAACAACGGAACACATGGTGAGATTAGGTATAAATTATATAATAAAAAGTTGAAGTTCCGTTGTACGCGGTCACAAAACCCTTCGCAGAAAAAAGATTTAAAGCAGGACATTATCGAATAAAATAAAGATGTTAACGCCCGTATCGGGCATGGGTGTAAATTATCAATAACCACTATTATACTTATCATATTTTATCAACTAAGCTGAATGTAGTTAATCCTTCGTTCTGTTTTCTTTAAAATAAGGACTGAGGAAAAAGATGTCTAATTATATACTTTAATTGACGTCTGTCAGTTGAGTACTTATGGAAGACTCGATAAACGGCGTGAAAGGCTCGAAATTAATCTGCTATAAATCATCATGGCAGTCCACACACCCCCCAAAAAGCTTGTTAACAACTTTGACAGATTAATTTATACAGCAGTTATATTCTCTTTGGTAGGTGTACGACAATAGGCTTTAATGGCATCAAGTAATTCAGTATATCAAGTCATTGCTTTCAATTCAAACGAAAAATACACATTTGACAGTTAAATTTTGCTACGACAGTGCCGTGCCATCTATCTGCTAACTAAGAACTCTTTTCTTTTTAAAGTCTCTCATTGGGAAGGCCTTTATTGTTCGCTTGTGATTTAAAATAAAGTTTAAAGTAATACCCGGTGTTCTTCAACCATCGCCACATATATTTTTATATTAAATCATCATACGGAACCCTCCGCAGGAATTTAAGTTATGACATTATAATACATGTGTTGTTGTAGGCGTTTACCTTTGTTATGAATTTGTAATTATCATAATTCACTCGTTTCGAAGCATCGATGTCGGCAACGATAACTGTAATGCCAGGTTAAGCGGACACAACTAAAAAATGCACATAAACTCCATTTAAGCCACAAGTGTTTTATTGTTGGAAACTTTCTCTTAAGCTCTTATGTAAAGCTTCAATATTCATTACGAGTTCTTTACGTTTGCCATAAACACTGATGAACTTTTATAGTTAACGTTGAAATAAAATAAAACAACAATTACGTAATTTCCATTTGTGGGTGCGCCTGTAATGAGTTAACAACGTCTTAAATAAGGCCTTGAACTACATTGCTGACTTGTCGTTGACCTCAATCATCGCGCACATGGGCCTTATATGTTTTTGTTTTCTTTATAATTAATATTTAATATTCATTGTCAAAGTAATTATTTAACTATGACTGATATAACAAATATAATAATACAATATATATATTAATACTTGAAGGAAAATCTTTGTACCCTTTATTACCAAAGTTACGGACGGAGGAGTATGAAATTTCACACACTTATAGTTTATATAGAGAAGGAGTACAGAATGCTAATAATTTTTTTAAATTAATTATTCGGCCACTGGGTGACTACGAGTTTAATATAAAGGGCTTACATAGTAAAGCCATTGAGACCAGCCTCGTATGACTCCTGATTGAGAGTTACACAGGGCCAGAGTTACAAAGGACTGAAAGTAAGGCAAGAAAATTAAGAAATCTAAATAAAGTTTTCTCTACCGTAAAACACCCACTGCTCACATAAACAAAAGAAATCTTATACATTGACCCGAGGATTGGGTTTCTTGTAAGATGACTTCGGCAAAGTGCGAGTCTGACTCGCTAACGAAGGGTTCCGTCCTACCGCGTACAATATTCAATACAAGATGTAGCAAAAATCGCTAATTATACACTGTGAAAATTTCAAGTGTCTGCCTATTACGGTTCAAAAGATACAGCCATGTGACAGACGGACGAACAGTCAGCAGAGCCTTACTAATAGGGTCCCGTTCGACACCTTTCGCGTACACAATCAGATCTTTAGAAACATTTAATTTTATGTATGATAGGATTGCACTATTTTAAGTGTACTCTTTCTAAAATAGTAAATAAATATACTTCAATAAATCATATACCCAAATTATACTCTTGTACCATATAAATAACTGTATTCGTTGATGTAACGGATGTCTGTTCACATTTACATTCAATGTTACACTTAGTAATTACACGATGCGTATACGCAAGCTCACATGACCACTATAAACCTTGGCATTTCCACCACATCGTTCATTTGAACGACGATCGTAGGCGATTTGTATCAATCAAACATTTCCTGTAAAAATAACGCGTTTGTCTTTGATATGTATCTGCCCAATTACATTAGTTTTTTAATATAATTAATCATTTAAATACGTGTTTGTAATTTGTTTGGTTATGTGGTACATATTCATTAGGTTTACCTACATTCATTTTATGCGACTTCCGGCTGTAAGGTATACTCGTATGTAACATGATATGGATAAGTGATCTTTTTGAGTGTGCTGGTGTGATAGCATGTTTTATATTATAAATGATGACATAAGTATTACAAGCGTGCATTTGTGTTAGGTTAGACTTTGTCGACTTCAGTAATTATCCCATGGAAACTTTTTATTTGATCGAGATAGCCTATGTACTTTTTCGACCATTCGTCAACCCCAATATAAAAATACGTTACGACGTGAAGGAATGACAAACAAACTCACTATCTACTACATGCTACTACCTAAATATGCTCCTGAACATGACGCTTTCGTTTAAGATCTACACGAAAATTGACTTTTGGTATTTGCCATAATCACCGCATATGATCACTGATACGTTGCTTAAACTATTTTTAGTTATTTTTATGTCAACTATTCTGTCTCCAACAGATACGGCCTCACGTACGAAGAGATCGAGAAGGGCTTGCCACTGATCGACACGTCCAGAACGTTGATCCGGGAGGTGTGTCCGCCGGTGTTCTCGCACGTGGAGTGCCGCCCAGGGAAGTACCGCCGGCTGGACGGACTATGCACTAATCCGGAGCATCCCACCTGGGGATCTACCAATGCACCATTCCAGAGGTAAGGAACAACAATTCAGCCAGGGCAGCCCGAGATAAGCGAGAGCTAAATATAACGGCCAACATCTTTAACGACTAATTCGTTCATAGTAAAACTTTCACATTAGTAGTAGGATAGGACAGGATTTGTAACAATCAGTACTTTATCAAGGTATGAAATTAAACTGCTGTTAAAATACATTGTTGTTATTATAACGTGCCTGCGCTGCGCTGTACTAGTACCGTAATCCAATAAAGTAATTACATCAGACACGTCGATCACCGTAAACGGACGCCGCATCCTGTGTGACCTTCCTTACGCCATATAAGTACGCATATGCTTGTTGAGACAATGTCAATGCCTCAAGTGCTCCAAATTAACGTAACTTGATCAAGGTCAAGCGGCAACCTGCAATATTTGGGGGCCTGTAATTATGGTGAAGAATCAAAGGACTGCCAATTCAGTAGAGATTGACGGTTCCACTTATATGGAAATAACGAATAAATAAATTCCGATGTAGATTAATTTGAAATGGAGCCTGGTAATCCAAAACTCAGAAACCATACCTTCACATAGTTACTATGTGAGACTTACTCACTTTCGGCCTTTTTAGGGTTCCGTACTATTTACGTCTCTGTCCACGAAAGCTTTACAGTATATTATAATGTTACAGAATGCATGCTAACAGTAATAAATATTATTAATAATAGTGAAAAATAGTTAGGGGCGTCCCAATACAACAGTTCAAGTGCTTTACAATGTTTTCTTGTTTGGACACATAAAAAAGCAGCCAAGCGCGTGTCGGGCCACGCGCAGTGTAGGGTTCCGTAGTTAAACTGGTTTTATAAAAAGTAATTTTGAATTAAATTTGTACGACATTTTCATTTGGACCACAAGTACATTTTATAGTTTGGTCAACAATTACTCGTTAACCTGTAAAGCCACCTTAGCAGTGATAGTTTTCCTTTAAAGTTCAGTATATATGCTAATATTTCGCAAACGTATACCTGAATCAAAAAGTGGTGTTCCTAGACCACCAATGTTTTTGAAAGTCCACACAATGGGAAAGGCGTGAGAAAAAATGTCGTGCTAAAATCCCAAAAAAATATTTTTCAAGATTTTGCAAGGTCAACTAAAGCATTTAAAACGAACAATAAAAACCGACCAAGTGTGAGTTCCCGAAGCAAGGACCCCGAACTGATCCAAAGATTTCAAGTTTTTATGGTTCAAATATATGGTCCACTTTTTTAGCGTTTTGTAGCGCAATTTAATAGAATGTCATAATACGTATTAGAGTAACATTAAATAGTTTAAGCTAATGTTTGTTATCAGATTGATCGGCCCACTGTTCGCTGACGGCATCAACGCTCCTCGCATTTCTCACACCGGTCGTGACCTGCCTCTGTCTCGCGTGGTATCCCGTACTATGCACCCCGACGAGGGCTTCCACGACCACGCCGGCACCGTCATGGTCATCGCATGGGGACAGTTCATGGACCACGACTATACGCTCACTGGAACGCCACTAGGTAAGACATTGCTTTTCTTTGACATCCTAAAAAGCGGAACATTGCGCCGCCACCATGACGAAGTTTTTTATATATATTTTTAATGTATGACACTTGGACTGCATCTCACCTTTGGATGCCTCAACTTCATGAGGCGCTGTCTATGCTACCTTCATACGAACACAACAGTGATATTAAAACTGTTATTTGGCGGACACAGAAAATGCCCTACCACCAACCAAACCAAGTACCCACTGGGAATTGAACCCGAGACCTCCGGATTGTGAATCCAACATTTAGCCATTAGGCCACGGAGGCGGTTATATTCATCACGCTTGTAGTATACAGGTGGACGCTGTCTAAAAAAAGGAAGAACAAACAAACAAACTCACTGTTGCGTTTATAATATTAGTATGGATTACCAAAAGTAATAATTATGATTTATCAATTTCTTTGTAAAGATTGCAACATTTGTCAATGTCAGTCTATCGATGTTTAAGGAGAGAAACGTTAGAACCGATGTTTAAAGTAACTTCCGTGACAGCGTGTAGGATAGTTAATGTTGTTGTGTGTTTCGTAACACTAATGATTGTACATTTCCAAATAAACTTTCCTAAAAGATGATGGTAGAATACTGATTTTTATCCTAACTTGTCAAAAATATATTAAATAAATCGTGCTTTTTCGCAGGCCGACATTTAAAGTAACACAGGCCATCTACAGCTAGCGCATCCAAACAGGACCTAAATGTACACCTATACCTCTAAAATCACACTTTATTTTCTACCTCTTGAGCCCTTTATGTCACAGCCAATCGTGATGAAATTTGGCATGCATTAACCACGCTAGAATTTGGCTGCTACTGACCACCGATTTGGACCATATTGTACAATGGTTGGTACGGTACGGTCGAGATAACCGATGTTAGACTCGATTTGGCCAATGCTTTGGCCCTTTTTTTCTTCTTCCACAGATACCCGGCTCTTTAGGGGAGGAGCCGGGTTATGTAGGATTTCTACCAACTAAACCCCTCCGGTGGCCATCTGCTGCCCATGTCGGAGAGCTCTGGGTCCTCCAATGGAACGCCTCCAGTGCTCCCCTAGCGCTATGCATATCGCACTTCCTGGGTTGATGTGTCAGCCCTTAAAAATCTATTCGCAACGGACCCTTACCGGTCTAGATTAAATGCCAACATCATTAACTACGTAAGCTTTACTTTTTAATCGACATTAAAAAGAAGAGGATTTCAATTTGACTATATGGTTTATTTGTATGTTACTTTACGAGTATATCTTCGGAAATTGTGAACCAATTTTCATGATAAATTTTATTGAATAGGCTACATTTAAATCTGTGTAATCTGTGTAAATTTAAAGAGTGATAGCGTTTAGATTTAAAGAAAATGTACCACATTGGAGGGTGTATCGTAACATTTAAAAGATGTTGTAGGCAAATGAAGCCAGTTCCTTATTTAATTTTCACCACATATATTTCTTGCAGACCCTATAAACCGGAACGACCCTGAAGAGTGCTGCAAGCGACCTCTGCACCTCAAGCACCCGTACTGCAACGAGATCCGGGTGCCGGACGACGACTACTTCTACAGACTGTGGGGCGTCAAGTGTATAGACTTCGTCAGAGGTTTCCCGTCCCCCAGGCCTGGGTGCCGTCTAGGTAACTTACCGCAATATTTAGAGCCCCAGTGTCGGTTACTTTAGAATCGAAGGATAGCCCTTTCCCAGTCCGCTGAGCGACTTTGAATTTGTGAATCAGTCGTGCCGCGAGTGTCTACGCTTTGGCTCCGTAAGTCATCACGGTTAGGATGCACTGGTTCAAGACTTTTGTCGTGAGACATTGTTGTATCCCTATACTGCACTGTTTGCCGTAAGTATAACAAATATTTTCTACTGTCTCCTGGCAGCCATTGAAATACAGTCTCCGTCTACTTATCAAAACCTGTGCTTTTTCTTTCTACTCAAGTATCCAGTCGTATGATATCGATACATTTACATACAAACTCGCGCATGCTCTAAGTTGGTTGCTATTACACTTTACACAGTGTTCTTACCATATTTGGATGACCTAAACCGAATTGAAATTCATTATACGATTACACAACGTAAGTTGGAATGTACGTAAAGCCAACGAGCATCTCATGTTTACAAGTTTTGTTTATTTTCAAAAAGCCAAAGTATTAATTTGTGTAATAAATATCAAAAGTTTTTCTTGTTTGCCAACTATTATCACAGACATTTCTTTCTCTCAACTAACATCATCGGTAGGTAAATAAATTGCGAACATATTGAGTAACTCCCGCCACTCGGTCATTTTGCGGCTTTGCGACATTTCACACGCATCCAAACTACTGATATATGACACTTTTTGCAAATATTACTAAACGAAGGTAAACTAATATAAATTAACATACAATGTTTACTTCACGAAACACATTTAAAATACTTAGAACTTGCTTAGAACTATCCTCAATATATTTTTGGGTCATGATAATTTTATGGAAATACTAGTCAGACACAGATTATTATTCTTAGAAGGTCAGATGTTTTCTAGAATATTGACTATATTTCAAATCGTTTATTATAGATTGTGAGAAATAAAGACATTTTTTATTTGGCAAGTTTTTTTGTATATTTCCTGTGACTTGGCGATCTATGTATGCCACAATAAGCCATTTTTTTAAGATGATTTTAGATGTTAAGATGATCATGTACTCGTATGTACTTGTTTCTAACGTCATAGGGTATGTGTAGAATGGCTCTCAATGTCTTTCGAGCATCTCTATGTTGCTGTTGCTAGCAGTACCCCGCAGCTGTATGCCGTAGGGCTTTCTCAAGTGTCTAAAATTTTGCGCAATTGACTGGTCTGTGACGTTTTCATTTTGCTGCATTACCAACTCGACAGCTAAGCGTGATCAATATGGTGAGTCATGCAACGGCCTCAACGATTAAACTTTCCAAACAAAAAATCAATCCCTCTGTTTGTTATTTGCCTCTCTAACGTCGCGGAGACATGATTGAGAACAAAGATCGCGACCCACAGCGGCCGTTAACATGCTGACGTGAATACGATTATTCGGCCATTATGTATCATGTGACCGACCGGCAAGTTGCAGACCGGTTCGCGGCATCTGCCTCGGTGAGAGGCGAAAGCGATCTAACAGATATGCCATTACGTGTAATGCGCGCTCCTTGCGCAATCCCGTGCGAATTACCGCCTTGATAAACACTCGTAAATCTTCCAGTTGTCCGACTGCGCCTCTCTCTTTCAAAGTCAATTGACAGGTTCCAAGTGTTCGATGTTCGAATTATTCGGCCGTTGAGAACTTGTTTGCTTTTTATTCAATATGGCAGCATATTTTCTTCACGTTTTGGTTAAGCAAGCACGTCTTTTGAAGTAAATGTAGCTTAGAACAGTCCTTTCAGCTATTTTTTAAATTAATTGATTTATTACTTAACAAAGACTCTTCTTTATATAACGATTTTATTGACTGAACCAACAAAAACAATTAATTTGAATACAATTTGCCTTGAAACCAAGAATCTATTCGATTAATTTCACAACAAGTACTACTGATTAATGAGTCTCTCCGGCGGGCTTGTATTAGTCAACGTGTCATAAGATTATGACAAATTACTTGACAAAATGGGCATGCATCATAGTTACGGGCCGTGACTTGGCTGAACAAACAGCGCATTAAGAAATCGTTTACTTTGAACACCGGTAGCTTTGTGATTATTATCATCGGCGTTAAGCCGTTATTTCCAATTTGCATATTTCGCTTGAGCTTTTGTGTTTGTCCAGTAATAACTTATATGTCACGCCTGTACGTTTATAATGGGTATACCTTCTAAAGTAGAAGTTCTACTGTTGGCTCATATGAATATAAGCCAAATTTTACTAAACCTTCATTCATTTGACATTAACTAATAAGGACAAACATCGTGTTATATCCAAACTCATTATCGACTTAATATGCGAATAAATTGACCTATAGAAGCAAAATAAGAAGCAAATTACCTACAGCCGATATACAGGCTTTTTAGTATTACAGGGTACTCAATTTGACTGGCATTTAGTAATTTTAGCCTAATTGCGTAGGCAAAAGCAATTTAGTATAACATGACGGTCATGCGCAGCCATGAGTCGAGATAAATAGTTGGACTGTGTCCTGAGGTAGGCATTAAGTTGACGTCTCAATTTGTTGATAGTAATTTGTGTATTTGTGTTATAGGTTCAAGGGTGCCGTTCAACACGCTCACCGGCGTCATTGACGGGAACACAGTATACGGTGTCACTGATAAATTCGCTAGGTGAGTTTATTATTCATCAACCAACATGGTATTAGATTAGAGACGTCCAGTCTGGACAAAAGCGGGTAGCGGCATACACATATTCCCAGACACCCCGATTAAGTTGTCTCCTAATGGGTCTCTTGGTAATTTTACTTCCAGTAGTCCCGCGTTACTTATACTACTGCATCCAGACCCATTGCAATGAGAAACGGAACTACTGGTAGTAAAATTTCCAAAAGACCTATTACGGTACAACTTCAGCTGTGTATTTGGGAATACACGACTGCAACGCTATCGTCCAGACCGTAGTCGTAAGGGCGTTATAGATATGATTTATCAGGACGGTTTTCATCCATCATTGGGCACAGATAATTGTAATAGTGGAGTTGAGTTCTTGCCAATGGAATCCATAGACTGAAACTCTATTCGAATTTCTTCCTCTTCTCCCTTCATTCATCATTCTTTTTTTGATCATTTAAAAAAAGAAAATTTGTACTTACCTTCGTAGGTTGAGTAAGAAGAATGGCTGTGTGATAACCTGCTATTTTATTATAACTTATATTTATATATAATAACAAAAACAATTGCAGCTGTAGTAATGGTACCGAACATAAAACATTCCTCATTTTCGTAAAATGCTTCCACCAGAGTTCTGGCAACACTAAATAATGCACCACTAAATTGCAGAAAGTTACGTACGGGATACGGCGGTCTGTTGCGTATGAACCCAGTCTTCAAAGAATACGGTCTCAAGGACTTGCTGCCTCTCAAACTCGACATACCTGATGAAGGATGCACTCGTCCAAACAAGAACATGTACTGCTTTGAAGCCGGTAAGTACAAATATAAAAATTCTGCTTTTCAATCAATAGCCCATCGTCAACTTGTAAAAAAAAAATACTCGTATAGACAGTATGTCGGAGATGTTCTTCTTCTAAAGCTAGTAGAAGAGAACTGACTGACAGAGTTATGTAGCGAATTTATAGCCAATTTGAAGTTTTATACCTAGTTCCGCAGATTTGTTGGTTTATTTCATTAGTGATGGATAATTTAATTATTCATTCATTCATAGCCTGCGCCAGTCCACTGCGGGACATAGGCCTCTCCCAGTATGCGCCACTCAATTCGGTCCTCTGCTCATCAGATCCATTCAGTTATTGATAATTTACCTTTATGCTAGCTTGTCCCCGCAACGTCGTCATCTGCTTGTATTCCAGAAATCTTACAGGAGCACCAAGTTAAAATTACCATATGATGTGTACCAAAACATTTTCTACTTTTGTGGTAAATTTCATAGAGATTGAGTATCAAACACAAAATTTTGACTTTTATAATTTTAATAGGATCTCATTAACATAGTAATTATAATTTCAGGTGAGATCCGAGTGAACGAACAACTGGTCTTAACGGTGATGCACACATTGATGGCCCGCGAACACAACCGCGTTGCGCACGCGCTTGCCGAGGTCAACCCTCACTGGGACGACGAGACCCTCTACCAGGAGTCACGGCGGATCAACATAGCGGAGATCCAGCACATCACCTACAACGAGTTCCTGCCGATACTGCTGGGGAAAGATGTCATGGAGAAGTTCGGATTGGTACTGGAGAAACAGGTAATTGATAAAACTGATTCATAGTACTCCGGGAAACTTCTTCAGGATGAAGGTCTGGAGGGATTGTGGTTTTCAAGTATAGGGTAGTTTAGACCCTGATCGAGGTCAACCGTCAGTGGTCAACCATATACAGCGAGTTCCTGTCAATACTTCCGGGGAAAGATGTAATGGAGAAGTTAGGATTGGTACTGGAGAAACAGGTAGTTAATTGACTAGCTATTTCATTAGTATACCAGGACACTTTCTCATGACTTGGATCTGAATGGATTTTTTATTAAACTTTTTTTATGTATAATGGGTGTACACTTGGACTTATCTCATCTGAGTGACGATAACGCCGTTGGATGGTAAACGTGCACACCCAAAAGCCTCAACCAAATGAGGCCCTGGATCTGATACCCTTCATACCGGTGCACGACAGTGCTATTGACACTTCTAAACCAAGTACCTGATACCTGAAAATTGCCCGTCGGGACCAAATACCAAGTAGGCATACGATCAAAGTACGTACCTACGTACAAGCACTACTGAATCCAACACATGTTGTCCATCAGACAATGAGTCTATGGGAACCTGGACTATGACATACATGACGTATGACCTTACCACGAACGAAGCTTTTGATAGAAGACAAGACACAACACTGCGAGACTTTGGGTTACATTACATTAGTTTAAGATGAGATCTGTACACATCAATTATGTATCAGTAATCATAGACATGTGATATCGTCAGGGCTACTGGGAGGGATACGACCCGAATGTGAACCCCGATGTCATCGACGCGTTCGCGGCCGCGGCCTACCGCTTCGGACACTCGCTGCTGCCCACCGCCGTCGAGAGATGGTCCAAGGCACATAAGTTTATTGGTAAGATATTTCACTAATATAAATACAGATGACCCATGCCCAGGAGCATCGGCTATGAACTAACCACATCTTTCTCCAATGACCAAACAAATCCTCTCATGGAAAACTCTTTGACGTGTCAGTCTAAGTTCAGCGTTTGACTTATGCTATTGTAATGATGATAAGTCGAAGTTTTAAAAGGTAACATTACTAATATTACCCTTGCTTCCAACTCACAATAAATTTTTACATCCCTTAATTTTTTACAACTTCTGCCATCCCTACTATATCTAATTTCCTCTAGTCGAGCCTTTCTGAAGAGAATGTTATCAGTTATCTGTAACAAGTAATATGTATTTTCAGCATCAAAAAGATTGTCGGACCTCATACGAAGACCATACGACTTGTACAGAGCTGGTGTCCTCGACGAATATGTAATGGGATTGATGAACCAGGTCGCGCAAGCTATGGACGACTCTATAACACAGGAGGTCACCAACCATCTCTTCAAGAAGATCGGCGCAAGATTCGGAATGGACTTGGTTTCCTTCAACATGCAGAGAGGTAGAGAGTTTGGCTTGCCCGGATACATGGAGTTCAGGAAATTCTGTGGACTCTCCGGCGCCGACTCCTTCCAAGATCTCTTCGGAGCAATGTCTAACGATACCGTTCGTAAATACGAGACCATATTCGAGCATCCCATTGATGTGGATCTTTGGTCCGGTGGTGTTTCTGAGAGGCCGCTTCCGGGGTCCATGTTGGGGCCTACCTTCGCTTGCGTCATCGCAACACAGTTCTCTTATTCCAGACGGGGTGACAGATTCTGGTGAGTTTAGAAACGTCGATTTTCGTTTGTTATGTTAAAAAAAGTTAAACAGAAGATGCCGAAAATAAAAATCAACGTTGAACTGATAGAATTGCTATTTTAAATCGATTCTCAAAATCTAGCTGCATTCCGTTATGCGAGATTTTCATCTGTCAGTGTTATATGTGTAGTATACATACATATGTACATGTATAACATCCCATTCGGACATCAAACATGATATTACAATATGAAAGTTGTGAAACAATCGTCAATTTCTTTTATTAATTTCCGTTGTGATTTAAATTATTTATCAATCGTACCATTGAGGTTTCACGATTTCTCACGTTGGCAAACAAAAAGAGGTTATGCGTTTGTTTCGGCCTTATATTATAGAGCTATGGTCCGCACGGTTTCAGAAAACAATCATCAAGTAGCACCTAAAATTTATTATCATATTTAACTGTCCAGGTTTGAGCTACCCAACCAGCCATCTTCGTTCACACCCGAGCAGCTCGCGGAGATCCGCAAGTCCCGTCTGGCTCGCGTCATCTGTGACAACACGGACATCATAGACACCGTGCAGCTATATCCTATGGTCTTACCTGACCATGAACTGTGAGTTACCCATCACCACACACACACTCCACACACACCCTGAAATATCGTAAATAACTGTACCATCAGGCGACGGGAAGCTAGGTTCAAATCTAATCGTGAATGTGTAGAATGGAAACTTGTTCACTATGAATGTTCATAATATCATTTGTGTGGCTTTAGGATACGACCACTTCATGGCATCCCGTGGGTGTCGTTAAATGGAGAATATACTAAGAAGATGGGTAGCAACGCCTATGTAACAAACAACATCTAGCAAATCCGGCGGTGCGGTATATGGAGGAGGATCCTGCCGAGCATTCGACTTGTGCTGCCAAATATGATGATTCTCTAATTACCGCATTACCGGAACACAGTGTTATTATTGCTGTTTTTGTGGTCGCTAGCGAGCCACGCAGGCATTCCTATATGTCTTCATAATCGTATGCATAAATCCACACACATAATTTTGTAACATTGTCTCGTTAACATTTTTACAGAAACCCACGAGTACCTTGCCGTAGTGGCATCCTTCCGTCTATGGACTTCTCGAAATGGGCGGAGCCTACTCCATTCGCGGGCTCAGCCAAGCAATTCGTGAGTAGCTTCACTTACGACCCGTACCTGGGCAAGAAGTAGTCTGCACCTGTATTTAGTACGTAGAGTATTATAGTCATCTGTATTATGGTTGCGTTCGGGTTCAACAGAGGGACTGGTTACGTTATCGGAAAAATTTGGGTTTGCAATTTTTTTAATTGAAATATAATTAAATGTTTAATTTTTAGAACAAACACTGTATAGTGATTTTCAAGACCTCACTGTATTTTATCTAGACGTGTTGATATTTTATCAATAATTAAAATTTTCTTCCGACTTGACCAGCGTGAACTACAAGCACATTGTTACTAATTTACTTGTGCGGAAAAATGACATTGTCGTCGCCGCGATCCGTTGCTCTGTGAAAGAATGACACACCAACAAACACACCTTTCCTTTTATAATATTCAATATTATATTCGATTATATGATTCGATATATGATTTCTGAAGCACACAATTTTAGAAATTGTCATTCAAACATATTTCTAATGTTTTATTTGAAATATATATTTTTAAATATTATAAAAATCAACGCATCTTTGATGGTGAAATTCTGAGATTCAACATAAAGTTTTTGTTCAACTAGTCGAAAAATCTGTTATGAAAATTCAGCATTCCCAATTACGTTTATTGCCAAATATTGACCCTATTACAGACTGTCGACACTTCCGCATCTCGGAATGTGTATAAAATATAACGCTAAGTCTACAACATGGTTATATGTTGGCAATGAGCCGCCAATTTATCCGGTCGCTTTTTAAAGATAATTAGAAGGAACTAAACTCTGTTTAGCTTGAACTTCCAAGCGCATAGACCTCTTCAAAATTCTGTTCCTTACTCATATCCGATTTTTTATTTTAAACCGTAAATAAAAGATAAAGAAGGAAGTAGAGGTCAGTGTTCAAAATTGGATCGTGCAATAGAATAAAATATATTTACAATAATTTTATTGCATGATCATTCCTGGTCCACAGTTATTAATTTATATCGTAGTGTAGGAAAATTGTACAAAATTATTTAGAAGGTGTGGCTCAGCAGAGGCCAAATGCTTGTTTGCCATATTTCTGTAACACAATATTGCATATACCTGTATTTTGTTTTATATAGCACTGTTTTTCACATCTAGAAATAGTATTTTTGAAAATAATACTCAACTGGGAGAGGTACAGAGAGCAAAAGAAAAATTATTATTTTACCTTGTTTTTAAATATTTTTATAATGTTTTATGTTACATTCAACATTAAGACTCGGTACATCGCCCAGTAGGTACTTATTTATATCGCACAGTACTATTTTATATGTCAAGTTATTTAGTTATTAGTTATAAATAGTGTCGCTTTCCCATTAATATCATTACAATGAAGTTTATAGGCTTTTAGTTAAATGTGCCTATGAACCTCATTGACACTTACACCACATTATTTGTTATATTTTATTTATTACGTAGTCAAAATATATTTCGCATGGAATTTTGTAGAATTGTGTAAATAAAAGTACCTACTTAAATATAATTAATTTACATAATACAGTTTTGTTTTATTTGGTGTGACCTAACTGCACTAGATGTTGTGGAAATATCAGTAAGTATAAATAGTAGATTGGTTTATTTGGAATTTCAAATTTCTACAACACACTTTCCAATATTCTATTTATTTTTTCCGCTTCCAGATGACTGATGCTATAATATTCGGCAACTGTACTCAACAATCTGGCGAAGGCCAAGCGTCAGCTGTTGGACAGAATTGTGGCTGTGCCGGGACTGCAGCGAATGTGGCTCCTATCCAAACAGTCGTACAGAAACAGCCAAATATACAAATTTCGAGCAACGACACTTCTTTCAGCTTGCAAATAAGTGTTGGTACTCCAGTACAACAAGCTGCGCAAAATATTGAAGTAGTGGCTGAAAATTGTACTGCATGCTTAACGAAACCGAATGAGATAGCTGACAGTAACACAGTTTTAAAATACGTGTACAAGAAGGATGAAAAAGTGAAAGTCCCGATTAAAACTAAAGGTCACGCTAAGAACAGCTTGAGAAAGAAGCGGGCACTCAATAAGTACAATGAAAATGCGAGGTACGCTGAGAGTTCGCCTTTGATTGTTAACTATAAGCTTTCACACCCTATTACATTTGAGAGACATGTTGCACTTCCTAGTAGTGTCAGGGGATCAGATTTAGCTGACTTCAGTATCGAAACTTTACACGCGAACGAAAAACGAAACAAAAATAGTGAAAAAGTTCAAGAACAACCGAGAAAAGATTACTTCGATGCTAAATTTAGGCCTAAATCGCGTACCATCGATGAAAGTAGTGAAAGAGATGAATATCACGACGACAGAAGAAACAAGCCATATCGAAAGAGCGATGAAAAAATTGAATTCATAGACGATAGGAGAAATAGAAAACCTTACCGAGAAAATGAAGAAAGCGACGAGTATAGAGAAGAAAGAAAAAAGATCAAACCATATCGAGAAGAATCCAGTTATGAAAAGGATGAAAATATCGAAGAAAGGCGGCCTTATCGAGAAAGTAGCGAAAATGATGATAGGGGTGAATATCGAGGTGTTCCCAAAAACAATAAACCACCAAGAGAAAATGATGAAAGCGATGAAATAGAATATCGAAATGATAGAAAAAGTAAACCTTATAGAGAAAGTAGTACAAGTGAAGAAAAGGGTGAATATCGAGATGATATAACAAACATCAAACCGAATAGAGAAAGTGATGAAAGCGACGAAAGAGAAAACTATCGAGACGATAGAAAAAATAACAAACCTTATAAAGAAAGTGTTGAAAGCGATGAGAGAGAGGAATATCATGACGATAGGAAAATTAATAAACCATATAAAGAGAGTGGTGAAAATAATAACAGAGGTGAATATAGAGATGAAAGGAGAAACAGTAAGCCCTATAGAGAGAGTGACGAAAGTGAAGAACGAGGTGGATATCAAAGTGACCGAAGAAACACTAATGCTTACCCCAAAGATCGAGAAAGCCAGGAAAAAGAAAATTACCACGACGAAAGGAAGCCTTTTAGAGACAGTGGTGAAATTGTATCTAGAAATAAATACAGAGACGATACAAGAAATGGTAAACCAAGTCATGACAGTGAAGAAAGTAGCGGACGTGAAAGATATCAAAATGATAGAAGTAGTAACAAGCCTTACAGCGACAGTGGTGAACACGACGAAAAAATCGAGTATAAAACAAGTCCTAGAGGACCTCAAAGATATGAAAGCCGTGAAGGAGATGAAGATAATTATTCGCCTCGCAATAAAGCATCATATTCAACAAAAAATACTGACAGTGGTGAACGTCGTGAAAACATACCAAATAACAAACCTAGTAATCACGAGCGTTCAAGTTCTAAGGAAACTGACAGTGAAGAAATATACAAAACAAATGAAAAATCTGCCTATACAAAACCTCGTGATAGCGGTGAAAGAGATGATCGAGATTATGAAAAGACATCTTATAAAAACCACCCAGAACGAGATGACAGAGAAACCTATTACGAAAAGAGAGATAAGCCAGTTTTGCAACAGGTAGTCGAAAGTGATGAAAGTGGGGAAGAGGAAGCAATTATAGCTATAATGAAAAGAAAGCACCGAAAACCAAATGCTAATATACGTGAAAATTATGACAGTGAACGCCAAGACCGTCCCAATGCAACAACACCTTTGAAAATTAAAGATGTTGACTTGGATGACTTCAGCTACGAAAGAATTCAACTGAATAATAAAGGATTAATTGAGCCAGTCAAAGATACACATGAAAGCCAAGATAATGACGCCTTGCTGGAAGTAGCTCCATTGAAAAGTTCAAAGCCAGATATTGGGTTGCTAAATAGCGATGTTGAAAATCTATCACCTAGTGGAGCAGCTATATTATCCGAAATAAGTGAAATCTTCAAACCTCCAGTAGCTGAACTTCTTCTCCCAATAAACATAAATGACGGGGAGGTAAAACCTGTTATTGAAATTAACAGTGATATCGGTGGATTAAATGAGGATACTAGTAAAGAAGAGCTCAAGGCGATACCTGAAGTAGATCCGCTCGAAGCCGTTCTAGGGGTCAAAATAGATAGTGAAGAGAAAAATGAAAAGATAGTTGAGCAACAGCAACCTGCGAGTGTCGACGTCAAACAACAATTTGAACGTATACCTTTGAACTACAAACATAACAATAAGAAACGTAAACACCAAAAAAGACCCAAACCTACAGACCCCCCAGTAGAACCTGAAAATGAAGATGATTCAAGTAATGAAGGTACTATAGACGAACTGTCTCCTAAACGCTATGACGAAAATTTAAAGATCAAATTTGATGATGTTACAGTAAAACTACCAGAAATAAAACTGCCAGAGGACATTTTATCGTACGCTTACGAGAAACCTGGGTACGATAAAGACAAAGAAGAAAAAGAAGATGATAAAAAGTTCTACCATTACAGTGATGAATATAGAGAAGAAAAACCACGTGAAGAGAGCAAGGAAAGTGATAAAGATGATTATTACAGTGATGCGCCTAGATATGCGAGTTACTACACCGACGAAAGAAAGAATGACGATTACACTCAACAGGAAAAACCACAAGAAGCGAATGAAGAGGACGATGTTGACCTGTACGAAAAGTTTGTTCGAGAACGTTTTGGCAAACGAGGATCATTTGAAAAGAGATCGGAGAAATTGCGCGAAGATAGCACAAGGCCTGCACCAGAAAACATACAACTTTACAATACTCTTAAGAAAGTTCTAAAAAAGACTGAAAAAATTCACAAGGATGCCGAGAAAAGCGGAGATCCTAATGCTGGATATATGTGGACTCTAGAATATGGGCAAAATCTTTAAAATATAGGTGTTCTTTCATAGATGTAAGTTAGGTAAGCAAGTGTTAGTCAAAAGTTAATTCGTATGTAACCTAATTAAGTTAATATACCTATTCATAATAATGACTGTTAAAAGAATAATGTAACTATAATATAATTCTGAATAAATATTTTATGAGTATGTATTTTCTTTATTTTAAATTCCAAACCAATGTGAAACCGTTACTGAACGTACACGTACCTACGAGTATTCGTGAAAAATATTGTTATTGAAATAAGACACATGGCATTATCATTACACAGTGGTGACTTATATTAAGATTATGATAGAGCTCTGAAACGCCGGTCCAACATATATACACAGCCGAGCCGATGATGATGTGCTTTTTAGAGACATCATTATTTTACATTATACAATATGTATTGAGTGTAATAATTTCTTAATTTTCGCCGGGAGAGTTGTATTTTTCAAATAGTTTTCATCATGATTCAAAACTAAGCGTAGGCGTAAAAATATGTTTAGGAATAATAAAATGATTTTGTTTCTTAAAATACATTACCCCACGGAAACACTTCATTGGGATAAAAGCTACCCTTCGTCTCTCTCTCCATACCAGAGGCAAGACGTAGTCTGTAGGACGTAGTAACTAGTACCTAAAACGTAGTGATTAAATGCTCCTAGCTAGTACCTAACCACACAGATCACTATACATGTACTACGTACCACCTACGTACCTAATCTGGGCTCGTCTGCACTTTAGGTGACTAAAACTAGCGCCTTCAAACTTTTTTTACTTATAGAACTACTTATAACAAACAACTGTGTAAAATCTCAGATTGCGGAAATGCGCCGTTTTAACGATATGATTTTTTAAAGTTTCAGAAAATTCCTTAGCACAACGCCATATTTAAGTGAAAACCAAGTGCACAGATAACTATATATTGAAAACAGATCTAACTAAAGAGATTGCAATCACTGACAATTATGTTTAAATTCGCCATAAAGAGGATATAATATTAAATGACTGGTAGTCAAAGATCTAGGACCATACAGCCTTGTTTAAACTGGCATTTATTTTTCATCATGCAAAATATGTATTACGTGAATTTTGCTAGCGCCTTCAAACTTTTTTAGAATCAAATTTGTAGTATTCCAGACTGCGGAAACGCTCCGTTTTAAAGATAAGATTTTGGCTTGCCTGCACTTTAGGTGACTGCAACAGACCCGGAGATGACTGCAGGGCAGAAATCCCGTCGGATAGATTAGGTTTGTTAGGTTATTTTTTTTTATACAGACCCGGAGATGAGTGCAGGGCAGAAATCCCATCGGATAGATTTGCATGATGAGTTCTACAATCCCAAAAAATTTTAGTCACCTAAAGTGCCGTCCTTCCAAGATATTTTAAAGTTGTACATATTTTCCATAAAATATCGCAATTTTTAGTTGAAAACAAAGCTTAAGAGGGTTTATCCACAAAATATCTTCCCACGAAAGAAGAACCGACACAAAACTGACATTTCCTTTATTAATCTTCTTGAAGACAAGAAGAAAATGGTCATTAGTTTATTTTAGTCCCTTATGGTGAATTTTAGGCCAAAGCCGTTTTTCAGTATTCTCAATGAAATGTATGTAATACGGAGTAAAATAAAATATGGAGTTAAAAGTATGGTTCAAGGAATTGAGTGGGTGAAATAAAACATCGTCACAAATAATACAACCAGGGCAGAAACACATGGTTATTCCAACCCCAAAGCACGAGCCGAGCGAAGCGTGCCGCGGCAGCGGCCGGCGAAGTGCCAGAAACGAAATGCTGGCGTTTAACTATCTCTACCCCAATCTATCGTTTGTTAAAATTTTCATAGAGTACCGTTTCCGGCACTTGAACGAAAGATTGTTGTATTTGTAATACATATTTTGCATGATGAAAAAGAAACACGCAAAATAGGCGCATCTGACGTCGAGTTGCGGAAACCTGCCCCGATAACGAATACGAATGATGAAAAATAAATGCCAGTTTAGACATGGCTGTATGGTCCTAGATCTTTGACTACCAGTCATATATTATTATATCCTCTTTATGGCGAATTTAAACAGTCAGTGATTGCAATCTCTTTAGTTAGGTCTGTTTTCAATATATAGTTATCTGTGCACTTGGTTTTCACTTAAATATGGCGTTGTGCTAAGGAATTTTCTGAAACTTTAAAAAATCATATCGTTAAAACGGCGCATTTCCCCAATCTGAGATTTTACACAGTTGTTTGTTATAAGTAGTTCTATAAGTAAAAAAAGTTTGAAGGCGCTAGTTTTAGTCACCTAAAGTGCAGTCCTTCCCTAATCTGTGATAGACTCGTAAACGTAGTGATTACTTGCTCAGGGCATAGACTACGTGAATATTAAGTTGGAAATGGGAAGGGAAAAATAAAAAATCCTCTTTTATTCAGATAATTTGAATTAAAAAATAAGCTTTATTGCAATAGTTTAGTATAAATTTCAAGAAATCCATTGTAATATTATGAACGCGAAAGTGAGTTTAAATTTTTGTTTTGTTTGTTTGTCCTTCCCTTATATCGTAACGGAGAGTCAGAACTCTGACTTAATTAGGGTTCCGTGCCTCAAAAGGAAAAGGGAACCCTTATAGGCTCACAGGATACATACAGGCCAGGCTCAGCCTAGTGTAGGTGGAGGCCGCGGTATATCTCTATAACGTGTTCTTATGACTATGACAGTTGGTTGTCTGTCTGTATGTCTGTCAAGACCAGTTAAGAACCTTAAATTCATATATTGTATTTATTCCTTGTATTTTCCACCACTTAACTTTGACGAGTCCTTTTCCCAGTTATTTCCCTTTTTCTCTTTTTGTTAAAACCCTTTTAACATTGTACAGTCTCTTCACTTGACACTGACAGAACCATCACCTCCATGCTGAAGCCATAATTTTGAAGTTGGAGACCCTTTTTCTCATAAAAGCGCGAATAATCTTAAATTACACCAAAAAGAAGTTTATGGTCCCGATAGCTAATTCATCGAGTGCCATCAAGGAAAATTCATGACACACAAATATGAAAAAAGTGTCGGATATGAAAGAGATAAAATAATAATTACTTCATCATCAATAGCCTATATACGTCCCCAGTGCAGGTGCTGAGGCCTACTCTCCTACAGAGAGTGTATGTGCCGTAGTCCACTACGCGGGCCAAGTGCGGAACGGCGGTCTTCAAATGCCTATTCAAGACATGCAGGTTTTCTCACGATGTTTTTCTTCACCGTTAAGCAATCGGATAATGTACTTGAATTGAAAAACAACTCATAGGTACACGGCTGTATTCGAACCAGGAACCCTCAGATTGAGAGTCCGCGCCTTATTCAAGGGATTCAATTATTTATTGGGAAAGAATTAGCCACATGGAATTAGCATTGGCAGCCCCGCGCCTGTGCCTGTCACTGTCAAACAAAGTAACCTAAAAATCCAAAGACAAACGGTGTGTAAGCGATTTTCCCATTTTACGTTAAAAACTAG
Source organism: Carcina quercana (assembly GCA_910589575.2). NCBI lineage: Eukaryota > Metazoa > Arthropoda > Insecta > Lepidoptera > Depressariidae > Carcina > Carcina quercana. The sequence continues at coordinate 4,938,390 of OU342436.1, forward strand.
CCGTTTTACGTTAAAAAGACAGTAGAATTAAACTTTAAACCGTCATGGCTGAGGAAATACAAAAGAAATTACAAAAAGAGTTAGAAATCTTCAATGGCGTCCAAAAAGAATATCATAAGGCGGTGGCGCAAAAGCAGCAACTAGATAGTCAGCTTAATGAAAATAAAGCTGTTAAAGAGGAGCTGATTCTACTGAAGAAAGATGCTGAAGTGTTCAAACTTATTGGACCTGTGTTAGTAAAACAAGATTTGGAGGAAGCAAGGCAAAATGTAACAAAACGTATGGAGTACATCACTAAGGAAATCAAACGGACAGACGACCACATATCGGCCTTAGAAAACAAACAAGAAGCCCTACAAGAGAACCTCAACAAGCTCAAGAATGATCTCGGGAAGTTGAAAATAAAAGCTTGATACTTGCAGTCAAGTCAGGTCCATTAAAAGCATTGACTTACCAAAACATTTGAAATTCCAAAAATGAATTTAGATGATAAACATATGTGTACTTCTCTCAATGCTGCTTACAGACAACAGCTAACTTGCAAGTTAGTCCAAAATTGAAGAGCATCTTGTCAGATTGTCGTTAATATCCATAGTTTTTAATCGTCAATGCCAATTTGTGATCTTGTCCTATTTTACTGCTTAGTACTCACAAACATTTACTGATATGATTGTATTTAAACTGCATATTATTTAATATAGAATTAACATGTTTCTAATATTGAATTTTATTTACTTTACCCCCATGATAATAAAGTAAATGAAAGTTTAAATCATCATAGTTTACTGCTCTCCATGTGGATAACAAATATTAAAGCTTGGTATATCTATGTAGATGTATAAAACAAAGTTGGGTTAGTACAACATTTTTAACTCAGATTGGCTGAACCCATTTTTGAATTTATCTTTACGAATAGCAGAATAACTATTAAAACATGTGATAAATTCACTGAAAAGATTAAGTTTCTGATGCATTTTTGATTATATATTGTAATCGGATTGACTGACTTCGTTAATTGTATTGTTTTGTATCTGAGATGGGAGTTGTATACAGATTTGAGTTTGTCTGACCTCCCTTCATGACGTAACAAAATTGTTATATGGATAGTTGAAGGGCTGGAAAGGAGATAGATACTTTGTATTCTGATCAAACAAGTGGAATAAATCCCGAAGTGTATGCAGACGAATTGCAACATTACAATAACTAAATATAATATAGGTAAGATAAAATAATTACTTTTAAATAAAATACCTATTAAGTGCCAAGTTGTGGTACAAATTGTCAGATGTAATTAATTGCTTAATTTTTTCCAAATCATCACTAACTTGTGTAGCCATACAATAACACATGGCAAGCAAGTGCTGTTTGATACTCTATAGTCTAGAGAGTTAAACAGATTGTTTAGGTATATGATAATTCTATGTTTACTTTTTCTCAATTGGGGTCGCCTACCTAAACCGAGGTATTGGTATAGCTCTGTCTGTCAGGCTAGTTTTAGAAAAGTTACAATATGTGTGGATCAGTATTTTCAGTAATAAACTCTTAGTTGATTCCATCAGGCATGTATATTCTTCAATAAATTCTCAACTCACAGTAGGGCAGAGTAACATCTACTAGTAATATTTCAACAGAATTCACAACAGGAATGGTTTACAAAATGCATGTTCATCAGTTTTATAATACTGTCTTCATCGTATCGTCAGTTCCTACTTCGAAAACTACAACTTTGTGAATCAGAACAGACACAATTATACAATATTAATTAATCCTTATAACCAATTACATTAATACTGAAATTCCAAAATGGATAATTATATTCAATATTTGTTCCTATATTCCTAAAAATTAGATAAACAGAGCTGGTTGAGGCAGCGTGCCGGAAATAAGCGTCTTCTCACTGGAACTAAATGCAGACGACATATACAATATTAATCTGTCTCGTTAATAAATCATAGAATTACATATAAAATATCAAAATACAAAAGCAGTTATTGTTTAAACATAACTAAATGTAAATATCGTTCAGTCACGTATCCAAGTAACTTGTGGTAACTTAATTTGATGAATATGATGTCATTGCGGGCACCTGCTGGAGATGCTTGTCATGCCTCTTCAATATAGATGTCGCTGATAGCCCTTGCACCGCATGTTATCGTTGGTAACAATAGCTAATATTTTGTTACCTTAGTCTGCCACCAAACAGTAGTGTTACTAGCACTGTTTTGTTCCTATATGACAGGTAGCAGAGTCAGTTGTTTGTCAGTCAGAGTTGAGGCTTCTTGGTTATGCTTACCATCTCCTTGTGAGTATTATATTCTTTGCGTACCATCCATACCCATCATACATTTAAAAAATGACCTCTCCAACCCAGAGGGGAAACTATCTTATTTAGATCATCGTTAGCCAGGAAACCTCCATTGCTGTACATAGGCCTCCTTCATTAGATAGTTTATATGAAATAAAAATAGTTTTTGATACCTACAGCATTAGACAGTGATAAGTTCAGAAAAAAAACTCGACTCAATTCATATCAGGGCTGTTCCATCATAATGGCTGCATCAATCTACCATTGGAGTGACTCGAGTCTCCCTCCCTCACAGATAGACACACTGCCTTTCTTTAACGGGTTTTGCAACAATGACCAAGCTGGGAAGGCAGATTGGTGATCGCAATAAGATGTTATATCACAGGTAGGTGCTGCTGCACATCTCCTAAATAGTTTTCCATTAGTTGCCTTGCCAACGAGTGGAGGATGACAAAACTCTGGTAAAACTGTTGAGGCAACGAGGAATTACAGACTCGGCAATTCGCGACGAGACGACGCTGACAGAATTATCATTGTAACATGTGATGGTACAATTCTTAAGCCGAGGCCACATGGCAATGAGATTTGACTAGCCTATTTCTTGTAAAGACTAACATACGCCTGCAACTTCGCACCTGTGTACTTTAGGTGTAATACGTGGTAGTTAGTAAAATAAGAAAAATGCTTGTTTTGTAAAAGTTTATTGCTTTCGTTTTTTATGGCGCAAATTCTACAAAAATAATGGCACTATTACAAGTACCACATCTTATAAATAACAAATAGTCGTTTCAAAGTTTCAAGTAAATATAAAACCTATCAATACTTGTAGACAAAGGAATGATTAATTAGAATAACCTTGTATAAGGCACTCACTTCTAGTCTTAAATTTCGTTTGGTCCCTCCCTCCAATAAGCCTCCAATATTTTCCTCACATAAACAACTCTTAGATCAACTTATGTATACATAATATGTATCATAAAAATACTAGAAAAATATCATTTCACACAATATATCTATTTTTGTTATCTTATAAATGTATGGCATCACTTGATTCTACTCTGTACACATGGCACACTGCAGAATGGCATCTCCTGTTTGACGACGAACCGCCCGCTGAGTAGACTCTTGCCGCACATGCGCCCTGAGCAGATGAAGCAGTCCGCGTGCCAGTGCACGGAGCTCCACGACACGCCCTGCTGCTCCGGACCGATGACGCCGCCGCACGCGCGACAGCGCTCCGCGTGGAACTGGTCATAGCACGACAGACATATCGGCAGGCCCGTCTTGTCATCCGGCACGTACTTCTTACCTCCCAGAGGCGCGTCGCAGTGATAGCAACAGAAATGCTGGACGTGAAACGCGCGCCCCTCCGCCGCCGTGTAGGGACGCGTAAATATCAACTCGTCGCAACCAGCGCAACGCGGTATCTCCAACACGTTAGCCAAGTCTCGCGCGCAGTAGATTTCGGATTTGTAAAAGAAGTACACGAGATCCGCCAGCAATTCTCCGCATTTACTGCAAGTGAAGCACTGCGGATGCCAAATGGCCTCTTGTCCGGCCCTCTCGGCCTTGACAGCGACCTCCCCCGCGAACATAGACTTCGTGCATCGCTGGCACGGAACTCCTTCGTTGTAAAGTTTCCTGTTGAATTCTAACTCGGCGGGGTTCAGCTCCATGTCGGCGAGTTGTTCGATTATGGGATCTATTTGTTCCCCGTAATGATTCACACTCCAGTCGTTAGCGGCGGCGTTGTTCCAGTCGTCGGTGGCGTCAGTGGCGGGCTTGGCTCCGGGGTACGTGCTGTAGTTCGGCAGCGGCGGCGGTGGAAGCTCTTCCTCAGAGTGCGTCCTGAGATACTCCCTCAACGGCGCCGTCTGCTGCGGTTCCACCTGGTTGATCGGTTTAGTTGTCGTAGAATACTGGGGACTGATCTTTGTAGAGCAAATTGTGCCACTATGCTCTGGAGTTGTAGGTTCATGTTTCCAGCTCCAGATTTCCCCATTGGGTGCGAAAATAGTACCTTTCTGGATTCTACTGTCCACCAACTTTGCCGTGCCCATAACATTGTTGTTGCTGACCGGCCACAGGTCTGGCATGACTTGCGCTCCCAAAGCCTTGCTGGCAAATTCATTAGTCTCTTCTCTGAATTGTGGGTTTTTATTGTACTCGTCTCTAAACAGCTTCATTGGCTGCAGATAGACGTCATTAGTGACAGGCATGTTGAGATCATTCAAGTTCTTGAACAGTTTATCATAGACCGGGCCGTGCTCTACGGCACTTTTGATCCGATCCGACTCGATGCGCATCACGTGTAATTTGTCCTTCACGATTCTGCTGAGTACTGGGCTCGATTTATAATCAGGCAAGTTTGCAGCGCTACTAACAACGTTGCCTTGTGAATCCAAGACTAATTTCTTGTCGGAGGTATTTTTAGGCACAATGTTGTATTTAACTCCTCTACAAATGTTCGATATCTTGAGCGGGAGTGCGTACGATTTAGTGCTAGAATGAGACTTGCTGTTTTCAACAGTATACACCTCGCCGCTCTGCAGAGGGCCTACTCGTACCACATTCCCCATGCCGACGACATGGTCTTTGATACGAGTGATATATTCCTGTTGATAACAAAATACATCGTTAGATATTATTTTGTCAGGTAAGTGCTAGAAGTCATCAGCAATGCTTGAAAATGGTAAGTTTGCTGTTTAGATTTTGAGTAACTTAAACAAATAGAACCACTTATATTCTCGTTACGTATTAAAAATAAAAAAATCTTATTTCTCAGACTTCCATTTGTGAAATGGGTGTCAACGAATATTCGAACGCTGATACAAAATAGTGTCTCTTTGCAGGCAGTGAATCTTGGTAATCAGTGAGCGATAGAAAGTGGTGTGTGTGTGTATACTCACTGTGTGTTCCGACTTCTCCTCGTCGTTGGCGTGTTGTCTGACGGCGGGCGCCACGTCGTGCGGGGGAAGCTGTGTGCGCAGCTGTGCGCGTCGCCTGCGAGCTGCCTCCGAGCCAGACACCGGCGCCAGCGAGCCCAGGCACGACATGTACTCAGAAACCTGACGAGTACAGTTGATAAAAATTAGATTTTTATATGATCAGATAGGGTAATAAATTAATATGATTTACTTCATGAGGCATTTAATTCATTAATACAGCTACAGCAATGGCCTAATGGCTATATGCTTGGACTCAGATTCTAAAGTCCCAGGTTCGATTCCCAGGGAATTAATTTTTTTTAATAAGAACATTTAGTTTTACTGTATTGTGAGTGCCTGTGTGGTGCTAGGCCAAGGCGACATTGGTTTAAATAAACACCAATTGGATTTTAAGCTCATATATCTAAAGTACGGTCGCGGAGCAGGAAGAATTTCGTACAATGACCTCTTTACCTACTGACAGTGGTCACAAACATTTTTATGTGTGCGGTTTGCATGAAATATTTAAAGGATAGAAAAAAACTAGCTTATTAAGTATATCAATTATTTATTTAGATTTTACATTACAGCAGTATCAAAATCGTCTTAAAATTATCAATTTGGTAGAAATAAAAAAATCATAAATCCGAATCCGATTCGTCTGTATCGGAGTTACTGCTTTCTGATGACGTCTCGCCTGTCACATTTATAACAAAAGAATCAACAGTTTTGTCTACATTATCATCTAGTCCACCTAGTTTCGATTCCTCTTTTTTAACGTGACTATGCAATTTTGCAATTATGCAAAAAATCAACGAAACCACTTAACAATTAAAACACGACAACAAAAACTAACAAATAACAACAAACTAAGATAACTGTGTTTCAAAATTGAACGAGCACTAACGCATCCCAAGATGGAATGTCGTTCGTTATTCAAAAATTATGAATCATGTCAAATACTTTTCATTGCGACTCAAGGCCAACCAAAAAACCAGACGCAAACAAGAACAAAACTTACGGTCTCAATGAAACAGTTTACAATCCCTGGTGACAGCGGTCATTGCATCTGTGCGAGCGAGACGCATTATATTTACGCGGGAGTGACAGAGATGGGTAATAATAGGTCATTGTACGAAATTCTTCCTGCTCCGTGACCGTACTTTATAAATAAATCTTGCTAATTCTAGAAGTCAGTAGATCTCTTGTGATGAGAACTAAGTTAATAATCTATTCACGTCAACAGACCAAATAGTTTATCAACATCTATTGTAATTTATCAAATGATAACACATTAAGCCGTCAATAACAATTTATGACGTCAGAGGTTGCAGATAGTAAGTTTATCGTGAAAACAATTATTCATTGTATTGCGAACATAAACTTACCAACTCAGTTGATGCATTTGGAGGCACCCAGTCAAGTTTTACAGGTGTATCTGTCACTCCCCGAATTTTGATCAGTGGCACTGAAACATTATAGTTACTTGATTAAGTATTTAGTCCTTCAGATATCTAGGTTACATAATTATTGCAAACATTGCTCAAAACAGGATTTTTCTAAATTACATGAATCAATATAATTTATGAATAAGAGCTGTTGCCAGTGACTTTCATCATCAACAGCCTATATACGTCCCCACTGCAGGGGCTCAGGCCTACTTTCCTACAGAGAGTGTATGGGCCAAAGTCCACCACGCGGGCCCGGTACGGATTGACAGACTTCACATGCCTGTTCAAGACATGCAGGTTTCGTCACAATTTTTCCTTTACCGTTAAGCAATCGGATAACGTACTTGAATTGAAAAACAATTCAAAGGTACACAGCTGGATTCGAATCCGGAACCCTCAGATTGAGAGTACGCGCCTTATCCACTACGCCACTGACTGACGTTATTTCATGGTAACACATCATTGTGCATTTGTTTAGGCGATTATTTGTAAAAAGGCAACAAACAACACAGGATCTTTTTCACACTTATAATATGAATGTGATATACAATAAAGTGCTCTTTTCTGTGGGTCCTCAATGTTTGGAAACAAATCATATCAAACTAGTATCACTAAATGTAATGATTCCAGTATATATTATTTAGGTATTAAGCTTAAAGTAGAAATATATATATAACTATGCTCTGACACAGACAAAGATATTTAAAATATTTATTGAATAATTATTCATTATCCTCAGCCAAATTTATTTCAATGAAACAATGAATACTTACATGAGCCTTTTTTGGGTTTGGCAGTGCCAAGCAGTTCAAACTGTGCCCATCCAGACAGATCATCATCCTGTACATCATGCACATCCTTACTGCAGTGACACGACCGGCACACCTTACGCCAAAAGTGTAGGTCTAAGCCGGGGCAAGCTGAACCTGAAACATAAATTCATATACTATCTCCAATTGCTCATACAACAGGGTCTTCCCATGTTTAAAAACACAATGTGATTAGTAACATGTCCTGGTGTGATTTAATTCATGTCATGTATGTATCAGCCTGTTCCGCAGAGTTGGGAAATAAAGCATTTGGATTTACGACTACTTTCATTTTATAAATGTGTTTATAGTTGAATGTAGCTAAAAGGTGTAAGGGTTCTGTAAAAATTAGAAATAGAACAGAAGCAGTCATTACTTCATCTTTTAGTCTCAATGACAAACTTGGGACACTAGATCTATTCTAAAATTGTAAACATTATTATAAATAAAAGCTTCAATTTGACACTCATGAACTTCTGAGGTAGCAGTAGTTCTGTTGTTTGACACAGGTTCGAGTTGTTCGACACTTCTTATCAGCAGGGCCCCTCTAGATAAAAGTTAGTCTAAGTTATATTAGTAAAACAAAATTGGGTACAATAGGGTTGCCATGTACATCATATAAAAACCAATTTTTTCGCATAATGTAGCAATCTGTGGAGCTACATCATGTTTAGGAGTGGAATTTTCCAGTTAACAATTTTGAAATTATTAGATGCAGAATCTTACAAAAAATTATCTTTAGGGTTCCTTACATCTGAAGAAAGAAATAACAGAACCCTAATAGGATCACTCTGGTGTCTATCACAGTTGATTGATTGATCTCTATAATTATTTTACTTATGCCATCAAGTTGCTAATTACTGAATAATGTATCAAACATTGTACTATTTCATCATAATCATTAGCTGAGAAACTGAATATGATGTACTATTTAGTGCAAATCTGTCAAAAATGTATCGGTTAACATTTATTTAATACCAATTGAATACCTTGCAAAAATTATTTGTCAGTAAGATTTTGAAAAATTGTTAGACCGGCATAGTTTTTTTAAAAAAATATGGAATGTATTTATCATCAGCCGGGAAACGTCCACTGCTGGACATAGGCCTCCCTCATGGTACGCCACATCGACCGGTCCCGAGCCACCTGCATCCAGCGACTCCCCGCGACTCTAACCAGGTCGTCGGTCCATCTAGTGGGGGGACGGCCTGGTAGACGTTTCCCGGTACGTGGTCGCCACTCGAGAACCTTTACTCCCCACCGGTTATCGGTTCTTCGAGCGATGTGGCCTGCCCATTGCCACTTCAGCTCACTGACTCGTCGAGCTATGTCGGTGACCTTCGTTCGTCTACGGATTTCCTCATTACGGACCTTATCACGTAGAGAAATTCCGAGCATAGCTCGTTCCATTGCTCGCTGAGTGACTTTGAGCTTGTTTATTCGGCCCACAGTAAAAGACCACGTTTCGGTTCCGTATGTCATCACTGGCAACACGCACTGATCAAAGACTTTTGTCTTTAGACGCTGAGGTATTTTGGACGAGAAGATATGTCGTAATTTCCCGAACGCTGCCCAGCCGAGTTGGATTCTTCGGTTGACCTCTTTGTCGAAGTTGGACCTACCTAGTTGAACGATCTGTCCCAGGTATACATACTCGTCTACAACTTCGATTGTAGTGTTCCCAACCACTACCAGCATAGGTGCAACATGGACATTTGACATGATTTTCGTCTTGTCCATGTTCATTTTTAAACCTACCTGTTGGGAAACTCTGTTGAGGTCATTGAGCATTACGTTCAGATCCTCCAAGGATTCTGCCGTTATGACTATGTCATCGGCAAATCGAAGGTGAGTGATGTAGTCGCCGTTGATGTTGATGCCCAGTCCTTTCCAGTTCAGAAGCTTGAAAACATCTTCCAGTGCAGTGGTGAAGAGTTTCGGGGATATAACGTCACCCTGTCTTACACCTTTCTGCACTTGGATCGGTTTCGTGCATTCATCCTGTACTCGGACGGACATTGTGGCTTTATTGTATAAACATTTCAACACTTCGATATAGCGATAGTCAATGTGGCACCTTTGGAGAGACTGAAGCACTGCCCAAGTCTCGATTGAATCAAAGGCTTTCTCGTAGTCCACAAACGCCAGGCATAATGGCCGATTATACTCCTCGGTCTTCTGTATAATCTGCCGGAGCGTATGTATGTGGTCTACGGTGCTGAAGCCTTTTCGGAAACCGGCTTGTTCGGGAGGTTGGAAGTCGTCAAACCTGCGTGCTAGTCGGTTCGTAATGACTCTCGAAAACAACTTATAAACGTGGCTCAGAAGGGATATCGGTCGGTAGTTCTTCAGTAAGGCATTATCGCCTTTCTTAAAGAAGAGCACCACCACGCTTCTGCTCCACGCTTCTGGCGTGCAGCCTTCGTGTATGACGGACTGAAAGAGCTTCTGAAGGACTACAAGTATCGGTTTTCCACCCGCTTTCAGAAGCTCTGATGTGATTCCGTCTTCACCTGCCGCCTTGTTATTTTTGAGTTGTTTGAGAGCCATTCGAATCTCATACAGGCTGACGTCCGGGATATCTTCGGTATAGTGTCGGGTCAGTTTGGCTCTTCGGTCACTCACCGGGCTTGCGCCTGGTCTCTGTGACGATGTGTACAGCTGTCCATAGAACTTCTCGATCTCTCTCAAAACTTCCGGTTTTGACGAAACAATGCCGCCCGTATCGGTCTTCAGCCTCGTCAGTTGGCTCTGTCCTATAGACAGATCTTTTGCAAACACCTTGGAGCCTTTGTTCCGCTCTATCGCGTCTTTAATACGTGATGTATTAAAGTGGCGAATATCGTGTCGCATCGGTTTAGAGATCTGTCTATTAAGCTGCCTATACTCTGACGAATCAGCTGGAGACTGCAAGCATATGTCGCGTCTATCCCGCATGAGTTTGAGAGTATGATCAGAGAGTTTCTGGGTTCTATTTGCGGGACGGGCCTTAAAGAATTTAGACCCTACCGCATGGACAGTTTCCACGAGCCGATCGTTAATATCGTCAACGGTTTCTATAGCGTCTAAGCATTGGAAGCGATTGTGTAGTTCGAGCTGAAAGCTTTCGGGGTTTGAGATGTAAGCATTTTGAGGCCGGAGCGTAGACTTCATCAGACGAGCTCTTTCCAGTTTGGTATTAAGCTTCAGTGTGCCTCGAACCATGCGGTGATCACTACCGGTTTTCACCCTGTTGATCACTGAGACATCACTGAAGGTCTGCCGCTTGGTACTCAAGATGAAGTCTATCTCGTTTCTCGTGGAACCATCGGGGCTAATCCAGGTCCACTTCCTGTGCGGCCGCTTTTCAAAGAAGGAGTTCATCGCAAAGAGTCCCTCCTTCTCCATAAAGTCAGCCAGCTTCTGCCCCCTAGCGTTCCGTTGCCCAATCCCAAATTTCCCCACTCTCAGCTCATCGCCGTTCCTTCTGCCTAGTTTCGCGTTAAAGTCCCCCATGACCACAGTGTAGTGTGTCTTTGAGGAGTGTATGGCTCTAGATATGTCCTCATACATGGCCTCTACCTCGTCATCTGGATGTGACGAGGTGGGTGCGTAAACCTGTATAACCTTCAGCGAATACCGTTTGGTTATTCTGAGTATAAGGTACGCTACCCTCGTCGAGACACTCTCCACCTTCACTACATTGTTGACCAGGGACTTCCGGACGATAAACCCGACACCGCCCTGTGACGTTTTGTCGCCTTCCCGGTAGTAGAACAAGTTGCCCGACTTGAGGATTATCGTGTCCTCTCCCTCTCTTCGGACTTCTGATAATCCAATAACGTCCCATCGCAACTTGTCTACTTCTTCCTCCAGCTCCACGATCTTCTCGTCGGTCCTCAGCGTCCGCGCGTTATATGTCGCCAGGTCGAGTCGTCGTTGGTGGTAGCCGAATCTCTTCCGGAGATTCTTCGCACCCCCTGCCCCGCCGTAACCGTGACCGCTACCGTAGTCAGGAATAGCGGGGCCGCCGAGGACTGGGGGCCGTAGTAATGGGCGTACTGCCATAAGGGGTTTTCAGCGTAATCACCACGCTTGCTAGACGGGTTGGTGATCGCAGTACTCGATTTAGTTCTTCAGGAGGAGGCTGCTGCCCCTCCTCCCGGTGTAGGTTTTCCCTTAGTCGCCTCTTACGACACCCACGGGAAGAGATGGGGTGGTTACATTCTAAGCCGGAACCACACGGACGGATGGAATGTATTATGCAACCAAAACAATTAGGCACATGGCAGGTAAGCAGTTTCAGTGCTGTTCATCTTCTTAAACTTTCAACTTAATTGCTTTGGTTGCACCTCTGCCCAACAGTGAGACAGGGACAGTGCACACTGATAATAACTATTTCTCTTTCCACATTAAAGGTAGAATTTTCATCTGGCATTGTGTGTTGTGTTGATAGCTGATGCCCAGATATTATTCACATAGAAACATACAATTATTATCGTCTGTTCTATGTCCATCCAGTCAATAGTGGTGAAAGAGTTTTACAATCCAAACTTACCTGTATATAATATTCATCAACAGCCTATATACGTCCCCACTGCAGGGGCTCAGGCCTACTCTCCTACAGAGAGTGTATAAGCCATAGTTCACCACGCGGGCCCAGTGCGGATTGGTAGACTTCACACACACCTTTGAATTTCTTCTCAGGAGTGTGCAGGTTTCCTCACGATGTTTTTCTTCACCGTTAAGCAATCGGATAATGTACTTGAATTGAAAAACAACTCATAGGTACACGGCTGGATTCGAACCCGGAACCCTCAGATTGAAAGTCCGCGCTTATCCATTGCGCCACCGACGCTTTATAATTTATAAAGATTTATTTATGTGTCTTCTAATTCTTTTTAATAACTATTTAAACATTTAGCACATTAAATATATTACCACAAGAATTACACGGTGCGCCGGCCCCACTATCATGACCTAGTCGGGCTTTACTTAGCTTCTCGCGTTGACTCTCGAGCTTGGAAAGCCACGCAGGGGCCTCTGGAGTCTCCACACATGATTCACTCATCTAAAAGAGATAATTTTAGCATGTACAAAGGAAGTTGGAGACTAAAATGTTACATGGTTTAATGGATATGCCTTACCTCTTATTAATACTTTTCCAGATGTATTTCAGTTGAAAATAAACGAAATACAGAATTATGAACTAAACAACTTCAAGATATGCTTACAACGAGTATTATATTCTTTGCTTACAACTTACTAAGGAAGAGAACGATCTTTGAGAACGAACGAATCACGAACGAATACAAAGTGATAGGTACATTTAGTCTGTGACTCTGTGTCAAAGTGGTGAAACCACACAAACTTTTTTAAAAACGGCCAAGTGCGAGTCGGACTCGCGCAGGAACGGTTTCGTACCATTCTCTACAAAAACGGCAAAAAAAGTTTGTTGTTTGGGAGCCCCCTTAAATATTTATTTTGCTTTTTAGTATTTACTGTTATAGCGGCAACAGAAATACATAATCTGTGAAAATTTCAACTGTCTAACTATCATGGTTCATGAGATACAGCCTGGTGACAGACGTACGGACACCGGATACTTTGTAATAGGGTCCCGTTTTTACCCTTTGGATACGGAACCCTAAACAATACTAAAATTAACGAAATACAGAGGAGACTACATATCATGTACCTTGCTTGCTACATAATTTAGTTAGTAGCAAAGTTTTGTAGCAAAGAGGATAGAATCGTTAGTATTAATTAGTAGTTACTCTATATCAATATTATTGATGTGTCAGAGTCTGAATTGGGTATGAGTGAACCTTAACTGACATTGACTATTTATTTTTATTTATTCACTCATTATTTTTAATCTATGGCTATAATTTGATGTCCGTCAACCAACCCTATTCATCTTTCATTCATTCAATGCCTTTCGACCAAATTAGATAAAAAGAGCATTTTATTTCAGAAAGTTTGATTTCTTAAATTCTTATTTTAGTGTATATGAATTCAGTACAATAATACAAAATACCTCATTAAACGGTAACAATACTTTCTTATTTGTATTCCAGGTGGTGTATATACAAAATGAGTCATAGTTTTGCTAAAGAGTCAATAATTTGTTCTAATTCTTTTGTAGATGTCTTCTGGAAGGCCAATTAAGTGTGTCGTCGTCGGAGACGGTACAGTTGGAAAAACTTGTATGCTAATATCCTACACTACTGATAGTTTTCCTGGAGAATATGTGCCTACTGTGTAAGTTCTAAAGTATTCTACTTAAGACACCCATCTGGCTCATTGCCAATATCGGTGGTTTGACGAAAATGGTTTATTCATTACAGATTCGACAATTACTCAGCCCCTATGGTTGTGGATGGGGTGGCTGTATCCTTAGGTCTGTGGGATACTGCTGGACAGGAGGACTATGACAGACTTAGACCATTAAGTTATCCTCAAACTGATGTCTTCCTCATATGCTTCAGTGTAACAAGGTAACTTATCTTAATGAGAATTATTTTAGCTCTGTATAGCATGTCAGTAAAGAAATTAGCAGATATTTTGATCAAATTTATAGAGTTCAATGTCAACAAAAATACAATATCTACTATTAATTTACTTCATTCTAATAATTTTTTTGAGATTGTGTAATTGGGAGATTTTCATCAATTAGTAGATATCCTTATATTAATGGATATCACATCATTACTAGATTGTGGTCAATAATAGTCTTATCTTTTTTTCAATACTCTTAGACTTCAATCACAATATGTATGAGCAAATGAGCACTTACTATATAGTAGAGTAAAAAGCTAATTTGGGCAGTAACATGCATATTAATGTTATGAAAGTGTGTTCATATGTCCTATTTGTAGAGTCAGAATTACTTAGTATTTTTCTTTACTTTACTTTTTTTCTTCAATCCAATCAAAACAAGATTGAACTATCCTGTGGGATAAATTCTGAAGTCCACATAGAGGAAGTAGTGGTCAAAAGGTTGTAAGGTTATATGTGTAACAAAGCTGCACTGTGTGTAAAGTTTGTGCCAATATTTCACTTTGTTTTTGTTTCTATTTCATTATCTAGTTTTATATTTTTGATTAAAGAATGGTGATTTGCAGATGTGAATTGCCACATAATTGTTTTCACAAGCAAAGGCTTGTTTACCATTAATATGCCACAAACAAAAGCTGAAACAATAGATCAATCTTAAAATAATAGTTGTATGTTTTTTTGATTTGTTTATAATAAATATATTAAAGTTATTAAATAATGAATTGAAACTTATTTCGAAGTTTACATCAGATTAATATTGATATTTTTATTTACCAATTTTTTTGAAATTATAATTTATAACAATCACTTCAATATTTGACAAATGCCAATACTTTCTGACGAACATACATTATTCAAACCCTTTAGTTGGTTATAATTAGATAAATACTTTTGTTTTGTTTTTAAACTGTTAGTATTTATTCATTTAATTAAAAAAAAATTGCGACATTTACGCATTGTAGGATTATAATGCCCTTAAATAATACATTACTAATTATTATTACGTTATTTGTATATAGATTTTTAATTTTTTTTTTTTAAGAAGCTTCCTACTTTATTAAGAAATTAAAAACATTTGATTTGTGGTGGCTAAGACCTTTGTATTCTATCCACCAGCCCCTCATCATATGAAAATGTCACGTCGAAATGGTATCCTGAAATAAAACATCACTGCCCTGATGCACCTATTATTTTGGTTGGTGAGTATTCAAATGCATTACATATTATTATATACCTCCTACACTCTGTAGGAGAGTAGGCCTAAGCCCCTGCAGTGGGGACGTATATAGGCTGTTGATGATATATATCTGCATCTATGTCACTCTAATCCACTAAGAAAATCCAAGCGAACTCTGTCATGGGAGATGTTTAGAATGTAGTGGCATTTCTATAATGAATGTAAGTCATTGTCAGTCAATAAACCTATTATTTAACAAGCAATACTTGTATACATGTAAAATGCTATGAGGATCTCGCAAATGGCTACGATTTTCATGGAAATTTCAGTTTAGAAGGTATTAGGGCTAAGAAGTCCATTGTTCGACCAATCTTATCTTCTAGAAAATTCGATGTTTCATTTTAAAGCGGCCCATAGACAAACAGATATCCCATACAATTTGTTAAGTTGACTCTTACAAAAGTATGCATTAGTCAAAAACAGTCAGTTTTGTTGCAGTCATGATTTGTTGATATTTTTAGGGTAAAACGAACCCAATGGAAAACCTAAGCCTTATGAAATCATAGGCATCTGTATCTCAGCAACGACTTATACTATCGATTTGTAATTTGGTTATAATATTTATGGAAAATGGTGACCCACAGGTGCAGCAAATAATAAAAGATTTCATTTAAAAATAGGGGAGGGACTGATACATTTAAAAGTGAAGTCACTAGGTCAAGTCGCGTATTATAAAAAAGTCATCAATTTGTACATTCAAATACATTTTTCTATCTTTGCAGCATAGTTTTGGACTGATCATGAAAAATGTGTGTAAAAATAACATTTTCCCCCTGTATGTCCAAAGTGAAAAATCTCAAATAATCTTCATAGACAAGGATTTGTGTAAACATAAAAAAAACTATGTGATGCCTTTAACTAGTATTGTTTTTGAAAATTATCAAAAAAAAACGAAATTAGTTATGCGGTGGGGAAATTTTATGGTGCCTTTTTTCCATGGTTCAGATCGGAACTTTAAACTGAACATATGGTGCCCATAGCAGTTTCTATTTAAAATCCTTCCACTAAATTACATCAAATTCCTTAAATGGCTGTTGAGCTATACATTAATTTAAAGAAAAGATAAATTGGTTTAAACATTCAACCTTCCAGTGAAGTTAGTCAATAAGTAAATTTACCAACAGGTACAAAGATTGACTTGAGGGACGACCGGGAGACACTGAGCTTGCTCTCTGAACAGGGCATGTCTCCACTCAAGAGAGAACAGGGCCAGAAGCTAGCCAACAAGATCAGAGCTGTCAAGTATATGGAATGCTCAGCGTTAACCCAAAGAGGTCTCAAACAGGTCTGTATTCAAAGACATTTAACATTAGTTATAGACCGGACAAAGCAAACAAAATTTTGATCCTAGTCAGTCACTCAGTCTAGTTTCACATTAGGTCACATTTGACATACCACTGACTTTAAAGAAGTTTTTTTTTGTATGAAAAGTATCCAAATATAACCTAATACTACTCGTATATTTAAATCTCTCTCTACACACATTTATACAAAATATGTAACCCTAATGAACCTAATGGCACATTGTTGATTTAACAACAACAACACGTGGCGCTAATTATGGGTTGTTTAGGATCACATATGATTATTTTTTATTCCATTTTATAAGTATTATCACATTATTTTCTATATAAGTAGATATGTTTACTATGATATGTAAAAGTCACCATGTAAAGGTTTACATAGGACAATAATATTATTCTTAGAGAGAGACTACATCTGTCGCACAGGGCTCCTCCTTTGACGGATTGTATGTCTAAACCACGGTTTACCATATGAAGCAACTAAGTCAGATACTTCAGTTTGTTTTAGTACATACAAATAAATGTACAACATACGTCTGACACTCTACCGTCAATATGCAGCGCACGTCACATCAGTGCCAGTTAAACGTGTAATTTTTTTTGACCTCATGCATGATTACACGAAGTCAAATTCGTATTAGAAACCTTGGACACGAAATATTTTGTATTTTTCCAGATTAAACTGTTAAGCCTGTTGTAGTCTTTTGTTTTGATTGAATCTGGTAAAATAATCAGGAACAGGTGAAGATAAGGCCTTTGGGTGGTAGGTGTGAGCACCTGCAAGCCTCAAGCAAATGAGGCACTGTCTACTCCTTTCATACCGGAACACAACAGTGCTATTAACATATCAGTTTGGCGGCAGACTTAGGTAACATGGTGGTAGCTAGGCAGCTAAAAAGCCCTACCACCAACCAAACCGAGTACCGATAGGTACTCCCACTGGGAATCGAATCCAGGACCTCCGGATTGTTAGTCCAATCGTGTAAACAAGCCATTAGGCCACGGAAGTGGTTCTAATATTTGTATTACTATAATAGAGCTCAGATTTAAGAAACTAGAAAAGAAAAAGATTTGGAAGTATAAGTATGTAAAAGCACAAATTAAATTATAATCAATTCTATTGTCTATATCAAATCTGGGTGATGTATAAACTCTCTAGAGGTACTGAATCAACACTGGTTATTTCATTTTGTCAAATTCTATTTCCAGGTATTTGACGAAGCTGTACGCGCAGTACTAAGACCGGAACCTCAGAAGAGACATCAAAGGAAGTGTCTCATCATGTAAAATACGACAAACTGTTATTACATCACAGTGACGACGACTCACATGCGGGAATCTCTACACAGCAGTAATAATGTGTTTCTATACCACATTCTAAATCTTACATCTGTGCTACACACAAAAATATATATGTGCTAACATTTTTTACGAAAATTTATTTATATTATAGTGCCATACATTTCAGAATCCATCTCGTGGAATATATATTAATTTCTAAACATCACATTTATTTATTTCTTGTTTTATTAAGTAAATAGATATGCCAAAGATTTACATGTAGATTATAAGGCTCAGTATATAGTGTTATTTTACAAATGCATTGGTTAGAAACAAATTGTTACTGTTTTTTGCAAATGACAAGTAATGTTATTTTTGTATTAACGAAACAAACCTCAATAATTTTTGAGATATTAGTCTACATGACATATGAATAAGGACTGACGTAGAAGCTAGTGTTTATTAATTAACATACTCAATGTCTTAGTTACGAAGTGGTAAGCATTTAATAAGAAATTAATATAAATACAGTTTGAATTTTCAGAGCGATCTTGAAGGATTGATTTATTATCTTATTATTGTCAGATTAATCTTTTCATAATCATTATGTGCAGCTGTGTTTGGTTTTGTATGATTTTGGCGGTAATCGTATGAGTAATTAGGATTTAGTTGACCTTTATGACTTCTCTTTGATATATTCAATCCTGATTTATATTTCATTATATTACCCTATTTGGTGTATGATAAATAAGTGTGTTTTATAGTGATTTGTTAGAGCAAAATATTTTTATATGTGAAAAACATAGATTTAAGGATAACAAAGCATTTATTGCATTGATTTTATTATTTTATAGACTGCTTTGAGTTACAGGTGAAGCTTTTTATAATGGACGTATTATTGTGTATATAATATACTTATTCAATTATTATTTATGTTGTACGAACAAATGCGCAATTAATGAATAAATCTTGTGTAATATTGCACTTTTATAATTTATTGAATTATCTGGAGTCTCATTAATTATTTCCTTAAGGTTCTGGACTAAGTAAAAGATCAAAATATTATAAGTATTTTATTTCATATAACATGTTTACATGTCATTGAAACATACACATAACATAATTTATACATATACATTGTGGATCAACATCAATAAAGTTTAATTAAAGTCTCGACACAATTTGGGTAATTTTATATAGCGCTCCTTATATGGTGACATTTATTTTTAAAAACAGTTATATGTACTCTGCTTTTTCTAAACGATACTGAATTAGAGAGCAGATTGTTTAACAGTTAAAAACGTAATTCTAATTTAAAAGGAGCAAATTATTATGCATTGAGTAATAACAACAATGGGTCGACAGTTTAAATTTAGCATCATGACTTAAGTCAGCAAACCCACATCATATATTTTCCCATGTGGATTTATTTTACAACTGATCCTAAGTCCCGATTTAAAGGGAGTGAAGGGCCCACTTCCTTGAAATATATTTTATTTTACATTACTTTGAGTAAGGCATTGGATAGAGCTGTCAATGCTTTAAAAGCTTCAATTTAACTTTCTTTAAAAAGAAATAGTTTTTATTAAATTTAAAATTTGATTATAGTCTGATAGAAATAAATTACTTTTGAAGAATTTGGATAAATAATTGGAGAATCGTTCAAAGTACAATACAGAAGATCAAGTCAATTTTAAAATCAAGTACTAAGCTATTCTCATACCTAAATAGCTGGACATTTTGTGACTCAGGTCACTTTGCAAATACATACATTGCTGTGTAAAATACATTAAAAACTGGATCAGTTACTAAGTTGAAATAGATACAAAATAATATCTAATTAAATTGAAAAAAATCATAATCTAGTAGTCAGTTGAAAAGACATGTTTTGTGATGACTAGAAAACTTATGATTAAATATTACCACCAATTGTATAGGCTTTCAGAATAGACCAAAGTTCAAAAGCAATCACAATTTATAACACTTAGGTTTTGTCACATTTTATTCATGATTAACAGGTGTGATAATACATAGTCCTAACTTAACAATAAAGCTATAATAATAGTATGATTATTTTCTACACTACAAAATGTATACAGATGTATAAAACCATATTAAATAAATGCAACACTATAGGAAAAATTGTTTAACAGTACACCTACCTATCTAACAATACAATAACTCCTGAAGTTAGCTCAAACTGAGCTTTATTTTTTCTTCCCAAGACAAGTCTAACTATATTAATACATTGAACATACATTATGAAAGTATGTAATAAAATGGACGCACTAGATTATGCTGGATGACATAATAAAATTAGTTTGGCATCTATCATCATTTATATAAAAGTTTGACAGTTCAATTTTTTATAGAAAGATAAATCTTAAAAACACCAGTTATTGTGCATTATAAATTATACATTAAATGTATATATACAGCATTTTACGAACTTTATCAACTAACATTTATTTTTGTTATTTTTTATTTTTTGTCATGCAATATAAATAGAACAATTCATACATACTAACTCTAAAGTAGTGAAAATATTATTTACCATAGGAAGGTATAAATCCTAATATCCAACAACACACAAATATACAACACTATTATTTTGAAATAACAATTTGTTGACACATTCTTTGTGATCTCTAGTGGTAATAAATAGTATTGTTATATCATTGGTTTAGAACAATTAAACAATACAATATGATTTCAAATTTATACATTCTTGAGTATACTTTTGAAAAAGCTTTCTTTAGTATCAACCTTTGACACTTAAGTGCCATCACTGCCTTGAAGATAATCTTCTTCCTGATATCACATAGCTCTGTATGGTCCCTGAGACTTTAAATATTGAATTACAAGTGACGGTCCAGATGATACTACTTCTGGTGGAATAGCAGTCAAAGGACAGTTTTCAATGCTCATTATTTGAAGGCTAACACAAAGAGCAAGCTCAAATGGCAGATTGCATAAATTGGGGTTGTCATTTAGGTACAAGGACTCCAAATTCTCCAGTGTACCTATTTCCTCAGGGAGATACTGTAAATTATTTTCACCAACACTCAGAAATGTGAGGTTTGTGAGGTGACCAATAGATCGTGGCAGAGTAGTCAACTGATTCGACTGTACAATCAATTTTTGCAAGTCATGTAGGAAACCTATTTCATTTGGCAGTACTTCTAACTTGTTCTCCTCCAAATCTAGTACTCGTAGCTTTCGTAGGCTCCCAATGCTTGGTGGGACACGTTTCAGTAAATTATTGGATAATATAAGCACTTCCAAGTTTTGCAGACATTGTATGTCATCAGGCAACTTTGTCAACTGATTTGTGCCTAAATTAAGCTCGACCATATTTGACCAGGTACCAATATCCAATGGCAAGGAAGTCAGTAAGTTCTCTTTCATATTTAATTTTGTTAAATTCTTTGCTCTTGAGAATATTCCATATGGAATCTTATCAATTTGATTGTGTTCCAGATTTATAGAAAATACATTTGTAAATTGTGCCGGTCCTCCAGATGGATAGCTCATAAAAGAGTTCCGAGATAGTGTGATGCTGGTAAGTTCATTGAGACTAGCCAGAAGGCCATCTGGAAGTTGAGATATTGAATTTCCTTCAACATTAAACTCATCCATGTGTTTACAATTGCTCAATGTGGGAGGTATGGCAGTCAATCGATTATATCTGAGGCCTATTCGAGTCAAAGATTGTAGATTGCCAATTGTTTCTGGTATATCCAACAATTCATTATGCTGTAAGTCTAGTGTTGATAAATTAACACAGTTTCCGATTTCTTGAGGTAAGTGCTCCAAATGATTGTGGGACACATCAAAAGTGACCAAGTTCACCAGTTTTCCAATTCCTGAGGACAATTCCTTGATCTTATTTTCTCTTAAGCTCAGCATAGTGAGGTTAGTCAAACTGGCGATTCCATCTCCAACCACTCTGATTCTATTAAATCTGAGAAACAGGGTTGTCAATGATGTCAACTTATAGACAACTTCAGGTATATCATTCAGTTTATTGTGTCGCAAATCCAAAACCTTCAAGCACTTCAAGTTTGCAAGTGAATCTGGTAAGCTCGTCAATGAATTCTCATTCAATGCTAATGTTTGTAAATTTGTCAGACAACCAAACTCTGCAGGAAGTGCAGCCAACTTATTACCATACAAATAAAATTCCACTAAATGTGTCAAATCTCTGACGTTAGGCGGGAGCGAGGTAATAGATGACTTGCTCAGGTCAAGTCTTTTGACGCCTTCATCTCGGCATCTAATAAACTCCTTAATAACGTCTAAATCTGCTTGTATTGGTTTGTTTTTCTTGGCAGTTGGTTTTGGCTTATTAGATTCGGGATGTTTTACAGTAACCATCTTCGGACGTGCGCCCTCGGTATTCGTCAGGGAAGCAGTTGATAACTTTTTCTCCCTCATACTGTGATACTTTTCTCTAGGGCTCACGGTACCAATTGAATCCAACGCTTCCGAGTTTTCTCTTGATGAGTTGTCTAAATTCATTCCGTTGTCTTTTCTACAAAAGTTCAACTGTTTACTCAAACAGCAGAGCACTGTGTATTTCTTTAAAAACTGTAAACTGAAACACTTGTCATCTCATTGCATGAAACAATCAATAATTATTTTTGAGCACATGAAAATGAAGAGTGATTGATCTGATCCACATCTGATCTAGAGTATCGCTTTTTCAAAGACTTATCGCAATCGTAACTGCACACAAAGAGACTCACATATTTTAGAAATATAGCTTTTTCTACGCAAATAATTTCAATAAAGGACCGAGAGAAATTATTGCAAAACGCGATGGATGCGAAAATTAGTCACAATGTTGCCATAATTTTTTTAATTTCCTTTATAGATAAAATCGTTATCCACAACTATAAAGTGTGACTGTTCCTTTACTTGTACATACATTCGATCCATAGACAAGTAACATTTAATATTCGTTTGTCGTTGACAGTTAACAGCTTGTTTGTGTGATGTGAGCGGTGAGCGTTTCATTCATTCAAATCAGTCAAATCAAAGCTTTGGTTTGTTGATTCATAAATTCGTCTCTTATTGAATCGTGTAATTTTGTGTATTTTTACTAAATCTAATCAAAAATGGATAAAAGCAAGGAAAAAGAGGAGCAGAGTATCATGGATAAATCCATGAGATCTGTCTTTGGTATGATTAAATTCTTCACAAATTAGTATATAGGTTATATATGGTTACAGTCAGAATCCTCAAATAATTTGACTTTATTGTTTTAGTGGGTAACATACCTTACGAAGCTACTGAAGAGAAGCTAAAGGACATATTCAGTGAGGTCGGGCCGGTCCTATCTTTCAAATTGGTCTTTGACCGCGAAACCGGTAAACCTAAAGGTTATGGGTTTTGCGAATACAAAGACCAAGAAACTGCCCTCAGTGCCATGCGAAATCTCAACGGGTACGAGATAGGCGGCCGTTCACTCAGAGTGGACAATGCTTGTACGGAGAAGTCTAGAATGGAAATGCAGGCTTTGATGCAAGGGCCGCAGGTACAATAAGTTGTGTATAAAGTAAAAACTTAAATCACTTCTTGCAATGTGGTAAAAATAAACTATCCAAATTGCTTATATTTTAACATTAAGGTGATCCACCTCCATCAAAGTTTCATACTAAATTTATAGTCTTTGTTGGATTTGTGTAGTAACTATTTAAAAATAGGACATCAGATTTTGATGTCGCGAAATGAGTATCATTAGCATACAACTTCACAGTGAATCAGAATTTTCATTTTAAAAACTTTATTATTGTTCAAAGCGCTATCTATGAACCATTAGCTGCGTAACTGCTATTGTAGCTAACTTTAAAGTAGTAAATAATTGATATTTATTTCGTGACACTATAATTTCGTCTCTTATGGTAAGGTAATTACTTATCAAAGCCAGCTATTTTAAAAGATTATAGCAACAGAAAATTAGTATGGAAGCATTAGGAGAGAGATAATCGTTGTGTTCTGACTTCTTCTGTTTGTATTTCTATCACAGCGGTATATCTCGGCAATTACTGACATAATTGACTTCAAAATATGAATAGTTATAAAGAGTGGCTGCATACCTTTATTTCTAGCACAATTTTTATTTTGTAAGTATTGCAAAACTAGTCAAAACTTGATAAGGCTTTATTTTCATATGTATACATTTTTCTCAATTTACAACTCACCAAAAACTGTATCAAACAACTGTATCAAAAAATATTGAAATTTGGTGTTAAGAATACAAGGTCACACAATACATGTAAAGGAATAAATAACATTTGCAGTTGAAGCATCTAGCTGATAGATATAGACTGACGTAGGGGAAAATATTTTTTTCCACTGCAAGTTTGTTCTACAATCATACTTGCATTTTATACAGTCAAGTTATGAATTTCTGTCAATTAATTAGCATATCACCATACACTTGGCCATTTTTTTAAATATATGTGTTGCATTGCATTTTACAACTATTTCATCTGATGATTGATGACAATAGATGATCAGACCTAAGATGTTACTAGAAACAGTGTAAATAATCTAACTTTAAGACAAGACAAATATAAGACAAATCTAACTTTAGAGATTGTATTCCTTGTAGTGCTTAGAATATTAGGACTGTTCAGTACTTAATTAATGATGATGCCAAACATATAATGATGGAATGACAACTAAGTAAGGGTATGTGCAGGTGGATTTTGGTCTTTGGGTAATTTATGTACATTTCAGGTTGAAAACCCTTATGGAGATCCAGTGGAACCAGAGAAGGCTCCAGAGGCTATCAGCAAGGCAGTTGCCACTTTGCCTCCTGAACAAATGTTTGAGCTCATGAAGCAGATGAAACTTTGTATTCAAGTAAGACATTTTAACTTTAACCCACAGTATTAAATTTGTAAATTTTGCCTTTTCATGAGTGAGTGACATTAACATTTTTTTAAGAAAAAGTTTGTCTGAAACATATAACTTATCTTTTTAGGGTTACATTCCCAAAGGTTAAACGAAGGGACACTATTACTAAGATTTCGCTGTCTGTCTGTCACCAGGCTGTATCTCATTCACCTTGATAGTTAGACAATTGAAATTTTTACAGATTATGTGTTTCTGTTGCCGCTATAACAGTAAATACTAAAAAACAAAATAAATATTTAAGGAGGCTCCCATACATTACATGTGATTTTTTGCTCGTTTTTGCTTGATATTGATATTGAACAGTTACAGGTAGACACTTGAAATATTCACAGAATATTTAGTTATATATTCTCTTGAAACATAAGTAGTTAAAATAAAATTAAACAAATATTTAAGAGGGGCTCCCATACGACAAACTTTTTTTGCCGTTTTTATAGAGAATGGTACAAAACCCTTGGTGTGCGAGTCCGACTCGCATTTGGCCGTTTTTTTAAAAAAAACAGTGTAATGGGATAGTAAAGCTTTTGGATGTTAATTGTGCCCTAGAACCCGCATACGCAGTGTGCACCCAGAAGCCTTTCCCGCTAAAACGACAGTGCTATTCGTAATAAATACTAGCTATTATTATAGCAAAACAATGTTAGTTAAAAAGACTAACAAACTTATTTTTGCTACAAATTTTTAATTGAAAAGTTAAACATGACTTTAAAAATTTTTGAAATCCTAATAACCTATCAGTACTACATAAATATTAATTGTTTGTGTAGAATGTTACTGTATCCGGTTTATTTTTAATTTATTGCAATGGTTAATATCGTAAGCAGCATACATAAATTCTATAACTTTTAAGGATACTGGTAAGGATTTACAAAATTAACGCGTTCACAAAGGACTAAAAACTGACTTCAATTGACTAAAAAAATTGGTTTTTGTTGATTTTCTCAAAGAGAGATTAATCAATTTCGATAAAATTTATATGGGAACACCTCTGAAGTATGCTCTACCAAACAAAAAAGAATTATAAAAATTGGTTCACTATTGGCGGAGTTATCGCATAACACACATACAAAAAATACAACATACGCGTCGAATTGAGAACCTCCTCCTTTATTGTGAGTCAAGTCAGTTGAAAATAGGTAGGATATTATAAAATAACTATCTGAAACTTTTTATTTGTGACTTATTTGTTACTTCGTTTCGTTATATTCCATCTTTTCGTGTTAAAGCTATATTTTGCATTCTTTACAAAGAATACATGTACGATGGAGTAATTTACTTTGTGTATCTTAGAATATATAAAATTAAAAACTATTTTCATTTCGCAGAACAATCCAACAGAAGCCAGGAACATGCTACTACAGAACCCCCAGCTGGCGTACGCACTGTTACAAGCGCAAGTCATTATGAGGATTGTAGACCCGGCTACTGCTGTCGTATGAGTTCTATATGATTACTTGCTCGCCTTTCCAGTCGGGATAAAATTTGCCGACATGCTTTTGTGACCCTTCAACCAAGCGAGGACAAACTCAGTATCACGTTTATAACATTAGTATGGATAACAAAATACTTAAAGATTTCTGAAAGTTGATTTTTAAAAACTAGAAATAATCTTATTAAGAAAGCTTTATTTTTATATATATATGATTTTTTTTCGTTTAATGGGTGTTGCATTTGGCCTTTATCTCACGTGATGGTAAGTGACGTAGTAAATTTATCACATCAGCATTGTGAGCTGTGTAAGTTAACTGACAGATTTGAGCCTCATGGATCGCCACATCATACTTTCTGTGAGGGGATTATCCATGGTCCCCAGGCATACAAGATAAGTAGATACTGCAGCCCATCTGCTTTTTCCCTTAGACACCTTTTAGTGGGGTGGTCTTTGTCATAGTTAAGCGGTTATCTTGCCTCCAATGGTCATCTTTAGAATGAAACCAAATTTTGAGATGCTTGAAGTTTTCTGGGTAAGCCAAGTTTACATCATCGTCATCATTCGAGAAACGTCCACTCCTGGACATAGGCCTCCCCCATGCTCCGCCAAGGGCTTACTTTCATGAAGGGTGTATGTCATAATCCTCACGCTTGCCAGACTGGTTCGTTTTATGTCCCCATAGTCGCCTCTTACGATACGGGAAGTGGGGTGGTTTCATTCTAAGCCGGAACCTCACGGCTAACATATATTGACAATATCAAATCTATGTTCTGTTGCTTTGTCATTGTAATTCTTGTAATGAATGTAATTTCAGACTATGCTACATCCCAGCAACCCACTACCTCCGATGATGCAGCCTAACGACAAGCCAATGTCGAACTCATATGTTCCCACTCAAGGTTTGTTTCATTTACAATTGTCTATTGCACTCATAATCGGCTACAAAAGTCAACTGTTGCTATAATCACACGCTTGTGAGGCGGATTGGTGATCGCAGTAATATGTTGTTGTTACATAGGTAGATGCTGCTGCTTTTTATCTTATATTATATTCAGAATATTTCTTCCCATAGTCGCTTTTTACGACTATGTCATCATGGGGCTGTCCCATCCTACAGCTGACACACGGCCTGTTGTTATAACTCAGAATATTTTAAATTACAATTCCAGTTCAAC
This sequence comes from Carcina quercana, assembly GCA_910589575.2. Lineage (NCBI taxonomy): Eukaryota > Metazoa > Arthropoda > Insecta > Lepidoptera > Depressariidae > Carcina > Carcina quercana. Next base: position 4,965,778 of record OU342436.1, read on the forward strand.
AGGCACCACTGCTTGCCAATCCTGTACCACAGGCGAGCCAATACGTCCGTAAGTACCTAGCAGGCATTTAATTTTTCACAAAAAAGTCGCTACTGATTAATAAGCAGTTTTCTTTGCTAATATGATCATACAGAATAAGTTAACGCTTTCAAAAAGAACTAGAAACCGACTTCAACTGCCCTAAAAGTCTACAGCAAATGGTTATATGGCTTTCTCATGGATGCCACTGTCAAATCCTGCTGCCATAGCGCAGTATGCCTTTACGATTCACATTCAACGGCCTTAATTGTCACGTTCATATGAATTTTATTTAAAAATTTCGTAATAGCTCAATGGAAATATCCCTGTTTCGCGAATATTATTCATATATCATGGTAATTATAAGGGTTTCCCTCAGTTCCGATTAATAGGGTATAGTGGGATGCACGGGCAATAGCGAAAGTTGCGTAGTAAGCGCAAAAATATGTTTTGTGTCTGCGCTAATACTATATTCAATTCAAGAATCATTTTGATGAAGTAATCGTAATTCTTTTTTATCGACATTGTATTGTTACATTCCAAATTCTCCTAAAAAGGTAGTAATGTTAATTCTACGGATGTTACGCAGCCCGTCCACAAATGGTTGACGTGGACCTGCGCAGCTCTCGTTCTGCTGCGGCGGCGCCGGCGCCGGTGCCGGTGCCCGGGACCACGCTCCTAGACCAGGACATGCGCTCCCTGCCCCCCATGCCGCACCCGGTGCCCCCACCGCCCATGCATCAGCAGGACACGTGAGTACATCACTCATACTGATTATCTGTGGTAATGTATAAGAAACTAAGCATATTCTACTCGAGATTTGGTAAGTTATTTGCCTAGTTAAAAAATAACTGTTAAAAAATAACTAATGCAAACACTCGTCACTCGTTCTTACTTCAATCAACTACTACACACAAACAACTAAATCTTGACGCTTCTGCAATTGTTGGAAGAACTAACCTCGATCTTTCCACTCTGTTTTGTTTTTTAAATTTTATGTTTTATAAAATTAAATCAAGATCATTGAAGGCAAGAACTTGAGGACTTCGACGGTGATTTCCAAAAGCGTTACTTTTAACGCTTATCAATATATAAAATTCTCTGAATGGACTCACGAAAAATATGTGTACAGGCGGCTGCACTAGCATGCGATGCGAGTTAATCGTGTGATTTAAAATTTAACAAGGCCGAGATTATTTTATATTTATTAGTTACGAGATTCTTAAGAAAATTGTTTATTTTGATGCCCTTTATCTCCACATTAAAAAGTTGAAAATGAGAAGACTTGTCCGTAGATAAGGACCCTCTTCCAGCCAACCACTTTTGCTATAGACAATGAATAAAGATTATCTTTGTAGAATAATTAATAATGGATAAATAAATACTATTTATATAGATAAGTTATTTTCTGTACTATTATTGATATTTTATTGATTAAAACCCCCAAATAACTTGTATTACTGGTCATATTTTTGCCTCAAGTCCGGCTCCTACTCTGGAGGCACACGACATGTAAGTAGAATTTATTAATTATCTATAATAGTGCATGCATAATGTATACAGTACAAAAATGTCATTATGTTGCAGCCTATTTATGTCCAAGAAGCATAACTATTTTCGGGAAATTCACGGAAACTACTTATTTGAATCTTCTACTATTTCTTTACAAAAATCAACTAATTCCGACTCCATTACAACGTGAAGGATGGATAAACAAACAAACAAATTTTCGCGTTTATAATATTAGTATGGATAGTATAGATACTTAGAGCAATCTAAAAGTGATTTTCTTTGTATCTTTAGCCTTATAGTGTATGTTTTGATGATAATTATGTAATATTTGATTTGTATAATATTTCAGTGGTTTCCCGCGCGACCCCCGCCTGTCGTTCAACTCAGACCCGCGCGTGCGCAACGATCCCCGCACACAGTCTAAAATGCAGCAGCGTGAGTATTGCTGGTCATATTGCGCTTGAGACTTTTCACGAAATTCATGTGGAGAACCTATTGAGCCAAGGGAACTAACTATTCAATAGTGAATATTCGTATTTGTTGTTTCCAGAACTTCCGCCCGGCATGCCGAGCGCTGCGCAGGCTAGGACCATCCAAGGCATACCGTCCGGTGCTTCTGATCAGGAGAAAGTGAGTTATTTTATATCTTATAAATTGGAATCTATTGGAATTTATTTTAAAATATTTTTTTACATCAATGAATCTATTAATGCTTTCGAAAAGTCGGTCTAAAACTAAACAGAGTGTATGAAATAAACTATGTTTTCTTATTTCTGTAGTTTTTTGGTGGTAGGACGTTTTTCTATGTCTGCCTACCTCAGCGTTATCTTAAAACTGCCGCCAAACAATGGCAAGTTGAGGCCTCTGGAGTAGTTTTAAGTTTAGTTCAGTTTTAGTAAAATTATACTTCAATAAATCTGTATCAATTGGACATGATAGTCAAATGCAAAGAAACGAAGCAGCCACGAAGTTCTCTACAATTGTACGGTATACCATGTTTGTACCAAAATATTCACTTGATAACATCAGGTACCGTTTCAAATTTCAATTCTGGAAATCGATTGGAATCTCAAACGTGTCTAAAATGAAGTGAATAGTGTGAATTGGCCTTTATTGTGTTTCCTTCTACTAATTGTAACATTGTATTCAGGCTGCGCTGATCATGCAAGTGCTGCAGCTGTCTGACGAGCAGATAGCTCTGCTGCCTCCGGAACAACGCGCCAGTATCCTCATGTTGAAGGAGCAGATAGCAAAGAGCACCCAACAACGATAGGTGTTTATTGCTTCCACCAGTTTTATGTCCGACGGCATTTATCCAATTCAGCCTAGTGTTCGTATAGTCCATAGATAGCGCTTAGAAAGTTCCATATTTTCGCATGAAATTGCCATTGATAATTTTCTTTTGGTTCTGTTTTATTCGTCCAGTTTTTTCTTGGATATATTTTCATCGATAGTTGCTAGGCATATCTTAATAGTGATTCCGCGATCGTTTCATATTATGTAGCCGCGGAATCGATTAAGCATACATGCATTTCGAATTACAGGTTAGATAACTACTTTCGATTTTACTGCAAAAAAGCATGGAAATTAATTTATAAATAATAAATTAACTCTAGTAGCACAAAATAAAGCATAACAGAAATATTTTGACGCAGTTGAAATTAAAAAAGCTACAACTGCTAAAACTCGTTATTTTTAAAAACTAACTAATAGTGATGTGAAAGTGTGGTCAAGCGTTGATCTACCGTCGACTTTTTTACATAAAAGATAACGTTACTCAGTAAAAGACGGCGCTAGGAATGTAAGGTTATGTATGATGGGAAATTTTTAACTGACTTCTAAAGGGAGATTCGATAATATCAAATGTATGTTATGAAATATTTCAGACTTAAGTGAGTGAGCTTTGTCTTGACGTGATTTGATATATTTTGTCCTATTTTTAAGTACATTTGTTTTACTTAAAATATAAACTATCTAAAATATGCGTATTTGTTTTTATTTCTGAATTTACGTAACTGATAATGTAGTTTGTAATTTGATGGAGAATGATCTTTTGGTGAGATTTATCATATAATTATCACGCTGTATGCATACAAGCATCTAGGTCTGCTGTTAGGCAAGTGGTTAACAGTTGTGTCTGGCAATTAAAAATAACATAGCGCCTGATTGTCTATCGTCACCATCGTAAGATGAAGGCCAAGTGAAAAGTTAGATTATTATGTATACGACCTTTGTTACTTTCGCCGCATAAATACTGTAAGGAAAGATTTAACAGTTAAAGTAGTCTCGCCGGTATTCGAAGCTATTTTCTAAATATCTTACATAATTGTTATTTACATTATCTTTTAAGTTTATAAACAATACGTGACATGACATTCTTATCTCGCAGATTTACCGAGCCTTGTCCACTGACTTATCGCGTACGTGAGGTTTTTATCTCAATGTTTTACATTTTAAACAGTTAAATTACACGATGGGTGGATAAGCCTAAAATTAAACATACGCTACATTTGACGTTCGGCGATAGATCCAGCAACATCGATTTGGGAGGGGGAGTGACGGTGAGTAAACGGTTGAGTTTTTTGTGATTTATTTTTTCTTTCAACGGTCTTATTGTCACTTACCGTCAGGTGAGATGAAAGCCAAGTGCAAAACCCATACATTAAAAAACATCAGGATCATTTGGTACATCAAAGGGCTCGTATTCCGTTTTAATGGTCACCTGGTGATTTTATTGTATATTATTGTTTTCGCCGTTCTTGAGCATTTGCTCTACGGAACTTGAGGCTGCTTAAGCGCCCCTAACTTTATTAGGAAAAGCTGATATGTCGCTCATGGCGTGGTAATGATTTCCATAAGGTAAAGGCAGAACTTTATTGAGTCTGCTAAGCTATTCCTGGCTTTATCAGGCTAGATTGCTTTGTATTATGCCGCTAGTAGCTTGGTTACTTGCTAGTTGTCTGGACCGGAAATCGACGACGACGAAAGAAAATTGAATGCAGTTCAAATTGTTTTAATGTTACAATGAAAGTGTCTCAGCTGGCTACTAAAGTACTATTCCTGAGTATGGCATATCCGTAAGACAACCTGTATAATCTCGCCTAAATCTAAATTCACGGACGATGGACTATCAAATTACTATAAAATTAATAAAAGTTTCAAATTTTGCGGTAAAATATTGATTAACCTCCTCACGCCGATAGTGCGACTTGATTGGAGAAACGCGCGTGGCATTGCCTCGATTGTTACAAGTAGAGCATAGTATCTAGGAGCATTTAATCACTACCATAGTATATTTATTCATGTAATGCTGTTAGTTGTCGTTTAAAACATACTTGTATAAGATGCAAACTCACTGGAAATTCTTTTTCGTTTCTATGTAGCGTGGATGAGCGTGAACGGTACCTATTGTGTTTGGATTGACATGTGACGATTTATCGCGCCTAATAAAATAAGTATGTTTGAACCTTTATGCTTTGTACTCTGTGGAAGTTTGACATTATTGTTTTCCACAGAGTGCTTAAATTTTTTATTAAATTGACATTGAAAGTTGCGCGCAAGGTGGAAAGACGTGCACATTTTTACTTAAACTTTGCAGTGTATTTTGCGCTTTTTGTTCCAAGTTACTCACGAGGTAATTGACACTGGTCTAGTTTTTACTTTTTAACAACGATTCTGAGGATGCAAATAAGAAAGTCCGGGCGGGAAATTCAAATATTTATATCGAATTTCGGGATTTCATCAGAGACTAACGAAATGTACTTAAAATGCGGCTAATTAGTGAAAGTATTTGTTATTTAATGAAACTTTTACTACTAATAAAATATGGTTGTACTAATCATAAGCCGTACTTTGCAAAAATATTCAAAAAAGTAAATTAACTTTTTGAATTAGCACGTGTTTACCTGACATTAACTTTAAAACAAAAGAATGTTATATATTAACCGTAGAAGTTTGGTAATTTTTTTGAAGTCGTCATTTATTGGTAGTAAAAAGAAAGTTACATTAAAATATTTTAGGGAGTTTGAATCCGTGAGCGAATATTTTCTGTACTCGTAAAATAATAAATAAGTTAAAAATATGTTTCGGCAATGGTCACCATAAACGATTTTCTTCTTAATATTCTACGGATTTCAGCCATCAAAATGAAGCTGCAAATACTCGTCGCGATATGCCTGCTTAATTTTTTCGCTGAAGGCAAATGGAAGCCAGTCATTGATGAAATTCACAAGGTCTGGGGAAGCGAGGTGGCCAATGAGATTTCGACAAACAGTCCGCCTGCGAGGACGATGAAATACCGCGAAAGGGCTGACCCGCCAGATCACACCAAATTAATTCCCATGGCAAGATATACCTTACATAATGCTGGTAAGTAAAAATTAATCAGTAGCTTTATATATTATGTACTTTCTTTAATAGGTATCAGAACACGCTAGTAGCACACGAGTGTCTCCTACCTACTATAGGTAGTTAGGTAGTCACTTTAACAAAGCATAGGTTTTGTTGACGACGTTTGACAAATTCAGCAGTATTTCAAAACTACTGAATGCAGAAAATTTACTTAAAAGTTATAGATGTATATATATATACGTAAAATCTGTTTTTTAAATCCTATTTTGTATTGTTGTATTTTCTTCCATTGTTTAAATACCTAGGTAATGTGTATATATGATTGAAAAATAGTAGTGGATTTGTTTAAAAAATAATTATATGTATTTATACAGATTAACGTACCGGGAAACATATACCAGGCCATCCCCCTACTAGGTGGACCGTTGACCTAGTAAACGGAAGCCTAACATACTATTGATAATAATAATATTCTTATTAATAATTCGTCGAATAAAATAAGTACTTTTGAAACAAATGAGGAACATTTTACTTACATTTTATCAAACGGCAGCCTAACATACTATTGATAATCGTTAGCTCACACACTAACATCCAACGGCCTTATCGTCACTAACCATCACGTGAGATGAAGGCCAAGTACAACCCATGATACATTAAAAAATTCGCCTTATGAAATAGTAGAATATAGTGGATAAAAACTGTGGAACTAATGAGGAAAATACTATTTACATTTTATCCTCACTAATAATAATAAATGCGGAAGTGAGTATGTCTGTCGTACCTTTAGGTAACGGAAAGTCATAATTACTTGATTTTTTTGTTGAGTAGTAGGCTTTAAAAGGATAGGGTACTTTTTACCCCGATCGAATAAGTAGTTCCCGTAGGATGATTTCTAAAGTCTACGCGAACGAAGTCTCGGGCAAAAGATAGTTTACATAAATGAATAAACAGGAAAAATATAACTCTGTTTTATTTGCTTGCATAAAACACACCTCTTTGCTCACAGGCACAGAATACATAATTGCCACATGTTGGGTACACGGGCTTCTCAAACAAACACGAGATAACCCTGTAGTATCTTACACTCTTATTTAATACAAATAACGATTTTCCAAAAGTACTATTGACGTTTTATGCATGCCTACGCCTCATATATATCAGATAATAATTATTATTTTTGCATTTTCTCATATTTTTCCAAAAGCATGTTTAATTTCCCGGTATGGTTTTTGCCGTAGGTAAACAGTGTATACAAGCGATTTTATTCTTTATTTTTACAATTCGCGGCAAGGCAAAAGACAAAAGGCCGAAAGAAACACGTAAGAGCTAAGGTAGAGGTGCACTATATATATATAATTATACACAACAACAAAGCTTAAAGATTTTTTATGAAACGGTTTCGAAATCTAAACGAAAACGGCACTATCATAATTTAAAAAAATACTAATATTTCAAAAAGGGCCTACTGTTTCTTCTCTCACAAATGACGTAGTCATTAATTAATGTTGTAGTTATATCACTTCATTTTCGTTATATTACTTACAAATACAATCTATTCCGTTACATTAATATCGATCTATGTCCCAAAACAGTAAACTAGAAGTTGGTAATTTATTTAAATATTTACTTAGATTGGGCGTCAGTGGCGACGATATCCGTCCTGCCGGCCATACAAGGTTTTCCGTTCTCCAACGTGAAGTCAGTCGTGGATGGCTCCATGGCCAACTCTACTGGAGTGCCTTACTTCTACATGTCGCCCTTGGACTTCACTGCGAAAGACTTGAGGGTAAGATCACAACATAATCAAGATCAATTTCCTTTCCAATCATTTTTATATTCCTTGGGGATCACTGTCCATTCTAAGGCCGTACCGTTACCATCACGTGAGATGAAGGCCAAGTGCTAACCCATAGTGTAAAGAGCCGGGTCCACGATGATTTCTTTGAATTGATTCACAAACTATGTTGACATAAGATAATGATTGGAAGTTTTATGCTGATACCAACCAGTGTTATGTATAATACACATATATTGTATGGAGTCTAACCTTGTTGACCTAGTTAATTCCGTTTTACAGTAAATGTCCTTATATCAGCGAGCTAAACAAGCACGTGGGCGGTCTTATCCAGCTAGCCAAGATATTTTGAGCGAGATGCTATATTTTTTACTTGATCTTATATTGACTTTCAGTGCTTCCTTCCAACAAATAGCAGTGGTATGTTTGATCAAAGTCGTTGCTAGTTTTTTACATACCTCAGAACAGTATAAGTTCTTGTATAATTGTTTGAAGCAGCACTCGTTTTAGCGTAGCGATTTCTCATTGGATCCATGACATAGCTAAAGTGGATAGTCGTTGTACGGAAATAGAAATGTAAACAAATGATAGCGTCAGTCATACTATTATTACGTACATCCACTATTGGTTTTATCTTACAACCAATATCATCAACCACCTCCGTAGTGTAGTAGCGACTACACTATAATCCGGGGTCCCGGTTTCGATTTCCAATGGCTGATATAAATAACGGTACTCGGTTCGGTTGGTGGCAGTTCTACAACAGTCAGTCTAGATATCACCCAAGTTCTTTTATATAGTTTTTAGGATTCCGATGAAAATCCGGAACCCATAAAATCTGACTCTGGTGTCTGTCCGTCCGTCCGTCAAAGCTGGTTATCTCTGGAACTAATAATCCTATCGACTTAAATGGTAACTCACAGGTGCTGAAACTGAAATAATAGATAAATTATTTTTATCTAAAAATGGTCTATAATTGGGGGTCGAAATTTCAAAGTACAGTTAATAAGTCAAGGAGATATCATATGACAAAAAATCAAGACATTCTGACTCTCCGTTACGGCGTAAAGGAAGAACAAACAAACTCACGTTAATTTAATAAAAAAACAAAGGCGAAACTGAAGGTTGATGAAAAAATATTTTGGATGTGTTGCTTCCAGAAAAACTCACGCACGACCGTTCTAGTGTCACTTGAGGAGACAAGTTACTGCCAGAAGCAGAGCTGGGACCCCGAGGACCCACGCTGCACCAGACTCATGTTGTCAGGGAAAATGAAGAAGGTAAATAGTTGATTCTCTGTCAGATGGACCTACTGATAAGCTTGACTCTCCCTGACGTCGGTTTATGCCGACGCAAACAATGGGCTTTCTGTTTACGATACTTGCCTGTTTGGTGATCTCATTTACATTTTTGTTATACCCTAAAATGATTCATTATCTTTTAAGAAACCTACAGGACTACATATTTGTATTGGAAGGTATATCAGACGATATCAACTCAATAAAAAAATAAGATTTAAGAAAATAAACCACTTTGATTATATGAACATTCCAGTGATTGCAACTGCATACTTACTATGGTGTTATCATAATCGCCTGCATAAGTCCAGCTTTGTTGGCTTCTAGCTTATCTTAGACTGTTATGAGGCTACTTTCCATTAAGACCACGCTTGGCAGGCGGAATAGTGATCGCAGAACATTGTTGTTACGTAGGTAGGTAAATGCTGCTCCTCCTTGTTATTTCCTCCCTTAACCTTCTTATACGATACCCGCGGGTTGGTCAGGGATTTCTATTCTAAAGCCGAGACCATACAAGCAAACTCAAAATTACAATCATAAAGTCACTAAGTCGGAAATTAAGGATTATATAAATTCAATTCAATACTTATGTAATTTTGTAGCAAAAGGTGTGCTATTATTTGTACAATACATGCTACACTGTACAAACCAATTTAACTTACCATTTAAAACTCATATTAAATACATACATACTAGTACCTCAATTATTCAAACAGACGCAATACAGTCTTTATTATCTATATAATAAATAAATAATAATTATTGAGTGTGTGCCGGTTCAGTTATCACAGTGTAGTACTAGGTGTAAATGATCGTCTCATGTTGCAGCTGAAAGAAGCCACTCCCGAGTACACGTTTGCGAAAGCGGCCTTGTTCGAGAGACATCCGGATATGGCCAATTACCCTCCAGGTGCGTAGTATACGATACTGCATACATGTAACACAACTTATATTGTTATTCGGTAAATAGCACTAAGACAAGGCGCGGATACTCGGAGGGGCAATAGGCGCAATTGGTCACCGAGTCTAGCAAGAGACACTGTAATAATACTCTGTGCAACGTAAGTTTTATTGAGACAGACAAACATAAAACAGTAGAATAATTTTTGTATAAAAAAATTATGACTAATTATGCAGTAAAAATTCTGACTTTTCATCACCATTTTGCCAAATTTCCCTGACTAGCTATTTTCTTCTTTAAAATAAAACTACAACCAGAAATAATGGCAATAATTACATTGCTTTAATTTTTGTTTGCGATAAATTTATAGTTTGTTTTTCAATTTAAGAAGTTTCGTAAAGCCAACAATATGTAAAATCATGCATGTACTGTACTATATCTATTTTACTCGTACAATAACTATGTGTGTGATACAGTGTAAAATGTCGCGGTTTCATTTTCTTTTCTTGGCCACCTTCAGCTTCCTTTGATTTCCCAGAAAGCTACCCTGTGAATTTTGTAGAAGTTATGTAGTAGCAATTCTGTGTTTGATATTTTGTTGAAGTACAAGTTTTTTCCGCTTCAAAAGTTGCAGGGAGTGATAACACGTTTACTTTGAGATTCAAAGATCATTATTATATGTTTATCATTGCAGTTATAAATACTTTTGGCATGAATACCGATCATGACCGTTGAAATGTTTCGAGTAATCTTACACGTTGTTATGTATTGCATGTGTGGGTACACTGGTCTTCATTATACAGTCAAACCTGGATAAGCGAGAGTTCAAGGGAGCACAATCTCATTCTCGCTTATAGAGGTTTCTCACTAACCCGAGTTTCTCGCTGATGCAGATACACGGGTAGCGTTTCTCTCTTATAGAGGTACGCAGCAATAACAAGACATATATTCATGCACTATGTAATTTTATTTTATTTAGAACTTATTTACACTTAAAAAATCCGTCTATTTCGTTTGGGTTTTTGTATTTTGAATGTTTTTCTCTAACTCATAAATTTTGTCGAATATTGCTTGAAGTACTGACCGACCGTCTCCAACGCATTTAAAGCTAGCTTCATTGGAATGATCTTTATTTCTGTTTCCGGAATCTGTGCCTCGTCTTCACTGTCATTTCCAGCAATACAGGTGTTCACACAATTCTTAACGATATCGTCGTCGTCAATTTGAACTTTCCTCCTCAATTGATGAACGATAAACTGAGTAAGTCCGACAAACAGGACGGTACACCGGCACACGTGTCCATTTGAAAAGAATGCGATAAAATAACAACGTTATTTAGTTCCACGAAATAGAATAGGAACAATATTGACGAGGAAACAATACAAAAACAATGGTAAGAAGTTCCACGAAAGTTAAGAATGAGTCATAAAATAGCAGATGTTAAATTTGTAATTTGTTTTGTCATTTGTTCCTCCTAAATAATATACATAAATAAATAAAGCTCGACTGTCGCTTATAGAGGTATAGATAAGTAGCAGTCTCACTTACGGAGGTCCATGAGGGAAAAACGACTTTCTCTTACAAAGGTTTCTGTTTCTCGCTAATAGAGGTTTTGGGAGCTTAAAATGACGGGTCCTGGCTATTACTCTCACTTATAGAGTTTTCTCACTTATCCAGTTCTCACTTACCCAGGTTTGACTGTACATTAATCGTATTTAACCACCACTTCGCTAGCTGTAGGTATTGCGTTGGACGTGTTTGTAATAAGTATTTTGCCTGAGTTTACACAGTTTAATCAAAACACAATTAACCTTCACCTCACCTGATTGTGACGATAAGACAATTAGGAACCACGATGTACCGGGATAGTCATCATTTTCCATAACATCGGTTCACGTGCATGACAGATTCCATGCAGTAAAGAACAAACTCATTGCGCATTGAATATTACTAGTGGTCGCCCAGTGGTCGAAAATCGACCATAATCAATTTAAAAAATATTAGCATTCTGTACTCCTCTACATAAACTATAAGTGTGCAAAATTTCATACTCCTCCCTCCGCGCAATTTTCGTAAAAAGGGGTACAAAGTTTTTGCTTCACGTTTTAATATAAGGTATAGATATAGTGTGATAGTATCTCGTGCGAAGTAACATTTTATTTATTAATATAACAATCATACTCCATACTAATAATATTATAACTGCGAGAGTGAGTTTTATCCTGATAATTATCCTTTCTTAACGTCGTAACGGAATCAGAATGGCAGGATTGTTGTTTATGGAGAAGTTCCCGTGAATTTCTCAACTCCACGCGGGCGTAGTCACGGGCAAAAGCTAGTAGTATATTAATTGTAACTGAGTTGTTGTTGTTTCAGATCACAATTGGTTCGTAGCTAAGCTAAAAATCGTCCAGATTGCAATGGTGGATTGGTTTGGAGGCGCTAAATACATCCCAGTTAAGGACTACCTCGCGTATAACTACACCGGGACGGAAATGCTTAACCTGCACAATCAAATGCTTAGAAACAGTGTTTAGAATTAATGTAGCGTAGGTGCGAAAGTGAAATGTATTGTCATACAAATCTTTATAAAGCCAAAAACAGAACAAATGTGATAGAAATATGACAAGTGTATATAAAATCTTACTGTAGAACAGTCTTATGGTATATGTAAATAATTGTGATAACAGTGTACGAAAAGCTATAATCCAAAGTAGTTTTAAATTGATTCGTCGTTATATTTTAGAATATTTTTATACTCACTATTGTGTCATGAATAAAACATATGAATTTTAACAAGGAATATTTTATTTTCGTCATTTCCATTTACATGTGAAGTTAGCTAGGAATGGAGTATTTCAATTATTTGGAAATTATTAGCACCAAGTTTTATAATTATAGCATTTTTTTAAATTTCATTTAAGAATATCACCTTAAATAGGAATACATAGTGTTGATTTTGCAAATAAAATAAACCACCAGAAATGAATTCTTCTTTGGCTCTATATTTTTTTAAGAATGTGAATAATCGACTAATTTTTTAAAATTTTCGTTATTTTAAGTGTTATAACGAACCATCAAATCTGGTCAGTTTAGTTACATTAAAGTAAATAACATATTCCAAAATCAACACAATAATTAATCTAATATACATTAATAACAGAAAAACTCCCACTTCTGAAAATACGCAACGTAAAATCTAATGATACTAAAAGCTAAAAGGTCATCCATGAGTATTACTAACATCAACAAATTAATTACAAATGACAAAGGTAATTGACTATGTTGACATCCTTATTCAAATAAACATGAGCTGTGACATGAGTCACATCCGTTATACCTATAATAAGACTGGGTTAACATAACTGAAGGGAAATATTGTGAACTAGACGATGGGGGTAAACATCTTCATCATTTTGAAGGTGTTCACTGATGGACAATGAGCGAGCAATACTGGACTATTGAATCTGATTTTAATTGATGGATTTAAAGTTACGATGCAGTCGTAATATAACAAAGAACACACATTTAAAACCTAAATAAAATTGTGTAGATCTGAAAAGTAATGTGTCCTTTTCTGTTAGAAGATGCGCTAGGTATAGTTTCTTTCGCCCTATCTTCTACTCAGAACGCCTTTCCAAAAGCGCTGTAGATTCATGGACGTCTAAACCAGTATTGAATAATCTGTTGTGATGATACAATGGAAGTTATATTTCATCTTTGTATTTGTTTTACTTTATGTGTAATAACATTGAGTACATCTAAAATCAGTGCTGTGGCAAAGATCGCTCATGTTGAGTTAGTTTCTCTTTCAGGTAATCGTTTTTGTGCGATAGAAAAAGGTTTAATTAGAGCTTTCCAATTTATTTCAGGGGTGTGTTCCATAAAAATACAATTCGTAATAATTTATTACGTTTAATAAACTGACAAATGTCATCCATTTCCAACTTTTCGATTAATCAACGCACTATGGGCGAAAATGACATGACATGTCAGTTTATTACGAACTGTTTTTTATTATAATTTATTATAATTTAGCAGTTTAAAATTTTTATGTTCTAGTCGCTTTGAAAGTAGGACGCCAACTTAGCTAAACATAGATACCTAATCTTATCTTACATGGATAAATAAATAATTAGTAATATAACTTTTCTCCTGATTTTCTATAGGTAATGAATTTTAAAATGGAAAGTATTGGACCATCTTCTCGGCGTCTTGTTACAATAGACTAGGTATATACTAGAGGCGCGTACTTACCTATGATATATGATAAATGGGTTATGATCTAATATTCCGTCACTTTACGCATATACCAGACTATTTAAATCTTCAAAGTAATTATTTTTTACAAACTGATTTTTAAATTAGATTTTTAAAAATTCCGTTCTAGTACCCACTATAAATTGATTCGTAATATGTTCGGAAGCGACATAGCGGTAGCTTTTTGCCTCTATGAATGTATTAAAGCAATGATTAATTTTTCAACAAGTTTCATTAACTATAAATATAGTAACGTTTTTAACCCTCTAACTAATTCAAATAATACTCAATTCCGTATGTTTATAAAACCTATTAATTGAATATAGAGCAGTTGAAATTTGCTCAAACTTTCCAGTCCGGCTCATGATGATAGTAACAGCACAATTCAGTCTACATCTTAAAGTAGTTTAACTCTACCGCTGCAGTGGACACAGGACGCGACGGGGCGGGGCGTGTTTCCACTGCTGGTGTACGCGTGGTGGACTAATGCATTCACTGGGTCCTCACTAACTTTTCTGACTGCTAGCGGTATTGCCATCACCTGTCAATCAATAACAAAACATGACTTATGTTTGGATTTTGTTTAAATGTAAATAAACTTGTTCATTTCAGACTTTAAATTTATCATCATTATGACCCGTGATCATTATAACCCAACAGCTGAACATAAAACTTGACCATAGATCTTCATGAAGGGATTTACATGAGAGGTTCCTCCCCCCGCAACAGTAAAAAGAATACTACAACAATAAAAATGCTTTTATTTCCAAAAATAATTTTTTTGTCCTCCCAGGGCCACCAGTGGAGCACACATTTTAACTACATAATAGTTTAATTTAAAAGCTAAATATTTGATTACCTGCACCAAATAAATTCATAATTGCCACTTACATTTTCAGCATTTATTTCGCCATCAGTGACAGCAGGTAAAGTGTTAAGATGACTCACATCCTGCTTCTCAACAGAGCTGCTGATGTTCTCCGATAGCTTCAGGTTCACTGACGTAAGATCCAAAATATTAGAGGAGTGTGGTATTGTAGGATTGAAGTTGAGATTTCCTATCGGTCTGTTTCCAGAATATTCCGAGATGGTGATGTTTTCAAGCCACTTCTCATGGAGGCTGTAGAGGTTCTTGTATGTGCAGATCATCATGTCTCGAGCCCTGCATCTTTCGTCGAGTAATAGTCTTATTGCTTGTTGTAGCTTTTCAGTCTTCTCATTGTATAGTCTTTTGCATTGAGCTAGTTCTTCCACCATCAAGCTGAAACAAACCAGTTTATAAAAATAAATGTTTATTTGAATATTTTTTATACATTAAATGAAACTATAACCTATTCAAAATTGCAGTTTCTAACATCTACCCAAATAATAATTGTGCTGGGCTGATATCCGATAGAATAGATTGAAGGGAATATGAGTATTGTAGCCACAAAAAATTTACAGTTAATATGGCAAGGGTACAAGAGCATTACAATATTTCCATATTGTCTCAGTTTAAATTTATTAATATGTTTTTTTATATCAAGTTAATTACCTGCTTGCAAGAAATTTGCTTCTCCAAACTTCACACTGTCCTGCAAGCCATTCCGTTTGTTCCTGAAATATATAAAATTATTATCTGTATCAAATCATTAACAAGTTATTATGTGAATTTTCCACTATACAATCCATCTCTTTTGTGTGTAGAGTTAATTTGGAGATAGTTTTAAGTCAAAGAGCCTGTCAGTGTCTGTACTGTTCAATGTCAGCTAGCAAATACCCTTAGCTGAACATATGCCTCCCCCATGGCACCCTAGTTTCCTACAATGCCAGGTGGGCCAGCCCCTTGTCTCAAATAATAAGAAATGTTCAAAATAAAAAGGCTTATTATTGTTTTATATCGATTTCTTCAAGCAAGGTCAGAAGGTGCAAAGAAAATGTAAAATCACCTGATGAGTAGACAAGTGTTGAGCAGAATTGAGCAGGGCATTGGCTAAATGCTTTTTATCTTCGTTTAATGACTGTACTTGTGTCTCCAGGTCCTCGCCCATGGATGCCACCAACATTGTCTTTAATTCTTTATTCACCTGTAATTATTTGTAAATTTATAAACAAAAAATTACTAGTAGAATAGTCTTGATTGCAACACAGAATAATGCTTTTTGCAACATCATCAGCTTCATAGTTTCACTGTGGATATGACCCTCCCCCCTTAGATTGCCATATAGAATGAGTTTTTCCTTGAGGGATTTTCTATAATCACCATGCTTGACATGGACATTGAGATTTCATATACATAGATGCTGTTGTCCATATCATGCTAAACATATTACTCATAAATATCACATGTACAATGTTTCTATTGATTTATGCATTATGAATTGCAAATTTATATACACTCACTTTTGCCTATGACATCAATTACATGTATAAAGTCTGTTAATTTAGTTACTGCGTGTTCTTTAACTGCACAAATTAGTCTGTGTTTTGAGAGGAGATGATCAAAACAAACCACGATACTCAGTTCACGAAACAATACGTTATTTATTCAGATATTACACATTTGTCTTAGATTAGACGAGAATAATGTATGACGCAATAATATAGCGCTGTGCGCGCGTGGTCGGCTAGGGGCGCGGGGAACGACTGGCGAGCCCCGAGTCCAAAACGTCAAGTCAGCATACTGTGACGTATGCGCCCCTACATCACACCCCCCTAGAATTTGGTACGATGAAAAATACATAAATTTTGAAATCACAAACCAAATTATAACTACTAAGATATGACTCGATACAAACAAAGAATGCGCTGCGATAAACCTACAACAACAATGCGTAACATGATAGCTTTGCTTACATCATGACTCTGTAACAGTTCAATGTTCATGCTAAATCATTAAGTATACATTGCTGGCAATATACATTACTGTTTGTACATTATTAAATTTAAACAATCAAGTTCTTATATACTAGATCAAATATATATTTTTTACCAAACTGTGAACGAAATGCCTTTTATTAAAACGTAAGTAATATTTGTGAACTAAAGTGAGAAAAATAAGTAAATGCTAAAACACTTATGAAAATATCGCCTTAGTGGGTGTGGGCTGCTCTGTGCGTACTGCAGACAGCTCCTGCGTCTCGATGGCCTTACCAACTACAGCACTCACTCTTCGTCTGATCCACTTTCCCGTACACTGCTTGCAACGTAGTAAACATAGCCAACACATAATGATTGTGAAAACAATTATAGCTCCTATAATCATAATTCCAACGAATTCCGTTTTGCCTTTGAGGTCCTCAACCTGTTGACTCATCTGCTGGTTGACGATGTTTACTTCTTCGTTCTTAGTGTTATATTGTCCCATTGCAATTTATTTTAAGTAGGTGTAAATTTATATTTTAAATATGATTATATTTTAGGCGTGTGTCACCGCTGCTTTACCAAATAAATTTAAGATTAAAAGAAATTGCAATAAAGTACGCACATGCTTAAACTATTTTGCTTACCTAGTATGACCTTAATTACTAGAAACGTGCTGGCATCTTTGTTACGCGTCCACTGCGCGTTTTCTGCAGCGGTGGTCTATCACCGCGTACATTGCCGTGCACTGCTTCCGAACCCGTCTTGATTTCTGTACTTGGTGGCGCAACCGTGCTTTCCGAATCATTAAGAACGTATGCCGGTTTCAGTCTATCGATAGAGATATTTGCCCGCCTGTTTGGTAGCTGCAGTTCGAAAACTTTCGAACCTCTTTTAATGACCTCGAAAGGACCATCATACGGGGTTTTCAAAGGCTTCCGAACTGCATCATCTCTGACAAACACATGTGTGCAAGATTTTAAATCTCGATGCACGAACCAGTTTTGGTTACAATGATGATTAATAGCGATAGGTCTGAGCCTGCTAATTGCTTCGCGTACGTTCTCAAGGACACCACCTGAGCCACCATGTACAGAATTACCTGTTGAAAAATAGTCACCTGGTAATCGTAACGGCTTGCCGAACGTATATTCGGCTGCACCGACGCCGTTGTCGCTACGTCCCGCAGCGCGAAGTCCTAATAACACCGTTGAGAGTTCGTCTACCCATGACCTTGAGTCTAGGCGAGCCATCATCGCTGCTTTGAAACTGCGATGCCAGCGTTCCACGATGCCGTTAGCCTGTGGATGGTAACTAGTGGTCCTTACCTTTTCGACCCCTAAGTACTTCATCAAATCGGTGAATAACTGGCTTTCGAATTGCCGCCCTTGATCCGTTGTTATTCGGCAAGGACAACCGTATCGCGTGATCCAGTTATCATATATTACCTTAGCGACAGTTTCCGCCGTAATATCCTTTATCGGTACTGCTTCCGGCCAGCGCGTACCTCTGTCGATCATGGTGACAAGATATCTATACCCTTCCTCAGTCGTGAGTAAAGGTCCGACAATATCAACATGTAAGTGTTCGAAACGCTCTGCCTGTTTAAAAGCTCCGTATTCTGATATTGTATGCCTACCGATCTTTGCTTTTTGACACCTAATACAAGACTTGGCCCACTTACCTACGTCTGTGTTCATACCCGGCCAAAAATATCTTTTCGCAACCAATCTGCGTGAAGCTCGAATTCCTGGATGGCTTAAGTTGTGCAAATTATCAAATACCTGACGCCTAAATTCCTTAGGTAGGTAGGGTCGAGCGGTCGATGTTGATATTTCGCAATACAACTCGTGGTCACATGTAGGCACAAATATGCTTTTAATGCATACGCTGGTGCCGTCGTCTGTATGACGTCTTTGCGAAATGTAGGTGTCCAATTTCTGCGAATCGGCCAGCCGTTCCAAATCTAATGGTGCTGGGCATGAAATCGTCGCTACACGCGATAAGGCATCGGCCACACTATTGTGTTTACCTTGTACATGCCGAATATCGGTTGTAAACTCGCTAATGAACAATAGCTGCCTTGTACGCCTCGGCGTCTCCGCGTCAGTAGCTGATTTTGATCTTGAGAACGCGTGTACTAGCGGTCGGTGGTCCGTATATATGACCAGCGGTCTGCCTTCGAATATTTTTCTAAAATATTTTAAGGCAGAATAAATGGCTAATAATTCTCGATCATACGTACTATAACGCTGTTGCGGTGTCGTCAACTCCTTAGAGAAATACCCAAGAGGCTTCCACAAACCTTTTTCCATTTGTTGTAGAACTGCCCCTATGCACGTGTCCGACGCGTCGGTCATTAGCGCCAACGTAGCGTCCGCGCTCGGGTACGATAACGTCGCAGCGTTCTCCAGTTGCGACTTACATTCTCGAAATGCTGATTCCGCATCCGGTGTCCACACAATGGGTGTTTTGTCGTTCTTCTTGGCGTTACTTAGGTATTTTGTTAAAATACATTGACTTTTTACCGCCTGTGGGATGTGTTTCCTGTAAAAGTTTACCATTCCTAAGAACCGACGAAGTTCATTGATGTTCTTTGGTTTCGGATAGTCACAGATGGCTTTGACTTTATCGTCCAAAGGCCGTATCCCATTGGAAGTGACGCGGAAACCAACGAAATCTAATTCGGCAGCTCCAAAACAACTTTTCGCCAAGTTGATCGTTATACCAAACCTGTTTAACCGCTCGAAAAGTAGCCGCAGGTGCTCTCGATGCTGTTCCTCGTTGTCACTGGCGATGATGATGTCATCAATATAGCTGAATAGAAAATCTAGCCCTTCTAAAACGGTATGATTCATGAAGCGCTGGAAGGTCTGGGCCGCATTCCGAAGTCCGAAGGTCATCCTCGTGAACTCGAATAATCCGAAGGGCGTGATAATCGCGGTTTTGTCGATATCCGCCGGATTAATTGGAATAAAATGATAGGCCCTGTTGACATCGATTGACGAAAAAATTTTCTTACCTGCCAAAATGTATGTGAAATCGCCTAAACGGGGAATGGGGTACCTGTCTGGTTTGGTTATAGCGTTCAGCTGCCTGTAGTCACCACAAGGACGTATATCTCCATTTTTCTTAGGTACCACGTGCAAAGGACTCGCCCACGAGCTCTTTGATGGTCTGCAGATGCCCATTTCCTGCATATTTTTAAACTCATCTCTAACCTTTTTGTAGCGGTCCGGTGGCAGCGGACGTGCCCGTGCGAACACCGGTGGCCCCGTGGTCTCTATGTGATGTTTCACTGTATGCTGTGGAGTCTCCTTAAACGAAATTGGTTTTGTTATATCTGGAAATTCATTTAGTAATTTACTATATGGGTGGCATTCGTCTACAGTTTTGATTGATGATACAGAACTATTTACGACACTTGCAATTATATTTTTTTTAGTATAATTATCGATAAGCCTTTTTGTTTTAAGATCGACAAGCAAACCATAATGGCTTAGAAAATCCGCTCCGATTATGGGTTGCTTGACGCCTGCAATAATAAACGTCCATTTAAAAATTTTACCTAAACCCAAATCAATATTCATACAAGTTGTACCATAAGTATTTATACGCGTGTCGTTTGCGGCGTATAGATTATACTCGCTTTTGTCGCAACTAGCTTTACGCCTAACTACACCAACAGGTATCACTGACACGTTCGCTCCTGTGTCAATAAGAAAACTTTGACCACTATTATTGTCTTGCACACATAGACGGCGATTAACATTGCCTATGCAGGGTCCCGTCGTCGACTGCACAGCTTCTAGTTTCCCTGGTTGACTTTTCCTTTCCAGCTGCAAGGACTCCTGCACTTAAAAGCCTTTGCTCCGAAACGCTGATGAAAATAACACAGCTTCCTGCCCGACGGTCGTCCTTGCTGTGTATCGTAGTCCTTGCGGAACTGTGTCCCGACGCGGCGATCCTCGTTCCAGCGTCTTCTCTCTCTACGCAGCTCCGCCACTTCCATGCTGAGCTCTTCCATCTTTGCTGTAACACTGCTCGCTTCGCTACTTCCGGTCGACACGGTAGCTACTTCTACTGGCTTCAGGCTCTCCATAACCCTATCGGCCATCGCTGCCAACTCCGTCAAAGCCGTTACACTGGAGGCTGCTAACGCCGTTCTGACTGCAACCGGTAGGTGGCCTTGCCATAGCGTTCTGAGCGCGTTATCCTGGAAGCTAGTGCCAGCCAGGTTCTGCATACATCTAAGCAACTGAGAAGGCTTCTGCTCACCTAGCTGCATCTCTCCAACGAGCCTCTGTAGTTTTCTATCCTCTGACTCCTGATAGACGCTCAACAACCTTGCTTTGATTGCCTTGTACTTCTCCCTTTCCGGCGGCTTCTGAAGGATGTCCGTTACCTGAGGTAAAACTTGCTTGCCCAATTTCGTGACAAGTAGCTGGAACTGTGCGGCATCACTGGCATGCTGCGGCAAAACAGCAGCTTCGTACTGCAGGAACCACAGCTCCGGTTGATCCGTCCAGAAGTCCGGTACGCGTGCGTCGACGGAGATTCCTTTGACCTCCTTATTCTCTTCCGCCATTTTTACACGCGCGGTGATAAAAAAGGTAGTTATATATCTAAGATAGCCTACCTAGCCAACCGAAAGTGAGTCGCCCCCTAATAGCGTGGAACTGAGTATGTACAACACTGGAACAGTTCACTAAAACGGGTCACCAATATAAAGTCTGTTAATTTAGTTACTGCGTGTTCTTTAACTGCACAAATTAGTCTGTGTTTTGAGAGGAGATGATCAAAACAAACCACGATACTCAGTTCACGAAACAATACGTTATTTATTCAGATATTACACATTTGTCTTAGATTAGACGAGAATAATGTATGACGCAATAATATAGCGCTGTGCGCGCGTGGTCGGCTAGGGGCGCGGGGAACGACTGGCGAGCCCCGAGTGCAAAACGTCAAGTCAGCATACTGTGACGTATGCGCCCCTACACATGGATTTCCGAGATTATATACATATACCACTGGAACACAACCACAATCAAAAAAGTCTATGTCCATACCACAGGTTCTGTGAGTGCTTAATTTCAAAGGAAACCAGAGAAACTATGTTATATTCACATTTATAATATTAGTGTAGAATATTTTGATTGACTATCAAATTAGATAATTACCTGAACTTGTTGTTTTAACTGATCTTTCAAGGACTCATTTTCTTTCATCAATTCATCCACTTTTTTCTTTAATTCTTCATTTTGTGCACAAGACCTTTCATCTATAACATTTTTATCACCAGTTGAAGACAATTTTGCTCTTGGCTTGAATTCGTTCAGTTTGGTGTCCATTTGTGACATTTGTGAAATAAGAGTGTTGATATCCATGTTGTTTTTCGACTTCTTTACACCTTTAGGAACGATTTTAGGGGTCATCGGTTTTACAGCTCCCGGGTAAGGCTCATAAGGGACAAATTTAGGACTTTTCGAATGTATATGACTTCCTTTTTTCTCCATCTTTATGGTGTTAATGGGGTATACCTGAATAAGGCGCGAACCTAGTAATGAATCTGTTCTAGGCTTCAGTGGTTTTACGACTGGTTTATTTTGAGTTTCTGTTGCACTTTCATCTGATTCCATGCCATCTCCAGCAGTCCTTTTCTTACTCATGATTTCTAGGGAAAGAAAGTCATAACTTATTCGACTACTATTATTCTGAATAATAAATAGAACGAGACACGACTACAACATTGATTAGATTGTACACTACATTATCATAACTCAATCAATTTCACTAAATCCAACTTACGATAATAGCTTTAAATGTGACACTTACTTGAATGAAATGGTGTCACTTTATCCATTTTAACTAAGGTAGGGATCTTTATTAATCTAAACAGAAATAAGTACACTAAAATATTTTTCCAAGGATTTAACAAATATTAGATTGTCAGTCGTGTTGTTCCTTCCAAAATTATGACATTTGTGATTTGACATCAATCTGACATTAGTTTTTGCATGTTAAAACAAACAAAAGAGATAACGCTCTATGTTTTTTGTTTCTACCTTTTTCAAATAGTGCTAAAAAAGTACATCTAAAGCGAAACGGGAGTGAGTATACTCGTTTTATTGATAATTTTCGGATATTCCTATTGCATTTTTTTATATAATTATAAAACCTCCGCCTTCCGTCGCTAGGAGGACCTTTAATTTTTTATGGACCACAGAGGGTCATTAATAGGGTCCATTTGGATAAGGAAACCTAAAAAGGTCAAAAATAGGAGATTCCGTAAAAGAAACGGTATTTTTTCGGCATTTCGGCCCTTCGCGAGCAAGTCCGACTCGCACTTGACCTTCATCTCACCTTATAAAGATAAGACCGTTTGGATAGTGTGTAAGTTAATGAGGCTACCGTTCATTACTGGAATCCACATTATATCACTTTTTTTAAAAAAAAATTAGCCAAGAATTTCTAGTTATGTTGATATTAGGTATTTAAAATGATAGTAATATTTTTTAAGGTACAATTTTTTTGAGTAGTATGTATATATTATTTACGCTGACCATGACTGACCTGTTGTCGAATGGTCAGGACCAAATGGGGCCTTCGACCGAGGGCTGCCCTATGGCTTTACACGACCATAGTGAGACCCACGGTAACTTATGGCTGTGTGGCATGGCAGAAGAAGGCCTCACAGACAGCATGTACGAAAGCGCTAAGCAACCTTCAAAGAATGGCATGCCTGATTATAACTGGCGCCATCTCTTCCACACCCACGGCATCTATGGAAGCACTGCTAAACCTGCCCCCACTACACATTCATGTGAAGAGAGAGGCAGGTTTGGCAGTGATGAGATCACGGGTCCTCTCCAACAAAAGTTGGACTGCTATGAGAAAACTAGAAGAGGATTTCATAAGCCAAAGAATCATGACGATGCCCTCGGACGCCATGCAAAAAGTATACAACTTCCAGAAGTTGTTTAAGGCATGCCTAGCGACCTCCAATCCGACGAAATAATTTGGTTCACAGATGGATCAAGGAAAGATGGGCAAGCAGGAGCCGGGATACACAGCGAGGAACCCAGGGTGGACAAACATTTCCCCCTGGGCATTGGGTGAGTACGCGACTGTTTTCCAGGCTGAAGTGTACGCAATAATCAACTGCGTTCACGAGAACCTCCTTCGCTCATACACCGACAAGAGAATCACAATTCTCTCAGACAGTCAAGCTGCACTAAAAGCATTGATTTCATACGAATTTAACTCCAAACTCACGTTAGAGTGTGTCCAGATACTGAACATTTTAGGCTCGACCAATGTGGTTACCCTGGCCTGGGTACCTGGACACTCTGGCAATGAAAACGCAGATGAACTAGCTAGGTCTGGTGCAGAGAGCCCGCTTGTAGGGCCAGAACCGGCCTGCGGCATCTCCTTCCGCACCATAAAAGATAATTTTAGCCAGGAGGCGCGCCGACGAGGACTGCTGTTCTGGAAAGCCACACCTGGCCAAAACCATTCTAAAGCGCTTCTGAATGGCTACAACACCTCGTACGCTAACGAAGCGCTTTCGCTCAGCAGGAACCAACTAAGGATCCTGACCCGGACCCTAACGGGGCACTGCAAGCTAAGCAAACATCTCAGCCACAAGGGCCTGAGCGACAATATAGCTTGCAGATTTTGTAAGGAGGATGAAGAGACGCCCATCCATATCCTCTGCCACTGTGATGCTCTTCATCACAGTAGGAACAGACACCTCGGAGGCCACACTGCCACAACGGACAGCATCAGGACCTCCAAACCCAGACCAATCGTACAGTTCATGACCGAGATTGGCCTTGGGGAGGTGATTTGATCCATAGGGGACTGTCACAATAGATCTGCAAAGGTCGCAGTGACTTGCAGGACAGACGAACTGCACCCCTCATGTCCAAATAATAATAATATATTATTTATAGATCCAGACTTTCACTTCATTAATTATTGTTCCAACACATGTAATTTTAAGGGCAAACAAAACAATAAATTCTATTCACAAGCTTTATTTAATAAATAAGAAATACAGTTAAAAAATTAAATCACACATCTACTATTCAGGCATTGAGAGTTGATTCTAGTTCTCCACTAGTTTGTAATTCTTTAATAATGTCTAAACCTCCAATCAGCTCCCCTTTGACATAGAGTTGAGGATATGTTGGCCAGTCTGAAAATTTCTTAAGTCCCTGACGAACCTCTTCATTGGATAGTATGTCGAATGTTTCATAATCAATTCTGAAAAAGGCATTGTAATTAATTTTTTGCATTATTGTGTATAAAGTCTATTTGAAACTATCTTCATAGCTATTTCTAAATGGCTCCTGTAGAACACCTGACAACATTTTTCTCCAGGAAATATGTGATTAATTAACAAAGCTACATACCCTGTCTCATTGAGAATTTGAATAAGAGTCCTGGTAAAACCACATCTTGGAGCATCTCTAGTTCCCTTGATAAACGCCATTACTTTATGTTTGTTGATAAGGGCCTTCAGTCTCTCTTCTAGGGGTTTTTGAGGAGGAGCAAATACAGCATCCCTGGTGATGCTATGTGCCATAACTTTAGCTGTGATCTGGGCTGCATCAGCACCATCAACTCGGTCGACTGGAGCTCCATTCTTGAACAGTATTACTGTTGGTACAGAGTCTACCTACAAATTAAAACAAGAGATTTATTAAAACATACCTCACTATGTGTTTGTCCCATGACTGTGATTAGACTATTAAAAGATAATAGTCTTATGTATGTTTACAAGGTTAATTCTTGAAATCAGATGTATTACAAAAATAAGACAGTGTATGTTTATCAATTCCTACATTAAGGGGTTTCAAGATAAGGTTGCTATGTCACCGCTATTACATATCAAATTGTGGCAACATCAACTTAGTGACATTACCTATTTTAGAATTTAGATCTTTGTGTTGATTTAAGAATACTCGTATACTAAACTCAACCTGACTACATAGTCATATTCCCAGTTCCTTGTTGTTAGCACCTATCAGTATTCCATATGGTTGGTGGTCACTTTTAAATATGTGTAGGCTAGCTACCACCATGTTATCTAAGTCTGCCACCAAAAAACTATGTTAATAGCACTTTTGTCTTCTGGTGTTGAAAAATAACATACTCAGTGGCTCGTTAGCTTAGCTTCTGTGCGAGTGTTTTACACTTGGAAAATTTTTCAGTTATTTGTATATTTACATTTGATTATATTTGAAATAAAGTTTAAATTTTAATTTTTAAACCTAGCTTTACTATTTACTTCTAGGCTTATCATGAAGTATGATCAGTTGAGATGATTATATATATTATTAGAACATTAACAAAAATAGCCCAGCCCCAGTCAATATTTTATTTGATATGAAATAATAATTTACCTCAGTCTGAGACATCTCAGGCAGTAAGCAATAAATAATTCACATTATGTTTCAACAGGTTTATTTTACCTTGTGCTGCAATGAGATCTCTGAGAGATTTTCAGCATTACATAAACCAAAGCTGGCCCCACTGGCTTGTACTTGGGGAATCTTAGCTAGTTCTTTGAGCACATCAGTTACTTGTTGACATTGTTCTGCCCAATCAGCCGAGAAGTGGACAACTGTTAAGTGAGGGGAGCTGGAACCAAAATACAAACATAGTTAAAAACCATACTAATTTTTAATTAACTACCATTTCAGAATAATATAAAACAGTTGAAACATCTACACACTTGGGAGTTATGATGCCATATCAAATTTAAAAAAATAATAATTTTACATTAGTAGTTAAAACCCTGAAAGTTTATGCTGCATAAACAGTAAGACAGTGTTTTTTGAATTTATATCTTGTTGAGAACCGTATTTAGCTAGCTGAATTTATTAGATAGTCATTATATTTAGTTCTTTTTTGTCTCGTAAATTATGGAAACTTCAAATAAAAAACGCAAACATTTCTATTATATAAAGGAATAAAGTTCCCCCAAACAACTTTCAAATAACCAGTAATCCTGTATAAAAAATTATTCACAAATAACCAGTAACATTCATTCGTAGTTTTCTCCTTTTACGAAATGTCATGTCATTGGGTAGTCTTATTCTGAAGCAAAGACCACACAGCATAGTATATGAATATCAGTCACATAATCTTAGTTATATATAAAAAATATATTTATGCTACACTGACTTATTGAGTGTAGTACAAATGCACATCATTAATTTAACACAAGTGCACTTGAATAAAAAATTGTCTTGAACACAATGGTAAGGAGGGTAGACGATTTATAGAAATTGATATCCTTATCATAATATTTAAGGAGGTGTCATCATCATCAGTTACAGCTGCTGGCAGCCACTGCTGGACATAGGCCTCTCTCAGAGTGCGCCACTCGATTCGGTCCTCTGCTCTCCGCATCCATTCATGTCCGGCTACCCTACTTAAGTCGTCTTTCCACCTCGCCGAGGGACGTCCTACACTACTTTTGCCTAGATGTGGTCTTGAAAAACTCGAGAACTCGTCTGCTCCAGCGACTGTCTGTCCTTCGGCAAATATGACCGGCCCACTGCCACTTCAGTTTGCTAATATGGTGAGCTATGTCAGTCACTTTGGTTCTCTGACGGAGGTCTAAGGAGGTGTAGTCATGTCATTTTATAACAATAAGTATCATCTTCACACTGATCTTCATCAATGACTAGCATATTCAATTTATTCTGTTATGGTTAGCTACTTAGCTTAGTTACCTTGAATAATAACATAATAAGTAATATACATTTTTAAATTTATTTAAGAAGTAAGGAAGCTAGCAAAAGAAAAACACATGTATTTATTTTTGGTTGCAAGTTGTTAAATTCAGTGTAAAATGAGTATTCATTTACAGTAAATCACCATATTCATATTGTGGGTCTATTGTCAAGAAAAAATCATTAGCATGCAATATTATGAACTATGTATGTAACTAAATTACCTTAGGATTTTACTTTAGGATAAATTCGTAGATTTGTATAGAATACTTTGCATTTCAATTTTATAATATCAGATTAATGTTAATAAATATCAATATGGTTATAGTAATTTTGCGTCATACGTGCGTGAATGCGACCTATGACATCGGAAAAAGATAATTTGATAACGCTATTGATAAAAGAATAAACACTGGTGTCAGTTATGTAGATAAAGAAAACATTCCATGCTGTAACTAAAATGGAATGAAAGTTCTAGTCATTTCCATGGTGCTTTTTTCGACATAAAAAGACGTAGTATGTGTAGATAGCTTGATACATATTTAAACCTCCTAGAAGGATCACTATTTATTTATAAAGTAAACAAAAAGGGCACCTTATAAAATTTTTGAAGTTCTCAACTGAATCTAGGTTATTCAGCGACATTTTGTCAAGTTATGTAGATATCGGCTTACGGAGACTCTGTTGGCAACGGCAATATTATTGAAATTAATATTTTATTTTCCAACGACGTCAATCCTTTTTTTTTCAAACTCAAAACGAGTAGACACCAACAGCGAAAAGCTAAAACTTGAAAGAAAAAATACTCGCTCTCTTATCTGTCCAAATTGACCGCCGACTGTCTTTGATATGACATTTGTCAAGTGTGACATGAATGAATGTTAATCATTCACTCATTCTATTTCTGAGAGCATTCGTTTTATGCTAAGGTTTTAATATTTTTTGTCATTATTATTGACATAATATCAAAAGTAATGGCAACATTAAGGTTCTACTAGTCTAGTTAAGCAAGAAACTAGAATCCAAGCCGTTTACCAAAGAGTATGTAATATATGTATCCGTTTACTATAACTATTTGACAGGAAGAGTCCGGTGCTTTGAGGTTATTTTTGTGATTATTTCAAAAAATTTAAAATCTCGTAATTATATACTAATTACTGACTGTTGCTGATAAAAACCACGGTTTTGTGAACAATGGCGTCTGTTTCTATGGCCCCGGCGCCAGGCATGCACCAGATCGATTTATCTAAACTAAATTTGCAACAGTTGGCCCAGTTAAAACAGCAGTTAGATCAAGTAAGATTGGAAAAAGCCATCGCTTTGTGTCTTTATTCCTAATTGATATTTATCATATTTTCCAACATAACTTAATAGCTTTAATATTTTTTCAGGAGTTGAATGTTTTCCAAGATTCATTGCAGACTCTAAAGATAGCTCAAGGCAAATTTGTTGAATCTGGGGAGAGTGTTGAGAAAGTGACACCAGCCACGAAAGGGAAGACGATCCTGGTGCCCCTTACCGGTTCCATGTATGTGCCAGGGACAATATCTGATACAGATAATGTCATTATTGATATTGGAACTGGATATTATGCTCAAAAGGTATTCTTCTTGAAGCTTGAAATATGAATATATCATATAATATAAACTACTGGTTCATTAACATCAAAATTTCTGGAAGTGGTTCTGCATAGCACAATGTTGTTGAATAAATTGTTGGTTTTTTCTTTTATCATTAACAAATAAAAAGGTTGGGGTGCACAAAAGGGGATGCGAAGGTGATTCGGTGTCAAAGAAATGACAATTGATGGTAATGACTTAATACAAGAAAATAATCTTCATCTTATCATGTAGCTGATATCAATGTCAAATGTCAATAACTGACCTCACAGATCCTAGTGTCACAGTTGATGAGCCGCCATAGGCCTCTGACATGGCTCATGTAGCAGTTACTATTTGTCATAGAAAGTAACTGTGACCAGTGGCTTAACGTGCCTTTCAAATTCATCTTACTTTTCAGACAATAAGGTAGATTCATATATATTTCATTTAATTGTTCAAATCACTTTCAGGATATAGAAGGTGCCAAAGACTACTTTAAACGAAAAGTCCAATTTGTGACAGAACAAATGGAGAAGATCCAGATGATGGGCATGGAGAAG
Source organism: Carcina quercana (assembly GCA_910589575.2). Taxonomy (NCBI): domain Eukaryota; kingdom Metazoa; phylum Arthropoda; class Insecta; order Lepidoptera; family Depressariidae; genus Carcina; species Carcina quercana. The sequence continues at coordinate 4,995,668 of OU342436.1, forward strand.
TCCAAAGTCCGTGAAGCCATCTGTATGATGATGGAAATGAAACTCCAAGCACAGGCCCAAGCACAGAAAGCATCGACTTCATAACATTAGTGTTTATGTATTAAATTGCTTGCTATTTGAATACTTACTCATTAATCTTGATGTGAGAACTGCATTTGTGTTCATTTGTATTCTTAATAACTATTTTCTTTTCAAACAGAAGGTTTGTGACTGTCAGCAAAAAAGGTTAATGATGTGGTTTAATGTAAAATATCAATTTTTATGGAATTTCAAAAGGAACTGTTATAGGATCACTTTGTTGCCTTTTTCCTAGGATCATGTGGATATATCAAGTTGAGGAGGTAAGCGTCGGTGGCGCAGTGGATAAGGCGCGGACTCTCAATCTGAGGGTACCGGGTTCGAATCCAGCCGTGTACCTATGAGTTGTTTTTCAATTCAAGTACATTATCCGATTGCTTAACGGTGAAGGAAAACATCGTGAGGAAACCTGCATGTCTTGAACAGGCATGTGAAGTCCGCCGATCCGCACTGGGCCCGCGTGGTGGACTATGGCCCATACACTCTCTGTAGGAGAGTAGGCCTGAGCCCCTCCAGTGGGGACATATATAGGCTGTTGATGATGATGATCAAGTTGAAATTAATATCAAATACTCAAGTCTTCAGTCCCGTAAGTAGGTGTGTGAAAAAATTAAACTTATAGGTCAATGCAAAAAAGATATAGCTGTATTGTAGACCATTTCCATATAAAAATACAAGGGAACCAAGACCTATAGCGGATAGCGGACATCCCATTGACCTAGAATCCTGAAACTTGGCAAGAAGCAAGATCTTACAGCATAGCTGTAGAAATAAACATTAAAAACCAGGATTTTAAAATTATAGCACAGTCAAAATAGCTTTTTTATATTACAAACTTAACTTTGTACTTGAAAGATATACATTGGGTATGTAATGTAACCGCAAAGTAAAGTTGATTCTTCATTCGGACTTATATTTTCGGTAGAGCATGATTTTAAGTGTGTAAATTATTCATATTCTGTATGGAACCCTCGGTGCGCGAGCCCGACTCACACTTGATCAGTTTTTTAAAATACATGTGAGTGGAAAGTGATGAAAAGATCATATAGCTCATCCCAAAAGCCTCACTATACTCTGGCCAGTGTCTTGCTCTTAGTATTTCCTGTAGTAGTATTTGTTATAGTAAAAATTGAAGGATATGTTATCTAAAACTGAACTAAATTGTATATGAGGTGAACTGACCTGAAATTGTATATGAGGTGAACTGACCTGAAATTGTTTTTGGAATGCTAAGACCATTTATTAAATGCCAAATTTTGATTACAGTCTACGTCCAGGAATTTAAACCAATGTACATTAGTGGCAGTTTGATATCATTATTAGATAAACAGTGAATGAATTTTTTTCATGTAAAATGTACCCTTTTTTGTTGACAGTATTTGAGATAGCAATGGCGTATTAGAAGGTGCTGTAATTATGGCTGTATTTGTATTTACAAATGTTCTGAGTTCAATTCGCTAGTATTTATTTGCAGATCAGATAGCATTAAACTCTGTTGCATTATTACATATATTTAGTTTTGGTCTATTAAGGATTAAAAATATTAACCAAATATGATATTATTTTAATTTTAATTGCTTTTGGATCTTTCAGTTCATAGTAATGCAAAATGATGAGGTTTGCAATGTCCTCCTGGGCCTAGGACTATTCACAACATTGCTGAAGTGATGATCTGGGTTCGATTCCCAGCGAAGAATTAATTTATCTTGAACTCGATTTGGTTGGCGGTAGATAATTTTTACGATCTGCCTGGCTAATGTACCATGAAATCTTAATCTGCCGCCCAACAAACCATTGGTGTTAGGCGTTAGCACTTGTTCTCCCTCCTTGTAGTCCCTCATTTAAACTAAGGACTATTCCATCGTACCTTATAACTTTTTTTACTAACTTTTTTTTGGTAGATTATGTAAGGGAAAGAAAAAAGTACACTTGTGACACCAAATGATTTATTTTTAATAGGCCAAAATGATAGCGCTGATATCTACAATATAATGGCTTATATTAAACTATAACATTACATTAAGTATATCTACAATATGTCTTATAGTCACAAAACAATACCAACTAAATAAGGCAACGACTATTCCTTAACTCCGTAAACAATCTCTATTAATAAGTTTTTTTAAACAAATTTTTATTCAAATATTTATTTTGAACACGAGAAAAGGTGTCGTATAAGGTAAAATTTAAATATTAAGTAATTTACAATGATATCCGTTTGATTACAAATTAATAAGTACATTACAAACAGTACATATGTTAAGCTGTAATAATTATGCTATTTGATTGATCGCGATCGGGATATTTGTAGTGCTAGCTGGATTGTGAAAATTTTATGAGAAGTATGTTTGTGGAAAGTATTAGCATCATCGCATTTCGTATGTTCAGAATCTAATTTTCAAATGAGCACCTAAGTCCTTACTAGAGCATTATGTAACCAGTAAAAATATTTGTATCATCTATCGAAAGTACAAGCTAAACAGGTATTTACAATTTAGTACATTATAACTTAATTTAAATATTGAATTATCATCGAAAGATTGCCAATCACGTATTCGTCGCCTTTGGCGAACACCAGTCCCATTCCATTTTAACACCATAACCCTTATATCGTAGTAGCATTTTTACACAATAACGATACTGAAAGCGTTACACGAATAGATCACTCGCCTGCTCGGCGAAGTCTTTGTCTCAAATGGTGTAGTACTCGGGGGCGAAGTCATTGGCCAGGTTGCTCAGGAAGTGGAAGTCTGAGGAGGAGTTGGAGTTGTCGCCCGTGGGGGGCGCGTGCGTCGCCTCGTAGAACTGCTGGAAGGATCCATACCCGTCCCCGCATTCCGCCGCGCTGCTACTGCCGTACGCCTCTGCTTGTGCGCTGCTCGGAGCGCCCCCCGGCCCGTAGCTCGCCGCCGACGCGGTCACTTGCTGCCCGGTGTACCCGCTCGTGTCGTAATATGCGTTCTTTGCATATTCTCCAGCGTGCGCACCCTTCTGTCCGTCACTTGCATAATAGTTATGTGCGTGGTCGTGTTGAGCACCTTCATGGTAGTGGTACCCGTAGTGGCTGTTGGGATATCCCATATGTTCTCCGGGATAGGCTTGCGACTGCTCATAACCGGGGTGTCCGTATGCCACTTGATCCTTACCGTACGATGGGTAACCATAGTTTTGGTACATTTCGTGAGGGTAAGTCTGTCTCGAGCCGATGCCATTGGTGGGCCTCGCGGATGGTGATCCCTCCTGTTGCCGCGCATGTGTCTGGGTTCGCGTGTAAGCGTGTTGCTCTGCTCCTTGTACCGCGGGACCGTAACCCTCGTAGTTTCTAGAACCTTGTGGGTACTGAGCTAACTTTCCGACGAACTGTTTAGAGTCCATGCGGAAATCAGGATGTGGAATAAATTGTCCCGGAGGTGCGTTACCTCTTATGACGTAAGGAGGCATAGCGTTAGGTACGGTCTGAGGATGCGGGGGTCCCGGAGGCGCGGTCGGGGGCGATGGACGAGGGTAATGACCCAGCGGACTCTGATGCATACTTGAGGGCGTCCCCGGCGTGGAGGACGGCGTTAGGTTGACCGATGAAAACTTAGCGCCGTCCACCAACCCTACTGCCCCGAGACTGTCTTTCGATGAAGATGGAGATACTTTGCATGTCGCGTCCAGTGACGGGGAACGTTTCCTTGATTCTTGTTTGATTCTCTTCGCTAAATTTCTTGGTGCAGGTGGAATACTAGTAGTGGGGGGTTGAGCATCTCGTGAGTCATCTTCTGCCAGTTTGTCTAGTGACGATGATGAAGCAACACTCGAGGCGCCATCACTGGCGAAACTGTTGTTATTGGTGGCGCTCGGAGTGTTGTTGTTTCTAGTCCGTGACGCTAGCTCCGGAAGATCTTCAGCTGGAGAGCATAGCGCGCCTGGCGGTAGCTCGCAGCCCTGACAACTCTTCTTGCCAGATAGAGGTCCTTCATCATCCAAGAATTTATCAAGTCTCGATTTGGAGCTCTTTCCTCCTTCGGACGTCGTAGAATCTTTGTCGTCGCCATCTTCACTTTTGCTTAGGGTTTGTCTTTTGTGTTTCATACGCCGGTTCTGGAACCAGACCTTCACCTGGAACAAGTGAAATGAAGTTATGTTTAATCTGATGAATGAATAATGATTATACTGGCTTCGACAGCAAAAGCCAGGGTTATATATACCTGTCTCTCCGTGAGGTCTAGCGACGCAGCGATCTCGATCCTCCGCGGTCGGCACAGGTATTTGTTGAAGTGGAACTCTTTTTCCAATTCGAGTAGCTGGGTGTTGGTGTAAGCAGTCCGAAGCCTTCGTGGGAGGCCATTTTCTGAAACAATAGGGTGATGCTATTTATGTATGCCTTAAAACTGGAATTTTAAATTGAAGATTTAATAGCACTGCGGCAAGCGTCTTAGAACGATATTCCTGGAAACTTTCAATAATAGGGTTGCGAAGCTCGCGGGTGCGCTTTCCTTTAATGTAATAACTTGATCGCATGTCAGAGCACCGCCCTTGAGGCCATTGTGTCGAAGTTGTTCTTTTTATTTTACCACAAAATACGAATTGGAATTCGAAATTCAAATTACAAAAGGGCGGCGAATAATGGGGGGATCGCGTTCGCGTGACGACTCGCTACCAACATTCGCAACTAAATCGGTGCAGTTTACGTGGTCCTTAGCGTCTGCATTATAAAGATTATTTTGTAACGCGGGTTTTGTTTGTATGATGGTAGGGTTGGTAGTGGCGGCGGTTGATTGACGTGCCTCGTCAGCGCTCGCGTTTGCCATTGGACAGGGGCAGCTGTCAATCAAATCGGCGCGGCCCCTGGTTCCGCTCTAGTGCACAGGCCCTGCCTGTTTCGACATATGAATAAAAAGCAGGCCTCAAAAGTTGGTACACAATACAGACAACCCTCTATCCTATTCTAATTTTTAAATAAACTTAACTGACTATTCCTTTGTCTAAACTAAACCCTCCACTTCGTGGCTTTATACCGAGCGATATCTGCCTTATATACGGATTCTGTTTGCGGAGCACTTATATTTGAAGGGTGGCAATATAAACTGGAGTGCAACTGTAATTAATTTACCCAACTTGCATAGGTATGTGAGATACTTGAACAACATTACTAAATTATCAGTTTACTGGACCCGAAACTCGATAGCCCTTGGTCAGCCACTAGAATTATTATGAGAGGTACATTCCCAGACAGAAGTGTTTCAGGTTATCGGCTTTTTTTATCTAACGCGGGTTCTCTACTAAGGGGTTTCTGTCTGAGAAACTAGGTATTTCGTAACCGTCGAATAAGAAAGATTTAGCATATGAATCGTAGATGAAATTACTTCAGGCGGTAATGAAAAGTTTTGACACCCCTCGTCTTGTTTATAAGTGTTCTAGCGTGGGTACTATATTTTACGATTTGGAATCGCCGTTGAATAACAGCATTGTTTATAATCGCCTATATAAAGTCACTGTTGAACATGGGCTTCTCTCATAGATTGCCACGTCGGACTTTCCAGGGGAATTTGCCATTATTATCATACTTGGAAGGATAAGACATATTGTTACTTAGATAGTTTCTGTTGTCCATTTGGAATTTTTTTGCTTGAGTCTATGGTCTTATTTTAGAATAGCTGTGTGAGTGAGCCATGAGTGTGTGAAAATTTAGCAGTAATATCTTATTATTACTGTACCTAATTACCAATTATTCGCGTGCCGTGTGACAATAGTGCAATATCTTACAACCTAGAAGCAGTCATGTACGAGCGTGTAATTCATGTCCATTAGTTCACTTATGCGGCTGATTAAAATGAACTGTTCGTTATAAAACACTGTTAACAAGTTAATTTAAAAAGTAGTCTAAGGTACTCTTCGGCCCGTAAACCTATAGGCTAGTTAGCCAACCAACATACTTTCGCATTGTATTACTATATTGTTTGGCATCATATTCGGGATACGACGAGCGACTTTAGTACACGCGTGTCCCTACATAGAGGATGAATGTTCGAAAGATGCAAGTTTGCTGAAGTTTTTGCGTGGCGTCGGAATAATAGGCGCGATTATGCGGGCTCGAGTGCCGTCGCGTATAATGTTCACATTATCGCGATTGTACATACTTCCGTCCCACTGAACACCGCACCGCGCCGCGCCGCTCTCCCAGCCAGGCCGCTCGATATCCTGCCCTGACACACATCTGAGGATGTGTCTCACATCGTCATCTACTCAGATTTATGTTGCTATATAAAGTTTCACTTAGCAGTAGTATTCTCTATATAGTAAGGCTTCTCGGATTGATATCAACACATGTCAATGCCCAGCCCAAATCACTTGAGCTATAAACTTGTTTGGAACATGGATCCCTTTGATGATGCAGAGAATCATTTGACTAAGGAAAGGAAACAACTTCCACGAGTACAAAATCGCCGGCGGCGTAAATATACCTGCAAACGAAACAGGCGAAACGTCCGTCATTTTATAAACATCATCTATGCTTTCTTAGAGATTGTACACTTATTGCTATGGTAAAGAATATTAGAAACAATTCTAACCCCGTCTAGGTATTTGGCCTTTATGGTGTGCTTTTATGGGTTTGCATGCATGTTTCACTTTAAGTGAAAAACAAGTCTCCAAGCACACGTTCCACATCCGCTAACTAACCGCAAACATTTGCAAGACGGATTGTCGGTTATATTGAAAAATGACGTGAGGTGCAACACGCAATTATTTAGATTGTTTGCAATAATATTACATGTTGAGAGCCCTTGTTTTACAACGTACGTAATAAATGGTTGTGAAGTGTGTTACCTTGTTTAACCCTCCGCGGACACGGGACGGTTCGGGGATGGCTGGGTTGGAGATTTACGGCGGCTTAGGGGTCACTTACACCGCTCAAGTCAAGAGTCTACTTGTCTGCACCTAATTTGATACAATCTCAATTGTCGGTGTTCTATTGATTGTTGGATGAAATGGAAGGACTTTTGTTTCTTTAGGACCTTTAATTTTTGGACTTTAGATAAACTTAGTAATTCTAAGTTTTTATTTGTTACGAAGTTATTAATGTAATTACATTAAATTCATACGTATATTAGTTATACGTATTTTTTTCACTCTATGACCAACTCATGTCCAACTGTTGACTTATACAGCCGATTATGATGATGTATGACAGATATAATTAACACGTTCAAAAAAAATTAAAAGCCGACTTCAATTGCCTTAAAAATTTGGTTTTTGTTGATTTTCTCACAGAGCCATCAATCAGTTTTGATAAAATTTATATGGGAACACCTCTGAAGTATGCTCTACCAAACAAAAAAGAATTATCGAAATCGGTTTACTATTGGCGGAGTTATCGCGTAACACACATACAAAACATAAGCGTCGAATTGAGAACCTCCTTCGTCGGTCTTGAGTCGGTTGAAAATAGAAATGTACTTAATTTTTATTTTATTTATTGGATCAACCAATAATTACTACACTCCACATTCACAGGTTACATTATTCTAATTCAAGTGCGTAACCAATTAAAAGCTGATACTGCATGCACTAAAAATAATATTTATACAATAAAATTGAAGATATTAAAGAATATACCTCTATATATGTCAATGTACAACTAACTTAACTAACCTAACTTAATCTAACTTAAAGGGAGTCAACTTAAATGTACACAAAGTACACCAAATTACCTTATTTTTTTCTTAGTTTATAACTTAATTTATGCAATATTAACACCATTAAAATGATTCCAATTCATCCATTCCAAAACTCTGAATAAGTGGTATGTTCTTGATTATTGAGTTGTGAAAATTAGAAACAAATAGAATCAGGTAGCTATATACCTATAGAATTCATTGTTCTATTATTATCTTTTTATGGGTGGATATTTTACTTTTATTTTGATACGGAACCAGAGGTATATACGAGTATATTATATAGATTTTAGGTCTGATAATTAAGTTTACAAATAACTAGTTGGGCAGTAGGTAATGTATGACGTTCTCATGCAGGATTAATGTGACGGAGTCTTGCCTCCAGACTTCTGTAACTAGGGTTAGAAATGAGCCAACAAGAACCGGTAGCTACGAAAGCAGAAGTTGTTAACAATTTGCGAAGGATGTGTGCAGAGCCGCCGAGCTGCCGAGCCCCACGGGCAAGTTTAAATAATTAATCAAGTGCCGGTAAAGGATTAATGCGTGGCCAGTTGGTGGTTGGATGCCATTAGTACGTCCTATGCCCCCTCCACTAAATGCTGTGGTCGCTTTATACGAGCAGGGAACGATCTCCCAAGCATATGGCACACGAGAAGGGTTAATCCTTAGTAATACTCACTTAAATTGATTTTTAACCGACTTCAAAAAAGGAGGAGGTTCTCAATTCGACGGGTATTTTTTAAATGTTTTGTTATATGTTTGTTACCTCAGAACTTTTGACTGGGTGAACAGATTTGGATGATCCTTTTTTATTTGAAAACTGGTGCTTCTCGTGTGGTCCATTTCAATTGGATCCAGTTCTGACAATGGCATCCATGAGAAAACAATATAAATCTTAAATTTGCCTTAATAAAAGTAGACTTTTAGGGCAATTGAAGTCAGTTTCCAGTTCTTTTTGAACGCATTTACTTGTACAAATAAATTATACTATTTTTGTCAGCGCAAAAAGTCAAGAGCTCAACATGAACCTTTCTCACTGAAAGGATTGACGGTTGAGTTTTCAATGAGGGGATTAGGCATAATCACGATTGGCTTGGTGATCGCAGTGGGATTTCAGTGGCAGTTCGGGAAGACACGGGGTGCTCCTATTCTAAAGCCGAAACTACACGGAATAAATTAAACACAGGTCTAAAGTTGGCTTCTGCGATACATGTGCTACTTACGTATTACCTCACGTGATAAAGCACTAAACATTTATTTTGAATGTTGCCGCTGCAGAGGAAATGTTGCCGAAGGGGGAGTCCAACGAAAAATATTACGTTATGAGGTGTGAAGGGCATAAATGTAAAAATTCAATATTTCAGACACAAAAAGAGTAAATTTTTCCGCAATTTTGTGTCGTTCTCGTGCGCTTAAGTGTTTTTGGGGATTTTCTGGGTTGAGATTTAGCATGGCGTGAATACAAGTAGCGTTGCAAGAATAAACATCGTATATCTTATACTGTAGCTTCACTGAGCGTTAGTTACTGCGACCGGGAATAGTGTTATAGAATGTTTTGAGTTTCAATCCACCTCTACAAAAATATGACATTTTGGATAAATAAAAGATGCAAGTTTGCCTATTTTACGTGTCAAGTTCGCATGTCCCAGTGTAGGTTTAAAGTTGATTTAGGGCAATTATGTATCATTACCAAGCAGACCTTGTGACTTATTATCTATCCCCAACAAATATATTATTCACGTCTCTAAGTATAAACCATCGGATTAATCTGAAATGTATCTTAAATTACAGTTTGATCACTTTTTCTATAGATATAAAATCTCCAAATACAAGATGTGTCTTCTAAAAAATAAGTCACGGGTAAGTAATAATACATTTGTACCTAAAATAGTAAATATGTCACCTTATAAATGTAATCAACAAACTGTTAGAATCATTTAATTCATTCAATCATCAAAAAAATATATCTGTCACCTAATAAATAGATCATAATTCAATTAAAAAATTCATAACAGGGGCGGAATCAGGCAGGCTATGAATATTGACAACCCAGAAAAATGTGTGTGTATGTGGTTTTAGCGTTCGGGCAATACAGAAGCCGTTAGGGAATTCCATTCCTTAGCTGTACGCACAATGAATGATGAAGCGAATCGCTTCGTGCGAAATGGTGGAATGTCAACCAAGTAGGGGTGGAACCCAGACGTTCTTCGAACCGGTTGTTGGACCACGTAGTTGCCAGTTAGATTTGTGTTCGCAGTAGGATGTTACTGACACATAGATGTTGATGCTCATGTCTCGACATCCAAGGGACGACATGGGACATCCTATTGTAAACCCTAGACCAGACTGCACGTACGTTCCTTATATTTGTTTATCGAGATCCATCTGCCCTAGAATCATACAGATGTTGGTAACAAAACGATTTGTAACAATCACAGGGGCTACACTGACTTAACAATTTGGACTGTTCCACAATCGATCATGCTGAGGATTTGTATTTTTCCGATTATCTGTATCGCGGGTCCCTGTTTGACATTGTCGCATCAATTATAAGCTTGGATTACGAGGAGACAGTTGTAAGGCGGATCAATTTAGGTCCGGGAGGGGAGATGTATCAGGAAGTGACTTGGATTGTCTTATCAGGGCTTGATGAAGGCATACCGCTGCCGCTTTCGTTTTGGTTTTGATAAAATCGTAGGCAAATGTCTGCATCAAGTTATTCAACCAATCTGTTGTTTGAGTATTTTGAAGTATTGCCGTTAGGTTAAAGTCTGCGCCACCAAAAAAGTCCCACAGACGCGGCGTTGCAACCGCAGTGCATAATGTTGCCAGCATCGTTATTTAATTTGGCCTGCGTCCTTTACCATAGACGCTATGTTACAATTTTTATTTGTTGGATCTGGGTTATTTCTGAGTAATAGAACGGATCTTGAGCAAGCTGAGGCTATCGGAAATCTGATGGCCAATAAAAAATACAAAAATAGCATCGTAATGTAGATAAACACCAATACACTACTGATGTCATCCATGCCATGATATCCTGTACTGTATGTAAAACTCTAATTTTTTTAAATAAAATAAATACATATCAGATGTTTAAAATACTTTATTATTTATATTTTATAAAAATAGTGTTCATCTAATGGACGAATCTAGCCTAAAGTTAAATAAAACTAACGTAAATATTCTTTTAAATCCATGTTTTAGTGCTAAGCAAATTTAAAAAATCGAAGAAGAAGAAGTCAGTAAGTAGTCAAGCGCCAACATTATCGATAATTTTATTTCAATTTCATAAAGAAGAATGTTTTAAGAAAAGCAATTATACCTCTCTATGTACATAAATTTGGGATTCCGGAAACGGCGCTAACGAATTTGATGAAACTGCCACGTCCCTATTTCGGGTCCATTAATCTATTGTTCGTATATTAATAGTAGTAAAAAGCCTTTGATAAAATTATGCTCTTCATTTCGTAGGAGCCTGTAGTCTATAGACAACAAGTGGAGCTCTGGAGCCCAAATATCACGACAACGCTACGAAACCGCGCTAAATGTGCCTACTCGTACCTGTTACGATCACTAGAGACCATCAGATTCATTACATCTCAATTCGCCTAATGCAGCAGGTTATTATAAGTTGTCGTTGCAGACAGTGCCGGGCGAGGTGGAGCGAGGTGGTGCGAGTTCGAAACAGTTTGACAGACATCCCCTCGGGCCCGGGGTTCGATTCCGTCAACGAGGAAATTTCATTAATCCCGCATTAAAAAGTTTGCAGCCTCCTCCCGCTTTGTTGAGCTTTTGAGCAACAATTCGATTTAGATGTCACTAATGCATCGTTGTGCTAAATAAGCTTTTCCCAACCTTCTTAATAGGAGGTGGTTCTCAATCCAACATCAAAAAATGCTTGTGAAGACAATAGTAACGATTTGATTAATAGCTTTTACCTACTTCGGCTGCATGGAATCTGGGATAAAAAGTATCTTATATGTTAATCCGGAATATATCTATCTGTGTGCTAAATTTAGTTCGAATCTATTGTCGTTTATGCGTGAAAGAGTCACTAACACTGAAACTAATAAACTTGTATAATTATATTGTTAGTAGGAATGTTTATGAGTAAGTTTAACATTACATTTGTATGAAGATCCACTGTAATGTAAATACTCAGAGTAAGGCTGTTCGCACTCGAAGCACCGGCCATAGCCACAGGTAGTCCGCGACAAGCAGTTCATACGCTTTTTCATACATTTTCGCCAAACACTCGTTACTTGTGGCCACCAAGGGACAAACAAAGCGAGCGGGCTATAATTGAGTCGGCCATCGAACACCGGTGGTTGTGGCCAAGCGTTGACTCGTTTTCGCCAGGCTCAGACATGTCAACTGGCCTCAAAAGTGACAGGTTTGAAAACTGACCCATACATTCAGTGAAACTTTCTAGACACGACTAAGATATAAATTCAATGTCTAAAAAATTCATTGATTACATACTTACATACAAACTTTATCCGACTTTAAAAAAGGAGATTATCAATTCGGCCTGTATGTAAGTATGTAATATTTCCAGAACTGCCCAGTTTTCGTATATGTTAGTCTATATCAGCTAATTAAAAAAATAAAAAGACAATACAACAGAAAGTTATTAGAAAATTCTATGAAAAATCCGAAAAATATGTGGTCTACTCTAAATAAAATAACTCAGTTCAAACCACCAAAAATTTCAAATACGTCTCTACTAAACATATCTCCGCACCCATCTGTTTCCGTTAATCTCGTTAATAGATACTTTGTCTCGATTGGTAAGTCTCTGGCTGAAAATATTGTAACTAACTACGGTTCGCAGTGCACAAGGACCGACTTTCCGAACCATAACAATGTGTCTTTTGTTCTACTGGACACCGACCCTGGAGAAGTTAATAGTTTACTTATGAGTCTTGACTCCGGAAGTGCTCCTGGCTGGGACAACATACCTTCCTCATTTTTGAAGCGAGCAAAAGACGTTTTTGTCCCCTTGATGACTCATCTTGCTAACATATGTTTTATGAGTGGTGTGTTTCCTAGAGCTCTTAAGCAGTCGATAGTAACTCCAGTTTACAAGAGTGGTGACAGGGACGATATCAGCAATTATAGGCCAATATCTGTTCTGCCTTCCATTTCTAAGATCTTAGAAAAGCTGTTAAACAATAGACTGATTAGCTATTTGAATAAATATGACATATTGTCTAAGACACAGTACGGTTTCCGAAAAGGGTTGTCGACAGAAGATGCTGTCACAGCTCTATCTGGGCTTATTGTTGAGAAAGTAGATCAATCACAGAAATGTATTACTGTTTTTCTTGACCTTAAAAAAGCCTTTGATACCGTCGCTGTCTCCATTCTTATTCATAGACTCGAAGCTATTGGCATTAGAGGTACGGCACTTGCTCTCTTTGAAAGTTACCTTCAGGATAGAAAACAGAGTGTAAAAATTGACATATACAACAGTGAAGAAGAAAGTGTCATTTATGGCGTCCCTCAAGGAAGCGTCCTTGGCCCCACGCTGTTTCTGGTCTACATAAATGAACTATGTAAACTAGAAATAAGCGGGGGGCAGATATTTTCCTACGCAGACGACACTGCGGTCGTTTTTACGGGGGACTCTTGGGAACAGGTCCGCGCTGTCACGGAAGCGGGAATGGCTAAAATAGCAAATTGGCTAAACTCAAATTTGTTAACCCTGAACAAGGCCAAGACGAACTACATTTGTCATACCAAGTATGGCATAACCCAACCTGGAGCGGAGTTTGGGGTCAGGATTCATGAGTGTGATTTTCCTGGAATATCAGACTGTAGCTGCTCCATTATTGAAAAAGTTAATAAAACCAAATATCTAGGAATTCTAGTGGATCAGAGATTATCTTGGCATGCACATATTGATCTGATTATATCCCGAATAAGAAAACTTATTTGGATATTTAAAACTCTTAGGCACGTGACCTCATCAGAACTCCTGAACAAAATTTTTTTGGTATTGCTTGCAAAATTGCTTTGGTACAGTCAATAATAGTCTACTGCATCCCTGTATGGGGTGGAGCTACTAAAACGAAGTTAATAGATGTTGAAAGAGCACAAAGGTCTTTATTAAAGGTAATGTACTCCAAACCATACAGGTACCCCACTGATAACCTTTATATGATTAGTGATTTGCTGACTGTGAGAAGATTGTACGTCTTAAAAGTCATACTAAAGCTGCACAAGTCTTTGCCCTACGACCCAGAGCTGTTAAACAAACGTAGAAGAGAAAATTGCAATTTATCCCTTAAAGTCACACGAGTGTAAAGAATCATTAACAAAGTGGTTAAAAACGTTAACCTACGATAACACGGAATCTTTATTGAACATATTGAGCTAGCAGACGCACGTATCCTCCCTCTCAATACAATCACCCCCCCCCCCCCCCCCCCCCCCACACACACACTCACTCACACACGCACACTCACACACACTCACCTTACACATATACACTTACACACAACTAATTTCTTTTAAAAATGTATAATTAGTTTATAACTTATACTATTAATTTTTACTGTATGTATTTGTATTCCTAAATAACTAGCGGAAGAGCGGGGCCTCCTAATACAAGTTTTTTTTTAACTTAAAAGGAGTGTCCCAAAAACTTTAATCTAATGTTAATGTGAAAGGAAATAAATATTTTTTCATTTTTTTTTCTATAAACAAGTGTGCTCAATTTCAAAAGTTTATGTATGTATGTATGTTTGTCCTCCGAATATCTCCGAAACTACAAGTTCGATTTAAATAACTTTTTGTTGTTGAACTAGGTATTGTTCTACTTAGGTAAGACTGCAAGTTTCATCAAAATCGGTTTAGTAGTTTTTGAGATATGGAATGTTATGTGTGTATTAGTAAAATGAATACACCTTAAATTTGCCTTAATAAAAGTAGACTTTTAGGGCAACTGAAGTCGGTTTCCAGTTCTTTTTGAACGCGTTACAAGTTTTAATCCTGTTTTGATTACTAAGAAATTCAGTCTAATTTTCTAAATACTCGAAACTGAGTTAATGTTTAAAAGTTCATTAATTACAAACTTGTATGGAGTGTGCAATTGCACTTATCATACAAATATATTTCGAACTTATTTTGGTGTATGAAACAGACACTTTGTCACTACTCACCTGAAAGCTTCACATGTAGCTCAAAACAACTTACGATAAGTATCGAGATATCTCTTTCCCATTTAAAAGTCTTCGTTCCCCAATTTTTATGGGCAACCTTTACTATCTTTATTATCTGTCCGCTAATAAAGACCGTTGCGAATATGCAAAGCGCTTTAAGACTGGCGGTATTTAATTGCCCTTGAAAGGGGCGACAAAAAATAAACTGCTCGGGATATAAATAACGGTGCACTTTTCATAATCGCAATTGTCGCCGGGAGAATATTTAGTGCGCAGTAAAGGACGATTGCGATCCCGATGTGGGGGATGAGGGGGGCAGGGGGTGTAGGTCGTGAGGGGTTAATAGTTGAGGGGCGATGAAGACGTCGCAGGAAGGTAATGAGATGCATTCGCTTCATCGAGTACCTATTTGAAGGTAAGATATGTAACTGTTAGTGGTTGGTTACAGGATTACATAGAGAATTGGTGA
This sequence comes from Carcina quercana, assembly GCA_910589575.2. Taxonomy (NCBI): domain Eukaryota; kingdom Metazoa; phylum Arthropoda; class Insecta; order Lepidoptera; family Depressariidae; genus Carcina; species Carcina quercana. The sequence continues at coordinate 5,011,045 of OU342436.1, forward strand.
ATCTGTTTTTAGGTCGGATTTTTGTTAGAAAAAAACCCTACTGTTATACTACGAGTACTAAAACAAATTGGAAAGTTTGTAAGGCCCCTAACATCCGATGAAAAAATTTAACCCTTATAAAAATACTTTGGCATCTCTCAAAGCTGATTATTTTAGCAAGTATGACTTAAAGTATATGGTTTTGGGAAATTTTATCCGTAAGGGATATAAAATATAAAATGGTTATATTTATGTTTGAAAAGAGGCAAAAATAGGGAGGTCGAAATTTCCAAGTGGAGTCTCATATGGAAAGTCTTCATTAGCACATTCTTTTAGTAAATTATTATTAGCACATGCTTTGAAGCATAATTTTAGAAGAAAAAAGCTCTCTCAATTTCCGAAGTTGCTATACTTAAATAACCCTAGTAAAAATGAATTTGTCATTTGTGCAGGAATGCCGAAGCAACGCCTCTATCTAGGATTGTTTTTGAGAAATTATCAAAACCCCTTGCCAGATAAACTTAGTTATACGATCAGGGAAATCAACTTTCTAAAAAGTCTAAAACGGAAGGTTATTTTTGTTGTTTGTGTTACCGGAGAAGTGGAGAAGGATGCTGGCTTCTTTTTATTCCAGTTCCGGCAAAATATATTCCTAAATAATAATTTAACCGTAGTCTAGTGGCTACATAGTTGGGACTGACAAACCGGAGATTCTAGGTTCGATTCCCGGTTCAGGGTTATTCGGTTGCAAGACTGACTAAATTACCAATGCCTAAAATATCTTAGATTTAATATCTTAGAGATATTTGTCTCTGGTATCGAGCGAAAAGCTTTTTAAACAAAGCCGTTATAATAGGAAGCTGAGCCCACAAAGGAGATCCCACTGGAAGTAGGAAGGCAGGCATGGCGCTAGGGAATAAATTTTATTTATCAAATAAAAGGATGGCGCGGTCGTTTTTCACCGCGCGCGCGCGCGGGGACATTATCGCTTCTTTTAATTATTATCCCGCCGATATTTTATAGCGCTCATGCCGCATCCACTACGAACAGCGCCGTCGACGCTTGCTCCAACACTAAACTATTTAAAAAGACTTGAACCTTCTATATTTACTTTTGTTTGTCCGATTTATATATTTTTAAAGAGGTAGGACGCGAAAATATCATCAATTTTTTCTTTTGAAACTTTTGTTTCTTAACTGAAGGGAACCGTTGTTTAGTTTTTCTTAGAAAAACTTATTATACAAGTAAAATTCATATACTATTCCATGAAATATAGGTGAGAGTGATCTCTCAACAGCATGGTGCGACTTCATCGGTCTATATCATGAAGTACCTACTTCATGGTCTATATACTGTTTCAGCTTTTCTTTCCTCTTTCTCTCTCTGCTTATCTCAGCAACTAGTAAATAGTAATCCAATTATACTATACTAATTCACAGTGGAAGCGTTATAAACACATACTCGTACCGCCTCCGTGGCCTAATGGACACATGCTTCGACTGACAATCTGGAGGTACTGGAAACGATTCCCAGTGGCATTTTCTATGTCCGCCTGGCTAATTACCTCCACGAGTAGACGGTAGTAGTACATACGTATTTGGTTACTAAGTCAGTTTGTTTTTAAATCAACGGATTCCAGTAAAAATAAAAAACAAACGAACATTTTAATTCCATTGGAGCGGTCGAGCGGGCGGGCGGAAGGGCGCCGCGCTGCGCCCTCGCCACGCGGCCTCAAGGAAATGAAGGAAAAAAGCGTCGGAAGCTGGTCCCCCCGCCTCCCGCCCCGCCGCACACCCTCGCCTGCTTGTGGCTTTTAAATGGAAATTTATTGTTAAACACTTCGTCAATGGCTCCCAAGTAGAGCGGTTAAAATTTTACCTAGTTCTTGGTTGCGTAAATTTGCTTTTGTCCTTCCGTTTTATGCAAGATTTCAGTTAATTTCATAAAGATTTCAAAATTACGTCATTCGTTGATGTTTTTATACTTGGCTTATATTTGGCCTAAGCGATGACGTGGACAAACCAATGAAGTAAATGACGATAGGGTACGATGGAGGCGTCTTTGGCGCAGTGAGTGTGAGAGAAGAAAAAGAAGCACTGGCTTCTGGCACTGGCGTGACACAGTTGGCTGAGCGTTAGACGCGCAACACACACAGGCCCCGGGTTTGATTCCCGGTGGGGACTTTGTCAAATAAATTTTTATGAGACTTTCCCCAGTTTGGTTAGGCCATTGCAGGTTGAATCACCTGATTGAAAAGTAAGACGATTCCGTGCTTCGTAAGGCACATTAGGCCGTTGGTTCCGGCTACTATCTACGGCAGTAGCTGCATGAGACATGTGAGAGACCCCTATGGCGGCTCAACCACTCTGACACTAGGGTACAAGCTACTCGATTGAAGATGTATTATGAAAATTTTTAAATTTGTCGGGTGCATTGAGATTCTGGTATACCTATATCTTTCATTACCTACCGGAACACAAATATGCTAGTAACACTGCCGACTTATTTAAAATAGTGGTAGCTAGTGAGACGGATGTAGACCCATAAACTAAATAGAGTTACTCTGCGTAGGATCAAACCCGTGATCTATGGATTACTAGTTCAGCGTACACTTGACTACGCTCAATATGAAATGATATTATTTTCATGAACATTCGAATTTGTTAAATTTTTTTCGTACTATTTTTACAAGTTTATTATAAATATTCTGACTTCTGAAATCTCTGACTATGTTTTGGTATTGAGCAATAAAACTGAAATAATTCTTTTGCAACCGGGAAATCCTGTGTATATTCAAATTCGGGTTGGGGAAGTGAACTCGTTCAAAAGTCAGAACTCTTTGCGAGTTCATAAAATTCACTCCAACCGACAAGCTGCCCGCGTTCCCCACAATTGAAAAGCGAGGGAGTCTCGCCGGCCAAGATAGGGCACTTACTGTAAAAGTTAAAGCTAATTGCCCTTAAGACATATTTTTAATTTCATTGCCCGCTCCTTCTTTCTTAGTGTTTGTCGGAGTTCACTAACTCAAGCAAGGGTAGCGAGTAATTGCCATTTTTACGAGATAAGGTCGCAACTTTTGAATGTCAAACATATTTAATGGCGCATTTTGGGTGTTTACTTTAAATATTGATGTATTTGAAAGTATTTGCTCATATTTATGATTTTTTGGACAATGTTCCAAAAACATCAAACCCTTGGCGTTCATCTCACCTGACGGTAACGATAAGACCGTGATATGAAAGAATGCTTATTCAAGAGACTCAAATGAGCCACTCACGTATTTTATCTTTGCTCGATGGAACACAAAAGTCGCATGATTGTATGGTATGGATATGGGACTTTCTACCTTGATACGTAGAAAATACCTTCCACCAATCAAACCGAGTATCCGGTATCCCCAACATCTGTTATATCATTTCAATGGTGAAAGCCACTAGGGAAGGCGTCGGGTTCATTTTCACATCCATCCAATCTGTCATTTCATTTTCATAAATGAATCATTCTTCATTTGAATTCGGTACGGAATTGTGAGGTTTTTTCTTCGCCGCTGACCTGCCCACCGCGGGGGTCGCTACATGACTGATGATATTTTAATGGTTTATTTTTCTTTAACATTCTTATCACCAACTATTGTAGTTGCTAGCCGGTTGTGGACCATATGCTAAGCCGCATATTGTGGTATAAATACTCTTTTACAGTACTATAATAGTGGTGCTATAATTACGAAATGGTAACGTATCATTTAGAAAGCGACTACAACTCGGGAGAGACAGAGCGATGTTTGATACTGAGTCACTGTATAATTCGATGTCGTTCATCGATAGTACACAATATGTAATAGTAATAATAGCTGTTCGTACTATTCATCATCATCATCAGCCGGGAAACGTCTACTGCTGGACATAGGCCTCCTTTATGGTATGCCACATCGACCGGCCCGAGCCAGTTCCATCCAGCAAAACCCCGCGATCTTAAGCAGGTCGTCGGTCCATCTTGTTAGGGGGACAGCCCGGTAGACGTTTCCCGGTACGTGGTCGCTACTGGCCAATTTTTACTCCCCATCGGTTATCGGTTCTTTGAGCGATGTGGCCTGCTTTCCACTTCAGCTTACTGACTCGTCGAGCTATGTCGGAGACCCTTGTTCGTCTACACATTTCCTCATTCCGGATTTTTCGTACACACGTGGATAGCAGATTCAAATTTGAAATTTATTTTGAGTCGACTGAGTTGCCAGACGAACTTATGTTTTGTCACATAAGATCGAGTGTTTAAAGTAACGGAGAATGTATGCGGAGAGCAGAAATCTCTATCAGCATCGGCTTTTTTCAAACCGGCGTGACACAGAAGCTAACTGTCAATAGATGTCGCTGACAGTTGTGATGAATGAGCGCGACCGTTATGCGCCTGGGCATGCAGCACTCGTCATTAGCTTCATTCACAGCGCAGGAGATTAAAAGAAACAATCCGACCACTGTCCCGAGACAACGCAACGGAAGTCTATACAAGCGTCGGTATGCAACGTTTTATCTATTTTTCACTGCCTCTGTCTTTTGTCGGCAAAAAATTGCTTAGAAAACGGCGAATGGAAATCGAATCATGAATCATGCCGCTATACTGTGGGAACTCACAGAAAATGACAACTAGGTAAGAATACAGTTTTTTGAACCTCATTCTACCTATTTTGAAGAGACTAGGTGTTGTTGAAAAAACAAACCGAGAGCAAGCTGAATTTGCGAATCGAGGGTTCCGTACACCATATATAATCGACTATTTGCTGACTTACGTATTTACTAAAAAAATCATTCAATTCAGGATCCTTAGATCAAGGTGAACTCGCTTTTGTTATTTGTAATACTTTTGAGTTCGCTCTGTTATCACATCAAGTTCAACGCGTGTATCTATGTATAACCGTTTTTATAATAAAGTATAAACAAAAGTACATTGAAGAAACACGTTTCTTGTATGAGAAACCGTTAATTTTTCATGTTTTTATTATTTGATAGAATCTTGGTTATGTTTAACGAAGATTCTGTGTAAATTTCAATCAGTAACCTATTACGTTCAAATGATACAGCCATTGTAATGTAGGACCAGTGTACCAATAGACAGGCTGACAGCGTAGACTCAGTTATAGGGGTCATGTTAGCTTACTGTGCATACGGACCCCTATCTGTTATACCTATGGCATACTTTTAAACATACTTGTGATCACATCCAACTGGCATTCTGTTTCCGTAGATACCTGTGTAGTGCAAGAATAGCTCTGTTCAAAATAACGGGTAAAATAAAATCGTGTTCTATTTAAACGCTGTGACATTTGTCTTCACTAGCGCTGTCTATATCCGATCTGTTGTTTTATGTGAAGTTTATTTCTGCTCCAGTTCGGAGGAGCTGCCGATTGACTGATCAGTGAGGACAATGTCGTGGGCGTCTGCGAAACACTTGTGCAGCTGTCACTGTCAGATTCTGTGAGATGATACATTCATTAGTTCATTGCTATAGCAATATTTATTACTTACAGAATTTATTCAGTGGACAAATAAGGGTCTCACCTTTTCGAAGTTTACGGAGTTCAAAAATGGTAGTTTACCAAGTTTATGCCGTTTCTAAACATGATTTTCAATGCATTTTATTTAACAGCAAAGAAAACAGCGTATCGTGTCCATTTTACATTGAATTTGCTGCATAAAATATATATCTCATTAGAAAAATCGAAACACCTTGCAACTTTATGTGTTGTAAGGATTATCAGAAAAACTATGAAAATTTAATTTGAATTTAGACTATTAACATTAGGATTTGAAAACCTCATATCATTCACTATTAAACGTCATTTGACATATATTCCTAAATATACTACACATTTATCTGATGAGAAGTATATATTATTTTTTATCTTATTCAAACAAGGTGACCTACAACCTACAAGGTTACAATATATAAAATATGTAGATATGAAAGTATGTTTTACACCTAAAAATTAATTGAATGGGTTCTATTGTAAGAATCTCGTTTTCCGGTCACCTTATGGCTCCCATGTCAACTGTTTTATTATTATTATTACAACATTAGTTGTATGTGACAGAAGCACACGTGGTATCGCTGCTATCAGCCATCACCGGTGTCAGCCTCATGTTTGTACAGTCGCTGGTGTGCAGAGCTAAAAGTGAACATTCGTGACTTGGTGAGTATCCGCCCGGTCGGCGCGGGCGACCGGCGCGGGTGTTGATAGACGCGGCCGTCAACCGTCTGCCTGTCAGACACCCGACAAAACACGACACATTTTTTCTTCTTTTTAGTGTTTAATTTCTTTTGAAATATTGTGAATTGATTTCTGAAGTTGTGTGGGTGTAAACAATACGATAGGTTGTGACAGCCGACGACCGATTGAAATCAGCTCAAAATAATAATTTCGTATAAATACAATTTGCACAATTCGAATCCAAAACGAAACAATTCTAGTAGTAGTAAGTGCCCTGTTAGTGGTAATTCTCGATTTAAATGGCGTTTTCGTAAGGTAGCCGGCCATGAAGAAGGATAAGAAAGCGCACAGTCTGAATAACAAGAATCAAATTCGTTGCCAGTGTCAGAAATGATTTCCAAAGAAATGCGGCACCTCATATGGTCAGGCATTCATCTTCTCACTGGGACATCATTTCACGTGTTGTAAGCATTATCTCCTACAAGACAAGTCTTACTTAAAGAAATGGGAATTGTATGTTGGTAAATTTCAGACTTTCAAAATGTGGGTGCACAGTGAGTTAGTGGCATTTGGTTTTACAAAACATGTTGAAATTCAACATTATTTCCAACAGAAACGTTTGTTTAACCGCAAGTAACAAAACGTTCTAAACTAAATTTTTTCGCTACACCAGTTGCTGTCAGTTGGCAGAGGTGCTGGAACTAGTCTCAACAGCGAATCATTTTCTTCTTTCTGAGGTTTTTGAAAATATTCAAATGAATAAAAGTATTACCTACGAAAAAAAATCGTTTATTGCCACAATGGTATTTTCTCAGTAGATAGAGAATATAAAAGCATCGCCCTCACAATGTGTTACAAAGGAAACTTTTTATTGTAGCAAATAATAGGATTCATATTCGCAGTTGGCTCGTTCCCGCCAAGTTTGGTCGCGTGGCGTGCGGAGCCGGGCGGCGGCGGCGGCGGTGCGGGGCGGAGGGCTCGCTACAAGCTCTAAGTTTCCAACGTTTTGTTACGAAGGGAGCTAAAGTTGCGACGCCAATGTTTTCGTTTTGCCTGCCTCTTTTCATCATACACTTGTTTAGGTCTCTTATACTTGGAGAGAAAAGTCGATATTTGGTAATGGGTGAATAAACACAGAATTTTTTCTATCGTCAATAGAAATTATGTTAGAAATAGACACCTCGGAGGCCATACTGCCTCAACGGAAAGCATTAGGTCCTCCAAACCCAGGCCTACCGTACGGTTCATGACCGAGATTGGCCTCGGGGAGGTTATATGATCCATAGGAGACTGTCACAATAGATCTATACAAGTCGCAGTGACATGCAGGACGATAGGACTGCGCCCGTCATGCCAAAATAAAAAAATAATTACCGCGACTTCGTTGGCGTGGACTTCGCAAAGTACCCCATAGGAACTACTAAGTCGATCGGGATAAAAGTAGCTGATGTCCTTTTCCGCCCATAAACATTACTACGAAAAGGAAGGGCAAACAGACAAGCAAACATATAAATAAAAACACAAGCAAACTCACTTTCGTATTTATTATATTAGTATGGATAGTATGGACTATCACGTCTGTCGCATAGACTGCGATAATAAGCATCAGACACTTAAGTTTATAACGGCGTAACTTGGTAAACTATTAAGTAAAGTCACAACATTTAAGTGGCCATCAAAACACGTTCAGGTCGCAGCAAGTTATCGAACACCCGCTAACTTTGGGCTTCATTAAGGGGACAATGCATGTGATGTACAATGTCCAAACTCTGACCGTTCCATGCAAGTGTCGCAATATTGAGTGGACTGAGGACAGCGGGACAAAGTTCGCTCTTGAATATTCCGGTCGCGACACGTCCACTTGTTTATGGAGGCCGCGGCAATTTGAGTCCCCGGTTTTGTGGTTTCGCAAGTTCGTGCGAATGTCCCGTTAACTGTCCCCCGATTATATTTACCGACAGTTTGGGAAAGGGTCAAATTTTAATAGTCGAGTTGGCGTTTGTCTTGTGACGATTGTTTTGTCTATTTCTGTCTTGTGTACGTCTTTGACTAGACGGAAATCTGTTTAAGAACTAGAACTATTGCTAAACTAAAACTATTCAAAGTACCTACAATAATTTTGTAATACGTATGAAGGGTAGCTATAAGATAAGTAATACGGTATTTGACTGTTAGAAAAACAGTAACTTTTTATATTGTCCCGAAATGAAATTGTTGTATGATATTACTGTGTCGTGACGTCACAGCACAGTACTGACTGGTGACAGCAAACTACTATGATGGTTTGAGTTATTAAAATTAACATAAAAATTAAAATGCAATATACTTAGCTGTTTTCTGGCCGATGAAGAAGAAGACAAAATTTCGAAATAGAAATTTGAAGTAATTTGATTGGTATTTTTTGTCCTACATTACTGAACACAATTACTGAAGCTGAACACCAAGAACATCGACCCTACAATCGAAAAAATATCGATTTAGTTGGTCTCGACACGACACATAAACTATACCGCAAATATAATAAATTACCTATCCTTCCAGTAAAATGAAGACATGACTTCCAACACTTTATCATTTAAACTCAAACATTTGAGTTGCGTTGTCCTTCGGTCGCCACACGTCACGCGGCGCACGTAATCACGCGGCGATGATGGATCCATCATATAATATTTGGACATCAAACAGCATTATTCCCACAGTTAACTAAGATTACGACGTAAGTATTGTTTGTGTGACGTTGTTTGTTCGGCAAACAGCTTAGATCGAGGGGTAGCTGAGGTAGTTGTCCATAGCATCGCGTTATCGAGGGGGCCATTGTGTTCTCTTTGTAGGGACTACATCATACAATCGGAGTTGGGCCCATCGAATTGCCCTATATTGTAGCAACTTGCTTTTGTAACTTTCACCTTTAAGTCTGTGATTATTCAACAAACGTTTAGATTAGTTTTGTAGCATGATGAAGGTTACGTTTATGCATCGATTGTGATTGCGATAGCCAGAACCAGGATGTGATAAATGTTAGAAGGATGCTGGTGAATATTTAAACGTCGTGATTATCGCATTGAGGTTTATTACGAACCTTTCTCCGTCGTAAATCCAATTGCATTATTTTTTGCTTATATTGTTATTAAATCGTACTTTAAAAAGGCGAGCTGAAATAACTGACCAAAACATTTATTTATGTTAACGTTATTTTTACTCCTATTTTTAGGTCATTACTTATCAAAGCCAACTATTATATTATAAAAGATTATGGCATATACGAGTATAACAGAAGCCTAGTATGAAATTTTGATGGAGGTGGATCGCCTTAATGGCAACAACTTCATGATGTAAATGAATACAGAAATTGATTTATCATGAAAATGGGTTCATATCAACTCACAAATTTATACTTAACTTTTTCTTGTGTCTACTTTTATGTCAGATCTATTGTTGTTAAAAACATATACTGTTGGCAATCAGTATAAGAGTATACATACTAATGTGTATTGACACACAAACACACATGATTATTATTACTTCCCGTCCAGAGATGTCTCCCAAATATAAGTAGCCCATCCAATGTTTAAGTCTTCGCAGGGGTAGTAACTGCAAGTCACTCATATCAATATCAGCAGGGTTGCTGCGGGAGGTTTTGTTTCGACCGGTTTTTGCTACATCTGTAAGTTGCTTACACTTTAAACTACAAGTTGGTGTTGAACATTTACAAATGGCTCGGTTTGGCACCTCTAGCGAAGTTAGGTTTGGATTAATTGGCGGTTCGCTAGGCCCTGTTATTTGACCGCTGTATTTAATTTAAATCGACTACATTAAACTAGTAGTGTGCCTCATGACGTTAAGGCTCCGGTGTGAGGACGCTTCCATCCCACTTATCCTCAGTAAGTACAACAAATGAAACGATGGCTGAGTACTAAAGCATTAAAAAGGTTAGTTCCAGTTTTTGAAATAATCATACTTTTTCTTTAGTGTATAAAGAAGTTTTTATATATGTTTGTACTCTAGACCAGCTGCTCGCAAACTTTTAGGGCTACGAAAAACTCAATAGGCACAGTATTGGCAGAAACCTTACATAATGTCTTAACATAAATTATTTAAGAACAAATGTAACTGACAACTAAGAGTGAATGTGACATGGTACAAAAATTTGTTTTACTGTAGGATGTCTACGTACTTCCCTAAACATATGAGCTGAGTTCTTTAGAATTTAAAAACTGTAGGCAACTGTTGAGGGGCTATTTTTGTTTGAATTACTGCGAAATATTTGTTGCTGTTTGTTTTAGCATTTCCTGATATATGCGTAGACGTATGCCTACCTGTCGGGTGATTGTTGCAATTTGCGTGGAGAGATATTGTCGTGCCTGGCTTGTGTGGTGTAGAGACTAGAGCCGCCCTCGTTGCGCGGTGACGGGCGCGGGCGGACCGTTACATTTGCATCACGGTACCGTTAGCAAGACAAGCTAAAGACCTATCAAACGGTCGTTCAGACAGATACATATCTTTCACACATCAGATTACCACAATACGATTCATACAAAAAGACTGTTTCTTTGTCAGTTTTAGCCTAAAAATTATGGATCGACAAAGCGAACTCGATTTCAATAGTATTCAATTTCAAGAATGTTTGCCGTAATATCTACGATATGAAGGTGGATAAGTAATATCAATTAGATATTGGTGAGAGACAGCCTGTCTGATTGAACTTTCCCTTACACATTGGGGTGATTCTATTCCAAAACCGAAATCCAAACAATGTTGTACAGAAGCACTGAAATTGACACCTGGTCTTTTCTTCTTTCCGAATCCAGAAATCCAGCTTTTCTTATTTAGTGACCCCCAGAAACGTGAACTTTTTGTTTTCTATCTAGTTGTATGGTTCGTGGGATTTCAAGTAAACATTGAAGTCGATAAATGGTTACAGAGCAGAGTGTCAATAACATAAACTTTACTGTCTTTTTCTCTGTCATGTTAAAATCACTCACACGGGGCTCCAAAAACTCTAAATGACAAAATCTCATTAGAGATTAGGGTGAGATTGGCTGATCAAATTTCTCTGCACAAGGCGCTTTTTAACCTTTTCATTTTCATTCATAAACAAATGAAACTATATAGTCAAACGTTTGTTTAGATTTTCGATCGATTGTCATTCATGAAATTAGAATAACTTGTTTCGTTGTCATCCCGATAGCTAATATAATAATAAACCATAATTTCGAAGCGCACAAATCCCATACAAAAGACATCAACGAAACTTACAAATTCACCAGCTCGACAATTTATTCAAATTTTAATTAATTTATTTCGGAATTCTCCATATTGTTAGTTACAATAAGTCATCTTACTATCTTACATTTCTAAAGTAAATTTATAAAGTACAAGACATAATTTTTTTAGACACAGATCGACGAGTTTATTCAATTCGAAGCGTCAAAAGCTCGTATTACTACATGACATTATTTCTACTTCTATTATCCAACAAATTGGTAAACCTGTAAAAACAATTTCAATACTTAAACATGTTTTACAATTTACCTTAAAAATCGTTGAGAAAGTGTCCTCTGTATTTTCTTTTTCGTATTGCATGTTTCTCAATAAATAATTTAGGTGACTCATGTATTTATATGCGAACGTTACTCATCGCAATGATTGTGCGCTTTTACCCCCAGTTGCGTCGATCTCACTGTTTGCAAATAAAAATCTAAGCATGATTCTACTGCAAGTACACTGTCACGGTATAGATCCATTCTAGTAATACTACAGTATATGTATACCTACCTATACAAAAATATATATAATACAAATATACGTAGTCTCATTTCGAAATTATAACTGAAACGAAGAAATTGATAATAATTTTAAATCTGATTTAACATACGTAGGATGCGAGTGCGAGAGAATTCGTGGATGTAGGAATCCAAGTACGAGTTAGTAAAATATATTTTCCAGTAAGCATGCTATATTTAAAAGAATTGTCGATTTCTTTATCCATAGTAAAATGTATCGCTGGCCGGAAATTATTCGATAAGATGGCACAGAATTGTAAAGCAAAACAAGTGAAAAATAAACAATAAATCATTACATTTAACTGCAACAATATTTTCATTTTATGACTTACGTCTGCGTGTGCCAGCTTTTAATTTCGCCAAGAAACGACTTCGATTTTCCTGCAGTTTAAAAAAGTAACTTATCAGTTAAGTAGAATGGGATGGAGTGATTTTAAAACGTAATGTGGGAGTGAGACGGCTTTAGTGCAGAAGAGGGAAAAATAAAACAGGGGAAGAAAGTTAAGCGTCCGTGACTTTTCAAGATTTTTTCGGCGTTTATTTTTTAAAACTTTACGCTCGGCGCGCTGTGTAGCGACTATATAAAAGCAAGCGTTTTCCGATTTGTCTTTTGCTTTCCTCTTTTATTTATTCCGTTCCATTTCCTTTTATTATAGAGGTTTGGAATGATTTCGAAGATATTTTAAGGAAAAGAGAAAATATTCTGCCAATTATAGCTAATGCAAAGGTAGTTCTTTTTATTGTACAGAACCAGTAATCATGCTCCTTTCTTCTCGACAAAGTTTTTGGACATGTATGCAGCCTATACTTATAAATAAATATTTCAAGTATTTTGCCTAAAATATATATAGGTAAGTAAATACGTAAAAATAAAGTGGTGTTTTCACGATATTAAACATATACATTATGAGATAATATTCCCAAAACAAAATCACGCATCAATGTGCGCCGCCCGCCGTCCTCATCATATAGACTCCCACGCTGCGACGTCAACAAAACAAAACCAAAACGCTAGCAAATGAAATCTATATTAGAAACAGTAATAGGTTCATAAGCAATAATGAAAGTAAACTTCCGAACCCTCTAATTACCTTGAAACGGACGAAGGTAAATAGTAAGAAGGCGCCGTTCGATCATCCATCACCGATAGAGAGTTCTTTGTGGCCACCGACCAATTACTGGCATGAAAATTAAATTCACGAAATCTAATTAAGAACAAATTGTTTTATTTATTATGATGCGTCGGGGTCATTTGTTGCTGTCTCCGCGGCGCCCGGGGCGGGTCCCCGGCAGCGGGCTGCAGGCCCATCGCCTGGGCCCATCAAACTGACTGGTTACACTTTTTTGGTCCGCGCGAGCGATGTCGAGATCTGACGTAAACAGGGCTCGGCGGGACGTTGACCTTGGCTTGTGGAGTAACCGTAACATAATCTCTACAAGAGTATGTCTTGAGGCTTGTCAGATTTTATGTGGTTATTGTATTCAGTGTGTCTAATTTAATTTAATTTATGGGATAGTGTTTTGAAATTAAAAATAGCGTATAATGTCGTATAAAAGGAGGGAAACGTTCACTGCTGAACATTGTCCACCCAAGCTACTATGACCGGTGCCTAGACTTGTGTCCAGCGTTTCCCCGCACCCTTTACAATGTTGGTACTTCATTATACAATAGTATCTGTAAAGAATATCCACTCCCAATAATCCATTCTCAGTATTTAACACCTTCCATTAGCAAAGGTCTTATTAGTTTAATTTCAAATAAACAATAATACCAATTTTATTTCGCTTTGTCTATAACTAAAAAATACAATATTTGTTGAAAAAATTTTCAATCACATTATATTTCACAAAACTACTTACTTAAACCGAAGCCTATTAGGTCCATCATAAGGATGACGATTCCACATCACCCCATGTAAATTGTAAAAGATGCCTCGAAACAACATTCTCTGTGGCCGTCCCTCGCGAGGTGGGCCCTATGACGTATGTAGTGCGGGCGCGGGACATCCGTAATGCCCCTCATTTGTTATGTTCGCGAAATGGCCGTATTACCGACCGACGACGACAGCCGACACAAAGACCGACATCGTTTTATTGTAGAGATTGCGTACAAATGGATCACATATATTCGCTGTTCGACCTCCGCTACGATTCGGTACATAATTTTTGAGACGGGTCTATTAGGAGTGTGCTTGATTGAAATATTGTAGGAGCTTTAATTGTAATTTATGTGTAAAACTAGTTAGTACTTCTGGAACTATCCCACGTGAAAAGTTGCCGTCGAGGCATCAAGTGATAACAAACACACGTTTTACGTTTATGCATTCGTGTGGTTAATAATTTGTAGCCGCTTTAGAGCAATACCTGGTGTACACTGCGTGAGCTTGAATAAAAATCATCTTGAAGTGAGCTCGCAGTTTGCTTGAAACCTTTGAGTGTGTGACTTTTGAGTGAGCTTTGTGTGAGCTTCTAAGTCAAGAGAATAGGAGCGATTATAGAATAACCCAGTAACAAATGTTTTCCGTAACGTTGAGTAGTATAAGTGGGATGAGGTGATGTTTCTTTTATATTTTTCTCTATGACTTCTTAGCTTACCTTAGTCCGACACAGAAGCGTGCTTGCCTAGACGGCACTGGCTTACTTACTAAGATATAATGAAAGTAACTAGCCAAGTATACAAAAATTACCTACTACAAACTAGGTGCCAGATAAGTATCCCACCGGAAATCGAACCCACGACCTGCGGTGCGGGAGGCGGTTATAAATCGTTGGAAAGTAAGCCGAATGAAACTATAAACAGAAGGTTTGTTTTGTTTTATCCACGTCGTTTTAGTAAATGATCTATGCCCTTTTATACGAAATTTTGTATAGATTCCTAAGTGTATATTTTTGTAATAGAATAAAGTGATTCAAATTGGCCATCAGGCTTTTGGCCATGACTTTGTCTGCATGGACTTTAGAAATTATCTAGCCTGCACCTCCTTCACCAGAATAAATTATGTGACATTTTTGGCATTTCTCACTTCTTGGATAAATAAACGTCAAACAGTAGCTTTTTAAGTGTTCCGTAGTCAAACAAGGAACCCGTTTTGTGAGGCATCGTAGAATAGGTCTTTTAAAAATCCGTTAGCGTTAGGGATCCGTTAGCGAAATATTAACCTTTAAAGCGATAATTTTGTCAGAGCAGGCGCGAGCATTTATCTTCTAAACTATTTGCTTTTGAAAAACTGGTTAATTCACAGTAGTAGTACATATGCTAAATTTTAAAGGAAAACTATGACGGCTGAGGTGGCATCACAGGTTAACGAGTAATAGTCGACCAAATTATAAAATATACTTGGAGTGGTCATAATGAAAATTTCGGACAAATTTCACTCAAAATTATTTTTAAAACACCAGTTCCACTACGGAACTCTACACTGCGCGCGGCCCGACACGCACTTGACCTTTTAAATACTATTTTGTATTATTAGTTATTCATCTGTTAAAATCAAAGAAAAAACTTTAAAAATTAGATTCTTTTAATTTTTATAAGTTTTATAATGATTTACAGTGTAAAATACAATACAGAAATCTTATAACAAGACAACTACACAATGTCCTCTTCTAAAATACTAAAGTATCAACCAAAAATAGTTCCATAACAAATTTGAATAATAAACACGACAACCATAATCACAAGTAACTTACTGAACCAACCAACCAAGTTACAGAAGCGGACTAAAGAAAAATGAAATAATTAATCCGTGCGCACATCAAGATTAATTAATGATATCGAGATAATCACAGCACTACGATAATTACAGTCATCCGATAATATGGCATCTAATCAAATGATTACATAGTCTTACAGAAATGATGCGCTAGAAGCATTATACTTGTATTACACAAGTTGTGAGATACTTAGAGCCTGTATTAATTTATTTCGATGTCGTTGACATAGTAAACAATGTTTTAAAAAAGGTCCCGCTAAAAGTACACAATTACGTTTGTAATTTACACAAATCTTGATTGCACGTAGAAGTCACAAATATTTTCAATGTAGTCTAATTATTTTTGAAGACAATTAATTGTGCAGTATCGATTTCCAAAAATTATTTTTGTTTCTATACAAGATTTATCATTGACTATCTACAACTTCCACGATTTACTACGATCTTTTTATGCTGAACGTAAGATTTTTAGTAATTTTAGTAAAATGAATGCAGGGATTGAAAATTGATATGAATTGCGTTTTCAACTTTGAAAAGAGAAACAAAGTTCGGAAAGATTCAAATTCACGTGAATTGTGATACTTTGGCATTGGCTCATCAGGTCATATATGAAGTTGACGATGCGACTGCGTACAATTAATTATGAATTGAGGTCATTCGACATGTTGTGTTACACGTTCATACAATGTAAACGTAATTATAATAGTGGTTTTTGTTAAATTTTATTTAATACTTCAGAAATGTAATTGATGTCCTTATGCCATCCTCTTGCCGCTGCGACGTCCCCCTACTCGATGAAATTTCTATATTTCTATACTTCTGGAAGGAAGGAACTGTATTGGCATAAATTGGGATCACCAATGTAAATGCATGGTTAATTTAAAAACCGACTAAAATTACAGATGTCAGCAGGATATATCTTTCTGCGATCACCAATCCGCCTGGTAAGTGCGGTGATTCTGGTAAATCTCCGAGTATAAAGTCCGATGTGATAAAATATGAGACAGGCCCATGTCCAACAGTGGACTCAAGGCCTTACGACATTTGTTGTGATGATCTCTACTTTGAGTTTAATTCATTGATACTTATATTATAAATAGAATATTGAGTTTGCTTGTTTGTTCATCTTTCACGTCTTAACTGAGATAACTGGATTTCTGTGTTAATGCAGATTATAAGCTGAACAGTGACATAGGCAACTTTTTACCCTAGTAAAGTTTTCCCGTGGGGACAGACCGAATTCGCCGACCAAAAATAGCTATTTTATAAAACGTAAGATTAATTTGGTAAGCCGTAAATTTTTAACAAAATTTCATAAAGTCTTCGTATACATTCATCTACCTATTAAGTAATTGTTGAATGGTAATGACGTAGCCACCAGTAGCGCGTCGCTGGCCGGCGTCCCGCTGCCAGTGTTAATAGACAGGTGTCGGGAGTCTCGCGGTGTCACGTCATCTATCACGTGCTGATAATCCCTCGCTGTCCGGAGAATGGACAGTGGTCAACAAAGGTGACATGTTCTACTACATCTTGACAGAGTTTCATTTACAGTTTTGTGTATAATTGTAGTATAAAGTTTGATCGCAGGTATCAATAGACACTAGACAGACAGTTTTACGGCATCGGGTCAGTATTTCATTTAGCTTTAAAATTATTATAGTTTGACGTTTGTTTGTAAGTGTCAATAGACACTAGACAGGTTTTGAAAGTCTCGAAGTATCGCGTTATCAAGTCGTGGAGATTATTTAATAGCTTTAGTGCATCTGGTCACTGTTTCATTTAAATTTATTAATTATTGCAGTTTGACGTTTGATTGCGAGTGTCAATAGACACTAGACAGGTGTCGAGAGTCTCGCGGTGTTGCGTCATCTATCACATAGAGTTAATCTCTCGCTGAGGGGAGCATGGACAGTGGTCAACAGTAGTGTCAAACGTGACAACAGATTTTAATAATAAAAAAATACAGAAAGTTGTTGCTTGAAAGATGTCTGCTTAAACGACAGGTGTCAGGAATCTCGTGGTGTCGTGTCCTCTACAGAAAATCTCCTAATGATTTTCATGAATGAAAAAGTCGATAATGCAACTGAAACTTCTATTAAGTTTGGTTTGATTTTGTAGGAATGTTTCTATTGAAACAAAATTATTTGTTAATCAACCAGTGTAATAAAAATTGCTTTCATTTACTGTTTCCTCATTGAGTTTCATTACAAACATAAAACAGATAATAATCGAGAGTCAATCGAACTAACTGTAAAACCACTCAGGATTTCTAACTGAAAATGTACCATTAGGACTATCGTGCACTCGTGGCTGTACCAGAGCCGCCCCAGTAGGTATTGTGATACCCGGGTTGCCATCCATCACGGCGAGGTCAGGGCGCCCAGATCATGCGATACGCGACCCTCGCCCTTGCTTACTGACCTCCTGACCACTATCTCATCTCTACTCGACTACCTGTGGACGCAGTTGATACGCTTCTTTATGATCTGTGGTAAAATATTCAAAAGTACTGTAAAGCAGTAGTCCTACATGGTTGCGATCTCTGTGGATGAGTATACTAGTTGGCGGAATCTTTGATTTAAATTTGGAATGCGTGAGATTGACACGGTCAATAAAAATGGTGGGTTCACGCCATTAATAGCAGGGATTTATAAGAATCCCTGTCGCTGCCTGGTCTTTTCATAATCACCGTACTAGTTGTATCGTTCAGCTTGTGCTTATTATACGTATTTTCTCGACAGTATGCCAACAAACTGCATACTGCTCGAGCGAGCTGCAGGAGCATTATGCTCGTCTATACAGGTTACAATACTCGTCTCTGGTATAAATGTATATTAAAACCATCGTAGAAATTCATTTCACGTCCATTTTAACTCTAAAATTAGACATACGGGAGATATATTTACTTCAGATAATTGCGTCCTAACTCTATCGACAAATTGACACATTTAATTTTGCAATCGAAACTTTTTAACCGACTTCAAAAAAATGAGGTTATCAATTCGCCCTTTATGTATGTAATATTTCTAGAAATGCCCAGTTTTCCTATATGTTAGTCTTTCAGACATATAACGTATGGAAACATCATGTAGTTATCCTCTTATAAGAAACAATTTACGATCAATGCAATGCGTATTTAAAGCAAATCTATTGTGTACACTTCCATACAAATAACGAAGTTTTTAAAACCAGTTTCCGTATTCCCTGTGACCTAATTCAGCATGAAATTATTCTATGATTGAAACTGCGGCCGGGCGATGTCGTGCTCTCCTGCTACGGACAGTTCATTTTTAATAATAAATGAGACGAAATCAAGACATGACGAATAAATGAATCCAGAACTTGACGAATAAATGAATATGGAATATGATAAATGGAATGCCGGGATCCCTCGCGAAGATTTTTTCTTGAGCTCGGGCCGAACGGAAGACGCTGGCTTTTTCCTTTTGTAGCGGGACAAGTTAAGCGTTTTTTGGACGTCGGTGGGGCCGGGGCCGCGCCTGGCGGTGTGATATTTATCATTTCGTACAAAAGTTGGATCCACAATTGTGTTCAGAGTTTGATTTCGGTCAGTAGGCTTTACAATTGATACTGCTTGTTCTCTTATTTTAAATTCGGTTGAAGGCTACGTGTAACATGCAGATAATAAATCAACGTTCTCTACGATCCGTCGAGGAGCACAACTAAATGACTCGTGTTGATTGTGTGCGTGGCTGTGGCGTCCTCGCTCGAGAAGTGTCGATTTAATACGCGCCGCGTAATCCGCGAGTGCACTAGTCACTGCCACGTGGTTCTATGATAAAGTACCCGAGCAGATTATGCAAATTCTTGAAATTCAATTCACCTCTCGTTTCCCTACGTGTTTAACTCAATCTACGCGTCTCTCTCTAGTGAGACGATCCTCTCACCCCATGACGGGCGCAGCGTCTGATGGATGATGCGTTATTCCAATAACAATTTGGATATCGTACGTGGATGTCGAATATTTGAAAGTCAGAACGGCGCGCGGGCACAGCGGCGGGCGATATTTATTGCTTGCTCCTTGTACGCCTTATTTATTACATTTATCATAGACAATGTTACATCATCAGTGGTGTTGTATTCTGATTTCAAATTGTGACATTGAGGTTATTGTATGTAGGTTTTCCTTATATCCCGTATTTGGGTATGTTTTAGCTGAACTTATGTAGATCTTCTAATTTAGAACTCGTCGTTTACATGGGCTATCCTATCAAATAACCACAGATTACGATATATTGTTTTTTGTACTATCGACTACAGGTTGCAATTAGGCCAATGGTACTGGTAACATATTTATATAAAGCTTTGTTTCTTTTCTCAGCTATGATGTATTATACGAAAGTTGTTACTCTACTCAACGCAGTAATCATTTCCAGCGAGGTAAGTATAGGCCTCCGTGGCCGGCCACCATAGATTATATCCACATAGAGACTGGTCTGTCTGCCATCATGCTCGTCCCGTGCGAACGGATATTTCATAGCATTCACGCGATCTGTATTATTCGCTCTTTCACTCTTGCTTGGAGTAATAGAAAGTGATAGGTGATATGATTACAGTACAGAAGGTGATTCTTGAAAAGAATAACACAATAGGTTTATTTAAACTTGTTGGAATTTTAATAAAGTCCTGTTGTGGTTTCCAGCTACGGAATATAGACATGGCTCCTCAGTTTTAATATGAGTGAGACAAGGCCAAAGTTTAGCTTGAGGTAGATGCAACATAATTAACGAACATTAAGATTTAATAGTTTTCTCTGTTCAATATGTTTGATGTTGTTTTGATGTATTCATTAACTTTATCTTTAGTAACGTTACCCAAGTCTCTAGGAGGTGTTTCAATGTTTTGGGGGGAACCTACTCAATGGCACATTTAGGCACATTTTAGAATAACAGATCGTGCTCAAGTTTGAGAACACCCTGAGATAACTCACGAATGTCAATTTTTAATAAAAACATTGACTTTTGACTTATATTGAGCGAATCGAAACCTCAAGCAAAATTTATTAATATTTACATACTAAGGACTAGTAGGCTGCATTGTAAAGCTCCAAATATGATAACAAACGTAAACCCAAAACCCGACACACATGGTAAACAGAAGGCGGACTTGTGTCCATTGAGATTTGACAGAGGGTCCATGAGTCGGCGTTTCGTCTAGACTCCTAACCTAACACATGTACGTACGCTGCGAATAGTGACTTGACAGAATCCACCACCGCGCTTTTTAATTGGTTGTAAGTTAGACAGCTCAATACGGGCTGACAACTCTCTTCACCATCCGACATTAACGTCAAAATGACAGTAGGAATATTATCCTAAACCGTCATTAGTTTGGTTGAGTCGCAGATTATCGAAATGTAGAGTCACATAACTCTTTTCAATCGCCTTTTGCATTCGATCAGATCAAAAAATATATAATGGTCTCAAACAGACGTATTCTGACTGACACGACCGACAACTATATTTCATTTCATTCAAACAAAGCCAATGAAAACTCTTTGATAACGACAATACAAATGTTGTGAGCGGACGACCAACCTAGCGGTGTGTAGTCCTAAAAAGTAACCGCAACTGCTGCCTGGCGGCCGCCGGCCGTCAAAAAGAAAATAGTGCACCTCGGAATAATAACTTAAAAAAACCAACCCATTTATACGTGTGTGTGAGATCTGCGAGTGTGTGTGTACACTGGCAGCCTGCTAAACGCAATATAAAGTGTGGTTGTCGTAGCGTGTGTAGGTATAGGTAGGTAGTGCCTCTCCCCGCGCGGTCATTAGTGCCGCTTCCCCTCGCCCGCCCGGAGAAAGTATGATTTTACTCCTATAAAGCCGTATTTCTACTCCATACAGGAATTCGAATACGCGTCGAGAAGTTGCCGGGTTCCGAGAAAGGACATGTGGCGGTTGCTTGTACATAATTCCCAAGTTTGAACAATCTCAATATGGTGGGGTGAGCGTTAATTTTCCCGGTCGCTGTTCACTGTGAAGTTAAATAACGGTTTTGTTCGCAACTTACGCTTGATAAACGCAAAATGACGCGGTGTTTTATAGTAACAATAACATATTTAAAGGCTGCTTAATTCTTCACTTTTGCGTTTTTTGCCACAATCTTCTTATATACAAACCTCGATCAATAACCAAAACAGCTATAAAATTATAGAAAGAAGGTATCACGAAAAATTTACTAAATTTGAAAGTGACGTAATGAGTACAATTGAGTCTCAGCATTTACCACAGCGTCGGTAATAAAATATTTGTTTAAGTAGGAGCCTCATATTTGGTGCGGGGGACGTCCCAGCTGAGCAATTAGTGACCACCACGTGGACGAGGGGAATAACCGACGACAGAAAAAACTCACGTTCGTTCGTCCCCGTTGGTGTTGGAGATATTGCGAGGAAAACGATCAACGTCACTGCGAGGTGCACGACAAAATAGAACACTGTGTATTACCAATAAGTATGGATTTCTGCCAACGAAATATTCCATATATGTCCAGGACGACATTCAGAGAAGAAAAAACCCAATGTATTTGCATGTCTATATTTGCCTTTGTTTGCGGGAATAGTCCATTTTAGAACATGTAGCATCTGTAATCATCATCATCAGCCGGGAAACGTCCACTGCTGGACATAGGCCTATGTCCTTCATGGTACGCCACATCGACCAGTCCCGAGCCACCTGCATCCAGCGACTCCCTGCGACTCTAACCAGGTCGTCAGTCCATCTAGTAGGGGGACGGCCTGGTAGACGTTTCCCGATACGTGGTCGCCACTCGAGAACCTTTACTCCCCACCGGTTATCGGTTCTTCGAGCGATGTGGCCTGCCCATTGCCACTTCAGCTCACAGACTCGTCGAGCTATGTCTAAAAGCTAGTTTAGAAGGGAACGATTTTGCATGCTCTAACCATCTCTAACTAAAGCTTAGTATGTGTGTTGGTCGCAGTGAGATGTCGGCACTAGTAGATGCTAGAATGGTCGTCTGCTTGAACCACATAAAGTATGAAGTATTTTTATTTCATATTATCTAATTATCGAATGAAATACTTATGTGATACTCTTTGTGCGGCATTCAAACGTGCGTTTGTTTAATGGCAAAAGATGGGAAAGTGTTCTCGTGGGATAACCGCCTCCGTGTCCTAATGGCTATTCGCTTGGATTTAAAATCTAGGGGTCCCGGGTTTTTTCCCCAGTAGGGGTACCTATCGATACTCGTTTTGGTTGGTGGTGGGGCATTTTCTATGTCCGCCTGGCTAGCTACCACCATGTTACCTAAGTCTGCCGCCAAACAGCAGTGCTAATAGCACTTATGTGTTCCGGTATGAATGGTAGCAGAGCCAGTGCCTCATTAGGTTGAGGCTTCTGGGTGCGCACGCTTACCATCCAACGGTCTTACCAATGCTTACCATCTGGTGAGATGCAGGCGAGGTGCCAACCCATCATACATTTAAAAAAAATCCGAGTCAATGCAGGTGACGTCATGAGCAAAAGCTAGTAAAACATACATACAACTCAAATATATTTCCCATCAGAAAAATCTAAACACATTTATCAGAAAAACCTATGAAAATTTAATTTGAATTTAGAACATTAACATTAGGATTTGAAAACCTCATATTATTCACTATTAAACGACATTTGACGTATGTATATTCCTAAATATACACATTTTTCTGATAATCCTTACAAAACATAAACTTGCAAGGTGTTTCTATTTTTCTGATGACAAGTATATTATACGATTACATTTTTCGAACACGTCACTGACGTCTGGTATGAAAACTATAGGTTGATTGAGTAACATTACATTTCTGTTGCATAAAAATTATGTAAACATCTCACCACAACGCAATCGCATTCGAATTTCAAAAGCGCAATGTATTCACGTGATTGTCTTATTTACTCGTATAAGTTCTTTAGAATGACCGTAACGTAAATCCAAAATATCGAAATCAAATTTCTTTAGAGATATAATAACAGATTATTCGATGTAACCTATTGGTTATACATTTGAAATCATAATCCGGAGATGGTAAACATCTTCAGCGCGACTTATCAATATTCGGTTTGTTTGGTGTACCGCCGTATTCATTTTAAGTCTAACTCCATCTGCCACCATACAGCATTGGTAAAACACTGTTGTGTTCGACGGTCATGTTTCATTAATGGAAGATAATAAGGTCTCTGTCTCATTAATTAGTGGTTTCTGGGTGAGCTAGTTTCTCTCAGATCTATCGTCACTACTACAGTACTATCGTGATGTAAAGGCCCAGTGCAAGCAAGGTGAAAGACAGGTGTAAGGAAATCGATTTTTTAGAGACAATGAAATATTCGTATGTAGATTCAGTAGGGCGCGGGAGTCGGCTGCGAGACGTCGACGTAAGAGGTCGTTGGCTCATCGATTTTCGATTTGCTCCCGAAGCAGGCGATGTGGGTCAAGTGCTGTCCAATTGATATCATCATACATACTAAGAACATACATATAATATTTACTGTAGTTACTATTTGGCACCTGATAATCAAAACTTTTTATATTTGAAACTTGCAAATATCTATGTATCATCTTTTCCACTTAAAAAAATCTACGGTAAATAAATTTTTTGAAATGGTAGCAATAGTAACGATAGCATATTTCTTTTATAAATTTTCTGGCACAAAGGCTTTATTGACACAGGAATAAAGATTTTCATTAGGGTGAGATCGAAGCAGTTAGAGCCCTTTTATTATCTTCTCGGCTTTAAATTGCCGAAAAGAAATTCCTCCCCAGGAAAAAAGGGGAACCGAGGACAAAAACCTTGTCCTCGACTGAGCTACCAATGGCGTACCGTTATTTAAAAATCGAACACGATAAGAGCTGAAATGTTTTTATTTTTGTAAATGGAATGAAATTTATGTCTTCTTGGAATCGATGTCAGTTTCCAAGCGCGACGGCTCGATAAGTTTTTATATCGGTTGGCTGGGGGCAGTTACATCGTCTACGGAATTTCGGACTCTGCGTAATGTAGCGTTCGATTTTCAGTAATGGTCAGCTGATAAGCAAATGACGTCATTATTGAGACTTACTTACTTTGTATCGTTTGCATTACATTAAACTTTATGAAATGGCTTCTATCATGATAATAAATATCGTAACGAAGTAGGGTGAACTTTTATTGATTTTTAAATAAAATTTTACGGTTTAAATTAATGCCTTACTAACAATATTTTAGACTATTATGCTAATATTGTATAGGAGGAGATAATCAGATAGCTTTCGTCAAGTTTTACATTAGAGAAAGCGGTTGGGGGAATCCCTGGGAGAACGCGATCCACCCCCTGCGCGCTGATAAAGAATTGAGGGTATTAAACGATTACAAATGCTTCGCGGTTCAATAAACAAACAACCCACTGAAGAGACCAGCGTTTTAGATGAATTGATTTAACGTTGAATATCTTCGAATAAATGAGATATGTCACGATACAACTTATGCATGTTTTTAGTAGATTGTATTGTATTTGCTTTTGGAATATAATACTGTGTAACATTTTTACATGATCGGGAGAGCAAAAATTACAATTGAATCTGTAATCACTTCTACCTATGGATAAAATCAACTAAAATCAGAATAAACATTTAAAATACTCTTCGATTGCTTTGAATTTTCATCAGTCTCAAGGAAATCTATTGGTCCCTAGATAAAAAATCCTACTAATATTATAAGTGTGAAAGTTTGGATGTTTGGATGTTTGGATGTTTGTGACGCTTTCACGGAAATACTACTGAATGGATACATCAAAATAACATATTGGCTATAGTTTAAAAAGCCATATTGAGTAAATTGTACAAAATCACACTTATAATATTAGTGGGATTACATGAGCAATTTTGGCATAACAAAAACGCGTTGCCTAGCAACCGACCATAGAATATTTAAATTCGTATATACAAACTTTCGCGTTTATAATATTAGTGTGAAGACCAGTGAAGACTATTTGAATGTACTACGTCAGATATTCAAATTTCTTTTGTTTATTTAAACTATTAGACTACGTACCAGAATAAACACTATTTTGTACCTTATGCTGGAAATGGAGATAGATGCTTTCTATGCCTATCGAACAAGTAGAATAAATCCTGAAGTACACGCGGACAACGTCGCGGGCGGAAGCTAGTAGTGTATAAAAATGAAAATTGTGATTCACCATGAAGTCATATGTATGTTAATGATATTTATTTCCTGACATTACAATCCAGTTTACTACATAAAGCCAGCTATCCTACTAATAAAGATTATTGTAATAGAAATGTAGTATGAAACTTCCGAAACGAAACCACCTTAATAAATATATACTCGTAACAGTCGATTTGAACCTACTCTGCGAATAACTTGAAATGTTGACCGGGATTTTTTTAAATAAAAATGAATTACTCACTGAATATAAAATAATAAATAAGTTAACAGATATGTGAAAGCAAATTTTTTTATTATAAAATCTCAACGCGATAGCAAAATAACTCCTAGAGAAAATCGCAAAACCCGCTCCTTATCGCGCGGAAGTCCAAAAGTTTCCAGTGACTTTTGAGGATCACATTCCGTATTCAGACGAAAGAAGTGTCTTTCTTGTACTCGTACCAGTGCGATAAGGTGGCCCGGCCCACCTTCATCCAGCCTTATTTATGTACCCAGCATCCGATTGAGAGCACGCCGCCCGCCGTGCCGCTCTGAAGGCCGACACATTTGCACACGTTTATCTACCCCTCGTTTATTTCCGTACCTCGTCTTCCTGACGTTTGATTGTGAACAGTTTTCTTTGAGGAACTCCATTGCTGTCAGACGGTATACTGTTTGTAGTGCTATTAGCGTATGCTGCAGGTTTATGTCAAGAAAAGTCAAATTAGAGGAAGATTTGAATTTTGCCTTTACCTTCCCTCCTGATCATAATACCATATCCATGACGGAACCTTGTTTACTCTTAGCTTTTATTTAATACAAGAAAACATTATCTTCATCTATCGTAACCGGAACGTATATTTTGATATTATGTTTGTCGGCTGACTTAGATGAGGCGGTGGTAGTCAGCAAGGTGGGCAAAAAAGTACTATACGACCAAAAAAACGAGCTACGATAGTTACCAATATTTAAAACTCATAAGATAAGGCTTCGATTTATTATTACAAATTCAAAAGTTTTAGTCTTATCAAAGTCCGTTTTAACTGTTAATTTGGTATTACGTGTATTTCGACTAAACCTGAACGTATCGGAAAGACATCCTAATCCTCGGATTTTGATAAATAAAATAAATGTATCGTAAACGGAGGACAGGGAGGACAATAAAATCGAACGCAGCGAAATATTTAAAGTGTATTTTTGAGCGGGACGGGCGGAGGTTCGAGAAGTTAAATGAGTTTGTTGGCACCGAGTAATCGGGCTTTGTTGCGTAACTCGATCTGATAAAAATTTCCGATACGCTCCGTGGATACCCGGGCTTAGGTACTTATTAAGAAAATGTAAAATAGGTGCTTATATCGTACCAAAGTTTAGACTGAGATGGCTTAGACCTGCACAGTTGCTTGTAAGGTACAATACAAATAAAATTAGTTCTAAGTGGATATTACTATTACAACATTACTGATGTAACTTAAACGTCCTCATTCTAAAATAATTGTTAACAATTGAAAAATACAACAGATAAACGTTTTCTGTTTAAAAATTTCGTACCTATTGTTGAGATTAATTAAGATTTTTCTATTAGTATCATGACTTTATTGACAGATTTTTCACAATTGTTTTACCAACCAAGCCTAATTTGCCTTTTAAACTCTGGCATTCGCCAAAGTGGTTGTCTACTTAAAAGAGCGTGCACTGAATTCACTGTGAAACTAATAATCTTAAGTGTTTCGTATGTCTAAGGCAAACATTCGAAGCCCCCGTAGCTTTTCACGACGATTTTTACACTTCCGTGTTTCCATAGATAAGCAAATACGGGCACGCGTGTGATGGATATTAAGGGCACACCTTACATCATTTGCGTTATTATACAGCCGGGGAGGGTGGAGGGGACGCAAGACGCGCTCCTTATATCTAGATGTTACACTCCCCCTTAATATGCTAAAATCAAATTAGTTCCATACCGGTGTGATGCCCTCCTCGTCCAACAATCGATAGCTCCGTTCGGTGTTATGGTCCGGGGCAAGCTCTGAGGGATCTCGTTTGAATAGCGTGTCATGTTTAATTAAACGATGTGTTTTTTGCATGTTTTTGATCTTGCCTTTAATGTTTGATTACTGTTTGTAATTGTAATTGAATAATTACGGTAAATTACAATGTTGTTTGATAACGTGTTCTGCTTTTGAATATTTTGTGCACTTATGTAATTAAAATTAATTATACACATTACACATTTTAGAACTATGATTTGGGCTATGTGGGACATTTAAGCTTTAATATATGTTAATATTATGTCACTAAAGTATCGTCTACTTTTGTAAAATTTATTAAGTACTATAACTACTAAAAAACTCAATGTCTGTATATCCTACAAAATTTATATCGAAGGTAAATAGGAACCTTCTACTTCAGATTCGTACAATCATGGTCAATCTCATTTAGTCAGATCATCACTTACTATCTACTGTTATAGTTTGAATATTAAAAAATAACGTACTTTTTCGTCCAGCCTCTATCTCCAATTTTATTGTTCATTTATATTTGGATTTCACAACGTGTCTAAAGATACAATCTCTAGTTTGTAACAAGTCGAAGTTGAGCTGAAAACGGCAATTTCCTGCGAGATTCTTGCAAGCGGTTATCGTCGAGGATCGGGAATGTCAGCGGTAAGTCGGTTTCATTAGCCGGGTCTTAGCAAATTAACACCCTTGTGAAGCGAACGTTCCCTCAGACGTGAGCCGGGAGGGATTACTCCCGCTGTCCTCCGACTAGTGTCTTTCTACAAGAAAAAACACCAGGATATCGGCAATTATAGAATTGTCTTTAAAAATTGAGAGTTATAGCAATATAGAAATGTACACCAACGAAAGTGACACAGACTGTTGGCTTGCAATCGAGATAAAATTAAAATATGAAGAATACAGTAGTCATTGCGTCTACTTTTATGTTCTCAAACATCACATTAGTTTCTTATTCACGAAAACTAGTTTTCTACATACATCCCCACGGTCCCTGCAGTGGGCAGGGACACTTGATTCACGTCACCACCACCACCATGGAGCCAGACCGGTCATTTGCGGTAGCCACAGAAAGCGAGCACACAGCCCACACTTTACCGTGGTTATTTTATCGGTAGCGGTATTGTTATCCTTATTAACATTTATAGGTGAACCTTACAGCATATAATAAGTTATTATCGTCAAAGCTACAACTTGGGTGGGTGTCTTTAAGACGAGGGTGAATAAGCACCTACCAGACCAACGCGCACCGTCGTAGGCCACATCGTCGCTTACCATCAGGTGAGATCGTTTTCAAAAGTTGATCTAGCTTCAGTAAAAAAAGGTAAGACGAAGGTCAAGTTGAAAGCTATTAGGCGTAAAAATTACAGCGTCGTTGAATCAAATATCCAAATCAATAAAGTAACAATTTAATCAGTTCTTTTGATGTTGTGTTTTCATACGGCGGTTCGCAGCCTTGGGCATGCAGTTGGGAATGCACCAAGTCACACCGCTGCCAGCGCTGTCACATTACCGCAGCCGCTGATGAAGCGAGCAGCCCTCGCCAGTCCGCACTTTATTGCCGTTGTTAATGGTTATTTTGGCGGCAATGGCGTTATTTGTTATGGTGCCATTCGAATCACTATGATTAGCCAAATCAAATGAATATATGTCACAAGTTCTTTCGATATGCATTGAAATACACGATGGCAATGATTATTTGCATTATGAAAGTTTGGTTGACCGAATACTCTGGGAAATGAATATTGTTCACAACTTTGCAGTGAATCACAATTTTTGAGTAAAGATTTGGATATTTTTTGGTAAGGTGAAATCCCTGTATATCGGTAGATTTGTCTATTCCCACTGTACGGTCGTCGATCAAGTCTGTTTAACAGACAAACACTCCCCGGAGACGGGACAGTGGTGTCTCAGCCAGGACGTGGACGGACGCCTCAAGACCATTGATCTCTGCTGCCTGGATACACAATACCGATATAGTCTGGCAACGCAGTTTAGCTCGATAAGAAATACAATTTAATAAGAATGTGTGAGGTTTGTATGATAACCATATTCACAAAGTAATGTTAAGATTGAAGTAAACACCGAGTTATACGTTGTCGTATTATCTCCTAACCGGCCTAGATATAATCTAGTTTGTTCTCATATTGGCCGCAGTCCACCGTTTCAATTTTGCCGTGGAATAAAGGGAAGGGCAGGAATGTTTGATTACGAAGCTTTGGTCTCTTTCATAGTTGTTTTCATTTACGAGTACAATAAAACAAGTAAAACAATATCTTTTTAAAGTTTTTCGTGATAATTTAAAAATCGTAGCAAACTTACATACTGTGTATTTCTGTCCCGTACATTTTGTCCATACAAAAGACATCAACGAAAGCGTCAAAATCTTTTTAGTATCCCACATTAAATGTGTTATAAAACATACTTTTCCAAATTTTATTGCAGAGTGGCTCACTAGGAGAGCCAATAAGTCTTGCCAAGTTAATACACTTCTTTTATCTTCAGGTATTGACCCTATAAACATTTTTTTTGGAAAGTTTGGAAGTGTTTATAGACTTATATAATGTAATGTAAATATATAGGAAAGAGCAGCTAAAATATATGTTTCATTAACTACTGCCTCAGCTCTCTTCTATTGCAATGAGTTTTTTTACAATTATAGTTTTGTTCTAAGAATATGGGTATGAAATGTAAATTTATTATTATTGTTAGAATAAATAATGTTTCACTATCAGCAGCAGAATTTGTTTGATGTTATAGTTTTTTTTTAAATAAATACAGTTGATATACCACATTTTCATCTGATGTTAAGTGAAGCTAGAATATGTTTGTTGACTTATAATTTGAACAATTAAATTTCTAACTTTCTGTTCGAGACAATTGTAACTGATAGGGTATTCCATATTGTAAAGGATATTGTATATCTGCCTGGAGGATCACCTGCCCAGAATGAGATCCCTGGAGAGTCTGTGTTTATGCAGGCGAGGGGCAGCGGCAGGCAGCGGCGGCAGGCAGCGGCTAAACGTTGCGCTGACGGTGACTAATGACGGATGCACTAATAGTTGTGTCGCATCGCCGCCGCCATATATCATGCGAGGAAATGGGGAGAAAACCTGCCCTCGGCTCCCGGACCTGATAAGGTCAGGAATCGTTTGTCAGGATAGTTGTTTTGTTAGCGCTATCTCACCGCACTTCGCATCCATCTTTTACTGATCGATTTAAACGATAGCGTTGATTTGCTTCAAACACGATACATGAGATGACAAAATGCAACACACAATATGGTTTTGAAATACGGTTTATAAAAATACCAAATTGTAGCTAAATATCGTCACTACAAAAAGTGTAATGTTGTGTGTGAAAAGCATTTGGATGGGACTATTTGGATATTGATTTATGTAAATACGTTAGAACACGATCAATGTACGCTCGTCCGAAGCTTTTCCCGTCTGGCGTGTAGCTTCTAAAAACATAATAGGCAAGGAATGACAATCATTGTTAGAACATCTAATAAATAAATGCGTAAAAATGTAAGTATATATAATGACAGTAGTTTACTAAATTGATACGTGTAAGGGATTAAAAGGGAGGACATTACAATAATGTCTGGCATCACATAATCAACATTATTTTCAAACTAGTCGCTTGTCTAGAGGTATATAAATGATAGTACTACTACGGTTAGTACTAGTAGGTAGAGAACTATTGACGATTTGTAATGATGATGACGATCATAATATTGAACGGTCAATGAATTGAGTTAGGACCTTTTTATAAAGTTGAGATTACATTGAACATTTTAGAATAAGGGATTTAAAAGACAACTGGGGATAGTGTAACATCATAGCAGCTCTTGTCCTGACTGTACTTTTAAGATCTGTCTACTATAAGTTAGAGTCTGTAGTCTCTAAAGTTCACGTGCAAACAGTACTAACCGCTATATGCACAATAGTATTTCGTCGAGTATTACAAAATTAAAAATAACTCGAATCATCTGACGGTATCGTAATTACAATAAAGACATAGGTAAAGAAAGATATTTTGGCTTTGAGTATTCTAGCGTGGGAGCCAGAATTCTCATAGCTTTGTTGTTAACATAGTAATTTAGTAATAATAGGACATTATTGGAAACCGAATTGTTAACAACATTAATGTGATTAATAAATACTTTTTATGATTTATTTATTTTATTTAAAATTTTAAATACGTATCCTTATGATTTGATGATTATCAAACTATCTTGGTTGTTCTAGTTTAATTTGCGATGGTGAAAATATTTAGATAAACATTAGACAAATACCGTTGACACAATTGATTCTTCGGCATTAAATTTTGGGTGAAACATACCACAAGTACTAAAGTAAAATGTCGTAGCGGGCGCGCCCCTATCGGCTACGCGGCGGCGTAGCGCTACGTCTCAAGATTAATACGTCGTAGAGGCCATGTTAGTGGTGCAACAATTTGTCTCTATAAACGTTGACTCAGCGAGCGGCTGCGGTACGATTAGCCCCGCCAAATTTATTGTTTAATTTCAAAGGAGTTATTAATAACGCGCTAGATGATTAAACGGATTTCGCGGCTTAGCTCAGATGTTGATTTATATGTTCGTGTTAATATGCGGTGTTGCTTTGTCAGGGCGTGACGTAAGTGTTGCGCTATGATTGCGGTGCTTGCGACAAAGGAGGAAGTCACTTACGATACGTGAAAAGAATTAGTTAAATACACAGCCACTGAGAGTGTACCTAGTGGATTCATGTTATTGCTTCCTGAGTACCTATTACCTATAGTTAGCAACTCCTACAGACGGGGAGCAGTGTAAATCGGTAGATTTCACACTTACATTGAAATCAGTAACGCCAACATGTTTTAAAAACCTGTTGGTTACGTTACCTACTACAATATTTTAAAAAACAAAACAAAATGTCATCTGTAGAGAAAGAGAGCCTACACAAGTCACACAGGGCTCCCCCATCACAGACTGTATGGCTAGTTGGCTACACCATGTTAATTCAATTTTTTTAATCAATAAATTTTTTAGTTCCCGTCACGAAGTTTGCCAAAAAAACAAGATGACAGCCTAATACATAGCTACAGTTCAAGACAAGTACCTGTAGTATGTGTTTTTAACCGATACGATCGAGTTTGCGTTACATCAGATTTGTATAAAGAATTGTGCAGCGCCTCTAGCGGCACGTGTACGAAACTTTCATTCTTCATAAAAATCTGACGTAAACGCAATAGTATCGATTAACAACTCACACTAGAGGTTACATATAATTAATTTCCATAGAATTTGTGCTCATTTCATTACTATCTGCTTGTACTTCACTTTTACCAATAACCACTTATGTAGAGCAGAGAAACTTAGTTAATTACCGGTTGGCAGGCGATCTCGTGTCCGGAAACCGGACAACACGATACGTCGCCCCTAGCCACGGAGAAGCCTCAGCATGTCACAACCCTAGCACGACTAAGCAAGTTCTCTTTGCAGGCAAATTCCTACTTTGTGATCATGGCTTGCGGTGCAAATCAGAGGAGAGAAATATAGGTGTTTGCGATGTTTTGGAACGGAGAGCTACTAGAAGATGTTGCAGGAAGGTTATCCAAATATGTGCCCCAAGTTTCAGTACACATTGTCGTGAATGTTTTGCGGCGGAGATACGGTTTATGCGTGTAAGATGATGCTTGTTTGCAACTCGGCAGATATGATAAATCAGTTTAGCCGCCAAACAGCTCACTTGAGAGCGAGGGGTGAGAAATGCTAAACAATCCCACTTAAATGAGTGAAATTGATTCCCTGAAATTGTTTTATGGTTTCGTATGAGGCTCTTCCCCTTTTATACACAAATAGAGACTTGGTGTATTAGGTCTTCATTAATAAATTAGACCTATTATATGTTCGCAGGTGATTTTGTGTCCGTGTATCAATTCTTTGTGTGAAGGTGATTTTAAGGACAAACAATGGAACTGACTACAGAATTAATAATGCTACGGATGTTTACTATCAAACACCAGTTCAAAAACAGCCACCTCACTGCTCCTTAAATACACGTCCATTCAATATCATTTCGTAAAAGAAAAGTTGCTACTGAGCTGCACCGTATCTTGCGGCCGCCCACGCCGCCGTTCCCTGCCTAAGAATAAATAGAATAATAATAATTAATAAAACGAAATAATAATAATAGGATTACCGCAGACCGCGGCAGGTAAGTGCCTCTAATTGCTGTAAAAATCGGCGCCGACTGGTGCGGACAAAGGCCGTCCGGCGCCCGTGCGCGGCGGCCCTTAGTGAAAGTGATTTATCGATTGGTGTTCTTTATGTCGGCTTAGACGGATTACGCATTGTTTGTTTGTCCGTCTGAGCTCCCGTTCGGCAGTGATTCAGCTGTATGGAGATGCTGAGGTGTGTGAATCGAGCTTTGTCGGTGGTTCTGTCTGATGTTATCTACGCCCGTATAGAAGGACTACAAGCTGATTTCGAGCCAATTGCGAATAGTGCTGTTAGCATACAGTCTTCATACAATTTGAAGCAATTTGAAGGTCTGAAATGTTGAGTTTCTATATTATTATAAAGTCAAAGTTTCCATTTTGTAGTTAATAGTTATGTACATTTATAAAAATGTAGTACCAAAGACTTGAAGATATATGATATCATCTACCCCCATAAATTTGTGCTTTTGTGTAGTTTTTCAGACTATCATGTACGTTATTAGTATATTTAAATTTTTATTATAACTGCTATACAATCAGAGATAACGTACTGTAACACCCCATTTCTAGCCTTCTGTGCATAGCCTAGCATAGACTACGAGGTGCATAGCAAAAAAAACTTATAGTGCTTTCTATGGCTTTCATTCTTTGTCCAAAATTTCACAAGAATATTACGGTATCAATCCATAGCATGGAAATATTTCCTAGTAGAATTTTTGCCCGCGACTTCATCTTCGTAATTATCACGGGATAGAAATAGCCTATATCTTTCTACAACCCCTCACACTTCAAATATCCCATTGCCATAAATTAAGATATTTTTACTCACAAATTGACAACGTAAAGGAAGGACCAAAAACTAACTTATAATATGAGTATATATAATATGACTTTAAATAGCATTTATAAGATGAGTTTATTTCATATCAAGGTATGAGTGTTGTTATAATTCGATATCATCTCCAAAGCCTTCATTTCCATCGTCACCACAGAACCTTCGTGTTCTGGTGGAATGGTGGCCGAAGCCTGGCATTTAATCAATCACCTAGTCTAGACTGCAGCTAGACGCTAACGAGTGTAATTAGTCGATTTACTCATATCATTACAACACGAAGCCATGTACGCAAGAGTAAAATATACCTATAGTTTTTATTGCGAACATGCCAAGGAACTTGAGAACAAAATATCAGTACTGTGACGTACAGAGATTGACAAAGTATGAGAATTGTAGTATTGTTGTGGTATTTATATTTTTGTTGCAATTTTTCCCAAAATTATTTGTTGCTTGTCTTTTGTGATCACGGATGATCACGGACACTACTGACTAGTGATTACTTGCTCAGTGCTCTGACACTTTCAGCAAAATTGAAATGGACAATTGAATGAATTGTATAGAAATTTTGTATTGTCTGTATTTTTCATAGAGTAGATAGACATTACAGCTGAAAGCGCTGTGGTAAAAATATGCTGTGACCCTGGTCTGCAGTGCTTTACTTAAAATACTAAATGAAGTTTTTCGACGTCGTTTGGATTTCTATAATACGACCAAAAGGATTAAATTACAAATTTAAACATTTTCGTTACATAAGCATGTTGAGGCTTTATAGCTTTAGATGCTGCTTTAAGTCCACAGTTGAACTTAAACCTGTCGTAGATGGCAACTAAAAGCAAACTTTCCTCTAAGTGATTGGCTATAACCAAATATGACGAATAACAGACGAATTTTTATATTGCCATTAAAGTTTCAAATATTTTTGGACATCAATAAATATAAAACCATTTTCAGCTTAGTATTGGTAATATACCTACCAGCATTAAAATTACTACGCACGTACGTACAAAACAGGTAGTTTATATAAATTCTTTGCTTAATCTTTTTAAGTAGCCAATAATTCCAAGGAAAACGTAAAATTAGAAGAAACACGTCTAACCCTCGATGTCCATGGGACGAGGAACCGCCGATAAAGGGGCACAAAGGCCAGTTGTCGCCCGCATTGATTTATGTGCCCACGATAGGGTGGACACGTTTTGGGGGAACATCGGGAAGCAAAGGAATTTCGTATCTGTTAGTTATCGCTGCCCCTGTTAATTAACCAGGTCCTATTTTTAATATTTACGTTAAATATTCGATGTCCTATTTTATTAGAATTCATTGAGTTGGCTCTGGAATAGCATGCCATGTCCTCACGAAAGTTTTATGAGATGACTTTTGGAAAATTTTCGGAGCTAAGCAGTAGCGCCTACTAATTAACCACATCTTACAGCAATTAATGCAATCTGCCTACCAAGTGTCGCGTGACTACGGGAAATCCCTAAACGAAAAGCTCACTTATCGTATTGTGGCAATCCATGTTCATGTCCAACAATGTACTTTTGGAGATGTCAATGATAAAAACGTGATAGCTAAACTTAAAATAAAAAAAGTTGATGCTGTATCTTATATGTACGAGTATTATATTCCATCATACTTGAGACTGTTGAATAAATGGAAATACCAAATTGTGCGTTTTCTTGGGATAACTTTATCTTATGTATGACATGTCAATATAGTCGGTGGTAGTAACATTACGTCTTTTGAATGTTGGCGACTAAATACAGTTGTCATCTAAAACAATAGCATCAATACAACTAAAGGGTCTCTATATAGGTCTCTATATAGGTCTATATATCTATATATCGGTATAGAGACAAGACACATTATTTTTATTTTGTAAAATTAAAATTTTCTTTAATATTAGAAATTCCGTTAATGAGCAAGAGTATGAACAATATATAAATTTTAAAGAATAGTAAAAATGGACTCTTGGACAACTGGGCCACTGTGATAGAATCCATAAGTTTTGCAAGTGTGGCCACCCTGCGCCAGGATGATATAGCGGGAAGCGGAGGTGAAAGTGTTGCCAGGCTCCGTATATCATGGCCGCGCCGATGTATTGACAGCCAATGAATGCGGTGATTCCTGCTCTTGTTAAATATTGTTTTAGTGTTAACTACTGTGTTATGGTTATGAATTATGAATAGTGATGAATACTCGTTTTATTTAATGCATAAAAAATTAAGAAATAAACAAAAATATCCAGCTTGTTGAACTTACTTGTATAGTATACATATATACTTGTCACAACATGCATATAGATTATACCTAGTGTCACCTCTGTCATCTCAGTGATAAACAGGACTGTATCTCTAATGTTCAAAATAGCGTATGTAGAGTATTGATGGAAACAAGCTCAATTGTGGAGAAAAAGTATAACAGTTCAAATCAAATAATCTAGAAAAAAATGATGTCCTTTTTCTTGTTCAATTATAAATCAATCACAAATTGTAACTACAGGTCTAACGCATAACTGAGTCTGCATAAATAAATGTTTGACGTTCCGCTAACCTCCCGTGCCGCTCCCATACCTCAGGAACAGACTCAGTTATGCGTTAGACCTGTAGATACATGCTAAAAGCATTTTTGTGACACTTGAGAAAAATATAGAAGTCTACATTCATTTGTTTTTATTGAATTGAAGTGATCCTTTTGCCATTAAATTTCACTATGTAGTTTACAATCGCATCGAATTTAAACTAATTAGAAAAACTTAAATACAATCAAAGAATCAGTGTATAATTAGTCAGGAATCAAAGTTACTCATACCCAGTATTTGGCTTGTAACCTGCTTGAAATCCATTGAAATTAAAGGTCCAGTAATAGACAGAAAGAATTTTACGATAGGTGACCAAAGACCCGCCCTTCGGTGGTCTATCGTAACCTCAAATTTACGTTCATTTTTCACATAAATCAAAGGCGAGCCGGCCGAGAGATTTATTACTGTCCGTGGCCACTTCTTCATGTCCGCCACCACAAAGATCAAACTACCTGTGACGTTGCGATTGCCATTTTTTTGTAACTTGTAACCATTACGAATGTCGATTTATGACTTATTTTTGGTTGAAAGGGAAAGTGTAAACAATCGTCCGTGAATCTTTTTGTTAAAATTGAAAGTTATTTCAACAATATATTCTAAAGCACCTGTGCTATAAAGCACAAGTGAGTCACAACACCATTGCAGTATTTTGTTGTTGTTTTAGTTTTGAATATAATTATTGTTAAAGTTTTGTCTGTCAAAAACTAAAATTAAAATAATAATTACAATTTAAGGAAGTAAGCGACCCTCAAAAATACAGTTTAAATACAAATTATTTGATTGTATAGTACCGGGAAACATGTACCGGGCCGTTCCCTTACCAGATGGTCAGATCGCGGGGAGTCGCTAGATGCAAGTAGCTCGGGAACGGTCATTCTGGCGTAGCATGGAGGAGATGCCTATGTCCAACCATGGACGTATCCCACCTGACGATGATGATATTGATGATGATAGTAATAATTTCTTTACTGAGAATTTTGCTTTAGTACTTCATATAAATCTGTCAAATTTATAATCTGTTGCTCAATCGACCGTTTCTGACTAGTTTGATGCTTTGCATTCGTGACAAATGTGTCAGCAGTTATCAAGTTACAATAACTAAATTAGGAGTCAATACACACGAGCTGGCATAGACGACCGCGGATAAATACCCGGTATGACAACGTTCCCATGCCATCATCATTATTGTGATGGGCTCGTATTACAGTGAATATTTCAGTTGTTAGTTACAGGCCGCGATTAGAACGGGGACGCACGCGATTTGACTCCCCATTGTCTTTTACTTCGGCTATTACAGACGTGTTATTTTTTGTTATCTGTGTAAATTGGATAGAAAACTATTCTACTACTACTACTTGTTCGTTCAGGATAAAAAGTAGAAGAGAGTTTACTGGACAGTCAACTTACCCTTATACTAAAAAGAAGTGGATATGACTTTCCGTTGCGACTTAAAGGATGGACAAACAAACTCACCTTCGCATTTATAACATTATGTATTTTCAATTGGGAAAGCCTTCCTTGAATAATTAGCTTAATAATCTATTCAAAACCTATTTAAAAAAACCTAATATACATTTACGAGATAACATTTGTTTTAGACTTAAATTTTGGACAGGAAGGTACTGCAGGAAATTTTGTAAATTAATGTAACTACTATTGTTTAACATCAACATTATGACATCTCAATAATTATTAATTTTTTGTCCAATACATTACCTACGTATTGTTTATTAATTATTTATGTATTTGTATCAAATTTCATCAAGAGCGTACCATTGTTAAAGGATCTGGCTAACCTAAATAAGTCTTTTCAATGTATTAAACTAATTCAGCGCATAATAGTAGCGACTTTAATTTACTTAATTTCGTACAGTACCTTCTGAAGACCTTTACTGCAAAAATTGAAGTCCTTCTTCTGGCTCCGCCGTAATCGAGTAAAAAAAGTGTATCTCACGTCACTCAACCGTTGTAGAACAAATTGATACAGTGCAGAAATAATAAGACATTGTATTATAAAGATGAATCGGAATGATCGATCGAGGCCGGGCGTCCGTTTTAATTTCGATTCCTCGAGATAGGCCCGGAGGCGTGGTTCGAGAACGATTTGTTTCATGTCCCTAATACCTACTTATAGCTTACGATAGTAATACGGGGAATTGGCTTTTATATTAGAAGTATCTGAAGAAATAGAGGTTCGTTCAGTCAACTGAAGTAGAGAAACAGTCATGTCACCTATCTCTAGAGGTATATTCAACTGATATAACGGTTACTGTGGTAGCTCATTTGATATATACATGTGTAGATATACGTTGTTTAATTATCTGAAAATAAAATATCCATATTTTGTATGCAACTCTTGCGATTTTTGACTGGTTCTTAGCGACCAGGATTATCGAGTTCCCCTTTGATTCGATTATCAATACTATAACACAAACAATACACACACAAGTGCGCGCACGCACAACTTTCTCCACATCACCTTTAGAACTTTCAGTTTTTTAAAGTATAGGTATCGGACTGGCTACCACGCACTGGGCCATCCCCCTACTAGATGAATCGACGACGCAGTAAACTCTGGATCGCTGGATGCAAGTGGCCCGGGACCGGTCACTGTGGCATAATCAGGGGGAGGCTTATGTTCAGCAGTGGACGATTCTTGGCTGAAACTCCCTCCGTAACTACACGCTTAGACTAACAACCCGGTGAACCCGGGGTCAATTCCTATCGGTACTCTGCTTTGTTGGTGGTATTAAAAAATTATTATTAGTCAATTAAATAATCGTAATTAGTTTGTAGTAGTTAATATTGTTATGTGACGTCACACTGCATCAATTTTTTTTCTCGAATGGATTTGATCCTGTTGATTCTGCGACCTCTACAGCTTCACCCAGACAATGGCGAGCGCGAAAGGCGCTCAACCGGTAACACGGCAACAATATATATCAGCTAAGCTATATACTATCAGGATGTGGAGTGCGGAAGTGTTTTGAAATAGACGTCGAGACGTCACTTAAGGGAATCAGTCAAAACTTGGTGGATACAATATCTAAGTTTAGAGAGAGCACAAAAGCGTCGCACCGCACCGGTGCAGACCGATTCTGGATGGCTGCGGATCCTGTCTTGTTTTAGCCTCGTTTTGTAAACCGTGACGTCAATGATGATGGCTTTATAATTAAAATGGGACATC
Organism: Carcina quercana; assembly: GCA_910589575.2. Classification (NCBI taxonomy): domain Eukaryota; kingdom Metazoa; phylum Arthropoda; class Insecta; order Lepidoptera; family Depressariidae; genus Carcina; species Carcina quercana. Next base: position 5,051,711 of record OU342436.1, read on the forward strand.
ATTTTATCGACTAGAGACTAAAAGAGAGACGTGTCCGAGAGATACCGATTTTTTAAAATGAGGATGTGATATGGACCTCTGCAAATACAGTATAGTGTATCAACAAATCGTGATAAAGGGTTTTCTAATAAATCCTGAGATCTGTGAGTGATACGCAATGTGATATGGACCTCAACAAACGTGTAGCCTGTAGGATGATAATATCTAGAAATTCCAGAGATATTGTGATAAGTAGATAATGTACTCGTAGCATATAAAATGTATGGATGGATCGTGATTTTTATGGATGGTGATGTGGATCACGATAAATATTGAATTCTCGTTTACGTATCAACGCAGAATCCAGAATAGGTGTCTGTAGTTGCATAGGAGAGTCGGGGCGCGGTGTCGGGCGGCGGCGGCGGCGGCGGGCGTGCATCGCTCGATATCGCTGACAGTGACGGATTACCCTGGCCCGGTTCATGGCCGCTCAGCCCCTGCCAACGAGCGACTGCCATCTCTGTCTGCGAATAATGCTGCATACGTCGAACCGGAATACAGCTATCCGTGCGGAATATCAATAAAATCAGCGGTGTAGATTCCCACAAGCATTATCTAGTGAAAAATCTGGAAATATTGCAAAAAGCTGCTTGGAAATGTACCTATGTATTTGTCACTAAATTAGGATATGTGTTATGTAAATATTGTGCTTGAAAGTAGTGCGCTTTGTTAAATCATTTTTATTTTACGTTCGTGTATCTGTCTCATGTTAAAATTTTGCCTACCCGATCCTCATTTTGACTTTTCGTATCTTGCATAGCATGGTCATGAAAAATTGAACTCATGTTTGTACTATTTCACTACAATAAGTATCCCATTTAAGATACGACCTAGCATGATAGTGGTCTGTCACATTTTGAAGTGTAGAATCTATAGACGATGGGTGCTGTTACAATACTTCAATTGTTCAAAATACGATAAACTTTGATGCGATTTTTCTGTCACCACAACTGTGACTGTCTGTCAGCTAGTTAATTGATCGTCAATTATAATGAAGTCTAATATTTAAATAGCATCGTTTTAACAAATAAAAGCTGTTCCGACGTGAGTTTACTCAGTTTTACAATATAATCACCCAGTGTACGGTATAGTTGTCTTGAAAGATAACTAAGGTATAATTTTACACTATACTGGTAGTTAACGTCGGGGAGTAGATTTTACTACGATTACCAATCTTCCACTCGTGAAAATCTGTTAGAAGAGTTTACTTTTATATAGGTACGCCTGACAACTAACAAAATTAGAAGCAGGTATATAAATAGTTGATCATATTGCTATCAAATTAGTAAGCATAGTAAGGTATCGGGCAGAAGCTAGTAGGTGGTGTTAACTCAAGGTTCCGAGCGGTGTAAGGCTGTCGTCGGCAGCAGGCCTCCCGCTGTGAGCCACAGGGGGCGCTCCTGTTCGACAACAAGCGTTAATCGTGTTTAAATATGAAAATATAGTCTATGACACGCTTTAACGATGATTTTCTTGCAGTCTAGTCAACGATTTTTTTAGACATTTCGATTTAAATGAGCACATTTTATTATGTAAATTGTTGTTAGGTACTCGTTTTTAGTGATTCGATTAACTATTTAGCTTTTTTACGTATTTGAATTTGGTCAATTTTATGTTCGATTGGAGGGATTTTAACTCTAGAAAACGAACCTAAAATTGAATTGCTAAGCGTTATGAATTTCTAACTTATTTATTAAGGAATCATGAGACCCGGCAGATGACTAGTGATAAAAGCGACTTCGAGATAAAATATATCACGTTATTTGTCAGCTGCATGACTTCGCAGTCAGCTGAATAACTGTGGAAAAATAAATCGCCCAATTAAATCCAATATTCCCAAGGAACAAGGAAGAAATCGACGCTGATATGACACAATTTGTATCGCATCGTGATGTATGGGTCTCGCCCGCCGCGCCACCAGGTGAGGTCACATTCCCACAGCGGAGCGCCCGACGTACCATGATGGATCATCTGACGAGCTCTTTGTTCTGACCCACTCGCGTATTGTGACGACGACAAATTTGGGGTCATTCTTTCTTACCGAGGTATTGTTTGTGCGAAAAATTCAGGCGTAAAAATATTTTTGCTAATAACGCGTCTCGTTTGAGTCTATTTTCTAATAGAGAAAGGAGGTTGGTCCGAGATACAATACGAGTAGTCTTTTCTTGAAACCGGCAAAGGAATAAAAGATAAGCTTAGTTGCAATTAAACAATAGTGCGGTTAGGTCGCTAGACCATGGCAGTCATTCTTCTTAGCAAACTCAACTGCCGTGTCAGTCAGGCTTCAATCTTAATATACTTTTTTCTGACATACCGAGTCTTATTGTTATAATTATATCTACTTAGTCAGTTAATAGAACCAGTACCAGTTTACAAACGAATAAAAGACTACATTTGAGAAGTTCGCTACAGATGAACGAGTCAATGCCCTGTTGCATTCAGCGACTTGCGTTCGATACATTTACTGGACTTGTCAGCATGTAAATACAAATGTTCTAAAAATGTTCTCACTTATAATTTGTGCTTATAGTGCATGTCGAATACAGCATGCCGTTAGACGCCGGTCGGAGCGGCGGGCGCGGCGGGCGCGGCGGGCGCGGTGTTGGCGGGTCGGTGCCTCGGATAATGCGTCGTCGTCGCTAGCTCCGTAGCTCCACTCCCACCGACTACAGTTACGAACACAGAACGTCCGTCGTCGCGGCACACAATTCAATATATTTCGGAGTAATTTGATGTTCATTAAAGAAACTCTGGGACCGTGAACCAGAACACAATGGTTGAATGGCCATTTGTTGTTGCCGTTGAAAGGCACAATAATAATTCTGAAGTACTTATTCACGCGGCAGTTAGGCGCACTTACGAAACGAAGCGTCGTCGTTTTATGATGGAGCGACTACTTCGCTGTTGGTGACCGTCACTCGACCCAAGATAGTGGGGCTTGATAAATATTCTCTCGAAATTTCGGCGAACCGTGACCAATTTACATGAGACCTTGGTCGTTTGATGGTTATCTGAAAAGCTAATACTAGAATTAGTGTCACGCACTCACCTTGTTGACTGCTTTTCCTCGTCGTTTTTTTCTCTTTCATCCAAGGGTATTCAGGCACATTGAGTCCACTGCCCGGAGAGGGTAGGTCAGGCGCGTACCCAGGCGGGGTGTGCTGCGGGCTAAGCTCGCCTCCCCCCAGCTGCGGTAGGGCCGTCATGAACTCGGCCATGGAGGGCTGGCTGTTGATGAAGCCAGTCTCAGTACACGTCTCTAGCATGGGGTGCGGCGCCCCGGCGGCGGTGACGGCGGCCAGCCAGAAGCCGTTCCCTCCGTGCTCCATGCGCGGATGCTCCTGCCCCGGTGCGGGACCCATCGGCGGCGTGTTCCTCGTCTTCACCGCGAACTCGTCTTCCATCTCATCACGCACCCCCATACCGACTCTTGCCGACGGCTTCCCTCTTATCGTGGGGAACTCTTCGCATTTTATCTTGCGCACGAGTGGGTTACTGTCTAGCGGCAGTGCGGCTGTGTTGCATATCTCTTGCATCGCTGCCGGTGTGCGCACCAAGTGACGATATCGTGATCATTCACGCGTGGGATTCGATCTCCTTTTCGTCGCATGCGTCAACATTTTCGTTTATTCATTGAATTTGTACGGCTTGATTAAAGTTAATGTGGATATTGCACTGGATCCCGGTTGTAGAGTCATGGCATCTGCAATAGTAAACATTGGTTAACGTTAGGTGAAGCACCAAATGTGTGGAACTGGAGGGTGGAGAGAGACGACTGCTATTTGTCATGGATCTGAAGGCACGTTGTAAAGGCCGGAGTCCTGCTTAATCGCTCTCAATTTTGCGCCAAATTGAGAGCCGCCAAATTAAATGTAACGGAGAGGAGGCTGTCTCGTGGTTATTTCGCAATTATTCGCGGACATTCGACATTACCGCGGGTTTGTGTCGAATAATTGTGCGCCAAACGCCGCCGCCGTGATGAACTCGAGGATAATGAGCGCTCCAAATTGTTTATTGTCATTTAGCGAGCACCAACAACGTGATGCAGACTCAACAATAAAGTTATTAAAATTGTCATGGGCTTTACTGAAAAAATAAACGGTGATATGGATACAAGTCCATGGACGTAATTATGATTTTGATGTATAGGTATGAACGTTGTGTCATATTTGATTTTATGATACAGGCAATTGTCCCGAAGAGCGAAATGAAATTTTGTCTAAAACTATTGAAAGCAGTTTGAAAGAATACTTTAAAAATCTGATATGAACATAACAATAGATGGATAAAGTGAAACTAATATCGATATAATAATTATATGGATAGACATATGTATGTCAGCATATCCCACGGTCATACCACTCGGAGGAAAAGTATTTTATATATTGTAGATAAAAATTATTGTCTAATGTATAGAAAATGCTGTATTTTTATGATGCCGATCGAAAGGGTCGATCATTATGAATAACTTTTTTTACACACATTGTGTTAAATTAAAAGGAGACGATACTCGTATATATTCGTAAGTACACGATGGATACGTTATGCTGATTGACAAGTTGTGACCTACACGTTTATCCCGCCCTCGCCACCGTGTGGGGAGGCCGAGGTTTGCGGAGGGACGTGTGGCGTCACGTTTATAGCCGCAACTGGTGGACGGCGCGAGCATCGCACCCTCGGCCGACTGAATGCAAAGTCGAAAATGTTCGCGATATCCAGCCAGGATGGAATCCACGGCGACTGAATGTCAATTAAAATTCAAACCACGTTCGAAATACGATTTTTTCCAGTGGAATTTGCGGCGTGCCCGGGAGAAATGGCGGGAACGCGCCTTTTTGTTTTATTTTATTTTTGAAAGTGGAACGGCTGGCGGTTAAACCTATTTTAATGCGTATGGGTTGGTCTGTGTTTTGAATTAAAATTTTCTACCCGCGTCGTCGTAAGCGGACGGGCAATGAAATGTAATTTCCTTGGAAAAGAATTGTGTTTTTGCTTTATATATTGTGCTTACTAGCCTTCGCATGTAAAATAACGAGAACTTTTGTACCACATTTAGGACAAAAATTTGAATGGAGCATAAATGTTATGCTGAAGTTTTTTCCTTTTATTGTTAAAAAGTGAAGTAAACGTTTAAAAATACAAAAACAAATAATGCAAAGAAGAGTTAAACATAATTATCGGCAGTGGTATCACCCCTCGCCTCAACAAAATATTTGAAGTACATAACATATTACTTATATCCTCATTTTAATGAGGTAAAGTGCAAAAAATTTTCAAACTAATAATTTAAATAGAGAGGTGCACAGCACAAAAGTATTTACAAATTAAATAGACTTATTTAATTTTCTATGCCATAAAACCTTCAGTTATCAACTAAACATAGCAAATTTTTAATCAATTTGAACCGAATGTAACAATTTGAAATTAAGTCTCAGAAGAATCTTTGTCTCCCTTTTGTTTGTTGGCAGGGCGCCTCTGGTTTTACGCGGTGTTTCACTTTTCCGGAACTCCCTCAAGGGAGAGCCCCTTAAAAAGGCATAAAATGGAGAACAGGCGCCTACTTATGAATTTGTTTATGGTGCTATTTTTAGGATACGACGACGTCTACACTGAAATCTCTGAGCTTACGAGAACCAATATTCCTAATTTAACGTCCTTAAATCTTTATTGAGATGGGTGGGGTGTGCACTTACTACAGGTATGTACCTACGACGACATTTAAATGTTCAAAATTTTGATTCAAGATTTATGCGTACTGTTCGTTTGTGAAATACTTTTTTCACTCTTTTAAATATTCAACTTTCGTTCATTTTACTAAAGCTAAAAACATTAAATGGATAAGAAGTGTATGTGCGTATGTATATGTCTATGTGATTTGTTATTTCTTCGCGACATAAAAACTGAGATATTCAACCATATAATATAATCTATGAATAGTTTTATAATATAACTAGAATAAGGGTTAGCGAAAAAACTCATATCTGAGATCAAGGGGCCCAATATATGAATCTAAAACCCAATGACGTCAAACAAAGGTGTTGAAAGATTTATTATGCTGGTTGGCTGCTGGGCATATACTTTTACTATTTCAAACTTTATCTTTAAAGAAAAGAAAAAATTCAAAAAATAATTTTTAATTTCAAGATTCAGATATATTTCAGTGAGAAAGTATACATATAATATTGTATGTGGGAAGGCAGTAGGCAGCAACAAACGTAACATCTGCGTGCGAGGAGCGATGCCGCGACTCAAACTGGTGGTTAGGGCCCAATTTGCCGGCCCGTAACGATTTCCTCTTCGGGGAATCGAATGGCGTGCGGCGTGGCCGGATCACGCCCACACTCACATAAGTACACATATAGTAGCTACACGAACACACATGAACAAACTCATACAAATACAGGCGTATGTATGTATGTAAACTGCCTTTAGAAAAATTGAACCAATTATGGCTCTGACATGCGAACGCGACATGCTTGGTTCGAATAACTAAAACTATGTGTTTCGTTGGATTTGTGTATTTTTGCTTATTGCTGTGTAAATAATTTAAATGTTGTTGTTTGAGATATTTATTTCTCTTAAAGAATTCGCTTAATAAGATATATTTTTAATGTAAAGTTATTGGTTGCTATGGTGTGTAGCCAAGTTTTTAGTTTTTGCACTTGTCTTTCATATCATCTGATGGTTACAAGTCCGTTTAATGGAAAGCGTGTTCACCTAGTAGCCTAAAGCCAATGGTGCATTAACCTCTCATACTGGTACCGCTACCCCTAAGGTAATAGAAGTATATTTGAAGGTTTCACACATGAGACACCCCTTGCAACTTATTTTGTTCCCGAATTTTTAGGATACATACAGGAGGCATGCGTTTTACGAGCCCTGAATCGACGGTGAGTGTGTTGAAATGAGATGTTTATAATATAATGTAATTTAATTTTAATTCTTAATATTGTAATATGTATATTGTATCTGGTCTCTACGATACAGGCTCAGCCTAGTGTGGAGGCCGCGGTATAACAATACGACGTTTTGTTATGACGATAAATTATTTGTATTTGGTTCCACGAAGCTGTTGAAGAAGTCCCTAAAGAAGACCGGTCCGCTGCTTTTTACAGTGGCTTCACCGAATTAAAAAAATGTATTAATTGTGAGAGCATATACTTCATATAATAAATGTTTCATAAGTAAAATACCTGCACTTATCAGATTCCAGAAACTTGCAGTATACCCTACGTAAGACTGCTGTAAAAAAGTAAAATTAAAAATCTCATCAGATACTCGTATTGAATTTTAACTTTTAAGTGACGGTAGGTCATTAACTATTCCATCACAGTCTCGTCTGTTCGGTCGATCCAGCACACAATTCTAGGCAAATTTGTTGTGTTGTAGATGTTCAAAAATACATCAATAAGATTTAACAAAATTATAGTCAGCTTTTACTCGTGATATCGACTGCGTGTAGTATTGAAATTAACGACGGGGATGTCTTCACGATGGTCCATAAAACTATCTCAATCCAAAAATCTTACCGTGCTACTGATACCGCTGTCCAAATTGTGGCGATTCAGAAACATGGATTTTGCTTTATATTGATTAATCACGATATTCACTTAAGTTTTACCATGATGTTTTATATCTTTACTACAGACACAACCGTCGTCGTGTCGTCCTGGATAATAACCTTCTTTTCAAATCACACATTGACCTTGTCTCCTCACGAGCCTGAAAGCTCATTTTCATCTTTAAAATTTTTCGCCACGTGGGTGATAAGAAGTTAAATATGACAGTATATTATGTATTGTGCCAATCAGTACTTTCATATTGTGTCACAACCTGGGGCTGCTTAGCAAAAACTACCTTATTGGAGAAAAAAATAATACTCAAATTCCTAATGTATAGAATTGTCTTAATTTGGAGAGACATTTATATATATTTAAGATCCTACATATTATTATGTAATACCCAAATTAAGAAATGAAATGATTTGATTCCCTATAAAGATAATCTCCCGATAATCTAGAACATATAACTTATAGAGTGTGCCCATTCTACCCTACAAAACTAAGTTTCACGGATAAATTCTACCCGTTTTAGGCAACTTCCTATACAATCGTATAATCTACCAATTTACTTACTCCCAAGCTTTAAATGTAAAACATTAGTTAAAAACTGGTTTCAATCCCTAGACTATGAATCTACCGAAAACTTACTAAGCTAATAGATTTAGTCTGTGCAAATATATAAATTTTGTCACACTATTGATTGTTGATAACAATTTTGTAACATTGTGTTTTAAAGTTTTTAAATATTCACGCACACACACACACACACGCACCACATTAAACTAATTAAAATGTATTGTTCACACAGATTTTTTTGCATTATATGAATAACGATATATTTGCAATAGAATCCATTGGGAGAGATCTGAAACTCAGCGAAATCCTACCTCGGACACCAGACTCTCAAATAGCTGTTCTAATACCTATACATCCTCAATAGTCATGATTTATGCACACGCTATGTAAGTTAAATAATGAAATATTTGATTTGATTTGATTAAAGGTACATAAAGGTTTTTTTCTCTTCAAAATATACTTTTTGTACTCACGTATGTAGGAGTTTTCAGGGGCAAGAAATCGATCCAGATTTGTCTTATGTCTGAGAAAACACGTGTCAAGTGTTCACGCGGTTTTATTTCACGCAAAATATGGTCGCTAATTTCGGGCGCTCAGGCATAAACATTGTGGTAAAGCGGCCAAGGCGAAAGACTGTCAATCACAGGTGTTCGGGTTGGAATTTCGGTCGGATATAAAGTTTTTATTTATTTTTTAATAATTCAAGTTTTTTATGCTAAATTAAAAATGAAATTTTATTACTTTTCACCAAAAATCCGACCAAAGATCGGTCACCCAGGTACTGGTTATAAATGTGGTAGGTACATGCCCATCAGCATTGAGCTTTTGCAGTTGTTACTGATGATCGCTAAAACATGAAATATCCTGTTTCCGTATTCCCAGGAAAGGGAAGTCTTTAGATTAAATACTCTATAGGTCATCAAGGTCACTTCACACTTCAGATCGTAGAGAAAGAAACTGGAAACTCAGGAAAAGCAGAAAGTTTATTGTTAACTACTAGCTGATGCCCGCGACTTCATCCGCTTAAAGTAATTAATAAGAACTTTCCCGGGTTTCACTATGATGGACTGGAACACTGAGTTCTCCAACACTTAGAACGTTATTTGACTCCCTGAGATATTTTAGTACCCCTCTGCACTCACATTTTCAATATTATGATAAATTTACAGACATGTTGGTTCAACGATTTTAGTAAAGTATATCAATGTCCCAAAAAAGCTGACATTCGTCATTTTTCGGTTCCGATAAAAAAGCATAACTATCATGTTATACTAACTACAGATATTACGGATTCCGCATACACACTTACATTCTCGATTTAACCTGTTTGCCTTGGTAGCTCAGTTGGGTAGAGCGTCAGTCCTTGAACAATCGAAGTCTGGGTACTGGGCTGGTACCAATGAGTTCCGATTTGGAACTTATGTACGAATGATAAAAATCATTCCATTTTCTTTTCGGTGAAGGAAAACATCGTGATCAAATCTGAACACATCCTGCGTAGAAATTCAAAGGTGTGTGTTAAGTCTACCAATCCGTAATGGGCCCGCGTGGTGTACTATGGCCCATACACTCTCTGTGGGAGAGTAGTCCTGAGCCCCTGCAGTGGGGACATACATAAGCTGATGATGATGATGATACTGAATCAAAATCTCTATTTTGATTTAGTGTTGAAGATGTACAGACACGTCGATTCTACACTTTTTGAAGATGTAAACCAGAAATAAAGCCTATATGTTGCCCAAAGCTATGCTTAATTTATGTGTGGAAACTGCATCAAAATTTGTTCTTTAATTTCGGAGATAACCTTGTTCAGACACAGACCGACAAATAAATGTTTTGAAAATGGTCTCATTGTATTCTGTTATACCCCCTATATAAACCTAAATCAGTTTTTGACAAATATTTTTAATGTACAGGCACGTCAATTCTCCATATACAGGTAAGTCGATTCTACAGATTTGTCAAATAAATCTTTTTGTCATGTCATAAACCACTTTTGATAAATAAAGCCTACATAGTATAGTATGTTGCCCAGACGTACACATAATTTATTTATGAGATTAGATAATTCTATTATCTATAGAGAAGTATTTATAAACATAAAACTGATGTAAGTACGAGAATCCTACCTTGTGTCACAAAGGTACCATCAGTAGGCATATTCCAGAGAGTTAGGCAGAAGAAAGAAGACTGGCAGCTGCATTTCACTGAATTTTTATTGCAAGCCCGATTATATAGAATGAGACAACATCAACTTATTATTACAAATGAGTTGATTATACATCTTTAACAATCGGGAATTATCAGATAGGTCAGGCATGTGTAAGTTTACTCATTAAACAAAAGATTACATCTAGACAGGTGGACAAAAAGTACTACAATCAACTAAAACACTACAAAAAGTTCAGCCACATGTACCATACACAGTCGTTCGCCATGTTGGTTGATAGGATCAACTGGCACATTATTGTTCATCATTAACCTATTCTCACGCAATGCGGCCGAGCTCTATGTCCATTGTCGTCGGACAGAGTGGCTGGGATGTGTGCGTTGATTTAAACTCAGCGGCTCATGGAGGCTTGTCCCCAGTTTACATTGCGTAACAGATTTTGATGGTTCCGTATTTGACAAGCTAATGTCACTCTTTTAGCATCACATGCCTCATCAGTCTGCTGTTATATTTGTGAAGGAATCATTTAGGTAATAAATTACGACCCGGCAGAGGAGTACCAATAAACATTGTTAGACTTTTGTTAGACTTGAAGCCGTGATTTCGCTCGCTCAGACAATAAACGTTTTTGTATCGAATTTTTTAAGGCTTATCCTTTGTAAAATCAAATTGAAAAATTAGTTATCTGGGAGTTTTCGAATCAGAATATTTTATTGCGATATCAATTTCTGACCCGAAAGCGTACAATATGGTCACAACATCATTTATGGTATAAAATACAATTTAACCCCAATCTGAGTGTCAACTATGATCACAAAGAAAATATGAGAAAAAGAAGTAGGTGTGAGGAATAACGACCACTGTCTATGAAAAATATAGTTTAAAAAAACTTAACACGCTTTTGCCGGTAATGTACTAAAAAGCACAAGTCCTAACAAACAAAATGAGCCCAAACTCGAGGGGTTTACTAGTAAGCATTTAATTTTTCCACTTTTTACCTCCTCAAACCATCATCAGACCCTCGTCACCATGTGTAACATGTTGGGCTCGTCGAATCAAACAAAATGATCCCAAACTCAAAGTGTTTACTAGTACTTATTGAATAGTTCCTCTATCCGCCTCCTCGCTCCGGGGTCAGATCATCTCGACGGTGCCAAATTATTGTATTGTTATCCGAACTACATAAAACATAAAGAAGAGTAAATAGGCACCTACTAGACCAACGCGTAATATCGTTGACCTCGACATCACTTAACATCATGTGAGACTGAGGTCAAGCGTTGATCTTTAAAAAAAACACAATCGTAAAGTTCCAAATCAATACTACAATTATTAAAAAGGTGGTTAAAATTGACTGGTTTAGATTGGTTTACATAAATGGCAAGTTACAGAGTTTGTCGATTAGCGTATAAAAACAACAATGTCTATAATAGTTTCATCATTAAATCTAGGAGAGTTTAACATCGGGGCATTTACAAAGATGACACGCAGTCTATTAATTGGTATCCATATGCATATTCTAGCCCAGACCATAAAACAAGTCTGAATGCCTCCAGCCACGCCACGACTTCAGGGAATCCGCAATAGACAAAGAGCGATGATACAAAAACCAGCCGCCATTACAGGTAATTGCTCGACGGAAGGCTAGGACGTGAAATAATACAGTCTGCAATTTAAATTCGTGGATTGTTAGCAAAATAAAACATAGAAGATAATAGCAGTTGACATGCGAAAGGAGATGTTAAAAGTTGATAGATTAGGCACGAGGAGCTTGAGACTTGGATATTCCAAAACTATTCATACACTTTAAAATTAAGATTGACGTGTTTAAGCGATTTTAAAAAATCTTCTAAAGGTGACAGTCACCATTGCCGGTGGACATTCCACCGCTGGACATAGGCCTCCTCCATGGCAGGCAATCCGTCCCTGGCTATACTTGCAACCATCGATTCTCCGCGAAAGTTCGCTGCAGTGCTAAAATTTTGTCGTATAACCAGACTATTAAAACGCGCAGCGCTAGATCGCTTATTAGAGTAACATTATGTCAGAACCACGCTGAAGTAAGGTGTGTGGATAGCAATACAGTTCAGCTGAACAAAGTGAGTGTTCGGGTCGCGACATCTAGTACGTAGTACACTCGAGTACAAAAATACCTACTTTTTAACCATGTCACATTCACCTTTAATTGACATCTCCTTCAACACACTACATAGGAACAATCAAGAGTAAATGTGACATGGTTCAAAAGTGGATACACATTTTTGTACTCCAGTGTACATATTTATCGATGGCTAAATGCATGTAACGATGAAGGACAAGCTCAATTTTATCTGTATGTATCTATATATGAAAAGTCTCGTCCAAGTGACAAAGTGTCGTAAGGCGGTGTTACCGGAAAGAATGCGTCATAATTCAGGTCGTAAATGTCTGTGTAACATGGGGCCCCGACGGGCGCGTGCGGCGTGATTCGTGATGGATCACGACGTACCGGGTATTCCACAAATTGTACCCTCAGCTCAGATAATGTGGTACTGATTGAAAAGCTATCTGTCTATATGTGTGTGTTCATTGAGTTTTTTAAGAACGTTGTTAAGAAGATGTTTCAAATCCGGCCTGCACTTGTACACTATTTAAAAAATCAAAGAATAATTGTACAAAATAATTCTTTTTGTGCTAAGTGACTGCGTCAAATGTCTTTTTATTGACGCCATCTTTGTTTTCAATGACAAGTCTTGCGTTGTATGTTTTTTTATAAACAAATAATAAAAAAATACCTACACAAATAAATAAATTACGAGTTTTATACGAAAGAAATAAAGAAGATAAAATGACCTTTTAAAGGTTTGTTGATTGGTTGATAGCCAGGGGGACACAGGGCTTGATCACCAATCAAACTGAATACTAACAGGGAGGTTATCGAACCCATTGGGTATCGAACCGGTGACCTTCAGATATCCAGCCAGTACTTGTATCTGTGCCGTGTAGTCAGTATACTGAGAGAATTTAAAGATATTACATCTAAGATTCACTTTTACTATACCTATAATTTTTTTGTAGTGCTCCTGTACATTTCCAATTTTAAAATGTCTAAGTTAAATAACAGTGTTTTAAATACAATTTTTGAATATTTTGGTCTAGTTTAAAACAGTCAACAGTTAACTAAAAAACAAAGACGGCGTCAATGAAATGACTTTTGATGTTTTCCACTTACTACAAAAAAGAATGATTTTGTACAAACAAAACACAAACAAAATATAATTCTAGTAATTTAGATTGTTCCTGGAGTTATTTAAATAGTGTACAAGTGGAGGCCGGATTTGCAAAATCTCTTTTAGGAGTAAAGTGCCAGAATTGTTTGATTTAGAAAATGTTCATATTACACTGACAAAGTTTAGCTGTACCTATGTAATGGGGGTTTGTTTATCTACGCATTACTCCCCGTACAATCTCACTAATACAATTATCTCAAGAACACGTCTCCTAGAAGCGTCACTGTGCTCTACTTAGTTTGAAGTGAGTGATGGATCACTGAAGGGGTGCTGATTCAGTACCTACCTAATACAACCCGGACATGTCTTTATACTGGCTTTTGCGGTGTCTCCTAGTTGGGGAACACAGTAAAAAAAAGGGTTTATATTTGACCTTCATCTAATCGTAAGGTCTCAAGCTAAGTCTGTTCAACTCACAATGCGGAGGTTGTAGGTTCGATTCCCCTGGTACTCGGGTTGGTTGATAGTCAGGCATTTGTATAAGACGAGCTACCAATTTGCAATGTTGATAGATATTTCAGTTATCTAACTAATATTATAAATGCGAAAGAGTTTGTTTGTACTTTCTTTACGTTGTAACGAAACGTCCGCAGACTTAGCAAAAACATACGCTGTGAGGTTGTAATGGTGGTCTTTCGTGAATTGCACCTCTGAAGGAGATTAGCAGCCAGACAAAAGGAAGGAGGAGCATGAAATACAATAGTAAACACATAACTAAATGCCATCATGATTCTCCAGCATTTTCAACATATTTTAAAAGAGCTTTTTCCCCTAAAATGTATCAGCAACCGAAAACAGTGGCATCAGTGACCTCATGAACATGTGGACACAGATGCAGCCCATCACCACTTTAGTATTCAAAGGGAACATGAACCAAGACACTTATTTACACGGCAAACATGTTCGGCGGCTACATAAACACATTCTCATGGAACGCTATATGCATGTTAATACCGTCGGTGCGGGCGTGTACCGTCGGATGGGCGTGTCTTTGTGCCTGCGGGGACGCCCCGCGACGGAGGCGGGTCGACATATAGATATCATGGTATGCTATAACTATTCAAAGTTTTGGACCTAGGGATAGTTTTAGGCAGGATTGTGCTTAGACTGAAAACTTTGACGTATTCCCTTGGGGTGTTTTGGAGCTGTTTGGAAGTCTGAATCGGTTGCTTCACTTCGTAGATTGATTGGGAGGCAAAATTAATCGTACCTATAAAATATCAAGCCTTCGAAACTACACTGTTCAAGGTTTTGGGAGTAGTGATAAGGTTTGTTCAGACCCAAAAAAATGTGAAGACCTTAGTCAGTTTCTTTCAAGTTCGTTTCATAGTTTCGTTGGTAGAAGACAAAGACAAAATCATCTTCATCCATACTAATATTGTAAATTCCTTCCCGTCATAAGGGAGGGTCAGAATGATGAGATTTTTTGAATAGTAATAGTTGAAGGGACGGAATAGGACATTTTTATCCTAATCGAACAAGTAGTTCCCACAGGATAATATAGTTCACGCTGTAAAAAGTCACGGGCAAAACGATAGTACATATTTACTAGAATCGAACATAAAGATGTTTAAAGTTTTGGACCCAGGGATATCTTCAGAATTGTATTTGGACCGAAAAAATACTGTATAGTATCTGATAAAAACAGATCTTTTGCTTTAATAACTCCCGGATTAGTTTTTAGGGCTAGCCCTTCATGTTCACCTCGCCCAACAACACTCGAAACAATAATATTGAAGAAAAGATTAAGATATTCTTCAAGTTTTTTTTTAAATATAGTGAAATATAGCAATTGATTTAATACAAATAACAGTTACACCAACTAAAATACCCTCATGCTATATTTTGAGAATCAGTTGATATCTAAGAATAAAATCTAAACATAGTTTTAGGTCGGAAGCTTGCTATTGTCTCTCTATCCAACCTGAATTTTTAAACATTATTTGATTAATTTATAACGATTATTTGGATTGAAAAGAAAAACATTTATCACAGTATGTCCCAGTTGTCAAGAAATACCCAAAGTGTTTGGCTAATTTATTTGATTCGCATCCTTGGTTTGATACAAATCTTGAACTAATCATTAAGTTTGTTTCACACTGCGGCAGTCCTGTAATATTTTATGTTTTAATTGCCTTTCTGTGCATGTAGCTTGGATGTTGGAAATATAAATAAGCGATCTTTTTTTTTCAGTTTTAGAGTAAACAATCCTTGATCTTTTTCCGTCCGTGTATCCGTAACGGTATATTCATATTTATTTTTGTGCACTGACGTCAAATAATAAATTTGAAAATTAAAAAGTGGTCCATGTTGCAGTTAAAATTTAAATAAAACATCGGTTTCTTTAGAGTTTTATAAAATATGTTTTTATTTTAAATTTAGATATATGTAAACAAAACATTTATTTATTAGCAGATGACTGGACAATATACCGCATGTCTAAAGTAGTTTATTACATTTTTGGTGTAAAATATAATTTTAGTATTATGTTGAATATACCTTATCTGTTAGGTTAGGTCACTGATTGTGTTTGGGAGATGGTTATTATTGGTATTTTTTTATATACAGAAGATAGCCCAACACTTGACCTCAATCTCACCTGATGGTAAGTGACGATGAGGTCGACGATGTGACGCGTTGGTCTAGAAGGTGACTATTTACTCTACTTTTGAAGATTTACAAGTTGTAATTTTCGTTGTATCTATTAAATTTTCAAAATTTTAACTAATTATTTAGAATCACTTCAACTCTGTCTTGATTCTAAAGCACAATTTTTAAAACCAATTAACGTTGTACACTTGACAATAAAATATGCTCCCATATTGGTACCATGTCACATTCACCCTTAATTGTTCCTATGCAGTGTTGAGGGAAATTTCAATCACAGGTGAACATGGGGTAGCACGAAAGTGGGTAAGTACATACTTTGGACTCGTGTGTACATAAACTTCTGTACATACAACCATCCTACATACCGTCATGGAAATGTCGCAAGTGATTAGAAAATTCCATTGCGCTCTCTTATGCTAATCATATGTAATGCGATAAAAGTTTAAGATAATATATGTAATCAGAAAAAGGCCAAAGTAACCATTCTCAATAGGAACAGATTTATACTTACAACTTAATAAAAGTATACAAAGGCGACTCACATTCATACGCAACTATACATGTATACGATCACAGTTTGTCCGTGTCTCCCTCACGCCGGCACTGGACAGTGAACACCCTCACCGTGACCGTCCGTGGTGACCATCATCCCACTGCACTACACTGGCAACACTTACAAACAATCAAGTCGATAACCACCCCCACCCACACAGCACGGGATCGCATATATCGATGACGAAACACTATGTACGCGCAACAAGGAAAAGTCAACAAAAAAAATAATATAGAAAAATTGTTATCAGTGCTACTATCGGAATGTCAGTGTGGCGTGGCGACTGTCAAATGTCTACTAAACGAGTCGTCACTGTTCGCGCGCCGCCATGCCCACTTCTGTGCGGACGTGTCGACGACGAAACGGCGTAACTCACGACATCCCACGAACTAACTATATCCGTACTAGTGAGACGTACGGATCAGTGTGCCTCCACTGAGATCGGGCGTTCCGGACAAAGCTGTAAAATATCAACTCAACAAAATAAATGTGCTTCACTCTTCACACTCTGGCGCTGGGCTATATTACCTCTCATCGGACAGACTTTTCAAAATTTTGTTTTCTAAAAGTTCATGATTCAAGTCATTTAAAAGATTTTGGAAATGTTAAATTTACCTAAACCTCACTGTTGTTTTTAATCTAAAATACTTTTCCAATACTAAACTTTCCGACAAAGCCATGCCGCATCAGTTGACTATCGCTGTCTCACCCACTCTCGTGTTTCGTGTTTGTTTCACGTTGCGCGATTGGGCCAATAGCATTTACGGAGCAACCCACCTTACGCCAAATAAACTACCGTGGAATATTGTGCTCTATCGCTCGTGAATAAAGTTTAACTTTTTAGCATATAATTTGAAGTTACCGGCGTTTGTCATGCAAGAGTTCTAATTTTAAATCAAGTGTAGGCGGAGCTCTCATGTTGGAGCTTTTATATTGAAAAACAGAATGTCTTTAAAGAAAACCTGTTTTGAGAAACTTAAGCCTTTTGTGTACGCGGGCTTTAAGTTGAACGTTTGGAAGCGACATAGAACCTTTTCCATTCGGCCGCAACCACTTCGTGCTAGTCTCGATGAAATAAAATAAAAAGTTTAGTAACCGGCTTGTCGGTATTTTCCTTTTGTTGCTTGATTTTTGTTTCGGAACGGGACATTGCATGAGAAATGCAATGCAACAATATGGCGGCGTACCTATTCATCTGGTAGATATGCAATTTTAGGACAAATAGGGTTGTACTTCTTAGATTCTCAGCTGTCAAACTAAATATTACTTAAAACGTTTATTTTCTGTTGTTTTTTTTGAGATGTTGTTGTGACGTGTCGCCATAGCTAGCTAGGGTTGTCCCTGCGTCGTCTGAGTCTCGCTCTGTGAACTCATTAGGGCTGTCGGTCAAGGCCTCGGGGTCGCTGCGGTGGGTGGTCGCCTTAATTACACCCTGCGATTCGGAACTTCTTTCCCCGTGTATCTTAGGTGCGGTGCGGTGCGGCGCGAGGTGATATTCTCTAATGTAGCTCTCTGGTTTCTTGTTTCGGTCATTTACCTTGCAGAAGAAGTTTCTTTGCTACAAATGATTCCCTCTAGAAGTAGGTAAAAGAAAATCTGGTGGAAGCAAAGTCGTGTTAACTCACTAGGGAAATAAGTCAACTATACAAGACGTGGAAAAGCTGTTTTTTTTACGTTGTTATCTAAATGATTCTAATTATCACACCTATCAAGTTCTATCAGTAAATTTTCAGTATGGTCTTATGTAAAATTTTATATAAACAATATTTTGGTTGATAGATATGCGTATTTTAAAACATATGTTTTTAAGCACCTAATGTTCATAGTGTTACAACTATGTGTTAGTGTGAAAATTATTCCGTCCTTTAATAAATATTTTATTTTTGATTTTGCGGTCGAAAGAAAAAAGTCAACTAAGGGAAAATTTCAGGGATCATGTAAGGTTTGCTTGACGTGGCTCTCTGAATGGATAGCTCCTGTCTAACAGTGGATGTAGGTCATGTCATATAGTCTCATGTCATATACTCACCATTAAAAACGTTAATACCTCGTTGTAAAGTTCTGCCAGTGTCTTCGTACACCATTGAATATTCAAGAGGGCGACTTGAAGGAATAATTAAATGAGGTTAAAAAGTTAGTTAAGATGCCGCGGGGCTGTGATCCACTGGCATCGCGTATTCAAAGTCCGTTCCTGACATTAGCCACGTGGAGATCTAGGGTGCATTCACTATTTACTTTCTTTACAACCTCTTTGCTGGTATCATACGATATTCATCCTTGTTGACTATGAGACTAGAGATATCGCCAGAAAAGATGTATGTAGTTGTGACGATGTTTGGTTTTAATGAAGGCACTCTTGAAAGTGATGTGCGGGTTTGTCAAAGTCGATCGAAGTACCTACCAATCTAAAATAAATAAATTAGTCAAAAAACTTCTACGGTTCAGTTGGTATGGCAGGTCAAGATCGACCCACAGCCAGTAGGGGATGTGCTTGAGATGGAATCCGCATCAACCTCGAGTCACACCTGCCCTAGTGTATAGTTCACCTCGGAAGATGTTGGTAAAGTAGTGCGGCGGATGAAGCACGGCAAATCACCCGGCCATGACGGACTCAGTCTCGAGCACATTCTCGCGGCGGGCGACACTCTGAACGCTAAACTAAGCTGTTTTTATAATTTGTGTACCTATTAGATTCTCGTAGAGACCTGTAGACCTCATGGAAACAAGTGCAGTTCCCATAGTTAAGAATAGGACTGGAGAAGTCGGATCCTCTACGAACAATCACCCGATATCCTTGGGTACGGTCTTAGAGCGATTGTTGCATCCCGAACTGCAAAATAACGTTAGAATTGATTTGCTCTACGCGCCACGAGCGCTCGATTTCTATTGATTTTCGTTCGACTTAACAAATTTTATATTTTTCAATCGCTCTTCTGCAACAAGTGGTCGGGACCACTCTTTGCGGGGGCGAGCGATAGGCTAAACGTCATCGTCGAACACTGACATTGACAGTAGGAACTGTTCTATGAACTTTGCGTTCCGTTTTCCTTACGTGAATTACCGGTTTTCTCAATTCAAGCGAATGATAAAAATAGAGTTGATTTCAATTTATACTTTTACTATTTAGTAACAGTAGGGTCAAGGGTCAAGTATCCGCTAATTAAAAATATAACAGTTAAAATTTGAAGTTACTTTTTGGTTGTGATATTAACGGTCTGCGTGAAACGGAGAATTTTTTTAATTGTAATTATTATTATTTGTGGTGTATTGTTTTTTATGCCTTTGCAATAAATTATTATTATTATGGTATGATTTTACACACATAAACTGAGCTGTGTTTAAAGATACGAAATCGGAAAGCAACTAATTAATGTAATTGGAAGAGTACAAGAGACGTGAATACAGATAATGTGACGTTATATGACTTAAAGTGTATGTTTTTCTACGTTCTAAAGTTTAAAAAAAATCAGAGTTAATTGCAAGTTTGTAAACGTTTGATCAGTGCAGTACAGCGTGTCCATGATTGATGTCCATGTCGTGCTAGATCGTTAATTGTCGGTTATCATCTGTTAATAGGCTATAATTGTTACTGTAATGGAGGCGATATGCAGCCCGCGTTCGTGGGATTGCTCATACCTACAAGGGACTACGGACCTTCCTTCAGTCAGCTTGATTGAGCTCTCTTGACTTGAGGCGCCTAATACAGCCTTGGTTGTTTGACAGCTCGGAGATAATGCATTTCTTCTGACGTAATTAATGTCTTCAAAAAAACTAAAAGCCGACCTCAACTGCCCTTAAAGCCTGAAGCATTCATCCCCTAAAATGTACACCCTTAAAGTACACTTGGGTACATTTTAAAAAGTATATAAATAATTTTGATTTCAATAAAATTTATATGGGACCGCCTCTAAGTACGCCATACTCTGACAAAAATTATCACTTTAAAGCTTAATATTTCACAAAAGGATCAGTGAATCCTCAAAAAATTGGTGGTAATTTTTTAACACATCTTATTACCTAAATAAATAAATTCCATCTATTTTTTGAAGTTGCAGGTTCTATAATTGAAATTATCTACGAGAATATTCGAAGTTTCATTCCAATATCTAAAATAAAGAAAAAAATCCGATTAAATTTCGGTATATTATCTTCAGGAAATGAAGACAATATCCCGACTAATTTGTAAAGTTCAAATGCATATCGAATTAAAAACCATTCATAGTCCAGACACAGAACGACCAACTTATTTGTAGAATCGAGAGGGGCGCCACCCGTACGGGTCAGGGTTTATATTATTACTTCTTACTGCCACCGTTCTTCAGACAAGTTGGTGGCACTGTAACCGAAGTGTCGAGGTATAATTTAGTTTGTAGGCGCGACATATGTCCGCAAGGGTTGTGGCTCATTAGTGTCAGATGCTCGCCTGACACTGTCAACTGTCATACACGCCGCCGCTAGCCAAAAGTGGGTGCGTCGGTCGCAGAAATGATATTATCATCTCTCACACTTTAGTTATAAGTTTTAACAGCGTTTAGTAATGCCAAAATGTAATGGTAATTGTACGTAGACAATTTTGTAATCACTCACAACAATAATTAATATTTATTCTATTTTAAAGTTTTTGCTTCGGCTTCAGTATATTTAAATCGGTTGCACCAACCAACATGTTACACGTACATCTATAAGAAAAATGTATTTAATACATACATCATTGCTTACAATCATCTCCCAAGGGGTTTACAATTAGAAAACGGCATAGATTTTAAGAAAAAAATTACGGATTGGTTTCTTGAAAACTGCTTTTATAGCTTTCCTGAATATTTGAATCACAAACATTAATCATTTTTAAATATACCTGTAATTATAGTTTGACATAATGAGATGACTTGTGAATTATTTCATGACAAAGTTATACTAATTGACATCTTATGTAAATATTTTTAATTCCTTATTAGATATATTTATAATATTTGCACACCTGTGGACAGGTTAAGTCCATAGAACTAATTGAAATTACTGTCTTAACACCCTGTCAAAAAACGATGTACTTGGGTACTTGGCAAATAACTGTACTTTCTTTCTTAAAATAAACGTTGGGAAAACTTGGACTGCATTTCACCGGATGGTAAGTGATGATATGACCGTTGGATGGAAAGCGTGCTCACTCAAGAGCTTCAAGCTATTGAGATGATTGCTATGTTATATTTATTACAACAAACAGTGCTATTAACATTGTTGTTTGGCACACTTGGATAGCGGTGGTAGGCAGGCGGACATAACAATGCCTACCACCAACCAGAGTATCAAATACACTACGCTCTAGGAATCGAATCTGCGACCTCCAGATTGTGAATCCAACTGTGTAGTCAATTAGGCCACAAAGGGTAGTTCAAAACAATGAAATAAAATAAACAGTTGACAAAAATTTACAAAATCTAAATTTATATTTAAAAAAGAAAAAGACATTTCATGGATTACACAATAAATACCTAAGAGGTGTGCTCTGTGACCGTGAGCACTTGAAATAGATATGGAACGGTTGCTTCGCAAACCCTAAAAAGGAAATGAAACATAACACATAATTTAACAGGTGCAAAAACCTCAATTAATCAAGAATCAAGCCTACCAACCAGCAATCAAAGCGAGATCGTAAGAAACTTGCGGTACATTTGTTCCATTTATAATTCCGGTTGGCATTTCCCCGGGCAGGATGTAGGCAGTGCCGGACTAATTACTGTACAGTCATGTCATCATTATCAGCCAGGAAACGTCCACTGCTGGACATAGGCCTCCTTCATGGCATCCAGCGGCTCCCCGCGAATTTAACCAGGTCGTCAGTCCATCTAGTAAGGGGACGGCCCGGTAGACGTTTCCCGGTACATTACAAAACAAAAAAGAGCATTAATTACTATTGACGAACGTATGTATTATTAACGCTAAAAGTCGATTAAAATTTAATATTAAAAGATCAATTTTTTATTTAAAATAAGAATAAATAGAGTAAGTTGTGGGAGAGGCAGAGCAGCAGAGCATTTCTGAATTTCCTTTAGTCATTCTAAGGCACCTAAAAACAAGTTCACTTCGAATTAAAGTTTTTCGGTGAGAACGTTTCCATCGTATGGTACGAATTATTGTTCCTAATAGTTGGTAGTCAAGTGCAAAAAATTTAAAATAGAACTACTGTTTTTGACAGTCCCAGTACTTACAATCCGGTCCTCACCACAGTTGGATGCGTCCCTGTTGTAGGCATGGTAGGCCTCCGTCTAATTAGGCGGCGGGTTTCCTGTAGATTTGGCCCACCTGTCGGTACCTGAGTCCCTGTGACTGACGTACCTATCGACGACTCGCTACTAAAATTAATTACACCAATTGATTAATACTCGCAACGTGGCCGACACTTCATTTGGCGAGGAAATAATTTTTGCTCGTGGAAGAAATGCGATTGCTCGAACGGATAGCGGTTTTTGTGTGTAGTCAAGAATGTATATCTAGTTAGAAGTGGCCAAACAGGTAAGTGTTCGTTATAGCTAAGCCTCAGTCAATTTCACATTGTATTATGTGTTTTAATCATTTCTTCCTTAATTTACGCTCTTTTCATGACTGCGTGTATGATACTTTAAACAGATAAAGAATTTATTTAAAATATTCGTCAACAGACTATGTGAATGTCCCCACTACAGGGGCTCAGGCGTAGTCAACCGCGTGGGTTAAGGCTAAATACGAGTATATGGCGATGTAAGTAGACAATAACCATCAGATATCGGGAGGTTTATATCGCAAAATGTAGTCATTGTAT
This sequence comes from Carcina quercana, assembly GCA_910589575.2. Lineage (NCBI taxonomy): Eukaryota > Metazoa > Arthropoda > Insecta > Lepidoptera > Depressariidae > Carcina > Carcina quercana. The sequence goes on from OU342436.1 coordinate 5,075,286, forward strand.
CTCATTTTGTATCCTTTTCAATTTCCAAGGGACTAAGGCAACAAACGTCCACCATAGTAATCCATTGTCGATAGCTTTCTCATTTCTACGCGACTGGTCGATGTGCAGAGGATTGTCTGCCTCATGCCTTCGAGAGACCATGATAACAGTTCGCTGCCAGAAGACAAAGACACCACCAACTAGCAAGATATAGAATTGAATAAAGCACAACATCCAGTTTGGTATTCTTTTCAATTTCCGAGTGCATCACCGCGGGCTGCCCAGGCGCAGGTTCATGCACCTCGGCTGCACTGGCCACTTTTTGTACCGACTCGGGCTGCACTCACCCGCTTATTTGCCATCATTAATCATGATTTCGGACCAGCGTTGGACCAGCGTAACTTCACAATTTGAGAAAATAACCCTTTTTTGTATTTTATACATTGGATTTGGAAATATTAAGGGATAAAGCTTTTTGAAATACGTTTTAAAAGGATTTTCTATCAATATAGCTTCGATAGCAGTAATTTTGTTGTGGTCAGTTAAATTTTGTATATTTTTCTTATAAATATTTTATTCTGTTCTTTAGGAGGCGTTATTCTAAGCTACAGAATCGTTTTACGCATGCGATCAATTTACACACGACATCGTGTTCTCTAAGCGGCCAATTTTCTGACATTATTTTGGGTAATAAATGGTTGTTTGGGGTACTAAATTTGTATGAAATACCTGGGATATGTTATCGTCTCAAAAACTATGAAATATGATTTTCACACACATGCTCGTAAAGTTTCTATTGTTTCATTTGCATTGCACACGAGATTTTTACTTTACAGCTTATAAAACATTAGCAAACAGTTCTTATCTACAAAATAATAATTAAGAATAAACTATTTTAATTGGCATTCGTCATATAAACATTTAATTTCATCAATTCTTTATTTTTGTAACTGAATTGTGTTCTAAAGACATCTTAACCATTTTATTCTATTTTTAATATTAACAATTATCTACTATTTGATCTGATAGGCGTTTTCGTCAGCCTGCTACCCAATAACAGACACGGTATTTTTACGCGATATTTATTATAATTATTGTTGATAAAATCTCGTTTGCATAATAGATGTTTACTCGAGTCTTTTAAAGTATCTAATCGAACACCGCACTCTCACAAAGAGAATTGAATGGTTTAAATCGAAAGGTAGTTCCTTTTCGAATGTTCTTTACTCCAAGTTTTCAACTAATACACCAGTCAGTTCGCAATAACAGCGGGTCCTCGAAGCGTGGCGATCGCATGCCATGCGCTGCAATATTTAAATTATCATCTGGTATCCCCGGGTTTTTGTGAGGGTGTGTGCTATCGTATCCGAGGTGTTGCCAGCTATGTTCTGCGATACATTCAGTGCTGTGATTACAAAATGTATAATTTGTTGTGTATGAATAATTTATCGTGCGTTTCTGATTAACATTAAATTAAGGTGGTTTGAATTTGAATTGTGGTGAATTATAACGTCAAAAGCGACTATGTGTTGTTATAAAACCACCCATGTTTTGGCTGTTGAGTAATAACTTAACATAGAACATAGCTAATCGAACGAACGAAATAGATATATTGTTTAAAATAAATTTAAATATCCCAAGATGCTGTCTAACAGAAAAATACACATCTACTTCTTATCAAATAGCTAAAATATACGGATCCAATCCCGAAGCTTCTATAAAAATGTATGAGTCGAACGCTCCAGCTCTTAGCTCGGTGCAGGCTAGGCAGTATACGGGTTGAACCGTGCCTGCCTTCACGTTTACAACCCGTATATTTGGACAGATATCATTCTACGAGTATGCGACTCTAGGCGACGGCCGACAATAAAGTGCTCTGCGCTGCGGATTCAATATAGCGAATGTGCATGTGTGTTCATACAACCGCCTTAGAAAATCAGGGTATGTTCATAATTCTACTCGTATATTTTGTTATGAATTTATTTTTGTTACCAATCGTCGCCAATTTTCATTTTATTACTCGAAATCCAAGGTTCAGTGTTGATTGAATAAAATATTTCACCGCTAAAGGGGAATATGAGGGGATGTAATTTCAATCACTCCCCGTTATTCTATTGTAAAACTTCTAATATTTAGGACTTCATGGTAAATGGAAGTTTGTTTCCGTTTCAATAGGCTAGATGACACCAAATCAGATTGGGGCTAAATTGTATTTTAAACCATAAAGGCCATTATAAAGCTCCTATAAAATTTAAAATATCTAAAATTATTTAATTTTTTACACTTCTAAAGCCCGCAAAATTTCCAGAAAAACCAACTTGCTCGTATAATTTTTTTTATTTTACGTTTTGCTTTGTAATTACATTGTTAATATTTTTTTGTAAGGGAGTGGTCACATAAAAACATTATTTTACGAGATAACTCAAATATTGTTAAAAGTTTCATACATTATCTATACTTCAATACTTAACCGTGACGTCACGCCTGAGTACCGATTTGTATGGAGCGTTTTTGCACCACGTGACTAAAATCACTTTTCGACGGGTTATATTAGGAAAACTATCAGTCGTATCGAAAATTCTTTGACAAGGCCATTTATCTCTTCACACGGTCTCTCGAATGAGGGAATAAATTTTTTTTGTCATCATCCCTATTATGTGGTTGGGTTGATATATATACCTCACAGGTAAATAAGCATACCAGGGGTACCACGAAATCACTAAGGCTAAATATATATAATAAAATTTATTGTAGAAACAATACTTTCCTCATTTTACTAGATTCCATCTAGTGCGATGATGGGCTGATGTACTTATCATTAAAATTATACGAGCATTTTGTCATATTACCCGAACATTTTCAGGAAAGAAGACTTAATAGATTAGAGTTACCGACATCTTCTGTGATTTCGTGGTATCCCTGAAATCTTCATTTCTAACTAATTGATTGATATTGACAGGATGCTCGGAAAATCGATTCTGGTTTGACGGTCTGGTTGACGATCCGACAGATCCTTATGTAGGTCACAGTTGTAAAAACTTATAATACTTATAATAATCATTCATTGATTACAAACAAGACAAATATCAGATACAATAATTGGGCTGTATAATTTACTTCCATTACATAAGGTACTTTGAAATCTTAAATTACCTAATTTAGTTAAAAATGTCATTTAAAATGAAAACACACAGTAACAATGTTCAAGTGAAATCACATGTTTGACATCTGTTAACGTCTCAACCGCGAAAACAATCGTAATCAAATGAGAAAGAATAGAATATGCTACTTTTGTGAAGGTAAGATTATACGTTTAGTATTTCAAAATATCTAATAACATTTAGATTTTGTAAATACCGTAAAAAGCCTTCCCGATCAAGTTGACTAAAAATAAAAATAACTATGAAACTGCTTGAAATTCATGTTCATCGAGCTAAAATTTTACTAACAAGCAAACTGAATAAAAATTTATTATAACTAAACAAATAATAATTTACCCGCGAAGTCCTAATTAGCTAAATGAAATTTAATGAGCCAAATTACCTATATTTATCAGCTATTCTTCAAATTAGTTATTAAAACTTTGGTCATCATGTAAAATTGTAGAGAATCATATAAAAAAGAGATGTTGCAAATTCGGCCTGCACTTGTACACTATTTAAAATATCTAGTAATAATCTAAATATGTATAGAAAAATACTAGAATTACATTTTGGTATTTATTTTAATTGTACAAAATCATTCTTTTTGTATGTCATTTTATTGACGCCATCTTTGTTTTCAGCGTTAAGTCTTACCTGTTTCGTGAGTTTTATATGTTTTTGTACAAATAACCTAAACCAAAATATACAAAACTGATAACTAAATCACTTTTATTTGATGGCCTTTAAAAATTATTAGTGTACAAGACTCCATACATTCGCGGAACGTGTCATTTAAGCCTTTTGCTTCATAGACGATAGATTTTTAGGAAACATGATCTGGACTAGAATGGAACAAAGTGCAGCGGGTAGGATTTGAAGCTCTTTAGTTTCTGTACGTGTTTTACATGTGACGTATAATAAACATTCGCGGTATTGAAGTGTCTCGAGTGGCGCGTCGTGGGGTAGCGTCGCGGGGTGAGGCGGGGGCCGGGGCCGGGGGACGCTCTGTAACAGATGCGCTGCATTGCCGCCGCGCCAACTCCTGCTGACACACAGGGGTGTACTTGGTTGCATCATATAAGGTAAAGGGTTTCATTTCACCATACCTAAACACACTTAGGTAGGGGTTCAATCCTGTCTCGCACCAATGAGTTCGAATTTGTTAGGTATTTGAATTTTACGTATGTACAAATGATAAAAATCATTGGCTTTTCGGTGAACGAAAACATCGTGAGGAAACCTGCACACTCCTGAGAAGCAATTCAAAGATGTGTGTGAAGTCTACGAATCCACACTGGGACCGCGTGGTGGTCCCTCTCTAGGAGAGTAGGCCTGATCCCCTGCAGAGGGGACATTATTAGGCTGTTGATGAAGCACGCTTAGATCAGGAAGGAAGACACTATAAACTACAAGTCATAACAAACACAATAAGCCCAAGCTCGAGGGCTTTACTAGTAGCCGTTGAAGAGTTCAACTTTCTACCTCTTGACACGATCATCAGACTCGCGTCACCAAGTTACAGTATGTTGGACTCGTCAAAGCAAATAAAATATGTAAAATGAGTTTGCACTTGGCTTTGCTCACCCAGAGGATTCAAGCCAATGCAATGTGGCGCTGGATCTTCTACCGTTCAGACAGAAGCCGAACCCGGGACCATCAGATGACTGCGTCTTTGTAGCAACTAGGTCACGAGTACACTTGAAACTACGAAAAAAAAGTTTTGTCCAAGTGCGTCCCTGTCACAAGCGCGAGGGAGAACCGATGACAAAATACAAATTTTATTTTATTAAATTCAAAAAAGCCTCCAATGATTGATAGGAGCGCGCCCCGTGCCTCGCCTTGCCCGATGCCATAACTGCATAACTCTTGCTACTCAATAAAATGGTTCATTGATTCCGTGACATACGCTGTTTTGTTGTTCTGAAGGATGAATGGGAACTGTATTTTGTGTGACGGTGAGCGTAACAAAGGTGCAGCTATGACGTAACGGTACATTCACACTTTGTATGGAAGATAATAAATAGATTTGTTCTAAATTTTTACCCAGTAGTTATTTTTTAGGGTTCCGTACCTCAAAAGCTGCGTGCAAGTTGTTAAAATCTGGCTAGAATAGGGGCTGGCTGAAAATCAGTGTTGTGATTTTCATCAGAAAAGCATAACGGGTACTGAGACAGCTCCTGCCACAGAACCTCATTTTAATGTGTATTTATAGTAATGTTGTAAATGTTTGAATTAGTTTTATATATGTGTGTTTTTGTATGTGTAATTTCGTCTGTGGGAAATAAATGGTTTAAAAAGAAAAATGGAACCATTATAGCTTATTATATTATAGCATTATACCTTTGTCGTCCGTCTGTCTGTCTGTTAATACCATTTTTCTCAGGAACGCGTGGAGATACGAGTATCAAGTTGAAATTAATATCGAATATTCAAGTCTGCCGTTCCTTGGATATGTGAAAAATCAAGCTTATAGGTTAACGAAATAAAAAGATAGGTACAGCTGTAAAGATAGAGCTGAATGAAACCATTAAATTTGGCAAGAAGCAAGGTCTTACTATGATCTGAAAACAAGTTTTTTATTATTATAACACAGTAAAAATAGCTTTTTTATGTTTACAACCTTAGCTTTGTAGTTGAAAGCCATACATCGGGTATGTAATTTAGCTGCAAAGTTAAGTTGGTGTTTCAATCACAACTACATTTTCAGTAGGACATTGTTGCGTGCGTATTACCGTACCAATCGTTTATGCTATTCAGTATGTTAATTATTAATATTCTGTACGGAACCCTCGGTGCGCGAGTCCGTCTCGCACTAGACCAGGTTTTTTAATTTATTTGGATTAAAAATAAAGTGAGCTTATCAGCTAATATGACTGTTTTATTTATCCAATATATAGATTTCTTTTCAAAAATTCTTTTATTGTGAAAAACTAGTATAAAATATTTAAACAGTACTTTACGAAATATTTATTCTATGACGAAATGTAAGCCATAATATCAATAATTTATTAATTACCTACTAGCTTCTGCCCTCGATATGAGTGGTTATTAAGATAAGCTGTTGTGACACGTCACACCCCTGATGATTTCTTTTTCGCATTTTTTCCGGAATCGTGAAAAGGCCGTCGTAATATTACATATTTATTTAAATAATTACACAGTAAGCAATCGTCAGTAATAATCACAAAACGTTTACATTTGCAGTAATGTCAACGCCATTAAAAACTACTGACCACGTATTGCGAGTATCATACTGGTATTACTGTGTGAATTACCAATGAAAAATACATTTACATTTATTTTTAAATGTTCATTTACCTAATGTTGCATAAGTATGCAATTCGTTCTTTTGTACCCTAGGGTCGAAATCCGAATGACACTTATTTGTATACACGACTACATTTAAAACTACAGCATAAATGAACATTCCGTATACAAGAGGTGATCTTACGCAGGAAATTAACCGTGCATACCGTATAAGATATGTTTGGAAGCCGGCCTCCACTTTCTAAACAATTTTAAAAAATCAAGTAAAAACTAAACTGCAAAAAAAATTTTGATTTGCATTTTTTATAGTATTCTGTTTGTACGCCTGAATAGATAAATATCGACCCACTTTTATACTACGAGTATATCACATTAGCCCTATCTTGTTTCTATATGCTATGTGTTGAGGGTAATGTCAACTGAAGGTGTATATTGCATGGTACAAAAGTAAGCTCTGCATACATATTTTTGTACTCGAGTGATCCAAGTTGAGAACGTTTATTCAATGAACATATGTTAATTCAATGTTGCCTATGTTGTGAATATTAAATATTTTGATTAAAAAAACTAAAATAATTAATTTTAACGCTTTTGATTGTGAAGTTTTAAAATTAAAAGTGTACAAAGTGTAGGCCGGGGGGGCTCCATGAATTAGTGGTACGTGTCTCGTACCTTTTAGGCAGGTTTATTGTAGGCAGCCGGGGCCTTCATCAATCCTGCCACCACTAGAAGGACATAGACAAGCATTTTATACGTGTACATCCAAATACTGCATGCAAACCCTCTATTAAAAATAAAGCCAAAGAAATATGTGTACAACCTGAATAGTCATGCTATGTCTACTTATATATGGTAAAGGGTTTACCGGACAAGATATATCAGGCAGGACGGGCCTCGACTTGTTTACAAGAACACGACATTATAGCCCGCGAGTGAAATATAGCGTTGCTCCACTTGCGATCTCTTGTCAGCTCCAAAACCCGACACAATTACTCTTTGTTAGATTGAAATGACCACTTAGGTTGGTACCTACTCATTCTTACTACCAATGCTAATTTAAATCTGTCACCAAATAATAAAATTAATGAAACTGTTGTTGTTCAAGCTTAAGTTTCAGCTTATTTCTGTGTAGGTATTTTTGTCTCGATATATCTTTCCTTTTCTTAGAATTTTTTAAATATCAAAATCACTGACAATATTTTGATGCTCTCTTTCAATCAGGATCATTTCCAGCAGTGAATCTCAAATCTAATAATCCAACATGTGATGTAAGAAAAATTTCACAACTGATCATGTGCCTACCAGACCGTCGCGATGAGGAATTGTTTTAATTACCTAACTTTGCAGATTAATTGGTACTTGGATCAAGTCTACTGAAATATTGTATAGCCTAGTTTTACGATCTCAAGGAATGCCATGATGTGATCCTTTTCTTTAATCATAAACCATCACAGCAAATAACATGAAAACGCTGACTCGTCAGTATGCGAAAATATACATCCATACTATATTATAAATAAATAAGTAAGTTTGTTTGTCGTTCCTTTACGTCGCGACGGAGACTTAAAATGACTTGAATTTGTTGAGTTGAGTCACCTGACTGTCTGGAAAGTTGTATGATTGTGTGCTTCGTAAGGAAAGTTAAGCTGTTGGTTCCGTTTACTATCAATGACAGGTAGTAACTACATATATGAGCCACAACAGATGCTTATGATGGCTTAACAACTCTGCCACTAAGGTTTTTAGTCCGGTCATCGACCTTTTACCACCTTATACGATAAGAATAATTAAGTATTGGTCAAGAAATCAATCATCATCATCAACAGTCTACGTCCCCACTGCAGGGGCTTAGGCCTACTCTCCTACAGAGAATGTATGGGACATAGTCCACCACGCGGGCCCAGTGCAGATTGGCGGACTTCACATGCCTGTTCAATACATGCAGGATTCCTCACGATGTTTTCCTTCACCGTTAAGCAATCGGATAATGTACTTGAATTGAAAAACAACTCATAAGTACACGGCTGGATTCGAACCCGGTAAGAGATATCGGTCCATTACTAATTTTGTATGGCCTGAACTTACGAAAACCTGTTTTTTATAATTACTTTGACATTGAAGACGGGCAACTGGGACAAATAACGCAGGCCAAAGCGGAACGCAGCGAGCACCTTCGCCCGGGCAGTCGGCGGCGGGATGCTTTACGCAGTTAATTTAAAATTCTCATTCGTATAAATAAGGAGGGTAGCGTTTGCGTTTTATGGCTTACAATGTGCGAATGCAATGTTAGCGGCGCTCCTTTGCGGCGAGGACGTATTTTAATATCGTTAATTAGGTGTCGCCAGCGCTTAGGGAGCATTTTGTTGCTCGTTTCGCTTATTTATTTGGATAATGTTTATGTGCGGTGCGATGAGCGAAATCTGTAATGAATTGACGGTGTGTATCGTCGCTGGTGGGTGTTCGTTTTGTTTTGGGTTTTGTTTGCGTAGATAAATTAGAGTATTCTTGTGTCGGACCTTTCAAAGGTTCAGGACTCAAAAATTGTTTGCATGAAATTATTTAGTTGTGATAGTAAATGTCATTTTATATTCAACGACCTTAATGTCAGTTACCATTAGGTGAAATGAAGGCCTAGTTGTCATGGAATAAATATTGTATTTAATTAGTCATCGTGAAAACGGTATCATTTTATGATGATTAATTCAAATTATGACTAATATTTGTAAATTTATTGCAATTTCCTAATACTATTTTTTTCATTTTAGGCATTTTATCACATTTATTTTGATAATGGGGGCAAAAACCAACACCTATCCAAAATTTCTAACTAGAATTGACACCCAATTTACTTAGTAAAAAAACTCGAAGACAAGCGACAAACAAAGGCGTCTCCAAAATGAAGCGAAACTTTCTTACTAATTAATTTAATCCCTTCGAGCCGTGGCCCATTAGCCTAATTGAACTGCGGTGTACATGTCAATTCTTTGCTTCTAAACATTACTCTCTTAATTTAAACCTTAACACGAGGGCACAACATATATATTTACGAAAATGGTTTCCAGTCAAAGTTGGTACTAGTTAATGATATGAGGGGCATACTTTGTCACGTTTTGCATAAGTGTTGTTAAGTTAGCCTTTAACATATTGAGTCCAAACTTTTCTTTCCATTAGGAAGAAATTGATGGAAAAGTCAATGAAGACATTAGTGGCATTAAGGTAATTTTACACTGATTACTATATGATATGTTATTGATTGAAAACAAAGAAACTAATTCTATTAAGCGCAGTAAACCTATAGTAAACACTAAAAGTGTTGTTCAAACAAATTGGATAATCATCGTCATCAATGGCAAATCTTTTCCTAATTTGGTAAAATTATCTAGAAGGTTTATACAATTATCCCAGAAGTAAGCTGACAATAAAAAATGTAAAAAATCAGTACCTAGGTACAAAAAACAACACTAACATAAAGCCCAATTAATTTATTGTTATTTTTTTAGATTTGAAAAGTGTGAATTCATTAGATCAAGAATTCATAAAATCTGTAAAAAAAAGCATTCTTTGCGCCACAAGTAGGTACGATAAAAGCAATTCATAATATCCTTTGTTTCACCGCCCTGACAGATCCTAGGGCGGTTTAACTTCCGTGAAATGGGGTAAAAGTAATTTCTCAGTGGACAGTGCGCGCTGCCATGTGGCGGGTTCGATTCCCGGGGGGGGTCACAGCGATGTAATGTTCCGCCTATTACTCGTCGATATATCTTCTGTTGACGTCAATATTTTTATTTTCGTTGATTTTTGTCCATTTGGGGTTCATTAAGACCCCTTTGAATCTAGAAGCTTCATCAGTGTCAGACATTTTGGTTTGGAAATCGATGAGGTTGGGTCCCCGGTGTAGAGTAAAGAATATTTTCAAATTTCTAAATAATTTATGGAAATAAAGTATACACCCTTCCTGCTCTTGGTATAAGAAGAATGACTTTGAATTGACTCCTTTTTTTCTAAATCAGAACTGAGATGTATAGGAAGGGTATCCATTCCTATTTTCTTTACCTTACAGCAATAATCATTTAAAACAGTTAAAGTTTAAAAAAATTTATGTCCGGGGATTTTATTATGATTATTCATTTATTTTATTACCATCTGGTAACAACACTGATAGTTATATATAAAATACAATAAATTAAAATAAAATTATTACTTATAACTTAAATAGATTGATAGCAAATAAGAGAATAACCTATTTTTTATTTTCCAATTTTTGAATTTTTCTAATATCTGAAAAAAAAGCGATTCTTCCTTTATAAAAGCGTGTAGTCACTGCAGCAATATAAAGAAGCTGTGTGCCCGTCATCCGCTGATATCTGCTGAGAAGGGAACCATGCATCAATTGAGTAGAGGGACTGGACAATCTTATAAAGTACCCGACTTACACGTCAGGTCCCTCCCGGACCGGCCATCCTTTATTCAAATAAACCCTATTTTTATGGAAAACCTGCCCTATCCACATCAATATCAATTTCCGAGCGATTGTTGCAGAAATAAAGGGATGACCCTTCGGGGAACGCCGGCCCTGAGAGGTTATCAACTCACGTATTACGTAAACTTTTACAAAGAAAGATTCTTATTATGTACTTATGTGATTCTCGTTACGAATTGAGCTACTTTCTGCAGTCTTACGTGACTTCATTACTGTGACATTTTGCTAATTTGAATGATCAAAATATGTATATTGCTATGATTTACTAAAAAAAACTCTGGAAAAAAAATAAAACAAGAACGGATGGACAATTATTATTAGACCTGTTTGTGAAAATTGCTGAAGATTCAGTAACGTAGAAATCTTGTGCCTTGTAGGTTATAGGGATAATAAAGCCCATTTGAATCTAAGAGTTCTTTCAACTTCAAAATTTTCGTAATCAGTCGTGATCGGCGCCCACTTCCTGTGTAACATTATAAATGTTATTAGATGTAATTTATTAAAACTGAACACAATAGCAGCAACGACATGACCGACCATTTACTAAACTGATAGGTATAAACAGCGTGACTATGTGGGAATCGGTCTGCCCTCACACACAATCACATAGTGTGGAAGCCGCTCTTGCACACTATATGATTACGGACGATTACGCCGTCACCGATCTCTCGTTCGGTCCCCACTTAGTATAATAAGTCTCGCTGAATCGAGGATCGAAATCGATGCTATTACATGTCTGGTTTCATTTATAATCAGTACATTACGTCCCGTCTCGGGCTCGCCTCGGTGCCGCCTTCGGGCAGCCTGTAATCGGTCAATTATCTATAATTTTCTACCATCAGTCTTTACCCGAAGCTAGATTCCTCAGCCCTAGTAATGGTTCGTACGGACTATCGATCTAATTGGTAAATTATGTACCAGCCCTCGAGGAGGTGCCTCGTGACTGAGTACTCCTCAATCTGCGTGGATGCAATGCTGGCCCGGGGCTTTTATGAAGTGAATCCAATCTCGTTCTTAATCGATTTTTAGTGTTCGAGAACTACTCATATTCGATGCGATTGTGACTTTACATTGGTAATAGCAACATATTTGATGTTTTGAAGTACTAAGTTGAAATTATGATAGGTATGAAGATATAGAAGTACAGTTGTGTCGTTTAATCGACAATAAAAGCAACAGCCTCGAAAGTGCAAATATTCTTTTATAAAAAGTTAAAGTCATTTAAAAGGCAGATGCATGTAAATCGAGAGGATATTGTATTAACATTTAAAACAAAAACAGGTTGGAGTTGAAACCGAGCCGCGGTGAGCATTCGATCCGCCCCCAGCGGCTGCAAGCGCTTGCGTCGCTTTTTTGTAACTTTTTTTCTCTCTTTTCTTTCAACCTTTAATAAACTTTTTCCTATTGGCCGTGAGAGGAAATTATAGCTTTATGTCGGAGACGGAATAAAATTTATAGCAGGTGGAATGTAGGTGGAGGACGATGTTAGATATCGACTGGGATCGTTTATCGATTGCCACGACCCGATTGGCCGGTGGAAGACCAATGAGGCGCGGGATCGATAACTGATCGGATGAACTATTGATGTTTATTTACATTTGATGTATCTGATATCCGATAGACCGAGACCAGACCCATTTATGGAGTTCTTTTTGCACAGCTCAAGAATGTCTAAATTAGAAAATTTGTGAGTTATTATATGATTATATCTTATTGGAATTAAAAATACACGTTTGGCCTGTGTCATAATAATTAACTATATGTAAGTCAAGTTTTGGACCGGAGCTTCTGTCGTAAATTGCTACGTCATCGTAGAATTTGCCTTAATCACTACGCTTTGCTGATTGGTTATCGCAGCAAGATGTCGTTGTTTCATAGGAAGGTAGGACATGATCATATTCTTAAAAAACCGAGATGCTACATTTCATTCAAATCTGTTTAGCTGTTTATGCGTGAAAGAGTCACAAACATCAACTACACTTTCCGTGTGGATATATGGAGTAGATTGTAGAATCGGTTTGAGGATGTTTGTTTTTTGACTGAAACAATATTTTAAGAAACTTACGACAGGTTTAACTGCCTTAGAGCTTAGAGGTTGATGGTATGCCATTTGAACATGTAGTTTGGGTTGCTAGCACCATGTGATATAAGCACAGTTTAATAATACAATATAGAATAGCTTCATCTTCCGCGTAGTCTTACAACTTCTGAGTGTATCTCAGCCAATTTCACATTACCATAAAGCTTTTGAGTGAACACCCACTCACACTATCATCAGGTGATACGAAGGCCAAGTGCAAGTCCTTGTAAAAACTACTTACTCATGTACATATTATTGTGTAGCTGTACTGTAGCCCTGTAGCAGTAGAGACAGACATAGATACAGTTTTATTTGTGTATAGTTCCTCTGGTACGCATACCAGGGCTGCATGAACCTGTGGTGTGGTAGGAACGCGATCTCGCGTGACGTGTGGGCGGGGCATGCGATTACAATTATTAAAATACCATGCTCGGGGCTCCACGTCGCCGGCCCTACATAGAAATTCGATAAAAATAGATCGCGTGTGTTTACTTGTCGGCCTGAATTATCTGATAAGAGCGAAGTTTTCTAATACGATATTCTGTGATATTGACGAAATTGCTTTAATTTTTAAGGGTCAAGACAAAAGTGCCGTCTAGGCCGATATCCAAGCTGCAAAGTTATTTGTCGTCGAATTAACAAATTTTTCATCAAGTCAGTTTTACCAGTACACCTGATAGTTGAATATAACCTAAAACTATTCAAGGGTAGAGCGAATAAGTTATTTATTTATTGTGTGATCCTTGTGAAACACAAGCCTATCATCTTCATTCTTTTCTTAGTGGTTATGCAGTTGATATAGCGAGATGATGTAGTACCTTTTTTCAAGAGGAAATCTGTAAAACATAAAGTTATGTCTACGGAAAACTCCTTACTCCTTAGGAGAGGTTGATGTGAAATTTCCGTCCACTAAGACCGCCTCGGCGGTCTGCCTGCCCTGGGAACTCCTGTGGAACCGTCAATGCTTCTTTCGCGCTTTTCATCTAGCCCTGCCTCTCCAGCATAGCACCGCGACGGGACCACCTAGACGAGTTACTCGGTTTTTAGACACACACATGAGACAGGTGCTTCACAAGCTAATATAGTGTAGTTACCAAATATCAAATGTCAATTTCAGGCTTTATTGAGCTTTTGTAGCGTTTATGTATTGTAGCAGGGCAAGTGGAAAATCGTTGCACATGTAAGCATTTCTGGGAAATCGTCTTATGTTAAGTGTATGTTTTAAAATATAATGTGAATGTTACTAATTCCTATAGAAATAAGCCTTAATTGAAATTTAAATCAACGTTATTTATATTAAGAAGCGTCGGTGGCGCATTGGATAAGGTGCGGACTCTCTGAGGGTTCCGGGTTCGAATCCAGCCGTGTACCTATGAGTTGTTTTTCAATTCAAGTACATTTTCCGATTGCTTAACGGTGAAGGAAAACATCGCGAGGAAACCTGCATGTCTTGAACAGGTATGTGAAGTCCGCCGATCCGCACTGGGCCTGCGTGGTGGACTATGGCCCATACACTCTCTGTAGGAGAGTAGGCCTGAGCCCCTCTAGTGGGGACATATATATGTTGTTGTTGATGATGAAATCAACGTACAGTACATATCTTGTTTTACTTTCGTTCATTAGAATATATTCAGATTCTCCAAACAACATATTATTTCTAAGCTTTACACTAAAAATGTTATTGCTAATACTGCCAATTTAGCCATATGACTCATACAAAAATGTACTAGTAAAATTCAACTTATTGCAACGTAGACAAACGCAATATTTAGACGTCATAGACAGAATAACACAGCCACATGCTCACTAACAACGATTACCTACGTTTTTTCAACGAACATCAGTCTATTTTAAATTAATAAAAAAACAGCAATAAACGTTATACAGGTGAGAACAAATGAGGCGAACGTTCCGGTCCACGTGTGAACAATAAATTGTTTTAACACGTACTGTAGCGTCCGCGACGCACATAATGTCAGTTAAAGGACATCAAAGCCTCCGGTTAGTTAATTTTTAAATGGAATTAATGACGTCATTAGTACCCGTCAACCCGTAAATGGGATTCGTGACAAAATATTGACACGTTCCGTCGGAGTGTCCGCGCCCCAAAAACACGAATTAAATGAAATATAATAAAGTAAAAAACTTGAACTGTCAAGCAACGCATTTGTCTGTGGAGCGGCACTAACTCGATTTATAGAGCGTAGTTTGGTTATTAGAGATCCTCACACCTTTACAGCTGAAATCGATGTGATTGGAAACGCTTACCAAGTATTCGAACAGTTCGTTCTTACACGATGCCATACGATGCTTATTCAGGTTTCCAGATCGATACAGACTTGTCATGTTATTTGTTCACACTAGTTCGTTTCAAAACCAATACGGAACCAGTTTTGAATAAAATATTTTGTTCTATAAAATCGCGGATGTAGCGTTACGTCACGGATCAGTTCGTTACAAATACTCGTCGACGATTCGTTTCGACCGTAAAATACGTTTCCTACGAATTTAATACATGACTCATTATTAACTTAACATTTTGATTTGTTGTTGTTTTTTCATATTTTTTTCTTTAATTTTCTTATTAGAATTTTTCTATAACTTTTTATAAACACTCCATTTGAAACACGTAATTTTATTTTGTAACAATAACAAGTAATGTGCTATCTGTAAAGTGCGGTCAATTATGATATTATAATGTTTTGAAAATTGTTAGGTGTGCATGAAATATCTTAAAACGTGCTCCGTGGCATAGCGGCTGAACTTTTGATCTGGTTGTGATCCAGTTTGCACTCGGTTTTCTTGTTGGCGGGGGATTTTTCTATGTCCGGACTATGCGCTGTAAGCGAGCCTAGGCTTATTTAGTATGAGTTTTTCTAATTTAAAACGGCTATATCACCTACATACGTCATAACTCTCATAGTCTAGAGATATGTTATATGGTAATAATTCTTAAAAAATAAGTTATTTCTAATAAGGATTTCAGTTGATTCTTAGCATTTTCAATTTTGAGGTGTTTCTCTTCGTTCTGTAGTGTTTTAGTTTACTTTAAAAATTCCTTCATAGTGTTAGAGTAGTATAGATTGTAAAATTAAATGTAAAAGTACATCATGGAACCCTGTTAAGGCATATAAAAAATTAATTTTACATAAATTACAAATCATTACGTTAAAATTACACTACAATTATACACAATATTCAATGTCGAATACAGAATAGAAGGATCACAGCAGGAAGCTAAAAAGATGTTACTGTATATCGATAATCTTTTTACCTTTACGGATCACATTGTTTTTTATTTTAAGTTAGCATTTAAGAATTCGTCTACCGTGTTATATGATTTTCTTTGTAAGATAGATTTTAATTTTTGTTCAAAACTGTATCTTTTTCTTCTTTTTTGATGTCATTTGTCGGCTTCTTTTGGGGCATCGCAAATCTTCAGAGAATTCTGTCAAAAGTTAGGTTGCACTTTCAAATATGACGAACGACAGTATTGTCACCAATACATAGTCACCATAATTTTACTACCTAGTAATTTTATATTTGTTAGTTTTTTTTTTGTTTAGCGTCTAAGTTAAGACTTAAATTTATGTATCTCACAGACCAGTCTTGTGTATGGCACTGTGATGGATCTCCCACAACCCAGAAGCAATCAGAAATAGTCAAGAAAACTTACGTAACGTGAACTTTCTTTTCATATACACCGGTCATACGAAGAAAAAGTAATTTCTAGATACATCTCCTGCGCCTGCGTCGCTGAGGGTGATGACGTACGACTCTCATCAATACGCGTCGCTGCGCACGAGCATTAACCCTCCTAATGAGGTCGGACAACGTTTAAGACGCCAATGAAGCAAAGTCTCCGTAGAATAGTAGGTATTTGAATATGTTATTGCTGTCGCGATTCGGTACGCACACATACAGCCTTTCACATGCTTTCACTCACACAAATAACGCTGCATAACATCCCAAAGAGGCCCCTGCGAGCCGCGCATAGTCGCTACCCCTCCGCCTGGGCTAGAGTGTATTTTTCAAAATTATAATAAACTTGACGTGAGCGTGCGTCAACCCTTGTTTTACGTTTTGAGAAATTATTGTTCGCATATTGGTTTAGTCTCGACATACTGTGGTTGTATTTGATATAATTGACTAGTAAGTACCTATCACATATAAATACAATATAAATTATGGCGTTGCTATTTTAGGGTTCTACGGTCAACAAAGAAACCTTTTAGTTTCACCATATCCGAACGTTCGTCTTCCAACGATACTTTAGGTGACCTAGAGGTGTTTTAGTACCTAGAGTGCTAGAGTCTAAGGACTAACAAGTTAAAGCGTTCAAAAAGAACTAGAAACCGACTTCAACTGCCCTAAAAGTCTACTTTTATTAAGGAAAATTTAAGATGTATATTGTTTTCTCATGGATTCCATTCTAAGAACCGGACCAAATTGAAATGGGACCACATGGAAAGCATCAGCTTTCAAATAATAAAGAATCATCCAAATCGGTTCACCCAGTGAAAAGCTCTGAGGTAACAAACATTTAACTAATAGAATAGAATAGAAATAATTTATTCGGCATACAGATTACAGTACAGTTAAAACATTAATTTTAAATTTGCTCTGCTGCACTGCAACGCCGAAATACACACTTAACATTCCCAGTCTCAAAAACTACTGAACCGATTTTGATGAAACTTGCAGTCTTCCCTAAGTTTTACAATACCTAGGTAAACAAAAAAGGGATTATTTAAATCGAACTTGTAGTTCCGGATATATAAAAAATAAATTAAATAAAATAGCCTTTATTGCTGAACTAATTTTTTGTTTTAATTTTCTTAAAAATATGCTTACTTTATACGTTACTTATCTTTTTATATTAAGTATCAGTAACCGGTCGTTCCTACATTTCAGCTTGTCTTTCGACATAGGCCTCCTCTAAGGATTTCCACTCTATTCTATCTTTCGCTATGCGGGTCCATGTTGGACCCGCCACTTGTCTGATGTCGTCCTCCCATCTTCTAGTCTGTCTGCCTCTTTTTCTTTTGCTATCTCGTGGTTGCCATTCAGTTATTAGTCTTGTCCATTTCTACATACTCTATTTCTCCATTATTTACTGTTATGGGCTCTGTTTGTGAGGAATTTGACATTACTTTTGTTTTCGTTAAGTTCGTTGACAGGCCTGCTTTCTCGCTCTCTTCCGCTAACTGTTGGAACATTGTCTGTAGGGTTTTCGGGTTTTCCGAAACTAAGATCAGGTTGTCTGCAAAGCGTAGGTGACTCAGCTTTTTGCCATTTATATTTAGTCCTTTATTCGTCCAATCCAGATTTGTGAATATCATTTCCAGGATAGCTGAAAATATTTTTGGTAAAATTGGGTCTCCCTGGCGTACCCCTCTCTCAATCGAAAATTCTTCGCCTGTAGATTCTAGCTTCACTTGTGCGGTGCTTTTTGTGTATATGTTTTTCAGTATTCTTATGTATTTTGCATGTACGCCTTGTTTTTCCAGTGCGTCCCAGATAAATCTATGTTCGAGTGTGTCGAATGCTTTGTTGAAATCCACGAACCCTATGTGTGTTTTTCTTTTGTGTGTGTGTTCCGGATATATGCGAGGACAAACAAACATACACTTTAGAAATTTGGCACACTTCTTTAGAAGCTGGTATAGACTAACATATATGAAAACTGGGCAGTTCTGGAAATATTACATACATACAGGTCGCATTGATAACCTCTTTTTTTGAAGTCGGTTAAAAAACTGTAATTTCACGACACCTCACACAATAGAATAGACGAGTTAAAAATCCCGTCTTAAGTGTATGAGATGTATAACTGGGAAAAAATATTTCAAGTTTTTATTTGTCGACATGAATAATAATATCGTCGAAATCTATCGTATTTCCTACTGTCATACTTCATATTATACTATTATATTTTAAGTACCTCAAAAGGAAAAAAGGAATCCTTATAGGATCACTGTGATATCGAATACTCCAGTCTGCTGTCCCTTAGATCTGTCAAATAATGAAACTTATAGGTCAACGCAATAAAAAGATATAGCTGTATTTTAGACCATTTCCGTACAAAATGCAATGAACCCAAAATCTATACGGTATTTCCCGTTGACCTAATGTCTTGAAATTTGGCAAGAAGAAAGGTTTTACAGCACAACCATAGGAATAAATCTGAATTTTTTAATTGTAACACAGTAAAATTGATTTTTTAATGTTTACAAACTTAACTTCGTAATATGTAATTTAGCTTAGAATTTCATTTTCGGTAGAGCATTGTTGGGTGCATATTACCATACCTATTATTTATGATTTTCAGTATGTCATTAATTCATATTCTGTACGGAATCCTCGGTGCACGAGTCCGACTTGCTCTTGACCGGTTTTTGAGTTGTTGGAGAGCCATTTCAAGCTCTTGCTGGCTGATCTCCGGGATATCTGTGTCGGGTCATATAGTCTCCGTAGCGATTTGTACATGCGATGTCCATATAACTTCTCGTTCTCTCTCAAGACTTTCAATAATAATAAATAACAAAAAATAATATAAAAAAGCTTTTAAAAAAGTTGTAAATAAACGGATGTCCATGCAATAAATGTTATGTTTTTTCTGTGTTTTTTTTCTGTTTAGATATTTTACAGTGGTACGGAACCCTTTGTATGCGAGTCCGACTCGAACTTTAACATTAAAAAAATATTTGAAACATAAGTCACTTATTCATAAATCATATTTAATTATTTACACGTAACAAAACGTAACAACAACTAAGAATTTCAGGGAAAATGTTCTGTTCTAGAGATAAAATAAATTTCCTTAGAATTATTTGTCTTTATATTTGTTTATTTAGATCAATCTAAACATTAAAACTAACAGGTAAAACCATTATAGCTCGAGAAAGGGTATCTATCGATATATTTTTCCCACCACTATTAGTCGAAAAAATCGATAAAGCTTATTGACATCACTAATGCATGCTTACTTTATTTTTATACATATAATACACAGTATATAGTTGTGATATAGTGTACCCTGCCTCCCGAACCGAACTGTGCGAGAAGGACAGTTGAAGCTTTTTTTGGTATTTGCCTAGTTTTGCCGTGAAATTAAGGGTTTGGGATATAGCTGTTTTCTCAACGAAACGTTAGCCAAATTCAATCATTTTGATCTTATTCTCTTTATCAAAGAATAATCTAGGCCCGTTGGTTTTGCTTTTTCTGAAAATGTTACGTTTACTCTAAATAATGAGTACCATAAGTTGAAAGAAATTTTTTCTGAAATTTTGAGTTTTGAGATGCCCATAATTCTAATTGTAGACAAAATATTGAAAAAAGCAAAACCAACGGGCCTAGATTATTCTTTGATAAAGAGAATAAGATCAAAATGATTGAATTTGGCTAACGTTTCGTTGAGAAAACAGCTATATCCCAAACCCTTAATTTCATATGAAATTTTTTATCTGCTGTTCCCTCTTAATAGAATTAAACGTTGTACCGATCGGACGTTCCAAGGGTTATTACTGTATTAACTATTCATGAATGATGTTTTAGACACAATTTGTGCGATGAGGTATTCCGTATAAATCTGAATGAAACAGTCTTTATAACAAGCGCTGGACCTGAACGTGATACGCCACCCAAATAAGTATAAATGTTTCCACCCTTATATTAGAATCATAGTAAGTTATCTCTAAATATAATAATATATTGAAAATTTTCCTTTGAAAATCATCATTGTGTTTCAATGTTTGTTTCATTTAGTCAAGGTCACCAAGCACTACCCACTATTATTTCGAAATGGTACAACTGAATGTCATGTTACCTACTCGTACATTAATTTGGTATTTAAAACTTTTTGCACGAACCTTGAGGTTTTTCATTGTTACCGCACAAACCACACACCATAGGATTTCCAAGTAGCAACAGTCGTGACCGAGCACGCTATGCGGTCAGGCGGGGGGTGAGGTCACGTGTGGCGCGGGGCGCGGGGGGTCTCTAGCACCATCGCGGGCGGTACTCCTCCGTTCTCACGCCTCTGAGGTCACGCCTCGCTTTGACCATCGCCGCTCAACATTACTTATGGCAGTGGTTCTTAACTTTTCAGCCGCAACTCTCCGTGCACCCAAAATGTAAAGAAACAAATCTTGAAGATAGGTAGGATTTGGGTGTCACGTAGTTACCTACTTTTTGACTTTTAAAATATAACACTACTTTAGAATCATTCAGATTCTTGTCTCGTTGGTTTAATACGTATCACTTTCATCATCATCAGCCAGCAAAAGCCCACTGTTGGACATAGGATAGGACCGAGTCACTTGCATCTAGCGAGACCCCTTGCATCCTATAGCTGAGGTGCGATTCACCAGGGAGCAATATCGAATGACGTCAGCAAAGACATCCGTGAGGTTGAAATAATGTTTGACTAGCCTGTTACTGTTATATCATAATCTCGGGCTCACTCAGGTACCTATCTGGAACTAGGTTTAGTTGGTGGTAGGACATTTTTATGCCCGTCTAAGTATCTACCATCATGATATGTAATTGCCAGTCCACTGAATAACATCCAGTGCTGGCTGATAGCACCGATGTGGAACACAAATGAAAGAATGCATACCCAGCACCTCATTAAGTTTAGGCAAAGCACGTTGCCATCCAACGACCTTACCGTCACTACCTTACTTACTACACTTACCGTACATAAAAATAAACCTTGGATTTTTCATTGAGTACGTTTTAACAGAATTGTCATAAATCAAACATATTTAAAATAAGAATTATTTGTACCTCATTTCAAATAAGATTATTAAAAAGTACAAAGTTACTTTGCCAACCTCGTATTCAAAGCCTTACATTTCTTATAGAATAAAATACAACTACATGTTCATGTACAATAATCATATTTATCAAATCAGTTTTTTTCCTTTTGTACTAAGTTTAATGTTTGCATGTTGAGAAACACTGTCTTCACAAGCCTATGTATCCATCTTGCATTTGAATAATGGAATACAGTTTAACGGGATGGAGTTTATCTATGCAATATTTCAACCGGCCGTATTTTCATGTCCAATTCGTCGGTGGTTTCGTTTCTTTTGAATTCCAATTTGACCGTTCAAAAATAAATTGGCGCCAATTGTGTTAGAAAGACGATAAAGAACGATAGAAATATTTGAGAGATACATGTGTCTGATATATTATGTGTTCGTAGTCAGACTAGCTTCTGCTCACTACTTACGTCTGCGTGGACTTCAGAAATTATACCACGGAAACTGCTTGTTCGGTAGCGATAAAAAGTAGCCTATATCATTTTCCAGCCTTTAAACTTTAGGACGTAAGGTAACAGACGAGCCGCAGGGCTCCTCCAATACCTAAATTAGTAGTTGATATATCTATTGCTCGCACTAAGCGTTTTACTTTTAATTTTATCATACGAGTACGTACAGCCAGGGAGTGGAACGCATACACAAAACTACAATTTGTTGTCTTCAAGTCGAGGGTGAACAGGCATTTTCTAGCTAAACCAACGCACATCATCGTAGGCCACATTGTCGCTTACCATCAGGTGAAATCGTGACCAACTGTTGATGTATCTTCAGTATATATAAAAAGTAAGGACAAACAAACTAACTTACTTTCCCATATAAGTGCGAAAGGATTGGCTGTCTGTTCTTGGTTTTAGAATGGAATCACCTCATATCATCCCGTGGGTATCGTAAAAGGCTACTCTGGAAAAAAGTACAGCGTGTCGATCTATGAAAGAAGCAGTCCAGCAGTGGACCTGTGCATCTGATGATGAATGATAAGTGTATAATTTGGCTTACAGTAGATCGACGTCACTTGAAAAATGCAAAGTGGGGTCAATTTTGAACTGAAGTGGTATTTATTGTGTCTAAGGGAGGGCCGCAAGTGCAACACATCATTCAGAAAAAATAAATACGTGATTGGTCATTGGCGAAACCGGCAAAGAGGTTTGAGAGGGAAATTAGTTCAGAATTAAAAACATCTCCATCAGAATTAAACAAGAATTGGGTCCAAGTCCACATTATAAAAGTGTATGCGAACCAAGTAGGAGAAAAATACCAGCGAAAGTGATTAATTGATGACCAGTCATTTTAGTCTCACCTTTGACATTTTGTATGAGCGTGACTCGACTACAACGGCGCACGGTCTAGTAATGTTACGAATTAACTATTCTTGATATACATGGGCGGGTTAATATTACATTGATAAATAAGCCGAGCCAACCCGCCATGTTTTTTGAGTTCATGAACTTGTCGAAATAGCGATTTAATAAAACCAAATATAATTTAGTGTACACAGAATACATAATAGTGGAAGTACAGACCGAACTACGAATAAAACCATCATATATCCAGGATGCAGGTGGCTCGGGACCGGTCGATGTGGCGTACCATGAGGGAGGCCTATGTCCAGCAGTGGACGTTTCCCGGCTGATGATGATGATGATGATATCCAGGAAAAATGTTTGAGATTCAATTGACAACAATGCAGTGTCCTCAAATATTTAAACACTATTCTGAAATATAGTAAATTTTCTCCTTTATAAAATGCCAGATGATTTCTATAAAATGTTTAACGAAGGTACTGTCAACAAAGTTCCCGCCTGACCACTATTAGGGTCAGTTACAGTATACAGTCGTGGTTCGCGCTGCTCCGCCTTGCTAGTTTTTTTTTGATAGATCATCAAACTATTTAAAAAAAAGCATTGTTGTATTTGTAAAAGGCCCTCAAGTTGGACGACTCAATGATGCATTATAAAGTGATCCTAAAATGTAACTAACTACTACAATGGGCCCTAAAAATTCATAAAAACCCAGAAACAACACAAGAAACAACTCAATAAGTTCGCCACATGCAAGTAACTTGATTTTGAAACTGATCAGATGGGAGCTTTGTCGGCCGTACGTACTCGAAGATGTCTTAATATTTCTTTGATAGATATCTACTTCATTTCAGATAAAGTAAGAAGCGATACATCGTATTACATACAAGTAATATTCGCAGCACTCAAAGCCTTTGGAGAGTTTATTTAATACTCGTATGCAGCGATATTCGACTCTAACTATGTAGGTATGTAGAAATTTCGTCAGTAACATTCGGCCCCTACTGTTCTTTATGAACACAAGGCTTACAAATCGTACTGCACGAAATTTCGTGCGGTTTTAATAGAAGTACTGTTTGAGATTTAACTTATAATGGTGCATGTTTCATGTTGATATGCCGCCAGTTATTAATATCAGAACATAGAATCCGCGCGAGGTAAGGGTGTATCGCTACAGGTTCGTGAGATATGGGAGCAGTATGGGAGGGTGTGTTTACGGAACGTCAAACGATGCATAACTTCCGTCGGGCATTAGACATGTAGTATTATATCATCATCAACAGCCTATATACGTCCCCACTGCAGGGTCTCAGGCCTACACTCCTACAGAGAGTGTATGGACCGTAGTCCACCACGCGGGCCCAGTGCGGAATGACGGACTTCACATGCCTGTTCAAGACATGCAGTATTCCTCACGATGTTTCCTTCACCGTTAAGCAATCGGATAATGTACTTGAATTGAAAAAGAACTCATAGGTACACGGCTGGATTCGAACCCGGAACCCTCAGAGAGTCCGCGCCTTATCCAATGCGCCACCGACGCTTAGTATTATATACATATTGACAATTCTAACAATAACTTAAGCTGTTCCTCTGTACAGTCGGCATATGAAACAGAATGTATAATATGTACATACCATATAAGGGCAGCGAGCACGCGTAGGTAGTACATAAACGGAGCCTGACAAAAGCCGGCGTTATCCCACTTGAGCGCTCCTTTGTGCGCCGCCCGCCCGAGGTAACAGATAAACCTAATGCGTACACACATGTGACGTCACACTGCTTTTAATAGTAAACTTGAAGGCTCATAATATGTTAGGCATATTCTGTGGTGGCTTTTTAGCTGGTTCAGGAAAGCAATTTCCTTACAGTAGCTGTCGTTACATAATAAATTCATTCGTCTATTACATAAACCACGCTGCGCTACCTTTCCGAGGCATAGATATGTGACGTGATTAGGACGATGATTTCGACACTTGTTATTATTGTTTCTTTGTTTGTGTCTGAAATTTTGAAAATGAAGAAATATTTCGTACAAAATTTCTTCTTTTACCATACTCTTCAACATAAAGAGCTGGCTTTGAGAAGAAATTGCCTAAAAGTAGAAAAATGAATTTGACTAACGTAAAATTTCAATGGTAGTCGTTACGCACCTAAAGGCATCTGAAGCTGTTTTGAACGATATTAAAAATGTGTAATGAATGAATGTTGGGCTGTACTATGAACTTGAATGAGATTTACTGACCTGCAATACAATTCGATCGTAGTTGCCATAAATATTAAGAATTGAATTGAATAATTCGTGGTCCTTCATTTAGATAATTACTTGACATAGTCAGCTATCCTATTTCAAAAGGTGGTTTATGGTAACATAATTTTTTGAAAAGTATTTTTATTTATTTAAGGTTAAAAAATCTTGTTTGGGCGACAATGTATCTACTAAACTATGAGTTGAATCTATTTTCTGGAGAGCGTTCTGAAAGAAAAATTACGATTCTAATTAGAAATAATTAGAAACCGTACTACAATTAGAATTTTGCAGGAAAATAGTCTGGCAACGAAGATGCTCCGTGAAGTCTATAGTTATAACGTGTACTGTACAGAACCACCGCGCCCACGCCTGTCTGCCGATGACTCGGCAAAAGCCGCGAAAAATAACACCTTCCCGGCCCCAATTCCCACCAAAGCCGCGTTGAAATGATTCAAATCAGAGATTTCAGGACGATACCCGATTGTATTATTCCGGTTTCCTAACCAAAAATCCAATTGTGTTCGGATCCCTTTCGGGAAAATTCGGAGTCCCGCTGAGATTGGCTGAATCGAACGCCTCTGAGGGAATGAATAACGTTGGAATAATACGTTGTCATGCGACGTTATTATCTCGACGTGATACAGTGTTTTTCAGATAAAAATCTCGAATAACAATCGTACAACTAGCGACTGCACATAATGTTATTTTAAATAAATAAGATAACATGACAATTTATGTAATAGTAAGTCATTAAAACAATGATTGAGATATCTTTGTTCAAATAGTTGCAATAGGTAGTTTATTTTGGTATGGCCCGAGGTTGCTGGGACGGAAAATTGTCTAGAGCCGGAATTGGGAATAGCTCGTACAATTGGCGTGTTTATGATAATAACTACATTCAGGCTCAATTAGCTGTTTGGATCAAGATAATAATCAAGGTTAGATTTGCTGTGATGTCTGTTGGACTGTAGCAAGGTTCAAGGTTATGGCTGAAAGTTTTTACGATGGAAAAAAAGCTTATACTCGAAAAGATAAATTTTTCAAAGTGCAAACAAGGTATAAATAACGAAGTCTCATGCAATACATTCGACGTAAACCTGTATTCGTAGACCATTCGTGTTATGGGCCTTCGAGTTTACAACAGGCTGCCAATCCAAATTAGTTTGGCTCCGAGACTATATTCTTTTAAAAATTAAAAAAAAAATGGTTTGTCAAACAGTGTTTCTATAAAATAGATGACTTCGTCAACTATACTAGTAGTAATTTAACTAACTTAATTTAACTTTAGTAATTTAATTTTGACTTTTGTGTATGTGATTGATTAATAAATTTTTATTTAACTTTAAGATATTGACTTGTACCAGCAGTACCAATAAATGATGATTATGATTATTTAATTCCCTTTTTCAGGATAAGTAGTCCTATTTGCACTTTGTGTGTTCACCTGTTTAGCCATGTAGGGGCAACAAACAGACAGGGATAGAGGAACCATAGACAAGTAGATTTTCTTTCACTTGCGAAAACATTACAGTCTAGGTTACACTTTATAGCGTAGTTAGTAAAATGTCTTTATGACACACACACACACACACACACACACACACACACACACACACACACACACACACACGGTGTACTCGTGTAGCGATACCCGACAGATGATGAATCAAAATAGCACATCAAGTAAAAGCGATCGATTTCACTTTACATCTGAGTAAGGCCATGATTCTAGGCGGAGATTAAAACAGATGGTAGGTAGGTGTACAAGGAATAGATGAAACATTAAATTGGGTACAAGGTTGTTCAGGTTTATTGCTACAAGTTTTTTCTAGATACTCCGCTGGGAATCGAATACGCGACATTCAACAGTAAATTCACATTGCTTTATACTGGCTGACCTGCTACTACTTCATAGGTCAAATCAGATTAAAATATAGACACTAAATCACCTTTTCAACATCAGTTAAACCTGAAACAAATCGGTCGACAAGACGGCAGTAAAATGCGGAATTCGTCACTCTGCTTTACAATATAATATGTGTAATCGTAGATATTAATCGGTCTAGATATAGCCTAAAGATCTGAGGCTGTGTGAGGCCTCAATATTGTCGTGTTGTTGGTAGCCCTGCGTCAGCCAACTTGATAAATGATCTACACCTCGCGCTGTCGATGACGACGCATTGCTCTCACAGTGAATTGGACACTGAGAGATATTTGATTTGTCAACATTATTACTTTGTTACAATAACATAGACTTTAATAATGGCATTATTGTGGTCTTAATCTGCACAATACTAGTTGGGCCATCGCTAGTGGAAGTAAAACAGAAAAAAAAATATAGAAATTCGAAGTAAAATTAAGATTTTAGGTTTAATTACATGCCCATCGTTATCCTTATATATATCTTCATCATACGCTATGTGAAAGTAAACATGACACGATTTCATTGTATCCCTTTTACCATCGTACCACCCGTAACTTGCAATGTGAGGGGTCTTAAAATGTACTTGTACTAATGTACTTACAATGATGATATTCCACTGTACAGCATAATTCACTTCATCATTCTTTATGCGGACCAGTAAGGTGAGAAAACCAATTCTATTAAATCTCTGTAGGTTTCAAAGTTTAAAAGGGAACTAAACTACATAATCACAAAACCAAACCAATCCAGTATCTGTTTCTATAAAATACTTTGACAGTTAATATCTTTTTTGAGCGAGTTACCTTAAACGCGAGATGCCAATGAAGGCGTTATACCTAAACATGACATTTGCCTAAAAAGCGGTTTACCCTAAACGAAAGATGCCGATGAAGCAGTATGCCTGAAATGTATGTAAGTCCAGGTATTCCTACTGTCCACTATCTTGAAAAATTCTTGATTTTATGGTCGAGTCTCCAGACCTAGGTATTTAGGTTCAAAGTTCAACTGACGTCATTTTGACATTAAACATCTCGATGGAAGACGTTTGTGGCAAATTACATTGAAGCACAAGTCTTTTGACAATATTCAAATGCATTGAAATTGGGTATTTACGCGAATATTTCTGGCTAATTAGCCTATTATAGTACATAATATTTCTTTAGCTTTTAGAAGAAAAAAATTATACAGAGTTATGAGCCATTTCACAGCAACCCCACTACCCGCACCGCGAAGACACAGAACAATGTCAATCGAGCTCACAGGCAGTGAGATGATGACGTCACTAAACGTCACTCTCCCTCCCCCAAGCCGCACTGCTCCCGGCACCCCTCAGGTCTCAGCAAGACAAAGATAACGAGCTCCAGATTTGTGTACGGGAAATTTATGGGTGTCTCTCACTCGAAATATTGCTCAGCAGCGCAATGACTCCGCAAAACGTCGGATGTCTGTCTCATGAAAATTGTTTCTCTGCTTTCATCATCGCGTGTGTTTGTCATCCTTATCGCGGCGGAATCGTATTTATCACTGCCGACGTAATTTCTGACGCGTAAAGGATCTCGGAATTTCATTTGTATGAGGTGTGGAAGGCTTCCTCGATCTATTCTTACACAATTTCTCAGGATGTTTTTCATGAACGTTGTTTTCAGATTTAAAGTCATTAAGACAAAGCTATTAGTTGGTTTAGTATGATTTTAATATTAGAGTCGAGTTAATCTGTTAAAGGTCGCTGGGAGTCACTGGATGTAGCGGGGGACCGACCGCGTTCTTTGTGGTGTTCAATGTGGGGGGCCTATGTCCAGCAATGGACGCTTCCCGGCTGATGATGTTGAATGTCAAGTGACCATATAAAACACTTTGAAACATTGACGATGTAACAACCTTCTACTGTTGACGAAAACGCTTTACACTTGTAGCAACATGTTTTCAACTGGTAGATTTGAATTGCAGAACGATGGGGATTCATTGTATATTTTTCTGCCAGGAACAATAAAACGTCCGACGTTATGATGACGTCATGAGTTATGCATGGCTACGGTCAGTCAAAGATATTTGTTTAAACTTTGTTATTTTAGATGAAATCACGTTATGTTTGATTTATTTGTGTAAGGCTTAAATTTTTGGTACTTTTTACTATTTAAAAAAATAGAACGACAATAGATGTCATAAAAGGTAAACGCTCGTATCTCGAAGGACCATCCTTGGAGCGAGGACGTGACGTGGAGGAACAGGAACGAGGAAGTGCGCAGTGACGTCACGAGGAGCGCTATCTGCAGCGTTGATTGCTCGTAAACCTCTCGCGGACGATAACGATACACAACTTGGCACGACACACTTCTAAATGGTATTAGGTATTATCTACTTTAAGAATTCTATACAAGAAAATCAACTTTTAGTTCACTACAAATTAGACTATTTATTTTTGATTTACTTGTTCTATAAACACGAACGAGTGTTTTAATTTTAGATCAACGTTTGTCATTATTATTTTTATAATTTTATTACAAAACAATATTTTATATAGTATTAAATATACCTTAATTTTTTACAGACTTCAATAGTATAAAGTTACATAGAACTGTATTAAGAATATTTGAACCAGCACTTTTTGGACCAAAGTCTCTTAATTCTTTCAAAACGGCTGGCGCGGCGCACCAAAAGAAATATGGTAAGATTTTCTTATCACAGCCTTGAGATTTTCGTTTTCCATTGTAAGAAGGTAGCAGCACAGACCATTCTTCCCGTCCGTTCCCCTACAATGAGTTGCGTGCAGCGCCCACTGAGGACGATCCTCATTGTTTTAATTTCACTCGGATCACTAATTGCCGAGGAGGCGCATTTTAAATTTCCCCACAAACGTTTTTAACAACCACCTCATTGCATTTTAAAAGAAAGGATTATAATTTTCTTTTACCCTTCCCTCGGTGGGCGGGGATTTTCTTTTATTAATTCAGTCACTTGTTTCGAGGAGTTTTTATTAAAAGCAGCGGATGTTTTGGGAGAAAATAAATTTTCCTGCAAAACTAAACACGAATATTATGCACGGATTTTAGATGGAGCCTTAGCTTCAATGATGGCTTTCTCTATCATTCATCAGACTTAGACAATGAAAACTACCACCCTCACTGTGAATCGAACCCGGGACCTCCGGATTGTAAGTCCAAGCGTCTAGCCATTAGGCCGCGGAGGCGGCTTCAACTCTACCTGCATCGACATCCACATGGTGTTAGTCAGTACAGATGTCAGATGTCGTATGGTCGTAACACTAGAATACGACCAACGCGCACGTCATCCGACGGTGACGTAAAAGGCGATTAAGGGAGAAAAATATTCCGGATAAATACATTTACAACAATATTACACTGCGATCACCAATCTGCCTGCTAAACGTAGTTCAATGGATCTATACAGCTGATGATGATGAATGATCAGTTGAAATTGTGTTTTCTGATTGTCAAGTTTAGTATGTACAATACTTTCACACAACACTGCACTGGTGTGGTTGGTATTGCAAGTACTTGGCATGTCGACATTTGTACTTAGAAAAACATATATTATATATCTTAAATGATATCAAACAGCTAGTGTAATTCGAGCCCCCGCGCGCGCTCCGGGTCCGGCAGCGCGAAGGTGCGCGTTGTTTTTGCGCCCAAATGACGATATAATGACACCCGCGCTCCGGGCTGCGTCCACCCCCAATGCTAATACCACACATGAATATTTATACCACTCTTTTTCCAACAAAAAACAATACGATCCCAGAATAATCTAATTATGTATACAGCTATTTTTTCTCTCCAGTTGACGATGTGTGAAGGTCGTTGAAGTCACACTACGATCAAGAGCTGTTTGAGCACGGTGTCTTGTTTTTGTCTCCTATCTCAAACATTAGCTGTTGTTAACATAACTTCAAATTTTAATTCACCCGACTAAATTTTTTTTTGCTTGTATTTGTATATTGGTGTAACAAAGTTAGCAGCGTTTAGTTTTTAAAATTGCAGTATAGGTGCACTTAGTCTTAATCTCGATTGATATTAATGCTTTAAAGGACTTATGGTGGAAGCGTGCTCTCACGTAATATATAATCTCTCATATATATAAGACTATGCTGTTTGTAACGATTTTTTGTGTACGTACAGTTGCTTGCTCTTGGCCTTCATCTCACATGACGGATAAGGCTATTGGTACATAAGCGTGCTCAACGCTACCGGAATACAACAGTGCTATTTACACTGCTGTTTGAAGGCAGAATTAGATAGCATGGTGGTAGCTTACCAGGCGGATTTACGCAAAAAATCCATATTATAAACCAAACCGAGCAACTGAAATATCCCGCGCCAGGAATTGAACCCTCAACCTTCGAATAGTAAGACCAAACTTAAAACTACGAGTAGGCCACGGCCACGCTGGTGAATAAAATCCAAAAACTATTACCTTCTTGTAGTAAGTACTATTTGTTGTAATGCATTAATAAAATACTTTCAAAACACATGAAAACTTCATTGAAGTTACATCAAAGCCAATACATTATCCCTACACACAATTTTTTACATGTATGCGAATAAATTGTAACAATTTCATCGTTTCATTCCCTTCCCGTTTTAATCGTTGCATTACCTGTAGCGTGTATCGTATAGGGAAAGATATTAAACCGGGTAGGGGTGCGTGGCTTGGCTAGGCTTTAAATTTAAATTGCATGCGTCTATCAAACAACTGTCACTCATGGTGCAAGCTTGATAGATCACCGATCGTATCGATTCACGTGAGCATTCATACAACATATATACTCTTTCCTACAAGTAATAAACATTTGAAACTTTTCTTATGCATAATAGTGACGATAAGGCAGCTAGATGGACATCGTCCTATCCCAGAAGCCTAAAGCTTATAGGCGCTAGATCTGCTGCATTTCATACTGGAGCGCTGCTGTTTGGTGGTACATTTAGTTAACATGGTGTTAGCTAGCCAGGCGGACATAGAAAATACTCTACCACCAACTAAACTGAGTAGCTATAAGTCGCTAGTAATCGATCCTTGGACCTCGAGGTAGTGATTCCAGTAAGTGGCGATGTGGCCGACTACAGTATTCGTATGCTTGGAGAATTGCTACCAGAATAATGTTGACCAGCACGAAAATAAAATTAATTAAATTTTAAAATTTACATTCAGATTAAAAATACGATGTTCTGCGCCCGTGAATGCTTGTATAGATGTATTGTTTGGAATCACAAGCTTGTTACGCGGACTTTAATTTTGCTCTCGCGGAGTACCAGTTGGGAACTGTTCTAATTGAAGGTATGTACCTGAAAAACACACGCAAGCAATGCGTTCCTCTCCCTGAACGCATAATAAAGTATCTCTTGAAAGTTTCTCTCTTGTCGCCCTTTACGGCACTCGGGAAGACATGGGAGGACATGTTTGTTTATTTTAAACCAACAAAAGCTATAATTATTTTATGTAGATATCGGGTTCTGGACCTTTCCTGTATTAAATCACAAACGCATATGTTTTTACACATGACGGAGAATCTCCACAAGTTATTATATTTTCCAAGATTACCACATAGTGGGAGTAACGCATTAGAATTGTAAATGGGGTCCGACTACGTACTCGTACAAACCGCAGCCTTCGCGTCATGGTGCGACTCGCCTGCGTAACATGGCGACTGCGTAACTAATACATGATTCAAGGATAATACCTTCGAATTAGATCCGCGATGAGTGCCGACAGTCAACTGACTCGTTCTTCAGAAGAATCATTTTTGTTATTGTTGAATTAGTTTCACGGCACTGTTGCACTGTTAGGCAATAACTTCAACGACATTCACACGGGATTTCTGTTCGCCAAATAACTACGCATAGGATATGATAGCACTTAGAAGTAATTGAAATTTTCTGCATTACTTAAAATTTCAAAAAGATTTAAATAAAATAAAAATAGGTAACAGTAAAACAGCAATGTAAAATGTCTCTTACAAAAAATAACTAAAGATGCTAACTAATTGCCATTAGTTGTAGTAGATGTGTGATTTGACATTATATAAGCACTAATTGATCTGAGACACGGACTTTATAAGAAAATATTCAATAACATGAATTACTTCTCCTAAAATCTCATTCGGTTTAAATGTTCTGAAGTAACCCACTATCTTCTAATTGGATATTTGAGAATGTACTCTTATTATTAGATTTTCTGATATTAAATAAAGTTATTCGGTTGGTATGAGCATCAGCCCCACTGTCTGCACGCTTGACAACAATTGGCCCTTGAATAACTGGAAAGAAAAATAAAAACACAATTTTAAATGCACATAATTTGAAAGGCGCAAGCCGCGAGATAGCTAACAGACGGAAAATATTAAAGGGAACTTTACCTACATTTTTAAAGGAAGTTTTCTTTCTTTATCCAAAGAATAAATCGAAGGTGGGAGGGAGAACTTACCCGGCGGAAGTAGAAATCTGTTGTTTTATTCATGAAAAAAATAAAGAAGGGAAAAATGTGGTATGCCAAACAGTTCCCGTGCTCGGCGAAACTTTATTTAAACTAGCAAATCTTGAAGTTTTATCCGCGGCTCCGGGAACGGCTTAGAGATGGCTTTCAAATAATTTTATGAAGGTTCTCGACGAGACGAGTGAACGATCAATCAAAATCATCGGAACAGAGCGGCTGGGAACTAAACAAGTGGAGTTCGTGACAAATCCTCACGCACAGTATCCATTAAATAATGCAAATTTGTTGTAATCCCCACTCCGCGCGGCGTGGCGGGCGTCTCCGCAGCGCAGCGCAGCGCCCACAGTAAAATATTTAATTTTCATAAAGTTAACATTACACTGAACAAGTTGTGATACGTTGGGGTGAGCTCTACGATTTTGCCGCACAACGTGAGAAGCAAATTTGTTCTTTCAACTCGGGAGGGAAGCTTTCTGAAATAAATCAGTGTGAAGCAGGTTGTGGTGAAAATTAACATAAGAACGGAGAATGGTCTGATATGGAAATAAACTAGAACTGAGATTGACAATGCAAAGATCAAAGTTATCCAACGATGTTGCAGAACCATTTGAGTCTACATAGAAAGGCATAGCATGGCATGACCAGAGTGACACGATCGTTAGTAAATAGGAGATTTTTTTTAGAATACGTTTATGACCGCAGTTTGTAATATTTTATTGTAATTTACTGTATTCTATGTGCATATATATCACCATGTATCTTGTTACCTGCCTGTAAATGAATAAAAATTATAATAAAATAATTAAAGAATAAAATAAAAATATTCACAATAAACGAAATAAAAATAATAAGAATGAGTTAAAACTCGTGCGGAGTTATGAAACATGACTAAAAATCTTTTTTAATGCCCAAACTACTACTACTCTACTATAACCAAACTATAACTGTACTTATTATGTTTGGACTATTGGCAAAGTTGTCCTATACTTCTTGACAAAAGATTATTTATTTTAAATTTGAATATTTTAAAATTGAAACTGGATATTCGCTATCGAAGCATTGTCAGGTCGACACGAGACCGACACAAAATTTGCATATCACCGATATTATATCGTCACGCGAAAAACGTATCCCTTACGGCTGTGTACACATGAATGACGCGTGATGTTGCCGACCTTCCCTGACGTCATCCATCATTCGCCGTGGCGCCTGCACCTAGACTCCTGACAGCCGAGCGCGGGGGAGCGGAGACAGGCGGGAGGGGGTGGCTTACAGACACCACAGATCTCCATTTCTATCGGACAAGATAAAAAGTAAATAACGGGAATGCCATTTTTAAATAAATAAGTACCAATTTGTAGTTACTGTTTGACTCGCTAAATTTACATCATTTCAACCCCCCAAAAATACAGTATCGATTTTCTTGTCATATTATATAGCAGTCTATTTTTATTTTTAAGATTTGACGTCAAATATGAATCAGTATTTTTGTTTGAAGTAACGAATTCCGTATAAAAACTGTTTTAAAGATAAACATAAAATATAGTTTACAAAGACAAAAATATTACAGAAAGCTGCGTTTGACCAAACGAATTGTATTCGATTATAAATTAAGAATCTAAAGGTGGTCTTATTGTATTGTAGGCCAAATAAATTAGCTTCAAGTCACTCAGCGAACAAGCTATGCTCTAAATTTCTCTACGTAACAAAATCCCGGGTAAGGAAATCCGTAGATGATCTTTGAAACTACGCAACGGATTTTGATGCGTTTTTTTTAAAATAGAGTGAGTCAAGATGAAGGTTTATATAATACATGCATAATATAGTAGAGAAACACTGATAATTTTAGAGGTTTCTAATGTGATGTCGTAAATAAACATATTTTTGGCGCTTACAATGCAAACGCTGGCTGAACCCTACGAGAAATTATAACAAAGTAACGTACTAAACCTTCAAAAGGTCTACAATAAATCTACGACGGTATATGTTTATCTCTTAGGGATAACCTTTTAAGTATAATAATTATTTTTACCCTTTAATTTATACGAGAAATAATGGCTTATTAATACAGCATTAATCCTTATCCAATAAAGTACCATAAATACATTGTGCATTTAATATAGATCAATATGGCCATTAACAGCATGTTATTTAGATGGATATTTTTGAAGATATTACAGATTTAACATATAGCGGTTGCGGCGGTACCGGCCGCGGGTCCGGCGGCGCGTGCCTATAAATAGAGTAAAAATTGTCTCCACTAGTGCATGGGAGGGGTACCCGAATTTTTGTTTTCGCATGTTACTGTATTGTCATAGCAAATGATATAAC
This sequence comes from Carcina quercana, assembly GCA_910589575.2. Classification (NCBI taxonomy): domain Eukaryota; kingdom Metazoa; phylum Arthropoda; class Insecta; order Lepidoptera; family Depressariidae; genus Carcina; species Carcina quercana. The sequence continues at coordinate 5,111,314 of OU342436.1, forward strand.
GAACCCGTTATTACCTACTACATGCCTACTATAGTAAACATTATATTCTCAGTATAAGATTAATAAACCTGCATAGAAGTAGATCTTAGAATATAACTTTAAAAATACCACTATATCCCAAAAAATAAGAAACTTTCTTGGTATCCTTACACGGAATCGAACCATCAAACCCAATTCGACCGTTACACAAATACCTAAAGCTCTGTTTTGTGCGTCCTGGATTTGTATAAGGTGGCTCCCCCCCGCCCCCCGCGAGCCAGGGAGGATCCCTGTCAAACGCTCGCGAAGAGTTTGACAGACGCGGGGCGCGGAGTATTTGACATGAAGGGGCTTGTTTGATACGGGGGTAGGGTGCGGGGAGAGGGCCGAATTCTGCCCGGTCATGAATAGGCAATGGGCTCGCTTTATTTATAAAGAAGATTGTTAGCCCGAACACGGGCGCACAGTGAACTTCTGTTTGAAAATAAACACGTCACCACTATTATTGACGTATTTGTTATCTGGTTTAAATTTTTAGCGTTCCGCAGTCAAACTAGTAACCCTTGTAACTTGGGGATGAAATATTTTTTCGCATTGCGTGGGGTCTATGAACATCACTTTTCGATCAGGGCATTCCTCCTCTATCTGCTGCCTTCAAAAATCTGAAAACATTCACAGTAGTCGTATGATAAGATGGCTTTACAGGATAACGAATGGTTCACCAAATTATCAAATATACTTGGAGATGTCATAGTGAAAATTTCGTACAAATTCCATTCAAAATTACTGTAGATCGTTCTGCGTGGGGCCACCTACGGAACCCTATACAGCGCGTGGCCTGACACGCACTTGGCTGCTTTTAAAAACATACATAACCTGAAATCATAGCACTGTCCTATAAATGTCCATATTCATGTTTATTTCCTTCCTTCATGTTAAACCTTTGTTCCCTTCTATTATATATTTCTTTTTCTTTTCCTTTCACACCTTCTAGGCTCTAGCAGAATTACCAGCGTTGTGGGCTCGTAGTCCACAACACTATGCTGAGCTAGGGCCTTTTTGCTGGCATGATACATTGCTATAAACTATGCTGTTACTTCTATTGTGTGTTCTTCTTCCTATGTGTGTGTGTGTGTATTTTGTTTTTATGTGTATTGTGCTGGCAAATAAATGATAATCTAATCTAATCTAATATTTTTTTTGTAGTTGTATTGGGGAAGAGTAACAAGATAGTTATTATTCAGGCACATGAAGCCTGACGTAATAAAAATGTATACTTTTATAGACTTTATGTAAATTTAACTGTATACCGATTAAGATCTTTCATTACGAAACACGATATTTTAATCTTTAATCATTGTTAATTTTAATATTTATTTTTGGAATCCTTTTTATTTTATGTTACCCTCTAATGGCATCGTATTTTGACAAATGTAGTTTATTGGAATATGAGCGAAAAGATTAACCTGTATACACACATACAAAGGTTGGCAGAACATAACGTCGTAGTCGGGCAAATATAAATATAGGTAACTGTATAAAATGTCAGTCAAAGTCAGCCAGTCAGCCATATTGAAAACGGTTACGTCACCAAGCCGCAGGGACATATGTGACAGACCAATGTACATACACCTTATTTATAAAAATTGACCTGTGAAACAACGTTTATTCGGAAAACGGCGCATATTAGCGTGTATACATAGTGTTCATTACCTTATGTACCAGTTGGGTAAAATAGCATTGGCGACGGGTTGTCAACATGATAGTCAGTAAATATATGTAAATCTAAAATAACAGAGTCAAGGTCCTTATAAATTCCTTACAACTTATATTACTTAGAATATCATCTAAAAAGTTAGAACATCGAATTATAAAAAAAATACGAACTCCCGCCAAATAAATAACACCACCATACTGTATCTTAGCTTTCTATTTGCACAGTAAAATACACAATATTTAACTCATTTCTCGAGCACGCAACAGGAAATAAGAGAGAACGGCAAAGGAGTTTATCAACGACGATTTAATTCAAACAACCGCAACCCTCAAGCATCTTGTTAGGGGGATAAAATCCATAAAAGACACGGCACGGCACTGGCAGCCTGTATGAGTTGGGCCTCGTAGCCACCGCCAAGTAAGAAATTTGATTATTCCGCGAGGTTGGCCTATCGCCAGCGTTGGACTATTTATCAACCGCTCTCAGAGCTCGACGGTTTACAAGGATACTAATCATCGACGTTGGGATTTTATAGGGATGTTTGTGGTGTGACAGTTATTGATTTGGTGTGACAGCTTCAGTGGCTCGACGTAACGACATGGTATCAATATGTGATAAAAACAACAGCAAAAAGATATACAGAAATGATAATAGCAACTTTTATCGGTAAAGAAGGTCACAACTTGTATACCTATGTCACCAGGAAAGGAAACCCTATTACTCGTAAAAATATTATGATTATATCAAAAGTGCCTAAAGATCACCATATAGTCTGCGGTTGTTTTTAGAATGTATTTAAAATAAGTAGGACTGTTTTATTTAAATAACATTTTGTCCTACAACTATGACTGTTTCAGTTATTTGCGAGAAATTTTATGAACTTTATGGTCGTTAAAATTCACGAAAAAATGGCATGATCCGTAGAAACCATTAACACGTTTACTTATATTTATATTTTATGTAACCAATGATTTGTGAGTCCATTGCTAGATATAAGATGAACCCAAAAAGATTTTCTATAAGGGCCTTGCAATAGTCGTCTCGCCAAGTAGACGTATTGGTGATTACAGTAAAAAAAGTAATACATTCGAGTACCTTGGCGTTGCTACCGGCTATTTCAAGTTTACTATAGTCACTTTTTGAAATGGGATGGGACGAGAACCACAATCTACTCAGAAATCGAGGACAAATACCCATTAACATTCAAAAAACAGTATTCACATTTTATCTAAACATAGTATATGTATTATATTTACTTTTTGATGTTGATGATAAACGTATAAGTATGATAATTATCATGTGATCTCTGCTTTAAAATAGGGTCATCCAATGATATCAGTTTGACGTGGGAATCCCATAAACAAGTGTTTCAACATAAAAACTAAGAGTCTTGTCTGTAGGGACGAGGCGTATACCATGGGAGATGCCTATGTTCGGTTGTGGATGTTTCTCAGCTGCCGATAAGTCAGATTATTGTTTTAAATATCGGCATGGTAAACATTTATGAGGTGTCGTGCCAAAAGAAGAAGTGAAGTGTAAAATGCAGTACCATACCATGCTCGAAACATACCTTACATTACCTTTTCAAGGACCAGAATTTTTTATATAAATTAAAACTGTTAAACATTGTGAAGGAAATATTTTTTGCTAGCTTTTGCTCATGAGTTCGTCCGCGTGGACTTCCAAAGGTATCTCATATACATATATACCAAATATCCTATGTATTTTCTGGACTTCTTAAACTATCCTCAATATAAAATCATTCTTACTTTTAGTAGAGACGTAAAAAAAGAACAAACAAATAAATTCACTTTCGCATTTATAATATTAGAATCGATGGGTTCATTCTTGAATTTTTTTAATCCGGTCGTAGCAACTCTATATATTTACCACGATGCAGTAAATTTTATCGAGTTGTTATAGAGGCATAACCTCAGCGTGATAGTAAATCAAGTACTGCATTAAAATATACAAGAATAACGGAAGTGCCCGGTTCTTGAGGGGATAATAGATTCAAGGATAATGGTGAGAAATAGCACTTAAATATATGAATGCCTAAACAGTAATGTAAATTTTAATTATCATACTTTTGTAAATTATAATTGAAAGGAAAAAAAACAAATTATTAAAATCGTTCGTCGTCTTAAGACAAGTGCTGCCTTTACTAAATTTATTTAGAAAAATAATAATTGTGTATGCCACTTTGGGAAAGCTGGAGGGGGTCGCAATTTGAAAAATAAGCTCTATAACTTTTATATTAAACATTTCATTTGACGATATCGGAATTGCAATCACTTGCTATCTGTACTCATTAAGTAATTAGGAATTGCAAAGCAGCGCTTTAAAGCACGTAACGAGTAATTGATTTCGTTTCTATGTATCTAATTATCTACATAGCTTATCATCAACAGCCTATATATGTCCCCACTGGAGGGGCTCAGGCCTACTCTCCTACAGAGAGTGTATGGGCCATAGTACACCACGCGGGCCCAGTGCGGATCGGCGGACTTCACATGCCTGTTCAAGACATGCAGGTTTCCTCACGATGTTTTCCTTCACCGTTAAGCAATCGGATAATGTACTTGAATTGAAAAACAACTCAGGTACACGGCTGGATTCGAACCCGGAACCCTCAGATTGAGAGTCCGCGCCTTATCCACTGCGCCACCGACGCTTCTGCTTACATAGCTTATAAATAATAATAATTAATAATTTACGCAATAATGATAACTTTTGAATGAAAAGTAATTGTTAATTATTATTCGCTTGTTCCTTGTAGTTCCAATTTTTTTAAATTCTACACCTGCATTGCTATGGGACTTTGTCAGCGTGTTATTCAGAAATTGTCCGCCGAGATCCAATGAATAATCAGAATAAAACTATCCTATGTCCTTTTCCATGAGTAGACTATGTTCACGGCAAATTCCATCACTAGTGTTGTTTCTGTAAACAATTTTATTTAATGAAATAAAACAATTTTGAAATTTTTGAAATTGATATAAAGTGTCAGCATCGTTAAGGAGCAAGGGTAGCTAAATGAATAAACATTTATTATATTGTTAGTATAAGAATGATTTTGATATATACACAAATTGAAATGAATAAATAATTGGTTACGTCTTGGTATGAAAATTATATTTTTGGTGAATTGTATAATTTTGTCTGTAGCTGTCCCTTTAGCAATAAACGGAACTATATTGTTTTGGTAGAAATTATTGTACGATGACTCCAAAAATATTTGTGAAAATCAAAGTATTACATTTATGAGACAGAAGAGCATTGTTTTTCAAAATAGACAATGCTTTGCACGGTATTCAAATCACTGTTTGCACAACCCACTCAGGCAGGCTACGTCTGCCTATACATTTCACATATTAACCCAAATACCATTGTAAAAGCAAACATTACAACCCCTTGCTTTACAGAGTCAGGGTTGCTTCCGAGTCGTTATATGATTTATGACGTTACTGATTTCGCTACGAGCTACCGTTTCCTTTTGTCGAACGACTCGACGGTGTGGCAGCCCTGGGGAAATGTCGTCGTAGCCCTATAGATACAGACATAGACACAAATAGATGACGCACGTAAAGAGATTTATATGAAAACTTTTTTAAAATAAAAAATATAGGTTTTCACTTGACCTTTATCTTTGGTGATGGTAAGTGTAGGAGTTGGTCCCTGGTTACTTCACTGGCTCAGCAATGCCTACGTGTTCGGTACTACAAAACTTCCACACTCGACCACGGCTCTCGTGGCACTGTCATTGACACTTTGACACTGACCTGAATCCAACTCATAGACACACGAGACGGTGTGAGTATTCTATATAACACATGCGCTACAGTAAGTGAAGATAAGGGCATTTGGATGAACTGGTGTGCTCACCCAGAAGCCTCAAATTAATCAAGCGCGGCTCCGTTACCTTTCATTACTGGAACACAACAGTGCTATTAGCACTGCAGTTTGGTAACAGACTTGGTAGAAAAATGGCCAACCAGTACCACCAAACAAACTGGGAATTAGAGATATAGATATCCCACACAAGGAATCGAACCCACAACGTCCGTATATACCAATGAATCCTGAGAATTTGTTATTTAGAATTTATGTACGAATCATTAGAAACATTACCACTGACTTTTCGGTGAAGAAAAACATCGAGAGGAAACCTGCGCACTCCTGAGAAGAAATTCAAAGGTGTATGTGAAGTCTACCAATCCGCACTGGGCCCCGTGGTGGAGTGTGGCCCATACACTCTGTAGGAGAGTAGGCCTGAGCCCCTGCATTAGGAATTTATATAGGCTGTTGATGATGACGATGAACGTCCGTATTGGAAATCTAGCGGTGTAGAAACAAAGCCCATGGAGGTGGTTGAAGTAAATTTTGTGAAAACTGGAAGTATACTGTGATCATTGTTCCTGAGTAAATTCCCCAGCAAATACTCACATAATGATAGCACCCATCCCTCTCAACATCAATACAGAGGGTGGGTTTAATAAAACAAAGGACAACAACATGTCGTCGACGTCAGCAGGGACGATCGCGTCTGTCAAATAATGACACTCATTTGTCAAACGCAATCGGGACACCGAGCTTTGGGAGCCGCCGCCGCCGCCGCCGCCGCCGCCCGCCGCCTTTATTGCGGGAATGTACTAGGTAGCGAAAGATGTACTAAGACGGTTGAAAAAGCAAGTATAAAAATCATAATAATTTTATTTCGGATGTCTGCATAGTGTTAATTACAATGTCATCGTACATTCTATGTCAGTAGTAATAGAGTGTATATTTACAAGACACATATATAATACGTCATTCAGCGGTATGGTTGGACGGCACCACGTGCATTTTGGTGAAATGCCAGTCGATGGGACCGTCCACCCGGCAGGAGGCTGTTGTTGTCGCCACGCGCCCGCCACTCCTCTTCTCTCCTAGCTTCTTCGCTGGCCGGGAAGGTATCTGTGTTTGCCAGCGTAGGCATCCCGATCCCTCCATCCCCACCCCTAAGTATGTTTTTAAGACCCCAAAAAATGAACTAATTGGTTCTTCGTCATGATCACGTTTCGGTTAATAACTCTAGTCATCATCACCAGTTGGAAAAACTGCTGCCTGCCTGCCTCATGGTACGCCACAATGGCCGGTCCCGACTCAATCCGATCAACGAAGTCGTTCTATTTGTCAATGCTCGTTTGATCTATGTATTATGATAGCTGACTTAGGTTTTGGTAGAGTTCTCGCATCACACTAATTAAGAGATTTTATTGTGACTGCCCATGACATTGCAGCTTCTATCAGGAACATGAACGGGTAGCGTTATAAATCTCATTCGTAAGTTCGTAACTTATAGTGGAGCTGTGAGGACGAGTTCTGAATATTGTCAAACTGGTTTCTTTTTTGTAATCTTCATCATCAGCCGGGAAACGTCCACTGCTGGACATAGGCCTCCTTCTTGGTATGCCACATTGACCGATCCCGAGCCACTTGCATCCAGCGAAGAGCGATGTATCCTGCCTATTTCCACTTCCACTCACTGACTCGTCGAGCTTATCTTACTTTGTGCCATTATGACTTGTCTTATGCAGGGACTTCAGTCCATCTGGTTGGTAGTCGGCCAGATTACCAGAAAATGAACCTGTGTCCTGAACATGAGCCTCCCCATTATAGATATTCAAACAAACTATTGAGTAATCACTTTTTAGCACAATTTAAGTTACATCATAAAACACGATATACTCATTTTAAGGAAACTTGACTTGCATTACTGACCTTTTCTTGATTTTTCTATTCCACAACAACAGATTTTGTTTTGATATCGTTTACGATGAGTAAATACTATAATACGTGTCAGTTTACAGTAATGTTATAATTTATTACTAGTAGCAGTGAACGAACTTATAATATGCAAGTAAAAGAGATAACAATCATGGCCTATTGGATCCCTGACGTTCACAGCTTAGATCGGTACTTGATTGGCGAAATCGGAAGTAGTTCTCCAAAATGTAGATTTTATCTCCTTAGGATTAATCTTATCCTAAAGCTAATTATTTTTGAATGCGGTATTTGTATAGATAGGATAGACAGTAAATAATGCGTGATAATATCTAAAGTCCACGCAGCAAAGTCGCGGGCGAAAGCTAGTATAATAACATGTAAGTAACAAGGAGTGCGTGTGTCAGAGATCGCGGTCCTCCCAGCCCGCCCGCGCCCGCGCCCGCCGCCGTCGATCCCATCATTTCTTTTATATTTTTTCATCAATGTCACACGTGACGCCAGAATGTCATTTTCATGCGACGACGAAAAAAAAATGTTTATTAAGAAGGCGGGTGTACGCCGCGATATTACAATTTTCCACTAGTGAAATATGGAAAGCGATTTTTTACGAGAAAATAACAAGGTGAATATGGGTAAGATTAAAAGTCGTGCCTACGGACGAGAGGGCTGAGTCTTATTAGATATGTTTGTAGGAGCTTGTCGCAGATGTTACTTTTAATTTCGTTGAAGGCTAAATGATTCATCATAAAAATTGTACATACTTCATAAAAAATATTTTTATACGAAATAAGTTAGTTTTTCAAGTAGAAGTTTGTAAGTATTAAGAAAATAAAATTTGGTATGTTTGTCTGAACGTGGTTGCTGTTATTGCTGGAATACAAGAGAGCCTACTCGTTTCCTGTAATCAAGATATTTGATCTAAATTGCATATAAAATAAGCTTCACTTCTCTTTTTCTTATAATTTAGGTTGTAAGGTGGATAAGCGACCTCACACACCACAGCTGTCAGAGTTGTTGAGCTGCCATAGGCCTCTGACGTGGCTCATGTAGCCTAACGTTGATTGAGTGATCCAGACTGCAATGTCCTAACCGAACTGGAGAAAGTGCCGTAAAGTGTTTTTTGACATTGCCCTCACCGGGAAGCGAATTCGGGTCCTGTGTGTGTGTTGCGAGTCTGAGTCTTACGTTCGCCACGGAGGCCGTGTTTTCCTAATTATCACGTTTTTCGTACGAAATGTTGAGCATTGCGTATAAGATGTAATCAATTGCATCTATATTCATATACGTGCAGGCTGCTCTAGAAAGATGTATTTGCGAAGTTACTGGACTACGTCTCCTAAGAATGTTTCATAAATACATTCTACGAGCGTGGCTGATGCACAGGGCCGGCCGCTGGCGACGAGCGTGATAGAAGTGGTGACAGTTGGGATTGTTCTAGATCTGAGACTAGTGTTATGTGCAAGTATATTTCATGAATCTACAGTGTGTAGGGTATGTAATCGGGCGAGCTGCGAGCGACAAACTTGGTAGATATACCGTTAGGAAAGTGTAAAACTTTTACAGGAAAAGTATACTTTTTACGTCGACAAAATATAGGTGTGTAGTCGGCTGAGACACAAGAAACGAGTGTGGTAGAAGCCGCTGGTTGTGATTATACCAGATTTGAGACAAGTGTTAGGAAGGTGTAAACAAATTAATGAGTACAGTGTACAGGTCCGTCGGGGAGGAAGTCAGCTGGGCTATTAGAGACGAGTGTGGTAGATGTCTCGCTGCTGGTTGCCCTAGATCTGATACTAGTGTTAGGAAGGTGTATAAGTATATTTTTCGAGTGGTATAGGTGTGTAGTGTAGGGGATGTAGTCGGTCGGGCCGCTAGCGACGAGCGTGGCAGATGTGCCGCCGGTTGTGATTGTCTTGCCGCGATGATTGATGATCTCCGCCGCCGCCGGGTGCGCGTAGGGTTGCGCCGCGCTAAGTTTACTAATTTATACTCGAAGTAATGCAATATTCTTACAAAATAAAGTGGCCTGTATTGTTAATCAAAACATCTAAATAGATTTTCTTGTGAATAAAATAGTGCTATTACTAGAAATTTTAAATTGTCACCGTATTTCATTTGTTATTATTTGATGCAATAACAAGCCGCTTTTTGTTTGAGTTTGGTAAAATGAAATCGAACTTAAAACAACTGATTAAAATTTAGACTCTTTAGATTTTAGCTCTTAACTAATGTGAAAAAATACATACTGTAGACACAGAGTAAACATATTTTTCTTTAAAACTATTCAGCAACAACAAGAGATTATCTGATTTCTCGATAAAAAGATGAAAAACAACTTCATTGTTCGTAGTGCGTGTTGTTTTGGTAAAATATTGTTTACTACCACCGTATTTGAAGCGCTTAGATCGTAGAAGATAAGAAATGTCTCCCTACAAAATATCCGGATTATCCAGTTCGCTAATCATGATTGACAGCACTCCCTTATGTTACTCGTAGTTGGCAAACTCCGCCTTCTACAGTGCTTGTTAACAAATCAGAAATGGCCGAAAGGGATTTAAATGTTTGTTGATGATATTGGGTTATTTTTTTGGGTTGGTTTGGGAGAGAGACGAAATAAGGCGTAAATTAAAAAAATTAGGGAATAATTTAATTGGTCTCGTAATTATTTTTATTACGAGACTACTTTAAAAAAAAAGATCTTCACTAGGTTTATTTTAAACTATTGTTTCTTTTATAACGAGCTAGATTGGTTTTTGTTTGAAGACTACATTTATATCATTGTTTAAATGTAGTGACCAAAAACAATTTTGTTCTTTGAAACTTACCAATTCAGACGAAAACAAAATATTCAAATAACCTCTCACCAAAATGTAGCTTTTCTAAGATCTTAAATATATCGTTTCTTCGCTCGTTAAAAGCTTTTTAATATATTCTAGATGTTCTGTAGTGGCAGCCCTAGTGTACTATTCAACTCACGTTTATTCAATATAAGCAAACTCAGACATAGGCCACAGTAACAGTACTTTGTCGAAATTCTACATTCGTCAACCGTCGCCGAGTCCGTGATGTCACTAGCTCGTACGTCAAGGTACTCGTCTTACGGTCTTAGCATTTTGCAATTTACTCGTCTTAGAAGTTTTTATGGCTATTTTGCAACGAATTTTTTCGTCGATGGTTCAAAATACGGCTGGTAAAAAGTAGCGAAATGACCGACAATCTGATCTGATAAATAATCAATTAAATAATCGTTAAATCAAGGCGATAATAAATAATTAAAAAGACAAACAGCGTCATATCACCAACAATAAGACCGTTAAACAAGCGTGGTGATTATGGCAAATCACTTCATGGATAGCTCGTTTATCTTGGTATTTGAAGAAAGCTCATATGTTCTTATCAGTGGACAGTGGATGTGTGCAGCTGTGCAATGTAGGTGCAACATGATTTTGATAGCTATGCAATACAATTAAGTTAAGGTTTCAAGGGTGATTAGGATCAGCTTTCATTATCATTGTATAGAAAACGGTCGCGTTGATAAACATGGTCAATGGATAATAAGGTTTGTAAACCTTTTTTTCTAAAATGCAGCAAAATTTTGATTATTTAGATAGAATTTGTATTCTATTCTTAGATTATAGAGGTATGACTATATAACTGCAATCCGCACACAAAATCTAATTTAGCATAAACCTGCGTCTGTAAATCTATCTTAATCTTACTTTCGCACACGTAACCCTTCGTATGACACATGACTACAAAATTTTTACGAGAATATATAATCTGAATTAATCTGTCAAAAATTGTCAACTAGAGATACCCTCCATCCACATTAAATAACGCTAGTTTAAAATAATGTAACTGTCACAAATTGGCCACCCGTTTTTTTTGTCAAGTTGCCAAACACGTGACAAGCGTCGCCACCTGTCGAAGTTTATAGATATCAACACGTAAAGAGGCTTGTCTATGAGGTTGGAGACTGAACCACTCTGCCGACATTACGTACTCGTAGCAATCTATCTCGTATGGTTCTGCTGTTATACTAGCTTATTTACTGTAGTTTGAATAAAGTCATGCTAAATTTATTCCTTTTTTACACACTGGATCTAAGAGATAACTAATATATTTTACTGATGGAAAAATCACGTATCTATTCCATACCCATAAATGGAAAGCCTACATCTTTTAGGCTGCTTTTGATGGAAAGGTTTTCGTAATCATCCATTAGAGGGCACTGAAACAGGCTTTTGGTTTTCTGAAAGAAATATCATTTAAAAATATTTTTAGTAGGATAATAGATCCACTATCTAGAAATTACTTAGAAAAGCCAATTGCAATGTAAAACATAGTATTCATGTGTGGTAAATTGATAATGACAGTTTTTACAAGAATTGTTAAACGGGGCCCTATTTTTGATTCAAAACGTGAAAAGCATTTTCTTTTTATAATAATTTATTATGTAAAACTAAGTTATGTACAATATTTACTATATATAAATAATATTTTAATTACAAATTAAAAACATAGACGTAATCAATTAAAACTTTAACCGTTTAACAATCATCGTTGATATGAATACTCCTAATCCAAGAACAGTCCCAATTCTGATCAACGTTCGATGGGATGTCACGAGCTTGGGACTGTGGTGGCGACTCCTCTTTAACTTCTTCAATGTCCGTGGGGTATGGCGGTGGATAATGCTGCATCTGCAGATGGACTTGACGAAACTGTGGATCTAATTGATCATCAGGCATGTAAGGGACAAATCCATTCATCATCTGTTCTTGGCAGACTTGTGCGATGGGAACATTATGATTCATCGTGTTTTGAGGCATCGAATTCGGTGATGAAGTAACTGGAAATTGTTCGATGTAAACACCTCTATTATATACGTCGTTTGGCATAGACAATTGATTATGAACGACAATAGGCAAGTTCATTTCAGAAGACGAATCAGTCGTGCTAGTCGCTTCGGTGTCTTCTAGACCTTCAGCTCTGTCCTTCTTCTCTTTCATGCGACGATTCTGGAACCATATCTTGATGGTTCTCTCGTTTAGGCGAAGAATATCAGCGAGCTCCAAGCGACGAGTGCGGTCGAGATAGCGAGTCCTTGCGTACTCTTGTTCCAACTCCATCATCTGGGAACTAGTGAAAGCGGTACGAATGCGTTTTGGTTTTCGAATACCTCCTGTAGTTTTGACGTTAGAGGTCCATGGCCGCGGGGTGAAGCGAGCAGCACTGTGGACGGGGTTACCCCAACCATTCGCATTGGTTGGCACATTGCTCTGTACTACTGGACGGATTAAAGTGGGTCCATTAGCGTGACCGTTCAGCATCCTCGGAGCGTAGAATGTATTGGAATTAGGATCACCTTGTGCTTGATGGTTTGGGTGGATGAAGTTGCTCATGAGGCCGTTGTTGATCTTCTGGTTGTTGTAAGTTGGAACAGAACCATTGTAGGTGGATCCTGAGACCATAGATGGAATATCGTTCCACTGCTGGTGCTGAAGAAAACAAAATAGTAATAAGTATTTTTTTTTCATGTATGAAAATGATGAAACCTATAGCAGTATATTAAGAAATTTGTTTTGGCACAATGTTCCTTTTTGTATCTAATATCTAAGTCAACAATAAATTTGGCCGCTTTGCAACAAGAAACAGAAAAATTCAAGGAGTGTTTGCTTCGTGATTATGACAAGACCTGATTTGCGATTTGAACAAGGCTCATGTCCAACTTTTACAGTTATTAAAGATCTAAAAGTTAAGATATTTACCTGTAATGCAATGTTTGCATTAGGGTCCTGACTCCACTGGTTCTCGCTGGTATCGTGATACTGCGGAGTCGAAGTAGGATTTAACATCGATTCCGAAGACATGATAGAAAGCTCTAAACGACGTACCCTTATGAAAGCTCAAGTGTAATTAATGTTATTCGCAAATAGTGTTCGATTTTATACTGGTCCCTGTTGTCCCTTGTTCTTATTCACTAATTAGGGGACCGGTCGAAGGAACAGCCAGGGGACGTCAATAAGGTGATTAGGAGGTGTTGTTTTTAAGAAAGTTCGTATCAATGTGACCGATTTGTTATAACTCATATGAACGTAACAGAATGGCTTTTAACAGTATTCATAAATATATAATGTTATTTATGTTGTTATATATGTTATTCGTAAGTATAAATATTTAGTAGTACTAGTATTTATTCCATGTCAGTTGTATCCTTCTTTCTATTTCATTTTGTATCAGTCAAAACGTTGTTTTTGAAAAACAATGAAATGAAATACCGATACCGACAGTGAAATGAAAGACCGATGACAATGGAATGAAAAACCTAAAATAGTGCACATACTACTAGAAAATTCTCACACTTATTAGGACATAAGCAATTATTATTCCTTAATTTATAGCGTGCTAATAGCCTTCCTGGCGCGGTAAGCCTACCTCTTCATGTTTTCCTGGTTCTAGTCTCGCTCTTCTATCCAAGTAGAAGTACTTGGACAAACACTAAACATCGTATTTCAGTTCTATTTTATGGTCCATTCCATTATGCCATCATCAAACATCTTTGATTTTAGTTCATGCTGTAACAGTGGTCCATGATGAACTAAGTCCATGTTTATGACTTTAGTTGATTTATAACCGTAGATAATTAGGTGTAATATGTAACGAGTCTATTAAATGTCACCAGTTTATTTATTGGTAATGCAAGTAGATGGGTGATAATAACAATTATTAAGTACCAAAAGGAACAGTAAAGGGAACAAACATTCATAAAGGCATAATGATTTTCACATTTGTAACATCAGCAGTCTAAAATTCATAACCTAAAATTTTAGAAAGTAATGTTTTCATTTTCGTTTGTTTGTGCATTTTTCATATTTCTGTACAAAAGTGATAATTGATTAGAGGTAATGCGCCTTTGGGTGTCTTTCCACAGGCGAGAGTACGGTGTCAATAGATGTGTAACTTTCATATTACTGCGATATCCAGCCAAACCAGGACGTGCAGGACGCATGTGACACGTTTGTAATGTATGATGGGCTTGCACTTGGCCTTCATCTCACGTGATGGTAAGTGTCGATAAGGCAGTTGGATGGCGTGTCCACCTAGAAGCCTCAATCTAATGATAAACGGCTGTTTGGCGGCAGACTTTGGAAACATGGTGGTAGTTAGCCAGGTCGTTGTAGAAAATGCCTACCACCAACCAAACTTAATAGGAATAGGTACCCCTACTGGGAATAGAATTTGAGACCTCCGGATTGTAAGTTTAAGCGTGTAGCTGTTAGGTCACGGGGGCGTTTAAAGTCGGTTAAGTCGGTTCGTTGTGGCGATACGAGAAGCTTTTGTTTAGCAGCGGTCGCAATAACAACTAAAAAAATGCGCATCCCTCTATCATCCGACTTGGACTCACAATCTAGAGATCAAGAGGGTTCGATTCCCAGTGGAAGGTACCTATCGGTGGTCGGTTTGGTTGGTGGTAGTGATAGGTATCTTACCTAAGTCTGCCGCCAATGTGTTCCTGTCGGTTCAACGGCCTTAACGTCACTTACCATTAGGTGCCAAATGCCATTTTTGCCCGTAGTGCCTGTTGATTGTTCGGAAAGTCAAAAATGGCTGACGTGTGTCAGTTTATTACGAATTATATCTTTGTATGAAACAGGCCCCTGATGTCTGTCTGTGTGTCATACTTATTCGACAAAGGCGTGCAAATTGCATCCATATTTTTAATTACGAGTATATGACCTGCATGTGTGATAGATAGCGAATCCAAATTGATTACGTAGAACTAATCGTCAGTGATTCAACGTTGAACTACTCCGTAAGGGACATCACGTAAATTAGCCGCCCATTAATTGATTACAATTAGGTATGTTGCGTGCAAATGACAGTCAACTTTCTATTTCCGAGCAATAACTGGCAATAATTATAATTAGGCAGGTATAGTTAATTAAGAGGACATTAAGTAAAAAGTTCTGTGAACCTATCATTTAATAATTTATTTATCATAACTTTACGTTTGTTCAAATGGAGTAATCGAATGTGGTATGTTTGTTTGTACAGAGAAAATATAACGGAAGTAAGGAAATATAATTGTTGTACTTTATTAGTACAACAATTAATACGATCTAGTGTGTTGTACAAAATATGTATGTGTGATTGAGTATATCTTTCTGTAGAGGGAAGCGACATTGGAAATTCTAATGGGGAGCAGCGTCCACCTCTGGCCACCAATATCTTGCGGCGATTACCAACCACAGTTGACGTTTATATAAATCGTATTTTAGAAAGATCACCGTGACAATGTATATGATATAGGTTTATGTCCAGCAGTGGACTATAGGACTTGTGCAACTGACATTGAAAAAAATGTGTTAGATGAGAGATGTTAAATAAATAAAAATGCCTTATATTCTAATAGTAATTAGCATGGTATTATATCATTATTTTATTTAACGTTTCTTTTGCAGCATGAAAGGAAATCAATACGACTTTGCTTGCAACCTAGTGTTGTTTAAAAAAAACTAAAAAGAAGGTGTTTCGTATTGGGACCAATTGACAGATCTCTCGTCGTCAAAAGCTTGTCAAATTGTATTGCGTGTTTTTCGGGTTAATATTATTCAAAACTTTAACTAAATTGTAAAATTTTGTTCGAGTCATTACCAGTCTCAGTTTGCTACATTCCAAGGCAGACATGGAACACTGTAGTAGTAGAGCAAAGTTGTGTACCACCAGAGAGATTTAAATATAGTAATAGGTTATAGAGCGGTCATTGGGAAACGTTTCATATAAACATTTTGATCTCAAAAGTCAACGGTATGTCAAATGTCTTGTACGGCCGCGTGACGTGATGTGACACTAGATTGAGTAACTTATTACCAATTGGTAATAAGTTTAGGATCAAAATGTTTGTTTGCTTTGTCCGGTCTATTAATATTAAATGTCTTTGTGTACCACCAACCTAACACAAAACAGCTATGTGCTTCAAAATACATTTGTTTTTGAAAAATACGGTGTTATAATAAGTGTGGTTGGTAAAGATGTTAAGTGCTCTAATTTTTGATATTATATAGTACATAGAGTAGTACTGAATGTTTTGGTTTTTAGGAGATGGACAGCAACATCTTACTGCGATCCACAATTTTAACACGCGTGATGATTATAGAAAATCTCCTAACGGAGAGCATAATGTGGAGATCTATGGGAAGTCTCATGTCCAACAGTGGACTTATGCAGCGAATTATTATGATGCCATGTCTTGCGTTAACACCGAATCGAATCTATAGGTATACTATTAATACGTGAAGCAAAAACTTTGTACCTACCCCTTTTTGCGAATATTGCGCCGAAATTTCGTACACTTATATAAGAGAAGGAATGCAAATATTAAAATAAATTATGGTCGAATTTCGACCACTGGGCGACCGCTAGTAATTAAATAAAATTATCTACTTAGATATGTTCTTCTTCTCTTCTTAGCCATTCTCGACCAATTTGGTGTAGGCTCCTTCAGATTGCGCCATCTATCCCGGTCTTGCACTACTTCCATCCAATTGCTCCCTGCAACTTTCTAGACTCTTCTTTCGCAACTGTGAACTGCCTCTGGGACATTTTTCCTTCCAATCCACCTTGCCCCAAGAACCATGGTCATGGGCAATGTGTCCTGCCCACTGCCATTTTAAACTCGCGACTCGTTTAATGGCGTTCGTGACTTTCGATATTTAGATAGACTTTATAATCGTGTAGTTAATTACAATTAATGAAAACTTTGAAATGTGTTTTTGTTGCACCAATTAATAAATATTATTGTATGAAAGCAGTTTTCTATTGTATTTCAAACATTAAATGGAGCATTTATTTCTTTAAAAAAACTGTAAAAGACTCAATTATTAAATAACATATGTACGTTATTACCGTAAGTTTTAGTTTAATTTTGGTCCTTATTTAATGATGTTGTAAGCTCTAATAGGGTTCCTTGATGATGTACTAGAAAAAAAGCGCTCGCTCTTATAATTCCACCGAATACGTTTATATATAATTAGCTTTCGACCACGACTGTGTCTGAAGTCTGAAAATATCCCACTACTTCTTCCATCGTGGTAAAAGACCTTTCTAAAAAACCTTTTCTAGTCCTTCAAATATCCCTATACAAAAGTCAAGTCATTCTCACTCTTGGTTGCGGCAGGAAGGAAGCACAAATACAAAACTTTCGTATTTAAATTATTAGAATGGATTTGTGACAGCAACAAGGGGCAGAACATGTGATATGTTTATACGTGAAAATATTGCAACATGTGTGGTAAAAAGAATTAATTACTTATTTTATTTGCTTCTTATTTCGTATCCTTTTCAGTTGTCTACTCTAGGTTGGCAAGGCCACATCGCTTGAAGAACCCATAACCGGTGGGGAGTAAAGGTTCTCGAGTGGCGACCACGTACCGGGAAACGTATACCGGGCCGTCCCCCTACTAGATGGACCGACGACCTGTGGCGGTGGCTCGGAACCGGTCGATGTGGCGTACCATGAAGGAGGCCTATGTCCAGCTGTGGACGTTTCCCGGCTGACGATGATGACTCTAGGTTAAGTTAAAGGACTGTTGCCAAATTATGTAAGATGTCCTGTTCTGATTTTCCCATTTGTACGATTGATTTTTAACAAGTTCAATTAATATTACTTGATTCACTTTATTGCAGGAAATTTCACTAAACCGTTGGCTGCCGTAATGGCGGACTTCATGCCACCAATGACAAATTAAATGCTAGTTAATATTCAAATGAAATATTGGCTACCAATACACAGTAACTAACTAGTAGGTGAAATCTAATGACACTATATATGTAGATTGTAGATCCATATCTATAATATTGACCAAGAAAGCCGAGTGAGAAGGCGAAGGATAATTAAGAAATTGTGTTTTGACTGCATTAGCTAATCACGAACGATTTGGTAATATTTCAATTAATTAACGATATTTTAACTAAGGTCGTATAAAAACATTGGTATTGTTCTTTATCGCTTAGTCGAATTTCTTGTATCAACGTTGAACAGTTAATAACTATGAAGATGAAACACTCTTGGGGGAGACTGTTTACCAAGGGATTGGAAACGCAGAAACAAAGGGAAGACTTGTTCAAAAGGGAATTTGTCAATGCTGTGAGTTGAAATTTTTATTTAATTAATTATTTAATATGTAGCGAACACCCCTAAAATTTTAGTAGTTATTTTAAATAAGCACATTCCATTTAAATGGTTATATTCTAATTGAGAGTATTGTTAGGCAAACATTATAAAATTACTGCGTTTTGATTAATTTAAAGTATGCGTTTAAATATTCACTTCTTACAGTTCATTCTAGTATAATTCTTTTGCTTGTAAAAGGTTTAATTAATAATGATTTTGCACAATACTTTTCAGACAAATGACAACTTGACGCGAGACCAAGTATCTAAGAAACCAAAGAGATACCGCAGTGCATTCACGACAGAGCAAGTCACCTATCTAGAGAAAGAGTTCCAAAAGTATCCCTACATCGGCAACTCACGTCGCAGGGATGTTGCCAGTGCACTCGAGATCCCCGAACGAGCTGTGAAGATCTGGTTTCAAAATAGACGCATGAAGGAAAAGAAAGATGCACATGGAAAAGATTCAGTTGACGTTAAGGACGCTAATGATCAGTTGCAAAAAACGCAAACGCAGGCTTTGAAATTAACTAATGATATGATATTACCTCTGCTAACCGAAAACGAAAACTCAGTCGTGATCAAAACTGAAACCACCAACTCGCCAAACTCTGGCACATGCAGATATTACAACGGCAGTCCTCCTAATCAAGATATGCGGGTAACTAGCAACACTACTACAGTTATTAAAGGGCCAATATCTTCAAACTTATCTACAGAGCTGTCCATTAACCTCGTCAAGAAAAACATTACAGAATCTTCGAATGAAAGCTACAAGGAGAAATTGCCGGGATATGTGGCTGAAACTATCGTGAATCAAGCGAAATGCAGTTCAACATTGAATCAAATGCCATCGAGTGAGAACCAGACATCAAGACTAGCTGCTTACCTGCAAGGGTTTTCTGCACCTCAAGATTTATCATCGTATAAAAAGCCAGTGTTACACTGTCAACCAACGATGCACAAGCCAAAAGAATCAGTTCAATATAAGAGCTCGGGAACGATAGGAAGTGATTTGCCGTTGTACATGAGAAGCTACTATGCTCAGACATATATGCCTCCAGGTATTTGGAAACCCATCAACGTTGCACCTTTAATTCCTGCAGAAGTTAAAGGTACTCAAATAGATGGTAATAATCAAGGATTCCTACACGTGAGTCAAGAGCAAACAGTACCAAAAAGGGCATGTCACTGCAACTGCCACACGCAGTCTTATTCTCCTCCTATTATGATGCAGAATAATTTGAATCCACAGATGCAATATGTGTTAACAGCTATGCCTTACCAAAATCATTCCGTAAAGTTTTAGAAATCATGATGGGTTTTATTATACATAGGATGTGTGTTTTGTAAATATAATTGTTATTTAAAATAAATGAATGCACACTACCAAATTATATAGTTTTATTATTTTAAGATATAATGGTAATTGACAATAATTAAATAATTGAAACAAATGTTTTAAAATACTAATAAATGTCAGAGAACAATAGTCAAAAAGTTAAAATAATGGAATCGAAAGAATAGAAAGCAGAAAGAATTCGAGACATTAGTTTGTGAGTTATAAATTGAACACAAATACATTTTATTATTGGAAATACAGTTTATAACCTTTGTACAGTGACAAAACTATCCTGAAAATAAACTTACTACTAATTTAAATAATCTTATATTCTAAACCATTTCATACCTAATATAAAGGGAATAAATAAGAATGTTATTAAGACACTGGCACGATATTTCATAGCTATAATAACTAAATCATTTACCTTAAACACTTTTTATATACTCGTAGATAATTATTTGCAATAGCTAAGTACCTATTAACCTTGTACTTATAGTGTATTAAAATAATTTAATAAAATAACATTTATTATACATTTTAGACATTATAACCTAAACCAAATCCATTACCAGACCAATTGTTTTGATTTTCGTAGTAAACAAATTGATCTTGTTGATAGTTATTGTTTGTACTATATTGAATCTCTGAAGGATAGTAATTAGAGGGATAAACCGTGTTGTCGTATAAAAAAGCGTTACCGTAATTTTGATTTTGATTCCAAACTTGATTTTGATACATTGGAACGTTGTAAGAGTCTGGTGACTGGAAATGGTACTGTGTTTCATTTTGCGGCGTAAAATTATAAGAATCACCTTGTGAAAATTCAGCCTGGAACTCTTTAGTTACAAGCAAAGGCGGCGACATAGCACTAGAGCTTTCGTTTGAAGAATCACAACCCTCGGACATATCTTTCTTCTCTTTCATTCTTCTGTTCTGGAACCAGATCTTTATTGATTTTTCTTTTAAATTCAGTATTTTCGATAAGTCTTTGCGTGCTTCAACGTCTATATATCTAGCGCGAGAAAATGCTTTCTCAAGCGCTTTAAGCTGTTGAGTGGTGAAGGCAGTTCGGATGCGTTTCGATTTCTTCTGTATTGTTTTGGTGACGTCTGTACCTGAAATGAAGAAGTAATGGTTAGTCATCATGACATGTTACCTATAAAAATCCTGGGTATAGTCATTAGGAATATATAATTGACAATAGAAATATCATAATTGACTAATGTACACAAAGTAAACAGCTTAATCATTCATCTCCAAAATTTTGCTATACATTCAGCTTAGTTCAATAGCTTATTTTCCGAATAATTACAACTTCGTTTTTATGTGTTAGTTATTCACCACCATTGAATTTTAAATACAATGTGAACGTTATATTTTATATAATTTTTGAAATTTCGAAATTTTTTGTCGATCACTATACCTCTAATATTTTTATATGTTTTGTAAATTTGAAATTGGTACTTTGTAATAAATAAATCTAATCTATGTAAATCTTGTTTCATTGGCAAGCAATTTTACAATCTACATTTTAATGAGTTGTTGGCTATAATCATGTAAAATTTGTAAAAGTCCTATTTTTATTTCTGTATCCCATTTTCTACATTATATACTCGTAGTCAGTCAATGAAAGATAGCATTTGCTCAGTAAATTGAGTTTCCAACTGCAGTTGATTAAAAGTTTCCAAGGAAAAATACCTTCACCCGGATGGTAAAAGGTTAAATTAAAAGTCCAATTGAAATTATGTCATCACTATATAATAAAGGTTCAATGAATTGAAAAGTGTATGAAAATTTATATGAATGTTGAGTTTGGAATGGTATGCGCGCGCACCCAGAAACTTCAACATAATGAGGCGCTGTCACTGCTACTTTTCGTACCAGAACACAACAGTGCTATTAACCCTGCTGTTTGTCGGCAGATTTAGGTAACATGGTGGTAGCCAGGCGGACATATAAAATGCCGTACCACCAACCGAACCGAGTACCGACAGATACCCCCACTGGGGTTCGTACCCGGGACCTCCGGATTATGAATCCAACATTTAGCCATAAGGCCACGGAGGCGGCTTGACGAGGTACAATACAAGTTGAATTTTGCGTCTGCCAAAGAAAATAACAAAAATGGTAGTTGTAACAGTTACCTTTGGGTGTATTCCGTTGAGGTTCCGGCCAAACCGACCTAAATGGCCTATTTTCCCAGCTGTTAACCTGTTGGCAACATGAAAATAGAATTTAATCAATGGATTGCGTACTCGTATATTTTTGTAGGAGAGTACGCCTAAGCCCCTGCAGTGGGGACGTATACAGGCTGTTGTTGTTGATGATGATGATGTATATTTTTGGCAATGACTTCAAAACTAAATTGGCCAATACAGGAAAAAATCAAAAAACTGACATTCATAAAAAGATACCCAAAACAAATAATATTTTATGACATTAAATCTTAGCTACAGATTGGAAGGAAAAGAAGTTTGATCGTGAAGAATCTGAACATTTGTAGCGAAGGCTGTACGTTCAACAGTGGACGTCTCCCAGTTGATCAGTTAATCATGATGATTCATCGAGCTCTGCATTTCATTTGAAAATTCATTCGGGATAACACAAAAACAAAATTATTGAATAGCTTACCTTATCCATGTTCGACAAAGGAGTTATCCCAGTCAAAAGCACGCTTTGTAGCATTTTAATTACGTTTTCGCTACCTATTACAAAAATTTCAACACACAGTACAGTTTACGCCGCGTACTAGGTTAATGTGGGTTGGTTTACAAGTCTAAACAAAATGACAAGACATAATTTAATTTCTGGATTAACAAATGGCGCTAGTGTCGAACGTGCCTCCAGGTAAACGATAAATTCCATACTTTTAAAATTAGTTCGCATTCTGGCCACCTATGCTAAGTAATTTTATTTCAAAGTACCTACAATAGTAAATATTTCAGCGCTACTCTGATACCTAAACTCACATATTTGTCGTTCTTAATTTATCACTCGAAAAGCACTAATCATTATCAAGCAGCAATGTGTGGTATATTTAAAGTAATTTTTTAAATGTTTTATTAATATAATATTTTAATTTTTTCATGTACAATATTTTTAGAAGTAATTTAAATTAAAATCTTGTTTGTTTTTTCATTTGATTTCGTTTATTAATTGGCAATACCATATCAGTTGAACGAATTGTTTACTTTATACTGCTACGTGGTTCTAAGATGGTTCTAAGTTAAGGGGTGTAGTAAAAAAAGAACATATCATATAAATAAACAATAAATTAAATGTATTTTATCAAACCTTAAAATTAATATAAATTATGTATTTGGAGATGCAGACGCAACAAAACGACATTAGGAGGAAACATTTATAACTAGTAATAAAAAACTATTTTTAATCTACTTAAATCTAATATTGACGTTTTAACAAAAGTGTAAATCAAACAATCGCTGCAAAGACTGTTCGGCTTCGAATGGCTCCCATCTCGGAGATTCATCGTCGGTGCTTTCAGATGCAACAGGGGAAATAGGCTCGTACATGCTTCCGTAAGTGCTTTCATCACTATCACCGACAACTCCACTCGTTCTACCAGGTGCAGGATTTAATCTAACATCAGTGGATAATACAGAATCTATAACAGAAACAATAACTTCTAGATCCTTTTCATCAAGTGTGACGTAGCCATTCTGATCAGCTTTCTGATTTAATTCCGATTCAATGTAATCTAGCCGAACGGAGTTTGGGGGGCTGTACAAAGATTGCTCTGTGGGATAATTTTCTTCGTACACCTGCTCTAGTTCCCTTTTGCCTCGGAGGCGGCGGTTCTGAAACCACACCTTGATTGCGCTGTCACTTATTTGCAATTGTTCCACTAAAACCTGACGCTCTTCCCGCGTGATGTATTGTCTCCGACTAAAGATTGATTCCAAGTCCTCAATTTGTTCTGTGGTGAACTTCGTCCTCTTTCGTTTCCGTTTGACGATAGCTTTCAATCCACCGCTTACGTTCGGAACCACTGCAACAAGAATAATTGTTTAAATTGTTATTTGAAGGTTTAAATCGTCAACTAATTGTTTGTATTTGTTTTTGAATGTGCTAAGTATTTTTTTGTTTACTTTAGCATGTGCAATCTTGTTATTTGAAAAACTCTTTATAAAAAAGTCTCGAGTACATACAGTATTTGAAAAAAATATTTTTATTACTTACATGCCATTTTTGCTTTTACATTGGGACCGTTTTGATATTGAGCTGGAAATGGTTGTGGAGCTATGTTATTGTAAGCAGCTGCGTTTTGTAGTAATAATATCTGTGATTCAGGCACCTGTATAAGAAAATAAGCACAAAGGTGAGAAAAATAAAATATAATAATTGCTACAATTATTTCTATAGAATTGCAGATTATATTACCTGAATTAGAGATTCCACTGTACTGGGAATAGATGGATCGAAATTAGCTAAGTAATTACTGGCGCAAGATTGGTGATTCCATCTTTGGGATGCTGTTCGATGTTCAAATCCATCCGTCACTGGAGTCGTTTGCCAAATTTGTTGTTGAGGCCAGTGTTGTATCTGTAATAAATGATATATAAAATATGATTTACTATTGAGCAACGTAAAACAACAATTGTAGCACGTCTGTACATATATACACCGATGACAAAAAATAACTAGTATAATCTTTCTTTATACATATAATTTTCTTTATATTATATTCTTGCTAAAATATAAAAAAGTGTTACATACGAGTATATCAATTTTTAAGCACAATCGGTTTACACTTTCTCAATAGAAGTATGCACACTCAGAAAAATCACGTTCATGTCATACCATAGGTAACAACTGTGCTATTAACACTGCTGTTTGGTGTTAGACATATACTTTGTCTGGATATGGACTGAGATGGTGATATTTTACCTATCACCTATAACCTACCAATACGACTAATTAGTAACGAAATAGAGCTACAATACCTGATTAGAGTTGGAAGTTGGAGTTGGACGTGACTGCAAACCCATTTGAACACCAGATTGCCACATGCCTGATTGTATTACGTCAGTCGTCATGTCAAAGTTTACACCTTCCTGATTGCAAGAGAACATACTGTCAAATGCACTGGACGGTAATGATATGGAATTGTTAGCTTCATTTGCCTTATATGCGAGGTGATTAGTGGCGACCTTACCCTCTCCACCCTCAACCCTATTGGTCCTTTAATTAGCTGGAGTGTAAACACCTTACCTGTTTATTGTTAAAAATAAGTCATGTTTACCATGTCAGACTTGTTATCGTGACCGGTAGACTTGGGAATGCCGAAGCTATTGTGATAGGGTTAATATTTTGAGAATGAGTGGGCTTGCGTAGTTTGAATTATCTTCGAGATTTCTTTGTTTGTGTGAGACCGAAAAGGATTTTTACAAATTTTATTTAAAGGCAATAAATAAAAATGTCAGATATTTTTTTATTTAAAAATAAAATCAAAAGTATTCAATTAAAATAAGTAAGTAATAAATTTATACAATTGTTTAAATACAATGTAAAATGAAACTTTGAAAACATAACAAACTAGTTACAGCGCATAAGATTCTTAGAAGTAGCTTTATTGTAGACTTACAGAGAAATATACGAGGAAGGATATTTCGTAGTTGAAGTGGCGGGTGATGGATTCGGAATATCAGTCGAAGTTGAACTTAAGTAGGAGAAATACGGATCTTGTGGCAATGTAATGCCACCAGTTCTGGAGTGTAAGCCGTTATCATCGTAAGTTGGAGTTGGTATTGATGGTAATGTAGAATTAAATCCGTAGCTGTCACTACTTGGAGGTGCCATCACCATACCAGTTGTTAGTGGACTGTAATATGTAGAATTAGATGGATATCTCGCTACGTCATCACTCAGCTTTAAATTAACTCCGTTCGGAACATAGCTATCTGACGTCAGAGCCGATAGGGTATTCGGGGTCGGCTGTAATGACTCATCGTTGCTGTATCGATAAATCTCGGACATTGGTGAGTAAGCCGTCCTGCTCGATCCTGCCGCGTAGAATGACGAGTATGACAAGTTGGGCGTGTAGGACGGCAATTCTATGGAGTTTTGAGGACCTTTTATCACTGATTTAATCGGATTAATCGTCGGATAATCCGGAGGTCTTGTTAGAGTGTCGTTGGTGATGTACACTTTATGGGTCGCATGACTGTCTGTATGCAGACGTCTATGGCGGTCGTGTCCTCCGCAGCTCCTTCCGTGGCTCAGCTTGTGATCTTGACTTGGTGACACGTCCTTGGAGGGACTGTCGTCAACCGACGATGATGGCTTGTTATGTTTGTTATCTTTTTTATACTTCATTCTCCTGTTTTGGAACCATATTTTTATCTGACGCTCGGAGAGTTGCAGGTAGTTGGCGAGTTCGATACGTCTCGGCCGGCACAGGTACCGGTTCTGGTGGAATTCATTCTCCAACTCTACTAACTGTGAGCTCGTGTACGCCGTGCGGGCTCGTTTGGTAAACCCTTTCTGATACGTGGAGGAATCTGATGCCATCTCTGGAAATGATAAAATTTAATATTAAAAAAAAATGTAAAACTATACTCGTATATACGTTTTGAGTGATCTTGGCTTCAGAATAGGATGATCCCAGGTTATCTCGTCGGTATCGTAAAAAGTGACTCATGAAAAAGCGGAAGATTGGCAATAGCATTTACCTGTGTATCACCAATTCGACTGATAGTATGATCATTATGGTAAATACTTATAAGGGAATTCAAATCTAATAGCGATGCACATGTTCAGCTGTTGATTTCAATGCAGCTGGTAAAGATAGAATTGAAACGGAATAAGATTTTTTAAAATAATTGATAAAAAACAATGTCGTACCGTTTCCTGTTACTGATGCAGCGCTCCGAATGACAGCTGGATTTGATATATCATTCGACTTCGTATTCCATGAAGGATGCTGAAATACGAAAACTAAACTTCAAAATCTAATTTGATTTTAAAACATGGATCACGTCACTCTTGCACTATGTCTCGTGATACAATAAGGTGCTTGAAGCCTATTTCTTAATTGCTACTATCTATGACAATATTAATTTGTCATTACATATCCGGTTGTTCTGTGGTAAAACACAACTGCCACTGAATTCTCCAAGTTACCATCACAATTTCAAAACAAATTCTTATTAGTAACGCTTTAAGGTCTATGTTCCATTAGTATAAATACCTGACTGGGAAAACTTGATTCGTGTAATTCGTCAACCTCTCTGCCAGAATCCTTTGCATTGTCGCCGCTCAAGCTACTTCGTTGGTGACACTGGACAGGGTCGTTAATTGTACAATTTCTATTGTAAACAACTTGATTAGTGACTTGAGTGTTCAAAAACATGTTCTCGTTCTTTTCACAACAATCTTCCGACATGACTTCTTCGGTACCTGATCCGTAATTATGGTTAGGGCTGTTGCTAATAGTTTCATAGTTAGGTATTTGGTAATCGTATCTGGGTTCTATATCTTCTTGAGTACTTATTGGGTTATATGACTGTGGCAGTCCGAGTATATCCTGAATGCTGAATCCAGTTGAGTCCCTTGAGTTGTAATCTTGTACAAAAGAATGTGGGATGGATGACAACACTTCTGCTTTACAATCAGGGAATCCGTTGTCTGGAGAGTTATAAATAGCACTGTCCGAGAGTATGTCTTCCACTCCATGAGATGTGATAATACCAACTTTACAAACTGATTTCTGTGTTTCAATGTTGGTATTGTATTTTGGATCCACTGACGACGAGAATTCTGAAGAAGATGTGTCTCTTGAGTCATCTTGATCGGAATGCAGGCTTGGAGGCGATGGAGTACAGGAGGACATGATCACCAAATCTACTGTTTGTCAATATAATATATTTTCTTTCACATAATATAACAACAACACTTAGCCCGTCTGCCTTGATAGACTCTTGTTTACCAAATGCATTTTACTCACCTGACTACGTTAATTTGGTAATGAGTTTTTTCATTTGTGTGCCTGATGCCAACAGGGCTGGCTACTTGTGTGTTACCGATAACAACTGACATACCGGGTCTCAGATAGTGGACCACCGATAAATGCCTTAGCATTGATTTCGGTAGCTAAACACGTCTGTTACTGTGGTGTAACCAACCCATTGTTAAATGTTATAATGAAAGGGATAGATTACCAAAACAAAATGCAGGCGGACAGACAAAATGTCCTAATGATTATTATTTTACTGTATATAAATTTGTAAGATAAAAATACTAATATTAACAGTGACATATTTTTATCTTCCGAAAAATTTTCTTTACTCACATAGAAATTCAAAGAATCAAAACCCGAGTGGAATTTTCCCTATAATATTTTCAAGGAGACAATATCAATTAGCCTACTTTGTTTCTTATCGAACAGAACCTGAATTGACGTTGTTGGGTATTTTGGTAGGTATTAGATAAAGCGAAAACCACATATCTACGCAAGTTGAATTTATCGTTTAGGTCCAGCTACATTAAGATACAAGAGGACATAAAAATTTGTTGATCCGTAATGGTTTCTAGCAGTATTACATAAGAAAAATATTACAGCATCAATCTTACTATAAGAAAGAAGAAGGCGGTGCTTAGAGCACTCATCTATAGTTAATCCTTCTTAATACCTAATTAAGAGAGAAATGGATAATAATGGCCTTTACAATTACCATAACGCGCAAAGCAATATCCAAGAAGCTGTTCCTGATGACAACGACATCACAAACCTATTGAGTAGGTGTTTGGGCGCAGCACGTGCTAAATATTAGTGTTGTTAAGTGCGGCAAGTGTAACATAATGCTGGTTTCTAGTTCAACTATAATATTCATAATACATACAAGCAAATTATTAAGAATATTACAAGTTCAGCAACGGCAACAAAAAAAAGTTCATAGGAAAGGAAATTTGCTCATATGTTGAGAGAGAGAAAGAATGACTAAACATACTAACCTAACTATATACAGTGTTAGTATTCTACTGAAATCTAGCAGCTAACAACAACGCACCTGATTCTAGGAAATCCTTTGTAAAAATCTCTAAAACTAAGTATGATGAGCAGTGAATTTTTCCGGACGATTTTAGGCCTTTAATTAAGAAAATAAAGTCACATAAAATAACGATGTAACTGATATTTGCCACTTTTATTGTATTTTTAAAGTAAAAAAGTTTGATGGTGAGGATAAGTCGCATAGATGCAACTACGCAGAAGCTTCGAGCTGATGAGGCGCTGACTTTTGTACCTTGCATTACCGTTACACAACATTACTATAGTGCTATTTGCACTGCTGTTTGGTGGCAGACTCAAACCACATGGTGGTGGCTCTGGCTAGATATACGTTCGTGGAAAATCTAACACTAAACCTAACCAAACACTGGGAATGGAACTCACGACCTCCAGATTGTGATTTCTAAGTCGCTCTGTGTATAAACACTTGGCTACACAAGCGGTTAGTTTAGTCTATCTTCCGTTGCAAATCCATAAAATCTATAAAAACACTACATCGTTTAGAAGTCAGCTGGCGGGGTTGAAGGGATGTTCCATTGTTGCAGTTTGATAGATGAGTTCGATCCGTGAGACCTTGGCAATGGAGCGGCTTACGTCACAATAAACTCATAATCCGGATGGTACTCGTAGTAGGGTGCCGTCATCCAGCTAGACCACCTTCATATTATCACTACGTCCTTCCGCTTGTCACGACCTTGATATTCCCATGTCTTAATTATAAGTAGGTTCGTAGATGTTGTCGTACGTAGAAAAAGCGCATGGAAGAAAAGGTGGTGTATGTAATATTTTGTTTATTTATTTTTATTCAGTTAAACAATTTACTGTACACAGAAAATATATACAAAATACAGACAAAAATAAATATAAAAGTGATAGCTTAGTCAGAATCCAAGATCAAGCGAGAAATTATTTATTTTAATTAGCTATTTATTTATCACTGCTGGAGACTGACGTATAATAATAGCAGTCCTACAATGTTTGAAATATGGAAAGTAACAGTAAAATTAATTGTTTTCAAATAAAAAGTTACTAAAACTAGGTTAAGGTTGACTTTGTTTTATTTACTAACACATAAATATATATTGATAATTTAAAAAATAATAAGTGATTGATGATTTTTATACACATCCAACTAGATGATTACTGTTATTGTATTTCATTTATATTTCAGATTAAAAACCTATTTCTTTGCTCACAATATATTTTGAGTAAACAATTTCTATCACATCCTCCAAACGTGTTAAATGTCTCTCCTGAAGGACTATCGCTCCATTATGAAGATTTTGTTTTCAATAACGCTTCCAACATCACGTTTTCGTCGACCTTGCCCAGTCCCAAAAGTTTTTAGGTTCGTCATCAGTTTTAGAAATTGCAACCGTTACTCCAATAAATTTTACTGCCCTTGGACAAAGCAAACTCGGCCGAAGACCCCAAGCTCGTAACGTCAAACCGATGATATATGACGATTTGCTCAAAGGGGACCCTTTTTTGTTCTCATCGTAATGGTTCTACTTTAATCGACACCGGTGAGACAGCTTTATTCGAGAGGGTACAAGTGGGAGTGAGAGGTTAGATGAAAGTGTATGTTCCCGCCAAACGGAGGAAAGTGATTCAGACGCTAACGCTGAGTTTGGTTATTCACTGTCAACAGTTTGTTGTGTGATGTAGTGGTGATATTTATAACAAGTTTCCCATAGAAATTTCCTAAATAATTATTGCGGTCAGTGATACAGTGAAATCGATATGTGTACTCTTTGGATTAAAATCTATAAGCATAACCGAATGACCGTCATTCGAAATAAATACGGATTTACAAGTTTTAGCAGGTAAGTCCTACCTTAATGTTTCGCAAATGAAAATATCCGTACCATAACTTGCTAATGACTGCCATCTTTCTGAGGTAGCTTAAAATGAAAAGGTTTTCCCTACCAGCTACGAGGAAACTGTAGCAAGCGTAGAAAGGCTTTCAAAGTGAATTGTTGCCACGGTTTGCTGTAGATGGCGCTGAGGGTAGTTTCACGAGTTCGTTCTTTGTAGAGCACTCTGCAGTCAAAACGATGGAACTTATTTTGCAATGAGAACCCTACAGGGTTTCAGAAAAGTTCTTGTGTAGAGAATTCTCATAATATCAATCTATGGTTGCTAATAGCATGATTCAGAGCACGAACATTTCCGGGCGACTATTTCCTACGCCAGATTACGCTACTTGTTTGAAAAAATTCATCCAAATGGCTATGACAGGAGCATCTATGGCGGTCGCTCATGTAAGAAAATTTTCTATCGAGTTTTTTCCAGTCGTGGACGCTGGAAGATGTTAGGGTATTTTTTCCATCTCGAAGTTAAACTTTATATGTGAACGATCTGTTAATTTATTGTCATAGTATAGTTGCGGTATTATAGTGGTCCAGCCTTGAAATCCTGGCCTCCGGATCTCCTGTCATGTCAGGGTGACATTTTTAGTCGTAAAAAGCGACTATAAGGAAATATCCAAACCCAATGCCATGAGTTGTGCGATAAAACAGTTACATAAGTTTCGTAAGGTATCATTAGATTATCGTCCAAAAGTGGACTTAATTTGTGTTCTAGTCCTGCGTCGGTACTCAATGCAAGGTGCAGCATACATATTTTATATGTATATACATGTGATCTATCGTCCAGTCACAGAATTAATATAGTACTGCCTACAGAACGGACGTTCACCGCCTCCCACCGATCCGCACACCTCACTTCCCCGCAAGAAAGTGACCCATGCACGGATCGTTACTATGGCGCGAGCCTACTCACACATGCGCTTGTATACAAACGTCAAGCGTGGTATGTGTGCTGATATCGCGACATTTGTTTGAAGCCTGTGGTCTAGTTTAGAGATGATAGTATTTTAAGAGTTCGTTAAAGTGTAGGTAGATATATATAGGTATAGGCTGTTTGACAGTTTTTGTGCGTGTCGTGTCGACTCCGATATTCAGGCGCACATCGCTAGTGTGAGTCTGTGTGAGGGAGTAAGTAGGTGGGATGACCACACTCGGCACTATATTGACACGACTCGTTGCGTTCCTCCATCTAGGACTTCCGTACTGTCCGCCACGAAATTACACGAAACTATCCTCTATGGTACGACTAGGTATAACAAACAAATACCCAGCTTCTGTGATAATTCGACTGCTATAATTGGTTATTTTTTATTAAATTTTTACTTCCTCGGAAAATTTCCAGGTACTACAATACTGCAATTGTTAACTAAAATAAATCCATGAACTGATTTTATGTTTTTGACTTTGTGGTTTACATTACCTCGCGCATATCTTCATATTATTTCTTTTTTATTTGATTACATCTCAAGAGTGAACAATTCCACCCCTATATTGATGATAATTAATTGATTTATTCCGAAAATATTTCGTGAGCAATATAAATCAAGTTTAATTATTTTAAAAGCATTTTTATATCTAAATATAAAGGTTTCTCATTTGACAACGAACCCCTAAGACATCCACACCCAATGTTTTTCTTTATCAAACACAACTCATGTTTATTTCACGCGTAATGGTTGTTCTTGCACAGTTGCCACTATAAATTACTAAAGAAATTTTCAAGTGTTGCGAGTGGAGCCGCGGGTGCCTGAATTAATTCCGCAGTAGCAAATTTACTACAGGCAGTAAGTTGTTCCCAGGCCAGCGCGGCGTGCGGCGCGCCGAGCGTAATCTGCAGTGGAACTTGAGAATATGAGAAAGTTTCTTCTACACTCTGAGATTCACTAAACGCTTGGTGCAATAGTAGACATTATAGCGGATGGGAATCGATATCTAGTCTATTTTACAAATACTAAAGTTTTACAGTGCCAACGCGTCTATTAGTTCTCTGTGCTACTTACTACCTATTGTCTGCACACATTTGATCGTTTGCGTATATCAGTATGACACAGATGAGGATAGAGATACTAGTAGGTGCGTGCGGGGGACAAGGACACTAGCTTAATTTTACCATACTCGTGTCTATACTTTGCGAACGTTTCTTCTTTGGCTTTCATAAGGGCAATTCTTTCAGAAAGCATCTAAACAAAATTAATTTGACCGCATAATAGTAATAATTACTAATTACCTAAAAATAGGAGATCGGATAGGAATGGTGGGAAATTTAACGTACGACTGTATTGTCAAATACAATAGCCGTTACAAAGCTAAATGTCCCTAGATGGCGTTTTTAACAATAACTAAAATATTTTTCAAGACGAAAGTTGTGATTCGCAATGAAATTGTATGTCCATTTCCTGACATTACAATACGATATCCTATTTTTAGATAATAACTGCACAAAGACAGCTTCCTGTTTTAAAAGATTACAGTAAAAAACTTTAGTAGAAACATTTGACAAACAAAAATTTACTTTAAGCTTACTGACATGCTTAAGTTAAGCGTTGAATTAGAATATTTAATTTTTTTTAATTAATGGCTATTTAAGCCTATATAACACAATTTGTTAGTCAGTCAAATTATTTTATATATCAGCGTCTATGTATTTGAAGAAAGCGATCCGCTAGTCGCTCATGACTCAATATCAAACAAGATGACAGTCATATTTAACACATGTAATCTTGTTATTGGGCTCGGTGAACGGTGAGTGACCAAATACAGAATGTGTTTATCTTCAGGATAGTATTTCTTTTGAAGGTTGTGTAATATGAGCTTTCCTCATAGATAGCAACGATAAAATGGGTTTCTAAGGATGCTCCTTAATCATCAATGTCTGGTAGGCGAGTTAGTGATCTGATCGCAGTAGGATATCTGTTGTAGATACCACTGATCGTCTTTCAGTGTAGCCCTATGTCGCTTACCACTATATCCATGGATAGGTTTCAAGAGAACACAGAAGATATTGAGTACTCTAGACGAATAAGATTTTTGTGTAAAGAAAAGTTATACAAATTTGCATCATTAAACTTGTATTTAAATTGTAAAAGATGAATGTGTTTATGTTCTTTAAAAAATCTAAATATTTCACTTTGACGAAATTTAATTCTGACTGCAAATCTAGCTGACAGCTGTGGATTTCATTATCAGCCCCAGAATAAAATGGTAAAACAATTCAGCAAAAATATAAAATATTTACTTGCATGCTTTGCAGTTGGTCTTAGAGTCAGTTAATGTCAAAAAACACTAATGAAAGCGTGCTCACGTGTTCTCAGCCTAACTTTACTGAGACTGATTTTTTCGTTTTTGGGGTGTCAGATTTGCAAAACATAGAACCGGCTAGCGGCGTGCATATCTATATAGGGAAACAGTCTAAGTCAACCAATATGAACTGGATTTGAATTATTCGCCTTCCTACATGAAATTGGCCAAGTTGTTTCGAGTTTGGCAACATCTGCCGTCAAGTCTCACCCGGTTGCCAACTCAAGCTCGTCATGTTAGATCATAGACTGGAAAGAATGTGTCTGGACGAAACCTAGACTACATTTTGCTAAAATAGGTATTCTATTGAAAGAATTTTTGCTAGAAATACGTCGTCACGCCACAGGCAGGGGAGTGATTTATGAGAAAATTTTGTATATAGTCGAGTCGACCTTACCTTTTTGTATTTAGGTAGTGGAAAAATCTGATAAAATGTTCTGTGATTTTTGGAAACTAAATATTTATTTACCATATGTGATTCAACTTACCTTACTTGATTCTTTTGTTTAGAGATCAAAATTAGTATTAGTATCTCAGTTAAAGCTTTAGTTTTGGAAAGTTACCAACCCTCTTCATTTTTATAATTACCCCTCTTCCACAACACTGACCACTGAAATTCTAATTTGTAAAACTGTCGTGCAGTTTGATTTTAAAAATAATGTAATTTATATTCCAAAAGTTGTGCCGTATAAATTTAGTGACACCCGAAACATATCGCAAGTTTCATTCGGTTCATCATCATCGGCTGAAATAAATAAATTCACTGTTACATCACTGTGTATGTGGGCTTTCTTCACAGCTATCCATGACAAACTAACTCTATGGGGATTTGACATAATCAATATGCGGATTGATATTATAAGTAAACATTTTGTGGCATGTAGGCAAGTGAAGACTCTCCTGTGCATCTCTTTAAATTTTCCTTTCGCAGTACATGTACAATATGATTCAACGTAGAATCTAATTTGTTGCATGAACGATGTATTCGTACGCAGAATACATATGAACGAAGAGCGTTCGTTATATTAAAAACGTCGACGCGCGCTGTACGGCCCCAAGCACCGGGCGGGCAGATGCTTCCAATGCCCGCGTTAACGCCACTTCTGAACTCGCGCCAACTTGATACGAAGCGAACTGCCATATTGACTTTTATTATTATAACGTGTTATTACCTTACAACTTCCAACAGGGATTTACCTAGTGATGTTGGGATACATTCAAAGGAAAGCGTCTCTTGGACGTGAATTTAAACAGACACACAAATGAACAATTCGTTTTCATCTCGTCTGATAGTAAGAGGCGATAAGGCAGTAATCCATTATTCACTGGATATCCTACGGAGTTGGTTAGAAGTAGGGTCAACGTAGGGACAACATGAGTATAGGCGAATCGTTTGCTTGTCTGGAGATATGCCGTGTACCAGCAAGACAGTCGGCTACCAGCTGAGCACGCGTCCGCCCTAAGCAGTCATTATCACTTACAAAGAGCAAAGAATACTAGAGAGGCGACCAGCATTGACGGAACTGATGACCATTGAATGTCCGATGCGCATACATACACATGAACAATATTTAACAGGCTGAGTAAATACCATTTTATATCGATTAGAACCAAACCTACTTACTTTTACTGCCTTCTTTTTAATGCCCTGTTAAAGTAGGCCGTGAAATTCAGGCGTAGACTTTAGGCAGTCTTTTTTATATTCTGTTGTCTGTGTGCAC
Source organism: Carcina quercana (assembly GCA_910589575.2). Classification (NCBI taxonomy): domain Eukaryota; kingdom Metazoa; phylum Arthropoda; class Insecta; order Lepidoptera; family Depressariidae; genus Carcina; species Carcina quercana. Next base: position 5,147,216 of record OU342436.1, read on the forward strand.
TTACTATCTGGCAAGACAATATGTTATAAACATAACCTATATCTTCCTGCCAATTTCAAGGTGAAAGTTTCTCCCTTTCGTATCATGTCGGTTTCTTTATTTTCTCCATCGAGTTGCTATATAAAAGAGTAGTTTATTAAATACAATACAATACAAAAAATTATACATCAGATATATTTGTATTTAAGCAACATACTTATAACAATACTCTTACAAATAATGAAGTACATATCTGTTCTCCATACATTATTACATAGAGAAAATCCACAAAAAAAGTTCATTTGAAAAGCTATTTGCACTGTTTTATGGTAATTTAACGGCCGCTATAAAATTTACCATCCAATTATAGACGAGGATAATTTATTTTTTATGTCAGCGACAGTAATCTGGCCCCGAGCAAAATAAAACAGCAAGCACTTATTCTTCCATTTTACGATTAGAGAATTTGTCCCGTAATTTGTGGATACAAATAGACTTTTATCGCTGCGAAATTGCCAACAATTTGAATAAATAAGGGGTTCAGTTCTGTAGTTAAATACTAGCTGTTTGCCCGCGACGTCGTCCGCGTGGACTTCAGAAATTATCCCTCGGCAACTACGTGTTCGATCGGCATAAAAACTAGCCTATCAATCTTTATTGCGATGTAAAGGAACACAAACAAACAAACTCACTTTCACATTTATATTATTAGTATGGATTTTTCGCAATATTCTGTTGATTTCTGTCTATAATAAAGTGAATAAGATGTTATTTTGGTGCGAGTCGTCAGTTAGGTTTCTCTAAATAAATTTCGTAAAGTATGTTTACGAATAAGCTATTTTATATCTATAAACTGTTATGAATCCTATCCAAAAATAAACGCGGAAAATAAAAACGGAAAGCTCAAAGTTACTCAAATATATTTACCTACCATATTTTTATTTCATTTCTTTATAAAGAAACAGTTAAAGTACTTCGCAACTACAAGCATATATGTCAAAGTAGCAAGAAGGTACATAATCCTCCTCTGTGATGGTCGCTCACTTACAGTGAGCTGAGGAATATTTGTGACGTAGCTCAAACCAATATAGCCCATACGGTGTATAAGCACTTTCCCAGGCGGCTGTACCTAACAATACTTTCGGTCCTTGCCCTCAGCTAGTGACAATTATCCAAGGGTTTACCTCTTACCTAACCACTCAGGAACATCCATCACCAGATTATCTTGCACTCCTTCGCCTCTCCATTAGTTCGATCAAGTGCTTGTTCGAAGGGGAAACGTACGGGAATGCGTAGTTCAAAACACAATGGTTGCAGTGTTAGTAAAACGTTAACAGCATGCGTTGATATCTTTTTTAGTGTTTTGTACTAAGCAGGTATGGCCCCGGAACTATTTTATTTTGGGAATAGGAAATGCGGTTTTTAGGTCAAATCTATACCTACTTGGTACACGCGTGTATCTCTTTGTATAAGTACGAGATCCTTTCAAGTAGAAGGAGGTTCATGAGATACGATAACCGTCCTCGGTGTGCTGAGCTCAAACTCACGGAACATACGCTGAAAAATCATCATCATCATCATCACCTGGTGATGTGATGATAAGGCCGTTGGATGATAAGCGCGCGCATCCAGAAGCCTCATAGTGCCACAACTGTTGTTTGGCGTCAGATTTTGGTAACATGGTGGTAGTTACTAGCCAGGCGGACATCGAAAATGCCATCCCAAACCAAACCAGTAATGGGATTTATCCAGTAATGAGCTTCCGTCCCTATTTGTGAAATACACGCAGACGAAGTCGTGGGCTTAATATAGTGTTACGTAATAATATACGAATAGTGTATGGATGTTTGCGCAAACTCAATAAATTATAAGGAATTGCTTTTCGCTGCTGGCACAATGTTGCAGTACATCACGGATACCGGCCAAAACGCGCACTTCCTATGTGGGTCACGCAGTGGTCAATTGCATCGTATACAGGCCAACAAACGGGCCTAAATCAGGACTAATTGTCAGAACGCTGCGTGGACGAAATTTAGCACGTTTTGATGCATCGATAGTTACTAGTTGATTGGTTTTACTATGTTTTACGATTAAATCAAAATTCAATTGCATACAGATTAGTTTTGGGTTAGATTCCCAGCGGGGGTATCTATCGGTACTCGGTTTGGTGGTGAAAGGGCATTTGATACCTCTGTCTGGCTAGCTACCACCATGTCCCTTAAGTCTGCCATCAAACAGCAGTGTTCCAGTATGAAAGGTAGTAAAGCCAGCGCTTCGTTAGATTGAGAATTTAGGGTAAGTACGCCTAACATTCAATGGCCTTATAGCAAAAACATATTATACAGTATATTAAAAAACTTCACGCTACCTGTGATCAAAATGTAAATATGTGTATTTCCAGAATAAACTTGGTGCGAAGCCGAGTGTACATTATCTAATGAATCGATATTTCAAAGTTTAAGTTCATTTGAGTTCAACTAGCATCCGTTGACATCCGTATCCCAGTAAATTTATAATTTGTTAATCTTCAAATTAAAAGTGCTTAAGCATGCTTAGACCAACGCATATACAGTAGGTCACAAAAGTTTTAAATTTCGATGGTTGAAAGGATTCCATTAAATTTAATCCACCGTTCCACTCTATTATGTTTATTGTTTAATTATGCCTGGTGTAGAGGTAAAGGTAAAGGGTGCCTAAGGAGTGGAATTTCCTGCCGGCTTCGGGGTTCCTCGAGAGCAACAACCTTTATATCTTCAAAGTCAGTTTGAATAGGCTTCTTCTAGGTCTTCATTGACCACATCCACATCTTCACAATATTGTGGACTAACGAAATTATTTAAAATTTTTTTACAACTACAAAAATTTTTCAACTTCGTTTACGACGTAAACTATATTACTGTATATTTGTATAATTGAAGGACTGGAAAAGGGCTTAGGCTATTTTTTATCCCAGTCGAGCAAGTTGATCCCGTGGGATAATTCCTGAAAATCACGCAGATGAAATCGCGGTCAAACCGCTCATTTATTGTATAGTATAAACTTAAATCGTGACCTAGAAATCCTAGAATCCCCTGGATGTAGTTATAACAAAAACAATAAAATTTAATGCCTTAGACCTGATCTCACTATAGGGTAAAATTGTAAGTAAACAAACAACATTTAAACTTTCTCTCCTCGTTAGAACACGTTTGAGCATTTATTAGTTCAGCCAATAACGTTATGCTACAAATATGTACACAAAAGCTGAAGCCTGTTGTTTTCTGTTATTAAAAATTAGAATATACATATTTCATAACATTATAACTTTCCCCATATTCGTATAATTGCAGACAGGCGTAGTACAACACCAAACAAGACTAGTGATGGGCGACCTTGTGACGATATCGTGAAAATGAGGCAGCTCGAGTGAGGTAGAGTATAATACAATAATGAGGTATAGGTTCAAAGTTTAAAAAACCAGCCAAATGAGAATCAGACTCACGCACTAAGGGTTCCGTTCAGAATATGAATTATTAATATACTTAAAATCATAAATGATAGGTAATATAATATGCAGCGAACAATGCTGTAACGAATGCGCCTAAATAATAATAATAAAAAATTACTTAAATTTTGCTCTGAGAACACTAGATGGTGCCACTAGAAGCGCCAAACTATGAGAGACTCATGTCATCATCATACTAGAACAACAAAAAAACTATTACACTGCTGTTTGTATTTTAGGTATCATCCACCAATTCTTTATTTAGGCCGAAAAATATTAAGTTTTTTTTTATCTTTACTATTAACTACAATTAATTATTATTGAAAAGAAGATGAGATCATGTCATATGAACCATGTTCGATGCAAACAAATTTATCTTTAATAAAACAAACACATTTATTTTTTAAATACAGTGACATACATTCACTTCAAAAGGCAAAGCCAATCTATTCTCAAATAATGTAACTAAAATTCAGTGCCCTCCGTTACTCGTCCGCACCTCACTAGCTCGAGATCGACGCGTGTCCCATCACTAGAGGCGCGAGTTCACAAGACCTCTCATGGGACGATACGCTGCGCTCCCAGTTTAATATTGACATTATTTTTTATTAGCCCCAGTTTATACCGACCCTTCCGATACCAGTATTAAAATACTTATAACTCTTCTCGTATGATGGTATGGTATACCTTGGAATTGCTAGGCTATGTACGTACCTAGTAATAATTGTAGATATCGATGTAATATAATGCTGTCTCTTTCTCATCTCTACCGATTTCAATTAAACGGTTTCAATCGAGTCTGAAACTTAGTTTTATAGATTTATTCTCAGGTATCTTTGTTTTCCAGCCAAAGATACACATTTCGATTTAATATTGGGCAAAATGCTGCTACGAACGCGATTGATTAACATTGCAAAATAAAAAGGCCCAAAATCTGTAATATAGCAGAACCTCTGTGGGCTAATTTTAAAGAAAATTTTTGCTTAACCATCCATAAACGAACAATTATAATTATTGCACTTAATTATCGTCTGTATAAGTCCATTGTCAAAAACAATACTTACAATAAGTTGAAATTAAGATCAAGTACAAACCCATTTTACATAAAACATCTATCTGTAATAAATTACAAGGGTGAGTTATAATTTTATATCCTAATATAATAGAATCATATTAAAATTCTTCAAATGAATGTAGATTGCCATAAAAAGTACGGCAACTCACTTCTATAGCTGAGAGAGAAGGAGTTGCTTATCAAAAGTTTCTTGAATCGTCTTTTCATCTCAAAGAGATACCCGTATTTCATTAAAACACAAAATGACAAGCAAATAAAAGGTTTCCTCGTTTTTTCAGCCGCCGAACCTTGCTATACATGTGACGCCCGAAGCAAAAATGGTACGGGCCAAAATGGCGGGTGAAAGATCAATATGACCTACCGAAACTAGTCTGTCCCTTTCTGACGCATACGACTTGCAGCTCTATCTCTTTCTGTCGTGAAGTCAACTCACAGTTACGATATGTCGTATGACGACACTGATTTCGGTGGTGAATTTTCTCGGAACCCTTAGCAGTATGAATGCGTTAGGGTTCCCCAATAAGGGACATGTTTGCACAGCGATTAGCGATTTGCGGTGAATGTCGTTACTGTGGGTCTAGAGATAATGCTTGATTATGAAAATTTTGCTGTTTAAAATTATTTTACGAAGTGTAAACATTTAATTGACAATTTTGTTAATTGAACTCGTGTTATGGGCTGTATCAATGTGGAACGGTAAACGGCACAATTTCATTACTATTGTTTTGTTAAGGTTGGCTGTTCAAATTCCCACTCAATAACAGGAGCTTCGGTGAATCGCTAAAAATAGATATTTGATAAGGGAGCCCGGGAAACCTTTTATTACAAAGTTTCGTTTAGAAAAACTTGTCAGACGCGATCGGGTCTCGGCTCACATTGATCAGCGGGCCGGGCATTTATAGTTTGGAACCTACGTTTTATAGTGATCTGAACAATAAATCTGCTATCAATGTTTGCTTATCTGTCGGTCATTTATTCCGAGAGAGCGCGAGTGAATCTGTAGGGTGTCCAACACTAGGAAAACTCGCGGATTTCCCCCACCGTTGATAGACTGGTTTCATTGATTTAACATAACGTGTCGAGCATAAAAGGACCGATTTGTATGGTCGAGTGGACGTCGGGCAGAGTCGAAGCGAGTTTTATATCTTCATTAAAGGCCTCGCGGGTCGCTTGTAATCGAAGAGTTAGTGCGGTACGGAGGTGCCCGAATTTATTGCTGGTTTTCATCGATTCTAATGCCCATCCATAGAGCTCGTTCCACCGAGCTGAAACTCACGAACCAAACGTCATAAAGAAGCCCTATGAAATCGGATATACGCGAGAAGTGATATAATATTTGTTATAAAAATATCTGCCCGCGACTTCGTCTCTGTTGACTTTACCTAAAAATTTCCTGACAGAAAATTCATATTAGGAACAAAAGAAGCTTTTACCCGTTCCATATAATAGACTAAAATTTTATTAAGATCAGTTTATTTTATTTATTCAGATTTCCAACAAAGAAATATCAATTTAGTCGTGGTAAGGCAACGTTTAGTACCGGGAAACGTCTACCAGGCCGTCCTCCTACTAGATGGACCGACGACCTGGTTAGAGTTCTGGATGCAGGTGGCTCGGGACCGGTCGATGTGGCGTACCATGAGGGAGCCCTATGTCCAGCAGTGGACGTTTCCCGGCTGATGATGATGATGGCAACAAACTTTACAATTTATAATATCTGTGTTATTGCTTGAGTGTGTCGATAGTACATACCTGTATTTAGATTTCAATGATATATCTATCCCTGAAAAACACGTTCCATGTGGCGGTAGATTTTTACGCTCAGGAGTCCATTTGTGATGTTTAAAGTCGCCACCAAAGTATAGCTACCGACGCGTTCTCTTGGTAAAGGCACAAAGAACGTCATTAGATTTTCGCTCGGATTAACTAACCGACATAAAAAGGTTACAATCAGTCAAGATTTTCCGCTAGTAGGGGATTTAGATTCAGGATGGTCCTTTGTCGGCTTATTTTCGTTATGTATGTTATTTGGTATTAAATGTTTTCGTAACACATGAAGAATATAGCATGATACAGCTTAATACACTTTAATTAAATACTACCGTGGTAAATTTTACTAAAAACAACTAATCTAATTTGAGAGAAGCCTGTAATCTTACTCAGCAGTTCCTGGAAAATAAATTCAAATATAAAACCCAGACCGCTTTTTTAGAAACACTCTCAAGCGAGCTTCGAAATTTTCTCATTCCGTCATTCCGAACAGGCTGAACACTTAACAAAAGCTCTTCAAATCCCACCGCAGGAGTAAAAACAAGAAATCTGTACCCTTTACTTGTACCACGTATCTATTAGCTCATCATCAGAGGAATATCAGCTTTGGCGTTCAGGAACTAGGTAGGAAATCATATATCGAAACGAGAACGGTTACGTCGTTTGTCTATAGACAAAGGATCATCCCCGGAGGAGGTAAAAAAACTGAATAATTCGCGTACATATCTCGCGACATGGTAGACGTCTTGGGAGTGGCAACAATTTCCTATTTGGTCCGAACGTCACCCGCGCTGTAAAAATACGCTATTTACCAGAACGAATATGCGGTGACGTGATCGTGCCAACATGAAGATTTGCGATGATAAAGCACTTATATCCCATTGAAATAGCTGTTCCGAGAATCTTATATAGTCGTACACGCTAAATATATTGTGCTCTTAGCGTTATTGAGGCGAAAACTACTTTTTTCATTGCAATCGAAATACGGAAATAAATCGCAACTGGTGTTAAGTGTGGATAGAACTTCGCAATTACTTTCCTTTGAAGTTATGAAGACGCTCTTTCGAAGGTGGCTTGGCTTTTTTCTCGAGCAATATTGCAGATTTATTTATCGCTTCTAAGTTTGTGAAAAATGGTATCGTTGGAGAACGGAACTCCGCGACGGACGTATAAATTGTGATTTATTCGATTGTGTGATACGATTTGAGTTGGAGATGAAAATTGAAATGATTTTCTGCGCTTCGATATCCCCATCACATTTTCCGTTGTGTTGTGATGAGTAAGGGAAAAAATATTTGTGTTGATTTGACATTGTATTTATGGATCGTTTTTATGTTGAGTTATCTTTGAGATTATTATGCAGTATTATAGGGTGGGATTGGGAACGATGATTCCTGGGAAACTTGCGAGGGTCGGATGGGTCCAGATAAAAAGGGTGCGTTCGGTGCCGCCCAATATCGTGGAGACGATGACAGGCCGTTCACTAGCTGTGCCACTTTGAGGACCTTTTGATCGGACACTGAATATGAATATTTTAGAGCGGACTGTTTTGCACATGTTGTATTAATCATTTGTATTTTGCGTAGTCAGTGTAATGATGTAAAGGGATTGACAGAATTCAGATACGGCTTGGCATTTCTGACGGTTTGTGAATGAGTATATACTTTGTTTTTTGTCACAACACAATGTCAGAACAAGATCAGTTGTTTGGTGGCACATTTAAAAAGTATGATGAAAGCAAGAAACGGTGAAAAAATATCTGCCAATAGTTTGACGAAGGGAAATAAGAGTATGTAATAATAGAAAGAAAAAATCTTTTCTTATATTTAGTGCATATTCTGAAACATAATAAAACAAAAATTATAATATATACTTTTGATCTCATCAACATTAAATGGTTACTAAACATCGGTCTCTACAGTCATCATTGAAACTTCGTTCCGGATCGCATGCGTGAGCCCGCGCCTTATTTTCACCTAGTTTACGACAAATTCCTCGAACCGCACAGATTATGAAAGGACAAGGAATCCCGGTCGCGATGTTATTTACATGAGCATTGCTATAAATGTAAGGAGGGATAGATATTTACCCGCGCAGTCCACGATACCCGTAATCTCTTAGAACAGGGTTCCGTGGAGTCGCGGTCACTTGATTCTCTAAGTTATTGTTGTGCTCATGTTCTTTATTGTTTAATGATTCAATATCGACTATTACACAAATATCTGTGTCTCTTTTTCCAGTTCCGTACTTTTAAAAAAGGAACCCTTATAGGATCACTTGGCGGTCCGTATGTCGGTCGGTCAAGACCGATTTTCTAATACACGCGGAGACATCATACTGAAATTAATACCAAACGCTGAAGTCTGCAGTTCCTTAGATCTATGAAAAACTCAATAAAAATACAGCAGTCCGTACCTCGACTGCTCAGTTCGATTACTCGGACCAATGCAGTATATTTTGACGATTTCCCTTAAAAGCGTATGAAAACCTATAGGGTACTTTCCATTGATCTAGAATCCTAAACTATGACTAGAGTGACAGAAGTAGAACTTGATAACTTTATGCATTCCTGATAAAAAGGGCCGTGACAGACAGACAAACAGAAGGACAACTAAGTGATTCGTATAAGAGTTCCATTTTTCTTGTCGAGGTACGGAACTCTAAAAATAGCACGATTGAGCAAATGTAAGTATGTGATAGAAATGTGAATATGATATACTGACATTTCATTGCTATTTATGATTATGAAATAATCGGTGCCTTACCTTCATCTATAACTTTATAAAGTTTATGATGAAACAGATTATGAAAGGGCGAGGAATCTCAGTCGCAACGATATTTACATGAGCATTGGTATAAACTTAAGAAGGGGCAGCGGAGCCGCTCTCCGCCCGCCCTACCGCCCTACCGCCCGCGCGCGCGGTCAGCGATACGCGTAATCTGTTGGAAAAGGGTTCCGCAGCCGGGATCGCGTCGAGGTTGTTCACAGAGTCCTTATTCTGTTCTCCATCCTTCGTACATTCATTTGTATTGATTGTTAAACAATACTTACGTCTTTATGCCATACTGTTCCATTTAAACGTCTCGCTCTATAAGCATGAGTTTACATTTAGCCGTCCCGCTCGTGATAAACTTGTCCATTATTAGATTTTTGCCTCGAGGTTACACCCACGTTTAACCAGTTTTTCCAGTAAAGAATAAAGTGTTTTCTCGTGGTAAATACTAGCCTATGTCCATCCAGAACGTATTCGTTATGTGTCCGATTTAGTCAAAATCAGTTCTGTTTCGTAATTGAGTCACAAACTTAAAGTTTTTAATGTTTTTATGGAATTATTGTACATGATTGATATTAGTTTACTGCTAGTTTATCATTAATTCAATTATTTATAAGGTTGCTGCTCCACTTTAAGCAGTTGTTTTTCACAAATCAGTGTTCACGATAAAAATCTAATGAGAGTTAAAAGTATAAATTAAGAAGTTATTTGTACTCTACTTACTTGACCGTAACGAAACTAAGATAATAACCATTATCGTTCTCTAGAATTCGTGATGCAAGCAAGCACGATTTGACATTTCCGCTTTAGCAGTACCTGAGTAGTTTCATATTATGGCCTTCATACCGTAACGATCTAGTTTTAATAGAAACAGAATTAGGTATCTTTGCGAAGACAGCAATTTTCTCGAATAATAAATGAAACGTCTTGTTCTCCTTGTTTATTGCACATTTATCTGCACATTTTTAAAAGAACAACCATCGACCACATTCGATTTGCCTCAGTTTTATTCAGCCACCACATTCTCGGTGCATTAATCGTGATAAGTTGTTTCACATCGTCGTACGATGAAGACATATAAAACAGCAGAATATGAAAGTTGTATCTTTACTTTGTTGGTGCAGCTTGCTACTTGCAAAATAAATCAGTTCCAGATTGATCATTAAAAAAATTTGACTATTTGAAAGCTATCTTTAAAATAGGTTGACGATATTGCTAGAACACATTTTCTTCCCTCATTCTGAAATGTCCACTGCTACCCACGAGCTCCCCTTTCCCCTTCCCTCAAATGAGGTTTTGTGATGTTTGTCAGATGGGTTGATGATCGCTGTAAGATGTAAAAGAATAAATGATACATAGCAAGACATTGCTGCTCCTCTTCTGAGATCTTCCCTGTCGCCTTCTTCGACACCCAAGGAAAGACGTGGCGTTTCACTTTATGTCATATTTTTGGTTTATCATCATCATACAGGAAACGTCGCCTGCTGGACATATGCCTCCTCCATGGTATGCCACATCGACCAGACACAAGCCACTTGTATCCAGCGACTCCACTTCGGTGTATACTTGAGACAAACTGATGAACCGAAAAGAAACCTTTGCTTTGTAATGAAGTACAATACAAAGTCTTTGTCTGTTTAGTTCCAGTTTTATTATTTAGGAAATGAGAAACGAAATACGTTTTCTATTTTTACAACTAAAATTATTGTTAAAAGAGAATCTATCCTTAGCAGAATACACAATTGCACACCAGTATGTTTTTGATATTGTTTTTGATATATTTTAAATTCTGTATTTGCGTATCGTTTTACCGATTAAATACAATGAAACATGCTCTCGGAACAAATGCTCAACAATTAATATCAATGTACACAGATTATCGCCCCGTCCAAGCACATACATCAATAACAGATTACGTTTGAACGTATAGGCAAATAGAAGAACCATTTAACAAAGAGTGTAGCTCTGTGTGCTATCATGCAATTCAGACACCTCTGTTTGTCCGCCCTTATGGCTGCAAATGGTCGTTATAATTATTATCACACTGATTTATGTCGGTGGTACCGTTAGCAGAATATAAACGGCAGCATTAAAGAGCTATTTCTAAGCTATTGTTCCTTAAGTGCTATAGCGGTCTTCTCCACGGGCTAAAGTGCTGTAAAACTTGCACATTATATTTTTTGAGCTGGTATATTAAGCTACATTTTCGTAACTTGTTGGACAAGGTAATGGGAAAAATTTGCTTTTTAAATCAGGGAGGGGGGCGGGGGCTAGCTTGCTACTGTGTGTACCAAGTTGTTGTGATTCTAATTATTTGAAATTCTAGTTACATGAAAATTATACATAAGGTTACACTTTACACTAATACATACACTGTGATAACCAGGTGCACAGCTACTGAACATGGTCCTCCGTGATTGATCGCCAAGATGGATTGGCATTCCATAATGTCTGTATTTATATTCAGGGTGGTAGGCAGATTGGTGATTGCCGTAAGACGTCGATGATGCTGTTCAAGATAAGAATGATCTGAAAAAATAAATTGAAATCGTCAAACAATATACACTTTTCAGTTTTACATTCTCGTTATTTGCTGACTCTCCCAACTGTTTACCAGTGCACAGTTTCTGCATCAATTTAATGACGTCATAAATTCTCAATTAAAATCACCGTGCAACCGTCGCCACTGGCTGGAGGCGAATTATTTCTGGCACCATACTTTTCATGTAATAAATAATTACGACTGCTGCCCGGCGCTCTGCCTGAAACTTCTGCGAACTCTTGTTTATTTTTTAATATTACTAAGTTTCAGGTCGGCTTTCTCCAGGGGCTGAATTGTGGGAATTCTCAAGAAAAAAGAATGTGTGAAAAATTAAAGAAAGAAGAATGAGCAAGAAGTGAAATGAATCGGAAGTATGGTCCAACACAAAATCAAACAAATATGTCTACATCCAGATTTTGCGCAAAAACTAGGCTAGTACAAGGCAACAAGGCTGCTAACACGACGTGGTTGCAACCGTAAACCGAATGTGTCAAGGAAATGGGCGATGGTACACCACAACAGATATGATTCAGTAGTTTTTAAATTAGATTTTCTTAAATGACTTACCAAGGAAACCTTAAAAGGAAGCAGTACGTTGTTACAGTGACGGGACGAAAGAGGGCAAAAGAACAACAATTAAAACGCTAGAATATAGGTAAATTAGTTTTCCTCGCAAAGTATTAGATCATTTGATGGTGCTGCCAGTGTCTCACTCACAGATACATTTTATATTACAGGTCTGAAAAAAGAATCAATCTTTGAAAGAAGTGCCGGGCCGGGCCGAAGAGAAATTAAATAAATTTCGATTAGGTAAGCATTTTAATAGAGTTATACATTTATTATTTCTTTAGCTTCTGCGCTGTAGCCGGTTGCAAGTTACGTGTGTGTAACAGGAAGAAGTTCTTACAGGCCGATATTGGCAAGATTCACCTTAAAAATTTGTGGAACTTTCCCCCTTCGCTCTACCCACTCACCTACTTATTGCAGTCTCCGCTCCGAGGCATCTCTTCTTTACGACCTACGTTATAATATAATGCATCGTACCTTTTTCTTATAAAATGTTGACATGCTACTTTGTTTATCAATCCAAACCTGACTTGGGTTCACGTCACCTGCTTGCATTACACGGAAGTGCTATTGGAGCGAACCTTCGTCTACGCACCACAAATATTTCTCAAAAAAAAAATTTTTTTACGACGTAAGCTAATTTCTAATTTGGAACAGTTCAGTTAAGGCATATCATAATAGCAAATTAAAAATGTATATTGGGTTTTCATTTGGCCTTCATCTCACCTGATGGTAAGTGACGATCAGGCCAGTGGATGGAAAGCTCAAGCTTATAGACGCTGGATCGTTCATACCGGAACAAAACAGTGCTACCTACACTGCTGTTTGGTGGCAGACTTAGGTAACATGGTGGTAGATAGCCAGGCGGACATAGAAAATACCGTACCATAAACCAAACCAAGTACCTATAGGTACCCCCACTGGGAATCGAACCTCCGTATTATAAGTCCGAACGTTTAGCCAGTAGTCCCAAAATATTACAAAATACACAAAATACATATGGTTAGTACGCACGGCTACAGGTCAAGCTATAAGTATAAGCTGAACTGGCGTCGTGCTGGAGTTCATTCAATGTGAGGTCAGCGAAATGTATAGCTTGATGTGTAGCCGTTTGTACCAAGTTTCTGGAAACTTGCTTTTCGTGGCACATGTACTATACAATTTCGTATCCGTTGGTTTAATAATCGCATGAATGCAACCATAGCACGGTACGAGTCTGTTTAAACAAAAGATCCCGCTTCAATATTGTTATTTCAGTGTGCACCCGCCCGCACCCGCACCCGCACCCGCACCCGCACCCGCACATTCCAAGTTGGTAGACTATCTTCATATTATAATAATTTATTGTCACAAAGGGACCTAACTAATGGGCTTCGAAGGTAGCCTCTTCGGGCGTGCAGCGTCGAGATAACTATTACCGACACTTTATTTAAATATTCTCGACTGTAAACGGTTTTAGATGGTCAGTTAGATAGTTTTAGATTGTTATTACTAGAATTAAATGGTAATTGGTAATAAGGGTGACTTTAAACTACTAAATTGTCTTATTGCATTACATGTGATGGGATGGACTTAAATAATTTTTGTGGTCGTCGTAGCTTTTTTGGGATGTAAGTGTTTGGAAATGAATCTCCAGGCTTCATCAGCTACACCTTGCTAGGCTTATAGTGCTAGAGAGAGACACTGTTAATTTCAGGAGGGAAATCAATGATCTACTGACAATATGGCGTAAACAATGACTATGCATTTTTTATTAAGTTTACAACAAAAGAAAAATGTTATCTTAATAACTCCAACCACTAACAAACGTGAAATTTGGTATATGATCGACTCCCATCGATAAATCCCTTCAATAATGTAAAACACCGATATATTTTTTTTCAAAACTCCACCTGTTACAAAAAAAAATTGATGCGGGAATCACTTGAGCTAGAAACTTGAAATATCGATAAATTTAATACTAAGGAATTAATTTCCATCCATTCCATCCATCAGGTGACGCCATCTATTTTAAAATAACAAACATCAATTATCATCATCCAATCAGAAAATGACTACTGTAACAAAAGCCTTTATTGCGTTGTGCTGACACCGTTAGTTTAAAATCATACAATAGTTTATACAACAAGTATTTATTTATTAACAATAGTTTACAAGTTTAATCATAAAATAATTAAATGTAAACTTCATAAAACAGAAGCTTGGAACTCTATTGCCATCACTCGGGAACAGCTCGGAAGAACGGCAAAATAAATCGTTAAGGAAATAATCATCATAAACCTCATGGAGAGCTTCAGGCAGCGAGATGCCGGCAGTCGAGGACCCAAGAGTCGGCTCCGAGGAAATTAGTTTTAAAATAGGTACTTTGAACTCAGATCAGGCGCTGTCTTCTAAGTGCTACTCCACGGCGCGACGCGACGACTTAAATATCAGTTGTCTGTAACAGAGAACAGTTATCGTACGTTATTGGAAAATTAAAGCATTTAAAAGCCGAATTCTGTTCGAAGTAGATTTGAAGTGACCCCATCGAAAGGCCGCGTGACTGGAAAGGCTTATTCTAAAAGTTTTTGAAATAAAATGGTTTCTGGAACTTTGCAATCCAATGTAGAATTTCAGTAGCGGTCGTCTCCACTGTCATATTGTTTGTTTAACACAGAGAACACAGCCAGTACAGTTGTGCCTACTAAATATTTACTTAATGTAGTTTACAAAAATGATAAACAGAACCACTCTCCATATTAAATAAGATATATGTCACAGTTGGATTGTTTAATAAGCTGTTTTATATAATCTTCAGCTGTTTTATTAAACAGCGCCGTTATGTAAAACTGCTGTAGAATGTTTACTAGTTGGATTGTCATTGCGTTGCATTGAACAACGTTTTGCATAATCTGCAATAAAAATATCGTGTTTGGTGTGAGGTGACCATGATTATATAAAAATACTTAAACAAAAATCCATAAAATCACAGTTTTCACTGACATTGGGATCATTTTCACTAATATTATTGGGCTGATTAGTTAATTTTGACGAACGCTTTGGGCGCCATTATTGTTTTCATGCTGTACAGCGCCACGAAGGAAAAAGATTAGGGCAACAATTTTACAGTCTGAACTTTCATTTCATGCCGTTGTACAAAATCATTAATCATTGAATCGCTAAATTGATGAATGCAAAATGTTCTTTCAATTTTGCGTGTTAAAGTTCAGCTATTATGAAATATCGCCTTACTTCTTTGGCCTGTTTTCCATAACGGAGCTGTTTAGTGAAACAGCTAGCAGTTATATAAAAAAAACTAACCAGGCAATCCAATATATATTTTAAATTACACTGTGTGCTGTGAGTTCTGACATCGAGTGCTGATATCCTGAATAAGGCCGCGCGCCTCCCATTTGGCTGTGCACCAAGTGAATGCCTTCGAGTCCAATTAACATGTTGATAATAAAACTAACGTCTGTGCACTCGACTCCTTTTTGCATTTATTCTTGTATTTCGTTGCCAACTTTAGGTGTTCGGTTAAAATAAGGATACTTCTGTTTTGTTTGGTAAGATAAGGACTTAAAAACAGAAGGGCGTCTTAAATTTGAAGAAAATTCATATCGGTGACGTTTATAGGTTTTAAATTCATACAAGTATATTCCTTGATAATTCAGTTTTGTTTAACAAACATAACAAAAAAGAACATTTGAAAGCTTGAATCTCTGACCTTATATATTGGACAGCTTGAAAATTGATAATCATGGAACCGAGGGATACTTTTATTCACTAATCGTTTTTTCCTGTAATTTTCGTCCACTTTGACTTTGGAAAGTACTCTACTACATGCTCGATCACAATACAAAGTACAATGTCCATTTCCAGACCTTCAACTATCCTTATACAAAAAAATCAAGTCATTCTGATTATCTCTCACGACGAGTCAAACAAAGTCACTTTCGCTGTGATAATATTAATTTGGATGAGACATCAGGACGGAACAGCACCGACTAAATACACGTATTAAATACATAGCTAATGAAACTTAAAGAATCTTGACAGTCCAGTCGAATAATATAATACAATCTGGGAAGGAACTCTTTAAGTTACGCAGATGAAATCTCGGGCGTCAGATAAGAGATTTAAAACTCACGCAAAAAGAAACTTATTGCGTTTAGACCGGTCTGTTTATTTTCATAATTGGAACCAGTATGAAACAAGACCCACAAAAGAAACTTTTATACTGTCTTTCAGAATTGTAAGCGTTATCATTTGAACTTTATACATATGTAGATGTAGCAATAATCATGCCTAAATACACCCATAATAAGTATATTAGCATATTGACTATTCAAGTGTACAACTATACAATGACCATGAAAAACACAAATGTATGTATAACACTGCGCGATGTTTGAGGCAATCAAATTGCAATCCCAATATCACGTCATGTCTACGATTATCTTCAACGTAATGGACATTATCTCCCATGTCCGTACAGCATCACTTCTCACAGCGATCACGTTACTCAACGCCATCGACATCATGCACCTAGCCAGGGGACCGGACTGCAAGTGTGGTTAACATCCATAATTTCCATTCAACGTTCGGATTACGTACGTTGGACCGTGCCAAGCAATACATTAAATTGGCCCTGGCCCAACGAGACTCGCATTTGTGCCCAATTAATAGAGTTTTACCGACCGTATCACTGTTTGAGTTGGCTTATTTTTAACTAGACGCTTTCTTGAGCATTGTTAGGCCACGGCGTCCTCTGCCAAAGTCTTGCATAATGCCCCGTTTAAATTATTTTAATTGCTACAAGACGGATACTGGAGCTGAGAAATACAGCTCTCTTTTATAGTATCCATCCCTGCCAATAGTTGGAGTACGTTTTTTTATTATTTATATTTCTTAAAAAAATATATAAGTAATGCCTGTCTACAAAGG
Organism: Carcina quercana; assembly: GCA_910589575.2. Classification (NCBI taxonomy): domain Eukaryota; kingdom Metazoa; phylum Arthropoda; class Insecta; order Lepidoptera; family Depressariidae; genus Carcina; species Carcina quercana. The sequence goes on from OU342436.1 coordinate 5,164,333, forward strand.
TGTATTTCATTTCGCTATATCCGGAAGAACGTATTTCCATTTTTGGCACGCACATTCGAGTAGATATCATGAATACCAAAATGTTTTGAAGTGATTTATTTTGATTTAAAAAAAGGATGTGACGAGGAAACAAAAATCTACATTAGGGAGTTACTACAGGCAATGTTCTTAGGCGATGCATTGTAGTGAAGTCACTAGGTTTCTATTTTTATATATATTTATTTCAGAGGCATCTTCGTGAGTTTTCTGTCGAGCGAAGTTATATGATTTATTTTTGTAGCAATAATTTGTTACAATAATATGATTTTTTAAGACAATAGTTTTTTCATTAATTTAGTTAACATTGTCTATTCACCTTTAGTAATAGAGTTGTTTTTGATGTTGTGGTATCCGCTAAAACTCATTCGGATAAATTCGTATAGGAAAGAAGTCACAACCGGATTTTTCAACTCATATTTTTTAGCCTAATTCAACATTTTCGTTATGTGAAAACCCATTTGTTATCCGGAAACCCGCCCTGCCCTGCCTAAAACCTAGCAACCTTAAAATAAAGCATTGAAAAGTGGTTTCCTTGAAGCTTGGCAAGCACCCAGCGTGTTATGAGCTGAACTGCCTCGGAAGGTGTTGTGAGTTATCGGCGGATTCCACATGAGCGGTTACCAGACAACCTAGGGATTTACTGACGTGAATTTACTGGGATGACCCCACCAATATGTTGTTACGTTGTTGTCAGTGCTAATATGCGCATATCACGGACATTAATCATTGTCAGGCTTGCAGAACGTGTCTGACGGTATTGCTTGGTATTAGTTGACTGTTGTTACAATGTAAAATCTAGCCGATTGCGTGTCGGACTCGCACTACGAAAGGTTCTTGTACTACCGTACAATATTACAAGACTGAAAAAATAATCAACACGATAGGGACCCCCTGTAATGTTTACCTATACCTTATTTTATGTCATAGCGGCTTGCAGTACAACACAATACACTTGAAATTTTATTCTGTGAAAATTTCAAGTATATTTTAATACCTACTAGGTTCTGCCCGCGGCTTCGCCCGCGTAGACTTTAGGATTAAGCGCATCACACACGATGTAGACATTAGAATATTTTTTCTGAAAATAATATATCACTCGCCATAAAATCCAACAGAGCTGAACACAGCGAAGTTAATGTACGTATATGTTCATATGCAAAGACATTGGAGGTTCAATAATAAATCTTACGAAAAAATATCGGTCCTATGAATGAATATATGAATATATAAAAATTGCCCTTGCTCAATCGCTCCTATTACCCATACTTGATTATGCCGACGCATGTTATCTAGATCTGACTGTGGAGCTACTTGATAAACTTGATCGCCTTCAGAACTACTGCATCAGGTTCATATTTGGCTTACGTAAATACGACCATGTCTCTGAATTTCGAGCACAGCTGAAGTGGCTCCCTTGCATGTACTCTCACTTCTTTACTCAATCCTTTTTAATCCTCGTACTCCTTCCTACCTTTAAGACCGTTTCTCTTTCCGTTCTTCAAGTCTCACTCGCCCTCTACGTTCTTCTGAGACCCTCCTACTCGACTTCCCCTCTCATTCCTCAAAATTTTACTCAAAATCCTTTTCCGTCCAGAGCGTCCGACTATGGAACTCTATCCCTGAACCCATCAGACGAGCCCCTTCCTTACAATCCTTCAAATCTAAACTAAAAACATATTTCCTTGAGCAGATCGTTCCTTAGCAGCCTTTTTCTTCTTCTTTCCTTCCTTCCTCTTCCCTTCTTCTCCTTTGATTTCTGTTTGTTTATTCATTATCATATCATTATTCATAATCGTGTATGTATTGTGTATTGTGTATTAATATATATTTAGCACCACCTACTTACCCCTTCTTAATCATTTTACCTTTTAATTCATTGTATCTTTTATGTTCTTCTTTTTTCTTTTCTGTTTTTTATTTTGTGTGTGTGTGTGCAATAAAGATTATTTGAATTGAATTGAATATACTTGTGTAATATATATAGGTATAACTATCTTCGCATGTTCGTGTATGTTCCATTGAATTGTATGTCACCAGCTAAGTTGTGATAAAGTATTATATTATATGTATCGCAGTTGGGTCGCCTAATAAGCTGTTTAACTAAACAGCTCCGTTATCTAAAACATATTTTTCATACTAGCTTTAATATGCGAAATTTTGCATTCATCAATTCAGTCGATCAATGATTAGCTGTTTTGTATAACAGCGTGATATGAAACCCCGGATTGTACAATTTTAGTTCTAAATGACACTTTCCGCGAATGTATCGAACCATGCCTGATCTTGTACCCTTATAATTTTAAAAGGTCATTAAAAGTGATTCAGTTACCATTTTTGTATAATTTGGTTCAGTTTATTTGTATAAAAATATATAAAACGTACGAAACAGGTAAGACTTTACGTTGAAAATAAAGATGGCGTCAATAAAATGACAGTTGACTCTGCCATTTTGTACAAAAAGAATGATTTAGTACAATTTTAATGCAAAGATGTATTTCTAGTATTATATATATATATACTAGAAATATATTTAGATTATTACTTGTTATTCAAACAGTGTAAAAGTGCAGGCCGAATTTAAAACATCGCTTTTTGTCGTCCGGGGCGCTGTACGTCGCTGTATTTTTATTTAATAATTGTCGTCAGAGCCACCAAGCACTATCGTGTTACTGATATGTTATTCTGCAAAATGACTAAACATGGGTAGCTGTTTTATTAAATGCAACGCAATGACAATTCAACTACATATTGTACAGCTGTTTTACATAACGGAGCATAATAAAACTACTAGAGGATATGTAAAACAGCTTATTTAGCAATTCAACTTTGACATATGGCTCTTGTGTAACTTTATCGATAAATAATCATTAAAGTGAAAATATTCATGTGCCAGTATCTTAAGATACCAAGCGATGAGACTAACACTTCAAGTGTATAGTACGTTCTCAATTTATTATACACTAGCAGCCCGTCCAGGCTTCGCACGGGGTAGACAATTATTTATTTTTGGAAATTTGGATATAAAACACTTTTTCACAAATATTTTTATTTATTAAAAAATTATTATTTATTAATTATATATTTAAAAAAAATATTTCAGTGCCTCCTCCACCCCGCCCACCGCGATGCCCGGCGCGCTTTTCAGACTGCATCGCAAACAACAGCCACGGCGCTATGGCGGTTTTGTTTACTGTTTGAATTTTTTAATTCGTAATATCTTTTGAATGGAAAGTCCAATTTAAATAATTTAAAAATTATTTTATAGGTAGTTAAATGGTCTTGACCATAAAATAATTTATTTGGATAAGGATTAATATAAACACATAAATAGTATGGTTTGAATTTGGTTAGCATTTTCATTAATGTTTAAAATAAAAAAAGTTGTTGTAGTGACATAACTACAATAGTTGGACATATGCTACCGCGGAGTTTTTTGTAGACATTATGATGTTCTTCAATATTGTTGTACATTATTTTGTTCTATCGCTAATAGTTTCGGCAGCGCATTCGACGAAAGACATTTTAAGACTCATTTTTCTACACCTTCGGTTACATTGTTCAAATTTTACCAAGGATCCCTAATTTTTTTCAAAATGAAATGTAGCCTATGTCAAATTGGAAGAATGTAGCATTCTATTGGTGAAAGAATTTTTTAAATCGGCCCAGTACTTTTTGAGCCTATTCATTACAAACATACAAAAATAGGTACAAATCTTTCCTCTTTATAATATTAGTGTAGACTAGTGTAGATAGAACTGTAAGGCTCGAAAGAAATTGTTGCTGTTACTTAGATAGTGGCGAAGCTTTTGATAGTCTGACATAAAATGATCGGAAGTTTGTAAAAGTTGATAATCTTTGTTCACATCATGCTATATAGGCTATATTATGTCTGTGGAATGAGTAGCGTACCAATACCTGATTCAGAACAGAATATTCGAGGACCGCTTCACTACGTGTACAATTTTTACGACTTAGGGGCTATTGTCCAGTAAAGTGAGCCGGAATATAGCAATAAAATGTGCCAAATAATGGATATTGTAACATTTTTATTTCACATCGTTTAACTTCCATGCGCTATTTACAGCTAAACCTCTATTAGGTTTTATGTATGTATCTATTCGTATAATTCGAGGTGAAAATGTATCTTTACTTTTGATTTCTTTTTTGTTTTTGCAATGGAATAATTTTGCATTAAATTCTTAAAATTAAACAATATTTAATTCTTAAATTTAGTGTTAGTATATTATGTCAAAGGAACAAATAATCATATATTTTTTCCCAAAAATGTACAGCTAAAAGTATCAAAGCTAAGAACGTCTTTCTCCGCAAATAATGTAATGAGGGTAGATTCAATTACGTGCGCTCCTTTGTTTTTTCTCACGAGAAGCAAGCGAGGGCCGCCGTGATAAAAACCGTGATGGAAACTGCACATTTGTTGCTCGCTGTACATTGCCGATTTGTACCGCTGAGCGTGCTTCCGACACAACAGCTGCCCCCCGCGCCCGGCCTTCACCCACCCCCCGGACCCCGCTGGAAAGAGCCGGCGAGGTCTATTCAAATATCCCCTGTCTGTTCACACCCCTCCCCACCGCCAGCGCCTCGCAGTCTCGTTCATATTTCGTGCTCCTATTTTGCGCAGCATCCCCGGGTACCCAAATGCAGTCGGCAGACTTCGTAACGTCTTATGCGCCCCGGTTTCCATTTCAATTTCAACCCTGCCTCTCGTTCTCAAGGTGAAAGTTGCTTTGAATTTTTCTGGAGGTTTTATGTCCATAGGAACTTGATGTAAACCGCCTCCCGAAGCCCGGAATAGGGGTAGAGATTCAGTACAAGTAGCGTGTAGGGGCGCGGCTCGCCGCAAAGTTAGACGCGGCTGAGCTGCTGCCGATAACGACACTTCATGTTTATTGAGTTTAAAATTTTCAAAAAATAAATTCTGAGGCTCATCACAATGGGAGGCTGCTACAAAAAACTGTATAAAGGTACGTTTCTTTGTGTTTCGTTGATACGTCTTGTCCTCGACAGTTCACCGGCGAGTCAAAGTTTCCGTATAATTTGATTGCGTCAAACGCTCCCTAACGCGATTCCGTGCCCTCACCTTTCCCCGCGTGACGCGTACAAGTGTTGTTGACTTGTTGTTTCTATTTTGTTTTGACTCCTCTTCTATCTGGCGCCTTTATCTTTTTATTGTTTTCGCCACTCATCTGTTTTACTTAAGATTCAGCAGATTCGTAATTTAATTAGTAACAGCTTTTTGTATCGTTGTTTTCAGATGCTGCCTTCGTTATTACAGAACGTGCTTTCATCGTGTTTGGATAGGTAACGTATTATGCGTATCTTTGTTCTTATTTGTATTAATTTTTCCCACATATATGTATTTATCATTCATCCTTAACCATGTTATATTGTGTGTTATTTCCAGGACTTCTACCTTTTAAAAATCTTTCCTCCTTGACAAGCTACTTACTTCCCTTACCGTTTGTCGGATGGTTTATTATACGCACTTTTTCATGAAGCTGATTACCGAAACGGGTGAAATATCTTCCAAAGATGAAATTTTATCTTAATGATTACTCCGTTATCGAGGATTTTCTTTTAAAACTGTAAAGCCTTGTTTGAGGCAAGAGATTATAACTTTTCTCATTATTCTCAAACAAAAAAAGAGAAATTTATCCATAAAACGACTTGATAGAGTCTAGTAAAAGCGTAATCATATTTAATATGCTTTTGAGAAGCTTTTGTTTATCCTATTAAAATTTCCAATGATTGTCTAGAAGCTTAATAATTTATAATCAAGTTTCCAGTATGTTTTTATAATCATGCTGCTGTACGTGAATTGTAGGATTATTACCTCCAAAATGTACTAAGCTAATTAATCCAAGCCGACCCTTGTCACGAAGGCATCTAATTAAAACTATCTAATTAGTTCCGGACATTCTTCCTTGCTGCTGCCATACCAACGAGTATATTCCAGCCGGCCCCGTGGTACTGTTACAAATAGTTTTCGTCACTCTACAAAGAGGCAGTTTTGCCAGGACTGCCGTAGTCATTCATTATAGTGGTCCAGTGGGATCCGGGATTAATACGCCACTCAGCTTCATCTATCCCTTTCCCTCGAACATCTGCAGCGTACCGCTATCCCTTTTACACTGTAAAGATAACACCAAACTCTTAATTCTCCAGCGGCCACTGATATGGCTGAAGCAATTTGGTATATGGTTGGTTATAAGACTCTGAGGAGTACCTATGTTTAGTGAGAAAAATAAGGGGGCATTTACAACTGGGTCGAGATTTACTCTAGTCTGTGCAGAGATGGATTATTGTGTGTAAGTCTCTGACAGAGATGAGTTGGAAATTTAGTATTTAACAAACGATTAAGTATATATGAGATCTACATTTTACTTCAAACTAAGGCTCGTATTTATTAGTTTGACATTTGCGGATCTCGTGGCCGATTAATTATATAGGCTTATTATAGCACAGCCTCATTAAAGAGTTGTGTTCACTTATTACTATTCATCGTTATTACTACTACTACTATTACTTATTGCTATTAAATGCTATGGTTGTCGACTATTGTTCGACATGTAATTGGGTAGCACTTTGATTTGTTTTTCTGTATTATGATAGGTAGAAATAAATATCCAGCCTACCCACCACTTAAAAAATTTATAATACTACATTACTACTAATAATACTATTTCACAATATAAGTGAATTTTATTCTGTTTTTTGAAATAAATGTCTTAAACCGTAAACCATAATACTCAATGCTAGGTATACCTTCGTCAGCGTTCTTGAGTCCTCTTTTCGAACACAACTTTAGAATTCCGTTGACTAATTTTCGGTTTATTGATCGTTTGAACATAACTATTGAATTGGCTGACCCTTGTTACATGTTTTTCAATTTAGAAATGCCAGGATTTGACAAAATATTCACTTTAGCGCGCGTTAGTTATCTATTAGCTGCATCGGTCCAGTCAGTTCTACATTACCAGGCAGATTTTGATTGACGTGTTTGAAGCATAGGTGCTTCCGAGAATTTCCTGAATTTTTAGTTTTAGTCAAGTTTTACGACCCCCATTCTAGCACTCGTGATTTTGTTCTTAACTGTAATATAACAGCAAAAAGCAGCCAAGTGCGTGTTGGGCCATGCACAGTGTAGGGTTCCGTAGTTTCCTGTCACTATAAGTTCAAACGTCTACAATGAAATACCTATTGAACGATACCCCCCACAGTAGCGTAGACACAAAAAATAATTGGGAGCTATCAAACAAAAATATTTTTCAATATTTTATTCTACCACTTTGTTGGCGTGATTAATATGTATATCAGCACCAAATTACAGCTTTCTAAAAGTAGGAGCCTCTTAGCTAAGCCGCGGATAGACAGACCGAGCGAAACTATAAGGGGTCCTTGTTTGACTAAGGAACCCTAAAAACCGACTGAGTGCGAGTCTGACTACAGGGTTCTGAACCATGGAAAAAACGTGTACAGATATAAAGTTTATTATTCCAACCTCATAACTAAGTTTGTATGTCTAGTTCTTTTTGTACGTTCCTCAAAAACTGTAGTAGATAGAGACATCGCATAGGTTTTAGTGTAATGTTTGCACAAAATCTTGTCTGCTGTATCTACCTCTAACATTTCTCACTTTGGAAACTTTGGAAATATAAGATGTTATTTTACTACCATTTTTCATAATAAATCAAAAACTATGCTGCAAAAATTATCTTATCTTATCCAGATTTATCTAAAGTTACTTTTTAAAGTTCCGTAGTCAAATAAGAAACCCTTATAGTTTCACTTCGACCATCTGTCCGTCCGTGACTTATCTCAGAGACCCATACTACTAGATAGCTGCTATTTGGATGTATGGATATACATATTGATGACATCGACAAAGAATAAAATCATGAAAAATATTTTTTTGAGTGGCTACTCCCGCACCCGCCCCGCTTTCTCCCACCGTGTGTTTTGACCTTTAACATCAGGTGATATTGAGATTAAGCGTACATCTATCTTCTATTTTTTTTTAAAAAGTTGTTTCTGTCGGATAATTTGTTCTGCTCACGAGAACAAAATCTCGAGCTGTGTCAAAGTTTATGAACATCACGCACCATTTCAAACGAGGGAAGTTTACTTTAAAATAATGTATTACAATTGTTCGTGAAATGTATAGTTGATGGTACATTTATAGTTCAATTTTTAAGTACAACACCTATGAAATGTATAAGTTGTATGTATATTTGTTTAACACAATAGCCTTCATGAAAAGTTTAATTTTTAACAACAACTCATTTTGTACAATTTTCACACATAAACCTCGTTAAATTAGACATACTTTAAATGCAAATTCCAAACGGCTTCTCTCACTTAGTCGTAAAAACATAAACGTTTATTTTACCCTAAAACGGGTAACTTGGTTAATACGTTCGTAATAACGCCTAATGGGTATGTGAGAAGCACGGAGAACTGTAATACTATGGTAAGAAGGCATTAACCACAAAATTACTCCATGCTGTTCTAGACGTCAGTCTAGAAATTCTGGTTGAAACAGTTTATGACTGCCAGTCTCAAATGACTTCAGAATAAAAAATAATCATCATCACCTCATTGTTGGACATAGACAAGCTTTTTAAATTTTATTTTCGTGTTTGTCATAATTAGTCCTTTTTGTGTGCATTAGTGTAAACATCCTTAGACTCCTCATCTCTGACTCCACGGAAGACCACCGTCTGCGGGAATAAGCTGAAGACTACCTTTTTTTGGCACGTCACAAATAATGGTTATCTAGATTAATTAGTTTTTATTTATATACGACTATAAAGTATAGCGTGTAATTGCAATTGGGTGTCCCAAAATAAAGTTTTTATTATTATTTCTATTGCACAATTACCAAAATTTGGAAATTAAGATACACCATTGTTGATACAAAAGGCTACTTACAATCTGTTAACCTGGAAACGTTTTTTTTTTTTAAATTTAACCCCTAAGGGAGTAAAAAATACCTTACTGTATGTAACCTTTAACCGAGCAACTCTTAAACAAGAGCAAGTCTAGTATATAAGAATATGTCACATTGTTCTAATGTTTTTAAACTATCAGCGTGTTTATCCTGTGAAACATCTGCGCGAGCAACTACATCAGGGACCACGTACCTACACTTATATTAGATACACTAAAATTTTATCTCGAACATAAAGCGTAAGGAGCATAAACTTAGTGCCATAACTACGGAAATGAAAATGAATAACTAATGAGTGTACTCAACAAGTCTTAAAAAGGGATCTTTTATTGCTGGCCCTGCGTAAAATGTGTTCTATCTCACTCTAGCATGGACTCCATCTCGATGAATTTAATTTTAATCTAGAAACGTCTCGTAGAATTTAAATATTTGAGATTAACCTAAATCCAGCTTGTCTTGTCTACTTATATACAGTTCTAGCTTTTGGCCGTGACTCGGAGTTGGGAAAAGTCATGATAAACGACTTTTTCTTATTTATAGTTACTGAATAACAGTAACAGTAAATGAACTGAGATGGTCAAGAAAACTAAAAATTATAAATTGATTAATAAACTAAAAGTATCTTATTAGTTCTTTATAAACTCTATTGAAGTAATGTACAATCTGTACATACATACTTGATTGACTGATTGACAAACCAACACCCCGATCGAACAGATTGCTTAGACAACTGAAGAAAGAAATGCTTGAGACAAATCGTACAAGAGTACCAATGCTAGTCTTTTGCTGCTGTTTGGGCGGTATCAGCACATGGCCATGTTTTGGCCATGAAACATAGATGGGAGCTGGATCTTCGAGCCAGTCAATATCCTGGGATATACGGGACCGTTGCGTGTCGTGTGGCCACGCTGCTGTTAGTCGTGAGTACAAATGGGCGGGAGTTTCCTCGGTGCCAGCGTCTACGACACAAGGGCCTGTCTATAATGTTCATGTTGCACATTTTGCTTATTCTGTAGACAGTAGGCTGTTAGCACCCCTAGCATTCTTCCTAGACTTTTCCTATTTAGATTAGTGATTGATTTATTGTTAAATTTTGTTTTAATTGTAGTAGAACGTTGATACTTGCGCCATACAAAAAGGTGACTTGCTCCATCTCCTTACATTCTGTTATCATACAAAACAACCACTGACTTTCCTAAAAACTACTTCCAATCCATTTTCCATCGTAGTTCACAGACAGATGTAACTGGATCGATACTGCATGGTCAGGCACACGTTGCAGGAATCGTTTGAGAGAATTGAATACGTTGCGAAAATTGAACGGAAATCTTTTCCGATAAACCATATCCAACGGAGTCGGAATTCAATATCGTTGAATTCTAGTAACATGATTATTTTCAGTATTTGCGGAGTAGATTTGCGATTCCTGTGTTTTCATTCCTGTGTTTCTTTGTGCTCATTGGATTAGCACTTGGCGATCTTACATGATATGAGTTACAATATGGGCGTAGGAAATAAACTAGTCTTTTTATGTTCAGTCGTCATCGTACCTGATGGTAAATGACTGGCTACGGAACATGTACGTGCCCCCAACCAAACCAAGTACCGCGAGGAATCGAGCTCAAGTACTGCAGATTATCAGTCCAAATGTTTAGCCATCGCTCTAGATACATAAAATGTAATTTGGCATAAACCTGTGTCTGTATGTCTATCCTGCTTTCTCACATGTTATGTTAAGTCAAAAAAAACAAGACTGCAATATTTTTGTCAGTAGGTATATCTAATGTCTATTTCTATCTCGTTACTTCATAATATGTCGCAGACCCTTTTAGGTACAACGCTTTACTTCTAGATGGTTTTTCATATGACATTTCATGCTATCCCAATTTCCTCAAATTTAGTCAAAATTAGATTTTAGTCACAGTATGACGTTACATATTACATACATTGAAGGCAAACACTAGTGTTATATCTCTGCATTCATGCATGCAAAATGCAAATTGCATTATCGCGCGCATAAAGTCCGTGAGATTAATATAATCCTAACGTACGTGCGCAACACAAACAAACAGAGACGGAATCTGGCGCTTTTTCGTGATTACACTCTAATTTACCGGATCACCCGGATTTGTGACTATGTACAGTCGTGCACGGAATTTGTACTCGCCGCGGGCCGCGCAATCTAATACGTATGCTAATTTATGATAGCTCTCTGGAATTATAGATGTCGCCCCGGGCGCGAAATTACGACCCCCGCTCCCCCAACCTAGCTGGGTACGGTTCCCGCTCGCCGCCATCTTGGCATTTGATTCGACGCGAGCACAATTAAAATGCAGTAAACTACGCGCACTCGAGTGCTAATGTCCTTTTTTGGAGGAACAGCATCCAGGCTAATGGTCGGCTTTTGTTCTGTCTGCAAAACACGAACATTTTCGAGCGCCAGGCTTTTAAAATTCTGCATTTCGTTTTGCCTCTCTCGGCTCTATATTTTATGTTCCTTTGTTTTATTATTATTCAAAATCAGGATACTAGAACGTCTTTTGTACAGCGCAAGTTCTTTTTACTAGTTTTCGCTTTGGTGCGAAGACTTCGTTGAACGCAATTTAATTTGCGTCAGCCCCTGACACCATTAAAATTTTACTTGGAAATCATGCCACGAGTATTTGGCGAAACAAAAATGGCGTTTAGGATTCAGGATTTGCATGCAAATGAGGGACATCCTTGAATTAACACCGTTTTATCGACCCACTCATTTACCTTCATTGTGTTTGTTTAAGATAGCTTGAGTTGATGATGTCAGGGAATTTTTATTTGCCCCCAAACGCCTACAATTATATCCTGAATCCACAACAATTGCGGGAAGGGCTTTGTGTCCTATGCTAAACGACGGAATCGCCAGATAACGTATAAAAGTTTCTTTTAACGTTTTTTGAACGGTCTTTTAAAACAACACGCATTGAACAAGAAAAAGCTTTTCACTTGTAGATACATGTGTACTGAAGTCTGTACTTGGTAGAAGTGTGAACATGCGATATATTTTCGCTACGTGTTTAATAGATTCGTTTTCAACATTGCGGAAAAATTCTAGTAAAAATGAAATACGGCTGCGTACATATTATTCCAGTAGAAACTCGCAAGTTTATTTAACTTTATATGGTTGCCTCGTCCTATTAATTTTCTCGATGCTGCATGAAACTTGCATAAATATGAAAATGAACTTCTGATACTGATGTTACGAGTAACAGTTTCTTACAGTTAGTTACTTTACGACTTATTTTATTATAAGTCAAGTATACAAGTAGATTATATGTTGGTGTTATTGTAATTTCATGATGCAGTCCGTGGAGTTATCGGGGTGTTAAATGAAGTTATAGTAAATGTATCATGTCTGCATATGACACTTGCTTTTGGCTGTGAGTCGATCGCACGTGGACTTCACAAATTATCCCACAATGACATTTCAAGCGGATAAGTTTCCAGGCTTAAAACATACAGATTACCAATTCACTACCAGCATCTGTGTAATTCCTATCCTCTGAGATTTAGTGTATTAACTTTCCTCCTCTCGTATCACACTGAAACAGCAAAATGAACCAAATGTACGATATGTAAATGTAATCCTAAAAATCCTAAACGTAATCCTATAAAAGATTCCTTCTTTCGTTTCGAGGCATGTATCCCTAGAAACATAAACTCGTTCGTACCCCTTTTCATTAGTATCACTTTAGCTCAGGGAACCCCAAAATCATATTTTTCGGTGGCAATGTTCGTATACGAGTATATAATACTCACAACTTTATGGATCTATTGTAAAAAGACACATTATAACAAACATCTAAACAATTCCCATCATCTCAGACTTTCTGTAGTTTCAACTTCTCGCCGCCAGACTCGAATATATACTACAAAGGACCGAATGTACGATATGCAAATGCAATTTCAACTAACAGCACTCCAGCGAGTGTAATCTAAAGCTGGGGCTACGTTGCAAGCGCTGAGCGGTGGTTTCGAGAGGTACAGACGGGTGATAGAGTCTCATGATGTTCAGTGTAGACGAAACATGTTACAATTGAAAGAGTATTTATAACCACGAAAGCTTTTTAAAAAAGGCTTTGGTCTTGTATCAACAAAATATGTAAAAGTTTACTATTTTACTTTTACCGTCAAACGACTACCTCCGGACCCATCGGTCTTCTTTCCCCATCGGTTCATTTTCATTGTTAGTCTATGTTGACTAGACTTGAACTGCTTGAACTTCCCAGTGTCTACTTAGTTCTTCTAATCCAAATCCATTTTCATTTGAGTATATACCCAATGCACTTCAACTTCATGATTTTCATTCGGAGAGAGATTCAGGTTCATCACGGATGCGACCTTTCTGAAAATTTAAGCTGTAAAATTCATAGATGCGAAATTATTTTTCCAGATATTTCAGCGATAAGTTTGATATTTCAATTTCTAAGGAATCCAGCGATATCGATTACATATGTTCAAATTTAGTTTCTGTTACTCTATCAGCAGTTGTAATCCACTATTTGAAACACTGTTAACAGAGAATACCGCATACAGTTCAACTCCAACAGGCACATTAATTCCAAAAGCTCTAGCAAACTGGTTGTGCACGAATGGGTGTGGTCACAGTAACTGCGATGTCCCAAATTTCCGGTGCGCCCGCTTGCAATGGCACCCTACTCCAATAGCCATGCACCGAGTCTAGTTTATGGTGTAGCAAATGTGCAGGCAGCTTAACTAGGTTCCCTATGCAGATAAACCAGTAGGAACCAAATTAAGTTGAAGCAATTGTCTAGGATATTATGCGGGCTTTGTTTGGCTTGCAGTTAGAATGGATTGTTTGTCGAGTCTTATCTCAGAAGTTGTGTTTAAATGGAAACAGTCTTGGGTTGTTTTGATTAAAACTTTTTGTCTGGTGATGGTGTTGGGTAGATTTTGGATTTTGATTGAAACACTAGTTGCAAAAGGGCGACGTGTTTGTGAACTTCTTTTGATAATGTTTCATACTTCTAGTGGTAGTATTCAAACTTTTTTTTTTGGAATTTTTCTTTATTGAAAACGGCTTAATTTTTGACGATTTAGTATGTATTAGGTTTTTAGTATTTTCGAAATTTTAGAAACGAAAATGCTGAATCCTAAGTAAGATTTTACTCAATTTTATTATTGTACAAAGTGATTTAGTGATCTGAAATCAAATCCTTGGACGGTCTCTGAAATAAGTAGTGAAATTAAAAGTCCGGTCTCGCCTCGGGTTTTGAATTTGGAAAGAGGCAGCCGCCGCACAAAAACCGCTATTACAAGCTACTTTTATTTTCTTTTATTTGACGTCAAGTTTAATTTCCTCGCGGCCCCGACTTCTCCCTTTGTTTGTACTTTAAAGAAAAACTGCTCTGGAACTTTGTTATCAGAGGAGCTTCTTCCATTTAAAAAATAAATTTACTTATTTTAAAACTGTTACTTATTTCAAACACTAAACTATTAAGGCAGATAGGTACCCATAGTAATAGTAGTAAATAAGATTTATACCAATTATAAATGAGTTTGATTTTATCTGAAAGGTACTAGAAATATCTTTGTAGAATTAGTGGAAAGCCTGTGGTCAATTTGGATAGCTCACTGCTAGACATAAACCTCCATATCCTTAGTAGTATAGATAGTGGTTGTCTTGACAATGTGGTTGGCAATCTTAGAAAGATTTTGGTAGTGCATAAGTGGATTTTGCTAGCGCGTTCTTCTTCTTCTGGGTATTCTACTACTCTCATTGTCTTTTACAACGCACACCTAGTATAATAATACTATTTTTTTTTTAAATTAAATAAACGAAATATATAATTTTAACCGCCTCCGTAGCCGAATAGCAAAATGTTGGACTAACTATCCGAAGGCCCCGGGTTTGACTCCCAGTGGGGGTTCCTGTCGATACTCAGTTGGTGGTAGGGTATGAAAGGTCTAGGGCGACATTAGCTTGGGACTTCTGAATGAGCATGCCATACGTATCATACCATCAAGTGAGTAAACCAAGTGCAACCCAAAATATAGTAAATAGGTAAACACATATATAAATATTAAATTTTCAATAACGTGTGTCAAGAATGTATCGACTTTATACCTACCCGTCCATTATGACTTGATTATCGATTCGATTAAGACTTGGGCTTCAGTGCTTCACTTCTTCCAAATTTGTCACATTGTCTATCGCTATATCGAAATACTGAAATGCTATAAATAAACCTATTATGTCCAACCGAGTACAAGGTGAATGCACGAAACCGATCTAGGCGCAGAAGGTGTAAAACGGGATGACCATAGGTATATCCCCGAAACTCTTCAACACTCCACTGAAAGATTGTTTCAAGTTTTTGAACTGTAAAGAATTGGGCAGTTGTCAACCTTTGATTTGCCGATGATATAGTCATAGCGTCAGAATCCTTGGAGGATTTAAATGCAATGGTCAATGACCTCAACAGAGTTTCTCAACCTAGATCTAAAAATGTAAGTGGTCAAGACGAAAATCGTCAAGTTTCAATTATTGTGTCTGACTAGGAAACCTGTACCAGATATAGATGGACTGACGACCTGGTAAAGGTTGCAGGAAGTCGCTAGATGCAGTGGTTCAGGACTGGTCGTTGTGGGGAGCAATGTGAGGCATAGTATTCTGTTGAGAAGTGAACGTTTCCCGTCTGATGATGATGATTATCTGTTATCTCATTCTTCTTAACATGAATCATACAGTTACACCCGCATCAAAAACACATTTCCGTTGCGAATTAGAGTGAAATGTTTATGAAAATCTCGTATACGTTGAAGTTTACGAGTAAAGCTATATCACGTTCAACATTTGTGGTCTATAAACCGTTCCGGGATCTCACGCCTACTAAAATATTTACTTATAAGAACATGTAGGAACATCTACGACATGTTTCGTCAATAAAAAAGCTGACTACAATGTAAGGTACTTACGAGACAAATTATTTTTAAAAATTAAATTTTTCACTGAAATAATTTTACTGTAATGAATTAATGAATCTGTTCTGTAGAAGAGAAGAACGGTTGGATGAAATAAATTAACTAGTGTGTTGACTGGGCATAGGAAATATGATATTTTTCTACAGTCCGCTGTTGAACATGAGCAGCCTTGCTATGTTACCATATCGGCATCGGCACTTAGTAGACAGCGTGGTGATTTGCATAAAATGATGTTGTTACAGAGTAGACGCAGCTGCCCGATATGATGAATATCACAAATGAATATGACGTATTAATCGACTGCATTTATAATCATAATCATATAATCATAATATATAGCCTCTATTATGTCCTGTTGATATGGCCAATGAAACAAACAAAAAATGCAATTTGTTAGTTTACGTGTTTCCTTAGGTTGTAGGTTAAATTTTATTACTAATCTAGGCTAAGTTTACTAACAAATCTAATTCAAAATCTATATTTGACATGTAAATATTTTAAACGAATTTAAAATTATTTCTTGGTTTTGTACGAGTATATACTGTTTTAGACGCAGTTTGCCACTAACATTTTTAAAATAGTTTTTTTTACATGAGCTAGATTCGGACTGGTGAGAGACGCATCTTCTGATCCAGCTTGTGTCGATTTTTTTTTCACAACTTTCAAAATGTTAGTGGCAAACTGCGTCTAAAGCAGTATACACAAAACCACATCAGTAGTCGGGTAAACATAGAAATATCTGGCATTATCATAGGAGCATATTGATCGCATATATGGTAATGCGGCACTAAATATAAATCTAGTAGGAGACCAGGGCCGGTCGTCTGGCGTGCTGCCAACCCTACGAGACTCCGCCTAGGGGCAGCGCGAACGTTTATCAAAATTTAATTTCACTGTGTAATTAAACAGGATTGGCAGCCATTATCTCAACATAACGTTCTGTTTCATTGGCTTTTGGCTCTGATTACGTAGTAATGTAAATTACTTCACGGATCGTTTATTAAAATTTATAATGTATGACTAAATTGATAATAATCATTGTCCATAGTAAAATGTATTAAGATTTGATAACAATTTTTTGCAAACTTCAAGAAGATTGTGAATATACTTCTTACTTACTCTGTATGATAGAACAGAATCATAATAAGAAGAACTGGAAGAAAAATATTACATAAACAATAGTTATTATCAATTTAGTGTTTAAATGAAATATTTTTATATATTAAGTTTACTAAAAATTATAATCATCAAATCTAATATATATTTTACTTTGGACATGACCATGGAGTATGCAACTATATTACAATATGAAAAAAATTAAAAATTTTAAATCGAATTATTTTGGTACTGAATCACTGGACAAGGCTTTTACATGAATATTTGTCAAGTTGTTCAGCAAAAGACAATACGGCTAGCTAAAAACAAACTATACTCGTAAGTATGATTTGTTCATAGTGAATTTTGAATGAAATTTTTAAAAACATAATTATCTAATTGTGGATATAAAAGCGGATAAACGATCGCCAGTGTGTTCAATCTGCTGTGACATGACACAAGCTTTCGATTACGTGGATCACAAAATACTTCTCAACAAACTGGACTCCTACGGTATACGTGGAAATGTTCTTAAATTAATCGAATCATATCTTACAAATAGGAAACAAATAACTGAAATAGGCAAAATAAACGTTATAACTAAAACGGAAAAATTATATCAATCGCAAGAACGAAATGTTAAGTATGGTGTGCCACAAGGGAGTGTGTTGGGCCCTTTGCTGTTTTTATTATATATAAACGATTTGCCAAAGATAACTGAGCAGCACATGACATTATTTGCCGACGACAGTACCGTGACTATAGAATGCAATATAAAAGAAGAATATAAAAATGATATAAATAAAGCTATTACCTCAATTATCACTTGGATGAATAATAATAATATAAGGATAAATATTGATAAAACAACATTAATACATTTCACCCAACGGATGCCAGTTTCGTGCAACTTAAATATTAACTATGGTAATAAAATAATAAAAGAAGTAAGTGACGTAAAATTTTTAGGTTTAATAATTGATAAAAGACTAGATTGGAAATTACATATTCAAGAGTTATGTAAGAGACTCAGTACGTTTGCATATGCATTATACAAGCTAGCAAAAGTTGTACACGCAGATTCTCTACTAACAGCCTATTATGGAACAGTAGATTCATATTTAAGGTATGGTGTAATATTTTGGGGACATTCAACTGAAAGAGAAATGGCTTTTAAGGCGCAAAAGAGATGTGTCCGATCTATGTTTGGTCTCAAAGTAACTGATAGCTGCAAACCTTATTTTATAAAATATAACATATTGACTTTGCCTTGTTTGTATATCTATGAAATTTCATTATTTGTCAAAATGAATCCGGGTTTGTTTCAAAGGATCTATGTACAAATGAATCGCAATAGACGCGATGATGACGCGGTGTGCATACCGAGGGCTAGGACAGCCTTCATGATGAAAAGTGTGTTGTGTATGGCACCAAGAGTTTATAATAAATTGCCAATGTCGATGAGAAACTCACAGCTGAATGAATTTAAAAAACAACTTAGGACTTTTTTGAATTGTAAAAGCTATTATAGTATTACAGAATTAATGCTTGACTCCATAAACTGACCATTAATTGTAATACTTTATTTTGACTTGTAATAATAATTATTATTTTACATTATTAATAATTATTAATTTTATATTTGTATGCTCATAGCAGAATATTGTGAAACTAAATTGTATATGAACCACCACCTGTAATATTTACCAATATTCACAAATAAATAAATGATTGATTGATTGATTGATAATATAGCTCGATCATTTTGGGTACACCTAAGTTTTAGCTTCGATCTACCGGTGTTTGTACAGAACGATTTTCCTGAAATAACAGTAAATTCAATTACAAGTTAGTTTTAAGCAGTAAATCCATATGCTAGAGAAAAGGATTTAGAGTAGCATATCCATTTCAATTTATAGTGACGTCACATTATTTTTGACACTATTAAAAATGTTATCTTAAAATTACTACAGAAAAGAAGTACAATGAACAAAAATTACAAAAAAAAAAGATATTATTGTCCTACTGAAGTCATTCACTGAAGTCAGACAAAACTGATTTAAATTTGATATATTTATTATGCACAAACTTGTACACTGCACGGATTTCAGAAATTATCTCTCCTCGAATTCAATCTCAAACACGTCGATTACTACTGATAAGGATAAACCAACAATTCTATTTAGTCTAGATTAAATAAGTTTGCAGTCTGGTTGCTTTTTGTACCCGTGCGACTCGAAGTCATGGATAACATCTAGCACAGCATAGCATTTCAACAATGTAATTCCTAAACTAAACTTACGAGTATCTTGCTAATTGCTGCGTATTTGTATTAATTCTATAATGAATTGTGTGTATGAGACTTCGTAAGGAGTTTCAGTCTAAAATTAATTACAAATTACACCGGCTAGTCCTACCAACAATTCATTGAGCGGCCGCCTCGGTGCTCTCCCATCACAAATCCTGCCTACATTAAAGTTGATCCCATTAAACAAAAACTTTGCTCTTAATATTTCAGCTAACGAGTTAACTTCGGACATATGCTCCACAGAGATCACCTATTGTGGGGCTTGTAATTAAAATTTGACATATATTTATTAACTTAGACGAAGTACGAGTAATAAAGCTTTTGTCACATCACACGACAGATTGTAAATACGCTACTCTAGATGACGGAGTAAAGTCATAATACGACGCCATCTTGAAATTTCCTCGCACGGTGTTTGATGTTTGCTCATCATCCATGATAACTTTTAATCAATAATCGAGGTCTTGGGTTAATAAAAGGACTACATATCTACCGTACTCGTGTACTTAGCAACTTTCAACACTGTACCACTGTAATTTCTCTACGACTTCGATAAATGAAACGAAATATGATTGTTATGACGCTAAACGCCAATTTATTGAATTTTTGAACTACTTTTAGCGGTCATGGGTTTGGCGTCAAAGTATTTTGTATACGTATTACTGAAGATGCTTATGACGCTATACTAAAACATTTGATAAAATATCCATTTCTATAATTATCTAGTTTAAAAACTAATTCCTTTTTCACGCAACCCTTTCGACCCACTATAAACATGTCGAAACATACATCATTTCATGCCCACGTAACTGGAAACATATTGCTTTCACATAAAATATGGGACGGGGCAAAGTAAAAGTTACGTTTTGTTTTAGTCAGCATATTGAAATGTAACATTTGGGACCGAATGTTTCAGAAGCGGGACCCGGAGGGAAAACAAGCCGGGATGAAAACACCTACCTACCGCTCGCGCTCCGAGAAGGAAAACAATTGAACTCAGGTAAGATTTAGTGATCTCATGCTGTACGATTATGCTAAGTTATTGGCTCGTACCTTCACTCCAAATACAGTATTGAAGACTGCGAAAAGGAAAAGGGTTCTGTTAATAATTTGCTTACGTTGTCTTCATTTTTATTTTCGGTTCAATTTAAATCGGGTACATATGACTGCTGTTAAAAATGAGCCTAACTCATAGAATTATCTGTTATAACCCTTGGCAGGCGGAGTGGTAATCGCAGTAACATGTTGTTGGATAGGTGAGGTCCACCTTTTTTTCTTAGCCTTTTACGACCTTTTACTTGTAGGGCATCTAATCCCGCATGATTTTGTGATCCAGTATGCGTGGTCTGCAGGATTGGTTGGATTAATGAGCTACATAAAGTCATCGTTCCGTAATCGCTCGGGCATAACCTATGCCTATAGGGATTGTACACGTATCCTAGTACAGTATGGTACGAGGTGGTACAAAATTAAATGCCAGTGATTACTATAATACTATTTATTAGGCAAATAATACTTTATGTGTATCTTTAATAATGATTTTTCATCAAATTATCAACGCTGTAATGTATACTTTTCTCCCTAGTGCGAGAAAGTTTAATGACTCAAATAAAAGAGCTACGTATTAGAGGTATATATAAGTTCTGTGTGGCTACACTTTTGAATAAAATCATCCCCAAGTTCTCCCGTCGCGTCGGTGTCATAAAAAACTACAAAGCGGGTGCTCACTTGAAGGGGTCGTTCACTGGTGATATTACAATATTAAACCGTAAGAAAAATAATAATATTACAATAAAAGAGATTTAACTCCGTTGATTTAATAAAATATATTTATTGAACATCTCTTCTTTACAAAGCTAATCAAGCTAAATGTTTAAGTAGAACACTACCGATATTGTAGCTTATTTCATAATTTACGTCACAATGTCCCATTCAAGACAGATAGGGGCAGCATCTCGAGCGAGCTGATAGGAAAATGCGACAAAATCTCCCACTCCGTGTCAACTGAAATCCGCAACTGACGGCCCTAGGGATTTCTCCAGTCATGCTCGATAGAGCGACAGCCTAGTGACGCTACCACTATTCCGCTTAATGTGGTTTTCAATAAATAAATTTAATAATGTTATGTGCTTCAAAGACATCAA
The DNA here is from genome assembly GCA_910589575.2 of Carcina quercana. NCBI lineage: Eukaryota > Metazoa > Arthropoda > Insecta > Lepidoptera > Depressariidae > Carcina > Carcina quercana. The sequence continues at coordinate 5,185,865 of OU342436.1, forward strand.
ATATGTTATTAGTTTGAAAATATTTCATTTATTTATAAATAGGGTTATTTTGTCAAGAACTAGGGGATACTATTTTAACTGTAATTCTGTAGTTTGTAGGTTTGAACATTGATTAAGAATAATTTTAAAATAATATAATTTAGAATACGAAAGAGGATTAAGCTGCTACTGATAACTAAGTTTTCGTTTAAATGCAAACATTTCAACGTAGATTCAAAAGTTATAGTGAAATTTCAGAGCGCACAGGTCATTCTACAAAAATTCACAAATCCCAGCAGAAATTTTCATTACCTAAATGAAAATCAAAAGTCACCGTAGAGCAGTAAATTCTCGTGGCAGCACCGTTCCCCGTCGCAGTCTGAGAGCCAATTAATTAGGCTGGCTCTGCTCCCAGAGCGATCGCTAGAGTTATCGTTCATATCGACGATAGTTTACTTACATTATCGACACGGCACAGCTCTAAAGTTGTTCTTAGAACGCTGTGTACTCGTCGGCGTGTAAGATTAATGATGGCAGGAAGACACTACACAGAAAAGGGGGGCGTGGGAGAGGGGTTGGGGGTGGATTTCGGTTCAATCCTCAACAGAACGCTGTAATACGCTAGTCCTATTTGGGCTAATTGCTTGTAGATATTTACGTGAATGCCACCTATGCGGGCTCATTGTTAGATTTATAAATGAGATTCAATTAAGGGGTAGATTAGGCACTCGATTCACTTAGCTGCGTCTAATTCCAGGTGGGAACGAATAGTAGGGGTTGGTCTTAGCTTATGCGAACGATTATTTCACTTTGGGATAGTGCTCACTTTGTTGATTTTGAACTGTGCTGAAAATTTTCAACTTTTCAACTTAATTCATTCGTCGTTCCGATTCGAATATAAATATTTTATTACTTTATTCATGTTAGTTTAGTAATAGCGAATAAAAACACACGTGTAGTCAATTTCGCACAATAACATTGACCAGATTCAAAATTTGTGGGCCAAAAAACACTATAATTCACGCAAATTAATGAATGTTATGACACTGATGTCATTAAGTGATCAATGAGTTGCTCAATAATGCAGTTATAAATCAAAGGTGTGAACAGTATTATACACAGAATAGTAGAGATAGTATTATATAGTACATGTCAGACGACGATCTAGCTACGCTGGCGCAGTCTCCGGGAGAGCTGGATTGATGACGTGATCGAGCACCGAGTGCACTCTAAAACCTCACTACTGCTCGTTGCAGAGCGGATACACTCGCTGTTAAAATGAAGCATAGCCGTAGACTTACTTAAAGTATGATTTATTAGTAAAGTGCATCGGTAGCAATCAATTGTGATCTGAAACACGTCTAAAGACTACATTTGAAGTATTAAGATAAAGGCCGAGTGCTCATCCAGCATACATACAAAAATTAATTGAACTAAAGTCTGTGATGACAGTATGATAACAAAAGCCATGTCACTTAAAACTCAACTTAACCTCAATAACTATCCCATGGGAACTGCTTTCTAGATTGGTATAAAAGAAGCAAATGACAGTTTTCAGCCCTTCGAATACCCCTCTACAACCAAATCAAGTCATTTTGACTCTCTATCTCAACGTAAAGGAAAGGAAAAGGATAGAAAAGCCAGCCAAATTCACTTTCGCATTTATAATATTTGTATGGATATACATATCAACCATTGACCGCAATTACATTTAAAAGTTTGCTTCGATAAATGTTACAAAAGTCAACAATTCCATATACGAGTAATTATCACTTAATTTTGTTTTTAATGACTATTATACTTGTATAGACTCTCTAGGTGTCCGGACTCAGGATTAAAAATTACCTAAGTCTGAGATATTCAAGACTATATGAATTAGTAGACGAACACCAAAACTAAGTCTCAATCGTTCCAGCTCCGTCAATCTGTGGAAATTGATGAGTCAGGCGATCGGGTGAGCTCGTACAAAGGCCTCGGAGGGAAACAATGCCGTTCGCCTTTCAGTTCTCTTCCCCTGTGCAATTAAGTGAGCCTTTTTGTTAGGCCGCGCTTTTCGCTACTACATTATCGGCATACAATGGTGGCCATGATTTGCGGAAAAGGCCGAGATTATTTTTTGTGTGTCGAATCCCGCGGGCTCTCGATGCCGATTCGTCTGATTTGTGCTCCTTCGTCATGCTATCTGCGGTGTATTGTGTGTAAATTGAATCTCGTTACGTTTGGGCGGAGTTTGTTCCTTGGATAAACTGAGACGGTCTAATGAATTTGTACTTACAGAGTGCCTTGATTAGATGCTACCTACTTTCAATCAGTGATATATCAGAGAAAATTGAGTTCAGACTTCATAGTCAGTCGTGAAAGATACATTCTATTTTTGTGAAAAGAGGATTGCTTAATTTCCAAAGAATTATTATGTCAAATTATAAGATTTCAGCTGATAATAAATTGTGAAATCAATTTATTGTATTATTAATAATTTGTATTTATATAAGCATTACTTGAATCATTTCACATTCATTTTTATCTATGTCTGATATGTTATGTAATAAATACGCATGCTCTGAGAGAGTGATCTCCACCAGGGTCGGATTTACATTTTGCCCGCACGCAGTGCCCGCAGCATCTCCCGCGTGGACTTTAGAATGTAATCCGTGGGAAGTGAGGTCGACGATGTTTCGTGTTGGCCTGGAAGACTCCCAAGTTTCGATGTCAAATAATTAACGCTTCCCAAAAAACAAATACAATACGAATTTTTGCTATAAGAAAAGAAAGCTAGCAAACTGGCTGTAGAAGAATATCTAGATCGTTAGAATTTCTGGAAGACTTGTTCTGTATTGTGTCCAGGTCTCTACGCGCAGTCAAATATTCAACAGGCTATTAAACAAACAGAAAGAAAGGTCGGAGCGAAGCCTCCGTTTCAGATTCACGTCCATTTATATTTAACGAACTTTAGTTCCTTCTTTTTTAATGAGTTAAGTTTTGTGTTTCGTTTGTAGAAATTGTTGCACAGAGGTCACAAAGGAATTGTCTCATAGACCAAGCCGGGGCCACCGGTAAACATGATTCGTAATGTTACTGTTTTATATTTATCGCTAGTAGTCAGTCCGTAGGTAATTCGTAATTTCTAGCTGAAGTGGCATTTCCAGTCAAGCTGTCGAGGAACTTTATTAAATTTAATGTTTAGGGTTTTTGATATAAGTTTTTCCCATACTTGCATAACATGTCTAAATGATTCGCCATATCAACACGCTTGGTAGGCGGATTGGTGATCGCAGTAAGCTGTTGTTTCCCATTAGATACTGTCCATCTCTTGAATACTTTCCCTTAGTCGCCTTTTATGACACACGCAGGAATTCACCATCATTATCTGATGAAACGTCTACCAGGCCGTCCCCCTACTAGATGGACCGACGACCTGGTTAGAGTCGCGGGGAGTCGCTGGATGCAGGTGGCTCGGGACCGGTCGATGTGGCGTACCATGAGGGAGGCCTATGTCCAGCAGTGGACGTTTCCCGGCTGATGATGATGATGATGATCTGATGAAAGCAGATCCATAGACCGCCACAATGATAAAATCTTTACATTACGCTTACTGATGATCGCAGTAAGATGCTACTTGTGCACAAGTGGACGTTGTTACACAGCACCTTTCACAACACTGAATTCATTATGTTACAATAAAAATTCTTTACTTGCTCCGCTCGAATCATGAAAACCTAGAACACTAAACACCATTTGTCTCTTGAATTCAGAAAGCTCAAAGCTTATCCATAAAATATTCAACAGATACGATATTCGATTCACACTACAGCCACTATTCAGAATGGAGACACGTACCGTCTATATTTTTGCATTGAGCGAATAAAATAGTTTACTCGACCCTGCTTAGTATTCCTTCAGTTTCCACCTGCGAGGATATCAGGTACAGGTATCTTCTGAGGTGATAATAATATATGATGGATGACGTATGTCGCTCGTAACGAGATTTCCATATTAAACGCTCGCAGCTCGTCACGTCACCTTAATTACGTTCGCGTGCATAAGTAGAGGTAATCTGCTCGGCTGGTATAGCCTTTGTTGATAAGTTTACCTCCTGACGCGAGGCCTTAAGTGAGCAGTGACGGATTGTACACACGGCTTCATATCGATGTGTACATTTTCAGTATACACTGATCTCTCATTTCTCTAGAGCATTGATTTTCAAAGTGTGTGGCGCGCCCCCCTAGCGAGGCGTGAAGACATGTTACAGGGGGGCGCGGGCACGACGGTTATCACTTCGGTCGCCCGCGCATACCTAACCATTTTTATAACAAGTGCGTGAAAGTAATCCCTTTTTGTAATAAAACACCTGTAAATGTATTTTTTCCCTTATTTTATTTTACGATTGCTTGGAGTGCCCAATTGCTGCTACTTGCTGGGTCTTGGCCCTGGGCCGAGGGCAGGCGTGATACGTATAAGTTTGGGAACCCCTGCTCTAGAGCGTATATAAGGCGAGGTCTGCTTTCACTGGAATATATGTATTTAAAATAGTTTAATAAAGCAGGAAAAAAAACGCTTTCAAATATTTTTTGGAACCGAATACCCTATACTGACTGATTGTGACACCATTCCGAGCATGGACCCATGTATAAGAGTGAAATTTTTTACGTAAATCTCTTTTCGTCCCCTAACGATGCATAGGCCGAGAGATGGAAAAAACTTCAAGGTACTGATTAGTGAAATCTTACGGCACAGACAGCAAATTAATTATATTCATTACTAAAAAACAACTGTACTTACAGCTAATATACGAAGTAGGTATATATCAGAAGATCAAATGATTCTAAAATTGTATCGTCAGCCTTTGTCACTACATCGTGAGAAATTTTAGTTTAGCGTGTATAACAAATAAAAATAATTCTCAATATCAAATATTCCTCAGTGTACTACGCTTTATTATCTCGTATGTACAACATAAAACATTGTAACATTTTACGCTGTCGATGTTGACAAAGTTTTGAAGCCTCAAAATTGCAAAAACCAAAAGAGGGGACACCAAGAGACTTGAATCCGGCGCTGTATTTAAGTGAACGTATATGATAGCATACCCATGATGAGTTTATAAAATTTAAGAGTAAATACGCTATCGCTGGGATGAAATTCGCTTTGGTAATGTTTGTTCGGAGCTTTGAACTTTGCAAGGCTAGCCAGACAAAGGTGTTTCGTCGGTGTTCTCCACTACGTCTGCCACTGGCATGACTGAAAATGCTATTTATTCTGTGAAAAGGTTCTCATTTGTTATGTTACTTACTTTATCTTTTGACTTTTTCGTTACCAAAATGTTTAATATTATTCAGATCCACTTTTTTTTACTATAATGACACGTAGCCTTCTTCTCTACACCTGTTCATCCAGCAGCTTCAAGCTGATGAGGCGCTGGCTCTGGTACCTTTTATACTAAAGCAAAACATGCGATTTACACTGTTTGGCGGCAGACTTAGGTAACATGTTGGTAACTAGCCAGGCGGATATCGAAAATGCTTGCCCTACCATGAAATACACTGAGTGCCGATATTTATCTTTATAAGTACTGAGAATCGAACCTGGGACCTCCAAATTGTAAGTCCAAGCGTGTAGGCGTCCAACTGGTTCACGGAGGCGGTAGAAAAAAATAAACAGTTTTTTTTTTGAAAAAAATTTCTTTCAATATCTAAATGATTTAACTAAATATAGCGCTTTGCGAATCAATCATCTCCAAAAAATATTTTAAATATTGTTAACAACTTATTTTCAAACGAAGTAATCGAACTGAACTGGCAACATGTTTTTTTAAAAAACATATAAAAATCGAATATGTTTAGTGTTAAACTAACGCACTATATTGATCTTTCTTCCATTAGTAACGTAAAGATTTATTAAAAGCAAAAAATAATTAAAAATAAGAATAAATCATCCGACATCAGAATCATTCGAAAGATTTTGTTCCCTGACAGATATACTAGTGTATGTACGAGATGCACTTGTACATCATTATTTTTATGTTCAAACTTGGAGCAGTAAATACGGGTCCTTTTACAGCGGTTATAAAGATTTTTAACACTTGAAGCAGCTATCTCGACATAAAATTAATGAAAACTGTTTCAAAGTTTCAGGTCAAAGTTCCCGCAGCGACGATAACGTTTCTACTGAAAAACTTCGCTTCAGAAAAAAGAAAAGAAGAAAGAACACTACTACTGAAACTCGAAGAAAATATAAAATGGCACATTCGTGATCTACCCTGTAGATCCGGGCTTTTGTAGTTTTATTCCACATCAGAAGCTCGTCTCTACAGGTATCTCACGGCTGGAAGACCTCGCTACTTTATCATCGTTTCGAGAACATGAACAATCAAGAAACCTTAGTAATGCCTTAATGAATTTATTTTTTAGTTTTAACTGCTACTTAAATTACCTTAGTTTAAGAATACAACCAAAGAAACTTCCATAACGAAAAAAGTTTCTTAAAATAACTTTTTTTGTTACCAATCCTTAAAAGATCTTTGCTAAAATATTATTCTAAAAATTGTTTTAAAATTAGGCGAGTACATTGTCTTCATTTTTACTTTTCGTAAACAGTGTTTCCAATGTATATGACTTAACACAGACGTGCATATGGCTTTTAACACCTGTTTATTATTACATATAAGTGTAATTCTGTGGAATGATAGAATTATAAATTGCAATTTTTGTAGTTCGTTCTTTGAAGCAAATCATTTCATAATTCTATTAAATTATTTCTTGTTAATGTCAATTTAATTTATTTACTTTTTAATTTATTTACTTTATTCAGTATTATATTTTTGTTTTGTTTTAAAATACTGTTGTAATCTACAAAAATTCCGACAGCATGAGTTCAGTTTCATTTATAGAGGGTTTACTTTACGTTAATTAACTGCAAAGACATTTAATATTAATAGACCGGACAAAGCAAACAAACATTTTGATCCTAAACTTACCAATTAGTAATAAGTTACTCAATCTAGTGTCACATCACGTCACGCGGCCGTACAAGACATTTGACATACCGTTGACTTTTGAGATCAAAATGTTTATATGAAACGTTTCCCAATGACCGCTCTATAACCTATTACTATATTTAAATCTCTCTGATTAACTGCTATCTTATTTTGACATAGAATCATCGCTGTTATAATGTGTGTTCGTACTTTTACTAATTTTCAGTACCCCGCAGTCGGTTGCATTTTGTATGGCTTAGAAAAGGCCAGTAAGGAAAAACATATTTACAAATTCAACCTTGGCCGATAATAGCTTTAGTTTCAAAGAGATTTAAATATATATAGAGTTTAGTTTCCTAAGCAACAAGGATCAATATCGAATGACGTCAGCAATGACATCATTGAGCCGCGAGAATAGACAGATGTAACTCCTTAGTGATTGCATCCCTGTAAAATTATTATCTACTCTAAGTTTCAACTAATCAGTAATGTGTCTTTCAGTAACCTTCATTTTTGACGCAGACAGACTGACACAAATGATGGAATAATAAATCCAATCACAGCATTTTATAGTTCAATCTTGTATGGCAAGACGAAAATACGAGCACTCAATCCAACACAATCTAATAGCGTAATATGTCTTCAAATAAAAAGACAATGCGCCGGATAGTGGAGTGGGCTCAATACTCGATACATTTTATTGCCCGATATATTGCCTTCGTAAACCCGTTAGAAGGCTTTTACGCGATTTATGACGTCACAGAGGAACGAGGGGTCCCATTAAAGTGGAGATTTAGTCGCACTTCATACTGGACATTTATTTAGATAGAATTTTGTAATGCTTTGTCTTGAAATTATATTAGGATGTCTTTTAGTCAAAATTCAGTTTATCGAACCTTCAGTAACAAAACGGATTCATATTATAAGTGTTGCATACAGGTGAATCATATGTGTATTTTTCTTCACTGTCTATCTTTCTGTTTCTATGAGTAAATAAATATATGTATTGGATTTGTAACTTACAATAATAATAAATAGAGGGTTGCGACAAACATATTTTATCGCACGCTGAAACCAATCAGCTGAGAAGGCCCTCCGTGAAAATACAAGCCGTGTCACTGCTATACGTAGTTGGAGAGAGAGAAAATATTTATAGCGTTCTGAGGGAGATTGCAGGATGATCAGAATTCCAACTGACGCGGGATCTTGTCAAATTAAAGCACAATACTTAAATATGTAGGTAACAGAAAATAAGCACTGACGTAGCTGATAGTATTTTACTAACAAATGAAGTCGATTGAAAAGCGGCCAAGTGCGAGTCAGACTCGCGCACCATACAGAATATGAATAACTAACATACTGAAAATCATAAATAATAGCTACTGAACTATTCCCTAATCGATTTGAATAGTAAAAAAGCGAATTTAATGTGATAAACAAAAAATAATTGTTTTCAGAGATATTCATATACATATGCTTCAGAACTTGATTTCTGAATAATAGGTCCACGGGAAGCCTATAATAGGTTTTGATTCCTTTGCATCGCAAAGCAAATCGTATAAATATGCGGCATAAACAGACGTATCTTTATAGAATGTTGCCCTAATAAAGATAACTTTATTTGCATCGAACAGTCTCACATTGCACCTAGAGGCATGCAAATATTTTAAATCACGCCACGTACGGAGAACAAAGCAAATATATCATACGGGTTCAATCTTCTTTTTCAAGTACGGAACCTTAAAAAATATGTGATTTTTGGACTCAACTGCTTCATGTTTGCGATAATGGAAAAACGACTTCAAATTTACTTAGCGTTTCTGGATCATGATTTCAAACTTAGGCCTTATGGTCACTTACCACTGGACAGGTGAAGGCGATTTTGTAAACCTTGAAAAAACTTATTCTTAATTGGTTCTGTGACACGTCTCACGTCTGAACTGAGAAATGGGTAGTTTTGTTTGTTAATAAGATAAGGTAATAAGCTTTTTTTAATAGCTGATAGCCACGTACTTTAAATATCTTGATCATGTAAATATTGATATTTAAAATAAATTTGTTATTTTCGTTTATGTAGATTATCGTAAAAACGTGTCTTTTAGTTGCTGTAATTCGTATGCTGCAGAACATATACTTGTGGTTTATGATTTTCAAAACACAAACGCTATGAAAATGAAACTTTAAAGTTTGTTCTTACAATAACCAATGTAATAAAATTTTACTGCGTTTTGATATAAATGTACCTACCCTTCATTATTTTTCCTTTATCCTAGCTAGACACGTAGGTACCAGATATATAAAGCCTGTGTTATCCTGGCTTTACAGAAAGATTACCAACTTCCCGTATACATTTTCAGGAAATGAGCAGCGACATCTCCCTATCTACAACAGTCATTCACTTTCAAGTGTTTATTACGAATCATTCTTATGGAAATATCGGTTAACGTGTCAATTTATAAGAGCTACATTCCAACAGTGTATTTTGGCAGACAAATTTTAGAATAGGATAGCAGCGTCCGTTAGTAGTTATATTGCTAAACATGTCTGCACAAAATTTTCCATTTATGATACTATTTTATTGATGGCTTGATATCGATATTTTTTATTATTAATATGCTTTCTTTTTCAAGTTCAAATTCCCCTATTGCTGAGCACAAGTTGGACATAAGCCCCTCATAAGTATCCGCTACAAACGGATTTTCAAAAAAACCTACTAACTCAATCTGTCTCCTTTGTGTGAGCCTACAATGAAACCAAATAATATCATGTTTTGATCAAAACTTGACCAATAAAATTTAAGGTTAATATGGGTCTGGGAAATAAGTATGATATTGTCTCTGTACGAGAGTAGGCCTGAGCGCCTGCAGTGGGGACATATATGGGATGTTGATTATACATTAGAACAAAGAAAAGTGTCAATTTAATTTGGTTTTTGATTTGACCCCTTAATCCTTATATTCATGACTCGTTCCAACCTTTAGATTACCAGCACATGTATGTATCGTATAGAAGCCCTTTGCTCTACTTACTATTAACTAACTAAACACAATTTAGAACGGAGCCTTAATACGCTAAAGCGTGTTATTATTATTATTAATTTATATGCTATGCTTTAATATGTATCTCTTGATAGTTACTGGGTCGTGGTCCAAATAATATGTTCAACAAAGAGAAGTCGAATACAAACATAACTCACCAAGACAAAGCACAGAATAGTTTCTCAATATATTATCGATTCGTAACTGAAGTACCGAAAATTATAAAGAAAAGTTACATATCTCTACAGTAGGTATACCGTCAGAATGGATTAATTTGTTTGAAACCGTTATTTTCAGGATTTGCTGAGAACATTTGATGAATGTGATTTTTGCTATTCGATAGCAGATGTCGCTAGCATTGCTTGCACTTGACGATGTAATTTCCTTCTGACATTAGTATATCTGAAATCAACAGATGGCGCTCACACTCATCTTTGTAAAAGAGATGGTAGATAAACATTTTTATGTAAAGTTCATGCCGATCTCATAAGAAGAAGCTTCAATACCTCTACTGAAATGATTGAAAGATCCAATAAATTCTCCGAATCGAATGGGAAATATCGTACGATGTCTGATAAAACGTATTGCCTATTGTCCAGGCGACGTTGTCAATACAGCGGTCACTATCGTCCATCGCCAATACACGAGAACCAGCTACGAAGATCTACCGCTCCTCTTTACCTTTCAACTGGTTAGAAGGGGAAAGGGGTGACTGCAAAGGAGTTGAGAGGTCAGGCTAGAATTGGCGAGGTAGGTCTTTCGATCACATTTGGACTTATAAAATAAATCACCCAACACAACACAGACCGCCCGTACTGAGTTTGCTTATCGAATATTGATTAATAGCATATGACATGGTTATTTTTTAATAGTTACCTAAAACTGTCTCTAATCTTACCTACATGTACCGACATGAGTCGTGACGTTAGTGAAATTTAATGAGTTGGTTGGAGGTTGGAAGTGTAGAAAAAAACTTTTGCAATTGGGATTTTTCTTTCAAAAAGTATTGTAAGATGAGCGAATAGTCATTAAAGAAATTGCATTTTCTTATTTTGCAACTGAACGACAACGTTTTTAAAATAAATCCCCCCAGAATTGATATGATAGTTTCATTTTTCAGTTGATCGTATTTATTATCTTTTCGAAGTTGCGCCAACGATAGTAACGTATGTCAGTTTTACATTCAAGAGAAATCTCATAAAATGATTAAAAATATCAGTCATATACAAATGAAGTAGACCACGGAGTATCAAGTACATTCAGATAAACTATTTTCAGAATTCATGCACAATAAAAACAACTTGGTTTTTCACAGTTTTCCTCGAATTAATTAGTGACGCTAATGACACAAATAGTCCAGAAAAACTGTATTGTCTTGAGTTGTGTCCTCAGTACGGCAATGAAGTAAGATATAGGTATGTTATTCTAGAACTTAAAAAAATACTGTCGTAACCGAGTAAGACTGTAAAAAATACACCAAAAACTAACATCCATAACATTCGGGCTATATTCCTAAAACAGCTACCTGATTAGTTTTATTGTAGAAACTTACACAATTCTCAAAAATGTGTAAATATTTTTTATGTTTGATGGGCTATGCACCTGGGCATTATCTGATCTGATGGTAAGTGACGTTGGATGGTAAGCGTGCGTACCCAGAAGCCTCAACCTAACGAGGCGAAGGCAATGCTACTATGCATTATGGGTTTGGACTTGGTCTTATGTCATATTCGATCTAACATTTGATTGCCTCCCAATTACATTGTCACTAAAAAGTATATGTACATATGGGATATCCGTCCACGCGTATTTTTAATCGCAGTCACATGTCATCATCAGCCAGGAAACGTCCACTGCTGGACATAGGCCTCCTGCATGGTACGCCACATCGACCGGTCCCGAGCCACCTGCATCCAGCGACTCCCCGCGACCTAAACCGAGTCGTCGGTCCACCTAGGGGACCCTGGAATCAATATAATCATCAACAACTCTTATTCAAAAGCAATGCGAGCCCATTGTTTTGCAGCTTACTGACTCGTCAAGCTGCATCGGTTGTTTTACCTCTGCCAAGGACTTCATCATTGCGGATCACAAATTCCGATTGTAGGTACCTCAATATCTCATGTTCCGTACACCATCAGGCATTGAGTGAAGGTTGTGTCTACATTTGGGATGGGTTGGGAACTACCTTTTTGACCACGTTTTAAGTTCGATGCAAGCACCTCAATAGTCAAAATAACACTTTACAAAATAGAAAACTAACAGTTAATAACTTACAGTTAAGTATTTGTATGCACCTAGCCTGCGGTGCCACCCAAGTGCAACTACCCGAGTAAGTGCACATTTATTTTCGAATCGTAACTTTATTTTGTGGCCCTTGTGGATCTCTTGTAGTCCATTGAGCTCCACTGGTCTAGTTTAACCTAACATTTAAAACTAGCGAAGGAAACTTCACTGTGGTTCAAATCAAATGTTTCATCAGCTCTATAGACTGGCTAGGTACAAAGAAAATGTCGTCGCCGACAGTAGATCGGAAGCCGTCGGTGCTGATAACGGGTTATTAATGAGACCTCGAACGGTTCCGTCCCCGTCACATCGAGTGCTACTGGTATTTGCTTTTTTAATTCAGATTAGATTAAGTGGCGCTAGCGACATCAGATTTGAGAGCTATTGTGTTATATTAACATCGGATTTATAACGTTCATCCGTAACGAAAATATTTCAAAGTGCCATACTAATAATACAAAGCGGATTGTATGTTACCTCTTCACGCATTCAGTTATAACCAATCATGATGAAATTTGTCAGATATGCAGGCTATAGTATCTAAAAGGGCAATGTCTACTGTAGGTATGTCTCAGTAAATACATTACCTTTACCATTACCATTACATACACCTCGAGTAAATACATTAAGCTCTGTAAAAAGCAACACCTGCTAACACTTGAGAAACGACGAGAAACCGCGGACCTCACTTTCCTACTTTAAATCTCCCAGGGACAGATTGACTGCCCCGAGCTCCTAGCTAGGTTGTCACTTTGTACCCCACATAAACTTCTTGTTTTGAGCCTTCCTGCAAATTCCACTAAATATAGGCGAAACTCTTACCTATAGCGAGCGAGCAGAAACCTAAATAGACTTTCCAATAGTGATACAAACATCGATTTATTCCATTCCAGCGTTGCGTCTGCTCCGCTCTGCTTCTTTCTCTTTCATGAGTTTACTCGGTGTATTCCATCTTGTCTATACTCTACTTCTATTCTGTACTATTTTTTGTTTGAGCTGAAACTGATATTCTTGCTGTTTAATTCGTAGCTATATGTGGAGATCTTTTATTGGCTTTCTGTTTTTACAATTATACTTTGTGTGTTCAGCTGTTGATCTTCATTTAAAAATTATAAAAAAATACTGCTGAGGGTTTTAAAGTATACTCAGGCGAAGTCGCGGGCAACTTTTTGTGTATAATGGATTTTACTCTTGGCCTTCATCTCACCTCATGCACCCCCATGGTAAGTGACGATAAGGCAGTTAGAACGAAAGCGTGCTCACTCACACGCCTCATACTATTGAGGTGCTGACTCTGCTTCCATTGATACTGGAGAACAACAGTGCTATTATTACACCTATTTGGAGGCAGGCTTAGGCAGCTATGCATACATACCTACATACAGGTGGCCATATAATTAGGAACGATTTGTAGTATCAGACATTTTTTAAACAATGTCATGTGTACTTTTACATTCCTTCTTAAAAGTAATTATTTATGTTAGCATAAAACCAAAAGTGACTAAAGCAGCATTTTATTCATTCATTAATTCATTCTTTAATCATACATTGTAGCGAAACCTTCTACGCCCACATTCCTTTTTATTTACTACGAGTCTGCAGTATGTACTCGACCAGAGATTTGCACAAAAGCATTATCGTTCCCAATTTAAGTAAAGTTGTAGCATAATGTCCATGAAAATGGGAAGTTATTTCATCTTACGCATTTCATTTTTTCTCTTAACGCTAAGCTGATTCAGAACAGACCCTCCCTGAATCCGTTAGGGGTGTCAACTCGAATTCCCCACTCACTTTGGAATCAACGTTTCACTCAAAAGTTTCCGGAAGTACTTCGCTTGCGGCGCGAGATGTTATCACTCGATATCGTATAAAGAGTAAAGGAACAGATTAGAATGTTATAAATCATGTTCTAAAGCCTAAAATCTACTCATTAAATAAATGTTGAAATTCTTTTGAAAACAAGTTTTTTATACTAGTTAGTGAAGTGGTCATGGTCAATAGTGCATCACAATAAATGAAAATATATTTCCTGTTTGTGGAACTATTTTATCTACTTAGATCCGTCCTTATATCCTCTATAAAAGTTTCTGAAACATGCTTATTGCCAACATTAAAACAACCAGTGTTTTAGTAATCATAATATCATCCAAACGAGTGTTATAATGTTGTGTTGAATTTCCTTATGCAACTCAAATTCGATTCCTAACTTACTCATCAAAAGACACATTCTCACTACTCAATTCACCATCACTCAGTCATCTTAACGAATTTTAATTTAACCGCCTCCGTGGCCTAATGGCTGGATGTTAGACTCACAATCTAAAGGTCCCGGGTTCGATTCTCAGTGGAGGTACCCATCGGTTCCGTTGGTGGTAGGGCCTTTTTTATGTCCGCCTGGCTGGCTACCACTATGTTACCTAAGTCTGCCATCAAAAAGCAGGATTTGGTTGAGACTTCTGGGTGCGCACGCTTACCATCCAACGGCCTTATCGGCGTTTACCGTCAGGTGAGATGAAGGCCAAGTGTAAACTCATCATACATAAAAAATTCAAAAAAGAACATTGTCATGCACACGCGTTTCACTTCGACAGCTTAGGCTAATTTCGCAGCAGCTACATACGATAGAAAATAATAATAGTGAAGTGAATATAAATATTCCGAGTACATCAGGATCTGGCAACATTCAACGAGCTATAATAACCAAAATTTGTTTCCAAGGTTCTTCAGACGGAAAACTGCAGAGCATAGGTGTAAATAGATTATACCTGGATCAGCTATTTGGGTCTATGAGCTATTTATTTCTATCTTGACGTAAGATCTCATTAGGAGGCTCTTTTGAAAATCATCAAGACGATCAGTTTTTCTATGAGGGTTATTACCTTTCATCAACTTCCATGTTTTGGAGGTGTTTTGAAGATCGCAGTAATATGTTTCTGATACATTGGTTAGACCTGTTGTATATCTTGAGCCTTACACGCAATCGCTGCTTAGTTGACCTAAACTAAACTGTACTAAACGAAAAAAGAATCTGTTTCTTTACGCGCAACGGGAGATAGGTGTTCAAGAAAAATAACGATAATTAGAAAGGCAGTTGGCAACGACTCAACAATGCCGCAGATTTTGACAAATAAAGAACAGTAAATTAAGAAGTCCAAATGTAAGTAGCAGTGGGCGTAAAGCCCGAAATAACAGCAACCAAAAATAACCGTTCCAAACTTGCGGGGCGAAATCTTCGAACGTTTTATCATTCAAAACAAACCGGTTCCTTTAAAATAACGAAAGCTGAGGTGCGGGTGAAAATTTGCAACACTTAAAATTCGTCTGATTGATGTTGTTCATTTATCACTCCCCTCGTTTTCGCCTCCCGATCCGGCGCTCGTATAAAACTTTTAAAATGGGTCACAAGGTCTCGCCTTGATTACTTCAAACCACTCGCTGTTTCAGTAATTAAAATTCGTCGATCGATGTAACGAATGGCATTCTTCCCTGCATATTATATAAAGCTTTTCATTTCGCCACTGCCTTCTTCGCTGTCACTTCTTGACAAATTTTTAAATTTTAATAGTTATTAAAAGAAAGTTTTTTACCTTGAATATGGTTTATCTGATGGCACTCAGAAATTGTTTTGTTTCTCACATTCTTCTCAAAGTGTCATAGAAATTGTTTAGATTGTAAAAAAATACATTACTTTTTATTTTGCCAGTATTATATTCAGAACTATGCATATTATTTGAAATGAATATACTGACTACTGCATTTACAGGTGATATAATTTCTTCTTACTTCTTACTACTAAACTATTAATCATCCTGAATTACTTTACGATAACTACGAACTACTTTACGATACATTAAAACATGTCTGGCTCAGGTTTATTTATTTATATCCCAGTAAGACCACATTGCAAAGATTACTAGTACTACAAATACTTCAGTACCTGCTCCTGCTTAAAAAATTAACAATGGATTTAAAAAAAAATCAAATAAACTATTAAATTTTGCTGGGCACCCAAAATAATGATTTCGTGATATCAAAAATTTATCTCGTCGGTCGGATGAAATATCAAGACAAGAAAGATGCAAAAGGATCAAACATACAAACCTAGCTACAACAGGATGACCAAGCATCGGAAGAAGTGGACAATTTAGGTACTACAATCTTTAAACGTGACTGTATTGACATAGGAAGCCGCACTTGACAACTAGCGACCCTATAACCGGTACATGAACCTTGTTGACCTGTACCTATATGTATTAAAGCCCTCGTCAAAATATTGACGGGAGATCGCGTGTACGTCGCTGCTGCGTCAGTCGTGAAGATGGTATCTCTCGATGATTTGGAGGCAGCGAGCCCCCGCGTAAACTTGTAGGTGTGATCGTACTGATAAGTCAATCAAGTGGCTCAACTCGTGGGATTTGGGGCGGCCGAGATGATTGGGGATTGTGCTACCTTTAGTATTTACCTACCTGCCGGTTGACATGAGTAGGTAGACGATTTAGTTTACTTTCTATCTAGATTTTATTACTTACCAGGCTCAACTTTATCAGGTTAAAAAATACCTTATCGTATCCATAATGGTGCGTAATTGATTTCATCAAGCTCGGTCCAGACGTTTATTTTTTAAGGAAACAATCATACCTAGGAGTAAAGAGGTACATAATGAGTTACTTTCGCATTAATAAGGTGATTAGCATTTTTCTGTGAGTTTAGAAGTTACGAGGACTCTTTACCGTAATAAAACTGAACCATATCACATATCACTATACAACCCACAAACTATACCTTTACAAAATATAACATCAAGTAGTTTCTACGTGAAAGACAATAGTATACATTGTTTACCTAGGGAGTAAACTGACCGATTACCAATGAGTGTTTGGTTTGAGACGCTACCCAAGTGCCTTAATACACACGAGGTGAGAATCTAACTTTCTCCAGGATGATACATACATATTCGAGGAAAATAGGCATAATCAAATCTTTAGACGACATTTTTAGTAGCTTATAATATTACATATTGAAAATTCTGAAAAACAAAAGAAGGCGACTCGCGCGCTTTTACCTCTATAATAAGGTTGAGAAAATCAAGTGGCCAGCATCATTTTGAGAATTTCGACATCGCTTTTTTAAAAGCTTTTATTTAACTTGCAATGTTTGTATGTATGTATGTATGTATGTATGTAAGTATGTATGTATGTATGTATGTATGTTCGGGTCAAATCTTGCAAGCTGAATTAGAAGCACTTCCTCTTATCCTAGGGAGTTGAAATTTTGTACGTTGGTTCAGTTCCGATGACAATGCGTTTTTCTGGTACTATCGAGCTGGTCTGATGCTGGAGTCAGGAGGAATAAAGAGAAACTCTTCAATGGGCCCCTCGAAATCAGGCTCATCTCAAAATCAGAATACCAGGCTGACATAAGTGCAAGGGAGCGTGCTATATCGTTCCTATATATCGTATCGTAGCGCAGGTTGATTCCTAACAAACTACTTAAAATTATTTGAAGTACCAGGTTAGCAGAAACAGAAGTAGATTTGATTTAGCTCTCATGACATATTACGCGCGGGTTATTCTACTAAGGAGAACGCGTAGCTTCTGTCACTCCTTTTTTTTTAAATCTAAATAGATTCATTAACTTTAGACTTTTTAGTTGAAGTGTTTTATATTCAAAATGCTATTTGTCTCTTTTTGGCCCAAGGGAATGAAAGAGTAACCACATAATTAAAAATCAAGTTCTGATAAACGTGAACGGGCGGTATAGTAGGTACATTATATCAGTACCTAATCTGTGCAAAGTTTGTGATTATATCCTCTGTGCAAATGCTGAATGTTATGCATAAATGCCATAAATTGGCCATAAATGTCAAAAATACAACTAAAAAGCGTGTGTTTATGTTCGTTTGGCAATGGTTTTCTAAATAAATTTAAGACAAGATAGTGTCACTCAATTGAGGCTGGACAAGGCAGCGTATGCAATAATCATCGGCTGCAGAAGTCCACTGTTGGACATGAGTCTCCCTATTATGGCGCGCCCACACATGCACGGTGATAGGGCCGAGCCACTTGCATCCAGTGACTACTCGCGAGCTTAACTAGGTCATCGGTCCTGGTCTGATGCTGGAGCCAAAAGCACTAGTACTTTTTTCTTATTAACTGAAGGAATGTTTTTCATTCAAAAATCAATACTAGTATTTTTGCCTAGTCACTCGGCAGTATTTGCAACACACTCTTGGCCATAATCTCAATAACAGACTACCAGGTTGACATAAGTGTCAGAGAGCGTGTAAGACAACTGTTCCGCACTAACCTCCGAAAAAAGATCGGGGTCTGTTTAATTAGATACTTTTTGCTGCATTGACATGTTCCAAGAGGATTGGCTTCAGTTCGAGTTTTTTTTTAATAGAACGCGGGCCTTCGCTTTTTAAATATACATATGTAAATTCGAATGTTGATAATGATTTAATTTAATCTTATGAGGATGACAGAGACCTTATGCCAAGATATTATATATCTCTTTTTCTCTCTTTGAAGTTGTAGTTGGACTCCACCTTAGGTATGAGGTCCTGGTACTTTCGTCTTCATATCATCCGATGTTAAGTGATTGAGAGCTGAAGCGTGCTCATCTAGAAACGTTACTTTGCTTTCTGTGCTAACCGGAACACAATCATCTTCATCATAATTTTACTATTTGTTATATTTTTTAGCAAATGTATTAAGAAATGTCGTTCAAAACTAGTTTCGAAATGTATTTACTATTTTCGCGTTTCCCCCCGTATATCTTCTAAACTATTGCTTTTAAAAATCTGAATACTTCACAGTGGTATGTACACTTAACTTAAAAGAAAAACTATCATGACTAAGCTGGCTTTGCAGGTGAACGAGTAATAGTCGACCAAATTATAAAAAATAGACTTCGAGATGCCATAATGAAAGTTTCGTACAAATTCCAATCAAAATTACTTCACATCGTCCTGCGTGGGACCTAACTTGGATACTTTTTTAAATTGAAATAGATTCAGTAATTTAACTAGACTTTTTTAGTCTTAAGAAACATTTACACGATAACTAAAAAATAAAAAATAAATTAATATAAAAAAAATTCATAAAGAAGCTTTTATTTAAATGCTCTAAAAAGAAGAAAATAAACTTTAAATTAAATCAAACCCATCAATTGATTACATTAAACAATTTATATGCTATAAAAGCTTGTCGCGTGATTTACTAGTGTAGATGTATGTAGATTTATCTATTTTATAAAATACATACTTTTTCTCTAGATCAGTTTACATAATTCTTGTATTCTAGTTCATCGACACATAGGCCTCCTTCATGGTACGCCACATCGACATCAATACAATTAAAATCACGCGACAAGCTTTTATAGCATATAAATTGTTTAATGTAATCAATTGATGGGTTTGATTTAATTTAAAGTTTATTTTCTTCTTTTTAGAGCATTTAAATAAAAGCTTCTTTATGAATTTTTTTTATATTAATTTATTTCTTTTGATTTGATTTAACAACTTATCAATTTTAAACACCTATCACGTTAACAATGGATTCAGAAGGTGTAGTATAATCGAATTAACACACTACTAGGTTAAGATAGAATTCCAAATTTCAATTTTCTGGTGCAAGCGGTTTGTGTTGGGCGTTCATGTATTAAGCAGTGTGTCAGTTAGTCCGTATTTTGTTAATGTGATACGATTACTTGACTTTATTTTGTCCATTCTTGTGTAGAAGGGAGGTATCAAACTGGTATTAGGTTTAGCTGGCAAACCATTTCGCCATAGCTGCATGACTTGCTTCCATTTACGAGTACCTCCATGTGATCCTAAATCTGCCTACAAACTACACCGGCAGACATTTGGTGATATTTAAGATCCTTCAGTTCCACAGACCACACGAAGACCAGTGAAAAACTAGTAACTTAGAAAATAATTGTGTATTTTAAAGGAAAATTTTGTCAAAGCCTCTCCAAAAGGGTCAGAATTTTAAATTGAGTGTCGACAAAATAGAGCAAATTACTGAATCTTTCCTAGCGTCACGAATTATGCAAAATGCATTTAAGTCTGAAATGGTGTAGTCAACCTAAATAAAAGTTAAATACTATATTTAACGATGTACAAAAATGTATTCCGGAACTGTATTTGTATACAGAAACGGCTAAAATGGAAAACAGAATGCCATAGAACGGGGGACTGGAGTATTCAGCGTCGTGTGTGCCCTACTAGCTGCCACCGATATCATTAATTATGATTTTTTTCCACTTAAATGTGTCTTTACAAACCTGTGTCAGTTGACGTGTGGTGTACGGTTTGCAGAAAACTATGGCGGGATATATGTGGCTACATATAACGTACGAGTTACATATACGTAGTATTAAATTCATTCAAGATTTCATCAGAAGATGTATAATTTTCTTTTGCTGAACGTACAAGTAATCATCCCCCATCAATTGAAAAACTTTGTTGCTGCCTGTGTTGTTCAATTGTTGAAATAAAAATTAAATTAAAAACTTATTGATACATAATTTATAATTAAAACATTTGTTTGTTGTTGGACATCGTAATACACACTGATGTAGTCACATAAAATTTCAATCTTCCTATTACAGTCCAAAAGACGCAGACCTGTGACAGACGGACGGATGGACAACGGAGCCTGACCCTTTGGGCTTTGAATCCGAAAAAAAGATATCCATAGGATAGGAAAGAAGCCATATAATAATGTACCATCCGATTATTTTATCTGTGCACCGTACCCCCATACAATAATTACCAGTCTTCCAGTTCCGTGCAATGTCGCGTACTGGCTGTATCGAAAAACTTTTAATTTAGCCAAGTCCCCATTGTGCGCCTTTTAAAAAGCTTCAAGTATTGTATGCATTTAACAAGGAGCCGCGGTGACAGATATTAATGGATTTCCTACTATTTTTCTCGGCTGGTGCAAAGGATCGGCTTAGGTAGGTACGGGGCTTTGTTCGTACCGATGTGGATGCTACGGTCTGAACGAGAACGCAAACTGAAGGAGAGCTTCCGTCAGCTGCACGATCATATACGTAATATTTAATGAGATAGAAGGAGACAACGACCAAATTGTCCAAAACAGCAGCGAAATCCAAGAACGTGTCTCCGACCTCCGTAGCAGGTGTAATATTTTGTGGGGGGAGTCTATTAGGAAAAAGTAAGAAGAAATGTTTCTAAATTCAGGTTTGGGTGCTTATTGTTTACGTACTTATATTACATCTATCTATAGCCTTGGTTTGACTTACGAGTACAATCACATTCGATTCCTTGGGAGGTATATATCGGTACTCGGTTTGATTATCTAAAGGCCATTTTCTATGATCGCTTGGCTAACTTATGGCTGAAATAGCTATGAAAGAGCACTATTGTGTTTCTGTATGAAAGATAGAGCTTGCACCGCATTCAGGTTAAAGAAACTATCTATATAACTGCCATTACCGTCAAGGAAGATGAAAAACCTACCTAGTTAACCTAGTTAAACCTAATCCTTATAAGAAAGGTTATTTAGCCCACCAAAACTGTTTCAGCAACAACCTCTGCCTAGTTTTTTTTACAAATCTGTAACACCAACCACATCCTTTTCCCATTCGCGGCGTCTATAAAGGCTTCTCCACTCTCAATTATCCAAATTTCAATCGTAACTTTGTCTATGCCGTGGTGATGAGGTATTTTTCTTAGCCGCGCGTCTTGCGCCCGCCAACCGCCGCCGCATCATTAGTCATTGGGAGCTCGACGCGGGGACCGACCGGTGCAGAGAGACGCTTTTTGCGACTACCCTCTTCTGATGCAATGCACAAACAGACTGCATTCGGTGAACTGTTCGGGAAGATTTAAAGCTCGCTGAAAGGAATATTTATTAAGGAGAAACGGTTACAATTTTGCATCTTTTAAGGTTTAAAGGCATAGATAAAGTAGTGAAGAAAATCATTTATTTCTTTGATAGAATCGTTGAAATGAAGACTTTTTAATTGATGAACCACAAAGTTCAAACTTAGTTCCTAGTTGTTTGTTTTTAGACGCTTCTGTGACCACACAATTGAACTCACAATCCGGAAGTCACAGGTTCAATTTCCAGCTCGGGGTATTACTAATACTGGGTTTGATTGATGGTAGGTATTTCCTCTCTCCATTTGGCTAGCTACTGCCGCCAAACGGCAGTGTTAATAGCACTATAGTGTTGCTCTACCTAATCAAAGATCGCACCTCACTAGCTGGACACTTTTGAATGAACACTCTTAAAAACTGAAAGTGTTGTTGTGAGTATGTCATGGTTCACACCCAATGACTATACAATGAAACTTTAAAACAATACTTTGTCTCTCGTTAATAAAGAGAAACATCGTTAGAATATTTGGCAAAGCCTTTGTGTTTTAAATTGATTCTCTAGGATCCAAAAATCTCTAGGAATCGAAATATCTTTAAGCCGATGCTTTATTTTGCTATTAAATTCCCAAACGGCACAGTTGTCTTGAATCGAGGCATTATTCGCAAGCAGCTACTGTTCGCTTCAAACACCCTTGAGACCAATCTATCAAACGTCCGATATTAAGTTCTGTCACCCCTCAGAGCGGGAACTTCGCAGGAATATTTGGAAAGCGATTGTTTCGTAATACGATAGTCCGATTGTGTCAAAATATTTGCGGTGATACAGTCCGATTTCCCGGTCGATCGATCAGTGTTTGTCACTGATGGGTTAGAAAGTGAAGTAAGATGCATAGAGCAGAGTGTGCGAGCGTGAAATTAATGTTTATTCAAGTATATTGTAGCAGTCATAGTTAGATCGATTGGGCAAAGAGCTTTCATCCATGTATCTACCTATTTTACGTTTCTAAAGAAATATTAATTTAGGATATACACAAATTAGATATGCAGACAAATTATACATGTGCACACTTGAGAATTAAAGAAAAGAACTCACAAATAGCACCGAAAAATCAAAACAGTTTTTAAAAATTTTTCAAAGGGGCCAATGAATTCTGATTGGGTCAACGTTTTTATAAAAATGATGTGAATACCTCCATTTTATTTGGTGAAGCTTAATTCTTTTTCCATAATTAAAAGTATCATCATAGATTAAGGTTTTACTGCAGGTTCCATTTCCTTATTTTCTACAGCTTGAGACCAAATTATTTAAAACAATTTATGAGGAATTACTGAAGAAAAAAAAAAGAATAAATAACTACTACCTAAATCGATAAATCAGCCCGCCAATAAAATAACAACAAAGCTACACTACTTTGGACGCATCGGAAGCGAGAATGTGCAAATACAACATTTACTTATGCAAAACCGTTCCACTATCTCAAACACAATTTACATGGTGAAAAGCAACAACAAAGAAAAAAGACAGAACCCCATGCACACACCCCATTCGCAGAAGGATCATTCGCGGATGGAGTGCAGAGCGACTGAGGGACGGAGATAGCGTTATTTATTCGTGAATATCTAAGAGAACACGATATATATACGGGTTTAAGTTATGCATTGAAATGCAAAACGAAGAGGGGCTTTAGACTTAGGCGGCAGTTGTATAAATTTTGCTATCTATCGTATTACCACTGCAGACTTTTGTATTGTAGCGTCTTTACTGATGAATTTTCTTTGATTTTCTTTGAATTTGTGAATGGACAATGGTAACACATAAATGCTTTATTTTAATTGAATTTCGACTCTAAATTAAGTACCATCACACTGTAGACTTTTCCCTGAACATTTCTATTGTGGTTTTTATTATTTTAGAATAAACTCTGCATAGAGTGTATTTTAGTTATGTATTGCATGCACAACGTAGACTATTTCCTCTTTACAACACACCGAGATAGTCAACACACGACAATTTCAAACTACTAAATCAATTGTAGAAAAAAAACCTGTTGCGAGGGTACATACTCTTATTGAAGTATGATTTAAAGAACACAATAAATACGTCGAAGGAACATTCCAACAGAAAGCGAAATAAATCCGAACCAAACATTGAAGTACAACCATCTGGTTCGCGCTCCTTTTCCAGACAAACGTACAGCTACAGCTTTCTATTTTGCCGACCACCCAGTTTCACCCGAGTTTCCCAGGAAATCCTGTCCAATATCCAATCTAAGGGCGCAAGAGGAAAAAAATTGAGTTGCGACGCCAGCGTCGCTGCACTGTCGCGACTGTTCGCTGATTAATGAAATATCTGCTCACTCAACTGTGACTCATCGTATGTATGATACCCTGTACAAACAAACTCAGTTATTGTTCCAAAGCTTTAAGAGCATAATTTGACTGTAGACAACTTGTACGTGAGACCTTTGCTACCGGAGCAGTCAAGAATACCAAACGCTTCCCCTCAACGCTGTAACATTTGACGTTTTTGTGAGACACACATACATATAAAATGGCGAAATATGGACTTGATAAATACGTATGAATTGCGAAGATAATATGAGAGGTTCAGTCAGATACATATGTAAGTACTTTAATATTTGTGCTACAAGTACCTACCTAGTACCCAAAATAAGGAACATTTTTAAATTTCACATTTTATTTAGGTACTTTTTTATGTGTGATGGGGTTGCACTTGGCCTTCATCTCACCTGATGGTAAGTGACGATAAGGCCTTTGGATGGTAAGTGTGCGCACCCAGAAATCTCAACCTAATGAGGCGCTGGCTGTGCTACATTTTATACCGGAACACAACAATGCTCCGGTAGACTTAGATGACATGGTGTTAGCCTACCCTACCACCAACCAAACCGAGTAGACAGGTACCCCTACTGGGAATCGAACCCGGGACCTCCGGATTGTAAGTCCAAGCGTGTAGCCATTAGGCCACGGAGGCAGTATTTACAAAATCCTAATTTGAGATAGAAGATTTGTTTCGTTTCAGATCGAACACTTATGCAGGTTACATATATAAAATACAAAATTCATTTGAAAATTTAACTAAAAGCAATCTTGATCACATAAGCTACAACCAATATGAATGACATTTCCTACCGATATATTTCTATACTACCAAATCGAATCGATTTTCAAGACCTTCCAAAAATATTAATCATCCGACTACAAGATTCTGATTACTCACTCACCTAAAATTGTGGCTGGCGAGTACTGTACTGGCTCCCGTAATGTTATTCCCAGTGGGTGACGTCATCCGAGCAGGAGGAACAGGGGGATCGAGGAGGTGGGGGAGTGGTGTCAGCTGTCAAACGTCTGACATACGATGACGTTCTCGCGTTTGAAACTTGCGCGTGGTTTGAAGAGGTTGGCTCGCCGACTTGTAGTTCGTATGTATGTAGGTATATACATGTTTCATAGTTAATACGTATCAAGTATGTGTTGTTATGTATGAATTGAAATTTGAAATTCATGCTTATAACATACAAGGGTACAGTGTTATTTATATTGAATCGAGAACATATGTTAATGCCAATCATCAGCCGGGAAACGTCCACTGCTGGACACAGGCCTCCTTCATGGCATCCAGCAATTCTCCGTAACCTTAACCAGATCGTTGGTTCATCTAGTAGGGGGACGCTCCGGTATACGCTTCCCGGTACGTGGTCGCTACACGAAAAACTTTACACCGGTTATCGGTTCTTCGAACGATGTGGCCTGCCCATTGCCACTTAAGCTCACGAACTCATCGGGCTATGTCAGTTAGCTTAGTTCTTCTACGGATTTCCACATTCCGGATTTTATCACGTAGAGAAATTCCGAGCATAGCTCGTTCAAAGGACCACGTGTCGGTTCCGTATGTCTACTGGCAACACGCACTGATTAAAGACGAGTCACTGTGCAGAAAAGACCGGAGGGATAGGCAGGTGATGTCGCTCGAGGAACAGGAGCAATCGTGTTTCTAAAAGTCAAGTCTTTTCAGAATAACCACGCCTCAGTGGCCTACTGGCTACACGCGTGAACTCACAGTCAGGAGGACCCGGGTTCGATTCCTAGCGGGAGTCGGTTTTATTGGTGCTAAGGCATTTTCTCTTGAACAGGCATGTGAAGGCATACACTCTCTGTAGGAGAGTAGGCATGAGCCCCTCCAGTGGGGACATACATGTATAGGCTGTTGATGATGAAGGCATTTTCTATGTCCGCCTGGCCTGGCCATATTTCCTATGACTCTCGCCAACTAACAATGTTAATGGCGCAGCTGAGCCAGATATGAAAGGTATAGCTGAGTCAGTGCCTCATTAGCTTCTGGGTGAGCGCGCTTTCCATCCAACGTCCTTATCGATCATTCCATTTAGACATATTACCATAAGGTGATATAAATGTCAAGTGCAAACCTATTATTATAAAATTTTTGCGACAAAATTGCAATCAGAGTTACTTGAAACTAAACACTATTTTTTTGACATAACAATGTTTTAATATAATAATATCTACAAAATATACATACACATAGAAATATACATTTTCTGACGGACATTTCTATCAAACATGCAATTTAACGTAAATTTATATTTTGTAGCAAGGAAGTTTGAACTAGCAAAACAATCAATGTCTTACTTTAAGAAAAGGTCAAAAGCTTTTCCAGCGTATTCTAAAAATAAACATTTGTGTAGGCATACATGGGTTTAACATTATGTATCCTATAAATTTAGCGACGCACCCTGCCCTCGCCGTGGGAGGGGCGAAACTGCGCAAAAAAACGTCGGCACTCGTACCAACAAAGATAGGAAACGCAACCCGCCATTATAGAAAATTGGCTATGAGATCCCCTACTCGACAACACACGATTATACTGCAGAATTTAAAATTGCATTTTACCCCGGTCACTTAAGTGGTCTCCAATTTTTGGAACATATTAAAAATAACAACAGCGTCGAAGATGAAACGCAACTTGTTATTAATGCAGACAAATTCAAAATAGGAATGTAATGAAGAACCTAAATTCTTGAACCGTATTATCCATAAGCAAAACAAGAAACAAATAATACGATCAAAGTCAGCTAAATAGGTTTTTCTTCTTTGCAAATCTAGAATTGAAATGACTTAACTGAAAACAAGGTATTGTAGAAAATGGCGCTGTAGCTGAAGGTATTAGGGTCGTTAGTAGAGGAAGGGGGAAGTTAGAAAATCCAAAGTTTGATTAAGGGCCTGTCGTATTGTTCATTAAACTTGGATTAAGTTTGCGCTGGATAGAACGAGCTGGCTGGCAGGCAGTTAGCGGCACGAGAAAAAACAACGGCGAGGGTATAAAGTAACTTCGCTGAAGAAACTTTGTTTACGATAAGAACATCTGCATTGATGGACGTTGATTTAAATAGGTGTCTTGTTTTACTTAGATTTGTACTAACACGAATCTGTATGAATAAATATTAATTGATAGCAATGTTGGCGACTTATGCGTTTGTAAATTACAAAATACAATTAGACTTCATTGTCGAGATTTACAACTATCAGAAGTCGCATTACGAGTATTAAAATATAAATCTCGTATCTGGTGTAGTTAAAGCAAATCTTTGGTAAACTTTGTCTTATTAACAATAAAAGTTAAAACGGTTTCCTTCCAAAATGTAAAGGTGAAGTATACGAGTAGTTTCACCGAAACTGTGTTAATTAAATACAATTAGTGACTCTGCTTTGATGATGGTTGATATACTATGATGGACAACAGACAACGGATGTTTTAAATATGTATGAAGAAAAAACAAATATGTATGTATGAAGTTAATTTGGCACAAACTCAATTAGGGACTAGGAGTAGATAATTAAGTAGAGAAGAGAATGCTAAAAAATTGTTAAGATTAAACGGGATGAATATTATTTCCGCACAAATTGAACAAAAGTTGCTTTGAAGTATATAGTTGTTTGCTCTATGGTCAAATATCAATTGCGAATTGCAAATTCAGTATATCACGGAAGTAAGTGTTCAATCAAAGTGTTGATGATACGAAAATATCTGAAAATAATTATTTAACAAACAGTTTAGAAAGTGAACAGACAATAACCAAAAGAAACTGTACTAATGTAAATCTAATACTCGTAAGTTATATAAAAATTTATACATTTTTTATACTGAAGCTAAGTCTACTAAATCCAAAACGAATGTATCTCCGTGAGTTATCTCAGTATCAGAATGAGAGTCGAACGCTACACATCTATTTATTGATCAAACACCCATTGATCGGGTGTTCCCACCTTTTGTGCTGCAGCCGGTTGGAAGCCGCTGCCATGACTCAGCAGAACTGCGAGGATGGCCCTGATCGGACCATTGTGATCATCTAATTCAATAAAATCACCGGACATTTTTGTTTATTTGCCGTCTGGATCTAAGAAAACATTTTTATAGGATACCATAGTTTTAGTATTAGCTGATATATTGTATGTTTGTTATTCATATAATTTTCATTAAATATGTGACACATGTCATGTAATCTACCACTACAAACTGAATAGCTACTCTAGTTAAATATATTAGATTTATTATTTATAATCTGCATTAATTAGTAAATTTGTAAATGGTTTGCAGTATAAATGAAGCGTATGGAACGAGGGTTTAAAATTATACCTAAGCCTACTAGATTTCTCAAAAGTAAATTTTCTATCTGACACTAAAATTAATTTTTTGGTAATATTGAGAGTATTTTACGCCTGTACTTTTTATTTTACCTATTACTCTAGGAGAGTAGAAGAAGAAAAGAGACGAAGAAGAGTTAACGTATATTCACAAATAAAACGATATTTCTTAGCCTTGAGCCTCCCTCATTCTGAAAAGTCAATTATAATTAAATTAATTATTGAATCTTTGAGTCAGCTATTCTTAACAAATATGATAGTTCAATATAAAATCAACATTATAACAATTTTACACAAGTAAGATATGTTTATTTCGAGCCTAGCGTTAGTTAAATATCTTTAAATTTGACATATTTACCGGGATCCCTCTCCTAATGCTTCCATACTAAATTTCTTTTGCCATAATATTTTAAAATAGAATAGCTGACTTGATAAGTAATAACCTAAAAATAGGAGATGAAAATTGTAGTATCACGAAATAAATATCATTAATTTACAGCTTTATTGTTAGCTACAATAGCCGTTACGCAGCTAAAGGTCCCTAGGTGGCGCTTTGAACAATAATAATAAACATTTTGATTCACTGTGAAGTTTTATTTTAATTAATTATACTCATTTCGCGACATTACAATCCGATGTCCTATTTTTGTATAATTACTGCACAAAGCCAGCTATTCTAGTATAAAAGTTTATGGCAACAGAAATTTTGTGCGGAAGGATTCGGAGTTTAAGAGGATTGTCTGTTTAGAGCACGTGGCCGCGTTCAAGGTTGCATTGTTTTGTAGCTGTCCCTATCCGAGCCCTATCCTACCCGAGCGCGTACGGTGAGACAGCATACACTACGCGAAGTTATCCACCCGTTATTTGGATGTTTCGTAGTCCAGTGATCATTTGAAGGATACAGTATATTATGTAGCCATTTTTTCAATACAGTATATTAATGAAATTTCAGATGTCGGTGGGTTTTCCAAATTGTTCTAAATTTATTCATACTCTTGTAAAACAGGTTCAAAGTTGGGGCTTTTTATTACCGAAAAATACAATACTTTGACGCCCTGTAACTCTGGAAGTATATATTCAAACAAAAATCTGACTCACCACCGACACAGATATTTGTTTCTAGATTGTGTATTGAAAATTTCATAGATTTTCATAGCTTAATACTCAAAATATGACTGGACTACGTTTGTATAGGCCCTTTGACACCAGCATACCCTCTTAAGTTATTATGAGTGACAAGACAATGTTTTGTATCAAATGCATAACTTTTCATGTATTTATTTGGCATGCTTCCTCCATGTGCATGTACCCTTGCCCCATGCCAGGATCCTACGAGGTCGATGTGAGTCGGCTCTCTTGTCGGTTGGTCTTAGTGTTGTATTAGCAGCTTACAATATGATATTCTCTCTGTGGACCATGACTTGTCACATTATGTTTTGTTTTTATTCCTTAGTTAGCTATCTACTTGATTGTGATCACTGTACTTGTCACAGATTATTACAGTTTAAATGGTCAGGTTGTTGGACTTTTATTGTTTTATTGTGTATTTCGGTTACTGTGGTTTGAAGAGTATCTGTTAGATAATAATTTTGTAATACGTTTGTCATAAGTACTCACTTTATGAACCTTAAAATATTTATTAAACTACATTGCCACATGTGTATTAAATAATATTACGCGTATTGTTCCACAATAATAAATAGAAAAAGTCTAAATATTCTTTTAAAGTATAATATATAAAAAACCGGTCAAGTCCGAGTCGGACTCACGCACGAAGGGTTTCGTAACATTATCCATAAATGCGGCAAAAACATCATGTCAGTTGTATGGGAGCCCCCCTTAAATATTTGTTTTATTTTAATTTAATTATTTATTTTTAAAATCAATTCTGTAAATATATCAAGTGTCTACCGGTTGCTGTTATCAATATCGAGCAAAAACGAGCTAAAAATCACGTTTGTTGTATGGGAGCCCCCTTAAATATTTATTATATCCTGTTTTTTAGTATTTGTTGTTATAGCGGCAACAGAAATACATCACCTGTGAAAATTTCAACTGTCTAACTATCACGGTTCATGAGATACAGCCTGATGACAGACGGACAGCGAAGTCTTAGTAATAGGGACCCGTTTTTATCCTTCGGGTACGGAACCCTAAAAATTGAAAATTATTAAACTAGACTATCATAATTTTAAATAAATTTAGGCTTGAAAAGTTTGAAATGTATTGAATCCGAGCAATGACTTGCTACTTTTTATGTAGAGCATTACATCTATTAATTTGTACCTTATTATATCTCACTTGTCGTCCATTAATGTAATGTAAGTAATGAATGTTAAAAGTAATAAAAATAAAGGAAATTGCATATTAAATATTTAAAATGCCGTGTCGTTAGAAACAGAGACCATGTTCATGCTGTATTATTATTAAACAGCTTCTTAATCTCTTCTACGTAGCAAAGTGCTATCGGGTGTTATCTCTTTTCCTCAAACCCATTGAACGCTATGAAGAAACGAGACAAACATACCAATTTAAACAACGCTCCTAGCATTGTTTAATGTTTCTGTTTCTTTCGCTCCCGTGGCGTTGTTTACGAGTGGAAGGGGGAACATTATTGTTGCGGTTTGATGCTTTTCAAGCGAGCTTTAAGGAAAATTGTACGATACTGTTATTAACTATAAGGTTGATATTTGACTGAGGGAATTTGTATAAGACTACAGAAGAACAGCTCCGCCTTAAAAATGGAAGGTGGTATGTAAAAATTGATGAACATGTATAGGAGTCCTTAAAGTGACAGAGTGCGCTGGCGTGTCGGCCAGTGTATATTGTCTCAAAATGTCGCCGCGAGAGAGCGCGTCCAAATTGTTTATTATCAAAAAGTGATAAATCAAATGACTCTGCAATAATGTTACAATAACTTTTATGTTTATCATACTGTGAACTGGTTAACAAAACTTAGTTATGTGAATGTGATGTAAATAAAGTTTGGTGGACTTTCGTGAAACTGAAAATTTGTGTTTAATAAAAAGTGATTTCATGAGGCAAGCTGTTCAAGAGAGGTGTCTGTGTCATTTTGTATTGTGGATAAAGTAAGACATTTAAAACACAAATCCATGTTTGGATTTCATACATCTAGTTGCCACTTGATCATAGACTTTTTGTTTACGCCTTTGTATGCGCTGAAACAATCTTCTTTCTAATTTTTACGCTAAAGATCTCTCTTAACAAATCAATTGTCGCTAAATACATTACAGGCCAATTTGCTGTCCATGTAAGGTTAAGAAAATTACATATAATATATGTATATTTCCTTCAATGCAAATGTTTTTAAATCGCATAAGAATGAAAAACATGACAATGACTGAGCACTCTTGAATGGCTTCAGTGACAATCACTTCGGCTGCACACAAACACACCAGTATTATAGAACTTTACAAAGTTCCCAAGGACAATATATTAGTTTATATGAACATTGTCAACGAGATTACCGCATGTGATGTTTGAATGGCGGCCATATTCTCAGTGGTGAGCGAGAGGTGATGCTCGGAGCAGACCACGCCCACCATGAGCTCCTTCCTCATGAACGGTGGATACCAGCCGCAGCCGGACCCCAAGTTCCCGCCTTCCGAAGAATACAGCCAGGCCGACTACATTCCACCAGGGGAATACTACCAACACCAACATCTTCAATATGGATATCAGCACCAATACGCCCCCGTACAGATCGGGACAGGATACGGGTATGGGGGGTACTATCATCCACTGCCGCAACATCCTCCAGTCGCACCGCCCCCTCGGCCTCCTGAGCCTTCTCATCCTTCTGATGCTGACCATGGATACGCTCCTCACGGCGACGTGGCTCCAGGTCTAGCGGAACTAGGGCTACGACTGGAACGGCATATTGAGGACGTCGCGCCGGCTGGGAGGAAGTTGCAGGCGCTAGGAAGGGAAGGTTCACCAGTGTCGGAGCTGGATGACGAGAGACAACTCCTCGACAGTCCACCGATGGAGGACGATGATTCCTCGATATGTTCAGACAACACGGACAGGGTCATTTATCCGTGGATGAAGAAGATACATGTGGCTGGCGCGTGTAAGTACATGCTTATGTTGAAACTGTATGATTCCGTGTGATTGACACCCCCATGAGGTTCCCCTAAGTGTCATATAAGGCAACTAAGGAAAAAATATTCAGGAAATGGGCTGCAACATCTACCTTTGCAATGACAAATCCGCCTGCCAATAATAGCTAATCCTAATCATGTAGGTAAAGTCTGATGTATGGCGAATATGAGGGATTGTCCAACAGTAGACTGCTGTTGATTTAGCTTTAGGTTCTCTGATTACAATCTTATACTTACTTACTTGATGAATCAAGCTAAGTAACAACAGGATGGCAAAAAAGTAGAGACACGAAATTACAATATGAACTGACTATAGGTAAAGAATGTAAGATGACAAACGCAAGTAAACTGATCGACGGCGGTAAAATGAACCAGAGGCGCCTATTGGCCATACTTTTTTGAAAGGTTGTACATACATCGTACAAAATAAAAACTATACCTACATATTTTTCTACTACAAAATACTTCATTGAATCTTTGAATGTAACCCAAAGGTGTATTTATGATGTTTTTATTTAGCTTAGCGGAAATATAATCCCCAATAACAAACTTTTGGGCATGTAGTTCAACAATAGACAAAAAAAATTTCATTTTGTTTTTAACATAAGTAAATTACAATCTAGTTTACAATCTTGTTTAAAACCACCCAATAGCAAGTCGGAAAAAGCAACCAATGACATCAACCAATAAAACTGATACATTCCATAAATAAAATTTAGTACTAGTACCTACTTATATAAACAACAATATTCTGATCCGGAGTATATAACAACGTTTCCCTATCAAATGACAAAAACTAGTTGGGATTGGGTACGCCAATAAAAGGTTTACTTACCTACTTATATAGTCACTGATAGGCCCCTGACAGTTTTAACTTACCAAGCGTAATCGCTATTTGCTGTCCGGATGTAGTCACTGATAAGCCCCTGACAGGTTTACTTACCAAGCGTAAAAGCTATTTGCGGTCTGGATGTAGTCACTGATAGGCCCCTGACGGGTTTACTTACCAAGCGTAAACGCTATTTGCTGTCCGGATGTAGTCACTGATAGGCCCCTGACAGGTTTACATACCAAGCGTTAAAGCTATTTGCGGGCTGGACATAGTCACTAATAGGCCCCTGACGGGTTTACTTACCAAGCGTAAAAGCTATTTGCGGTCTGAATGTAGTCACTGATAGGCCTCTGACAGTTTTAACTTACCAAGCAAAAACGCTATTTGCTGTCCGGATGTAGTCACTGATAGGCCCCTGGCAGGTTTACTTACCAAGCGTAAAAGCTATTTGCGGTCTGGACGTAGTCACTGATAGGCCCCTGACAGTTTTAACTTACCAAGCGTAAACGCTATTTGCTGTCCGGATGTAGTCACTGATAGGCCCCTGACAGGTTTACATACCAAGCGTTAAAGCTATTTGCGGGCTGGACATAGTCACTAATAGGCCCCTGACAGTTTTAACTTACCAATCGTAAACGCTATTTGCGGGCTGGATGTAGTCATTCGTAGGCCCCTGACAGGTTTAATTACGAAGCGTAAAAACTATATGTGTGCTGTAGGTTGTAAGTATACACTATTAGGCTACTGACAGATTTACTTACCAAGTGCTACAAGAAAGCTCTTTGCGGGCTGAGCATAGGTACACGTTGACGACTGACAGGTTTACTTACCAAGCGTTAAAACTATATATGTGCTGTAGGTACGCTGTAGTCACTCTTAGGCTACTGACACATTTACATACCAAGTTCTCCAAGAAAGCTTATTGCGGGCTGAGCATAGTTACTTGGCCCCGACTGACATATTTTACTTACCAAGCGCAAAAATTATATACTCGTAATCATATGAGATGGAAGTTACACTGTACAATAACTGTTTAGGCCACTGACAGGCTTATTTGCCAAGCGCAAAATAACTATTTTTGGCTAGGCACAGTCACTGTTAGGTTTATTTACCAAACGTAAATTTTTATTTACTTTTACTATTTTATAAAATTAATTTACTATGTTTGAGCGCTTATATGTTTTGTAATTAATTTCATATTAAAAACCCAATTTCATAACACTTTTATTTTATTTTACAATTCCTGATCATAAAGTGAATGCTGTTAAATAAATTCATCATGTCTTTCTAATATGGACGCGTAATTTTTTATGAGGTTCCGCTTTACCAGTGTTTTATAAAGTAATGAAAAATTACTAAAATATTTATCTAACATTAATGAGGATTAAATCGTAATTAGTTCAGAACGATTTTGTAAATGTTATAGTGATGTAGATTTGTGTGTAATCTAATTTCAGACTTTCAGTCATTTCGCCTTGAAGATTTGCATATTCTAGAACTGTTTTGGTCTATATACCCCATGAAGCTAAAAAGAGCATACTCGTACTTGGCCCTAATATTTTCTTCCTTCATTATATACCCGGATATAGAGGAATGTCACCGGAAGTGACTCTAAAAATATCAAACAAACGTTATAGTTTGGTCCTATTTTGAATTAAATTCGATCTGGAAACGAATACCTGAGGTATTTCAGAGTTTCAAATTAAGTTGCCAGTATTTTGGAAAAGGGGCTTTGAGCGAACTGGAGAAAAACAATGTTTGCCTAATATAATAACTTTCATATGTTGAATTACTTTAGAATTAACATAAAATTTTACGAATAGGTGGAAAGGTTTTATAAGAGTTTTTTTTGAAACGTTTGATGATTATTGTACTGTTTTGGTCCCCGCTAATAACAGAACAATCAAAGTGGTCAACGGTAGAAAAAAGTTTGTTCCGAGAAAAAAATATTTGAAATTTATTTTCAATTTTTAAGAGGTATGTACTACATCTTGATATTGACATCACAAACTCTTAGGTCAAGAAACTCCTTACTTAAATATATTAATAACTATAGACATGCAAAACAGTAATTAACTATTGATCACATTATTTACATTTTATCATCGATCAAAATCTTAGTCCTAACGTATGAATTATTTTTATATAAGGTAATTCGTATTTTTTATTTTTGAAAATAGAATAACGCTTGGGTACTATTTCATCAGTGACTGACGATTTGCCGACGATGATACGCACTAGAAGATTCCTGACCAGTGTCCACTATAAAATTAAGGACAAAAATATTGAAGAAGAAAAAAAGGCCTTTGGGAAATACAGACATTGACACAGCGTTCCACTTCTTAGATATGAATGATATTCTTTTTATTAATAAAGGGTATTTAACATGTCATAGCAGAAAATTTCTTTAGTTTAATTACATTTTTGTTTTACATATTACTAGTTTTTCCCGTCAATTATGTGTAGGCTACGGAAATGATAGCACGGTAACACTTTACCGGAATGAAATATAATCTTTTTTTTCTGTTTGGGGATTTGCATGCCAAATTCACAACGGATGATTTATGCTGTTAAAACACCAAGAGATATCTTTAAAAAATACATTATTAATATTCGTGTGATTAGCAAACGCTTCTAACATTTCCACCTCTATCATTAAAAATAACATCCATAAAAATAATATAATTTGATAAAATTTAAAAAATTCTATCATATATATTTTTAATGTATTCAAATAGGCCCTTATTAGTCTTTTTGAAAGGGCCAGCCAAATAAGTTTTTTTTTTCGATATTTGTTTTTTTAAAAGGAGTCTTTAATAGATTGATGCTACCATTAATTTAATAGTGCCGCTTGATCCTACCATTGTAGTCCCAAGTGCAAAATATCCTTTTAAAGGTCCCATAATGTTTGCGGCGAGTTGCATAAAAGATTTAACAAATTGCCTCCAATCAATAACGGCTTGCAATGTTTACGAATACTCGAGCTCCTCAAGGCGTGTGTCCTTTTGATGTGTTTTGACATTTTACTAATGCGCAGTCATTAGGACGGTCTCGTGGAGACGCCAGGACTCTTGCTGCACAATGGCGCCCTGCACTCATGTTAACATAAAAGTAATGAGCGTCATTTATTTTTATAGCTTTTAAATAGGAGTGTTGTGGTTGGCAATTCGCTGTGAAGATTATCAATATCTGACTTATTATAAACGGTTCCTTTTGAGTCCTGCTACGGAATCTTTTTTCGTGAATGCGTTTTTAAATCTGTAAGTCCCATTTGTTGGCAATAGTGACTTCTGATTCAATGAGCAAAATATGATGATATGATGAAAAACTAATATAAAACAGATTCTTGTGTAAGACTGTTGTCTTCAAACTAGGATTAGGCATTAAGCTTCAACTCAGGAAACCGACTTTTTGGTTAATTTGAGTCGTGCACTAAGATTTCTGTAATTTTTTGTGCCCACATAAATTGTCAGAGGTTGTCATTCGCTGTCAACATGTCGTTGAGTTTGCAATCTTGCTCGTATTGAGCATACGAGTTATACAACTAGCACTACGGGGTCACAACACGAAGGTTATCTTCAAAAGTAACAAAACCCTTTTAACATGACGAAACACAGCGGCATTCGCATCCATTCTTCTCTTCAAGAGCATTAATGAACCGGTTCCATTGATCGATCGACGCAGAAATTGCTAGCATCATATTCGCGCTAAAGTTTTATACTAATTTTAAAGGTTCAAGAGTAGTATTTTGTTATCGACACCTGTCATTGGGGGAACATTTTTCACTGGTGTACAATAGTGGGACAAAGAGTCGAGATCCATCGTAAGTTGGACGTAATGAGGCGGGACCACCAGGCGGGTTCGATAGCGCATGCGTCGCAAGATCGACTCGAGATTAACAGATCGGTTATGAGACCACACGTTGGTCGCAGGTAGCCCGTAATTCAATTCAGATTGTCATCGTCCTGATGACGTGATACCAGGCTAACGAAGCGAGGATCGAACATGTCGCCCGACCGGTAGCGGAGTAACGGGCCCGCGCGTTTCGCAGATGATAAATTAAAATGATGAGTTGTTTTTCTCATTAAGATCATTACGATTGTTTGTTGAGCTACCTGTACCAGTATATTGATGGACGAAGTTCTGCGCTGAGCGTAGGCTTCGCTTTGTAGAGGCACTAATTTTGAATGACGTTGAGTTGCTTCGCGAATTTCATTAGCACCGAAACATTCGCGTATCTATTTAGTTTCATTGGCAGATATCAGTCTATCTTTTTTGTATTTGTTTTGCTGAGTAGTTATTGTATGTCAGACAATCTATTTCCATTTCATAATACATTCAAACTTTTTGTTATTCTCTTCCTTGTGTGCAGTAATTTATTGTTGAGCTTCTTTACAATGCATCGCGATCACCGCGCGTGGTCGTTGATAATTTGTAAATCGAATATATTAGAAGATGTCATTATCAGTAAACTCACAGTATGACGGATTTGTTTTAATGACGAGTCTTTAAATGACTCCAATAACACTATTGAATATTGCCCAAAGTAGAATTGTTCGACCAAAATTAAAAATTAATATAAAACTTCAAGTAAAGTTACAAATCTAAATTAAAGATACGTTCATCTCGCTGTAGTGTAGAGTGTATGTAGGTAGACAATGCCCTCCCTCCCACTCGATACCCGGATCCCAGCCCGGATCAATGCGGCGTTGTCTGTCTGACCACTGAAATCTCGGAGCCCGCCGACCGCACATACCAACCTCGACCAAACCGCGGAGATTCTCAAAGAAATTCCTGGACGGACCCAACTGCTTGCGTCTGTCCCTCTCTTACAAACGAATCCGATAATGTATATCTATGTGTTTCTGTCAGACATCACAATCTTACCAACATGTTCTTGCGTTTGGTTTTTGTTTTATATCAAACTTACTTTTCTAATCACCTCCGTGGCCTAATGACTACACGCTAGAGCTAGCAATTTGGAGATTCCGGCTTCGATTTCCAGTGGGGGTATCCATCTGTACTCGGTTTGCTTGGTGGTAAGGTATTTTATATGTCCGCCTGGCTAGTTACCACCATTGTACCTATGTTTGCGTTACTGCTGTGTTATAGTATATCAGGTAGCCGAAACAGCGTATTATTAGGTTAAGGCTTTTGTTTGCGTATGCCTACCATCAAACGGCCTAATCCAGTAAGTAACGGAGTACCATCGGGTGATATTAAGGCCAAGAGTAAAACCGTAAAACCATAGATAATATAATAAAACTTACTTTTGACCGCGGATTCGTCTGCGTGGACCAACAATTATCACACGAGAATACTTTGCCTAGATAAAAGTACTCGTAGCATACATTCTTCTATGTGTGTGTGTGTGATTCCTCTCCAGAATGATAAATGGGATTACACACATTTTTCACAATAATTCAACAAGTGTGCAGTAAATAAAATAAATATAATTCTGGCTTAGAATGTACAAAGTCCCTTCACACTTTTTTCGACCTAATCCTCACGCACCAATTAAGACCCTTTTATAATATAAATTTGAAAAATAATAATTAACAATTATTCCAGTTAAGGCACCTGCACCTCAATAATTTTCATAACCATTCTAAATTTCAATTTGATAGCATAAGCATTAGCTGTTGATGTTGATTTTTCGACCGCGCGTTTTCGACCCGAGGTACCGGTTGACCAGAAGTGATGCTGTGACCGCGCGCTCTCCGCCCTCTACTCGAAAACGGTTCATCGTATAAAAAATTTTTAAACAAAATTTGTAGAGAATTTTTTATTCTACAATATTGATATTACATACAAATAGCAAAAACCCATAGGAAATGAGATATTTCAAAAAAAAGCGCAAAAAACCGATTTTTGTTCTCTTTGACCTTGAAATTTAATAGTTGCTCACACCCTACCATATGTAGGTTTTGAGACAACTTTTAGGGTGTCAATATACAAGTATTTACAGACTTACAGCTGGGTATCTCGAATTCCGAGGTGAACTTACTATAATGACTGGACTATTTTTATGCTCACCTGCTTTGCAAACTCCCTGTTGATTTTCTGACATCAAACAGCATAATTTCGTAACGTGAATAGGACGTTTGAAATTCGAAAACGAAAGAGCAACAAATCAAAAAAATAATATCGTATTATGTGTGAGCACGCTTCCATCGTACGATCTGATCGTCATACATTAGATAAATTAAAGGAAAAGGGCAACTTAATTGAACCTAAAAAATATTTACTGGGCCAAATGCAACGAAAATTGTTCGGAGGAGTCAAGTCCTTATTTATTTATTTCTGTCATAATGTTTCGTGAGTAGCTTTCTTTACAAGTTTTAGACAGGCGAGTACAAAAGCAATTTCCTCGAAAGGAAATTAAGGTATTACTTGGAACTTTGGAACGACAATGGCACTATTTCAGGACAAGTATCAGCTCCATTGAACGTGTAATTTCAGTCATGAAGAATGAATTCAGCCAATCCCCGGAATTGCTTTACGGCCCAACGTGTTAATTTAAAATTCAAGTACTAACTCAATTAGAATTCAACTTGAAGCTTTCTAGATTGATCGTTTTAAGAACATTTAAAAACGTGCTGATTCACGAAAACTTTATTAGTACAAATTGTAAAATTTAAAAGAATTAGTTTCGTGTTACATTTTCCGTTCAACGTACTCAGCTCTGGAGTTATAATAAATCATCCAAATTAACACTAACTGGGTGTTCCCATCTAGATAGGCTCTTAGTTACTTGAAAAACGAACTAATTTGCTAGACGCAATTAATCAAAACAAAAAAGGAAGCTCATGCTCGTGCATGCGTCTGTAATTATTATGCACATTAATTAACGCGGTGCCCCGGCGTTGTTACTACGTTATTCTGGAGCACGCAACCTGATGGCTACCTTGTTCCACACACTAAATAAATTGCTCTTGCAAATATATACACTGTGCATAGCTGAATATAATTTTGCTGCAAGCATTAATTAAATAGCTAGCCTGCAGCCTGCCCAGTATCAACTCACTATAACTACGATACTACCTCGTAGATCATGTTGAATAATTAATATATATTGTGTTCTCTCGATAAATTATCGTATACTTTTGATATTAGTATAAGTGAACTACTGAATTCGATTCTTACTTAGCAGTTAAAATTGACTGACTAGTAATTACTTCCAGTTTATTAGATGTTGGAATAGTCCACCACGGAACATCAGTCTCCTTTTACAGTATAAATAGTTTGAATAGTACTTCCTTCTAGTTCATTAGACATTTGAAAAGTTAATTCCAAACAGCAGTCTCGAGTTACAGTAAAATAGATTTACTAATATAATTTACTTTTATTGTATTAATTGCTAACAAGATCAATATTTTAATTCTCAACTAATCGACGCACACATGCGGATTGGTAGGTCACAGTGATATTTTTCCGATTCAAAGACGGACGATGCCGGGAATTCCCTGACATTCACCCCAAATTGCCAAGGTCAATCTATTCTTAAGCGCAACCTACATGCTGGCTAATCAAAATTTATATACAGTACTCTTTATATGTTTCTATGCAAGAGCGAGTTTTTATTCTTTTGTGCTTTCATGACTCCATCGATTTTAGAAAACTTGGGAGCACATACCATCCGAGTATAGATCAAAATGTCATGTACCTTTTATATCGTCTAGATGTATCGTTCCCGTGGGACTAAAATATCGGATAAAAGCAATTACCGTTTTGTTTGCCAACTGATGAAGATACTACAGAAAAGATGACGCTTGTGTAAAGTCACATTTCCATTCTCAAGGAAGCGCTAGTTTTGTCTAGATTGTTTGTAAAGATGAGTGCAAAGCAATCGAAGCGCACCGCGCAAAAAATGACATCATATACAAGAACGCGGATACGTTCTTTCAACACACTTCGTTATTACAAGTGCCTACAATCTGCGCCTTATATTTATTAAATTCCTTAAAACATAAAACAGCGTTTCTAAACTATATATATTTTTTGAGTACCGTGAGCAGATACTAATACCTTTTTTTCTTTTTACAGCTAACGGTACGTTTCAACCGGGTATGGAGCCGAAACGGCAGCGGACGGCGTACACGAGGCACCAAATACTAGAACTTGAAAAGGAATTTCATTACAACAGATATCTTACAAGAAGAAGAAGAATAGAGATAGCGCACACTCTAGTCCTATCAGAAAGACAAATCAAAATTTGGTTTCAAAACAGACGAATGAAATGGAAGAAAGACAACAAACTTCCAAATACAAAGAATGTCAGAAGAAAAACAAATCCTGCCGGGGTGACTACGACCACGACGAAAGGATCCACACCAAAGAGTAGATCGAATAAGAATACAAATAACAACGATAAGAAGAAATCAAACAATAACGGCCGGCCAGATAGCATAGAGAATGTCACAGATAATATTATGAATGATTTACATTGCGTCGGTGCCCAACAGAACCTGTCACATGATCCTGCGATAAGTCCCATGTCGCTCACCGGCAACCAGATGAATCCCGGTCATTTGACCCCTCATCACCTGCACATGATGGGAATGCACGCTGGGATGGATCCTGGATCGGTTGCCAACCTATCCATGCATGGATCCCCAGTAGGAAACGCTTGTGGTACGGGTCTCAACCCGGCAAATCAGCCAGTTATTAAATCGGACTACGGTCTCACCGCCTTATAATCCTTAGATGTGTAAAAAAGAATCTATATTTTCATTAAAGAACTGTCGAAATTCTTACCATTCCTTCGTGGTGATAAGGTGTAATAAAGTGATGATTTAAATAAAGCTAGTGTAAGGATAACTTGTGTAAGTAACGATAGTGTAACCAGTCATAATGGATGTTTGGTTAGGTAAGTGGAAAACTTTACAATGTCAAAAGTGTGATTATTATTATTTTAGGATAGCGATAAAACATCTCTGAGTGTGGAGGATTTGTACATTTAGCTTGAAGTCATTGTCGCGGTTGATGGTCCTATTTTGATTTAGTAAGAACGCCAGTATTATGTTTAGCTTGGAGTTAGTAGGTGTAAATTATTTTGGTACGATATAATAAAACAGTTCATTCTAAGTTACCATGTAAATCATTTAATTTATTGCTTAACCTTATAACGATTTAACTTCTTCGATATAAAATACATTAACATTTATTGTTAGACCACCAATCTGTATTAAGACGAAAACATGTTGGAGACAAATGTGTTAAAACTATACAAAGCTTTACAGTTTATAATGACTGCTTTGTTAAAGCTATTGATAACAGTATTTATTGCTATTTAAAAAGAAACATATGAGCTCTTAATACAGATGTGTACGTGCTTTCTTCCATTCATTATGTAACACAGCTTCACATGCTGGAATCATGTGATTAGACAATGACTTAGGTTTAGGTACAAAACGTGGAAATTAATTTTAAACGGAATATTGTTTTGTAACTAAAATAGGAAAACTGTGAATACAAAAACCAATAAATATAGTAATGACACGAAGGTTTCTTTTATGCTGATTACAATCCTCAACAAGATCCTAATATGCAGGTCGAAAGTTAAATAATTTTAGCAATCGAATAATATATACGCCAATACAAGTACACTAAAACCATAACAATAATTACAATATAAGCGCCGTTCAAATTCAATTTAATCTTCTTTAACACCAATGAAAACATAATCGTAAAAGTTGCGATTAAAAATATTCATTTACTTCTCAGTGAGTACATAATTTCTGAAACGTGTTAACTGTATAGTGTTGAGTTTGAGATCGATTAATTTTTATCTTGAGTACATGTTACTATAAAAGTTGTATAACTCAAGTAGGTAATCGGTTTCTGAAAGCACATATCTCGTCTGTTCAGAGCTATCGCCCGCTCGCAGCAATCGAATCGATATCATAACCTTGTGACATTCGTATCGAACGAAATGAAATGAAAGCAAAAATCGTAATGTATTCGTTGAATGTAAGTCATCAATCAACGTCGCCGGCTCATTGTGTGGCCGGCACGCAACGCGTATCTTCGACTTGCTCCGTACAAGGGCCCTGACGCCGGTACACAGTTTTATCATTCCCCGATACAATGCCAACAGGCAGGAGATGGCGATTGTGTTTTGTTTCAGAGATTAGAACGATCCAATATAATTGTGTGCACGATTGCCTTGGTTCACTAAGAATATCGGTGGACAACCTCTTAAGCACTCTTATACGGTATATAATAATAATAATAATATAATACCGGATAATACGGTATGATCTGATACTAGATATATGAGTGGATTTTGCTAAGTTATACACGATTGGACTTGAATTGATAGATATAGAAGAAATGACTGTAAATAAGTTAGACTTTAGATGAAACAAAAAGCTCATGAAGCTTCGATGTGTTAAAAGTGCATCTGAATCTAAAAATAATTGATAGTTAAGTTTTTAATGTCTAAATATCCTACATTCAAATGCCATATTTTTCGCAACAGCTTAAGATAAAAGTCACGAAGTATTAACAACCCTAACTTCTGCATTCGTTACTCAATTGTCCTTTTTCTAAAGAATTTCTAAAGCCT
Source organism: Carcina quercana (assembly GCA_910589575.2). NCBI lineage: Eukaryota > Metazoa > Arthropoda > Insecta > Lepidoptera > Depressariidae > Carcina > Carcina quercana. The sequence goes on from OU342436.1 coordinate 5,230,204, forward strand.
AAGGGACGCGGATAGTAATCCCTTTAAGCCGTTTAGTACCGGCGCGTCAAAGAGTTAAAATTTTTGCAACTTTTTCTGTCTAAACAAAAGTGTTTATTGTTATAAGATTTGTATGCAAATAACAAGATCTTGCTACCGTCTGCGTTTGACGAATTTATTTTAAGCCGGTTTTTATGTTCGATAACTTCAAAGTCCTTTGGGAGACTTTTGTTAAATAGCAGTGTGATGTGAATGATAAGCAAGCAGTAGCAGAAGCTGCAAGTTAAGTTTTTTTTAAAAATGTTAACGAGACGTTTCAAATCCAGATTGCACTTTGTTAACTATTTCAAAAAATGAAGACAAAGTATAAATATTGTAAGAAAGATACTAGATAGCATTTTTAGTAGATAAGAAGTATTTTGTTTAAGCGCAAAGTTATTCCTTTTTGTAGTAAGTGGCAAAGGTTAAATGTAATTATTTCATTGACGCCACATTTCTTTTTGGGTCAAGTTTTGCCTGTTTTGTGTTTTTTAAAATGTTTTTGTAAAAAAATAGACCAAAATATTTAAACATCGCAATAAAACACTTTTAATTTTACAGTGAAGCTTTAAAATAAAGTTAGGGTCAGGCTCTATACATTTGCGGAACGTCGTTAAATAATAAGAGGTCTTTCAATTTGATCATCATCATCAGCCAGGAGACATCAACTACTGCACATAGGCCTCCTTCAAGGTACGCCAAATTAACCGGTCTAGAGCCACTTGCATCCGGCAACTCCCCGCGACCTTATCTAGATCGTCAGTCCAGCTAGCCGGGGCCCGGTATAGGTTTTCCGTTTTATTTAAATTGTAAAAAAATAATTTTAATAATTTAAGATTTTGAGCTATTTATAATAGTTTAAGACAAAGACAACTTAATCAAATCAAACAAAGTATATCAACAACGATAGAAACGAAATCATCGCATACAATAAAATTGTTAGTAAGAGATAACAACAAATAACAATCAATAAAGCAAAATAAAGAAACATCACATTGAGATGCACGTGTCATCCATCAAGCGTGATGGACCGAGAACAAGAGGAGACACCATGGTCTACGGGATGCAGGGAGAACATACATACACACATTCTCGTATAAGTAAGTAAGTAGGTGAGTAGCTTAATTAATGATGTTGAGGATAAGATAGGGGAAACTACGGGAATAAACATGTAATAAACATACACGTAGCAAATGTTGAAGGTTAGTTTAATCTGGATATAATTGTATTTGTAAATAATCAGTGCGTTTTTTGCTCTTACCAGATGCAAGTGAAGAAAGGGCTGTAAAATGGAAGTACGAGTATACTTACTCAAAAGTTTAGGTTAGAAATTAATTGAAAAGTTTTTTATGCAAAACCACTACGTAATTTCTAATGGCCGATACAAAATTATTAATATAGCAAAACTCTTGCCAAAAATATTGATGAATTCGTGAATACGATGACACGCTACAAACATTTTAAAGACATTTCGTAGAAAAATAAAACTCCCGAGTCATGCCACTGGGAGCGAAAATATTCGGCAATGCATTATTCTATCAACGAAACAAAGGCAGCGGTAAACTAAAAGGTTTCTTCATCTAGGCAGTATTCGCAGGTGAGCCCCTGGCTACATCCCGGGTTGTCTCGGGGGACATTTTAAAGGAAGTGCTTCGGCGCCGGCGGACTCTGCCAGTTTCTGAACATTGCGGGATGATTCTTGGTACAAGCAATGGTTGAGGATTTATATACACAACTAGCTCTTGTCCACAACTTCAAATCCCACAGAATTACGTTATTGTGATAAAAATTAGCATAAGAGAGAACTCCTTGCTGTAGGCTACGTAAAAGCTACATTCAATCTATATCAGCTCAGCCGTTTAGTCGTGAAAAGACACCAAACAACTAATAGACTGACCAAATAATTATTCTCGCATTTGTTACTTATAGCGTGGTGATTTAACCACAATAACCTAATCCACAATGAATGGATCTTCGCTTGTTTGAACACGTCAATGCTACAAGTATACTATTGTTTCATTGCAGATATAGTTGAGAGCTAGCCAGGTGAATGTATGAATGACCTACCACCAACCACACTGAGTATCAGATAAATAACTGTTGGGAATCGAACCTGAGACCGACGGATTACCAATCTAAACTAAGGTTACAAATGTATCATCGTACAGCTACTATACTAGACCATGAAGTCCGTGAATTGTCTTTTTCATCTTAACGGTTTTGATCAATGCGTATTTTTGCTTCAATATTCTCTGTTTCTCTGTTTAGTTGTTTTACAAAACAATAATCAGACTACTGTTATAAATGCAAAAATGTATTTGTACGGTTTGTGAGATAAATTATGAAGTCGTCAGTTACAAAATAGCGAGAAACATCCTAGTATAGAATCAGATTACAACAGTTATTCATCTGTTCATGTTACCTATTTCTTTATCTAGTTTGTATATACGCAATGGCTCTTGTATTTAGCATTCATCTAAGTGGCGAAACAGCATTTTGAACGAATTTGGCCTATCCAATATTGGCTACGATATCTTTCGTTACTACAACAGTCCTACCGACACTGATGTTTGACGATAGACATTGGTAGCATGATGGTAACTACCCAGGAGGGCAACCGGGTAGCGATAGGGACATACGCCCGTAAGAACCTGGGTCCTCCGCATCGCATTGTAAGTCCAACCAAGGCTACGGACTACGAAGATGCTGGCCAACGAGTGCAGAATAGTGTGCGACTTTATAAGTATAACTTAAAAGTGGAAAGTTACATCAAGAGCAAAGTGTAGTATAACAAAAATTTTTATTCATCACACATTTAATATACATAACAAACAAAAATTAATTTTATATTTCGAAACAAGTAATTTTGCTGCAGAGAGAGATACTTACAAAAACGTGAAACGTCAGAGCGACAAAAAGTGTCGTATATTATAAAGAAATGCTTTGAGAACCCAAGTCTAGTAGTCTGTGATCTACGTACTTACAATAAACACGATCCATGCTAATATAAATCTTGTGTCACATATCGTAGAGCAGTCAGCAGGTTTATTGCTCCACAGTGACGCTATGAAGGGCTGAATCCTGAAGCCGAGGACGACAAATTTCAATACGTCGTCTGAGAAACGTCGCGTTGCGTAGGGTAAGCACCCTTCGCAAATATGGCGTATATTTGGGGTTTGGAACAAGTTAGAAACGACGAGCGACACATATTTAGAGATCTGTAAATCCACATTCGTTGCGTATTACGTCTGCTATTTTCGTTATATTTCTTTCTTTGTAATCATAATCGGCTCCAAAAGTCCACTGTTCCTATTTGTCACCATGTCTGAATTTCCACGGAGTGATTTACCATAATCACCACGCTTGGCAGATGGATTGCTGATCACAACGTGTTGTTGTTATATAGATCTAACTTCTTCATTTTTATCCTTAGTCGTCTCTTACGACATGTGTTACTTGGCATTTTATTAACATGTCACATGAAATGCATGACATAGCTTTAGTGTGATTGCGATCTTTGGAATACCAATTCCAATCTACCTCTTTAGTCTTTTACTATAAGTGCTATATCTAAGTAACAACAAATTTAGTATTGTAGATGGTGAATAGCTTCCACCTGCCTGGGTGCCAATATCCCACTGCGATCACCAATTTAACAACCTGATTATATCAATCAATTACTGACACTGATATTTAATAGTCTAGTTGAAGGAAGATTAAGAACATATTACAGGTGGATTACGATTTTAAAAAAGTTTGGACTTTAGAAGGTATACAGGTTTAACATTTCTTTAACTTTATCCACCTCCGTGTCCTAATGGCTACAGCAGCGATGGACTGGCAATACGGAGCTCTCGAGTTTGATTCCTAGCGAACTCAATTTGGTAGGTGGTAGGTTTTTTTGTCCGCCCGTCTAGTTTTAACCACTACCTAAGTCTGCTGCCAAAAATCAATGTTAATAGAAGCTGTTGCTTTTTAGTATGAAAGGTAGTAGGCAGAGCCAGCGTTCATTGGTTCGAGCCTTCTGAGTAAGCCATCATGCATGCAACGGTTTTATCACTTACCACTTACGTTAGACGAACTAAAACCCCATAAAAAGCTTTGGTTGGCCTCTAATTTGGAGGACCAGTGATTTGAAAAGGTCAGTCATTGCAGAACGCAAAAGGATTGTGACGGATTTTCATAATTATAATAATAATCTATTTTGTATAGAACGAAACGAACGAAACTATCGCTACATTAATACTAGGGATACAAAATTTTATTAGTTAAGTCAATATAACCCAATACTTGAGTGAGTCCATGGCAATTTGATGGCATAACTCAGTGGAGAGACTTTTTTTCTCCAGTGGACGTATATCTACATGATACAAATTATATAACTCGCTTCCTCTCCTTCCTTGTAACCAATATGATACTCATATATGTTGTTAGACGAGCTCAAGTCGACGGGTGAATGTAATCCATGCTCGACTCGGTCTGAGAGCTGGAGAAACAGATCGCGATGTGGGGAGAGTGTGTATAGTGGATTTCTTTCTTTCGTTTCCGATTGATTGTTATAAATCTGGTCTTGTATTGATTTGGCTGTAGATTTTGTATAAGCTCCTGACATTTCAAACTGAATATAATGTATATTCGTTGTGAAAAACAGCCCTACGGTAGATTTTGTATCTATTGCATCATATTCTGAGGAAGAGATAATTTGCCTCAATTTTCAGCAACGCAAGGAAAGCAATAAAAGTTTTTTTCTTTTGTCTTTGTTTCCACCTTTATACTGACTGACTAGTCATTTCAATTATAAATAGTATGTGATTAATTAATTTGTATACTATAAAATAAAATGGAAGATTGTACATTATCTGTTGCATTTTGTACTTACATATAATTTATTTGTATTTGTATGCGTATATTAAAAAGTTTTAAAATATATATTAACTTGATTTTATAGCTCTTGATAGATCTACTAAATTGAAAAGAGCTAAAAAGAACACTTAAAAAATCAAGTGTATGACAAAGACCAAAAAATACCACAATTATTTTTTATATTGCAAAGCATCCCGTTACAATACTTTTCTCTACGAAATTAAAATCGTAACAATATCAAACTCTACAATTCCCTTCTCAACCCATACCCATGTCTATCTACTGACTAGTAGATATATAGGTATACCATACATCACGTAAGTACGTATGTATATCACATATCTTGCCGACGGTAGTCAGTCGGCCAAGCTTTTGTGCCCTTCAGTGGGGCTCCGGCGTCTGTGTGCGGGTGGCTGTGTGTGTGTGTGGGTGAGTGTGAGTTGATTTCCCGACGACGACGCACCCGCCCGGTATGGTTCCACGGAGTTGGACTGGTGTGAAGTACGGTACCATTCTAGGCCCAGAGGTTTTGATACTGTCATAATAAGTTACGAAATAAATTCAATGTAGATCTTTATATGTACTTAAATAGTAAATTCCTGGACAAAATGCCAGTGAATATGCTGCGATGATAATAATGTTGGTAAAAACTGTTAGTATGGTCAATAACTAACGGTTGTGTTTATTTTCAACGTTTATACCTAATTTGCCCATTTTATTTCTGTAGAAATTTCATAATTTTTTGGGTCTAGAATCGATTCCAGCTCGTACCAAATAGTTGCATTTAATTATTTGGAAGCTACGAGTATGTACGAATAAGCTGTTCCCTTTGTATATATTTTTTTGTTTATGTATTATATAAATATTTTCCGTATACAATAAATTGTTTAAATAAAATTAATTTGAATACGATTGATGAAAATTATTACCATTGGCTTTACGGCGAAGTAAAACATCTCTAATACGCTGTAACAAAGAATAACTATTGACCGTATTGAACAACAAAGTGGCAAATTGATAAAACAAATTTGAGTCCGATGGTGTAGCACCATGTAACTACTCTGACACTCTACCTAGTGTTGCTTAAATATGTTTTAATATTTAAAAGTAATTTTGGCATGTTAAACGGGTGTTGCAGACACATACATAAAAATATGCTTTCACGTGTATGTATAGTCATTCATATGTATTATAAAGTTTTTTTGGCATATTAACAATAATCCAACATAAAAAATAGGTAACAGAACTTCCTTCCCACCCTACTCAGCTGTCAGCCGCTTCGTTCCGAGGGCACTCACACACCCGTCCCTGTAAAGATACACACACACACCCTCCCAGCGAGGGGTGCGCCGCCGGTCGGGGAGGCATGGTGGGGACTGTATTAAGTTCCTTTCTTTTCACTAAAATAATTTTAGGGGATGGTTTTAGTTCGATATTTTTTTTCTAAAGAGCCCTCAGCCCGGGCTTCTGTTGAATGCGCTCGTCCGTTCCATTTGAGAAATGGCTGTTTCGGAGGGTGCATTCGCTGGTTGAGATGTTTGCAATTGTGATAGGTATGTATGTCTTTGTTGTGGGAACACCAATAGTTATTGTTCACTCTTTAAATTAGATTTGCACACATCCATCCCCTTAGATCCCATCAGAATTACTCTTCCGCAAGTCTTCCTTTATAATCTTAAGTACAAAAATTTCTATGTAAATATTTACGTATTGATTTCCAAATTTAGTTTAGTATGGGAAATATTATAGTATGTAAAAGTAATGAAAGAAAATATACGGGAAAAAATGTGGAGAAATTCATAAGTAACAAATGTTTTCTGTAGTCGTAAAAGAAAGAAAAATCAGAATAAATAGTAGTCCATAAGCAAGGTCTTATAGTGAAATCAAACATTAATTTTCTTACAAAAACCATCTATTGAATACTTTCCAAGAACTATGTAGTAAAAAAAAGAATATTGTGCAAGATGAAAACCACGCCTGAGAACAAGGCCGGGGCTCGCGGGCTTTCGCTGAAATATTTTTAATCAAAGTTTTTACCTGATATCGGCCCCCGGGCGAGCAGGGAACGAACCGACCTGTCAATCTCTCAAATGTTAGATTAAAAACATCATCTTTACTTTTTTTAGCATTAAGAGGATCAAGGAATTATGGCTGGAGAGAAAAAACTCGGGCAGAGGCATATGATTATACTTATAAGGATGCGTTTAGATAAAGTTTTGACGAAGGTCGATGTGTTATTGTGGGTCGACTATGTGTTTTGTTTATATACGAACCAAATGTGGCTCTACTACCTGAGATATGGTCGAATAGAAATATTATTTGAGATATTCGTAAGTTAGTTAAAATAAGATGAAGTAATGAAATAAATACAAAAAAGTACTAAAGAAGTGAAACAGATATTGCGCTGTCTATTGTTTTGATTATAGATTGCCAAATTCTTTTGGCTATAACCGCATAGGACTGCGTTATTTCACGCCTTTTTAAAATACTATTAATAAAAGGTATATTACTCGTATTATACATAAAAGTCCGGTTAGTGTAAAGTATAGTTTTCCATTAAAGCACATCTAGGATAAAAATTATGTAATATTTTTCATAGAACCGTTTAGGTACAGTGCTCTGCTGTTTTGTCTTTTAAACGTCAACGTAAGCCTGAAATTTTAGCGTCATTAAATACTGGCGTGACCATTATCATCCGGGAAACGTCCACTGGCTGGACACAGGACATAACAGACCATAGCAATATTGGTTTACGAAACCATTCCTTGCATAATTTATTTCTTACATATATGCAGGATTTTATATTTCGGAGTGTGTTTGAATAAAAAAAAACAATAAAGGCATCATTATCGTAAAGTTCACTATCAATTCAAATACACTATCTATTACAAATTTAGAATCCAAAAGAAAATTTTATCTCACTCCACACATTAGATCCAAATTAGATTGAAATACCGTTGCCATAGACAGACATGTCTATGCGTCTACAAAGAGGCAGGTGTGCCTGAAAGTGCTGAGTCAGTGCGGTGGCACCGGTAGTCGGTGGTAGCGGGTTCGAGTCCCCGGTCGATCACGATTTACATGTCAGTCGCGCCGCTTGATATCCGATTGTGTGTAACTCCGTCCTAGGCCAGTCATCGTCGTTTGCCAGTAAACTTCTACGAAGATAGGATTATGGTAATGCGGAATTAGGGAGTATTAGGGACACGATACATGGAAAAAAACGTGTAATGTTTGATCGATAGGGGCCAATAAAGTGACAATACAGGAACAGCTATTGGTGTTCTAAAATATCTACATATAAAATGCCTGAGAATTGCGTCCATAATGTAAGAAACATCGTATGGTCTCATTTTGTCAGTGGTACACGACTATTTTCAAATGAGCATAGCAGAGTTTTATATTAGTTTTTCCCCAAAATAAAATAAAAACTACTGTATCACACAGAAGATATTAAAATTGGAAATTAAGAATCGAAACATAGCGACGTAAATAGACAATACGAAAAGTCGAATTAACAAAATCTTTGTATTGAAATTCACTAAGGAGAAACATCATGATAACTTTAGGCTTACGGATGTGTTTGCTAAAATTATTCAATATTGATCCTTGTTGCCTATGAAACTAAATATATATATTATCCGCAAATACACCCACCAGGTAATATCTGTATTTAGTGAATTGCACACCTGATCAATTTAATTCTTACACATAACAAGAGAGTAATATTTGCAAGTCAAATAATTCGTGGGGATTCATCTAAAAGTACATTAACCTTCTCAAACACAGAAACCTTCCAGAAGCGTTGATGTCATTCACATCGTCTGGATTTAATTCGACGGCTTCCGTTATGAAGACGGACATGTCAATTTAGCCAATAACCTATATCGCCTACTAGTCGTGCCAAGAGTGGCTGGCTAGATACCATCTGCGGATGACGTAGGTTTGGTGTTAAATTGCTAGACCACATTAATGTTATGATTTTTTATTCATTTATATAAACGTCCATTAATTTTAGCTACTCATTTATACTTTTCCTCCAGCTTTAAAGTGTATCTTCCAAATATTTCAATGTTAATATTTTAAAATTTTCCGACTCAATTTTTTGCGTTAAATGGAAAATTCGAAAATGATTAGTACATTGAAATTGATTTTTTAAGATAAGTAATTATCCGGCGTCTGAGGAAAAATATTCAGGAGATGGGGAGCAGCATCAAGCGTAGTGGTTGTGGTAAATCACCTCATGGAATATAAGGGATCCATGGGGGAAGTTCATGTCCAACACTGGACTTATGCAAACAATAATGTTTAGGGATTCCAAGCCGATGAAGTCGTGGGCGAGAGCTTTATCAACTGATAGTAAGAAATTCGCTAAACGAATTCCTGAAGAGTAATATTATAATCATTTTCAATACACAAATTAACCATTCTCATGGCAAGCGTTGGGTTCAATGTGATAGGTACTAGAATTACCTATCACCTAGGCTATACACAACAATAATAGCAATTTTAACAGGGAGCCTACGCGCCGTAGTCGCACAAACAAACAATCAATCAAGATAGGTTATAAGCAAACCGTTCGTGACCACGAAGGTCATAGATTCATTTGTGTTCTTAGAAAACCTAGCGCACCTAAGCTACGCCTAGATTGAGACCTTGATAAGCACAAAGGTTTCTAATTGAACATTGTAAAGAACGCAATAACGGTAAGAAAATAAAGAACTGAATTTGTGAGAGACCTAGCCTAATGAAGTCAGTCATTTTACTGACATGACTTCGCGTGTTAGAAAGTTTTTTTTTACATATTGTATATACTCGTACAATTTGGTAATTTGAGGAAAACTGTACTTGCTTATGGGTTGGTGGTTTACCACCAAAGAATGTAAAATGTCTAGAGTTTTTTACTCAACAATCTAAAATCTTCGATCCTCTTTTGTTAATTTTTTACGTAATGTATGAGAACATTATTACATTAGTACAATCACAACTTCAATGTACTATAGTCACTACACTAGCTCAAAAGGAAAAATCTTTTACAGGTTCAAGCCATGTATTTTTAGTATTTAATGCAAATACTGCTTCTTAAGTTGTGGTTAAGTTACACGTTACTTCAGAATAAGATAATTCATGTGAGCTGTTGTTTTAAGAAATACATTAAATTACATCAGAAAGCTTTTATAATAAAAATGGCTTTAATTGACAATGTAAAAGATCAGTTGTTAAACGTTAATTGTTGAACAATTTAATGAAGGCAAATCATAGACGATACCAAAACCGAATGGAAGTATCTCTTACCGTCTTATTATGTATGATGGGTGTGCACTTGACCTTCATCTCACCTGATGGTAAGTGATGATAAGGCTGTTGGATGATTGGCGTGCGCATCCAAGCCTCAAGATTATGAGCGCTGTCTCTGCTACCTTACATACCGGAATATAGCAATGCTATTAACACTAATGTTTGTCGGTAGACTTAGAAAACATGGTGGTAGCTAGCCAGGCGGAAATAGAAAACGACAAACCACCAACCAAACCGAGTACTAACAGTACAGGTACCACTGGGAATCGAACTCGGGGCCTCAGGGTTGGTAGTACAAGCGTGTAGCTATTAGGCCGGAGAATCAATGATGACAGAGCTATCGTAGCGACGATCCCCTGCCACCGTTACTGAGCATCATGGCCTAGTAACTGCACTTTATTCAATTTGCGCACCAACACTTTCTTTTTGAAAGTCACGCTATGAAGTATTTGTCTTCATTGATTTGACGTCTCAATGCTGGCTGGGGAGGCCGAGCAGAAATACGAGTGCTTCAAGGCAGACCATAACTATAACTAACGAGAGAGAAAATATAGTCATTTTGTCTTGCCTGGAGCCTTGCCGGGAGGTATCAGATATAAGCATGAAGGTTCGACCAGGAACGCTTCACAGGGTCTGTAACTCAGCCGTCTCTAGTGCCTGAACTATTCAACGACTTTTCGAATGATTTGTCTGATATAGTATTGAGTAAATGTATCATACATGACAAAAAAATACATATTAGATAATGTAGAATAGTTGAAGTAATTACGACGTTATTAAAACCGCGTTAGCTTGGTCTCCCATTATTTAGACTTTGGGAGAATATGTTTAATATACAAATAATAATAAAAATTATATTAAATCAAATATCTTTATTACCTTGTCACTTACATTTTAGTTTATTTCATAAGTAAAATTATTAGTTTGTTCGAAATTTGACAAACATTAACATTATTTGAGACATAAATAATTTTGTACGAAAGGATACACTGTAATGCAATCAAAATATGATTGCAAATTGATTTGGTAACTATTTTACAATCTTTATCCCTTTTTAATCATAAAAGATGTAAGTAAATGTAAAAAAGCTTAACAACAACAATCAAATTATTGGCCACAATTGCAACTCCAGGCATGTGAGTCCTATGATTTTGTAAACTATCTTTGTCATAAACTATTTCACGAATTTACCTTTTCTGTCAGACAACAAGAATTTCCGGCGTTCTAAAACAAATACATTTATAAAATCAGTCTTTTTGGGAAAACGTGATTTTGATATTTGTTTAGAATGAGATCAGTACAATATAGGAATCGATTCTAACAGACCGGAGGCCTCGTATCGCGATCCACTTCGCAAATCGATTTGATTGCAAAATCGCAAATCTGACGTCGCGTCGCGTCGCTCTGTCACAATAAGCTTGTAACAAAAACAATAACACATCGACCGAAATCGCAACTCAAAGCGCATGCGACATACTTTGGCGCCATATTGTTGCGTTAGTTATCATTGACATATATTGCGATCCTCTGCTACATTACAAATCTGTATGTAAGTGGATTATTACGAGTACAAAAACTATAACACTTTTACCGGAAACACAGCTCAAGACTTACACACGTGCCTAAATAATCAACACAAATTCGACACCCATCGCAAGTCAACCAGCGTTTGTCTTATTTCATACACATCCGAAAAACTCGGTAAGTGAGCCGGTGGGCCAAGCACGTGCTTTCTGTACATGCAACGTCATCGGGCAGTCATTATCAGGGGTCAACGGCCCGCTGATTACCTTTGAGCACGCCCTGTCGTTCATCATTAGCCTAGGTTAGGATGTTTGTAAACATGCCTCCATTCATTGCTTTTTCGACGGGACACGGATCATCTTGCGTGTAATTGGGTCAAGAAAGAGTTGTAGATGGAAGATTGTCGACATGTCCCACATAGTGTTTGTGAAAGTTATGTGGCATAATTGTTGGAAATAAACAAAATACATTGGTAGTTTTAATGTGATAAGATGACAAACACTGCACCGCAAGGGCTCTTCAATTTCAGAAGTAGAACTTATATGCGCTAAATATGGCAACATAAATTTTTTTAAATATTTAGCTCGATACGTCACAGACATTTTCTAAATTAATTTTAAAAGAAACACTCCCATTCGCATTTTAGCAATAATTTCAAGTACAATTATGCATTTTTTTCTCTACATGCGTTTATAGAACCTGATTTCATTTAAAGTATTGAAACACATTTTTTGAATTACGAAATAGGTACATAAACATCAATAAACAAACATCAAAATGTTTCCGATATTCATTAATTACTATAAATCCAGCTGCACAGACACAAACTGTTATCAAACCAAGCGCATTAATCAAATTTTAAACATTCCTTTCAAATAAGGTATTTATTACCTGCCATTATCGCATTTCAGCTAATCAATAAAATGCTGTCGAAAAACTGTTATGTTTATCGCAAGCTGTTTGAAAATGGAATGATCATCCTCACCGTATCATAAATCTTCTTCATTTGAATGTTTCTCAGATGTATGAAACCATATTTCTACTAGAATGTTTGCAGCGGTATCATATTCATAACTCGAGATTGGATTTCCAAGAATTTCCTTGTACGAGTTCACTGTGTGGAGAAGCATACCTTCTTTGGCGTCAAAGGTTCATATTAATATAATATCTACCTAGACTAAGTCACACTAAAGAGGATATTCCAATAAATTCGCTTCATATAAAGTTTGATCGTATTTAGGTATTTGCAAATCTTACAAAATGTAATTTTAAATTTATGACCTAGAAATTAATACTTACTGGTCGATTGGTCGTAAAGTTAATTATTTTCATAAATTTAAAATACGATGAGAAATATGGTTATGATATCAGAAAACGTGGTGTAGTGGATAGCAAGCGTAGAACTTTATAGTTGCTCGATTGTAAACAGCTGACGGTTCATTCGATTATACCTACAACCTGGCACTAGTTACATACATGTATATGAAACAGTAAATAAATTTATGTTATTTACACGGAAAATGCAAGTACCCCAGTACTAGATCAAATGTGTGAAACGTTATATTCCCTGATGTAGACATGTTCCTTGGTTCACATACCAAATTCAATTACTAAGTGTTTATTGAATGGATTAAACTTAGTAAAAATGGAATATGTTGTTCATTAAAAATGTATTCTAAATATCGGGTAATTGCCATTTAATTTATCATCCCTTATTCATTTTCTAAGACATTCTAACGAAAAAAATGTTACTTTTTTATCAATGGTCATCAGTATCCAACGAGCACCCATCGGAAATTTTGGGGTGCTTGCATTGTAACGACAACCTCACAGCACAAAACTTTATACTATCTTACTTCTCCTATTCGTTTCCATTTTTAGAATATTCCAGTTAAATGTAGGTACTGCGTTGCGTACGCGCATCGACAGACGATAAATCAAAGTGCGCGCCAGGGCACGATTCTGCAGCACAGAATACATCAAATCAGCTTGGTGCCTCACGATCAACAGTTGTTCCTTTTGTTTTGTACTTGACGAGAGCCATGCTCATGTCCGTTAACCTAGTTTCCATTTATTTATGTTTCTACTAATGTTATGTGATCATTCCCAGCGATGATTGGTTTCGTTGCGTGAGTCTATAACTGAGCCGCTGAAAAATACCGTTGCGTTCCTATAAAAAGTTGGTATTATTGCCAAACTAATGAGAAAGTTATGCTAGTTAAGCTCGTGGGGAGTAGCTGGATGCAAGTGGCTCGGAAAATGTGGCATACTGTGTCCAGCAGTGGACTGCTGCTGATGATGAATGACGAAGTATTTCATATGACGTTTTATCTACGGCAAATGAATTTTTTTAATAATAAATTTGTTCATTGCTCTACATAAAGTCTTAAAATAATATTACATTTTTCACCTGTAAAAGTTATAATACTTGTACTGTCCTGTGTCACAGGTCATCAGGGTCTTACCCACGGCGCTTTGGATGTAACAAATTCAAAAAGCTGTCTGTGGAGCATGGAATGAAATCCGTAATGAATTTGATAATTATTTAAGAGCAAAATATTAAAATAGTGATTCCATAGAGCGTTTACTCTTGACGGTACTGTTTAGCCCTAAGGGCGTGAGCCCTTCCTGCACGTGTGCGATTTGAAAATTGGTTAGCTTTGCAATGTAACAAAAATATATTTGTTTTGTCTATTTTCCATTTTATACGGGTAAAAGGATAACTATTATGTAAAAATACATTTGAAGTCACAACCAAAGCCTATCCTATACAGCATTTCACTAACGACTTTTGATAATCTTCTTTGGTTACAACTCTGTACTGTATATCCGGTAATGCCTTCATAACATCCTTCATACCATTTGCAAATATTGTACAGTTTACATACTATAGTATAGGTATTATAATTTACATCTGAGTTGCGCAGAGACCGGTCGCTTTGATCTCAGTTACAATCGGCCATAATTGATGATTGCGCCAACGCCATATACAGCGAAACCAATCGAGTGCGCGCGCTGCATCCCGCGCCTGCGCCCGCCGCAGCTAGCTCGCAGCTCGTTCACCGCTGTAGTAAATAGGTGCTTTGAAATGGTTCAAATGATTAGGGCACAAAATGTGCGAGAGGCACTGATAAAAAGCGAGAATTCATCAGGGAAGAACAGAAAACGTCAACACGATACTTTAGACTGTCAAGACCAATTTCCACAGGAACGCCTGGAAGTATCAAGTTGAAATTAAAACTCTAATACGAAAGCCTGCAGTCCTCTAGAGCTGTGAAAAACGTAGCTTCTAGGATTAAGAGTTTAAGCCGCGTTTTACAACTTAGAAGGAATTGAAATTTATAGAGTATTTCCCATTGTGAAATTTGGTAACAAGCAAGGTATAAGGCAAGCCCGGAATAAATCTGAAAAGTGTAATTGTAAAATTAAATTAAAATTTCACAATGACAAACTGTTCCAGTGCCTGTCGGTTTATTCTTAGCGCTAACAATTTTGTTATTTAGTTAGTCATTTTGCCTATTATTTTATAGTATAATATTTTCAGCGTGTTAATCATTGGATCAATGGACCGTTGGATGCAAGCGTGCGCACCCAGAAGCCTCAAGCCTCAAGCAAAGCTCAAGCGCCGGATACTTTTAATGGATATATTTGTAGAAATGAATGGTGCTTTTATAGGGATATATGGGACAACCAATCACCATATATACATTGCTTCTTTATTTTTAAAATCAGTTCAAACATAGCGGAGATGTACATAGATGGAGGGAGTAACATAATATTAATCACTTAATTTTTCTTCTTAATAGGTGAAAATACTATATATTAAATTATTAATTATAATCAACGAAGACACAGAGCAACACAAACAAAAAGCCAACAGTCAAATGAAAAACCTCCTCAATTTTTGAAGTCAGTTAAAAGAATGACACAAAGATATCGAAGACAGCCACTTTATAACTTCGCCATAGTAGCAAAAGAGTTATAATCTAAGTAGACAGATCTTACTAACAACGATTTCTATTAAAAAGCACACCCACGCTATAAAATATAATGAGATATAATTTTCAATCCTCTTTAGAGCGTGGGTCCCATTAAACCACGGAACATTGTAATGAAGTCATAACACAGCACAAGAGCCATCATGTTAATGGGAGAACGCTTTTAAAAGTTAATCGATCAACATGTTTTTCAAAAGCTGTTAAATTATCAAAGGACTGTTATTTGAAACCACTGTATAAAGCAGCTTTAAAAGGAAAAAAATTATGATTAACAGTACTTGTTGTTACAGTATTCCCACAGCAGATTTTGCTGCTAAACAGCAATCGGAGATTAAAAATGTGTTATTTTTTTACAAATTTGTAAATGTTTATCAAGATGAATTAATTTTAGAAAATATCTGTACAAAATCAATGTACTCGTATCAGTGAAACCTTAAGAAAAGATTGAAAATTCTTATTTAAAAAAGAATTAGTTCATTTATTTAAAATGTCAAATCTAACATAAATTACACATTATTCTATATTAGATCATGAAGCGTGGTTACTTAGAAAATCTACACATACTGAATGCATGTTTTTGTTAAAATTAAATGTTGTAATCCTGCGATGATTCAGTGCAGTGAAAGCTTCACACCAATACATCAATTAAAACCGCGTATTCACCGCACGCAGGATTTGGGACATTCCATTTTAGTAATTACAGCTCGAGTATATTTTTTAAGTCCGCACCCTCCCTGGTCCTGACCTGAGAGGCTCATATTTATATTTTATAGAATACTGGAGTTGCCTGATTTTCTTATTTTTCTTTAATTGACATTTGAACTCTTCAGCCACATTGTAATTTTTAAATTTTTCAAGACGAATAAATCGCCTCACAAACGAGAAGGGATCTATCGTTTATAAAACAACTGGAACGGAAACAATCAGCAATGGAACACAAAACATGCTGGGACTTACATAATTATTAAAATTATAGATATACGTATAGTTGTAGATGTTGTACATAAAAGTCCATGTTTTTTCATCTCATCTTGACAGATGATAAATAAGTCCGGTATTGTACTTTATTTCTGTAATTGTTTGAAAGGAAATGAAACGATTGTATTGTTTCATGTTCCGAATGAAACTTTGTCTCTGTAGTGGGCTGGTAACCAAAAGTCGAGCACCAAAAATGTAATAGCTGTCGCTGGCCATGATTAATGCAATTAATCCCACAATGGCCACATCGCGTCGGTTACACTGGCTGACACTCACAGGTGAATATTTAAAATTTAAATTTTGACGTCGCACGAGCTATTTCCTATATAGGAAACATAATTTAATTTTCTGAGGCTTGCCTATGCTTCCATTTACTTATGAAATAAATACACAGTAAATATTCAAAGTGGTTTTTCGCAATTCTAATTTTTATGTGAAATGATACTGAGATTATTTAGGTGATTTTATCATAGTTGATTGCTGATCGAGATTGTTTATTTCCTTTGAACAAAATACATGGTACTCGTATATAACGGAACTATATATATAATGAATATAGAAGGCCTTCTCATTTAACTGTGTGAATAATACATATTTTTGCAAGGAAAGTAATTCAGTGCAAGAAATACATTTTTTACATATTTATTGAAATTATCACCTGATTCACAGAGGGGTTAATACGTAAAAATATTATAAATGTTTTATATGAATTCCGTGGCTAAAATACTTGTCTTGTCAGCCGGAAGACCAATTGTTTGCTATTGTCACGACTGGCGGGCTGGTTAGTGAACTTTTTAAAATGATATCGTCACGCACACTGGAAATCTTACAATGTGCTGCTGGTTTCTCTTGAACTTTTCTTCAACCGCCGTCTAGGAAGACAGGCTCAGAACAGCCATGGAAAGTAACATGAAGTTCTCGTATTTCTATTCCCAAAAAAAGTAATAATATTATCGTCATCGGCTGTATAACAGACACAACTACAGCTGTTATTATGTGTGAAATCCTTGAAATTCTCTGGAAACGCGTCACATTCCCGTCCGGCTATACCCGCCAGCGGCCGACAGTGTAATCGGATAGATCGGCCCGGCTCTCGGATAGATTTCATAAATAACGTGTAGAATTTTTGTACATAGATTTATTACGTTCGGCGAGCGAAAATGGTGGGAGATTGTTTTTCAATTTAACCGGCGAACTCCCGCTGTTTGACATGCCGCCAGGCGGGCGCGGCGCGGGTCTTCCGCCCGGCGCGGTGCGGCCGGCGGCGGGCGGCCCGGGCTTTGTACTATATACCCACGAGGTAGGTAAGTACCAACAGGTAACGCCGTGTTTATATTATTTGGTGTATAGTTTAGTTTGGAATTTATATGGAATACATTTATAGGGAATTTTTGTTTATAAAAGACGAATATTTTTTCCCGCAACTTCGTCTGAGTGGACTTCATAAATCCGCGGAAACTTCTTGTTCAGCCGGTGTAAACCCTTTTAACTGTCCCATTCGAAAAAACAAAGTCGACATAAAGGAAGTACATACATCGTCACTTTAGCTTTTATAATATTACTAGCTTAGACTTCGTAATGTATCCCACGGGAAATACATGGGTGATCGGGGATAAAAAGTAGTCCTTGTTGACATTATGTTACAATGGGAAGGATGGAGAAACATACCTACAAACAAACTCACTTTCGCATTTATAATATTCAAGATGAATGTGTATAAATGACAAGTACTCATAGCTTTTATTATTTGTAATATAAACTAATAGCTTAGTTAATTTCTAAATTAAATGATAAAAGTATAAATAAATTAGTAAATCATTTCAAGCGATGCGTCTTTTAATTTTGAATGTGTTTTGTATGCAGGAGATACAGTCACCACAATATAATAATAACATTATTAAGGCAAAGTAAGGTTCATTGTTTATTTGTTATTAATTAGAGCCCCGACGGCACAACCATCACAAGGAAAAATATGAATATTGTGGGATTTAAACAAATGTTCCCGCGGGAAAGGTTTGAAAGTCTACAACGACGAAGTCCGTGCATTTGTTTGTTCCAATAACACTTCAACGACACAACCAATCGTTATAAAATTTGGTATACACTTAAAGCCTTTGACATGGTGAAGAAAAAAGGCCTCATTTTATCCCGATAAACAGTAGAAAAAATGTGAAAGCCACGCACAAAAAGTTGATAAGAGTTCCTTGTTTATCTACAAATGGCCAAAAAATGGATTAAATAGATTTTACTCGAAGTTATTAAGGTTTTTCTGTACAGAAGTATGCAGATGTTATGAATCCCAAAAATCATAATTTCTTTGTGTAATATAGATTTTACGTAACTTATTTGACTACTTATTTAAAAATTAATATGTTCAATTTTTATATCTAATATTTTATACATACAATGGTAATAGATTTGGCTTAATAGACTAAACCTGAACAGAAGTAGTCGGAATTCAAATTATGTATCCTTAAAGAAGCCATTAAAATCGAACATTGACGGTATCGCAAAACGATATTCGCAATGGCAAATATTGCGACGTGATTTTACTCAAATAAAGCGCACTTCGAATACGCTCCTCAGTCACGACTTCAATGTTTCAAGCTCAAAAACTGAATGCAATAAGTAGTCACAATGTAATTCGTGCTCGAACGTCAGCCGCCATGTTCCAAATAGTTCTGAGCCGTTTCAACACATCCCGTATAACACTCAGTTTCCGTTTCTATTCAATGTAGTTTTTATCCAACTAATGAATATGGAACTAGTTCTGTATATAGGTGTGAAAGGCGTGACCTTTGCTAACTGACATCAATTTTGTAGCAAAATTTAATCAGGGGAACGGATGCAGGTACGCAGTCGTGATCCAAACAAAAACATAATTTATTATTTGACGCACACGTTAATCTAAACGCTACTTTTTGATGGCTTCTATAATCTCATTACATGTAGATTAATGGTCTGTTTCAGTGAAAGTGTATCTGTAGTGAGATGAGAGCTTGAGCTTCTCACTTAGGGCACGAGCGACCAATGGCGTGCACAGAACGCTAAAATCAATACTCATCCCTTAATGAAATGTCGCCGGCCAACCACGCTCGGATTAAAAGCCCTTATCAACAATCTT
Source organism: Carcina quercana (assembly GCA_910589575.2). NCBI lineage: Eukaryota > Metazoa > Arthropoda > Insecta > Lepidoptera > Depressariidae > Carcina > Carcina quercana. Next base: position 5,250,007 of record OU342436.1, read on the forward strand.
TAATCCAATTAAAGGCTGCCTCTCAGCAGGTAAACCCGCGCTGAATAAAACAAAAGTTGTGGTAGCCCGTCCATTTACATGTGACCTCCCGTTCGGTTCCCGGTTGACTAAAATCATTATCACTTCAGGAGGAAATGGAGTTTCTGTTAGATTGGTCTGTGGTCAGTCCACTGGACTTTAGGGATTTCGGTCGGAGGGTTGTGGAAAAACAACAATTCTCACTCACCATCATAAACCCTAGCTTAATGGACTAGGAACAGTCCCTCGACTCTCACAATTAATTAGTACCTTGACCGAAGGGCAGGGCGCGTCCATTGTTACCTGACACTATGGGAGCGATTAAAAGTTTGAGGATTAAAAGCTAAGTTTTTAATGAATAAACTTTATCCAACTCTGACATGAAACACTCAATATTCACAACTTTCACGTTAATGTATTTAAACAACATATTATTGGTATTTTATGTCAAATAATTTGAAATGCGATGGTATTACGAGTAAAGTACATATGTAAATACAAAATTCAACAACAACAAACACAAAAATATTGCCAGCACTGAAATCTTAAATTGGCCGATTCAACGAATAGTTATTACAAGTTGCTTATAACCATTACTGTCAGCCGTGTTGACAATCGTACTAAGACCGTGGGGTTCAAAACATTTTGAATGATAACTTTTAGATTTCAGAGACTAGGGTGACGAAAGAAACTAATAAATCTCTTTGAAATTACAACAACTTTACGCTTGTAAATAAATAAGTTGTTTCCAGTAAAAGAAGAGTCCTCATACACACCTATGCTCTCTTCACAAACACCAAAATGAAGAAATAATTAAAATTAATTAGTAATGTCGTGCATTGAAACACTAGAAAAGATTCCGAAAATTGTGACACAGTGCTACATTTCGGACCCTTCCAATTCGTCAAGCGTCCATTTTGATTCGCGCTCTCTTGGCCCTCTATCCCTACGGTCCCTTCAGTTTCGTCCCTCGCATCCCTACGGCCCTGTCCCCTGTCCCTTCCATGGGAGTGTTGATTGGCAAGCTCACTGGATTACAGAGGGGGATGATGACCACTCGGCCGGGGAATTGGGGAATTAACAGTGACCGGGGGTCTTAGATATTGCTATTTCTATTTCTCTTGGTGTTATCGGCGGTGTAGTATCCTGGGATCAAGACTGTAAATCAAACACATTCTAGTATTTTATCCGCAACCTCGTGTGCGTAGACTTTTATTAATCTGTGGCGTAGATTTCAGAAATTACCCCGTGGGAGCCAATGGATAGCGATATAAAGTAGCCCATGCCCTTTTCCGTGCTCTTGGAGTGTAGATATGCCAAACACCATGGATGGATGTGTCGTTAATGCACTAATTGGTGACAAACCTAATAACTAAACTTAATGACGTATTTATAGCATTACTAAGATTTCACTATTATAATTGGTTTGCTGTTTACGTTGTATGTTTTGTTTTTTCTTATTGTTTCTGAAGTATTTAATTTTGTACACCAAAAAATACATTACTAATGTTTTATGTTTCTTAAAGTTGATATTTAGTTATTTGACTCATATTCTTAGCATTTTTGGAGATATAACTTTAATATATTGTAATTTTAAACATACATTTAATTAGTTGTTATACTCGTATCACCTCTCAAAATCTCAAATTTAAATTTCAGTAGGTATAGCATCTTAGCCGAAAACCTCCGCTGCGAATACAAATGCTTGCAATAAACAAATTAATAAAATTTATTTTGGTACAAACGAAATACAAACGAAATCTTGCACGTTTCTTTATCTCCTTTCATTGCTTTAGCAAGAACTCTTGAAGACAGATGGCACTTATATAGCAAACGAAGACAAAAACAATAAATTAATATAAAAAAATATTTCATAAAGAAGCTTTTATTTAAATGCTCTAAAAAGAAGAAAATAAACTTTAAAACTTTAAATGAAATCAAACCCATCAATTGATTACATTGAACAATTTATATGCTATAAAAGCTTGTCGCGTGATTTTAATTGTATTAATGTCGATGTGGCGTACCATGAAGGAGGCCTATGTGTTGATGAATAGAATACAAGAATTATGTAAACTGATATAGAGAAAAAAGTATGTATTTTATAAAATTGATAAATCGACATACATCTACACTAGTAAATCACGCGACAAGCTTTTATAGCATATAAATTGTTCAATGTAATCAATTGATGGGTTTGATTTCATTTAAAGTTTTAAAGTTTATTTTCTTCTTTTTAGAGCATTTAAATAAAAGCTTCTTTATGAAATATTTTTTTATATTAATTTATTATTTATTTTTTAGTTATCGTGTAAATGTTTCTTAAGACTAAAAAAAAGTCTAGTTAAATTACTGAATCTATTTCAATTTTAAAAAGCATCCAAGTGCAAGTTAGGTCCACCCAGAACGGTGTAAAGTAATTTTGATTGGAATTTGTACGAAACTTTCATTATGGAATCTGTAAGCCAATTTTTTTTATAATTTGGTCGACTATTACTCGTTCACCTGCAAAGGCAGCTTAGTCGTGTTATTTTTTTTTCTTCTTTTAAGTTCAGTGTACTTACATACTACTGTAAAGTATTCAGATTTTTAAAAGCAATAGTTTAGAAGATATACGGGGGGAGACGCGAAAATAGTAAGTACATTTCGAACGACATTTCTTAATACATTTGCTGAAAAAATATAACAAATAGTAAAATTATGATGAAGATGGTTCCGGTTAGCACAGAAAGCATAGCTAGCAACCTAAGTAACGTCTCTAGGTCCATTTGTCTGTCGGCTTTAATCACTTAACATCGGATGATATGAAGACGAAAGTACCAGGACCTCATACCTAAGGTGGAGTCTAACTACAACTTCAAAGAGAGAAAAAGAGATATATAATATCTTGGCATAAGGTCTCTGTCATCCCCATAAAAGTAAATTAAATCATTATCAACATTCGAATCTACATGTGTATATTTAAAAAGCGAAGGCCCGCGTTCTATTTAAAAAATACTCGAACTGAAGCCAATCCTCTTGGAACATGTCAATGCAGCAAAAAGTATATAATTAAACAGACCGAGATCTTTGTGCGGAGGTTAGTGCGGAACAAGTATCTTACACGCTTTCTGACACTTATGTCAACCTGGTAGTAATTGAGATTGTGGCCAAGAGTGTGTTGCACATACTGCCCAGTGACTAGGCAAAAATACTAGTTTTGATTTTTGAATGAAAAACATTCGTTCAGTTAATAAGAAAAACGCACGCTTGCCTTGCGTTTTTAAGACAACCTTCTGAAATCACGAACTTTTAGCACGCAAAAAAGCTATGAAACGTAACACTTTCTGAGCACAAGTATTATATATATACATATTATTATATATATTATATATATATACAAATGATTTTTCAATAGTTTGGTAGGAAATTAACCTGCGCTACAAAAACGATATTGCACGCTCCGGTGCACTTATGTCAACGTGGTATTCTGGAATTAAGATGAGCCCAGCCCGTATTTGAGGGATCATTGAAAAGTTCCTCTTTATTTCTCCTGACTCCAGCATCAGACCAGGACCGATGACCTAAGCTCGCGAGTAGTCACTGGATGCAAGTGGCTCGGCCCTATCACCGTGCATGTGTGGGCGCGCCATAACAGGGAGACTCATGTCCAACAGTGGACTTCTGCAGCCGATGATTATTGCATATGCTGCCTTGTCCAGCCTCAATTGAGTGACACTATCTTGTGTTAAAAATATTAAGAAAACCATTGCCAAAAGAACATAAACACACTCTTTTTAGTTGTATTTTTGACATTTAAGGCCAATTTATGGCCTTTATGTATAACATTCAGCATTTGCACAGAGGATATAATCACAGACTTTGCACAGATTAGGTATTGACATAATGCACCTACTATACCGACACGACTTGATTTGATTATGTGGTTACTCTTTCATTCCCTTGGGCCAAAAAGAGACAAATAGCATTTTGAATCTAAAACACTCTTCAAGTAAAAAGTCTAAAGCAAATGAATCTATTTAGATTTATAAAAAAAAGTGACAGGAGCTACGCGTTCTCATTGGTAGAATAACCCGCGCCGTAACATGTCATGTGAGCTAAATCAAAACTTCTTCCGTTTCTGATAACCTGGTACTTCAAATGATTTTTAGTAGTTTGTTAGGAATCAACCTGCGCTACGATACGATATATAGAAACGATATAGCACGCTCCCTTGCACTTATGTCAGCCTGGTATTCTGATTTTGAGATGAGCCCGAATTCGAGGGGCCCATTGAAGAGTTTCTCTTTATTCCTCCTGACTCCAGCATCAGACCAGCTCGATAGTACCAAAAAAACGCATTGTCATCGGAACTGAACCAACGTACAAAATTTCAACTCCCTAGGATAAGAGGAAGTGCTTCTAATTCAGCTTGCAAGATTTGACCCGAACATACATACATACAAACATTGCAAGTTAAATAAAAGCTTTTAATTTTAAAAATCTGCCATTTTATATAAACGTTGTGTGAATCCTGTTGTATTATTCAATAATAGATATTTTTTAGCGAAAACATAATCGGCCCCCGTCAATACCCCTCAATCCCACGTCAAACGTAATGAAATCGTTTTTGAAAACGTTTCGATTTATTTTATTCGACACGGACGCCACCGAGGCGATTCGATAACGAAATTCTCGAATTCTACTGCAGCGATATTTATGACGCGTGAAATCGTTTCATTCAATGCATTCCATTCCGTCGCATGGGCCGACGGTTTTCCCATTTTCACATATGTCTGCACCTATACAATACGTTTTAGTTTAGACGGTTGGCAGTAATGATTTCTTTGACGATGTGTTCACACGATTATTAGTTTTATACATAAAAATCGAAAGTTTTATGTAACTCGACCTTTATAGAATACAATGGTATATAGCATTTTGAATCGTTTGTGTATGACAAATCGTTGTCAAGGAAATTGTATTCATGAAAAACTTTTTGACAAGAATCTTGTATCTCTCAGGTTGGTTCTCGTTTTGTGCATTATCAATATATGCACAAAATGTTAATAGTTGAGCATAAATGCTGTAGCATAATAGCCTGCTCGTTTATAATCTAGTTTTTATCACACGCGTTTTATTTATCTGCATATTCGAGGTAAAGAAAAATATTAAGGAGTTAAACATTCATAAATCTATTATGTACATATATAGGTACAAAATTTAGCGAAAAATACTCTTATTAATTTTAATTAAATCCTTAGTTCAATCAGTTAGCTTTTTTTGTATAACAAAGCTATTTACAGAACCTAAACATACTTATTCGTGTTTAACCAGGAGATGCTCGACATCGACAAGGAACCCATCCATAAGTTTAGAACTACCTTGTCAGTAGCTGTCAAAAACCCATGAATGGGTAGAGTTCTTGTCGGTGTATATAATGCACCTAAGCACTTAAATTAATTTTGAATATTCTCTACAATCTCTGTATGAGAGTAGGCCTGATTACCTGCAGTGGAGACATATATAGGCTGTTGATGATGATGATTCCGTACAAAAGCAAGCTCAATGAAATTAGGTACATTTATATTGATTAAATACGAATAGTATTGACAATAATTTATCGTAAAACAAATTTTAATCAATTAGGTGCATCAGCCTCGTTATTTGTAAAACTATTTGAACAGCTAAATATACTTACTTCTGATCAGAAAAATTGAATCACCTTGCAGGTTTGTTTTGTAAGTATTATCAGAAAAACCTATGAAAATTTAATTTGAATTTAGAACATTAATATTAGGATTTGAAACCTCATATTATTCACTATTAAACGACGTTTGACATATATTCCTAAATATACACATTTTTCTGATAATCCTTACAAAACATAAACTTGCAAGGTGTTCCGACGTTTCTGATGAGAAGTATGTAATTAAGTTTGGTAATATTAATGAAGAAAAAAAAACTACTCTAAGGGATGAACATACGCTTGTAAGTTTATATGTATGTACTCGCATGTATATTTAGTTTGTAAGTTGTAGACGCGACACGAGTAGTGATTGATCGTGTGTGTGTCACATGGTGGCGACGACGTGACGTCACACTGTTTATCCTTGTGATGTGATGTAGGATGAATAGGTTATTATAAATATGTATAAAGACGAACAAACAATTATACACAATGGGTAAATACTAGTATACTGAAGTCATTAGCTGTATAATTTTATATCTTGAACAGGCACGGACGGGATTTTCCCAGATTTTGCATTACGACCTTGCGCAGGAGGCTCGTTTAAAAAAGTATCTTGTACAATATTGTTCATAAACAACGTGAGAAAAGTTTGCAAACAGCAATTGAGATTTTCTTCCCGGCTTCAATTTTGTTTCTATTTATTTTACTGTCGGCATTACGGATATTTTTTTGTCAGAAAATAAATACTAAATTTGCAACGAATATCCGTTTAGACAATCCATTGCTTCCAAAACATTTCCCCCTCAGGTAATTTATGTTCATATATTGCTCTTAAATTATTTTAACATACTCTGTAGCTCTAGTTATAAAGCATGTGTTTAATAAATGGGAGCAATAAATGAATATAAGTTACTCGTGTGAGAAATGTTTTGAGAGCAATAGATGGACTAAATGGGAATATCGTTGACATTAAAAGGCCACTGTATTATTTAGTTCTTGTGCATCGTCAGACATAATCCTCCGCGTGTAGCCTACTCAGTTAATTATCGAGCCAGTAGCAAAACAACGAGCCATGCGCTGTGCCCATGAACCGACCAACCTCAGCGCGAGCATTCAAATCTTTACATGTCGCAAGAAACACAACCATTCAAAAAGTAACCCGTTGACCCAAATCCTTCAATCATTCGTGCTTTTTGTATTTAGCCGGTTTGTATCGTGCTGCTTGAAAAATAGCTGTGCGAATGAAAAACTCCGAGTTTTCGGAGACAAAAGCTGCGCGTAGGCTATGTGAATGTTAAGACGATCATTAGCGCGCCTTTGTCATGAATGCCACGCAGTTCTGACGGCTGCGCTTCTCAAAGTTCATCTTAATGAGTAGACGTTCGCTTCTGTGATTCATAGATTGTTTTCACTTTTCATCATTGTGACCAAATTGTGACGATCTCAATGGAAAAAATCTCTGACAATATACGTTTTGGAAAGGTTAATTCAAATCCTACAAGCAATGCATACTGCTGGAATTTGACAAATTTATAATGCGCTTAAAACTGCTTTTGAAAAATGAATTTTTTAAACATAATTTTTTTTGAATGAAGAATTGAATTTGGTTTTAAGCCATCCTTTTATTTTAATATTGACATCAAAAGCATCTGTGAAATAACGATATTTACTGTTGTTTCGTCCAAAACACTTTATTGATAAAAATAATTAATCTTTTTTAAATCACCTAACAGCAATAGCATAAATTAAACAAAAACAGAAATAATGAGTAGCCTACTACCGTTAAGACTGCATTAAGTGAATCTGGAAAGGGAACATATTCGTGAGAAAATCAAGAGCAGTTTGAGAGCCACTGTACCCGTGGCATTACACTATCGCTATAGGGTAGGAACTGACCTACAAAAGCATGTGACTTGCAGAACCATTACCCCTTTGTCACGGAGACCACCTTAAGGCAACCCATAAATTATTGGCAAGTTTGTCAAAAATTGTAACAGTTCCAACGGTAGCTGCCAAAAATCAGCAAAAGGGTTGTCATTGTTTAGTATTTGGCAATAAATTAACTACCGATGTTACTATTGTAGTAAATACAGTAAACGGGTATGATTTACAATGAATGTCTTACAGTTTTTGCGATTTTTGTGGACGCGTCCATTGTAGAGCGACAGCTTTTGTTTTGATCGAGATACGAGAAGAGTTTTGTTGCTGGACGTGCGCGTGCGATCAAATAGATGTTTTTTTTCTGAATGAAATGAATTATATATTATTTATATAAGTATACATATGTGTTTATACAAGTATTTAATTATAATCTATCAATATCTGTCACACCTCCACCCAAATATTGTTACTTATTTCCTCTACCCAAAGGTTGTCTGGTAGAGATCGCTGTCAACGATAAGACCGCCTGTTGTACATTTTTTATTATTATTATTTTTAACTTAAGCTTGTATTGGTGTAAAATAAAGTTATATTGAATTGAATATTAAATAAAATTGCATCAATAAAATTATTAAACACTAGCTGACTCGGTGTACTTGGTACCACTTTAAAAAGCCTGCAGTGTAATCAGTAAGCCGTTTCATGCAAATACCAATTCAAGTATCAGGAACATAGGCCGGATTTCTTTGAAAATGAATTCATTTAATACAACTTTTTTAGCGATTTCGAGTGCGTGATTTATAGAAAAGTCCTGTGGGAACATTGCGCAATACAAGTACAGTAGTCTAGGTGACTACTATTAACTAGTAAAAATATATGGATGAGTTGTTATTTCGCTGCGTGAGTAAAGGACAATCCAACCAGAAACATTTTAAAACTAGTTTCGTATATATTTTTGACACAGTTTTAATTCCGACTCTCCAGTTCCATTATAAACTTTAAATGAAATGACAAAATGCCCAAACCTTACTAAACTGAATGTACTGTCGACCATTTCAATTACTAAGACGAATCTAGAGGTACCTCATGTATCGAACCTCAGTAATATTAAAAGGGTATTAGGAATTATTATTCGTTGTGTTCAATTAATAATTTTTTGGGGATAAGCTAATTCCACTTTTGACAATTTGTAACAGCTGTTAATTATCATAAATATGCTTAGACTGTATACTTACAATACAATTATTAGCCATGTCTATTTTCAGACAAGGTCCGTATTAGGTCCGGTGTGCAATTCAATAAGGACCAACTTTTTTACAGCCTCACGCCTCAGTGATGCATTAGCTGATGACAGTTGCCTTACTTACATAGTTGCTTAGGCAAAATTTATCTATATTTAATGACACTTTTGAATAGACTAGTACTCTAGTAGATTAGTCTAGTAGATGTAGAGTACTATCTTTTTTAACGTGTTTGAACATAATAGGAAACATAAATACACAGTTAAGCATACCAAAATATGTCAAACACATTGTCCTTCTCTTTTCCCGCACCAGTCGAGTAAAACGCAATAACTAGCAGTTGCACTAATTAAACGGACAACGAATCGAACCCCGCACGGTGGTGTCGACCGTTAACCACTGTTCATGCGCCACCCTTTACCGGTGACTCAGCAAATTAACCTTTGTCTAACAACGTTGTTGCGGAGGGATGAATAATTCAATTCTTTCAGCTTGTTCTACTTGCCTAATCCAAGTCACAGTTTTATATTAAAATAATACTAAATTCTCTAATCGCAGACCATCTATGACCGTACAGTTGACGATTTACAGAACCCTGTAGAATGCTGTCAAATATTTAGTTTCTCTCTGTAACATAACGACTATGAGCCTTGAATTTAAGCCCCGACCCACACCTACCGATCCTGATCTTATCTACGTAGAAGGCCCGGTGGCCCGTTTTAGCTTGTTCGGATCGGTAGGTCTAGGGACTAGTTTCTACGGCAGCGACTGCCATGTTACCCTCCAACCCATCGAGAACTAGGGCATATTTTTTTTACACTGTTAGAAGTACGCCAAACCGTCCGAAGGCCCTTTACGTAAGTACCTGCCAAAGCACGGAATGATCTTACTATTCAGACAATCAAGTGATTCAGCCTGAAATGTCCGATTCAAACTAGTGAGTCTCAAAAAGTGATATGATATTTGACAATATCCCCACAGGGAATCAAACCCGGAACTTTCTGCGTTTGTTGCGCATATACATAAGTCTAACGCTCAAACAACTGCGCCACGGAGCCCGTTCTGTTCCACTCAACGATAATATAAAGGATAGTGTATCTAGATGGAAGTAAGTATGGTCGTGTGGACTAGTGTGCAGGCAGGGCATGCAGCTAAACTAGTGATTAATGGTGGGCGGGCGACCGACCGCCGACCGGCGCCGCGACGCTGACGTGCGCAGAGGAGGTGCTGCCAGACGCGCCCGTAGGTGGAAATATGTGCTCGATACTGAAGGCGTTCTTTTGAGGGCCCAGAGCTCTCCAATATGCGCTGAAAATGGCCACTAGAGGGGGTTAATGGGTAAGATTCCCGATGGTCTCTTGCTCTAAGGAGTCGGGTATCTTGTCAATATTTCCTTTCGTAAAAAAGATGAAAATATAAGTCTACATACATTTTTGAATGAAGATTTGCACTTGGCTTACTTTTTAGCTGATTACTAGTGAAGATCGGGCTACTGTTAATCGCAAGATAGAGGCACTGCCTTTGTTACCTTTCATACCGAAAGACTCAAGTGATATGTTAACAATTCTGTTTGTTGGTAGCCGTAGGTAACATGTTGGTAGCTATCCAGGTGTATAAATAAAATGCCTGCATCCAGACCGAGTGCCAATATGTGACACTGCTAGGAATCGAACTCGGGACCTCCTAATTGTGTTCAGCTATGTAGCCACTAGGCCCCGAATGCGGTTAATGGCAGCAGAATAAATAAACTGAGGTCTGTCAACAGCATCAGCTTTAGAAGTCCACTTGTAGAAATGAGTATAGCCGCAGACAAATATTTTTTTCAACATCACATATTTAAGTACTATAAAGGAAATAACGACAGCAATGTCAAAAACTATCACAATATAAATAGAAAAGTGTGTTTGTTCGCTTGTTATCTCTTCATGTTCAATAGCGCAACTGATCGTAATTAAATTTGGAACGCACGTAGCCTTTAGAATGGAGAGAGGATGGACATAGTAACCTCTCGGTGAAATGCTCCCGTGGGATATGCTTGAAAACCACGCTGCCAGAGTCAAGTCAAAAAATTAAGCTAAATGAAGTGATAAAGTCATAGTTTGTGAGTATGACATTGTTTTGCATTATAACAAACGGATGAAAAAACGCTGTATTTACTTAAAATTTTATTTGCTTCTGTCAAATGTAGGTAGCTTATTGACTCATGCATAAAAAGGTCAATTAAATGACAGCCGATGAAAAGCCATTGAGACTGAAGCTAATTTAATCTGACTTATCAAATGACAAATAAAAGTAACATTTATTTTAACTTTTTGGGTTAAATATGAACAATATGCTAATGTCATATAATAGTTCGACATAATCACTTTTTGAAAGTTTAAAGGATTTTTTTCCCTTTATATTCATCATCAGCCGGGAAACGTCCACTGCTGGACATAGGCCTCCCTCATGGTACGCCACATCGACCGGTCCCGAGCCACCCGCATCCAGCGACTCCTTGCGACTCTAACCAGGAGCTCTATTTTTGATTCGCTCTACGCGCCGCGAGCGCTCGTTTTCTACTGATTTTCGTTCGACTTACGAAATTTGGTATTTTTGAATCGCTCTTCTGCAACGAGTGGTCGGGACCACTCTTTGCGGAGGCGAGCGATAGACTAAACGCCATCTTCGAACACTGACATTACCACTTATTTACATTGAACTTCTATGTACTTTGCATTCCGTTTTCCTTGCATGAATTACCGGTTTTGTTTTTCTGTGTAAAACGGATAAAATTAAACATTTAAAGTTATATTGGTAACACCTGAGGCGAATGATTCAAAAATACGGTCAAACCTGTTTTCATGCGACTTGTAGTCGATCGTGACTTAAGTCGTGTGCGACGAAGCTATGTCACACGAGCGAATCAAAAATAGAGCCCCTGGTCGTCGGTCCATCTAGTAGGGGGACGGCCTGGTAGACGTTTCCCGGTACGTGGTCGCCACTCGAGTACCTTTACTCCCCACCGGGTATCGGTTCTTCGAGCGATGTGGACTGCCCATTGCCACTTCAGCTCACTGACTCATCGAGCTATGTGTCGGGCCTTTAAATTATTGATCTCCAAAGTACTGTCCACTCTGTGGAAACGTTTTATTCACTGTTCGTAGTAAATCGTTTCTCCTGGACTTGATTAAAAGTTCGCGGTGCAATGTTGCAATGGGATTTCGATATGGAATGGAAACTGCTAGGTATGACTGAGATGAGAGATGAACAGACGGACGGGAATGTTGACAGTTTTGTAGAGGTATGGCGCGCGTACCACCGGAAAATGAAATATGCACATAACAAGTAAGTACGTATAGAAAATTTTAAAAAAGGTTTTCAGCCTCAATCTCGTATGACAGTGACGTAGAACATATGATTGACGATGAGGTCAAAAAATAAAAGAACTTACATTCGGCGTTCTCGTGATGTTCGCCTGTAATGGTACTAATTTTATAAAGCACATCTTTGTTTGCCGAACATAAAAGTGCTATTAATCAAGCATAAAGTGAGGCTGATGTGTGATGAAGTGGACAAATTTAGGTGATATTAACTAGCCTTTAGTGTTTATGACCAATGGGTTTGCACTGGACCTTCATCTCAGCTGACGGTAAGAGATGATGGGCGGAAAGCGTGCTGGCACATATGCCTGAAGTTAATGATACGCTGACTATAGTATGTAAACAATGTTATATTTTATCACTAGAATATAACAGTGCTATTAAAATAGATGTTTAGCGTCAGACTTAGATAATGTAGTGGTAGAAAAGATAATCATAGAAAAATGCCTACCTCCAACCAAGCCGAGTATCAGATATACGTACTGAGAATCGAAGCATAGACCCCCGGATTGAGTCAAGCCATGTAGCCACTGGGCCACTGAGGTATTTAATAAATATAAGTTGGGTATATAACTGTACGTCTTTAATTCAAAACAACTTGAACCCTAAACAACAACCGGATACGTGTGCCACCGGAAGGCGAGACGGTGAATAACAAAAGCTCGCTAATCGAATAACGTCATCCATTTCAATGCGTCTGAACGTGAGAGAGCTCCTGAGAGAGAGCAGCCACTCACTTTTCCCAGAGACTCGAAATAATAATAATGAGAAAGTACCCCCGATGCGGGGAAGCCGGCGAACGACGAAAATATCAAAAAGAAACGAGGAAAAAACATCGCCTGAATTCCGGGAAATCTTTTCCACCAATTTACCTAGAACTCTCATGTCACATTCGCCTCCCCCGAATAGATCTGCTTAATTTGACTAAGCCAAGGGCGGGGGAGGTCACGTTGTGTCGGGTGTATTGTATCAAAGAGGACGCTGGCTCCATTTTTGCAGAAAACATTTTCTTGTAAGGCACTGTCTTGATGAAAGTTTTTTCTGATATCAGGCCGATCTGTGACTGCTCGTTATGTAGGTACGGTTTTTCTTACGAGTATGCAAAAAATCAGCAGAGAAGTAGGTAATATTATATGTTTGGAGGATTTCAAAGATGGATTTAAACATATATATAACATATATATAAATATTAAAAACCTTTTTTTAACATAAATGGCAATGTTGTTTCTACTGACTTTGTGTGTTGTAACTAATATTGAAGAAATACAACTTGTTATACCTACTACAAAGTGGGAAAGAATGCATAGAATTTGGAATGAAAGGAAGCATATTAATTTTTTGTAAATAAATGTATTAGGAAACAGACTTGCACGTTCACATTCAATAACTAACTCATCATCATCAACAACTGCATATGTCCAATGCTAAACTGGTGCCTTCCACAAACATCGCATTATATGAAGGGAAGGCCAAGTGGATTGGTGATCGCAACAAGATAATTATTATATACCGCAGCCCATCTCTATTGAACTTTTAATCACCTTTCTCCCACGGGATGAAATGGCGTGATTATATGCGAAAGCCAACACAAGACCATCTACAAAGCATACATAATTAAATACCATTCGGTAATGTCATGGCAATACACTTGAATTAATGCAATATTTTATAATTACCCATATATCTGTAGCATTTGTTACGCCCGAATCAAAACACTTTAAAAAATCGCATGAGCCAATAATTTTCTAATTAATAATCCAAAAGAAGTCCTTTCAAAGAAATTGTCGGAACCTTTGAAAGGTAAACGGTATGAATAATAGTTTAAAATGTATTTGAATAAGCCAGTTCATTAATTATGGACCGGGGGGTATAATAGTAATTTTTGACGTGGCCCTTCCTGCTTTCAATGCAGTTGGTTCAGTTACACAATTTATGGTCGCTTGAAAGTCGGGTTTTCGGATTTCACAAGAAAATTATGTCCTTATCCTACAGTTTTTTTTAGTAATTAGGCGTCAGGCTTAACAAATTTTAATTAAAAACAAATACGAACTTTTAGGAACCAAATAGAAATAAACTTTTAAAAAATATACTTTAGTATTTTGTTATTTATTTTGAATGCTCTTTCGATTTTTGTATGAAGTAATTGTCTCGTATCACTGGTATATGTGGCATTTGAAACAAGAAATTAAAACTGAAAGTAATGAATTAAAACGTAAGATCTGCAGAATATAACACCACTTTTTGCACTGCTTGCTGCTTATTGCAAATGCTTATAGCACATTACATGAGATAATACATACAGGCATCAACTCACTAATAATAAAATCAAAGCTTGGCGACAAAAATGACGGTTAGAAAATAATTTTGTTAAATTAAAGGTTAATCTTAGATTACCTTATTTATTACTAATTACTTTACTGTAATTAACATTAGTATTTAATTTTTATATTTAAAACGGATGTATTTTTAGACTTGTGATTATAGCTCATTATATCTTCTATCTTCTAATACTTTAACGTCATACTTAGACAACATTAAGAAAAATATTTCCACTCAACCTAATACTTAATATGACATGAAAACAGGTCCTTTATAAACATTCTAACACTGTCAGGCAGTTTCTGGCTCAAGAAAGGTCCGTCGTCGGTGTCAAGTAGTGCTTAAAGCATAAAGGTACAAGTTGGGTCGACTTGTATGATTAATAGTGCTCATTATGTGAAGGTAAGGTGGGCCCTGGATGTGTCAGATTTACATGTTCTCACAAGACACGGACGAGAACATTGGACCGTCGGAGCGCGGCTCTTACGTGCGGGATTAGTGCTGGGTGATACATTTTGTGGGCACTTGTGGCTAATTACCTATGTGCTTATAATGTAATAATTAAACTCGTATGAACAAGTTCTTCAAAGTTAATATAACTAGTGGCTCTGTGAGCTGTAGACCTCACGAGTCTGTCTTTCCATAGCTTAAAGCTGAATAAGTTGAGCGCGCACCTAAAACAGTAATTTTCTCTTCAATATTATCCACCGCCTCACAGTCTGACCGCTTGAAGTGTGTGAATAGTTTTATGACATATTCGTCCAATTCACGAAATTGCTGAAATATTATTTATTTTCTCCGCCATTTTGTGAAATTTCGAATAACTTAATCGGCAAAAAATTCATGTAACCGCTTTGCTTCGCGCTCGCTCGTTCAACTAATCATTGAGTGGATAGCAAAAGGACGTGTCGTTCTGGATTCAGATGGATCAGAGATTAGTTGTGGCTCTGGCACAATGCGAGGTGCGAATCGAACTATGATTCTGTATAACCTACCTTAAAGCCATTATTGTGTTCCGGTTGTGAAGTAATATAGTCAGCTCACTTCTGTCATACAGCTTTGGTCACTTACCATCAGGTGATATGAAGGCCAGTGATATTATAGATAGCATAATAAATTAAGAATATAAAGCTATAAATAGTCAATTCATTTTATCTGATCTGCAACCATTTCACCGCGTCGCGTGTCGTCGTCGCGGAGAGTACCAGGGTACCAGGAATGTATAAGGAGCGAGGAAGATTAATGACTAGTGCAGGACGGCCGACAACCGCGGCCGTGTTTGACAAGCGCAGGTGCGCTATTTTCATAATTGGCCCGACCCGCGCCCTTTCAGCTTTCAGGGAGCTTGCCACTACTGGCAACATTTATTGAAATATTTGATAAGCTTCACATAGTGGGTATTTCTTTTTGACAAAGACATATATTATCCAAATCTTTTCAATATCTCCCTTTACCGCTATCCGGGATTCGTGCTAACGAAATCAAATGACAGGTATTCAAAATGGCAAAAACTTTAAACAAATATTATTGTATTAGAATGGACTGCATTGCAAAATTTAAATTGAACTTATTTGAAAAATATTTTGAGATTTAGCGCAAAGGAATCTGAAGAAAAAAATTATTTCAGAATTTTCTTTAATAAATATACTGAATTCAGAGAAAACCGGTCTATATAATAAAAACTCGCAGATGGTGTCACGCATGTGATACTACCAATCTATCCTACGAGAACCCACCCTACACACAAACCTACCCCCACTATCCTAAAGTCATGGTATAGACGATAGGAAACAAATTCATTCCAATCCCAATTTTACATATAATTTTTGTTAAATACCCTTAGCAGGAGGATTGGTGATGGCAGGCAAATGTTGATAAAATGTGTTGCATGTCTCCTGAAATAGTCTCTTTAATAAACCTTAATAAGTCAAAACAATAGGCTATAGTGACATCTGTTGAAAAATCGAAGAAATCATTTCTATATCAATGACATACTGAAAACCGAGTAGGTGTATTAGCACCAGAAAATAAAATATAGATGAGGTGAGGTGTATTAATATTATGTTATTATGGCCTATCTCAAACAAATAATTATTTTTAAGGCATTTTATTCATGATGCGACGGTAACAAAGTTTTAAGGCATGCTACAGTAGCCATCTAGTTTCAAATAGCACAATGTTTTCATTCTTAAGACGGAATATATTACATAAACTATATTTTAGCGCCATCTGTTGCTAAGTAGCTGTATTAAATTTTAAAGGCGTACTGTTAGCATTCCTATGAAACTTATTGATCGCAATGAATTAATTGTCTACATTCTAAGTTATTAAAAAAACCGGCCTAGTGCGGGTCGGACCCACGTTCAAAGGGTTCCGTACCATCATCTATAAAAATGAAGAAAAAATGACTGTTGTATGGGAGCCCTTAAATATTTGTATTGTTTTAATTATTTATCTTTAAAGTGAAGATACAATTACATATTCTGTAGATATTTCAAGCTTCTTGTTGCCGTTTAGAAATATCGAGCAAAAACGCGCAATAAATCACGTTTGTTGTGTGGGAGCCCTCTTAAATATTTATTTTCTTGAGTTTTTTAGTATTTGTTGTTATAGCGGCAACAGAAATACATCTGTGAATCTCAACTGTCTAGCTATTACGGTTCATGAGATACAGCCTGGTGACAGACAAGACAGCGGAGTCTTAGTAATAGGGTCCCGTTGGTTACTCTTTGGATACGGAACCCTAAAAACAGACTGCAGATTACGCTTGAATTTATGTGGTCTTACAGCCGATTTGTCATAAAGACTGTACACTGAAAGTGTGTTTCAGTCATGGAAAAATATTTAACACCTTAAATACTCTTTACAAGTTAAAATAAAAGACCAAATTGATAAAGCATCTTATGTTTATTTCATTATAATCCACATTACATAAGAAATTTCCGATGTGTGTTCTAGGTTTTAGAATAGAACCTCCCCCAAGTCATCCCGCAGGTTTTGTAAAAGGCAAATTTGGGGGGAATTAGACATAGACGTAAGAACATCTTACTGTGATCACCAATCCGCCTCCTATGCATAGTGATTATGGTAAATCCCCTTAACGAATGTCCGACTTGATTATCGATGAAGAGTCCTCATGTCCAACAGAGGACAGCTACTGATAACGAAGTTAATTAACAATATGGCCGATTACAATAAGTAGTCTTATGGGTTCTGTAAAGTATTGTCACATAAGTATATTTGATGTACTAGGCACAATTTTTTTCTTCAATATTGAAGATAAAAGTAATGATCTGGCCTAGTTATTCACTAATAAGGTCAGATAAGACCAACTTTCTTTTATGATTTAGCGAGTTCTTTCATTGTTTTTCTTTCTTAGTTTTAGTGTCAATGAAATGTGTATCGTGACCACATGTTAAAAAAGTCGCTTCTGATTCTTCCTTTATTTCGTCTTCATATGCTGCACTGTTTCTAAGATAACACATGTTTATTAATAATATTATGAAGATAATCAAACTCACAACCGACCGTCATAATCGTGGCACCTTCATTACTCAACTGTCATCACACAGTATGTGTCATCATGGATACAATGGTTTAGAAGAAACGTTTACTTATACCTACTTTATTTACATCGGAACAGAACTGACCATGCCACTGACCTCGTATAATGGCTAAATTTAAGTTAATTTGGGATAAGCTATTTTGGAACGCAGTCGCAGGATGTGTCATTTATCCAGGAATTGAAATATTTAATGGTATAGTTGTAATACGGTTTTAGCAAAGACATTTAATATTAATAGACCGGACAAAGCAAACAAACATTTTGATCCTAAACTTATTACCAACTGGTAATAAGTTACTCAATCTAGTGTCACATCACGTCACGCGGCCGTACAATACATTTGACATACCATTCACTTTTGTCAATCAAAATGTTAATATGAAACGATTCCCAATGACCGCTCTATAACCTATTACTATATTTAAATCTCTCTGGGTTTTAACTTACAGCCGCTTCACCACGACACTAGGCAAACTAAGCTCCAACGATGGACACTACAGTAAATTATCTACAAATTAGATAGTATCATAAAACACAAATATTTTCATCTTTTAAGATTAATCTTACCATTAATTAATGCAATTGTGGTATTAAAATAGGAGCACTACAGAATATATATATATAGTATATTCTGTAGTGCTCCTATTTTATATATATATATATATATATATATAATAATATATATATATATAATAATAATATAATATATAAGTGACATTGGACTAAATTATTACATCGAATTGTTTTTAATTTAAATTATATTGTAGCATTTTTGCGTCTAACAAGTTCAAGTGATGTCATTATGGCTGTTGTATAAATAGGCTAAGTCCGTTTTCCAGGAAAAGAGCAGCAAGATATAGTAAATTGAAGATTCCGAATGGTTTTTATCAGCCACATAAAATGCTACCGGAGTTATGCTATGCAATGGTACACTCGAGTAAAAAAATATGTATCCACTTTTGCACAATGTCACATTCACTCTTACTTGTTCCTATGTAGTGTGTTAAATGAAATGTCAATAAAAGGTGAATGTGACATGGCTCGAAAGTGTATACATATTTTTGTCCTCGAGTGTACAATAATCTTATGAAAACAAATTGACAAAAACGAATAAATCAATACAAATTCTCTCTCAAATATGTACACATAACAAAGTGATAGATAATTATTAAACAAACAAAGACATGTTGAATGCAATACGCCTTAACAGGTTACAAATTGTGGGAAAATAAGATTTACAAGTCTTGTAAGAATAATGTGGTAATCGTAGTTATTGGCTATTAGCTCAGCTTTTATAGTGTGGCCAGGTGCACTGAATCCAATGTTCAACCTATTTTTGATACCAAAATACAATGAATGAATCAAGTAGAATTGAACTAACCTCTATCATCATTTTTGCAAAAATATGAGGCATATGGCGTTGCGTAACTATACACCTGTAATAACCTTTCAAGTCACATACATACTTTTAGGTATTTCCAGAACACTAATGCTGATTCGCTTCTTGTCTGGTGTTTGATCACCTTCTTCTTTGGAATCAAACTCTAGTGTCCTAGGAAGGATTTTCTACGATTCCCAAAGAAGAAGCGATGATTGGTTTTCTCTGGAAATTTGTGTTGGAATACCTCGAAGTATTTACAAAAAAATAGAGACAATTTCTAGTTGTGTCATCAGAAAAATATCATGAAATTTTTTCACATATTATGCCGAAGAATTCGACTTAAGAAAACGTTAAGAAAAAATCAGCAAAAGTGAGATAAACTGACAATTATGGAAGGATTTATGATAAGGAAAAACTCTTCATTCTCAAAATTCTCAAAATTCTTCAAATTGATATAGAAAAATAAAGTAAATACAATTTTGCACGAATACTGGTGTCAGGGTGTCATCTTGAACGTTGTTAGTTGTTTCTTAATCGTCGCAGTGCATGCACCACACAAACCTCTCTAGAACCGAATTTGTCGCCTCACTTCAAACAAATTCGGATCTACAGGGTAGATGTAGGGCACTAATATTGATGCTAGTGGGCACCAAAATATTGTCCACATTTGCGCCGGTTCCGTCGGCTTCTGTACCTGAAATCTACAAACAAAACACATTAGAAACTAAACAAATTTCTCTTGATTTTTCCCTTGGTTCAATTCCTTGATATTTATAATTAACGATTTTCATTTCTACTTGGTCGAAAAAGTATCTTCTTGCCAATCAGAATAAAAAAAACATGTATGTATCGGTCAGTTATATCAAACTGTAATGCTTGTTTGAAGTAAACATGTAATTAAGTTTATAATAATTAATCAAAGTTGAAACTTCTCTGAATGCTTCATGTTGGACTAATTAACGGCAGATGAGCAGAGTAGATGCTTTTAAGGTTATCTGAAATAAAAAGAAAAAATATTGAAATTAAAAGCCATTCTCTAATTGACGACTGAAATATACTCATTAATTTCCATCAAATTGTCAAAACAATGTAATCCATAACAATTAGGAACAAGGCTGTCAACGCGTGTCAGAAGTTTAACGATAAACGTGAAATCACAGTCATCGTCACCTACACAAAAAGCATCCTAATAAAGCGTGTAGCACCCAACAGTAGCACAGCTGTCGTGATCGATCATAGTAATTGTTGCAGCCTATAGGTAGACGAGACGTGAAGTAAACATTGAAGACAAGTGAGGACGATGCTGTTTGAACTCACAAAATATCCACTGCGAGTAATTGTCAAGTCGTGATCGTATTAAAGTGACGAGGCTGGAAAACGACACGCCAAGAGAAAGTGTTAAAACGTTCCATTGCGTTACTTATCTATTGCTCTAAGAAAGGAAATCGCCTAAGTTCAAAGTATTTTAGACAGTGTACGCTAATCAGTATTCAACAACGTTTGTTCTGTACACGTATAATGTGGCATTTCGCAAATCTTACGTCACTATGAGTCAAAGTAAACACATCAGATTTTAACATTCTTAAAACTTACAAATTTGTTTGCGCTCCCAATAAGGTATTCCGTATTGTTTTACTCAAAACTAAAGTCAATGACTGTGCAATTTAAATTGAAATTGGAACGTCGTTGGTATTTTTCATCGATAGCTCCTTGTACAGACATCGATAACATCTTAAAACTACGAGTACACCGATTTTATCATTTAAATCAATAAAGACGAATTTAAAATCTTAACCTCCACCATGTTATGATGACGTATATGGTAATATATTCTAAATTCGGACCAGATCATCGCAGTTGGCGCGTCTCTGTGTCTGACTAGACCGCGAATTCGCCAACCTTGGGGTAACGAGGCCGCCATCCGCTCGCGAGGCGGCGGCGCGGCGGCGCGGTGCTCGCAAGTGGGTCAGGACACGCGCATGCGCTCCGGACACGAGCAATGAGCGCCGCCCCCGGCCTGGGACCGAATGAATGGCCCAGACCCCCCTTAACAACCGACCGTCCATCCTACCATGACCTCCCCTATACACACCAGCTTACGCGCGCTCCAAGATATACAGAGCTCATGTTGATTGGCCGTGACTCGTTCAAGCAGCTGTTGGACAAATCTGTTGAGTGCTGCTCTGCCCACTAGTTGCTAGACTGAATTTTAGTATTTGATTTAATCCATTGTTTGTGTAGGCCTCATCATTATTGAATATTGTCTACCACCTACCGAAAAACCTTCAGATTGATTGAATATTTTTAGCTTAATCCGTGCCGCAAAAGCAACCGTTTTTAGCTAGTATTAATACCTACCTACACAAGACACAAAGACAAACATATTCAAATAGAAAATCATGACCTTACATATCAAAGTAAAAACCTAACAAAAAAGTAGCGACGTGAAATCCTTGAAAATTCATTAATAATAAATTCTTGGATAGTGTGAATAAGCCGAAGGATTTCTTATATCAACATAAGAAATATTTATGAGCGTAAAAAACTTCTCTCACTTCCTTTATGTTCCCTATTTCCATATCATTCCTTATATTTTTTGATGTAATAGAAAGCTAATTCTTTATGAAGCCCGATCCCGTTTATTGCCCATTCTTTATTCACACTGGTGCATAATTTACTAAGCAAACGAAATGAAAAGTACGCCAATGAAATAAAAATCTATGTCCGCAGTGATTTATCTTTTAGAACTGGATTTTAGAAGTATCGTGTCGAACGGTACCTTGTTTGTGTTTAAATCAATTAAGCTTTATTATGTCTTTAGGAGTCTTTATGATTGCTATCAAAGTAAAAACTATATAAATAGCAATGTAACATTCATCAAATCTATAACTATATCTTTCTTCAGATTACAAGTTCATTAAATCATTGTTATACAAGTGAGTGCGTTCAAAAAGAACTAGAAACCGAGTTCTACTGCCCTAAAAGTATACAGCAAATTCAAGACTTATATATTCTTCTCATGGGTGCCATTGTCAGAAAAAGACCAAATTGAAATGAGACCACACGGAAAGCACCAGCTCAGCACCAGCACCAGAAGGAATCATCAAAATCGGTGCATCCATTCGAAAGTTCTGATGTAACAAACGTTTTAAAAAACATACCCGTCAAATTGAGAACCTCTTCCTTTTTTGAAGTTGGTTGAAAACATGCTAAATGTAATTGTAAAATGTAAGAAGTGAAATAACATTACTGTTCTGAATAAGTTCAGCTGCAATTTACCAAAATTTCTGACGCTAATAGCGAGGCTTTTACAATTTCTGCCTTCTACAACCATGCAGTGGTGACCTAATTCTGTCAAATAAATCTAACTTCACGAGCAGTTGGCACTATCATTTAATTTATGGACTTAGCTTTAATAAAACAAAACAAGAATTCAAAAGTAGTATTTAAGAAAGAGAAACTGAGCTCACCGTTGATGCCGACCAGTGTTGCTCCGAAAAGATGGCCAAACTGAAATTGATAAAGAACTAAATTGAAACAAAACTTTTGAAGAAAAAAGTGATAAAAATTAACAGAGCAGAAAAACGTAGTGATCACAACGAGAGACGATCTCGCTCTGATGTGTTCCCACACAACGTATCGCTTGAAACTATTGGTGATGAAAACTATTAGCAAGCCACTAATTGTACGGCAGCCTACATACACGGCGGTAATTGCCCCATTTACACATTTTGTTAGTCCGCTCTGCATAATTGTTGCCTGTTTACACGGGAGATGATATGAATGTGCCAACCACGAGAAGCATACAGAAATTAGGAAACGATTCCAATGGCATGCTACAAACTAGAGTATTGCATGCGAGTGCTAATGGTCAAATTATGACAATTACACATGCAGGCACCGCGTTTAATGTTTTAAATAAAACAATGATAACGACGAGACAAAACAAAAAGGGTTTCTGATGTTTTCAGTGATGATAAAAGAGTCACAGATTAAACATATTGACAAGAGGAAGCGAATATATTGCCTCGTATAGGGACGGGAATTTACCTTTTCATTACACGTCTTGATTTAGTTACCGAGTGGAAATTTACAGTATTGATGATCTATACCAAATATGCGACCTCAATATTCACAAACAGTCTAAAAAACCATTTAGCAATGTGGAAATTTGCCCGGTTTATGATATAAAACTTACAGCGGTTTTATAATTAAGAATTATATCATATACACACATGGAAGTTCGTATGTAATGATTCGATTTGAAATACGTACGAGCATATAAGGTGGGTGTTAATGATAATAGAGGAGTCATTAGCATTTCTACTATTGAATATAATCACGGCTAGACAATGGATTTAGTTAGACCATTTACAATACGGTACATGCAGAACTGTGTTTTGTAGACGGCGGACAGTATTAGGTAGCATACAAACAATAGTTGTAATGCGGCTGTAATAGACACTGCACAAAGATATGACGTGAACAATGTCTCAGTGACAGAAACTATACAATGAACTAGTAAACAAAATATCACAAAAATAAATTTTGTTCAATATCAAATTGTAAAATGTAAGAAGTGTAAAAGTGTTAATTTCGTGGGTAATATAATCAAATTAGCAATTAAATTGTGTGGTAGGCTTTGGAATAGGATCATCACATGTCTTATCGCGGGTGTTTTAACAAGAGCCTAAGGAAAACGTAGTGACTGGTCTACCTATACGGCATCTACCTATTCTTATCTATCAATAATCTACCTTCCATCCGTGACTATAACGGTAAATATCGTAGCTAATAACGAGCTAGCATAATAGCCCCTCATAGAAAGACCGATTTTAGTTTTAGTATATAATCGGCTCATGTTTAAGAGTAGTCTTATGCAAACAGATACCGAAGATGTATGAATTTTCGAATACCAATTTAAATCCACATTTTTGGTATTGACAAAATATATAAAACAACGCTCGATGGAAAGCGATTGATGCTCAAAATGAAGAAGAGAAAAAAACTTTAAATGTTAAGTAAAATTTAAGCTGGACCATGTTTATTACATTTTTATAGTCACTAGAAAAACACGAGGAAAGTCAGTTCAATACTTGTAGTGAATAGATACAGAGTAGGCTTTGTCAGTGCTTTATTGCCGTATATTAGAGACTATTGTTTATGCATTTTGCTTTGGCTATTGTAGTAATGCTTTATGGTTCTCATTCACAGACAGCATTGTTTGAACAGTTGTAGTCGCTACAGTTTGTTTGCAGATAAGTTTACGATAGCTTTGCTTTGATGTAATGCCGCATATAAATAAAAACTCACTGGCTCGAACGATTACCAAAATAAATTAAAATACTTCAACATACATACAATACTTTGCAGAAGAGAGAACACGATATTTTGGATGTATTTATAACGACAGGATTTTATGTACTCAATCAACCAAAAGCTAATAACAGGACAGGAAAAATTGGCGATAAAAATGAATCATTAAGACACTTGGACAATAGCCAAACTGTTTCCAATATTTTTACTAGACTATGAAGATATAAGGACAATATATTACACTGTACACGAACTACAAATATGTATTCATTAATTCATAATACATAAAAAAAAATAACTTACAATAATCTTATCTGCTGTCTCTTGTGGAACTGGACTTCTTCAGAATAACAACGTGGCGGCATCTGAAACGATTTTAACACATAATTTAGTTTTAGGAAGATTATTATATATTCTGATACAATTTTACTAAAAGCTTGGAAACTTTTAATCATGGAAACCAACCTTGTTCATTCTGGTGATTCCTGCCAGATACGCGCCAAACTGGCGTTGACTTTACTTGACAGTCCCGCCAAACATGGCTGACATTCGTGTGGGAAGCGGAAATACACGAATTACTACGAGCCAGAAAGGATAGAACAATCTGAGCACTCGTGCAAAAACGAGACAGACAACAGGTCCTAGCTGTTAAAACGTTTAGACAGAGATAACAACACAGGATTTGACAAGCGAGTGAAGGGATAGGAATCTCATCTAAACGGTTTTTAGGGTGGAGCTGTCTGGACTTTCGGGTCGGCACGCAGATGGCAACAAAAAGGGACCAGTCGGGACTAAAATTTAGGCATAAATTGAACGACATTTTTGCCACATTGCTGCGAAGCCGTTTCGCTATGAAGAATAAATAGTTATTTAATTTGATCCTGTATTTGTTTGATAAATTTTACGAAATGCTTTGTGTTCTTAAATTTTCTTCAAAAGGTTATTTAAAAAACGGTACCTAATATTTTTAGTATGTAGGTATTTTCTCAAATATGGTTTTTATGACTAAACGCGATTTGCATAACGGAATTAACTGTATTTTTAAGTCATGGGGTCAGACACTTGGGATATGTTGCTGACTTTCTGTCTTTTTATTAAAATTCATTTTCTAACAACGATTTCTATTTCGGCTATCGATTTTTTCCCGGTGTAAGTAATCAATATTCAGAGACGGTCATATGCAACAACTTCCTGAGCGTTTGTACAAGTACAACGGTGATATAAGTACCATTGGATTGTAATACCAAAGTACTTCACAGAGACTTACATTTAACCGGTTTAACGTCTTCGTTGTTTCTGTTATAGCATAAACCTTTCCCTTTTTATTATTTCCACCAAAAATGTTTTTCGTGGACTCAATAAATTTTAATCGTTTCCCGTTTCCTTGTCAAATATTTGCACAAACTCAAATATAATTATTTTTTCTTTTTACAATTATTCTATAATTAATTTTTGGAAATTGTTCAAACTTAACCATT
This sequence comes from Carcina quercana, assembly GCA_910589575.2. Classification (NCBI taxonomy): domain Eukaryota; kingdom Metazoa; phylum Arthropoda; class Insecta; order Lepidoptera; family Depressariidae; genus Carcina; species Carcina quercana. The sequence goes on from OU342436.1 coordinate 5,276,239, forward strand.
TCCTCCTTCTAATTTCATCCCTTCTCCTTCTGAGCATGGTGATCACATGAGTGATCATGGTATATATGGAAAGTACTCTAAGAGGGAGGCTCATGTCCACTAGTGGAGTTATGCATGATCATGATCAAAGTTATTTGTAATACCTTATATATGTGTTAGTGTATTTATGTTTGCACTCCTAGTTTTGAACAATTACTTACTAAGATTAACGATTTTCGACGCTAACCTGATTTCCGTTCAAAATTTGTACAGTAATTATCTGCCAGATAAGAGATTAAAGCGACGGAAGCTGCCATATCAATTGTTTGTTCTCCTTGTACCGTGGTATCGTCGTAGATTAGGGTTGTATATTGTTTGTCACCTATATAACAGGTAGCGCTGATAAAACCATGTTTGAGTTAGATATCAAGGATAATCTCGGCGTTAATTATTTTTAGTATGAAGTTGTTAATCTTGTGTGTCTACAAACATTGACGCTTCAATGTGGGTTACTTTGATGTAGGTATTTCTTCTATAGGACACACTCCACCCAGAGACGTATTCATAATGCTATTATACCTATAACTAACACAGCTGTTGCTTGATTTAATTAGGCTTCTCGTTGGGCACTTTTTCACTCTACGTCGATCTTCACTTATCAATGACAAATGGAAACATGGAACAAGATACAAATAGGATGTTACAGCACTTTTTGCTGACGAATTTTAATATATAATTTCTGAAATCAGGTTCGTATAATATAATATAATGACTATTATCACACATATGACTCAAACCGCGCTTAACTGATTTGAATGTCATTTTTCCACTTGACAAGGTATGTCCCCTTGAAAATTAACTTTCATGTCTCTGAAGTCTGAGATAAAGTCAGATACAAAATAATCTACTACTTATTTTTTTAAGTTACTCAGAGTTAATAAGTATATTTTTAAAATTGTGCATTTATTACATCTGTAAATTATTTTTGGAAGTTTACGAGATTCCTATTCAAAGTTTTTATTTGTATTAATACTTAAATGGAAGGAAAAATACGATGTCAAAAGCTTTATGAAGGGACGAAGGAGCAAAGTTGTTTCCCTTGGCGTCACGCGATCCTCAAAAACATTATTATTTATTTACAGTCCTGTTTATAAACTTCGGAAGTTTTAATGACAATGAAAATAATTCAACCGAGTAATAAAATAGGCAACTAGCTATCATTAATTTTGATCTAAGCTTGTCACGCGACTTAGTTGAAAGTTTCGCGTCCCTTGATATGATTCAAATACACCGAACGGTACTAGCTGTTCTATAAAAAATTAATCGGGCATCAGTTAATGAATTTAATATTTGAAACAATGGAATTTTCATTGATTTTTACGGCCTTCCGCTGTTTTACGGCCATGTCATACATAGCTCGTAAAATATAAAGGCCATTCTAAGTTGCGTACCGAATACGTTAAATGTTCATAACGGCAAGTTAAAAAACAAGTAGTACCAACATAAAGATTTATTGCGATGGCCTAACCGTATCAGTATTTGTGCTACACGAAAATGTAAGCGGAAAAACCTCCATTGAAAAGGGCATAATGAGAAAATGTGTATTTGTCAAACGGGTGTAATGGTGAGTAGGGGAGGCGGGAAGGTCAGACCTTTCTGATATCACGCATTAACATGCATAAATGGAGAAATCAGAATATTATCAAAGTGCCGCCAAGGTTCCGCACATGCGTAGAAGGGGGCTCGATATCGACGGGCGTGGAGGCTTCCCCGCGCAGACTCCAGAATACTCCGATAACGTAAATAATACAATAAAAATAATACAATCCGACTCGATTTGAATGTCTTCTACTCTTGGTAGGTTTGTCGGAGTCAGTCCGATGGACTGCTCACACACCACCACCGGTCACACGCGTGACGTTCACACACATACATACATGAGAGCGACATGATTTTTTACGAGGACAGTATAATTGACGGGTTGTGTAGTGTTGACCTGTCCGAGCGGGAGCCTGTATCAATAGGCGTCGATATTGACCGAAGATATTGACATGAAGCTCTAATCGTGATATAGATTATATTTTGTGTCTAATTTATAACAGATAAAATATTTTAAGGTACCCTTTAATTGAGAGAAGAAACAAAGAAAATTATAAATTTATTTAAGGGAACAAAGGCTTAGATTCAAATAACTTAGTTATATTTCTATAGCTTATATTTATATTTCTATGCCAGAGCATAGGTCGCGTAGACGTTACTTCCTTTGTGGTTTCTTAATTCATCCAATGGATCAACATTTCAATTTTCAAGGTTCTAACTGAAGTCTATAAAAATCTGTACATCAATTCATCCCGTTAGGGGTTGAATTGAGAAAAAATATTGTAAGAGTCAAATCAAAGGTTATGTCACGGCAAGCTTTTATTTATACAGAGGATAATTGGACTTTAAAGTGCCCATGAAAACTAAATAAATGTTGAAACGTTTGTATCAATTATTAACAGGTTGAAGCGAAGGTGCTTTGGTTTTGATTGATGAATGGTTTCAGTCAAATGACAAAGTGAAATATGACAGCAATTAAAGTTAATCGTGAATGATTCCCTACTGAAGTATGACGACATTAAAATGACAGATCATTTCGTTCACATAGTGCGATTATTATATGATATAATTTGTACAAACAAATAAGTCAAATTTGCAATAAATATAGTCTCTGATGACAAAATCAGTACAGATAAAATATATTACATATTGTAAATAAGTGTACTAAATTTAAAAATGTAAAATGTCTAATGTCAAAAGTATTCTTTTTGCCGGTTCATATCTACGTATACAGATCAAAAAGCAAAATACCAATTTGTACCTTTTAAGAGCAAATAATCACTAAACATGCTGTTGTTCAATCAATTCGTTTTATTTATTTTTCGTTATAATCCATAACTTATGCATAACTATGTCTATATAAAAATATTCATTCATTCTTCATTACTTATCTATTTTTTTTAAATTCTTAAGTATTTTAAATAAAATCGATGTTGCGAGAAAGAGGTCATGCATGACAAAAGCTTGCGGAATTCAGTCAAGGGTCTCTTAATACATGGGGCTATATACTTCGAAGGGTCGCTCTGTCAATCGCTACTACACTTTCCTTTGTCAGTGTACCGTACACAATGTACAGTGAAGGGGGAAAGTATTTATTTTTATGTAGGTTTGTACTGTTTTGTCGATGGAAATTAAAAGGGTTGATGGAAATCGTCACCATCTTTCGCCTCGACAGTAAAAATATAGAAGAAAATACTTTTAGCATTTTAACAAAATAATTTTATATTTGGCCTGCTTAATACTTCAATTTTTTAAATTCAAACTAGATAGATCAACTCGCCCACTGACCAGTGAGGCGGTATGATTGCTATAATTTGATACATTTATATGATAAAGTTACCTAAGTTAGGTGACCATGTGGTCACGTTATCTGAAGAAGGATATATATGTATTAGTGCGAAGCACTGATTTGAAGTCAGTTAATGCAAAACAATCACGTATACATAAAGGCCGACACAAAACTACTTCAAAAAAAGTACAAGCGAACAAAAATTTCCAACTAGCAAAATGTCGACGAAGGATATCTAAAAGGGTTAGCAATAAAAACTCGACGCTACAAATTGGAGCTGACTTGCTGACTTTACCCTTCGAGTTTCTCAGAAAACACAGACTGGACGAAGCAACTTTTTTGTTTGCGCCGACCCTACTTGTTGCCCCAAGATTTATATGATTAGTTAGAAATTTGGGAACAAAAGTTGAACTCACCACACTTTTCCTTTTGTGCTCTCAGTACACTCGAAGTAGAACCGTTATCTGAAATGAAATAAAAGCGTTATCAGTGATCTTCAAAATTAAATACGATGTTTAAGTACGTCATCTACGAACTGTGCACTTTTAAATACTCTGGCAGGTTACACAAAGGAGAAAAAGAAAAATGGATGTCATGCCGCGAAAATGGAACAAATTCAAATTGTGAATCGGAACGCTTACCGAAAGCGGAGGCGCGTGGGGCAGCTGCGCATTGCGAAGTGCGACCGACGACAGCCTACTACGGAGCCCCCCGCGCGCTTCCCTCCGACACAGACCAAAGAAAGACAGAATGTTTCTTGTAGGACCCAGCGGCAGTTAAATTACATATGTTTATTTAATAAGCACTATTTTTTGATCGTCGTGTTGTTTAATGTAACATTAATGTTTAAATAAGCAGTCTGACACCAAAAGAATTTTGATTTAAAAACGCTGGTTCAAAAAATCAGGACAAAAAAAATCAGTACTTTTTTTATAAACTGTATGTCAACGTTTGGCCACGATCTCACTTGATGGTAAGTGACGATAGTGCTGTGCGTTGGCCTAGAAGGTGTTTGTTCGTTCGCCCTCTACTTAAAACACCCAATTTGTATTTTTGTGGGAATATTTACGCCAGCAGTGCGTTCCACTCCTTGGTTGTGCGCATCAAAAATCAAAAAGCTAAATGAAAACCCCAAAGGGATGTCGAGTATTTTCTGTTGCAGCCTTGCTGTTCGTCTGTTAGATCGATACTTGATGGTGGAATCGTTAAGAATAGGTAATGAGCGCACTATTTAAAATGTTCTCTATACGAAGAATGAAAGAAAATATATAATATAGAGGGACAGGTAACATTTCGCCTGTTTTCAAGGCTTTCGCGTTTGGCCTCTACGGGCGAATCTTTACCAGTGAGCCTGTTTGCGCGTCGTGCCATCCCTGTTAGCAGAGCCATGCCAAATGTGACAGAAGTAATTCATACGTCATTGTTTTTCTGTATGATGAGTTTGCATTTGGAGTTCATGTCACTTGATTGTAAGTGTAAGTAAGTAAGGTCGTTGGATCCAAGAAACGAGGTGCTTGTTGGCTCTGAAAAATTGCGTGCCGGAACATAACACTGCTTCAACACGGGAAGTATAGCAGTCTTAGCACGCTGTATACACTTTTTATCACCAGCAGTATAAGGTAATCATAAATAAAGTGAAACCAAATACCACTCATTCCCCGCGAAAGTTTCGCTACACAACCTGTAAGAATTTGACAAGCAAAGTCTACATTCCACGGTGCAGAAACTTTTAAAAATATATGTTTCGGAATTCCAGCCCTTTGTGGATAAACTCGTTGGGGGTTGTGGGTGAACGATGTCGCAGGCAAAATCTTTCTTTTTCATTCCAGTCCACATATATTTTTAGATGGAGCCGATAAGAGAGGAGGAGATAAATTAGCGACTATCACCCATCTTTGAGTATCTGATTCAATGAAATGGAGACTACTCGATATTATCGTAGAATAATTATTTAAGATTCCAGAGACAAAGCTGATGTGTATATATAGCGATAAAAAAAATTCTGTTCAAAATTGTGTAGCTTAGCTGTTCTCGAGAGTCAAGCGTATTGGACACAATCCAGGTTATAGTTGTAGCACTAGGAAAACAAAGTGGCTGGCAATGAATTAAAGTCATTTAAAAAATATATTTTTACTTACTCTTTATTCATTTATATCGTATATAATGTATATTGTATAATGTTTCTCCCTCCTTCCTCAAAAGTTAAAAACAAAAACTATAATCTACATCAAGCGAATGCCCTCTCCTATAACCTTACCGCAGCCTATGTTCGCCGCCCTACTCCTTAGCTCCTCAGATTTGCCAGCCCAACCCCTCGATGGTTAACAGGGTTCCAGAACCTAATAATAGGAACCTAATTCCTTTTAATCATCGGGTGCTTTTTCTTAAGCCGTGCTAAAGCTTACGCCGTCTAGAGGGTTACTTTTAATTCATTTTCTCTTGATTGCTTTCTGTTTTTGCTTTTATGTCTTCATTTTAAGCTTTAATTATACACTGTCTGTACGGGTTATACTGAATCAGAATAATAATTATAGTCAATGTACATTATATTCTATTACCAAAAAACTTTGGTTACAAATTTATAATGCTAATTAGAGTAGTTTTTACGCTTAAGAAAAAGTTCACAGGTTGAGAATCTTCATACGAAGAGCAAATATGCACCTTCTAGACCAAAGCGAACGTCGTCAACCTTATCTTCACTATTGAGGTCAAGCGTTGATCTATTTTGTATAGTAAAAAAAGGGTAGTAAAAGATATAAATATGAAGAAAAAGTGTAATAAAGATAATGACGGTTTACTAACTTAATTATAAAATTGTAAATTTGAAGGTCCTTTAATTTAGTAAGAATAAAGTTTTTTCTCTCTTTCCAGCTGGTAAGTCCTATCATGGAATCATTACCACTTTTTATAGCTAATTAATCAGATTATCCCACTGGATAGAGGTGATATAAGTTACATTTAAAACCGATGTCACTTTCATTCGCGCAATGTTGTAGTTTTTTTCTGAAATCGCGTTTTATGGCGGAATGTGAAAAACAGTGACACATATTATGTGACCAATTACTTCTGTACACATCAGGTAATTCAATGCGATACCATAACATGAGAAACATTGATAATATTTACAAGAAATAGTATTTACTCTTAAGGCTAGACGTATAGTCACATATATCAAATTATCAAATAAAAAAATTTTAAGAGTTACTTTCAAATCATCACAAAATATCAAGGTATAATAAATATGAAAAAATGACGAACAGTTCTTCATTACTGTGTGAAACATAAATTTGTAGAACGAGAGACAATATAACCCAAAACTAATATTTTTATGGCACATTTCTTTAAAAAAGTCGAGTTAAAGCTATTATTGTAATAAAAACAAAAAACGACAAGCGATATATTACAGGCCGCGAGAAAAACCGTTACATAGACGCGAGAAGTGTACGTCACTTCAGCTGAGCAGACGGTTCTAAGGACGAGTTCACGTTGAATTTGAAAATCTACTGCGTGCGACTTGTCACGCAATGAATATTGATATTATCTCTGATTAATTATGAAATGTCAAAGTAGGAGGATGGTTGAACACGAAACTAAAAGTTATGAGGCGGTAATGCGTAGGCATTAATGAATATATTGATATTGATTATTTATTGTTAAATATTTCTTTCAGTTAATTTGCTTTCAAGTTGTCATAACGCAATATTAGTTCACATTAATTTTTAATAATAAGCGAATGTAGTATGAATTTGAAAGATGAATTATAATCTAGCTTTTATTAGAATCACATCACAAGACGATTTTGGCTAGTGTTTCTAAAATGCTGAATTTTTTCCGGTCGAGCGACATTAAACTTTCATCTCACGTCAATTCGGAACCAATGAGGCTCTTTCTCAAAGAGTGTGGAGCTCACCTTGATATGTGATAACTAAAAAAGTCGCCACTATTTTTATTTCTATTGTGTTCACCAGCTTACCAAGCGCCACGTCGTTCCGTCCGTCCGGTGCTGTGCCTGTGTCCAACTAACAAGATGCCATATGGTCTCAGTGTTGCGTTGTTCACGGTACGATGACTCAATACATTTTGTATGTAATTTTATTGTCGAACGCGCCCAATCGAGCGTGAGATATAAACGTTTTTACATTACGATTTGGTTGTGTCGTTAATTTTATTTCGGTTACGATTCAGTTGTGGAATTTTTAGTGATCAGAATAGCCCTACTTGAAGAAATCTACGTTTATTCAAACTAAGTTTTATTGAACGAGTAGCTTTTATTGTATCGTCTTTTAGAGACCGTCATAGAATACTACCGTTCTCTTTGATACTACAAGGATTGCTTCACAAAATACATTTAAATAAAATGCGACTATTTTTGTAACAGTTTAAGGACCATTTCAGCTTGCACGACGCTGCAAAGCATATGCACCATCTCTTTCTATCGCGTAACTCTATCCTTTCTGACGAGGCTTCACAGTGAAGCCACCCCGGGGTGGTGTTGCGTCTGTAGGTATATTCGCGCATTGTACAGTGCTTTTGTTTTCTCAATGTTTTTCGGTAATCAAAAATAATTCATTGTGCATTGCGTGTCGTAAAGTTCTGAATTTAAATTTTTATAGATGATAAATATCAAATAATTGCTAGATATGGGTACATTTACGGTTGCATTCGTAAATCAGAAGATTGTTGATATTTGATACAGCTTTGGTATCCGGTAAAAACTATTCCAGTGAACACTTGATACTTGACGGTCGTATTTTTTTACCGCTATTACCGTTTATCAAAAACTATTTATTTATTTTAATTTGTTGTGATTTAAATAATACACTCAAAATTTTTTAAAATATGTTTTATAAAATATATTTTTGAGTATGTTTGAAAATAAATTTCTTAAAGTAATGAATGCAGAGAAAGTACCGACTCACATACAATTAAAGTGAACAGTTTTGGTAAAACCAATTTTGACTGTAAGTGAAATAGGTATTATTTTCAACGCATCGTAGATTGGATTGTACGTTTGTGCACTAGTAAAAAATGACCCTGTATATCAGTATGCCATCGAAACAACAAATGGCAAAGTGAAACGAAATCTCTAACCTCTCCCTTTCTCTCTAATAATAAATTACAGTGAGATGAGATGACGTGGTACTTGCTCTGGGTACAGATGTCCTTATTTCGAGCTAGGTCGTTTGGCTAGGCATCTATTTATATATTGGAGCAAAGTTGTTCGCGTCCGTGGAAGTCCTTAACCCACACGTGCTCCCTGGGTGGTACTAAATGAACAACAACATTCGGTCGCCGAACGCCTACTATATAATATCCACTAGGCCTCTCGGCAATAGATTGTCACAAAAAATCTTAAAACACAATATTCAAAATGAATCCACGCGCCAAAAAAAACGGTCCTTCTCAGGACCAGAACGACCAGCGCTGTGTTGGAAAAACCCTAAAAATACTGCAGATAAACGTGGAGGGACTCACAGAATCTAAATTAGCAGTCCTCGCTGAGCTCACAACTAAGCATGATGTCGACGTACTACTTTTGCAAGAAACCCACATCAGCGTAAACACAGCACAAAAGCTCTCGATACCAGAGTTCGAACTTATTTCCGTAAAGCTCCACAACAAACACGGCCTAGCATCATACGCTCACAAGAGAATATCAAAAATGGCGATGAATCTGGCGATAGATGACCCCAACTATGTAGCTATGAATGTGGATAACTTTACTATATATAATGTATATAAACCGCCCAGAGTGGAATGGCCAACAAGTGTCTTACCACAGCCTCAAGGACAAACGATCTATATAGGTGACTTTAACTCACGACATCACAGCTGGGGATACACTTCCGAGGACCAAGCCGGAAAACAACTCTCCGACTGGGCCTCATCAAGCAACGTACATCTGCTCCACGATGGAAAACAAAAGTCTTCGTTCCGATCAGCTAGATGGGGGACAGGAACTAACCCAGATCTGTGTTTTGTGTCTTCGAGCAGTGGAACTCCTATCGCATCGAACCGGCGAATCTTACCGGTTTTTCCCAGAAGTCAACATCGACCTGCTCTTGTAACCATCGGCATCACCATTCCTATTATTCACAGCCACCCCTCGCCTCGGTGGAATCTTCGAAAATCTGACTGGGAAGGATTCAAAGCATATGTCGACAAAGTCATAAATAGGATTCCCCCGAAATCAGAGTGCTATGACAGGTTCGTGGGCCTGATTCTTGCAGCAGCCCACAAAAATGTTCCACGAGGCCACCGAAAGGAGTACATACCGGGGTGGGACAATGACTGTAATAAGCTGCTTCAAGAATTGGAAGAAACTGAGAATCCTGATAAGGCCAATGCACTAATAGACCACTTAGACAGGGCGCGACTTGAACGGTGGCAAGATACCACTGATGGAATGGATTTCACCAGATCGAGCAGGGAAGCTTGGGCAGCGATACGGAAACTGGGCGCAGCTCAAAAACCTTTAAGTACTAAACCGTCAATGTCACCAGACAAAATTGCCAAAGTACTAAAAGCAAATGGTAAACCAAACCTCACTAAGCAAGTCAAAAAAGGAAGGTTAAAAGAGAAATTCGCACTCTCCGGCAGCAGTGTCAATCAAAATCAGAATATGTTAAAACCGTAACAGTGTGCGAAGTAGCTAATGCCCTCAAAAGCATAAAAAATGGTAAAGCACCGGGAGAAGACGGGGTCCTGCCAGAGTTCATGAAACAACTCGGGCCACTAGCCGTCTCGTGGTTGTCGTGTTTCTACACGGATATTATCAACACATGCCACCTGCCGCGTCTGTGGAAGATAGCAAACGTCATAGCTCTACCTAAGCCAGGAAAAAACCCAGGGGACCCTAAAAACTATCGTCCAATCTCACTCCTATGCATATCATACAAAGTGTTTGAAAGAATCTTGCTGAACCGACTTACACCGGCGATAGAAAACGCATTACCAGCAGAGCAGGCTGGCTTCCGACCAAATCGTGACTGCTGCGATCAGGTTCTGTCGTTAACAACACACATCGAATCAGGATTTCAAAGAAAAGAAAAAACTATATCCGTTTTCGTAGACTTGAGCTCGGCTTTCGACACCGTCTGGAAAAAAGGCTTACTCCTAAAGTTAACCAGAATTTTCAAATGCAACCAAACCTACAAACTTTTCGACTCCCTGCTATCAAGACGCCAGTTCCGTGTACAGCTGAGCGGCAAAACAAGTAGAAACTACTGTGTGAACAATGGCGTACCACAAGGCTCTGTCCTGGCACCTTCGCTTTTTAACATTTACCTCAGCGACGTCCCTAAGACAAAAGGTAGGTCTTTCATGTACGCTGACGATATTGCAATCACCGCACAAGCGCCAAAACTTGACACTGCGCAGGAACAACTACAACAAGACATACGCGAACTTGAGAAATACTTCAAACACTGGGGACTGAAACCTAATCCTAGCAAAACAGTGAGCAGTACATTTCACCTGAGCAACAGACAAGCAAATGATGAAGTAGATATTATATTCTGTAATGAAAGAGCCAAACATGAACCATTTCCCGTCTATCTCGGAGTGACACTAGATAGGACCCTCTCATACAAGCAACATCTAAGAAAATTGAAAGCAAAACTAGGGACCAGGGTTAATTTACTATCAAAACTGGCATCAACTTCTTGGGGCTGCCGTGCCAGTACTCTTCGCACATCTTCCCTAGCACTGGTGTTTAGCACAGCGGAATATTGCTGTCCAGTCTGGATGGGTAGCAGCCACACCAAGCTGGTCGATGCTGAGTTGAACTCAGCATTCAGGCTTATATCGGGAACAGTTAAGCCCACACAAACACCCTGGCTACCTGTCCTATGCCACATCATGCCACCTGACCTACGTAGAGAATCAGCAACACTGCGACACCATGACAGAATAGCTACTAATCCTTCACTGCCCATAATAGAAGATTTAGAGTGCACTAAGGGAAGCCTGCGATTAAAATCTCGCACACCACTCGGATTTTTGGTAAACCAGCTGAAAGAAGAAGGGAAGAGCTCAAAAGAGAAGTGGCTGGAGAGATGGCATGCTTCAGGAGTTGCTAATCAGTTTCTGGTAACTGACCCGAACAGCGAAATGCCTGGATTTGATGCGCCAAGGAAGGTATGGTCTACACTCAATCGGTTCAGAACGGGACAGGGGCGCTGCGCTGAGCTGATGCATAGGTGGGGCTTCACAACGGACTCCACATGCTGTTGCGGAGAAGTGCAGAGCATGGATCACCTCATAAACACCTGCCCAAAGTGGTCCATTCCCGGCGGACTGGAGAAACTCCACACTGCAGACGACGAGGCCACTTCCTGGCTGAACACGTTTTATTTTATATAATATATATTGTGACAATTATTAAAAAGAAAAGACCGAACGACAAATAAAATAAATATTTATATATTGTTACAAACAATGTGGTAAATAATGATATTCTGTAGAATGCCTGAGAAGATTACATTTTTGTAGTAAAATTCAAAATTCAAATGCAAGAATTTTCCCTGCAAGTAGATTAGGTAACATAACTTACTGTGACAATAAAGCTACTATTAAATGTATTCTTTATCGGTATACTGGTTCTGAAGTGATTAAATAACGGATGCACTTGATTAACGATAAGATAAGAAAACATCTCCTCGTACTGAATCTGAGCTACTCATTTGCGAAATCAAACGTTATAGCAGTCAAAAACCGGCATTTATGTTGCGAGCCATAATCATAGCCTTCATTAGTAAAAGTAACGTGCCTATCATGCGTGCGTATCTAAGCAGGGCGCTGAGGGATACGATGGAAGCTCCAAGTTAACGTTTTATATATTTATTTAGTCCCTAAAAGATCACGTACAATTTAAGCTTCATTTTTTGTTCATTTAAAGTTCAAAAATGCAAATCTGTATGGATGAAGTCAGCTGTCATCAGTAGATCTGCGGTTAACAGTTATTTTTTTATATCTTTGCGCGCGTGTAATTGACTGTTTATCACAAAAAAATAAAATAGCATTGCTGTTTTAAAGCGAACAGTTTAATTATAACGTATATAATAAATATCCTACAACTTGTCGTTCAGACGAAAATTGAACCCAGGCATTTTACAAAATACCGGTTTGCAACTATGCCAGTGACACAGATGAAATGTCGCGTCGCGTGACCGTGAGAACAAACTATGGCTAAGTCCACGATGTAAGGTACAGTCCTTCGTAATATTCCATGACCAGACAAAGGAGCTCGTCACTGTGACACATCAACCGGCTCATTGACTCGGTGGAACGTGTGCGGAATCGTGTCATCTCCCTTACTGTACTTTTAAAAAGTACATTTTCCGGGACTTTTGTCGTTGACTGTATGTAATGATAATCATAAAAACTCTTTTTAGACATTAAATTAATCTAAAAATAGTTTCATCTAATTTATCGCATATAAAAATAATTTTATTAGGTATAAAATAGTAGAAGTGTTAAAATAAAAATGTTAAACAATTTAAAATGTTTGCATAAAGGTGGAATAAGAAACTAAAATTTTCCTTATGTCATCATATTTACCATGTTTGATGCCAATAAACTTATCTTCTTATTGACCATTTGTATTATTTTTACTAACAATGTGGATTATTTAATTATGTCACCCATATTACTTTCACTGTTTCGTCATTAAAATATTTCAGACATTATTTTTACTGATGATTTTGATCAGCTTTTTTTGTTATATGTATCAGCTTTTCAGTGGGTGGGTGTCGAAAAAAGTGACTATGGAAAAAAAAAGGGATTTCAGGATCTTCGATCTGTGAGGCTTATGTCCAACCGTGGACTTATGCAACTGGATATTAGACACGTATAATTTTCCTCATTATTTATAGTATGAGATCAACAACAACGTTTAACAATAGACAAATAATTTATTCGTTATACATACACAGAGTGATATAATCGTGATTCCGTGATATCGATCATGCATAACTAAATGCCGGTGATATATGTATGTACTCATTTGTATGTTGGTAGGATGATCAATTGCGACCAGAATAATTACCAGATTTTATATATAAAAATATGTTTTAATGAAGAAAAAAAAAGATGTCACAGATTTTAACAATTTAAAAAAAAAGCATTGTACCAAACAAAACTTATGCAACAAATTTGACTTCATATGATTGGTTGAAGAGAACCGGGTTTGTAAAGTACCTCGTTTAAAAAAAAACGAATGCAAAAATATATCTATCTACTCACCGAAACAATTCAATAATTGTACAATCGATTCTAAAAATCGTACTCCATTTTTAGTTTGAATCGAACGGAATTTTAAAACACCGTCCTGTCCTGTCAGCTGTATTCGAAGGGGAGAGGATTAAATTGAAATTCCTTTTTTAAATTCACCAATAGGGGAGGGGTGACGCGGGATTGGCCCCGCTCGCCTCGTCCGGGCAAAGTAATCCTTGATTGACGGGCGCTGCTCGCTTTGTGACCATTCTTTTGTTGAGTGATTTTCTATAATCTAGTTTAGACGTAATTTTATTGACATCCTTCAATTTTATGTATTACTTTTGATGCTCCTCGGAAACTATAATTTGGTATATTTCTAAAATGAAGGTAACATGTAAAACCTTTTATATTTGCAAGGCATATTGGCGACAGCGACGATCCCGCCATCAGAATCAGGTCACCTACTATAAGATTTGTTTCGTCTCTTTTTCAATTTGGTGCAAATTGTATATAGCCGAAATTAGGATTTTCATCGGATTTCAATCGGTCGATTCTTGTAGTATATAAAGAACACACAAGGAACCCTATTTATAATTTCGTTCTGTTCTCTGGTTCATCGAATACTATCGGTAATGCTGCTCTGGCGAGAGGCGCGTGACAAGGTCAGCGATATAGTACTTACATTTGCGTGAACGCATGGTAAACGCACTGAAAATGTGTCTGTTATACGAACACAGTTTCTACTGATTTTTACCTTACTTACTTATTATTTAACAAAATAAAATTTTCAACTTTGCATATATGTAAATTAGGGGTGAAATTGTTTATTGCTGAACTTTTAATTAATTTATCGTGAACATATATTGGCTAATAAACTTAGGACCAGCTTGATAAAAAAAACTTTTTATGTTAATTAGAACCAGAATATATATTACGACAGCTCCCCCTTGACAGTCCTCATACTACTATAAAACAATGAAAAGAATTTGAATGTCAGGCATTAGTTCAATTAAAATCCTGCTTTGAATTACTGGCACTTGATAAAGACTGTCAATTTATTTTCACTTACTACCATCGGTAATTTAAGAAATGGTCCATATAATTTCAGATAAAAATAATATGTTAATTTTAACATCAGTATAAATTGCAGTATAAATGTTTAATGCTGGAATTGATTCATTTGAATAGTCTAGACAAATATCGATTGCTTTAACTAAGCTGACTACGGAGCCTTATTAGTTACTCTTATCGTCTGCCGACACGCACTTGGTTATTTCTTTTTAATACTAATTTCTTCACAGAAATATTAAAATTACCATATTACTATACCAAAATAATCAGCCTAAAACGACCAAATTTTAGCCCATAGTAACAAAAGCACTGGTTTGACTTTGTTCAATCAAAATGCGCAGGCCTCAAGTCGGCGCATGCGCGTGCAGAGGTGCCTTTTGGGCTTTGGCGGCCATATTTTATTGGTCCTTTCGGGTGGCCTTAAAATCACGACATTCATACCGGCCAGGTATAAATTTCAAAGCGTAGCAGTTAAGGTGAATTTTATCGCTACAGATGCAATAGCCTGCCACTTCGTTACGGGGACTCATTTCGTGGATCAGTCTATAGCTTACATTATTAGCTGTTTGAGTAAAACTGGTTAAATTTTAGGGTTCCGTACCCAGAAGGTAAAAAACTTAACGCCATTACTAAAACTTTGCTGTCCGTTCGTCTGTCCGTCTGTCACCAGGCTGTATCTCAGGAACCGTGATAGTGAGACAGTTGAAATTTTCACAGATGATGTATTTCTGTAGTCGCTATAAAATCAAATACTAAAAAACAGAATAAAATAAATATTTAAAGGGACTCCCATACAACAAACTTGTATTTTTTGCTCGTTTTTATAAATAATGGTACGGAATCTTTCATGCGCGAATCCGACTTGTACTTGGCCGTTTTTTATATCTTTTTCAGATGGATTAAGGAGATGATCCAATTTGTTATCATACAATATTGTTTTAATGAATGTGTCGCACTAAATTTTAAACAACATTACAGCAAAACAATTTCTACGCGCCAAATCTTTTCACAATTTTATCGAAAGGCCAAATGTACGAAATCCCATTTCAGTGATGTTACATTTCTTTTAAATTCATAGAATGTGTGGGTACATACAAATTTATTCTACTACTGAATAACAATTTCATTTGGTTACTAAATTATTTGAAGGTAAAGCAACAGAGTGTCTACATACATATATTATTATTTATATAAATATGTGCAATAACTAAGTATAAGAATCAGTATAATTGTGTATATTTATGTCAAATTACGGTTTCTTGAATTCTATATTACAATTAATTCCTTTGGCGAATGTTAAGAATGGAGGGAATTCTATTTTGTAACCCATGTATTAAACTTTTACTTGGCTTTTCGGTGAAGGAAAACATCGTGAGGAAACCTGCACACTCCTGAGAAGAAATGCATAGGTGTTTTTAAGTTGATTCGTAAATTACAGATATTAAAATCTTAAAAAGACGTAGGTAGCCAAATAAACCTACACCTTAATTAGAAAAAAATTGGATAAAACAGAATATTACTCCCACATTTAAAACAAGCACCGGGATGTTGTTTCGAGTGGAAAATATCGTTAAAAATAAATTACGCACACAAAAGTATTCTCATAAAGTCAGTAACAGAAATGTGTAGATATTGTATTCAATACAATTCATCGTATTAAAACATGTAAATTGTATCCAACAACACAGTTGTATTGAACGCGTCTGCTCTGCAGAGCAATAAATCTTCACTTTAAACATTAATGTCTTTCATGAGCATAAATTTAACAAGCACTCAAATAAAACCTTAAATATAGAAACCTGTCTATCTCTTTCCATAATAATTAAATATACTAAACTTACCATTGAAGGAAGATAGCTCCTTGGGCAGGATACCGATATGTTTATACTAATATTAGCTGCTAAATTTCCGAAACGCGTCTGCTTCGAAAGACTGATACGGGAAGAGCTTTTTGAAAGCTCCTCCGTTCGAAAATTTCGACGATACTACGCACTGTTTTATCATCTACTATTTTCAAGTAAGCGCCATCTAGCGATGAGTAGATGTACAACGCTTAGATATAACCAAACTAATTTCATTCACGGATTGTAACTGAAATTTTGTAGCCCTTCAGCTAGTACTTATTTATCCATGCCTTCAGTAAAAAACGTATTTAAATAGATTAGACTGTAAATTTCTAATAAATATTTTCATATATTTGAATTCTGAAATAATCGAGATAATTTTAATATAGTAGGAACAAGCTTATATTTTTCAAGAATTATGTTTATCTTCCGTTCACTTTTAAATTTGCACATTTAGTAGCAGAAAGAAAATTAAGCTGTTGTATTATTTGAGAGACCTAATAGAAACGTATTTAAGTAACTTGATCTTAAAAATCAAATAAGATTTTAGCTGACTTTTTGTGAGACTAATAATGCCTTCATCGAAAAAACTGGTATAATCCTGCCATCTATCTTACGTTAAAGAAACTGTTATAAAACCTTGTTCACCAGGTAGGCTTTGTTCATATTAGAGCTACGTTTAGTACACGTGTTGATGACGTAAATACGTGTAAGATGGCTCTCTGTACATTAAAGCGCCTCCGTGTAGTTTTATAGTTCTACAGTTTTCGTGGAGATGTCGCTTATCACAAATATTAAAGTTATAGTCTTCATCTAGTTCGACATAAATATTATGAATTATGTTATGTTGTCTGTATCTATCTCCAATTTAAATTGTTCTCAGACCGTACAGTTTATATCGACTATAATACGAAATATTTTAGTAAAGAAGTGTATGTTTTTCTACATATATCTTCTCAAGTCGTAAACCAATTTTAAAATGTTATGTTATTATTGAATAAGAATCTTAAGAGTGATTACATTTAAATTATAAAGCAAAATGTCCACATCTAGTAGTGAAAAATTAGAGGACGCATACCTAGCATATTAAATTTACTAACTTCCAAAATAAGTTTGCAAATAAAGTCAGATCCGTAGTTCTAATACAACATATGATTTATTCTCTTTTGTTTTCGATGAGTGTGCTTTACCTTTATAATAGAACTAGTTTTTGCACATTATTTCGTCTGGGTAGGCTTCAGAAATTATCCCACGGGAACGATTTATTTGATCTGGACGAAAAGTAGCCTATATGCTTTTCCGACACTTCAGTTATTCGTATGAAAAATCAAATAACTCTGACTCTCCGTTACGACACAAAAATGATTTTATTTATGATATGAGTGTGCATCGTCTACATCACATGTGTTCATATGAATGTCCAAAGAAAGGTAGCATTCCAACACCAGTCCAAGAACTTATTCACCAGTTAACGGGAATCCGCTCGGAAACCGTCCGAACCAAAAATTTCTTTTGCCATAATCTTTTAAAATAGAATAGCTGACTTTTATAAGTAATTACCTGAAATAGGAGATCGGACTTTAGTGTCACGAAATGAATATAATTCAATTTTATTATCATGTAGAATAGCCGTTACGCATCTTATGGTCCGTAGGTTTTGAACAATAATAAAAAATAATGTGTGTAAAAATAGTAATTTACTATGAAGTTGTACGTTAATGATACTGATTTTACGACGTTATATTCCAATGCCAAATTTTTAGATAATTACTGCGCAAAGCCAGCTATCAGTTTTAGCGGCAAAATCATAATAACTTTTCCGGTTAAAAATGTATTTTTCTCATTTCCGTTTGTTCCTTCAATGCGTGTGCTCGGTGCGGTGTGCTATAGGTACAGTACGTCAATAGATTCACTTAGCTCATAGTAATGAAGTCACAAGATTGATGGACTACCCTCCGCCAGCGATTGTATTCAGCGCCTTTCATAATATTTTCTCCATCCATCAGGAAGGAATTTGTACGTTGCGGGGAGTTTTCTCACTTCGACAGTTTTCAATGAAATCCGAGCTTTCTTCGTGCGAAATTGTTTCTTGTAAAAATATTCACTTAAATTTTATTTGCAGAACAAATAGTATTGAAATTCGCTGCTGCTCTCGTGTTATCATAGCTGTGTTCTTGAAATCAAAGACTACAGTAGTTCAGGTTTGAAGTGTGCACGCTTCCAACGCCATAACATCACAAACTTACATATGAGATGGAAATTTCTAGTATAACATAGTTTAATTCTTCTATACATATGTTCGGTCATAACTTCTGTTGACTATGTTAACCATGAAGATAATGTACTACTTACTAGAGGCGCCACCACAACTGAAAGTGAAAAGTCCGTCCACACAACGATGCGAACAAAAACTGAATAGAAGTTAGATATTACCTAAATGGCTTTCAAAATCTTGACTGTGAGAAGGATCTACGTAGAATCATATCCACTGTATACATTATCAGATTGCACCACTGACCGTTCGACCATTAAAAATTCATTTTAAATTAATCTCTCAAATCGAACCGCCTCTCATGTTGACCCCACGATACAATTACTCACAAAAACTAACATGGTTTCTTATCAAACTTGTCAAAACACAGTGTCGTACGAATGCTCGCCGCGAGCACAGCGTGCGGTGAAAAATGATTTGCGACACTGAACATACCTTAATGCAAGGTATCTCGCGATCGTCCGGTCTCCACAATCGGACAGACAGGCGAACATTAATAATATTACTCATTGTGACGGACACTGAAATCTAAATACATGTCAATAGAATGTCGAATGCCGCAACAGTGCCGTCTCGTCATCGTCCCACAGCTGACGCTCACGATACGTACCCTCTCCAGAATAGCGAAGTGAGGGAGTGAAGCAATGAGCTAGGGAAAATGCGCAAACGTGACGTCACTCCTAGGTACCGATTTGTATGGGGAGCGTTTTTGCATCACGTGACTAGAATTACTTTTCGACGGGATATTAGGAAAACTATGAGTCATATCGAAAAATATTAAACAAGGCTATTTATATTTTCACACGGTCTCTCGAATGAGTGAATAATTTTTTTGTCATCGTCCCTATTATATCTATAAAATATTTATTTGAGAAAACCAATTACCAAACTGCAAGAGCTTCTCGTGACGTGATTTAATAAGATATATTTATCAAACCAGTCGAAAATTGGGGGACTGTCACAGAGTATATAGGTATTTCTTTAAATCCTGTTTCGAAAACTCTTCTTCGATGTACTTATTTATTTTCATTTTAAAATATTTTTGACTAACTGTAGCATTTAATTCCTCCTTGTGTCCTTCAAATATGACAACTTAGGCATTTCTATGGGCATATTTTTTATTTACGTGGCGACGCGACACGTCGAAGACCTCGATACACATCGGTTCAGCATGCCTCTGGAAGTAATCGTGTGTCGGTTACTAAACGGAATAGTTGGGATTCTTGCTCCGGCTCCCAGTGACGTACCTGATCTCCTTACAATTGTTTAGAGCGTTACAGAAATCGGCGCTTACACATGACCTACTTTCTTTCGTTTTTTCTATCAAGTCTATTGGTCACCATACTACTCCGTGGCTACACGCTTGGACTAACAATCCAGAGATTCCGGGTTTGATTCCCAGTGGGGATGGGAGTGGAGGGTTTGGTTAGTGGTTCATTTTCTATGTCCATCTGGCTAACTACCACCCTGTTACCTAAGTCTGCCGACGTCTGGGTGCGCACGCATACCATTCAACGGCATGATGGACACATGCCATAAGGTGAGACGAAGGCCAAGTGCAGATCCATCATACATGAATTAAATGAAAGCTTCCTTAGTTTACCCTCAATCTTTATGTAACCAAGAAATTTGTGAATGACTATTAACATTGATTGAACCCTTATTCAATGCGTTTCAAAAAATCCTCGATTTAAGTGGTGTATCATAAAAGTTTCTAGCAGCGTTGTTTTTGTTAATTTTATTTTTAACAATATGCACGTTTTTATTTTCTAGGTTAAATTAAAAATTATAATGTCGTCTTACGACAAAATGTATGGCAAAAGTATAAGGAATTATTTCTTATTCTTCGTAGTCTTCGTGGTCGTGGTTACGGATCGTCTGGTATTATTTAAGTAGATCGAAATCAAGTTTTTTTTATTGGCTATAGCTTAGTTTATGTACCTACCATAGAGCAGTGACGGATATCCAGAGAGATAACAATACCAGAAAACAATATCATAAATGTTTTTGAAATGTAAATTTCAACTGTCTGTTTACATTATGCTTACTAGCAAACATCCAAATAATTGTTATCGCTATTGAATGTGTAAAAAATAAGCAGTATTAATTTTACACATACGTTTGAGGGTTTATTTTTGGCGAAGACTACTCAAAACACAACTTGTAGGTTCTTTTAAGTTTTAGATTTAGAGATTAGAGATTAGACAGTTGGTACGAAAACCTTTAAACGAGCTTACAGTTCGTTCAACGCTGATGGAGACCTTGATAGCGAACACATAACCTTATTTTTGCAATTCCACCTTCTGGCGAGTCTATATCAAAACTGCGTATAAAGCGAAATATTCTGACAAAATGATTTATAGGTCCAGCCTCCGATACGTAACACCCGCGACCTACAAACTAAGGCAACCTTCATATTTTCGACACTCCTTTGTTGGTCTGGCACGTGGTGAGCTGCTATGGCGCCCCTCGCAGGTCGCCTGTCATGTCATTGGTATAGGGACCATTTATCATCACTCAATACTGCCATCAAACCGAGCGCGGGCGTCTAGCTGGCGCTTCGCTTGCAGCTACCAGTTACAAATAATAGTTACAAACCAACTTTCTTATATGTTTATTATCTATGTATATATTTTCTATGATCTAGTTCTCTATTGATTTGTGATACACATTTTGTTCTGTAACAAGGTATATTTTATTCAGAAACAGAATAAAGTTATGGAAAACTAGGAAAGACTTTGTTTGCAAACTAATAGTACACCACCAAATCTCAAACTGGACATGGTCAGTATCAATTAAAGTTATAAATTATTTAGAATGACAAACAACTTCAGGAACATATTAAGTAGTGAACTGATATCACTCAAAATAAAGGTACCTTTTTGAATTCTCTGCGAATACATGAAAATTGTGTAGATGAACACACAGGAGATGACCAACTGACACAGATACAATAACATTATTGGATACTTAATCATCATCAACCAAGGTTAATCAAGGTTTATAGAAAGCTATTTGCAGACGAGCCTCTGCCTCTTCTCTGCAGGATAACTTCTCCTAATGTAACGGTAATACAAAGGACTTCTACAGAAACATGGTTTTAGTCATTGCAAAAATATTGTTGTAAATTTTGAACCGTAGATTTGTGATTCAGTTTGTGTCGAAGTTGAAAAATAGACACCTAATTTGACAGACCCTGGGGCTTGAATTTGAGTTACTGGAGTTTTACAATAACGAATTTAGTATGACAGTAGTAAGCCTTGAAGAAAACACTATATATCTTCATAATTTATTTTATCATCTTCACCAATTTTTCAAATTTAATACATTTTATTCGTACAATAATTTAAATGATCAAGTAGCGTACTTCCCTAAAGTTTTTATTTAAATTGGAATGAACGATAAACATATTTATATTTAGTTTAAAAAGAAATAACACAACTAAAACATTTACAAAATGATCGAGAGAAAAGATCGAAGAGAACTGAGGGCACTTCCTATTGCACAGACAAATTATAAGCAAACAACTTAATAAATGATGCAAAGTTATTAAGTATACAAGATTTTGAACATTTTTTTATCAGTTACACTTATGCCGTATCTAATATTTACACACAATAAATAAAATAACAAGTCGAGGAAATCATAATAGCGCTTTTTACACATACCCTTCTGTAAGTAAATTGAATCAAATAATCAAACTCAGATAGCGCTGTTTCACTTAATAATTAAATTTAACAAAATATCACAGTTGACCACGACATTTCTAATAAAAATGTGATAACAAAATAATTAATCGACGACACGAAAAATATATTGTTACAATAAAACGAAAATCGATTAACTTTGAAACAACACAGTTGAAGGAAGAAACTAGAAGTTATTATTTACTTATCATATTTTAAGTACATTTTACAAATACAATGTTACAGCATTTTTATACATTTAAAGTAGGTACTCAATAGAGCCACGTGAAATATTTCATAGTTATCAATGGCGGAAGCAAAAAAAAAATTGTTTCCCATCTAAATAAAAGCGTTACAGAAAATTTTTCTTTATAGGATGATAAAATATTTGTTATTTACAACTAAAGACAGGAACATAAAACAGTTCTTCGAGAAGTTTACTGCAATATATTAAACTTTACCGTAACTACTAAACGATGAATTATTTATTTTATGTACAATATTAAAAGGAGAAAATATCTATCTATTCACAGTTGCCTATTAATAACTGAGCTTACGTTTTCTAGTAAAGTTCACAGCGCTTTTAAAAGCCCTTGCTAGTTCATTTCGTTAGTTACAAATTACGTCTTGTTCTAAGTATATGTATACATTTCCATTTGAATGATGTTTTGAATTCACCAATTTTAAACTATCCCTGTACAATTCCGAATTTGTTATTATGTGGTTACTCTTGTGAGATATTTATTTCGGATTTTGTTTTTATTCTTTGAGCTTTGGGGTCATACGATAGGTACCCAAGTCTTAAATTTTGCCGATACTACATATATAATATTCTTATCTTACAATTTTAGGAATATTATGCAAATCGAATTACAGCTTATGACTAGGTAAAATTCTTTCTACTTTAAACTTTTATACAAATTTAGTCTGAAAAAGATCGTTAAAGTTTTGATGATTTTAGATTAAGTTCCATATTCTTGGTTTTCAAAAATTAATACAGACAAAAAATATGGATGTCTAAGTGATGCTACTAGTACCTACGTTAAAATTGAAGGTACTTCCAATTATAGTATGTTTAGTTGTTTTTCTTAAGATTAGCACTTTAATTTATTTCCTTTCTTGAAGTCTTCACTTTTCATTCAATTCCACTTGAAGCACAAACCACAGTATTTAGTGTCACTGTTAATGTCACAACAACAATTTTAACAAAATTAGGCTACACTGGTAAATTTTTCGAGCAGCGAATAACTGACCCAGTCTAGTTGCTGTAGCATTCACCTCACTGTACAGTGAAGTCAAACGTTACACACAACCCCGCTCATAAGCGGACGACTGTATGCTTAATAAATCAGTTATCCGCTGTTCGAAAAATTCCACTGATCCTATGCGGAGAGATGCGCGAACTGGCTCGGGTGAAGGTCGAATTGGTAGGGGTGGCCGTAGGGATTCATATGGTAAGGGACGATGTTCATTGACGCCATCTTATGTTCCTTCTTCCACTTCATACGCCGGTTCTGGAACCAGATCTTGATCTGTCTCTCGGTGAGGCAGAGCGCGTGCGCTATCTCGATCCGTCTCCTCCGCGTCAGGTACCGGTTGAAGTGGAACTCCTTCTCCAGCTCGAGGGTCTGGTACCGAGTGTACGACGTCCTCTGACGCTTCGTCTCGCCGTTTGCGTTCACCGTGCCTGAAAACATACGTCGCGATATGTTAATACAAAAATATCTACAAATGATTGAGCGAGTCTTTATATTGTAAGTTCTCTATACTGTTATTCTGGTCCAAAACGCTAGGCACGATAATATTTAGATCTGTATTCCCGTTTGAGCGCCAATGAATAGTTGGCTCGATAGACTTTGTGCCTGCTACGCTTGCTCGATTGTGATGTACAGCTCACAGCAACGTGCTTGATTCAAAACGAGATTTCTATTCAGAAATCCAAACACTATTGTGTAATTAAACTAAATTTATGTGCTCTAGCTGTCCTATGTTTTTTAATTTATATAGTCTTCTCGCCACATTATGACACCTATTATATTGACTGTGTTGGCATGGCACATGCTTGTTTCAGAGATATAAATTTGCACAATTATTTTAGTTTGCGTTTCTTAATGTTATCTCGATCTCGATCAAAGGGCACGTTACAAAAACATTGAATGTTTTGTTTCTGTTGTAAAAATATTTTTACTTTGTCATTATTTACTGTAGATTTGAGGCGTCGTATTTGTTTTTTGTGTAGTGCGAGGCGAGTATTATGGCACGAATATCAAAGGACTGCCGGTGCCGGAGGTATATCGTCGTGGTATGGCTTCGAGTCATGGGTTGCATGCCGCACCTGTCACGTCGCGTCGCGGGCCGGCCCACCACTTGGTCCGGCTTGGACGGCCGCCAGTGGCACCGTGATCGATACGCGGCCTGTCTCGGTTGTGTCTACCAAATTAAACTGTGTCATTTGTTACGTATTTATTTAAGCAACCACGGCCACTAATGAGATCAACTCGAAGAATTATAATTACGATTATTATAGAAACATCCTATCAACATAAACAGTGATGAGAGACAGACAGGAGACAGTTTCTGCGTGAAGTGGCATACAAATTTTAATATGTCAAAGATACGGCTGGAGAATTATACATCGATGAAACATTAATGTGTTCCTAAGCGGCAAAATAGAGTCGCTAAAAGTACTCACTTCAAGAAACAATACCATATTTAACAGAGAAAAAGCAATGAATTCAGTGAGCGATCGATACTTTCCCTTATTCCGTTTGAGATGTCAATCCCGCGTCAATAAAGATGTTTAAGAAAATATAAATATTCGATTAAGGACGGAGCAAAAGACGACAAGTGAAGCGGCAACAAAAACCCTACAGGCGATTGAAATGTTAGTGACAGCTTGATGCACCAACAACTGACTGACGGTATTATTTTAACATAATCCTTGTACAGAAACGAAACGAACGGACGCAATATGCGGACATTTGAATTTCAATGTGAATATACGAATATGGTGATATTGATTAAACGTTTACATCACGTTTCTAATTTAAATGTGGTTAAAGTCATACGCTAAGTACTTCTGAACTTTTTAAAGTGTCTCAAGGTGAGATGGTAATGGCTGTTGACTAATTGCTGCGGATACGAATATTTTCAAACGGTTGAATTATTAGGCACGGTCCTCGGGAATTGAGGGTCAAAATTACAAGTGCAAAATAATTATTAGGCCTTTGAATTGGAATGTCTTATTTATTGAAACCCACCTTGATCTTATAATTCTAAATTGTATAAAAATAAGTCAAACTGGATTGGAAGAAGTGGGACCCAGTTTGAAATTTAATACAATTCTTAAAAAGGCCTTTTGAATACACTATGGTACTTGTACGGACGTCATTGACAGAAAATTTATGTAGGTGTGAATATAACCATCTTTATAATGATACTACTATACGTATTTCTTTCGAAATCTGCCTGTCAAAGCGCATATCTAAACAATCCCAAACTGACGTGATCATCATTGCTGATTTCAATGTGATTATAGTTAAAACAAATTGCTATCTTCAGACTGTATTCTTTATATATGTATCAGGCAATTCTAGGTCACAGACCATTTCATATTCGGTTTTTGTCTAGACATATTGCATGGTCGAATTTTGATCGAATGACATCGCATTACCTATGGATGAGACTTTATTTGAAA
This sequence comes from Carcina quercana, assembly GCA_910589575.2. Taxonomy (NCBI): domain Eukaryota; kingdom Metazoa; phylum Arthropoda; class Insecta; order Lepidoptera; family Depressariidae; genus Carcina; species Carcina quercana. The sequence continues at coordinate 5,302,394 of OU342436.1, forward strand.
TCTAAAACAGGAACAGTCTGGAGACGAGTTTTTATGATACGAACTGCTTAGACGCTGAAGTGAATTATTATATTATGACGTAACTCCGAGACTGAGACGAGACTGCAATGGAATTTGATAGTCAAAACTGTGTAATAAAATAGCAAATGATAGACCAAAAAAGATGGTTGCAACAAAAACAAGATAAAGAAGTACTTATAATGGATGATTCTAGTGAGTTAGTAGTAAATACTTTAGCAAAGGTTACTAATCCGTCAAAAAGTTGTTAACTATAAAAGCACAAAGTGCTGTTTCAGATGGATTTTCTTGTGCATTTGGTTTGGTAATAGGCCAAAATAGAAGTGATATATTATCATTGTAACTATTTAGAATATTTTTTCTATCAACCTTTTTATCTTTCCATCAACGTTTGTACTTAAATAACGGCCTGCGACTCCAGATATGCCAGCATAAAAATGTTTAGCGATAAAACATCAAAGAGAACATGACTAATGATATCTAGATGAAAACAGAATACATGCAATAAAAGTGTCACATATATTTTTTATTTGTAGCTTATATAGACCGTGTAATTGTTAATTTTATCATCTTGTGAATTGGATTTTGTATCTTGTATCATATTTTTGTGCGTTTGAATTAATTTTATTGCACTATCAAATATTCTTTAACGTTAAAAGTTATGAAGAAATCGCTTGTTTTGAAGCCATTTCGTCCCTTATTGTGCTAATTTTAACACACTCATGGGATGTACCTTTCAGATAGTACTGTCAATAACCACTACTGAGCTTCGGTAATAAAAAGGAAGGAAAATATTATAATGCTCTCATTTATTTTGGGGGGCTAACGAGTCAAAAGGTTTCTGAGTGAGCATGGGTTTATCGTGAAGGGCAAAGCCATTTTCTTTTTAAAAAACTTAAGAAAATTTCTTACTTCCATGAATGACAAAAACTTGTTGATTAATGCAAAAATAAAAATATTGTTAATTAAAACTAAAACAACTGAGGGTGAGTCTTAAATATATGCTAATTTTAAATTATTTTACACTTTAACACTAACATTTAAATTGAACAGTAAATGTAGTCAGTTGCTATGTCGTCCAGCTCGTTCGATCGTGAATGTATAACATCTGCCCATTACAGGCAGTCGGTGCATCGTCAAACAGGTCATCCGACTACATTCAATACATATCAACATAACGATTAATCACGTCTAGCGGAGTATATTTCAAATTTGGATAGAAGTGGTTTTAAAATTCAAACTTCACACCACTTCCGTTGCCATTCGAAAGTGCAGCATCTATAAGAATAATTACTGTAATGGACATATACTAAAAGTTGAGTTTAATAACTTTGCGGTTTGATGTTTAAATATAAGTATTTGGTCTTTTATCTCTTTCATCACCCCTTTAGGTATAAAAGATAAACACCGGTAAATACTATTTTAAATTGGGCATACCTGGCCACTGAACATTGAGTATAGTTTGTGGTCCTTATATTTTGTACCGGATTTTTTTTATTGACGTCTACTTATACATTGCGTATAAGTAATGTGTTGAAAGTACGAATAAATTCTTTTAATTCACTCTTTATTGTACTAAAATTTTGAAACTCTTCACTTACGACTTTAAATTAATTTCGCTGGTTATGAGGTTCATTCCTATGAATGTCATTGCATTTATTTACCAAAAGACTATCCACCTGCTTTGAAAATTTTGTAACAAAGTCCACATCTCAACTTGACTAACCTGTCACTTGTCTCTGACAGTCGCAAGGTGGCATTTGACATGGGAATTTGAACAAGCCTTCCTGTTCCTAGACTAACAAACATATTTTGCTGATAAATATTTCATTTTCTGTGAATTTCGACTCTAATCATATGCTGCTAAGATACCAGATGTTTGCAGGTAAACGTTAAGTAACTGATTGATCAGTAGACTGAGTATTGGATATTTTGATGAATTAGTTGCGTTGTACGGACTTGTCGTTATTGTTGTCCGGCTGTGTTGTTTGATCGGTAACGTTACGCACTTTTTGTTTTGTCTTTACCTACAGCATAGCGTCTACCTAAACACATGTTATAATTATTTTTACAATGGGTTCATGTCACCTAAGGGTAAGTGTCTATAATACAGTTGGAAATCTTGCTGATTCAGAAGCCTCATGTTCATGATGTGCTACGAGTAGCTATATTTGTGTTTGGTTAATGTAACTTTTTTTTGGTGTTGCTGTTGGTCCTGCGACCTCTAAAGCTTCACCCGGACAATGGCGAGCGCGGAAGGCGCTCAACCGGTTGTTAATGTAACACGAAGTGCTATTAATACTACTGCTAAGCGTCAGATCTAGGGACCGTGATGGTTAGCTACAAGTGGATATGGAAAATTATCCTAACAACCAAACATGGTGCCGCATTGGGAATTGAACCTGTGACCTCTAGATTGTAAGTTCAGCTGTGTAGTCACTAGGACACAGAGCGTAGGGGCAGTCAAAATACAGCTTCACGCAATAAACCTGGTCAATTGTGTTTGATTGGTATTTTGTCTATGTCTACTAGTTTATATACCGCCAATAAATCGCCCAAAACAGTGTTTTGACCTCAGTTGATATTTATTTCAAAAACAAGTGCAAAATCATCGTAATACCTAAAACAACAAAAATATTTTATATTTCCACTACAAAAACTATTTCGATTAAGAATTATCAAGCTAGAATCTGCAAAGTGCCTTCTTTCACTGCACTGGCATTTAGCATTCTGGTTTTCCAGCGGGTAATTATTTTTACACGTCCAACTATCGCGAGTCTTCGCTTTTAGGATCGCTACCCGCGCTTTAGCTCAGAGTTTTATTTTATTTTTTACCCGTGTATCTCTACCAGCTATCACTGTAATGTGTCAGCCCATCCCGCGGCGCCACTTTACGTAACTTTGATTTACTTAGCCAGTAACTTTTTATCATTTTTGATGGAATCTCTCTCTCGGGTAAAGCAATTCGAAGCTGAGATTTTTTCTGGAGCTCGTAAAGATTAATTCTGTTTGCGGATCGTCTATTTCAGATTACTTTAATTGACCTGGTAAATTAAACGGAAGCCGTTTTGAACGATGACATTCTCAGTACTTGCTCTTATCAAAGTGTATTTACTGTGAAGGCTTCTATTTTATAAGCTTAGAATCTACAAACCCTTCAGACACTCTTGTTCGAATTTTTTTACTATTCCGTTGCCCCGCCCAGTGGTCGAAGTTCAACCATAGTTAATTTAATATTTTAAAAAAAACTAGCATTCTGCACTCGTTCTCTATAAACTATAAAGTGTGCGAAATTTAATACTCCTACGCGCAATTTTCGCAAAAAAGGGTACAAAGTTTTTGTTTTACGTATCACTATGTATATACATTTTAAAATGTAATTGTTTGACTTTTTGATAATTTTAAATGACATTAACTTTCGACAGTTATTAAAATATATTTTTTTTTACTTAGGTTATGTTATATTCACATCCGATGTTTGTGAATAAATGTAATGAAATACAAAGAGATAATTTTTGCCGCGTACAACGCATTGTAAAATGTTTTTACATACAAAACTTTTTTCGAGCTCTATTTTATTTTTGTTCTGGTTTTGAGAGCATGTGGTGCAAATCTTATACAGTAATTAAATTTTCATTAAAGTTAAACTCAACTGCACTGGAAGATCAAATAGTTACTGACCAAGTTATATTGCTCCATCTTTTACGTACTGAAATCCTTTAGAACATCAAGTAAAATATGATCTAGTTGAATTGCGTACGCGCAACACGGTCTGGATGGACTATGTCGTCACCGAGCCGCTAGATCATGTTCGTCTCAAACAAATGTCACTTCTAGTCATCACAGCGCATTACTTGGCGCGCTGCCCTATCATTATTAACATGGGCATACGGGAGAATTATGTGATAGTGTGAATGTGATGTCGACAAGGATGTGATTAGTTATTTAAGCTACTGTTTTTAGGGTCCCGCACCTCAAAACGAAAAAAGGAACCCTTATAGGATCATTTTGTTGTCAGTTTGTCTGTCTGTCTGTCATACCTACCCTTTCTCTCAATAACGCGTAGAGATATCAAGTTAAAATTAATATCGAATACTCAAGCCTGCAGTCCTTGGAAACGGTGAAACAAATCGTGAATCGTGAAAAAAAAGTTTTTTCATTTTAACACAGAAAAATTGCTATTTTATGTTGACAAACTTAATTTTGCACTTGAAAGCTATACATCGGGTATGTAATTTAGCTGTAAAGATTTTTTTTGTGAATATTACCTTACCTATTATTAATTTTTTTCAGCATGTTAATTATTCATATTGTGTACGGAGCCCTCTGTGCGCGAGTTTGACTCACAATTGTTTTTTTATTGACAATTCTAGGGGACAGCTGTACCTACTTGGAAAAGGGGTGAAATAAATGATAAATTAGCACATGGGCTTATGAAATATCGTCCAATAGACGTTTTCAAATACTTTACGAACAAGTGTTTTTAAAATATTATTTTCTCAAGAAATAAAAAATTGTGGACCGGCAAAGATTCCGTTTCTAGACTTGTTGACTGTTGTTACGGGTAGACCTCAAAAATCTTTCATTGATATCATTGATTGGGGCTATTGATTGATGGATTATATTTTCGATTGCTGAAAGCTTTCTAAATCCCGATCGTTGATTCCTTTCATGCTGTGATGGCGTTGTCCTGTTTATTTCCCCTTCCACTGTGAATCGGTGCGTTTTGTTTAGAACAAAACCGCGGTCACGCTCACTCCACCCGTAATACGAGTACCTACTTGGACCATACCCTTAAAAAAACAAGGAGGAAGGAAAAAGAAGAGGCTTCGTAAATCTAAACAGATGAAGTGATAAATAACAATAGCAATATAAACTCGATAGTAGCAATCGATCAATACCATTACGATCAGCTGTTATAGGGACTCGTATGTACGTCTGCAAGCGCAGCTATAATCGTTCCATAAAAAGACGATCCGCAGATTGTCGGATTGCATCGAGAGCGTGCACCAAGCTAACCGCATTTAAAAGTGTATTTCTCACGTTCCCAGTGAGCAGTAATCACGACGTGGAAATATTAAGGACACTAATATCTTGTACACATTTACATAACACGCAATAAATCTAGATGCTCGGGCGCAGCGGCGCGTTTCAGACGGCGCCGTTGATAAATTCTTATTGGTGCTTTTTTGATGGTCTATTTCGATGCGACGGTGGCCGTGTCGGCTCAATCCTCGCGTTGTTTCATTTTGTTGCCCGATTGTCTACTTGCTGACGGGTCTTTAAATAAATTTTATACGATTTTACAGATTGGACCCGTCGACTATCTCACGCGCAGCTTCCGTTTTGTGTTCGTTCTCTATCAACACCACGGTCCCACTCCCGACGCTCGCTTCACTCGACTTGCAAGAGTTGCATACTCATTTGATGAGGAGGACCTACTAGGATTAGAATATATGTACAAATGTATAATTACCAGTAAATAAGCAATAAAAAATTTAAATCAAAATTCGATTGTTTATTCAATTTAAAACTTAACTTTTGAGGAACGTTGAATTTACGGTAAGGAAAGGTTAAAGTACTCTTTTATTTAAATTTAAAATTTTATGCTAATATTAAATTTGTTATTAAATTTTAAGATTAAATGTCATCTTTTTAACACGTTATCACATATATCGAGTTACATATAATGCCTCCGCGACTCTCGTTTCTCCATACAAACAGAACAGGTATGCTAAATAACTGTGCGACAGAAATAAATCACGACAATACGTCATTTATGTAAACAACAGCACATTTGTCTGTCTCTTATAATACTTTGATTATATTAAAGCCGAGTTAAGATCACTTATCTGTAAGACTAATCGTTTATCTGCGTACAACCAATAGAGAAGCCCGCTCGTAACCGGTAAGCCAGTTCGTTTGTCTGTACTATCAAGGGCCTGTGGCTTAGGATAATTTAGTTATAGAAAGGTAATGGCTGAACCTGAGCATAAAATTAATCATGTTGGTTAATTTATTCTGGAGTTGAAACCTTTTGTATGAAAATTACATCAACAAGAGCGAGTTTCGAACCTGTCTGTCACAGGTTTTGATTCAGTTTGTTTCGAAATAATTTCCCTATTTTTGAAAATACTGAAAGAGTAGTCTAATTTATTCTTACTTAATTCCGCTTTACAGGCTCTGTAGAATATTTAAGTATAGTTTAAAATTTAAAATGTTAGCTCTAGTTATGGTTAACTGATAAGTTCTCTGATAGTTTTTACTTCTTGTAGGAAGTAGTAAACGGGGAAATTACTGCAAGTGATATTGATTTATGGGTCCACGTCCTTTGGGAGATAAATCAAACCCGGTAAGCAGGCGTTCAGATACAAAACACGGGTACGCCTATCTGTTTTCCAATCGATTGAAATCTATAAATCTATCTCGGTGATATTATGCAGTCGGGCACGCTGCGCAGGAGTGCTATAAGTGAACCTGCGTTATCTTTCTTCTGTTTAGACATTTCTTTTTTAAATTGAGCTTAAGTTCAAAAATTTAATGTTTCTGAACATGACAAACGTAGTTTATTGTTAGGTACTAAATATATGAGTAACCGCTAATAATTATGGGTGCGTAAACTGTTTATAATATTAAGTCTAAGGCTTGGAATAACTCATTAAGAAGTGATGGTCTTACTTAAGTGTTTTGCTGTATTTGCAGTGTGATGTGGTATATTTATAAAATATCGAGTCAAAATCAATATGTATCAAGTGTTTGAGCAACAACAAATAGTTGAAAAAACAACAACCATAACTACCAAATAGTGTTGCTGTTTCTAAAATGCATTCCCTAAATCTTAACTAAATTTAGCATGTCTAAAATTGTGGCACCATTTTCTTTTTCTAACGTTAAATTCTCTATTCTAGGTTGTCTGCATATGCCATTCGACTGGAATGTGTAAAGTTCTTGTCTTTAGATCGAATTTGAGGCATGAATTTACCGAAAAATATACAATGTGACACAAAGTAACATGTGAATTCAATATGACTGTAAATAGTATGAATTCGTATACATACGTTCGCACAAAGAGCTTGCAACAACTCTCGCACTACCCACCACAGTTCAAAGCAATCAACAGGTAAGAAATAAAAGTATCAACGGTATAGGATAACCTCACTAGACAGACACACAGACATGCTTCCTAAACCGATCGCAGCACAATTACCGACTACGCCGTGAGACCGGCAATAATTTTAAAAATATCGCCCAGTAAATGATGCCATAAATTAACTTTAATAATACGTACGCCCAACGCAACGGCATCATGTGCGGAAAGCTAATTGAATATTAATTTCATAATAAATCTGGTCGAACGAGTCTTTGACCTTTTATTTATAACTTAACTCGAATGGTTTGGCAATAGGTACCTGATGTCGAACGTGTTCTTTTACAAGGTGTTTATGCGTTTAGCGCTAGAATATATAAACATTAATCTTCAGGTAATGCCTCTGAATATTAGATTTACCGATGCCTTGTGTTGTAGAAAATGTTTTGTCGGCTCAATAGATTCATTTACATTTCATTTCGATTTGCACTTGGCCTTCATCTCACCTGATGGTAAGTGATGATATGGCCGTTGGATGGTAAACCCAGAAGCCTCAACCTAATGAGGCGATGGTTATGCTAGCTTCCATACTGGAACACAGCAGTTGGCACTGTTGTTTGGCGGCAGACTTAGGTAACATGGTGGTAGCTACCACTAAACAAACCGAGTACCTACTGACCTCTGTATTCCACTGAGAATCGAATCCGGGCCCTCTGGATTGAGAATCCAATATTTTGACCACGGAGGCGGTTAAACATTTTATTCATTGCTTATGCTTTGTCTCTTAACTATTTCATAAATTATTTTTTCCCGAGTCATGGATTTGCTCTTGGCATTCATCTTACCTTAGTATTAACGATAAGACTGTTTTGTATTAAAAGTGTCCTCAACTCCTCACCTAGAAGCCTTAAGGTAATGAGGCGGTGGGTCCCATCAACACAGTATTTGCTTAGAGGTGATCAGGAAACATCTAGACATATCGTCACTTACCACCAGGTAAGATCCTGGCCAATCGTTGTAATATTTACAATCATCATCAACCGGCTATATATGTCCCCACTGTAGAGGTTCAGGCCTACTCTCCTACAGAGAGTTTATTGGCTATAGTTCACCACGCGGGTCCAGTACGGATTGGTAGACTTCACACACACCTTTGAATTTCTTCTCAGGAGTGTGCAGGTTTCCTCACGATGTTTTCCTTCACCGAAAAGCCAATGGTAATTATTTTTATCATTTTCACATAAATTCTAAATAAAAAATTAGAACTCATTGATCGAACCCAGACGTCGATTATTCAAGGACTGACGCTATACCCAACTAAACACCCAAATAAACAGCATAGACTAAACTGTTTTATCTACAACATAAAGCTATTGTTCCGTGGCGATTTTAAAGTAATATTTCAAAGTGATGTTATGATGTCATTGCATCGTTGCACAATGTTGCATGGTTCTTGTACGAGGCTTGAGCCACACCTCGCCCGGCGACCATTACAAACACCTTCCGTTTTCGTAATTTATTACTTTTATCTCGAGCACTGTCGCGGTCACTGCACACAAACAAACGACATCTCCGACAATAAGACAAATCGTCCGATTACGAGACGAGACAGACACTACCTACCTGATGGCGGGCGGGTCCCAAACATGCAAATTCACAAACTTTTGCTTAGAACAATAATCACCATTTAAAAGAGAGTAAAAGTATAAAGGAAGAGCTCAATGTGACATATTAGCACATTAATTATCGTGACATTTGCGAAGAAAGCCTTTTCAAACTTTCTATGCGGCGCACAATGGAGCAAACGTGGAAAGAATCGTTTGTCCAAAAGAATGCAAGTTGACCTTGCCGGGTATGCACGCAAGCAGGGTTTGCAACATTTGGTAATTTTCGCACAGAGTTGATTTATTAGGTCTGGAAGGCATGCTTTGTTAATCTTGAAAGTACAAACCGCGTTGTTTTTAAAAAGAGACCGCTTGTGGTGAATTTGTAACAGGGTTGAAAACCTTGAAACGGAAAATGTAGAGACATTCTAAGAATGCAGTAAAGGAATATAATGGATGCATTTAGTAGTAACTAAACGTCTGCTCTGTATAAACAAAGAGGATATGCCTTGTGTATGCGTGCATAGTGTGGAATAAAGACCTCGACGTTCGTGCGGATGTAAATGAACGCTATAATGGGCCAGGAATAGATCATGATATCATAATACCTACTCGGCAATTTCGGAATGAGCTGTGTGGTGCGGGACTTGATTGTTAGTACTAAACAAACAATCGAGTTTCAAAACTAAGTATTGTAACAAAAACAAACGAAGATTTAATGATTATGTCAAGGTGTCAGGTTTGAGAAAGAAAGGAACTACCAGCAGACGTTTATCAATTTCGAGCATTAATCTAAGACTAGATAAAGGCCACTACACGGCAAGCGGGAGCTCCGTCGAAAGAAATCTCCATACAAAACATTACTCGGTTGTGTTGAGCGATTTATGCGACGGCCCGCGGCCCGAGGAGCACTGCTAGCTCCTTATTGTATATTATTTTAGTGACATCGACTAATTTGTTGGCCGACTGATGGGCCGACTGCGGGGAAAGAGGTGGTTTATGTTCACATGTTATTGTTTATTAACTTCACACGCTGATGAGTGATCATAAGAGATATATTTTTGCACTAGTGTTTTTGCTACTACACATGCTCAGCATCTACTACTTGAAACTTTATAGTAACTCTTCGTGAAGTATAATTTAAAAACTCATTTACAAGTCAAGGGCAACATTGACTTATACTTAGCTAATAAATAACTGGTGCGATTATTAAACTGATATATCATGCGAACCGCTTCCACTTTGCCAGCTTTTCATCACAGCCAGTGGATTTATGTAATCCTCGGTTCTGAGTAGGATGCGCGAGCGCTGTCGACATGTGACAGCGCAGAGGCGCACGCGCGCTTCTCTTCATCCCACGAGACAGTAAACGTGAACTAACAGAATGCAAAAAGGGGTTTTAGGAATATGAATATTTAGACATTTCGCATTTGTTAGAATGTGGAAGAGTCGGTGTATTTTGGACTGGCACTGGAGGCCAGTTTTCGAATAAAGTGGGGTACCTTCAAAAAAGTCTGGTATGTTTTGAAGATTATAGAATATATATATCTATAGAAAAAAACAAGTCTATTAGGAATTGAGAACTTAACTAATTTTGTTTTCGAAAACGTATCTGTGATTTAGATTTTTTATACAATATCGTGTCAAACAAAAAAAACTATAAAATAGACACAATCTTTTAAATTAATAAAAAGTTCGATTGTTTTAATTTAAATATTAAAATAAATTCCAAATAAATATTTTGCGTACTATTTTAAGATGCTTTTGTACACCGACAACTGAATCAGAAATCCTAGCAGATAGTTTAATATACCTCTCAATAAAAGCTACATTTATTGAGTAGAACGTCCGTTCCTAATTCTGTATAACATTTAGTAAACTCTTGCGCATCCGTCATGACATGAAACGGCGGCCGAGTTTGCCTCTCACGACGTTTCAAAACAAACTGATCTTTCGTCGGAAGCTCAACGTCAGTCGGACGTGTGTTGAGATCTCGATACTGTTTGAACATATTTTGACTGGTTAAATCGGTGAGTAAACCACTGTGCGTATTAATACTTCATAATGATCAGATTGGTCATTAATCTTGCGGACCAGAGGGATATTGTTACTGATACACACACAGAGATCTATAAAGATTAAATTCTATGACTTTCATGATATATCTTCAAGTCTAAACATATTGTTGATATCGTACAATTACATTTAATATTATGGAAACCTTTTAGTTTTACGTGCGTGAAAAAATAAAGTTCCGTAGTTGATACTATGCCATATGTAGTTGAAGTTTGCAGGTGATGATGGAAAATTTGAATATATTTTTTGAATGTTATATTTTTATTCATATACGAACTACGCAGGTTAACCCTATTATATTCCAGTAATAGTACTAATAAATGGCCTTTGCCAGATCGCGAGGAGCCGCTGGATGCAAGAAACTCTGGACCGGTACTTGTGGCCGGCCGACTTTACCGGCCGCTGCTGATGATGAAGCATTTCTACTACCGCCATCATCATCATGCTGGACGTGAGCCTCCTTTCTGAGAGAAAGTGAGACTTGTCATGGGGGTATTTGCCAAAATCACTACTGTGGAAAATGTACCAAACATAAATATCGATAAAATGTTCAATACATCTGGGATGCGCATGCCTTTATCGTCACTTAACATTAGTTGAGAACGAAGTTGTAAGTCAATTAATACAATTAGTCAAAATATTAACATATAGATCTGCGAGTATTTTATGGTAGTATTGTAAGCTTTAATACTAGTGTTAGTTTATTAGTTGATTCATAGGTAATCTCCTCAAAACTGTTCTTTCGTATTTATTTAGTTTTTATTGTCTGTTTAGCTCTTATATTTGATTTGTTTTATATAGTTATTATTTATTTTTTAGTATTCTTTTTCCTCTTCAGAGGAATCTTTTATAAGTGGAAGCTTATAATTGATCAATATTTTTCTATATTACTGCAAGTATTGCAAATAAAGCTCATAAATTTAAAAACGTGGCGTGACGTCACGTGACTAAAATTAATCTTTGACGGAGTATGTTTACGACTATATTTTATTTATCTTACTTGATTGTCTCTAACGACATAAAAATTAGACTGTTCCTATTTGCCTAAATGCCTATATTCTCACTGGGTTACCATTGTGCGTTACGGAATAGCTGACAGAAGGGTGCTTAATTATATTAAACGACTATTCATATCGTTCATTGCTGTATAAAAAATGCATAATTATGAATTGAATGAACATTAACACCGGCACCGGCACCGCCACCTAGTGATTCCCCGGAGGTACGATACCACCGACAACATTAATCATAATGTTAACGACATGTTGTGTTTAGCAGTCGTCCCTGCAAATGGATATTTTATAGTGAATTGTATAATACAAAAAATAAGACACTGTCATTGGACAATTGGGACATTGAAATAACACAAACATACACTTATATATTTTGTTTCGCTGAAAAATAAATTTAAATTGATTCTTAAATAAATACAATTAATACGAATACTATTATAAATGATTTAAAATATGTACACTGTAAGACTGCTCTTTAGCTAAAACGAATTATTTTAACACATATTAATATAATAGGTAGGTACATTTTACAGAAGGCAATATTATTTTCATTGTGTAAATATATTTATGAGTTTATTCTTCAAGTCACTTGCTTTGGTAGTCTTTATGGAGGCAAATTACTTAGGAAAAAAGAATTTAATATTTCAATTCTTTCGTGTAATCATAATCATAAATGGGAGATTGGCACCCTAGATCATAAACAAAAAATCCTACAGTTTACCAGTTTCAAACAGCACTATGACAACTACTGTAGTTCACCATCCATTTAAAAAATAAACTATACTCGTTGTTTATGTTGTCGAACTCGTCTTTTTCTTCGTACTAAATTTCTGATGCTATAATATTTTTAAATCAAATAGCTTGCTTTGTGCAGTAGCAGTAATATCTAAAAATAGCACATCCGATTATTATGTCGTGGAATGAATATCATTAACATATAACTTCACAGTAAATCACAATTTTCATTTTTTTACATTTTTTATTATTTTTGTTCAAAGCGCCATCTAGGGACCATTAGCTGCGTAGTGGATATTGTAGCTAACAACAAGACTGCAACGAGTCCAAAGCTCTACACCAAAAGAGACCTAAAACAACTTAGGTATAGGTACAGACTTGCACGTACACTGACCACGCCCAACCCAGCTGATAATAATTAACCAATTACAGAATGACAAGCCATCGCCGCCATTTTAATTGGTTCACCATTCGCTATGCATCGTTCCATAAATCTACAAGATATTACGTTATTGCTGCGCCAGATATTGCTAGTACAATAATTTTATTGTTTATCGAACACGGCATAATATGTACAATGGCCTACATTTTATTACATCCTGGTACCTGTTAATTAATTTATTAAGTAGCTTTATACGGAAAAATTTAAATGTAATTAATGAGAAAAAAGGTTTCGTTCGAGTTTAAATTATTCTTTTTTATTATTAAGATTTTGCACTTTCCTTTGCCCTGAACGACATTCCGAATGTGGTAGTTGTATATTATAATCAAAAATAAATTTAGAAATAACAATTTTTTTGATTTTGATAAATTAAAAAAGTTGACCAAAAAGTAAGTAATAACAATACAATTAGGAATTTAAAAAAATGTGTCTTAAAATATATTAGAAACATGATCACAGGAACATTATGCTTACGTTATCGAACTATTAGGAGCGATCCTTAAAAACTGTGCCATGTTCCCCACCGATCAAACCATCAATCTGTTATTGGCGTTTTAATTGCACACTGTTTATTGCGCTTTAAAAGCTTCGCGCGGGGCTACGAAAACGCAACAATATTTTTTTCCTTAAGTCCATTAATAACTGTCAGTTTGTTTCCTCTGTGCATGAAGCTCGCCCCACTGTGCGATCGGGGGTAGGTAGTGCTAGCTGGCTGAGTTTAGTTTATTCTACGACTGCTTCGCGTTTTGCGTAGCAGTGGCTTATGTAAATTTTACCCGTTTAAATATTACTTTTCTTATATTTGTATACTTCTCATCATCAACAGCTGCCTGTATAAGTCAACTGTTGGAGATAAACCTCCCTTTTAATTTTCTAGTTTTTTAAACTACAAAAGTATTGAATAGGAAGGCAAAGGAAAAATATTGAATCAATCTACGAAAATGACCAAAATTGTTATCGCAACTATGAATAAAAAACTTTTACAAAACTTCATAAATATAGAAGAATAATAATTATAGAAGAGCGGGGTCTTCTAATACAAGTTATCTTGTATTATAGTACTCTGTGTTATCTTTAACTGAAAGGGAGTACCTTCTCCAAAAGCTGTACATTAATTGTAGTTTAGATGATGCAATACATATCTTTTCATTTTTTCATTCGTCATGATATATAACGCCAAACCAAAGAAGCACCCTATTGGAACCAGGACATCGTTGCAAAAACAAAGTGTCCTTACAATTTGCACATCGACCTGTTCCATACATAGTCCCCTAGCAATGAGCTATTGATCAGCCGTTGTTGAAGAATTAATGAAGTGGGCACGTCGACCCCTGTCAGGCTGTCACACGTCGTCGTGGCCCGGACCTCGACTCCTGACTTCGGACGCCTGACGCGGCCCTCCTCGACAGGAATGTCTATACGGAACGTGAACGCTTTCCTGATATATACTTTTTAAAACTTTCAGCGTTTAATAACGGCTCTTGAAAAAATATTTCTGTTAAAACTGCCATGTTCCCACCCGTATACAGTGTACACTCGGGTGCATGTAGCCACTTTTGCACCATGTCATGTTCACCCATTACTGTTTGCACTGGAACAAGTATGTTGAGGATAATATCAATTTAGGTGAATATAACGTGAAGAAAAAATGAGTACTTATTATGGTACACGAGTGTATCTTGTAATTTGAAAGGGACCGGTAAAAAGGTGGAAATGATTCGTGTTATACTGAGGAAACATTATTTTAAAGAATGCTTTTTAAGCATTGTATAAATTATTGTTCTATTATGAAGAAGAAGAAAAATTTTGTCACAGTAAAATCAATTTTCAAAATTTAAATTATTAATATTTACGTATAAAATTAAATTACTATCCCATTCCTTAAAAATATTTGCCTGAGAATATGTTATCCTTTCGGATGTTTATTTTAAAGAAATTAAATAATTGGAATTACTTTTATATCTTAGAGTAAGATATAATTTTTTTACATTTTATTATAACTTACAGAGTGGTATATAACTTTTTTCTTTAATTTAATTCAATCGAAAATGTACCGTAAATCTATGTAATAGAGAGCTAATTACAGAGAGAGAACTAATGTACAAGTTTTATAAATTGACGGAGAATTCCAGTTGTTCGGAGCTGCGGCTAAAACAGTTCACTCCCGCTTTACTTAGAAATTACTTACTTAGAACTAAAAGAAAAATTTAAACAGGTTATGTGTTTGTGTTGGATAAAAAATATAACTAAATTTTTTATTTTCTTAGTTTTTTGGAATTGTTGTAAAGTTATGAACATACTTATTAAAGTCAATGCTATTTTACATCAAATTTGAAAGAATTTAGCATGTTTCATTTTTTACGAAACACTTTTGCAAAAAAATCTACGGACAAAATAGAGCAAAATGAAAACCTGTAGTTATTGACCTACACAAAATAGTTTCTGATAGACTCAAGGTTCCAGTAGATGTTCTATTAAATAATTAAATGGTAAGTTAATTATGTTAGACTAGGACTTCAATAATATTCAAAAAGTAAAGGTAAAGATAGGAATGTGCCAAAAGTCTTCAGACTATTTAAATTCCGTTTCGGTTCGTTGCTTCGCTGGTTTATACGGTGCCGTTAATTTTGGCGAAAATTGAACGGCACTGGCCTGGTTATTGATTATCCTAAATTTGGGGGTTTGCGTAGGATCGTAGGCAGGATTCCATAGTTTCATTTTAATGGAAATACCAATATACATTACAAACCGTCATAAAATTAAAAAAAATTTTTTTTACTATATACTTTGATTTCATGACAATTTTCATCAATACAGCAACTTTAAAAAAGAAAGTGTGAATCATACCAATATGCTGACGGGAGCTCAAGTCCAATGGTAGACCTATGCAGCTGATTCTGAAACTAGCACCTGCCCAGGATTCGTCTGCGTGATCTTCACAAATTATCCCATGGGAACTTCTCGTTATATTAGAATAAATAATCATATTTTACATTTATCGAATGGGAAATACCCAAATAAATACATAAAATCATAAACAGACCAATAAAATCAAGACAAATAATGTCTTAGTCCTTTATGGGATGAAGAGACCCAGTGAATAAAAATAGGACCACCCACCCACACATAAAAAGTAGCCTATTCGTATATAATAATCACTCCGTTATGACGTGACGGAAGGACAAACAAACCAACAATCACACGTTCGCATTTATAAATAAATAAATGACGAGAATATAAAGTTTATGGACTATAGCATCACACTGACATTATATACGCGAAAATGTTTTTGTTACCTCTTGGTGCCATAAAGTCGTAATGAAATTTGACCAACATCTAGCCGTATGGCATAGAAAAGGAGATAGGTTGTTTTCATCCCGGTCCACATGAGGTCCACGCCGACAAAATAACTATAGTAGTACAAATCTCTATAAAGTACATACAGCTTTGTCATAATTACTGATACTAATTTAATTACATCTTAAACGAGAGACAGACATTGGAGCCACGGACAGATGTTTTGACAGCTCGAAAATTAATTGTGACATCGCCCTGTCGCTAGGGCATCGCATAGAAAGCTCTTCCGCTTCCACATCATTAATAAAATGAGCAATAGTCGTAATATTTATCAATGGCATAATCGATACAGAAACAATTATAACCTCATCGATCAAAATTTTAGGCTCTGCATCGAAGGTCTTCAAGTCTACATTCAACTTTTAACCCACGAACTCTTCGATAAAGTTTCAATTCGGATGGCAAGCGTTGTATTATTAGGAATATCGCGAAAAGCCGAAATGAATTTTGTTAACACCTGCTTAAGCGTTACTTTTCCGTGGCGGTAATTTACAAATGGTGTACAGTCTGGTCTGGTATCGAGTAACATTAAAATTCTTATCTCCGGTCTGTCACACAGCGAGAACGTCAAAGTTCGAAGTGAAGAACGCAACGTAATTAATAGTCGATGATACGCGAGGATCGTAAACAAAAGCCGTGATAAATGGATTAAAGGCTTGATACTAGATAATAGGAACTGTGGTTTGTAAATCGTGGTTTCGTAAGCGTGCCGGTCAGTTTTAGGTGTATTGAATGACCGCCTGTCAGACGGACGTGTCGGTAGAGACCAAGGAGTATGGATGGAGAGCGTGAATTCAATTTTGTTCTAAACAAAATTCACCGATTTATGGCAGGAGGCAAGGAAAGATAAAGACAATTACATATCAGTGCACCAGAGAGAGACAACATCAAAGACTACGGCGTGCCTGTCTTAGATATTAAAATATCAACATTTTGTTTGAATTACTTTGATACCTGTCAAATATTATCCCATCTTTTATGTAACTTGAAGTTTTAGTACACATTCCATGCCTATTAATTTTTATTTAGCTTTTAATAATAAAAGTATTTGACTTTAAAAGTCTTTCAGGATAAAATTTCTTGCGTCGGATAAGAAGTGCATACGGTGGGGACTGCGTGACCTAGCAAGGCCGGCCTCCATTGGCGATTGTGCAGCGTGGTCGAAACACACTTGTATGACTTGATTTTATGGTGCCAGGTCGTTTACACGAAAGAGAAGGTAATATAAAATTAGTTTAGTTTACACAACTGTATAAAACCATATAGTCACTTGCGAGCAGTGCAGTGATTGTTTTTCTCTCGGCATGGTCACTGTTATCTTCCTCCCACACCTGAGGAACAGACCCATCAGAGCCCGGAGAGTGATTTAAGCGAATTTTTATATAGATAAAGTGTTAATCACAATGTACATGCTGACAATGTTGCTAGTCACAATTAAATCAAATGTATTATACACCTACAGCAAAACTATCAGAAGATATAAGAAGCGGAACATTTAGAGGACAATACAGATACATCCGCAAATTTTACTTTCTAATAAACGGCAACAGACATTGTATCGTAAAATTACCCATTACCTGTGACATTGTGTGAATTGAACTCAAAACAATACCTTATTAAACTGAAGACTCTACAACGGACACATGACGGGTAATAAGCGAACACTTTTCTTTTGATACGACACGGTGTCACAGGCAGCCACAGTCTTATATCACTCTATAGTGTTTAGATTTAATGACATATTGACTGTCAGATAGTTTGATACGTTGAAGGCGTGACGTGTTTTTGTTAAAGCGTGTCATTAGAGTACGAGTTTTTGCTGTTATTGATTACGTTTGACAGTCATTTGTGATGGCTTTGATTTCTTGTGTGAATCGGGACATGGATATTAATGTTCAATGTTTGATAGCATCCTAAATTGTTTCAACTTTCACCTTTTGTTTAATGTCTTTATGAATCATTGTTTAACAGAACAAACAAGATGCACTTTAAAAACAAAGATTTTGCACTATTCAGTTTACATGAATAAAGTGGTAAAGTAAAATAAATATGTGTCTTAATTTGAATTTAATTTTGTAAATCGTATGTTGAACTATATTTTAAACTGTGAAAATAATATAAATTAGGAAGCTTAATTGGGTAATGTGATAGAAAATTCTTTTTTATCATTTTATATGTCATTGAAAACTAACTATTGAATAATGTGAATAAAATTAAAATAAAAAGTATTCTTAAGCACACTGTGTAAACTTATCTATTGCGGGGGTGAAATCCACTGAGACATATTTCCTGACGTCATTCAATATTGATCCTTGGAAACTAGATATATCGTCAGCAAAGACATCCGAGAGCCGTGAGGTTGCAAGGGTTTGTACTTTTTGGTTGGTTACATAATATTCATAACATAAACTAAACTATATCATTATAAACAATTATACAACATGAACTAAGCTATAACTAACTAAATTATGGTTCCGTCTAGTAAATGAATACGAGTATCACCTATAGTAATCTCGTAAACCGCCTTCAGTTTAGAGACCTACAAAGAATTTTGAATCGATCAAATTAAGCATCCAGATTTTAGATGCAGCATCCACCAATCGTCACCAAAGATGTGTGCGCTATTAAAGTTTAAGTTTAGTTAACGTTCAAATTCATAAGCAATTGCTAATTTAGCCATTGACCAAGACTTATTTCCATATTTCAACGCACCGTAATTAAAGCGGTCTTCAAAAAGGAAATGGAAGGCTGACACTTGCCGATCGACGCGACATCGGCATCGGCAGTAGGTACACGCAATTTGTACGCGCCTTTTAAATCACACGATACCAAGTACGGTGGTAGTGTCTTTAGTAGTTATACCTACCGCCATAACTCGTACAAAACGACCTCAACACGTGTGGCTCCAAAATCAAATTAAAATCATGTTTGATAAGATCGAGTGGCGGTTATGGAAATTTATGACTATATTACCTGCTTGCGCGGGCGCATGGGCCGACCGAAGCCAGGGCCGGACTACGCAATTATTTATGGGCATTGCAAAATGATTATAGTTCACGAGCGTTTGACTGGGTACGCCCCTGGCACGGGAAAACAGTGGTGCATTGATAATGCGCTGCAAATGCATTGTCATTTTTCAAATTCTGCTTCGTTTATGTCAAGTTATGTGAAAGAGGGTCAAATGAAAATTATGTTTAGGTACTTTTCAGCTTGTCAAGTGCTTCTAAGAAAACTCTAAAAACAGTGCCACCTTTGCAATATCCTGACAATCAACATTAGACTTAAAACTCTCTGATTGCTATTTCTCTTGACTCTCATGGTTGGAATGTTTTAATACAAGTGATACGAAATTAATAAAATCAGAAGCGTAGAAACAAAACTCGAAGTTGAATCAAAGATAGGTCTGTGGACTGTGGAGAGACACAAAAATGTGTTGACCGCGAAAGATACAGAAATAAATCAGACAGATGACAATTTAAAGTGGTTAACCCACTAACTGTGACCATTTTAGATACTTTGATCAGATCTTGTCGAAGCCGAACTTAACATGAAATGCAGGCATAAAACACCACAAGGCTTCAATGTTAGAGTTGGAAATCGAATGTTTCTCTTCAGGTTAGTGGGTGTTTGTTCTGCAGTCTTTAGAGTCGCCGTCGAGATTTATGTTTTTATTTAAGAATTAATGATAGAGTGTGAGTAATAGTAACTATGTTAATTTACGCACTTTTTAAATTGACACCGGTCGTAAAGTGCGGTGATTCGCTGAATAAATTAAAAGTTATCGCGTTTTTATAACCGTTGCACGTTTTTAATCCGCTCTATTGCGTTTTATAAGAATGTGTAGAACATTAACCTTCGAGAAAATCGTTGTAGTTGTTTTAATTTTGATATACTGAGGTAGGAAAGTATGATTCTCAAGTCGATTATGTTGTTGTATATATTATTTTTGTAATGTATTTTTGAACTAAACAATATAAATGTTAATTTTGGGACGGCATATAAACAATTAATTACCTAACATAATATGATAAATGAAGACGTACTCATCCGTGAAAGATATTGTACAAATTACTACCTTAGTGTTTATTGTGGCAGGATAATAATAAAAGAAATGTTATTTGCTATTGACACTAATAATAAAATATGAAAAATAAAAACAAAAATATTTGCCCTGTATTCCGTATTGGGTTTTGGCACAAAGTTATTTTAGTCTCAACCTGTAAAACTCATCAAAAAACTGTAACTGATATTGTAAGAGATTTAATTTAATTTCCCCCACAATATTGCCCTAAACGCTTCCTAAACGTTCTCGAAGGCAGCTGGCGCCAGTTCAGTCTCCTCTATACTTTACGATCTGTTAAAAACCGAATTCGCTGTCCAAATTAACACGAAATAAAACCAAAATCGATGCCAACAAAAAATAAGCGAAGGTACAAGATAAAGCTTAAAAAAGGCCCACGTCAAAACATTTGATTGTATTAATATTTATAGCTATCGTACCGCCGCAGGAAAGTCGGCGCAGAGAGAGCAACGAAAAAAAGTTTATCAGTCCGTTTAGCTTTTAAGGAAACCGCGAATCCATTGTAAAAAGATATTTATGGCCTTGAAAACAATTGTAGTGTTGCCATTATATCAGATTTGACAGCAATAACAGTATTATATTGTTTTTTGTTGACGACATTAAGATGAAGACATCGCTTTTATTTTCTTAATACAACAATGGTTAGTGTATTGTGCGTGAAGTTTGCTTGAGCCACAAATGTTACTGTTTTGTGTTCTTGAAGGCATGCTGAGTTTCCGTCTCACTAGAATAGAGTCTACCGCATTATTATTTTGTCATAAAATGACATGTTTAGTTTGGAAATGTCATCCAATGAACGACGTCTTTACAAACAAAAGTATCCGTTTTAAGTTGACCTTAGAACAATGTTGGACCAATTTTAACCCAGTTAGAATGGTTAGCTATGTTTGCTATATTTTATATAGTAGAATGTAATACTGCATTCATAAATATTGATAATGTAATGTGATAAACATAGTGGATATTAAAGCGTCGGTGGCGCAATGGATAAGGCGCGGACTCTCAATCTGAGGGTACCGGGTTCGAATCCAGCCGTGTACCTATGAGTTGTTTTTCAATTCAAGTACATTATCCGATTGCTTAACGGTGAAGGAAAACATGTCTTGAACAAGGCATGTGAAGTCCGCCGTTCCGCACTGGGCCCGCGTGGTGGACTACGGCCCATACACTCTCTGTAGGAGAGTAGGCCTGAGCCCCTCCAGTGGGGACATATATAGGCTGTTGATGATTAAATGACTAAACTTGATTGAACAATCAAACAAATCAAATTATCAGTAATAAATTGTCAAGTGATATAAGGTACCTTTCCATAAAACATGAAGTTTTCTCTTTATGAGGAAAAAGTGAATAAAATGTTCGTATTAATTAAAGCTAACGGGAATAGCATACAATTACAGCCGACATTCATCGTACACTTGCAAATTCAAAACTACACCGGTTAGGTTGAGTAACGAGCCGGGATGCTTATGCTAATTCATAGTGCGCGTACGCAGTCGCGGGCAGCGGCGCGGCGTGTGCTGCGCGCGAGCATGTGCAGTGCAGGGCCTCGGTGAGAAACTTAATCATAGTCAGCGGCGACACGGGTTATTGTAATTATTTGAAAGACTTACAATTGCAACTTATGCAACTTGGATCATAAGAGACTTGTTTTGTACAACATTGTTATATTAGTTCAATATTTTAGTAAGTGTTAAAGCATCTACATGTCTACCAGGCTAGATGCCTTTGTATGAACTAAGACTGCTGCCGTTTTAATACCACTTTTGTGTTCTGGAAATGAAAATATTCAGATTGAGGTTTCCGTGTGAGGCTTTACATCTAATAGCTTTACCGTCCCTTAGCATCAGGTAAGATAAATGCTAAGGAAAAAGCCATTATACACACAGAATATTTGCTAAGAAAAATAAATTTTAAATTCATGAAAAGTCAGATGATAGACCAAAATTTTGACTAACATCTGTGAATATAAGTTTTCAATAGTACTGTCACAGAATATGCTATTACTTTTAGTTTGTTGTGTACTTACTTGAGTAACACCTATAATTGAGTAATACTTACTAACTTGAATAGTGAATGTATTTAAACTAGTGGAAGAGCGGGGCCTTTTTTTACGGAATGGAAATCTGAAAGATACCCGGCGCTTCGGGGAAAGACTACTATGCTGGACTATTATGCTGGATTCTTACCAGCTAAAACCACTCCGATATCCTTCTCTCGCCTTATGATGCCGAGTAACGGGAACTTACTTATCTTCCGCAACTCGGCAGGCCTCATGCATCCCTTACATGTGGAGCGGAGCCTCCCTTACCTTAAAAGGAGTGTAACAATCTACAAAAGAAATGCATATTACATTGGAGTGTGCGGGAACATGTCGTGTACGATGCCGGTGCATGGCGTCAATCTTGAACTAATTACGTGACTATAAACGTAGGAAAAACGCATTGACGTACAATTACACCAGTGCTGTTACGTTATTAGCAATTAAACTCAATAATGTATATAATTATAGTCATTACGGCTAAAGGGCGATTCGACGATTACAGAAGCGGTGGAGTGCGTCATTAATTTAATGAATTAAGTTGCTAAATTAAACTGAAACGTGTTTTTCCGAGCCGTTGTCAGTTTTGAGGGTTTCCAATGGCTTCATAATAGGTCCTGTTTGCAACAATAGCAAATAGTTTTTTTTCGGATGAACATTGAATATATTGATTTCTCGATTTTCAAAAATCATTACTGCATTAAAATAATACAATTCGAAATTCAAATACTTATAGTCAGTCAAACACACCAGCAATAGTGTTAAGACACACCAGCAAACTGATCTTTTCGACTACATTTGCAATGGATCCAAGTATCCAACCAAGAATCCACCTCATACGTCACACAACTTATTTAAAGCTAAACCAGATGAGAAATAGTTCTGTATCCCCTATATTTTATAGAGGCTAAAAGTTGCTATCAATAATTGAAGTGGGAAGGTCCCAAGAGAGCGGGGCTTAGAGGACTCCCCGGTGCCGACTGTACTTTTGGTTTTCCCTCTGCAACTGGGCTTTGATAGCAACATGTGTCAGAGAACTTGTCATTGGCTTATTGAGTGGTTTTCAACTAAAAAACTATAACAAAACATAAGCAACTTTTAGCCAAAAATAAAAAGTTGTTGCACATGTAAGTATTTGCGAATAAATGGGTGGCGGAAATATTCATAGGAAGCTATAATAATTGCTTGAATTAATATCGAAAATCCTCTACTACACGAACTTAAAACCTAGGCTCCAATTCTACTATAATAAAAAATATCTCAATTTATTTGGCTATCGGGGCTCTGGTAAAGGTTGTGGGGAGCCGCTGATGGTCATTATAGCTTATGTTTAGCAATGTATGAGTTATTTTTTAATACGAGTATGAGTATACTAATTGTACCGTCACATAATAAAACAACTGTTATCAAACTGTTATAACAGTCAGATAATTTTAACATCACTATTCAACAACTTTTGCAACTCTTTTAGCAACAACACATGATGAGGAGCTAATCTAACTTATGGACCTTTTACTTAAGTATGTTTACAGTTGGTCATCACGCCTAGACGGTATAATGTATTTGTAATACAATTTCCAAATTGTAATAATACGTTCTGCATTTTAAAATAGAAAGAATGAAATAATTTCTGAAGTCCAAGAAGACGGAATCTCGGGCGAAATCAAACCATAGCTCATGGTTAGCTGTTCGTTCATTCAACGAACACTTTTATACCTATTTTACCAAATAAAGTTATATTTTAAAACCCGATTTCTCTTTGTGCTTTGTTACATCAAAATTAATGACCTTGATTGACCTTTAGAAATGTACACCCTGAGAAGTTCAAATTCATTGTAACAGTCGCTGTCAATTTACAATTATGATTGTCACTACGTTCTTCGTGTAAAATCGATCATTCCATAGATAATAATCGCTCAATTTGAACCGATACGTCATAAAAACCCATCATACGAGTACCTAGACTAACTTACAAAAACCCTACTACATATTTACTAAGAAAATGTCAACTTACAATTAAAAACGAAATTACTTTTGCAATTTCCATAATACCCAGCTTCATTGCATGGGTGTCAAATACATAACCTTACATGAATGTATTCGAGGGTATGTGTCTATAGGTATAGGTCCGCATTTTTGCAAGGAGATCCTGCAAAGTCATCACCATCCGCCATTGCTCCGAGCCCGACCAACCGCGACCCGTTCTCACTAATCCCTAACTTTATTTATATTTTTATTGAGTCGAGAGCATCGTTCCTTTTAATTCCTTTTAACCCTTTCTGCATGGTTAGGTATGCGAGTAGGTGGCTCAAGACGGGTCTGCGTACTAGAATGCCGGTCGAGCCGCTATCTTCGTGTTGATCAAAGCTCATAGCTGTTTCATAATTAAATTTATTGTGTGTAGGTTCTTGCCCACTCGGCTGCGTGGAAACTACACCCGGTTGAAGATATATTATGTGTTAAGCATGGTTGTTTTAATGCGAAAATTTGTTATCTTCTTTATTAAGTAGTTTTTTTTGAAATGCCGCATTTGACTGATGTTAGATTGCGTGAAACAATGTGTTTTTCGGTAATTGTTATACATTTTTTCTGATATTTTTTACAAAGGATTTTGCTAGGGAATATATTGGAATCCTTTTAATTGAAGCTTTGACTTGTTTTCTTGTCTTTTGTCTGAAGCTGCACAATTAAATTCGTTACAGACTATTTATTTCAAATTACCGCATTCAATTCTTAATCAAAGCGATTCTGAGACAAGTTTTATCGACAAAAGGCCACGAGAGACACAAAAAAGGGTAATTACAGACGAGTTTAAACAACAAACAGTCCATTAGAGGTGACTACACTAGGCATACCTTGAGCATAATATTATTTGAGTCATAATTTACGGCGGTCGCTCGCTGGTCGGGCAACTTGATTTATTTATGGACCAACGCTGACTCTGCCACTAATCTTTACTGGAATTTAATTTGTTATTTATTTACTAATCGCTCGTAGTGAAGTACCTACAGGTAGTTCCACTTACCGCGGATGGTAGAGTGTAGTTGGTAAAGAGGATGTGGCGTTCGATTTTTTCGATTCGAATTATAACGTTATTTGTTAACGTATCATGTTTGTGTATCAAATTTTAATCAAATCAATTTTTCACATCGATATTAGTAAGCTTTTCTTTATTCCTATACCGATTAAATTGTTAACTTTTTCTATTTTAATTGATTGTTGTCATAATGAACGGTCATAGTAATTTAATACATCCGCTGTAAAAATTTCAAATTTCTACTTATAACTGTTGAAAAGATACAGACAGACGGGTGTACAGATAGCGAAGCCTAAGTAATAGATTTTGAAGCTCTTTTGGTACGGAACTTGTACGGAACCGTTAAAAGAGTGAAGCGCCGCTGGACGCAAAGAACAGGTTTATTAAACCTATAGTCAAGACCTTCCTAACTTAGGTATACTATTCACTATGGACTACCTTATACATAATCGTGCACAGTATGCTTTAGACTAGATCGTGCTTATCTAAACAATGATCTTTAAAATGTTATCGCAGCATCAATTCCGTCCAGTTGGTTTAAATACCATCTTATAATAGGTTCATGCAGGTATATGCTTCTACTATTTTATTGTTGTTATATTTTAAATAGACTTGCACACGTCCTTCATCTCTACTGGAGGTATGTGACGAGAAGACCGTAGAATGAGAGCGAGAAGTTCAATTATCGGACCACAGTAATTATTTATGGACTAAATATATTTGATCAATTATTATTTGCATAAAAACTTCACTATGTTTTACTGGTCAACTGAAAGGCACTGAAGCATAAAAGAAAAATTTTACAGGCATTATCAAATCAATTTTAGGGTTCCGTGCCCAAACGGTAACCAACAGGACCCTATTATTAAGACTCCGCTGTCCGTCCGTCCGTCACCAGACTGAACCGTGATAGATACCTAGCTCATTTTCACAGATGGTGTATTTCTGTTGCCGCTATAACAACAAATACTAAAAAAAACATAATAAAATAATTATTTAAGGCGGCTTCCATACAACATACGTGATTTTTATGTTTACCAACATAACTTTGCATGTAATATAACTGCAAAGTAAAGCTAGTTATTTAACCAGAGTTATATTTTTTGGGTAGAACATGATTTTCAGTATTTTAATTAATCATATTCTTTACGGAACCCTCGGTGCGCGAGTCCAACTCGCACTTGACCGTTTATTTATAAATAACGGTGTTATAATACTGAACGCACATTATACACAACTACACACATCGCATACAACACAATAACTTGTTAATCAAATCTAATATAGGAAAAATGCAAGGGTAAATATTTTATTTATATAAAACGAGTTAGGTACACGTTTGCAATATCTTATAGTAAAGTGGGAAAGTGTGTTTCTTTGTTTGTTTTTCCTTCACGCCGTATTGAATAGCCAGAATTACTGGAATTGTTTGTCATGGGGTTAGTTGACGGTAGAATATATATTTATATACATATTATGTATATTGTAAGTTATCATGGGAAATCACTAGTTTATAATACAAGTTTTAAACAAAAGCTTTATTCTAATAAATTTATTGGAAATATTACTGCTATAAAAATAAATTTACAGGGGTTTCTAGTGTTTAAAACTTCCTTTGTTATTTTTGTAAGATCTACTAAGTGTAGCTTAGGTTTTATAGCGTGAACAGGTTTGCGTGCGATCAAGTGAAGCTAAACTCCCAACGAATAAGTGGTGCAGACACCATTAAAAAAATTTAACGATTTAAAATGCATTGTTACTTAATTTAATAATAATAACCGTGTTAAATTCATGTTTATAGCCTATCTGATGAGAAGAGAAGAAAACGTCTTTCTTTGTCGTACTCATGTGGTTAGTTGGTTCATCATCATGGGATCAACGTTACAAACTTCTAGTTTCTAACCCAAGGCGTTTTAATAAATGTTAACATCTAAATCAGTTAAAGAACCCTTTAATATATTGTTCGTGGGAAGTGTCACTAGAAAGTTAATAATGACAGTGAATTTTCTACTAGAAATGTCACACAGATCCAAAAGTAATTCTGCAATGTCCCATTGTATGGCCCTTTCCTATAGTCGGGAGTACATGGGTCAACAACAATGGGACAAAAACGTGGATAATAATGAGTATACTATGAATCCAAGTACTTGAGCAGAAAAAGCAGAGAATATGGGCAAAAGAAACTACTAAAATCAAAGATATAGACATTTCAATAGACGAATTAAACCCATTTCTTTGTTTAAAAACAACCCTCTAAATTCACGACAACTTCATTAAACCCCTCCAGGTAACTAGAGCTAAATAATAGTTGTATTGAATTCTTATAAGTCAGTCGGCACGCATGGGGCGGTCGGGCGGTCGGTCGCTTCCACCATGAGTTATGGAGTCAGGACATGCACGCCGCGACCTCTATCCACCTTCCAACTTTATTTGCATACTTAAATGTGCTGCAGCCGTGCGCCCGACAAGGTAAAATGGCTAGCTTTTAGGATGCTTAGTAATGGCAATGCTTATGCCAAATGCAAGGCTTTGTTTGCTATTTGGTGTGGTGAAACATGCATACTTTGATTTTTTGTAGCGGGTTCATATTTGGCCTTCATCTCACATAATAATCCGATGTAATACAAGCGTGCTTTCGTGCTTGCGTAAAGAAACATTGTTATTTACAGAATGGCATCATCATCTCTATATTGCATTTACATACGTATTGATCCAGTGACACTACAGACATACTGACAAAGTAAAGTATGATCAATTCATCATACTTGATCATACTTTAGGCAACAATGTAGTTGAATAGGCAATGTAAGTACAGGATGAATCAGTTCGGAGGAACCAGTTCTTCGAACAGGGTTGCTGCCTCCTCGCTGCGTTTACTGTTACTATCCGGAGAGAGATCAGAGCGAGGTAATTTGCAGAAGCCTACATACCATAGTTTATCGCTGTTTTACAATAAATCTCTAGTTGGTCATGATTGTGGTCGAGGAAATATACTAACATTTATTTTACGTTTTTTAGTCAAAAATTACTCTTAATACCTTGAGCAATCAAAGAAGTGGATACTATGGATTGAAATAAATACAGAGGAATCATGAATTAATTAGAATTTTTACACATTAAATAATCTACTTTGAAGTCAAATGTTAAAACTAAAGACTAATTAGTAACATTTGACTTCAAAGGAGATTATTTAATGTGTAAAAATTGTAATTAATTCATATTCATAAAATAAAAGGACTGTTTTGTTATTATTATTTATACAGAAAATTTTCACATAATAATTATTAAATTAATATAGATGAAAGTTAATAATGTACGTATAGACAAATGCATGCGTAATTTGTTAATCATAAAAATGGCCATTTCCTACTTTTTTCTTGGCTCGTCCGTTGTGTACCTATTCATTTTGACTAAAATAATGTTTTATAAAGGTGACCTGACTATGCAAAATAAACAGGCACAATATTCAACACTGTCGGGCTCGCGTTAAAAATATAAATAATTTATAAATATTGTGTAAAGATTATTTACAGTCTGCCAATTTACTTGAATATAATTACGCCTAGCTAGCGGCTCATCGTGACACCAAGAACCTTGAAGGTGAACCTTCAATACACACCTTTAAAAGGACTACCTTTAAAGGTTGAGACAATCTCTAATAACGTTGCATTGTTGATTTATTTAGAACGGTTTGCGTATCAACTCAGTTACACTATCGCAGAACACTTTTAAAATCAGAAACTGAAATTCTAAGAAGCTTTTGTTTGATTGCGTTGTAAGACGGTGAGGATTGAGTTCAAGTGTCCGCCAATCCGCACTGGGCCCGCGTGGTGGACTATGGCCCATATACTCTCTGTAGGAGAGTAGGCCTGAGCCCCTGCAGTGGGGACATATACAGGCTGTTGATGAGGATTGAGTTTAAGGTTTAAGGCATTTAATGTTTGTGTGATTGATCATCCACTTGCTCAGACTTTAATATAATTGTAAAATTTGAGTTTGGATGTTTGTGACTCATCCACGCATAAAACGGCGAAACGGATTTCAAGTTCAAGCAAAAGTAAGAAAAATGTTCTGGATTATAATTTCATTAGATATAGCAGGATTACATGCGCATAATGACGTCATCCAAAGTGACCATAATTTCAACATTATCCATCAATGTTACGTTCTGATTTTAACAATTTATAATTTCAAAGTGCTGTTGAAGAGATAGAAACCGACTTCAACTAAACAATAACTAAAAGTTTGAAGCGTTCATCCCCGACAATGTTCACCCTTAGAGGTAGAATCATATTTGGTTTTTGTTGATTTTCTCAAAAAGCGTCATATGGATTTCGATAAAATTTATATGGGACCAACTTTGAAGTACTCTCTGCCAAAATAACAATTATCAAAATCAATTTGCATTAAAATTCGCGGAGTTATCGCGTTACATACAAAAAACAAATAGTCGTATTGAGAACCTCCTCCTTTTTGAATTCGGTTGAAAACGACCGATTTTGATGTAACTTTTTATAATATACGAGTATAATAATGCCTTAATTAAAGAATACTAGATTTAAAAAAAATTGATATAACTATATGTTATCTCGCTACGATGACAGAAACCGAAATATAACACCTTCAGCTTCACTAACAAATTCGTGATCAAACATTACATAACAACTAAGCAAATTATCCGATAGATAGATAAACAACTAAGCAAATCGACGTAGATAAATCATAAACAAACTAAAAATTTCAACCCAAGTATTAGGGTTGCATGTAGCTGCAAATTTGCTACAACCTGCAGGGCTAACGAGGGCACGAGACAATTTTTGTCACTTCGCTTTTTTTTATTTTTTTTATTTTTATTTTTAGCTATCACAAGATCTCGTGGCATTCGCCATCCCTCCGGCATAAAACATATTTACGTACGAGTACATTGCCATGGAAGGCGATCCCATACAAAAGTTGGTGGACATTGTCAAGTTTATGACATAGTATTTTATGTTAGTTAGATATTTACTTTTATTTACGGCAAATGAATGAAATTTTTAATTAACTTGTTAATTAAAGAGCAATCCAATTAAACAGTACATCTGTAAAGCAAACATTTATAGGTGAATGTATTTATATGTCCTATGTATACCAAATTTATTACTGATTTCATTCATTTTCAATCAACTAACTTATATTCATTAAATATGTGACTTTATCATTATTTTGCCAATACGCTACCACTTTTCTGTGTGAATGCTAAAATCACTTTGGTAATTTTGGAATGACGTAGACAGTAGAAATAACTATAGTTCTGCGTATAAATGATCATTTTAAAAACATACTTCATGTTTATCACTAATTAATA
This sequence comes from Carcina quercana, assembly GCA_910589575.2. Lineage (NCBI taxonomy): Eukaryota > Metazoa > Arthropoda > Insecta > Lepidoptera > Depressariidae > Carcina > Carcina quercana. Next base: position 5,333,229 of record OU342436.1, read on the forward strand.
TAATGCATGCGAAAGTTCCCTTCCTTTCACGCATCAACGAAGGTTGTCGTTGGCCGATAATACGAGTAGTTTTAGATTGAGATGATAATATAGGCCACTTTTGATGGTTTTCGTGGTACAATTTCATCAATATACGCAGACGAAGTTAATAATAAATCGCGTAAACTTAGCTTTAGTAAGCCCAGCCTTGACAAGGTTAGAAACCGAATAACACCCGTGAAATTAAAACAATGTGAACTTGTGTATTTCTCAGAAACGGGCGACATCTGCGCCTGTCTTTATCTCAGGACATCTACATCGTGTGACAGGTCGATGGGTCGTGTGTGTGTTCGGCAAAAATATTATTCTTTAAAGTTTTTAGCTATCAACAGAAACTTTTTAACGGAAATAATAACACAATGTCATACGAAACTATAAAGGCCAACATTTAAATGTAACTGTATACGTTACATGTTGTGTAATTTTAGAAACTTCATTATGTATTGTTTATAATGGGCTTGCAATTGCTGTTACAAGGTTAGATATACAGGTGAGATGTCACCTGATGGTAAGTGACGACAAAGTCGTTAGATGGATAACTGAAATAGCTGAACCAGCAGCCTCAAGTTAATGAGGCGCTGGCTCTTCTTTCATACCGGAACACAGTAGTGCTATTAGCACTGTTGTTTAGTAGCAGAATTGTTCTAAATTTCTAAATTTCTAAGTTTACTTAGTTTACACAATAAATATTTCTGGATTAGGCTTTCTTTAACGCAATGGTTTAAATAAGGTCAAAAGTTGCAAAAGCTAAAGTTAAGGCTTTTAAATTAAAAATAGTAGACTTTTTCCGACAAAACCTTTGAATTCCAATTTAAAAGAGATTAATCCTTAAACCAATTCAAGCTAAACACCAGTAGGTTAGGATCCGTCAAGTGACGCGTCACGGTGACGAAGCACTTTCCTCATCATTAAGAGCGAAGAAGAAAAAAGGCTTCGGATGTTCAGTTGTAGCGCCCGCCAACAAAGCCATTATGCCTTATTATGGACACCATCCATCAGCCAACCATATCGATCCAACATTAATGCATGCTAATGCTTTATAAATAGATATATAATTTGTTTTGTCTCCACCTCGGAACCCAATTGATGAATAGTTTTATTCCTCTTACATCAAACTGTTGGTTTTTAACGGAGGCGTGGTCACGCCGGCTTATTAGCTCAGTGAGGAAGCCGAATCGTTTGTGATTTCACGCAGACAGTAAAAAAGTGTGAATCGAGCACTTTGTTGGTTGAGAAACTATTAACTTTAAACCGGAATGAATACCGTTATGGATCTCAAACCTACGCAAAATTAGTCACAGACTATAAGCTTAATACAAATTGATGACGTCTACTTACTTTGTCCTAGGTGCACCCGCTTCATCCAAGGATATATCTGCGGTGGATTCGCCTGGGAGTTGCCGGCTGTCTTGGAATTCTTGGTATTGTTTGAACTAGAGTTATTAGCCTCGTTGCTTTCATTACTGGACGTGCTGGACGCCGGGCTCGAAATGTTCTGATTGACATTAGCTTTGTGCTCTACTGGCGATGCGATCGGCGTTGTCAACCCTAATTTCGTACTGGTTGTTCCAGTAGTATTTTGTCCGACGCTACCGAATCCTGGTGAAGTTCTTCCCGGTCCAGAAGACGTGGAAAGGTCTTGAGGAGAAGCAACTCCGGTTGTAGAAGTAGTGTCGGCAAATTTACAACTAGCTCCAGCTGCTTGGCTCGGGGGCGTTGACATTAAATTAGGTGATAGCGCTCCGGGGCTTGGGTTCGAATGTTGGTGCATATGACTGGCAGTACTGCCCAGTCTCTGTGGGTGTAGTTGTGTGTAGTCGATCATGGCCTGCGGCTGCATGTGTGCACCCGACGCCGGAGTGGCGTACGGATGTTGGGGGTAATGGTGACCGACTTGCGGAGGGGAATAGCAAGCGTTCGGGTATCCAGTAGCCGCTGCATTTGGATTATAGTAATCTGCTCCTGGAGTTGGCAGTCCTGGATGTCCAGCTTGCTCCACGGGCGTCCCGGTACGCCCCGGCGCTTGGTTTCCATAGCAGGAGGCTAAGGAGTTGACGAACTGGTAGGAACTCATTCCTGCGTTGTAGTTTAGGTCGTTCATCGGTAACAGGTATTCAATCCTCTTCCTCAAATTCACTCGGAGCTTGTCATCGCTCGGATGAGCACTGAATGGTCTTAGTTGGACATGTTAAGTGCTACCGATGTCGTTCGCTTCAATTGTGCCCGTGGAGTGGAGCTTGATTGATGGACCTGCGATAAAATGAGACACATTAGTTGGTCAAGTGCGTTGCCTCGTTATTGGTGATGAATGTTGTACACAGATAAAACTCAAGCTCTAAAGTGCTCGCTATAAAACATATGATCGTCTTGTTTAACATCTTACACTGCAGTTACAATTGTATTTTTAAGTGTTTTTTACAGTTGCTTATTAACAGGTAAATGTAAATAATGAATGCGAGATTTATATCTCGATATGAGACGTGCTACGTCCGTGAAAACATTAAACATGGAAATTTTTAAACACGCACTATATTTGCAACTCTCATCATGATGTATAACTTTTGGTCTCCGTTCAAATTTAGAAATTAACAAAGCATTTTTGTCGTGACAGTTGCACAATACGTATCCGGAACACGTGAAACTTGTTGCGCACAGGGGGTCTATTCTAAAACAATAAATTAATATGGGGAAGTTCGTTTCTAAGGCGCGGTACACATGTCAAGTGCGGAAAAAATCACGTCTCCGCCACGTGGTAGGGCTATAAAAGTGTCCGCTGAGGTTTATGGGTGTAAGCGGTAGGCCGAATGTGACTTCGGACCGATTTATGAACTCCGCGAGTGCATTCGTCTTTATGAGCAAATTAGCAGTCATTGTGTACTCGATTTATTCGCAGCGTTTGCGCACTGAATGACAAATGTGTGAATTTCGGCGGTGCTTTAATGCTATTCCAGTTTCGTGGTTTTTGCATGTGCATAAATTTGCGTTACGCTTGTCTTGCATTATCTGAAGCATTGAAGTCGAATTTTTTTATTATGCGTGCATTTGTAATATTCTTACCTAAACGTACAACTTAAAAACGATTGATTTTTGATTTATTTTAATAAAAATGTTCGGCTTAACATAAAAAGATATACTTGAATACGTCATAATATACATATTTTTTAACGATTTAATAGTAAATCTGTAATTTTAATTGCTAATATAATTTTATAAGATTGAATAACTCTTCTGAAATGTTTTTGAATAACAAAAAAAATGTTATCAACTTTCTGTATTTATAAATTACATTACATGCGTGCGCGCGTACGCGTCTGTGTATAGAGTGTTGAATTTTATCTGTATCTTGAATTTCATACAACATTAAATTAGATATTGTAGAGAAGTTTCAGCAATAAAAATGCTTCTGGTGTGCAATTAACTAACTAAACTAGGGATATCGCCCACAAATACATAAATATATGTGAAGTGAGGTTGTAAGGAAATGCTATGTATGGCTGCTTGGATGCAAGCGGTTCGGAACCGGTCAAGATATCGGGGGCCTATGATCAGCAGTGGACGTTTCCCAGCTGATGATGGTGATATTAAATGTATGGGACTTCAAAATAAGACGACAACAGGCTAAATTAATAAGAAGGATACTTGTAACATGTGTAAAGACAAAAGACAAACGTATTTGAAAGCAAATACCCAATAAATCAAATAGGATATTTCCTAAGGCGAATTAATTAACAGCTATCAGCATTAAATTTAGTCTCAGCTATTTGATCTGGGCTGGTTCAGCTACACAATGCATTCTCCTTTATAAATAACTCTTGGTATCTCGTAATGAGACAATTCGTCATTTTATTCTGGTTCTTTGTAGTGGCATCAGGTATGTTATATGGAAATTCTAGGCGTTCGTAGCGACGTCTGGTGTATTCTAGAGCTGTAAATATTTGAGATAGAAATAACGGTGCCTTGTAAATCAATCCCATATTTGGTTGGCTATACAAACAAAGAGTCTTTGGTAAATATGGACATTATTCAAAGAAATAATAACAATAGTAACATTTATTTAACCTCCATGTGTGTAATAGTGGTACGCACTGCACTATCCAGATGTACCGGGTTCGATTTCCAACTGAATACTAGGTTGGGTTGATAGTAGAACATTTTCATGACCGCCTGGCTAGCTACCACCGGGTTAGCTAAGTCTGGTGCTTAGTAATAGTTCGAATAGCACTGTTGTGTTACGGTAATGATAAGGAAAAAAGCGCTGGCTCTGTTAGAAAGTTATAAGGTTGAGGCTTCTGGGAGTACACGCTTTCCATAATTATCGTCAATTATATTACCAGGAGAGATGTAGCCGAAGTATGATTGGTTATTAATAAAAAATATGAGAACAAAATTATTATTTTCCACAGGAATTTAGACATTTGAGATTAAAACACTAAATGTTAATTGATAATTTATGTATTTGTAAAGAACAGAAGATTTAAGACTGACGGGAATCCTCTCATAAACAATTCTTTTACCATAATCTATTAAAATTGACTATTAAATTATTATAAGTAATTATTAAAAAAATATGACATCCGATTTTAAATCTTTGATGACAGTTACGACAGCCGTAACGCAGGCAATGGCCCATAGATGGCATTTTCAAATTTAAAGTGTAAGCTAAAACTGTGATTCAGTATGAAGTTGTATGTTAAAGATACTCATTTCTCGGAATCATAATCTGATGCCCTAAATGTAAGAATTTTAGTACAAAACTTATCGTTCGAATAACCTTAATGTCCATGCACTCCATAGTGTCTTTTCATCCCATACTTACTGTCCCTAAAACATTAGCTCTCATAAAATATTCATTGTGTTTATGGGAAACATCTATAGGTTTGCTTTACCAAATGTTATTTACAAATCTACAAAACTAATTATATATTATATTATATTATAACAAATATTTAGAACACGTTCTACTTTTTTGGCGCCGTTGTCAGTTTGAAAAGTTTAGGTCGTTTGCTAAAAAGTGATGATAAATTAAAGGAAATAATTATCATGGTATGGCTTGCATCTACATAATAATATTTAAGATATATTGTAATTCATTTGCATTCAATATATTTAAGAGATTTTTAAGAGTCATTGTTAAGTGAAGAAGAATGTTTGATAGTAACTCAATGATGACATTGACAACATTTGACATATTTTTCCTGCTAAAGATTTCACTAATTTCCTATTAAGTACACGTTGCCTCTTTGGACACCAGATTTTGGCAGAATTACCATGAAGTTCGTAGTTGCCATAAATATTAAGAATTGAATAATAATTGAAGTGAAGCGTAAAATTCTATCAAAGAATATTGAAAACCATACCGCACGGCGTTAAATTGATAAGCACTACTAGACGAGTAGTTGCCTAAAATTAACTATAAAAACGTAAAATTTTATGAGTAAAGTTTTATCATATTATTATCAAATTTATTTAAAAGGCTAATGAAATCTAAATAATCTAAGAATACAGGTAGGTTTTAATACCTCTATGTCTTCATTATGATAATATTTTTTGTATTTCTACAACGTTTTTGTAGTGATATAAAAATAATGATTTTTAAACCAAATAATTTTTTTTTCATCAACTACTATATATATATAAAATATATAATATATAAAATTATGTACATTCTTTTCACACTACAAAAGAACTATAAATGAAATCTTAAAGTTAGCCAGTAAAGAACATTGGTGCGCAGGAGTACTTATCTTCAAACAGGCATGATTAGCCAATAACCAGAATAGAGTCAGGTTGATGATTTGGTATAAAAGTCTATGCGCCTCCAATACAATGCAAAGATTTGTGATCATAAATTCTATAGTCAATATTGATTTTTCTTGTAACTTAATTCAGTAGTTTTATATGGTTTTAGCTTCTGCCCGTAGCATCGTCCGCTTGGACTTCGGAAAGTATACCAAGAGAACTACATACTCAATCGGGATAAAAATAGTCTATGTCCATTTCCGGCCCTTCAACTGTCTCTATAAAAGAAGAAAGTCATTCTGACTCTCCTTGGGAAATAAGGACATCCAAACAGACTCACTTACATTTTAAAATTTTATGTTTATGGTTTATTCTTATATTTTAATTTATAATCGCACGAAAACTAAGTTATATGAGTTTTTATTTATTTTTGTCCTCCATATCATCTGACGATAAGTGACCATAAGTTTGTAGTGGTACCATGGTCACTCATAAAGTCAGAAGCAATATAGAATTAGGCATGAATGACGCAATTTTTACTTGAAGGAACATCTTGAAATTTGAACAAGTTACAAAGTTTTGGTGACATTTGACTATTACAATTGTACGAGTATCTTTACGTACCACCATATGTGGCGATGGACCAGGGAATCTATACCGGGTATATCTCTTACTAGAGAGTCTTGAGACCTGATAAAGGTCACTGAGAACCCCAGAATGTAAGCGTCCAATACCTTTTAATACAGCACACCAATGGTTGAGGCCTAGTGGAAGTATTAGGGAGGATGGTGAGACGGTACGAGTATGAGAAATGTGAAGAACAAACTAATGACATAAATTGTGACATAAATACAATTGCAGATTATTGTTGTTTTTCAGTAATTATCATCTGCATAAGTCAACTGTTGAAGATGAGCCTCCACCACGTCTGACTTTCCATTTGCAATAATCACAACGTAGACGGATTACTGAGTGAGCGACCTTCTTGTGAATTTTTATTGCTTAGTCATCACTGTTGATTTTATTCCGTTTAGTATTTACTTTAATTTTTGACTACTACCTCTCGTCTTTATTTCTAATTCAATCCAATACTAATGTATTTAGGCATGTTTATAAACAGAATTACCCAAAACATTATAATTGTGGCGGAGTGGCATGCATGCAAGCACATGTGTTCAGTTTATTTCAGAGTAAGAATTTTTGTCACTCCCGTCCGGTCCACATTAAATGGGCCGAACGATCATTGCTTTCAGTTGTTGTTTTCTTATTTAACTCTCTTTTATTTAACTTCAAACTTGATGCAGATATCCTTTGAAGCATGTTTTGGATGTCAGCTTTAATTTTAATTCGGTTTGTTTGATATTTTTTTTGTGGTTTGGTTTGTACGTCAAATGGGAATGTTGGAAGTTTTTAATAGTTCTGAACTTTAAACTCGATTGTCTGTTTCATTAATTCTTTAATATATCGTGTTTCAGAGTAGTGTGCATCAGGATATAATTTATGCTATTTGTTATTTATTACCTATATTTGTAGCATATAGCACATGCTCATTTCCTATTCAATGATAGAAACTTTTTATCTATACATAGTTTCATCATCATTAACATCTGCAAAAGTACACCGTCACATGTACAAACTTCGCATATCAATAAACTTTATTTACTCTAACTTCAATAAGTAAATGTATCCGAGTTTTCTAGAGATATATATTGTACAATGTACAACATTCATTTTACAGTAATCGTATCATTTAGTAAGTATATTTATCCTATAATTATTAAATTTATAATCCATTCTATATATTTAGTCTTCAAAGTATTTGTAAAGTAGCAATTAACATTCTCTTTGTGTTTTGCAGGATCTTAAATATAGTTTAATTGGCTGTTAATACGAAAAGCTCTATGGATATAATAAGTTCTAATGCCCCATGACAAGTGGACAGTCCAAATCCGCGCAGTTTCAAAAGATTTACTGTGATACGCTTTGATTTTATGACGTCGCGCCTTTACAGGTATGAACTGTTTGAATTGATATAATTTTCTATGTGCATGTGCAGTGAATAGAAACATCAAGATATCTTAACAACATCATTATATATCATATGCAAATAATAAAAACAGTTAATTTGATTTGATACTCACTTCAATATCGTTTGAGAGTAGCCCAAAAGTGCTATCAGCAAACTTTTTGGAAATAAAAATCACAACCAAAAAGAATTAAAGCAAAATCACTAAACATCCCACAAGTTCTTGTTTTCCAAAAATCACTTCACAAATTTTCCAAAAATTATTTCTTCAATTTTTTTCAATCAGAAACTTAAAAAAAATACTAGCTTTTTTTAAGGAACTGAGAAAGAAGATGTAACTTTTGAAATTCGAATGCGGTTCCGAAACTTCGTCGCGTTTCGTCGCGGCGGAAAACGGTTCGTGTTTTCCCGGCTTACGAACGTCGAATGCAGCGCGCGTCTGACGATGAGGTGAGCGGTCGACGGTCGAGTTGACGCCGCGTCAAGAGCGCGGCGGGCGGCGCGCGGCGGGGCGGAGGGGCGGGGTGTGGGGGGCGGGGCGGGGCGCACCTGAGCCCGCCACGTGTGCGCGCCCGCCGCCGCGCCCGCTGCCGCTGCAGCGCCCGCTACAGCGATCCACTGACACCTTCTAGCGATTAGCGTAATTAGGGTACACCGTGGCAGCACCACGTATCCTATTTCAATGGACCGATTGATGATTATGGATGTCACCGATTGTTATGTTTTGGAACTTTTTGACGTTCCTAACATTTTTCATCGTTTTTACTTGCGGTGCCATTGTTTGTTTCTAGGTTTTTGTTTAGAGCTTAGGTAAAGATTTACTTGAAACATTTTTAAAAGATACGCTCACATAATTTATTGTCAGTATGGAAATATTATTCAATTTGTAAATTATTTCGTTGAAGAAAATTTCGTAGCAACTTGTAGCTAAGTAAAACCTATTAGACAGAAAAAATGTTTCTTAATTATTACAAAATTATATATACCCCAATGATACGACAACAAAGACAAGAAGAGTGTGACATGAGTTTTGCTATCATCTTGATTCTTTTATGTTTTCTATGTTCACCTTGATGAAAGAAAAATGTTTTGAGAATTTTTCAACATAAACGAAAATATCAGAAATTTTAAATTAAAAATGTGTTACTACGTTTACCACCACTACAAATGTTGGACTGATCAGTATTTTCTTTTACGCAATACTTTATCCAAGTCCTCGTGGACGGACATGCTCCATACGTCAGCGCATCAAAGTGACACGGCGCGACGTGTGTTGATGAATAAAAATAATTATCTTATCGCGAAATGAATTGAATCTGCTTTGCATTAGCCGTAATGGACGCTGTGACGAATTTAAAATATTAGTTTGGTCTCAAAGTGCATTCATTTTTTTCTTCATTTTGATAGGTTTATTACTCGGGTGCGCGTATGAAAATACGTCTAAAGAATTATATAATCATCATCAACAGGTTATGTCCTCACTGCAGGGGCTCAGGCCTATTCTTCTACAGAGAGTGGCCATAGTCTACCACGCGGGCCCAGTGCTGATTGGTAGACTTCACACACACCTTTGAATTACTTCTCAGGAGTGCGCAGGTTTCCTCAACGATGTTCTCCTTTACCAAAAAACCAATGGTAATGATTTTTATCATACGTAAAATACGAGTAGCTAATTGGAGCTCATTGGTACGAGCTAGGATCGAACCCAGACCTCGATTGTTCAAGGACTAAAGCTCTTAAAAAAATTCAGTGGTAACTCAGTTGGGTAACTGACGAGTTTAGTAGTTTTCAAAATACATTAACCCAGTGAAGTAATGCAATCTCACCTGCTATAGCAACGCTTGTCGCCTCGGAAGAACTTATCAACACTGTCCATGGTATCTTTAGTAGAAAATTGTTCTTTTCAAATTAAAAATCGAGCACAGATTTAATTTTTTATCTTCTTCATAGGCCTCCCTGACTGACTGATACCACAGAAATTTAAAATCCGAATTTAAAAAAAGTATCATGGATTTGTACTTGGCCTTCAACTCACCTGATGGTATATGACGTTAAAGCCTTTGGATAGTTAGTGTTAGCAGCCAGATGTTTCAAGCTAATAAGGCGATGGCTCTGCTACCTTTCATACCGGAACACAAGGGCAACAGTGCTATTGACATTGCTGTTTGACGGCAGACAGTAACATGGTGGTAGATAGCCAGGCGGACATACGAAACGCCCTACCACCAACCAAACCCAGTAGCGATAGGTTCTATAACTGGGAATTTAACCTGGGACCTTCGGAGTGTTAGTACAACATTTAGCCATTAGGCCACGGAGGCCGTTAAAGTGACTTTGCGGCGACTAAGGCTGCGAAGTTTAGAATTACAATTTTCATTTTACACACAATTTTTGATTATGGTTTAAACGCCAACAACACAACCGGGACCATTGGCTGAGCAATGACTGTGTAGCTGACATTAAAGTTGTGCGTTATATATCACTTATCGAAGCCAATTAAATTTTAAAAGATTATGGAAAAATAAATTTTGGATTGAAGTACGAGTATTCTGAGCGGGTTCCCGTTTGAAACGAAAAAAATATTTACAAACAATTTAATATCTTCATTATATTTTTATTGATACTGATATATATTGTTTGATATAAATTCCCACAAAGACTCGATTGTGAATAAAATATCAATATGTGTCTTTTAACAATTTATTATTTATATTAAAAACTTTTTTCTCGCTGAAAGGTGGTCCTACACAATATTTTTCATCGATTTTCATTAGGCGCTATATCTTATAAAATATATTTTCTTTTTTAAGCTCTGGGCCTAATAGTAAGTGACGATGGGATGACTGCGTGCTCAGCCAATGGGATGTGTCTTCATCCAGATTAAGTTAACGAGGCACTTACAATGTTTAGTAGGAGTACATTGTAACGAAATCTAGTTAAATAACGTCATTTACCATTAAGTGAGCTGAAGTGCATGTTTATGTGTAGGTATAGTTAAAAATATACGTTAAAAACACAGTCAAGTGAGAATAGGACTTACGCACCAAGAGTTAAGAACCATAAAAAGAGACGAACGGATACTTGAAATTTGGCACATTTCCCCGAACGCATAACTAAGTTTGTTTGTCAAGGTAATTTGATGATTTTTCGATGACTATACCAGATAGAGATCTCACTTAGGTTTCTATAATATTTATACAAAACCATGTTCACTGTTAATATTCGGATAAGGCTGTTAAGGGAAACTTCGGAGATAGATTGAGGGGAATTATATTTATCATTGTGAGTCAAAACTACACAACAAAGAAAATAATAAAATTTGGCTTTATACTGACAAACAAATCCCTTTCACACGAAATCCCTATTTTTGCCCCATCGTAAATAAATAAATAAATATTTCATCCATTATTTCAGTTGCAGCACCTGTGGGTCACTATTGCTCATAGTCCAAATTTCAAATTGATAGCATTCATACTTCCTGAAATAATCAACTGTGAGAGACGAACGGACGCACGGATTGAGCTTATAAGGGTCCCGTTTTGTCATCGTATATTTGTAACCCTAAAAAGAAACTTTACTTCAGAACACTTCAGTCATCTACTCTCTATCCACTTTAACGTTGTCCTTATCATTTAAACTTATCAGTTAAATCAGTTGAACCGTAGATCTAGATAGGTTCAATCATTAGCGCATCAATTAAACGTTGGTTCGAATCACAGGTAATGGCCGACATTCGTCTTGCGCACGATTCAAGCCTTAATTAAAATTAAAATGTTAATTAGGCTGACGCCGCCACTACGTTCAGCTGTTGTGAAAAATTATATGTTGCCAGTTCGTTGTTTAGGTGGTTTCATTTGTATGAATGGAAATTCTCAAGTTTGTTCTTTATGGGTTCGATTTGTCGGGGTATGCACTGGCACATTGAATAGTTTAAAAATAGTATTATAGCTATACATACTCAACCGTCATAATTTAAGTAATCGCTATATGAGTTAAATAAAGAAATATTTGATTTGATTTTGATTTGAATTAAAGCGTCCAAAAAGAACTACAAACCGAATTCAACTGCCCTAAAAATATCCACCCTTAGAGGTAGAATTACCAAGACATATATTTGGTTTTTGTTGATTTTCTTAAAAAGCGCTGAATCAGTTTCGATAAAATTTGTATGGGACCACCTCTAAAGTATGCTCTACCATAAATACAAAAAAAGAATCATCAAAATCAATTAACAACTGGCGGAGTTATCGCGTAACATACATACAAAAAGAAATTTAAAAGCCATACAGGCAAATTGATCGTCTCCTTTTTTGAAGTCGTTTGAAAATTGCATAGAAAAATACGAGCACGTCTATTTACTTTGTCCTTGACAATAAATTGTAATGTTTTCTAATAAAAACCATATAATACTGTGCATTCAACCCATCACTCTTCAATCTCGGCAGATAAACGGAGAAGACAATAAAACTAGGTTACAAGGTTGGACTGTCAATCTGGAGGTATCAGGTTCGTTTCCCAGCGGTGTTATAGAAAGCGATACTTGTGTAAGTCCGCCTCATGATTTTATGGATGTATTATCGCACGGTTTCAGGCTAATGACAAAATACTTTATGCAATAAGTTACATGAATGTTAGTTTAATTTAATAAAAATGAAATCCGCATAAAATACTTCGTCATTCATGTCATAATAGTAGATGAACTAAGGTCACACACATAGCTCGACGAATCAGTGAGCTGAAGAGCAATGGTCAGGCCACATTGCTCGAAGTACGGATAACCGATGGGAGTAAAAGTTCTCGAGTGTCGACCACGTACCGGGAAACGTGTACCGGGCCGTCATCCTACTAGATGGAAAGACGACCTCGTAAAGATCGGAGTCGCTGGGTGCAAGTGACTCGGGACCGATCATTTTAGAGATTTTTGAGAGATTAGATTCGAGCCATTTTTGTGAGTGTGCGCAAGATCTTACATCCATCCATAATTATACATGTTATTCTAATACTGTATACATGTAGGGTCTATACCTCAGCGTCTAAAGACAAAAGTCTTTGATCAGTGCGTGTTGCCAGTGATGACATACGAAACCGAAACGTGGTCCTTTACTGTGGCACGAATAAACAAGCTCAAAGTCACTCAGCGAGCAATGGAACGAGCTATGCTCGGAATTTCTCTACGTGATAAGGTCCGGAATGAGGAAATCCGTAGACGAACGAAGGTCACCGACATAGCTCGACGAGTCAGTGAGCTGAAGTGGCAATGGGCAGGCCACATCGCTCGAAGAACCGATAACCGTTGGGGAGTAAAGGTTCTCGAGTGGCGACCACGTACCGGGAAACGTCTACCAGGCCGTCCCCTTACTAGATGGACTGACGACCTGGTTAGAGTCGCGGGGAGTCGCTGGATGCAGGTGGCTCGGGACCGGTCGATGTGGCGTACCATGAGGGAGGCCTATGTCCAGCAGTGGACGTTTCCCGGCTGATGATGATGATACATGTAGGGATGGGGCTGGCGGATTAACATTCGTAACTCTGTTTAAATCTTTATTTTCGCCACTTTTATTTTATTATACATATTTCTCATATTTCTTTCGCATGTCTTCCATTAGTCGTCGGTGATCGTCTCTTGTTTCCTCTGCCAGTCGTCTTCTTTTTCACTCTTATCATTCAATCACATGATGTTCTCTTTCACTCACTTTCTTCTAAAATCTGTCGTACTTGCATCTTCTTTAATCCGTCTATCCATCCCGCATTCATTACATACAGCCAGGGAGTGGAACGCGCTGCCGGCGTCTGCATTCCCTGAAAACTATGACTTGGGCGTCTTCAAGTCGAGGGTGAATAGGCACCTTCTAGACCAACGCGCACCATCAGGTGAGATCGTGGCCGAGCGTTATATATAATCTGATGAAAAAAAGAGTACACAGAGTTTCACTTTAATATTTATGATGCTTACAGCTAAGGAGTGGAACACACAGCTACCGTGTATTTCCCTAATACAATAATCTGAGAGATCTATCCTCAGCCATAGTCACTTACCATCAGATAAATCGCTAAAACTAAGAAATATTTAAGGAGATGGTAGTGTCATTCGTATGTAAACAACATATACCTAGGTATCGCTAATCCTAGCGTGCTGGCCATGGCATATTGCCTCATGGAAAGTTTGACGTGGTAGCCAATACTTATGACGAATAAGGGCTTTTTGAGGTTTTTATTATTACATCTATATTTAAATTTTTTCTCAGATATCCTTATTACACCAAAAATAAGTAATAGATTTCAAAAAATTGATAATAAATCTTTGAAAAATTGATTAAAAAACTTATTATTTAGATTTCCTTTCGAAGGTGGTAGTTAGTACACAATGATTTGTAACAATATTTCCAACATCAAAAATCTATAGACAAATATGTAAAGGAAAATATTTTTTCTTGACAGTTCCAGTAAGATTTATGAAATCTTAAGTAAGAACTGAATCGGTAGGTTTGTGCCGGGGATTAGTCTAGTTAAACCTGTCAATAATACTAAAGTGTTTTCTTCAGACATTCCTAACTCACAACTATTATAAAGTTCATCTGTATAATATTACGTTATGATGCAAGTACGGTAAGCTGGATATTATAGTCGAGGTGTTTATATGCACGAAGCGAAGCCGAGTCAAATAATAACTATGTCAAAAATACAAATTTTAATACCATAAAATTTATAGTAATCGTGTACATTATTTAGGTGTTTATTTTTACAAAAATCACTTATCTCACGTTTACCATTAACACTTTTTGCTCGGATTCTATGTAAAAGCATCTGTGTCATTGGGCTTGTAAAATATAACATACGATCCAAATTTCAATGTCATAAGAGCCGTATTAACAGCAAATTTTATTGGAAAAGATATTATCCTGTATTGTGGGGCCACAAAATTTAAGACAAGTTAATAATCGCGGGTCACGCGACTACAGGGCGCACATGTTGCCTGCATATAATTCAACATTATTCGACTGACTCGAAAAGTAATTTACGACTTTAGGGCTCTCTAGGGCGACTCTACCTGTCTCCACTCACCCCCTAGCTACTGAACGAGAGGTGCGAAGAATATGTTTATTTAAGAACTGTTTATTGGTATTTAATTATGTTTGTGGTTGGAACTGGTTTGTGGCTTTTTTAAAGTGCGTTTTTATATAGGCTGCGTTGGAATGTCAGAAATGTCGTGTCAGATAGTTATTTATGTTGGGTCGTGAAATCGGATAAGATGGTTTCTTAGTAGAAAACATATACAAATAAGCTTTGAGGTATGTGTTTAGGTGGATAAAGTTATTCATATATCTATATAAAACATAAACCAATACATACATATATATATATGTTTTGTAACGCAATATCTTTCCAGACAAAGTTTGTAATTTTTTACAACATCGATTTACTTCTAGAAATTCAAATCCATTTCAAAAAAAATTAATGAAAATATCATGTCATAAAATATAACTCAAATCTATCAACCATCGTCTTATAACTAAATTTCTGATACCTACATTTGGTCAGATCAAAACTAATTACTTGATATTTAAGAATATGAGATTTCCATATGTTGAACTTATCACCAAGTACCTACTAGAACTACAAAAAATCCCAATAATTTACAACTTTTTATTAGTTTTCTACAATAACTTCAGTCAGTAATAAAGTCATCAAACTTTAATATAAGCATAATGATATCAAACTCCGATTAAAATGTAATTATTGGACACATTTAACCTTTTTACTGCATTATTATGACTAATTTCATGTTACAAACTTGTCACTAATTTTTTGTCACCCAAGAATAAACTCTAATAAGAACAAAAGCTTACTTAACACCTTTACCTACTAAGTAGGTCAAACGATAGTCATTTACCTGAATAACAGTCATTGGGGATATTCTTCAAAGGTTCTCTACAATTATAATTAGTAATTATATGACTAACCTTTCTACTTAACCACTGTGTCACGCAGACAAAGCTGATGCAAACGCAATTCGTGATCCCACATAATCATACGTAATTATTTAATGCAATACTTAATTTGCAAATGAATAAAAAATTTGCATCTGATCACAATGGCAAATTTTCGTCCCGTCTCTGTCGCACCGAACGGCTTGTTGTATGAGTAAGTGGGACGACGGTCGCAAAGTGTTTGCGTTGCAGTTGAAGCATGCGCAATGCAGCGTCAGTGGGCGCGGTCGACTGCGTGAAATAAGGGCTTCTGATTGGTCGGTAAGTTGCCAAAGTGGGGTGAAAATGTGCTCGGAAACTTCATAGTTGGAAACTTTTTAGAAATTATACAAATTTTCTTTTTGATCATTCTTGGAGACGTGATGAGAATTATCGTGAGACTTTGTACTTTGCATTGGCGCCTTTATCTTCAAATGAAAATATGTGACTACCAATGAATACAAATCATACCTACCTAAACTGTTGGAATAGAAGTTTGAGTAAAATTAAATTATTTAAAAAATATTCGTAATAGTCTACGAAATCCTTTCACATCATCAACTGGATCGCTTCTCCAAATTTTATGCTTCTAGCTCAAGGCCTAGCTTAGGCTGTGTGGACGTTAATACATAAATAAGTCAGGGAAGTTTCTAAATAGTTACTGAAGATTAGTATAGGCGTATAAAGGTTGCTATCAATAAACCCGAGGAAAACATTTTCTAATAAGTTATTTCTTACAAGCTACTTTCAAATTCTTTCTAAACTTTCCAATTAGTAAAAGTGATGTCATAAATGATCTGTTTTCCAGTTGAGCTATCCACATATTTTTAAATGCTATTTCATCTTACCAATTAGTCATAGAAGACTGTTTATATCGCCAAGAAAAACAAGATGTTGGTAGATGCATATACAGTTGAAAATTGCTTCCAGTAACGTGCGTTTTTTATTTTTCTGTAAATCATATTTACACTTTCGTACAATATAAGTTTTATAGCAGGAATAGTTTTTCGTCGGTATCTCGATAGCATCTAAGATGTACAATTATATCTAACTGTGATTACCAAAATGTGGCTAATCCCAAGGGAAAAAACGCTTGTTCGTTGAAATAATAGTTATTTTGAATAAGTGTTTCCTCTCCAAAAAAGTTTAGGTTTACTTATTCACTAGTTAAGTCTAAGAAGTTGCACTAAACGAATAGTCAAGGCATCTGTTTCTGAGCTAGATAAATACCAATTTATTTAAAAAAATATTGGAAAAAAATAAGGCTGTAGGATGGCAAGCGTGCCCACTCGGAAGCCTAAAGCTACTGAGACTCTGGCTTTGCTACCTTTTACACCAGAAATCAAAGGTGCTATTAACAATTCTGTTTACCGGCAGATTTAGCTAACATAGTAACTAACCAGGCGGATATAGAAAATGCCCTACCACCAATGCAGCTACGCCGCGGTGGTGAGTTTCTACTGTAGGTATGTTAGCATATCCTTAATGCCTTAATGATATATTTTCAATGATATGTCATGTACGAGTATTCTACATAAACAGGCAGAGGAATTGATATACAGCGTGTATATTTCTTACGGGTGTACAATTTTTCCAGATATAGTTTACGACCGTACAAATCATATGTGAAAGCAATTTTATTAAATAGTAAATTAATAAAGAGTTAATCATTTTTACGTACATACCGTACATACAAGGAAGCGTCGGTGGCGCAGTGGATAAGAGGAAGCGTCGGTGGCGCAGTGGATAAGGCGCGGTCTCTCAATCTGAGGGTACCGGGTTCGAATCCAGCCGTGTACCTATGAGTTGTTTTTCAATTCAAGTACATTATCCGATTGCTTAACGGTGAAGGAAAACATCGTGAGGAAACCTGCATGTCTTGAACAGGCATGTGAAGTCCGCCGATCCGCACTGGGCCCGCGTGGTGGACTATGGCCCATACACTCTCTGTAAGAGAGTAGGTCTGAGCCCCTCCAGTGGGGACGTATATAGGCTGTTGATGATGATGACGTACATACCGGGAAACGTCTACCAGGCCGTCCCCCTACTAGATGGACCGATGACCTGGTTAGAGTCGCAGGGAGTCGCTGGATGCAGGTGGCTCGGGACCGGTCGATGGCGTACCATGAGGGAGGCCTATGTCCAGCAGTGGACGTTTCCCGGCTGATGATGATGATGAAATCATTTTTAAAAGAACGACCGAGCAGCAATATATTGCGTTCAAATTAACTTGTCAAAGGATACACGGTTTATTGAACTGTCGTGATATGTGTAAAAAGAACCGTCAATCAGTCGATAGCCTTTATGTGTATTTAATACATTATGTGCTCAATTATATTCTAGTTTATGTAAATGTGTGTTTAAAACCAACACTAATGAAGTAGTGAGGTGCCATGTTAACTGAAGCGAGTAAGTATCATATACTTCTGATTCATAATGATAAATATTTATGATCTCAATAGTATAATTATAAATTGATTGTTATTTATACCGATTTTCTCACAGACTGCTTATTATTGTTAATCCGAAACTTATTTATTTCTAAGTTGAATAAAATAATCTAAGAGTTCTTTTCTTCTATAAAATAAATACATACATACGTTTTGTGTTTCATTTCATTCCTTGTTCTAATACGTAAAGGTAATCCTGTCCTGGAACGTTCCCTTCCGCCTTCAGTTGTTTCTATAGGAGCACCACTTTCGATTCTAGCAGCAAATAGGCAAGTTGCAATAGAGTGTGAATATGAAAGAATAGAATTATAAAACGTATTCCACCTTTCCTGTTTTCAGTCTGGCCATGAGTTCAATTTTCTATTTACTAGTCAAATGTTCTTTTTTATATTATGCCGCTAAATATCTGTTTTAATAGCACTGTTGTGCTCCGGTATGAAAGGTAGCAGAGCCAGCGCTCTATTAGGTTGAGGCTTCTGCTTCACGCTTTCCGTCCGAACTCCTTATCATCACTTTTTAACTTAAATCAGATGAAATGAAGGCTAAGTGTAAAACCTGTATAATCCATAGCCAATAAAATCGTTTAAAACGCCATTTAGGGACATAAGATATTCATGTCCCGCCATTATAATCTGTGTCCTATTTTTTATTTTTATTTTAATTACTTATTATAGCCAGCTATTTACTTTAAAAGATTATAGTGAAAGGAATTTTGTATGGGAGCAACTAAACGAACTCGCATAAGTTAAATTAAAGCTAAATGGAAGCACATGACTAAGTCATCAAAACTCAAGTGCGCTAGTGCAGCTCAATGCCTACCTTATATTATATCTCTATACTGAAGAATTTTATAAAACTAACTTATTATTTATTAGTGACAGTACTATTAAACCATCCAAATTGTATGTTTTTGTATTTTAAATCTGTTTGATTTCTGTATTGTTTTAGCTTACTGTATATTGTATTTTTTACGTGTAAGGTGTGCAAATGTAAGCCGAACTTAGCTTCTTTCTCACGTGATTGTAATTGACGATAAGGATAGTGAATAGAAAGAATGCTCACCCAGAAGAGCTGCGTATTTTGCCTTTCATTACAAGGTCGAGGAATATCTTACTTTTACAAATATGCTCTGCTACTTTGTTTTTGATAGGGACGGGCCATATTTATTACTGCACACGATATTTACTTATTTACTGACTTAATGACTAATGATTACTTTCTAATTTCCACAATAAGCTCCAAAACCACAATGTATACCAGCTGTTTCATATTGCGAATCAGTCGTCCACGCGGCGCTGCAATCGCTCTTGTAACATGCAGAGCAGGGGACCTGTTGGCATTAATAGATGGCGCTTTCTTTATAATCATGAAGCAGTAAGCATAGCATAGCACGCATAGCAATTTTACTTATGTTTTGCTTCAATATTCTTTTGAAAAGATTCAGGATGAAATTAATTTTATCTTTAAGGTTACTTGCGATTAAGTGAAAAATTTTGACAATATCAATTTAGTCCATCTACTGCTCGAAACATTTCCCTCAGGGTTTTTTATGTCCACCTATTGCTTCTAAATTGTTTTCACACTATAATTCTAGCTATAAAACATTTTTAATAGGAGAAATATATAGACATGAATTACCCTGGAGGATATGTTTCAGGAGCAAAAGATTGACTAACCAGATGACTCGTGAAATAATACGAACAGACAGATAAACAGACCTACTAAGAAATAGCGTTAAGAATTTTAGGAAACATCAGAATTTTGAATAATTAGTGTAGCCTGAACTTCACAATCCTTGATATTCATAAATGTTGATTTATTTTACGCCCAGGGTTCCACGCTCAACGATGGTCACTTCGGACGGAACGGAATCTTACTGCGATCACAGTACCGCCTGCGGTTACAGCGAATCCCCTCACGGAATACCTGTTGATATGTCAGTCTATGAACGACCATCATGTCAACAGTAGACCTGTGCAGCCGATGGTGTAACACATGTGTAGGTAGGTATACTTAATTAAAGGAGGCGAGAAAATAAAACTCACAATA
This sequence comes from Carcina quercana, assembly GCA_910589575.2. Lineage (NCBI taxonomy): Eukaryota > Metazoa > Arthropoda > Insecta > Lepidoptera > Depressariidae > Carcina > Carcina quercana. The sequence continues at coordinate 5,353,499 of OU342436.1, forward strand.
AAATTCATATCGTTTACTTCAACAATCATGGTTTTTAACATGTTTTAATGCGATCCTTCCAAAATACGTATTCATAATTTAGTCAAGTAGTAAAATATAAATAGCTTTCTCTGAACTGCACCTGTTCACCAAACATATCTTACTGCGATTTGCTATCCATCTGCGTAAGCTTGAGAAAATCAAGATGTTGGCCAAAATTGTGTTTCACTATTGTTATACCTTATATCATATTAATATAATAAAAAATTGGAACATAACGTTATCGGTGACGGTTATTTAAGGAACTATAGGGCACACTACTGAAAGTCTTGGATTTCTTTAGTTCAGTGGCGCCGTCCGTCACTGGCCACATTTCGTGTGTAGAAACTAAACTTCTCCACGACGGTTGTACTCTTCGTTCAGAACGCCTCCATAAATAATTTTTTGCCATACTCTTTTAAAAAAGAATAGCTTATACTATTATTTTAGTAAGTAATTACATAAAAATATGACATCTGATTAATGTTGGGAAAATTCTAACAAACTCTATCAAAAATTTCATTCAGTCATCAAAGTTGCAGCTGACAAATCTGTATACATAAATCAAGGCTTCTCTAACTGATTGACATTGCAACGCCCCGCCCAATCTGTATTAGCTGTTGGAACTTCGATCCCTTCGATGATGTAGAGAACTAGATAGGAATTTTCACGTTGGCAAAGTGTAGGGCGAGCTACATACGACGAGTAATTAATAACACAAGCTGGTATAACAATGAAACTCTCGCTCCGGACAAGGTCATGGTCAAGGTCAAGATTTAGGATAGTATTGTAATACTATTCTAAATCTTTGACGTTTTCTTAAATCACAAATTAAGGGGTATGCGCGCACTGCCCTATTCCCCTCATGCACGTTCAGTTGGTTCATTTCTATATTCATATTATTAGTAATTGTTATTCTACCTACCAGTAACAGCATAAAATGAAAGTTAAGTCAAAGTTCTACCTAATTAAAAGCATCAGATTGTAACCCTCTGTAGGTTGTCTGCAATACCCTTCAAGTGGAACCTCCTTGCTCCAGGATACACTCCAGAACAGAACATCCATTAGTCAAGCTGTCGTCCCATGTCAAACGTCCGTGCCCTTCGACACCCAACCTGCTAATACCGCCGCTAAACATGGCCCGGTGACAGCGTGTGATGTTATATTACAGCACTCAATGGAACTCGGCGCGGGAAGAATTTATACCTATTGAAGGTTATTACTGTTTCAAATTTTTAGGGTAACTTACCTCAGGACGAAGAAAATTTATTGTATCTCAATATTAGGGTTTCGTACCTCAAAAGGAGAAAATCACTTTGTTTTCCATCCGCCGTCAAGACCATTTTACTCAGGAACGCATCGATGTATCAGGTTGAAATTTATACTAAATAAACACGTCTGCAGTCTTTTATGTATATTTGTGAACAAATCAAACTTCTAGGTCAACGCAATAGAAAGAGAAGTGGTTTTAAGACGCATTTTTAGACCATTTCCTTCGAGGATGAAAGGAATCGAAATCCTAATAGGGTACTTACCGTTGACCTGCAAGCCTACAGCACAGCTATAGAAATAAATCTGAAAACAAGGATGTTTTAATAATAAGACTGTATAAATAGCTTTTTTATGTTTACAAACTTAACTTTGCAGTTGAAAACCACACATTGGATATGTAATTTAACTGCAAAGTAATTATGGTTTTTCAGTCGTTATAATTTTCGGTAGAGCATTTTTGGGAGCATATTACCTTACCTATTATATATGATTTTCAGTATATTAATTATTCATATTCTGTACGGAACCCTTAGTGCGCGAGTCCGACTCGCACCGTTATTTGATGACTGAATATACTCGTAACTCGACGGCGCTCGGAGGAAGAGCTTATACTTCATTGTTCAGTTAGGTGCCTAATGTAACTCATAGTTAGAACTAGGAAATGTAATGAGATTTTTGCTGTTTTTATTACAGTGTAGTACATTATTACATTCCTTTTTTTTTCAACGCCAAATTTTCTAATAGCGTCGCTGAACATGGCTCGGTGACGCTGACAGCTTGATGTTAGAAAGAATTTATACTGGAACTGCTTTCGTTTTATATCTTTATGGTTCCGTACTAATAACTATGAAAGGGACCGTTTTTGGATCACAAACATGGACTTTTTAAATTGTAACAATATGTTATTAAAATACATTATCACAGTACAGGTGTAATATCGTGTAATATTTTGACAATAAGTAATTATTGCATTTTTGTATATTTATTTCCTCGAGATACCTTAAACTTACCACTATAAGTAATAGATGTGTTTCCCTGTATACTTCCTTACTCATTGTAGCTTAAGCCAGCTTAAATTAAAATAAATTTTGTTACGAATATATCTATATATAAATAAAAACCAGTTATCGCATATATGAAAAATCATTACTTGAGAACAGCTTGAATTTGAATGATTTTCTTTTTCCACGTCCATGAAAGAACAGTTTTTAATTTTTTCCATTTGGGCGTTAGTTTATAATATCAAGAAAACTATTTAAAAACTCACAGACAAATAGAGCTTACTTATATGTTTTTAAAATTATAAACTCGTAGATGAAGTTCCTTGGTTTAACAATACCATCAGTAGCTCCCCAAAAAATAGCCTGAAATGTAACAACATATCTAGAGTCCGGCAGACCATCCGCAGTGTCCATCTGAGTACTCCTGAAATCTTGCTGTGGTCACCAACCCAGCCGTGAAGATATTTTTGACCCATCTCTTTGAAAATGATGTTCATGTACCCCAGTGAAACCTCGTTACATGCGCTGTGCAGCAGAGAAGACAATGATACACCTGCACAACTCCATCGTTGTTTACCATATATCACGACGACGAGAAAGTTTTCCATGAGCGTAGTTGCCCAAATCCCCCGCTTACTGGGCACAAAAGCTAGTGGTTGCAGTTTAGAACATTGCTGTTACATAGGTAGACATTATTTTTAAATTTTCTTAATTACGAGCTCTCGTTGCATCGTTATACAATTTTTGTAATTTTATTTTTAACTGAAAGTTGTTCAAGGCTAAGTCGTAGTAATTGAATGGGTGGGAAATGGGCACCAGAAGATAATACATTGATCCCCCGAATCTGAAAATCATGCCGTTTACGAGAACCCAATAAAGTTAAATGCAAAATTAATAAATAATAGTTTGAAGTGTATTTTACTATTGGAAATAATGGTATTCGAATGATGTAAACAAACTAACAGAATTTCAAAAGTTTACGGATGAAATTCACCATTTCAAACGGTATGCGGATGTCTAAAAGTAACGTCCAAAGCTCAGAGTTGAACAATGTCGCGACCATCGAGCGATGCCCGCTAGACTCCCGCCGCCCGCGCGGCGATAAAACTTCAACAACTATTTTAATTGATTCAAGATTCGTTTTGTTGTTTGGAGACTGCGAAATTTACTTGGAATATAAATCCAATTCTTTCAAAAATCTAGACTTACCACGCGTTAAAAATGTGCTTGATCGTTGTTGTGAAAAAATATATCTAGACTTGTAACAACGGGACTGGCGTTATTAGTTGTACTGTATGTACACTTGAGAAAAAATGTGTATCCACTTTTGAACCATGTCACATTCACCTTTAATTGAAATTTCCTTCAACACACCTCATAACAACAAGCAAGAGTGAATGCCATGGTTCATAAGTGGATACATATTTTTGTATTAGATTGTACAGTACACAACAAATAAAACCAAAACGGGGTCCCAAACAAATTAAAAATCTGAATTGGTTGATTTGTACCGCCACTGTGTAGCTCTATCTTTGCATTTCTGAAAAAATTTTGGGACTGTATTTACCGAATTTATTATTATGTTTTGCTAGCAATTCTTATCAATTTGATAGCATCTATCTCGACCAATTTAATTATTTCATACCTTAAGCACTTACCTTTTGCTCTATGAAGCCTTCTCATAATTAACTAGGAAATATTAATTTGTGAACATCTACCCATGTTACGCCATAATGATAAACCGCAAGCCACTTACACCTCGTGGCTAATCTCAACCTAAACCAGGCCCTCAGAGAAGCTTTATAGCCTAGATGCTGCTCGTTTTTCCTGTTTATACTTTACTAATGTCAGGATACTATCTGAAACAATACAGAACATTATTTCCACTAACACATATTTAGAACTTCGCCATTTCTCAAAGGAGCGTCTGTAAAAATTCCAGTTCCAAACCCAAACAATGCTAAAACTCGCGAGAGGGTTATCCAATATTGCTTCCAAAGAGAAATAATTATAGAAAGAGCTGGGTAACCGGAGGCTGCGGTGCGTCTCTCAAACAATGCTAACTTACATTTAGCTGTCAGTCAAAAACAATTTGGAATTTGGCGCGCGGCGAGGGTTGGTCGGTGAGTACAGACGGAAAGTGGGAGCCTTATGGAGTGGCTGGATACCCCGTCAACTGCGAAAAACTATGGTTAAAATAAATTGTCTTCACAACGATAATCTAAAGGAGGCCTTATACTGATGGTACCGAAATTTTGAATATAATTATATTTTTAACATACGTAAAGTATTCTAGCGATAGCTGCTTGCCAGTTTCTCTTAGACTACATAATAATTAAAGAATGCAAGCATCTTCTATTTTCAATTGTGGTGCTGTCATTATGCTCAATCTAGAGACATTTGGCCTGCTTTCTATACTCGTAGAACTGACTTGTAATTTGGTACTTATCTCTTTTTTAAACATATAAATAAACTACATATTTTTTCCTTAGTCTTCGTCTTCCTGGACTTAAGAATATATCCCAAGGCTACAACTTCTAAGATGTGGATGAAAAGTGGCCTATGTGCTGTTCCAACCCTTCAATTATACCTAACTAAAATTTAATTAATTCAGACTTTCCTTTACCAAGTAAAGGTGAACCAAAAACTCGACAAAATGTGAGTCAGACTCGAATACTACGAGAAAGTATCTTATAAGAGATAATGGATATGTGGACATTACGTATTTTTATGCAGTAAAGTTCATATTTCTGCCCACGTCACTAAATATTTAAGAAAATGATTGTCGATCTAAAGTATGTTCTATTTTTCTTGTATTCTTATCATTAACATCATTTTATAAATATTTCAGAATTTTTGATTTGCCAATATCTAGAACGGGAGATGTTATTTTAGTCCACATCTGAAACAATATATTCGTTTTGAAAGTTAACTTACAAATATTACTTCACTTATTTACCTTTTAAATACTGTGATAAAATGATCAATTTGTAAAGAAATCTGGATTAGTCACATTAAGTTATTTGACGACTTGTCTACTTTGCTGACATAGATACAACACAAATAAAAAAATCCATACAAAATACATAAACGATTTACAATTTTTTTCTAATATTAATAATTTTTGCTGTTAATATAAGTTATCTTTATTAATAAACAAAAAACTATTTTTATTTTTTGTACTGCCTTTTGGCTACAATCAAGTTATTGTTTAAAAAATCATAAATCTGGCTAACATTTACAAAATATCAAATTTATTAAAAATTCGTACCGGAAAAATACTATTTGAGTGTCGTCAAAGCAATGCCCATGGCCTTCATGGGCATTTATAAAACAATCAACCACGTATTTACTGACTTACCATCATGACATGAAATTGCAATGCAATCAAAGATCTAATCTCAAACTCATACACCACTAACATGAACAGTTGTGTATCATCTCCATATAATTCCAAGTAGTTTCCCGCGTTACAGCAACGGCCCGGGTGCTTCGCCATCCATCATTTCCTCCATCCAATCGCCGGGTTAAACACATAAGTGACATTGACGGTAACACCACCCCAGCTTGAGCTATCCAGCTGCACGCCAATCAAACGTTCCTCTATGACGGCGGGGTTCAAATTGAATTGGTCGGTGAATGGACATTTCTGTTCTTGGCTACGTCATATTAGGTTATCGTCAGGTAAATGATGTTATTTGATTTGCACTGCAATTGACAAGGCTCAGATGAAATCGGGGTAATAAGGGTCGATGTGTTCTATAGTTGGTATAGGTGCTAGTCAGCCAAATAATAATGAAGATGACATTTATTTTTCGTATGGAATGGGCTTGTCATGATATAAAGGCTACATCGCTGACAAAAGTTTCTTATTAAATTTATTTTATTATATATTTTTAATATGACATCAGATTATAATGATGGAAGATGTGTATCATTAACATCCAACTTTATATTATCACTATAAAGTTGAGTTAATTCTTATTGTTCAAAACGCCATCTAGTTGCGTAACGGCTATTCTAGCTGACAATTAAGTTTTACGATACTGATATTCATTATATATCCTATTTTTGTAATTACTTATCAAAACAAGCTTTTCTATTTTCAAAGATTATGATAAAAGAAATTTTGTATAGAAGCATGAGTATGTCAAAGAACTATGGCGTCTCAACAACTCTATGATGTGATCACCGACCTTACAACTTACACAGGTAACAAGAAGATTAAGATCACCAATATGTCTGTCAAACAAGGTGGGTGATCATGGACAACCCCGCGTGGAAAGTCAAACTTGAAACGTATGCACCTGACGAAGTGCAAGTTACTTTTACAGATAACATTACGTTAAATACAGTGGTGAAATGTTGAATACAATATGTCTTCAAGTTTTGTTTATAACCGAGAAAAAATAACCTTATATACAGAGTGCGGAATTCATAATAAACATTACAAAACATAATAAATATTTTTTATAGAAAATAAGTTTTAAATGGTTCGTAAAATACACAATCTAATAAAGTAAAGACATAAATTCTGTTCTAAGTGTCTAACTTCTGTCTTTAGAACATAAATGTGAATGAAAAACTAATTAGTATTGAAGTAATTAAAATGCACTTCAAAGCGGACTTTCTTTGTACTATAGACACACTATCGATAACGGTAGAGATTTAATAGTATACTTAACCTTTACTACTTTTAAACTAAATCGTTTAAGATTTAAAAGGTCTTGGTTGAAACCGAAAACAGAAATAAATTGACGCTTTAAAATTATGTTTCATACATAAAATAAGACTTAATGTGATGGCTCAGCGATTGGAAACGAATTTATATAATGATCCATTCAACAGAAGCCTTTCGCAATTTTCGATGTAAAAAATCGCACCTTCATAAATTGAGTTATTATAAATTTCGCAAAGGCGTTAAATTGGAAAATGGTAATTGCTGACATTATACAGTGTGGGGAGGTATTGGAGGTTTTGTATGTTTATGTCCCTTATACATATATATATTGTTTCTGTAAAATAAAAACTATAAAACACGCAAATCAAATAAAAAACTCTAAATTGTATTGCCTTAGTACACACGGAGTGTATCTTTTCTTGGTTTTTGTAAAAGTTGAAGTGACTATGGAAAATTTTCCTCATAGTAGTATGGAATCGGCCCAATGTCTACATAATACTTTTCAAAGTGCCAAAGATTAAGAGACACCATACAAAATTTTATCATATATACTTGATATGTTAGTAAGTAGCAGAAATTTACATACACTGGCAATGACAATACAAAATATCTGTGTGACTGAGCTTCGTTTATAGTGAACAAACTTGAATGGGACGGACTCGTATTAAAAAATTTCTTGAAAATAAGACCTTAAACATTCTTGACCTTCAAACCCTTTATTGTGAGATTTTTTCAAAATTTAGAGACATTATATACAAGTTTTGCTCGTTTATAGTAAAGAATATGAAGGAAAACAAAACTAAGTAATATATACATCTTCATAATGCAATTGTTACGATAGGCTGCTGCGAGAGCATGCGGTCATTATAGGCCCGTATCGTCACTTACCATCAGGGGAGATAGAGCCCAAGTTGCACATAAACTTACGGCACACCAACCACTACGGCACAGCACAGGCGTACAAAAACTCACGTTTCGTCCACATCACATCCACGTCACGTTACAGAAACACTGTCCATACAAAAAGCCCGGTGTTGTAACAAAAGAATCTGCAGAACGCATTGTCCTGTGCCCGGATCATTTATCAACAACGCTCCGGTGCGGCCGTTCGAAAGCAGATCGACCGATCAATGCGAGGGTGATTTTCGGGGATATCGATTAAAATTTTTGCATTTACTCTATGTTCCTGTTTGATTCGATTCCTGTTGCCAGCTTTGGATTGATAAGCAAGAGAACCTGGGTTGAAGCACAGAGGTTTTGTGACTTGAAGCATCGTTTTAATATCTACATTTTTTAAATGTTCGAATCTTGTTTTAAGAAACATTACGACTTACTTTACTTCAATCACTTTGATGAAATTTTTTATTTCTGACTCTTACTAGTCAGTTTACATCAGTTTTTGTGTGTCCTATTTTTGCTACTAAATAACATTTTTCGGTAACTCAAAGATTGTTATATTAAATCTTATTTGTTATATTCAGAGTTCACAGTTTTTAACCCACTTCAAAAAAGGCGGAGGTTCTCAATTCGATTCTTTATTTCCTGCTTTTAAATGTTTGTTACCTCAGAACTTTAGACTAGGTGAACCGATTTGGATGATTTTTTTATTATTTGGAAGTAGGTGTTTTCCCTGTGGTTCCATATCAATTTGCTCCAGTTCCGACAGAGGCATCCATGAGAAAATGATGCAAATATTAAATTTATCTTAATAAAAGTAGACTTTTAGGGCAATGGAAGTCGGTTTCCAGTTCTTTTAGAACGCATTTACTGGTTTTCCGCAGCTTGTATGGTATAATAATAGCATACAATAATAATTGTTATATTTAACAACCACCATATCTTATATATATATACCATCATATCTTACCATACCACTGTAATTTCATATAAGAGAAATAAAAACACCTTCAATTTTAACTTTTTGTCATTATTTTTATTAATTATAAAGTTTATAGCTATACACACTCTGTGGAAATTTCAAGTGTCTACCGGTTACGGTTAGAAAGATACAGACCTTGGCGAATGGACGGACGGATACCAAAACCTTAGTAACAGGGTCCCGTTGGGCACTCTTTGCGTACGAATCCATATTAACTCTTACCACCTCCGTGGCCTAATGACTAGCTGTTAGATTCATAATCCGGAGGTCTCGGGTTCGATTCCCAGTGGGGGTAACTATCGGTACTCGGTTTGTTGTCTCGGCCAGCCAGCCACCATGAAGTTACCTAAGTCTGCTGCTAAACAGCAGTGTTAATAGATGTTTTATACATATGATAGACACATGATTTTTATGTACATATCATGTAAACACAATTTCTTAACAGTACGTGTGACTCACTGTATTTTCTATATTGTAAACTAAGCATTCACGACTCACGCCAGATCCGTTCCAAAGGTAAATACGTACTATCGTCGCATTCAAATATCCATTAGGAGGTTTCTTTTGATCCAGCTTCAATGAACGCCTTGCCTCGTTCGACGGAGGATTAATTAGACCCGCCATTCAACCTGACTATTCAATGTGAGGACGGACAAACTTAAATTTTGCTGCTCACGAGTTGTACTCCTCAAGCACACCTATTTGATGACTTAGTGATCCAACTGCACGTGTAAGTTGGTCATCGGGAGACCAAGGTGTGTGTCGTTGAAACAGACGTTGTTGTTTCGAACTGAATTTTTTGTAACAATTTTCGGTCCAGTGATTTTGGAATTGATCGAGAATTAATGAGAGTTGTCAAAGGGCCAATGGTCTACATACATACAAATGGAAGAATTCATTTAATACAAAATTAATAACCAAAAAAAGTCTTCTCGTAGAATGCAAACGTCGTAAATAAAATAATAAATTAAAAGCTAACGGGAACGAAAAAACTTACATACTTGTATCGTGTAAAGTATAAATCATCATCACGGAGATAAAAATGTATGTAGTAATTAATCATCATCATCTTTGTTTGCAGGAAAGTCAACGGTTGAACACTGACCCATCCATATGTCGGTTCTTGCTGATATTAACACTCTTATGCCAGTAATATGTGTTTGTTGCGCATTGTACAAGTCGCCTACATTCTAGGCACTATAATATTATTACTTCAGCTGCCTTCTACCACTGCAGTGGAAGAATGCTAACCAGATTAAATTAAAAAAGTTTTAAGTAAGCGTTTCAACAAGTATAAATGTCTTTCATCATTATCCTCTTCTACTTAGGTCAGCTAAAGTCCAATGTATCGATAATCCCATAAATAATTTAAATCTCTTTGGACACATCGACTTTTCATGAGTAAATTAAAATGAAATATTGGCAATAATCTTCATGGTTAGCAGGCAGATTGGTGATCTTAGTAATATGTTGTTTATACACACATTGAGGCTACTTATTTTCTCCATAGTAGGAATAGCACGGGGTACTCATATTTTACAGCTGAAACCACACAACCAGGCGGTGCACAAATGTATTTTTACGAAAATGTACTTGGCTATGGAATAAATCGAGGAATATTCCAATAGTTGTTGTTAGTTCTTGACTTACACATATTTACAGACCTATCTTTTGACTGAAATTTTAGCAATAGTTAGTATGAATGAATTAGATGATAATAAAAACAAAAACTACTCAAATTTTAACTACGCCAAAGTTATTTCTGTTCTGACGAATTTTCCTGACAATTGAATATTGAAAATAAAGGAAAGTATAGATTTTGTTTAAAAATCACTTGTCACGGATTTTAAAATTACAACTACTTTTATTTACTTATTGTCAACTTTCTAAATGTTTGCATCGATTAACAAAACAAAAGCTTAGTAATAATTTAGTTATAGTACATTTGTATTACTTACCAGATATTTCCAATCTTCAAATAATATGGGATATTTTCTACGTATATATATTCTCTTTTTCTGCTGTTTGATCTTTATAAGCATTCGCTGTTTTCTTTATATTAGCACACAATTTAAAAATAAACAAAACTTATATCAAACACAAGCCGCCATTTTGGCAGAATGTCTACCAGCGCATGCGCGGTGTACGTCAACCTTGAATGAAGGGATGAATGTCTTCCTTCTTGCTTCTACACATGGTTGTGTAATATAACGATCTCTTTTTCCCAAGCACCATTGTTATTCTCTATTCAAAAGAGAAGAGGGTCGAAATTCGTAAGGGTGCCATTAGGTGTGAAGTTAGCTACGAATTTGCAGTGGTTTGAAAACTTTGATCGAAGTTTGCAAATGATTTGGTTTCCTATAATATGTAATTAATATTTAACTGTTTATTAGAACGATCATCATTGTAGCATCATTTTAGTCCAATGAAACTTCACTGCTGAATATGAGCTTCTCTTTTAGATAGTGATAAAGACTGGGGTTTTCTGGGAAGCCAAAAGCACCAAACTTGGCAGAGTGGCTGGAGTAAATGATATTGATACACAAATTAACCTACCTCATGAAAGCTTTCCTTATCTTTTAAGCCACCGTCATCAATATGACATTGAAAAATTCTAGTCAAAAGCCTCAACTTTAAAATATCTCAAGAACCCTCAACGATGTTAGAATGCGTCAAGCTTTCTAGACTCTGTGATCTTTACCTGCTACTGGAGGGCCGGCCTTCAACACCATTCCCAGTGCACCAGCATCGGATAACATTTACGATCCATTGATTACACTTCTGCGAGGAGCAATTTTTTTAAAATAACATCATTCTTTGAATTCAACGAAATAATGGGTATGATATTGACGTCCTTGGTAATATCTGTAATATGAAAATAATAAGATAATATCTTAGATCAATGCGACAGTCTGTCATACTAGTTTTAAAAATTACATAAGTAAAACCTACAAAAAACCTTCAATACACATTACGTAAGTCACTTTAAACATTTCATAAATCGAACACAAACAGGATTACCAAGCAAATCTCCACTTTTTTCACCGACTAATGACCAACCAAATCCAATAACAAGTCAAAACATGTCAAAATCGCCGTCAACATTTGCACATTCACCGCTGTCCCCCGGGAGCAGTGAAGCTGCTCCCAGTATTTAAACTAGAGGCCCTTTTTGAACTATGCCGTGGAAGGGTTCCGAACATTGTTAACAATCATGGCATTGTTCGAGGGTGGTAAACTTTAAACGGATCAGTTCGTACTTAGCAATAACGGACTTAACTTTTTTTAAAACTTGTTTTGAGTTATTTAGTGTGTTAGAATTTGCGCACACTACAGAAAAGACTGGTATAAAAGATTATCGACCTATAAAATATTATCGATAACCGGCCAAGTGCGAGTCGGACTCGCGCACGAAGGGTTCCGTACCATTATGTATAAAAACTGCAAAAATATCTAGTTTGTTGTATGGAAGCCCCCTTAAATATTTATTTTATTCTGATTTTTAGTAATTGTATTACAACTGTCTAACTATCATAGTTCATGAGATACAGCCTGGTGACATACGGACAGACAGATAGCGGAGTCTTAGTAATAGGGTCCCGTTTTCACACTTTGGGTACGGAACCCTTAAATACACTTGCGACAAAACTGTAAGTATATTATGTAAGTTATGCGGGTAAAAGAAACTTTACTGCGGGATAATATTGACTATATTTCCTTCTAAACTTGTGTTTAAACATGCGATCTAAGATTGGAACTTTACCTGTATAAGTCAGAAGTAATAAGTACCTCAAATCTCGAATGTTTTGGTTTAAAACTTTGTTTAACTGTCTATGTGTATGTTCATAAATAAAGCAAAATTGTATCACCTGCATTAAAATTAACTTAGACCATCAACTGACATAATTACTGACACAAGGATGAGCACATTTCTATGCTACAGATTTATCTTTACTTATCATTCAAATAACAATAACAGAGAATGTTGTATTTGTATTGCGATTAATTAAAAGAAAAGAAAATGAGAAAATAATTTAAAAAATGTTTAATTCAGGAATCAAAACTCCTCTTTATTGATAGCGCCTTTGAGATTGACTAGAGAAGTACAAATTAATCATTCATAAATAATCAGTCTTAAAATTAACAAAATAGAATACATTTCCTTAAAATATTAATTTTATGTAGGAACTATCTCAATTTATTTACATTGTTTTGGTTAAATCTAGTGTCAAGTACTTACATAGCAACTAAAATATAAATACAGATAGGATGGTAGAAAAGAAAGAATATTGGCAATGGGTAAATAATATACGCAAATAATCTATAACAATTACTAGTTTACGTTCAAACATTCCAGTCATATCTTGGAAATCATTCCGCCGTAAGCAGGTATCATGCAATTTTGTGGGACACTTCCTGGGATATGATTCATATCAGCTCCTGGACTTGTGGCCATGTGATAGTTGGAGCAGTCTACCATTCCTGACATCTGCCGTGTGTCCATATAATCTGTCATATTCCCTATTCTAGTCACGCCTTCTGCCGTGTACGGATCAGGTGATGTCGTCAACTTTCCATCTTTCTTTGCTTTCATCCTTCTGTTCTGGAACCAGATCTTGATCTGTCTCTCTGTCAACCCTAGCGCGTGCGACACTTCAATCCTTCTTCTCCTGGACAGGTACTTGTTGAAGTGAAACTCTTTTTCTAATTCTAACGTTTGAAATCGTGTGTAAGTCTGCCTTGTTCTTTTAGAACCTTCTTTCTTTTCGTCACCTGTAAAAAGTTAGAATAAGTATTTGCGGTAAAGTTAGAAAAAGTATTTACGGTAGTTAATAGCACGCGTTACATCAAGTGCTGAAGCATAACAACTTACCAACTCCTTTCATCCACGGATATATTCCTTGTGCATCGAGTGCAGCCGCCATTTTGTTCTCAGCATAATCTGCATTGTCCCCGCCTGCTTCAACCCTCGTCACGTCCTGACAGGGCTCCGCAGACTCCGGGGATGACTGTGCGCCTTCTCTGGCGGCCGGCGCCCCACCCACGGCACCTTTACTCTTGATTGACGTCTGACCCTCGATACCGCTTTTGAATCCACCATGAAATTGCGACAAATTGCATTCTTTCGCTGCATCTTCATGATTTTTTTTCCAATTATCAACTTCAGCTGTTTGGTAAACCATACGTTGTAATATCTCTGGTTTGTAAGATTTGTCATATTTCTCGAAATAGAGTTGGGTCTTTTTAGATCGTGGTCTAGAGAGTAATGCTCTCAGATTAGGGAAATCGTCATCATCAGGGCATGATTTTATATTACTAGACGCACTTTGAGGAGATCCGTAGCTTGTTTCTGGTAAACTGCACTGTCCAGGAGAATTAACTGGCTGAATATCTTCACTTTTATTTTCCACAATAGTCTGAGAAGACAATTGATTGATTCGTTGGTCGTACGTGTAATTTTCCTGCTGTTGTTGAGCGTAGTAATTCATTTCTCTCCACTTGTTTATCATATCAATATTTGTGTGATTGTTTCCGTTCACGAAATGAGGTGGATATCCTTGCCAATTCGCAGGTTCTGTTTTCACTACATCATCACTAGGATTGTCAGTTCCATACACTTTACTCGGGTAACTAGCACTTTGAAAATTATAATCACAGTTCTGAGGGTAAAAGTTATCATAACTGTAGTATTGCGGCATCACTGGATATTGCCTGTATCCATATTGTTTAGTTTGTTTAGCACTAGGATTGTTCACATCGCCACAATTGTTCCACATTTCACCAGGTCCATTGGTCGTGGCTACTGATGACATGTTGTTGTTATCACTAAACTGACCACTGTTGCAGTAACTGACTTCATGGATTCTAGCGCTGGACTGCGTGGGATGTTCCGTCTCCTAGGTTGACGCCGAATCGAATGCAATAAGTGCACGCCAGCGCGGCGGCCCGACCCTAACAAATGTAATACTTTTATGTGACCCAAAAAAAGTTTAGGGTACTTTCAACAATAGTCACCATTGTCCCTCTGCGAAGTTGTAAAACCGGGCGGTCCGTCTCTTTCTATTTTTATCCGAGCTGCTTTAGCTTTACACGCGTGACAGAGATAGAAGTTATTAGTTAGTGTGGATTGAGATTTCGCAAATATCGGAGAAATGTTTACAATGCCAATATTTCCGATAAATTGTCCTTGTGTGTGCGTGTGCGCACAGGAGAACATGATTGGTTTGCGATAGTGTGTGTACGAGAGGGTGGTATAGATTGATTTTATACTATATTGGTTTAGCGTAAAGCCGCGTATATGTGTCAGTGTGTTATTGTATTTTATACAGGGCGATTATTTTATTGATCGATGCACTAATATAAGTTTATTCGTAAAGTATTTTCGTATTTGGTTGTATCTATAGGTTAGACGCTGGAAAAATTGATTATTTAAGGAGTCTTGCCAAGCTAATGGTTTATAAGAATAATTTCCATTGCTAAATTTTGATTCATTTGCTTCATTTTTTTACTTTTGACAATTGGAAGCTCCCACAAGTACCATAAATTCTCCAGAAATAATACCGAGACAAGTTTTCCACGAGATAACTTGCCAAAAAAATATTCTCTGTCAAATTTATTTAGCCAGGTTTATTTCTTTGCCCCTACATCCAGCCATTGATAGACATGATGAACCACCATCTTGTCTCCAACATCACGTATTCTTTGCCTATTTGGAACGATGATTTGTATTTTGTATAACTCATTAAGTCGAGGCTACTGGGCTTGAGAAATAGCTTCTTTACGACACCTAAGGGAGGCACCTGGGGTATACCTATTCAAAGGTCGAGACCACACGGCCGACAATGTAAAAACAATTTGCCTTGAACACACGCACTCTTATCCACACTAAATATTGTAAATGTGAATGTGAGCTAGGTAGTTTGTTTGTACTTCCTTCCCGTCGTACCAGATTTTCGTATATGGATAGTTGATGAAGGGCTGGAAAAAAAAAAACTTTCCGATGTCCACGCTTACGAAGTCGCGGGCAAAAGCTAGTTTGAAATACAGTAATTTCATGCCAGTTAAAAATGAAAACTAGAAAGAAAAGAGTAGAAACAGCAAACTTGATAGACAGTTAATGTTCTGTCCGGAAACAAATTATATTTAGTGGTATTTTTTTCTTTCAACAATGATTTGTTTTTTGATTGAACCTCCTGTATCAAGAGAGCCACCAAAAGGAACATAACTCATGCAGTCGTGTAACAGTTCAATCGGGGGTCGCGACAATAGCGCAGCATGCGACCGTGCGCTGCGCGCGCGCAACAATCGCTGACGTCGCACGCTCGTGCGACTGCAGAAACGCGAATCTGCAGCCGATTCATTATACCCCCTTTTAAATAAGTAGTTAATTAATTCTTATTTGTTTTTAGCTACATTGTAATCTGTTGGTCTCATAAAAGTTTACGAAGGGAAAAGTTCTACTATACCTATCAATAACATCTTAATGCGATTACCAATCCAGCAGCGTGGTGATTATAGTCAAAGTCAAAGTTATTTATTGCAGATTATAGCAAAGTACTGTAGTTGAAAGCCAGTTGAAAACGAACGAACGAAAAATGGACATTCTTCTAAGTATCAAGGTCACAGAGCGAGTGTCTTATTAACTTAAGACTTCTGGTGAGCACGCTTACCATCCTACGCTCTTATCGTCACTTACTATCAGGTGAGATGAAGGCCAAGTGTTAACCAATTACAGACTATAAAAATGTCAATAATAATGTACCTATACAGAGTATTTCTCCTTGAGATCACCCACGACATAATCTGCTCAGTCATGCAACGTTCGTACATTTGAACGCCCAATGGTGACGCTGGCGTGTCGTACTGTCGGCCCGCGTAGCGAGCGACATATGCATGCTTTGTCAATGCGAGCACCTCCTCCTGCTGCACACATCTGTTGGACATGCGTACACCCACCCAAACACAATACCGATTGTGAGGGCAAATATTTGTTAAGGGAAAATGTTTAATTTTCCTAATTAAATTTAGTGATAGCGCTATTTATTAATTTGTAAGTTTTGTAACTTGTAAATTAATAATTTGAGTTAGTAATCTTATACAATTTGAAATATAAAAACTGCTCAACTTAAAAAAATTAACTAAGTATGTGGCAGTTTATTTTGTCAATATTATACAACTTACACTCGAATTTTTTTATATACGAATCTAAATAAACAGATGAAATCGTATTTGAAACAAATATTGAGCTGCCGCATTTAGCATTGAAACTTTTATTTCAATTTCACACCGAATTCCAAAATCAAATTCTATCGAACCCCACGTTTTGATTCCCAATTCCAAATGATTATATGTACAAACTAGCAAATTTTTCTAAAATGAATCTTAAACATCTTAAAAATAGAGTTATATTTTGTACCTATCGTTGGAAACACAGAACACAGCTCATTCCTTCGTCAACTCAGACGGATTTCAAAAACTGTTTTCGCTAGTCCTTATAAATGGGGATATAAAATCCAATTTTAGTTGCGCAACTTCTCGTACGTAACATTTTCGTCATACAGTGCCGCTGACAATGTCCCACCATTAATCTTACGAAATCAATCGATGGCTTATTCAGAATATTGTATTTGGTTTTACCGCGCGCCTTTTCAGTTTATATTTACTTTGGATCTTTTTCTCTAATTTATGGTTTGCAGCGAAAAAATCAACATCTGTCGTTATTCGGCGAACTTTGTTCGCTACAAAAAAAAACGCTTCAACAGAATTTGTCTAAAACTCACGTAGATATAAAACTATATTGCTTTATAACTATATCCTTTCTAGTTTTTGGCAATTGTTCGTGGTCGGTGTTTCAAACGAGTTGATAGCGACGAAACAGAAGGCGGCTTCTTGTAAAACAAACACACTGTTGTACTTTTATTGGGGCTCTAAAACAGTATAATACTTTCTAGTTATGCCTCGACGTCTTTTTGAAAATGCCGTCAGCACGGCTTGGGTCGTAAAAGTTGCCTTTTTACCTGCTTCTGGTATTTGCGAATCCCAAAATCCGGAGGACATGGACTGTTTATAGTCATTTAGTTTTGCAAATAATCAACAAATTGAAGATGTCTCATGACACAAGTCGATATAATCTAGGTATCGGTATCAAATTGTTTCTCCAAATTTTTGGTTTTAGACTAACAGCTATAAGAACTGTTCATTTACTTATTTATCAGACGAGCTATGAGAACAAAGTGAAATTAGTCTCGCTTCATACTGACAATTGAACAATTATTTAAGGACATTGTCTTGGCCATTATTTAGTCAACTTAGGCTGTTGACAGTTAAAGTGGTATATTTGAAGATTTATGGGACGCGTTGAGGGAATGGAACGGGACAGGATATGGGCTAGTGCCATGAAAAACGACCGATCGAAAACTGTTTAAAATTTGAATTTCGAATTCATACAATTTTCACCCAATCCGAAACAAAAACGAAACAAATGTTGTGGTTTCGTAACGTTCAACTTTTCAAACAAAGTTAGTACAGAGTTCAGCTGTAACAATCGATTTATTAATTGTTGTGTTGTAAATGTTTATCTAATAAATTTAAATATTTATAATTGTTTCTGGCTATTTCTAGTCTATTCATTTCAGATTATCCCTTCCTATTGCCAAAACCTAAGGCTCAAAATACGTGTACATTGCATATGTCTCTTCTTTATGTGGACCGGTCACCACCGGGTGAGATAAACTTAACTCAAGTTCAGTCTAGTGAGCTTCTCTCAAAGAAGATTCGGCTCGTAGGCTAGG
Source organism: Carcina quercana (assembly GCA_910589575.2). Lineage (NCBI taxonomy): Eukaryota > Metazoa > Arthropoda > Insecta > Lepidoptera > Depressariidae > Carcina > Carcina quercana. The sequence goes on from OU342436.1 coordinate 5,372,141, forward strand.
CTCCTTGTAGAGTACACTGTAAACCCAAATGTATACAATAAAAAACATACATGCACACACCCTAATATTTCTCTGACACATTAACACCTACTAGAAGGTAAGCTATATGAAGTTTATTCTGCATTAATCTACAGTATTTCCTATAAATTGGCATCGATGTGGCTTTGGAATTTGTATACCATACGAATGTTTCTTGCCGTCAGGTTTTTGTATTAGGTTGTCAATTAATGACATATTTTTTAAAACGAATATCCTATGGAGCAAATAGCAAATATGGGAAAATACCATTCCATTGCAACAACCATTTGGTTCCAATAGTATACAAAAATGAATACCCTTCAATTTCGCAAATCGTAAAACATTTGCGGGCATTGTCTCCCCGTCCTTGACCAATGTTTTAGACAAATAAACTTCAAAGATAATTATGACGGCCTAAACAAAAGAAAAAACACATGGACAATGCCATCGGCAATTTCAATAATAGCAAAGGGCTCAAAGCGATTCTAACAATGAATAAAAAGGTGTCTCTAGTTTTTGTTTGCCTGTTTTAGTGTGTTGATAAAAATCATTTGTATTCACTACCAAGTTTGTTTAGTTGTTGACATACTCTTAAATAAGGGATCTTATTACAATGTAACGCAACTATCTCCGTCTAACCAGCGGCTTATAACAAACAAACTCACTTCCTAATTTTAAATATGGAAAAATAAAAAGGAATCTCAATTTTTACGCTAAATACCCTTCATAACAAAATTAGTAATGCGATCTTTTTGTCGTTGCAGGTTACACAAAATGCTTTCTGACTGATTGATTGACATACCAGCGATGAAATTTGGAAGATTGACCCATTTTATGATTCATCATCATCAGCCGGGAAACGTCCGCTGCTGGACATAGGCCTCCCTCATGGTACGCCACATCGACCGGTCCCTAGCCACCTGCATCAAGCGACTCCCTGCGACTCTAACCAGGTTTTAACCATTTTATGATTATCACTAACAAAAGATTTATCGACACTTCACTCCCGAGGGATGAAAAGGGGTGAAAAGTTTTTAATGGGCAAACCAAAGACCAAGAGCTAGAAATTTTATCATCGACTCAATTGAACTCTCACGAAGAAATTGCCACGTGGACAAAGCTGCGGGTGACATACTAGCTACAGTTACAACAAAATCAAAAATATCCTAAACGTCACGTCCATCACAGCCCCTGAGGCTCAGTACAGTCTGCGTGTGCGCCCCCACAAACTCTGGTTTTGGCAAACAAACATCGCCGGTCAACGGTACGAGCGTAATCTCTCGCTGTGGCATTATAACGTGATACCATCATAAGGAACAACGCACAGATGTATTGAGAATCAGTAGCATAGCCTACCCAAGTCAAGCTATTGCTTCTACTCTTTATATCTCTTTCTCTGTCTTCTTTCACTTGCAGACATACACACGTGTTCACATCACAACAACAAACAATAATTTTAGTCGCATCGTGTCAAAAATACAATAAAATGCCACGCAGTTGTCTGTTGTGTTTATTTCATTTCGTAGTTTAAAGCATTTGTAATTTGATAATTGTAGCATATATATTTGTGTATCGTGTATGATTTTATCCGAATAAACGTTTCAATACTATTTTACTATGAGACCTGTAGGTAGAGCTGTAAGTGTAGGTAGTCCAGTGAGCGTGGCCCCTAAGCCGTCCCTCGCTGCACAATCATTAATCAGGAGTTCGATCCTGGACTCCGTACAATGGGGAATGTTCAGAATGCCGCGTACGATCCATTAGAATAACAATAATTACTCTTCCAACGTCATAAAGAAATCTTTCAAAACGCCCCGTTCCAACTTACGCTGTGACGTCACTCACTGATGCCGGCGCCCGCTTCTAGTGTTCCTTCACACTTTATATGTCGAGATTATTCTACCAGACAAAAAGTAATGAAGATTTTAAAAAAATGTTTTGTAGATTTGCACTTGGCCTTCATCTCATATAAACTAAGTGACGATAAGGAAATAGCGTGCTCATCCAGAAGCCTCAAGCTGATAAGACGCTGGCTCTACTACGAGTACATTTCATACAGTACATTACAGGAAAACAAATGCTGACTTAGGTAGCGAATCAGGTTGACATAGAAATATACCACCAACCCATAACAGTGCAACAGTGCCGATAAGTATACCTAATAGGAATAGAACCCGGGACCTCCGAATTGTAAGTGCAAGCGTTTTTTTATATTGAAGATAGACCAACACTTGACCTCAATCTCACCTGATGGTAAGTGACGATGAGGTCGACGATGTTACGTGTTGGTATAGAAGGTGCCTATTTACTCTTCTTTTGAAGATTCCCAAGTTATAAATTTCGGGGAACACGGAAACCATTCGTAAATTACGTAGGTGGTTAAGAGATTTACATGTTTGCGTGTTTTGTATGAATTATATATTTTTATACATAAGTAAATAATATTAACCACTTAAAAATGACGCGAAAATACCAGGTTTGAATAACAAAATTACAACGCTTCCAATTTGTCTATAATTTTTTTTATAGATGGTAGATGAAGGGATTATTAATTTGAATGTAAAATTATTTCCTAAAAATAGTCACACAAAACAATTGTGGAACGGTAAATCACAATCGCAGTGGAACGAACGGTGCGTGGAAGACAGGGTGCGTGATTCTAAACAAAACATGGCTGACTGGCCGCTCCAAGAAAAACACCGGCCGACTGATTTACGAGACAATTATTATTCGAGAAATGTGGCTAGATATAAAATTAAACTCGAAAATGTTCTGATCACTCTTGCATACTTATATAACTATAGCAGAAATTCATCCTCTGCTATTTCTATACGGAGAGCTTCAAAATCTTTAAATATCTCTAGACAACGCGATAAGCACAGACGAAATAGAGAACGCAAGCTTTGACATTGTATATGAAACAAACACGCCTTGATTTTTGTAACAATTTAATCACTAATGATATATGTAATAGGTACTCACAAAATTATGTACTTATTACTTTTTATTTATCACTAAACTTTTATAAATTTGTCTCACCAGCTGATGACGATAAGGCCGTTGGATAGAAAGCGTGCTTACCCAGAAGCCTCTACTTAATGTGGTGCTGTCACTGTTACCTTACATACAACAACAATATTTCAGAAAACAACATATCATAACACTGCTGAATGGCAGCAGACACGCTGGTAGCTGGCCAGGCAGATATTGAAAATGATTACCACCAACCAAAGTAGGTACTATTACTAAAATCACATCACTAGATCTATGTAATATGGGAAAATAACAATAAATCGCACGCAGCCCTTACGAGTAAGTTTACTAGAACAAAATTATATTTTGTTTTTACCTTTTAATTGAATCCGTTAAGAGGGAACAGCAGATAAAAAATTTCATATGAAATTAAGGGTTTGGGATATAGCTGTTTTCTCAACGAAACGTTAGCCAAATTCAATCATTTTGATCTTATTCTCTTTATCAAAGAATAATCTAGGCCCGTTGGTTTTGTTTTTTTCAATATTTTGTCTACAATTAGAATTATGGGCATCTCAAAACTCAAAATTTCAGAAAAAATTTCTTTCAACTTATGGTACTCATTATTTAGAGTAAACGTAACATTTTCAGAAAAAGCAAAACCAACGGGCCTAGATTATTCTTTGATAAAGAGAATAAGATCAAAATGATTGAATTTGGCTAACGTTTCGTTGAGAAAACAGCTATATCCCAAACCCTTAATTTCACGGCAAAACTAGGCAAATACCAAAAAAAGCTTCAACTGTCCTTCTCGCACAGTTCGGTTCGGGAGGCAGGGTACACTATATCACAACTATATACTGTGTATTATATGTATAAAAATAAAGTAAGCATGCATTAGTGATGTCAATAAGCTTTATCGATTTTTTCGACTAATAGTGGTGGGAAAAATATATCGATAGATACCCTTTCTCGAGCTATAATGGTTTTACCTGTTAGTTTTAATGTTTAGATTGATCTAAATAAACAAATATAAAGACAAATAATTCTAAGGAAATTTATTTTATCTCTAGAACAGAACATTTTCCCTGAAATTCTTAGTTGTTGTTACGTTTTGTTACGTGTAAATAATTAAATATGATTTATGAATAAGTGACTTATGTTTCAAATATTTTTTTAATGTTAAAGTTCGAGTCGGACTCGCATACAAAGGGTTCCGTACCACTGTAAAATATCTAAACAGAAAAAAAACACAGAAAAAACATAACATTTATTGCATGGACATCCGTTTATTTATAACTTTTTTAAAAGCTTTTTTATATTATTTTTTGTTATTTATTATTATTGAAAGTCTTGAGAGAGAACGAGAAGTTATATGGACATCGCATGTACAAATCGCTACGGAGACTATATGACCCGACACAGATATCCCGGAGATCAGCCAGCAAGAGCTTGAAATGGCTCTCCAACAACTCAAAAACCGGTCAAGAGCAAGTCGGACTCGTGCACCGAGGATTCCGTACAGAATATGAATTAATGACATACTGAAAATCATAAATAATAGGTATGGTAATATGCACCCAACAATGCTCTACCGAAAATGAAATTCTAAGCTAAATTACATATTACGAAGTTAAGTTTGTAAACATTAAAAAATCAATTTTACTGTGTTACAATTAAAAAATTCAGATTTATTCCTATGGTTGTGCTGTAAAACCTTTCTTCTTGCCAAATTTCAAGACATTAGGTCAACGGGAAATACCGTATAGATTTTGGGTTCATTGCATTTTGTACGGAAATGGTCTAAAATACAGCTATATCTTTTTATTGCGTTGACCTATAAGTTTCATTATTTGACAGATCTAAGGGACAGCAGACTGGAGTATTCGATATCACAGTGATCCTATAAGGATTCCTTTTTTCCTTTTGAGGTACTTAAAATATAATAGTATAATATGAAGTATGACAGTAGGAAATACGATAGATTTCGACGATATTATTATTCATGTCGACAAATAAAAACTTGAAATATTTTTTCCCAGTTATACATCTCATACACTTAAGACGGGATTTTTAACTCGTCTATTCTATTGTGGGAGGTGTCGTGAAATTACAGTTTTTTAACCGACTTCAAAAAAAGAGGTTATCAATGCGACCTGTATGTATGTAATATTTCCAGAACTGCCCAGTTTTCATATATGTTAGTCTATACCAGCTTCTAAAGAAGTGTGCCAAATTTCTAAAGTGTATGTTTGTTTGTCCTCGCATATATCCGGAACACACACACAAAAGAAAAACACACATAGGGTTCGTGGATTTCAACAAAGCATTCGACACACTCGAACATAGATTTATCTGGGACGCACTGGAAAAACAAGGCGTACATGCAAAATACATAAGAATACTGAAAAACATATACACAAAAAGCACCGCACAAGTGAAGCTAGAATCTACAGGCGAAGAATTTTCGATTGAGAGAGGGGTACGCCAGGGAGACCCAATTTTACCAAAAATATTTTCAGCTATCCTGGAAATGATATTCACAAATCTGGATTGGACGAATAAAGGACTAAATATAAATGGCAAAAGCTGAGTCACCTACGCTTTGCAGACAACCTGATCTTACTTTCGGAAAACCCGAAAACCCTACAGACAATGTTCCAACAGTTAGCGGAAGAGAGCGAGAAAGCAGGCCTGTCAACGAACTTAACGAAAACAAAAGTAATGTCAAATTCCTCACAAACAGAGCCCATAACAGTAAATAATGGAGAAATAGAGTATGTAGAAATGGACAAGACTAATAACTGAATGGCAACCACGAGATAGCAAAAGAAAAAGAGGCAGACAGACTAGAAGATGGGAGGACGACATCAGACAAGTGGCGGGTCCAACATGGACCCGCATAGCGAAAGATAGAATAGAGTGGAAATCCTTAGAGGAGGCCTATGTCGAAAGACAAGCTGAAATGTAGGAACGACCGGTTACTGATACTTAATATAAAAAGATAAGTAACGTATAAAGTAAGCATATTTTTAAGAAAATTAAAACAAAAAATTATTTCAGCAATAAAGGCTATTTTATTTAATTTATTTTTTATATATCCGGAACTACAAGTTCGATTTAAATAATCCCTTTTTTGTTTACCTAGGTATTGTAAAACTTAGGGAAGACTGCAAGTTTCATCAAAATCGGTTCAGTAGTTTTTGAGACTGGGAATGTTAAGTGTGTATTTCGGCGTTGCAGTGCAGCAGAGCAAATTTAAAATTAATGTTTTAACTGCACTGTAATCTGTATGCCGAATAAATTATTTCTATTCTATTCTATTAGTTAAATGTTTGTTACCTCAGAGCTTTTCACTGGGTGAACCGATTTGGATGATTCTTTATTATTTGAAAGCTGATGCTTTCCATGTGGTCCCATTTCAATTTGGTCCGGTTCTTAGAATGGAATCCATGAGAAAACAATATACATCTTAAATTTTCCTTAATAAAAGTAGACTTTTAGGGCAGTTGAAGTCGGTTTCTAGTTCTTTTTGAACGCTTTAACTTGTTAGTCCTTAGACTCTAGCACTCTAGGTACTAAAACACCTCTAGGTCACCTAAAGTATCGTTGGAAGACGAACGTTCGGATATGGTGAAACTAAAAGGTTTCTTTGTTGACCGTAGAACCCTAAAATAGCAACGCCATAATTTATATTGTATTTATATGTGATAGGTACTTACTAGTCAATTATATCAAATACAACCACAGTATGTCGAGACTAAACCAATATGCGAACAATAATTTCTCAAAACGTAAAACAAGGGTTGACGCACGCTCACGTCAAGTTTATTATAATTTTGAAAAATACACTCTAGCCCAGGCGGAGGGGTAGCGACTATGCGCGGCTCGCAGGGGCCTCTTTGGGATGTTATGCAGCGTTATTTGTGTGAGTGAAAGCATGTGAAAGGCTGTATGTGTGCGTACCGAATCGCGACAGCAATAACATATTCAAATACCTACTATTCTACGGAGACTTTGCTTCATTGGCGTCTTAAGAGCCGATTAGATTTAGATAGTTACGCTGTTTATTCTGACGAGTTGGACGTTCCTCAGTAAAACATAATTTTGGAATATATCAAAGCTAAAATAATGAAGAAAATAAAAAATTTGAGAATCAACCAATCTTACCAGATGTGTTATATGTTATTCATTTTCAAATGAAGGTCTTAACGTTTGACACACATTTGAACTTATCTATTCTTCCATGGCCACGATTATTAACGCGAAGTCATTGTATCCTTCTTAATTTCTGGCGAATGAAATGTACAACTAATTAGTTTTATTCGTTTTACAGATATAGATTGATTTTATCGGGACTTTTTGGGAGTTTCCATTACTATATTATATTTCATATTTAAGAGTATTGTATATGTAATAATAAGTTTTATATTGTTACTTGTGTGACGCGATTCATGAATTAAATTGTAAACACTCTGAAAGAGTCGGTGGCGATGACTGATGGACGGGGCTCGATTGAATCGTCCTGTTTTTTCCAACGCTTCACCATATTCGTGTTGGGTGCGAGCGGGAAGAACACAGACGAAATGGAGTCGAACAAATGTAGCTTTATTAAATTGTACGATGGTTTCGCGGTGTATTTATTTTCTAAACTTTTTAATATTACTACGTTTTCAATTGTTCACAAGCTCATTCGTGACCACCAAAATCTTGTATAGAATAATAATAATCATCATATCATAAAAAAAGGAACGCAAGAATGTGCTTAAGTGCACTATATTATAATCATAAAGCTACTCTAACAGGAAGTGTTGCCATGCATCTGTTAATTAGAAAAAACGTAAATCGTATTATTTTTATCCCAACAACACTTAGACCGTTGAATTAATTCAATGAGTTTTACTTGCATTTGGGTAACGACTATACCCGATAGAAGTGTGCTCACCCTAAAATCAATTGGTAATGAAGCAATATTATTCACTACCGAAACTTTGTATAAGGCAGTGTGATAACTAACTAGTATACAACAGCTAGTGTATAAAGTGTTTAAAATGAAACTTTTGAATCACTATGAAGTTGTATGTTAATGAACATTGCCCATCATTATCATTTAAAAATTTAACAGATATATTTTAATAGCTACCCCTACTACAGACTTGACCTATTGGGGCTGCTATAAACACAAAAACCCGTTTATGGTCATCATTTTTGGTTGGAGTCAATTTAGGTGTAAATATATGTAATTAAAATTGTCATTATTTAGAATTAAAAATAAAATAAATAAACGATACTTATTTCGCGCCATCACATTCTGAAGTCCTATTTTTAGATAGTTACAAATCCAGCTAGTATATTTTTAAAGAGTATGGCAACAGAAATTTACTATGAAACTTTAGTAAGATATTTATTTTGCGACAGTACAATCCGGTCTCTTTTTGGTATAACTCTTTGACAAAGATGATTTGGGCAACTCCACAGATGTCACTGTTCCCAAATACTGAATAGGGGATGCAGGAACATTGACGGGCGGCCTATGAAAATGATATCACGACTGACATAGAAATACACTTAATGTTCACTATCTCTCTATCCCACAGATATCTCCACTTTGCCTCTTTTCGCAATCAATCATTTTCTTTGCAGAGGTTTCTTTGTGTACGGCAATTAAGGATACACAAAGAAAATTATGCATAAAAGTACACCATGCACTTGACTCTCATTTTATTCTGAAATGATTCAATTTTACCATTTTTTTTAAAGTTTAATGTTGTGAAAAATGAAATGATTTTTTTTTTAAATGCATCTACGGTTTGGTATTCACAGAGATCAGGAAATCCAGAGGATGTGTTACACTGATCACGTATGAAACAACTAGGTGAAACACTTTCATTTGTGCCGTGTACAAATGTGCATACAACCGCAACGGTACGCAGGCAAAGGTACACATGTATATTTCATCGCTAACAACTAAAAAGAAGCTTATGTCCTCTTCTGACCCTTGAGCTATCCTTGAGCAAAAATCAAGTATTCTTACTCTCAGAAATGATGAGAAAGGAATATACTCACTTTTGCATTTATAACATTAGTATGGATCAGCAGCAGCCGGGAAACGTCCACTGCTGGACATAAGTCACCTCCATGCTATGCCACAATGACCGGTCCCGAGTCACTTGCATCCAGCGATTCCCCGCGACCTTTACTAGGTCGTCGGTCCATCTAGTAGGCGGCCGGCCCAGTAGACGCTTCCCAGTACGTGGTCGCCACTCGAGAACCTTTACTGCTTACAAAAAACGCAGTAAAACATTGGTTGACCCTTGCATATAACAAGTACCTACTTGATTGTTGTTCATAGAATAAATACGAGTAATATCGTAGAGAGTCCCAATTGTAACTAACACAGTACTGGCATCGTAACCAATGGGTGAATGTACTTCACATTGGTCTTTCAAGTCAAGGGCTAGGGAAATCTTGGAAATGAGGTGTGTTTCTAAGTTTCCTCGTTTTATCATCCATCAATAATCACAAGTAGGTATAGTAAGTAGAGTGAAGCCGGCGGCGCGTCGGAGACGTTCGCCCACATTGAACTCCCAGCGTTGACTAACGACCTGCCAATCAGGACCTCACTTAATTGGAAATCCGTGTTTGTGAAACCACTCCGCTCCCTCAGGCTTTGTTCGTAAAAATTAAACATTTCGCGAAACAAACGTTTAGTTGATACTGTTATTGGAGCGTTGCGTATACTTATAGAAGCAAGGTGAAGTAAACTCTACAGACAACTATGTATTGTGCTAGTTCTCCTAGATCCCATAATCCGCAAGCAGCATGTAACAGACAGAGGACAAGATGCATACATATACATACTAGTGCGAGCGAGACGATGTTATTATTGGCGCGGTTGACAAGTGCCGCCGTCAAGTGTGTATGCTAATTCCAGCACGACGCGTATTGTCGCTGTCAACTCGCTCCGTACTAATATCCTTCGAGCGTTAGTTTAGTGGGGACATGCTTTGTGTTTTTACAAATACGAAACTGTAATAGGTAGAGTGAAGAGGAAGGGCTGAATACTCATCGTCAGCTGCATGTGTTCAGTATTGGACATGAGCTGCCCTGTAGCGAACGAATTTCCCACGAGTGGATTTGCAATGGCGCGCTTGTCAGACAAATTGGTGATCACAGTACGATGTTGTTGATACATACACAACTTGTGACAATGCATAGTTTTTTTAGTCTGTATCGCAAGTACACTTATTAGTTTTAAATACTATGGTTCGGCTAAATAAAAATCTGTTTGAATTGCGGTTTTTTACTCAAATATTTGTAAGATGGTTTTTAATTGTATCCCTAATCTTTCTTAAACAATACCCTTTAATAGTCCGCATTAATCAAATGCTAATGCTATTTTAATGTAATATATATTATATATGGTAAATCCAAAGTACACTTTCGTCGTAGTATATAAAGCAAGGCTGTCAAAGTAAGCACCAATATAGTGTAGACTGTCACATCCATACCATTCTAACATACGAACGTCTCGCCTTCCTTGTTTGGGGATATTAAAAAATTGTTCCGGCTAGCGTGTCTAATCTCCAACAGCCGGCGCGCGGCGCTCACCGCTCGCTCCAGCGTTTCCGAACGTGTCAACGAGGCATTTTTGAATTAAGAAAAGAAAACTGTTTTTAATGGTCGCAGAAAGTTTCAGTTTGTGCTGGTTATAGGCAACGTTCTTCCTCATAATTACCACGATTAGCAAACATATTTTTGATTGGTTAAAAACATTATTGATTGACAGGTAGGAGCTGCTGCCCATATACTATAGTTTTCCATGTGGTCTATTCTAAACTACACGTTGACACAACATTGTTGAAATTTGTGATGGAGGAAATAATTCAAAAGGAAGCGCAATGACACCAAGACCTATTATTAAGAGGCTATGTTGGTAAGACCACGTGGTCGGTTTCAAGGTTAAATTGTTTTGTAGCTGTCCCTCTCCGAGCCCTATCCTACCCGAGCGCGTACGGTGAGACAGCATACATTATGCGATGTTATCCACCCGTTATTTGGATGTTTCGTAGTCCAGGGATCATTTGAAGGATACAGTATATTATGTAACAATTTTTTTAATACAGTATACTAATGAAATTTCAGATGTCGGTGGTTTTTCCAAATTGTTCTAAATTGATTCATACTCTTGTAAATCAGGTTCAAAGTTGGGGCTTTTTATTGGCGAAAAATACAATACTTTGACGCCCTGTAACTCTGGAAGTATATATTTAAACGAAAATCTGACTCACCACCGACACAGATATTTGTTTCTAGATTCTGTCTTGAAAATTTCATAGATATTCATAGCTTAATACTCAAAATATGACTGGACTACGTTTGTATGGGCGCTTTGACAACAGCATACCCTCTTAAGTACGAATGGGTCATACTCTGAAGAACACATTCTGAAGAAAAGGAGATCTTTGCTACTGAAAATATAAATTTGCACCAAAAATTTAGGCAGAAAAGTTAACCTACATTTTAACATACCACATTTTTGTACAGGATTTTGTTATATTATAGCAACTTTAAAACTAATACGAAGAAGGCCATTTTTATAATGTACAGCAATTTATTAAATGGATTCAACACTAACGCCATCTGTAAAGTCTTTAGGGAATTTTGGGAATGGGGAGGATGGCATCCCGCGCCATCTCTGCAAATTATGTGGTACTAATTTCATCCCTGCACAGCTAAGGGTTGCAAAAGAAAATCTGCGATACAGCGCCACAGCGCCACTTGCGAAAGTAAGGAAAATGGCGGGAACCGAAAAATGATCTAAATAGGTTTATACGAGGGGCATACCGAAATGATCGGGAATATAAAACAATACATACAGGAAATAACTAAATTTATTTTTATTGCTTTTCGAAGTATTCTCCGTTGCAGTTAATGCACTTTTGCATTCGTTCGAACCAATTATTATAGCAGCAATTCCAGTCCGAAGTTGACATGGTCAAAATCGTCGATTTGTATGCTTCCACTGCTTCTTCTGGACCTTGAAACCGCTGACCACGCAATAAATCTTTGATTCTAGGGAATGTAAAGTAATCATTGGGACTCAGATCAGGGCTGTATGGAGGATGATCCATTAATTCAACGTTTTCCTGCTTCAAAAACTCGCTTGTTTTCTGAGCGGTGTGGAGAGCTCGCATTATCGTGATGGAGGATTATGCGTCGTTTCGGGTTACCTCTACGGAGTTCGGATATCATCTGTGGCAAACAAACCGTTGTATACCAATCAGCGGTAACCGTTCTCCGTTCCTCTAAGGGAACTGTGACTACATGTCCTGTTTTCGCGACAAACGAAGTGACCATTTTCTTCGATACGCTGCGAGAGCGGACAACTTTTGTTGGCTTGATCTCACCTGCGAAGACCCAGACAGCCGACTGATGCTTTCTTTCTGGCTCATATGAATAGATCCATGATTCATCACCAGAGACAATGTTATAAACTGCTTTTGGCTTTCCTCCGTTGAAGCGTTGCAGAGTAGACCGGCACCAATTGACACGAGCCGCCTTTTGCTCTTCGGACAAATTATGGGGCACCCAGCGGGAAACTAGCTTTCTCACTCCCAGTTCACCATGTAAAACAGTTTGTATCGCAGTCATACCTATCCCTAAAGTAGCCCGAATCTGCTCATATGTAATATGTCGGTCATCCTGTATCATTCGGCGCACAACAGCGACATTTTCTGGTGTAACCGCTGTTTTTGGCCGGCCTGTGGAAGGTACGGTGCCAAGAGAAGCACGTCCACGCCGGAATTCAGAATACCAGCGATATATTGTCGTCTGGCTAGGCGCTTCACTCTTGAATATAGATATAAGCTCAGCGAGACATTGTCCCTGAGATAATCCTCGTCGAAAGTTGTAAAAAATTATGGCACGGAAACTTTCTCTTGTAAGCTCCATTTTTTTATCGACCTATCAATTTCAAACTGATATTGTTCTTTAAAAAAAATTTTTTTTTAATTCTGTCAATTGTATTCGATTTTCAACTAACCAGTGTTTATTCATCAAAAAGAGTTTTTAATCTAATTAAATCGAAAGTACTCGATTACCGATCTTTTCGGTATGCCCCTCGTATCAAAACTCCTTTCCTTCGCTGTGGTTATTATAAGCAAAAAGTAGTCATTTAGTCTATACCAATTACATACTGAAGATCTGTTAGTATTTTCATCCACATTATTACAACTGTATAAAGGCAGGTTTGTATAATGACAAGGTAGTAGCTGGATCTAATAGTTTTACGCACCTAAAACAACGCCAGTAACTGGACTGGATCGTATCGTTTAATTTGTGCCAGCAGAGCAGTAACATTCGTTTAGTTGCGGTGAAAAAAAGTTACACCACACGGACGTAAAACGAAGGTGAATAAAATTTTCTATTATTATTATATAAATCTAATTAAACCAGAAATCTTTATAATATTCCTTGATTTTTAAATAATGTACAAGTGACAGGCATGATTGGAATTTTTTAAATAGTTTATCATCATCCCAATTCAGACACATTTTTGTACGAAAAAGTTACCAAAAAGAAGCGCACGGCACCTGCAACGTGTTTGTATAGATCCTGTGACGCTGGTAAGGGGAAGCCAGGATGCGCTCACTGCTGGATTTAAAAGTAATGCCCCGCCTACTGCATGCTAGCGAGATTGGCACCAGCTCCTGTATATATAAACCACCTGATGAACACGAGTGTATTTCATCATTAGACACTTCAAACAGGATTTAGATATAACTTTTAAAGTAATCACCACGCGAAGCAAGCTGTAGGCGGCGCGTAAACGTTTATCTTAGTCTCCTTCCACGACATCACGTCAATCACGCTAATTTCAGTTTATTTTCAATTATAGATATTAAAAGATTGTATGCTGAAATAAAAACACGTCTCAATTCATATTCAATTTAATAAGAGACCAACTTGTGTCGCATAGGCCACAAATAAGAATGAAATATAAACAATGCTATAAATATCTAAATAGATCTAGATAGCTATCGAAATATATTCTGGAAACTATAAAGACCAAGGACTGAAAACAAAAAAAGTTCGATAGTTGATGAGCACGAGTTAATGTTAATATTTGAAGGTAAAGTCAATGTATCGTATATTTAGAGAACATGTGTCGAGTAGCTGGACGGGGCAGAGACGTCCTTGCTGCAGAAACCGTGACTTCAACAATATTCGAGACTTGAATTTAAATCGTTTGTGATGTAAGAAAGTTTTTGTTCGCACCAAATGGCAAGCCGAGTGAAGTTTTAGAGTTTTAATACGTTGTAATGTCGGAGATTTGTGGAGGTAACGACAGCTCGTTAACTGAAGACATGCCCGTCCTCCGCCGGGGATTGTTTAAAAACCGCTTCAAACATATAATTGAGTAATTTGGAAACTAAAATCACGAAAGAGCTGTATTGTTAACAAGTTTTCGCCTTTTTTGTTTTGTTTTGAAACGTCTGTGGAAACAATGTGAGTGATTTGCAATTTTAGTTTGATCACGTGTGGCGGAATACAGCTGTCGCAGAAATCAACAAGTCATATGAAAGACATTATATCGACAAATAGAACAGTGCGGTAAACATTTCTGATGGAAATTCTAAAATATTTACATGAACTATTTTATATCAGCAGGTTTTCGCTGAATAAAAATAGCTTATAATATGACATTGACAAACTACTTAGCTGAAGTTAAAATAATCTACATATTATTTTAATCTGCAATTTCAGAGCATCAGATTTATCAACATTTGATCTTGTATCCATGTATGTAGTAAGGGGAAAAATAACTTAATTGTTTGAATCTCCCTGAAAATCTGAATATTGCAAAAAAGAACACATGAAAAAATTCCCGAAAATTATATATTAAATTTTTTTGAATAAAAATGGTATTTACACATAAATTAAGATTAATATGAGTATTGCCATATGTCAATTACTAAAACCAAATATGTGAACACTTTTCATTATTACGCAACCGCTTCTGTTTATTCTAATACAGATAAATCGAAGGAGAGCGTACAAAGAGCCTTAAGTTAACTTATTACCCAACGGGTTCCTGAAGGCAGCGAGGGGAAGTGGTCCCCATCACAACACCGCCGCAGTCGCAGACGCTTATAATTCAGAAGCCAGAACACGTAATCAACATACCCTTACAACCGAGGTGAGAGAGAAATTAAAACCTCTCGAGAGCAGGCCGGTACACCACAAATCGCTTAGTGCTTCCCGCCCGTCCTAATGGCACGCCAATTAAAAGTTTGCTCAGCTCGCTCCCTCAGCGAGGATTGTTATCTGAGCGTGCTGTAAAACTCAACAGATGAGCATTCCTCCATAATGTAGTTTATTCGAGGTTGGTTCGTAGTTTGTCTGAACGATTAGCATTTTGATGTTGGGCGCCGACACAGTGAAGATGAACGTATGTTCTCACTTGGATGACTAGGATATATTCCAAGAAATATCAGTGCCGCCCGCTGTGAAAACTGCATAATAGAATATCGATTTAAACTCGGCATCGAAAAAAGTTTGAAAATTTTCAATGAATTTTACAGAATAGCACTACTCAATCATTGTTGGGACAAAGAGAATAGTCAAAAACCTTATTTAATGTACGTAATTATTTTTGATATAATGCTTCTGTAAACACACACACACGAATACACAATATGCAGAATATATAATGCAGAATTTCAATAAGTGAGACATACGGCTCTATAACTTTAAAGTTATCAAGTTCGTTCCGGGTTGACAAGAGATACAAGTTGTTTTCATTCGTGTCAAAAAATTCTTCGTTTACGAAGAAAAAACATAACGATATACTAAGCATAACATATAGTTTAAAAAAGTGAAGAATATAGCAATTAGCCATGTAAATATATAAAAAACTTTTAAATGAGATACAATTTAGGTGTATTATTTCTTGTCAATGTAGAATTCATCATTATCAGTTAGGAAATGTCTACTACTGGAAATAGGCCTCCTCCTTGGTACGTCACATAATACACCGAGCCACTTGCATCCAACGATTCCCGCGTGCCTTACCTGCTCGTCGGTCCTCTAGTAAAGAGACGGCCTGGTACAAGTTTTCCAGTACGTAATCGCCACTTGAGAACTTACTACCCATGCGTTCTTCAAGTGATGTGGCATACAAATTGCCACTTGATTCTACTGACTCGTCGAGCTATATCGCTTGCCTTAGATTATCTACAGATTTCCTCATTTTGGGTTTTATCACGTAGAGGAATTGCGAGCATAGCTCAAGAAATACCAAATAAAAATTCTGTAATTATAATTCAGAAACTTCATAGACATTACATAAAATATCAAAAACGCATTAAGTGTTACCAATACTCTGTCACGGCTGTTAATGTAGAAATAGGGAGGATTTTAAAATTTGAAACTTACTCGTAGTAGTACTTTTATTCGTATTATCGAGTTTCAAATGCATTAAAAGTTTGGTTGTTAAAAGCAACGGAAAATTATAGTTGGAAGTATACCAAATCTTTCTAGAACGAGCTGGTCTAATTAGATGGCAGCGTTCGGGTTAAAAGTCCGCTTGGATCCTGCAGGCATTATTCATACTCGCGCCATATTCTTATTGTAGCCAGTCTTATAGTAATACTTTCTGACTGCTTTCAATTTAGCTTCATTTCCGTTTTTCTCTCGACTTTTCAAATAATAACTTTGTTAATGTTCGTTTGTTTCATGATGTTATTGTTTGTTTGCGTAAGTAAAATTGTTTTATATTTAAGTATACTTGATTTTGACGTTTGCGTTGTGTTGTATTGCGCATGTCAACTGGGAACCGAACTCATCATGTGCTGCAGCACAGACCGCAGCGATGGGTTTCAGTCGGACCTTGGGATGGCGATGAGCATGCGAACCATTTACTATCTAAAACGATGTAGTTTCACTTTCACCTGTTTTCATGAAATCTGTCATTTCGACTAATATAAAACCTGAAATAAATAAATAAAACTAGCTTACACGGTAGTCTACGTCATAAAGAAGACAATGCACGTAGGTATCACTACAACTTTTCCGGGGGAATGAAGCCGCTGACCACAACTTGAGTTTTATAACAGTTTACAATTATACTTTACTATAAAAGAACAATATATACATTTTTAACAAACTTTCTGGATAAAATAATGACCTTGTTTTACTTCTGCAAACTTTAAATGATATCACCCATTTCGTTGTTGTTGCCAATGGAAATGGGAGATATTTTTCTTAAGTAAACCTTGATGCCTTCCTCATACCTTGTCAGGTATCTAACAGAAACTAAGGCTATATTTCCAGGAATAGACAATCAAAGTAACTGTCAGCCATCGCACAATTCAATATCCCAGACACGATTAAAACAACCTCCCCGTTTTTAAGCTGTGAGTGGTTGAAGTAACCCTTTCTCGTTTTCGCCGCAAAAGCGGGCTAAGTGGATTTTCGGGTCGCCCCACATTTGGCTAACGGCGCAGCACTGTCGAGTCGTTAGTGACAGCTACGGTACCTACCCACACTTTTAGCAGGGATGCCACACTGGAGGTACATTTTTTACAAAGGCCTAGCCCTATCACGGCCTTAACCTCACGTATTGGTATGAGAGAAACATATCCGTGGGTAAAATGATGTTCATCGAGATATTAAGTTAATAATATACTTTTCTTTCTATACCAGAACACAAACGTTGATGGAAGGCTAAGAGCTAAGACCACTTAAATTGTTGTACCACCAACTACTTAGCAGTTTAATTAGTCTGTCAACTAGAAGAAACGCTGAGTTCCACCCTCACCGAATTTTTATTCCATAGTTCCGCACGAAGCGTTTCACTCCTTCCTACGGAGCGAACTTCTCTGCCAGCTTCTGTATCCCGATGCTGCAATCTGGGTGTCTCGTGAACAGCTAGGTAATCATATAGCACCATCAATTAACATCAGATGATATTGTCAAGCGGCACATAATGATTTTCTAGATAAACAGGCACCTTTCACGCCAACAACTGCATTCATGTGATCCTATTCTAGAATCAGGAATAAGAGGTTTAGTTGGGGGAAAAGTTAGACGCCTCCTTCTCTCCGGAAGGTACAGTTGTCAGTTTTGTGATCGCAGTAAGATGTTTCTAGGTAGATAAGATAATACATATAAGATACACCTGCCCATCTCTTGTCATTTTCCCTCGATCACCATTATGACTCCCTCCGGAAGGTAAGCGATGATTCTATAGAGTATTTTAAAGGCCGAAGGGATATTCTAAAGGTGAACTTTACAAAGTCCAACAATTTGGTAATGTATTTGTTACAGTTTCGTTTTATTTGCTATGCATAATTAAGTTTCTTGGTGTAACTAGGTTGTTAAACTAAATAAGCAGCCCTACTGGAAACCTACCCGGTGGGGCATTAATCTTGTGTAATAATTATGAGGTGTCCTACATGATGAGTTGACGGGGCTGTCGGCGAGATGGCGTCTGTTGACACTGGAAGAGAAGTTGACAGCGTATGACATAACAACACCGTGTCACAAGAAAAATAACATGTATAGTATGAAATAGGATTTAATTGGACAAATTCAAAAATAAAGTAAAAAACATAAACTTTAAAAAAAAAACGATAGCTTGAAAAGTAAAACTCGTATGTACCTATAAGAAGAAAGCCAGCCAATTAAAACTACGACAGATTTTGATGGAACCGTTAGTTTGAGGTTCTGAATAATATTACGCTTGTTTTATGGAACCCTTGATGCGCGAGTCTGACAAGCACTTGGCTGGTTTTTTACATTGATGGTCATCTATCATCTTTTTTCTTACGCAGTCTGAATTTTAACCTGAAGCTAACCGAAAAAAGATTAGATTAACTTTATGCCCTATAAAATGTAATATTCTTGTATAATATTTGGTATGATAGCATTTTAACAAAATTACCTATTTAACCTAAAGTGACCAAAATTTCAAGTTGCCAATAAACATTAATGAATTTAAATCTATAAATATTGTTCAAATTAACCTTGAATCGGATAATAGTTGTAGACTGCGGTAGGAAAAAATCACGGCCCATTTACTACAAATTTTGTTATTAAACAAGAAACCAATTACTCGGTGTCCAACAGCAGGAAATTATTAATTTAAAGTTGTCTGCTTGGATCGATTTCTAAAACCGCACAGTTACTGCTACTGGTCATCACGGTGATCGATGCACCGGACAATATATAATAATAATAATAATATTGCAATACAAGGTGTGTGGTCCAAGTTAAAGAACAATATGGGTGTTTCCAGAACACTACAATCTGTACGTTCTAAAGGCCACATACATAGTTGTGTAAAGGCAAGCGTGTACCGTGTACCATCCATTATCATTATCATATCTGTGTTATGGTCTGGCAGTAGCTCTAATTTTTTTTACTTTTTAATGCTTTATTTATTGTATAGCAAATGAAAGATGCAAAACACTTAATGTTTTATTTGCATCCTCTGGAACATAAAGAATTATCAGCTGCGTATAGACCTACTGCAAAACATGAACCTCCATTATATATAAATTACCCAAAAAAGTGGGATTAGGATGAGAAATCTTATATAATTACGCTGCATTGCTAATCACAATTAGATGCTGCATCCCGTCTGGAATTATCTATGGAAAGACATGTTGCGACTCTATTCTAAAAATGAAATCATGCAACAAAAAAGAAAAAATATACTTAATTACCATAAAGATAAACTGATCTAATAAACCAATTACACCATATAAGGAAATATCATCACTTGAGAACGGTTTTGACTTGACTTAATTTGTCACTGTGTTCGTAATTGTCACGAAAAGTTTCTTTCACACGATATTTTTTTTAATATCTTATAGAGGTATATTTAGCCACTTATGTATCCTACACATTTGACCTCTAATCTGTAGGTCAGGGGTTTATCTACCATGTTATCTAAGTCTGCCGCTAAACCACATTATCAATAGCACTGTTATGTTCCAGTTTGAAAGGTAACAGATACAGTGTCTCATTGACTGTAGGATTCTAGGTGAGCAAGCTTTCCATCCAAAGGTCTTATAGTCGCTTCCATCAGAAGCGATAAGGGCCAGGTGCAAACATATTAAAAGTGTGTATATTTGTTGGTTTGTCCTTCCACCTAGCTGCGGAGCAACGGACATACATTTTATTTATTTATGCATACAGAGATAGTCGATGGGCCGTATATATTTTATTATGATAAACTATTCTCAATGTATATATTGTCTCAAGTTCACGTCGACGAAGACACGTGCTTTTGCACGTCCTTAAGTATGTATGTATGAGATGCGTCCGTGACTGACTTTTTACGTATACACGTTTACATTTGGCTTTCATCTTACCTGAAGGTAAGTGATAATAAGGCCGTTGGTTGGATAGTGTGCCCGCGCAGAAGCCTCAAGACTATGAGGCCCTGACTCTGCTACATGTCGTACTGGAACACAACAGTGCTATCACTGCTGTTTGGCATCAGACTTAGGTAACATGGCAGCAGCTTGTCAGGCGGACACAGAAAATTTCCTATCACCACCTCAAAATTGACTGAAGAATGATATATCACCCATCTACTAACGGTTGAACTAGAAATTAGGTTCATCGATCCCTTTCATAATGAGTAATAGAGTACCTACCAGTAAAAATCATTTTTTGAAATTCCACCTCCACCACCAAAATAAGACAGTTTTTTTTCTCGAAAGGACTTGATGCTGTTGGTCCTGCGACCAACTTCACTAAATACATTATTGCAAACTGTAATTTCTTTTGTATTTTGTTGTCGTTATTTAAATTTCTTAACAATTTGTTCTTGTTGCATGTCGTTGTTGTCTGTGAATAGGATAGTATGTAGCTACATTGCTAAATTTTTTATGTGTCTTAGTAGGTGACCTTGACAATATTTTTTTTAATTGGGCGGATAAAGGAGGAACAAGATGCTGAGCAAAAGCTGAATGTGTGGGTAATTTAAACACTTTTTAGCATTGCGTTTAGTTTAGTACTGTTCCGATCTAGATATATGTAATTGAAACAGGAAGGCAATACAAAATGTACCGGTCGTCATTCCAAGCCTGCATGAAACAGACACAGAACAGGATGTAGGAACACGGTAGGTGTGGGACGTGGTTTATGCATGTATATCGCCACCTTCAGCAAATGACTTACTTGACTTATTACCTCGTGTCTCTCCCTGCAGATAGGCCTCTCCCTCCTCATCCACTCCCTGCTATCTTCTTAAGATCGTTAGACCAGCGGGCTGGAAGCCATCTCACTGCGAGTCTCCCGGTCCGAGGTCTCCACTCGAGAATCTTAGTGCTTCAGCAAATGCCACCTCCGAAAACTGAGAATCTCGGTAATTGAAACATTGATTGATTCGATGAATAATAGACAGATAAGGGAAGAATTTTCACGTATTTTATAAAACTTTACCGAACAGTTAGTCGATGTGTCACCCTCTGCTCGCTTACATCTTAGTTTTCACCTTATTTCCAGTGCACGCCGCAAAACGGTGCGTTTCTACACCTCATTGAGAGCGGACCGACACGGGCAATACAAATCACCCTATTATTATAAGGCATTATCGTAATGGAACGGCACAATTAGAACAATCGACGCGAACCGTTCCGTTGTAAAAACTTACGACATTCTGTACCAGTCTATATCAATTGGTGAATGTGAATAACTGGATATTACTGAGCTGACTGATGCTATAGATATGTTCAGTAAGACTAATTACTGGTAATGGTGGAATCATGCAACATATTATATAAATTCGTGTGTTATTCCCATAAATTTTTTTGAAAAATGCGATTTCTTCCTGATAATATATTTTGAATTGTTGTCGTCGTTGCATTCAGATTTGAACTCTTTGTGTTCAATTTATAAGTTACAATTGTCATACATATATCATCAGATGGAAATAATTACGATTTTTGTGAAGAAAAAAGAATGACCAATTTTTGAGCCCTTAAAACAAAATATTTTAATAATAATAAAAACAAACTGTTTCTAGTAATTAGTGATCAATAGTTGAGTCATAAATAATTAACGCGTTCAAAAAGAACTAAAAATCGACTTCACCTGTCCTAAAAGTCTACGGCATTCATCCCCTAAAATGTTCACCCTTAGAGGTAGAATTGTCTGGGTACAGATTTGGTCTTCGTTTATTTTCTCAAAAAGCCCTGAATCATTTCGATAACATTTTTAAGGGACCACCTCTGAAGTATGCTCTAGCAAACAAAAATTGGAATTATTGCGTAAAATACTTACTAAAAGAACGTACAGATGAACTGAGAACCTCCTCCGTTTTTGAAGTCGGTTGAAAAATAGTAATGATCGCGAATTCCTAGTCTTCCTGTAAAAAACCCTGATGAGATGTTTGTATCAATGTTACTGTGTAGGATTCTTTTGATATATATATCCATCTACAATTTTCCGTAAAAGATATTGCTGCTCTGGAACAAGTTTCGAATGTACTATTTAACCTTCTAAACGTCGATATCCGTGGCTTAGTACGAGTATCTCAACGCTTGGACTCACAATCTGGGGCCCCGGGTTCGAATCCCAGTGGGGGTACCTATCGATACTTGGTTTGGTTGGGGGTTAAAAAAGGAGAAGCCTGACTAGCTACCACCATGTTACCTAAGTCTGCCGCCAAACAGCACTATTGTTTAGCCATTTAAAAGGTAGAGCCAGCACTTGAGGCTTCTGGCCAAGCACGTTTTCAAATTATTTGATGATGAGGGCCACGTGTAAACCCATAAAAATATAAATTCGGAAATTAGTCTTCTTTTGTGTTTGTTTGTTACCATATGCTGCCTCAACGACACGACTGATCCTGATTCAATTTTGTATGCACATATGCTATGGCATCGAAAAATACATAGACTGTTTTACCCATCCTGATAATTTCAGGGAAACGAATAATTTAGTAATTTAATAACACGATACAGATAGACGTGTACGCAACGTGTACGAGTACACAAATTATATCCAGAAGCTATTGAAGTTAAGATAAAAAGTATAATAATAGTTTGAAACTGGATAGTTATGTTACGCATTCGCACTAATACAAAAACAAATTCACCCAGTGGTTTTCATTTCATAATACGTATGGGTAGATCGTTAGGTAATGTAGGTGCTAGGTTATTAAAGAGCACCCAGTACCACAGCTTCACAAGTAAAAAAGGTAATTGCATTTCAAAAGTTGCGTAAAAAGAAGCAGCGCGCAATTTAGCAATCAACCTGAACCCATCAAGGCATCGGCGAAGGACCTACTAATAACACAAAATTGGTTCTTTTACATAAATTATTATAATAATAAAAACATCTCTTCGTGTGTACTGTACAGTCATCTACAAAACATTAATAAAAATTTAACAAAATCATGAATTTTTATCGTGGCCCTAAGTAATTATTTAAGAAATCTGCTAAATAGCAGATTTACATGTTTTTTATTATATTACTCTTGTTTGTACGACTTTTCTCATTGACTGTACCCGTATAGGTATGTATATAACCTCAAATTACGGTAAAAGTTGACGCTAATGACTTTTAGGTAACGACCATTGGCCGGTACTAATGATCTGTCGGTCCGTCCCACTTTTTTACTGACAATCCGCTTTGGTAATTTTCTTTTTTTAACACAACTACCGCTTCACGCGTGGAAATTGTAGCATTGGGCTTAGGCTGGGTGTAATCAAAAATGTAAGTATAGGTGAGCTGGGTAACAATTATACACTAGACCTCCCACTATTGGGACACTTCCAACCTTTTTGCACAACTTTCACAGGGTAACACAGCACTACGTTGAACAGACAGATCATACTCGTAACAGACTAATTTTGCTCTGATGTAAACACTCGTAATGCTTTGGAAGTAGCCATAGTTCTGTTAATTTTTTATCCCGTTCGATTCGGCATACCATGAAGGAGCCCTACGTCCAGCAGTGGACGTTTCCTGGGTTATGATGATGATAAAACACTAGCAAGTGTATCGCCACCGGCCAGTAAATGTACTATGATGTTTCTCCTAAAAGAGTTTAGAAAATAAGCCATCAATAAATTTCCTATTCTCACATGTTTTGGGGACTGGGATCCTATAATCAAATCGCGCTATTTGGGCACCATTGCATGCCTCGGCACAGCTTACCCTTTTTTTGGACAAGATTTCATGTTAGTCAGAAAGCCTTGCAGAACCCAGAATCTACCAGCGCCCCAGAAATGAGACACCCATGGCCACCTAAAGCCGTGAAGCAATTGTTTCAACGTAATTCCGATTCGTCTCGCGTGCTCTCCGATTAGTCACCGTCACCCGTTCGCTCACTGCTGCCACCTTTCTAATAACTTTACGTTGGATTGTAACGTTTGTCTGACCGATTTAATACGTAATACATCATCAAGCACACGTTAAGTTGCATCCGTTTCTTTGTGACAGAAGGACGGGGATGTGGCCCAAGTTAATTTTCTATTCTGCAGTAAAACTTTAATAATTCAGTATGAATAGTTGGAAAAGGGCAAGGGAGTATAGGTAAGCCATCAACAGAGCTGGACAGCTACGCACTCAGAAAACATTTATGGAATGGGCAATGGCAAATGTGTACCACTAAAATCTTACTTCAGTAACCAACCTGCCTTCTTATGATTAAGTATTAAAAAACTGACCCTTGTGGCTCCAAAACTTATGGTTACAAGTGAACTAACTGACACAGATACATTCAGAGGTCACGGTAATAACCATGACGGCGCAAAATATTCACACAAATCCAATGCAAATTCAAACTGCATCGCAGCAAAAACCGTATCCCGCAGGTGGCAAAATTTCATTTTAATGGCACATAATGTTGTACAACGTGGCATTACAGCACCGAGATTTCATTTCCTTGTAATTTGTTTCTTGCGTGGCTTGAACTTTAGAGGAGTTTAAAACCTAACACTGAACGCTCATTTACTCTTTAAGCCAACTCTCTACCGGCTTGAGGTACTCATATTTATTTCAAAGATGAAAACATAAAATCAGACACTTCAAGTATTTTAAAATAAAAGTTAGAATTTATAAAAATTAATTTGCGTGTCAATGTTATCATCATCAACACTTGTCGATGTACACTGACTAATATCGGGTATAAAACATAGTTAATTATTAAAGGACAATTAATCTTTACACGATATATATTGTACGAGTATATATTACTCTGTTAGCACGATCTATTGGCACAGAGCTGGCGGCATTTCTCTAAAGGTACAATGTTGCACACATGTTTGCTAATTTTAACACCTGATTAACGTTGATTGCATCTTGAACAAGAATAGACTTATCCTACTAATATTATAAGTGTGAAAGTTTGGATGTGTGGATGTTTAGATGTTTAGATGTTTGGATGTTTGTGACGCTTTCACGGAAAAACTACTGAATGGATTTGAATGAAACTTTACAACAATATAGCTTATACTTCAGAATAACATATAGGCTATAATTTATAAAGACAAATATTGTGTAAATTGTCCAAAATCACACTTATAATATTAGCGGGATTACATGGGCAATTTTGGCATAACAAAAACGCGTTGCCTAGCAACCGACCATAGAATATGTAAATTCGTATATACAAACTTTCGCGTTTATAATATTGGTGTAAAGACTATTTGAATGTCTACTACGTCAGATATTGAATTTTATTTTGTTTCTTTAAATTATTCGACTACGTAACAGAATAAACACTATTTTGTACCTTATGCTGTACAATAATTTGTCATAAACGTCACCTGTGCCTATCGAACAAGTAGAATACATCCTGAAGTACACGCGGACAAAGTCGCGGGCGGAAGCTAGTTGTCTATAATGTTAGAATTTTCTGTGTACAGATCATAATCGGAATCCAAAATAATTGTAGGTTTTAATGGTTTTTTTCTAGTAGCACATGAACTTGAACACGTTTCTAGCTAAGTACGAGTATTATATCTGGAATGTGTAGAAATTCTTCAAGATTTTTGAAAAAACAAATTTATTTATCATTTATATACCTAGTCTTCTCAGAGACAAACATATTAAGGCATTAAACACAACGTCACTATGCCCTCTCTGCGCCTCTTTGAACCATACCCTCCAGCTCGACTCCTATACATCAACGCTTACCCACGCCTCTGATGAGAAGATGATGACCGTAATTTGCGACGCACCAAGACGTCTATGTTTCGTGTTTTTTCACTGAGCTCAGGTATCACCCGAGTACGAAATTACAAGTAATTTATCGCCCGTATACAGGGATAAGAGGACGATGTTGCCAGTGTAAATAATTTTTAAAAATACTGCTGAAAAGGTTGTGAAAGATGTTACTAGATGATACATCAGTCGTGAGTGATAGCTTGATAAAGAATCTAAATGTAAAGCTTTCCAATCGTACAAAATTAGTAACAGTGTTGAAGAAAAACAAAGGCTTTGCGGGAGGAAGCGAGGAAGATAATGTACCTGCCGTAAAAATAACGTGCAGTATCATTGACAGTAATTTGATAAAGCGCTGCGATTAGATTGATGCGCAAGATAGCACTTAAATTGTTTATATAGTCGACATTACTCGAAATGAAAAAATAAAATTGTGATCATTATTATGGTTTTGACATAGCAAAAGTAAGCTAAGACACGCTGAAATGTGTAAATACTACTCCTACAAAATGCTAATGTTTTTCTTCTAGATATTCACATACTTTCAAAGTTGACTAGTTTTTTGATAAGGTGAATGAATAATCTCATCTTTGCCGTTATACCTACTTAATCCGACGATAAGCTTTGCTAAAACTAGTCACAATTTATATACAGAATCTAGATTTTAATTCAATTGTAACACCATAATCAGCTGTGTTAGCTTTTGCTATTTGTCTCTGAATCATATCGCTAACTTCTTGAGGAGGCTAAGAATTAACCTTATTTTCGAATCTGGAATCATCATTGTGAGTTGGAAAACGTATATTCTATTATATATGCGGTATTTCAAACAGTGATCAAGACGCCAACTATGTTGCCCAACGACAATTTCATTTCGGTTGGCGTCAGAATGGTGTTAAAAGGTGTTAGCAGAATGTAAATATTTTACTAAAGCACCCCAGGTTTTTACTCAATCAATTGGTTATCCACATTTAAATACCAAGCATCTTCTAATCAAAGGTTGATATTTTTATAATGACAGCCTTATTTCGTTTAAAAGTACCGTCTCATGTGCCGCGCGTTTTTACCGACTGTTTATTTTGCCTTTATTTTGATTCCGACACGCCGCCGATTTCGTGGTTTTATGGTATACTACGTTTACCATAATGACCATTGCAAGGTAAAACGTGTTCAATGAAAACTTCAGCTTATATACCTTTGATGTAAGGTTTACTTTTGTACAGTTTGATTGCATTAACGATATTTTAATTGAGTCGATCCTGACGTGGAGTAATGATTGGATGTTACATCGATTTATTTCGAGTTCTCGTTTCTGATTGGCGGTAGCGATAAGTTTGTATCTATCATGTAATGCGGTTATAATAGCTACGTTTATGGTACATTTATTTATTGGAGTTGCGGATTTTTGTTTCTATAGAGATTCAAACGAATATTCAATGGGGCATTCTTTATTTTCTTTTGAAACAGCGACTGAGATAAATTCCTAAATGTTGTAACGTTTAACTCTATACATCTCCACCGTGATGAGATACATTATTTAGCAAGTGAACGGTATACTATATATATTTTTGAGAACTTTCTCATTTAATTATCATCATTATACTAAGTTGCTTAAATCCAATGTTGGCTATGAGCCTTCACAAGTCGTGATATCGGAAGGGATCCTCATAAAATTTGCTGTCATCGAATCACCACATCTGCCAAGCGATTTGTGATTCTAGTAATATGTTACGTATCACGTAAGAAAATTCTGCTGCAAGTCTCCTGTGATTTTATCTCTTTTTTTCTATATTATTCTGATCGCCAGGAAAGATTACATAAGACCTTAAATGATAATATGAAGATGCATTTTCATGTGGCTTCCTTGCAGTGCAGTCTTCCAGGGTCCCTGGGGACGGTGCCAGGTCCGGCCCTAATGAGCCACACGCTGACAAATGGCTGTTCGAGACCCGCCCTCTATCGGCGATCAGCGGACTATCTTGTGTTCTTGATACACTTCCTGCTAGGAGGCATTTCTTTACGATTGGTTGGGGTTAGGCAAAACCAATAACGGTACACCGATTACTTAATAGATATATTATAGAGATAAATAATAAACATAAACAACTAATATTATAAATGTGAAAGTGAGTTTATCTTACGTCGTAACGGAGAGTCAGAATGACTTGATTTTTGTATAGGAGTAGTTGAAGGGACAGAAAAGGATATAGTTGGGCAAAAGCTAATAAACAATATGTTGAGATCTATTGTGTATCTAATTTGTGTGTTGCCATTTCTTCTGAAAACTTTTAAATAGACTGTTTCTAGACCCAGTACATGATAACAATCAACTTTTTTTACAGATCATAGATCAACGCTCGGCCACGATCTCACCTGATGGTAAGCGACGATGTGGCCTACGATGGTGCGCGTTAAACTAATCACAGTTAAACGTTATTGAATAATTCTTGTGATTTACAAGAGCAATTTTACTCGTTAGACCAGCGAGCTTGGCCAGCCAGTAAATCGGTAAAAGTAAATAGTATTATATAATGTACTCAAATACATGGAAATATGAATATAATATCGCAAAATTGAATTTTATTTACGCTCCAAGCAAACACAGTCATTTGTTTGAATAAAATACAAGAATTAGAAAATGAGAATGCAACATTAAAATGTACCTGCACACCATCCTGAAGTAACAGTCAACGGCAGCAAAATAATCAAAGTTAAATTGTCAGCATCCGTCAGTGCGTGAGATCCCGCGAAAATCTTAATTAACAGATAGGCACGAGTAATTTATCTTAGAGCCTATGTGATAAGAGGGAGGACGCCGCGCCCCTCAGGTAGCGATGATGGGTGATTCATTAATGATAATGATTGATATACGTTCGCTGTTTAATGATTTGTTGCAGTAGCTGCGTTTGATGCCGTCGTCGATTAGTTCATTTGTAATGGTTTTATTTAGGGAGAGCTCGTCTAAATTTAATTATGACAGTCATTGTTACATCTCAATTTAAATTAAACAGGTTTTAATGTGTGGCTTTTAGGATTCATGGCCTATTTGCTATATTGTTTGAATCGTCGTATCGGGCTGGTCCCCATAGGAGGTACCTACTTATCTCTCTGGTGCTCGGTGTTGGTAGTACAATTATTTTGTATGTTTTATCAATCACAAAAAACTCAGCTTGAAAGTCCTTGAAAAGCAAGCTTTAATATTATTCCAACGCACTATTTGTCTGAGATTGTGAACTCAATGGATTACCATACCAAACCAAAAACAGAAAATAGAATAGTTTTATCGAGATAATAATATATTTTAACACTCATTTCTGTGGTATTAAGAGACTGCATTTTCTATTTAAAAAATATCCAAATTTCCAACAAATTACTTATAAAAATAGCAAAAGCAACACAAACCATTTGTAAAACAGTGAAAAATTACAATCAAAACATGACGTTTCTAATTCTGGATTGCATTAAAGGGGGCGCTCTATAATTAAACATCAATACCGTTACAAAAAGTAAATAAACAGGGTACGTAGGGGGTGTAGGTGCGGGGGGAGGAGCGAGGTCTCGACTATGACTAATGTGCCTCGATCCGTCACTGTCACTCGCGGGCTGTGGGGGCGCCATCGGCGGCCAGGGACGGACCCGGCCTCGACGTCCTTTTGAAATAGCATTTTCCCTATTTGGATATCGCTGATATTGATCTATATTTAAATTAGAGAATTGTTGGAGGTCGTCTAAACACAAGTAAAGGCTTTGAACGTGGCTGCCATGACATTTTGATAATTTTTGGTGTTTGAAGGCGTCGTACCTATGGATTGTACTTTATCGACAGCCAATGAACACTGAACAGAACAATGAAATTATGCATTTTAGGGCAACTGCTATTTAAATAAATATTTAAAGAATAGCAACTTCTCAATGTAGCTTAAAAATAAGGAATGGAAAAAAGCATGTTTCTTAATTAAGTATACATAGAGGGTTTCTTCACTAACTGACGTATAAACGCCCAGCCCAAACCTCTTGAGATACTAAATCTTGATGCGATAGCTAAACACAAACTAAGAAAGGAATGTATATATAGGCAAAACGGCAATATAATCTTTACTACCATAGATGTCTTTTTTATCCAAAGTTTATAGTCATCTTTATCCTATATTATTTTAGTCTTCTATATTTTTAAATAAACTAGAGTTGTTATAATTTGAATATTTTTAAAATAAGTTAACGTAATTTCGAATGAAACTAATTCTCGTTATTAAGGTTTCTGGGTGCGCATTCTTACAACTCAGTTTACCTATCATCATACCCATTATAACATGGATAAAAAGGCTCATCAGGTGAGACAAAAAGCCAAGTGCAAACCGTACAATACAATTTCTCCAACGCTAACACCAAGTGCAAACTTTAGTGTTGTTATTTGAAATCCATGCGTCCCTGTATTCTTTCTGGGTCTTTTGAAATTGGTTTGAGCGCAGGGCACCGGGGCAGATACTGAGTGACGCGTCACCCCGTCTCTGGGGCATTTGCGGGCACAATTAGATATATAAAAACGAAACGATCCTGCTTTAAACTAGATTGGTTTCCACGAGGTCGAAGCTACGAGATAAATGGAAAACAAGAAGAAAAGAGAGACAGAGAAATAACTTAAGAAAATGAATCATCCCTGAATTACATTAATATACACGAGATGTGGTGTAATGAGAGGCTAATGTCCAGCATTGGACTTATGAGGCTGATGAGGTTGGCCCATCCCCTGAAAAATGTCTACCTGGCATGCCATGGTTGTCATAAGAGAGTACTATAAGATTGGAAAGCTATATATAGAAAGAAAGGCTAATGGGGTACGGTCTCTACCATCAGCAGCAATATGCTCTTGAAAATAAATTTTCCCTTTATATGCTATTCCCTTTTCCAATTTAACGGGCTTAGTGTATTTTTTATATGACTATGTCTGTATATTGTTAAGATTTAAAAAATATATATTTTCAGTTACTATCAAAAATCTGTTTGAATATCTTTTCTATGATATGTCGAAGTCAGTTGATTTTTTCTTTCCTTTCTGTCTCAATATATATTATTTAATATTAATAAGTCTGTGTATTTATTTTCATAGACTTCATGTCTGGCTGAATATCTTTTCTGTAAGTTCTCATAGCCTGTATATATATTTTATGAGTTTCTGTTCTGTCTCCATATCTATCATATGAAATATCTTGAAATCTGTGAGTTATGAGACTTTATTTCGGTGTATTTGTGTTTAAGGCGATCCGATCCACCTGCATCAAAGTTGCATACTAAATTTCTGTTGCCATAATCTTTAAAAATATAATCGCTGGATTTGTGAGTATCATTAACATACGAGTACAACTTCACAGTGAATCACAATTTTCATTTTAAACACTTTTTTCGAATATTGTTCAAAGCGCCATCTATTAACCATTAGCTGCGTAACTGCTATTGTAGCTACGTAACTACAAAGTTGTAAATTAATGAGATTTATTTCGCGACACTATAATTTCTTCTCCTATTTTTAGGTAATTACTTATCAAAGCCAGCTATTCTATTTTAAAAGATTATGTCAACAGAAATTTAGTATGGAAGTATTAGGAGAGGGATAATGTTAACGTTAATATAGTATATGGGAATCTTTGTAGGTACTGGGTTTTCATACATCAAGAAGAATTTATTTCATTTTGCTGTGAAAGTGAAACACGCCGAGCGGTATGTCAAAAAAACACACATTACGTACCTATTACGTATGAAATGAAACAAATCAATCTCTCGAGCATGCTCTGCTCACTTCGCGAACATCAATTAGTCACTGTTTGTTGTTGTTTTGTTTTTTCTGTGTTTAATTTCAACAAATTTATTTCACTTGCGCAAATGGACGATCGTTTGTATAACATTTACAAATTCCGCGATAATTTTGTAGCTTGTAAATCAAAATGGATGCGATGTAAATGGGTGTACATTTGGAAGTCAACGTTGTAAACAAAAGGTTCATTTATAATATGAAGCAGCTCCATATACATACCTTTAACAACGTTGAATTGTAATCTAGGAAAACACTAATTTATACGAGACAATACAATGTATTTCAATATTTCGAGCATACATAGGGTTTAAATTAGTTGTTCGGTATTTATAACATAGGTATATATGCATTTGAACATATTTATCTTTTCTTTCGACGAGTCAATGAAGTACGTGTACCGGGCCGTCCCCCTACTAGATGGACCGACGACAAAGTAAAGGTTGCGGGGAGTCTCTGGATGCAAGTGGAATTGTGGTATACCATGGCGGAGGCCTATGTCCAGCAGTGGACATTTTGATCATTTCTTTCAATATGCAGAGTGTATACTAATTAACAGGTGTTTTAATTTACTTTATGCACCCATAAAGTAATTGTATGAAATACACATTATTTGTTGATTAATTAAAATTATGTGTACTGAATAAATTCGCACAATAAAATAAATAATTAAATATTTTAGTAACGTAACAAATACGGCAAGTTTTAATTCAATACCCAATGAAAAATAACTTTTTCGATCAAAAATCGACCGAGCAACATTCTTTTCTAAGTTCCATTTTTCACTAACAAAATATTTTCGGAAGCCTACAAAATGAGTTTCTGAGCTATCAATATCAAATATACTCTAGGTTCATGATATTAGAGACTATTGTCGCTTAAGTGAATGTAAACAGAAGTTTTTGGAATCTGATCTGGGAATGTTATTGAAGAACATAACTAAAACAGTGTGGAATAAGGTTTCATTTCGCAGAATAGCATGGAAGGCTTTCCCTCCCTTCTCCGCACCTCACTCCCTTAGACAAATGACGTAGCATTTGTCCAAATGATGGCGCGGGCGGCGGAGAGAATGAATTTAAATTATCATTCAGTGGTACCAACATACACTGCAAGAGTGCCCAAAATTAGGCATGTGTGGGTTTGATCTCCCATTCAGAAGGTATAAATAGTATAAAAATGGCAAAGGGTCATCGATCATCTGAAAAGTATGTCGTGATTCTAAATAATTTACGCATTAGTCATTGTGCCAATGAATTATAATCGAATACCAACCTTCCAGTTATTGTAATATAAAATATTAATCATTACTCACCTCGAAAAGTCATTTCCATCCAAGACTCTCTAGAGGATCTTTACACGAGGGGATTTGCTATATGCCAACAGGTAGGTTGATGATCGCATGAAGATGTTATTAGCAAACAGAATCTGATGGGATGGGACTGGGATTTACGCTTTATTTTTCCCGAGACCCATGAGATGACTGGGCTAAGCTGAATGGTAACTGATGTTACTCGCCATCGTTCTAACTTACATATCTGTCACGTACTGAGAAGCATGTACCGGGCCGACCCACAACGAGTTGCGCCGATGATCTGGCAAAGGTCTAAAATCACAATGGAAAGAGACTTTTTCTCTTTTTCAAAAAATCAAGAATAAAACACACACGAGTTTTAGAACGCACTCTAGAATTCTTTTAGGTTTTTGGGCGGGAAAGGAAATTGAGTAATGTGGTCGTCACAGATGGCATCATGGTAGATTGATAACGGGGAATGAATAGCGCACCGAGCTGCTGTGTCCCTAATACTTTGATACTAAAGATTTGATCTAACTTTAGTATCTTTAGATATTTGTGGACAGCTTTTGTTTAATTTTCGAATCACTTTGTACTTTACAACAACATCCTGATGTTTAAATGGAAATATTGTAATAAAATAAGTAAAGTGGTGAAATTATGAATTATTTAATTTGGTTTTGTTAAAGATAGAATTCGAGTAGATGTATGAACATGAAAAATTAATAAAAAATGTATTTTAAAGAAAATTTAATAAAACAGAATGCAGTCTGTTGGAAGACTAATTATTTAAAATATGTCATCTAGGATGCAAGTAGGTAAATAAAATTCGGCCAGGTGCAAATTCGCTATAGTACGAGTATATCGTGTTACATTTCACTAGGCGTTCATCCTTGATACTTACTGTGTGATGACGCACTCAGAAACTAATTCACAGTTTACATGGGATATGTAGCCCATATCCCATGTATTTCACCATGGGACAAGTTATGTGGTTGCTACATGGCACATTCATACAATTACGCTTACAATACCACCTGCATCCACTTGGAAAAGTTTAGTGCTCCAATCGAAATTATAATAAGCTTCAAGAGCTATGTAAAACTTTCAGACGTGAAATTTATACAAAAATCCGCTTGGATTTATAAATGCGAAAGTGAGTTTGTTTGTCCATCCTTCACGTTGTAACAGAGACTTTTCATGTTGTTTTGGGGTATAATGACAGTTGACGTGTCTGAAAAGGACATAGGCTGCTTTTTATCGCGATCCAACTAGCATACCACGTGTATTCTGAAGTACACGCGGAGGAAGTCGCAGGCAAAGGCTAGTACTTGCAAGCCGAAATTGTGCTTACGATTTTCTCTAATTATCAACTTGTTTTCAAATGCTATATTGCTTATGCTATATAACAAAGTACGAATTAGAAATGCTGCGGACCTTTGAATAAAATACGACGTACCGAATGTTAAAATTTACTAGCCCCACCGAATAAATTTTTGTAGGCACATTACGCTATTAATGTTTCTATCAATCAAATCAAATATATAAATTAAATACCAATACATATATTCCGAGATTCGTTTCCACTGCGCCCGCGCCTGCGCACTCAAGAACCCTGACAAATGGTTATAAGGACAGAAGAACACGTTTCCCAACTCTCTAGCTATAACAGAAAACAATCCCGCGTGTGGTACCTAAGAAAAAAAACAATAGGGTCGTGATGAAGACGTACCCATTGTGAACAACGAGAGAGCCATATTTCACAGCTTTGTATGCCTTCAGAGCCCGATTAATTCTAGATATCTCCATTCGCCTATTCGAAATAGTGTGATGAAACCTTTTTTTGATTCCGTGTGTTAACAACGTGCGTGGGCCGTTGATTGTGAACAGTATGATATTTATCATGGGCAGGCACTTTCTATTCTAGAAAGTTTTCATTCTAGACGTTCAAGCGGATGGGTTAAAAGACGTTTGAATGAAGCAAAAAATAACTCGTATTAAAAGTAAATATGGAGATACGATATATATTTGAGGAGGACGTATGTATTTGGAAACTCATGCAGGGCAAATCTTGCCCAATTTACAGGAAAAACTAGAGTAATAAAATGGTTTTGTAGCGCGAAACATGCTTCAAATTTAATCATGCAAAATTGACTTGAATCACTACACAAGAAAGTTGAATTTAAATAAGAATGTTCGTCATTATCGGTTGCCATAAATAATCGTTACCCATACCTAATTCGATCACTTCTTCGTGGAGTACGGGCACCGAGAGATAACAAAACGCATTATCAGCAGATTACCATAAAATAACGATACGTAACATCCAAAGGACAAAAATAACATCAAAAAACAACGCTCCCCATCCGAACCGATTACCATACTCACCTACTTTAGAAAGCAGCCAACATTATGCAAATAAAGTAAATTGAATTACCGGAGTTAAATGTCGTATAAGATAAAAACGACGGCGCAATCTACAACCCAATGAGGAGACGTCCGTATTAACATATTCAAACCCTATTGAATATTTATATTATGTAGGAGAAAGACAACTGTTGGCTCTTTACTTAGCCTTGTATCGC
Source organism: Carcina quercana (assembly GCA_910589575.2). Lineage (NCBI taxonomy): Eukaryota > Metazoa > Arthropoda > Insecta > Lepidoptera > Depressariidae > Carcina > Carcina quercana. The sequence continues at coordinate 5,408,007 of OU342436.1, forward strand.
TAATGGACCCCACTATCTCTCCACTGTATATGTCAAAACAAAAAATTGGATCACTCGTTCACTTATCCCAGGTTGGATGAATTGTGCATCTATCGAGTCATTTATATTTTATGTAAGTACATCGTTATTTTTATATTGTTTACAACTTTGTTTATTGAAGAATATATTTAGCAAGAATGTATTTAGCATTTTTACATCTATTACTTTTATATAACGATACTTGGATGTATCAATTTCTAAGATACACTTAGAACTCTGATGTGATTTAGAGATACATTTTTTATTTATTTATTGTGTAGGGTGTAAGGTTGATAATCGACCTAACAAACCCTAGTTTCAGTTGTTGAGCCGCCATAAGCCTTTGAATCGGCTCATGTAGCTACTACCTGTCGTAACTAGTAGCCGGGACCAAGAAACATTGACTCGTTTTTATTTTTCAGACAATCAAATTATTCAGCCTGAAATGTGTCGTAACCAAACTGGTTTACTGATTTTTTCCTTCGAAATCTAAATCAAACAGTTACATCGTAAAGCTGGGATTGAAACGTAAAATATTAACTACCTATTATAGCAATAGAAATTTAGATCATGACGTTCGATAAATAAGTATAACTAAAACAACTTTTAGCTTTGAAAATCACCACAGTTTTTTCTTAGCCTTTGTGTGCTTGGACCTTAGAAATATTCCTTTTTTCGAGGGGGTAATATTTCTGATGTAAGATAACCGACTTCTTAGGGGAGAAGTCGGGTTATGTGGAATTTCCATCCACTAAAACCCCCATCGTCTGGGCAAGTCGAGGAGCCCTGGGAACTCCACGAACACTCCACGAGATCACATAATTAAGTAACAAATCGTAGAATTTTTAAGTCAATTTGACACTTAGAAAAGTATCTGGGTTATAATTCCCTTTTTCAGGTCTAAGTTAAAACCTATAATTTATAATCTAGAATTAGTAGCATGAACACGAGAGACACAGTTATTCTCAAGATCATCATCGTTAGCTACATCACTTGTTATTACATGTTGAAATGAACCCAGGTTTAACATCCATAAAGAAGAAACTTATTAAAAAGGCATCAAATCGTTTGTACCTCCCGGCCGCCATGATAGCATGCACGATAGCAAATTGTGACTGCGTTCAATTTACAATGTTTCTTATCGACATGTTAGATATTTATTTATTAGATTCTTATTAGAATTCGTGGAAATTAGAACAGAAACGCTAACTAAAAAAGATACTATACATATTACTAACAGATATATACATTGATGTAATGCATTTCACTCGATGCTTGTGACATTTTCCTACGCCATTATTGACGTGAGAAATTTAGTTTTGAATATTTATCACCCCCATAGTTCGCCACTGTCATACGGATTTGCCATAAATATCCTGCATTCAGTGATCACTTAAAGATGTCTAACAATTTAAAAGCAATTGGGATTTTTAAACGTTCCAGCCAACACAATAAACAAACCAATTAAATAATTTTCGCTTCAAATTTAAATAAGTCCGTATTATTATTTTTTAACTTTCTTTATATAATCCGTGTACAAACATGCGCCCGGGTGGATATCTTCAAACACGAAATCAGCGCACCGGCGAATTAAATGAAATAAAGCGGAGTTCACATAGGCTCATGAATAAATGAACAAGTGTTTATGTAATGTGTAGCCGGGATTAAAATTCAAATATTCTGACAAGTCAATCTACGGCGGCGGTCCCGAGCGGCCGAGCAGCGCTCCTCCTGCCCGCACAGTACAACCCACGACAGGAGATGATTTAATTTATATTTTCAACCGACTTCAAAAAAGGAGGAGATTCTCTATTCAACTGTAGGTTTTTTGATTGTATGTTACACGATAACTCCGCCAGTTACGAACCGATTTTGATTATTCTTTTTTGTTTGGTAGAAAATACTTAAGAGGTATTCCCATATACATTTTATAGAAATTGATTGAGCGCTGTATGAGAAAATCAACAAAAGCCAGCTCATTCTACTTTTAAGGGTGAACATTGTTAAGGCAATTGAAGTCGCTTTCTAGTTCTTTTTGAACGCGTTAGTTATAAAAAATATTTAATTTTCATTGTTCTACTGAACACACACCTGTAATAAATAAACATGCCTTACAATCGTGCTGCTGATTTTGATAAGCTTGAAGTAGTCAGTGGTATATAAAGTTGAACGATCGCCCTTTCTCTAAAAGTTCGCCTAGTTTCGTCAGTTAATTTCTACGGTACTATATTTTGTTTTAAAGCGTACTAGCCGAAAGCCGACAAAAAACGTAACTGTAACTACTAGGTCTTCTAAAAGTTCCAATTGCGTTCAATAGATGGCGCTGAGTGTGATTATGTTTTCATATTTGACTGCTTTATAGGTTTCAAATAAAATAGAATTTGCTTATCTTACTAAATAACCAAAATTGGTCAATGATTTGCTTATAATATTTAAGTCTCACATTAGTGTGACAGCAATAAATATTTTATAAGAAATGGTTGATTTATCTCCTGCTCCACGTATGCTATGTTGCTGGTGCCAGCACACCGAACCGCCAATGCATTTGCATACGTTCATACTGTGGATACCTATGACTGCTGGATTACAATTGTGTGATCTAAGCCTTAGGGCTTAGCTGGATTAATTGAGCGAATTGAATTAGAATTTTGCGTCACGAGGCTTTAGAAGTACCAATATTTCGAATGATTTTCTGTTACACACTAACTTTCTTTCCCAAAAAAGGAAATCGGTCTTTACAAATTTGGTCTCAAATATCTTTTTTCTTACTTCCTGTACTATAGATTTCAAAATAAATTAATCTCCATTAAGTGTTTGCAATTAAAAAGCCGACCGCTTTATTAGTAAGAAATTAAAACGTCAAAATCAAACACAAAAGACGCCATATTTGGCCGACAGGCACGTAGTGGAACACGCACCGCTAACAGAAAATAAGGGACACACAGAAAGACAGGAAGGGCCCGTGCAAGGGAGAAGGGTACAAAACAGACCTTTGACAGAAAAGGAAGGCGATAGTGACGCGATGATTGAACGCGCCACAAGAAAAATGATCACCCGTCAAGCGGCGACTGAGAGAAACTACCCCTAGCGGGCGAGACAGAGAGCGGTATACGGCAGATGATGATGTACGAAGGGGACGGGAAGCATCAAAATAGGGGTGACGTACGGTGATGGATTATGCTTTTCTCTCTAAAGAAGGGAGGGGCTCACAGGTCGTTATGGAAAAAGCCGAGGGAAGTGGGGGCCGACATGTGTCGGAGACGCGAACCAAACCGATGGTGGCATTAATTGATTTCTGTATGGACCTAAAAATTAAGTCACCCCTTGTTTTAATTGCAGATTGAATTTACAATAAAGATATCAAAACTTACACCTTCCTTAAAGGGATCAACTACAAGGCTAACAATAATTTACCGTTTTTAATAGGTACTAAAAACCGCTCGTAAAACTATAATAATCAATTAGGGACACCTAATATTTTAAATTAGGAACACACACATTTCACTAGGTTCATATCGCTATTTAAGAATATCTATATCTTCTAGCATCTATAATAGAAGTACTCGTAAATACGCAGATAACACCTGTTTAGCAGAAATCATATTGCACCAGCAAGTAATAACAAAACAATAAACACGTTTACATGGAACAAGTACAAGTATGTAGTTTAAAGTATGTGTAAATGTTGTTAGGACAGACAGACAAACAGGTCCGAGACGGACCGGACCCTCGTATTAAAACACCCGAGAGGGGTCCTAAAATGCCACTCACAGAATGTCTTTGTCCACTCTGAACCGTATATTGTTTTATGCCTTTGTTATATGCAAAATTTAAATCCTTAATTATTCATAGGATTGTTGTTCTCGACGAATATTTTCACAATAGGCCGGGGGTATTCGGGGTGGTAATCGGTTTGATTAATAAATTGTCAAGTTGAATCCAGCGTTAGAATATAAATTGTTACCGCAGATATTTCATCCTATTATTACGGCGAGATCCTGCTCATTGTTTTACGAAATGTCATATCTCATCCTGTCACCTGATTGTTTCGGTTCACAGGTTTCTATTGGAGGTGTCTTCCAGTTTATATTTGGAATTATGTAAGTATTCTGCCTTAGAAACCGACTCCATTTATGTTAAGTTTCCGGACTATGGTCTTAGTTAAAATCTTGTCGAAATAATATAAAAATAAAAAACTTTCCTCGTGTATATTTATTATTAATATTTTACCTGGCTTGTTTGCTACCACCATGTTACATAAGTCTGATGTCAAACCGCAGTATGAATAGCACTTTTGTGTTTCGGTCATGAAATATAAGATTATCACACGGGTAATATGTAGGTCAAGTTGCTTTAATGTGGCTTGTAAAATACTCTTAAATACTTAACAGATATTTTTAAAATATTAATTGCAAACCGCAACCACCTGCCATGCGTGTTGATTTTAGCAAATCAGTTTATATAAACTAAATATGTAATTGCAACGATCTATCACAAAGGGACATAATTTGACAACAACCATTACGAACTACTAGGGCAACAGATATAATGAAACGATTAAATATATAATGGATCAAAACATTTAAAAGGGGAAACAGACCGCTACCAATCTAAAAAGTTAAAAACAAATTAATTTAGACAAGAAGAAGATGTAAAAACTTCCAAACAACGATTACGTTTATTGCTTGCCATTATATTAATCATCGGCAAAATTAATTTTTCATTTGGACAAATAGCCGAGAGCTTGGTACAAATGTCTTTCGGTCTTGATTGATAACTTACGCTCCGGATAAGAATTTTCGTTGCCCGCCGTATACCTACATACCTACCTACTGGGATTAACATCTGCCAGCTAAATAACATTTATATCTGACACTCGGCGCGTGTTGAGTTCTTCCAATATCTAGGAAAGTATGTCTGGAACCAACGTCTTACTAATGTCATTAAGTAATTTGATATTTTGTTCTTTAGAATATGAACACCTTATTTCTTCGTATGTATGTCATAACAGGCTATTAAGAAAACTCTAAAGCACTAACATTTCATATCATGTCACACCAATTCCCTCATGTTTAGTGAGTGAGTTCCATAGTTAGTAATATACCTATAAAACTGATGATAAATGTTTTAACATTGTTTGATAAAAACTGACATAACATTCGTGTGAAGTAGTGAGCTATTATTAATAAACGTTTGATTAGAAACACTGTTCCATTTTTGAATTGAAAATTCTGAGTAGGTATAAAAGAGAAGAAAGGAAGCGAACGCGAAATAAAACGATGGATTTGTCAATAAACAGAGTATTTAGCAATTATTTTAGTATTCTTCACCATTCATCGTAACCAGCTGTCAAAGGCACAAAAATTACGCCTTACGTGTTGTATAATTGATTTACCGCGTCATTGTTTCAAAGTCTCGCTGCATAACCGTCTCATTAACGATTCAAGAGAGCAAATTGTGCTACCTAATTACAACTGAATGGGCAAAGACAATGCTGTATTTATGTTCACCAATTCATCACACAAAGAAGCGATGTTTCGGGCAGCCAGCGAACAACTGAACGTGCAGCACAAAGAGACGAACAGCCTTAAAATCGAGCTTAGAAAAACTATTAGTACCTGTGAATCTTGACAAATGGGAGGAGACATAACTATGACACAGCCTCGTGCACGCTGTTCACAAAAACAAAAGATAACGCTTAAAAAAATATAAAGAAACAATTGCCTTTTATGAGTGTGCTAATGAGTCTATTTTCAAAGTCCACGCGTTAATATTCATAACGAATTTGATACCGTGTTTTAGTTGCGGGGCTCGAATTTCTACGTTAGCTTAATTAGAAAGGGCACTCGTGAAGGGTGAATTTAAAAAAGTTAGCAAACGGCTGTGTTATCTAATAATACAGCTATGTCCATTCCAAAATTTCATATAAGATGTAATAAAACTGTGCAAATGACCGAGTTGTTTAAAATAATTAAGCAATCAAATTTAAATGGAAATTAAAACAAAACTGTTAACACCTAATGACAAAAATTAATCGAATACATTCTAACGCACACTTTTAAAAATTATTGGTTTCTACTGAAGACACTTAATCATAGGAAAGTTTGTTGACACCGTGATCCATTATACATGAAGCATGCGATTATCTTGATGAATTCCATGAGAGCAGAACTCCCCTAAAATCTCGAAATCGAACAAAGGGAACAAACACGTGAGTCTCCCTTCGCCTCCGAGGCTAATGCTCACCCCACATAGGAAGGAGATGTAGAGAAAAATGCGTATTTATAGCAAATACTCGTACTCAAACAGTCCTACATTGTGTACGAGTCAAATAAATGAGCCTCATTTTTCGTGCTGTCAAAAAAATCTGAATGGAAAAGAAAACGCGGCAGCGAAAAAACGGCAGGCTGTGGGGTTCTTATTTCGTTTGTTAATGTAATACTGATTTGGGATGTTTCAGATTAATTGCGCCTTACCTGGTGGCGGCAAGGGTGAGCCTGAAAGAGTTCTTGCGACGCTGATCGATCGTCGAGCGCAGATTGAAAGGCGAGACGTGAAAGGTAATTATTCATTTGGCGACTAGAATAGAGCACTTTTGTACCTTTATCTCGGATCTTTTTTCTCGAGTTTTGCGCGAAATTTGCAAGTAAATGGATGGAGTGACACGGTGATTTGTTTTGTCCGACGCGATCGACTTCCCACGAATTCGATTCGCGGTACAAATATGCTCTTGTTTATAAAGCGTCATAGAAATGGTAATTTGAATTCTTGAAATCGGATTTCAGATATCCTGCGCGGGGTTGGGGATCTACAGATACATAGCGGTGTATACTCGTATTACCGGAAACATCGTCAAACAACAGTGTTTTGATGTTATATTGTGAGTGTGACCTAACCCAGAAAAGTTGAATATCAAACACGCAATATATTTCGCCCTTATAAGTAAGTAAACTAGCTTTTGCTCAGGACTTCGCACGCGCGGACTTCATAAATAATTATCTCACGGGATGGTTCGATCGGGATAAAAAGCAACCGATGTCATTTTCCTTCAACTATCTCTACACAAAAATCAAGTCATTTTGACTCTCTAAAAAACTCACTAGCATATTTATAATATTAATATTGGCAGGATTACTTTTCAACTTTTTTGGTAAAGACAAAAACTTTCTACCTATAAAATTTTGTGTTTAAAATTCGAAGCATGAGTAGAAACTTTACAGCAAAACTTAAGATAATAAACCTCCCGGCGGCAAACTGACAAAAACCCGAAAGCAAAAAATTTGCATGCCAATGTGAGTACAATAGGCGCCAGCGAACCCGGAAGATTGCACAATGCTGCACAAAGAACCAGAAGCACGTGTGATCCTGACCTGATTTCTCGAAATCCATGGACTTCTGCCTTTTGTTTCAATAGCCTTTATGATTTATGTGACATTTCTTTGACGTTTTATGACGCACGCCTCATTTAAATACCCCAACTTGTGCTTTGCACATTTCAACGGTCGCCCATGCTGTTGTTTTTTTCTGACTGCGCAATGCCAGTCCGAGTCCTTAGCATTTGAATGAACATTTGGTTACCAGATTAGGTTTCTATGAGGCATAGCTATACGTGAGTAAACAAGACGTTACTCTCAAACTCATTAACGTTTTTATTATTTCATTCTTTAAAACAACACGCTTTTGTGGTTAAAGAAAAAAAAGTTGTTTAGCATCTCAATGAAAATTTTTCAAAATGCATTTTTCTTCGAGCAAATTCCAAGAAAGTATCTCGCCGGGTACATTACGTAACATAACATGATTGTCGGGTCTGTAAGCGGAAAAAGAGCAAGAATTTAAAATATCAAAATGAAGTCTTCAAGCCAGAGACGTTGTTGTAAAATTACAGGCAGCTAGGCGGCGAAAACTGGCAAATTATAGTCTGAGACCGCAGACATTGGACGCGGTTACGGTGCCCCGATAGAGATCGCGGTGATTGCTGCCCGCTATTGTAGAGGACCCATTATAGGACTAACTAAACGACATGCCTGGTATCAAATCGTTACCTGATGTTGGGATATTTATTTTCCTTGTATCGGGTCGTGTCTTGGGGTATTTGCAATGTTTTGCTTTAGTCTTGACAACATACTTGCGCCTTCATTAGTTAATTATAGTTGCATATGAGTGGCTGGAATTGCGTTAGTTCTGTCTACCCTTTATTTTTTATTGGATATTGTTTTTCCTCTTCTTTTAAATAGCTATTTTTCATTCTACATCAGCATAAACGAATAAAATATAAATGAAAACAAGAAAGAAAGATATGATTTGCCTATTACAATGATACATAAGTTTTATGAAGTTATTGAAGAATACGAGTAGGTACATGTTGGTTCTAGTAATCATTTAAGCAGTATATTATACCCCACTGATATAAATATGTATATCAAATAAATAACTGCAAACGAATTTAAACAATACAAATTGATTAAAATAAATCAAGAGACTGCACAACCATCTACTAGTTTCAAACATCTTAGTCGGCCGTTTACTAAGCCACATCGCTAAACTCTATCATCACAGCACTGGGCTGCACTCGGCCAATCACGTGCCACAGATAATACCCGCTTACGTTCCGGTCAACGTGGCTATCGACCGAGACTCGTTTAACTCAGAAAACGTGTTGGCATTCTGTGGTCGAAAATAAAAACGCGGATAAACGTTTAGGGCAAAAAACTGTACATACACACACGGCTTCAATCAATAAATACTATCGTTGGCTCGTGACTTTGTCTGGGTGAATATGAAAATTCATTACAGAAGTAAAAAGTATTGTACTGGTTATTAGTGTTAATTCAGAACATGTTCTATTTTTGAGACAAATTTCATCATCAACATCGGTTTACGTGTTTATTTGTATTGAATCATAAACAACCTAATACCTAAATATTCAATTTATATTTACATTTTATTGTCAAATAGGAAGCCAAAATAAGCACGATTAGATTATATGTGTTGAATTCGATGAAATCAATTGATGGAAATGCATTACCTGTCATCACCCAAGTCGCAAACCTTTCCAATGCATGTTTTGGTAACATTGAATTTTGAATTTCTTAAATAATTCTTACCGCTATTTTCAATGCAAAATTGCCTATCGGCATGTACGCAAAAGTGTTTATGATAATGCATGCCAAAAATGTTAACCCATGACATGCAGTAACAGAGTTTGCAGGGTAATAACTGGTGCATTCACATAGTTTCATAAACAGCTTTCATTATTTGAATTTGTATGCACTTTTTAAAATACGATAGATACCGTTAGAATTTTTTTGCGTGGTTTATTGCTGAATGATTAATACCTGCGAAAATTATTTGATTCATGTATATACGCTGGTTTCAATTTTTGTTGACAGTATGTTTGCTACGATAACATTACCCAAGTCTTAACCATGTTTATTTTGAAGAACATAAAGCTCATAATTCTGTAAGGCTCTATGACTTGAAATCATTAAGTGATCGGGAACGTCTCAATACCCAAGTAACGAGTTGGCCATTAATTCAGGGATGTATCGCGAGATAACTTTATTCTGGTAGCCGACTGCTTTGTATGCGGCGGTACTGCGTCCGTCATTACCCACTTACAAACTTATTTCACCAATCCACACTGTGTATTTTCTCCTCTATACCTTTGGTGTTAAGGTTCAGGGTACAGGTAAATTTATCGCAGCCCTCGTGGCCCTCTCGCTTTTATCTTATTGGTCAACCATTACGCCTAAATTTAAACTCTTCATTATAATGCCGCAGTGAGAAAATTCGTGATAAAAGATGGGCGCGTGGATAAAGTATGGGTAATGAATTTTGATAAAGGTGAACCGAGTGGTTGTGGATAGATAAATTAAATACACGGCGGAGTAGAAAACTTGTTTAAAACGTAATGCGATAATGAATGTGTTGACAGGGACATAGTAAATGATGGTAATAATGATAACAATATTATTGTAAACCGTGAATTGATATCTGCCTATAAAACTGCTGAGCGCTTCCAGCTTGTACCGTTAGATTAATGTTTTAAAACCAAATTGCTAAATAGACATCTCAATTTAAGGAGTCCAAATCAACTTTAGAAATGCGTGTTCATTGTCTCTTCCAAGACAAATCTCTAGCTTTTTTCCAATGTTTTACACCACAAGCCTATAAAATTTACTGGAAAAACCAAATCTGTCGATTCAGAGATGTTTGTATTTATAGCTTATGCGGTAACAAAATAAATATCTCCTGAATTAAGCAACCCTGATTCTAGGCAGTGCACGTCTCAAACTTGTGGTGCAAAGTTTATTCTAAAGCATATTTACCATCCGTGCATTACAAGAGCTTAGCTTCATTACACCGAAGAGCCGGTTCAGGCAACAACTGTAATTTGTACAGACCCTGGGTTTAGACTGCGATTAGGGCACGACTCCCCGATAATGCGGTTTACCTCAGTCAGTTTAAATTTTAAATTTTGAGATTGTTGCTTTTACAGGAGAGTGACCGTAAGTCGTGAGGGTCAAGATAATAAGACACCGCTCCACTTATTACTATTTTATATTTGTTTATAGCAAAAACTTTCAATTATTGCTAATTAAGTATGTTTATATATAGCATAGCAGCCGTGTACCTATGAGTTGTTTTTCAATTCAAGTACATTATCCGATTGCTTAACGGTGAAGGAAAACATCGTGAGGAAACCTGCATGTCTTGAACAGGCATGTGAAGTCCGCCGATCCGCACTGGGCCCGCGTGGTGGACTATGGCCCATACACTCTCTGTAGGAGGGTAGGCCTGAGCCCCAGCAGTGGGGACGTATATAGGCTGTTGATGATGATGATGATATATAGCATGAATTTTATTTTTCGTATTGATAATTTTTTGGGCAACTTTTAAAGTTATTTATGAGATGATGAAGAGAGAGAATTTCAATGTATTGCAAAAGCATTTCTTTATGAACAACTTAAAATTCTTAGAATTCTCTATTAAAACCACCCAGTGCATTATTGCCTATTTTTTTCGTTCGAACTAAAAACTCCGAGCAATGAGTAAGAATGTTCGCTGGATTCGTAATGCGTTTCATCAAAACCGCCACAATACCGTCGTTTAACTTATACCACCTCATTCATAAATCTAAGACTTTAATTAAAACAATCTCGTGCAATCGATACTTTTCGCCGAGCAAACCGAAATCGATTACCGACAATCGATTCCCTCCCTCGAGAGCTCGGCCGGGCCGGGGGAGTTGTCTCTGCAGCAGGCGTTGACTAATGGAGGCGCGTCCGCGTGGAATAAGACTGATTGCACCCGCGCTCGCCTATGCCTGCCTGCCTGGCTGCTATGTGGCTTGCCCGAGCCGCGCCGAGCCGAGCCCTCCTACCTACACTAACCGACATTATTTAAGAAATCAGCTCGCCCGAGCGGCAACAAAAGGGAGTTTTTGCCGCCTACGCTACGTGTTTCTGAAAGTCGTATTACGCTGGTTCCTTTGTTGGGAGATTTAGATGGAAAGTTTGCAGAGATCACTAATTGTCTTCATCAGGCACTCGGACGATCTATTGAATGAAAAACGACATTCATTTGAGCTTACGAATATGCATATTCGGTACCAAGGGCTTTTATTCGAGTTTCATCAATATACTTGTAAAATTTTGGTCGCGTGGTCTCGACTTAAGTCAGCCATTGAACATCCTACTATTCTATATATTGAAAATCAAAATTGCGTTCACTAAATTCTGTAAGGTACAAATCAAAACTCACATACATGAATTTTTTTCGTACCAGGCTTTTCGCAACCAACTTTTTACACGTTAATTTCTCCTGTCATTAAACTCATCAACCATTCATTTGGATATTTATTCCAACGGCCGCTATCAACACGAGTCAAAGCAAAAGTAGTGCTTATCCACTTACGTATCAGTTCTAATTGCACCGTCGTCGCAGGCGCACACTGCAATAAAAACGATATTAATTGCAAAGAAGCTAATTTATATCCATCAGGGGTATGGGTACTAACATAATGGCGCGGTAAATGATTGACTTCATTAATTCACAATTGCCACTCAATAAATGCATGCGATCCACACCCTCTTCCTTCAGTCACGTGTATCAACTATACCTCACAATTATTCGTATTCCAGTTGAAAAAAATTCTCGGAGTCAAGATATTGCATCACTAATTTGTAACCGCAGGTCACGCATAACGAATACGGTATAATTTGCACACTTCGTTATGATAAAAACATTGAAACATGCTAATTTTATCTGAAGCACGAGTCTATGCTTGGTTATTATATAGTTTTGTTTGTTTGTAGTAAAACACAATAAACCGACTACTAAAATATTTAAAGAAAATAATTTTTCAACTTGACTTTTATTTTCGATCCGTTTTTACATAGACTCATATACCTCTACCTTCACCATATTGAATTAATTGATTTAACATTTGAGATAGGTACTAGTAAAACCCAGTAAATTAGCTAATTGTGTTTTAGTAAATTATTTTAAGTTTTCTACTTATATTTTTTAAATAAATAAATAACAGTTGTTAATTGAAATATATTTTTAAACCAATGTTAACTTAATTTCTGATGAAGACTCATCAGCTGGAGACTTCTGGGTTCTCACACTTAGCATTCAACGAACATATTGCCACTTTCTGTCAAGTGACACTAAGGCCAAGTGCAAACCCATTACAGAAAATAACACATAAAACTAATTATGATAATTATGCAAAACCTAAATTACTAATTTTTGGATTCACTGTACACTATACAGTAGGTAAGCAAAAGTCAGCAGTTAGTGAGCGTGTTTATTTTTGTGAGGTCCGATGACGATGACGCTAGTCATTTATGTAACTATCTGAGTTATGTCATATAATAACGTTAAAGCATAATAATATAATAATCATCAGTTGCATAAGTGAAGGTTGGAACAAGCGCCTTTCATTTATCGGTACGTTGGACGAGCTTTTCATGATAGGTTTTACCATAATAGCCTAGTGTGATTATGGTAAAACCCTTTCACGTCACTTCGCATTAGTGAAAACTGAAAATTATAAATGCTATATTAAGCTATCTACAGGTTATGTATGACAATGCATAATTCGATCCAATGTTTGATCTTAAGAATCGGTCTCAATTTTGATCATCTCACCTCACATTTGGATTTGATTCCAAACTTCATCATTTAATCTTTCAACTTCCCCAGACGAAATAAAACAATTAAACAGTACAGACACGGTTCAGTTCGTTGGTTCGGGTCTGTCCGTGGAGTGGAGTGATGGCAAATGCGATCGAAGCTGACAAATGGGTGTCGACACACGCTACACGCCGTCGGTATGCGACGGGCGATGGTAAATACGCGATACGATTGCATGCCATAGTACATGGTTTGGATGCCCGCATGCCATAGGGTGGAGAGTCCCCTATTATGGGACGGAATTATTCACGCCATGATGTCGGAGTGACGGCTGATGCTAATCTAGCTTCCTGAGAGTGATTTTTTTGGTGTTTCGGTGTTTTGTTTCGTAATAGCTTTTACGTAAGAACGTAACGTAACATGGATTCCATCGGCGTGTTCAAAACTTTTCCCCTTTGAGCCATTGAACTGCGAAGTTGAAGATAAGCCTACAAAAATTCTTACATATTTCCGTAGCAAAAGCAAAAAATATTTCGTATGCGTAGTCATTAATAAATATGATACATAATCGTATATGGAATCATGGAATTCATGTACCGTATCACACTCGTTTAAGCATTTATCGTAATCGCCACTTGCACGATCTTCAAATCGGAATTTTAAAAAGAAGCCAGTAATAAACACGAAGGCGTCAAACCGTGAAGAACAAAGCAACTATTCGATTGCTCTCTTTTTATATCGATACTCAGACGTATCGATGTTATTCGAATCGCTACAGATTGATGATCGGGCCGACATATTGCATACCTATCAGTTTTATGTTCTGGCACTTAGAGCTAATGCCTCTGGAAATGCAAAGCATTAGTTTGTTTGGTGATTTGGCAGTTGCTTAGTGACAGACAAATTGTTATTGAAATGGACAGTTAAACAACTGCTCACAGTTTAAGATTGTGTTAATTACATAATGTAGTCGAAGGCAATCGATTAACTCTGCCAGGTGCGATTCGATGAGGCGACCTTTCGACTGATCCGGTGGTAGAGTCGTGCAAATTAAAGTTTAATTTTAAAAGTAATAATTGCGCATTGCTCGTGTACACACATCTTAACTCGACCTCAGATGAATGATCTTTTGATAATCGATTTTTTAAATACTGAATAGCTTTTTGGTTTAAAAGTTTCCGAGCTTACTATGAAAAACCGCAACTATATTTATTATAAATCACTCTGGTGTACGTCTGTACATCAATCACAGCTAATTATCACAAGAACTTTATAGCTATCGACTGGTAATTTGGAATAGTAATGGGAAGTGACCCATAGGTGCCGCAACTGAAGTAACTGATTAAATATTGATTCAATGTATATATAAAAACACAAATGTATCAACATAGGAGTGTGTTGTTCTTGCTTAACTGTCTAAGAAAAAACGATGCCCTTGAAAACTAAATACATCCCTTGAGAATCAAAAGAAATATTAAAACGATGTATTTTCCGTTAATGATTTTGAAATGCGTATACGAGTACACTAACGTCAAGAAAAAATGAAATATCAGCGATATATCAAGAACAGTACTTTGATCAGTGTAAACAGAGCTTCAAATCTTCAAAGTTCAAACCCAACTGACACTAGAAAAAAATCTAAAAATTCGATACACAAGTGTCGGCGCAATATTTATAGATTCTGATTAATGATAGGAAGTGTAGAGGGGACGTGCTCCTCGCTCGTGATGGATGGTGCATCGAGTTATTAGATAATGGTGTTTCAATAGAATTAGAAGCTTTGTTCTTCCTGCCCCCCGGCCGCGGGTCAAGCGTGTGGCGTGCTCGTTCAATAAATTTATTGTGGTATTCAAATAACCTTCTCAGCTGTCTTGTGTGCCATCGCGATTTCTATTGGTTTCTTGCTACGATCTGGCCCCATTCCGTATGATAACATTTTTGTCGTATTTATTTTATGCGCGATTTAAATAGCTTTCAGCTAAGTAATTGCTAGCACTTATTAAAATTTTTGATAATTTTGGATTCTTTTCACGATTGACTACTGTTGTATATAGGAACTCTTTGTTGACGCTGCATCTATTTTGCCAAATAACAATTTAACTTACGACAGCTCATAAAAATAATGTCTTAGGCACCTCGTATAAATAACAAAAGCTGCAAAAAAGCTCCAAGCCTAAAGCGCAAAGTTCAACACGAATAATTTTCTGCAAGGTTGACTCTGTACAAATAACAGTCCCAATGAAAGAAATAGTACTTTGACACTAGACATAGTTCGCTATAAAAACTATAAATAGCCAATTCGTATCGTATTAATAACATACAGAACATCTGTTATTGCTGGCGAGCGATAATGAGTTGTAGTTAAGTATGCGTCCATAAGCGATGCGATGCTAAAGATAGATACAAAAGATACAATATTTTGGAGATAAAAGTTGCTTTTTGAAATGGTTGATGATCTCAATTTAAAAGTATCATGAAAAGTTATAAAAAAAAACTTATTCGGTATTTAATCAATAATCTTATTCGGTCTACTTAACTTACTTCAAAAATATCTATTTGATTGAACTGTAATGGTGAGTGATGATCTGTGTCAATAACACTTGTGTTGTTCAATTATTATCACCACCGATTCATTAAATTTTAGACACCGTGATATTAGTAACATGTGGCATGACTTTAAACACATTTTACATTTAATTGGTATCAAATTTATTTATCTTTCTTGTTCTGAACCTTTTTGGTACTGGAGTCTGTACACGTTTGTAATAAATACATTTTCGTTAGACGCCATTACTATGAGACGCTTTGTAATTTTATATTCCTTTATATTTTATGTCATGCATTTAGACCAAATGTTGAGTTCAGTATGGGCAGCGCAAGCGAACTTTTTTCAATTACCTCATCATCAACATACAGCCTGAGGCAGTCCACTGCTGGATATAGGCATCTCCCAGAATGCGCCAGATGATTCGGTCCTCTGCTCTCCGCGTCCATCCACGTCCGACTACCATACGAAACTCATCGTTCCACTCCGGGGCACATCCAACACTACGTTCGCCTAGGCGTGATCTTCACACGAGAACTCGTCTACTTCAGCGATTGTCGGTTCTTTGGCAAATATGACCAGCCCAATGCCACTTCAGCTTGCTAATACAGTGAGCTATGTCGGTCACTTTGGTTCTCTGGCGGATAACTTCGTTTGGAATGCGGTCCATCAGAGAGACTCCGAGTATAGCCCTTTCCGTAGCCCGCTGAGCGACATTAATTTGTGGATCAGTCATGCAGTGAGTGTCTACGTTTTGGCTTCGTAAGTCATCACGCGTAGAACACACTGGTTAAATAATTTTGTATTGAGGTATTATAGTATCGACCATTTAAAGGCTTGACGTAGTTTCCCAAATGCTGCCCTTATCTTATCTCTCGAAATTGTTTCTATCTAACTGCATCGTTTGCCCGAGGTTTCAAGTTTATGTTTTATACTAATCCAGAACAGCTTAAATTTTTCTATAGCATCGCGTGATAGTATACAAAAGCATTATTAACAGATGTGTTTAATATGAAAGAGGCATTATTATGTGTAACGGAAGAGAAATGATTTTGTACTACTAAAGAAGTTATTCATTAAATGCTGAGTTCCTCTTCCGAGAACAGCGTCAAAAGTATGTTAAACAAAAAATAAGAAAAACAAAGGCTAGTTCTTATTGTCGTTCCACCTATAAATCCTTTTAAATGTAATACGACAAAAAACGTGAATCAAAACTGTGCAAAATCGTAACAGGTACTTTCTATGAAACTTTATTCTAAAGAAAGCTTTAACTAATTTACAACCGCATCAAGAAAGCACTTGGCCGCAAACATCAAAACAAAATAGGACGCTTTTAAAGAAAAACCGAAAGCAAAGGTGTTACAGAATTTGCAAGAATGCGAGAGAAAGTGACCACCGTTTGTTTTCGAGTTCAATAGATTTGGTTTGAATAGAAACAATGGAGCATTGTCACCATTGACCACCTGCTGATCACAACAATTTGCATATTATTCGCAAACGCAAAAAAAATTGGTTTCACTTGCACCTGACTGCATTGATTTACTTTAGTTTGAATACGTTAGTCTTTAATAGGTGTTGCTTCGTTTAACGTAGCCAGTGCGTGCGTTCCCCTACAAACATTCCAGTCATAATACTTGTAAATATAATCGTATAAAATATTTTTTCGTCTAGTGAATACCAGTGAATATGAAATTCTTAATATAAAAATAAAAATTCTTAATATTCAAAATCAATAATTCAATCCACAGATTAGTAACTTCTTTTCAAAACCAATAAATCTAAGAAGAAATCTTACGGTTATAATAAAAACAACTGTTTCGAAACCAACAAATACCCGTACCGATCGAAGATATGTTTCCTATCACCATAAAGAAAAACATGTATAAAGTGCACATAATTTACATCGACGTATCTTCGCATCAGCATTTACTCGAACAGAGATGTCAACAAGGTATGTCCGCGCTGGTGATATTTTTCTGAGATTTGTGGCTTCGGCAGGTCGGGCCACATAAGCGGTTATATTTATAAGGCGGTGTTGGTAATAATGTGGAATGCTGGCCGGCGGACGAACGCGAACGGTTGGAACATCCGCGGGAGGGAGATGCGACCGTCTGCTTACACAGGGTGATACGATAACACTGTCATACTATCCTATGCAGGTCTGTTTATTAGGACTTTAGGGTAAATTGTTCTGAATATGCCAGATTTTACTTTGAGATTGCCTACCAGATATCGCTAGATTATCCATTCAAATATCTTTTCTGATGACCAGATCCAATAGAAAATGATAAAGGGACTGATCAAAGAGGCAATTTTCATTCATCGTGGATGTGTCTTACTGGTATTTAAAAATAAGTGATTGATTAAGTATTATTCTTGATCAATATTACTGCTTCTGATATGAACTTAAAGGCTAGGTATATCTACTTTGGCCAAGAATAAACAACAAAGAGAAATTTTTTCGCTTCGTTTTACCATTATTGCTGCTATATAAAATTAAGGCAGTCTTTTTTGGCATTACCGTTTAATTATCTGAGAATCTAGTGAAATATACTGTAAGTTTTAATACTAATATAGTTGTTAAAATGTAATTTTTTTTGTCGGGCGCATTTGAAATTATCTTTTCAAATTTCAAGGACATCCCGTACAAGGAACGGAGAGTATGATATCAAGGTTAGGCTTAGCGGAACACTCCACATGTGGTCAACCTTAATAAAGCGCGAGGGGTTTATACGAGTATCCCAGGTTGGACAGAGAACGATATAGGAGCTTAGCGGCCATGTTGTATTATGGATGCCTATCATATTTTGGACCCGCTTCGGACCGGATTATTCTTTTTTCTTTTGCGCCTCGATCTCGTCGAGAACCGGTCTCGGAGCGACGACCACCATTTATTGTAGATTAAAGAGGCTTGTTGTCTTAATTTTAAGCCACGCTTTAATTTATGGCCACGTATTAATGTAAGAGTCTCCGCCATTTTTTCTATAAGATAGATACGTCATCGATTTCTTTATTTGTATTTGGCCCGTTTATTAATTCCTCGGCACTAGCACGGCTAATATTTTGTGCTTAACTTAATGATTTGGCAATTAAATTAAATTGTTCTCGTTGTGGTAGCTAAATTAAAATTTACAGCGATAAGAGATTTTAAGTGCTCGCCCATAGCCCCCGCTGGTGGACACACATTTGTCATGGTTACGTTCTTTGAGGAAAATGACCTTAAGTGTTTAGTCTTTAACTTTAATTAAATTGTATAATAGCTAACGCCTACTTTGTTATTTAGTTGTCAGTCCGTTATATTTTATAATGAGGTGCAAAAAACGAGGGTCATTCAACTCGTCCGAGTCGCAGTACATATTAATCATAAATTCCGTACAAAACAAAAGCGAGCCGGGCAAGTGCAAACTCCCATGTCCGAGTGAAAAAAATGACAGTACGCTCGAGCAAACCGAAAGGACGCCGGCGCAAAAAGCGCTACCGGTGAAAAAATATGATTTATAGCGTGAAAAATGTGGAAACACACGCGGAAAGAGAGAACGGTGAAAGCGTGGCGTTTCCACTAGACAAATTTATTAATCCTATCAACGATGTTTTTATTTCTGTTACGTAGTTTCATATTTTGATAATTCGTAGACAGAACAGTCGATGGCGATGATAAATTAAGACACAAACAATCCCCGCTACTTTGAAGTATTTCTTCCTTCAACCCTTTGTAGTTAAGTATATTTTTAAACGTATTTATTTATCTCCTATATAAATACCTAATCAAACGAAAAAATGCGTGTTTTGATACTTGATGATAACCAAAATTATGTTTCACCTTATTTATCCATCGCTGAAGCCACTCACGTGTCAATACAAAACCCAACATTTTCACGATCGGCGCAAAATCACAGTGTTCAAGCAGCCACATATCAACTCGTGCACATTATTTGCTCACGTATCTGAGTTCGAATCTCCTGTATAAACCGTACTCCGCCTCGCCCGGTGGCGGTGGCTATCCACTCCGGTGTATAATTACGCTTCCATTCAATAACACACAGTGCAGTCTTAATAGAGTGCTAAGAATGTTGCTGATCCCTGATATAAATCCACTCATGATTGAAGAGGGAACAACGAGCCATTAAAAGGACTAGTTCTTGTACAGTTTAATCAATCGGCAATGTTTTAATTTAGTTCTGAGATGGGTACATCCTTACTTTCAATTTCTTGAAAGTGTACTAGTCTATTATAGTATTGAATTTAACAGATAAAACATGCGTGGTACCGGGTTCGATTGCCATTGGGTACCTATCGGTATTCAGTTTGGTAAGTTTTAGGGCATTTTCTATGTTACTATTCTATATACTATGTTAGTGTTACTTATGCCGCCAAACAGCAATCTTAATATCACTGTTGAGTTCCGGTATGAAAGGTAGGATAGCCAGCTCCTCATTATGTTGAGGCTTCTGGGTACGCACGCTTATCATTCCACGGCCTTATCTATCTTTCACTTTCCATCAGGTGAGATGAGGGCCAAGTGCAAACCTATCAGGCATAAAAAACAATCGAAGGCTAGGTTAATAAATTAGTGTCATTTATTAATTTAGTACATACGAATGTTACGTTTTAAGTTAAATACGCTTTTTGTGAAGGAAAACACCAAAGAGAAATCTGCTTATACTTCCCGAGAGAAAATTTAAAGATGTGTGTGCTCGGCTACCTTTATACCGGTACAAGACAGTGATGTTAACTGATCTTTGGCGGCAGACTTAGGTAACATGGTATAGCTAAACGGACATAGAAAATGCCCATCAACCAAACCAAGTACCGATAGGAATCAAACCCGGGACCTTCAGATTGATAGTCCAACATTTAGCCATTAGGCCACGAGTGCTCGAGGGCTGAACCAACGAGCCACCATCGCTCATAAAGATGCTGTAATGAGTATGCTTTATACACCATTGTATTATTATATTGATATTATTGTATTACACTTTTCGGTCACAAGTAATGCACAGATACCTCAAGCATCCACGTACAGAGCACCACACGGCTCTCGAGACTCTAGTCGGGTTGTACTGTACATGCCCGCTGACAGATACGGGTACACGACGGATCTTAGGCGGAAATTAAAACTAATAATTCAAAAAGTTTCCGCGCGACCGAGCCTCGGGCGTGATTTATGAGGCAACCAGTCTTGTGAGTGCTTCCTACATAGTCTACACTCTGAAATCATTTAGTTGGAAAGGATTGAGTTGGATAATCAACTGTGATCCTTTTCATAATCACGGCAACATTAAAAACTCGTAATTTTGCCTGTGACTTCGTCTTCACGGACTGTATGGTAACTGCTTCATGGATCGGCATAAAATTAGCTTATGTCTTTCTTCATTTCATAAGCACCATAAATGAGTGATCCGTTGAGGCGCTTAGTATAGTAATAAACATAATAAACTATGTTAGCGAGCGGAAAAAATGCCCTTGCATTATATGTCATCTAGTGATAGTTATTATCGAAAATAATACACACCTCATACAAACTTCAGATGAGCAAACATCTTGCGAGGACTATACCTACTATAAAGTAAAAAATTTGTGTACATTAACAAATTACCAAGCTAGCCTTAGGCACCCACTGGGACCTATGGTCCTATACATTCAAAACAAAACAAACTCTGTGTATCTACAAATGTAAATCCAGAAGACAATTCCAGATTCCACCTGTGCGCCGCCATTTTTCTAACCTCTGAAATAAAACTTGCACGACAATCGTTGCAACGTTGTTGCAGCAGACCAAATCGCATTGACATTAGATACATAACGATCGCCATACGTCCGCCCTCGCTGCAACATCAATCGTGGCACGGCCCGGGGCGCAGGGGGTGCATCAGTGCAGCGATGCACCGCTGCCTGCTGTGCTGTGCTGTGGGACAACAAGATTTCCAGCTTTGGCTAGTGGTGTCTTCACATTTTATTTTGTGCATTTGTGCATAATTAAAGTTTCTAGGGGCACTCGTACTCAATCAACATGCACTATTTCAAGCTTACGTCATTGAGTTTTTTTTTAAAATAATGGCTTTAACCAGTGGTTATCTAACCAATGAAGAGTAAAATTAGGTGTACAAATTTTGAGGTTTGAGGTAAACTATGCCGAAGCCATTTCTTCAGCTTTCTCAATAAAATTTATAATGTGTACATTTTATCGCTTAATTTGGATTCTTGACGAGAACTTCAAAGGCCAGCCTTGGTTTCAACATTTTCGAAAGAATTCATATGCCGAATGTACTCGACATGATAAACTCTTCGGATCGCGTCGAAACCCTCGCAATTTTGCGTAATTGATACTATAACACCGTCCATGACACTTTTTGCACTATATCACACCATTATAACACACAAAACACACATAACAGTATTATTATTCAATTAACAAAATTGCAATGAACCACCATTTTTCAAGTTCGCGCGAAGCATTGAGTTATTATGTACAATGTAGTACATAATAACTCAATGGCTTACGTGACGGATATCTTCCTCAAAGTCCAATATAAATGAAGACTAGGCTAGAAGGCTATTCCTGTTTAAAACATTTGCATGTCATTGGCAATCTGAATTTGACCATCTGAAATTTATCGCAAAAATAAAAGATTTTCTTATTTAATTTGGTTTCAGAGACACTTTTAAGAATGGTCGCTGTCCCAGCTTATAGGTATCTCACGGATATTGTCTATCTGCCCTGAGTATAGGGCCAACGCAGAAATCTCGAGTGTATCTTTATCTCTGTAGGGCTACAGAGCGCTTCTAGGTTTGGAAAAAGTTTCTTAAATATTTTCTATATTTTGTAAATTGGATGGTGTATGAATTTGTTTTTGTATCGACTTTATTGTGTTGTGCGTAAGCGAATCCAACTTATATACTAGCAATAATTTGACAATCACATATGAGTATAATAATCATTAATATTATTTATCCGAACAGAAGTAGAGTATTAGATCCCTACCTGTATATAAATGACGTATTCGTATCTATATGTTTCGTGTGTACATATGTATGTATAAAGAAGGTAGGTTGCAGGCAGGCTCCTGTTTATTATTTAGAATGTGTAGCGGTGGGGCGACGCGAGTTGATGCGCGCTCCAAGTGGAAATCTTTTGGGATTACGCCGCCGCCGACCGGCTTGAGGCGGAGGCACACTGAGATCAGGCTTATATCATCATCAACTAATATCGTAGTTGTTAAAACATAATTGTAGCGTATTAAAAGTGCTATCGTGCCAGCAGAGTTTTAATACTGTACAATATGTTAGTACCTTGTAAAGACTGACCAAAATCTGCTGTTCTCTGCGCTTTCAGAGCCAGATTGTTTTTTCTTTTTCATATTAACACTCAGACAACACAAGAAAATAATTATGTGAGATTTCAAGGCAAAAGGGAGACTTTTATTTTCCCGGACAGGCTTTATTTCATACTTTTGTCGTACCAGCTGCAAAAGTCCAGCGGCAAAATACATGTACCTTCCTTCTAGCGGACGGACATCAATTTCTGAAAATAGGCCCCTCCGTGCCAGAGCTGTGGATACAAATGCATCTATACTTCTCTTTCAACCATAAAAGTATAAAGGTAAACAAGAGCATTCCTGACAGATCAGTATAATGAACGAGTTTCCGACCATAAGCTAAACATGACTATAAACTTCAACCTCGCAGCGTCCCCATCCTAACCATCTCAAGCGTGTCCCGCTATGATGTACGAGAAGACGACGCCTGGCGAAACCTAAACCGTAGTAAAGCCTCCATCACGTCAAATGAATACTAAATCACGGTCGGCCATTTGAATTTCAATATCTATCCCATGCCCAGCCTAATGCGACTTTTAGGTATTCTCAGCCACTTTTATTTTTAGATGGCGATTTTTGCGCTAGGCGTCATGTTCGCGCTTCTTTGGTGCCAAAGATATTATTGAACCGCCTATATAAGATATCAGTTTCTAAAAGTTATAAGAACTCATAGAATGTCATAAGATATACATAAGGCAAAGTCTTCTATGAAACATGTTTGATGAATGTTAGCCAATTTATTTATGAACTACGAGAAATAAATAAGATCAGAAATAAATTTTCTATAAGCGGTATAAATATTATCTGTATAAAAAACTGTTTCATTAGTTTGTTCATTAATAAGCAAAGTAATTACTGATTTTTTATCTGTAGCAAGAAATATATGGATTACTTACATTATGGCCGACCAACTTTTGTATGGGATTGGGAACGTCTTAAGGGCTCGGCTTAAGGGGTATATTGCTATCTAGTAACATTGATTTGAATGAAATCATAACCTCAAAAAGACAATGAAATGGATGAAGAAAAAAAATGCTGTATAATTTGCACAGACCACAGCTTCAGTTTGTCAAAATCACTTCGTATAAAAATCTTGACTAAACCTGGGATCTATCTACTACGTTCATTCGGAATTGATCCGAAACTTTCTTTGGATAGAAAGAAAACAGATGTGCTGTGACTTTGGCCATTACTGAGGATAACACTACTGTGCCTATTTATACGTAACTAATGTGAGAAAGATAAATTGATTATATTTTCTCACTAAAAGTGGCACGTGCTAAATTTCCCAAGGAGCAGAAAAATCCACCGCTGAAGCACTTAATGAAACAAAAGGATCCGAACTACTCCCAAATTGCCAGATACATATTCCGAGCACATTTATCAGTGGCAAAAAGCGGGAGCTGATTCGGCAAATATTTTTTTCTGGGCGATTAGCGAGAACTTCGCAGAAATACCTACAGCTCGACAACCTTACCGTTACCGTTGGCGAAACGTTGCCCTCGATAAAATCACGCAGTAACTAGGAAAATGTTGGTCTTCGCAAGTGCAAATATAAGTTTGTTAATCCTCGAAGCTTCAGCGTGGGAACCACCGCGTCGCATTGACCCCTCCAATGCTTAGACAAATGATTTCCAAGAGTGTTTTCTTCAAATGTTTTTGCGTTTTTCGGCCATCTTTACTTTCGCGGTCTCCTTTATTTTGCAGGTAGAATTTCATGTTTACCTAAAACATATGCGCTTCGAGGTTAAGTCTATCTCAAGATAGCAGTAATTACTATTTTTGATAAAATTTCCATAAAATAATCATTTGTAAATCCCTTCCGATACGATTTACATACATTACATACATGATGCTTGACAATGAATATGTTTTATGATTATCTGTGTTTTACGTTTTGCATTACAACTGCTATTTATTGCTACCTACTTATTGATCTAATGAAACATTACTGGTTTTCAATACCGACATAATCGTATTCTTTAAAATATTTTCTACTTTATTTCCCTCGAGAAATAGTCAGGGCCCTAAAACTTTTAGCAAATATTATTGAACATCGGTTTGCAATCATTATTTATTAACATACCGATACCCTTTTTCTTTATATAAACAGAGCGACTCGCAGATACTGTTTACCATGAGGGGCAGGGAGGCAGGGGTCTCGCATCCTAACAATTTTTCTCATAAACCGAACATGACAGATTCGTACAGTGATTGATCGGGCACGGGCACGCCGCGCTGATCTGACGGGGTGCCGAATTATAATGCGGGGGTGCTTCTAGCGTTATATAGACACATATCTCATATAGATTGTACGTATCTTGTGAAAATATAGGTTTATTTTTAGTTTGCTTTTGATTACTAATACTCGTACTGATACTCTATCTGTTACTTGTTTCTGGGTATAAAATTTTGATGTCGCAAACTTTACATTCTTTGGTCAATGCAGATGTATGGTTTTGATTTATTTTAATTGGTTCGACTAATTGAACCCGGATGAGACTTAGGAAACAAATTGCATTTTAATCTTCTTCCAATTTCCCCCCTACAGTTGAGATGAAAACCTTCATTCGCGGAGGGTGACTACCCTTGAAAAAATATAAAAAGTATTATTAAAGAAGGAGACAGTTCGGGGCGCATTTGTAACTGTCGTGGGCCGTATGATGAAAAATTAGTTGAGTCCTCGTGACAAAGGCGCGCTAAACCCACTATACATAGTTATCTCCCTTCCTCCTACGGTGTGTAAGTAGGAGAAACGAGAGGAGACGTGGCTGCGTTTCCAATGGCAAATGACACAGATAGCTTAGGGATGACCGTAGGAGCGAACAGCAAGTTTCTGACAGCGCCCATTTATTGTGTATTGAATATCAATATAATTTCCGTGAGAGTCGATTTTTGTCGCATAGAGGATTCCGTCCCTCAAGGGCGAACTTTGGGCACACAGATTACGGGCAATAGCAAATATTGCGTGTGATTGATGGGGGTGCGACGCGCGCGGGGTGTGTCATTCCTATTCTCTATTCTTTTGTTTTTGTTCGGTTTTGAGGGACAACTTGTGGGAGCGCTCACGATGTGTTTCTGAGACAAACTGTAGCGCATATTCCTGTCACATGAAAATGCATTAGTAAATGTCCACTAATAGACAGACAGACATGGGTAATTGTCCTAGTTCGCTTCTTAGTAGTAATAGGTCTAATGAAAATTATGTTCTCCTTATCTTATATGAAAAAATCAATTGCCGTGGCGCCTTGAGTAAACTCAAAAATATCTAGACCGACTCGTATTTCTTCCTTTTAAATGTTCACAATAGTCCAAATGAAGTTTTGAGGAAAGGACAAATAGAAAAGTTGCCCCAAAAGATATTGAAGTTAGCACAGAACATGTTTGTCGGGAGGTAAGCAAGTCTTCAGCAAAACAAAAAACACAAGATGGAACCCTTAAGTATTTCAAATTCTCACTCATAAGTTCTCATTTATATACACTTGCAAAACAAACACACTGCACTAAACAAATTACATAATGATTAACTCAGATGTAAGGACGACTATATCGCAGTAGCGAATGACTCGCCACATATCCAATTTCAACCACAGATCCAGAGAAGCAATCTGTGAATTTAAATATTCATTCTAATCCCAGGTCATTGAAAAGCTCAATTGATCTGAAGTTTATTTCCAATTAATAGTTCTGTTATATTGTGTCCACCTGTAGCTAGAAGAGTAACGCTGAGATCTGTACCGTTTCTCCATATCTAGGACGGCCAAGCGTTGATTGACAAGTAAATAAATAAATCCAAGTAACTACTTACTTTAAAGCAAAACCACGCAAAAGTAGATGCTACAAATCAAACCCAAATATCTCGAGATTCTCGATCACACACCGTTAGAAACACATAGCCTTAAATTTAACAACTGCACTATTGCAAATCCACTTTCAGCGCCTAACCATACAGAAATGACATATAACCAAGTCAACAGAAAAATATCAAATAGAAACATACACTACTAACTGTCCAAGCTACAAATATTTAATCTGAATGTCTCGAAATTCTCGATGCCACACCGTCAGAAGCAAATAGGCTCAAATTTTACAACTGAATGATTGCGAATACTCTATCAGTGTGTTATAAATAAATGATATAACCTCTGAATCCGTAACTATCAATACACTCCAACCGTCCAAGCTAGAAATGTAATCTGAATGTCTCGATCACAACGCGCCAGACCAACACGGACTGAGATTTTACCACGAGAATAAGTAACGACTACCGATGGCTTATTAATATCATAAATATATTCTGAAATAAACAAACAACATACACAAGTAAACGTCCAAGTTACAAATCTAATGTAAATGTCTCGAGATTCTCGATCACACCGCGCGCCAGTGGCCAGAGGCAAATGGGCCGGGATTATACGGTAATGGCGCGACCATTCGGCTAAGTGCGGAACGGCCATACGTGGCCTACCGTGCATAATCGATTGTCTTGCTGCTGTAATTCACGGAGACATCGACTTATGTGCTTCGGACTGGTTTAGAGGTGGTGCTCGAGATGTTGCCGTTAACTTACTGTCAATCTAATGCTCTTGGTGACTGTAATTCTCTAGGATAGTTGTAGCGCGACTTGTGTTTGTTTCCATCATTAGGTCATCATTCCATCATCATTTAAGAATTCATTAAAATGTGAACCCAGTTCTGTTGGGCCCAGTGGGCCAGCCCTCTTGTCTTAAATAAAAATAAACATTCAGTGTCCTATATCGTCGGTTCACATAATGGATAAGGCGTGGGCTCTCAATCTGAGGGTTCCTGGTTCGAATCCAGCCATGTAAGTACCTATAAGTTCTTTTTCAATTCAATTACATTATCCGATTGCTTAAGGGTGAAGGAAAACATCGTGAGGAAACCTGCATGTCTTGAACAGGCAATGTGATGTCCACCAATCCGCACTAGGCCCGCGTGGTGGACAATGGCCCATAGACTCTCTAGATATCTAATCAAAATTATTTTTGGAACTAGTAACGGCACCAACATACATAGGCAATAGGTCAAATATAAACATCAGTATGCTACGATATACCTGACCAGAACATACATGTCCAGTAACTAACAATACTGCAATCTCAACGGCTGGAAGACTCAAGGTTCCAGCTCCAATCTCAGTACACACACAGCCTGAAGTACAGTTGGGGCAGTGTCGCAGCGGAGCCGCCGCAGGCAAATGACAAGGAATTAGTTGGTAATGGCGAGACCATTCCGGCTAACTGCCTGTGGCCTCACCTACCCATACATAATTGATTATCCTACACTGAACCCTTTACTGCAACTAGCGGACCTAGCCCTCTACTCACAGTGGATGTAGATGGACTTACATAAAAAGTTTTGATGACAAGGAGGTAATAGGAACTTTTCGAAATATAGCATCAGATAACTCCGCAATTTTCTGCACCGATTGCTAATCTTGCCAAAAAGCTAACTGATGTTATTATACTGTACTCCCTCATAGATATTTCATCGTTATGTTACATTATCAACTACCTTGGTATCGGTTGGTGATAGGAGATAATCAGTGCTGTTCAAACCCTGAGGTCTTAAACTACGACACACGGGAAGACGTAGTATGATTATACATATTTTACATATAACCATAGACAGATATAATCATATGTTCGCTTTAACGTCAATTTTATGTCATATTATCTTACACCACAGCCTTTTCTGACATCCTTGGACGGCATCATAAATTAACTAAGAAAACTGAATGAAATATTGAGTGGTTATAGTCCATTACCAACGAATTTCTACATTATTAGCCATGATTTAACAAAAGGGGATTTCCAAAATTGCCACTTTGGGCAGCAGGATTGGCGATTGCCGTTGTTGGTGCATTAACGCTTTCCATCCCTTATTTTCCCCTTATTTAGCCTTTTAAGGAATAACATAGGGTGATCCTATTTTACAGCCACACGTCTTCATTCAAAAATAAAGTTTGTTAATGCGAGTGCCTTTATAATACATAGTACTTAAATAATTGACTGGGGATTTCCCCGAAATTAAGACATTTCTAGCTTGGTTTCTAACCTTGCAGATTTCATGATTAGATAGAAGCATTTTGTCACTGTTTATGCGACCCATTGTGACCCATGGGTATACATATGGATGTATACATATATGCGTGTAACCAGTTTTCCTCATAACCGTTATAAGTTTTGCTGGTCCCTCATTCTTTTTTTTTAAATGCAGACTTACGTGAAATTATTCATCGGCAAAGCGCCTACTTAACAATCATTCTTAGCAATCTCGATGAAGAAATTAAACACCGCATGCTCAAAATAAACATCAGACGGGCCGGATCTCATCGGAATATCGTTAGAAAAAACCGAATAAAACCTATCATACGGCACACATTGTGAGAATCCAGGTAATTAAGCTAGGAACCGAAGCTTCAAGGTTGAAAAATGTCTGAATAATCTTATTTATCTACGTCAACCGCCGGCTTTTTTACTAAGACGAATCTGTCACAGATTATCTTGCGCCATTACTCATTCCTTTGCTTGTGGACCAATCTGACAGCTGTCTTAACCCTTTTTAACCAATGAGAATGTCATAGGCTCACGATTTACATTGACTCGTTTTATTTTTGGTTGCGTGCTTTATTAAGTGGTTTTTTATTGCATTTTAATATCCGCTGTTAGTAATGCAGCCATGTATACTGTTGGATTATTTTGCATGTTGAATATATTTAACAACTCTTTTAATACAATTCAAATAATCGTTATTGTATTTATTGTAAATAAATCATTATGTAGATACAGACAAAGCACAGCGTACTACAATATATTGTCAAGTTTGTTGGTTATAGCGATTTCAATTAACTGTGAGTAGAGAATTGTGTCCTTAAATAAATAACAAGAAGCTAGATAAGTGCAACAGATACCATACATTAATGCTTCTAAAATAATAACAAAAATCCATTTTATGCCGAAAATGCCTACGATGCCACAGTCAGACAGACATACACACAGACATTGGCGTCGACTTATAACACCCTTTTTTGGGTCGGGGGTTAAAAAACTACAAGGAACAATATTCAGGTACCTGATAAAGTACTTACATACATACTTAACTGAATATATACGAGTATACATAGAAACACCGAAACAATATAATGAAAGAGGAAATTAAGCGGTAACTATGCATGTATTTAAATAAATAAATGTAAGAATATCAACGACTCCAAAAATATGTCGTAAGGTCTGTTGCTGTTTCTCAAACTTACAGTTTTTACTATATACTCTTACCCTTTCGTTTATAATCAAATGGCAAATCTACTTTTATAATGAAGGAGTTACATTACTACTTATCCACATGCTACATTCCTCATGACCATGAATATTATTTTTCTCGCTGGTCACATCTAGTTCTCTGTTTAATAGCACGAATCATTTATTCCATCGACAATTAACTTAGAGGCCCGAGAGAAGACAGCATCGCGGCGAAATCTCAAAAACAAATTATCGTAATAATACATCAATTGTGTAGCCATCAATAAAGCGGCACTTTACATCTCGCCAACAACTCAATTTCTTGTATCGGGGAACAACAATAATATTTCCTGAAACTGGATATTTATTTAAAACAAGGCGTTGATAAAGTAATTTTCTTTTAACCTTAACCATGTCTTTATGGAGTGGTCATTACTTAGCAATGGTACACAGCCCGCTCTGAGCAATGGCTACGTATTAATCAAAATGCCATATTCGCATCTCGCTCTTTTTGTGACGTCTCTTTCTCACTAGTCACAGATATCTCGCTTTTATTTACCCAATAGATACCTAGTAACTCTGCAAGCCTCGTGTCGTAAAGTAAGCCGTATCTCGAGATCCGTAGGTCTTATTTCAGCTGCTCAAATTGTAAGTCTGTAACGTTTTTCGTCGCGTAGATGGACTCAGGTTCTGCAGTCTTACTCTCCTGAGACAAAATTCGGTCTTTTTTTCCTCTCTCCATCACGGAGCCTTTTTTCGCTTTTCAGAATGGACGGACGGAGGAAAGCGTTCCTTCCTTCGTCCATTTCTTACGTATTATCTCGTAATCATTAGTTTCTCCATTCACTTGATAGAGTACAAGGTTTTTAGACAACTCAATTTGGTGTATAAATTGCTTTTGATGCGTTTTTGTTTCTTGGAGATCTACTTGAAAAAACAGTTGAGTTGCATTTGTGATCTTTTTATACTGATTCCTAAACAAACAATACTTAACCCAAAACAATCAATATGATCTAATTATTTATTCTTGCATTAGTATAGTAACTGAAGCTTATTTAATAATTCTACAATTCAGGATAAATATACTGCCATCAGTCTGTAGTGCCATCAGATTTTTGTTAATTAGCCATAACTTCCAATAAAAAATTAAAATAAAAAATACTGGCCTCTTATGCTCGTATGTTAATTTTTTATTTATTTTATTTTTCCGTAGAATTGTGACACTAATTGAAGAAATCGACACAAAAAGTTTTGTTTAATTTTGCTTCACTTATCGTGTATTTACAAACTTTTTCGCATACCCAAGTAAACTAACACCCGTGCAGCACGAGTACGGTCATAAAATTCAATTGTTTTGCAGTTTCGATGTGGTTTTAATTTCCTGTCACGTAATAAGATTGGCGTTTGTTTTGAGTGTCGAGAAACTTTTTGACTTCAGTTTTCTCTGAATTTACATCATAACAGCGAGAGAAAACAAATTGTATTTATTTTAAAAGAAGAAGAATTACCAGCAGCCATGTGATGCGTCCCACATGCGGCGTCGGTTGATGTGAGGCGTTGGGGGGGCGGCGGTGCCTGCAGGTGATGACGTACCCACTGTCAGTGTTGCGCAGGGTAGGGAGCACGTAGCTGTGGGCCCATGTTTGTTCCCGTGTAACTTATATACATTGCAAGTTAGAGAAAGCAATTGTTTCCTAATCTTTCATTATTTAAAGCATAGAGCATTTAAACTAAACTCATTAGCATATTTTTTGTTTGTTTATTGTCATTAGTTTGATATAGTTCCGTGTCTCAAAAGGAATCATTACAGGATCCCTTCATTGATGCACAAAGATTGAATTTTCACCGAGAGCGGTCAATACTGGTTGAGCTTGAGAAATATGATATTCCGTCATATCATGTATCGGTATCCGACATTGTGCCGTTTTCGATGATGACTAACTCCGTACGATCCAACGAATTGATTCCTGCCTAAAAAATTGCAGATCACCCGCCATAACGTGTTATTTCTTCAAAACATACCCTGGCAAAGCATATCTCCTCACCTTGGTAGCACTCGTCGACGTTGTATAGAAATACCCTGGCTTCACCGGAGGCAGGAAAAATAAACCTCCCGTTTTTTGTTGCAAATATTTATCAACATCATCATCAGCCGGGAAACGTCCACTGATGGACATAGGCTTCCTTCATGATACGCCATATTTTGTCAGTCCATCT
The DNA here is from genome assembly GCA_910589575.2 of Carcina quercana. NCBI lineage: Eukaryota > Metazoa > Arthropoda > Insecta > Lepidoptera > Depressariidae > Carcina > Carcina quercana. The sequence goes on from OU342436.1 coordinate 5,440,508, forward strand.
ATTAGGGGGACGGCCCGGTAAACGTTTCCCGGTACGTGGTTGCCACTCGAGAACTCTTACCACTGCCACTTGCCACTTCAGCTCACTGACTCGTCGGGCTATGTCAGTGACCTTAGTTCGTTTACGGATTTCCTCATTCCGGATTTTATCTCGTAGAGAAATTCTGAGCATAGCTCGTTCTATGGCTTGCTGAGTGACTTTGAGCTTGTTTATTAGGCCCACAGTAAAGGACCATGTTTTGGAAGTCCCAGGGTTGACTCATAGTGGCTGATGGAACTGAATGTTTCATTACCAAAGAGTTTTATTCATTACCATTTGATTAAAGCCGTGATATATATGTCCATCCAATCAATCAAGCTTAAAGAAACTCATAGAAAATGACTCATTTTTAATTCTTCATCACATCACCATACTCAAGTGTTAAGCCTTTGATTTTTTATACGATACTCGTACTAACATAAACCTCCACCAAAGGTCTTGTCAGAGTCTCCTCAACAATCGTCCGTCCATCATCGGACTGGGAGCAGTGCTGCTGCCAGGGCCGCGGCCGGTCCCATTCCTCGTACGAGAGAGGATGACACTGTTTAGATCAATCAATACAATTCATCAGTTGGATCAGTCAGGCGACACGAGGGTGAACATTTGCATAGAATGGAACGTTACTCACTATCACATACGTTTGATCGTGTGAGTGACGTTGTTTACAAGATATTCTATATGTACAAGGTGTTCCAATATATTTGTATCTTTAACGTTGATTTTTGTAAGTGTAATTTTAGCTAAGGCTCTCACTAAGGCTAAAAACTCACAATTCGGAGGTCTCAGGTTCGATTCCCAACACCTACTAGTACTCGGTTTAGTTGGTAATTAGGAATTTTCTATGTCCACCTGGCTATCTACCACCATGTTACTTATGTATACCGTCAAACAGCAGTGTTAATAGCACTGATGTGTTCCGATATGAAAGACAGCGATCCATCGCCTCAATAGCTTAGGGCTTCTGAATGAGCATGCTTTTCATCTAAAAGCCTAATCGTGACTTGCTATCAGGTAAGATGAGGGCCAATTGCAAACCCTTGATTTATAAAAAAAGACTTCTTGGAATGTTAAGAATTAAAGGACTGAAACTTCTACTGAAACTAAAAATAAAATGCACACGTGGCATTTACTCAAATTGTATTGTTGCAGGTTGCAGGTTTCATCGCAGATGGCGAACCCGTTACCGGCACCTGAAAAAAGAATTAATGAAACAATGAGATAAAAGGCAACATCATGTGTATAGAAGGAAGGGAAGGGTACGTAAATAAACTATAGGCAGAACGCATTAGGGTATTCAGCTAAGACGGCATTGTTGTCATATCGGTAGATAAACTACGACATTAATCAATGAGGTACAACAATAGAGCCGCTCACCTCAAACGTAACCCTCTGCCCAATCTCACCAGACCCCTGCAGCTACAACTAAACCCCCTCATCAGTCTAACTTTCAAACATAAGAGAAGCTTGCGGGAGATCAATGAACACTGGCTAAGATATCCTGATGTATATTGAGTGAATACATCTACATAATATGGCTAACACTACAATGCTAGATAACGGTTATTGTGGCGACAATTCGAATCAACCCACAAGGTGATTGCGTAACTTCCATTATCATAAACATCGAAATGGTATTAAGACGCATTTCTAGAAATAAAAGTTTTTAAATCATTATACAGTCATATATTTAAAGTTTGCAATACTCGTATGGATCTGAATAATGTAATCCGTCATTTTGGTATCGAGGCCATCGGCTTGCTACCGAACCCTTTCATTTCGTTACCGAATCCTTCATTTTAGTACTGGATCCTTCATTTTAGTACTGGATCCTTCATTTTAGTACTGGGTCCTTCATTTTAGTACTGGATCCTTCAATTTGGTTTTGATACAGAATACTTTTTTCTTGTAGAAATCGAGCTACTAGGTGCTTATATATTCGTCAAGTACTCCGTATTATTAGAGACTCTCTTGTGCTGTACCGGTGTCGGTACACACACAACGAGCTATTTTAGGTCACTAGAGTGTGACGTCACTCTATAAATAGATGTATGTTGATGATGAATACAACTAAACGTAATTTATTGTTCGGGGAAATTAGAATTCGAGTTCAATTTTAAAATTAAAATGAGGTTACATTATGGTCACTTCGTTTTGTAATTAATTTACTCGACAATGGAAGGCAATTAATTACGTATACTGTCAACATACACAGTGTCGACATTTGATACGTATCTATTTACTGACAATAAATAAATACCAGTGGTCGCCCAGGGGTCAAAATTTGACTATAATTAATTTTAAAATTTTAACACATTATTAGCATTCTGCACTCCTGTCTAGAAGTGTGCGAAATTTCATACTCCTCCGTCCGCGCAATTTTTGTAAAAATGTTTTTGCTGCTCGTATTCATATATACCTTATATATTTTATAAATACAACAAAAACCGTTAAAAAAAATTAATAGGAAAAGTAAAAAACAAAACAATTTTAATACTTATAAGGACCGAAAGAAGTTTTGTTTTTAAACAATACTACAATATTCGTATAAACAGATTTTAGGGTCTGAAAATTAAGCTCGATTCTCCAGCTACACATAAAACCATTCGCTTGTAAACCGATGATGAAAACAGTTTCAGAATGTCAGAGCATTGGTCAGACTATCATTAAATTCATTTGCATCAAGACTCAGCATTGCCGGTTGCTTCAATTCCAAATGAATTCGTTGCATATTAAACGTATGCAAAACGGAATCCCTTAAGATAAACATAATTAATTTCGGTTCGTTTAATCACAACCCTCGTACTGAGAACAGCAAATAATTTCATTAGCTGATTTCTGCGCAGACGAAGGTTCCGGAAGCCAGCATTAATCATACATCAGCCCCTTTGTCTGAAAACATGTCATGCAGGCGACGCTACTGTGCGAAGGTGTACATACATACAGTACCGAGGGTGATAATAAACCATAAACTTTCTTGTAAAATTGAAAACTTATCAATTTTAGTTTACAAAGCAAGTTTAAAATCGAAGAAGAAAAAAATTACTAATCGCCAGCCCCTTGAAGTCTTAACTTTTACGTTTCTCAATTTATTCAGACATAGTTGAAAATTGCGTGTAACTATCATCAACTAAACCTTAAATTCACTGTTAACTGCCACTGGAAGGTAGATGGAGTCTTTTGGTTTTCAGATAAATCCAAGTTTATTACAACATCAGGGGACTCATAATGTCGTCTGTCGTCTTTTCTGTACTTAATAAACGATTACTTTTATTAATTATAAGTGTTTTTTTAAATATCTGTGATTTTAATTTAATTAAATAAAATAGTTATTTCTATTCGAGGAAGCAGTGGCACTTACATGTTTTTGGTTTATTTAAAAATTTATTTTAATATAACTTTTTGTTGTTGTTGTTGTTGTTACATTTTTCCGAAAATATGTAATTGTTAATTTATTTGTTTCAGGTTTTCTGATGCTGATAAAATGCCTTTGAAATAATTTTTTACTTTACATTTGCTGAGTTTGCTATTGAGAAGGTCGCAATTAGATAATAATTTAATTAATTGTTTTGAAATATTTAACTCATATATACAAACGGCATCAAAAATTTTTGTCATAAAATGTGAAATTGGAATACTAGATAATTTTCCATAATCCCAAATTTTGGCCCAAATTTTGGAGTTTCCTCACATGCCGTTGCCCAAGTTAATTCATCGTAAACAGTCCAGACTTTTTGGAAAAGAATCGAATGTCTAAAGAACTCAAGCCACCAGTTTACCTCCACATTCTACATTCGAGAACCCACGGTAGGTCGCGTGCAGTAGACGGGCGGCCTTTCGCCCCCCATCACAGAGTGAAAGCCGGGAAACAAGTGACAGACGAAAAACTTACCTCCCATTGTGGCGCCTCGCACAAAAGCAAGATAAATCCCCGTTGTAAGCACACGACGATATTGATTCTGAGTCTCGCATTTACTGGTTAAGATCAAACGGGATAGCTATATACACATGCAGGAGTCCCATCAGGAGTTATATACATGTAATTGGTATTTGATACCAGGTGAGACAAACTACTCGGAGAAGAAGAAACACTTTAGCTCGAAAGTAGTTGCAGATTTATTGACGTCATAGGTAATTAATTAATGATAGTTCTTAATTAAGAGGCCTAATTTAGGGTAAAATGTGGTGGAAAAGTTGGAAAACCATACGTGTAAAAATTGTGAACTTTTCTTATGTATTTATCACCCGATTTGTAAAGTTTTATACATAACCGTAAGCCTTAGATGGCTATGTGATCACCCTTAATTTAATGACTAAACTCTGGCTATGATAAATTTTCGTATACGTATCACTTCAGAACGCAGTTATCAAAAATTAATCAATTGATCTTCTAATAATATAAATGCGACGGTAACTCCGTCAATCTGAGTATTTTTATTGCCTTTGCACGAACCGATCTTAATTAAATTCGATAAGTAAGTATCCAATGCCATGAAGAAGGAAGAATATGATTTATGGCTAATTTTTATCGTGATAATTCATATTGTAATGATTCTATTTGTGACCTAGATCATTTGTTTTTCTCTTGCAGTTATTACAACGTTCAGCGTTTTTTTTGATATGTCGTGTTAAAGAAGTGTTGAAAAATAAAGTCATTCCTACATCTGTTACAAGTCTACTGTCGTATATAGAATTATATAGTATTTGTAAATTGTACAAAGTTACGATTTGTAAATTGTAAACTATAATAAATTACTTAATCTTAGTTTTATTTTATGGGGTCAGAGGTTTTAATACTTTACTTTTTTGAATTTGTTGTACTTTATTTGAAAATTGTGAATATTTTATTTTAGTTTCCTGTTTATATTTTAAGTTACTAATATTTCTAAATTGTAAATAGTTTACGTTTGTTTTGTAAAAATATTTAAGCTAATGGTAATTTTGACAATGCTTCTATTAAAAAATAAAAATATTGTGATAAAAAGTAACCGTGGCGTAAATTTCGTATTTATATCACGGGGAGAGTTTGTTTTGTTACCTGGAATAAGTATCGAATGTTACAGTTTACAAATATATCAGCATTGTTTCTATCCTAAGCTATTTTCTACTTCAGGTGAAGAATCATGTGAAAGTAACAATCTCCAAAAGTACGCTGCACACTCCGAAATCTGAATCTATTCTACCTGTAGAAATGTCAATTATATTCGTACTTGAAAATAAAGGATCCAAGGACTATAAGTAAGGAACCACCGTCCGAATACCACTTAAATCTATCAGTGATCATCAATTACCGAAATCATGGTGATTAAAGAAAGCCCCGCAACTTCCAAATGGTCCGTCGAGGCGATCTGTGGGTTGCTCGTGTTCAACTCAGGACTGCTAGGACCGACAAAATGTAAAATGACAATGTTTCCAGGTGCATTGATATATTCAAAAAAAAATTGCTCTATCATACCTTCTAGTTCATTTAGAAGAAGAAAAAAATTCAATTTGCTCTGTTAGTTAATAAAACAGTAGAGTATAATTCAATCATTCAATTCAAATTATTATCCAAATAACTATAGTACAATCACTCATTTTACTGTATGTATAACTTGTGCTGTATCTCTGTTTAATGCTTTATGCATTTGTTTCTTTTTGTGCAATAAAGTATAGTAGAATTTGTTATTGTAAAACATCTTTTAATCTTCAAATATTTATTTTGACTACTCCAAATATATTTTATAATTTGGTCGACTACTCGGTCGACTATTTACTCGTTAACCTGTAAAGCCAGCTTAGTCGTGATAGTTTTCCTTTAAAGCATTTAAAATCCATAGAATAGATTAGATATTTTATAGATTAGAGATTAGTTTAGCAGATACAGACCCCCCCACAGCCAACCCTACCCGCCCTCTGTCACTTTGCCATTTCTATGTCTGATCAAGTCTCCATCCGTTTTCCGTGTCAGGACCACTCTACGTCCCGTACCTACTTGAGTATTGGTTGCTTGGCTCTCGGCCGGCCGGCAGGCTCCTATCTCCCGGATTATCTTTATTGAATTACCACACGCTGCTCCCAGCACGAGGTAGCCACGGACCGACATAACTTAGAAATAGTTGCTCTTTCAACGTTTCGCTGTACAACGCGCCACTGCTCGCAGTTTCGATGAAACCATGTCTGTGTTAGTAGAGAAAGCTGTGTTCGTATTACGTGTTTCTTAGGACTGTCTGTTGGGTACAACGTTGGAATGAATATCTGGAGGATGCAGGTTTGATTCCCTGTAGGTAATTGGGACAGGTTCTATATTCCGGCAAGAAGTTAAATACAAGATCGTCTTGAAATTAAGGGTTTTGTGTTAGTGTTAGGTAGTGTTGAAATTATTACTAATTATTAAAAACAAGTTTATAAAACGTTTCTGGTTTTTTTTAATCCGTCATAAGATATTTTAAAAAACTAAGAAGTTATAGAATGATGGTCCTGCATCTGAAAGCTCATCCTCAAGCCTCGCCCCACCTTGTATTCAGACCCCCCCCCCCCCCCCAAACCCCGCGTGAACTGTCGAATGCCCTCCGTTTAATATCCGGACCGGAACTCCTCATTGAGTATTCTGAGTCTTCACTTTACCGGACGCCCCGTACCTACCTACCTAGCTGCGACACTTGCAACACTGTCTGCTAACGTAAGATGAAGTCAGTTGTATGTTGAATGTTGAGCTTGAATTCGAATAGTATTTAGGTCGAGATGACGAGAATTTTCTTATATTTTATAAGACTAAAATGTTTTTGAAAGTAAAAGAAATAAATAAGAATCCATGCTCATTAATCAAAATCATTTGTATAGCTCGATCAGAAATATATATAATTTCAGAAAGGAAAGGTTTTTAATAAAACCTTTTTAGTGATAAGACATTAATTCCCTCTTTAAAAATTCAATATAATTGGAGAAAATTTTATTATTGAAGCCACTAAGGGAATATTGCAGGGCAGAAGCCTGCACCTATCACTACAGAAAATTACCACTACCACTGTATCTTACTGAGATCACCAGCCTTCCAAGCGTGGCCTCATCATGATGTCAAGCAGGCAAGTGTATCTAATATAAATACATTCCCTTGCCTCAAGTGTGTTCCTAAGGGCGATCTTGTTCATTGAACATGCATGCGTGATGGGGATATTTCCTGTTGACAAAAAACAAAAGAAGAATGACAAACGTATACAAACCAACTCAAACTTCAAATATAGAGCAATCGAAATTAGAAAGTAAACATTTGAGCAACGAACGATGACATTAAAAATATCGTGACTGCACACTTTGATATCTCGAAACGCTATGCAAACGATGAGAATCGACCTTCGCCGACAAAGCGAAGCGAAATTGCTTGACTTACTTTGTTTATCTACGGCAGGGCTTCCCAAACTTATGTTCTCATGTATAAAACCCGGGGAACACGGACCCCTTGAATCGAACATAAGCATAGAAGGAATTTACAACACAAGTTTGACATGCTGCTTAAAAAGCGAGATTTTGAAAATAAGCATTGATTCATGTGAGCAACTTAATGAAGCAGAATATTACCTAGACTTGGCTTTTAGGAGAATCTCAGAAAACGTTCGAGAGCTTAACTTAACTAACATGTTAGAGTAGTAAGCTATAACTTGGTATACGCATTGTAGACACTGATATACTCGTATGTATAAGTAATCAAAAAATCAAGGTGGTATGCAATGTGAAACAATTTTGTTTAAGTATTACAGAAGAAAGTTCCTAAAATATTGTCAAAGTTATTGAATTGCTTGTTATTGTAACTGAAATGCAATATCCTATTATTTGTCCTGTAGTAAATGTGTAACACTGGATGTATTCTTACTATGTGCCGTGTTTACAGTAAAATGAATTGAAGACGAAACTGCACTGTTATCAGAAAATTGGCTGATAACTTTCGCAGGTTTGATAAATTCACCTGATTACTGATATACTACATACAAACCATCTCCAGGGTACAAGCATCTCACATTGAGAGCCACTGTTCTATGACAAGTCATTTCTGTTGCAACTTGTCTATTGTTCTTAATTTTATCATCTATTCATGGTTCTATTGTATAGCGGTATGTTTCCGACGGATGGGAGTTTTTGCTGGAGACTTCCGACGGCGCAGACCTCCTCGATGGCCGCAGGTGGTAGAATATTCAAGAATTAGAACTAATTTCACAGTAAGCTGATAATACAGTGATTTTGTGTTTTGAGTAAGTATTCATAAATTGCAGCTTTGTCTGGGGTTCAGAAATTAAAATTACCTCACGTCAAAGTTTCACAGGAATAAAAAGTTGCCATTGTCAACCTTCACAGCACACACTCTTTCTAAACTTCACCACGACGGGACTCAAAGGGACTCATCATTGAGTTACTAAGGTAACAAATCAAAAACGTTTTTGCATTTGTAACGTCAATGTCATTAAACAATTACTTCTAAAAATTACCTTTGGCATGCCCCAATCTGTCTAATATCAAAAATGATATCTAAGGTCACTTACACTCACACAAGGTAAGGTCTATTAGTCGGACTAAGTAGTCGGACCACGCGGTCTGGAGGATATAAATTCATTTTTTGTATATACCGTTAACGGATTTGTATATTGTATATTGTTTTGTGTATACGTTAACCGTTAACGGAATACTTTTGAGACATCATTATCGACATAATACCTGCATAAAGATGGTTAGATAATGCAACGGTTATTACGTAGATTTTGTGAAGGCAATTTAGGTAAAATTATAAGGTACCGCCGGCAATGTCTATATGAGCGAAATCTTACAGCAATTACGAACCAAGCTTGATGATGTATAATATCAATTAGCCTCAAGGTCTTCGCAGTGATATGTGAGGAAGGCATCACCAATGGAATATTTCGTCTGTATAAATAAACAGCCTCCTGGAAGATGTCATCAGATCCCTGATGATGGTCATCTCATGTAGGTACATTACCAACAACACCTTATCGTGATGACGTTATAATTGTCGTATATCGTATTGCGCTCGCGCCGGCCTCATAGCAGATAATCTGCTGTAGGTACAGGGACGGACCACGAACTTCGTTTCGTTTTAGTTTCGGATTGCTTTCGTATTGGGTGCAAATTGTATGAATCCGAAATTCGAATATTAAACGGCTTTAGATATGTTGTTTTTTATGGTGCCATCACTGCTCACGCATAGGTATACTTAGTTGAAAAACTTAAGTAAAGGTCCTCTTGAGACAGCATATTTGAGACCTAATATGAAATAAAGCTGTCAGTTTTTTTAAATTACAAAATCCCTTCTTACCTTTCATGTCATCTGATGGTAAGTGATAATAACACCGTAAAATTTAAACGGTTTATAAGTGTCCAGTTAACGAACGGCAGAGGTATAATGTTATCTATCCCTATCAAAACACAAACGTCCTTTTAACACTGCTGTTTGGCGGAAGAATGTGGCAAGGGCAGAGGTGGGTCAGCTATTAGAAATTTCGATTGGAAATTAAATTACAGTAGAAATATCAATTGTTTTCATGTTTATTTGATTAATTGATGAATAAATTCTAAACCGGTAAAAAGTCTACTTATAGGTTTTGTTTAGGATTATGTTCTACGAAAGCAATGAGATTTTTCACTGTTTAAAAACATTTCTTTCTAAATACGACCCTGCGTTAGTGTTTACATCGTCAACAAATCGTTTTATAATAGCTGTGTAATTTATGATCAGAAATTTTAACTTCATATTGCATGATTGCTTATGCCTATTATACCTACTGCAGAATATTGTATGTTCCTACAAGTAATTAGGAACATTGATAAATACCTAATATTTATAAAAAATAAAATTATTTTTTCCACTTTTTATAAGCACCATAAGGGTTTTATCTTACCTGCTCTTCTCGTGCTCTTCTAGAAGCTAAAATGGCGGGCAGACGATGATTGTTGTGTATCAATCACAGCATTGTGCTATGATAAGTATTATGGTAGACAGCTGGAAGTGCCTGCAGTATATCTGCATATAAATGCTTATACCACCTAAGTTTGGAAAATAACACATGGATAGCCTTGTTCTTGGTCTTTATGTTGCCTAGTGGTATCAAATGATAACATGAACGTCGGATAGAAGGTGATCTCCTAAAACACTCAGATTAATCCGATATTTGGTGATTTCATAATCAAACTAGATAACGGCTGACGGTGGACGTACAAATATCGCCTACCACCAAGAAATCCTAGTTTCGGATTTCGGAAACCCGTCGGCAACCCCTGAGCTCCAGATTTTGAACCATTCCAGTCCAAGTATACACCAACAAAATGTAATATGCATTTTCTTTGTAACCTTCAGATATCAGATCCGCGTCTTTATTCCCTCTTTTCATACATTTTAAAGCAAAAACATAGACTTTCGTGGTCACGTAGTACTTATACCTACATCTTCATACGTGCCTCTCGTTAAATTGTGACGTAACATCTCCCCTACGCAGAACCGTTCACTTTCAAGTTGAACTGCAGTAAAAAATAATTGGGAAGGACAGGTATATATAACTTACCATACATAAAAAGGAGATGGTTATAGACCAGTCGATGTCATCTTCGAATGCAACGCCTGACGTGTACCCAGCGGCAACAAGTTGCTCTGATAAATTTCAACAAGATGTTATTATGGTGTGGCTAATAAATTTTTCATTATTTGCGCTAAAAATAGTTGAACACCTTTTCTAATTATTGATACTGACAACACATTTTAATGATTGTATCTGTTTACAGAACTACCTGCTGTTTCTTTTTTACATGTCTTATAACTTACGTACTTAGTAGAAAAGTAATTTTATAGTTTATGGGTATAAGTAATTCTTAAGGTTCGTTTCCTTTAAAAACACTTATTTTAACATTAATTGTTAATGTTAAATTTTCCAATTTACAGTATAAATAATAAATGTAAGAAAATTAAATAAATGTAATTTGAATTATACGAAGTAAAGAGTTATGTGACATCAATAACACCTCTATACCTAAACAACGTTGTAGGTGCATTTTACGTTCCTACATGTTATTTTGTACTCACCAACCTATGAAAATTTTATACCATACCAGAGTGTAAAATATCCAATCAAAGCGCTGTAGGAACCTGTTTGACGCACTGTACACTATAACAAATGAGTTGGGCTGCGTCCGAGTGGCTGTCACGTAGGTGTGGCTGGCGGGGGGCGGGGCGAGCGGGGGACCCGCCTTAAACAAAATGGCGGCTGATGCCCGCCAAATTTTGAATTTGAATTTAGAGCGGATTTGTGCAGTTCGGTGATTTCGTTTAATATTAGGTGTTTGGATATTGGAATAGTTGCTCTGTAGATTGTTCTAAATTTGTACAGTTACAAAACTATTAATAGAAGATCTTGCGAAGAATAATTAATTAAATATTATTGACAAATACTTGCTATTTCCTTCCAATAAATATCATTTCATTAAAATATATAACTTTTCAAATTATTTAGTAAAAACTAAGTATGTAGCTATAAGATACATAAAATATAAACTCATAATCAACGAATATTATAAAAGGTGATAAGATCATAATACAAATATCAAACATGTATTAATCATAACTTCTTACAAAGGCCATGTGTCTACAAACAAATCGTTATGGCGATTTAAGGACCCATTTAAAAGCTATAAATTTCACAGTATATACCAAACTGAACTTATGCCTCTAGCAGTAAAGTTCAAAATGAATCGCTGTCTGAAAATGCCTCAGTCTCATAAACTATTTTCAGAAACAGCCGGTGGGAGACGATGCACCTGTCCCGTTCCAACGTACACGTAGATATTCAAGTGTGATAAGGACAGATGATGTTTACAAGGTGTTTATCGATACAGCGGCGTTGATTTAACCATTGCTTTAGTTTATTGCAGTCAATAAAATTGAACGTTATGAGGCAAGGTCGTACGTGAAAAATTACAAGTGATTTATGTCTTCATCTCCGGACATAAGAGTTTTAAACGATGTTTGGGGACCTGCTGCTGGCCGGTCACATTTGATAGTTTTTCTTTTTATGAATGTGACGTGTCCACTGTTTAATGGACGAGAGTCCATTCAATATTTATTACTGATGATTACGTTTAGGATATTTGAATGATTTCTGTTTAGTTTAAAATGAATGGGTATTGGTGCATTATTAATATATTAGGTAGCTTTCTAATGATTAAGAATGGGCTATGGGGTACCTAGTAATACGCACAGATTTACTTCTACTCATGTCTTATTTCATACATTTCGGAATTTACGTGTTATTTTGTGTTTTACAAATTACAATAATTGTGAAATATATCACGAACATGCAGTATCATTGTACACACCATTGTTACACCATGGGTACGTTATGGAAAGTTTGGCATGTGGGTCTACAAGGGAGTCTTATGCAGCTAATGGCTGTGAAGCCTGGAGTAAGGTAATAACCAACTCGAAAGTATCTTATGGCGTATAATTTATTGTTTTCCTGTGAATTTTCGATATAATAAGGACGGACGGATGGGTGGTAGCATCTATGAGAGTTTCCAACTCGAAAATGGAATTTTTGTGAAGCCAATATAGAGCGGCAAGATGACATTGATAGCCTGACTTTGGCCGATCTAGAGCTGGGATAGCAAAATACCGACCGTTGATTTGTTAATTGATTATCTGACAGTATTATTATGTTTATATTGACTGTTAATAATAATGGATACTTAATAAATCAAATGAAATTTTCGTTAATTTGAAACCAATCTTTTTTGACATCATTGAAACTAGTTCTAACTTTAGCAAGTCGTACTGCAGAGAAGAAAGGGCGAAAGAAACTCGACAGCTAAAGCATCTTGTAAAAAATATGTATACATAGCACATGAAGAGTGTGCAGAAGTAAGAAGGACCAACAATGACCTTTTCGGCCGACAAAAGAAGAATAGGTCCACAACCTGACATTGAATTGAGCTTGATCTTGAGATGTCCGTGAACTGGACATCTCAAGAATAACAAGTGCATCGAGGCATAAAAGTGGATCATAAATAACACTTATGTCGTCCACTCAGACTGACAGACAGACTCGTGTTGACCTAACGGGGTCAGAGGAGGACGAGCGAACGAGTATTCGTACGACTGGAACGTACTGATTGCAACTACGGTGCAGGAACGCGTATTTTTGTGTAGGATGGATTTGCACTTGACCTCCAGCACTGAGGCATACAGGCACACAAAGGTGCTACTTACTCACTGATGTTTGACGAGACCTAGACCTAGAAAATGCTCTACCACTAGCCAAACGAGTACCGATACCTCCACAGTGCATCTACTGTATTATAAGTGCAAGCGTGTTAGCCATAGGCTGCATAGGAACAAGTAGTCTTTATCCAGATCTATCTCGATGACATTATAAATGTACATTACTTTGTAAAGGATTTCTAAAAAATATAAGGATGGCATAATGTTTCCTACATTTGACGGCCGAGTGTCTGACGTTTGGCGTAACTTTGTTGTAGCTTGTGTATAATTAACAGAATTGAATGATATAGTTGCTTCATACGTGTTCAGGGGAACATGGCCTCTGCATATTCTGATGTCTGTGCACTTTCTATTAGCTTCTTAGCTATCTATTTATACAAGTAAGATTTACATTGTAAGAAGTTTTGTTATCTCTCTAAGCATACTATAATTTCAACAACATATTACAGCGAAATATTGCATAGGGATTTGAAATATATAAGCTAAAAATAATATTTAAGTTATTTTTGACTTCACTTCACTTCACTTTATACTATCTGATAAATTGTTATCCTCCTTACACATACAAATTACAATGTGTGAAAAAATTAACATGGAGTCAAAACAACGGCCTTTATATACAAAAGTATATCCATTCGAATCAAATAATTAAATAGTTGTATAACATATCGACCTAATTGTAAAGAATAATTTTACATGAGAAATGTCAGTAGATAGATCACCTGAGGCCCATTACAACAATGGAAAATTGAGCCAGCCCTGACACATGGCGTGACCTAAAAACAACCCAAAAAAGATATACATAACCGCTATAATTAACAAATAACTTCCGGCGCGCTCATTACAAACCAAAATATCTGGGCAGATAAATACGGAGCCATTTAAAACTCTGCAAAATCATAATTGCCTCAATTTGGAACTTGTCAAAATCGCATTAGTTCACCTTACGTCTGAGAATAATGTTACGCCTCCAGCGCTGGGCTCGTCCGCGCCCATTGGATGCGGGGATTATTAAAAACACATTAGTGTCGGACACACCTAGCTAGACTCACAAGCAACCGTGTTCGTGTTGAAACAGAAAAAAGTAATTTGGAGATTTGTGTGTAGGGGCGGAGGCGCGGGGCGGAGGCACCAATCACCCGTGACTGACACGGAAGGAACCGAGCCTCTATCACGCGAAATCATTATTTTGTCGTTAGGGAAACGTATTATAATGACGGTATCTCAAGCCACAATCTGGGTGTAGCTGCTGTCAACTTTACGAAAACCGACTCACTGTTGGTAGTACGTAGGTTGTCAGGTTACTGAGAAAATTGACACAATTTTTCCCAGCACAAACCCCTAAATTGCCATCCATACCTTTCATGACCACATAGCCACTTAACTTCACGTGAGATTGAGTTAAAACGCGTATACGAGGTGTATTCGTGAATAATAAAAATTGAGACACGATCAGAAATGAATTAAGCGAAGATTCTTTCAATAGAAAAATTAACAAACAATGAGACTCTATTCGAAGAAAAGATGGCTAATGAAGATGTACATTAATAACAGAAGGTCATCATTACTAAGGCTATCGGATACTTACACTAGAAAAATTTATGTAATACGAAATACATACATAAATATTTACTATATCTATATATTATATTATCAACATGAGTTCTTGGCAAGATCTATTCAGAAAGATATATGTACCATAACTACAGTCCATTTCTAGTGATCTGAAGTTGTCAGGATTGTGACGTTGTGGTTCCAAAAAGGTTGAATAAAATGTTTGAAATTACAATCATTATGCTTTATTAATTTCATGTATTTATATATTTATGACAATATCGTCTCGCCTAACCTTATTAAGTTACTAATTATAGTTATATTTCATAAATTTTGAATCGATAGGACATAATGGTAAATAAAATTGTTCAAATTAGGCTCCCACTATTCTCTCTACAGACCTAATGTTGAAAATTTAAGGACAGGTGTACACCTAGCGTTCAAAACTTAATTTATTTTCTCATAAACCTAATTTTACTCAATTACAATTTTTACAAATCAAACCAACTTTTTAGGCTTCTGGCAAGGGACAAATATGTTTTACAATTGATTGCACTGGGGTTGTGTTGATTGGTCGAATGACGTTAAATTATATGATCGTAACTACGTAGCCAAGAGACATATATACCTCCTTATCATGTTAAAGGATACACAAGACAAACAACTTACTGCTAGAAATAAATTTACAACACAAAAATGAGATATCTTGAGCAAACATTAAAATAATATCAACAAAATGCATCCCAGCCAGACAGCTATTATTTTTTAAAAACTTCATCAAAATTCGGTATCTAAAGTAAGAGCGAACCTAATTAAGCGAATCAATAAATAAATATTGAATATATCGACAATATACAATTATTACAATTTACATTACTTAACGAACACAGCACAAAATAAAATAAAAATGTGTAAAATGAAACCAGCTCACTATTTCTCTTATAAAAAAAAATATTCACTAGTTACGAGCTATGTGAAAAATTAATTTACAAATAGTAAATACATTATTATAAAAACGTATAACTGGATCCTGAAGAATATCAACCTTTCCAATTCCACTCTCCGAATTTATTTAAATTACTTGTAAAACTAAGTTACGAGTAAATATTACAACGTTTCGATATTTTCTTTTTACGTATATCGGTTTCGATAGGCAATGATTTTATAAAAATACCTTTTACAAACGTCCGCCAGACGCACATGTTTCTAATTCCAGATCTGCATCTGCACCTGGTATTCGCAGTTATCAAGTTTGAGATTCGTTTATTTTAAACATTGAACAACCAGTTTATTTCCTAACTTTGGTATACTGTGTACTGTAACCACGCCTACTACATTCCATTAAGATTCAAATAAGAAAAATTAAATATTAAGTTTTTCTGCCCTTACAAAACTGAAGGTAACTTTTGTTTCATTATAAATATGTATCCTTGTTTTTATGCTCAAATAATGTCTTTTAGATAGTTTATTCTCTCCATTGAATGGCACTACATTCATATTTGTCCACATAGTAGAGTTTATCAAAGAATATTGACGATCTCATTAAATGTAGCTTTCTAAATCATAAGCTTCACTCTCGTAACATTTAATAATAATAGATTCACTATGAAGTTTATTATTATCAGTTATTAATTACGTATATGCGTCATCGAAAAATCGTATACATTGCACTTGTATAACTGGCCTTTCCATACTACAATACATTTTGTTTTGAATTAAGAACATACACAAACTAAACGCGCGCCATCTCAACAAGAAATATCGTTGTTTCACAAATTAATCTCAATAATATTATTCACACTAAAACAATTGTACATATAAAATCTAAAAATTAGGTATCTTGTATGTACAGAATAGTATTTCGATAGCTTATAAGAAATAAAACATCAAATATATTAAATAATAACAATATCGTTACTAATTGCCTTCTTATCAATGGTTAATTATAAGAGGTCCTTGTGGTTTTGTGATTCAAAATTATGGAAGAATTTTTTCTTACAAAGAAAATTTATGGCAAAGTGTTTCTCAAACTGTAACAGTACGAAATTAGAGGAAAATTTTCAGAAGAAAAAATACTGACCGAAGAATGCATCTATAGAAATATGTCATTATTATCACCAGCATGATTTAACAAAAGAGAAGCTTGCAATAAGACAATACAAGAAACACTTTGCGTAAAGAATAAGTACATAATAGAAACCAATATCCAAAATAAATAGGTAGATAATTCTAAATTTCCATAACTGAAAATTGTCGAACTACGTAATCACAATATTGTAAATGTTGCAGTAACCATACAAACTGCGTTTTTGGTAATTATTGGTATTAAGATTGTTCTATAAATTAATTTATACTTAACAACTGTAAAAATCTCTTCATCACACTATCAATTACTCTTTATGCGAAATCACTAAGTTACGTATTAGTTTATAATGTAATATTATCATGAAAAGTCCAACATACAATTTATACAAATTAAACTGTTCTAGTAACTTCGGTCTCGGGATCGACTTTCAGATTCACCATTCGAAGAAGCGTCGTGAACGTAAGGTGATCATTGAAACTGAACGCACTGAAACTTGTGGGATGGCTGGATAATCTGAAGCGAATCGATCCAAGGTCTGGACCGCGGACTAAGCTAGAGAGGCCTTATTGTGGCGAGGTGGGCGGACTCATGTTGTCGGGCTCGTCTCCCGACCCTGGCTCGCCTTTGGTCTTGTTCTCCTTCTTCCACTTCATACGTCGGTTCTGGAACCAGATCTTGATCTGTCTCTCGGTGAGGCAGAGCGCGTGCGCTATCTCGATCCGTCTCCTCCGCGTCAGGTACCGGTTGAAGTGGAACTCCTTCTCCAGCTCGAGCGTCTGGTACCGAGTGTACGTCTGCCGGCCCCGCTTCCGCTCTGGAATTAAACAGTAGTTCTTGTTAATTTAATATGTTTGTGGCTCTGTTATACTCGCTTTCATTCCATGTCTTCCCATAGGTAAGACACGGTCAGAAATTCCGAGTACCAACATGTTTGAAACGAGATGACACATGGAAAAACTGCATCGTTGTATCGTTCTGTGAAGGAGTCTCATGTTCAGCAGTGGACTTGTACAACTGATAATGATGAGAGATGACCTGCCGATAACGAACGAAAACATACGGAGGATTGCAGAATGTATTTTAATTTAGTGTCGGGGGCAGCCCTGGCCCGCGTCAGACGTTAAAAACTGCATAGGCATTTCTGATAAATGGTGGTTATTTGTAAACTGCGAACACTCCCGGCGGAGTTAATTGAAAATTGTTTTGAGCTTATCAATTTGTTAATTGTTTTTGCTTGTCGGACATTTCTCTCCGCTGTCTCCGCTAACTAAGTTTTATGGAAAACACAGTACCAGTAGACGATAGACAACGATGACCCAAGAACAATAATTAATACTGATTAAGGTGAAGTCAAAGACCAGAATAAAACAGAGTTGAAATTTAATTACAGGAAGGAAGTACATAACGTTAACAGCTGGCAAACTGGTCCCGCGAGCAAGGACTACGATACTGGAAAGCGACACCAGGTCAAGACCACTCAAAAGCGCTTCTAGCAGGCTACAACGCAAAGTTTGCAAGAGAAGCACTTTCCTTAGATAGAAATCCTTTAAGGATTCTGTCACGAACGCTCACAGGGCACTGCAAACTTAACAAGCACCTGACCTATATGCGTCTAGGAGACGATAAGATTTGCAGATTCTGTAAAGAGGAAGAGGAGACACCTATCCACATCCTCTGTCACTGCGATGCACTCCATCACAGTAGACAAAAGTACCTTGGAGGCCATATCGTCACACCAGACGATATTAAGGCCTCCACCCCTGGAGACATCGTCCGATATATGATCGGAGTGGGCCTCGGGGAAGTGCTTTAACCACATAGGGGTCACAATAGATCTATCAAGGTCGCAGTGAATGGTTGGGCCCGGTGGACCACCCCCCTTGTCTCAAATAATAAATAAATAAAATAACAGCTTGCAAGATTGTAAACTAGCTGAGGTATTTGACCTCATTACACGGCAGCCATTTGCTGTAATCAGTCAACATCAGGAAAGTCACTCAACTCACGCCCCCGCTTTGAGCTCAAGTAATACGTATAAGGTTGGAGCATGTAGAGCAACACATACATTCAAGTATACCTACATATTTGCCGAATATGTAATAGAAACAAATCCATCAGCATCCTAGCATTATTACGAGAAAGTACGTGTAGAATGATATGAGGATATGTCGAGATGTGAGTCTGTGTTGGCTTGCGAGGACGCCGGCTAAAGCGCTACCGAAGCCAATTAAAATAATTTAAGACGCCGCGGGCCTTTTTCATTTTGTAATCATTATTCTTCGAGGAAGATGCGAAGCCTATTATACACGGTTTAGAAGATGCTCTCAACTGTAATTTGTTTGAATGAAAAAACGACAGGAGTTGAGGTACTGCGTTTTAATCAATTTTAAGGCAACTGCTATCATTCGATAGCTCTGACACTGTTCACAACTAAGTCCAAGTTTTTGACTGATGTTATGATATGGCTCTTTTTATGAAATTCAAATGATTTGAACTAATAAAACTTATGTAAATGGGCAGCAAAATAAACTGATTCTAAAACACAAATATTTTTGGCAAATTACTTTCAAAGTTATAAAACTAGAACGGAATAACAAATTTACTACAACAGTGTCTAATTTCTGATAGTCATGGAAAACAAACATCTAGCTCAAGAAAATCTAGACCAGTTGAAATTAGGTTTCGCCAACTCTGTTACAAAGGTATTTTTAGTTGAGCGGAACACGCAAAACAACCCGTCGTAAGTACAAGACAAACATGCGAACTTCGAAGAAATTCTCACACGATACCCGAGGATTACTGCCAATGACAGACTCCTTACTCCTGATTCCCAGAACAAGAGTATTATAATTCAAGAAATGAATTACAAATGCAACATTATGTGCTAAGTTCATTTTAGCGATGTAGAACTAGTGAAGCATTTGTTTTGTAGTCACATTAACGCAATATTCTAAAAACGGTGAACTTTCCTAATAAATTAAGTGATTTTAAAAATGTTAAATAAATAAGAAATTATATTCCTATCGTGTCATTCTTTAAAGCCACGACACAATGATAAAAACTGTTCGAATATGAAGAAGAAGTAAAATACATTTACTACAGTTTTTACAGAAACTGAAGACTTATATTGTAGATTTTCTTTAGTAAGTCAACAATGTTATCACTACCACCAAAATATTTAAAAATATGTACTGCCAAATAAATTAAAAATCAATTTCATTTTATACTTAAATTAGATTTGGGAAACAATGTCTGCGATTAGAAAGAAAATTACAAGAAATGCAATAAAGAGTTTCATAAGCTTTGAATACCACATAGTGAAAGTAGCAAATGTCAGCTTGAGTAGCAATAAAATAGGAAGTGTAAAAGGCTTCGAGTGCTTAGTACCTACGAGCGGTCTCCTACGCTGCAGCGGATTCAAAATTATCGCCCACTTGTTGCACGGGAAATTGATAACAGCCTCATCGCGGTCCCGCTACGTTTTGGGACGCATTCAACAATGCAGATGGTATTCGTTCGTAGGACATTAGTGTTTTCTATGTGGTGTTGAGAGGTTGTACACAATTTGTCTGTTCCTTGAATTCACTCTTGAATTTATATTTTCTTCTGAACTTGAAAACAAATTATCTAAACTCTTTCATTAATTTAGATTGACGAATGTTCAAGTGTTTCGTTACTGATGTCTTTTCTTTAGAATTTAGATTATATCAATTAAGACCTGGTCTATACCTATTATTAACGCAATTTGTCAGGAACGCATTTATTATAAGTCCGCCTGTAACGAAATTCCGTCACTGAAGCGACAAAATTGCGTAAATATACTGAAATTAGAAATGAGAAAGTGAATTTGTCTGTTTGTTCTTGAAAGTAATTTCAGATTCAGATTTTAAAGAGACAGTTGAGGGTTAGAGAAGTGTATACCTATACCTTTTATCCGGATCGAACAAGTAGTTCCCGTCAGATAATTTATATACCTAGGATGAAATAATCACGCGTTTATATATGAACGAAATCAAAAGAAAAAGTATATTTAAAGGTATAATGTAATCATTTGAAATGTTACTGTCATTCAGGCGTCAAAAATGTCTAAAACAAAAGGCACATCCAACAATATAGCTCATAAAATCCCCTTCCCAGAGGGCTTTATATATGACACTAGCGGTTTCATCGCGCACTCAGATGCATAAAACATGATCCCGACGTCAGATTTAAACCGTACGTAATAAGAGCATTAAGCGGACAAGTCTGGGAGGAGACAAGACGCTCCAGGTCGGTCCACGAAAGACACTGCTCAATTTAGTCGTGTTGCTATTAAATAAGTAATATCATAGGGTGTTTGGTTTGAGATGAGATCATATTTACTGGGATATTTATAGTTGGATTGCATGTTTAATGTTCGTGTGGATCAAAGGATCATGGAAGTTCTGTTTTGGCAACCTGTGGTATGAAAGCACTTTGTAAGTATGTATAGTAATAACGGTAGGAAATTCCTTGGCACTAAACAGCTCAATCTTAATGTGTAAAAAATCACAGAAAGCCTATCTAATTAGATACATACTCAATACGCATGCACGCACTACCCCAGCTCCTTCATAGATATTGATAAAAATAACCAAACTTTTACAGCACTGTTCTACAAGGAAATTGAAAGAACAGATTTATATAAAGCCATTGAATATTTTTGAAGGAAAATATGGAACTATCGTGACGCGTGCAACCAGCTGATAAGAGGCTCCACGAACGAGCGTTCCGACCGCGGCGTTCAACCGCCAATCTGGTGTGCTAAACGAAATCGCAGCTTTAGCAGCGCTGCATGTGTCGTCGGACGGACATAAATCATATCCGGCCGTGGCGCGGCGCGGCGGCGGAGCCAGCACAACAAAGTCGAGGCCCGGATTACTTTCCTCTCGCCGTACTCAGTGTCGACGGACACACATCGGTTCAAATATTACCTTGTATTTCGAGATTCTTTCATACGAAAATTATATTACCATGTTTAACCGTAATGTTACTTTAACCTTGAAGAATTCAGATTTTAGCAAGACTTTAAGATGTTCGCACTCAGGATAGCTGTACTGAATAAGTTGGCAGGCGTTTCATTATTTAGGCTAACGGTAGTCATTTGCACTCGCAGTTATAAGAATACAGGGAGGGTGCAATGATTTGACGGTGTCAATAAGAAACCGACATAAATGAATCCGATGCCGAAATTCCAAACTTCTGCCAGACCTTTTTAGGGTCCCATAATCAAACAAGGAACCCTTATATTTTCTCTCTATCCGTCCGTCTATCGATGGCTTAGCTTAGAGACTCTTACTACTAGAAAGCTTTGATTTTGTACGAATCATGTCAACAAAGTGGTACAATAAAACCTTGAATTTTTCAAATCTATCCCATTGACCCTGAATAAGTATCTCCAAAATATTGAAGGTCCAAAATAAGGAAGGTGAACACTACTTTTCGATTCAGTGATCCGTTTGTGAAATATTAAGCTTACAGTTTTTGACAGAGTCGAGCTCCCCAAATCTATCAGCTAATCCGAAAAATTCACAGTAGTGGTATAAATACTAGAATTCAAACGAAAACCATCACGACTAGGTTGCCTTTACAAGTTATAACGAGTGTTATACCTTATATTTAATGACCGATAAACCGTGAACTTTTGTGGCGGGCAACTACGGAACCCTACACTACCTCTAGGCCCAACACGCTCTTAGCTGCTTTTTCATCACTAATCGACCCAAAATAAATGCTAATAACTTAATTTCAAAGCAAATCGCAAATGCCTGAAAACATCAACAGAACCTTTTAAGTCACATTCGATAATGATTCGATCAAACATGACTTTTAGCTCTTTTGTGATTGAAAAAGAAAACTGAAACTCTTAGGCAGACCAAGATATAGAACTGTGAGCTAATTGTGGCAAAAGTATAGTTGCTGTCTTTTCAAGTGGAGCCAAACAAATTGCTAATGTAATTAAACATGAAATAACGCCTGTCAAAAACGCTATCGTACATCTTCAGAAGCACTGTATAAAAACAGTCTGACATTTGTAACACCCGATTACCCTGTCAGTGCTAAATAAATTATCCTCTGAGACTTTGCAATTGCAACACAATACACAAGAATTGCCCGCGAAACTAATCTCAGAGACCTAAAGGTCGACTTACATTTATCTGGATAGAGTGCGTGCTAAAATATTGACCGACCTCGGTGCTACTATCTTGGATCGCATTTGTACTGATTACTCGCACGATAGAGTACCACCAACCAACCCCATGTGAATCACGAAACTAAAGGTGAAGGGGTGAAAGGAATCAGTTGAAATCTAAACACTCTACCCTATGGCGATTTATTTAAAGTTGTGATCAAATGATTATAGTTCGAAGTAAAACCAACTGGAACGTAAAGTTTAAATGCCACACAACTTAAAACCAGATTTTACGAGGAGTTAAAAATAATAGCATGTACCGACCGCGCAAGCCTAAATACCAAATTCATCAAGGGATGACAAGTGAAAAGAGCTTTTAATTTAATTCGTTGCGGTATAGCGCTGGAGGAATAACGAAAAAAAATACAGCAACAGCTTGAAGCGATATCGACAATCCATAATTCATGTCCTACAATTTCATACATTTCAACGCGAGGCATTCGTCGTATTTTTTACGGTCACGCGCAGGACTAATGGCTCTTTCCTTCCTTGGAATTGAGTTCAAAACGTGTTGTGGCTTCTGTCGTTTTGTGTCGTTTTATGACAGGCATAGCACTCAGTGTATTGCAACGTCGTACATGATATCAAACGGGTATTCAGATTAATGCAATTTCTCTTAAACGCTTACACGTCGTAAATAAAATTGCTGGTTTCCGAAGACGGGTTGCCGTTGGATCTGCCCTTAATAAGTCTAATTGATATTGCAATTTAGACAACGTAAACATCGTAATTTTGATTTTACAGAACAAATCAATGTTCTACTTTGTTCTAGTGCAATCAAGTCAGTCTTGTAACAAAAAAGACGAAGCATACGCGACAAACAGAAATCGTTTGGCGCACTTTTTTCAGATCATCTTGTAAGGAAGACAAAACCGAAACATTAACTAGACTCCTTAATAATCTCGAAAATAAATAATATGTATAAATAAACATCTCTGACGGAAATATAAATGAATGGGGTATACATGAAATTTGGACAATCGATAGAAGTATTAAAAAAGGAATTCAAGCGCTGACAAAGCTTCCGGTGACCTATTAGTATTTTTCAGAGTTTACAGAAATCGTATTAAATATCGCATTCCTAAATTAATTTTCCTTTCAGGTTTCTAAAACAATTCAAATTCTCAATCATTGAACGCGAATGTCACTCCCTTTAACATTATTATTGTTTTGAAGACACTCCAACGCCTGACCCCAGTTGGCTCCATTATTTCTACAAATGTATAGAGAAGCTAAGCCCGTAATGACATAAAACATAATTTAGTAAGTAAAGCATTGATAACATCCACGTATCCGAACCACGATGTATGTCATGACACGCAACACAATAATTACGGTTACCTCCCATTATACATATAGGTACAAGGTATGTGGCCGCACCGAATAATGTATGAATTTTTTTTATTATTGTAACGAAGTCAAGGACGGATCAACACGTGTATGTGCACTTAGAAAAAAAGTAATTATTACGTTACTAACTTCTGCCCGCGGCTTCGCTCGCGTTGACTTTAGGATTTATCCCATGGGACCTACTCGTTCGATCAAGATAAAAAGTAGAATAATATGTCCTTAATTGGCCTTTTAACTATCCCTCTACAAAAATCAAGTCATTCTGAATTGCTTTTAGGTCGTGAATGTATGAGATAACTAAATTTTGGAGTGAATTTATTCCGTGTTTTAATAATAATTATTATGTTACGTAATATATACACGATAAAGGTAGAAATTAAAAGGGTCATATTAAAAAAAGGTCAGCAGTTTTCGACAACTACGAAGCTGACAACTAGCATTATTTACAACTTTAAAATATATAGGCAAAAATTACAAATAGTCAGATAGAAAACATAATTAATTCGTTTCGTTGACTTTGAAACCCCTTTTTCACTTCCGGTTTGAAAGGCATCAGAGTCAGCGTAAAACTAGCTTGAGATTTAAGGATAAGGATCGTCATTAACATGGAGAAAAGAAGGCCAAGTGCAATTATAAAAAAGAAATAAAAACACATTGAACTTCATAGCATTGAGTAAAAAGGATATAAATGTCGTAATTATACTTAGCACTCATAAATTAACACTTCGTTAAATGAGTGCCCTGAATCAATTGAAGCTGGTAATACATCATTCGAAATTCTTAGTATGTTAATGTTAAGCATCTAAAATAATAACTAACATATTTGTGCACAAAATAGCTGCAAGCAACACTTGTTGATGTTAACACAGCAATATGTTTATCAAAATAATAGTGACCTATAATTCATTTAAATTATCTTAATTATATAAACAAGGACTTTTTCATTTCTAAAAGACTAACTTAAAAACTGAATTAAAAAATAACTCGTAAATATAAATCAACTATATCTTGTAACTGATAATTCTTATCAGTGAAATTCACTAAGGACAAACCTTACCCATAACCACCGTTATATCTAGCTACCTAAGTCATAAGCAACAAGAATCAATATCGAATGACAGCAACGATTGAAGTTATGTGAATATTTGTCCTTAGCCAATTGCATACCTAACTGAACAACTCGAAGATAATTTCCAGAAAAAGGGAAAATTTTTACATAATTTTTGAAGTTAGTACTAATACAGGAAAAGCGATGACTTGCCGAAAAGTAAGGAAAAATAAACAATAAAGATGGCGTCCTTTCAAGCTCTGATATTCATTAATCACACGGCGTGGATGGCCGGGGGCGGTCGTGTCCGGGTGTGTTGGAGTGAGCTGCTGCTCATACGGGGCCGGTACACGCACTGTGTCTATGTGTGCACGGACACTAATGACTTGTATATGAAGTTGTTTATGTACGCATAATATGTACATTAACATAGTTTTGTTGTGCTAGGAATGAGTAAATACCTCATGCATCATGAATATTCTAAAAATTTAGCTGAACTTGAATCGATACAAAATAGTTCCAAAATTCATGCTAATATTATAAACGTGAAAGTAAGATTTGTTTGTTTGTTCTTCCATCACGTCGTAGCGGACACTCAAATGACTATTTTTTGGAGAGAAATACCTCTTGAAGGAAAAGGACATAGGTAACGTACTGTCCCGATCAACACGAGTCAAGTCTTTTGATGTACCGATCTATGAGGGAATTTAAAATCCGGCCAGGAGTGGACTTGGAAAAAGGTTAACAATAATGGGTCCAATCTATGTCATAAAAAGTTAATAAATTAAAGAAATAAGATATTCTTTTGTAACTACAAATTAGATTTAATATATGTAAGCAAGTATGGATATGTATTACGAAATATACTTATATATAAAACACGGTTTATTTATTTATTAAAATGCAAGACGAATTGCAGAGTAAGAATCACAGTTTGAGGAATTTAAAACAACAATTTAAACTTAAAATAGGTACCTGTGACCGTACATCTGGTCACTTTAACAGTTCTAGACAATTTGTAGACTAGTGTTAGCAACAGGAAGCAGAACACCCCTAGAGCACGACATACGGACGTAGAGCTGGGCGTCAGTAAATAAACGAAAATGAATTTGAACGGGAATGAGAAAGCGCCATCAGTCACTGTTGTGTTGACGCTGATTCCCTTCATGTTCCGCATCCGAAATGGAATGTTATTCACCGAAAATTTCGCTTTGGTGTACGCTAAAAATTACGAGAGCCAGAGCGGGGATTGAACGAAATTCCACCCGCAAAAAAGGTGTCAAATGAAATATTCAAATATATTTTAATATAATTCATGCGGCGGGCGTTTCATTTCTCTCCCTCGTAATGGAATGCTAAATTTTCGGGCGAACAAAAAATATATATTAATGCGCGTACCTAATAGCTTATACAAACTCGTTTGTTGGGTATTGTTGCGCACAATGGGTGCCATAACTCCGCGTCGCTGCCAGGACCGGTGACGTCTTTGTTAGGCTGGCGGAGCTTTGTTCAGCGTCAACGGGCACGCCTGTCCTACCCTGCCTGCTGCCTACTCCTTGTACGACAACCTACCAACGTCTACAGAGATCTCGTACTCATCCATCCAGCAACCCGCAAACAGACAGACATGATCGAACAATTAACAATCTGCATATCCCTTCGATCATCAATTGTTGAAGAACTGTTGAACAATTTGATCGATTCAAATGAAGAAGGATGGTTCAAAAATGGAATTATCTGCAATAAGTGCAAATTTATAGATATAAATTTTTGTGTAGACACAAACCTATGAGAATATCTTGGGCGGCGGAAAAATTTTTGTTTAATGTTTCAAAACCATAATCAATCTACCGGAACTGATTTCGTTACAGTTCACAGTTCCACTAAGTTTGAAAACTTGTAATAAAAACAATATGTTTTATTGATGGAATAGCAGCCATTAATTAATTAATTAACAGCCCATCAGAAGTTTAGAAACACGAAAAGTACTCGACTTTAGACTCGGGCGTAACTTTTTATTTTAAAAAATGCCGCCCCTCCCTCATGTAGGCGGCTAATTACCAGTTTTATTCCGACCATTACTATAATTTGCAGCAGGAAAATCACGAATGAATATTTGAGAAGGCGATAGAAAGTGAGTAATTGCTTCGGATCACGAAGTGAAAAGTTATGAAAGGTGCCGGCGAGGGTGATTTCTCAATGCCACCAAAGCGAAAATCTTAATGAAAAAGAAAATATTCAATAATGGAGCGGCCGATATTAAACTTCGTCTTGCTCCGCTCATATCTCACGCGACGCGGGCAGGGCAACCTTGGAACTGAGTAAAGCAAATAAAAACAAGTAGCGGTCCACGGGTGCCTAAAAATTCATCTCAAACATAATGCGGAGCGCGGAACGCATTAGGGCTCCAAGATGAGCTTCGCCGCGGGACAGCGTGCCCCAGGGGGCTCTGCCCCCCACAGCCGGGAGGGGGCGGTCTCCGCTCCAGAGAATATTTGACACGGGTCTGGCAGATAGACAGGCCGGTCATGTGTGATCCCCGGGCAGGAAACGGGGGGCTTTTTTCCTCTCCTCTATCGACGTGGCTACTCCCTACATCTACAAACGCAAGTATAAAGATACGCAGTATGATTTATGTGACGTCTACGCGCACATGTGCACGCACCGTGCCGTGCGACGCTTTTTGTGGCGGCTAATGATACTACAGCCGCTTTAATATCGCATCAATGGGTTCCGAGGTCCGACCTATGATACAATTTAATTTCAATAACTACCCATTGCTCTAATTTGCTTCTTCATGATGGATAATTACAGTAAAAACCTGTAACTGGATACTTTTTGTCATTAATGTTATAGCTTCTAATGCCGTAATCGACTCATTAAGCGTGTAACCATCCCGTTCCATAATATCATATCCATTTCAATTTGGGATGGGTGGTTCGAAAATGGAATTTTAATACCACATAATAAGTTCGGCTTCATCGGCTTAGCGGCGGTCAAAGTTTGATTGGCGTTCTATCCCGACGTTTAATTAATGTGGAGCAAGCTAACCGAACTTCGAGTGAGAAGGGGACAGCTGATACGAGCCAAAGAGGGACAGGTGCTGGCTAAGGGTTGCCAGTTAATGGAACACAAGTTGCTTTCGAAGTAAAGTATGTACTTCGGGGAAATTATTGGTCTGAACTTCTAGAAACTTTAGCAGGAAAAGCGAGTATTAAGTTCTTAAGTGTCTCAAAGGAATTGATGAAGTGTAAGCTAAGTAGAACTACGGTTCCTAAATGTAATTTTATTATCTGTAGGAAATAATTTAAGAAAATTAAAAAAATATTCTCTTGACCATGTAACAATAAACTGTTTAATGTAAACTATCCCTTTATTCTTCACTCACGTTTATGATTGAACTTAATTTGGGCTCACTAAAACTACTTTTGAACTATTACGGCCATTGTTTGCGAGAATTACGTTTGACAATTGATTTTTATATATTTAGACTATTCAAATATCTGACAGACCACATTCGAAATAAATATCTCACTTAAATAGACTAGAGACTTTCAACTGAGTTAAAGAAAAATAGTTAAAAAGGCTTTCAACTGTGCTGGAAGCTCCGTTCTATGCCGGAGGACAGAACATCGCTAAATGTTGGAAAATTTGTCAAGTGCAGTATATATAGCCAGTCGCAAATAGACAAAGAAAGCAAAGGGTAAGTTCAGGGGAACACTTGGCGCGATTTGTGTCCAGCAGTGTGGACTGCCTGCAAGCAATTCCTGCAGGGTGACCATGAAGATTTTTATATGGATTGTACTTCGTTTCACCTGATCCACCCAGACGCATCAAGTTAAAGAGTCGCTGACTTTGCAAGATTTCACACTGGTAGATAACAGTGCTATTAACTCTGCTGTTTGGTGCCAGACTTCGGTAATGTATGGTGGTAGCTGGACAGGCGGACATAGAAAAAGCCCCACAACCAAACCGAGTACCTGTACCCAACTGGAAATCGAACCCGGTACCTCCAGATTATGCGAGATCTTTCAATATATATGTAGTTGTTGAAGTGCATTTTCGTTAAGAATGTAATTCAATTTAAAAATATTCAATTTAGAGCTAATAAAATACCTGAGACATCGGTAAATCCCAAACACCTGGCAACTCTAACCCACACATTGAAAACTCAAACAATCAACAAGAACCTGTCTGTGTGTGAGTTCATCCATACAAGATACGAATGTGTGTGTCAGACGTTTATTAATGGGATTGGTTGTATTCCGATGTGGGTGTAAGTAATTATAAAGTTGTAATGGTTTTTTAATAAGCTCCAAACTTTTTGTGTTCTGTATGGTTTTTTGTCATTGTAGGTCTAGTTATTTTAGTTATTCGACACTACACACTATGTAGTTAGTTATGTAAAACTGGTTTGATATTTAGGGACCATACTATTTAGGTAAGAAAAACGAAGATTCAAGTCAGTAATTTAAAAACGTCATATAGATATCAATTTCTTTCCAAGTACCAGTGATTTATTTCTTGAAATTTACTATAAGTAGTAAATTAATAGTAAAACAATTTTTCGTACACCTGAATCTGAGTACGAAATATATTCGTTAGAAGCAAAAAATATTTCAATAAAACTTAATGTTATTTTGAAAACCTCAATAATGAAATTTAAATTGAAACTCGATTATCAAGAACAGCGCCATCTTCATCAAACAAACGGAACTTATTACTAACTTAGTTACTTGTAGTCGCCAGAGTTTCGTAGCGATCCTGATCAAGCAAGACTTATGTCTGACTTTAATGATAACACTAGAGCTTTGAAGATTGTGTTTTGATGTTTAGAGGATACTAACTAATAATAATATTTATTACAAACATAAAAGGCATTGTACGTTTCATATAACCGAAATCCAGAACAACTTTAACGGAAGCAAGTAATTAATAAACGGGATTCTTGCACCATATTTAAAGATACCTTTGCCACTACGAGCCAAGTTCAAACAAACTCAACTTTAAAAATAATATCACTCGAGCAAAAACGCCATTCGTCAACGTCTGACGTAGGCATACCAAACCGGAAAGTTGGTACCGAACAGAATTAG
Organism: Carcina quercana; assembly: GCA_910589575.2. NCBI lineage: Eukaryota > Metazoa > Arthropoda > Insecta > Lepidoptera > Depressariidae > Carcina > Carcina quercana. The sequence continues at coordinate 5,471,138 of OU342436.1, forward strand.
AAAAGTATTTTTATCCGTCACCCGCCCCTAAGAAAGATAAAAAAATCTTTATGCAAATAATAGCACGTGTAAATACAAGGGGAAGTAGGAAAACGCTATCGTAAGTTTAGAAAATAAAAATATTGAGGAAATACTTTTTAGGGGCGCGGTTGGTGGCGGTTGGACGGGGGTTGCCAGCTTCGAGATTTAATGAGGGAGAATAGTGACGACAAATTAATGTATAATTTAACAAGACGCAATTCCTTCGAGGCCGCCAAGTTGATTGTGTGGAAAATGATCGATGGCACAGGAAATTATATTGTCGTGTTACCTACCGCTCTTTCAGCCAAAATAAAATAATAAAACAAATATAAGTACAAGAAACATACGAGTATGTTAGACATTTATAAACGGGTTGAGTTCGGTTTCTTAACCTAAATCTTAAATTCAATCCCCAAGCAGCATGTTTACACCCTTGTTGTGTATTCAATAGGAGGCCTCAGTTTACAAAATTCAGTAACAATAATAAGCTTCGCGTTTGACCTTCATCTCAAAATGTGGTATGTGTGGATAAGTTTCATTTCATTCGTAGGACAACAAATCTTCTACCACTGCTGTTTGGCAACAAACTTAAGTAAATGGTGGTTGCTTTCGAGACGAACATAGAACAATGACTTGTCACAAGACTATCATGGTCTACCTATAGCTGCAAATACATATATGTCTTCTATAACTATTCTCAAAGATTTTCTGCAGTTTGTTGATGCATTTGACTTTGAGTAGGTATGCAAAAGTATAGAGTTTGGCATTAGGGCACGTTCCGGTGAAAATATGGTATCTTGGAAATAATTGCACGTTACTGAAATAAAACCAAATATTTAAAACGTAACGTATTGTAGTTCATTCATTGCCTAGTCTGGAATCAGGAACAATCAGGAATTCCGTAAAACTAAATAAAATATGGAACACTAGGGTCATACATGTTTGATGAAAACGTTTGTGAGGATTAACGGCTTCACTTCTAGTCGTTCAAAATATGTGTAGTACAGAAGATTATATTCTCGTTGGGAAAACACTATTAATTTAAACTTCGCTTTCTCTGTATGAGAGTAGGCCTGAGCCCCTGCAGTGGGGACGTATATAGGCTGTTGATGATGGTTAGTGTATCTGTGAATCAATTGTGCGTATTTTTTAAAATAATATTTATGTGATCGTCTCGATTTCATTTAAGTTTTTAAGATGAATGATACCGGACTGTTTTGAAATGGATATTGTTAACAAAAGATTGTGATCAATTAAGGCATTTTATTTGATGATTATTTGATACAAAATACCTGAAGAGTTAGTTAACCCATTCAAAAAAAAAATTTCACACAAATATTAGAACTTCTGAATAGCATATTTACACAAGACTTCTATTGAAGGCAATTATTAGTCCTTTTTGAATATGTGAATTATATATTGTTGTTTTCTGATGTTATTTTTAGAAATATAATAAGGTCAACCGTAGATGTTGTAAGGGAGGTAAGTCTAGTCTAGTCTAATCTGTGTTTAAACATGAAGCCAACAAAGACATCAAAAATAAAACATAGCAGATAAATTATACATTTTGAGGTAATGAGATCACATTTATTAGCTGTACTATTCTTTTTGCAGTTTATGGAACTATCAACGTTTAGAGATTGATGTAGACATACAACAAAGAGCTAAAGAGCAAAGGCTAAAGATTGGGTTTGAGTCCCGCGACAAACAAACACTCAGCACTCATTTACAATTGTATACTATGTTTAATACAAAGCGGTTGGAGCTTTCAGTGGCAAACGGGGAAAATCAGAAGCAGGCACCAAAACAAATTCTCGTATTCAATCATCGGGCGCTCACAAAGGCCTCGAGCCTGATAACTGAACAATGAAATGTAACAAGTCGTCTATCCGGCATTGTATGCGAATGCTGAGGGGTGCGGGGAGGGACGCGAGGGGGGATTTCCATTATATTTCCATTTCCACCTCGATTCCCGGCGACTTATCGCGGCCTACCTCTCGGACTAGGTAAGTCTATCTTTCTATGCCGTTAGTCAGAGGGCAATACATCAAACTGTGCCAAAGGAGTTTTGTTTGTGAATTTCAGATAACGGTTGTTGCTTACCTACTTAATAACTCCTGTATCTCTATATGTATGTATCTATAGTTGTGATTATCACTGACGGTCGTTTGTTGCCTTTTGTTTGGCAAACCGTAGCGAGATCTTTGCATTTATCATCTATGCCACACTTGTCATAGTCAAGCTGTAAATATTAACAACCATAATGAATCTAATCAAAATTTAAGAGTTATTTACAAACATAATATACTATTAAAAATATTTTTAGAGTCAGTCTACATGTGAATGATAAATGTTTTACTAAGGGAAGTAATACCTGAACTGCAAGCGATACGGTGTTAATGGTTTATATTAATTTTAACTTTAATATTCGTTATTCAAATATTGATACGATCAGTTGCTTATCTCTTACCCACATAGCATGTAGTAGGTGTAGAGCACCGTGCTTAATGATTAATGATGCGCCGGCACACAGCGTTCTATTTCTAAACAAAAACCATAGCGCGCTCCCATTGGCCGAGCTTTTTTCAAAATGGCAGCCAAATTTGAAGATAATTAATGTAGGAACAGTTTCAAGTATAGATAACAGACCTTTAAAACGTATACTCACGTTAAGTGCACACACTACTTGCTACCGAAATCTCGAGTGGAACGTATTTTTCATGCCCTAAATACGTTGTTTAATTTTTTAGACTCGTTCTTGCGATGATGTATTTGATTACGTCTGCTCGACTATCTTTCCGTTCCTAAATTAATCTTTTGCATACAAAACTCACTGAATTTCATACTTTGATTAATTCGCACGATACATCAACCGTCTGTAATCTCGGTGCTCATATAATCTATCTTTGCCTCATCAAGATCTGTGGCGAATCGAAGTTGGGAATTAATTAACCGTACGTCCAACTCTGGGTAGATGGTGGAAGTACTAGTAACTCAAAATTGGCACGTCTTATCTGGCATCGACCAGACAGATACGGGTTATGACATGGGTTCGTACTGGTCGCCAGGACTTGTCCATGCAAACAAACTGATCCCGCAGCAGACTTTAAAGAAGTTTTATCCTATCTATTTATAAGAGTAAGTATTTAACGATAAAATAGTTATTATGTGATATTCTGTAGTAATTTTAATTGATAAGATTATAAGAAAATCATTATAGTATTATTTAAATAATTACGATTTTTTCCAATTATATACATACTTTATATTTTTGACATATCCAATTATAAATGAATGAAATGGACTTTCAGAACGCAGTAACTGTTATCTTGATTCGTCACTCGATTTGAGTCAATTGAATATGCAGTTGATGATGATGAATTATTGAAAGATCTATCAAGGCCGAACCCCCGTATATCTAGTCTATTACACCATTAGTTTTTACAGTTTCTGTACATGTTTAACAGTATCGCAATGTGCTGACTACTTACGTGGGATTTTAGATTTCACATTTTAAAACCATTTACGTCACATTCAAAGTTGCTTCACCTTATACTCGTATGAAAAGTTTGAACTATTGGCAATGGAATTGACATGACCGCACTTCACTAACTGACATGCAAAACTAAACTCCAGTTCTTCAACATCGTAATATCGTGTAAGTACAAGAATTGAATGATCTTCACAATTACAATAGAAACCCTAAATCAGGCAACTGCGACCATAAATTAAATCGCAGACAAATTCAAAAACAGTAGGAGACGGTAGCGCAACTTGAGGCCGCTTTGTTCCAGCATCGGCGTCAGCTAAACAGAAGGTGAGCTCCTTTGTGCTCCAGTTGTAAATTTTATGAAAAGTGAAATTCCTTTTGAATACCTCTCGGCCCATAAATAATCCGGGAACAGAAGGAAGGGCATTGTTTCTGGCACTTATTGTCTTTCATCAATGCGCACGTGGGGCGAAAGTGTTTTTGCAAATTTGCGAATCTCGTGTTCTCGCTACCTGCACTTACATTGTGCAAAGCAATTTTAGTTCATAAAATGACTAGTTTCACTTTCAAAATATGTATTGATTTATTGCTTTCAGACAGCCTATAATGTCTTGCGAATGGTTTGATATTTTTTAAATTCTGTTTGTACTCCAGATTGAAAAGAAGTTAGATTTAGATTTGAATGCATTTTAGTGAGTGAGAGAAAAGTGAGTTTTGCGCTTACGGTTTCTTTTTAGGAAAGGTTGTAATAAAAATTTAAACTTACCAAATTGACTTCGCATCCAAGGGTAGAGAGGACTAGGCAGCGATGCGTTGGTGTTTGGCGGGGGCTGTTGAGGAGGTGGCTGCTGCGCATGCATGGACTGCTGATGCATGGGGGGCATCTGCGTCTGATGCTGCATGTCATCCACGGGGTACATGAGGTGTTGCTGGTGCGGCGGGACCCCGTGCTGCACCATATGCTGTTGAGGGTGCATATGGTGAGGCATCTGTTGCGCTTGTTCCAAAGGAGGACTGCCTGGGACTCCGCCCGCCGTCGCAGCCGCCGCTTGCAGCTTGCAGGACGTGTAAACTGCAGGCGCAGGAGGCTGGTGACCGTTCGGACCGTAGCCGTCCGCCATCGGACCTTTGTGCCCCATTTGAGACGGACTGTCCGGCCGATAGCCATTCTGGTCCATCTGCTGGTAGTACCCCAACCGATCATAAGGTGGAAACCTTGGGTAGGGCATCCCTGGCGCGGGTTGCGCGGGGTAGTGATGCTGCGCTGGCCTCAGCTGCTGGTCGCACCCCTCCATCTCGTGCCCCTGCTGCGGCACCGCGCCGTAGTGCGCGTGCGCCTGCTGGTGCTCGTGTCCGCCTCCGTTCCTCATATCCGGCATGTATGCGTTGGAGAAGTAGGTCATGCTGTCGCAGTTGTTTGCGCTCATCGCGGGCCCGCAGCCCGCGTGGCTCGCGTCCGTCTCTTCCGTCGCAGATTCTCGGCCACGAGGGCCGACACTACCACAGTTCAATCACGACACTCGGGATTCCATTCACTATCACACGACGGCGATCGGTATCACTGGCGTCTCACGCGGTGCCAACGGACGGTGTCTCCTCATCGGATCCTCGGCGAATCTGAAAAGGAGAGGTTGATGCTCTTAGTCGATCTATAATTAAATGTATTTTTCGAATGGTCAGGTGTAAAGCGGCCCTCGATCGATCGAATGTTTGTTTTGGCTCGCGAAGCCCGCGCCGGAGTCATCGCGACTCGCCGTCGACGTGACGGTTGATGCCGACAGACTGACACGTGTCTTGAGGTTGGGACACACACGAAGACATTAAATATCATATGTTCTGAGTAAAACGCCTATTAGCGACAACCTGTCTGTACGCACAGGCCCCCGTTCGCCGCGCATAGCTTTCCTGCGCGATACTAAGCGCGTGTAAAGTTGTAATTCCGTCTTTGTCTGGTCGGAGGAAGGTGGTCCACGAAGTCGAGACGGAGAGATGACATAGTGTCACGTCTCCGGCGACATGTGTTTGACCCGCCACCGTCATATCCTTCACGTTTCCCAGCAGTTGATGGAGCATGAGTGACAGCCGCCCTGAGACAGGCGACATAACTTTACACGGACGTTAATTTGTTCGCCGCGGGACGAGCGACACCGCCGCCGTAACCTCAGCGTAATCGCGAGATCTTGCTCTACTCGTTCTAATGTGGAATATTTACAACCTACTTAATACGACAGCTACTAGAATTTACCAGGTAGTCAGTCCAGTAATAAAATTCAATTGCAGACACGTTAAAAAACTTGCGGAATTTCATATCTAGATAGATAAGATCAGGCTCTTATACATAGCCTATATATAGCATAGGTTTTTGCGCAGTGTTCTTGTTCACAAGTGTTAGTAGCAATGTTTATTTATGATATAGCAGTTCAAGTGCGACGATTGCAACGATTCAAAGTCATATCGTGATGATTTCGATATGCTTTGTTGAGTTCATGGCGAAGTAAAAAAATGATATTTGTACCGAACTCGCTCGGAGCCGCCCCTCGGGGCTGTAAGTTATTTAAAACCCAAAAGCTCAAGGTTCATTAGCAGCGGTTAATGATGGCGGCGAAGCTCCAGACATTGTATCCAAGCAGATGCTACTGTTTGTTATGTAAGATTAACTTGTAAAAACATGGTTCCCATCCATACATACATAGATATTGATGAATCGGTAGCTCAGTTGAAGATGACCCGGCTAATCTAGTGCCGGGATCGGTTGTTTGCCGCAACGTAGCGTTTCCCTCATCATCATAATCAGTTAGAAAACGACCACTGCTGGACATAGGCCTCCTTCATGGTATGTCACATTGATCGGTCCCGAGCCACTTGCATCCAGCGACTCCCGCGATCTTATATAGATCGTCGGTCGGTCGTAGGGGGACGGCCCAGTAGACGTTTCCCGGTATGTGGTTGCCACTCGAGAACTCTTACTCCCCATTAGTTGCCCTACCTGCCCATTGCCATTTTAGCTCACTGACTCGTGGAGCTATGCTGTGGTCTTAGTTCTTCTACGGGTTTCCACATTCCGGATTTTATCACGCAGAGAAATTACGAGCGTAGCTCGTTCCATAGCTCGCTGAGTGACTTTGAGCTTGTTTATTCGGTTCCGTGTGTCATTACTGGCAACACGCACTGATTAAATACTTGAAGTTAACCTACCGTTTACTTACTATTTTAGAAATGTTGATTTATTGATATAAAGAGGCAGTTGGTGTAAATTTTGAAAAAATGACTGTGTTTTCCAGTGATTTTCCTGCTAACTACCTGTTGTTCTGCAGAGTATAGCATAAAAGCTATATTGAGTAAGTACACATTTTAAGACGTAAGTTCGCATGACGGAATTAAAGAATACATACTGAAAATATTCCAATTAGATGACATTTATGGTTTCTACAACAACTTATCACGAAAACAAATATGTAATATTGGTTTCATATTAAGTTTATGTTTGCCCTTCACTTCAACCGGTAAGCAATTGGACAGAAGGAAGAAAACTTGTACTCAATTTTAGACCATTTTTATTTGATTTGCAAAACATCCAACGCTTTTAGCTTTATTTGCATTTGTAACTGACCAAAAGTACTTTATATACCTTTTATTACACCAACCTGACCCAATCGACCACTCTGTCACAACATGGCGCAAGTGTCGTCAAACGGTGAACGGAAATAAACTTTAATTCAATTATATAAAAAACATAGTTAGATACTGGAAATACATTCCGAAGAAACCCTTAGAGGCTGTTAAATGTCTATTTCGTACCTAACACATGTTTCTAACCCATGCTTACAGAGTTAATTCATGTAACGAACAATGTTCGCGGCGCAAACATGACACGAGAGGCCAAATTACAATCTTCCATTGACGGACCAGTTATACATTGGGATGACCATTTCAACAACAACTGTACTCCCATCTACACAGCTACATAAGTACATAAGAGCGTTGAAAATTTGCATGTTGAAGGATGGACATTTTAAATTTACGATTTCGCCGCCCCCGCCCCAAACGACCCTCGCGTTTTTTTAATTTTCAATTTCCATTTGCATTCCGACTAGATCTCGTCCATGTACGAATACAGCTATAGGCATGCGAGGTGATTTATGAAGTGGAAAATACCCTTTCATAATGAATAAATTAATGGTTGCAGTTTTGAAGGGAGGCTCTTTTAGAACCAGTGATATTAGAGCTGCGTAAACTTTTGTTCACTACGTATCACTTGGTTCGTAAGATGTCATTTCGTAGATGATGTAAAGTAATCATGAACATCTGCCTATGTATCAGTAGCAGTATCTCCAATACGCCTTCGAATAGAGCGTCGTATTTATACAATATTTTATCCTTATATGGATAGTCAAACGTTATCCATTGGGGCTTATGTTTAACAGTGGACTTGTGTCATGATCACATAGCTGTTATTTGACATGAGGTAAGTACCTTAATTTTACCCAAAAAAAAGAATAAGCTACTTTTTTACGTATATTACGCATACTGATATGACTATCTCATAACAAAGTTTTCCAGAAAATAAGTTTTATTCTTAATACGCATTCTGTCAACTGATATCATCATCATCTAGATAAATCCACTGCTGGACTTGAACCTCTATCACTAAGTATAGATCAGCAGAATGGATTTCTCATAAACACAGCCTCGCAGTGATCTTGGGTATGATACGTTGACATAGATATTAATGAAATTAAAATTCCTAAATCGTTCATAGGTAAAGTTTCAGAATTACGAACTAACAAAACATTAACAATATATTTTATGCTCACAAACGCAATCTGATACGAATCTGCACAGCCTAGCCGAACCCTACAGAGCGCCATTTATTCATAGTTTTATTTTTTATCTGAGTCACAATCATAACGAGCTAATGTGGCTAGCCAGCAATTACCTCCGAGATACAATCTGTGGCCGCTACAAGGAACATGTCTTTAAACTGACCGTCTGGGAAATTAACAGTCTCACGTGGTTTTGATAATTTGATAACGGCCCACGTAGGTTTGATTTATTGTATGAAACTGGTTTGTTGAGTCACTCGAGATGTTGCTCTTGTGCCCCTTCACCCGTTCCCATGCCCCTCCCCTCTACTCCTCTACATACTACGATACCGGACGGTGTTGCGTGGTTTTATAACACAACAATTTATATATATTCAATGAAACTGTTCAGCTGATATTTTATAAAAACACATATGGATAATTAAATTCATTGTATAATATACACGTATGTAGATAGATAGATAGTAGATACAATGTATGTATGTTTGTGATAATGTGTCCGTATTCCTGTGATTTTTATTTATCTACAATCGTGATACAATAAGGTTTGATAGTAATCATTTTCTTATTTATATGCTACATTCTGAACCGATAGAAACTTACAGATACTTGGAATAAGGTACATTTTCCTGACCGCATAATTAAGTTTGTTGGTCAAGGTTTTCCTTCGTTGAGACGATTTCCTATAACTATTCCAAATTTCAAGCTGATAGCATTGGTAGTTTCTGAGATAATCAGATGTGACTGGTGACAGACACCAGAGTGAGAATATAAAGCGATTATAACAGTTCGGAATCGTAAAAACGTGTGCACGTTTAGATAAGTCAATTTTAGACAATATTCAATCAATATTGTCAACATCCAATATTATTCGCTTAAATACTCGTAACTTTGCAATCCATTGTCTTATCAATGAAGATGTTGATTGTTGACTACAAATCTTTGAAACCATAAAAATATATGACCCGAGTCGTTGTACATCTTGTTTCTAATACAAAATAAATCTTTCTGTAACGCTTCACTATACTCTAGTTTACCAGAGACCAAATTAAAAAGAAAATTAATAACATTTCGCGTCCGACAGTCCACTGCTGTTAATCAAACTGCGATCAAAGGGTGTATTTCGGGAAAATTCCAACCGACTGTATTTATCATTTCCACTATTTGTCAATTAGTGTTCTATTGTGGGAGCAAAGTGGTTTTGATTTATAATGACCGTATCGGCTATGTACAGAGTAGTTTAAGTGATATACAACACAAATTCACTTTATAAAACCGCTCAATTTCTAAAGATATAAATCTATTCAAACATCTGTGTTCTCCCGGGAAAATCTGCTACAAATTTTATTTCGTATGATGATGATAAGGTACATTTAAGTTTCTTTTTTTATTATGATATCATTCACACATCACGTTCATACGGTTGTGTAAAGTTTTCTAAGCTAATGATTAAATTACTAAATAAATGAACAGATTTAACGAGCGTAAGGGCTTTGCAATTACTAGAAAGATTATTAGCAGCTAGAAACGCCAAAAGTTTTCAAATAAGCACTAAATACCTATAATTGTAGAAAATAATTATGAATATATGTTTCGGTTAGACCACAATCACACCTGATGTTAAGTGGCGATGTGGTCTAGGATGGCACAGGATTGTCTATAAACTAGCCTGTTCACTCTGGCCTTGAAGGCAGCCAAAAGATAAATCAAATCATTATTTGACAAGCTTCCAGCTAACCGACCTAGTAAACATTTTTAATTACTTTTCAAAGAATCAATTTTACTTCTTACTTTCACTTATCTCTACTGAAAATATGTTGACATGCCCAGAATCAAACCTAAGCTTAAAATGTTACAAGATCTATTTTTACTTTTAAATTATAACTTTCCCACGTGAGTTTTTGACTTAACCCTTCAAACACCATAATCTGTTGTGTGCATGTGTCGAGCACTGCAAGCTTCCCTACAATAGTGAGAACATCTATCGTTGCGCAGGAGCATTTATATGCTCCAGCCTTTCTTCTGATCTCAGTTCGCATTGGAACTCATTAATAAAATTAGTTCGACCACCGCTTTAGTAGCAGTTAATTAGAAGCGATCCCTACTCCAGCTGTTGTTCATTTAAATTGCTTTTAAAAGTAAAATTCAGTTTATAGTGTCCCAATCTGCTTAAAGTGTATCTTCATCGACAATAAAGTCAACAATGTAATTTAAAATAAATAACGATGTAAAAAAGTAAATGTGATAACTGGTTGCACACTCGAGTACAAAAATACATATGTATCCACTTTTGAACCATGTCATATTCACTCTTGCTTGTTCCTATGTAGTGTGTTGAAGGAAATGTCAATTAAAGGTGAATGTGACATGGTTCAAAATTGGATACATATTTTTGTACTCGAGTGTACTTGTACGTATGTCAGCTTTATTTGGTCAGTATGATAGTGATGTCAATACTTTTACAAATACAGCCGAAGGAACAATAAATATATCTCATCACCATCATGTGATATTAATACTAAGAATATATAAGCAAAATTATTTAAAATTTAAATCATAAATATTTGTAAAATATAGGTACTGGTTTAAAGTATTTTTTTTAAATAGGTCTTTACACTTGTAACAAAATATCATCAAATTATTGTGTAACAAAGCGAATAAAAAGGGTTGAAATTATCGTTACCATTTTGGAACAAAGAATCTCAACAGAACCTAAGCGATGATTAATGGGCGCCTCACGAAAAAACCCTCCCTCGCGTGACATTAACCCACTCTATCGAAAAAACAACACAGGTGACTTTTTCTGCATCATCAAAAACTCGGCTCTCCCAAAAACGACCCTCCAGAGGGACTCCCGTGGAGTTAAGCGTGCCCTGAGTGAAATGCGATGTTCGCGCTAATTACGCTGCCAACTTCTAAATTTAATCAGACAACTTGTGTAATTTTCACACCGAGTCCATAATTTTTCATGAGAGCTGGCGGGCTTGTTCACTGTGTCAGTGTTTTGTTTGGTAAGTCCTGCGCCGCCTTCACCTGGACAATTTGAGAAAATATGTTGCATAGGTCTTATGTAACTGAATAATGAGACAACATTTGTCTGGAAAAGAAATATGATTAAAACCATTTGGTTCCAAAAAGTTCACCTCCTCTTTGGGTTCTAGTTGCTATACTTTGTATAGAAGATCTGGTGGTAGCGAATTCAATTCTATATTGATACTTGATTCGGTTTCCTATGTAAGTATATTCACTTGGCTATCTACCACCATTTTGTCTACCGCCCCCAAACAGAAGTTTTGCAGCAGTGCTACGGTAATGAAAGACAACACAACTAGCGCCACATAAATGTGGCTTCTCAGCAGATGTGATCAAGGTAAAATCTGATTCGATGAAATTGTTCATTTAAAAAATTCGGGAATTCAAATTTTTCACTAAATAACAATGAAATTTGTATCTTCCTCTATCAGTCAGCTGAGATCCTCGTTCTATGTAGTTAAGTGAAATTATCTTATTGGTTCACTTGTTTCAAAACCAAGCAGTCTTACCTAAGTCTTATGCGTTTCGTTCCTAAACTTACTACTTCTTCCACTTATTAATAATCTTAGTCTTAAATTGTAAACTGTGTTTACACGATGAATGAATTGTAAATCCGAAACACTTAATGAAAATTTCATATATTTTTGCAGGAAACGTCGAAGGAACCTTTCCATCATTTCGTCTAATGGATTCTTACTTTTAATATCACATGTTTTGAATACATAAAATGAAGCTTTTAGCTCGCATCTATGTTACAAACTTTATATTCAACAGCTGGTGCATATTTCAAAAGTACCCAATTCTTCTCCCCCATGGTCCTCGGGTAAAGCTAAATCTGTAGACAGCCATGTATACGAACAACAGGTACAGGAATCTGTTAATCAAAGCCTGGGCAATCAATTACATGCGAAGCAATCAAAATGCCCGACATTCTGTAGAACGAGGCCACAGAGTTCAGTCCCAACCGCGCGCCGCGGTAAAGGATTCAGGACTCTACCAGTCACTCTCTATCTACAAACAAACGATAAACATAATGAATGATATCGCCCTGTCTAATTATTCATCTTTGATTTTCGTTATCAGACCACACATGCGTTGAGCATTATATTGATTATTGGTTTCAAATAAACGTCCTTCTGTTTTTTATAAAGTTTTCTAACCAATATATTGACGCTTACTTTTAAGACTTCACTTTTTGATCTACTGGTAGTAAAATTATCGTATCTGTACATGTATTTAAAATGCTTTCCCGGACTTATTGATTGATATATCAAAGCCCAGGCCAGACATCTTGAACTAGAAATTTAAATTTGAAACATCTGTCTTACTGATGACGTAGAGTATTTCAGTATACTCGTACCAATAAGTAGGTAAGTTTTTTAATTTTCCACTGTTTCAACAAACGAAAAACGGAGATTTTTTTATAAAAACCAATTCAGCTGGAACCTTGAAATTTTTCACGCTAAGAATATCGTGTGTTGATAATGATATTAAAAATTGTTGTATTACCCACTAAATTGTCAAAAATAAGAATTACGAACGCAAAATCATGTTTCAGTAATAATTGTTATATTTACAGCTACATAATACAGAGTTAAACACCCTTGTACAGTAAAGTTATTATTATGATCGGTATCAAACTGTCCAATTATAATTATTGGTATTTGATTTCGTTATCTGGCCACACATGGTCAGAGGAAACAGGGAGTCGAATGAAAGATGCTTGTTCCACAAATAACGTAGAGTTATGTTAGTTACAGGTTCATTTATTTGCGATCATATATTTTAAACAAAGTTTTTTTTTGTATACATTAATTTTTTTATAAATTTTCTTAAAGCACAACCATAGTAAATATTAAAAAAATATACACATTGCACCTTGGCTTCGTCTCAATTGATTGTAACTATTAACGTATGTTGAAAGCGTGCTTGCCCATAAAGAAGCAAAGATAAAGTTACTGAGAGGCTTTTGTTATCTTCCACAGCCAAAACACAATTTTCAGTGTAAAAGGATGGTTGGTATACGTACGAGTATTGTTCGCGTGCGCAAGAGTTTATTTTAGTGCATTCCCGGCTCGATATTCAGTATACTACACGAATCCCATGGATAGAGCTAAGTGGTTTTTTTACTGTCATTAACAACAGCTACTCAAAACCACTGTTGTATTAATTTTGTTACATATATTACAAATAACATGTAATTATCGAAACCAATTGTTTGAAACTAACATTTTGTTTTTTGATTGTGTAAATATACGTCTTTATATGGGTGTTCTAGACATTTACAGGAATATTTTAGGATGGACCTATGTCTAACATGCCATCAACCTGCGATTACCAACTCAGTCGAGTTGTTTGCAAGCATGGTGTTTCAGGTAAGTTCTCTTCTGGAAATTCCGTTTGTCGTTGTGGTATCTGAAAGAGGCTCACATTTCCTTATCTAAAATTAATAATGATGTTCAATTATCCTTGATTATTTCAGTTGACATCATCATCAGCCGAAAAACTTCCGCTGCTGGACATAGGCCTCTTGGCATCTAACGTCTCCCCGATATATTGACCAGGTCGGTGGTCCATCTAGTAGAGGAACGGCCTGGTACACATTTACCGGTAAGTGGTCGCCACTCGATAGCTACTCTGCATCTGTTATACCTACGTTCTTCTCTTTACAGCTGATGTAAAAGTATACATTTTCTTTTGAGATACTGTCAGAATTTAAAACACAAATAAATCACTCACTGTTTGACACACACATACACACATTATTATTATTCATTTGTAATACAATTTTATTACTGTTTTAATTAGTTATTAAATTACAAATATCGCATGTTGAAATATTATGACGAATTATGTAAAATTTAAGAGTCCTGTAAACATTGCTTTGACAACAAACTACCTTTTTATGAGTGATATTCAGTTATTTATTCGGGATGAAGTAGTTGTGAATTAACAAAAAATATATTTTAAATTACTATTTTAAAAATCACCTGTATAAATATTTACATAAAAACTTTATGTTTCAACATTTTGATTATTTGTAATAATGAACATTTCATTTAAAAAATTTTGGTTTTGCTTTTTCCAAAATGAACTACTAAACGTAAATTACGTATGTAAAGTTTTCCTTGTTTCTAGTGTTCATTAATTCAATTTTTATTTTATTCAAGGTGATAATAAGGTAAAATACTAAGCATGTATAATATAATTTCTTCCATGTAAAATACATACAATATGGCCAATTCATAAAAGCTGTCTATGAAAACCAAACATGTACTTAAATAATCTTTTGCAGACTTTCCTAACGTTAACAGACATTAATATAACTCAACTAATAGAGCCACGTGACAACAATAACTATCTAGCAAATTTGGAAAAAACTATTACGACTGTCAATGAAAATCTCATACAAAAGACATAAACGGTAGCACAAAATACTAAGACTACACGGACACTAGTGGTATTTTATTATTTAGTTTACACCACCATATATTCGCGTTATATCAAACCGATGTGTTTGTATTTCCTCTAATAAACAGCAAAATTCAATAATCTAACAGTTATAACATTAGATTTTGTGACGACTCCATTTTATTTGGATCATATTTGCACCAGATTTAGACTAATTCTATTAAAAGGATATCCTGTGCAGACTACCACATGCCATAGTTTTCCGGCATCATCTAACTATCAACCTCTGAAACATGGCACTCTTAACTAGTCGTCGTGTAGTTCGTGGAGGGTCCGCGCGGTGCGGGCGGCGGCGCTGCGGTCACGGCATTATCGTCGTTTAATTAACATTGCTATCATGCCGGCTAATTGTTATATCGCGCAGAGGTGATTTATAGCGAGACACTATGCCGACACCTTTATAATTACGCACCGCTCGAGCGTGGCTTTGTAGGGACATACTCGTAATACCAAATTTCTAAGCCTAGTGCCACTGATTAAATTAGTTCAAACAAATATTTATGATGATAATGATAAATGATTAGAACAGAATAAAGTTTCTATCTATCTATCATAACAGAATAATAACAGTTTTATAGAAGGATATATTTTAAAAAAATTACTATTAACTCGTAAACAAAAAGTGCGGAGCCGATACAATCGTGACGAATAAGCGCCATCTCTGCTAATTAAAACGAACCACCATCAATGTCAATAAGCTAACACGCTACGACCTACGATATGGTTGGTCCGTTGCACCAAGGGTTATTGATTCAGACTCGAGACATCTCGAATACCAATAAGAATTTAATTTTTTTGTTTTCTTGTAAGAAATATGACAGATTTCTAATAAGTTCTAGAATAGTAATTTAGAAACAATTTAAATGCTTACTAGAATATCAAATTCTTTTCATAAAAGTACTTATCACTAGTCAAGGCAATTGGTGGACAAAGGCTTCACTAATCGTCCTCCCGACAGTCTTTCTAATTCATTAATTTGGCACAAAAAGAAATATTTGGCATAAATAACTTGCATAAAAGTTTTTATTTTGATTCTATTTTATTGAATTCTACGTCTTTTTTACTTATGATGGTCTCGCCCCTTGACCTCATCTCACCTGATGGTGAGTGACGATTAGGCCGTTCGTTAGATTGAAAGCGTGCTCACACAGAAGCCTGAAGCTGGTTTTGTGATTAATTTGAAATAAATTGAGTAGTGTGAGTTTAAATCGCGTAAATCATTTCCTATCGAGCTGATAACAAAGTACAGTTACCTACATAACGGAAATATCTATATACAATTTAAAACGAATCCAATTTTAAATCATTCCGAAACCTTTCAACACGGCTCGTATTGTTAGAAAAACAAACAAATCTAAACAGAAATGTAACCGGAAGCGCGACATGACGGGAGAGTTAATTTACGCGCGGCGGCCGGGCGCGGGTATCTGCCGCTTCCGGTCCGAACAACCGATGACGCCCGCGCATCACACTGCGGTCGCTCCACCCTACTTTACAATAATATCCTTTGATTAGTTCTTTGGGATCAATAATTATATAAATACTAGCATTTTGCACGCAATTTCGCCTGCATGCACTTCAGAAAGTAAGTAGGTCAGCCGTCACTTTGATCAGTACGTCATCTTTTTTAGGGTTCCGTACCAACATACTTTACAAACTAAATTTTGCAGTTGAAAGCCACATATTGGGTTTGTAATGTAACCGCAAAGTGAAGTTGGTTTTTCAATTGGACTTCCATTTCCGGTACAACGTGATTAAAAGTAGGTAAGTTAAATTCAATTATTCATATTCTGTACGGAACCCTCGGTGTGCGAGTATGACTCGTATTTGCCCGTTTTTTTTATAGATTTTACATTATCAAAGGGATTGATATTGCAGATTTCAAGTTCTAATACCTACTTTGGACTGCGCGGGCGTTGTTTGATATAATATACATAGTCAATGAGTCAATCAAATTGGCGAGGGTCACATTTTGTCCTCGTATTGTCAAATGTTGTGTTTTCCCCACAAAAATCTTGGCAATTGTGCGAAAGGGACAGAGTGAAGACAATGTAAGTCTCACAAACCGTTTTTTTTTCTTTAAGAAATAACTTTCTTAGAAACAACCGAATGCCTTACAAAATAGACTACATTGCTGTCTGTCACAGTTTTGGCTGTATCGCTCCTGATTACTATATGGAACCTCCTTGATTTTCCCAGAGTATTCAAATCTGGTGAGCTGCGATGTGGAAATAGAAGATCGGCCAGTAATATAAGTAATAACCTGAAGATATGAACATACTCGTATATACATTGTGCATGAAGACCTGAAAGTGGTCCCGGGTGGTATTGAAACCTTGCACTAGGCAACTGCAAACTGCAACTTTATCAATGATGCTTAATTCAATACTTTCCTGTATTGAATATTATTATTAGACGCTTCATTTATTTCGCCTCATGGTGAACTATTAATGATATAGACTGCTGTGGTGTGTTCAGTTGTTCACTAACGTTATCCCTCTCCTAATATATACTTCCATACTAAATTTCTGTTGCCATAATCTTTTAAAATATAATAGCTGGCTTTGATAAGTAATTACCTAAAAATAGGAGACGCAATTGTTGTGTCACGAAACCAAAATATCATTAATTTACAACTTAATAGTTCGCTACAATAGCAGTTACGTAGCTAATGGTTCATAGATGGCGCTTTGAACAATAATCGAAAAAGTGTTAAAAATGAAAATTATGATTCACTGTGAAGTTATATGTTAATGATACTCATTTCGCGACATCACAATCGGATGTCCTATTTTTAGATAGTTACTGCACAAATCCAGATATTATATTTTAAAAGATTATGGCAACAGAAATTTAGTATGGAACTTTGATGGAGGTGGACCGGACCGCCTTAATAGAATGTTTGTTTACGTTGAATGCTTTCAATACCAACAAAAAGGTTTTACGATGTTATCATTTGCTTTTCTGTATCACTTGCGTAAATCTCGCGTAAATTTCGTTTCAAACGGTTCATTAGAAATAACACCGTCAGTTCAAATCCTTACTGCAAATTGAGAGTTAAATTATAATTAACTACTTACATAACAATATCATTAAATACACTATTAGGATTAGGTAGTAATGTGTGCTGTCACACAAATTGACATCAAGACCGTGGGGCTAACCAGAAAAGCCATAAATCTAATGGGAAATCTCCCATAAGGTCACACTTTGCTAAATACCTTCACGCACTATTAATTTACAGGCTGTCATAGCTGATAAGGGTTAAGCCACGCGATTATAGAATTTGAATTTTCGCGTCGCGTTTCTGGTGATGTCAAATGCTCAAGCTGATGCAAAATTTTAATATTTAATACTAGAGAATTTTATTTCTAACATAAACATTGAAACTACGAAATAGCATAAACAAATAAAATATTCAGATTACAAACAATTTAGCTCCATCTGTCAAGAACTTGTTGAACTAAATAAAAAACTTGTTTACAACTTTAAAACTTGCACACTAGTGGCCTCTAGTGATGAGTAGCCGTACTTTTAAGCCATCGCCCTTGACTTTGACGCGCAGAGCTTTTCAACAGATGGCATATTTTGGTAGAAATTAATTTTATTTTATTAAATTTTATTTGCACACATGGCTGTAAGTGTTATGTAATTTAATTAGATTCAAAGTTATTCGAACCAAATCCATTCTGATAAATTTCAACGAACCCAATCCGATAACAGATTGGCAATAAATTAATAATTTCAACATTGAAACCAATGAGAGATTATATAATTATCTGTTTTTCGTTTCATGAACACTTGTGCACACTTTCTTTAGTGTGGCCTTACAACATTGTTAATTTGTACGTATAACTTACTGTTCAAGCATTCAAACAAGACGTTCCATTATTCACTTACAATATTGAGCTATTGATTAACCATGAAACTGCATACATTATTTTGCATAAAATTGTTTAACAACGTAAATTTAAGTTTACTACTAAATCCGATTGTGGTTGGAAACTGTCAAGCTATATATATTCAAATATCTATCGATCTATCCACCAAAGTTTACAGTTGTTGTAATTATAAGGACGTTCAGTCATAGTATCGTTTTGCTTCTATTTTCATCATGCTTATACCTAAAGTATGGAATGCCCTACCAGCTTCCGTGTTCCCTTCCTAATCTAACTTGGGAGTCTTCAAAGCGAAGAGCAAATATATAGGCACCTTCTAGAATCTATAGACCAACGCCTATAGATTCTAGAATATTCGACTTCATCATCACTTAACATCAGGTGAGATTGATCTTAATTATAAAATAAGTACAAGAATAGATTGTTCATTCCAAAGCCAACTAAATTTTTGGATTATACAATTGGTGTAAAATTAAACTGGTCGCACCAGTTGTCTAATTGATTAAACTGGCAGCTTTGTTATATTTATTGATTTCTTACCTGAGGTTACACCTCAGCCTAGATATTTTAAAGTAGCTAAAAAACTAAGATCAGATCGTACTAACGCAATTTGGATTTGATAAGTACCTCATGCATATAAAATATTCATTTAAGATTATTGTAAGTAAAACTTGACATGACTTGACCACCACTAGTAGGAAACACCCTATAATGAACATTAACAGTCTTACCACAAAAAAGATAAACAAGCTTTAGACACACGTTTTGAAAAAATGTTACCACAAATGCATGTTTAGCCGATGTCAGCTTAGACACTGCTTAAAAGAGGGTATGCTGTTGTCAAAGCGCCCATACAAACGTAGTCCAGTCATATTTTGAGTATTAAGCTATGAAAATCTATGAAATTTTCAAGGCACAATCTAGAAACAAATATCTGTGTCGGTGGTGAGTCAGATTTTCGTTTAAATTTATACTTCCAGAGTTACAGGGCGTCAAAGTATTGTATTTTTCGGTAATAAAAAGCCCCAACTTTGAACCTGTTTTACAAGAGTATGAATTAATTTAGAACAATTTGGAAAAAACACCGACATCTGAAATTTTATTAATATACTGTATTGAAAAAATGGCTACATAATATACTGTATCCTTCAAATGATCACTGGACTACGAAACATCCAAATAACGGGTTGATAACTTCGCGTAGTGTATGCTGTCTCACCGTACGAGCTCGGGTAGGATAGGGCTCGGAGAGGGACAGCTACAAAACAATGCAACCTTGAACGCGGCCACGTGGTCTTACCAAGATAGCCTCTTAACATAAAACTTTAATTTGAATTGTAGCCTGTCATAACATTCTCTGCCGGAATTCGCAATAGATTTCGTAGACTTTGTTGATTTTGAAGACGTGGAATTAATGGACAACTATCGTGACCGTTTTAACAGTGCGAATAAATACATTTGAACATTACAACGAGCGCAACTTTCGAAAACGCTACAGATTTAGTACAACTTTCGGGGAAATTATTATTATTATTCATTTATTTCAGGTAACAATGACCCATAAGGATATATACAATACAATAAAATACATTAAGTTAAACTACTACACACTACAAAAATATTCTGCACACTTATTTACTATGGCACGTTGGTGCCGCTCTGGTGGTGTTGGTCGCTATCTTTCCTCTGAAGCGACGGGTCAGCTTGCAGGTCGGGACTCGAACCACGAACGACTTGAATGATGTACCGTGGCGTGACTCCAGCTGCGCCATCCTCACGGTGTAGTTGGACCTCTGCTATATATATTCTGTGACGTCCTGCATGGTGGTGATGAAATGTAGGCGTGACAGATACGTGGCCGTGGTTGGAACTTCAGCGCGCAGCAGGTAGTTAGGCCCTGTGGGTGCGGTTCCGCAGCGGTTCCGAGTCACTCGTTTACGGTACGCCTTTTTCGTCTTGACTTTCTGTAATACATCCTCGTCCGTGTCATCAAATCGGACGCGCGTCCGCTGCTGGCTCGTGGTCGTCTGCGCCTTCGGTAACACCGGCTGCTGGGCTTGAACAGTTCGTTTGTTAGCGACGGAAACCACTGAAGCAAAATCACGTCGCGGTGATTCAGCTTCTTTGTGTCCAGCAGCAAGCTGTTTCACTGGAGGCTGAGGAGGCTGGTGACGTCGACATGGTCACGGTGACGGGAGGCAGCTTGTGCAACTCCTTCGCTACAAACGTAGGCACGTCGTCAGGATCGGTCTCTTTAAGCACAGTGATGATATCCTGCAGGCTCTTCGGTGTCCCTTCACGTCTGTGTGACATCATCTGGTCGCTCTTATTGAGAGCCGCGTACTGCAGCTTCCTCGCCGCAGCTATGTCAGCCTCGCTGAAGCTTGACTTACATATCTGCAACGCTCTGACTTCGTCCATCACATCCAGCTTCTGTTGCAGGAACACGAGGAGTTCGCCACGAGTTTTTCCTCGCCCATGACGCTGACGTCGCAGCGGCTAGCGCCACGCTTCGCAATTTATAATAAAATAAACGTAGTCACGTCCACACGAAACCACGCATGACTCGAGACGAATAATCGTTTATATAATTAAGGACGATATTCCTCACGATAGCATAAACTATAGCTCAATTTTAATATTCGATTCACAGATTCGATTGAGAGAATAAAATTAACCTGACACCTGACACTGACCTCATGTCAGTGAAAATCACGTTCCATTGGATGTATAAAATTGTTTATTTAAAAAAGTTTAGCATTGTCAATCCACCAAATGTACGGCAACAAAAGCAAGCGTGCGTTTATATATTACATAAAGTATATATTTCGTATATTTTTATAATGTAGAAATTACTGAATCAAATCAATTTGATAAATAAAAATTATGTTAAATTTAAAAAAATGCTTTCAATGAAACGTTTTCTAGAGGTGTCAACATAAAATAAAGATACGTCAAGATAAATCGTGCCTAAGTAAACAAACGTTGGATATGGTTTTGTGGTAAACAAAATTAAACAATTGTCTATGAAACAGAAAACAGAAACAGAAACTAATCTCAGCATCTGCTATGGCAGTAGCCATAGCGCTGGTTTTCAGAAAAGCCCTATATAGTATGTAAGGCATTAAATATATGTGTAAAAGAAGTGTATGTGTGACTATGCAGTGATTATCTTTTTAATACTGTCTAACTAAACTGGTATTTAACTGATGAGTTAAAATATTTTTTGTGGTAAGACTGTAACAGTCGCAATATAAAAAATTTAAACTTATTTTTGGTAGATTTATGAACTTTTGCATGGCTATATTGTGGCATCTATGAATACTGTAAATAGGTAAAAAAATCGGTAACTTCTTACTCATTATGACCTTTCTCTGGATACAAATCACAATACTTGATTTTTTTTCTTTTTTAAAAATCCTAACCCTCCCTTTAGATTAGTCTTCGTCGGTAAAAATGTGCATGGACTGTGATACTTCTCAAACGTTTAGAATTTCAGATTTTATCGAAAATCCTGATTCGGATTCCGTCGGTCGTTTGAAAAAGGACGCGGCAGTAGGGATGAGCCATGGCGCGTCTGTCGAGATTTTTTTGCGCGATTTTTTCGACGATATTATTATGAGAAAAAATGCGGAGTCAGTAGAGTGTAACGTGGGGTGGGGGCCTGACGAGGGTTCCCCGGTTTGATTGAAGCGGGCGGTGGGGGGCGGGGCGGTGACGTCACGCTCTCATAATAGGCCCGCGCCGCGCCGCCGTGCAGTGATGGCCGCCGTTTATCACAAGAACGAGTGTTAGTTCTATGCACTTGGACTATATTCCACGTCAGATAGTCAGTCGTACCAGTCGTTTTATTACATATTTCATTATCAGTACCAGTGCAGTTTGTTTATGTATACACTGATAATGTTATGAAAAGTGTTGCAAGTATAAAATAATATGTTGATCAATAAAACACTCAAACTGATTTGCAATAGAATAGAACATAACGTACCATATCAATACGGTTATTTTACGATAAAAAGTCTGACAAACAATGAATGGATGGAATTTGCATGAGTCAAGCCTTGCATGTATATCACATTGTCGATGTGTTTGTGATATAAATCTAGTTATTAATTTTTCACTCCTTTTGGTCTTTACTCTGCAAATTACTTCTCCTAAAGTTCTTGTTCCAATAGATTCATTGCCACCAAAAATAGAAAATTATTATAAATTATCAATTTTTTACCTAGTACTTTTTTGGTACTGATTTGTCTACTTATATTATTTTAATGCACAAAAACGAAATACCAATGCATTCACTCATTACAAAACCTTGGTACTATAAAGCCTGTGATCTCCAATAATTAATCTCAAATTTATGGACCGAAGGCGACTAAGAAATAATGTAGGTATCAACAACGTATTACGGCAATAACTAAACCGCAAGGATATATAACGCACGCTCAGCAGTGGATTTAAGTAGCTGATGATGATAATTAGGGGTTTACATATTTTAAAGTCCTTTATAGCGAGTGTCTTCATCGTATAAGGAGCCACCTGGACGAATTTTCTGTTCGCGGCCTATTATAATACAACAATGAACTTTAATGTACAATAAAGGCAATGATGATTACAAGTGAGAGGATAGGTTCATTATTCAGTTTGGCATGTCGTTGGGCGGAGCCGGGCTCGCGTGACGGATAGCAGTTACCGCGGGAACACCTCAGCGAGGACTACGACGACGCGATGCCTCAATACGCCTGCCTCTACACGATCGTTGTTTTTTGCCACATGATAAATGCTATTGTGCTATCTCTTACTTAAAGTTCATGTCACCATTTCGTACATTTCCTGCAATATAATGTTGGACTAACTCCGGAGGTCCCGGGGTTGATTCCCTATCGGTTCTCAGTTTGGTTGGTGATTGGGCATTGTCTATGTCCGCCTGGCTAGCTACCGCCAAGTTATCTGTCTGTCGCCTAACATCAGTGTTAATAGCAGTGTTGTGCTTCGGTGTTAAAGGTAGCATAGCCAGCGCCTCAAGCTTGAGGATTCTAGGTGCGCACGCCTACCAACCAACGGCCTTGTCATCAGATGACATGAAGGAAATGCGCAACTCATCTTTCATTTTTTAAATCTGGATTTCTTTTAGATTCGAGTCAAGGATACTATTGCGGGTGTTGTGTCTGAAAAGCTACAGGAAGAGCTAAACTCAGAGCGATGGATTGGGATGTATGGACTTCTCGAATTGGGCTGCGGAAGTTTAAATGGATATAGATTCCGATGAGTTTTAGTGACACATTAAAAAGTAAACGAGCTTTTGTTGGATACAAAATCTAATTATATTTTAGTATGTATGGAAACTCTCTGTCTGTTTGTTTATTTTCATGACTATAAGCGTAAATAGAAAATAAGGAAATTTTGCACGCATGTAGCATTGAGCCATTGTAGTCAGTCCTTGAACAATCGGGGTCTGGGTTCGATCCTAGCTCGTACCAACGAATTCCAATTTATTATTTGCAATTTATGTAGGAATGATAAAAGTCATTACCATCGGCATTTTAGTGAAGGAAAACATCGTTAGGCAACCTGCACACTCCTGAGAAGAAATTCAAAGCTGTGAAAGCTGTGTGTGAAGTCTACCAATCCGCACTGGGCCTGCGTGGTGGACTATGGATCATAAACTCTCTGTGGGAGAGTAGACCTGAGCCCCAGCAGTGGGGACATTTGTATATAGGCTGTTGATGGTAGCTAATGCGATGGTGAGGGAACGGCGCGAGAAAAAACTTGCTTCACATAATATACCCCAGTATTGTGTTTGAGCACCAGGTCGATTAATATATTCCTTTACAAAATGAATGACATCAGAACAGCAATACGTTTATATATCTGTGATGTCACAGCCGACTACTGCGCAGTTAATATATAAATCTTACAAGTGTGTGCATTCATTGTCAATACAAAGCTCTGCTGTAAATACTTACTTAATAAATTATAAAGATTTAACAGTGACATTAACAGTATCCGCTCAACACGATACTCGATAATTACTTATGTTTTAGTTATTTAGTCATAAAAATAAAGAAATGCGTTTGTCATATCTAATTACAATTAGCATAATATTACATTTACTACTAAATAAAATATACCTCGTCCAAAGAAACTTAATTGAATAGCTTATGTCATAAATTAAGACGGATCAATATTGCATGGCACACGACAACACTACGACTATCTCTTGCATATTTAAGGACAATAAGTAAACATTTCTATTGAATGATTAAAAACTAAATAATATTTAACTATAAGCTAAGTTTCACTTGAATTTGAGAGGACTCCAAGATCAATCATGTACAGGCTGCGGCAGTCCACTGCTGGACATAGGCCTCTCCCAGATTGCGACAATCAATTCGGTCCTCTGTGCTCTGCATCCATTCCCGTCCGGCTATCCTACATTTGCCAAGACGTGCTCTCTACTCGAGGACTCGTCTGCTCCGGTTGTCGGTCCGTCAGCGAATATGACCAGCCCACTGCCACTTCAGCTTACTAATACGGTGAGATATATCGATCGCTTTGGTTCTCTGACAAATCACTTCGTTTCGAATGCAGTCCATCAGAGAGACTCCAAGTATAGTTAGCCGGCTGAACGACTTTAAATTTGTGGAGTAAAGGTTCAGTAGTATCGAACACGTAAGCATTGCCGAGCCAGTGGAATGATTGACAATATCGAAAGACCAACTCCCACAGCAAGTTTGAATAAGAGCTCGTAAAAGCGACTGCATCAATTCTAGACCCCGATAAATTTAAAAGCAGAAGAGCGGCCAGTATTATATTAAGTTGTTTTTAAAGTTTACCATTGTATTGTTTCCTCAGTGGACACAAAGGTTAGGCAATATTCACAAATTAGAAGTATTCGTGTCTGACAGCGAGTCGTGTGTGTTTGTACAGATGGTGCGTGGCAATGGCACGGTTAGATACAAATTAGTAAGATATCTTTCTATTGTACATAATATTATTAAAGCCCCAAATTATTGTTAAAGTAAACACCTTCCTGTGTCATCAATGCTTATAACTGTACAATGATTAATGTGACGTTAGAACTAAGTAGGTACTTGATGGTCGGCAAGTGAATTTGCTTTAATGTAGTAATGTATGGCATAGCAACAATGAAATTAATAATATAAGAAACGTTTTAAATTATATTATCATGGTTATCATCGGCAGGAGAACGTCCACTGCTGATCATAAACCACCCCATTTTTATTTTTTTATTTTTATTAAAGATAGACCAACACTTGACCTCAATCTCACCTGATGGTAAGTGACGATGAGGTCGACGATGTTACGTGTTGGTCTAGAAGGTGCCTATTTACTCTTCTTTTGAAGATTCCCAAGTTGTAATTTTCGGGGAACACGGAAACCGGTAGTGTATTCCATATTTTTGCTGTACGCACGATAAATGTGGAAGCGAAACGCTTCGTGCGAGCTTTAGGAATATCTACAGTGTACGGGTGAAGGTCTTCTGTTCTTCTGTTTGACCGGTACTTGAACGGCGAAGGTGGAATCAACAAAAATAGCTCTTGCGCACACTCTCCAAAATGTATCCTATAAAATACCGAAAGGCAGGCAACCTGACGCCTATGTTCGAGGCTTTGGAACTTTGCCTTATGTAGCGTATCGTTGCCTATCAGTCTCATAGCTCGACGCTCCACCGAGTCCAAAGCAGCTAGTTGATAGCGAGCTGAACCATCCCAAAGATGGCAGAGGTACTCCATGCATGATCTTACTTGAGCGCAATATAGACTCAAGAGGTGTGATGGCTGGAAGTACCGCCGATCGATAGGATGCCTAGTTTTTTGGCCGCAGTTTTTGCTATGGACTCGATGTAGCTCCCGAAATTGAGATCAGACGCGATTTCTAATCCCAGGAGCTCGAGACGGTTTGTTAACGGTATGGATACATTTTGGAAGGATGGAGCAAGATGAAATGGACTCCGCTTCGCCGTGAACAGACACGCCTGTGTCTTCGACGCATTGAATCTAACTGAATTGGCTTCGCCCCAATCGGACACGGCCTTCAGCGTCAGTTCAACACGTTCTACCATTTCCTCTCTGAGGGAACGGGTGTTCAGACTACTGGCCTGTGCGGTGGACACATAGCTCTCCGTTATTGTGCTGTCATCTGCGTACCCAAAGATACCGGGCATTATAAGCAGGTCGTTGATGTGCAGCAAAAATAGAGTAGCAGAGAGAACAGATCCCTGAGGGACACCAGCATTGATGCTCAGCAGATCAGACGAGCAGCCGTCAATGACTACTCGAATCGATCTGCCCCTCAGAAAGTCCGATATCCACAGGCACAAGCCAGCAGTTACCCCATAAGCTGGAAGCTTACTGATAAGGCTATCATGCCAGACCCTATCAAAAGCCTTCGAAATGTCAAGTGACACGGCAATAGCCTCGCCGTGTTTCTCGATGGCTTCGCTCCATTTGTGAGTGGCATAAATGAGAAGATCCCCAGTGGACCGGCCACGGCGAAATCCGAACTGGCGGTCACTGAGGAGATCATTAGCTTCCAGATATGCCAGGAGGCGGTTGTGTAATACACGCTCCATAATCTTGCAGAGTATGGAGGTGATTGCGATTGGTCGGTAATTGTTAGGGTCAGCACGATGGTACGACACATATGACTGATCCCAATTCGCTTGCATCCAGCGGCTCCCAGCGTCCTTTACATCCATCTAGTAGGGTGACGGCCCGGTACACGCTTCCCGATAGGTGTTTGCCACTCGAGAACTCTTACCCCGCATTACTCATCCGTTCTTTCAGCGATGTGGCCTGACACACATTCATTAATGTAATAGATATAATGATGCTAAAATGTAAACAGAGAAGTCAATATAAATAATAATTACATTATAATCAATTCGATAGCAAAATTAATCTATTATCAATATAAATACCTAAACCCAAACTCCACTGGTAAGCTCAAGCTTCAGTCGGTCTTGATATAAATCAGTAATTATACAAAGCTTTAATTAAGTGAGTGTATTTTAAAGCAACTATTATAATCATCAAGAACAATAATAGCTTTTACGTTCGACTTCATCCGCGTAGACCTCGGAATCGGTATCCCACGGGAACTATACTTGCTCGATCGGGATATAAAATAGCTTACGTCCTTCTACTTACGGCCCTCCAACTATCCCTACACAAAAAATCAAACTATTTTGACCCACCGCTAAGATGTGAAGGAAACACAAACAAACTAACCTTCACATCACAAGCAAATGTAACCAAAATACTGTTTACTAAATTTTGCCTACCTATTGTAAAAATACCTTGGTAAATTCTTGTTGAAAAAAATATTTTTTAGTATTATTTCCTAAAAATATTATGCATAAATTCCATCAGATAATACATTCATTACAAGCAACTAATTAAAAACAATATCTAGATAAGATATAAATTTGGGTGCCTAAATATTAGGAATTCAAAACAGCATGATACCACCTAACGAACTCAATTAAAAGCTAACACTAAAATCCTTGATATGGCTAGCTGGGTACTAATTTCAGGTTTTTAGAACACTGACCGAAAAATTAAGGATGGTAAAAAGAAAAAGGAAGGCCAAAATTATAGACAAAGTCAATGGTCGCGGCGTGCGCCCGGCGGCAACACGTCGTGGGTAGAGAGGCATTATGATATACAAATCATACATATATTCTTATGTGGTTACATAATGTATAACGGTAGGTAGAAGATAGATTGTCTGCGTGGTAAACATTGAAGGTTGTTGAAGATAAAGACTGTATTAAGCAAACTTTTCGTAATAGCTGACTTTGAAGTTATTTACTTAACTGAGTTCAATGAACGAAAATATTTATTTATAATGATACCTACTATATTACTACTCGAAGAATTTATTTTAATGAGCAATTTCTAAAAAAGTCTTTACACAAGTAAACATTAATAATTTTATGAATCATTTGGTAATTTACGTTATACATGTGTAGAAATAGTACAATTACAGCAGCGGCCAGCAAGAGGCATTGATGGACGAACGTGTAATTGTGGGCCGAGGCAAAGCCGAGGCACACATAGGTAACTCCATCAATGCCTAATTGTGGCCAAGGCTTGTGTAGTAATTTACTTAAATAATGCGCGGAAATTAAAACAAAAAAGGACCTAAGCAGTACTTTTTATTTGAAAATATTTTTCTTTCGATTTTGGTGGCTACAAATTTTTATTCAGTTCTTGCCGCCTCTTGAATTTCAGGTGGCGTTAAAGAAAGTTCATTACATTCATTGTCTTCACTTGAACTCATGTAGTCAAATACGTACAATAACTTTTCAAAGTCAATGACGAATAACAATAATTTTAATTTTTTTAAACAAACAGCTTTCTATTTGTAAGCCAGTGCGAAATTTAATAAAACCTTTAAAAAAACTGAAATAATAAACGCGTTCAAAAATAACTAGAAACCGACTTTAACTGCGATAAAAGCCTTTGGCATTCATCCCCTAAAATGTTAATCACCCTTAGAGGTAGAATTTTCCGGGTACATATTTGTTTTTGTTGATTTTCTCAAAACTGCTGAAAAAATTTCGATACAATAAACAAACAAAAAAAGAATCATCAAAATCGATTCATATTTGGCACAGTTATCGCGTAACATACATACAAAACAGTCGAATTGAGAACCTACTCCTTTTTTGGAGTTGGTTGATAAAAGATAACTGTTCAAATAATTTCCATAGGCTACATTACAAGACCTAGAATCGACACCACAGTTTGCCTAGTTGCAGTGCTCTGAATTTCAAACCAATTTTAATAATGACATAATTATTGCCATCTTTAAATATAGTCTGACTATAATCACGTCTCAGCTAGCCTAGATCTATGCCAAAAGGTTATGTTATTTAAGCATTAAAATAAATCGAACATTTACCGTTAGCCAATCACGAAGTCGTTTCAAAGTTATGATTAACCAGCTCTGATTTCATAGATTGGTTAATCTATAAAAAAGAACCAGAAAAACTTTAGGTAATTTTCTAATCGCTCGAATATCGACGCTTAATTGGAAGCAGATGGACGTTCCTATAAAAGAATTAATCGGGTATAGATTGTGTAGAGAGCTTTATCTTGGTATAAGCTTTTACCCGTGGCTTCGTCTGCGTGGACTTCAGTAACTATATGCTATTACCACATTATCCGGATGAAATTAAGTTTAAGTCCGCATATGACAAATTTACTAGTGAATAATTGACGTGTTCAAAAAGAAGTAAACACCGACTTCAACTGCTTTAAAAATGTTCACCCTCAGAGGTAGCATCATCTGGGTACATATTTAGTTTTTGTTGATTTTCTCTAAAGCGCTCAATCAATTTCTATAAAATTTATAAGGGACCACCTCTGAAGTATGCTCTACCAAACAAAATAAGAATCATCAAAATCGATTCACAATTGGTGGAGGTACAAAAAAATCCATTCGAATTGAGAACCTTCTCCTTTTTTGAAGTCGGTTGAAAAGTAACAAACTGGCGGAGAGGCAGAGACAAACAGATAGTAAAATTTTTGGTAGAAGTGTGATTTAATCTACATTAAAACATGCTTGTTGCAAATACAATTTATAATCGGACTGAGGTCGGACCACGCGGACTCAAGGATATAATATACTAGCATAGGTTTGCCTGCAACTTTGTCTGCAATGTCAGAAATTATCCCAAGGAAACTACTCGTTTGATCCGGCTAATATATCCTTTACCGACTCTTCAACTAGGTAAGGTAACTGTATCCAAAAATCTAGTCATTCTGACTCTCCGTTACGATGGGGCGGAAGAGCAAAGAAACAAACACTCCAGCAGCACATTAACATTTTCTGACCCCTATATAGTACATGAAAATTTAATATTGAGAAGCCCTGGTGTAAGTCGCACCAACGATCAACTCCAGCGCAGACAGAGATTAATATTCAAATCGTTCGATAATTTTACAAATTCGCCGCACAAACGAGCGGGTGTTCCTCGGACTATAATACACATTTATATTAACTCTTCACATGTCAAACCTGTAATTCCCATATGATTATCATTATTTAATGGCAATTTATCAACGTGGAGGTAATTCACTTTCTTCGTGTTTTCTTTTTATGATGAAGTTTCAATCAATTTTCTTGGAGAGGTTTATTAAAAAATCGGACTTTGCTTGCGAATTCAATGTGTCAGATTACGTAAAAAGATGACATAAGTAATTGACTTATACTGAATTGAAATAATAATTTAAACATTGTAGACGTGTTTTGTGAGAAAAACGTATTTAACATATGTATGTATGGTAAATATATGACCAAAATAAACAAGGTCAGCTCGACAAAATAAAATTTTACTTCGTGCTTCAGTCCTATGTTTTTTTTTCTCGAACAGACTTGATGCTGTTGATCCTGCGACTACTACATAACAGCTTCTTCTATTTAGCGAGCGTGGATGGCGCTCATGTTACACATTAGTTTTATTGAGTCCACTGTTGGACTTAAGTCTCCCATCGGTCGGTCATCTAAAGTCGAGACCACACAGTGGCTAGTATGTCAGTATTTAAGAAACATTATCATATAAAAATTATACAGTAAATTTTAAACGGAAAAATTTATGGAATTACTATATATCATACCATGTATGACGATAATAAATAAAGATAGCTGCATGTGAAAGGAAACGCGCCGTGTTCGGGAGACCACCACCTGCAGGTATCGTGCAAGTAAACGGCTGTAATTAAATTAAACACACACCAAATGATTTCAGATGCAGATTCAAATTTGTTTCTCATTTGTTTAAAACCTGGCTCTGTTTAAGTTTATTTCGACACACAAAAACTGTTTTAAAAATTATCTATTTTATTAATTAATATACTTCTCATCAGAAAAATCTAAACACTTTGCAAGTTTATATTTTGTAAGTATTATAAGAAAAACCTATGAAAATTTAATTTGAATTAAGAACATTAATATTAGGATTTGAAACCTCATATTATTCACTATTAAAAGACATTTGACATATATTCCTAAATACGAGTATACACATGTTTCTGATAATCCTTACAAAACATAAACTTGCAAAGTGTTTCGATTTTTCTGATGAGAAGTATATAATATTATGATTAATGTTGCCAGAACTAACTTGGTGTCGCTGTTTCAGACTTGTATTTTAAAGATTATGTTATTTATTTTTATCAAAGTTTGAAAATCGGACACATAAGTAATACATATTCAAAACATTACCTAATGCATATTATCCAATAAATTATGGAGTGGTTTGTTTTTATTTAGGTATTTAGCATAATAACAAACTATCAGACGCGATTTTTGGCAAGCGTTGATATAACGTAAATAAAAATAATATAAACAATTTCCTTCAGTCAGAATTAGTATTTCCGTTACACAATACTTAACTTAGATGACATAAAATATATGAATGTTTATAAGGCCAAATAAAAATATTAGTCTCTCTTCATATCCATCAGGGCTCATATATCCAATTTTGACATTTACACGACTGTGGAAAGTTAATTAAAATATTTAATGAGACGCCAGCCGGGCCGGGCCGGTCAGTGGGCGCCGGTCGCGGTGACACCAACAAATGATATTAAATTAACGACCCACTCAGGTGGGCGTAATCATTTCTGTTTAGCTCAAGTATTTAGACAATGTTGATGGCGAATTATACATATTTTGTTTGTCGTTTTGTGGGACTCCGTACAATCTTATTAGATGTGGCCGAACCATCTATTATGTCTCATTGAAATTTGTTTGCGAGCAAAAAGCTTTAAATTACTATTGCCTGATATAAATAGAAAATATATTTCATTATAAGAACTAACAGATCATATTGTACTCACGGCTACACATCAAGCTATACATTTCCAGTATACGCTGATCTTATAGTCGAAATGTAAAGCTTGACCTGTACCCGTGCGTATCTAATCATCACACACACAATATTAATTATTAATCGCTTCATTTATTCGGTTTATATATCAGGTATCATTTTATATATAAAGAAGGCAAGTTTTATTAATATTAAATGTTGTTGTAACGAGTAGAGTTTGAGAATTCGTAAAGTTTAAATTAAACCATAATAATAACCATAATCCCACAGTTGTCGCTTACACAAAATATATAAAATTCAATAGGTATACAACCGAAACTATTAAATTAATTTTACTACCAATAATTATTCATGTCTTAAACGAGAGCATAGATCTTAGACTCACTGCGACCTCATCAACAGATACATTTTAAACAACATAAATAAACACCAGTGATGTGTGTCGATCCATCATTTCAACTATAAAATGTGACGTTTATAACAACATACAGCTAATTGAAACACAGGCCACGGGTTAAATGTGCTGGGATCCTTATGATCTTGTTTAACACAACACTTGGTGCATACGAACTACTGGCAAAGGTGATTTACGATTGAAAATTTAACCTTTTAAACAGTAATAAATTTTTGACATGAATTTAATGGTAGTGTTCTATGTAAAATCAGATTATCCGTAAGGAAACTGAATAGTCTAATGACCAAAGTTTTGAAATACCCCAAAAGCTCATAATAAGCTTTGGATGCATACTAGTAGGCTATGGCGTTCCTTGCGTGGAAATAGTGTTGTCATCTACATAATCAAAGAGATCAATCTTCCAAATTTTGAACTCAAACAGTTTGAGCTGGGAGTTTATATGTATGCCAGGAAATCCGTAAATAAATTCCGATTAAGAGGCTATGTTGGTAAGGCCACGTGGTCGGTTTCAAGGTCAAATTGTTTTGTAGCTGTCCCTCTCCGAGCCCTATCCTACCCGAGCGCGTACGGTGAGACAGCATACATTATGCGATGTTATCCACCCGTTATTTGGATGTTTCGTAGTCCAGGGATCATTTGAAGGATACAGTATATTATGTAACCATTTTTTTAATACAGTATACTAATGAAATTTCAGATGTCGGTGGTTTTTCCAAATTGTTCTAAATTGATTCATACTCTTGTAAATCAGGTTCAAAGTTGGGGCTTTTTACTACCGAAAAATACAATACTTTGACGCCCTGTAACTCTGGAAGTATATATTTAAACGAAAATCTGACTCACCACTGACACAGATATTTGTTTCTAGATTGTGTCTTGAAAATTTCATAGATTTTCATAGCTTAATACTCAAAATATGACTGGACTACGTTTGTATGGGCGCTTTGACAACAGCATAACCTCTTAATACTGTTTTATTGTGATTTTGCATATTAAGCTTTTATTGCTGAGATTTATTAATTTGAAAAAATCTGGCTGCATCACCATTTAAAGACATAAAGATCATGTATAAAATAAAATTGTAAAACCAATTGTGAAAACATAAAATTTTCGTTGTTGTTTTTAATTGACTTGAACAAGAAATCGTAACGATTCAAATAAATGCATTTCCACCCGCGACAAAGGAGATACAGAGGAAATGAACACAAAAGTGAAACTCACATCACAAAACGATATGCAAAAGGGCAGAGACATTATCAAATTAGATACAAGAAAAAATGCCGCGACTAGTTCGTAGAAAGCCGTGCGCCCGCGGTCACGGCGCATTATCACAACGGCTAAATCTCGGCGCTTGCGCATTAAAATCTTACATGCTCGACGCTTTATTAAGGCAGTTTTTAAAAAGAGCAGTTCGTCTGATGGTCAGTAGATAGCGGTGAAAGGCACCGTTACAGTAATGGCTTCTAGGACAGTGGCTCTACAACTATAGACGATTGTATTAAAAACGTACCAGAAATGTTTCGTTTTAAAATACACAAGCTTTTGCCTGCGTCTTCGTCTGCGTGAACTTAATATTTTATAATATAATTATCCTACGGTAACACACACCAACATTTTGATCAGAATACAAATTGGCCTATTTTTTTATCCATGGCATAACAGAACTTACATGCCAAATTTCATCAAGGTCGGAACATGCGTGCCATCGTCAACAGGCAACAATAAAAAAGGACAAAGAAGGAAAGTTATTTTCATATATGTATTTATAATATGAATTAGTAATCATGAGGTTTCTTTATCTTTCTTTCAAACGCCACGAATAAAGAGAAATATCACTTTTATTAAGACTAATTTAGAAAATTAACTCATTAGTGCAATCTTTACATTATTTTACACTCACAAGCTAAGAGAAACATTTGATTAAAAACTTTTCTATAATTATGGTTGGTAAATCTAAAAGTTGTAGTGCTTATTCGATTGTCAAGTACTGTTAAATCGTATGGGAAAACATAAATTAATAAAATAAAATTAGTAATCATTATTATCGGACCAAATTTTTAAATGATTTTAATGTGTAACGGAATGGAATAACACATAGGTGTGTAGTTTGAGAAACACTGCCATACAAAATCTCAATCTAGTTCGAAACACAGTGGTGAGCGTATGTTTGTAACCGATTTATGACGGCTGTTTTGACAGGTTAATTTTTGTCGTTCAATTTATATGCCTGTGATGTATATCTTTTGTACAGCGTATACAGATTAAGCAATTATCGTTTTATTAAAGTGTTTGAAAGTGATTGAATCTAGACTATCCATATTTTAAAAAAAATATATATTCTTTCTTAGTAGTGTTAAGTTCTTCAGGTCTATGGGAGTGGAAATAACGTTTAAAGTACCACCTCCTAATTAATTAATTACGATTCGTATAAAGAAATAAACTGCTCTAAATCAGTATTTAAAATCTTGAGTAGTTTTTGTCATTACCTATACTTTAAATATCATTTAGCTTTTGCCTGTGATTTCATATGCATGGACTGCAAAAACAATCCCATGACAACACCTTTTGGTGAGATACAAAGTAGCTGAAATCACGTTTCATGCCATATACCTAATTTAATCACGATATGATGTGCTCTTGCGCCGACAAACAATCAAACAAATCAAGACAAATTAACTCTCAATATTAGTATAACTGCAATGTCAAGATTATAATAATTTCAAAAAGTCAGTACCAGATAAATTACACAAAATGTATTTATTAAATTCATAACAAAAATTATTAATAGCTATGATCGTTTATTTTGCGATAACTGTACAAGTTACAAAAAAGAATACAAATAACTTTAACTGTAAATACATTACTGAAAATTTTATTGTTTAAATAAAATTACTTGTTACAATTTGTTTAAACTTCGAGCTATAAAAACATTGTCCATGAAACAAGTATGAGATGTCGTACATGTATTATCCAGATGGGTAGTTCATTAACATGTGAAAACATGATTCCCAATCATTTTGTGAGACAAATACAGCATTGGGCGACCACACGTTTGCTATAGAGTTCTTCACGGGTTGAGTTTTATTCAATTGTATGTACTCTTAGCGTTATTATATAAACGTGAAAACGTCAGAGGTGAGGTTTAAAACACCATGCCATACTAATAATATACCTAAATGAAATATTGTTGTTGTCAGTTTGTCGTTCTCTCAAGGAGCAGAGGTAATTCTTTACATAGAGATATTGCATGGGATGAAGTTAGCTTAGCTATTATTGTAATGAATCAAAACATCTGTTAATACCTACATGTAGAACTGCGCTACGGTGTTGCGGGACTTGAAGTTGTTGATAGGTATAACATTAAATAATATAAACTTTATAAATAATGGGATCATAAATATTAAATTCAATAGCGCACCAAACTCACTTCGGAAAAGGAAATACGGTCAACCGCAATAAGGAAAATCTAAAAATATTTTAAATTTTAGTAACAATTTATTACCTGAATTCCTGCCGTAAAAGCAAGGAAAATAATTTTTGAAAAGTTTCTATTGTCGTTAAATAGAATTGTTGCAATTGTACTTTAAATAAATACTTTTGATTAGTTACTTACACGTGTCATCAATATTGGCACGAATTATTTATTCATTATTCAAACGATAAATTTTCGGATTAAAATACGACTTCACGTTTTTATTCACATTATTCACATATATATATATATATATATATATATATATATATATCAATTTCATTCAATATTTTAAACGTTCCATATTAAACCTAATTTTCAATAAAATAATTTGTTTTCTAGAATATAGTTATTCCAGTTATTTTTTACAGACTCCAGATTTAAAACTTATTCCAACAAGTCTCACATTAATTAAGTTTTTTTTGAGTAAAAAATGCCCTGACTTCAAAGAAATGAACGACTCTTTTATTTACATTTTAGTATGGAAAACTTGACCTTAAAATTCGATTAATATAAAAAAAACATCTTAAGGCGGTACCTAATTCCAACCCCTAAAAATGTCTACGTCTCTATTTCGCTTTCGTCAAGCCACATAAAAACGATCTCGCTATGATTTTGATTAATGACGTAAAACTCGGGTACCTGCTTTCGGCGACTCCCACAAAAAGGACCGAAGGACCAATATGTAGAGAGAACAATATTATGCTTATTTGTGTTAATGTCTCTATTAATCTTCGAGACATGTGCACCTTACAAAATTTATTCCTGCGATGATGCCGATACAGCTGTTTTGTTTCATTTGCATTTTAATATTTCCTTTTGGTTATTTATCTTTTTCGGGTCTTTTAGCGGTAGTTCTTTTTATTAGGAGCCAGTTTCTAAAGAATTAGTTGAATGTTAGATAGAATTCATAAAAGCGACAAGTTTATTCTGCTTCGTTCGTTCAAGGAAAATAATGCAAGGGAAGAAAATATGTTTTAATATAAGTATTCACATTTAATTGTATCTTGGATAATAATGAATTGTTTTTTACAAATAAACTTCAACGTAAATAAATAACAAAAGCCGATTGCAACTTACCAAGTTATAATGTAGAGGAGGTATATCCAAGTCAAAATAAACTTCCAAAACATCGGCAACTTTAGTACAAAACGTAAAAAACACTCTAGTTCTAATCACTTTTTATTTACACTGTTCTTACTAATATCATCTGCACATATTAATATATTTTCGTATATACGATATATGAGTTTCAGAATAATCACCTTTTTCTTGACATAATTGATTTAGTTTATCACCTCTTGGCTCTCATAGAGTTCATGATTTATTTACACCTCGTCAAACGTAATAGTATATTTCTGTGAAGTTGGAAGCACCAAACCGCGAGCGATATTTTACTCATACTGTTGCCCCTCGGACTGATTCCCAACGAAGCGCATCTAATTGAGAACATCATAAGCTCCTCTCGAGACGGGGCATGTCACAAATCAATCGACAAATTGGGCAAAAATAGTATCAAGTTCACGCATAAACTATTATCACTTGAAAACACTTTCGAAACAAACAACACAGCTGTCCCTGTCGCACGTAAGTAAACTGTCAAAAGTATATCACGAAAATTACATCGGTCGGCGTATAATGAACGTCTGAACCCGCATTGAGCTAGCTGTCAAATCTACGAGCCGTCATAGTCGGCTGCCATGAGTGGGCGCTGGGGTGCACACATGGAAGCGTGCACGTGCAACCATGGACACTAACACACTGACAGCCTCCAGCGGACCGAGTACGTGCGGACACCCACACAGGCGAGCGCCGGCCGTGGCTCGTACGTGGCGCGCGCTTGTGTTGTGTCGGGTGGGAGTGCGAACATGCAGCGTGCTTTTAACACGGCCAGACGAAATGATGCCTAGGTGCAGGGGCGAATGTGAACTCTATAAACTATACAAAATGGTTGGATATTCGCGACTTTACACGCGTCCGTGTGGCTGATCACACGAGAGATTAGACGAATGCGTGTGAATGCATGTAGCAGTCCTACGGTTGGGCGGGAAATTCTATGTGGAGTCACTTCGCAGTTCCTGTGATTGTTAGTTTCCTCATTTCTTATTAAGGGTTCGATAATAATTTCATGTATCGACATGTTGTTTATTATTTTGAATAGGTAAAAACATATATTTAAAGTAAGCAGTAATTTGTTTTATTTACGTAAGAGTAATTATTTATTACTTCTTAAATTTCTTTCTGTTAAAATTCTTCTGAAGCTGCTTGTAATAAAAAAGTTTTTTCTTCACAGTTTAGACTAACAAAATTCTATTGAACATTGATTAGCATATAGTCATTAGCGAAATCGTCTAGTCGCATATCTCCGTAACATTAATCATAGGGTTGTGAACGGATTCTACCAAGTTTATTTCGCCATTCATTCAAAACAGGCAAACGAATCAGAGAGCTTCCCTCAGATTTTCAGCTGTCGTTTTACGCACACATTCATTCTCCGGCGGGTCCGGGATGTCGGTCGGGGGCCGCGCGAACTTGAAATACGACTTTATGTAAATCGCGATTGAGCTGTTAATCGAGCGCAGGGCACGTGACAAAACAAACAATCACTTCACGCATACACTGATGATTTGCAATTTGAATTTCGAATTCGTTTCCGTAGATTCCGCCGATGAGGGCTCTTACCTGTAACAAAAGAAAATCGATTTAAGTCGTTTAAGTCACATAAAACAGCTAATACCTATTTAATTTCTCACACAACTACATACGTTTGTTTTTGTTTTGCAAGATATGCATTACATCGCTCAGTATGCGCCATATATAAATGAGACAGAAATGATGCAATGTTGCCGTTTATGTGATGTTTTCTGATGTTTCGTGATAAAAGTAATTTTAAAGGGCACGAAAAAGCAATTTTCTGAACAAATTAATTAAAGTATTAAACTCAAAGTTTCAATTAAATTTAAAATACCGCAATAAACAAACACAGATATTTTGTTTATAATTCCGGCATGCGACAATAAATCCATTCATTATCCATTATCGTTCTCAGGAGAAAAAAAAACATCTTCAAAAAGTCGTTGCCATCTTTATCACTCAACCTATGACTTCCTCTATCTCTGCCATTAATGTTAATGTGGACAGGGCTAGTAGTTGCTGATAAATAGGTCACTGCAACAGTGGAGTCCGCTCGCTCCTGGTCAAGTTCAGATCGATCGTAAAATACGACGGTGGCAGGTCCATATCTCTGATCGTTGGTGTGCGGAAATGTTCGTGGAGATAAGCATTAAAGAAAACCAGGTTTATGTGTTCTTCATAAAGTTTGTATTGCGTCGAAGATAAAATATCTCTTAAAATGTATAATGCGTTTACACTTGTACTACATATGAAGGTTAGTAACGATAAGGGCGTTGGATGGAAAGCATGCTCACCCTAAAGCCTCAACGTAATGATGTGATCACAACAGTGCTATTTGTGTGTGTTTGTTGGCAAGACTTAAGTAATATGGTGGTAGATAGCTGACCAGGCTGATGACGTACAAAATGCCCTCCCTATCCTACCGTTACTTGAAATCGAACAGTTTTGAACGATTTGAATCCTACAAAAAGACTCGTCGTGCGGTGGGGTTGTAAATTTTATTTTATATTTTATTTTGTAGTTTAATAGGGTATTTAATTAGAAATATAAATATTTATTCTATGAATAAATTTATTATAAGTTATAATTTAAGAAATTTTTTATGTTTAATATGATTTATATGCCAAATTTATCTACTTATGGATTAAATTATTATTTTTTAAGTTTGGGACAAAATTTACTTAAAAAAATTATTTGAAGTATATATTGGCACATCCTAATTAATTCTATAAAGTACACGTAATAAATAAGAATTTTTGTGTGACCCGGGCAAAGACATGGAACAATATTAGTATTGACATCAATTATAATTGTTTCTTTCACTTACTATTATTTATCATAAGCAATAAATTGCAAAAATGTTATCGTCTACTTTGAACTCATCGTGAACTTTATCATAGACGAAGATATTTAAACCAATAAATTAATAAAAAAATTAATAACAAAGAGGTTTTATCAGCTAATTAATGCAAGAATGTAGGAAATTATACAGTTTGGATTTCGTAAACAGAAGTTTAATGGAATCAATAAAAATTAATTTATTACAATTCGTTATCAGTGCGTGTTTTTATAGGAACTTTAAATAAACCGTGTAAAATTACGAATGTTTCTAGTAAATCGATGAAAAGTGCAATATTTACCTGGTGTAAGCGTCAGTTCACACTGTATGTTTACACGGAACGATAGGTATTCTACAACACTATATTGTATTAGAGTTCTTTTATAAACATAAAACGCTTAAAACGGGGCAAACGAGTTTCTATTTCATACGTTTTGTTTACATTTATTATCTCCACGTTAATGATTTATGGAAGCTTATCTGCCTCTGTAATTGTCAACAGATGGTTGATACCTCGCAAGAGCTACGTTATCTATCAGAATGCCTTCATTGTCACCCAAATTGTGCGATTGGTCAGCCTTTATAATTATCCTAACAAAAAAGCCACAGTCAAGCTTAATGAAGATGTTAACAATTTTCCACGACCTCCCGATGATGTATCTACCGTGAAATTTTAGAAAAATAGTCCCTGTTGAATTTAGAAACGCCCCGCAGGACCTACTACATTATTATATTTACCAACACGTTCCTATTATTACGTTTTCATGTACTCACTCGCGCATAAATTAAAAAGTTGTCAGTTTTTCTTTTGTCCCAACCCTTATTTGGTATTCATGTTTGATATTATAATATAACACAATAGGGAGAGCGCGTTTTGAAATGAAAACAAAACGTCGCACGTAACTTACGCAAAGAAAACCTGTTCCACCAACAAAGTATGCTAAAGATACAAATTGTGAAAGAGGCAATCGTTCATGCGATGGTTCTTATCTCCTGTTGCATCTGCAATCCAATCTGGACTCTTTAGTCGAAGAGCGAAGCGTTCATTCTATTTACGTCCACAGTTCACTTCAATTACGGTCATATTGAATGAAATATGAGTTAAGTGAGGGATATCAAAGGGCATCGCAGGGATGTTTGTGAAATGTGAACTTTGAAATATGTATCGCATCAAGAGCACCCCTTTTTAATTTGTACCCAACTATGAACCGTAGCAAAATAGGGTCTCCAAAATTATGGCGGAGCATCGGTTTTTTTTTATCGATCCGAATTTTGCTTGCATACAACTGCGTATTATTGGATCATTTGTGACCATTTCGTTCGAAATTTTCGTGTTTCTTATTGCTTCCGCAACGAATTTCGTGCGACCCAAA
Organism: Carcina quercana; assembly: GCA_910589575.2. NCBI lineage: Eukaryota > Metazoa > Arthropoda > Insecta > Lepidoptera > Depressariidae > Carcina > Carcina quercana. Next base: position 5,512,972 of record OU342436.1, read on the forward strand.
AGTCGGAATGATTGAACCTATCGGGCATTCGCCGGCAGCGGCCGACTCCAATTTAGTTTTTCGGATTAGATACGGCGAACATAATAACATAATTGGTCTAATAACATACCGAGCGACGGTGCCGGCCGTGCCTTACAATTCACTTTCCAAATTGGTATATTTTTTACCACAGCTCTGTCTAAAACTATTATGATTTATTATCAAATTTTCGTGCAGGCAAATTACGGTCTCGTTTTTCGTGAATGTGCCTGCGAATGATGGTTTCTCTTTCTAGCACCTTTCTTAAAATAGCATCAGATAAGGAGGCTAGATGCTGGCATGTATTTCCTTGGAAGCCTTACGGCGTTATATAGCCTGAGCAATGGGCCGCATGATTTACGAGCTTTTTTCTAATTTACTCGTGCAGTAATTAGTTGGATTAACATGTAGTCGGATGTATTTCTTACGTCAGAGTTTTTAGGGAACTCGTTTTAATTACAAATTAATTTTGTTTCGGTAGCTCCGCTCACGAAGCAAAAAAAAACATTTACAAGACTATAATCGAGGAAAACCTTTTTCGATATAAATCATACACTCTAAAATAATAACCATCCATCATTTATTCCATCAACCATATTTAATTGTTAAGAAGTAAACAATACAACAAGTTTGCATAAATATTTAAAATATAGTCAATCTACGTTTCAATAGACAATTTGACAATATATGTTGTTACATTAAATAGACATTCACATATACATTCACATTCAAAATCAAAATCAGATCAGCATGAGAGTGCACAAATGTGTGGATTAAACCTTAGTAAATAAATATGTTATCGATAACAATACTTTGAATGCGAAAATGAGTGTTTTTGTTCTTTCATTAAGTCTTAACGGAGAGTTACAAAAATGTCTTGTTTTTTTTATATTGGGCCACTGGAAGCGTTCGAAAAGGATATACGAGTATGCTCCTTTTTATTTCGAACGATTAGGTAGTTCCCGTGGGTATTTTCTGTAGTCCACGCTGTTCATGGAGAGGAGAGACACATTTGATTTTCTGCCGCTGTATGCTTCAATAGAATGATATCGCTGGTAAAAGCTTGTCTCAATAAAGCGAGTAAAGCTTGAATATTATATTTCCACTTAGCTTATTCACTTCTACGTAAATAAAACTAACTCAAAACAATATTTACTCTTTGCCTACAAAGTAACAGCAAACTTTGAATAAGCAAATAATGCAGTAAGCAAAACTGTGCGTCTGAAACAGTGCAACCGACAAATGTTCATGACAAGGCTCTGCATTATACATGAGACCTGTCGGGGTCTGTTTACATATACAAAAACTAGCTATTAGCGTACATACTTCCTTATGTAGTCTAGTATATACTTTCATTATAATCAGCTTTATAAGTTCACTGTTGCTCATGAGCCTCTCACATAGATCCCAACGTCAGGTATTCCATGAGGGGATTTGCATAATCACTATGCTTGGTATTCGGGTCGGCAATTGCAGATCCATAGGTTGATGCTGCTGACTATATCTCCTGAAGGATTTTTCTCTAAATCACTGTTTATGACACCCGCCCGGGATGACATGGGTGGTCTTATTTTACATGGCAATTCTACGGCTAGTATATACATATATATATATATACACTTTAACTAATATGAAGTCTGTGAGTTTGAAACACATTGAAAGGAAATGGTAGATGTCTCGGTGCAGTCTGATTGGTATGTGACAGTACACGGCAAAATCAGATTGGAGATTGGTGCAAGATCAGCCGATCAAATTTCCACACTCACATAGAGACAGAATAAAAGAAACATTAAAATCTTACATTTTAACTTCATCCATTTAGCTTTGTCGGCGTTCGATAGAGCAATTCACTGGCGGTAATTGTCCGGAGTTCAGTTTCACGGTGCGTGCGACGATTACTGCCAATGACACAGTTTACAATTCTACAATGTATTGATGAAGCTTTGACACGACACCACATGTTAAATACAGTGAATATGAACTTGAGAACGGTACAATGTGACTTGAGAAACGAAAACTGAAATTTGAAACGGTAAGAGAGCGATGTTGAGTGTAATAGGGAAGTTCAAAGTATATTAGTAATTATTTATTTTGTTAAATTAGTAATTGATTTAAAAAGAGAAAACATAGATACAAAGAAAAATACTTTCTTTTTACATACAAAGGTAATAGAAACTAACATTTTCTAGAAAAAGACACCGCGAGCAGGTTGTAAAAAGTATGTTTGACCTTAGGGAATAAATGTTTGTCCTTAGTGAATTGCACCCCTGAAATAATATGGTTAATATAAGGAATAACCGAATTTATAAAATATAACCAACTACAACTGGTATGTCATAAACAAATTCAAAGAAAATGTCAATCGATACCTGCGAATCAAATTATTGTAAATTCACCCTCAGATATAATGTTTACAAATGTGGACAGATATCAAATAAAAAGGTAATAATTTTTTAAGAACACCAATATATCACTATTGTAGAAATACCTGTTCAATCGATGAAGACTACCTGTCATTTCCACCAATTTTCACTCAATAATATTATTGAAAAGTTTAAAACTTCAACGCTTTCAAAATTCAGCTTGCAACTTTCACAAAATAATAGGGAACACGCGTTCATGTTCATGAATATTCGGATAGAGGGGCCTCCAGATACTGCGGCTGCTGAAGCGGAAGGCACCTCCGACAAAGGACTGCGACAATGAGCCCTTAGGGTTGAACGTGGATCTGTCTAAGCCAATATTTGCATTATTTTAATTTCTAAAATGATGAATATGCCTGTCAGAATAATAAAAACTTTCTACAGAGTTTGATATAAGTTATTTTATGTGTGTGTAGAAGATTAACATAAATATATGGCGTGATTAGATGAAATATTATGGGTACCACGGGTAGGTGCGGTTGGGGTTTTGTTTGACATGTTTCACGACTAAATTGAACTTTTTAAGTTATGTCAAATTCAAGTTATTTGCATTCATATTCGTTTTTGTTATTAATGTCATAGTTGCAGAAATTCTTTACTAAATAAATACAACAATTCAAGTTGGAAATATAAGTTTGCGATAATAAGTTTAATTAGTTTAATTTTTAATAAAGTAATATAAATTATGATGTCCATTAAAACCGAAATCCAAAATACATAAAAAATTAAGTCACAGTAAAATTTTAATTTACATACTTCGTTAATTGATTACAGTGATTAATACGCGTTCGTTAAGAACGAAACTATAACAGAACTAAGCTTTACCGAATTATAAAATGTTACCTACACTTCGTTCCATGTAATTCACAAGATTTCCTCAGCGGCTTAAATAAAACAATACGAAGTAAATACAGTTAATAAATAAACCATGTTTGACAACCCTGGCGAGTGGGTCGGACACAGCCGCCCGGACACGTTTCAGGACCATGAATTATGGCGCGAGCCGATGTGACTTTTCAATTTGAAATCATCAACCTGGAATTAATTTCATTTTTGAACCCCATTATTTCTGTTATCTACTCGCGAAATCGCAATATGCGAGTTCAACATTATTGCCGAACCGGTGAAAATATTACGCGGCGGGGTAATCGGCGATTTAATTTTGTTTCGCTTTTGTTTCGCAATGTTTTCAGATTGTGGTCTGTCAATCCACGTGTGAGCTCACAGCGCGTGTTGACTGCAGATGAATATTGAGTGATATTGCTAAAAGTTGGCAACATTGCATATAGCCACTGAATTACGGCGACTCAAATTCCGTATCAACTTTTTACTACCGTTTAAAAGGGGTAAAATGCATTACATACCTTTTTACATTTTACTAACTAATAATTTTTCGTATGTGATAGATGAAAGGTATGGTCTTTAAAAATAAATCTTAACATATAGCAAGGCCTCCTTGAATACTGTGCCTTAAAACTGACCACAAAGCGTCTAGACATCAGTAAGATCACAGATATGTGACTTCGCAGCCGTTAGCCTCGAATAGAATCTTTCTTTATCTCAAATCTTTCAGTAAGAGACCCACAGTTAGTAGGAACCTCTAGGCGACGAATCTATTCACAGTAAATACCTACTGGATCGCTCAACGTGTGACGAAAACCGAGTCGAAATAGACGTGACAACTATAAATTTCATTCAAAATAAAGCTCGCAGTGTATTTTAGAAATACTCCGCGTTTTTATTGTGATTATCGAGGGTGTTTAAAAAATTTTCTTCCCGGCTGAACGACTACGGCCGTTGACCCCGGATTCTTCCTGTAATTTAGTGTTGTCTAATTTTAAAACGTTTGGATAGTTCAGGAGCGAGTGACAGGGCTAAAAATTTGCGATGTGTTTTGCTTTTCAGGCACGTCCCGAAAAATACTCATAGGAATTTAACATCCCATTGCTACTTTCAGTATAGTTTATGGAATAGTCATTTTATATAGATCCTCAACTTGTTACATCGTTTATGTAAATATATATTTCTTATTTATTTTTTACGCTTTACCGTAAAAATTCATATTTATTCTTTTTTATAAGCAGCCTCTCGGTTGCTTATAAAAAAAGAATCAATTTGTTAAACGTAAAAAGATATATTTTTTAAAAAGGTAAAAAATATTTGTATGCCATATTATTATGTATACAAATTTTATGTGTTCAGTATTTGTTACTTACGTCTTGTATGTGCAATATTTTTATTTGAATTTAATAGACATTTACAAATTACGGAATCGATCATAACTTAACTCATAATTTTCATGGTATTTCTGCATTGCATGCAAGTTTTGCTCTCTTATAGGATTCACTTGAGCAATGTATAAGCACAAAGAGGCAGACAACGAAGAAATTACACGAAGAATACATGTGAAAGATACTTCTAAAAGGTACGCTTAAATCCCAAAAGAGGAACCTTATAACAAAGCTAATATTAGACAATCATTTCCTGTCAAAAGGGAGGGGGCTCCCCCTCCGTCAGACGGGTGGGGGGAGCATGCCTCCTCGTCTCTACAGATTTCGCTGCCGCCGTGTTCGAGTGTGAATCTGAATTCTTATTTTTTGCTGTTAGTGTGATGAATGGATTTTTAATATCCTCCTGCAGCTGTCTGCAGACAGGGTTCGTTTTGATGAAAAATGATTTTCTGAAAACGTCCAAGATTTTGTTTGGAGACAACTTTTCTTTGAGTTCGTTTTCGATGCACAGGTGGTCAATTAAATTGACAACACACCTTACGTACGCAAATATTTTGTAAGATAGCACACAACAACATCAAACCCTATTTATAAAGAATCTAAATCGTAATTCAATAAATCATCAATTGCATTTCAATTTATACCGTACCAGCTAAAAAATATTTGACTCTAAAAATATTATTGTATATATATATTTGTATTGAGAACGATCGGAATGAAGCGAATTGAAAATACATATAAAACAGATCAGTTCATAACATTTTAAATCTATAATTACATGAAGAACCTTGACATAGACACAATTTTATTTTAAGAACACACAACACAATATACATACAAAAAACACAACAAAAAATCTATCAAACTAAATTCAGAATGTAAAATTGAATACTAATATTATACAAAACTAAAACTAATTAAAAAATATTATTTACAACATATAAACAAAATATTGTATATTGTGCTATACACATACATAAAATTTGGTTGTGTTGTAGTGTGTTGCTATAAGGGACTCGTCTCAGCATGTGCTGCAGTGAGGCCACAGCGCTGATGGTGTTCTGACGAGGGCAGACAGTGTGTGTGACGTGCGTGGGAAGGAGAGAACAGAAACTTGTGTATGAGTATATAACATAGTCTGAGACATAAATACATTATACATATGTGATGGACATTGTGGTAGGTAAGTGGTAAAAATTTTGAAACATCAATTCCGTTTCACATTAATCTGACACAATCATAAAATACCACATCGTACGCGAGAACCAGTCCACTATACTGATGCAGCTTAAAGTTTTCGCGATACATTGTTTTAGCGCTTGTACAGACAGAAAAAAATTAAAAAGCAAATGTCCCCGTCATGTCTGAAGTTAGTACGGACAGGCAACAAGACATCAGCATCCACAGACGTCTCAATTCACGTTGGTACCGTCGGCAAAAAACGTGCCGGCCTCTCTCACGGCACGACTCTATTACGAGTCTGCCACTACTGCCGAACTGAAATCAGGCTTATAGGAGGTACCTCCGATATCAAATTGGCCGAGAAATATCAACGCGGGCCTTAAATAAAGTTATTTTTATTTTATTTTAAGCTGGCTGACGAGTTTTACTTCTAGGTCAAGATACTACGGTTGTTGATCGTTATCACATGCACAATTCGTAGTAAACATGTATTAGAACATGTAGAATATTTTGCAAGAATAACCTTTATAGCGGGGACCTCGCGGGGAGTCGGTAGACGCAAGTGGCTCGGGACCGGCCAATGTAGCGTATCATGGAAGAAGCTAATGTCCAGCAGTGGACGTTTCCTGACTGATAATGATGATGATGAACCTTTTTAGATAGTGATTCTTACTGGTGATTGATAACTGGCTAAAGATTTAAAAATAAACGTCACATGGATCGTCAAAAACAGTGGACATCATCCCACTTGAAATATAATAGTGGTCAAGATAATCAAGATTGGGAAAGACGATTTTAAATTGTTTAAATTGTGTTTTTGTCTGATTGATCTTGTTTCACACATCAATATATTGCCGAGATTGTTCATTGGGATAGTTTATAACAGGACAGTGACATGGGAAAATGTAACGTGAGATAAGTTTCTGAAGTCTTAGTAATATATTAGTTGAAGAAAAGGACAAAGCATTGTTGGATTCCTAAGATTATGTATTTAAGTAATTAATTTTTTAAATACAAATAATGTTCTAGTCCCCAATCTTAACTCATTGGTAAGTTTTTAAATCAATCTTTACGTTAATTTGATAGCTCTCTTTGATAGCTAAAATTCTGTTTTCCATTTCATATCTTTGAAATTAAAAGAATACGACTGTTGTTTTATTTGTCAAAAATGTAGTTTAAACTAATAAACAACATTGTGGCTTAGGCATAAATAGTTCGCTCTAATGTCGTGCCAAAAATAGTGTTTCACAACACAATGATATCTTAATTTTGGAATGTAATGGAAGCTCCTATAGGAGAAATTTTCCTTCAGCTCAGCTGCAAATAAATAAAACATGACGGGCCCTTCTCACGTACCTACATACACACGTAGCTATTACGTATGTATGCCCGTGCGGATGTTAACAGATCTTGATTCGGAGTATCTGATTTGAGACGCTTTCTCCATGTTTAAACATAGGAAAAATGTAGACGAGGCAATTAATACTACACTTAAATCCTACTTGAACTTTAATTTAAAACGTTGTGAAATGAAGGCCAAGTAAAAAACAACTAATAAGGCAATTCGTATGACAACGAATAAACTCGTTGAACCATTTTTTGTGGCAATCAATCCATCATAAATGATGACATTAATGACGTATGTCGAGACGCTTACATTGTCTACGTGTGAAGTCTTAACGAGCCATTAACTTTGCTTCGTCTTTAATTCAATTACTCTTGTTTTTATGAAGATTCACATCACTGTGTGTGGTAGCATTGATCAAGTAATAGCTAGGCGACGGCGACGCGATGCCGGCAACGACGATAGAAAATAAATAAAACCATGCGCCTGGGCATTGACGGTACATTAACGCGCCCGCCATAGTTGGCACCTCGCTGACTCCACCCGTTGGCATCAGACGAATATCACACGCGTTACAATATCGGTAGAGACGGCGAATGTAAAATTAATATATCGATAATTTTCAATGTATATATGGCATATATCAATAGTCGCAAACAAATTGTGACAAACAACCAAAAATGTGACATAACAAAAAACAAGGAAGCATAAGCAGTGAAAAACTCTACTTAAATCGTATAAAATTACATGAATAAAAGTATAAACGAAATGTTACAGTCACGATGATTTACGTAATAATAAATAATGTAATATATAAATAAAATAATAATAATAACAAGTATACTTTCTTTACAGATATCAACAATAGCTGAACGTCAAAGGTCATTCCTTTGCACCCTGCCACGACAAGCACTTGTGACTTGCTCGTGCAATGATTGATCATTGTCGGTGAAGTGAAAGAGGCGTGTGATGTGTCAAGACGAGATAAATGGCAAGGCCAGTATCATGCCAATAGTTATATTTGTAAAGCGTATCTAGGTATGTTCTAGACGTCACAAGATTGATAGTTGCGGGATAATCGAAAAACAATGGCTCGTTTATAAACATCAATATAGTATAGAAAACAGTAGATAGAGTAGCATATTACTCGTACATTATGATTATTCTCCACATACGACATTCGCGACATACGCGTATCTAATTTTCACCCGCGACTTTGTTTCTACGTGGACTTGAGAAGATTAGCCTATATCTTATTATTAGAGGTAGCTAAGATAGCTAACAAAAATATTGTTCGCTCAAGGCAACCTTGGCATATTTGCATGCCCTTTCTCAACTACACATAACTTACTTTGGCATTTGTTAACTTCGTATGTTATCGATAGGAGATAGTAAATCTAGGACACCCTTATGAAGCGGATATTATTCGGGCCTCGATGCTTCTATTATTGCTCTTTAAAATTGTCATCAAGAAGCCAGATGGCAAGACAGCGACCAGTATTTGTATTGCAATAGCAGCCACAATCTCCGCGATCCCTGGCACTGGACGCGTCGCTCCGGCTGTTCTGCTACTCACTACGCTTGGCACTCAATAACTTTTGTTTGGTACGCGACGTACTGATTTGCAGCCGCAATTTGCTACATAGTAAATTGACAGATTGTAAAACATTGGTGAATGTGACAGTGACAGTTTATGATAAAAATGAATTGTTACACTCCAATGATGAACATGAGAGTAATTGCGAACACTGCTAATAGCCAAAATAAATAATGGAAGAGAGCATAGATAAAGCGTCTTCCAACATTGCGACTCCCAATTTAGCACGTGCGAACTAATTCATACGAACTAACAGAACATTATCAATGTATTACTAGACTGCTTTACTAGATTAAAGTACAACAATGAAACAGTATAATCCATTAATAAGCCATATAGCAACAGCACCATATATCATGGTTTCGCATAACGGTCTTCTTCTGTAGGATTACGTGCATATGTTTATTGTAATCCATAATAAGTACACTCCATCAACCGCTTTGAAAACTTAGCGAAATAGCTTTGTAAGAGATTTTTTAAATTTTCCTGTCTATCGTCTTAAGCCAAAGTTGTTGTTAGTTGTGAAAAGGGGATGGAAAGCAAAACTAAGGTATTGGACACAAATTGAAATCAATCAGGATTTCACAAATGTATCACCAAACATATTGTTAACAATGTAATATTACAAATTTGCCTCATTGATTTGCTGAACATAATTATCAGTAAATTAAAAATGCAAGAGTTTTTGTATGCATAGGTACACATGCATGAGTGTAACAGAGGATGAAAGCTCACCGTAACCCGGTAGCGTCGACCGATCCATTAAGTACAAGGAGGTGTCTGTTATGACAACACCATACAAGTGGTGGCACAATGTGTCAGGAGTGGATGTAGTGTAGTGTGCGGCGACTAATATTTATTTATTTATAACATTGAGGGGCTGTAAATTAGCAGTGAATTTACGGCGCGGCGGAGGAGTGATCGCAGTTTATTTTAGGCGCGCGCGCATGATTTAAACAGTTCCCAGTACCCGGTGCTGGGCCGTTGGAAATTGGAACCGAAGCGGGATTTGTGGACGAGGAAGTGAGAGCAGCGCTAGCAGGACAGCCAATTAAATTTGTGAATGATTAATTGATATATCAACAATGATTTTAAGTTGACACGTCTATGATCACAGAATTGTTAAAAATCTACATTATTATCAATGTGATAGCTAAGGAAACATTATTGTAAAGTACAAAGTCAGTTTAATCAAATTATCAACAATTAAAACTTGACTTAATAATGAAATAAACATAAAGAACACGAGTGTTACAATTTATTCACTGCAAATAATATATGTAGATACGAAGCAGAGAGACAGAGGTTCCTTTCAACCACGATCGAATAAATACACTCTTGTAGGTAATTGTAAGTCACGAACAACGCAGTCCACATCCACTTCATATTATCTACTGTACGTGACCTTAATCCTTTCGATCCGGCAGCTTTCGTAAGATATTTCTGATTCACAAGTGTTGCAACTCGATGGAAGCTGACGATAGAGATGGTTTTGAAGAAAATAAAGCAAATAATTTTGTAAACAAACAGATACACAATATTTACAGACAGATCAATTAAAATACGTTATGCATCGATAACAGACATAAAATATTTCAACTACCTAATATAAAATTACTTTTAAGTTTGTGCTGAAAATTGAATATAAATTTTGTGAAGTAAAAACAAATACAAATAACAAAACGTAGAAACTTTAAGGACACTTCAAACAAGTTTTAAGAGGGAACAGCAGATAAAAAATTTCATATGAAATTAAGGGTTTGGGATATAGCTGTTTTCTCAACGAAACGTTAGCCAAATTCAATCATTTTGATCTTATTCTCTTTATCAAAAAATAATCTAGGCCCGTTGGTTTTGCTTTTTTCAATATTTTGTCTACAATTCGAATTATGGGCACCTCAAAACTCAAAATTTCAGAAAAAATTTCTTTCAACTTATGGTACTCATTATTTAGAGTAAACGTAACATTTTCAGGTGTCGTGAAATTACAGTTTTTTAACCGACTTCAAAAAAAGAGGTTATCAATGCGACCTGTATGTATGTAATATTTCCAGAACTGCCCAGTTTTCATATATGTTAGTCTATACCAGCTTCTAAAGAAGTGTGCCAAATTTCTAAAGTGTATGTTTATTTGTCCTCGCATATATCCGGAACACACACACAAAAGAAAAACACACATAGGGTTCGTGGATTTCAACAAAGCATTCGACACACTCGAACATAGATTTATCTGGGACGCACTGGAAAAACAAGGCGTACATGCAGAATACATAAGAATACATGCAGAATACATAAGAATACTGAAAAACATATACACAAAAAGCACCGCACAAGTGAAGCTAGAATCTACAGGCGAAGAATTTTCGATTGAGAGAGGGGTACGCCAGGGAGACCCAATTTTACCAAAAATATTTTCAGCTATCCTGGAAATGATATTCAGAAATCTGGATTGGACGAATAAAGGACTAAATATAAATGGCAAAAAGCTGAGTCACCTACGCTTTGCAGACAACCTGATCTTACTTTCGAAAAACCCGAAAACCCTACAGACAATGTTCCAACAGTTAGCGGAAGAGAGCGAGAAAGCAGGCCTGTCAACGAACTTAACGAAAACAAAAGTAATGTCAAATTCCTCACAAACAGAGCCCATAACAGTAAATAATGGAGAAATAGAGTATGTAGAAATGGACAAGACTAATAACTGAATGGCAACCACGAGATAGCAAAAGAAAAAGAGGCAGACAGACTAGAAGATGGGAGGACGACATCAGACAAGTGGCGGGTCCAACATGGACCCGCATAGCGAAAGATAGAATAAAGTGGAAATCCTTAGAGGAGGCCTATGTCGAAAGACAAGCTGAAATGTAGGAACGACCGGTTACTGATACTTAATATAAAAAGATAAGTAACGTATAAAGTAAGCATATTTTTAAGAAAATTGTAACAAAAAATTAGTTCAGCAATAAAGGCTATTTTATTTAATTTATTTTTTATATATCCGGAACTACAAGTTCGATTTAAATAATCCCTTTTTTGTTTACCTAGGTATTGTAAAACTTAGGGAAGACTGCAAGTTTCATCAAAATCGGTTCAGTAGTTTTTGAGACTGGGAATGTTAAGTGTGTATTTCGGCGTTGCAGTGCAGCAGAGCAAATTTAAAATTAATGTTTTAACTGTACTGTAATCTGTATGCCGAATAAATTATTTCTATTCTATTCTATTAGTTAAATGTTTGTTACCTCAGAGCTTTTCACTGGGTGAACCGATTGGGATGATTCTTTATTATTTGAAAGCTGATGCTTTCCATGTGGTCCCATTTCAATTTGGTCCGGTTCTTAGAATGGAATCCATGAGAAAACAATATACATCTTAAATTTTCCTTAATAAAAGTAGACTTTTAGGGCAGTTGAAGTCGGTTTCTAGTTCTTTTTGAACGCTTTAACTTGTTAGTCCTTAGACTCTAGCACTCTAGGTACTAAAACACCTCTAGGTCACCTAAAGTATCGTTGGAAGACGAACGTTCGGATATGGTGAAACTAAAAGGTTTCTTTGTTGACCGTAGAACCCTAAAATAGCAACGCCATAATTTATATTGTATTTATATGTGATAGGTACTTACTAGTCAATTATATCAAATACAACCACAGTATGTCGAGACTAAACCAATATGCGAACAATAATTTCTCAAAACGTAAAACAAGGGTTGACGCACGCTCACGTCAAGTTTATTATAATTTTGAAAAATACACTCTAGCCCAGGCGGAGGGGTAGCGACTATGCGCGGCGCGCAGGGGCCTCTTTGGGATGTTATGCAGCGTTATTTGTGTGAGTGAAAGCATGTGAAAGGCTGTATGTGTGCGTACCGAATCGCGACAGCAATAACATATTCAAATACCTACTATTCTACGGAGACTTTGCTTCATTGGCCTCTTAATTGAATTCAGCGCGCTAATTCAATGATAGTTTTTTCACCCATGCATAGGTTCACGTTGTTCAACTTTCCGAGCATTAAAATGTAAATATTAGAATTTATGTGTATCAAAACGGTCTCAGACAATGCACAGTCAAACGTTAAAGCTGTACACGTTTGCGACCGTTAACACTCACATTCACAAACGGCAAAAAAATACGACAAATTTGTAGGTGACGTTGCAATTTAATAGCTTTATGTAGTGGTTGAAATGATCGATGGCTTGCAAATGGTGTTTGTCGTATAGATTAGTGTCAACGTTGGTTAACAGTTTATGATTATGATTCCACCTGCATGCTCGTTGCATTGAAATACTACCAACATAAATTTTAGTTGCATCAGTAATAGCTCATGAGTACTTTTTGTGCCTTTGTGTAAATATGCGGAGGACTAAAATTATTTTATTCAAGAATATTTTGTTTTTCATGATTGTGGTCAAAATTGTGTACCACAAAAGTCGTTTAAGATATTGTATTAGAGAACAGACCTCCAACAACACCGAAGCCGAACAATGATGATTTTCGACGACTAAACGTAGAAAACGCTTTCTATCAATTACCGTACGCCCTGGCCGTCAGATTGACCGTCAGGATATAACTAAATATATGTTGAAGCCTCTGACTGACATAGCAACATTAATACTATTTGAACCCTTCAGGATAGATGCGGTAAAAACATTTTATGACATATTTTTCGTCATAAAATGGTTATGTTACGCCACTGTCTACGTATAGATTCTGATCAACCGTTTGCGATGGCACGTAATAAAGTGTGAAAAGGTCAACGAGGTAGTATTTCTTTGATGCATTATTCCCTGCCTACAAGGAGTTATTTATGGAAATTAACTAGATGTCGACTTTTTCACCTACTTGTTTACGATTTCTGTCATGAACTTAATCATCGGACCACCCAACCAGACATCTATCAATAACCGATAACAATGTTTAAATATGGTAGATGTAACTATGAATATTAAATATTATATTGTATTGAAATCACCAAATGAGATATTAAAATTATACATGTGCAAATTTGAAAGTTGGCGAGTTTGTACATTTATACTTTTGGCCCATAAACTTTCTATGACTGCACAAAATAAATCTCATCGATCTGTTGTTACGAAGAGAAGGACAAATCAACAAACAGTTCCACAATCCCAGCATTAGACGGAATCCCGTTTGAATACTTGTACATTATTCGAGGGCTTTCAAACAATCCGTTACAAAGACAATTTAAAATTTAAATGTAAACAACGAAATAACATTCTAGCAAATTCTAGAGCGAGGTGCGAACGCGGGCCGAGCCGGTGACACGATATCGTGGGGCCACGTCCGGAGAACATAAATCAGAGACGCGGCTTGTTTCACCAATAAAATTGATTCTTTCGCGATCACCGCTTCCAGGAGGAACATAAACGTTTGCGTTTCCGAATTTAGTGTTCACAATTCAAAAGAAACGTTGCTTGAATAAAATTACGATTAGGTTTGTGACTTGATGCAGGTGGGATACAAACAGAATTTTGTAAAACACGGTGGGGTTGAACGAACTTGACCTTTATTAACATCTGTTCGTAAGTGTAAAAAGAGGCGTGCTCATCCAGAAGCCTAAAATACCAGATAGATTCTACAGTGGGAATCGAACCCGACACCTCTGAATTATAAATCTAGCTGCTTAAAATCGAAAAACTAAAGAATAGTAGCAAAGTGTATTAATTATCAAAGATTGAAAATTTTTGCTCAGTATGTTTCGAACCCAAAACCCAAAACAAACTAGGACACTTGGACAAGTGTCTAACTGTATGTAACATTTTACTGCGATCAACAATCCGAGTTTATGGTAGGATACTGCTCTATAGTGTATACTCATTGAGCTGATAATAATTAATGACGTAAATATACTCGTACACACAAAACAGTAAAACATAAATAACACAGGGCAGATGGATAGAAAATCGATTACAACAACCTTGTGACATATCAACAGAATAGTCAAAGTTTATTACATTTTAAAACTATTATCATTTCCGCTTTTTAAACAGAATCAAACGCTACACTCGCAAATACGATAAATCATCAACGGCTCATCAATAAACGAACGAGTGATTCGAAAAAACTTTGTTTTGGAAATCCGAATTACGCGCTAAAATCATAAATCAGCGCATTCAATTGGCATCAATGGTCTCGCCCCGTTAAATGGGGACTATTTATCAGAAACACATAAAGCTAAACGCGTGCCAAGCACAGCCAGTGATCAATGAAAAATCGTATCATACATTGACAGTATCTCCCTCATTCCATATAATGATATATTGAAGATATATAATGCTCCGTTCATTCGTATCGACGTCTGCCTCAGATATACGATATAATATCGGTTAATAGAATATTAAAATGCAGTTTATCAAATCGCGACGTTGTTCAGTATTATATCTGCATACGTGGACGATGTTAATGCGGTTATCGGGTTCGTGGGTGCATAGTGATATCATTTGATTGATTGTGTGAAAAAGGATTCCATGGAAAAATACTGTTATAGTACTCGCACTATGTTTGCCCCTCTGAAGTTAGCTCTTCGCAATTTCAAACATGTACAGACGAAATGTGTTTGTATTATTTTCGATAATAACTATCCCTAGATGACATAAAACACTAGGACATTTCTTTCCACCCGCTAACTTGCCTTGCCTCCTATTTATACGTTAATAATTGATAATTCGCGGTCTTTTGTGGCTAACTTCAGAGGGGCAAACCTCGTTTGCAAGTACTGCAGCATTTTTTTAAGTTTTAGATGTTTCAGAATACGTCTGTTTTTTCTTTCATGAAAGAAACCATAATACTTTGTGTTGAAATTATTAAACAAATTGAAATGTTTAATTAATATTATAAATGCAAAAGACTATCTGCTTGGATTTGTCAGCTTGTGACTCTATCACTATAAACGGAACAAAAAAAGATAAGATTTGCCACACATAACATGTTTTGTATTTGGCCTAAATCTCGTTTGGTGGTAAGTGACGATACGGTGGAAATGGATCAATGGACGTAGAAAGTGCGGAAACCCAGAATAATCATACAATGAGTCGCTAAATCTTCTTCCTTTCATACCAGAAAGTAACAGTGTAAAAGAGGGCTGTTTGTTGGCCGACTTAGGTAATGTAGTGGTAGCTAGCCAGGAGAACATTTAGAGAAAGCTACTGCCAATGGTGGAGAGAGGGTGAACGGGAATGTGTTCTAAACATGACTCACCGGTGTACGGTGGGAGGCGAGGTAAGCTGCGACAACGACAATGAACATATCAGTGTATCAGAAAGAGACAAAATGAAAGACATCAACGCGCGTGTCTTAGAAATTAATAATTAGAAGAATTTGTCTTGATATACTTTATACCTGTGAAATATTATCCCATCTCTTGTATAACATGAAGTTATAGTACACATTCCATGCTAAGTAATTTTGTATTTTGCTTTAATTTAATAATGTATAAATTGACTTTGAGGATAAAATTCCTCGCGTAAGATCAAAAGCGACTGCGGGACACATGCACACTCCACCGGTTCTTCTCTGTGCCTACTATCAACCAACCAAAGTATTTACTCCGGTACTGTGTAACAATTTAAACTAATTTTTTATATTTATTTGAATGGCCCAATTATTCCATAGATATATAAATGTTTCAATTACTTACATTCTTCACGTAAATACATCGCAAACAAATGCGATATTGTAATTCTTATAATACCTACGATACAAATATGCGACCGTTATGTTTCGTATCTCTGTTTCTTATATGTTACAGTGTTTATTCGACCCTAACGGATATCCAGAAAAGAAGGTATTTTCGCAGTGTCCAGGAATGTGCTTTATTATTTATTGTACGGAAAACAAAGCAAACTAACCAAAAGTGTCCGCGGTACGGAAACAGCGGGGAGCAACAAAACTGAGGAGAATAAAGAAAATAGAAGCAACGTGTCGCGTCGCGGTGGTACTCGTACAACGGGAATGGATTTTTTATGTACTCCGAAACAATAAAATTACCACTGGGTCTGCTTGCTACATCGACTAGGTCAAACTTGATTATCATATTTATAATTATTTTTATTCATTTGTACTAACATTATACACATAATTTTCTTTACAAGTTTAAATTAAATTTTTTATTCAGACTCAGACAGGATAATGATCACGATAAGCTAAATTTGAGTCACCATAATCAGTCGCACGAGTCTATGTCCAAGAGTCCATGTTCATGTTGCAGTATAATGTTGTTGTTACATAGGTAGTTAGATTCTGCTGCCCATCTCCTGAATATTTTTCCGTTAGTCGCCTTTTACGACACCCACGGGAGTCGGGATGACTGGGGTGGTTCTATTCTAAAGCTGAAACGATATATGATAAGTAGACGATGCTGCCCATGTCATTTTTCTTCAGTCGCCTTTTACATCTAGGCGTCAGGTTGCCTGACTATCGGCATTTTACGGGATATATTTTGGAGAATGTACGAGGCATTTTTGTTGATTCCGCCTTCGCAATTCAAGTATCAATCAAATAAAATAACGACAGACCTACACCCGTATACTGTGGATATTCCTTCCTAAAGCTTTCACTAAGAGTTTCGCTTCCACGTTTATCATGCGTACACCTAAAATATGGAAAACTCTGTCGGTTTACATGTTTTCTGAGAGCTTCAAGTTAGGATTCTTTAAGCGAAAAGTAATTAGGCACCTTCTAGCTAGACCAACGCGTAACATCTTCGACCTCATCGTCACTTAACATCAGGTGAAATTGTGGTCAAGCTTTGATCTACCTTTTATCTCTAAATATCGCTTGATGCAATATATTGTAAACCCACGAGGTGTTTCTATTTTAGGGAGGCCACTCACATTGGTATTAACCAAAACCTCTAACTTCAACATTTTCCTGTGAGACTTTACTACAGAATACCTTCAAATGCAGCATCACAGTTTCCACGCAACGAGCGAGCGAGACAACAACATCCGAAAAGGAAAGCGTGACAGGAAAACAGGGCAAAAAGAGTGTCGTGTACTCGCCTCGGCAACGTGCAACCCCCGGGGGCCGGTGGACGGACGTGGGTTGATGTGGATGAGGGTATTTGATGCACATAATAATAATAGTACTATAAGATGTAATTTAAATATGGGACATTAGACAGCTTGTGTTTGTTAAGATTATTATGTTTAACCTGAAAATAATTTAGTGTGGCGTATCATGGACAAGGTTGTGCAGCAGTGAAAAAGGGTGTTTCAAATGTGTAACAACTTGACATATAATCTGTAAATTTAACATAGCACAATAGCAACCTAATTATTAATACCAAAATAATTTACAAAACAAAAGAAAAGTAGACTAAAGCTATAAATATGTATTTATTCTGTAAATGAGACGACATTTGTTCTTCCGCAGCTTCGACAGTATAGAAAAGAGATACCGTTAAGGGCACAGTCTAACCGACAGGGTCCAGGAATAAATTGCCTTTTTACTGACTTTAGGGTTCCGTAGTCAACAAGGCACAAATTTCGCCATTTCCGTTTTTGTGTCTATCCACGAGTTATATATTTTCACATAAAGGTAGTAAGTATAAAATATTTTTTTAATTTAAATTTTTTATAAAAATTAAAAAGGATTTAGATAATGTCAGTGCAAATCTACCTACTGCGTGTTGCATTCAAAAATAAAACAGATAAAAAACACAACAGAACAGAAACAAACTTTTGATAAAGAATATATTGTACAATTTTCTATTTCTATTTCAATCTATTCTTTGTCGAAAGTAATGAGAATCAAATCTTCTAAGCAGTATACTTTATATAAACAAGTAAACTAAAAATCAAAATGAAACTGTACCGCCTCATTCTCTAATACCTTGTGAATTAATTCAAACGTATTTATCCGTATCAGCGGAATCGTGTGAAGAAATACTCAACCACAGAGTCATTCTCACTTATTATGTTAGTCTGTCTGATTATTTAGTACATTATATACGAATGTGGAGCTAACCCGGTAAAAGCGGCGCCGACGAACGAGCGAGCCAGTCATAACGCTAAAGTTTCTCGCAGCACATATGCCACCACCGCTGTTCTTTTATTTTTGCTCCATTTTCCATTTCCACTAAGCGAAAGCGACTTTCCACGGTGACTTTTTTCAACTGAAAAGCTGCGAGGAATTGTGGTAAAATAATAACAAAAAACCGAACGAAGAGAAATGGAAATAAAAAATTTTGCTTTGTCATAAATCATGTGGTACTTCCGCCCGGTTGCTTTAATACAAAGAAAGTTTGTATCAGTCGTCATGGAGGTTTTATTGACCAGAACCGAATGAGAGAAGTAGTAGATTCTTAATGAATCTGTATTCCTATTTTTGTAGGCGTTTTTTCTCAGAATAAATTTACTTTTTTGGCAAGAATATCGAGTAGGCCTAAGATTGGGGTTTGAGACAATATTACTCTAAGGGAGAATGATCGTAAAAGGAAATTCCTCGTATAGAAATGTGAAACTATAGGGTATTGTGAGTAAAAGGAAGAGCTTAACGCATCGCTCGACACAAATCCCAAGCGGAAAGATTCCATTAAGAAAATCAAAAAAGGTCTCCTCAGTTCACGGCCCGCGACTATTTTCATTTAGCAAAAACAACCCATAAATTGTCATCTTAACGAGATTTCTGTTTTTGCAGCATTCGCACCCCCGAGTGTTTGGTGACTAGCAGTACGGTGACGGCCTTGCTCCACACGGATTATTACGTCAGCGCCTTAGCGGCATTCCGGCATACTTTATGAACCAACCAACGGGTACGATCCTCTAACATTTCTACTCAGTTTTATAGAGCACTATAACAGATAATATGTCTAAACTAGGTTCGGATTGGTTGTACTGACTATTCACTTTGAAATAAAGAACATCAATCTATTTAATTTTAGCTTTATGCATATAGTACTGTTACCTATATTTGCACATTACACTATAGAAATACTAGTATGCATTACAGTTTTCAACTACTTAAGTTAAAAAGTATTTTAATTGAAGTGTTAAAGCTAGGCTAGGCTAGATTTAATCGGCAACTGTAGCTTGTTACTTCTGTAGGCGCGTCGCTGCGCAGACGCATGTGCGTTGTGCGTTGGCGCGGCGCTGGCGCATGCGTGTCAAGACATCAGCCGCCGCGCGCGAGTGCATGCAGCCGTAGTTATTTATTGCCCGGGCAATGAATTTGCTTCGTTTACACCACCTTTCATTTGAGGGTTCACATTTAAAAAATAATACATTGCAACGTATAATTTTGTTACATTATTAATTATTATTCTTTCGATTGAATATTGTAGGAAAGCATCTGTCGATACGACACCCGAGTATTTGAAGATTCACAAAGTTAAAATTTCCTGACAACATTCAGTGGCAATATCTTCTTGCACAATTTATTGAATGTTATATGTGTGCGTTATTCAATTTCCTTTGATATTTTTAGCCTTTAACGTCCTTTAACGTTTATTAAGTCCTTAAAATACTAGTTTTGCATGCATTAATTTCAAAAATAGACTGGCTTTGGCCAAATAAAATTTTCATGAACCAAAGTAATAAAGCCTAACTCCTAAACCAACAAATAACTCAACGTCCCAAGCACTACTACATTCACTAGTAGAATATCCAAACTCAAGTGGAATAAAC
Source organism: Carcina quercana (assembly GCA_910589575.2). Taxonomy (NCBI): domain Eukaryota; kingdom Metazoa; phylum Arthropoda; class Insecta; order Lepidoptera; family Depressariidae; genus Carcina; species Carcina quercana. The sequence continues at coordinate 5,533,410 of OU342436.1, forward strand.
TCCGGGAATATCATAATTAAAGTGCCGTTCGGTTCGGGCCGTCACGTGATACCGTTTGCCCAAATTATCCGAGCCTTGTGTCATCTTGTCCCAATCCAATATGGCGCCATAAATCCTCGCCGAGGGAGAATGGGGTGGAGGGGGCACGTCACTCAAACTTTCTCTGTACTCCGTCTTACGTTCTCGTCTTACATCCAGGGGTTGGGCAGAACCTTTTACAAATACATTTTTCATTTCGCGCGGTTCAATGTGTTGATGGGATGGACGCGTGTTTACGTCTGTTGGGCGATTTTGTGTGTAATCTGGCTGGTTTTAAGATTTATTGTTGCTTATTATAAGTGAAGTGACGTGAAGATTTCATAGCCTACTTAATGACGTGATAAACATAATTGGATAGAGATTGGATTGGATCGGAATGAGAATTAAATGAATAAAGACTTTATATTAGCTTTGAACAAAAAACAATATGAAATGTTCGTGCTATAAATTTTTATTTTCACAAACTCCAATTAAATCTATATAATTCTTTTAAAAGAAACTTACTACTTGAGAAGATAAAGCGATTAATTGTACATTAAATTGTTTGCGATTAATTTTGAAAAAATTGCTTATTAGGATTCAGTGTAATGTTCCGAAAATATTTAACTTGCGAAAAATTTATAACATCTTATTGAACCATGTTTACTGAGTATTATTAACATAAAAACATCATTACTATTGGTTAATTACCTTTAAGGCGTAGACACTTTGAGGCATAACTTAAGAGGGAACAGCAGATAAAAAATTTCATATGAAATTAAGGGTTTGGGATATAGCTGTTTTCTCAACGAAACGTTAGCCAAATTCAATCATTTTGATCTTATTCTCTTTATCAAAGAATAATCTAGGCCCGTTGGTTTTGCTTTTTTCAATATTTTGTCTACAATTAGAATTATGGGCATCTCAAAACTCAAAATTTCAGAAAAAAATTCTTTCAACTTATGGTACTCATTATTTAGAGTAAACGTAACATTTTCAGAAAAAGCAAAACCAACGGGCCTAGATTATTCTTTGATAAAGAGAATAAGATCAAAATGATTGAATTTGGCTAACGTTTCGTTGAGAAAACAGCTATATCCCAAACCCTTAATTTCACGGCAAAACTAGGCAAATACCAAAAAAAAGCTTCAACTGTCCTTCTCGCACAGTTCGGTTCGGGAGGCAGGGTACACTATATCACAACTATATACTGTGTATTATATGTATAAAAATAAAGTAAGCATGCATTAGTGATGTCAATAAGCTTTATCGATTTTTTCGACTAATAGTGGTGGGAAAAATATATCGATAGATACCCTTTCTCGAGCTATAATGGTTTTACCTGTTAGTTTTAATGTTTAGATTGATCTAAATAAACAAATATAAAGACAAATAATTCTAAGGAAATTTATTTTATCTCTAGAACAGAACATTTTCCCTGAAATTCTTAGTTGTTGTTACGTTTTGTTACGTGTAAATAATTAAATATGATTTATGAATAAGTGACTTATGTTTCAAATATTTTTTTAATGTTAAAGTTCGAGTCGGACTCGCATACAAAGGGTTCCGTACCACTGTAAAATATCTAAACAGAAAAAAAAACACAGAAAAAACATAACATTTATTGCATGGACATCCGTTTATTTATAACTTTTTTAAAAGCTTTTTTATATTATTTTTTGTTATTTATTATTATTGAAAGTCTTGAGAGAGAACGAGAAGTTATATGGACATCGCATGTACAAATCGCTACGGAGACTATATGACCCGACACAGATATCCCGGAGATCAGCCAGCAAGAGCTTGAAATGGCTCTCCAACAACTCAAAAACCGGTCAAGAGCAAGTCGGACTCGTGCACCGAGGATTCCGTACAGAATATGAATTAATGACATACTGAAAATCATAAATAATAGGTACGGTAATATGCACCCAACAATGCTCTACCGAAAATGAAATTCTAAGTTAAATTACATGCTACGAAGTTAAGTTTGTAAACATTAAAAAATCAATTTTACTGTGCTACAATTAAAAAATTCAGATTTATTCCTATGGTTGTGCTGTAAAACCTTTCTTCTTGCCAAATTTCAAGATATTAGGTCAACGGGAAATACCCTATAGGTTTTGGTTCCATTGCATTTCGTACGGAAATGGTCTAAAATACAGCTATATCTTTTTATTGTGTTGACCTATAAGTTTCATTATTTCACAGATGTAAAGGACAGCAGACTTGAGTATTCGATATCAATTTCAACTTGATATCTGTACGCGTTACTGAGCAAAAGGATCTTGACAGACAGACGGATAACAAAGTGATCCTATACGGGTTCCTTTTTTCCCTTCTGAGGTACGGAACCCTAAAAATAACGGAGTTACAACAGTGCTATTGAAAATGGTTGTAACACGGTACTTTAGTCCTTCGGAAGCTGTTTCAAGCGTTTTACCACGCAAGAGGCATGTAACAGAAGCGTGGTGGTGCTATTCATTAAGAAAGTCGACAAAGCCTTACTGAAGAACTACCGACCGATATCTCTTCTGAGCCGCATTTATAATGTGTTATATAGAAATAACAGGTGCTAAGAAAATATTCTCTCTCGAATTGACATTTTCCTCGGTATTCTTGGATCTATCAGCTCTGGTAATATACATTGAAAATAAAATGATTTTAATTTAGGCTGCATTTTTAGTGTCCAAAACTGGTCGTCTCTTTCTATTTTTTCGTACATCAGCCCTTTCGGTGTCCAAACCACAAAATAACAATATTGCCTGCCAGTCACGTGAAGTTGTCCTTGTACCTGATAGAAATAGTTGTGGTTTCTTTTTAAAATGATGTTTCTGTTTCGTAATTGGCAAAATTTTATCTTCTTCTGCTCTATGCCTTCAAGAATGCCTTAATAATCCCTTTTTTGTTTGTATTATTAAACTTAGGAAAGACTGCAAGTTTCATCAAAATCGGTTCAGTAGTTTTTGAGAAAGGGAATGTTAAGTGTGTATTAGTTAAATGTTTGTTACCTCAGAACTTTTGACTTGACTGGGTGAACCGATTTGGATGATTCTTTTTTATTTGAAAGCTGGTGCTTCCCGTGTGGTCCCCATTTCAATTTGGTCTGGTTTGTAGAATGGAATCCATGAGAAAACGATATACATCCTTAATAAAAGTAGACTTATACGACAGTTAAAGTTGGTTTCTAGTTCTTTTTGAACGCTTTAACTTGTTAGTCCTTAGACTCTAGCACTCTATGTACTAAAACACCTCTAGGTCACCTAAAGTATCGTTGGAAGACGAACGTTCGGATATGGCGAAACTAAAAGGTTTTCTTGTTGACTGTAGACCCCTAAAATGGCAAAGTCATAATTTATGTTATATTTATATGTGATAGGTACTTACTAGTCAATTATATCAAATACAACCACAGTATGTCGAGACTAAACCAATATGCGCCCAATAATTGCTCAAAACGTGAAAAAAGGGTTGACGCACGCTCACGTCAAGTTTATTATAATTTTGAAAAATACACTCTAGCCAAGCGTAGAGCGATGACTGACGAGGCGAGGGGTAGCGACTATGCGCAGCGCGGGGGAGGGAGGCCGCGTTGGGAGTGAATGCAGCGTTATTTGTGTGAGTGAAAGCATGTGAAAGGCTGTATGTGTGCGTACCGAATCGCGACAGCAATAAAATATTGAAATACCTACTATTCTACAGAGACTTTGCTTCATATCCCTCTTAACAAGTTATATACGATTGACATTTTAAACTAAGTACTTTTTTAAAGTGTAAAAATAAGTACTAAGATATATATATGTAATAACATCTTTGTCATTATTACTATTACTACAAAGCTTTATAAAAAAATATATTTGTTACATATCTTATTACAGTAGTAATGTCTTAAAAGTATGTCGTCAAACTAATGTAGAGGCCTTCGGGGACTTGATAGACTTTTATTGGGAATTTGGGAATATTTAGAACAGGAAGTAAGCTTATTCTAGAGGAGCGTGTACCTGAGACTGTAGTCTAACACTGGCCTGTTTATCAGTAATGAAAAACTATATTGCGGCAGATAAACACAGAGGATCATAATTGACTTCTATTCTATCTAATTATGTATGTAGTGACAGCCCTGGGGTGTCGAGGCGCGGTGGTGCGCTTCAAGGAATCCTCAGATAGAGTTCGAGCGTCGGGATGAGTAATCTCTTTTGTTTTTCTTACAACATCGGACACTCGCTGCTTGTGCGATTACCAGCTCCTTTTAGACATTTAAGAGTTTGTATTAAAGTATGCTTTAAGCGCTAGCTGGGATTCTTCTACACTGAATGCTTTAAACAGGCTGTAGAAGCTTAAAGTTCCTAACATTGTTTGTAAATACATTTCATGGCGGGTCTTCAATTGCATATTTCCTAATGCTTGGATTTTAGGTAGCAATAATATGAACGATTGATGTGTAATTAATTAATCATACTTAATTTACAACATTAAAACATTGTTTTAAAGAAGCAAATAAAAGTATACGTCAAAATTGGAGCATAATAATAAAATAAATAATAAAAATACGGTTATATGCTTCGAATCAAATACATGCAGTAATTAATAATACATAAACAAGTAATACTTAATAAATATTAAACTGCAAGTACAGCGACCATGCATCAAGTATACTGACAATACACAATAGAAATTGATTGAATTTTCATCTTTGTCTATTACTGAATACTGGCCGTAATTGAGACGTGATGATTATGATTTTCTCACGGAACTGATCTTAAATATGATGTCAGTTTAATTATCTAGCCTAGGTATATTATCCTGAAGGACATATGATATTTTGTCCATGAAGTTGTATCCCCAGTGTCTACAAATATGTAAAATACTGAAATATAACCATTAATTTTGCACGGACGAGGCTGGGATGACATCTAAAACGAAATGATTAGTAAACATATACACCCGCCACTAAATCAAAAATTAAGTGGCATAAAATGACCGTCTAGCCCAGGCGAAACATATAAGACTTGGCGTTGAAAACAAAGATGGCGTCTATAAAATGACATTTGACGCTGTCACTTAGTACAAAAATAACGATTTTGTACAAATAAAATAAATGCGAAAATGTAATTTAAGTATTTTTCTACACATCTTTAGATTATTACTTGATTTTTTTTAAAAGTGTACAAGTGCAGACCGAACTTGAAACCTATTGTATACTCATACATACAAGAAGCTTTATGATCACCCTACCTTGACTGTAGTAAAAAGCTATTAAAACTGGATATAGTTCCCAAATATCCATATCATACTGCGATAACCAATATATCTGTCAAAAGAGGTTATCATGCCACTAATGGATAGAACGACGTGATGATGAGGGAGGCCTGTGTCCAACAGTGGGCTTACGCAGATGATTATGATGGACTACAAGAAATGGTTTATTTTACATTGCTGTAAAAATCAATAATATCTAAAATTAAAAATGTGCCGAGGAAGGCATTAAGATGCTTATTTAGAACATGAAATTAGTTGTAGATTTTACAATCTTTTTATGAAGATCTTCCAACATAAATTCATACGTAGCACCGAAGCAAGCTCAATACAAAGGATTAACAAATGAAATTCTCCTGTACTTACATGTAAATTACGGAGTTATTGCTGTAACGATGTAGAGTTATGGCTTATTATTTGCATAACAGATCTGTTATCTTTATATCCATCAAGTATTACTGTAATTGTGGTGGTTAACGTTGAACCCGACAGTTAAGTGGGTGTAACCGACGCTCGTAGAGATGTAACCGCAGAGTGAAGATCTCTTTATAAGAGAACTTACTCCATCCCAGGTAAGGTTAGATAAACTGGCCAAGCGTGAGTTGGACTCGCGCACCAAGGATATCGCACCATAGCAAGAAAGTTATACATGTTATTGCCTTGAAATACAGTTTATTTTTCCGACTGACTAAGATTGTTTGTGAAGGTTTTTCTTTTGCTGATTTCTCAATAAGTGTGCCAGATAAAGACATATATTAGGTTTCTGGGTAATACATTATAGAATTACATAATAGCATTGGTAGTTGCTGAGATACAGCCGTGAGAGACGTACATACATACAGACAAACACTAGATGGATCTTATAAGGGTTCCGTTTTTTCATTGGATATCCATATCCCTAAACGTATAAATTAACTTTGGAGATCAATATATTGGGGAATGGGGACTTAAAACGCACTTCATGTACTAAAGCTTACCTATACGTAACCAAGGAGATTGCATATATAATATATATATCAGGAAAGCTGACTGCCAAAAATTTGTTTTATCCTTAGAGAGAGACGCACAAAGGTTTTGAGCGTTTCTCTTTCTTTAGTAACAGCTACATTTAATTACAAATTAAAAAGAACGCGGTCTGCGTTACGATGAGTTTGGAAGTTTGAGTGAGTCGTATTTCTTGGCGTTCTCATGGCACAGTGTGTGACGGCGTTGAGTGACGCGTCGTGCGAGATATCAACGGTATTCAAATAGTTAGGTGGTGTCTATTTTGACGTTTAAAGAGCCTTTAACTTGTACGGTTTATTTTAGAAGCTTAAAACGCAAATTTTCTGTTTTATTTTAATTATTAAACCAACAACTTCTGCGGTGTTTTTGTCTTGGGTATAGTGTAGAAACCTTGGAAAAAATTAATATTGCTAATTAATGTATATTTGTCATGCTCAAAAACTTGAATGGTCCAAAATACTTGAAGTGCAAAGTCAAAAAAGATGTGAGAAGCCGTGACCGTGCATATGTTGGAAATAAGGAAACAAATGAATCATTCTTCGATATTCATGTGAAAATCAACAAAAGTTAGGAGTATCAAGCAGACGGAGTCGCGGGCACACTCATACTATGATATATCGTGTAAAAACACAAAACGTCCGTGTGAAAGGGGAGGGAGTGCCCATTACCGTACAGTGTAGCTACAACCAGTCCGACATCGAATTAAATTACAGCAACCCTAAACACAGCTTCTGTCCCCTTGTCCATAATCAAATTTGTGTCCATTGCCCGCACATATACGATAATCTTGTTAAGGCCAAACCTCACGGCAAGGAAAGTATCGGCTCCAATAAAGTGACCATTCATCAAGCCGTCGCTGCTCCACAGGGGGCGACTATATTAGAAAACCTTCGTCAGGCGTGTCTAGAAGTAGCCTCCCAGATAACGGGTATTAATTAAAGATTTCTGGATAATATTGTGGAAATTCTGAGATTATATCTCAATTTCTGGCTGTATTTTTATCCGTCGACGGCTAAGCAAATGATGGCTAGTGAATTACATTTATCACGCTAACACATTTTATTCACATCTTATAACATAAAGCCATACACGTGTGAGATAGCGCGCGATAAGCTGAACCAGCCATTTTAGCTGCTACTAATGTTTTCTGAATTTACTTTTGAGTTATCACTTCATATTAAACTATCCTTTTAGGTTATATATTTCGAAGTAAACGGGTACATTGTATATTTGTGTTGCTGTGTCAAACCTTCAAAATTGCAAAAGTAAAAAAATTATACAAATTTTTAAAATAAAAATCGCTGTTTACTAGAAGGCATCAGATGGAATCTACTTATAGTACTTCCTCTCTTTAGGTTTATAACCAGCTTACAATTTCGGGCCAAGAAGTGAAAGCTCATAATTTTTTACGAACCATATTACGACCATTGCCTCTATGCAGTAAGTATGTAGAACCACGACCGTAAGTATGAAGTTGTTAAAATCCGACACCAAAAGAACGATACATTCTTTCATACACTTTAACGACGTCATAAAACTTAGATAATGAATTTTATTCTAACAAAACGCAAAAAGGAAATAGCGATGGCATTACAAGAAACGTTATTGTGAGCATTGTTTTTTGAAAAAAGTGTGGAGTTAGAATGCGTGAAACAAATCGCAAGAAGTACGACCATGTAAGTAGAAAACACATCCTTATGTCGTAGGGATACAGTGTAAAATGAGAAGGTGGGTTTGATAGGTTCTTTGGTGTCTGTATTTCGATACACGCAGACTTTTCGAATGTAACGGTAAGTATGGGATCGTGCGGTCGAACATTCCGGGTTTTAGGACGGTTTAGGGCAAGAATTAATTATGCAAACAAAAGCCTGGGTTATTGTTTCTTCTGACAAAGCCGGGTACTGTTTGGACATTTTGCGTAATAGCGGTATAGAAATAGATTTGTTACATTTTTTCCGGTTTCGCTTGTGGTGGATTTTTTCGGCGCTGTTTTATGGCTTTATTCCATTCTAGACGGTGTCATTTTAAAATTAAACAAAGAGGTCTAAGCCGTAAATTAAGTTGCAATTGTTGTAGTTTCAACAAAGAAGTTTTGAGTAATTCAGGATAATATAGATTTTTAGTTGTTTATCATTAACCATAACTTGACATGTTATTGATTGATTGATATGTTATATAGGTAAGGGATGACCAATAGTTGAAAAAGTTTCCCTAGTAAATGATTAAAATATGATTATAAAAATATTTTAAAATAGCAATACCGAAATATTATATTTGGGATCACCAATTCCTCTGAGGCACATATATCAGAATATCCCGACGCCTTGTTTCGCTAAACACGTATGAACGAACTACGTCAGACACTTTCATTTGTTATACACAAAGTTCACACACACTCAGCCAATAGCAGGTACATCAATCGTCAGACATTCGGCCGTCAATATGCATCGCACGTCAGTGTCAGTTACACACGTGTGTATATTTTTGCTGACCTCACGCATGATTAAACGTGGTTCCATCCGTAAATTATTTACTTATCTGTGCTTTGACGATGTAGCACTGTGGGAGCACTATGGATTTTCAACGGACGTAAATCCATGGTCAGATTACCAAAATACATTGTAAGAGTGAAGTCTATGCGTTGGTATTACAAACGGTATTGCGTTGGTGGATATAATGCTAAGTAATTCTTACTGTTAGTAATAAATAAGATCAAGGAAACAGTACAAAAAAGACGCAATATAATAATAAAAGTGCTTGTAAGTAGAAGTATTCGAAGTCTTTTTCCCCAGGCCTTGAGCTCGCTTGCGTATACTTTTTATGTACACTCACTTACCTCTATACGATAAGTTATGAATGAAGTTATTGTTTTATAACACTGAATGCGGTCATCTAAGCGTATCAACCAATTTACGATTGCGTTCGGCTTTTGTTCTTCGTAATTTATGATGGCAGTAAAAATTATGATTAGTTTAACCCGCCTGCTTTGGATAGAGACGTCACTCAGTGGGAATTTTATAGCCTCATTTGGGCATGCGAGGGCACTTCCTCGAACCATGACCATCCATAACAAAGGAACTCTGTCAAAAGCACAAATCAATCATTTTTGAAAACCTAATGACGAACGAGGAAGGTCAATGTAAAATGGACGTTTTTTTTTTCGAATAAAGGCGCGGTATTTGGGCACGGTTATACATTTATACCGTTGCGTTCGAATTTTGAATTAGGAACCATCAACAATGTAGAGCGTCGTAAACTTTATGACTGTTGTGACGAGCCGTGTGAATACTTTATGGCCAGTTACAAAGTGTTTTATAGTCATAATTTCGTTACGTACACTGCATTTAAACTTTTAATTTTGGTAATTGAATTATTATTTTCAACTTAATTAAGATAAGAAATGTCGCTCGGCATGTAAGGCGGATACCTAAAAGAGTACGGAGAAATAAGAGGTGGCAGCGTTATAGAAAAAAGACCTAATATCTCAAATGTCAAAATGTGACATTGAGTGATTTGTAGCTAAGCTCCGCCTGTCCCGTGTTTCAAACATCACCGCTCCGGGCAGACAGCTGAGCGGTGGGGAGCAAGCGAGCTGCATACACCCGTCTCACTCGCACTCCTTACGAACCCCTATCTCTATTGCACGTGGATAAGTCGCCCATTCTATAACCGACACTACCTATTACATGGTATACTTTACCTGAGAGCTTTTGTGCAAAAGTTCAACGCTTTTTCTCGATGCATTTTGTATCTAAAAAGATTTTGTGAGAAACTGTTTTGTGTGAGGGATTTCGCACCTTGTATTGTGTATTTCTTTCCTTTTTGGCGTATTTTGCTCTCACGGTGAGTTGATTGTGAGATATTAGAATATGATTTTAAAGTATAATATTATTTTAAGACACATGCTTGATAGACAAATCATTGATATCTCGGCGTTGATTAGACACGGACGGAACTAAACAGTAATATTAAAGACAGACATTTTTATATATTTTATATAAGTATATATCACACTCCCTCTCATGCTATCCAAACTGGTGTAAGTTAAGCTCTAGAACACTTTTCAGCGGACTAAAAGTGTCTCTGTATTTTTTTCTTCAGATACGACATAGTACTTCTTATCTTCACTCACTTACTAAATATAATCCAAACCAGATCGTTGACTAAATTTAAAAGCCACACATTAAAATAGTTATTTTAGGAAACTAGATTTAGTTTAATAAGAAATTACTAACCTAGTCGTTTAAAAAATGTGAAGTCCAATACATCAAAATGTGTACCTGAAAAAAAAAACAAGTGGTTAGTTAATTATGTATGGTTTTCATGCAGATACCAAATAAAATCAAAATGAATACGAAACGTTATAATACTCTTAACCGTTCAAGCGTTGTATCAGGCAAGTAATACACTGTCCCTCAAATTTCAATTCACCACTTCTCAGGTTTTAATTTGATACTAAATATTTGATGCATGTACCAATTAAGCTGGCGCTACACCAGGAGCTAAAGTTACAGATAAGTTACAGTTAAGATATCGAATGCATCAAAAGCAAGCATTTACAGCGTTACGTATTTAATAGCATCAGGCATCTGTTTCTAATGAATGGGTGTCTATGATCTCAAGCTCTTCTAAGAAGATCTATTGCTGGTGTCAAATATTCCCACAATATTTTATTAATAACTAGCTGTTGCCCGCGACCTCGTCGTCAATTTAGTGCGATATTCTAATTCATCTCATGAATGTTATAGCCACGTCTACGAACCAAACAAAACAATGAAGCATAGGCCTCTCCAAAAACATAACTATAATTTTTAATAAGTTATCTTTATGAAAAGCAGTATAAGTTAACGCGTCAAAAAAGAACTAAAAACCGACTTCAACTGCCCTGAAAGTCTACTTTTATTGAGGCAATATTAAGACTTATATGGTTTTCTCATTGATGCGATTGCCAGAACTAAAAAAAAATATTATTTATTTTATCTCACAGTGACACCTTATATAATATAAATAATAAACAACATAAGTCGTACAAGGTAGGTGTACCTGTGAGAGACTGGTGCCTGAGATAGGTGTGACCCTGTGTTACAGGACACCAGGCTCTCACCCACGGCGCTTTAGAGCTGCGTATAAACAGATTACAGTTAAGAAATATAAAATAACTTATATATATGTTTGTAAACTATATCTAGTCTATATGATGAATGAAGAAGTGAGTAAGAAAGTGTGTGTGAACTGAACCAAATTGAAGTGGGGCCGGACCACATGGGAAGCACCAGCTTTCAAACAAAAAAAGAATCATCCAAATCGGTTCACCCAGTCAAAACATATCCGTTGAATTGAGAACCTCCTCTTTTTTAGAAGCCGGTTGAAAATCATATAACATCTAGTCTTTCTAGTGCGTCATGAATTACATGTATACTACTATCGCCGCCATTACTGGTCACAACCACGTCTGCCGCTAAAATCAATGTTTAAACTCGTAATAAAATGCAACAAATACAAATATTATGATAGACTTTTTTAAATGCATTATGGATTTAGACTGGTCTTAGTTAGCCTTGGCCTGAGCTGACCTGATTCCAGGTGAGGATGAGGCCGTGCAAGCTAGAGTCGGTAGCTCTGCCACCATTGATACATATATACAATAGTGCTTTTAAAACTGCTGTTTAACAGCAGAGTTAGGTAACATGGTGTGAACTGGCAAAGAAAACATTAAAAATAACACGAACCAAAACCTTAATATTTACATCAAAGTCATTTATAAAGTCGTCCAATCTCGTTTTCTGAATTATGTACTACCTTATATCTAGTTTGAAGTATCTTTTTTAGTCAATTAAGTCTGGTACAATTGGCCTGCTAGACAGATGCTCGTCTGTCCGTCCAATCTGTCGTGTCGCCCTCAGCCTGGATATAAATAGCCCCGCTTTAAGTAGTAAAGAGCGCCGCCGCGGACCCTTCGTCTGTCCCTCAGATAACATCGTATTAGGGCACTGTGGAAAATATAACCGTCAGCTACTGGTTTTTGTCATATTAGCTTGATGAAGAAATCAGGAAATGTGATAATGACGTGCTATTAAAAGAACATCTATTGCATAAAAGGTAGGAAGGTTATAGGATTATGTAAAGAATTTAATAATATTAATAATAATAATAGGAAATGTTATGAAAGAAGATGTTGAGTTCATTCTAAATCTGTGACTTGGTTCATTTAATTTGTCAAAAATGTTAATAGATAATTAAAATAGTAAGGTTTAATAATTAACGAGTTCAAAAAAATTCAAACCGACTTCAACTGCCGTACAAAAATTTATCCTTAGAGGTAGAAGGAGGTACGAGTAGAAGGTAGAATTATCAAAATCGATTCACAGTTGGTGGAGTTATCGCGTAACATACATCATACAAAAATCATTGTTAAAATATATTGATTAAAATACACGTAGAGTATCGCTGCCGCATAAGCAGTTTTGGAATGCCCAAACAAAAACAACTTGAGCAAGTCCAGAAAATTAGAAAAGAAAACCAATTTAAACTATTCCAATTCGCTCGGTACAGGCTAACACGAAAACCTGAAAATACGAAAAAGACGCATTTAGACGTTTTTGCTAAGCCTAAGACGCTACGCTATCAAAGTAATGATGGTGAATTCGAAAGACGCCAAAAGAAATGGAAGGCAATTTATAGGGATAGTCTCCTAAAATTGGTTGGCTAGGAGTCGCTGTGTGACTAATGTAATGGCTGAAGAAAATGTACAGTGACAGAGAGAAGTGCCCAGTTCAAGACAGCAGCTTGTGTATTACGTGTCCAGATATTATTAAGTGAGCCATTGAATCGTGAAAGGAAATAGATTTTTTATAGAAGAAAGAAATTAGTTAGTTGTATCAAAAATTTAGTAAACGTATGAAAAGAAAAATTATTACACATATGAAAAATAATATACCTATGTATTAATGAATCAACAAAACATTTTATTGAATCAATTTTCACTCGATTTAATAGCAAATTGCTTATGGAAACCAAACCAAAACTTTACACTCCCAATAACTGCTTTTTGGCACCAACAAATACACCTTAACTCAAGTACGAAGCGAACGCTCGGAACGATTTCCTCAGCAATCCTTTACGTCAATTAGCATTGAATCAGAAATTAGCAACGTGGGTGCACCCCGAGCGGTTGCGAATAAATTATGTAATTTGCAACAAATTAAAAGTGGTTCACTTGTTACTGTCATTGTTATAATTTAGAATTATTTAAATACATTTGATTTTAGTATCCGTTCAATAATGATTATTAAAGTTAACATCAGACATTCTTATGCCTGGAAATTAATTATACATACTTATAAAATGTAGTTGAAATGTATATTTTTAGTTTATTTCTTTTCCCGCTTTTAGTTTTCGAACAAAAATGGTAAAGTGGTCATAATAACCACGTATGCTTAAAACAAAATGGGTCCTACCGCACAGCTGACGAACGTAAAAATAAACCACATGAGGTAAGAGTGGAGAGCACAGTCCTGTATCGGGTTAACCCCGAGCTACCTTTCGAGGCGCCCACCGCACCGGAAACGACGCGGGGTGGAAACGGGACGCCCGGCTCTGCGCCGCGCCGCCGCCGCTCGGTGTACACCGCGCCTTACACTACATGTATATTGTATGTCTCTAACAAACTTTGTGAAGCTATTTTAAGAAAATGCATTAGAGTAAAATGTTTCGAAGATATTTTTAAGAGCTAATTTAGTTGTTAATATTTATTTTATTGTTATTTCCGCTTCGTTCGTTTTTCGTAACGTTTCAAAAATAACGCCACGAAAGTCATTTTTCGGCAAATAAGTAGCATAATTATTATGTCATTTTCTAATCACACTTTCCAGATATCATCAAGATAGGTTCAGACGTTTAGTCATGAAAAGGCAAACATAAAAGTGTTGTAAGTATTAAGTGAGTGACCAACCAACCAGTAACCAACGACTTTCCTTACTACTACCACCATTCTACCATTGCATTGCTATCCAGATTCTGTCTTTATCACGCGTTTTAAGATTATAATGTTTAACCAACCTCAAAATCTGATGACAAGTAATAATGATCCAAGTAATGAAGCTATACTCTGACAGTTTGTCAATCTTCTGAATATGTCAATGTTCTCCACCATGAGTGAAATAATTGTGTGACATTTTCTCAACAACGCAACGTCTAAAAAGGCAAATAAAGTTGCTAAAGATTATACAGGTTATACTACGTACATTCTGTATTCTGATTCATAGCTAACGCTTGATGCAAGGTCGAGTACAAAAAGGCTTTAGCATAATTCGGCGCGTCTGTCTTCGCGTCCTCGATCTCAGTGGCTGATAAGCCTGACGCCCACTTCCGACCAAAGTATTATGTCCAAGGGCGACACCTATAATTTTATTTAGCAGTAAGCAGGTGCTTACAAAATTGCTTCGCATTGTTTTTAAGTAGAGGCCATTGTTTGGTTACACAAAGTTTATGAAAATAAGTTGTATTTTTTTAACGGTAAAGTTTTGTACATGCCTATAACTTCATAATAAAGCTCTAGATTATTTTTTTAATTTCACGATTTGATACTTCATAAACCGTGCCTTATAAAGCATGAACCTTTTGCGCGTTGTTATTGAAATCCAGTTTTGAGCAACGGAGACGGAATCATACTGTTTTATATTTTACTGAATATATGATTTTAAAAAAGTGAATTCAATTAGTTAAGCTACTTAGTTACGTTTATTTATTTTTTCACTGAAAAGTGAGTGAATACTTTGAAATAACGAATGAATACATAGTACCTATATGTGTAATTTATACGTATATCGGTTGAGATAATATTTTGTCACCTAATATGCGTTTAAAAAATTATGTAAGACGCTAAAGAAAAGAAATTAAATTAGTTAATCGGGCACTACCACTTTACGAACGCTCTCACTTATGCAATATAAATATGCGTCATTTCTAGTTAGAATTAGTTAATAACTTTCATTTCTAACAAAAACTTGTTTACGCTGGCCCCAGGTACATTCTCTGATATATTTCAAAGTAAACGGTTACGTTTTCCGCTCGACTGTACATTGTTTACGCAACGTCCACGTGCGTGCCCGAGGGCCCCGCCCACTGCTTGTCCCACATAGAAACACGCCAGAAACAATATAGAAAATTGCATTTCATAATAAAACCTCCCCCAGTGATTAGGGCGATCTATTTTAATGTAATTGTTGCTTTCATTCAAAAATGCGTCATGTATTCGCAAGGGAAGCCGTGCGTGACTGTGGCAACCGAGGAAAATTATATGTTGCAAGGGAAAGAAAAGCCTCGGGAGATTGATCGGTAAAATTGAAGTAACTCGGTAAAACATAATTAAGTTTACTTATTTTTTCAACCAAATTACTCATTACCTTTGGATTGAATTGGATTGAAAATTATCGTAGAGCGCCTACCTTTTCAGTGTCTAAATCTTGTTTTGCCCGTAACTTCGTTCACGTGCACTTTTGAAGTACTTGATCGAATGGGATAAAAATTCTATGTCTATTTTCTGCCATTTAACTGTCTCTAGGTATACAAACAGTCAAGTCCTTCTGACCCTTCGTTACGACGAGAAGGAAGGACAAACAAAGACACTTACCTTCGCAATTCGCATTTATTATATTAATACTAGCAGAAGCCCGCGACTTCGACTGCGTGGAGTTTAGGATTTACTCATGGAAAATTCCCTATAAAACTATTTCTCTTCAAACAATCTAGTCATTCTAACTTCCCGTTACGTCGTGAATGTATGAGAAAATGATTTTTTTAAATGAATTCATCCCATGTTTTAATAGTTATTCTGCTATTCTGGGTCGGTCGGTATAAATCGGTCCTTGATTCTTTAAGTTATGTATAGTATAAGTAACCCGAATTTGATTTATATATATTTGTAATTTATATGTAGTAATAGTACCTAGATACGCTTCAGCTACGAAACTTGCTGATACACTACAATATGTAACTCGTACTGTATTTAGTTTTGGCTGCATTGTAAGAGAAATCCAGCGCGGGACTAATAGAGAATTCCCGTCACAAACCGTTCGATTCTGGGGTTATTTCGCTGGCGTTAAATCCACTAATACATTTCGAGCCCACTGTCGAGTTTGGGCCAAAAATCAGGGCGAGCGGGCGGCCCGCATAGCAAGCAGGCGGTACGTAAAACATGGTAAAGCGGCGCGGCGCTTCCGAGCGATGTTCTTGAATTTCTTACATCGTTGAGGCCCGTTTCAGGAGCTGTTTTGGCTTAAGCGGGAAAGTAGCAGGCATGTAACACGGCATTTGTTGTGGTTTTCTTAAAACGTTGAGGAACAGTTGCTTGTGAATAAATTAAAGAGTTGTGGGCCCACGCGGTGCCCTTGTGGGACACTGATCTTGGTTTGGTTTCTAGATTGAAACAATTTAAATGCTGTGTCACGATTTGACTATAATAAGCTGACCATAATAGTATAGGTTAGACTTATCGTTGCATGGTATCAATAGTAAATTTTAGAATAAGCTCCTATCCAACATTATAGATACACATCATTTTATCCCAAAAAATAGAATGTAAAGAATCAAGGTAACAATAAAACACATTGCGTTATTGCTATAATGATAAACTATTTTGTATTACAACATTTAAAGAGATTTTATTTTATTGCGGTCGTTAAACAATTCGGTCCTCCGACAAATTGAAAAACGGCTCAATAAAATTAGCCATAAACCATTTTATGTTACGCCAGTCTGATATATACGCCATAGTCTACTGGTTTTACTCTCCTGTGCTAATATATAGGCAAGTTGATACAAATGTCATCGTAAATGACCATATATTTTCGAAATTATTTAACTAAAAAAGTAGAATAGTGGTTTGTAAACGTCAACTTGCCCTACAAGAGTTTCTGTGTCGGCAGTCACGCTATAAACGTATTCCGTGCTACTTACATACATACTAATATTAATTTAGAGCGAAACCCGCATAGCGACAATTCTAAAACATACTTACTCGATAAAAACATTTTCATGATATTGTTGAAAACTAACAGTTTAATATTGAGTACGGTTTCCATCATATCATAAATACATTCATGTATTAAATGCCGTCGACCAATATTTTGTTCTCTCCTCTTGTGCAAGATTGCATTATCTTTTATCAAATTATGAAAAATGAAATTTAACACTTTGCCGATGTCAATTCGTTTATTCTAATTTTATCCGCATGGAAGTAGTCAGATATGATACATACGAGTATTATCATATTCAGAAGTTCTGATCAATAGCATTTGCATCAAACTTCCGGTGAGCGCTCAAGTAAACTCCCGACAAAACAGCGGCAGCGAGCGGCCATTAAATCTCACTTTACGGCCACACTTTCAACAGAGCTCAATGTTAAACCATTTATGCACTCTTAATACTAATCATTGACATAGGAATAAATTTAGCTACAGCTTTTAACACCTGTTTGAAAAGTAGCTGACATTTAAATTCACGCAAATTTAATATGCCAATCGATAATCACATAACACTAATATTCGAAAGTAAACTCTGTATCTCTGTCTATGTACCTATCGCCTTTTAATGACAAAATGATTTAACTCATTTTATCCCTATGAAAGATTCCCGTGGTTTTAGAAGTCAAAGCTTTCTGGCGAAGTCACAGACAAAAAGCTTGTATAATATATTACAATAGAAACAAAACACATTGGAGACCTAACGTCTACATAAATGGTATCGAACTTATATTTTTATCACTGCGAGTTCATAGCGATCGCTCGGGGAAACCCCTGTAGTCAGCGCGGCCATTAAATCTCACTTTACGGCCACACTTACGACCGTGCTCAACCAACAACCGTTTATGCACTCGTAATACTAACCTTAATTGGCATATTGAGATTACGGGGGCTTAATAGGGTTTTTATGGGCTGCTCGATTTTGACGCCGATAATGATAACTCCTGGTTCGTTATTTTTTATGGAAGCTCAAGTGTAGGAGCAAGTGCAAGGGTTAATTTGACTGCATGTAACAGTTACTGGAGCCCTAAGAAAGTTTATTGGCCCATCAATATTGATATGAATCAATGATCACAGAGAATTGTAATTTGTTCGATAGGATATGAAATTAATGTTACAGATGCGTTTGTAGATAAAAGTTATTTTTAAATCTTCTGGATCATAGTTCCGAAATAAATGTTTGAAAATCAAAGTAACATTTTGGACCAACTCCACGAATACAAGTGACGTTGTTAAATAAACGGATTATTTTGTACTGTCTACATTTATCATTCATATTATAGACTAGTTTGTGACCATACGCATTGGTTTATCAAACTACATTTTTTTTTACTTTGTTTCACTATGCAGCTGTGTATATTTAGAATTGTCAACATGGCATGCACTCTAAACCTAAACAAAACCATATCAATGTTCCAAACAAATTGCGACTCGAAAAAGAGAATCCAATGAAAATTGAATTGCAGTTTTCATGCACGCATTTCCATATTCGCGCTATCACACGGCGCGGATATCACTTTCATGTTTTTGCATCCCGCTGCAATGGCGGCTCGCGTAACGCACAACGCCTGATTCTGGCGTCCACCAGTGTTTTAATTACTCATTCCGAGTATGATTTATGTCGAGAACAGGCGTGAATGACACACATAATAGCATTGAGCGTTGATTTTGCGGTGACGCTTATTTAGTGATAAAATAAACAAAAAAGTAGCTTATGTCCTTTTCCAGACCTTCAGCTATTCCTTTAAAAACTATTCTGAGTCTTCTCCGTTACGACGTAAATCAATGAAAAACAAACATATTCACTTCTGCATTTATAATTTTTGTATCGAAGTATGAATATTCGACTTCTTAATGTTACAAGCACAAATTAATCAGTCTAGTTTATCTTAACGATGCACTACTTGTTAATGTATGTTTCACAAAAGCGTGCGAAACTCGTGACGATTTCGAAAGTGTTTCGAATCATGGAAGTCGTTAAGAAATTTATGAAGTTTAGACACGGTCCGAGAGGAAATTGGACTGGGGAATAAAAATAAAAACGATACGAACGAGGTCACGCATCTAACGCTCTCAACTCAACATGGGGCATGGGACAACAGCAACGAGGCGGGAGCCTACCAAGATGCTACTGAGGCGTCTGTGGAACTAAATTTGTCTCCACTATTAGTGGTTTCCAGAAACTTATTGAGTGTCCAATGTTTACATAGCATCAAACTGAACATGCTGGATTAATTTGTTTAAAAGCTTGCCGTTTATGAATTCACCATCTATTTATTCAGTTCGTTTTGATATATTTTTAATTACTAATAAGATACTAACTTATTAAAATTATAAAAATAACAAGGTTTCAACAACTTTAGTAAACCTATTATATTTTCATACACATATATGTACCTATATCAAAAAATAACATCGGAAATACATAATAGGTGGTTTAGCAAAGTCGGAAAATGCGCCTGAAAATATTTAAAATGGATAGGTATGTAAATCGATAAAAGTATGCGTCGTACGGTTTTAGTCACTGCAAATATTAAATCAATCCATAAAATACTTCTGTGATAAATAACCAAATACGTGACCGTAACCCTACACATTTCATTAGAAATGTAGCTCTAAGCTCCCCTAATATCATAAAAATAATAATTGACTGACTTAATATAATATGAATCTAGAAAATACTTAAAATTTTTAATATATATATATAAACCTTACGTACTGAACGAAATTACAAATTTCAAAAATAACGGCAATTTTGAAATCACTTTTAAATATTTTAATGACTTATAAATCAAAACTTATGTTTCCTTCATTAGAAGAATATCATAGTCAAGATGTCGATTGCTTAAATAGTCTCTCAAATGATACAGTTTTCTACATTCATAAACTCAATAGATTTATATCTGTATGCAAATTACTTTGACATTTTCCTTAAAGATTTATTTAATTTGCATTTTACGAAACTCGTAAAAGCTTTATCGAAATACAATGGTCAATAAACACTCAATAAAACAGACTTTTACGTGACTATCGAAAGTAGTTCAAGAGATTTAAATAGAAATAGATTTATGTAACGTGGTTTTAATTTACAAAATTACATTATAATATTTTATTCTTTTCGTCTTTAAGATAAAAAAAGATAACTTAAAATGCAAGAATGTTATTCATACTTTACAAAACTATTACAGAAACTCGCTTTCACCGACCACCCCAACAACAATAACTTCAAACATCAACGCAACTCCAACTTTGCTTTATTCACGAAAAATCGTGAGCAAAAACAAAATAAGACCCTTGCGCAACCATTCACGTACAGCCATTGTTAACTTATTCGGACCTTTCGTAACATAAATGCTCCACACCGTTAGACCCGCGCTGCGCGTCCAAAAAGATAAAAACTAGTCTAGTTTCTTTTCTTTTGTGACATACTCGTACGAACAAAGGCTCGAATATGATTTAGTGGTTTTCTATTCTTTAACCACCCGATCGCACATTGTGAAAAAACTTTGTAAATCGTCAGTGGAACAGTTGTTTCTAGCTCCACGGTCTTCTTTGATGAATGTTTTTGTAAATGACGTTAATGTTGTCGACAGGGCCGGCCGTGAGCATCGCACGCTCATTGTGTTGGTAAAAAACAGATGAGACGAAAATACAAAGGTACACGGACTCAAAGCACGCTGTAAATAATTAGAAGTTTTAACATCTTCTTCGAGCCAGCGTGTGGTGGACCACTTTTTCACGGACCCCATGTGAATTTTCCCAACGCTCAAATTAGTCATATCAGAGTTTACAACGAGTAACGGAAAACGGAACAAAGCTTATCTTAAACTGTTCCGCATCAAAACTCATTGTTTATTTTGTACCGGAGATAATGTTATTTTACATTATTTTCTAGTGTAGATACATTCCCATGGGCTGAGCGCTCGCTCTGCTAATGAAACATTTAACTGCAAATTAGGCAATGTGTATGTGAGAATTCAGATAAGTATGCGTGTTCCTAATTCAAAATCAAGCGCTTGTGTCCCCGCTGTATTGTTCGGATAGTGTTACCTTGGTTATTTATTGTAGTTGTACAAAAACACTGCTTCCGCCGACCATGGAAATTTATTGTTAAAAAAAAACTTGATGGAGAACGCGTTATGCAAATCGAGATTTGATTTCGTAAACTAAAAGCTGATAAAACAATTTATGAACTGGCATCACGGTGTACAAATGTAAACAAGGACGGGGACGATTTATCAAACTTTCGATGCCCGCCGCCGCGGCACGCTTGCATTCATTGAATGTTCGGTGCTGTTAAGTTTCATCGCTAAATTCAAAACAATCGCAAAGCGTTCGATTTACGATCGGCATTCGTTCGTGTTAAATTTAAATTGTTAGGCACGGGACAAACAATTTGCGGATTGCGCGTGGAGTCTTTCTTGTCCGGCACCGCCTTCGCTACCTAGGGTCGTTTAGGAGTTTACGGTTTGAATTAAATCAAAGCCGTGTCGTCTTTGACTTTGGGAAACGTATGTTTTACGTCATATCACAGGATTCACTCAGAGTTATCGTAATAGACTGTGTTAAGTTTCATGATTTTAAGCAAGCTTCATAATGAGAAATGAAATGCATTTTTTCTGAAGAGGTGCTTTTTTCATACCAGAAATACATATTTCATATTTACAGTTACACACTCATATAAATGTATTTAAGATTGGTTGAATGTTGATTGACATTCGATCAGGTGTGTTTTCCTGCCTTGCATATTTTGCTTTGACCTTTGTATCGTGTGTGCAGATGTTAGATATTTCCTAAGTCTGAACAATAACAGTGTTAACTCACCTGTGTTTTAGTCTTGACAGGTATAATTGTTAAAGCGTTATGAACAGTAGCGGCCTCGATTCAAAGTCTTATACTACAATCACAATGAATTCATACAAAACTGACCCTGTATTTATTCGTACGTTATCTAAACACTACCGTGCTACTATATTACATTATTTTGTACTTGTTTAAAAAATAATAGAATCTCATAAAATCTAATGAAGATATTTTACAATTTTGTACTAAGTTAAAAGAACAGAAAATCACGTCACTGTCTATGTAATGGTCCAGGTAGGAGGAGGATTTGTCGAACTTATTCAGTTTCGCGTGTGTGGTCGCGCTAGTTCAGAGCGCGCGAGGCCGCGTGGTCGCGTGCTGGCGGGGAGGTCGCGTCGACGCCGGTCGTCGGGAGGCGCGTGTGCTCGCGCTCGGCATCGCGACGTCGGCGGGCGGGCGTCGGGCGGGCGACTGTTGCGGGCGGCGCCGGTGCCGCGCGCCGCGCACTGCCGCGCCGACGCCCGCCGCCCGACGCCCGCCGCCGCCGCCGCGACGACAAACTCCCCCGCACCCGCACACACCCGCACTCAACACAGACAGACAGACATACGAAAATGATTAAAAATTCTTGCCAAACTTTGTTCAGGACAGCCCGCCCAACTTTCCGCTAATGCTTTCAGGACGCCACTTTCATCTTCGCACTCGCTCTGCTCTAAATGATCGCTATGAGTACTTTATGTTGATACCGATAATGCAATACGAGTAAAAACATGTCTCGTTTACAATTGCTTATTTGAAAGTCAAGTTATCTTTACTGTTAACGATACTGTCCAGAGCATATTTCAAAGTTACAGGTGAAGTGAGTAACATCACTACTCCATACTGACTGATATTGTCCAGGAGTTACAGAAAAAACTGCAGCCTCTGCTGTGGACTTTCTATGCAACAATGGATACTTTCATTGTACCAAACACCTTGTCGTACTTATAATATCAGATTGTCACAAAATGATTTCCTAATTTCGGGCTAAATTACCAGATATGTCGTGCGGAATGAAAGACATCAACGCGATGTCATCTCACGAACACGACTACGCAAATTAAGTACAAACTGATTTGTGAATGTCTATTCAAATAAAAGGAAAATTCGTGCACAGTTTTTGACATTTTACTTCGATAAAATCTGACGAAAAGCTTTCAAGTATCATTAATTACAAAAAACTTCTGTAACCTATAAATTAAATTTATAAGACCAAAAGCAACTTAATAGATATAACAAAGGGAACAAAGTAGGTATTGCCTGGCTACATTTTTGTTTTCTTAATGAAGTTTATTCGCCTGAATTCATTAATATTCTGTAGACCTTTGTACAAGTCCGCTGAAAACTCGATAAGGTATCTAACACGATGTAGCGACTAGCATAAACTTTACTTTTAGAATAGAAAACTACGTAAATGCTTGGAAATGCGTATAGCGCCCGATTGCCCCCACAACTTAAGTGCCGCTCGGATTAGTAGGGGCCCATATGTGTAGCCATGGCTAACAATTAATAGAAATAAAAATTCTTATTTTCTGTGATACAAAGTCATTAACAACAGTAGCTTCAATAAAAGAAATATAAAGAGCTATTATAGAAGTATATACGTTGTACCACAAAGCAGTAATTAAGTTAAGCACATGCTTTCAGTTCCTAGGGTACAATTGACTAAAGGCAAACATCTGCAAAATCTCAGGTCACACGGATGTCTTCACTGATGATTTCTCTAGTTTTCTAGGCAACAGGGATCAATATTTAATGACGTTAATAAAGACATCCGTGAGCCAAAAGGTTGTAAGGATGTTTGTTCTTAGTGATTTTTAGCCTTGGACATTAAAAATATATTTTGATAATTTAGAAATCAACAGTAAATTTACATCATCTTATACTCGTACAAGTACCACTTTGGTTGTGGTCCAGCATTAATTTTTTACAAGCTTTAATGAGAATTTCTCTCAAATAAATTCGCTTCACTGTCCATATATTTGATGATGTGAGTAGAAAATCGAGTGTTGCATCTGGGGAAATTCCTATGTCTCACAGTAAACGGCTGTACATTACTGAAGCGTCACTAAATTAATGTTGTATTTTCTACAGGAATCGAATTTTGTTTCAAAAAGTGGTTTTCTGATTCGTCATAAATCCTAAAGAGTTCTAAACGATCTAAATGAGTATTCAATTATCTTTTATTTGCCTACTTTACTAGGTTGCCGAACCATTTTGAGAACAGTCGGCCTGTTACATGTTTCCCTGTTAGTGGTCACCATACAATTTCATCAACACAGTTTACTACACATTTCTACTATAAGCATTCCTATTGAAGAAAAAAAATTGTTTCACTCCCCTTTCTATCGTTGATTTTGACAAGTTAAAAATTTCTTTTTTCATTAATTAAATTCGAGTTGTAATCAATCTGACTATGAATACCATCCCTTGTCCCGCCACCTACGGCGAGCTCACAAAGGGCCCCTCTAATCGCTCCCCCCGCCTCACCTCCCAGCTCACCCCTGCAACCCCCGGAAAAGCGTGACGACCCACAAATATAATTTTAGGTAAAACTTTCCCCCGATGTTTTATAGATACCTACTTGTTCTACTTATTCTTGTATCAAGTTTATGACGACTTCGGCGGTTTAGGCTGGACAGGAAATGATTATTTTCCTTTTTCAAAACTTGGTCAACCTATGTTTTTGTTCTTCAGGAAAGTTCATTACTGAATATAAGCTTCAACGAACGGTTTATTCGATGGAATCATCACAATCCGTCGAGTTAATAACAGAAGGTGGAGGGTAGATAAACAATATCCACTGGAAGACAAAGGGAGTGATACCGTTCTTAAAACCAGAAACGTCAAGTCTTATCAAATTTTTATTATACATCACTCCTTCATATATATAAAATGTAAAGTTGTCTTCGTGTTTGTAAACAACTAAGAGTTTATTTAAGGGTATATCTGTCTCACACTGAATCAAAGGAAGCAGCAACAATCACGAACGTCAAGTTTTAACGAAACCGTCACAACTCCGCTATTCACAAAATCGCGACACACTTTTTAATTTATTTCGTCCACAAAAAGCTTTTTGCTGCTTTATTTCCATTTCAACGTCGACTTGCGCTGTAGCGGGATCTCTATTTTTATTTATTCCTCTCTCGATTTTTTATTTCCCTTTTTCAATTTCGCCTCGATCGACGCGGGCCCAAGCGGAACGCAGACTGATCTCATTTTAAATTGAATTCGTCTCCTCTTTACATTTTTCTTTAGCGGAACAATTCTAATTGGAGTAATTTGCATGTGACCGGCTATTGTCCGGCTTAGGACGTTCGTTTGCTGTAAGGAAATGCGGCTGGCTCGATGATCGATGCGGTTGCGTGATCGCATCGCAGTTTATTAACTTGGAAAGCTTTTTACAAATTAGCTTTCTTGTCTAAAGGAAAGGTACTGCCTATAGCATATCTTGTATTAATTTAAAGTGCCGAAGTGTGCATGTATAAAATGCAATACAACGCTTGCACCGGTATCAATAATATTATTCACGAACAATATTTAAATCGGGTTAGTGCATTTTGTTGATTCGCGTATAAATCTAACATAAAAGCTATAAATACAATGCTAATTATGAAACGGTTTTGTTTTCTCCAAACACAATAACCAACTGCTGGGTGAATGATGGTTTTGACGCATCGAATGAATCTGCATGAAATTTCGGTTTAATACTATTATAATTGTAATAAAAAAGCTTTATAAGTTTTGCTATGAACTAGTGTTAGCAACGTGTGTTTTGATTTTCATAAATAATGTGGACCTTCATGAACGCATACGTCATTACTTGTAATGCCCTTAATATTACACCCCTGTAGCTCGAAAAAAAACATGAACTGAAGCTACACAATTTTATACATAACTAATGAATATGTATCAAAGCAGGTGCCTTCAAAATGATAAACTATGCGCCGGCGACGATCTCCGTATCGATCGATGTATCGATATACGTGCTCGATGCTTTCATCGATAATCAATCTGTAATCGAATATCGATTATGTTTTGTAATTAGCTAGCTATCTGTTACAAGACTACTGGTTATAGCTCCGGTGATGTTAGCTTTAAGTACTCATTAATTTGTAATTGAACTAGTGGTAGACTTGCTTCATACGATATTTTAGGGTTTTGTACATTGTTTGAGAATGGGAAAAAATAAGATTATGTAGTTTACTGACTTTAGAGTCATAATAATAAATATAAGTTCAGAAAGTTCGGACAAACACACTGAACCAAGGATTTCATCTATATTTTCGCTTTCATTCAATTAAACTGCTTTATTATCACTCAGAAGTGAGATAAAGGTTGTATAGTCCAATTAAATGAACACAAAATGAACGCAAAATTATACTGTAGCGTAGTGCTTGGTTTTAAATACCGAGCAATATCATTTCCTTTAATTTCTTTGCATAATACAAACTAATACTCATTTTTATAAACCACATACAATTAGTTCGAATTAAAACCTGATCAAATAAAAGCACCGGATCACTTTAATGTCACGATTAATTTACAAACCAGTCCTCCACGTGGTGCCAATGCTACAGTTTCTTAAACAGTTAGGTACTATCAGGGATTTGAGTTGTCAGACATTTTGAAACATTGTTTCATTTCATTTATTTAATGTAACACACACAAATACATCGCTATTACAGATGTATCCAATTCGACAATGTACATTTTTAATTTTATGTTTAGAAAAGAGTTTTAAAAAAGAGTAAGAAAGAGTCAAAATATAAAACTGTTTCATTAGATAGAATGAAGTTCTGTTATAACTGAATATAATGTCAAAAACTTAATAATCTAAAATAATCTAGATGTCATTTCTACCTAAAAATTGATATGTTGCTGCTGTTATTTTTGGTCAAATATCAAATAAAATAAGTGGTATGAGGTTGGTATGATATTATTTATAAGTATATCTAAATATGCTAAACGTGAGTCTCTCCCATCTACTATCACAACAAATAACATATCCCAAAAGGCATTTGCCGTTATTATCTTACCTGGCCGGCGACATTGGATGTGTAAACATCCGACAGTGTCATGAATTGTTCCCATACTTGACTTTTGTGACAATCACAAGCAAAAACAAATACTATCGTGCAAGGTCTTCCTATGGGTCACTTTAATGATAACTACAAGCTGCAACAAGCGTATATGAGACACTCGTTCTGAGCAAGGCTACGGGGCACGCTATAGGTGTGGTCAATCATGGAATCTCTTGATAGTACCTCTGTATCCGTTCCCAGTCAATGTGTGTGTAAGTATTGAAACACGTGGTTGACAGGTATTCATATTTGAGGATTTCCGTTTCCATATTACGTCAGAACGAATAAGGAAAACATTTAAATTTTAGAACCCAAAAGTTTGAATTATTGCTAGATTATTTTAGAATGTACTTATAATCCAATTTGACTATTAAATAGTTTACACTCATTACACTGTGAGTGTCCATTTTTACAAAGCGTCAATCAACACCACTCGATAGTAAAGTTCCTTGTTAGTCCTTTTTTAGCTATTTAGCTTATGCTATGTATGTCATTTCAAATATGGATTCCTAAATAGCCTCTTCATAAAAAGAATTTAAAAATAAGCTTTTTACCATTATTTTATCTCTGTTAGTACCTATATTTGTTTTTTGTTTTCAATACAGGTAAAAAAAAACTAAAAATGAAGAACATAAACTTCAAACTATAAAATAAATTAAATCAATAACCAAATTAGAACTTCATTAGACTTCACAACAGGTACATTCAAACAAACAATGAACTAAAACACTCTAATCAATACAGAAAGTCAACGATGTCCGAACAACTTGCCTGCTCTGTGTCCTCAAGAAAACCGGTGCGAAAAGATTAATTAATATGTATCATTTGTTTTATGGAGACTAATTAGATCAGTCAGATGGTTCAGTCAACACCGTTTAAAGTTAAGATAAAGGAAGATTGACGCAAGTTGAAAAGAGATGGTCTGATAATGTCAGAGCCGCTATAACTCACCGGTTTTTGCTTATTAATCGCGTGTTAATTAAAATGCGATAATCACTTGTACCTGTAAGTACAATTATAAAAAAAGAGTTTAATGTGTATAAGTGAATGCTTGTTAGTGCCGGTATGTTACGAGTGAACATTTAGAGCCTCTACAACGTCAATTAAAACAAGTAACTAAGTGTAATTGTTTTAAATTGGTTTCGTTTACTTTGTATTTAACACGTTGTATTTAATTTTTTGCGTAGAAACTGGACCGAATAGCTTGATAAGATATTAAACAAAGCGATAGACATTTTGATGAAAAAGTAGAAAACAATTTACTGATTCCTTCTACTACTACTAAACACAACCATCATCACAACATCAGCCTGGAAATGTCTACTGCTGAACAAAGACCTTCTGCATGGCAACACTAGAACTTAACAGATAAAATAAAATAATTATAAAGATCATGCATGATAATTGCTAGCATATGAAGGCATAGTTGTCATTGTTAATGTTAAATATTAGATTTTAAAAAAAGAAGAACGATAAGAAGTCATTCAATTAATCAAGTTTCAAAAGCTGGTTGGTCATAGCACGCAAGTGTGCTGTATGATCAATGGGTATAGGGGACTGTTTTTGGTAAAAAGAATATTCTTAGAATTGCCATCGCAATAGGTAATGGTAATAGAGTGGGTCCGACCCTCAAAACCAATCCACATGTGCAAGGGTACAATCTCCCAAAAGTATCATGTTCTGGGAAACTTGTGTAGATGCTTAGGAACATGAAATCTGTGAGGTATCATTGCGAATTAAATGAGGTGAACCATCAACGAATCAATCACAAAGGTCATTGGATTAATAAGCTGCTGTTATTGATCTGGCCATATTTGCTGTAAGACAAACCATCGCTGGAACAGATGTCCTCGAACACCTCTTCAGCCAGGTGGACTGACGAACGAGGATGTTATGGAAGCAGAGGACTGAGTTCAGTTGTTTTGTTAATGCGATGGATAAATGATTGTTATCATCTAAATCGGCTACATAAGTCCACTGTTGGACGTATGCCTCTTATAAACCGCAACACTACACACGCTGTGAGGGTTTGATTTAGATTGGTTGATGAATTAATTATCATGACTACTGTTTTTTTTAATATTGACCTTGAAAATCTTCATGCATAAACTAATTTATTTTCTTGCTTATATTTCACTGGACAGACGCATTAATCATGTTGGACCAGTTGAATTCATTTGAATTTTTCTAAAAACAGTGTTTTACATTTCCCACGCTACAGTGACCTCGACTCATGTATTAATTCACTTTACATATTTATTATATTCAACTAGATATTTAGGTACGATTAACTGGGTATATATTCAATTCTAAATCTCATAACTAAACTACTAACTCGTTAAGTTTAGATACATATTTTTAAACCTATAAAGTTTATTATTTGGCATAATGCACTTTTTAGTTTGTAGTTTAACATAGATAATTGTCACTGGTAAGCATAAGAGGATTATCAAGAAAGGATTTATCGGGATCAATATGAAAAACGAAAATGAAAAACAGACGGACTGATATAACCAAGTGACATAAATAAAATTCGTTACATTAGCACACTAATGTTATAAATTCGAGAGCAACTATCCACCTGTCTTTGTATTTGGTCTGTTTGTCATCTTTTCAGCGGTAAGTACCTCAACAGATCTTGATGAAATTCGACACCACGTAGGCTAATGCAAAGGGGGTTTTGTTAATTTTAATCAGGTTTCAAAGTCTATAAAAATCTAGGAATGAGTTGATATAAGTGGACGCATACAAGTTGCTCTCGATTTTTTAACCACTGTTCACTAATGTCAAGTATGCACTTGGAATTTAGAGCATACGAGAACAAGTCTAGTCGTTCGTTGGGTGCGTTCTAAAACAGGCGGAGATACATAAATTAGTATTAATTAAATCGATGCGTATCGCGCGCGAATGTTGGCATTGATTGTGATACTGATAGTGGCTTAAAAATGTAAGGCTTGACTATGTCCAAGGAAATCTTTACGGGCGTCAATAAATGTGCCATCGACGCCCTGTATCTGTCCCCAAATAAGCAATTCGCTTACCGTGAATTACTTCGAGTATGCAGGCAATTTTTTTTATAGCGGATTGTATTCTGGTCATTAGTCTTTAATGTTTATTTATGGATTTTATTTCAGCTGCCAAAATATCCAAAAGTTTAGAAAGTGACGCAGTTTGCTAAATTCTGTTCTAATGCTCATGAATTTAGTAGTTATACAACCAAGCTTTTGTAACAAGCTATGATCATTATTACTAAAATTACTTATTACTTACTTATACAATGCTAACTAGTGGAGTTTCCTCTATCAAGTTGACTTTTTATAAACCAGCTTTTATAATTTAGGGCACAGAACAATCGCTTTGCAATTATTTTTCTGTGTAATGGGATTTCAATGCCTTTCATCGCACCTGATCGTGTATGACTAGAAGGCCGCTAGATGGAAAACGTGCTCATCCACAAGCCTTAAGTTAAAAAAGCGCCGGTGCACCGCAACCGGAAAAAGATGCTGGAATACAACAGTGCTAGTAAAACTGCTGTTTGACGAGAGACTAAGGTTATATGGTTGGAGCTAGCCAAGCGGAAAAAGAAAAAGCCACCACCTACCAAATTTATAACAATAAAAGCGTGTTAAATACATATATTTAAATATGTAGCAACAACTAAGATACCACACGGAGCAATTAAGATCGTACAGTTAATATAGATTGATAATAATTTATGAACATTTTTACAAGACAAACTAAGAGGCCATTTCTATTGGCTTATAGACTTCTAAGCTAATGTCAGATACCAACTTACAATATTCTTTGCCGATTGTCGTCTAACGAACAGATAATGCGTTGAATCTCCTCCGGAAATTGTAGAAGCATTCCAATAACATTTAAATGTTGGTACGAGTATGTACAGTTTTACATTTTATGGATAGATTCCATTAAAACTGGAATTCATTTTTAAAAGTCAAAAGCTAAAGACGTCTCTTTCAATATTTTTGAAAAAGAAATCGATTTAAATGAAAATTTTAAGTAACGGTCTTTTAAGAGGTATGTTAAAAATGCAGGTGCACATTTCGATATCGTTAGAAAACATGTCATGTTACATTCATTTAATGATTCTCAAAGATAAAGATGCGTTTAAATGATTCTGTATACTCGTGACATATTTTTATGTACTTCCGTGACACATTGGAATTAATTGAGACTTTTTAAACTAACGGCGTTTACTCGTGAAAAAATAGGTAGAAACATGATTATAAAAGATTGTCTTAATTTTTTTGAGGTAAAACCCACAAGGCTTGCAGTATGCCACTTATTTCTGATTTTTCGTCTGAGGTTGCTTAAATAGACTGGGATTTATGGACGTACGGAGTGCTATTTCCGTTGGACGAGCTCCACTTAAGATTTATTTGAATTTGAAGCACGGCTCAGGACAGAAGTGTAAGGAAATTTTAATTGGATTATTAACTCATTCTGCTATTGTGAGTGACTCAGCTTTATAGAAATGGGAAATCTTATAAATCACGATTAACTTGGTTGTAACGGAGCGTTCGTAATTGGAAAATTTGGCGCGACGTATTTAAGAAATTTGCTTTGGTCATCGTTGATTTACGGAGGAGCGAGTGAGACGGCGGCGCTCGATTGTATCGTGTAATTAGAGTAAGGACTTGTATACGGTAGATATATCAATTCACAAAAGTTCAAGGATACAACTAAACGAATTATATACACGGTCATAGTCGTATATTATCACGATAGCAAATTAAATATGTGATGTAAATTGACAATTCTTAAAAATGTGCTCGAGGCTTCGAAGTCGTTCACGCTTACCATCTAACGGACTTATCGTCACTTACCATCAGGTGAGATGAAGGCCGAGTGCAAATCCACAAAAAAATTTAAAACACAAAGGTCGTATATAATAATAAAAACAATGGTTAATAATTTTTCAGTATGATTTCAAATGCAGCTGTCCAAAAAAATACACGAAGTGAGGTCACCCGCAACTCCACTAGACATTATGAAACATTTATAAATGAATAATATAGTTAATACTGAAGTTGTAAAAGCATCACAGAACTACTTTAACAATATTAGTACAGTATCTCCGGGAAGGAACGACCGGTCCCGCCCGAGTCCGGACTCCGGACATAGCGGGCGCAAATCTTTTCTTCCTTTTGTCTTGGAAAGTGCAAGGATGCGAAAACTATCAGGAGAAATACCTGCGATGTAACTTTACAAAGCACCTGGGAAATCTAATAATTGTTTTTTCTACCGTAAATATTACGAAGGTTTTAAAGTTTATCGCTTTCGGAAGCATTTTATCTTCTAGCCTTTCTAGCCTAACTTGAAATTTAGGAACATGGTTGAGAATTACTATTAAGCTTTGAAATAATTCCGTACAAAAAACAGTTAATTACTCCTAGACGTATGTCGTTTTGTTTATCTTTTTTTGTTGCTGTTCTAGCTAGTAGAATACTCTGTTCCATGACTATCCCTGTAAGAAGCCGATTGCAACTTCTCGAGTCGATAAGAAATGAGTATATACTTACGTAGACAAATCATTTAGTGGTAGACAATATAAAATGTATACAGACGATACCACAGCATCGTTTAAAACAAAATAAATTTCGTCCTCGCATAAAGCTTTCGACACTCCCCGGCGTTCAGAATCCGCCTCAACTGACGTAAATCACACAAAGTTTAGAAAAAAACCCGTCGAAATAAAGAGCTCACGTGAAAGTTCAGAAATATCCGCGGTGAATATAATTATGAGAACGAACACCCGCTGGCTTCCGGACTTCTAGATGTCGTACCACGGTAATACATTTCATTTATGTCAAACTCGATTGAAACTAGAAACGAATTGAAACAGTTTAATCGCTACCCTAACTAACTGAAATGTGGGTTAAAGAAAACAAACACTGATACCTATGCCACATACTTGTAATTTCACTTCAGATTGCATTAGATTTATCGTGTGACATACATACCCAAAAAAATCAGAAAAAACATACAGTCAAATTGAGAAACTCCTTTTTTTAAAACCGTTTGAAAATAAAGTTATAAAGTATTTTATTATAAAGTTGTAAATTTTATTGGGTCCTTACCCTGGTTGCTCCGTGGATCATAGCGCTTATAACAGCGCTGAAATATCGGAAACATAAAAAATGAACCGTCGTAAGATCCCAATAAAATGTATAGTCTTTATTTAAATACATAATCTATAGGGAAATTTTACAAATTTTTACTCAAGATATCTTAACTATTTAAGATAAGGATGGTGCTTTAGCTAATCTAAAGAATATACATAAGTCATTTCGAACGGAAGTCATTTCACTATCCTTAACATTTTAGCATTTAAATGAATTTCTAAAACTGGTTCAATATGGGATCAAAAATTTATGCACTACGTTATCTAGATTAGAACTAATTATAAGTTGAAATATATGTAGATATCTTAACTGATTGTGGCGATTCGGGTGATTTTGGATATCTGCAGCGTGTAATGAGCGAAGTCGCACGGAAACCATTTCACTTTTTTTGTTGATAATTTTGCATTAAATATGCAACTGATTAACAAACTGATATGCAAATCTAATCTAATCTGTTAATTGGTGAAACGAATACTGTTATAAATCATGTCACTTAATTAACTTGACTTCGCACAGAAATCGTATTTAGAACAACATGCACTCGCAGTTAGCCCAAACATTCAAAACATTCTAGTGGCATCTAGTAGCCACTCTTAACACAGGATAGCTATATACTACTTGTTGGTGAGTTCCGATTCGGTGAGTATTGTTCAAGAAATCTTGGTTAGATGCCTAGAAGGATTCTTTACATAGTTATAAATAAAAGATAACTCTAAAGTCCTGCCTGCCGAGCGACTTCTGTCTGTGAATTGCAAATAAATACCAACTGTCTCAAGTAAAATAATAAAATAAAAGGGGAAAAACTCTAAAAGCCGCATGTCACCCTTATTTTCGCGGGAATTCTGAATTACTTTTCTAGAACGAATTACATAGACCAAGTCCAAAATGTAGAGAGGTACACGCCTAATTACGTAACGTGGTTTTATGCGAGCGAATCTAAACAATAGTATTTATGAGGATGCGATGGTTATCAACGGTTGTATAGCAATTAAAATGATAATTAAAATAAGTAGGAAGCTCACCCGAAACCGGCTGTAAACGACCGAGCGCCCCGCAGCATCAATAAAATCTTTATTTCGTGTAGAGCAGCTAGTCACGCAGAGAAAACACTTTAGAGCCGTGCAAGAACATGATTAGCTTCCGACAGTATTTAGTAGTAATAGGTACACATGTAATTTTTTAAACAGTAGATAGATCAGCGATTTATCTCAATCTTACCTGATGTTAAGTGACGATGAGATCGACGATCTTACGCGATGATATAGAAGGTGCCTATTTACTCTTCTTTTAAATATTCCCAAGTTATAGATGTCGGGGAACACGGAATCCGACAGTGCATTCTATTCTTTCTTAAAATTGATGCCATGAATTAACAATAGCCTTTGAAAAATGACACTGCTGAAGATATTATGAACCCTGAACACTTGTTTCCTATTAAGTGAGTTACCGTAATTACAACGCACATGGGTAGATGATTGTCAGTAGTATACATCCTCTTCTACGATACCCAAAAAAGAGACATGGGGATACTATCTACTTACATTTCTAATTGGTGGTGGTGTTCGGAAAAATTGTTAATGCCTATCTCCAGAATTATGGATTTATAACATATTTAGTGACACTGACGGGATATCAAGTGTATGGTCCCACGGTCAAACCGACGACATAATGTTAGCAAGTAAAGAATACAGAGCAAATATAAATTACTTAGGTTAATAATCGTTTACAAAATATAAATAACAAGTAAATTTCGCTTTACTTCCCCGATAAACCAAAAACAATAATCAATGTGCTTTTGCTATTTCTGTACACATGCACTACTCTGTAACAAGCACAATGTCTATGCATTTCTTTCATATGAAGTTGTAATGGACAAAGCGGAACATTTCTAAAGTCATAATTCTATTAAACTCCAGATACATAATTCAGTTCGCTTTCTTTTTATTTTTTTCCTTTCACTTTGTCAGAAACATATTCTTTGTGCATGTATGTAATTTTTAACTTGGTGCACACATTTATTATTTACGTTTTATTTTTAATCTATGTTGCTTTCTCTTATCGTCATCATCTGAAAGGTTAGGTATGTTGTATGTATGCCAGTCTTAAAAGATGACATATAATTATTATTAACAGTCCCATATAGAAATTGTAGTGAAAACTCCACTCCAAAAAGAATGTCCAAAATGCGTACTACATACGTCAGTGATAATTGAAACAGCTTTCTAAAAATCCCAGTGTGTATCAACCGTTGATACCCACGCTCAAATTTACATAAGGGGATCGCAGTAAGATATTATTACATAGGTAAATCATCACCAACAGCCTATATATGTCCCCACTGCAGGGGCTCAGGCCTACTCTCCAACAGAGAGTGAATGTGCCATAGTCCACCACGCGGGCTCAGTGCGGATTGGTAGACTTCTCATACACCATTGAATTTCTTCTCAGGAGTATGCAGGTTTCCTTATGATGTGTTCGTTCCCCGAAAAGCCAATGGTAATGATTTTTATCATTCGTACATAAATTACAAATTGGAACTCATTTGTACGTGCAAGGATCGAACCCAGACCTCGATTGTTCAAGAACTGACGCCCTACCCAACTGAGCTACCTTGGCTAGGTAGACATAGGTAGATGCTGCTGCCCATCTCCTGAATATTGTTTCCTGTAGTCGCCCTTTACGCCACCCATATGATAAAATCGGGTGGTCCTATTCTTTACCTGAGATAGAGGAACGTTTCAGATGATATCAACGACTAGTTTTGTATAATCGATATCTCAGTGCGATCACCTTGGAAAAAGACCTGATTATCTTAGAAACTATGGAATATTTCTTCAAATCGTTCTGATAAATCCTTCGATATATCCTAAATCAAAGCCTACATGTCTCTTAGTTTGACAGCTACAATGATAAAGACATATAAACACACAAACAATCATTCAACGACATTAGATCCATGTTTTGAGTAAAACAAATAAAATTGATATAAATTTTTTGCCTTAGTGAGGGTACAAGAATAAAAAAGGCCTAAACACAAAGACTCGTACAAAAGACCAACAAACAATCCAACATAAATGAAAACAGATCTAAACTAACTCTAACTTCTAAATATGTTAAATTCCAGACTATTTTCAACTATTTGCTACAAGCTTCACAAGTTTTTCCAGCTAAAGAAAACCTTCGGACACTACACACTGAAGGCAATAGACTTTAGTCTCCCAGAGACTAAAGTTAAATATCCATTTAAATCTTCGACGCTGGGAGGATGTCCTGTGGGAATACAGCGGTGCAGCTACCAAAAGCGCTTTATTTTTCTTTTTCGTTTTATTTTTGTCTGTTTTTTTTAAACTATCCAAAGACAATCAAGCTAATATTAAGTGGCTTGACACATATTTTTATATATTTGTAAAAATGGTTTTGTATACATTGAATTTTAATACGTTATACAAACTGTGCCTGCATGCAAAGCTTTGTTTTTGAAAGTTACCTACATGTAACAAAACAATATTTTTGTAAAAAGTTCGACTATTTACCAATTCGGCCTGTTAAATTATTATTATTAAATGTATAACTAGCTACTAAAATCTAACTAGTAAAAAAGTATAACAAGAAGAAAACTAGGATCAGCAATTTTTTATTGCTCTGACTCAAATAAACGCCTTTTTAATGGAATATGTTTTTTAAAACTTAGGCCAAAAAGACCTATTCAAATATAACCCTATACTTATCTTTATTGTTTACTCTTTTTGGTTGTATGTTTGTTCAATCTTACGTTAAGATACGTATAGCAGCGCCACAAGCGCTGTTTCGTCGACACCCGGCTCAAAGAAAGCGCATCAAGCGACAGCGAGCGATACTCACCTACCTAACAGTACATAGCTCCGTCGACGACGGCACTAAATCAATACGAGCCATCACGCCTCCCCTCCCTTCCCCACCCCCTACCGCTTCAAGCCGCTGCTTTCCCGCCGAAAGCAGCCACCACCCTTGAAAAGCTCGTGAGCTGAGCTCCTACTTCTGTTCGGCTTTTGTGAAGGTGTAGCAGGAACTAGATGTCTTGGTATTTGCTGCGTCTATGCCAGACAATGTCAGATCAACCTGTTCCCCGGCTTAGTTAAATTTTTGTGTACTTCCAAATGCTTGGGTACAATTACATTTACTAAATTCACAGATTTTTTATACACAATTTACATTTTTGCGTATATGAAACTAATGGCATGAACAAAGCTGTGTAGTTTTTATGATAAAGTAAATTACAAAGAAATGAGCAGCAGAAAACACAATATATCGTGCGTAATATGAAATGGTGGATTAAAGATAAATTTTAAGAAGTTGTCAAATGGTTTTGATTAATTTTTAATTAAGAAAACCGTTATGACTACAAAAAATCCCTCAGTCAGATTTTAACATAGCAATTCACATTTTTACTTCACGAAAATAATTTTAATTCAGTATTAAATTAGGTATTACCTTGGAGAAATTTTTATATTGTGTTGAGAAGTTGTGATTTTCGTTTAGTTGAGAATTATCTTATGTATTACTCTGTATAAATATATTCTGGAATTTTTATTAACTGAATATTTTTTACTATCTTCAACGAAAATAGATATTTGACTATTACAAACAACTTAAAAGAAAATATAAATGGAAATTATTTACAGTTAAAATTTAAAAGCTAATCCATAAAACCGGATCAACTAAGCGGCCCAAAGTACCCATGACGTTGGCAACGTTGCCCAACTGAATGGCCATAGAGACATGTTGAGCCAGGTATGACCCGGAGCGGGGCGATCGACCCTTTTCGCTTCGGAGCACCAAAGACCAGCCGTCTCCACCGCAAAAGGCATTTATACTCTTCATTAATACTGAGTTTCAATCAAACTAGCTCAACCATTTCAAATGAATCGCTAAAAATATTTATTTATTTAAATATTATGTATTTAATTAGCAATTAATAAAAACGTATATGTGCTTATCTTTCCACACGATTTATATGATGAAAATTAAATTAATGTTTGTAATTATTTCAAATTAAATAAAGAACACATGTATTTTAACAATAAATACAGTAATCCAAGAGAAGATTGCATAGAAAGATCAAGATAGCAATTTACAAACGCGCATTGTGAAATTTGAAAGTATAATTTACACCTGTTTAACTTCCAGATATTGTTAC
Source organism: Carcina quercana (assembly GCA_910589575.2). Lineage (NCBI taxonomy): Eukaryota > Metazoa > Arthropoda > Insecta > Lepidoptera > Depressariidae > Carcina > Carcina quercana. Next base: position 5,571,958 of record OU342436.1, read on the forward strand.
TTTTCATTGTGCTCAGTGTATATTTTAAAATCGTATTAGATGAATTTTTTTATTCGGACGTCTGCTTTAGCCAACTAATTCAAGTAATCAATCTGCAAAGTATGCAGAATACGCGGTCGAGCTATAATTATCCGTAATGTTTCTACTAAGCGACTGTATAAATCAAACATGCGACGCTATTGTTCGATTCGTGTTAGATTGATAAGGTTATTCCCAAGTGTGAACGAGACAGATATTCATTCATTGCTTTCTATTCATAAGTGATTGTATACGCTAAACATTGCGAAAAATTTATTGAAAATGACTATGTATAAAATAATAGATGCTTCAATACAATATACAACATAAAAGATGAACTTAAAGATAAGTGTGCTAATATTATTGTTGTTGTTTTCAATGGCAAAAAAACAATTTCATTTGAAAATTTTGCATGTACTGTTAAGCTGACTGGAAGACCATCAAAAAGTTTTTGCGCGCTTTTACAGTTAGAAAACGATTTTCGTTCTATTTACATAGCGTTTTAACCCTCTCAAGTTTCTTGTTTTGAAACGTTCAATCCATTAACTCCCCATTTCATTTTAGCGCTTTCCTTCACAAATATTCTATGAAGTTGAACGTTTTCTTACTATATTACATAGGTACTACTTTACTTGCGTTTATGGTGTGTGATCTCTTATTCTGTAGTTTGGTAATCTTACCTGAAACAAAAACAAAACGAATTAAAGCTTTTATAAGGTGGTATTTGACTAATATTGAAAGTGACAGTAGCTATTTGGTAGATTCAGTGACGTCAAATAACTTATGTCTAATAACTATTCTTTTTATATAAAATTTCAATTATAAAACTGACAACACTGAAATCTTAAAACTACTGGATTAAATACACGCAGTATTTTGAATAATTTTACGTTACACTCTAAAAATATATTAAATATATATGGTTAAAAACAAGTTAAAAACATAAAATTCTATTTATAAATGCCAAAATCTGAACGCTATCTATCTAATCTAGTATACTATTCGAAATCCAAATATTTTAATAGGCCAGTTCCCGCGACAGGCAATAATGAAATAAGCGCAGGACAAATATAATAAATCTTCCCACGAGACGTGAGGGCGGCATCGGCGTGGAGACTTCCTCTTTCGATATTTGAATTTAATTTAACGTTCCAATTGTACTCGTTGACAATTTCGGCGCTATTTTTCGAATATAGAACATTTTTTAAAAAGGTTCTTATTGCGTGGTGTACGTTACTAGTTTTAATCATGCAGTCCTCAGGTATATATGGAAACAGACACATTATAGTTGTCAGGAATTTCGAAATTACTCATTTGGGTAGTAATGGTACGTACCTATATTACCAATTTGGAATGTTCATGACCATAATTAAACATTTTCTTTCAAACAGTCAACTTCTATATTCAAACTGCATAAACATGTACGGGCTATATTGCGTAAATCATATTATAAATTCAAAAATAGCTCTCTATGACAAGACTGAGAAGGGAAAATCTAGTAAAAGATATAAATCGTTTAACTTAGCTTTGCACTAAGTAAGATCCAAGAAATTATCTCGAGGGAACACTATTTCGCACACAAAATGTAGCCTATTCTCCATAGGCTTTGTTGATGGATTCTCAAGATTGGTTCAGGATTGAGTAGGCAACAAACATACAGAGTAACTTTCGAACTTGTTATAATGTGAGGTCAAATAGCGGATATTATTTGGTTCTTACATTTAGGGATAAGTGACTTTCGGAAGTGGGCTTCTGTCCCTGTGAATACGTCATTCGATACAACATGGACAAACTCCAAGAATTGTCTAACCAAGCATAAGCTGACGTGTAGCTTGCTTTTAAAATGTAATCGGAGCTTTGGCTGAATTTTGCAATAATTCAGATGGTTTGAATATTCGTCGATAAACGTTTCTTGTAAAAAAGTTTGATGGATGCGCGATAAACGCACGCTGCTGCATATCACGAGCAAATTGGTTGTTAGTTGTATTTATTAATGTAAGGGTTGACGTTGATAAACGATGGTAAAATATTATTACTTAATACGTATATTTTTGGGTAATTTGGTTTATTTGTGTAGTTACGTTTAGTTTAGTAGGTACAAAATGCCGTTCTAACAATGTGGTTTCAGTTGATGCTAAAATATCATTATCATCGTAATACCTGTGAGAGCATACTTAACGCAAACGGTTACCTGAGTCGAAAAGTAGTGTTCGTAGACCCTAAAAGTTTTTGAAAGACCTATTCAAAGATACCTCACACATTGGAGAAGACGCGAGATTTTTTGTGTCCTCCTAGTTTTCAAGATTTTGTTCTACCCACTTTGTTGGCGCAATTAATATGTATACCCGTACCAAATTACAGCTTTCTAGTAGTAAGATTCTCTAAGCTAAGCCGCGGACGAACGATGGATAAACGGAGAGAGCGAAACTATAAGGTTTCCTTTGTTTGGTACCCTAAAAGGCTAAGCTATCTCGTCATTTGGGGGTGGACCGTATAATATGTTTTAGAACAGAAACCTCCGCAGAAGAGATAAGAGAAAAGCAATAGAAAGAGTTAGAGTGGGAGATGATTGCAGTCTAGGAGCAATGTGCGAGCGGAATGGTGCTTTATTGTGTCACATTAAGAATTACTATTTATTAGCATACATTTTCGTAGTGATCCTTTTGTACCCCTACAATATTAAGTATTCTGTGGTTGATTTGGGAACATCGATCACTGTGATGACATAGAGTATCATTATGAATTTACTTTCACACAGGTAAATAATAAAACTGGACAAATATAGCAATCCCCGGCAAAATAAATAATAAAATGAACCTATTCTTTTTCCATCACTATAAAAGCACAACTCCAAAAAGGTCATCGTAAAACCGTGCAGAAAGCTAATGACCTGTTAAGGCCACTGTTTTCGTAAGAGTGTTGTTAAGGGCACGGTCGGTGGCGAGTGGCGAGCGGCTCGGGTGGCGATCGTGTTTCGCGTGTTTACATCCAGGATTATCAACCGCCTTAACTCACGGCTCGGTCGTAACGTTGGTGGTACACTGAGCTTTTGGCCGCAACTTCGTGTGTATAGAATTCAGAAATTATTCCACGAGAACTACTTATTTGCTCGGGATAGACATATTTGCTTGCTAGTAGCCTATATCCTTCTCCGACCTTTCAACAGAGCATATAAAGAAACATTTTGACCTTACATTACGACTCAAAAGAAAGATAAATGAAATTATTTAAAAAAATATATTAGCATATTCTATTCTGACTAGACGGTGACTACACAAATTACTGGTATGCAATGTTTGTCGTGTGATCACTTTGAAATGTGATCATATCAAACTATAACAAAAACAACTGTGCTCACCAATTATTTACTGCGCGTGGTAATTTTAGGAAATTCCCTCTAGGAAAACGATGTTAGACGCGGCGGTATGTGAGATAGACTCATATCCAACAATACAGTAGCCTTATGCAGCTGTTGATGATGAGTTGAAAATTATGGAATAGATATGTTTTCTGAATTGAATCTGTCAGGATCCAGCCAGACACGACTATACTAATATTATAAATGTGACAGTGTTTTGGTTGGTTTCTTATTTCTCTTTAGGGCAGCAAGACAGAGCTAAGGGCTGTTAGTTTTTTAAGATTATGGTCTGAATATATAATATACGATTTCTAAAATCAACTCAAGTGAAGTCGGAGGCAAAAGCTAGTGAACTGTATTGGGAAAGTCTAAGTACACAAAATGATAGAAACAAATATGACTCATGACCGCTCCATGTGTGCCCCAGGCCTATCCCTCACCCGCGATGATAATCAGATCCGGGCCACAATATCTACATCTACAATATGTTCTATGTATAGCATACTTTTTAAACGTGCCTCACTTAGATATAACTAAGTCGTGACTTACACTAGAACACGGTATGTTATAATTAAGTTAGATTAAACCGTAGATTGGTTGCGCTTTGGTAATCATAAGGATAGGTAGGTGTATCTTAATCTTGAGATGAACTATGGAATTAAAGTGTTAAATTAAAATCTACCAAAAATAGACGAACTAAGTTAAAAATATTCTTAATTTTAGTGTTGTTCAGATCTTTAGATAAGCTTAGATCTGCAGAACTTTTTTTGCTATCTTTATATTAGCATTAATTACAGTTTTGATCTTTTCTTTGATTTTTATTAAGATAATTTTAAATTAAGTAAGAATATTTTAAGTATATATGTAAATAAATTAAATTTTATGTATCTATACATATTATTTCGGGTCCAATTATAGCAATATTTTAGGAGTTATAATGAGGAAATTCGTCATATTAATACAATCCTGAAAAATTTATGTCATTTACCATTCCTTACGCAGCGAAATCATCAAAATTGTTAAAACAAAATAAACTATAAATTCCTTTTTCAATATGCTTATTTTATCACTGAAATTCTCAACGAACCCAACCATTTAATTGGAAAATATCAATTACCATAAAATAATTTTTTTCTAAATTATTTTAGTTAATCTTCATTTCAGTTTGCTTTTTAAAAATATATGTGAGCATAAACTGTGGTTAGAAGTTTTTTATTTATAATCAGGAACGACCTAGGAAAACAGCATCATATCAGTGATATGATATCCAAAATTCAAAATGGCACACAAGTCGCGGCGGGGCGGGCGGCGCGGTGCGGTTCGGCCGCGCTCGCTCGCTCCGGCCGGCGCGCCCGTGATGGGGTGACACACACTGTTATTATTAGTTTTTTGTCCCCGCTCGTCCCCCCACCTCCCCCCTCACGACTCGGCGGCCATTCCTCGCGTTAGAAACTTTTTGTGCACTTTTTGTAGATGAGACACGTCGCTCCTTTTTGTTGCTGCGATATTGGCAGGATGTGAGATTTTGATTTAGATTGCAACTACGTATTTGTAACTGATTGTCTATTAGGAACATATTAATAACATGTGACTTCAGTTAGATCATAGTTGAATAAAGTAGCATTCCGCTAAAAGCTGTTGGTTTGTAATTTATTGTAAAGCTTTAGATTGTATAGAATATACTAGCTGTGTAATTACAAACTACGAAATCAGTCCAAAATCTTTTAAAATTAATGATTTAGTACTGTCTCCACTATTTTTGAACTCGACCAATGTAAAAAATAAAATAATGTAATTCGGTATTGAACTCATCTGATTAGCGAAGATATATGAATTCATTACTAACCGTCACATTAAATATTGGTCAAGTGATGATCAAGGCTTAATATTTATAATATATTTTGAACCCAACCATAGTGAAATAAATTACACCGAGAAACATTGCATTTGTCACCTAGATTTAAAATGTTTGTAATCTGATTACCTTATGAATGACGTAATCAATGATCCGCATGGAAACGAGTTCCATTCTCCCATAAATCTGTCGACACAATTCAATCAATAATAAAAGATTCACACAATTAATTCAACACGGAATAATTATCACTCATCTGTGAACACTCAGCGGCTCATAAAAGCTCATAAAACCAAGATGTATGTGTTAAGGAATCGCATGTTATCGCTCCGAGGCGAAATGCTACAAACTTAATTTATTGTTTATTTACAACCCATCCACATTTATGGCGACTTCATTCCGTTAACCAGTTTAAATTAAACACATCAATAAATCGACACTGACAATAATTGGTACGCGAATTTAATTCAACTTTTAACTTTCAATAAGTTGCGAATTTTTTGTCTCGTATACCACAACGCGCACCTTTACCCTACGGTAGGGTATTTGTTACTGAATTCAAAACTGGATGAGCAAGAAAGAAGCGAAGACCTTGAATTCTTTTGTTTATAAACAAAAAGTGTTATGCAAGAAGTCGTAAATGGGTGAATCGGTGTAAAGAATCTGTTTTATGGTCGCATTATATGGCGAGGCGAGATAAAGCGTTTGTTTTGGGTCGTAAATAAGACTGCAACAGGTACGTCGGTGCCAACGGGACTCCGCAATCACGCGCCCAGCTTTCACTTTCGCTTATTATCTTTGTGCATTGATCTTTATGTAAACAATTTGTAGGTTTTGGGCATGGTGCTTCTGGACTGTACTTTATTTTTGTAGATTCTATAGATTCGATGTACTTTTTAATCTATTTTAAAGAAGGCTTGAACTTTTGACAATATGAAAGTGGATTGCGAATTCTATGTAGATTAGAAAGCATGTAATCATTTTTATTGATCTATATGTAATGATGAACTAATTAGATGTAACATAGGACACATAAAGGTTCAACAATAATTCTTCCATCAATTTGAACATGGAACTGAAGTCAAAATTCGAGCGTTCAAAATTTACACATTTTTCATAAATTATTGAATTGATGTTGGCTGTCAGATATATATAAATTTACATTGTATGTAAATGAAATTTGAAATCAGTGTTCTGAAGAAAAAAATTATCTAGAACAAAACAACATAAAACAAGTTTTTTTTTTTTTTCAAACAAAAAGTGCACTAAGCAGTGAAAGATAACAAAATATATTTCACATACTCCTATATACATGGTCAATGTACTGTATACGTATGGAGACGCCACCGGGCAGGCCAGCAACTATCACAAACGTATCACATGTTCTATCAATTATTTATCTACATTTTTACATGAACTTTACTAGAGCATAAATAATCACAAAAAAATAGTAAGTGTAACTTCCATACGAATCTACCCAGCCCAAATTATCATCATGCTTCTATTGCTGTAGGTAAATTAAAAAAAATGTGTTTTTTTTAATTAAAAAAAGTGAACAAAATGAGACCTCCAAGCGCTGGCATAGCTCTCGGTCTATCGACCAACCTACGTGTAATTGAAGAGGTCGGCAGTATGAATAATATTTGGGCGGTCGTCACGCGGCCGACGAATCGATACGTAATTATAGAGTGAAAACATACCCCTCATAAATATTATATCCAGTTGAGGGCGAGGCGAGGCCGGCCTCTGGCTGGCTATTGTGTGGGACCGCACCATAGCGACCGATGACGTCACCGTACTCACTCTAGACTACGTTACAGTTAGACAAAATTCAATGACAAATTACTACTTCGATGACACCAATGTCCAACAAAAGAAAGAATAAGCAAAGACTCTCGTCAAGTTGTGGCTACAACAGAGGTCTCTGAATAATCTGATGTATGGCCTCCATGGCACTATTTAAATTTTGTAATTGCCATAAATTTATAATCGTAAAGCCACCACAGTAAAGTTCCTCAAAATTTTATAACTTAATTAAATTTTAACATAAACTTTTAAAGCTACTTTCCGTATTAGGCAGCGATACTTGGCAGTTGTTTCAGTTTTTATTAAAGTTTTCTATTTTAGTTAAAACCTCTAAAAATGAGTCAGTAATAAACTGACATCCAAACAAAAATACCTGGCAAATACCGCACCGATTCGAATATGATTAAACGTCTTTCCATAAAAAGTCAAGTAAATATTTGCTTCAAAAACACTAAGCAATTCTCCTAGCACGAATGCAGCCAAATTGAAAATGCAAACCAAATGTTCTTTAGTTGAACATAAATATAAATTTGATGACATGACAAAAGATTCTTTGAATATTTGAAAATGGAATTTCGACGCTTCCTCATACCCAAAATGCTCCGATAAAATTGTTTTTGGATTTTATCTAATTTCTGTCCACGCGAGCGTCGCGTGTCTGTCGGCAGTTAAAACACGTTTTAGATTAAACCAGTGCCAACTTCCACGAATTATACAAAAATTGGCCGTGAAATTTCACATTTGCCACGGCGAGAATTTTGGAGTCGTTCCGAAAAATTCGTTGAGGCTATGCTGTATGCTGCCAATAAAATTACGGTACACATTTTCAGTAAGATTTTATTAATGTTGGCACTTATCATATTAATTTTATTTCTAAACTTGTCTTTGTCAACATACATTGTCCTAAAGGATAAAAAAATATTATTATTATTACAGAATTCAATAATACGAGTAGGTTAGTTAGTTTGGAAGTATGGATAAGTGTGAAGTGTATGTGATATACAAACACACATCAGTTTGTTTTGTCATACATATTTATTACTGGATTAAGAATGAAACCAAAATTACTGATACATACACAATAAACACTTGCTGTAAGCATCACTGTAGCAGTCATATTTATTCTTTTTAACAAATATGTTCTTTTTGTTGAGTACAATGTACAAATACAAGATCACATATAGAAGAAACATCTGTCAGAAGAACTCATAGGCGATGGATGACAATTAGTATGGGAGAAGAATGCAGCAAAAAGTGTCTGGATCCTTCGATACATTATAATTCAGCTCGCGAAATGAACAATAATAAGCACCTAATTGTTAGCAATTTAATATCAGATACAGATCAGGGGCGAAAGACGACGAAACCAATTATCATGTTATCTTGCCCGCATATCGCGAAGACAAAGGGTCAAACCATTTAAGGAGCTATATTGTAGTAGACAAAAAACAGCCAGACTCAACTGTAATCTATGAGTGAGTTTAATAAACATCTGCGTGTTGGAATCCGACAAGTCGCATCTGTTGCTCTGGGGTCGGTTCTTTTTTCAAAATTTCAAATGCGCCGGAGTCGCTTCCAACTTTAACGGCAGATGTTATTTAGAAACAAATAATAATAGACTGTATTGTTGAGCGACAACGTTGAAGTTAGTATTGTTGACTTAGTTTTTAAACTGTTTTATTTCTTACTCTTTCAGTTAGATTATGATGTTTGAAATTTAAATTCGCCGCCGTTTTCGGGTAGGGACGGTAGATTACAAATGATAACGGTAAACGGGGTCATTAAACTACCCTACCTTAATTTGGGCAATATTGTAGTAATGGGATGCATTTATCAAATGCGTTTTTGGGCTTGTTCTTGTAAATGATTCGGACACTTATTTTATTGTGTCTAATTTTTAATGACTTTATTTTATAGCTTTAAACCCTGTACTTTTAACCATCGTTTATGTATAAATTCTCTTTGAGATTTTAGCGTAATGTCAATTTCTATTATGCTATAGCATAATACGTTTTGTAGAAATATTTGTATATATTAATATACAAATAATCAGTTTGTCAGATATAAATCAAACCACAGAAGTCCGCTTGTTATTTTCCTCGTAACGATATCGGTCAATGAAAATACTTTACTTTATTGACAACTACCTCAGTAATTTCCTAGTGCAATAAGTTTTGCGGGGAACGTGGTATGACATAAGAATAAATGACAGCAGCCACTTATCTTGTTACTACAACTACTTATAGTGTTGTCGTGTGCATCCAGAATAAAATATAAAATTGAAATGCGCAAAAGTGAAGGCTGGCACGCCAAAACATGTTATATAGGTGCCAAAAATATGAAATTTTTTTATTCAAGTAAAGATTTTGTACAATGCTATATGGTCTCATCCTACTTAATATAATTAGACAAGCGAAGAAATATTTTAACTCCACCCTTCAAGCGGAGCAACAATACAGAACAATTTAGAAATAGAGCGGGAAACCCCCAAGGGCTTCCACTAAGCTCCTTTCCCATAAATTCAGAATCGACCACTTATGTACGTAAAAACCAAAAAAAGCACTCCGAGCCAAGTAATAATTGACTTTGCCTCATAAAATTTAAGGTTAAACTTCGCTTGTAGGCGGTTCGTGTTGATGGTATATTTTGACTTCACTTATTTGGAACAAGGGGAAATGAATAAATGTAACGAACTCAATCAAAGCCGAGCGTTTTAAGCAATTTCTAGCGACCTTATAAATATTTATTAGCTTGTGCTACGTTTATTTATGTACTAGGATGGCTGGAATGAATGGAAGTTCGCCTACTATTGAAGAAAAACAATTAAGTAGGTAATAGAGGTATAAACTATTGTAAACTCGTGCAATCTCATTCATTATCACACAGATATATATATATAATTAGTAGGATATATATTTGTAAGTTTGTTGTTTTCCTTAGTTTGCGCCACAATGTCACAATCAATCGTAATGTGGCATGAACACGTTTCCCCGGTACATTAGGAGGATGATTTCTGAAGTCCGAGGAGACGAAGCAGACATATAGCTAGTGTTGTATTTAGTGGAGTTATCTAGAAAATATTGCTAAAGCTATAATTTGGGAATAGTAGTCTGATTTCTTGGCGTAGGACTATTCCGGTTCTACCAAAATTTTCTTACTTCTTACCAAAGTCTCAGCTTATATCCTATAGCCTTTTATATGTTGCATTCCTGTTACGTAAGTTAAGGTGCTACAAAATGTAGTGTATCATGAATGGGGGCACCGACAATAGAATAGAATTCTAAATCAATCTGCCCGTTACAGCGTAACGTGTGTGTCTACGAAAGACTTATTTCTTTGACCCTCAAATTCAGTAATTTAACTTTTCCCCTCCGGATAGCATTTCATTTACCTCTTCAACCGATACGCAGCGTGGGACGAACTAATCTGGCACAGGGTATCCCGTGGAGACTGCACGCACTTTTATTTTCTTATGTACACAGATATAGGATTGTTTTCCTATGAATATTCTGATCTAAACCTCTAAACAGATGGTGGATGACGATAAAACTGTAATGATGTAAGCGTGCTTAACCAAATGCTATAAGATAATAAGGGTCTGAGCAATTGAGTATGTTGTCTTCATATCCAGAAAACAACATATTCGTAAAAATAGCATGATCGTCTCACAATAATTATTATGCTACTAACATTATTGATATTGTATCCGCAACCACTGAATTGTCAATCTAAGTATGAAGCTACTAACCAAAATTTAGCGCAAGAATACTTATTTCAACTTCCTTTTCTCCAGATATTGCATCTATACTCACATCAAATCTACGGTCCCTTTATCTACCCGGACAAAACCAATGCTGCACATATATGAGCGATAATCTTTGCATGGGGTGATTTGATTTGAAAGCTAGGTTGGTTGGATCATCGCTCAGGTGCGTTTGCCCGTCCCCTAGAGTTTTCTAAATGATGTAGTCCTTGTCAGTACTGTGAAATGATCTCTCGTTTATATGATGAGGTATATTGGATATGGTTTTATGTCAGCGTTGTTTAATTCACCTAAAGTGAAGCATTTTTTCTGGTTTCAGAGTAAAGGAAGAGCTGGCGGATTACACGTAATATTTTCAGCACACACTCGTCGAAATATTAATCAATACGGAGCCCCGGAATATAAAACACACGACTTAATTCGCCATGGTTGTGATAATACAAAGATGCAAATGCTTCTTAATTGATTGTTTGCTATCTAATATTCTCACTAGTCTGTATTATATTAAACATATTATGTAAAGCTATACGAGTCCTTAGTTGTACTAAGTGCACTAGCTTGCAACGGATGGACTTCAAATGTCAATGTAATTTTTGGTATTTTCATTATCACAATGTGAACCAAGCACACGATTTCAGCCGTTCGCCTTAGTCGCTACACTGCTCTCCAAACTAATCACTTATGACCAGGAGCTCGATCCACAGACTTTGTGCTGCCGAAATCAATCTGAGGCATTTGGGTGAGCACTCATCTATGACACTATCATTCGGCCATATCGTCAATTACCATCAGATGAGCAAGGCGTTGTATTGACAGCATTGAGAATTTCAAATTTAAAAAATTCGATGCGTCGTCGTCGCCCAAGCCCTCCACGCCTCTCGCAGTGCCGATAATTCCCTCCATTGATTCGTAACGCCTCCCGTGCCACGCTACAATGGTCGCGAGTGAGCCCCGACATTTGCCATTGTGTTGTTGTCTATGGTACACTTTCCGCTATGTACCGTTATTTATGTCGAAGGCAGGCCCACACACCCGTGTCTGTGTGCTGGAAGAGGAAGAATATTCCAAGAATTCAACCTTGTGATTAACATTTTGTTCGAAGACGCCTCAATACTAACAAGATTCCTTTATCTCGTGTATACCACACTAATCCAGGTTAATGAATTTTGTAAAACAATATACCTAAGGTTAATTTACTTGTACTTGTATTTTACATAAAGGGACATAATACACAGTTTTGCATGAAATAGTGCAAATTATAAACAATTTTAACTAGGAGAATTAAGATTGGAAAAAGTATGAATAAACAAAAATAAAATAAATTGATTCAATCCTCCATGTCATAAATTTTTATGCTACTAATTTATTTATTGTTGTAAGTTAGTTTTCACTGGAAAAAGTCATAACCAAGTAAGTCCTATTCTCTGTCATCATTGCATACGTGCAAGGTGGACTTAGACATCTGGAGAACAATGGCATACAGACGTGACAAAATAATTACTGAGGCAATCTAGTAGTACTAAATAAATACTGCTAACCTAAAATTCTAACGGGGCCACTACAAAATGGTGACACAACACTCGTGAGTGCAACATTTTACAATAACTATGAATTTGAATGGAAACAATCGAATTAGCTGCCTCGAGCCAGGGTGGGGTGAACATACATAATCGGTCAGTAAAGCGTAGTGGACGTAAGTATGTGGCTGTCGAAAATAAACAATTATTTCCCGTGTGGGGCGGAGCGGGGGAAGCGGGCGGAGTGGGTACAGTGGGGTGACTTCGGGACATGGTGAATAAGACTATACGGAGATTTCCTCGTACAATTAGGGAATTATTTTAAAAGCTAAAGCTACACGTCCATAGGATCATTGGTTCATTTCAAAATTAAAAGCTACAAAGCTTTCATCATTATAAATGGCCCAACGACTGATAAAAGGTCGCGTCCACTGGATGCAAGTGGCTCGGGACTGCACCAACACCCCAACTAATGATGAATTAATATATATGTGGAAATGAAACGTGATGTGATCGTGGGATGCTTGAAATGAATCTTATGAATGAATGTATGAATAGATGAGTGAATAATATGATTGGACAGCGGAATGAATGAAAAGAATGAAACAAACACACAAACACAAGGAGGTGTGGTACCGCGGACATTTTCCACGACTCCTGACACTGTGTTCTCGGCACCTGGAGTCGGCTACAGCTTGAAGCACTGTCATTGACATCCCTCATGATCATATACGTACGTAATATAATATGACTTATAATAATATGACTAATTCTTACATGTAAAGTTTTAAACTGCTAGTGTAAGATCATAAGATGTATAATAAATAAATAAATAAACACTTGAACAGAGACGCCGTAAGCAAAAGTGGTTTCCTTTTTGTATTTTTCTTAAATAAAAGAGTAAGAGTCTCCAATTTATTTCACTGTAATCGTATAATATATCCAACATATACGTACAGAATGGATACGAAAAATTTAAAAAATAATGATTGAAACCAGACAAAAATTTAGCAGTAACTCATGAACAGTACAACTGAAGTAGTTATGTTATGGCTCCCTATTAGTTTGTCAAAATGAAATTGTTTATTGTAATCAAATATATTAAAATCTCACTTACAACCATCCAGTTGAAAGCTGTGCGATTAACAACGCCCGGCGCCCGCTGCCTCGAATCTGATCACTGACCCATGAAGCAAACAGAAAGGAAATTTTCTTCTACCCAAAGGAAAATACGACAGTATAAATAACTCCATTGGTCCCTACCTACTACTACATCACCCTATGACAAAAGAGTTATCGGTGCGTTGAAAACAAAAATGGCGAGGTGATTTATTAGGTACGTTCGCGTATTAGCCACGTGATTCGGGGATTTGGACCGATGGAGAATTGTACCGAAGGAAGGTGGAATTGTACCAATATTTTTAAATTGAAAAGGTTAAGCTTGTTTCTACGCTATATAATATTTTTTTTAAATGTATGTTGAATTTGCACTTGCCTTCATCTTACCTGATGATAAGTGACGATAAGCCCTTTGGATGGTAATCGTGCGCATCCAGGAGCCTCCAGATGCTGAGGTGCTGGCTCTACTCTTTCATACGGAACACAAAAGTGCTAGTAACACATAAGTTTATAGCAGTAGTGCAAAATAGTTCAGCAGTTAATGTTATATTTTCGCTGGTAACAGACATTAAAAATATTAAAATCCTTGCGTTGACAATGAAAATGTTCTCGCACAGTACACTATACTACAGTACATGGCATTTTAATGTTAACTTAGAAGACATATATTACTTTAGTACTATATTTATTGTTGATACTTGAATTACAAAAAATATGAGTAAATCGAATTGAGTAGGTACTGCATGTAAAGACAAATACATGCAAAAAAAAATGCAAAGTTCATTTTTAATCATGTGTAGTACATATAATGTATATCTATAGGTACTTCGGAATTTCTGGAAAACGTGCCGTTTTCAGCTACTATGTTTTATTAAATTTTTGTTTATAGAATTATAGTCCTCTATCGATATACATCAGTAGAATTGTGTGCTGTCAACTTAAAAAAAAGGTGGTGGCCAGTCGTTAAGGCCAAAAGCTTTAAACCCCTTTGAAAAACTATTGTATACTTTTCAGTGTAGATGACGATTCTGTTTTTTTTTTTTAAATATATTTGAAGATGTTAAAATTAATTTGACTTTCATGAAAAAGACATAAGCCCAATATGTGAAAAAAATATCTCACTTACTTGAGCTGCTTATGTATTCAAACTGAAAGTTTCTCTTTTATAAAGTAAATGTATCTTCAAAGGAACTGATTCGTAAGGTGGGAAGAGTAATACGTACTTAAAGCCGTGTCCATGGATGGAACAGAGCAGCGTATCAGGTGAGTTCGGTCACGTCCCGACCTGCGACAGTCGAAGGACGACAGTGTTTGCGAGAGTTCTGAACGCACCCTTAATGAATACAGACTTTGATTTAGGTGTAGGACATTTGCAGGTTGACCTCGGACTATTTTTAGGTTGAAAAGTTTGAACTTGTGACTGAAATATAACCTAATTGTGTGTTATGATTCTAAAAAACCATAATTGTTCGTATTTTATACTGTAGGTAATGTACTGACATACTACTGCTCGAGTTTTTTGGTCCACTATTAAAACAAGTCAATACATGCTTTTACTGTTGGATATTTTTTCTCTTGGTATTGGTATTTGGTATATTCAAAACATTTAAATTGCATTTTGTGCCCTCGATATTTTCTTTTAGCTTCAATTTTTTCATGCGAACACCTAAAGTATGAAATTCCCTTCCAGTTTCCGTATTTCCTAAGCAATATACTTGGGAGAGTTCATCAAATAAAGATTTTGACTACATCTTCATTTAACGTCAGGAGATATTGAAATCATTTCAAATTCAGTCATGTATATGGATATACTAATGTGTCATGAAATTGTTAATTTTATAAAACCAAAACCGGCCAAGCCCGAGTCGGACTCGCGCTCAAAGGGTTCCGTACCAACATCTTTAAAAACGTCACTAAATCATGTCTTTTTTATCTCCCTTAAATATTTGTATTATTTTAGTACAATTATTTATTTTTAAGTGAATATATAATTACATATTCTGTGAATACTTCAAGCGTCTACCTTTTGCCATTTAGAAATATCGAGCACAAACGAGCAATGAGTCACAAACACAATTGTATGGGATCCCTTATATATATCCCTTTATATATTTATTTTATCCTGTTTTTAGTATGTGTTGTTATAGCGGCAACATAAATACATCATCTATGAAAATTTCAGCTGTCTAGCTATCACGGTTCATGAGATACAGCCTGGTGACAGATGGACAGACAAACAGACGGACAGCAGAGTCTTAATAATAGGTTCGCCTTGGTTACTCTTTGGGTACCCTAAAAAGAAGCTTTAAATTACATTTATGCTGCACGCTACAATATTCCGCAGCCATTTAAGTATAACACATCCTGAAAAAGACGAAAATGACAATATCGACGTAGACATAAATCCAACGACGAACCCGAAGATTAGAAGGTAGCAAGTGAAGCCAAAACTCGATATTGGATGAATAATCGTCGCCACTACCGGCGTGGTGGCTGCCCGGATGTTCCAGATTTATACCCTGGCATACCCTGGTGTATGCCCCGACTATCCGGGTGTACGTATACCCTGACTTGCCGGGTGTACCGCCAGTGACTACAGTGTACATTTATGGTATACATGCCATCCGTAATGTCGTCGAGTATCTTCATAGAGCACCCGATATGTCGGCTCGCCTTGAGGGCCGCAAATTTATGGTGTGGAAACGTCATCGGACCCCGTGTTTCCGAATAAATCATATATGTGTTTGCTTAGTGCATGAGACGTCTAAATTTCTCGCTCGCTGCTCGGATTGTGTTCGTATTTATGTAAAGGGGGTACGATGGCTCTGATTTATAAGAGGTTGCCCTAACCCTTTATTAGTTGTAGATTTCGGTACGACAATGATTTTGAACCGTTGTAACGATACATTTTAAGTCTTGTTTCTGCCAAAGACGTTTTGAATTTACTTTTTCTGTCATTTCAGATATTTATTTTTGTGTTGATATGTGACAGTTGCGGAGTTGCATCAATACAAATTAACAAACATATTTTCACATTATAGGCTATAGTCATTTTTCATGGTATGCCACATTGACCGGTCCCAAGCCATGCACTTAGCTTAGCCATATACTTTATATCACTGTGACATAATTTTTTTAAACTCGTTAAAATCCTAGTTTATAACATAGAACGACATTTAATGTTGAATACATGTATGTTGATGAATAAAAAATATGTGTATGAAATAGAATAAAAATAACCTGAAAGCGTCAGCTTAATTTGAAAGTTAGAAATGGCGCGTGTTAGCGTGTTTATCATCATCTACCACCAACACGGCCTCATTCCTGAGTGCAGCGGTCGCAGAGATAAAGAGAACATGCTCACTGGGCATCCGAGCCCCTATCTCTTACACGCCGGTACTCTGCCTGCACGATATTATACACGGATGAACAGAGCACGACATCTGTGGGCCAGACATAGTATATCTAACATATAGTGGATACTTTAATCGCGAGTGTAAAGAACGATAGATATAGAATGTCAAACAAATGAATAAAAAAAATCAATTATATTATAATCAATGAATCTCCCTTTCGGAAAATCGTCTTGCAGATAAAAAGGAAGCAAAAGAAACTCAACAGTTACTTGTAGTTTATATAAAAAATTATACAAAAGACATCACTAAGATATATGTATATGTATGCTTGAGTCCAATAGACACCCCAGCTTCTTTGTCAATAATGTTATCATTAATCGCATAGTAAGCTTCCTAATAATATTTTCTTTTACAGTTTTTTTTGAAATTACTTTAAGATTAAGAAAGACTTGCTTGGTGAAACCGAATCATCACCAGTCGTCCACCGCCGGACATAGGCCGCTAACACGATATCAAGTCTAATCTATATAAATTTAAATTTAAATGTGGATTACTCGCATTTAAAACTAATTTGAAACCAAATTTACTTGAACAAGTGTCCTGAATTTCCCTAGCTGCTGCTTCCTTCCTTTTCGAATTCCTCTGATTGCCTTTTCCTTTTGATTCGCTTCTCTACCAATTCGCTACTTATTGTGTGTTTCATTTTATTTTGTATCTTTGTTGAACCATTAAGTGTATTTCAGTTGTATCATATTTTCTCTAAACACCTCTGAAACTTATGAATGGTGAATCGTTTTCAACCACCTTTCACCCGCAATTACAAATACAAAATACAAATACAGATTTAGTTAGTTGCTATCGTTGAACTCTTTTATATCGAAATTTTGTGCTACCTACCGCTACTGTACTAGCGTACTACCTACTACCTACCGTACTAGCGGTTGGTGTGAAACAGATGTGATGTCCGTCCACATGTCTACGAGTACATGGCGTGGCGTACAAAAAACAACACCAGATAATCCGATAGCTCGGTAGTGCCCCTCCAACTAATTATTTACGTGTAGTCAATAAAATTAATTGTAGAGTTTTAATGTTGATATTCCTATGCATTTTACATGATGCATTTTTTATTCACTACAATTTTATTGATGAATTGTTATACGTGTGTATGTGTAATGCTAAATATGTACTTAATTTATAAGATACATACTAGTCATTTCACAACGTCTCAGACTGCGTTGACTTAAGAAATTATCCCGCGGGAACCATACAATGAATCAGTCCTTTTTCATGTCTTGGCATACACGTTAATCCAAATTTTCATCAAGATTGATTTTGCCGTTAAGGTTATAAGTGGTGACAAACAAACAAACTCACATTGCTATTTATTAAATTAGTTTGATGGACAGCCTACTACGGTAACCTTTTAAGAATAGTATACATAATTTTCTATACGATAAGTACATATGCACACCAAATTCAAAGGGGATCGGATGGAAGGTTAAGGTGCGAAGTTACAAAAAACCTAATTACTTTCACCAGCACATTATTAGCAAGTGTAAAAGCTTCCTAATATTTTCAAGCTCTTTATCTCTATAAATATCCTTGTTTCCGTAATACACTGTACCCCTAACAAATGCTTGCGTCACAACTCCATCTCAGGTAAGTCAAAAACAATCATCAAACAATGCATCAAGGCAACAATGGATAGGAATTGGGTCAGCTCCTTCAGGAGAATGCAACGAAGGTAAAATTTATTGCCGTCTTTGTCAACTGCATACAAAACACAAGTATTCGAGTGATCCAATGTTACAATGACGGTAGCACTGTTTACGTGAATTTAAATTTGCATGAAGCTTAACTTTCACTTTTATTGTCAGAAATTATAACAAGAGCTGCGTTTACAAACGGTTTCTACAACCTGCCATAGATTTTTTGCGAGGTACGTAATGTATAAGTTTAAATTGACAGTTTTGTTCGATAAAATGTAATTCATAGATCTAAGGAGTAGAACGAACTTTTGGCGTCTATATGTCCGCAAAAATTCAGTTACTATTTAAGTCGAGTATGATCAATTTTCTACACTAATCGTATGTCACAATCAGTCACTTTTTATGATATGGTGGTGAAGTTTTCTATTTCAAATCTCTTAAATCTCTTAGAATGTGTCCGTTGGTGAGTTTGGATGTTTGTAACATTTTCACGCATAAACGGCTGAACTAGCGTCGTCTAATTTATTTTTCAGCCTGTATATCAATCAATTGTTTCATTTCAAATAAAAAACTAATAAGATATTTACACCGTTAGATACATGACGGCGATTAGCTTATAAGGTATAAATCGAAACAATAAATTCAGTGCTATAAAATTTATAAGCGCAACAAAAAAATAATTAAAAACCAAATAAAATTTACGAAGTTAAACTATTTCCAAAAACGGAAACTTATTTTCTATAGAGGCGACATCTTTACGCAAACGCTCGAAGCATTTCATATCGTACTAAACTACCCTTCGTAGCGAAACGAGAACCATTTCAACCCCAAAGCAACCCTTATCGTAGCGCCTCGACACGAACCATTTCTGATGCTACACACCGCCCTCTCTGGGATGGAGAAGGAACTTTCAAAAAGCTCGTAGTTCCAGATATTTCCGCTGAACAGCGCCATCGTAAAACTTTTGAATGAAAACTCGTGGGATACCAAGATCGTGTTTTAACTGAGAAGAAATAGAGATGTTTTTACGATGCCAAGAAAGTGCGTCCATTCGGGTAGAGTATGCAAATTAGCGCGCTGTTACATGGTAATTTATTTGAAACGAATGACCACTTGCGGTGTAGTGCATCGAGCACTGAACGTTTATATGGGGACCCTGACCTTATATCGCGTCAATTTATAGCTTGAAGCCGTTAAACGCTCTTTTACGTAACAGCTGTGTCTCGCGTGGTGTACTAACCTTGTTTTGCATAGAACTTTCACCTGTTTCTTCAGCTGTTTTGGAAAGTTCATAAACCTATGAATGGAAAGAGAAAATACGTTGTTATTATTAATCCGTTGATAATTTCGGAATTAAATTAAGCGAAATAGCCTGTAATTCTATGCTAAAATTTGGATAAAAGCTTTCTTGTAGTAACCTATATGCTTGTCGAACAGAAAACAATACCCATGTCAAAAGACGCACAAAATAATTATGCGGTATTGTAATACTGATAGTGCATATGCATTCTAGTAATACATGAATTAGTTCTTATTTAGTTTCTGTTAAACTTATCCGACTTCTGTGGGAAATCGACACGAATGTGTTTTGTGTGTATGTAAATGTGATGTATGAATGAAGAATGACGAGTAAAGACTACATCTGTATGAATCTTTCTCAAACTATAATCTCTAATAGATATCGATGAAAGCTGTCTTAATAATTTTCTGTATCTCGTGAAGTCGTTACTTCAACTGTAAATGCACCATGACCGACATCAAACATCATTATCAATTACTGACATTTGAGAAAGGGTCCAGTCGTTTTATATATATAATTAGCTTGTTACGAATTGTAGTGTACTCGATATAAAATATGATTTATATCATTAAAGTTCGAAACAAAAACTTATAAACTCGTTGGTCATAAGGTGCGCCTGCGCGGTTGCGGGTGTGGGTGCGGGGGCGGGGCAACGTGTATTGAGACCCTCGCGTCTTATCAGACATTCAGCGGAATAAAGACGTGAACATAACATATTTATGAGTCGGAACAATGTGTTTGTAAGTGGTGTGATTTATGGAGGCAGAGGCGCGTGCGCACGCCCGGAGACGATCTCGGTGCGCTCTAGAAAAAAGACTAGTTTACGATTTAAAGGATTCACGATTGTGATGACTTGCAATCAATTATACATTAGAGAATGTGAGGGTGGAGTTAACATTTACAGGAAAATATTGACTTTGTCTGTGTGAGTTTTATAAATTATTCCAGGTAGACTGGACTGTGTCGGGATAAAATCATCCTTTTTCCGCCTCCATGGCTTAGGGGCGACAGGGTCGGTCTCACAATCAGGACTTCGCGTGCTCGATTCCATATGTGGAATATCTTTGATACTCGGTTTGGAAGTGGCTTTTAGGGTTCCGTAGTCAAACAAGGAATCCTTATAGTTTCGCTCTGTCCGTCTGTCTGTCTATCTGTCCGCGGCCTAGCGGCGAGACCTTTACTACTAGAAAGAAGTAGTAGTGTACGTAGCAGTCTGCGTGAAGAAGACACTAGGGAAACGCTGTGACACCAATTTGAAACGATGCAGCTTTTTATGCCATCCTGTCAAAATACAACTTTTTGCTATTACGATTGTTTTCACAATATTTCTGTGTATTTACGAAAAATATCTCAAAACGCAATGGTAACGCATTCTATTTTGAGATGTGTTATTATGACAGCAATAATCCAAATATAGAGATGAGATGGTGATGATTTATCAAAGCAATCTTTTATCTAATGTTTTATAAAATGTTAAGTGTTCAATGAATTATGGATAAATTATTATATGTAAAGGACGTACATTTGAACGTTTGGTGCTGCGATTTTTTTTTATTTATTTATTGGATCAGCTAACAATTACAACACTTTAATATTATATTTACAAGTTACATTATTCTAATTCTAGTACGTAGCCTATTACAAGCTGATACTGCATGCACAAAAAAATTTTATATAATAAAATTAAGAGATTAGATAATAATATATAAATATATGTCAATGTAGAACTAACTTAACTAACTAACCTAACTTAATAATCAAGGGACTGTATTGCCCTAGTGTGATACAACCTCACATGTCTCAAATTTATAAAATATTTTTTATATATTTACACTTGGTTTACACTACAAGTACTTTCATAGCCACCCCACGGGCTTCTTAAAAAGTAGCCATGAGGGAAACGTCTCCAGGCTGCTATCATTATGCCAAATCCCAGCAGTGGACATACTCATCATGTCACAGTCCAGCGCATATGCTCCCCTCGGTACACTTCATAACTAATTGGACATGACGAAATCAGACTTCAATTACCTTATCGCGAGATCTTAATGAATGTAAAAACTGTCAGTACGCGGAGCAAGTCAAATCATTACGTTTCATTTAAAACTTCATAATTCACAACGGGAGATTATTCCGGACGAGACGTGTCTCCCAAAAATGGAGCGCACTACAGAATCGAAACTTAATAAACATCGCAAGAATACGGGAGCAAGAGCGTCGGGTTCGTATGCGAAGGGTTTCGTATGTACCATCGTAAAATATATAGCACAAAATTGAACAAACAAAAAACAACGAAGATACACGTTTGTTTTATGGGGGCCCCTTTAAATTCTGAACTAATTTACTAGATTTTATTTAATTTCACCTGTCCCGGTGTCTGTATGTCAGTAATGCAATTTTTTAAATTGAACCATTTTCTGTTTTCGGTTGAGCTGTAATTTTGTATACATTTGTAAATTGCAATTTATTATTATGGACATAGAGCTGACCTGATGACGGATATGATGAGAACTCCCTAATATACTGGCGTAACCCCATCCAGTTTGGGCTTGTTTGATTTGTATTGACAATGACTCTGGTCCTAGATGATGTACATTTGCTGTGTGTACATGTACACGCTCTCTCGACTCGTCATAAAATATTTTACCTAGAGTGGCCAAACTACGAAAATGCTTACCTATTACGGTTCAAAAGATACTGTCCTGTGACATACAGACGGCGGAACCATAGTAATAAAGTCACGTTGGGCACCGTTAGGCTAAGGAACCCTAAGAATTGACTTTTTGTGTTCGCCGTCACCTGTATACTGCGTGTCGACGCGACGACTACTTAAATTGGACGTTGCGCCCGCGCAGTACACAACCGGAACGATTGTCACTTCTCGCTAATAACGGTATCATTAAACAAGCACTGGATAAAGATGACAAAAAGCTTAAAGTAAATCTGATTCCTATAAAGCGTTGAAAGCGGCAATTAAAATAGCGATGTATCGCTAAACAAGAACAAAAACGCTTCAAACATAGCGAACAAAGAGCTAAGACTGTGGCGAAGAAAAGGAACAATAGTGGTGCGAATGTTACACTCGATATTACAATAATGGTATCGATTATAATTTGCGTGCGATGCGGTCCGAGATACGGACGAGAAGCGACACGTAAGCGACAGGCGTTCGCAATCGGCGTCGCGATCGGCGCTAGCGCAGGGCCCCGCACAATGCTATCGTGGCGCTGCGATCGCGGACATGCACTCCCGCGCCATTACGATTGGTGCTCTCCACAAATACGCACCAATGTGTGCTGACTAACTATTCTATAAACAACGCTTCCTTTAATTTCTGATCTAGACATAGTACCATGGAACAAAGAAGTCAGAACCCCATATTATGCTTAAAAATATATCACAAAAATTATATAAACGCTTCACTGTCATTCTGTCATTCTTTTCAGGGCATGTAGAGCCGCAAACATTTGGAAACAGTTCGCGCCTACCCTCATTACAAATATTTGAAAAGGTAGAAGTTCGTTTTATGAAATTTAAAGCTGGGTATCAATATCTAACCTGACATTGAATGTAAAGTTGTAAACCATGAACAAAATCATTTAAAGGTTAATCCCAGCCTCAGTTCACGGGATACAAATAGCTGGGACGACAAGTAGAATCTTGTTCCCATGGTTCATTTTCTGCTAAACATTCGCAATTCAAAAGCTATAAAACGACATTCACCGGTCCTCATTTGGGTGCCAGGCCATGAGCGGCAGCGTTTTTTTAAAATTGAAAATAGTCCAATGCTTAACCCCAATTTCAAGTTTCGGTTGAAGATTCCCAAGTCTTTGGGACACATGGGAACTTGTAAGGCATTCCACATTTTAGCTGCACGCATGATAAAAGTGGAAGTGACCATCGTTTGATATTTTATAATGTAAACTTTTATAGTGACTTTGAGATTAGATAAAATGTACTCTGAGCAAACTTAAAGTTAGGCCTTAGTTTTGCTTGTTTTTAGATAATTTCTACTAAACTTACTTTTCAAATATATATATGACCTATATGAATGATGAAATATATATATATTTGGAACTTACTTTAAAACTTACATTAGTATATACTTTACTATATATATATATAGTATATACTTTACTATATATATACGATAGGTATAACCAGGTCTATTAAAAGAGGATTAGTTAATAGATGACACCCTAGTAGATCAAAGAATCCTTGAAATAAGAATAACCACACCACAACCACCCTCAGTCCACACTTTATCCCATGCATAAAGACGATACGTAATAAACGCGCCAGTGTCAATATAAGTCAGTATTCCACTATACACATGTCCTTCCCTGCTAGCAGGTGCTCTGCCTAAGACATTTCACTAGAGCTACAGGTTGAAACCCGGAAATAGAGTCTTGTATTCAAAGTGGATCCAGAAATAAAAACAGCATAAATGAATAAGAAATAATAAAGACTAGACTTTCCAATCAATGACAATTTCAATGTCGATTTCTGCAAAACCATTTAATTTGTTGTAGTTTATCTTTGAATATTTGAGGGCTTGAAGATTATAATAGTCCTTATACATACTGCTGTAACGATGACATTAAATTCAGACAACGAAACGAGAACGGTTTTTGTCCTTTTCCATGGCGTATTATTGTCAATGGCGAACCTGATTGTGACAAATTACCCTAACATTATAAATATTATGTAAAAAAGATAAATCAATTTTTTTCCGATACGAATAATTTTTTAACACAACCCGTCGAAAAGTCATTCTAGTCACATGGTGCTTCATAATTATAAATCAGGTGAGTTTTGTGAAAATTCAAATTTAAATGAAAATTATTACATATTTTAGATAAGACTCGAGCCATACATTTCTTATTTTAAGAAAGTGAGCTCTAGATATTCTTCTAGATATTCTAATGCATAAAAGTGATGTTTTCTATTAGGGAACCCTTGAAATAAATACTAACTAGCCATCTTATTAACATTTGCGCGAGCCTTTTATCTGAAATCAGGACATTTCGTTCTACAGTTGAAAGACAACAGCCTTTCTTAACAAATGATCGTACAAACTAACGCCAGTCCAATGCATCCGGCCTTACAAATCGCGTCCACAGAGCTGCCTGAAGCCCTTCTGTAGCGAACGTCAATCTAACACGAGAGTCCGCAACGAGGTGTTTAATGATGCAATAATTTGCATGCGAGCCCCTTCGCTGTGAAGCTCAACCTATTCTCACGTCTGTCCGGCCATCAGTAACGTTTCCTTTTAGAGATACAGCTCTTGTTATGTGGAACATGTGCTAAATATTGCAGTATTCTAGTTTATCGCTCAAACAATTACAACCACTTTTAGAATGTTTAAGTTGATCCAGTCTAAATTGAGTCTATTTTGAATTACTCACCATTAGTTGAGACTTGTCCTTTGTTGATCTTGTAAGTAATGAAAATTATTACCTGAAAAAAAGAGGATGATAATAAGTAATAAAACACAACAACACAATGTAATGAAGTAGCAGTCGTAAATGACAACACAGTGATGAAGTTTTCAATCATCGTTAACACCCACGCTAACTGATAAATGAGTAATCAATTAGTCAGGACCATAAAGAAGTGTAAAATCAGACGCCTTCATTCAGTTTGTTGGAAGTCCCGTGCACGGGCCGGCCTGCTAAACCCCGGGCGCACAATCTGACATTTATGAGTGCCATAAAAACGCTCAAGTAGTGACTTTTACTACTTGTTTAGTGAACATAAATGTCTTTGCCTTACCCGCGCTCAACGTCGTCCGTATTTAAAAGCGCACAGTTTCGTGCACAGTTTTGCTCCTTTTCCCTCTTTTTATTTACTGTAACTGTACTGTTATGCAACTGTATAACGCTTTGGTTACTTTTCAGTGGGAATTTATGGGCGTCGTCCTTTGTCTTTATTTTTACTGCTGTGAGAACATGGTTTGTTTTAGTTTTGTTTTGTGCGCTTGAATTTTGTAGGATGACAAATGAGTCTTTGAAATATTCAAAATATTCCGCGTTTATTACCGATGTCTGCAAATTTTTGTCGTAGTATTTTCCTTTGTGTTGTCAGGAGGAGAACGTAAATTGCGATAATTATATACACGTAGCATTACAATGCGAGTGTTGACGAGCTTGTCAGCCCGTATCTTGATCGTGTTAACATGGCTCATAAAAATAATTAGTCTGGCCGTTTATTGTTCCGGTGTTTTAAGTGTCCGTTTGTATATGTGTAGTTTATAATTCAATTCAAGTTCAATATTATCAAATCTTAACCAATTTTGTTGTCTTACATTTACAAACGTCAATGAAAGTGTCCTGACTAGTCCAACGACGATGAAATGCGTTCCAAGAATGGTGTTGTGGAAACTTTGACAATCAGGTCACAAATTTTGCGATTTCATTCTTAGAAATCGTCAATAGAAGGTCGTAAAATCCACACCTGTCTATCGGATAAATATTCCACATTCATCTCATTCATCTTCGTTAGGTAAGCATTATCTGACTACAGGCCACCCACACGACATCGGCGACATAGTTATACCTCCTGGTACATGGTCAGGCATCGAGGAATAATAATGCTGCACCTATGCCCCAAGGCCGTTAAAACAATAGAGGTTCTTGATTACTTTTTGCCCTTTCTGGTTCGCTATCGGCATCGTCGGAAATGGGTTTGCTGTTGTTTTCATTATGAGTATCTCGTAGACAGACGTCGGCTTTGATAAAAGAGACAGCCTGTCATAACTTCCAACGATCATGTTTTTTGCTTTAACCGTTCGCCGGATACTCTAAATCGCTTTAAGTCACCTTTGTCACTTTTATTTCAAGGCGAAATCAGTTTTTGTTTAAATACAAATTATTAATATCATTATTATTTTCAGGTAGAATTTACGTAATTACTGTTTTGCCATTGCCTTGTATGTATATTTAAATTTTGTACATATATACTGTGTACAAATTTATGACCTAATATAGTCTGAAAACTTGTCATTATTTATCCGGTTTGGACACAGAACCAAAAGTCATCGCCCAATTAAAAATGTTAATATTTTTAGGCAATGTTGGCAAAGATTGGCAATTCATTAATCAGTGCGCAAGGTTTCTTTGGTATATCAACTTAAAGTTTAGCAATTTTTTTATTGAGGATAGACCAACACTTGACATCAATCTCACCTGATGGTAAGTGATGATGAGGTCGACGAGGTTACGTGTTGGTCTAGAAGGTGCCTATTTATTCTTCTTTTGATAAATACTTTTAGAAACTGTCGGGTAGCTGATCAGGGCCACACTTTGGAATTAGACCACGCAGCAATGCAGTTATTCAAGTACTAAATACTACTGTTTGCTATTCTCAACGGACCTTTCTTTACTTCCCGCACCAAAAGAAAGTCCTTCTACATACCATAGTAATATATTCGTCCGCCAAACCATACCTTGTTTTCGCTACAAATTAGACAATTAGGAGTCGGCTGGTGATGCTAAATCTATTAAATTAAAGCTGAGTACGCTGCGGCCACCTACCGCCGCGATTCTTTCATCGTATGTATGCAACGTGCGAATCGAGTTGACATTTCGCATATCAATGTGCTCGGAAAATTGATGAATAAAATAAAAGTGTCGGAGCGCGTGTCAAACAGCACATCCACGATGCGGTGAGGTGTGATTATGAAATGTACGACTAATTGATCACTCACTTTGGGAATATATGTACTGAAATAATCAAACTGGCGTGCGTTGTGAAAATTGTAAATTAATAGGTATTATTGAGAAAATAACAAGTTTGACATGGCTTGAGATGATTTACACGTGTTATCTTTTAACGAAGCTTAACAGTGACTTCTTTAATCGACTTACCTAGTCTAGACATGGCGGATGTTTTTATCCGGATCTGGTTTCCGTTACAGTAAAATTCGGAATAAAAAGGCACTTAATATTGTAAGTTTGCGAATATTTGTTAGGTATTGTATTACATTAGAATTCATCTGGTAGCACTTAATTATTCTACGGTTTACTTTTATCGCAGTAAAGTGGGATAAGTCGCAGAAGCCGCTAGTATTTCATTGAGTATGGAATACTGCTTGCTATGCGAATTTAGTAATTACAACGTGAATCAGTAATGAATTAGTCTACGCTCTAACGACAGTTAAGAGAATGTGTATTATTTTATGTAAGTGTACGACAATTCATACGGGTGGTTATTCAATAACCCTGAACAATGGCAACAGAGTCAAATTCGACCGAAAATGTTCAATCATTATCTACATAAAGAACACGGAAATGAACTCTATCCATTCCGACAGGAGTCAGACGACAACGAAAGGCAATTTATTGCTACAAGCTATAATATCTATATATACAGTGTGTATACAAAGGTGTTTTGTATATGAGGCGTGTTGGTGTCGCGTAGATCTGCACCATCAATCGTGAATTGTGCGCTGATTGATGCTGATCCACAGCTAAGGTTAATGCTGATTGGTCGCTGTTTATACAGAAGTTTGATAGGAATAAAGAAAATCCGTGGTGGAATTAATAACACTTACATAGCTCGACGAGTCAGTAAGCTGAAGTTGCAATAGGCAGGTGTGCAATTCACTAAGAACAAACATCTTTACTCTCGGCTGACGGATATCCAAAGGAACAAGGATCCTTTATGGTCACATCGCTTGAAGAATGTCTAACTGATGTGCAGTAAAAGTGCTTGAGTGGCAATCACTTCCCGGGGAACGTGTACCTGGCCGTGCCCTAACTAGATGTACTGAGGACCTGGTGAATAGGTTGCAGGGAGATGCTGGATGCAAGCGGCGCGGAGCCAGTCGTTGCGGCGTATCATGGGGGAGGTCTGTATATTTAGCAGCGGACGTTTCCCGGATGATGATGATGATGAAGACTTTTAAGTATTACAAGCGGCCTTTGATTGAATTTTTTGTTACAAACTTTATAAATAAATAAGCTTTTTGATAATATATTAAGAAATTTTGATGGGCAAAGCAAAGAAACAGAAACACGACTTAACTTGAGATGAGAGATATGAGAAGTATATGGTATTTTCTAATATGTTAATGTTATGCTTTGGCTTTTTAGTATGCTATGAGCTAATCTTTAGTTATGTTTTTGTGTGTGTTTGTGTTCTGTTTCATAAATAATATGTGTTTTTCAAAATGTATATTCGCTAAATACTAAAATTTACATATTACTTAACTTATAAAACAACCTAGTCGTTCAATATTCCCCGATGTATGTACACTTAACATAATTATTGAAAGTAGCAAAATTTATATAGAAAAACATAATTGTAAGAATACCATCAATACACACGGACGCTAAGCTAACAAAATAGACGTGACAAATGGAGCATTCAACCTCTCGACTATCTATCATAGAACGAGGCAAGTGAGATAGATCACAGGGGCCCGTGAACAGAGTATCAAAGGAGATCCATCAACGATATACGTATAAATCAATCAGTGAAACGTCAATCTGCATTTCCCCAGCTCGAATCTCTCTCACGGTCGATTTCCCGCGCCGAGACTGCTCGGATGCCAGACACACGACCAATCCCGGCCACGATTCAAATGTTAATCACCAAAGTGTCGAAATTATTAATTACATTGTGTTACGCATGCAGATTGCAATGCAAACGAATGATGAACTATCCATGTGTGCTGATACAGATTTAGATGTCTGGCTGTGTGTAGCTAAGATTGCAGGAAATTAAGGTTTCAAAGTACGAGAACGAGTATGGAGCGTTGAACATAATGATGAATAGAATGACCATTATTTAAAATTAACGGGTTTACAGACTGATTGACATAGCAACGTGCAGCGCAAACATCTTAATGCCAAAAGTTTGGGACGATAGAAAAGATTTTTTCGAAATTCCTCACCAAAATAAACATAACCCTTTTTTATTGGTATTATTACTGGTTTTTTTTTCCAGCGAACAACGCTGCAAACGGTCTTATAATATCAGTTTTGCAGAAGATCAAAAAATACAGTACTATCCAAGTCTTACATCCATTTCTTTGATTATGTATCTGAAACGAAATCATAATGATTGTCGCTCTAGATTGGGCATGTCTAACTTCGTCACAGATCACAGAGCTTTGGGAATGCTGACAACGTTCGTAGATGAAAACAGGGCACAAAGATCGTCTGCTGTAAATTGGAGGAATTTCGTCGACTTTATCTTAACTTTATCTTATTATATTTGTCTAAACTGTATTAAATTAGTCTTTAATACTTATAAAAAGACCTTAAATTTTCCAGCCCTTTTGTATGTTTACGCTGTACCGTATCATTATTCATTAATTACCCATCGAAAAACAAATTGTTCTAATGTTACAAATGCGAAAATGTGTTTACAGTTGGTTAGTTGGTTATTTATTTGGAGACACATTATTGACTATCTCCGCGGCCTCATGGCTACTCGCTTGGACTCACAATCCAGCTACAATCCCCAGTTTTCAGGGGCTATCATTTGGTACTTGGTTTGGTTGGTTGGTAGTGGCAAGGCATTTTCTACGTCTATCGGGCTAGCTACCATAATGTCAATGTTACCTAAATCTACCGCCAAAACAGCTGTTTTAACAGCACTATAATGTTGTGTTCCGTTCAAAAGGCCAGAGCCAAGACCGCAGTTTCGTTGAGTCCGCCCTTATCGTCACCATCAGGTGAGGTGAAGCCTAACTGCAAACAAATCTCACATAAAAAAGAAGCAAAGGAATAACGAAACATTACACCCACATGTTTTTTACATAGAGATAGAATTAACAGGCAAATTTTTATTCCGGTTATATGTTGTCACTGAATATTTTCTGATGTCCACATAGTTGAAGTAATAGCCAAAAGCTAATTGTTAAATGGCACACGAAATAGCCACTATACTTGCTAAATTACTGGACTGAAAGTTGCCTTAAGTCTAAACGCACCTTCGTCTTAGAGGTACGTATAAATGGAGATAATCTAATTGCGATCTAGCCTTTAAATTGGTATTTATTGAGGACCACGATCACCGTGACATTTCGCAGTGGGAAGTGACCCGTGTTCTGTATGCTACTTACATTGTATATATCTAGCTATATGTGCTTTTAGTTGTCGGTCTCTCATCTATGTATCTCTTAAACAAACATCTGAATGTATAGTTGGAACCACAAAAATTGTGAAAAATTATTAGAGTTGATTGTACATATTAAGAGTATTTAAAAAAACGTACTAATAATATACATACGAAAGTGAATTTGTTTGTCCTTCCGTCGCGTGTAACAATGGCTTGATTTTTAGTAAAAGTCTGGAAAAGGCAAAGGCTATATGTAAATCCGTACACGAACTGAATGATATAGCTTGACGAGTCAGTAAGCTGGTGACAATGGACATGCCACATTGCTCTAGGTACGAATAACTATGGAGAATAAAACTTCTCGAGTATCTTATACCTGAAAGGTGAAATTGTGGCATAGCATGGAGGAGGCCTATGTGCAAGTGGACGTTTCCCAGCTGATCATGATGATGGGCTACTTTATATCCAAATCTAACAAATAGTTGCCCTGGAGATAAATTCTGAAGTCCTCGAATGTGAAGTTGCGGGTAGAAGCTAATTATTGAAACGTCAAATTTTGAATTTCTCTACAGTTCTTTTTTACTTATAAATAAAAGGTTTTGAAGGATTTTTATTTTAAAATGTGAGCTTTTAGAAATCTGCGTAGGAAGTTTATTATTGTTAATACTAGAACTTGTGTTTTGTTCCCGGATTTCACTGTCTTGGATTGAAGAGGACTTTACCTAACATACAATTTTCCATACATGTTAATGTTAAACTTTGAACATTCAAATCATCACCTGAGTCATCATCGTTGTATATTCAAAACAAATGAGTTCATTAATTGTCAACTAACATTATTCATATTTTTGCCAGAGAACCATTACAATGTATCTTTTGTGAGATAACTACGAATAATCATCCTAGAGACTGTCGGCGTCGTCCAAGAAATATACTTGTCGCTATAATTACGCATTAATTTTTAGGCTTTTCAGTTTTGCTTTTTAAGATAGCTTACTCGTATTATTCAAAAGAGACGACTGTTGACATATCCTTCCCTAACAAGTATATGCGTCTTTTAAAAACTACATGCAATAATTCAAGTTTATGGACCTAGATAGTACGATCTTAGAATCCTTTTCCAACTTTCATTTGCTTAGAATGTCTGGTGTCAAAAAGTTGATTTCGTGGCAAATGAGTGAGTAGTGGATGGTATTCCGTTAAAATATCTATAAGTATTTTTCAAACTTCACGAGTCGTCCTAAGCTGAAGTGAATATAGTTTATAAATAACAATAACATCTCAATAAGTCACGGGGGCGGGGGGCGGGCGGCGGTCGGTGCGGTGTACAGTTTCCGCAACATTTACCGATCGTCAGACTTCGACGATGTCTCCCGGCCTGCGCTGCACGCTGTACGTAGTACATACGCAATGATTTATGTCCCTGACCGCAAAACTAACATCGAACTATACAAGTGCAAATTGACTGATTGTCCTGCTGCACGCCTGCTACAAGATTTGTTTTGTTTCGTTTTTGTTTCGAATTGCTTTCAGATTGGATGCAAATTGTATGAATCCGAAATTCGATTTTAAACGGATTTTGATAGGTCGTATCTTTTAACACGGTTTTTTGTAATTTCTTGTCAGTGAATTGACGGTGAGTTTATTCGATTGTGTGCAAGGAAAAGATCGCGTCAGTGGAAAAACATAAATGTCAAAGTTACTTTCGATTTCCATATTGATTGTGTACAGAAGTTTGTCCTGGATATTAGCGACACAGTAGTGATACAGATTATAGTGTTTTCTTTGCTTATCAGCACACACTAATCTTAACTCTGGGAAATAGGCGACGTTTTTGGATTAGTTAACAGAAACAGGTGGTTCCCCTGCTTTATGCGTCCCAGTATCCTGGAATCGCCATTTGGATACTTCCCGGAAGCGGCTCGATGCCACATTGGCACCCGGGCCAGCCCTACATTAACATTCATCGAACAATGATCCAGGAGTTATCACGTATCGAATAGAATAGAGCCATAATATTTTATGACCCCTTGTGCGCCTTACTAGTCGCCAGCACGCGGTGTTCGAATTTTAAACAAAACATTCACCGGTTAGACGAATTTATCGATAGAATCGAAATACATTTGATATCGATCTTTATATCTTTGTAATTGAGCGGTAATTTGTAATTATATTACTTGTAAAGAAATACGTTATGTGAAAGCCAAATTACATTGTATGATCTTTTTCTTCAAAAATGGGTTTCAATCGTTTTTCAAGGCGATTATGAATATTGTAAATATTATATTATTTAATTAATTAAATTAAATAAATAATTATTTTTGACAATTCGCTAAATATTTTTAATGCAATGGCATATCATTCCGAATGCTTATTTGCTCTATTGTTAAAGAGTACAGTCTGCAAATAATTTTGGAGGAACTTTTAACTATGAGTAACTTTAATTTTATCATCTTTCAAAGCAACATTGCTAAATATTTCATTTCTTTTGTTATTTTCCTTAATCACAATATCATTTAGCTCATATATATTTAAATCAAAGACTTCGTTACAAATTGGATTTAGCAATAACTATAATTCTCTCCATAATGATAAAGTTGTTAGATGATGCGCCTACAAATCTTTTCAGCTTTTCCTATTTAGTTAAATAACACAATCGTCGGAAATCGACATTCTAAATGAAGAGGAAAATAGTGAAAATAGGTAATATAATATGTTACTAATACAATTTAATGCCAGGGTAATTTAAAATTGTTACTAAATATTTCAGTTTATTCGATGGAGTTTACTGCTCCATCAACTCATTGGACTAATTTTACTGCTACTACAGATTAAAAGGTCAAACTTTCTGTTCAAACAATGTATTTGACCGAACTTTTTGCACCAACCATTTATCTGCACCGAGTTTACAACTAAAGTTCCTTAATTTCTAGAGCTTATTGCTCTGACATGTTATGTTGTATTACGTGTATTTTTGTTTTTATACAGTCATATCATCAATATATTGTTCAACAAAAAATACCCCTCAAATAACTCATTTGACCGAACTTATTGCTCCAACATTTTACTTGACCGAACTTACTGCACCAACATCTTACTTAACCGAACTTACTGCTCCAACATCTTACTTGACCGAACTTACTGCTGCAACAACATATTTGACCGAACTTACCTACTGCTCCAACATCTTATTTGACCAAGCTTACTGCTGCAACAACATATTTGACCGAACTTACCTATTGCTCCAACATCTTATTTGACCGAGCTTACTGCTGCAACAACATATTTGACCGAACTTACCTATTGCTCCAACATCTTATTTGACCGAGCTTACTGCTGCAACAACATATTTGACCGAACTTACCTATTGCTCCAACATCTTATTTGACCGAGCTTACTGCTGTGCCACGTATTTGCTAACCGTATCCAGGATTAGTACGTTCCCCAGAGTCGGTGGGCAGTTTGCATATGTTCAAGTGATTTTTCACGGCTCCGGAACCAGTGTGCAAAGGGCACGCAGTGGTGCGGTGTTGCAATCACGATCCTCGATCACGACTGCAACTGGGGCTTTGCTTATTTATTCGACGACTGTTTGCTGTTCACAACTTACAAAACACACCCTATCGTGAAATGCTTAAAGACTATTGCAAATGCATTCTGGTTTTTGTTGAAACAGTCAAGGATTTTGCAGTTCCAAAAGAACATTGAGTGCCTTAATCTGTTACACTAAGGTGTATATTAAGTGTGTTTTAAAGCTGGTGGATGTATTGTATGCGATCGTGTCGCTACTAGCCTTAAATGCATTTAGTTTGTTTAAGAGATAACAATCGCTGCGAAGCTTTGTTTCATAGATAGAGTTGTTGTCGTAGATTTATTTTTAGTAAGTTTCAGTTGAACTTTAATAGTAGCGACAATGCGGGATTGCGTTGTTAGAGAGGTATATACATTTGTAGCAAATAAAACGTCTTAGACGCATCAATAAGACATTAAATTGGCTTGAATAAAATTTATAAGAGACTTTTAAATACAGAAAGCTGGGTAGTTTTTGACTGTCTCACAATATTCACCATAACATGTCTATTAATTTCCTTTACTGAATGTTCTGTATTTTCAGTTTTCAATAGGATACAGTTTGTTGGACCCAAACCTGTTCAGTATCAACTAACTCATCTGTTTCATCACTCTAAGATGTTATAGATTACAAATAAGTACGGCCAGCTTAAATTGTGTGCTCACTTCAGTTGTTTCGGAATTATGTTGATTTATGCCTTTAGATTGTCGCGTTGATAATTTAGCACTTGTTCCCCTTATTTCCGTCCTAGACAGAAACACCGAATAAATAACAAATCACACATCCAAAATACTTTCAAAATACACTTCCCTTTCCAGAGAGAGAAAGGAAAAATCCAAAGCATTCACCTAACCTGGTTTATTAAAATAATTTTCGGAGGAGTGCGTGCGGTGCGTTCGAAAACTGCCTTATAACACGCAAACTCCACTCACAAGCTTAGTTTTGCCGTTGTCTAAATTTACTCTTCTGACAATAACCTTTAATACCTTTGAAATAGGATTGAGTAACTCGAATGTTTTTGTTTTTTGAAGCCTATGTAATAGTTTGGTAAGGTACAGCACTTTCGGAAAGCTAATCAGTGGTTGAAACCTGTCCCACTGACTTATGACTGCGATATTCATAAAGGTAGCATTAGTTATGTTTGTGCTACACGTGAAAATTAGTTAATTAATTTTAAAAAATTCAAGTAGACGTTATGCAGGACAGAATTTTATTGCATAACACGAATAAGTAATTCAAATGCAATAGTAACTCTATGTCCTGAGTTTTTGGTCCCTATTTCGATTTACATATTTATTAATATATTTTGATGTGATGGGATGGTCCGACTACATATCTACTCATGCATTAACTAAAAATTAGTTATTAAATAATTACTATTAAAAACAGTGTTAATGTATAGCTGTGAGCCTGTCTGAAAATCAGCGCTGCGCATATGCTGAGACAGGTCAATTTCGGCATTATAAGTGCAGAAGAGCTAATCGCAAATGTGTCTGAACTTGTACCTACTGAATTTATGCCGAATAAAGTATTTATATTCCTCTAAAGGCGTGACCACACGGTCAAGAAAAATGCTGCAAATCGATTAAAAATGTCATTGTTTCAAATAGTATATTTTGAGTCATTTTATTTGTACAAAAACAGAAAACATTTACACTGTCGCAAACACCACCCTACATCTTTCTCGAGTAGATATTTCTCAAAGGGGAGGTCGGACATAGACAAATGACGCACAGCCAGCGCCCCTGGCGGCGGCGGGATGAATTATTGCCACCAATCGAGAGAGATCCAGCCAGCGGCCATTTTTAATTTTTAGGGGTAGACTACCCCTACGTGCATTTAGTTAGGGTGCCAGTATGACGGCATGCATTGTCGATATGGATGAATTGCCTCCAAAAAGGGTGTAATTTTACTATTAAAGTGTTTTAGGTAAAAATAACCTTGTGAGTGTCAAGTGTGTGAAACAGGCACAAATCGAATTTTTTTTATCAAAACTCGGATTTTTAAATCTAAATATATGTCCAGTATTAGGTCTAGTTATCTAAACATTTAACTTATACGACTCGTTCTTATTAGTCTAAGCCCTAAGCGATCTACTAATATGTAAAGTTGTCAATTTACATCAACATTATTAATTCAAACAATTGTCGTCTGGACCGTATAGTATTTCTATTGTATTTTTACGTTCTCACTTATCTGTAAAAATTAATGATGATTAATTTATATGAAACTATGTAGCAATTAAGTACCGTCCTATATAAAAACAAAAACTTAAAGAACATTCAAGAGCACGCTGACCTGATGAATGAAGCTTCAAGTATTCTCCACTTCATTCATACGCATTTAACGCCTAACCTATATTTTACGAGCACTTGCTACCGTCGAAGCATAAATATTTGAAGAACAGCCCATTAAAATCTAGTTAAATGTGTCATAAAAACTAATGCGCTCATAATAGTCGATTCAACAAATTGTGCCATAAGGCACTAAACGGGCATCAATGTTAACATAAATCACGCCCTCTACCGCCGTAATATAGTACTACGGGACACTCGTCGCTTCACTATCGTCTCCATCTCTCTCGAATGATAGACGACCAATTTTATTGCGGTTACGCGCTTGTTTATTTACTGCTTTGTAATAGAATGTCAATAAACAACGCTGATAACTGTATAGAGCATTGAAATAATAATAAAACTGACATTTATTACGATGTGGTGGTTACGCATTTGATTACCAAAATGAACGATTTGCTACAGCGCCATCTATCGGTGAATAGTTGAACTATTGCCATTTGATTTTTGGTGAAGAACACACGTACTGTAAT
Source organism: Carcina quercana (assembly GCA_910589575.2). Lineage (NCBI taxonomy): Eukaryota > Metazoa > Arthropoda > Insecta > Lepidoptera > Depressariidae > Carcina > Carcina quercana. Next base: position 5,609,230 of record OU342436.1, read on the forward strand.
AAAAAGATGGTTCACATGGCAAATAGCAGGTTCCATTGTTTTTTTATTATTACATTGATTGTCTTAGTACAAGCAACAATGTAACAACATACTCGATAATAGCTAGTTGCCATCGTGAAACAATACAGTTTATCATTTAATAAATTAATCTATAATGACATGGGAGGGAAACATCGACATAATTATAGCAATTACTCACCAGCTCGATGCCTACACAGACACATTATCAACCAAGAATTTGTGTAAATGATTTTATGGTATTTAAAGGTTGCAATACAAAGTGTTTACTGTTTGAAAGTTATTTCATGAAAAGGTTTTATCGCACACAAAGACCACACCTCGTCCGCATGGACTTACCAAAGTCAGATATTGTATTTTAAAATTAAAATACAAAGTTTCGAAAATAAAAGAATTTGAACATTATCCCCATTTATAACTCCGAACAAAACGCTATAGGCGTGTAGAGATAGGCTATAGGCGACATACGGACAATTACAGGGGCATTAATTACAAACACTTGCCTGGTTCATTATAGAGCTCGGGCGGGCGGGGGTGTACCGAAGGTCCGACCCATCGCATCGCATCGGTCGACCCTTGAGGAATGCCCACAATTTGTGGGTTAAAAATTAATGTGCCAAGTTTTGAATAAGAATTTTCTTGTTTGAATTTTAGTTTATGTGGCATATATAAGGGTGAATTCCACACCCATTTGAGTAGGTATTCGGGAGAGGCCCAAATTTATTTGCAGTACTATTTGAACTTTTAATGATATTATTAATATTTAATTTAGTTTCATAATCGAATGCAAATCATTTCTTTTTGTTACATATTTTTCCACACGAAGTGTCAAAATTAGTAGTTGACTACATCAAAACATATAAGTCTCTCTCTTATTAGAAACTATCGTCCAGTGGCAACCCAAAACCAACCAGAGACAAAAATAATTAATAGAAAATTAATGATCATAAACGGATAGATCATCCTGGAAGCGTCGCCAAATCACGTCTCCAGGCGCATAAACAGCGCAGCGGTGTCGTTCATCTGTGCGAGTTATTGTACATTATGTGGGAACAATTACACTGCCATTAATCAGCGAAGTCCTCCGACAGTACATTGTGCTTCCGTCCCTCCGGCGGTTACAACCCTTCTCGCTTGAATTACGCCCTTTTTGGATGTCCCGACACTCCACTCAGTTCCAAGTTTACACTTGATTAGCCACGGTTACTTTGGTTACCAATTTTCGGTCTGGCCTCGAAGGATGTACTTTGATTTATACCAAAGACTTTGTTTACTTTCTTGAAGTACCTGATCAATGTTTGTACTTGATACTTTTACTTGATTAACACAGAGATCTTAGTTACTTATATGTATATCCCGGCAATAATTTATGGTCGAAACTTTAAATAATCAATTTATTAACGGTTTTAAGACTAGGAAGTTTAAGTTGAACAAGCTATGACTTTCTAGTTTAAAATTGAAATGCATGTCGCGCGGTCTCATATTTACTATTCTATTGTAACTTTATGTTAATATTGATACTACGTTAATAAACATACCTACACATTTATTCCTACAACAAAAATGCCAATAAATAAGAATTTATTAAATGTAGCCCATAAAAATGTAATGAAAAGTAAATTAATATTGAATAAATGCATTTGGTTCAGTGAACATCAATATAAAGTGATACTTTACGAGTATCCCTTTTTATTAAGGCTTCGTTGTTTAATTACAAAAATGTTAGAAAGAATTTGAATGGCGGTGAGAAAACCACTAGTATTTTTTTTTCAGAAATGAAGAAATTACATTGTATTTTGAGACGATTCGGACCAATTACTTGTTATTTTAGTATTATCATATCCTTGTTACTACGACTTCTCCTTTAATTACAATGATTCCTGTAAATGAATCTCGTTTTACCTGTAATGTTGCCTAATCAATTTACTCGTACATATCAAATATCGATAATTGAGAACACCTGTTACGCCTTATACATCTAGAGGTATATATCTACATCTATGTCAACTGTACACAGAAGGGTGTAACGACATTTTAAAGAGGCAACGTAAGCGCAGGCACGGGTGGACATTAATAATTTTGGCGGGAACAAATGACGCGGCTGATTAATGATTTACGTACCCAATTCCGTGTTGTCCACGGCTGCACACACGGCGGCGGAGTAGCTGCATGCGGGGTGTATGTACCTACCTACCTATACATAAATACTTTGTATATCATAGCCTGGGTGGGTGCGAGCAGAGCACCTTTACAGGTGGTGGCATATTGCTTTATGACTGTGTTTTGGTGCTATGTTTACATTTAATTACAGTTTTATGTCGTATGTGTAGGCTTCTTTACAACTAAAGTAAGTATATGCATGTGTAATTATGCATTTTATTTTAATTGATAATTAACAGTAACAATCTCTTCAAGACGGCTTTGAGTTTTTCAAATTAAAAGTCTTCAAAAATGTATAAAGGCTTTACTTGGTTCTAGAGCAAAGTGCAAAATGAAACAATGACAAGTGATTCCACGGAGAAATGTTTTAACCGACTTCAAAAAGGAGGCTTTTATCAATTCGACGGGTATGTTTTTATAAAATGTTGGTTATCTCAGATCTTTTGACTGGGTGAACCGATCTGGATGATTCTTTTTTTATTTGAAAGGTGGTGTATCCCGTGTGGTACCATTTCATTTGGTCCAGTTCTGACAACGGCACCCATGAGAAAACGATATAAACCTTAAATTTTCCTTACTAAAAGTAGACTTATAGGGCAATTGAAGTCGGTTTCCAGTTCTTTTTGAACGCATTACTAGTTAATTTTTTGCCATTTCTCGTTACAAATTATGAATCATACTAATATAATTAGTACGATAATGTGATCAGTTGTTTGATTGTCCCTCCTTCAAAGAACCAACCTTTTGTCAACCACACAAGTATCTCCTATGGGGTTATTTCTAATGTATGTACCTACACCCAGACGAAGTCGCGGCCAACAATAATAATTACTATTTTAACTTACTTTGTAACTAACGGCTTTTAAATAAATGCAGATATTTGATTCTTCAGTACCTACATAATAATACACGCAATACCAAATTGTTTGATTTTTTCAAAATGCAATTCTGTAAAATCAGAATAAATTTTGTTATTCAGATTTTTTAAACCATCTGTAGGTAGGCCAGGCCAGCTGTATCTCAAATACCAAATATAAGTATGGTATTATATGTGGCATCAGTTCAGGTGGCTCCAAGGGTGTCCACTCTAAAGGGTCGCCGGGTGGCGAGTAGACGCTTCCTTTGATTTATTGCACCCTTATTGATACGCATTTTAATTTTGTTCCGATATGGGGTGCGAGGAATCTGTTGTATATGCATCTATCTACATACATATTATGTATATGGGAGACAACTAAACTCCAAATTAATATTGGTCATAACTTCAAATTTATTGAAATACTTCGGTGAAGTAGGTACTTAAAATATTTATACGTAGGTAATAATTTTTTATGAAACTTTCACAGGCTGTAATGTATATGAAGTTACAAATGTACACGCATATTACTTCTTAATTATTGTTTAGATCAGTTCGAGTAGTCTGTCAATGTGCTAGGTCTAGGTGGTAGGGCATTTGTATGTCACCATGTAATTGTTTGCCGCCAAACAGTCGTGTTAGTAGCACTTTTGTATTTCGATAATGAAAAATAACATAGGCAGCACCTCTTTCCTTTATGGGTGAGCACGCGCATGTCAAGTGAGAATCCATTGTGCGTAATAAAATGTGTTTTGCGGTGAAATTGGCGTTTGATGAAGACTGGGCCTTGGACACTGACGATGATTTATTACCATAGTATCTATTTCTGAACAGGTTCGTTGAAATTAAAGATTTAAAAATAAAATTGAACATTCACTGTCCCTAACATTAAGAAATATTTCAACGAACAAGAAACTACGATGTTTGAAAGGTCCAAATATCATTCCAGGCATCACAATAGAAGGCACCTATACTTTTCTAATTCTAAGCGTCCGTTCTTTACAAGATTTACTTGCTGGATAAAATTGGCTCCCGTTTAGCATCGGCGCCGATATCACAATACCCGACTGCCAGCCGATTTAAATTTATTTCGGACGTCGGTAACTTCCAATTTAAACCTCTTAATCCTCTATGATGTATGTCGGTATTCGGCAGGATTAAAAGTTCCCGGGAAAATAACCGGGAAAACCTTTTCCGGGGTCGGATTGACCCGGGCAGGAGTGGGATTAGGAGACCGGGATTGGATATACATAAATCTCGGTAAAGGCTTTAGGGGCGACGCAATTAAGCCTCTCGCAGATATGTCACGGCGTGACGAGCCAGCGCGCGCAGCACTAATCATACGAGGTGATGTACGAATGAAAATTCATAATTTGATTATTAAAATTCAGCAGTGGCTGTGTCCCACGCACAATGGTCGCGCTGTCGGGCATGGCGTCATAAATAATTCAATTTCATAGTAATAAAATACGCGTGACCGGCGCTACGGCGTGAAAACTTTTCAGCAATTACGGGTTGAATATAACAAAAAGCGTCGGTCGATTCGCCACGGCGGCGGCGGGGTCAGTGTGAGCTGGTGGTAGCCGCTGGTGCCCGTAACTCATGCATCAGCTTGCGGGGAAGGGTTGCTCAGAGTGCAACATGACTTATAGTTTGTATTAATATATGTCGAACGATGAAGCCCAGTGTGAGCCGGATTAATTAATTTATGAGAAAAAGGTATTAGGGGAATACGTTATAGAATTATGTGGAAGTTCGGCTAAGTTTCAATTGCCTGTGAACGTGGGCTTTAGTGGAGTTATCGGCAACTCGGCTTAGTGTTACGACTGCACTCAGAATTTATTCCGTGTAGCCATTGCAGTGTTGTCAGGAATACAAGAGTATTTGAAACTAAAGAGTTCAATTAGTATAACTTTTATGGGATAACATGCGCCAAATTTTTTCACAAAAATCTCAGTAACTAGATTTATACAGTCTAAAAACATTTAAGACTCAGCTTCAACTCCCTAAAGTATTTTATTGATATAGCATGGAGGGCAAGAAAGCTGCTTTATGGCCCCAAAAATATTAAGGAAAAGGTATAAATTAAATTACCAAATTTTGTATTATATGTTCAGACAAATTAAATGGACGGAACATACTTATGTTATATGCCCGAAACTAATTTTAAAACATACGCCAAAAAACCTAAACAAAAAAATAGTCCGTAGATAACCGAATCTAATTCCACACTTAGCTATCCGGATGTGTCAGAGTCAGCCATTAAAATTAGGGTTGGGCCACGAAACCCGCGACTAGGGCAGGGCCGGGCGGCCGGCGGTGGCGCGCCCGGGGCCACACCAACAAAAAAAGAGCTAAAGAAAACACACACACAATGAATAACTGCCGGGTACCGATGCCGATGAGATGAAAGATTTCAAAACGTCCAAGTTGTTCTTGTTACTTGTAACTCAATATTGAACTGGGGATTTGTTTTATTTTGTTGTTTTGCAATATTGACTTCGCCAATGTTTGCTGTACAGATTATTATTATTGATAAGTTTATTTCTCTGAGTTACTTAGTTGTATAATGGACATGATTGTAGTAAAAAACGCTACTTAAATCCGTTAAGAGTTATTTCGTCAATTTTTATTGGATTATTCTTATGGTATTTAATTTTGTTTAGGTATATTTCAAAGAGAGTATGTAAGTAAGTATGTGCATATATAAATTTTGTTATTTTTTATTACAATTAATATACAAACATTAATATATGTATTAGTTTTTATAACATGTTTTGTAATTAAATGTATTTTATTGTACTGGATTGTCACACTTACATGTTATAAATTTGAAACTCTCTGTCTGTTGCTTTTTCATGTATAAGAGACAAACCTATCTTGTTAAAATGTGGTTCGTTTTTAAGCTAGCGCAGACAAAAACATGGACTAAAAGCTTGCCTATTAAAAAAAACTATCATTTAATTTCTTGGTTGTATTGTATAATTGATCATAGTTGTAAATAAAGTTGAATATTATATACTGCAAGGAGCGCTCCTGGGCCATCCAACCAAAAATCAGATCAACGACTACACACATTTTATTACATGCCAAAAACTGGTTACATCAAAAATACCTACTTAATAACGGGTACGAAATTAAAAAGCAATTTGGTAACCGTTACTAATTTAGAATGGCGGGCGCGGCGCGGAGCTCTCAATTTGGAGGGAGGGGGGTTCCGGGGAGGGGAGGGGTCCCTAATCTAAAAGCTGTCAGTTAACAGGCCGGCAGATGTGGTCGCTGCTTTATGTACAGTGTGCACTGCTCTTTACATTACATTAAAATAAACATTATGATTGAAAATTCAGTGTCAAAAAATCACTGAATTACTTACGCATATCTGTTATTGAAAAATGATGCTCTAGAAGTTGGACATTTAAATCTAATTTCGGTGAACTGTCTCTAAATGTCTCTAAATTTTTTAACAAAAAAAGTACAAAATCACACAAAACCTAAATTAACATAAAAATCTGTTAGCTCAATGATAATATAATTGCTATAATATAAATCTAAGTTTAGTTCTTAATTTACAAATAATCAAAAAATAGCATGTCAGATCACCTATCTTGACATTTCAAATCTCGTTAACTATAATTTCTAAAATTTAATTGACTCCAAGACACCTAACAGACTATCAAATTAAATAACGGGCTTAAAGCGTGAACATGTATTAATCACAAACCAGCCAGTGTCACATTGATTTACAGACCTTGAACAGATAGATAGCTTCGTAGAAATCCCGAGTTTCCCGGCTTCTAATTAACAGATAATTTCGATTGTGAAAGCGAAATTTATTTAAGAAAAAACAATAAATCCTCTGCCCACATTCGGGATGGATTAAAATCTTTTTAAACGCCCGTCTAATTCTTGAGCGCCTACGCGTCTCTAAATTTGAAATTCGAATACAGTGGAATTGTGAACGCAGCCGCTGGCTGACCGTTAGAAAAAAGGAAAAAATAAACATTTTTTTGTCTATTGCCCGCGTAATTAGCATACGATACTAACGTGAATTCGGTTTTCCCATATCTGGCGACGTTAATTCGACATGTTTAGTTTATGATACGTATTTTTTCTGTATTCGCCCATAACTTTATACATTTTATTGCGACATGCGCACATAAAGTTGTCTAATACGACACGATGGTGTCTGATCTCTGATCAGATAGGTTCCAAATAGAGACTTTAAATGTCTCTAAAAGGGGTATTAACTAACTTTAATTCTGTTTCAACTCTGATTAGGTGTCCTTCCTTATATTTTAACTTTTTAGCCAGAATTCGTTTTGCCACCACAATAATGTTTGTCTGTGCTAAGTGCCATACACATATTGTACTTTAGTAACGGACTAAAAAACCTGTACCTAAACCATATGAATAACTTAAAATGCGAGTATAGAATGGAATCTCATCAATGCGTGCACATAAAGTCGCCTCATATATAGCTACTTCCCCTCTCACCCCGCAATGCCCCACCGTCACTCGACGGGTACCGCTAGGGCTGATACATATTGAAAATACTACCTATTGCCAGTGCCTTCATCTGCGTGAACTTCAAAAATTATCTCACAAGAAATACTTGTTGGAACTGGGAAAAACTAGCTAGTAGCCTTTTCCAAGCCTTCAACTAACCCTACACCAAATATCAAGTAATTTTGACTATCCGTTACATTGTACGTATTGATTGTGTTTGAATTATTTATACACTCAAATTACAATTCTAATCAAGTCAGCAGTAGGACACCGTTATTGTGACATAAAAGATAGGTGTTTTTTTTACAGAAACGGACGGATTCCCTTACCAAATTGTTAGTTAAAAAAACGTCAAATGTTTATCAGTAGGCCATTATCATGACCTTGAATGCTTCCGGAGCAAGAGTTTAATTTCTATACCAACTTGTATTATTACTTAATCATCATCATCACCTGCCCATGACGCACTTTTTAATTGTAGGTACAGTTCAAGACTTACGTATTTATTAACGTGGCGTTAATAAAATATTTCTTTACGGAGTTTACTATAACAGTAAAATATCTTCCGCTACTAAGTTCTAAGTCCATTAATTCCCTTATCAGCAGTTTAGCATAAAATATTGATAACGAAACGCTTTTTACTAATTTCCTTATGCAATGCATCTTCTGATTTAACTAGTTTTCAACACAAAATTTTAAGTATATTCAAATTAATTAGTAAAAATAATCCGTTTTTTATTTAAAACTGTTTACTTTTATCTCTGAAGTTTGAAGACGATTAATTTTTGAAACATTGCGGCAACTAGCATACCGCACGGTTTTATTATTGCTATGCAAATTATTTTGCAACTTTATTATCGTAACTGTTCGCAAAAAATTTCCAACCTATTAATTTTTATTTCATTGCGTGCTTATTAAATTAGAATACACTTCATGACTCACATAATTCTAATATAAAATGAAAACATGTAATGAATTTTATTTTTTTCATTATCTAACCGTGCAGTTTTTGTAGTCCAAAACTTTTATTTGCTTGGTTAAAACTTTATGGAAAATATTCAATGCTACCATTTATATATTTGTAATACAACCACTTATATACTTTCATTTCCAGTTAATGTAAATAAAAATACATGAGGTATAATCGTCACCCTATTTAGAATAATACACCTTATTTCAAATATTGAATATATTAAACTGGTTTAGGACCGCCTTACGAACTCTTATTCAAACATCGAACAAGATTCTGAACTTTAATATAAATTCTAAAAAGTAAACCAATTATGCAAAACGATGCATGATTTCTGATTCTTATGATGGTGAACACATTTTTGTTATGCAGATTTTAGTATCAGAATCACAAACATTTAGATTATTTTAAATTCGACCTTACTATACCGATAATTGAAATTCATTCTAAACGAGAACAGACTGTTCATTGAAATCCCCGAAAAATTAGATATACGAAATAGGTTGTATTTAGTTACTTTTAAGAAAATCTTTATATTCCCTTTTAATATTATTATTAATCTAAACAGCACTAAAGGCTATTGTGGTAGTGAGCTAAAGAAAGAAAAGTTCTAAAAATAAATTTAACTGTTTAATTGCCATATTTAAAAACAAAACGATACACAAAGGCGCGTTTAGAAGAAAGGAGAAATTCTACCTCACGTCGTCGCATCGTGTCCGTTCACATCGTTGCTCAAAATCTTACCCGCCGACGTTTGTATAGGATAATAAATAAAAAATAGAAAAAATGCTCACAAGGCTGCAGAGAAGGCCGGACACAGCTAAATGAAAGAACTTTGTAAAAAAGTTTGACACATTTTTAGAACGATCGGGCACGCAGTGTTCGCCGCGCGGCCGATCGTAAATTTAGTGTATCGTCAGAATGAAAAAGGGAACATCATTGTTGAAAATTTTTAAAGCGCATCCCGCTTTCTACTTTAAATCGTAAATTTGATGTGCAACAGCATATTTGTTAACGAAAATTTATCGAAAATATGCGAGTTTTCTTCAAGAGAATAACTTTTCGCTTGCTCGCCCCTTACCGAGTATTTGTTCATATTTTTCCTTCATAGTCAATGTGTATCCATTAGTACATTGTACTTCGATGTGTGTATCATTGGAGTATAAATGTACTAACGTAGCTATAATATCTCAGTGCTAAATATACGCGTATTTAACAGTATTCCTTGACTGATTGTCATATGAACGCCCACCCCGATCATCTTGCATTAACGATAAAAGTTTAGACTCGGTCGATCACTTTGATGTTAAAGTGTACCAATTACCATGCGGGCTACTTCTAAGTATGAGGTAAAAAAATTATTTTCTTTTTTCTAAACGTATATTCCAAATTGTTATACTCCAGTGTCTTATCTCAATAGTTCAATCGATTGAATAGAATAGATTCGATTGCAACGAAATTACCAAGCCGGTACTTACATGTGAGTGTTCACTACTCGTTTTTATATGGCGAGTAAAATAATAATAATAAAACAATTAGTTATTTTTTGTCAACATTTTCACTAGAAATATAATAGTAGTTTATTAAACGATTAATTAAATAGAAAAATACAATTTGGAAACCAGAATGCTTACAAACTTTTGAACTGATTGTGGTATTCGCTAGTTTACTAGGATTTATTTATACTTAATATCTTGTTGCCAATCATAGCAGAGGTTTGACTCCCCATGAGCTCCCAAACAAAACGTTAGTAATGCCATAAAAATAAGCGTTTTGAATCCATCCCGTGGCAGATCTTCTAAGAGTAATCCGACTCAACCGAGTCGCTCCAAAAATATTTACTCCGATTTTTGGGTTAAGCTCAAGAGATTTTCCCTTGATTCCTTCTTGCAATCAGATGTTGGTTATTGCAAGGCTCGACGCGACGGTTCCCCTCGATATATTTCCTTAGCGGATAACAGAAAGAAGTGAGCTTCTTGCGCGGAGGCACGATAAGAATTTCATTTCCTCGCAGCGTGAAAGCCTTCCCTATCTAAGGAAGTCTGTGACAAAAATACCTAAGTGATAAAAGCACTGAATTCGGTTCAGGTGCCGTGAATATTGTGGCCGCGGTTTTATTTAGCTCCCTCCCCTAGTGGGTTTTGAAGTAGGAAAGTGCATCGCTTATTTTTGTAGTATGTAAATATGCTCGAGTAAAAAATATGTATTCACATTTGTACCATGTCACATTCACCCTTTCTTGTTCTTATGCAGCGTGTTGATGGAAAGGTCAGTTAGAGGTGAATTTGATAAAGTGAAAACATTGATCGGTGATGGATGGAACAGTTTCGTCATTTTTCGTACTCAAGTATATAAGGCAAATGAATATTTTGTACTGAAGATTTCAAGTGGGGTGGGCGGGAGCATTTCCATACAGATAACATAATGTAGTGTTATATGAATCAAAACTAAATATTGAGAAAGCGCGCATTATTGAGATGTGACAAAGAGCTTGATTGATTGACCTTGCAATTATAACAAAAGGAAAAATATACATACTTCTGGGATGGGAGACCTCTTGCCAAAGTAGCGCCAACTAGTGGTGAAAGTTTTCATGAAATCCCTCATTCCCGAGGTTCACAGAGTTCTCCAAGACTAGAGTGAATAAGCTAAGCAAGCGTTTATTATTCATACACATATTCATCCGCCACACCGACACTGTGACCACACCGTCCTGAGATTGTGGTTAAACGAAAGTCTTTCTACCACTTAAAGCTTAATTTATAATGTCAACGTAACGATAACTATTTGTAAAGATTCTATTTATATCTATCAATTAACCTTTTGAACAGCAATAAATTATGATGATGATTGTTTAATGTATAGTGGGTTTGCATTTGGCCTTCATCTGACGACGAGGCTGTTGACCTCAAGCTGAGGGATTGCTTATAATTTAATGGTTACATTTTCCAGTAAAAAAATAAAAACGTGTCCTTTTTTTAGTTTTAGAAAAAAAATCAGGATCTAGGAAGATTTGGAAAGTTTTCTCGTCATGCCAGAGTAAGTATAAATCTTTTATGTCCTCATTCAAATCTTACTCTTATTTACTCCAAGAAATTGTACATAAACATAAATTTAAAACTGAAAATGAATGTGTTTGATATTTAAAACTTATGTTCTTAACAATTATGCAATACAAGAACGTTAATTTTTAATCTGAAGTCCATTTCTAACAGAATTTTAGTATCGGCTAGATATTTAGCAGACAAAATGCGACAAAAATAGTATCAAAAGAAATGTATTTCGGAGAATAATCTGAAGACGAGGCTTGATTTTATGAATTCCCAAATGCTAGGTCAGGATTTTGTCCCGATCGCCGTCCTTAACAAAACAACGACTAATATCAACCTTTCGCTTCTCATTTTCTGTTTTGAACTTTAGCATTGTAACGCTAGGAGTGTTTTTTCAGTGATTTAACGTTACACGCATGGCTCGATTTTGCTTTTAGGTCTGAGAATCCGGATGACATCTTTTATCGCGATAAATTCCTGAGTAGTCTTCAAAGAGTTGGAAACGAGCCGCTACACAGTGATGTTATATTATTTTTGCACCTAACGGTACTAAATAATACATAATGTAACATAAAATTCTGAAGTAATCGTGAGTATATTGAATGTACAGCATTAAATGAAGTTTAATCTAAGAATTAAAACAATAAAATTTACTTATAAGATTAAACAAAAAATGAAAGTTTTAAAGCTACCAATTAATTGTAAAAGAGTCATATTCCATTGTAATGAAACACGTAATAAGTAATGAAAATTAAAGTAATACTCACAAAATAATTAAAATCCTTTAAAGCGTCTTTAACAGATCACAAATTCTCATGAATCGACGTTATCACTTACACTTATAAACGTTCTTCAATTACACTAATAACACTATAAAATCTTCTAAGTTTCTTCTTAAATCACTTTGCAGTCCAATCGAATTAATTTAGATTAATTCAGCACGTTATCTCAAAGTTGAACGATAAAGTTCGTAAAGGCTATAAAGCTCAACCGCATCCACTTGTCCGATACGTATGGTCTATACAAATCCTTATTTACAACTGACACTGTTGTCCATACTATAACAGAGTCGTGTTGCGAGTTCACCTAGCGCGCGGAGAAGGCATCTGCTCGACATTGCATAAAAACCATACTATAAACCAGCCATATCAATCGCGTTTTTTTTTCAAAACACAACTTTACAACCCTAACACACAAGATAGACTGTACAAAAAAGTCCCGAAGTAGGGGAAAAATTTCGTAAGCCCGACTCTACACTACACGGCTCTACACAAAAGTTTTGACACGAACACTTTGCGCTTGAGCACGGTCTATTTTAGTGGGGTGTGAGATGGCTATAGTCTTTCTATGACTGATCGCTGCAAGTGCGAAGGGGATAGATAGACAAATGTGTGTCGCATTTGAATAAAGTTTAGGGGGACCAGAGAATATCGTGAGCTGCGGGAAGCCGAGTAGGTGGTGATAAAGCATCGTAGCGCGCTCGCTCGCTCTCAAATCGAATACGATGAGTAATAATATTTAAAAAGCAAGATTTGTTACCTGTCGACCGCCACGAGATAATGCCCGGAGTTTTTTTGGAGAAAAATACAATTAACTAGCCCCAGCCATAAATCATTATGTTACGAATGCTCGGGTTCAGGTTGTACAATTATAATTCTTTTTTTACGAAAAAAGGTGACTGTAATAGAAAATTGTGGCGCGTTTCGGTGGACTGTTGAATGGCCCAGATAATTTGAGTGCTAACCACAACGTTGTCAGAAAAAACTTTTAAAATTGACCAACTGAAATACTGGTCATCTTATTTCCGTTTTACTAATTGCATAAAATTGGTCCAATAAATAATTTAGCGGGCAACAAATGCCTAATAAAAAGTATAAACTTGTAATAATGTGTTCGAAGTATATTGTTTTAAACGGAAATTTAATAGTATTCCGGGAAATAGCAGTCCTGACATGACTTGTGTATTAAACGTTGTTCTGAGGGTTCGTTCGTTGCAACGAGTACGCAATAAGAGGTGAGCACTCAATCGGTGTAATTTTAAAATTGCGACCTGCCCCAAGCCTCAATTACGATGTGGGACCTGGGCACCTCGGTCTCCTCGCGAGTGCACCAATCGGAAATTGCCGGCAAGACATCTTGGAAATTGTCGGGCGAGCGCTTTTAGAATTACGGACCCGACCGACAAATCGGGACCCGAACAACGCAAATTACGGACCAACTACAAGTGGAGTCGATTCGAAAATTGCATCGAACGCGAGACCCGCAATCGGGAGGTCGTGCACGGCCTAATGAAGACGTTAAGCTAAATCGTGGCGGCTTTTATAGAATGTTATGGTGTTTATATTGATTTTTATGAGAATATAATTTTATTACAGCCCGCTCAGCGCTGTGGGCGTTACGTGCCTTTATAGCTGGTTGCTCATATAGGAGTAACTTGTTTCATTTACGGTTCGACGCTCGCTCATCTACAATGTGGTAATAAATGTGATGTCTTCTTCGTTTTCAGCTAATGGTACATAGGAACACTCCTAGTTGTTCTCGGAAATGTTACTCATACGAAAAAGCCACGTAATTTCTGGTTACAACAGAAACAATTTTGGTACCTAAAGTCTAAACCGATGTATATATATACTTACACACCTAGTAATACATATAAAGGTTGGAACACACTCCGTTGAGTCGCGAGGAATAAATCTCGACACGTACAAAAAGCGTTGTCACAATAATCAACACAAGCAATTTAATTTAAGCGACATAAACACGAAGCTATCTGGCACCGACATCGATATTAAGGGTGTGCTAAATGACAAACTGCCGGCCAGAGAGAAATGCTTTAAAACGGTGTAATTTTTACTCGTATATCTTTGTATCTTGAAGGAGGCTGCGCATTAAAAACAAATGACGACAGTTTAGCATACCAGTGCTGTATGGAAGCGAATTAAGTTGGTCTACATTCGAAATAAGGGATGTGGTATGGTGAAGAACGAAGCGTCAGCGGAGCTGGTGAATATATTCGCTTTGCGGTCTTGTTAGCGACTTAAAAAAGGAGCAGATTCTTCATTTGTCTGTATGTTTATTATATATGAATCCATATTGATATCTTTTCCAACAATATGGTGCACCGACTTAGATTATTTCTTTTATTGTATAGGCTAGGAAATATGTCATTCTATCTGTCAACTATAAATATAACCTATGTCACGCAAGGATAATGTAGCATTCATTCTAATGGATAAAAAAATATTAAAATCGGTCCAGTAACGTAACGAATGCAATGTAAAGTATAAACTTTGGTTAATGCAGGATATTGCATTGTATCTTACAATACAATTAGAAAAAATAAAAGCTTCACTGTGTATCTTCCAGATGTGTCCGTATCTCTAGTGTGAGTTTTTAACCTAAACTATCGCATCACAATTTGTGATGTACTAACGGCCGCTAGAGGTACTGAACAATTCTTCACGATCGGTTAGAAACTCACACTAAAGGTACTTACATAATTAGTACGTAATCTGTAGAGGTACAGCTGGGCAGACGAACGTAACGCAACAGAAGTTAATGGACGAGGAAATCAGAAAATAGAGTTTTTGAAAAAGGATTTATCTTGCAAAGGGTATCCACTTCAACTCATTTAATGTGTAAGTATAGCGACAATACCGGTCACTCAGAGGTCTAAGTAAGTAAGAACTTTTTATTGATATTTATTCAAATTTAACAACCAAGCAAAACCGCTAGTAACAACTAGTATACAATATGAATTATAAGGGTATATATATCCGCCGCGGTGTAATCGATTGAACACGCGCCTTGATGAAGATATTACAGGGAACAGGTCCTGTTTATTTCTGGACCGGAGTTCATATCGTTCTATGTATGCTCATATACATGCAGAGGAATCTACGGGGAAGTTTAGTCTAGATTGTATTGAACGCTGTGAGGTTGGGATACGAATATGTGGAAGCCATATATGGAGAGGTTAAAAAAACTTAATAAAATATCAATGCTACTGATTTTATTTCTTCAAAAGTCGAAATATCATAACTACGAGTATACTAGAGTCATAAACTATTAATATTAAAAATTTGTAATGTGATATAAAAGTGAAAAAGGCAGATAACGAACTGATTAGAGTTACCACTTATTAGAAGTATTGTATGTACATTTTTGAGAAGATGATCATATGTTTTTTTTAATAATTTTTTAAATATGTAGTAGTAATAAGATTAAAATATATAGCTATTTAAAAAGTCACATTAATTAAAAATGTTTAACGTTTTAAAATATAGAATTTAAATTTACTGACTGTCATCATATGCCATGTTCGATAGAAGTAAACTTATCTTTATCAGGGCAAAGTTCTCTTTCACTAAATCTATCTAAATCTTCAAGTCCGACAAGTCCCCAAGTGATTTTAAAATAAGTAATTTTTGTGAACGCAACCAAACTGATTTCAGTATTTGAATAATTTTCCTATGAAATCCTGGCTCTGCAAAACTGAAAGAAAACTGTTTATAGAGATTCAAAATCAATTAAAATATCTTCATTTCCGTTTACATTTTCAACAGTTGCATTAGTCCAGTGTTATACAGGGTATTCTTTATAATCATCACGGTTGGCAGGTCGCAGGTTCGCAGTATGACACTATTTATAGACATCTAGATGCTGGCTCCAGGTCTTCTTAATTTCTTTAATTAGTTGCCTTTTACGACATCCACGGGATGGCATGGGGCGATAAAGACGAGAACACATGGCCTTCTATAAATTTTCATCTATCCAGACCTAATTTGTTAATCTATGTTTACCTAATACATTCTAATATCTTAGATTAGATACAATTTAAACTAACAACATTATAACTACAAAAAACTTCAGGCGTAGGCGATAAATGATATAATAAATATTAACTTTTACACCTTAGTGCTATTTTGGTGTAGTGCCGCTACCACCACTCAATATTTCAAATACCAATAAGGCACTAGCCCCAGAGCGTCGGCCTAATCTAAACGACCTTTTTTAAAACTAATAAAAGAGGTCGTTAAAAATAGCCACCGAAAATCTCAAGTGCCTGCACCAGTGGTATATCTTTCGTAAACAAGAGCCAAGTTCGATCCCGTGGTTAATGATAGACATCCATCAAGTTCCGATGTAAAAATATATTGGGATGTCTGACTACATCTGTTTTAACAATCTCTCGAAGAGGTATTTCTCTGGAGTGTCTTATGTTTTATGTTGTGTGCAGGCGATGAGAGCGGAGTGGGTAGGTTTATACACTACTAGCGCCTGTAAACCTGCGCGTGCGACTACTTCTTTGATCAGAATAAACAGTAGTATATGTATATCCTTTTTGGACTATTACATTATCAAGTCTTTTTGACTTTACGTGATGACGTAAAGGAAAGACAAACAAACTCACTTTCACATTTACAGATATACATGCGAGTTATTTCGGTTTAAAGAATAATTTATTTTCTCTAAAGTAATTAACATTTCACTTACAGAGAAATTAAGACTACATATATATAATTTGAGAGTGTAAAAGACAAACAATAAAAGGGCATGCAGAAATTTAGAAATTTACATTATAACAATTTATATTTAGAAAAAACAAAACTAATATCCTTGGATGTGGTTTAACAGTTTTGACTTCAATTCTAACAGTTTCCGTATAAACTTCTGCGTATGCTCTATTTTTAAATAACAAGAGTAAACACTTAAAGTGAACGTGTCACATTAAGTTTAATCCGTTCACTGGAATTTGCTCATACACGGCAATTTACATATTTTCTCACGAACTTTCCAGTGTACTTTCTTAAACAGTTGCAATCATATTAAAACATGCTCTTTTATGAGGCCACTTCATTCCGATTTCACGCACTCAATCGGCGTTCAATGCGTTGAAAGGAGTCAAAAAGATTTATAAAAGTTTCTCTTTGATTAAATCCCAATCTTTGAATGTAGTTGAGATACACCTCTGTAATATCGCTGGGACCAACCCTGCGGTGTTGCAATGGCTTTATAATTCTGCACTGATTACAAAGGGGAGCCGGCGGCCGCAATTTCGTCTTGTAGCGATCGTGCTGTACATAAATTATCAGTTATTGATGAAGACATTAAGCTTACGGACCGGACAACAATTATTAAATATAGCTTTTTTCGAATCTGAAGGGCTGTCGAGCATTTCGAAGAATTGATTTAGAATTCACTCAATGGAATCACAAGTTGGGATCATAACATAAATCTAGACAAACTTCTAGGAAAAAGTTATTTATTATGGTTATTTATTATATTATTTATTATTATTTATTATATTATGGTTACGTAATTGTAGCAGAAGACTCAGTGACGTCATAAAGTTTTCTTAAAGGACATGTGATATAAATGCAACACAAATTTATGAATTATGTGTAGAAATGAAGCGATGCAGTACAAAAAGTACAGTTAACAAAATCTAGTCAAAATGCTACCCATTATTTTTGTGTACCTACCTCGGGATATTATTGATACATTTACACATTGCTACCTACCTGCATACTAGAGGTATATATTTTAAACTTGGGAAGAAAATAAAACGACATAATTTTGATAGAATCAGACACAAGTGTATTCTGATTACGTCTTTTCACATCATTTATGAAAACTTAGAATCCACCTGTGACACCTGTCATCCCTGTCGATAAATATCGTACGATTCTTAATTCAGTGTGAGTATCGAGGGCCGTCATACCCAGCTTGCAACCGGACCAATGTTTTGCGTCGCCTTTATTAACAAGCTATTGTGTTCGCGTCAGCTTTTGCACTTTGCTGAATCTTTAATATCGAACTGGATTTTTAAAAACTGCTTTTTAATTCGTCTCCCGTCAGTGACAGACAACCCGTTTTGCCTAACTCCGATGCTAATGGCATCAGTCGAACAAATAAGTTTAATTATGTATCCGTTCCTGAATTTTAATATTATTGAGTTCTCATTTTCACACAAGACTTTTAACAGTTGCTGCTACATTTATTGCTGTTGACGCCGTGGAGCAGTTATCACCGCAATTAGGATCTTATTCAGTTTTGGTTTTATTCTTTAACAATAATCGAACAATCGCATTGGGAGACAGTAAATGATTTATGGATCTCGCGCCTTTGCTTTAAATAAAACATGGCCGTAAGCTTTCAACGTCTACGAATGAGAGTCACGATTGCAATTTTAAAATGTCGATACGGATGTTTGACGATTTTATTATTCCTCGGGATATTTATTGGCCGGTTACTCTGGGACGATACAGTTTGCTTGGAGCGTGCGACATCTTGACAAGTCTCACCATGTGTTTGAGATGCATGGGAAGTAACGAATACATCTGTCAGCATCCTTGGGGACGACACGGATCGCTCGTGGGTGACGAAAGCGAGGGCTAAGACAGCTTTAATGCTGCTTCGATCCGATTTTAGTTACTGTTACTGTTTAGTTGTGTGTGAAAGTTACAGGAAAAACGGAGTGAAACTACGTCAAAAAGGAATCGTAAAACACCTGCAGATAAAATTACCATATATATATATATAGTTTTATATAAAAATATCTGTTTGTAGGTCGAATAGTTTTTAATTGTTTAATTATCTGGGCGTAACATCTTTGTTTGCAGTCTTGCAGTAGCTTTGTGTATCAGACTGATTTTTTGAAAGGTTCCTTGTTTGACAATTTTCTCTAAAACTTCACATGTAGATCTTTAGATTCTAGACCCTCACCTCATAGCTTGTGATTTACATCAAAATTGTTAGACAAGTTTCCGTTACACTTAACATAATTTAAATGTCAAATTTATTGGTTTTAGAGGTTTTCACCTAGCAACGGAGGCCTTTTCTATTAGTTTTGTCTAACTTTTAAGTAGTTTATAAATAAAATTTAACAAAAATTCTGGAGATTAAACAATTGGTAATGCGTGTAATTCATTTCCATAAAACATCAAAAATTAAACATAATTCTATAAACTATTTATTTATGATATTGTTAGATAGTACATTGATAAGGTTGAAATTTCAATAGGAGCTCCTATTTGCAAGTGTAGCCGCCCTAAGCTAGTTTATGAGCTTCATTGTTTACTGAACTAACTCTCTATAGCTAGCCGTAGTGTATTTGTAGCCCCAATCGACAGCCATTACTTTATTGACTTCCTGCCAGCAGACCACTCTATCGACAATCGAATACAAATTCATATCGATACCATTAAGATATTTCACCAAATTGTTTATACGAATGGGAAGATAATTTCGACTAAAATTTATTCGATTTAAATTGGTCATTTGAAATGGAAATAAAGATTTGGATTGAATATCGATTAAGGAATCGATATTAGAAACACGTCGGTGAAGTTAGCGATCGAGTTGATAAAGTAGATACAGATTTAAAGCTTGCAAGATGTGACTTTGATATTTTTGAATGTATATTTCCTTAATAGCTATTACCGTTAACGATTGATCGGTCTTTATACAGATAGTTTATATATAATACGAGTGTACAGATATATTGTCCGAAAATATGGTATTATACGTTAAATATCATATCATTCTTTTTGTTAAGTTGTTATTTGTAATCATTGTAAATTCTTATTTGATCGACTTTATTATGATTTCATTTTGATAAGTTTGCTATATTCATTAAAAATATTGCGCGATCAACGTAATCTACAAACAAAACAATAAGCTACAAACTTGACATATTTTAACCGCAAAAAAAAAACAGACGGAGGGACAGAGTCAGCTAGATGTTACAAGTTTCTTGACCGCTACTTCGGTTGCTATAAATAATAACTTTACGCCCTTTTCCATATCAGACCACGCCCGTGTTAAATTTAGTCAATATCGGATTAGCCGCCTAGTCATGCAAAGGCAACAGACAGACATACAGACATACCAGTTTATCTCGAATTTTGTATATGTGCCATTAATCTAAAGTTATAATTATTATTCTATTTTTCTATTTTTTTTTAAAAGCTTTTATTTAACTTGCAATGTTTGTATGTATGTATGTATGTATGTATGTATGTTCGGGTCAAATCTTGCAAGCTGAATTAGAAGCACTTCCTCTTATCCTAGGGAGTTGAAATTTTGTACGTTGGTTCAGTTCCGATGACAATGCGTTTTTCTGGTACTATCGAGCTGGTCTGATGCTGGAGTCAGGAGGAATAAAGAGAAACTCTTTAATAGGCCCCTCGAATTCGGGCTCATCTCAAAATCAGAATACCAGGCTGACATAAGTGCAAGGGAGCGTGCTATATCGTTTCTATATATCGTATCGTATCGCAGGTTGATTCCTAACAAACTACTTAAAATCATTTGAAGTACCAGGTTAGCAGAAACAGAAGTAGTTTTGATTTAGCTCACATGACATATTACGCGCGGTTTATTCTACTAATGAGAAAGCGTAGCTTCTGTCACTTCTTTTTTTAAAAATCTAAATAGATTCATTAACTTTAGACTTTAGTTGAAGTGTTTTAGATTCAAAATGCTATTTGTCTCTTTTTGGCCCAAGGGAATGAAAGAGTAACCACATAATCAAAACAAGTCGTGATTGTGCATTATATCAGTACCTAGTCTGTGCAAAGTCTGTGATTATATCCTCTGTGTAAATGCTGAATGTCATGCATAAATGCCAAAAATACAACTAAAAAGCGTGTGTTTATGTTAGTTTGGCGATGGTTTTCTAAATAAATTTAAGACAAGAGAGTGTCACTCAATTGAGGCTGGACAAGGCAGCGTATGCAATAATCATCGGCTGCAGAAGTCCACTGTTGGACATGAATCTCCCTGTTATGGCGCGCCCACACATGCACGGTGATAGGGCCGAGCCACTAGTGCATCCAGTGACTACTCGCGAGCTTAACTAGGTCATCGGTCATATTTTGAAATGAGAACGCTCAACTTCTGTCACTTCTGTTTTTAGGGTTCCGCAGTAAAACTACGAACACTTTTAATTTCGCTCTGTTAGTCGGTCCGTCTGTCAGTCCGCGGCTTTGCTTAGAGACCCTTACTACTGGAAAGGTGTAATTTAGTACGGGTATACATATTAATCACGCCGACAAAGTAGTAGAATAAAATCTTGCAAAACATATTTTTAAGGGTGGCTCCCATACACGTAACTTGGGAATAATATATATATAGTTTTTCTAATACTTGTGCTCAGAAAATGATACGTTTTGTAGCTGTTTGGCGTGCTAAAAGTTCGTGATTTCAGAAGCTTGTCTTAAAAACGCAAGGCAAACGTGCGTTTTTCTTATTAACTAGTTATAAAGCCAAAAGCACTAGTACTTTTTTTTTCTTATTAACTGAAGGAATGTTTTTCATTCAAAAATCAATACTAGTATTTTTGCCGAGTCACTGGGCAGTATTTGCAACACACTCTTGGCCACAATCTCAATAATAGACTACCAGGTTGACATAAGTGTCAGAGAGCGTGTAAGACAACTGTTCCGCACTAACCTCCGAAAAAAGATCGGGGTCTGTTTAATTACATACTTTTTGCTGCATTGACATGTTCCAAGAGGATTGGCTTCAGTTCGAGTTTTTTTTTTTTAATAGAACGCGGGCCTTCGCTTTTTAAATATACACATGTAAATTCGAATGTTGATAATGATTTAATTTAATCTTATGGGGATGACAGAGACCTTATGCCAAGATATTATATATCTCTTTTTCTCTCTTTGAAGTTGTAGTTAGACTCCACCTTAGGTATGAGGTCCTGGTACTTTCGTCTTCATATCATCCGATGTTAAGTGATTAGAGCTGACAAATGGAAGCGTGCTCATCTAGAAAAGTTACTTTGCTTTCTGTGCTAACCGGAACACAATCATCTTCATCATAATTTTACTATTTGTTATATTTTTTAGCAAATGTATTAAGAAATGTCGTTCAAAACTAGTTTCGAAATGTATTTACTATTTTCGCGTTTCCCCCCGTATATCTTCTAAACTATTGCTTTTAAAAATCTGGATACTTCACAGTGGTACGAGTATGTACACTGAACTTAAAAGAAAAACTATCATGACTAAGCTGGCTTTGCAGGTGAACGAGTAATGGTCGACCAAATTATAAAAATAGACTTCGAGATGCCATAATGAAAGTTTCGTACAAATTCCAATCAAAATTACTTTACATCGTCCTGCGTGGGACCTAACTTGGATACTTTTTTAAATTGAAATAGATTCAGTAATTTAACTAGACTTTTTTAGTCTTAAGAAACATTTACACGATAACTAAAAAATAAAAAATAAATTAATATAAAAAAATTTCATAAAGAAGCTTTTATTTAAATGCTCTAAAAAGAAGAAAATAAACTTTAAATTAAATCAAACCCATCAATTGATTACATTGAACAATTTATATGCTATAAAAGCTTGTCGCGTGATTTACTAGTGTAGATGTATGTAGATTTATCTATTTTATACAATACATACTTTTTCTCTAGATCAGTTTACATAATTCTTGTATTCTAGTTCATTGACACATAGGCCTCCTTCATGGTACGCCACATCGACATCAATACAATTAAAATTACGCGACAAGCTTTTATAGCATATAAATTGTTCAATGTAATCAATTGATGGGTTTGATTTAATTTAAAGTTTATTTTCTTCTTTTTAGAGCATTTAAATAAAAGCTTCTTTATGAAATTTTTTTATATTAATTTATTGTAAATCTACAATTCAAGCTTAGTTTATAAATATACATATAGCATGACCTTGATTGCGATAGTTGTATATCTTTGTTTTTACCACCAACGACAACACAAAATGACACAACAAAGTAAGGTCAGCACAAAAAGAATTGGACGGTATGTTTTCAACAAAACAATGTCTACGCAAATCTATCAACTATATATGTATGTCTCTCTGTATAGTAAAGTAGGCAATCGTTATCCGTTCATCGACATCGGATGACAATTCATTCTATTCGTCGGATAGTTGCGTTGCGTCGCGAAACTCATCGGTTGGTTACAAAAATAGTCTCAGCAGATTTTTTTACAGTTGCCTGGTTATTACAATAGATGGACAATAGTTGGATGTACAGAGTATCGATTTCTGCTCGTGAAATTAGATTTTGAAACGCTTGCTTTGTTCTAATTAAAAATAATAATTAATCTATTCCAATGTCTTTGAAGAAAGACGATAATTACCATTAAACCAACAAACACAGATAAGAACAACTAAATACGGGTAAATAAAATGCCCGTCAATGCCCAAGTCTTTGAAATGCAAGCGGCAGTAGAGCGTATGCGAAAATTCCCCACATTGAGTATTCACCGTATGCCAGCGATGTCACCGTGTGTCTGATGAGAAATAACAATCGAGAGACGTTGGCACGGAGACTCGGGATAAACACAACTCTAGATGACTGAGCCTCTTTAATACATCGAAACGAGAACTTTTACTCTTTGATAAAGTTAAAAGTTGGTGAGTTCTTTAAAGTAAAACTGGTGGTAGGGGTGATGAGTTTTACTACTCGATGTTAAGCTGCTAGGGGACTTTGCAGGTGTTGATGTCAATTATCTTAAAGGACAAATAAAAATTGAGTAACATTGTTACTGTGCAACATCTAGCCCGTGTCTAGGGTACAAGGTGAAATGTAAATAAAAACCTTCGTAATATATCGTGTAACACGTGACAGGGAAATCAAATACAGAGGCAAACATTATGTGAAACTGTATCCAGAATCTTGTTACTAAATGAAGGATATTAAAGCTTATAAAGACACCATAAAAATTCCAAGCGACTACCATGAAATTGAAACTGAGATTGGCTCCGATACGAATAGTGTATCATTTCAAATTTATGACGTCATCGTGAGTACCAAAATACGACATAAACTTTCTACATAAGTAATAATTGAACTCTCAAACAACTTAATGCCATTACATTAATTCGTCATAATGAAACAATATGGTTAAAAGTTAGCTGATTTTTCATTCTGGACAGGTAATTTTAATGCATATTTAATGGGCAACTCTTGGCTTCAACTTCACTAAGATAAGGTACGGCTATAATGCATGCAGTTTGCTCCTGTGTTATTTATTGTGTGATTTTTGGCAACAGAACGTTAGTCCGCTACTTGGCTTGGCTAGATGTGCAATCTTCATAATGCATGCACTTTTGCAGGGTTCACGCTTGACGGTGCTTTTTCGGGTTTCCAGTATGTGACGTAATGCAAGAGGGATATGGTCATAAATTCAATGTTTAGATCTGTAGCTAATTTAAGTTTGGATCATGAACATGTTGCTTATTATTAGTTATTGTTTATTTTAAGGCAAGTAACTTACGGACTCCTTTGTAAAAGTGGCGGGCACGTACCTGAGAACAAAACAAACAAACGATTCAATATTTTTATTTACAATAAATTATTTCGGAGTGACGTGTGGCTGGGTCACGTCATGAATAATTCCGTCCCGCTCATGTCCGGCCAGTTAAAGACTCTTAATTGAGAGAACAAGATTACGTTTGTCGATATACGAATCGTGTGAAGTTTTTTTCTGAATTTTAATAAGTGTTCCAACATCGGTCGCTTAGAATTTACGACACGTTCTGTTTCAACTTCCCACTTGAAAACTTTTTGCTTTACAAATCATAATAATAAAGAGGTGACTTGTAATGTAGGATTTATTTATATTGTGATTTATGTCCGTGTGTAAGCCCGAAATACCGATCGGACTAAGCACCGCCTACGTGCCGGTCACAGATAAATCATATTGCGACATCTCAAAAATGCCAACTTCAAAAACATGTTTGCCCGTGGCCAGTACAGCACGCACGGATGGAAAGACAAGAAAAACAAACGTAAAAAATAAATTACTTTTGTATACCTCCTTTCTTTCCCGTTGTTGGACGCCGAACAACTCATAAATCACAGAAAGATAAGCATAAAAAGATTGTATGAGGTGGGTACACGGTAGAACTAAACTTTTCGTATTTTGTTATCTTACGTCAAGCGGGGTCTTAAAAATGTAAGTCTCCTCCTACACCTTTCTCCGAAATAGAGAGCGGAACGGACATCGTCGACGCTGCTCGACTATTACTTACTCGGAGCCTACTTACTGCACTGGTATTCGTAGGTGAATAACATTAATCAACTCAACCTACGTCCATGACCATTTCAAATCTTTCATCAACTGCTGCACGGGTCTATAGCCCAAAGTTATAAAGAGCGCTCGCTCTAACGTTTCCACACAAAAATCCTAAATCTTCCGCGGTCACCTGCACGTATAACAAATTGCTAGCTACTGTACCGTGGCCACATGAGGTGCCATTCGTCAGCGGAGGCTATACGCGGGCGCCTACTGAGCAATTAGATTTGTTAGCTTGTACCCGTGGAGTTTCATCACGCCCCCGCTCAACAACAGATGCTTGGACTAATAACCTCTCGAAGTTTCCCCTTCGCCCCTCCCCGGCGCCCCCTCTGCGCTCCTGAGCTACCCCAGCCTCCCCAAGCAACCCAACTAAGATAGATTGCGCCACCATTCTTGCAATTTTCCTGTCGTATCTTGCCTCGTAAATTCCTAGTGATATATTGGTTCGGATCTCTCGCGATGCGACCAGGAGCATACTCGAAATATGATAAGAGTTATTTATTATTGTTCTTATTGGTTTTATAAGGGGTGGTTTGTATGTAATACTATTCTCTTTATGGGGTGTTTTATATAATGTTGATCGTTGCTGAAACGATATTTCATGAAATACTCGTAGTATATTCACTTTGTCTTTCTCGAACTCCAGATATCTCTAAACATTTTCATTGTATACCTTTCATCAGTTATGACTATTCATGAACACGAATACCCACACATTTACACAATACACACCCTAATACATCGCTGCAGGATGAATGTGAAAAGGGAACACACTGTCATTTGTAACGAACGACTCAAGCTCACACGGGCGAATAAATAACTCACAGGCGAAAACAGATTAAGCAAAACAACAGCAAAACCAAATTACTTGGAAAACCAGGCGTTCTCGAAACACAGCTCTCCTGAAATGAAATAACGGATTCTTCATTAATTTAGCGCCAAATTAAAAACACCCGAGTCCCTTTCCACTGCAGCAGGCGCCGTTTTCATATTCTAATAGCAACGATTTATCATTACCATCAGCTGGTGTAATGGAATGATATTCAGAACAAAGTTTCGCAGTCATATGTACTAGTTTAATACGTACAGCTAGTGAGATAGTGCCTCGGTGATTGTGGAAATACCTATGTAAAAAACTCATAATTTAATTGGATAACACTTGGATGAAATGTTTATTTAGTTAATTATTAAGTTAAGATTTCAATGTTTCCATTCATTTGAACGCTTGATTTTAGAGAATGTCAAAAGTTATTGTAAGTGTGTATAGTAAGTAAGTGCAACATAAAGCATAAATTTCGAGAGTCAAGAGAAAACAAGTTAAAATAATTTAGAAAATGAAACCGTATTTGTCGTTATGGTAATAACTGTTATTATTGCAGCTCTATTATAAATTAAAGAGTTTCGTCACTTTTAATAGACTTCAAGGTGAATTTATACATCTACAGCTTTGTATTTAACCTTTACATCAAATTAAGATCAATAAAGCTTGGAGACAGAACGCTCCATAGACTTCACTGCTGAATAATTCCGACAAGAGATCAAAACGCAAGTATTAGAAGGCATAAACAATCGAGAGGAAGCCGTACCCTCGCAGACGACGGAAGTGAGCTGAGTGTCGGTACCGGAACTGTTATTGCCGGAACGAGGACTACCTCCGGTCGTGCAGACTTCTAGTCTACTCTCCAAGACGGCGGCTCAACTGTTTTCGCGAATTTAGAAAACTATAGCGTCAACATTATGTAAAACATCAAGCTGTAGATACTGGAAAGTGTATTGAATATCTGAAGCCAAGAAATTTTTGAAACATTGTGCATATTTGAGAGAAATTAAATCTCTACATTATCTAACAGTACACCTATACGATTAAAAATTGAACAAAAGTCTTCAATTCTTAGCATAAGTTGTTGATATTATTGTTAATTTTTTTTAATGTTTCAAAACTGTTTATTATGACATACCTACGTGCTTACATACCTACTTGGTAATTTATCGTCTCGATTCATTTACTTGCTTTCTATGCCACGCTTCGTCTCAGAATTGTTGATTGTAAACACGATCCAATTGTGATTGTTAATGAAATTCTCATTAACATGTATTTATTTAGTATTATACCACACCATTACGTCATGTCTGCCATGGATCATTTAAGAGCAAATTATATTGTTCAACTTAATTTCCCATTACAGATTCTCACTTGAGATATCATACAATAGTCGACGTCAGATGTGAGGCTTTAGTATGGAAGCTACCTATGTTTTATAATGTATCATGTAATCATGTAAAGGATGGCTAAGGAACTACAAGTCTAAGGCCGAGAATCATCCTCTTTAATGCCTAATAGAAAGTATATTGTCTGTCGTGACAATAAGAGAGATCATGTCTAGCAGGGGACTTATCCGACCGAAAAATTAGAAACAAATAAAGCACCAAATTATTTTCAATATATTCGATGGACATTCTCGCATTCTCAGCATTTTGGGGGCGGCCGCACTAAAACCCATAACCTTAAGAATGCAAAGGACGCGAAACGATTTTTAATACACTCCGCACCCCATAATGGGTGTTTTCGCACCCCAGACTGCGGTGACATTTGAAACCCACCGCTCTATGAAAAAACAAAGCTCAAAACATTATGCAAATGCCATTATGTTCGTATTTTTGTACGTTTCGCCAACTTTATGAGCCGAACAGAAAGGGTTGAAGGGTTAAGACAATCGGGATGAATAAAAACTTTTTGATTCCACATTGTATCTCCGCTAGTTTATGTAGTGCATAAATTCAGCTCCCTGACTGCTATAAATATGTGTCTATGAACGAAATAAAATAGAGCAATAAATTGGTGTTTTATTTTGTTGGCTTGTTGCCTTTACGAATGCGGTTTTGATACAGTTTATTTCAACAGTAAAATAACGGTTCTAAATGGGACCTAAACAATAGAATACTACAGCACAACTTTCGATGTTTCTGTAGTATTACATATACCTTTAGTATTATTTATACAACATATTTCAATATCGAAAACATTTTAAAAAATAGTTGGGAGATTTGTTCCTCTTTATCAGCAGGACACATCCGTAAAAGCAGAATAAAATCAATTAATTATCTTTATTATTTAAGAACCATCTACTAATAAAAATAGAAAATACAATTAACATAAGTCAATCAATAATGTCAATCCGCAAACATTGAAAACATCAAATAGGTTCTAGTTTAATACCATTGTTTGTCAAACCGTAATAAAATAAATATAAAAAATTGGTATTAGTATAAACGGGTACTTATATGAGCATTTCATATAGATCAATACGTCAAAATTTCTTTATAAGTTTGTCAGGCGGATGTTAGTTACATAGGGCGGATATCACTTGCCTATATAGATGCTGTGGCATACTGGACTAAAAATCAGGGAGCACCGAGTTCGATTCCCAGTGGGGTTATCTATTGGTATTTGGTTTATTTGGTGGAAGGGTATTTTCTTTGCTTCCTGGCTATCACCATGCTACCTAAGTCTACCAACAAACAGCAGTGTTAATAGCACAGTTTTGTTCCAATGTAAAAGGTATAGCTGTGCCAGCGCCTCATTAGGTTGAGGATTCTAGGTGGCACGGACATATCGTTACTTACCATCATGTGAGATCAGGGTCAAGTGTAAAACGACAGAAATAAAAATTATCAACAGGTACGCAAAAGTTCTAGGCACTCTCTTCGTGTGAAAGCGAAGCAAATACTTTTACTCGTGTTCGGCTTAAAAAAATAACATATTGACTGCATTGAATAAGATAACTTGTTCCAATAGTTTTAAAGTCATGTTTAACTACAGAACATTACTGAGTGAGGTAATGATCTTACGCATGTTGTATGTTTCACGGGTAACAACTGTCAATAGGTAGTCGTGTGAGAGAGCGCTCGACGTAGTACTCCAGTCTAGATTAGTTCCATGACATAAAATATCTCGTTAGCATAAGAAGAACGGCGTCCTGTTTGATTGTACATCATTTATTGTGAGCGTCTTTGAAATAGTTCATATCAAAACATATTTGAAGTAATAAAGTTCTATCTCAAAAATCGTGGATATATTCCAGATTAGAGAAAAACTTTAAAAGGAAAAACATGTATTGTTTAGTTGTATACTTAGGTTCAATTATGAAATCATGTGGTTTGAGGAATTTTTGGGGATATAATTGAGTACGCGAGTTAAAGACTGTACTTTTCATTTTGACTGTTAGGCAAGTAAGAGAATGTGGGTAATGAAATTTGTATTCAGAGAGAGTAAATGAATATCAAGTTTTTATTCTGTGGTGATAATAGTCACATTTGAGTAATCTATATAGAATTCAAGGACATCCAACCTCATACTTCTCATCTCAATATACATTTTGAACATAAACTCAACTGTATTTATAGCGGTTCCTGTGTTCTTTTATTTTTAGCAATTTTCATATATGAACGCTATTCTCTCTTCTTCTTCACCTTATTTAGATATATATATATAAAATTATCCACAAAGTTTGTACATATTAATTCGAAAATCACTGAATTCTAGAGTGCCGTGACTTTGTGAAGCCTGGCTCCAGGATAATAAAATGATTTTCTGAAATCTGAAAAATACTTTGGGGCTGATAAAAATGACGTATGATAAAGTACAATTAAAATTATGATCTCAATAATAACAGTACAACAAACTGACACTTTGTATGTGTAAGTTCCTTTAGAAATCAAAGCCACAAGTTGACTGGCCCAAAACTAGGTAAACCGATCAACCAAATAGGGCATGTCGTCATTTTCTTACATGTCAGTCAATCCATCTAAATTGAGGATGTCACTTATCAAGACCAGTTGACGAATCTTTGATGAAATCTTGTAGCTGTACGATAACTGAGTCTATGCACGAGTTACATCCGTGCAATGTACTCAATGAAATACAAAATGGATTTGTAGAAGTGCCATCTTCCCTGGAGACATTGTCGCCACACTTGTGACGGGAGTGGATCTTTACTAACTAGGGTTATGTAACTAGGTTGAAAAATCATAACTTTAATAATAATTTGACAGTTTTAGCGTTTCTATACCTTATACCAATAATTTTTAATAAATTAATTGAGCCAAAAAGCTATTGACATCGAGAAGAGAGTCAATATGGCGTACTTCCAATCATTTGAATCTTGCTTGTTATTATTGGTGAGGAAAAAACTTTGGATTTGTCGGGCGCCAAGGGCTGTTAAAAGCACATGCAGCATTTTAAGGTTTATAGAAATTAAATCTCAATACGATCCAAATCTACATGTTCCTTTATGAAAAATTTACAACTACACTAATGTCCAAGACAAAGACAAAAACAAGTGTCCTAGATGCTAACTATATTTTACACAAAATTCATTTTTACCAAACTCAGGCATTATTATACGTGTGTATCTTTGTGTAGTGACGAGTTTATTAAACTATTAACTGATAATTATTGTGTCAAATTGATGTCTGAGGCATTTCTGTTGTCGTTTATCAGATTTCTAGTGTGCCCCAGATAGACTGTGACTGGCGCCACATCGTTAAATACTAGTTTTAAGGAAGGACACAAATCTAGATCACTTTTTTATTTGTGACATGAATTCTATTCTAGAGCTTAATTAAAAGAAGTTTAGAATATTTGGAGTGGTTATACTAATGCAACAGATTAATAGCATGACAAGATCAATCGAAATAATCAGACATAGAAATCAGGTCGTAGAAACTCTCTAAATAAACTACTTTTATATTGATATAATTTAATTTATACACAGCTAATATAACAGACATTTTATAAAATTGTAAGCATTCAAGATTTACTGAAATAAAAACTAGTTTCCTTATTTGTTTGTTTCTGTTAATAATCCAACATTATATTCGTCAGGTTTTATTGGCTTCTTTATAATCCAGTAAAGTCCACAACAAAGTCAACAAATTAGACTTTACACCATCAAAGGTCGTTGACCCTGACTTATATATTTGAAATAATACTCGTAATCATTTGTCTGGCGACTTACAGATCTAAAATGTAAATGTGCCCTTTTTTAGCAGTAAACGTTTCCTGGCAAATGATGATGAAGATCTTAGTGATATAAGTTGATACTGGATCTCTGAAAGCTTCTCTTACCTGATTCATGAGAAAGACTGGGCTGGCTCTAAATTATACGAAGGACAATACGATGGCATTGATGGATTCTAATATTTGAGATATCATCATCAACAGCCTATATACATCCCCACTGCCTACTCTCCAACAGAGAGTGTACGGGCCATAGTCCACCATACGGGCCCAGTGCGTATTGGTAGACTTCCCACACACCTTTGAATTTCTTCTCAGGAGTGTGCAGGTTTCCTCACGATGTTTTCCTTCACCGTTAAGCAATCGGATAATGTACTTGACTTGAAAATTCAACTCATAGGTACACGGCTGTAATTGAACCCGGAACCCTCAGATTGAAAGTCCGACGCTTCATTTGAGGTATATAAGTCAAAAAACCTTCAGTCTGCAACTATAGTTATAAAGTGTGAACTTTTATATAAAACATTACAAACTTTTCATTAAATGCAGTGGTGAAATCCCAATACATAATTACATCGGTCCGAGCCGCCATGTTTCCTAGTGCACACGTTGCTGCAATATTTTTGCATGTGTCATCGAGGTCGAGCCGGTGTCTAAAATCAAAATTATCATGCAATTTTAGTTGAACCGAAGCGCGTTTAGTTGACAGAATGAATAATTTTAACACCGTAAATTACATCTGCGTGTTTTAATGACAAAACTGTTGGTGGTTTCGATGTTTTGCTTTTCGCAACTGCACTTTAATTTGTATAATATACTTACACGTGAGTGCATTGTTTTCGACTCTATAAAATAAATTTTAACTGCTTCGTTTTCATGGTAAACACTGCTCATTAATTATGTATTAAACCAAATTTTCTCATTTTTCTTCGGTAAAGTAATTTAATTTTATACTGTTGTGTTGTCTAATCGGCTGCATGTATCGTGATATAGCAAAAATAATAACTACAACAGCAAAATCTAATTTTTACAAAGATTCTAAAAATAATTTAGCATAAATATTTCTTCGTGGAACTTCCACTAAGATCTTACTTGATGGTATGTGACGATTAAGTCGACGATGTTACGCGATTGTATAGTTGAAAAGTCTGTCGGATTTGTCAGCTTAGACTTAGACACTCTGATTTTACTTTGTGGAAAATAGTAATCAGCAGTGAGTTCAACTCTCGGGCTATACGAATTGTAAACATAGAAGGTAAACGCGGATGCATAGGGATGTTAACGAATATATACAAATGTAATTGGTTCACTGTTGTTCGTCTGTTAGATTAGTACCTTTAATGGCGACAAAATCAATATTTTACGCACACTCTCCAAAATTTATTATATAGCATATGTATGGAAAGTCAAAACACGAAGACATTCGCCTTTTAAAACTGAATGGGTAGTAAGTCCAGAAGTTTCGATTTGATGCTACGTATAATGAGTAACATAACTACAATACATATATAAGTAAAACGCTGTACCAATCAATACATCCAGCGGTACAGCCACGATTTTAATCAAGTATGTATTGTAGCCCGACACCCGATACATCATTTGCATATCCCAAGCACATGTGGCCATAGACAAAAGGGTCAAATGAGAGCCCCGTATTTAATTTTCATAAAACGACTCCCGTTCTAATCCGCCGGAATAATAACCCTTTCTATTTCAAAATTGGCTTCGGTCTGCGTTTAGAATTTATCGTTTGCGGCTCTTATGTATTCGTGTGTAAGAAATAGTCGTGTTCTTCTATTGTTATTAATTGATTATTTCTAGTCAGTTGTAGGGATTGGACATAATTTCATTTTAACTTTCCAATGGTACAAAATCCGTTTGTTATATTTTTATTATTTTTTTTATTATTTATTTATTATATTTTTTTTATTATTATTATATTTTGTGTTATGATCTTAAAATATACACTCTATAACATAAGTAATGTCAGTGAACTGGATAAGTAAAGACAATGTTAATGTAAAATTATTGATGGATGGTAAGGAAGCTATGGTGTCGCAGAAGGTAACTAAGGAAAAAATACAGGGAAGGGACAGGAGGGTCTACCTACGGATCACTGATATCTTACTAAGATCATCAACTCGCCTACAGTAGATGCAAATTACAGTACGTGAAACTATCTTATCCATACCTTATATATCCTATCTTATCTTATCTATACCAGTCATGTACTTGTGCAAAAAGATACTACATGACAATAGCACTCTATGATTTTTCATTCAAACACAAGCAAAACCTAGAGAATCGTGCTCAATTTTTCCCCAACCTGACAATCCATGAAACCAACCTGATAAAACAGTTATCGTGATATCCATAGTTAGATTATCTCGGGCATCCGCGGGCGCCATGATTTATGTCCAGGCAGTCGGTACACCACCTTCGCTATGCTATGACGCATTTACATTTGTTCACAAAGGATAGCTGGTGCTGTTGCAACTCTCTGCTATGCGACTACAATGGCGAATATGATAATGTGAAGTTTATTGTGGTTATAGCTCGATATAAAGGATTGTACGCGAAGCACTGGCGTTCAGATTAGGTCATATCTAGATGAACTGCCGTCTATACCTTTTTTTGAACAACAGAAGTCTTCATCATCACTTCAACTCTCATCCCTTTCTTTCTATTTTTCTTACATATTGACGCCGAGTGATTCTGGATTGTACAGTTCCACCTTGGTTCCCCCTAACAAACATCATGTCAAAATATCCTACTAATAATTTATTAGGATTCGTAAACCTCGGAACATTCGGGAAATCCAGTTCGGCTAGCTCCTATCTCCATGTGATTCTTTTAAAAGTCGGTTCTCTGTCTGTTTTAGGATTAAATTGGTTATTTTAAACCGTATAAGTAATAATAGTTTCATTGTGACCGTTTTCTATTCATATTTTTGCAGGAATTTTTTTCTTCTAATTGTTGTTTGTTATGCTGCTATATTTTTCCATCAAAATCATTGACTTCAAACTATCGTTATTAAAATCTTAACTAGTGATTATTAATCCATACATTGTACAAATGAACATATTATCTCAATTGTCCAAGCTTCCAAAGCTGCGATTTCATTGCAACAGTTTGAACGTACTATGTTTGCCGCAATATCCTTTTTTTTTTCGCTTACGAAACCTATATTTCAAGCGTTTAAAGTGCATTTTCGTTTCGCTTAGCAGCTATTGCGAAAAAATGGCGATGCATCTTTATCAGTGTTTAGCCAGTGGGCCGATGCGTCGTGTAAATTTATTAACCGCGATACGCAGTGTTGCCAGCTTGACTTGAATTAAAATTAATTACGGCCACACTTCTAATTATTGTAATTCGTGAGATAAGAGGAGCATTTTGAAACTACGCCGGTGGTTTCGCATTCAAGTCGTTTTGCATGTTACGTTAAATGATCTTGAAGATGAAATATATTCAAATATTTTTACATTGATGGTGAAGGCATTTACTTTTTTATGCTCAGATTAGATTAGTTTTACTTCGAATTATTATTGATCTTAATCTTCTTTTAGAGTGTCAAGGTTGTTCAATTTGTTAAAGTCGGTCAGGATTGATGGAATGTATTATGTTGTAATTGGTAGGTAGAATTGTAGGAAAAGTGCTAGGTAAAATTAAATTATGTTTAAAATCATTCCTACATCAAAGTTGCGAGTCAGCACCTAGCAATTGCGAGTCAACAATGAAGCCCGTGTCGCAGTTACGAGTATGAATGAACATTCAACTATGGTGACCGACACACCCGCCGACCAACTCTACCAACTCATCAACTGGAACAAGCACGCATCACGAAAGCAAGGATTAATCAAAGTTTAAAACAATCCCGTGTTGCGAGCCGCCGGGCGAGGCGGGCGGGGCGGGCGGGGCTCGCGTTAAGGGTTAGTATGTTAACAAGATCTTTTACGAATCATCATCGACCATGAAAATAATTTTTAACAGACTTCAAAAAAGGAGGAGGTCCTCTATTCAAAGTTTTTTTTTGTATGTATGTTACGCGATATTGTATTGCCTATTGTATTATGAATCGATTTTGATGATTCTTTTTTTGTTTGGTAGACCATACGAGTACTTCAGAAGTGTTCTTTACAAGCGTTTTTTAAGAAAATCTATAATATCTAAATAATTCTACCTCTAAGGAGGAACATTTTAGGGGGAGAAAGACAAATTATTTGACTTCGTACTTTAAAAAATTAACTTAATTCTAAAATTAATGATTAGACCCCTTTAATTTTTGATTTTGATTTATTATTTGATTTATTTTAAGTTTCGTTTGTCTAAACACTATTTCGTTCTCTCTATTTCTCTTTCTTCTAGTTCACTTATTTACATTTATATCTCTATACTTGTTCACTATACACTGTAAAATGTAACATTATTATTTTAAAGAATAACCTTAGATTATGTAGACACCCATAGGTGGAAACTTGTAATTAGGAATAGTTTTAAGTTAGTTTGTAATTTCTATTTTTGTTATTAGCCTGTAAGTTTTCCAAAAACAAATAAATAAATAAATTAAAATAAATAAATTAAAGATAATTTTTATATAAATGTTCAATGCCTTATGGTAAAATTCAAGCGGAAACCAAGCTCACCTTCTCCTTAATGTAAGTAGAGGCGTGCAAACAGAGACCACAGCGTGAACATGCCTTGTACTCCGCGCATGTGTGGGTGAATGTACCATGATAACGTTGGTCTGTGTGCGTCCCTACAATAGAAACCTGATCTGATTTCTTGCAGAAGTGACATCCACAGCGATGTCAAAATTGCTTCACTTATTAAAGGTATGAGAACTATTTAGAGGCAGCAACAAGGTTGATCGAAGGAAAAAATTGTGATTAACAAGCATAGCATTGCAAGAATCTGAGTGACTGAATAGTTTCACCTCGTCATGGAGAGGACAATCTAAAGAAGGAAAAAACCACATAAAGAGTTGAAGCGATACTATAACAATATCAAACTGAGCAAAAGAACGGAAATCGACCAAGTACTTAATGAAGTTCCAGTTACACAAGAACAGAATTTTTTAGCGCAAAAATGTTTAAAAAATAGATAAATATAACAAAAGTGTGAAACGGAAAAACGCAGTTAAAAAGTATATGAAATAGTGCGATATAGTTTATATTACATTGCAAATATTTTAATAAGTTGTGAACGACGAATCGATTCAATACTCAGCTTGCTCAAGACCCCGAAATGCTACAAGGAAAAGAAAAGGTTTGTCAAGAATGTATATGTTTATTGAATTGAAAATTGGCACATTGGCAAGACTCATCATCATCATCATCAGCCGGGTAAAGCCCACTGCTGGACATAGGCCTCCCTAATGGCACGCCACATCAACCGGTCCCGAGCCACCTGCATCCAGCGACTCCCTGCGACTCTAACCAGGTCGTCGGTCCATCTAGTAGGGGGATGGCCTGGCAGACGCTTCCCGGTACGTGGTCGCCACTCGAGAACCTTTGCTCTCCACCGGTTATCGGTTCTTCGAGCGATGTAGCCTGCCCATTGCCACTTTAACTCACTGACTCAGCTCACTGGCAAGACTCACTCGCAGTAAATAACTTTGTTATAGAAGGACGATCGTATCATTAACGAACGAAATGACACCAAAGCTTGCTATGCAGTACGAAAAGCTATCGTTTTCTTAGGTTTTAATACATCTCTGGCAGAGATTTCCTAAGTAGTGAATCCAATTCAAGCAGAAATGCACATAACGTACTTGCGTACTTTTTATAAAAGTGTACTTAAATATTAACTAGTCTATGATAATGCATTTTACAACCTTTATTATTTATTATTATTATGTGACGAATAGAATCCGTCGCTTTTGTCCATTGGTTGGTAGCTATATGCCATATCTAAGAAAAACCGGATCTAATTTCAATGGTGCACTCTAAAAACATTGTGTGCGTATCTAGGTACAACTTCATCAAGAGATATTGTTTTCAGCCTGTCTAGTCTAGGCTCGCTCGTACCTGCTTTAGTCTAGACATATTTGATTAAGTTATTCGTATATCTAGAATTTGACACTACGGCCTGCACAGTTTCAAATAGTTTATTTTGTGTTTTTATTAAAGTGTCTACGGATAATGTTGATGCGAGTAACTTGATGTTAATAATACTTTTAGTTCTGAACCCCTTTTATAAATATAAAAATAGCTATTTTACATAATTATTCTTTATTTAGACATACTCTTTTTTAATGTATAACAGGTTTTAGCTTGGCCTTCATTTTACTTGACGGTAAGTGACGCTAGGTTTTAGGCGGTAGGCATTTTAGACGGTGTGCGTGCGCACTTGAAAGCCTCAAGCTTACTGCTGTTTGTATTTGTCATTTCACTTGATAATAGATTTAAAAAGTGTACATGAAGACTGAAAACTTAATTTAATAAATAAACCTAAAACTGGCGACAAATTTCAACAACAAATTGGTTACGAGTCTCTTCTAGATCTAGACGTCCATAGTACAATGCCTCCCTACCAACCTATTCAGCATCAGTATTGAATTATCTTTTTATGTACACAGTGGTCTAGCAAACAAAGTCTAATAAGGCCGTTAGATGGAAAGCGTGCTCATATTCAATAGCCTCGTGTTGCTTAGAATTAAATACCAATTTCTTATCTGAACCATCAACCATACATTCAATGGGAACATCGATTAAGAATAACACAGACAGAATTACAAACTGCATACAAAAACAAAACAAAAATGGAACAGCTTCATAAAGCCAGCCCCACACAAAGGCGCACGCACCGCCTCTGCACATAAATATTACGCACTCGCTACGCTCAAATTTCGCCACCGTCTGCTTTATATTGATATATTGTATTGT
Organism: Carcina quercana; assembly: GCA_910589575.2. Lineage (NCBI taxonomy): Eukaryota > Metazoa > Arthropoda > Insecta > Lepidoptera > Depressariidae > Carcina > Carcina quercana. The sequence continues at coordinate 5,647,788 of OU342436.1, forward strand.
TTATGGTGCGGCCGAATCAAAACGTGATATATTGTACAACACGCGCGGTGTTCGCGAGAAACTTTCATATTTGGAAGGGTTATAGAGAGATGGGCTTCCACTGGATATGGCATGCGCCATTAAAGTCAAACTGAAAACAAAGACAAACTTAGTCAGTAGCCACCGAAGAGTTGTAGGCAGTATGTATGAGTACCTAAATCACAATTTAATACGCCTCGTGAAAACGATACTTTAGTTAACGTTTAGAGACTTTTTGAAATGTCGGCAACAAATTTTGTATTCCTTTCCTGTTTATGTATACTTATATTCTGTGCCGAATAAAGTCTTTTGAATTTGAATTTGAAAATTTAATTGTGTAGTTTATTTACATGACAATCAAACACTTTTAAATCGATCACTTTATTTGTCATTGCCATTAGGAGGTACTAGGATCATGCTTGCTCTTACTTTAAGAAACAATAAAGGCGTGAAAGTATCCTGAATAAAATTTATATTTAAATACGTAGTGAAGGAGCTAGAAGTCAAGTTTCTTTCTAAAAACAACGCTCATATTTCATTTTAAGCTACGCTCAAATCTCTTCCATTTTCTCTACAAGGGCACTTTGTAGCTGTATGTAGTATGTTTGAGCCTAGGGAATAGTTGGGATGAGGAGGGATAAGTTATTGCTTTCTACAACTATGTGTCTGCGCCATGTGTTATGGTAGACAACGTTTTAAGTTACAGCCTTGAGTTATGTGCGTAAATACAAGTTCCCTGAAAATTAGCTAACCTGAACATATGAATGGCAGTTATAATTTTTAACGTGAACCGGGAATTTACGAATATTTGCAAAATTTCGGTGCAAGAACGACATATACAATGCGTTAAGAAGTCAACATGAAACATTGACTAATTCCTTGTTGTAGAATTGGCTTTATAATAATAGAAGAAAGAAAGAAAAGTTTATTTGGCACACAAGATACAAAAATATACTAAATTACATATTACTAAACTATGAATACTCAACGGATGGTAAATTATGATAAGACCATAGGATGGACACCATGCTCACCTAGAAGCATCAGGTAAGGAGTCACTGATTCCGTTTCCTTTCATACCGGAACACAACTGTGCTACCTATTTACCTGTATTGCCTGTGATTGAAGTCAATGCATGTATTTAAACCATTTCGACTGTAATAAAACCAAAAGAGAATTGCTAAGATAAATTGGTTATCTGATTCCAATTATTGGGAAAAAATATGACATGAAACGTCAAAAATGATAATGTCGGAACCGTCGACATCAATTACGGGCAGCCACGACGATCGACCGTTATTGCATTTTCATGAAGAATTCGTCCAGCGAAGCAATTACGTTTCGCAAAATAATCATCTGATAGTTGTAAATTGACACTTATACATCGTCAACTGTTTACTATCAAATTTTATAAATTTTTGGTTTCTACAATCGTGAACTTGATCTATGTTTATGGACTTTCTATGATGGCTGGAATTCAGTTACGGTAACCTTATACGACTGTAATGTTATAAGACTAATTGTATTTTTGTGTATACTTATATATATTTTTCATTTAGCTTTCATCTCGTCTGATGGTAAGCGACTATGAGGTCGTTGGACAGTAACCATGCTCTCACCCAGAAGCCTAAAGCTAGTGAGGCGCTAGCTAGCGCTACAGTGAATGCTAGCCAGACATACATAAATAATACCTTACTACCAAACGAGCTGAGCACTGACACGTACCCCCACTGGGAATCGAACCCGTGCCCTCCGGGCTAAGTCAAATGTGAAGACACTAGGACCGCGGAAGCGGCGGATAAACATATTTCAATTAAAATAAAATAAAACTCGCATCAAAACCAAAGTCTCGGAAAGCTCAAGAGTTCAGTAAGCTGATGTGGCAATAGCACTTCGCTCAAAGAAGGTTGACCGATGGGAAGTTTAGAGTTCTTGAAAGAAAGAGTAAAGTTTCCCAAAACCTATCCATAAAGCACTAAAGATTTATAAAAGTCTGCTTGTATAGCAGAAATTAATGTTACCTAACTTTATCTCCTTAAAAGATTAACGGCGACAGTACGAAAACCAGTGTGAGAAAATCGTTTTAAACGCTAATTAGGGTTACTTAAGTTTTGTTTGTTCACCGCAATTAATTACATTTTTCCGTGTAATGCAAATATCGTGTAGGGCCCGAACTTTACACTTAGCGAGTGAAGTTTTAATGCATTAAGTGCTCACCACGCCTGAAACGAACGAGGACCTTCTAAAAGTTCATACAAGTCATTGACACGCCACGCGTACATACGTAAGTGAATATTTAAGTAAGAACGTGGCACAGTTGTTGTGAAAGCAAAGTTTAACATACATACATAGATAATTCCCGATTCAACACAATTTTTAAGAAAATCTGCAAGGGTTGTCCATTTGTAGTCAACTTTTTTGTGTATAAAAGAGATGTGAAAACGTCACATTTCAAGGACGCCATCTTTAAGATCTTAAATTTGACCTGTTTTGTGCGTGTTTACTGTTTTAACCGACTTCAAAAAAGAAGGAGGTTATCAATTCAACGGTTTTTTATTTTCTTCTTTTTTATGTTTGATACCTCAGAACGGCATCCATGAGAAAACGATATAAATCTTAAATTTGCCTTAGTAAAAGTAAACTTTTAGGGCAATTAAAGTCGGTTTCCAGTTCTTTTTGAACTTTTGAAATTTACTTATTGTACAAATAAACTCTACCAAAATATTCTAAAGTGTTAATGAAATCACTTTTATTTGATTACTATCACATAAAATATAATAAATTACCTTTTAAATTAGAAGTGTACATGTATGCACTGCTACAGGTCAAGTTATTAATTACCAGTATAAACTGAACTATAATCTTGCGGCAGTCCATTCAATGAGAGGTCAGCGTATACTGTGTGTACAAGTCCAGGCTCTCCAGACATTCGCGGAACGTGTCATTCGTTATGGTCTTTTTTTAAATTAATCGACATAATTTTGAAGGGATATCAGTTACACCACTATCAATTCTACATAGAAAACTTAGTATCAATAACATTTCGCTGACATGTAATATTTGAAATTAGACATGGAGGGAAAAAGGATCTCCTTATTTCATCTACTGGGGGACACAGGCAACTGAGGGGAAAATTCATAAGATAAGCAGCAACGGCGTTCAAAGCCTGTTTAAAGTTGCGGTTTATAAGTAAATATCCAACTTATGTACCCCATGTCACTCCGCCGGCGTCAAAAACAGGAATAACGGGACCTATACATCTTCCTGCGATCATAAATTCGCTTACCAAGCGTGGTGATATAATGATAAGTCCTCTTATAGATAGTCTAATGTTCCGATCTATAATGGCGTATGTCCAACGCCATGTGATCTAATATCCATGATCTAACTTATGTAGACCCGACAAAGCATATTTATCGCTTGTAAAAATACTAAGATAAATAACGTAGCTGATATATTTAAGGGTTTTCGTTAATTTACAAACACGGTATACGACATAGAAACAAAATATAGCACATGCGTCGCAGCTATATATCAGTAGGGCGTTGATTCACTGGCGAATAAACGTCTGCGACATGTTAGGTGACGGCGGGCGGCGGGCGGCGGGCGGCGGGCGGCGGGCGGCGGGCGGCGGGCGGCGCGACAAAAATAATATCATACGCACACAAACATTTTCCGATCCATTTGAGGCACGCTCAACCGGTCGATTGCCGAAAAATGCCTTGAAAACATACTTTAGAAGACGACATTGCCTTAAATTACCTTGTAATATTTTAAAACATGTGTTTGTTAACGATTAAAGAGAATTTGCAACCGAGGGGGAAAATCATATCGACAGGCAGCAACATCTGCCGATCAGCAATACGGAATCCAAGAACAGTGATTATGGCAAATCCCCTCCTCAAAAGTCGACGCTGCATTTCATGAGTGATGCAACTGATGAATACGAAAGACATACTAGGAGGAACCTGTGTCGTATTTACTTTGTTATAACTTGCTTCGAATTAATTAACAATTAACGTTATCCCTCTCCTAATGCTTCCACACTAAATTTCTGTTGCCATAATCTTTTAAAAAAGAATAGCTGGCTTTAATAAGTAATTACCTATAAAAATAGGAGATAAAATTATAGTGTCGCAAAATAAATATCATTCATTTACAACTTTATAGTTAGCTTTAATAGCAGTTACGCAGCTAATGGTTCAAAGATAATGCCCTATTTTTTGATAGTTACTACACAAATCTAGCTATTATATTTTAAAAGATTATGGCAACATAAATTTAGTTTAAGACTTTGATGGAGGTGGATCGCCTTAAGTTACATTCTGACTTTGACAACTTAGATTCTATGTCACCAGGCGAGAGTGCATATGCATCTAAATAATTATTTCTAATTTAAAAATTTCAGTTTTGTTGTGAAGTCTACATGCTAATTTAATAGGACGAAGTAATTTTTAAAAGCTATTTCCTGCCCTGCCGGGATACTCAATCGATCATTAAAAACATACTCGATTAGCTTTACATTAGTGATGCAGGTTTAAAAGTACCTAAACATTGTCTCCCCTCCTTTCGCCATATTTCTTGAAGAGTCCACCAAGGGCACCACAGCGTAAACGACTCTCGATCCGCCCCTGTCTCCAGCATGCGAAGCAGGGAGGGACTGATAGTGTCAAAAAAAGATAAAAGTAATATAAATTGCGCTTTTTCGCAAATTGTCCCCCCACCTCATATTTTCGTTATCTGTGTTTGGCAAAGACATTTGTGAGAGTTGTTTATTGTCGGCCGTGATTTGAAAGAAGAAGAAAAAACATTTCTACCTACGAATATGTGTTTTCAGATTGGGAAAACATATGACTATTTGGTGGTTTTAGAGGGCCAACATGGGCGTGTTTTGTCTTTTTTGTTGTTGTTAAAATTGGAACTGTTACGACGGCCAATAAATTAGAAAAACCTTGGTGTGAAATCTAACGGTCGTTCAAAAATAATTTACACGAGTAGATTATTAACGAATTTTTTATATATATAAAATCTTCGTTAACATAACAGGTTGGGTTCATCTTTAAAGCTGTGCTTTTAATTTAGTATAAAATACATGTGGCAGATCAATTTATATGACAAAAGTTGTAAATAAAACTTGAGAGCACACTTGAGAGTCTCAATGTATTCGTATACTTTTATGATTGCTGATATATTCAATTAATAAAATAGCGTAACATTAGTATCACTGAACTCGATTTTTATCTATATAACTTTAAAAATATCTAGATTCAAAAATATCACAGAAACTAATAATTTTTTTAAATAAATTACTTATTTAACATAACTACACCATAATGTAAGGTAGATCATCATAACATAAAGTGTGAAAATAATAACTTACCTGAACTAAACACCACAACTGTAAGAATATAGGTGAAGGCGACATTCAAGTACATTAAAATCACATTAGTACTGAGATCTGGGGAAGGGTCCCGCGAAATTATCTCCGGGAAAAGAAAAAAATAAATTAATATAAATACTCTCAACATTTCATATCATTTGGGTGGTGCAAAGAAAAAATTAAATTGTTTGGAAATTGTGATAGGAGATTAAATCCGACTCGCAGTAGGTAATTTAAAAAGACATTAGAAATGGTATCAATTGAATGGGAGACCATGGCAGTCCACTAATTTTTAGGGTTCCGAATCCGAAGGATTATAGTCTTTTTGTCCGTCCCTCTGTCTGTCAGTGGCTTCTAACTCATAAACAGATACACAAATAATGCCCATGCCCAACGTTACATATTCTGCCAATTATTATATTCCATTTTATTTTAAGGATGCCAATACATGGAAAAGGGAATTAAAAGTGCGAGTCAAACTCGCCAAGCCTTACAAAAATCCCAACCATGGAAATAAACGTACAGTTCATTACACCGCATTACTAAGTCTGTTTGTCAGAGTGTTTGATGATTTTTTTAAAAACTAGTTATTGTGAATAGAGACCTCGCTTAGGTTTTACTGTTAATTTTTAAAAGGTCCTTTTTACTGTCTATCCATAGTGTAACTTATTTTTATTGTAAATTACATTATTTGCGTATAAGAACCATTTTTCTACTAACTTAACAAAATGCGACTTTAAAGATTACGGACTTTGTTAAGGCAATGATTAGACACAATTCTGTAAACAGTGTACTAGGAACTCCCTAATTCACATTGAACAAAAAGTCCATTCAGGCGAATGTTTTATTTTAATAATTTCCACCAAACTTTACTACAATTTTGTACCTAGTAGGGTAACCACCCGACCGCACGGTTGCAGACAGCCCAGCAATTTGCCCCACCAGCACGTTTAATATTAGAAGTCCTGATTTATGTCCTGCCCTCGTAATGAAGTGTCTCCACACTACAAACGTGTGTGCCTCGCACTAACTCACTACTCACGATTAATAGGGCCGAGTGGTGATGGCGACGACAAAATATGCGTTCGGAAAGGGAAATAGCAGAATTATAACACCTAAAATATAAATACACATACAAATATGAGTTTTGCAGCACCTTTCTACAAAAAACAAATTACTTTGTGAGACTAACAATAACTGCACTCTGTAGTAGGTATTAAGTAAACCTACTGAACTAAATTCGGGTCAAAATGTTGTAACTCTTGTGAATATACCATAGATAGACCAGATTCTATTATTAAAGTTGTTAGTAGACAAACACAACTTGTTAAACAAAAGGAAAGTTAATACATTATATTCATTTAAACATATTAATCACATTGAATGCACACCTTAACTATCGTGTTTGTCATTGTCACTTCCTCGTCATTTATAATGTTTGATTAGCTTCCCGAAGCTTGATACACAAAGATTTACAACAGCATTTCTTGGCACACATTCTTCGTCTACAGGCTTGCAAAGTTCTTGCGGAGTCATCAATAATTTATAATTGACGTGTAAGCAATACGTTCTAAATATTTCACAGCATAAATTACTTGTTTCTGTTCCTAAATCAATTTAAATATGAATGAAACAGATACACACATTTTCGAACCGTTTTAATTATCACCCGATCCGTTTGATTTGCTAAGTACATCTAAAGTGAACCTTTTATCTTGAGAGACTGTGAGATGTCGTTTATAATTCCTAATTTATTCTCGAGCTCATGCATTTGCAATGTTTAAGTTACACAGTTACATTGTACGTTAATCTTGGTGCAAAGACGATATATACAAGTGGACCGTATAAATCCAATTAGTTTAAGATCTCATTAAATCAATTCCTTCGTTTAGCGGACAGTAATATATAGCGGTCCTCTGCATCCTCTTTGTTTTCAATGGCTACAATCCAAACTATTTGTTATTTCTGTGAGCACGCGGTTTTGTGTGAGATTGTCTAAGAATTTCTTAAGTTAGCTTTTATATTGATCCGTAACATTGACAGTTTATAAATATATTATTATCTTCTTATGAGAAGGCTCGACTTATTGAACAAAAAAAAGTGATTGAAAGGTACAACATTCACGAGCATATACTTTACTTCTACTTTGTAAAAACTCGACATCTATGTTTTATTTCTCACGCAGTCTATTTTTAGAGGAAATCTTTCCGCCACAAACCCTAATATATATTAGTTGCACGCTAAAGCCCAAAGTAACAAAAATACCTGGCACACTAATTACCACCAAGTGGCAAACATGTTAATCCACCTAGAAATATATTTCTCATTCCCTGCAGATCCGATACAAAGGCCGCTAGCCGTTGGAAGAGCAATAAATTAGAAGGAAAGCTGCGAGCCAGGATTTCCCTTGGGTTTATTCTCACTCAAGAGCGCTACACCTAATCCAGAAAGCCTTATTATGCTACCCTTAATACAGCGCTCAAGACTACTTGAAAATTTTCCTTGGAAGTAAACGGTTTAGTTCTGGACATTTTTTCATTCTTTTAGACTGTTTTTATGCCTCTAACAAAATGTAGTGAGGTTTGACAAAGCCCTGGCAATTTAGCTTGTCGTGTTTTTTGATTTATCATGCTTTAGGTATCCTATCAAATTCGTAGGTAGTTTGACGAGTGAATTAAATAGTTGTATTTTATTTCTTTGTATTTTAAACGTACGAGTACTATTTACAGATCGCAGTCAAATATGTAAGAAAAAATTGTGTATGCAAGCGATGTTTATAAAACTTATAAAAGAGTGTATCTTCCTTTTAAATCTTAATGACCTTTTAACTATTTCAAATCTAAAAAAAAGGGTCCATATCGGTTTCAATTTGTTAAAGTGCAACACAGATCGCAGAATCGACTACAAACTTTTACACCAAGTTTTGTTCTGTAACAAGTTTGGCAGTTGTTTTCTTTGAGTTCCTACTTCCATCGCTCCTTGATCATTATCCGGATCTGTTGTGTTTATCTACGCATGTCTCATACCATATTTGGATATTAATAGATGGTCAACTAGTTACATCCTCATAATATGTCATTCTAGGCTCGCGTTATCTCCATACATCGACATTTGTCCGTTATTACTAGTTCCTCGAAGTACTGGGCTACCAATTTCTCCAATTTAAATTGTCTATGAGCACCGCTCGACTGAAGTCAGCCGGCACATTCCGCAGTTATCGACGGCGCGAGCGCAACCGCCGCCCGCCGGTAAAACGAGACAGAGATAGACCCAAAAATTGCGTGTAAAAAGGATGCATATACAAGACATGCGTTCGTTTTTTAAATAATTGAGTCAGGAATGACGATAGGCACTCGGCTCGGCTATCCCAAGCATTTTATCGAGCTGGCAACCCTAGCACGAAAAGTAGCCGTTTAATTTGTTTCCTTGGTGACATCTTTGATACTGATGAGGGAATTATACATCCCGTATCGGTATAACGGCACTCTTATTACACCTTACAGCTATGTTGTTACCGCTTTGAATCTCTTAAGTACTTCTGTGGCTTTAGTAATAAACTTGATAAATATCTAATGAAATAAAATAGTTTACCTAAAATGTAATCGTAGTAAACAGTGACAATAGCATATCTCACTAATTTTAGTACAAGATAGCTCTATTTAAACGGGAACAATTTGTAAGTTAAGACTCGTATAAATGGGATTTTTTACAGTAGACTTGTTTCTAGTATCGATACTTTACACTGTAAAAGGAAACTTTTATATGGGTACTGTGGGCAGCAGAAGCTTCCGACAATGTTGTCTAAAGATGATTATAAATCAGAAAATTCTATTTTCAATTAGCACGCGCCGCTAACGTCGTTCCTAATTTGAACACAACCTATAATTACTCCGCGGGCACTGATTGGTCGCCGGCGGCTAGAGCAAACGTAGTTCCTTACACCGACTAGTTTATTTGCCACTATCTAAGCACTGGCGAGTCTATCTTTAAAGTGAAGCCCGAAGCGAGCGTGGCGACATCTTTTATCGCGGTTTTCGCTTCTGTTTTTGTTTTGTACTGTTTGTTTTGAAACTGCGGGGCCATATTGCGCCCGTAAATTATTACTACGAGAGATTTGTTTCCATAGTTCTGCGGCTGCAATGCATCAGCGTTCGCCGGATGTTAGTTTATGTTGACGCAAGCGCTGGGTTTGCCGTTTTCGTGCTTGACAAGAGCTGTACAGTTGACAACCACATATCTTCGTGGTTCACTTCCTTTTGTATATTCAAAACTTCGCCGTGATGGACTGCTATTGCTGGGTTATTTGTAGATTTAGCTACAAGATCAATTTTTTGATTATTTCTTGCTTACTATAAAAATATTATCATGATAATCACCAACATAAGCCATTGCGGATTTCTTAAGGTATGGATATGATACTTTATAGTTTATACGCTTCACCACAGGCTACACTTAAGTTTCATAATTATTTTAATCGCGATAGTAAAACGAATGAATAATTACATGAAAATCTTAATCGCTTTACATTACATCAAACCGACAAATCTGCAGAATATGGGTATAAATAGTAAAGCACTCAAGTTTCCTCCTCCAGTGTCATTCACTTTTCCCTAATTCAATTTCTTAAAGTACAACAAAACTCCCCGAACTCAAGAAAATCCCAAAATCAACTCAACCCAACTAAATTATTCAAGGAACTAAACTTATTGATAACTTTTACACCCATGAGATCGTACCATATTCTGTTCGGGAGAAACATTCGCTAGATGATCCTAAACGGTCTCTCCCCATGATCTATATAGAGCTGATAAAATATTACTTTATTTCAACAAAACCTTTGATAGTTGAAAGTTCTGAAACGCAACATATGTTATATCGAGATTCCTTATTTATTATCAGATTTCTGTCTGCTTCCTGCTAGCTAATTAATTTATTAGTTCAGTTTGTAAATTAACTAACCCAGGAAGAAATATGACGTGTAATTTATGACATCAGAGGTGTTATCCATACCTGACAGTAATAATTTTATAACAGGTGAAATAACGTCTTTAATCATGATAAATTAAATGGAATGCAAATTAATAGTATTTATATTTCTTTACAAAAAGTCATTTTGACCTCTAGATAAACCCCTATTTACTAGTGTTATTATCAGATAATAAATAAGTATATTTTTGTTGTATAATTTTAACATTCGTATGTCTAATTTTATTTGTTTAATCTTGTTTCGGGCCAAGATACATATTACACAACACAAGTTACATAATAATATCAATATTTACACATTATTATTGTTGAACTACTTCAAATTGTATTTGCTTTTATGCAAATGGATTTGCATTAGCATGCTGGCATATATTATCATTACCTGATGGTAAGGCTGAAAATCTTTTATTATTGAAAGTTATTTATTTCATAAACTTAATTTCAGGAGTCAATAAAACAACTCCCCATCCATGTGGAATGTAAAAAGTTTACTATTCACTTTAATGATTAATGTATCACATGTATCATACTCGTAGACCTACTGTTTTATACAATTGGCTTTAAAACAGTAGTTTATCTACTTTTCTTCTACAAAAATTAAACACAGAATTCTCGGTGGTTTTGGCAGCTCCAGATGCATTTCCCCGGCTCGCCACGACTGCGTAATGTTTTACGGTATGGGGCGAGACAATAATGGCTTGCTCATAACATTACTCGTCCCCGGGTCCCCGTACTATGAAACTATCCCCTCGCCTGCACGCCCGTCAGCCCACTGCGAATTCTCAACAAGCTGTCGCTAAACTCCCTCGAATTTAGCTTCAGAGAGATAGCGTGGTACAAGGATTTCAAGAGCAGTCTTTTGCAGCAAACGTGCTGTTTATTTGGTTTGAAAGTGTAGTAAAATTACAGCGAATTCATTCTCAGTGTGTGAAATCTCATTCTGTCATCACACGTACTTAAGTGCGAATGGAAATAAAATTTAAATTGCTGTTTTTTTATTTGGAAATACGTTCGGATGTAAAGCAGAAGTTCTTGCACGTTGAGCTATGGGCTCAAGTTATGTATAATGAAGCGCGTTATTAGACATAACGTAATTGAATGCCTTGCCACATTCCGTTTCATACTATACAGAATTTATGCTCTTTGTTCTTCTCTAGGAAGCAGTGTCTACACAGTAATCATTAACATCGGTCTGCGATCGACAGTCTATCGACAACATACGCACGTTTGTTAATCTATCTATCTATTTATTGATTGTTGTTGATTTATAATATAGACGTAGACGATATATGATTGCTAGTTTTACAATGATTAATAAAAAATCAAATTTTAAATCTCTACTCTACTACTCTACCCTAGTCTACTATCAACAAAACCAGTTAATATTATAACCATATAATTAACTCGAATTCAAACCACAACTAACTTGATTATAAGTGTATTTGTTTAACCACACAGATTGCCGCATTTAGTGAGGTATAATAACATCATTCATATGCCTCGGTCGAATTTACATAGATTGAGATGCGCATGAGTTTAATTAGTCTGCGTTGGCGCATAAATCATAGCTGACTACATGACAGCACAGGAATGTCAAACTGAAGTGTTGAATGATGTTTGGTGAAGGTTGATTTGATTAAAATATAATCTTTGCCAAGTCAGACTAGTGTCGCATACGCATTTTAAACGCACAGTAAACCCAATATTTAATTTAAAATTTATCTATCAATGATTCCCAATGTTATTATGTAGCTCACCTAGAATACTGTAAAATATCACATTTACACGGAGTATAAATAATACCACTGGAACTGTTGCCCAATATTTCACCGTGGCCAAAATTTCAATATTGTCATAAATTTATTTAAAACCGACCCATTATCTTGAAATTAAATAAGCTAAAATCGATTTACAATAATTCTACAGCGATTATGAATCCTATTTGCAAAGGTAATGATCAAAGCAAATCCATAAAAATTGATAAAAACCATGTTAATCTTCCTTGAGATTCACCTCCAACACTGACCAACACCTGAAAACGGACAAACGACAATGTTCACGCGCCAGCACATCTGTCAAATTACAGCAATACAATATCAACTTCAATCAGAATTTTCTGAAAATGCCTATTGAATAAAATTGTCTGTTTCTTGTTAGTTTTCTCTTTTTGTTTTAGTCCTCTCGAAGTGAATCGCGCCTGGCAAACCGATTATCCTTTTACATGTTGCCTCTTTGGACACCATGGATAACATATTGTGGCAGAATTACCATGAAGTTGGTAGTCGCCATAAATATTAAGAAAATAAAATGGTCATATTCACGTAGCAGTATGGTATGACATGCGTTGAGCAGAACAATCAAATAAAAAGAACATCTAATTTCATTCTTAAAATGAATAGAGACCACCTACGAGCACAGTTCTCGGCTACCGCCCAATATAATTACACCTTCAATCATATTCTCCACGCTACCCTGATTTTGCATGAATGTAATATATCCGATTAATGGCTCATAAAGTTTTAAAGATAGCATCAAGTTGTAATTATTCCCATGTTATTTGGTCGATTTTTAAACAGTTTAAGTAGCTTGAAGTTAATTGAAGATTTAGCTTTCCTCTCGGCCATGTTGCTTCAGAATTGCTTTTTAATTTGTGCCCGGCGTCCTTTAAGCCATCAATCAAGCTTGTAGCAGTCAGCGTTTGTTTCGAGCGAGCTGATTTCTCTGTGTCTAGAAGTCGCACCGTAAATGAAGATAAATATATAACTTTTGCTCTAGTTTTATGGACATGCGTCGCTTCTATAATTTTCTGTAATTCTTTACTCTCGTCTCTGCTGATAAAATGACGTGTAACCTAAGCCGTATTTGATGTTAATCAGCTTTATTATTCCTTATTAACATCTCTGGGTACCATTTGAGTAGTATAAGTGGAATACTATAAATAAAAATAAAAAGCCTTTTATTTCCTGCGAAGTTTTCGAAAACTTCGCAGGAATACTATGGAATACTCTTTTTTATTGTATGTAAATTTTAGGATGTTTTACATCTGTTTCAAGCAAATCTCGAATAAAAATGAAACTCAAGTTCAACGTGATAACAGAATTGAATTAAATTTTTGGATTAGATATAAAATGTGCATTTAATAGCATTTTTAAAATAAATATGAATTCGCCCCAAACCCTCAATATAGACAAACAAAAAGAGCGCGCAAGAAGCATCCTTTTACAATTCTAAAAATTCTGGTCCTTCGAGCCGGAAACATATTTAAATAACATTTTTAACTCACATAATTTGTTCAAGTACCCGCGCGTTCTCCGTTTGAATTATTTATAAGTGTCAGTCCCTATTCTAGTTCAAGTTACATCTACTAATCAGCTGTAGGGATCGAGGCAGGTAATTGTTAGTTTTGATACCTAGATAGATAAGTGCTGTCAACTGGTTAGGTATGTTTTAAAATGTTGCTGCTGGTAAATGATCTAAATTATTAAATGTAAGAGATACATGGTTTACCTACTTTAATACTTAATTTTGCTGGTTTTCATTATCAAATATTTCGTAAGAATACAATTTATTTGAGGTGATGATTAAACTGAAGATTCTCGTGGTGGAGAACAAGAATTATAATGGTCTAAATGTCTTCCCATGGGTGTCGTAAAGCGTGTGGCGTTTGTGGTGAATCCTTCATAGAAAATCCGACGTCCAACAGTGGACTTTACGGCTGATAACAAAAACTTAACTGTCATAATTATCAATATCATGATAACCTACGTCATAAATATTTAATAAGATATATCAATAGTCATACTTGTTGATTAATAAAAAGTATTCGAGCACAGCAAAGTATTTCCTTACGTCAAAAAATGTAAATACAATATATTTTGCTGAGCGAAACTCCGTTAAACACCTCGACTCACATAAATAATGTATACCTTAGTACGAATGCATTTATATCTGCACCTTGCTCGAATAAAAACTCGAAACAATTACAGTTACATTGCAGAACGTCGGATCTACCCTTTCGCTGACGATAAAAATTAGACCAATAATGTACTACGCGAAAGTTTAAGTTAAGTTGTAATGTTTTTGAACAGAGATCTGCTGCAGTTGGCATGTGGGATTCCACCGCCGGTTTCTTTGAAGCGATGCATTTTCATGGGCTACTAGCAGTTTTTCCGTCACCTGATAATGGCATTACTAGAATTGTAGAAAGCCATGCGGTGTTTGAATTGCCTTTTTTATTCCCCAAGAATAGTGTATTGTTGTTATTTGAAATTATTGAGAATTTGAAAAAAACAGCAACTTTATAAAACGTTGATCGATACCTTTTTTAGATTTGATGTCGTTACATTTGTAACTGATAATATCGCTGACTCCAATAATAGCCTGATTTCAATAAAAGCGTTGCGTCAACGAATTTTCATCAATTTATTTCAACACTTCATCTACATTACACTACCGAGAAAAAAGAGTATGACCATCTGTGACAAACATTATACCTTAGCAGCTGCAGCAAATCTCCAAGCGTTTCAAATACCATACAAACCTAGCTTTTTGTTATATAAATGTACCTTACATTTTCAATCGACTTAAGAAGAAGGGTTTAATTCGTTTCTTTAATACATAGTACATAACGTTAATTTTTCTATTTTCTATTTTTCAAATATCTTTCTAAACCGATTGAATGATTCTTTTTTGGGTTCTGTACATCAAAACGGACCAAAATGTACACATATATGATCACTTCATGGTCAGTTGTGTTGTGTTTGTCAAGACCCTTTTTCTTAGGAATTCATGGAGGTATCCAGTTGAAATTAATATCATAAATTAATATCAAATACATGGAGCAAAAAACAACAACTTGTAACTCAAGATAAGGCTGTTTATGAGGCATATTTTTACACTCACAAGTGATCCAAAACCTGTAGAATAACTTCCCATTGCCTAATATAATGAAATATGGTAAAAGAAATTTTGAAAGTTGTTTCATCACATTTAAACAATTACGATTTCAAACTTAAATCTTCAGTCGAAGCTGATATAAATAAATTTATGGGATAAAAAAAATTCAACTGCAAATCGGACATATATTTTTGCATCAATTGTGTTAACTACAAACGACTAATTTGTGACCACTAAGTGACGTGACAGTAAGTCAGTACAAAACGAAACGTTTTTCTACCCTCAATACACGTTTAACTCATTGATTTAAACTATACTCTTCGTGAAAAAATTACTTATATTATCGTCAAGACAACATTCTTGTAACCACAACTACTCATAGACCTCTCTTCGTATGGGCCTCGCGTAAACGACCTTTGAAAAGGTTATTAATTTACATCACATGCGTTCTATAAAGTGTCTTAAATAACGAGACTCAAGTACTGAGTATTATTCTATAATGACATATGATCTTTGTTCGTTAATTGTTTTACAGCACAGGGTTTGTAATAATAAATTCAGTCATCAATAGCAATTGGTTAATATATACAGGGTTACAATTTCTCGTGATGGTTGTTACAAGAGATATCTTAGTGATGAATTGTAAATGAAAGATTTACAGATTTCATTTTAAATGATTAATCAATTTCTACCAAGGAAATAAGGTAAGTAATGCATTGGTATCAGAAGTAAGTAAAGTAGGACAAGCAGCTCTAGCAATCACAAAAATAGTTAACTTGTATCTGCCTACTATTCGATATATTGCAGAATTAACCAGAAATGACCCCCGCCAATACACAACTTTATAATTTGCGGTTTAGATAGTAAAACATCGTACATAAACCATTTTAAAATATCCAACTACAATAGTAGTAAAAGCTAACCGCAAATGGAATAAAGTAAGGGCATAAATAAGAGGAGGTTTTGCGGCTCATCCTAACGAGACTCGCAAGTTCTGGGGAATTCTAAGAGTTGGGGATTCTTCAAGTTTCCCGGTTCCGAAGTTAAGCAGGTGCGGTCGCGTTCACCGAATTTACACTCGAGGATTTCAATTTAAATAATTATCGGGATTCACCAGTTTTGTTGTGGTTGAAGTGACGAGTTAGAGTTCTAAATAAGGAAAGTTTTCAACTTATTTTCACACATTTATAATTACTACTTATATATCAATTTTTTAAGTTGTTTTATCATGCCTCGAAAACGATTATCCAGGATTAGGAAACTTAGGGTAAATACGGTTGTGATCAACTTACCAATAAGTGTACCTATGATACCAAAAAACTAATTGCGTTGTTGTATTCAAACAGGCTTGTTTAATTGTGCAATGTACAGAAATCTTTACAAAATAATACTATTATAAAAACGCAAAACATTAAAGCTAAGGCTATAGGTATTAACATTACTTTAAAAACAATTTTGTAATTTTATGAATAAGAAGATGCACTGCACTTAAAAGCTTCCCACACGTAACAAAAGACAAATTTATAAAAAGTGAATCGAGGATTCCTTGAAGACTGCTCACGTAAGTCGTTTAGAGGTTACTAGGCTTGCCTGGGACCGGTTTGTCACATGGCACGGACCACGTGCGGCCTCCAGAACTCACCGTTCTATACTATATATGTATATCTACACATATATCTACCTATGTTGATGTATATCCACGTATATGTTCCTATAACGGAGGTAAAGGGACTCTGTGGATTCAACTTTGTTGCATTAAAATTATTTGGCATTTGTTCATATTGGTTATCGTTCCGTCCAATAAGTGATTGTGTCTAGTTCTTGTTTGGAAACGATATACACGAAACGTTGTCATTAGAAAACGATAATAACGCAGTCTCTTAAAGTATTGTCAACCTTTAAAAAAGTCCAAATTAATTGATTTAAAAGAAAGAAAGAAATGAGTTTATTTAGCACAAAAATTACAAAAAATATATAACTTAAATACACATTTCCAAACTATGAATAAAACAGGTAGATAGTATGCCCAAGATTCTTGGCGCGAACTTGAAAAGTTGTGGTTCAGTGCAATGTTATGTGTGGTTTTGGTGTTATAATGGTGTGATATAGTGCAAAGAGTGTCACGGACGGTTTCGACGCGATCGAAAGAGTTTACCATGGCGAGTACATGCGGCATATGGATTCTTTCTAATTATTTTAAAACCAAAACTGACGTTTGAAATTCTCGTCAATAATCCTCAAAATAAGCGATAAAATGTCCACATTATATATTTTATTGAGAAAACTGAAGAAATGGCTTCGGCCTTTGTTTTTATAACCTTAAAATTCTAATATAAAATATCATTATCAAAGACATGGTTGTATGGTGTTTTGCCTTTTCCTTTCACTGGTAGGACAAAATCTAACCCAAAAAGTATAGTCCTCCGACTCAGCATGTTGCTGTCACTACACACTTCATGCAAATTCATTCAACCACTTATGTGTGTCAATCACAGATATACAAAATTTAATATTTATTATTATTATTATTATATTATAATCTCGATCTTAATAAAGTTTAACCTCATTATGAAGCGATTAACTACCAAGCTTTCAGGATACTTCAGACAATGATAAGTTACAGTAATCGTTAAGGGACTTGCAACTTTGTGCAATTTAAATAAGTAGAAATACGATTTGTCAAAGCTACAATGTGCTACTATTCGACCGTTGAGACATTCATTACTTTTGTAATAAATATAAGTTGAAAAATAAAACTAGAAAAAGTGAAACGAATTGACTGTTCGGGCCATGGTTAAATTGTTACTTTGTATGAAACGGTTCATTTAGATTTGACAGTTGAATTGTTTTAACACATTTTTTTAAATAGTTTATTAATTGTAAAATCATGGGTAAATAAGTGTCGAGTATATTTAATAGTTTAGTTGTATAATATGCCAATATAATAACACCCAAATGGAGCCAATATGTTCTGTGATGTTTGTCTGTCTGTCTGTTCGTCAGTCACGGGTGCTCATCTCAGCAACTAGGATTGACGCAACTGCCGTAACTTTAATTTATATTTTTTGTAATTTTTATAGGAAAATCTAAGAGATGTATCTAGTACAAGTTTTTCAAAAATCATTACAAAACTTTGACAAACTTTGCGGTTGAGAAAATGAAATATATTTCAAGTTTACAGATGTGCGTTCCTTTCTAGTGTTCGAAATTATTGCTTTGCCGAGTCTGACTGCACTTGAACGACTTTTTAAATTTCATAGTAAATAAGTTTAGATAATTTTATAAAAAGTTTTGTGGTAGTTTATTTTGATAGAAATGAAATATATCGAGATCTCGAGATCGCTATGATATTTATAACCATTACCAATTTCGTAACAAAAATATAACTATGCTGTATTCTTGAAAATAACTAGAAGCGCAATGTTAAGTCTCATTTACGAGCTGTCACATAATTATAAAGGCGCAACGGTCAAACAAAGTTGTTTAGTCAAATGGAGCGGGCGGAGTATATTTTGATCAAACTCAAGAACAGAAGTTCAAAAACAAGAGTCGGTGTTAAGGAGGCACGCACGAGGGGTGAGGCATCCCCCCACCCCCACCCCGGCTCAAACTTATCGCATTATTCAAGCGAACGCGACTCTTGAGTAATTTTGAAATATTACAATTTCAGAGCCGCACCACCGCACCGCGCCCGACCGCTTCGACGAGCGTCCGAAACAAACTTTCTCCAACCTCACATAGCTGAGCTTTCCTGGTATTTTTCTAGACTTTTACTAGACTATATTATAGTTAATGTTAAATATTATGTCTGTATATAGTTTGCATCAGTTGCAATAATATTCATTCAATATCTAAGAGGCTTATTAAATCATGCTAAAGTAAAATCATACCAGAGGATTGTTTAACAGACCTACCTCTTCATCTTATACCTCTTCATTAAATCATACTAAAATCAACAATACGACCGAACAAAATATCAGTAATAATGAAAAATACACCTTGTAAAACGCGAGGTTTTGACGGTGTTACACAGAAAGCTCATGTTTATCAGTGAAACTGTCCTGATTTTATTATTATTCAATAATACTTACTTATCTATTTAACAAAAAATATATGCAACATTAACATACAATAATACTTATTTTTATAGACACCTGCTTAAACTAGGTTTGCAGCTTGGGTTTTATGTTACATCATCATATTATAAATGAGGCATACGTTAAAGTCGATGCGTCAAGGTATTGAAACAAAAATTGACATTTGAATATTTTTTGTCGATATAACAATTACACCGAACAACGGAATCTACAAAATGGCACAATAGTGAAGACAATAAAGACTGTTACGAAACTGTAAGAACAGTAACTGTTAATGCAACAGAAGCGATAACTAATAATAGAACCAAAGTCAAAGCACTCATTCATAAAGAATAGCAATATGCAAAACAGAAACATGTGTTCGAGTATCACAAATTCAAAATGTTCGAAAACTGTAGATGTTGAAACAGCTAAAGCTATAAAAACACGCCATTGTCAGCAATTGTAATGCTTAACAGTGAAAAGATGCAAATACGAAATGAAATATTGCTGGACCGTTATGTTTACTACGTTCTTTTAGGATCCGTTAAATTGTTACAAAAAATTAGAAAGATCCGAAATGTGCAACAAGAGAAACAATGGAGCCGCGTTGCACAAGTACACAAAGACATTGCAGACTCTAGACAATGTAGGTTTCTAACAATTCACCTGCTAAGTAAGCAGGTAACCAATTATTATGGTAATGCTTGTGACAATGAATTTATAACACCAAATAATGTTTTGGAGAATTGTGGGCAACGGCGGGCGCATGGTAACGCATTACACCTTGAGGTAATTTATTGTTATATTTGTGAGGTTCATAACAAAAGTTCATTTCCGTGTTCTTTATCGGAGCAGCCTTATCAATTGACACTTAAATTTACTGCTTTCAGAGAAGTAAAAAAAGTTAAAATAGTAAATATTGCCGAAATAGATACGGCACTTTTAAAGGACTAGTTTTAAAAATTTGCATATCAACAAAGATAGGTATTTAAGAATGCTTTTAAAATCACATTCTAATTAAATAATTAAGCATTATTTGTTCGATGAACAAGTTATTGACCAGATGTGGTGAAGTTTATGATGGCTAATAGAGTTTATGGCTTTTTTATTGACATTAATGTTCTCTTGACTCCGCCGTTTACGACTAGCTCATTCATTATCAAACTGTGGAGGTCAAAACATCTGTAAATCATACATGAATTTATGGATGGATTCTACTGTCTTTACACTTTTAGAAGATTTGTATGTTGAAATCGTTCCTTTTTGCGTTAAATTTTAGTTTTTAATTATTTATTTGTTACAACGATTGTTACCATAAGAAAACTGACATTGATACTCTCCCTAACAACTTTGACGCTTCTTCAAAATTTAATTAGAATATTTTTTTGAACAAATGTTTACCCATATAATTTAATAGCAATGCAAATGAACCGAGTCTCTTTTCATGGTAAATATATAATTCTTGAACGTGAGTAATACGATGATAATACGAATGAATCAGTAAACTATAATCGATGTCATTCACTTGTAAGTTTACACAATGAAATCAATAAATTAAACAGTTTGCAAACATACAATTAATTAACATCAGCTTTTTATCTCCGTACGTCAAGTAGCATTAAAATAAAGTGATAAGGACCTTACAGCTACTTTTTTAACGCAAGGTGATGCAGTACGACAATGAAAATTAAACGTGATAATACTTTGATTACAGTTAATCATGAAAACGAGATGTTGATTAACAAGAAGTAAGAACAATTATACATATAGCTACAATTTATAGCTCATACGATAATTATGCGGATTTAAACCTCAAGTGCGCTAGCGTACGGTCAGGTTTACGGTTCTTTACGGTATAACGTAGTAAGCAATATTGCATTCTGCTGCTAGACGAGTAAGTCCGATTCTACGTGATTTTCCATCCGTGGATCGAAACAATCGGCTATTTGCTTATTCCGTTGCTGCAGCGGGACAGTCGCTCGCCACGTTTGAAGTGACTGCAATTTGTCTCCGGTGACGTATTTCAAGTAGATATGATCGTGTGGTTACAACCGATGCTTGCATACATTTCTCACAAACAGATGTTGATTTTTTACGTGTTCTGCACGGGAGGTAAGCCGCTCACCTGTTTCGATGCAATGTTTGACGCGTCTCGTGTGTTTTTTGCTAAAATTAAAAGTTCGGTTGCGGCTGATCGTTCGGACGTGATGGGAATACGTGAGATTTTGGCAGAAAATACACTATATTATATATGGGGTGATATTTTATGAATACAGTTTCGCTTTTCATCGAATTTAGCTCGATAATACGATTGGGCCAAAAGTTCGTCTAAATTTTTAGTGAAGTAAATTTAAAATTACAATTACGTCACCACGTTTATGCGTGCTTGTATCTTTGTGACCTGGTCAAGGTGCGACGCGTTTTCCTGAAAACAATACTTCCCATCATGGTGACCAAGTCGAATGACTTTTGCAGTTTTTAAATTAGCATATTACGAAGAGGTCATGCTATTCATTGCGTTCTACCCAATCGACTTTGATTAGCATGGATTAGTCTTTTTTAGTATAAACCCATCGAAATCAGTCGATAAGTTTTGAAGTTGAACTTCCTGGAATGCCAAAGATCATGATTGCAGTTCTTGTGATAAATAAGGTGGTATAGATAGATATTTTCATAGTGTAAACGAATATCCACATAGCTCCGTTTTAAAATAAGTCCACATAAATAAACATGAAGTTTTAATCAAATTCGATAAGGCAGATGCGCGCAGTTCGACTTTTATGGGAATAACGACTGCGCACCGGCAGGCAGTAGCATTGCCACTTGAGCCCTGACACTGCAAAAACTAAAGAATTGCAGGAATCACTCATTAACTTATTAAGATGATAATTTATGACCGCGAGAAAGACAATTTCATGCTCGATATTATTGTAGTCGCCATCAGCTATATTTTTTATAGTCGCTCGTACGAAGGCAATGTGCGAGTGTAGACCGACTTTTTCGTCCACTGGGAGAACATGAAAGCAAAAGTAGTAGAGTCAATTTGCTAAGCAATGATCGGTGCTCAACGAACCGTCGACTGGGTTTTGTTGATTTTATTTGCATTGTTATCACGGGAAGTAGATTTACTGTAAGAAAATCATCAATCAAGCTCTAATCAGCCCTGTGTGTACACGATAGCGATTCATGAATAATTATATTCTTGATAGTGTCACTATTGTTATGTATGTCACTTTATCTACTTTTTACCGTTAGCTCAACGGTATTATCAGCTTGATTTATTCAGTTAGGCGCTTCATTCTTTACATCGCTTGATAATTACTTAACATTGACGGGCAAAGTCAGTCATGCTGGGTATGAATCATTGTACGTCATATCCTGTCATAGGAAAAGTCCCTATTTGGTAGATATTACCTATGGGACACCTCATGCGGAGTACCGCTTCTCATGATCCGTGACCTATGATCACCATGTTCAGCGTCAACTAATGCAGCTGATAAATATAGCATTACAATGTTAAATCGAAACTTATTAATAAGAACGCTTCTTTGTGACGGTCATTACATAAACTTTTTTTTAGTTGTAGATACATCTATCATTAATCAACGCTATCTGTTCTCCGTGTGAAGAAGCCTGCCTATTGCCACTGCAGTTTACTGACTCGTCGAGCTATGTGAGTCATGGTGGCATACCATCAGCAGTGGACATTTCCCAGCTAATGACGATGATGATTTCCATCTGTGCATAATTTGTTTCTACATTTTGCACTTGGCCTTTATCTTACCAAGGCATTTGAAAGAAATGGTGCTCACACAGAAGCTGCAAGCTAATGAAGCGCTGGCTTTGATACATTTAGTACCGAAATGCAACATTAAGAGTACGAGTACCTCTACATTTAAGTATTGTTCTAGTGCACCTTTAGTGCTTTTAAATATAACAAAATTATCATCTATTAACTAATGTATTATGTACACGTATTATATTGCAGCTTAACTGCACAACAAATCGTGACGAAACTTGGCAGTACGTATGAAGAATGATTTTAGGATTATGTCTAAAGTCTTATACTTATTTACCTGTGCAAGAGTAGTGATTATGCCAAACATTGTATAACCTATGAGAGGAGGCACATGTCCAGCCGTGGACTTGCGAAACATTACTTAAATGTAAATAAAAAATTATTCACCATATGTATAGAAAATTAATAAATTGTGAATTTTATGGCTTAACTTACCACCAGGTTAAACGTACGTCCAAACTCCAAACACACTGCATTTAAAAACTACCTACTATTATATTCAGAGTAAAATTTTAAGATTTAATTTTAAAACAAAGTATTATTGCGAGGAGGTAGTCCTTCAAACGTACAAAACAAGTTTAAATCAGAAACAGCATCACTGAATAATAAACAGAGATTGAGATCTAACAAACAGGGTGATGTGAAATAAGACAAATATGGCGAGGGACTTGAGTAGAATTTCAAATAGAGACGGCAGCGCTTGCGCATGGCCAAGTGAGACTGCTCGGACAGCTTTTTGTCCGGAGTTTCTCACTTTGGACTTAGAGGAAGTATGATCGTAAAATGATAGGAAAATGTCACGCTCCTATACCGGTTTTTGTTGAAAAACTGTGTGATTAACTTTGGTTCAGTTAATGTTTTGAGTGTATCCGTTTTGAGATGAAGGTTGGTTGAAACTGTTATTTTAAATTTTGATGATGTTTATATGTATCTATATAATAAAAATAGTTGGTATATGCATCACTTGAAAACAAATTGACTGATTCGGCTAATTTCAAAATAAAAAAGCTTCGCTAATTACATGTTTAAACGGGAAAAGAATTGTAAAAGTTTTTCTGAATAATTTAAAATTCGGATATATGTTTAAAGTGCGAAAAAGCTACATAAAAAGAAACAAGTTCATAGTATGGATTAATTTTGTTTGTACTTCCTTCACGTCACAATAGAGAGTCAGAATGACTTGATTTCGTGTATATGTAGCTATACTTGAAGGGTCGGAGAAGGACATTAACTAATTTTTATATCGTTCAGACAAATTGTTAGTGGTGACGTTTTAGATTTGATAAAGTGTGTTGCTTTGTGAAAATACAATTGGTTGGCAACACTATTCTATATAATTATTTTAAACGGTTTTCGAAAATGATATGCATAATCTGGTAGCAGTGTCTTGAGTTCGTAATAACAATAATTTAATTACCATTGCAGTCAAAACTGTATCCTAATATATATACCAAATAATTATATGTTAATAAATAATTTGTGTGTTACAAAATGTGAATTAAAATGATGTTAAAGCAACTCGTGTTTTGCCACGTTTTCCTTGTCAAAATTACGATAAAGCAAGGCTATAAAAACAAGGTTTTGTGAGGTTCAGCTAAATCAAGTTTTCAAAATTTACCGATATTAAACATATTTTGTAACAGATAAAACTCAAAAATAATTTGACACATGAAGTTTTAACTGTTCGTAACTTATATTCAACTAAACAACAAATATTAAAGTTATATATCTAACATTTAGTAATTTACTTTGACAAATTTAAACTTCTCTTTTGCGGTCAGATTCAATACGAATATAAGGCTGGAGACCGCAAATTAGGATAGTTTATGTTTGATTGGATGTTATTTATAAGAGAATTTTTACTATGTACTCGTAAATTAAATTGAGAACTCTCCATATACGAGTGTGACTCACTCTTGGCTAATTATTTATTTGATAAATTGGAATAGGTATAACAATTGTATAACAATCATTGGTTTTTACCAAAGATCAAGGCACCATTTTAACCAATAATTTCTTTGATTTCTACTTGTCTGTGGAGACAATTACGTACTAATGTTTATGTTAAATAGGTTTTGATGCTTTCATTGAATTAATAACATATTATTAATTAACAATGTAATTTAAGTTATTAATGAATTTGTAATTCTTTTAATTAGGTGGGTGTTGTATGAAGATAAGAATGTAGCTTAACGCAATCTTGCACTCAATAATAACTGGTTCATTCCGGCATTTTTTTAATTGTTAAAATTTAGATTTTTAAGTCATTGAAATTCTAGCTTAGCTACCGCTACTAAAACTTTAATTTGAGTTAGCTAAGAAGTTAAGTTTCACCTTCCTTTCTAGAAATACCAGTGTGATGGAAATATATTTTGTGTATTTAACCATACACAAAATTATTATGTCTGATAATCTAAAGGGTGTATACCTCTAAGTTACTTTCAATAATGTTAGGCAAATTTAGGTTAAATAAAATAGTATAGTAATAAAATGCTTGAAATATGTATAAATAAATTTCAAAAACATTCATACTTGTTAAACTAATTTTAATATTATTTTTAGCACAACATGTTTTTCGGTAACTTAATTTTTTTCAGGACATAAAGTATAATATTATTCGTGGTATTTAAGCAAATGCTTCATTGTTTGTTAATTATTATTTATTTCACTTTATAATATATAATATTTTTCGCTATAATTTTTATTGTAAATTATTTTAAAGCAGCTCAGTAAGGTACAGGGTCCTTACCACAATATTTGTTTCGTTTCGGATTGCTTTTCGATTGGGTGGGAATTGTATAAATCTGAAATTCGAATTTTAAACGAATTTATATCGGTCGAATCTTATGCCCAGATAGAAAGATATAAGAAAGAAAGTGCAGGTGTGTGGTCAAGTGTACATTTGTGAGAGATCACTGCAGGGACTTGGTAGAATACAAAGTTGTGTCCACCAGTACACAGTACTTCACAAAATAGTCTTATGTTGGATAAATATACCTTACTTTCAGTTGTGTATACTCAGATTTGAGGTAGTTTGATTAATACAAATGTAATCAATGTAGGGCCTAATATTTTATATATGTGTCCAGACTATCTGTTTTTTATAGGACAACAGTTGCTATACTGTTCTGGTTTATCTACCACATTCCCAATAGGTACCTTTTTTTTGGTAGCAAAGTTTTTTCTGAATATCAATTTTCTTTGTTGACCTGTCGTTTGAAAATCATAATAATATTTCATTTTCCCTTATTGTTAATGAGGGTTCCTTGATAATTGGGGATATGAGTTATAATCGAATAACCACTCAATCTTGACACAAATTCAATTGTGAATGCAAGTATTGCCAAATGCTCTGCATAATCTCTTAGTAGCGTTTATTAAATCATACTTGCAGAACGCTTTTCTTAGTGTGTCTCGACACGCACTTGGCTGAATTCTAATTATATGGTGGAAGCACCACATAAATATTACCTTTACTTTATTTTCTCAAGATTATTCCTCGAAAACTCGATCAGTCAGAAGCCTCTGTAAACCAATTTTCATAAATGTGAAAGAATGTTTGTTACTTTTTGCTACCTGGACAAAACCGCCAATCATGATGAAATTTGGCATATAAGTAGTCAATTGCATTTAATTTTAATTACGTTAAAGTTTAGTCGGAAGTTAGTGTCTACAGTGTAAAATCTAGTAATTGCAAAAACACACTTCTATTGGCTGAGTTATCTTTGCTGTTAATTGCAATCTATAATATTATGAGATCTACTCGTATTTATTATTGTGACAATATGGTAAAAAATTATGTACAGTATCTAACAGGTGAAAGTTATAGGAAAGCATGGTGATATCTAGCTAGGCTGAAAAGAGGATTAAGTGCAAATATATTTTTTAATACAGTTCAGAGTAGAGAATAAAATATTAATTCTTCTCCTGTACCTTTTATAGTACTTCCAAACTTAATAATGTGTTTTTAATTTATGTCAAAAAAGTTTCATATGACAAGACAATGTCGTAAACACAGTAGAGAACTTGCTATGATTATTTAACAAATACAGTATAATATTTTATGTAATAGTGATAATTTTGTATGTCCAATTCGGTAAAGTTACAGTATCGAAGTTTGTAAATAACGTTTTAATTTGCATCATTACGATGCATTAGTAATTTTTGCTCCTTAAATTACGGTCGCAAACCAACATTTTTCTGTTTTCGCAGTCTGTAACATGCCAGAAACAGTTTTATGTTTCTTTTTTGTGTATCAGTATCGTTTGTATTGGTAATAATTTCTGTCCACGTCTAGTAATGTACTGTTAGTTCGTCTTCATCATTCAGAACACGTGTTATCTTGGTTTATGACGGTCCCGGGCGGCCGGAGCTCGCCGTAAACCGCTCCTGCCGTTAGTTTAGGCTATTCCTCGGCAACGTTAACAGCTCAATCGTTCCCACAAATCATCGCAACAGTCGACGACACAGGTAAAACAACCCGCGTAAAAGTTTGTTTTGCAAACTCAACTTGGTTCGGACCCTCTGTTGGAGCGGTAGTCCGAGTTGGGAGCTATAAATCGGCAATAAACTCACCTTAAGCCGGGCGTGCGCGGCTCGCCGACGGTGAACGGACTCGCGCCATTCCGCTCTCTAACAACTTCTTCACAAAACTCACAGTTCCGAATGAGAGTTCGTCGAGTTTCACTCCGCCGAATCACGTGTCAGCGTTTTAGATGGGGCATGAGCGCACTACGTAATGTGTGTCGCACGTGGGCATGTATGTGTCTGTCGGCAGAGCCAGGTGCGCCGGCGAGCACGTCGCCTTGTTTATGGTGCGGGGTTACGCAACGCGTGGTCGCCGAGGCGCGCGTCAGTCGAGTGCGAGCCGATGGTTTACGACGCCACCCCCGCCCGCCAGCGACGCCAGCCGCACGACGCGGCGCCGCACTAAATCTGCGACCGAAAAGGACACCACCCCCGGTAATCCACCACCATTGATGTCCGAGAGACAACGGTAATCGGACCGATTAATTGAACGGTCCTCTCCGGACTCACGATGGAATTGTATCGGCAGCGGCTAGCCCGCAGCACGCCGGCCCGACCGAGTGCCGACTCGTAAAGTTTCTTCGTGTATCGTTCGATGCACCAGACACTGATACCGGCGCACCCGCACTGAATGTAGCTCTACTCGATATTATTGCATATGTTCGAGCTATCAACGTTGCTATGCATGGAGATAGAAGAGAACAAACGCATCAAAACTCTTGAACATCAACTCTTGTACATTAATTACATCGTACAGATGTACATTTTAGAGCTTATTTTCACAAGCTGGACGCTTCATAGAAATTCGTGACATCTATTCCTATTCCTATACATCGAACGGATGACGTTTGTATACACGCATATGTGTGAGTGAATTCACGCGCTCCATATTACCAGCCCCTAAAACAGTCACTTTCTTGCGAAGAGAGGTGAGGTATGGCAGATCAGGGGGGCGGTACAGGTCCGTTCTGTACGTAGTACTATATTATTTATTGCTATTGTTGTACTCAATCTTAATTGAATTCGGCAAATAGGTAGACATCGCCATTAAGAAGGATACACGCTACTTCTTATACCTTTGTATTAATTGAATGAATTCACGCAAACGAAATCGTGAACATATGTACCTACTGATAGTTTATTAAAAAATTAAACGAAAACGTTGCGTATATATTTTATTACCATGACGCCAGTCTGCTGCTACTCACTGCTAAACATTAAGCATCTCCTAAGACATGACACTGAGCACGCGAAATATCTAGTCAATCACAATATAAGATGAAGCAATTTTTTTAATATGTTCGTATCGTTTTTACCTACCTTCGAATTGGCAATACTTAAACATTATATTATAATAACAAGTTACCCTTTTCGAAATAATACCCTTATCTACTCGAACATCGAATTTATATAGTAAAATACGAGTACCTAAATAAGAGAAGGATTATCACCATTATTTAAAAAATAAGTCTCAGCTGTGCGTACATCGTCAGTCAGCGGGTTGTATCTCGTGATCCGTAAAAGGACAATACATTATAGCCACAGTACAAATTTTCACATAATTTCCACTATTACAATTAAAAAAATAATTAATTAAATGGGTCTCTACAGAAATATGTTATGTTTTTTCGCTATTTGATAGATCTTGATAGTGGCAACAAGTAGACGCTTGAAATGCTCACAGAGTTCCAAAAAATACAATAAAAATTTAAAAATTAATGGTGGTCACAATACAGGAGACTTACTTTTAATAAAAGTTTTATAAAGTAATTAATTTATAAAAAGTATTATTACATTTACACACAATTATATCTTGTAAGATGGTGAGGGACCCTTCAAGCTCACAAACACACTTGGCCAGTTTTAATAAACTACCTTTTTTTTATTGACGATAGACCAACACTTGACCTCAATCTCACCTGATGGTAAGTGACGATGAGGTCGACGATGTTACGTGTTGGTCTAGAAGGTGCCTATTTACTCTTCTTTTGAAGATTCCCAAGTTGTAATTTTCGGGGAACACGGTAGTGTATTCCATATTTTTGCTGTACGCACGTTAAATGTGGAAGCGAAACGCTTGGTGCGAGCTGTAGGAATATCCACAGTGTACGGGTGAAGGTCTGCTGTTCTTCTGTTTGACCGGTACTTGAACGGCGAAGGTGGAATCAACAAAAATAGCTCCTGCGCACACTCTCCAAAATGTAACCTATAAAATACCGAAAGGCCACCTGACGCCTATGTTCGAGGCTTTGGTACTTACTACCTCACTGCCCTCCACTCTTTACAGTCTCTTACTTGAGCCATGACTGTTGTAAGAACTTTTATCAATAAGCTGTTTATTTAGTGGAAAATAATGACTATCTTATTTATTCCTACATTTCTGTGTGCAATTATTAAATTAAATAAATATCTAACCAACCTTTATAACATAGATTTTTTGCTTACGTAAGAAATCTAAACTAACCTTATTAAATATATTAAACCTAGTCCACATAACTCCTTGATCTAAAATTAAATCAGTGCACCATACATTATAGTGAAAAGAAGAACTGGCCACATCCAACCAATACAGAGCGTTTGTCGGGCGGCCATATTGTTTCCCCCACCAATCTCTGCAAGGAGATCAAACGCAGACCTCATTCTCATTTGTAACTGTCATATAGCTGCACAGCTTTGTGTTTGTTTGACGTATATGTATACTTAATTTAACTTTAAAAAATATTTTTATTAATCAAAATTAGACATTAAAAGAAAATATTGATCTACACCTACCTGTGTATTTTTTAAAGAAATTACAATAGAAGTATTAGGGTAGTTTGTTGAAAGAATCAAGAAAAAATTGACAAAATGAAATAAATCACACATTATCAATGCTAAAGTTTCAAGAAACCACAGTAAAGTGATGTAAGTATTAAGAAACAATTGAGACATTATTATTATTTTAACGTATTACTGCATGTATGTGACGGTGTGTGTGTTTGTGACTGGTTGTATGTAGTTGCAGGGAACTTCTGATTGCTATAAAGTTTTCATTGCAGATTTTATTTCATATTTGTCTCTTTTTGTGTGACCATTTTCTACGACTTTAGATATTATATGTATAGACGATTTGACACGGTGAATAATAGAGATAGAAAATAAAATTTTTGGGTAGTTTTTCTTGTAATTAACTACGTATTGATTACAATTGTTTTAGATTACAGTTTGGAACAAACCAATGTATTATTAAATAACCATGCTTATCATTTATGTAGTGACTGGCAGATAGTACGCTCAATAGGCAGGTATACGTATAATGGTTCATTGCAAAAAAAGTTATAGTTACTTTTATTGAAACAGTCAAAAGTGTCTATTTCATCTTACTCTTCTTTTCTTGCCTTCAGGTGGGTTTTAGAAGAGCAGCTACATAATTGAAATTGAAATCTATAAAGTGTCGTTTCACGGTTTATTATTCAAAACTATAATTTATTTATTTTTAAAGATTATTTACTTAACTATTTCACCTCAATCTATCTACCTATGTTACCTTGCATTGATTTAATATTTTAAAAGTGAAACTTAATACGACGTAATCTTCGAACCTTCAAAAGAGTATCCGAATAATAATATTATTATATTTTAATACTACGTTTTCTACATTCCTTCTCCATCTTTTCCATTTTGAGCTGACAGCTTACAAATAAGTGCAATATTATTATTAAATACAAGATTATTTTAAATAGCAAATAGATTACGATGAAATAGAAATTTTATAGACTTACATTAAGTAAGTATATGTAATGAAGTGCTCATAAGTTGAATGCAAAATAATAAAGCTTATTTATTTGTCCACGTAACGTATGTATGACCAACATGTTTCGCAAGTGAAATATTAGATAACATGTTAATAAAAAAGAAAGGGCCAAAATACATGGGGGTCAAAAAATTTTAAGTGTAGTCGCTATATGCAATAGGGTATCACGTAAAAGGGCTTTATTCTAAAACATATTTATTTTATATTATTTGTTGAATATATTAATGCCTTATCATGATAAACGTGTGTTAATTAAAATTTTCCCTCTATCCACAAAGTTTTCAAATGAAAAAATCTGAAATAATCACAGTAGAAAAGCCTTGTCTCTATATAAAAATAGAGATGATGATTTAATCATCAAATAATCATGATAAACAAACTTGGTTATGTGGTCGAGAAAGTGAATCATACCTCAAGGTACAGGTCTACCACTTAACTGAGACTTCCGAAAACACCGTGCCGCTACATATCTCAGGAACCAACTCAGTTAAGCGCTAGACCTGTCATAATAGCAGTATGCGTTTATTTTCATTGTTTGACACACCTAGTGTTTGAGTTCGACTCACACTTGGCCGGTTTTTAAAAAAGCGGTGACTGTTTTACGAAAAAAGACAACGGCAACTTTTACCTGTTTAATAAGATGTGTTTATCGATTTTTCTCTGTTAATTAGTTAGTTAGTCTGGAAAAAAGATATAACATAGAGGAAAAGTCATCTCTGGCCCAAAATAAAATCATTTAGTAGTAAATTTTTAATTTTTTATATAGTTACTTTGGTATGATTATTTATAGTTGTAGGTGCAACCACTTAAAAATTCTTTTACCTTATACCGCTTGAAGCAGCACAATTCACAAGACGAAGTAGAGCAACTTTTCGTTACACTCGCCAGCACGTTTCGTTTGCCACATTCCTCAGCACGTTTAAAGCATGCCCTAAACAGCTGATTCCTCTGGTATATTCTCATCTCCTTTATCGCGTACTAAAACACGTAATAAAACAGAGAAAACTATACTTTATGCGCTCCCAGTAGAATTGCGCGGACGGCGTGCGTAACCTACATGCGGCCATTTCGAGATTTACGATCTGGGAATTGTGTGTTAGAAAGAGATAAAAATATTATATTGTGCTGGCGGCGAACGCGAACGTAGCGGGTCCGTTGAGACTTTAAGCACGAGAATTACAGTAAATGCTTAATCTGCAAATGCTGCATAACTGACGAATGTATAAAATAGCAAAATTTAACCTAAACAGCGTGTTCTCGCTAACTATCATCCTGATTTCAAGAACACTTTATGATAGTACTGAGTGACCAAAAATTAATCTGAAAATCGGACGCATACTGGCACTTCGAGTCGCATACTAGCTCATTTTGTTACATCTGTGTGCGTAAATTAAACTATCCGCAAGGGACCGATGAACGTTATAGCTTTCCCTTTTGTTTGTGTAAGTTATGGGTGTGTTAGAGCGAGAGGTCGTAAATCGCGGCGTGCGGACCGAAGTGACATGTTTATGGGCGGAGTGCGCGTGCCGCGTGCAGTCCGGGAGTGGGGCCCCGGCAGTCGAGAGCATGGCGCCTTGCTGTTAGGATAAGGCGCCGTTTGGATGAAAATCATGAAAACTTTTTTAATTTTATTAAATTCGATATAATTTGATCAAAACTTTTCTCCTGATTTTATTGTAATTATTTTGGCAATTTAATTTAAAGTTTGAATATTTCTCTGAAAAAGAAAGGCAAAAGTCTCACTCATTTTATAAGAATTCGTATTAGGGACGACCAAAATGTAAAACGGAGTTTTCAACAAAAAAACCAAATCCTAATTATTAGTAATCAATCTATTTAAGTCACCAATTGATTAGAACGCCAGACGCCAACAACTGTCATTTCGAGCGGATCGTTCTACAGGTGGGAAGGTGTAACCCTACCATTAATGAGAGTCGCCCTTCAGCCAATAAATTAAGCCGGCATACTTCTCACTGAATTCGACAACGTGTCGCCGGTGCCGGTTTATTTTAAAACTAGAGCGGAAATACGGTTATAGAGATCTGTCTAAGTTTGTTTCTTTACAGTGGCAGAATAATGTTTTGGTATTTTATATTTTATGATACTTTCACTTCATATTTTAATTGTAAACAGACACAAAGGTTGTTGATAACTTAGACCAATAATAGACCCTAAAACACCATATTTTAAAAACTTTTACTGTCTGAAGGCTTACAATTAAAACATTTTTATTTTATAATTATTATTACTTTAGCAATTTCATTAAAATTGCAAGTTCACTTATGAAATCTTCACTTATACCTACCACGTTACTTCATATCAGTAACACGTGATATGGCAACGGCACTTTTAACACAACGAAAAATCCAAAATATTAAAGAACAAAACAATGAAAGTTAATCTCAATCTGTTTCAATCGAGAAAACCCAATACAGCAAGTTTTCAAAGTTTTACTCAATGTCTTTAAAACATTACTACAAGTTTTTTTTATATATTTAATAACAAGAATTTCTTTCACTTTGCTCGTGGACAGCTTGTAGCAAGCTGTCAAGTGTCCTCATTACTTTTGTATACAAGTATGAATATATATTCGATATATTTACAACGCCGCCTGCATTGAGGTCCCATTGGTCAATGTTTGAAGCCAATTTGTCCATCTTTGAAAGTTTGTAAATAGTTTATACGAGCAGACACTTTAAGATAATTTCGACGATAAAAGTTTCATACTTCATTCATTCATTCATTGTGGTTCACTATAAATTATTAGTATTTTTAGATGTTTACTGCACAAAAGCTAGGTATCCTACTTTAAAAGATTATGGAAAAAGAATTTTTTTTAATGGAACCATTCCTGTTTTGTTTCAGTGTATTCAGTGGGTGTATAGCCCAAGTATAGCCACAGTTTTACATCAGTCTCTAGCACAGCAACGCTCTCATAGACCACAAGGAGAGGAAAAACTCAACATCAGATGTTTATCCTGGGATCAAGTCATTTTACGGTTATTTTATTATTCATATCTAAGTATTTTTAAAGGGCATTCATCATGAGAGCGACGAGTATAGCTATATAATATGGTTAACTTCAACGTCAATTTATCCTACTCCTACTTATCCTATCCTATAATATTATAAGTGTGAAAGTTTGGATGTTTAGATGTTTGTGACGCTTTCACGGAAAAACTACGGAATGAATTTGAATGAAACTTTACAATAATATAGCTTATACATCAGAATAACATATAGGTTTATACAGACATATTGTGTAAATTGTACAAAATCACGCTTATAATATTAGTGGGATTACCTGGGCATTTTGGCATAACAAAAACGCGTTGCCTAGCAATCCACCATAGAATATGTAAATTCGAATATACAAACTTTCGCGTTTATAATATTGGTGTGCAGACTATTTGAATGTACTACGTCAGATATTGAAGTTTATTTTGTTTCTTTAAATTATTCGACTACGTAACAGAATAAACATTATTTTGTACCTTATGCTATATAATAATTTGTCATATACGTCACCTGTGCCTATCGAATAGGTAGAATACATCCTGAAGTACACGCGGACAAAGTCGCGGGCGGAAGCTAGTACTCCATATAATTGATTCAGATCTTTTCTTATGACCTGCACAAGTGCACACTACTAAGAGTTGTAGGAGGTAAGTGAATGACATTCCAACATGATCGATTCTGTTGTTAAGAAGCTATAGAGCAGGGTTTCTTAAACTTTTTGCAGTCACGGACCCCTTTAGAAATTTAAACAATTCTTCGGACCCCTGCCCAAAAAATTATACGATAATAAAAAAGCCTTACTTATATGTATAAAAATACTTTTATTTGAACTTTCATTGCACGTATTACTAAGTTAATGAGAAGGGTGCTGTTGTTTGGCCTCAATGAGAACATTAAATTGTGGGACTGTCTTCGACAAATCTAGATAGTCCAGGTCCGCGCCCCACACCACACAATTTCCTAACAAATATATTTACAAACTGACCTACTGTGGAACCCTGATACACATGACCCCTTAGGGGTCCGTTGACTACACTTTAAGATACCCTGCTATATAGTGAAAGTGGCACCCTAATGCTCCGCAATTATAGAGCTTATAAATGTAGAAAAGAGTGGACGAGGGCGCCACTGTCACTCTACAGCCTCTTACGTCGTGAAGAGAAAAAGAGAGACCGACTAACAGTTTCTCGAATTTATCATATTAGTGTTGTTTATTCTGAGAAATAATACAGCTTGACTTATGCTGGGTACGGTTATCTGTTTTTAATATAAATAAGCTGATTATTTATTTATGTTTGCTCATCTTTGTATATCAACTGTATAATGTATAATTTATAAATGCATATTTTGTCACCGCGGCGTGTATTTTCCGATAGATCTAGTAACATACATTTGTATTTAAATAACTAAGCAATAAATTAGATCTTTATTATTTTATATTTACAAAGTGTTTCATACAGACTTTTGTTATATTTATTTAGTTAACGCGTTATTTTATTAGAATAATTTGAAAGCTTAACTAACATTTATTATTAATAATTTCTATAGAAAATAGTTAAACAACACACACAAAAATTTTCTCCGACCAAACTTATGCCAAGAGATTCTTGTCCACTGTCCACACCTTCACTCAATGCAATTTCTGTATTTATATAATACTGATTGATTTATCATCGTCATGGACAACGTCGGCGTGGAAACAATGCTTGGAACACTTTACGTTATCGTAGGCTATTTTGTGCCGCTCAGGTTAACAAATTCCTATTCACATGTACAAATAAATAATAATAACTAGTTGAACATACAGACGTTACCCTGTTTTTCCTGTAGAACTGTTCTTTAAAAATATCCTTGCAACCTGATTCGTACTATGAAAAATGATGAGGTCTCTGTTGCCTTTCATTACCGGAATATATTCTCTCTGACCTTATAAATATCAGAAAGCCCACAATAAAAGTATGCCATTAAAATATTCATACAGGTGCGGACGTGACGTTGGCCTAGAGTTAATATGCAGATTAGTATAAGAGTATGGTCGCGCCCGCGCCGGCCCCGAGCAGTAATCGCCGATTCCCCTGCAAGTCACGCTGCGTACGCGCACAGTTTCACCTCCTCGGAGGAATGCTGACAGCCGCTATGGTACTGACCATTGCAATCGATTATTCAGGGTAAAATTATTCTTATTAATATTCAAATAATAAAAGCTAAAGCTTTTTGATGTAGAATGGTTTGTACTTAGCCTTCATCTCACACAAAGATGAAAGTATGCTCACACAGAATCCTCAAACTTCTCTGACGCGCTTTTTCTGCCGAGACACAATAGTGCTATTTATACTGCTTTTTGGCAGCAGACTTAGGTAGCATAATGGGAAATATCCAGTTGGACATAGAAAATGCTCTACCACCAACCAAGTATACTAACAACAATGTTATTATTCAAAATAGAACAATGATGATAATTTATTGACGATTTTGACATACGCAATGATCTAGACTAGAAGAAACCTCATCGACTTCTCAATGAAGGCTAACAGAATATATAGCGCTAAAAAATATAGACACTATCACTACAACATGCAGTGATACCGTCAGAGATCGGTGCATACCTGGAGATAAAGTAGAAGTTTTCTTTTTGTAGCAAAGGCTTCATTCGAAACTTTTTTGGAAGGCAAAATTTTGAGTTCCTTATTTAAATCGCGCTATATTTAAAAATTTGTTTAAAAGCGGGAGAGAGAATATAAAATTAGGTTGGGATTGTTGCCCTTTGCAGTTTGACAGCTCAGACATAATTTCCTAATAATTTCTAATAAAACTTCGATTTATCTTTGTCGGATATCCGTGATTATTATGCTTCAATTTAAAAATGATACTTAAAATTCAAATTTCGCGAGATGACTTTATACCCTGTATCCAACCAACTACAAAATTATTCATGCGATTTTCAGATATTGAACTGAGATTGGGGTTGTGCTGTACAGGTTTGAAAAATACGTTTAAAGCTTAGGTGCTTTAACCGTCAGAAAACGTAATAATTTGCGAGTATAACTTCCACTGAACATTTATAAGGTGTTTTCGAGTAGATAGACAGATGTACTAAGAATCTGGTCCTTAGCGATCCGGCGTGTAGATGACCTAGAGAGCTGTGTACAGTCAGCTATACCTGATGCAGCCTTCCTTCCAAGTCATACAGGAGGAGGAGATTTAATTTGAATGAAAGTACCTGAATGTACCTAAGGGCCGAAGCACATATGCAAAAAATTCAGTAAATGTTACGAGTGTTTGAAGGTTATGACTTCTGATCAACTGTTACTTTCCAACTTGAGCAAAATAAAAAAAGAAAGAAAATAATTTATTGCAAGCCAAAAATAAATACAACACATAATGAAGAAGAAAAAACACACACATGACACATACAGAAAACAAAAACACATAATTACAGCAAAATTAAGTAAGCTTGGAAAACAGCACCAGCTCAGCCCGATGCTGTGACCCAAAGACCACAGCGCTGATTATAAGATGGACCGTGACTTATTTATTCGGCGTTCAAGGGTTATTGTTTCTAACTATAACTACCGTAAAATACGCTTTCACCAAATCCTTAATAAGGACATTAGGAATATGCAATATAGTCAAGTTATGCTTTAATATGTGTGCTTAAAGTAAAGATACGAATTAAAAGTAAATTATACGAGAAGGCTCTTCGAGAAAACCCGTTTTCCCCTTACGAACAATAGAACAAGTATTGCATTAGAAACATTAATATTATTAATATCAGCGTTTCACGTTTCCCGTAGCTGAAGTTTCGTTCGCTCACAAAAGAACAACTCCGCTCCATGTAACCTATGCATTGCCATCTATCTTTTTCCACAAAAGCCGGACATTATTGTTCGGTCCAAACACTCCTAAATCTTCGGAAAAGTAATATATTTTCGTTTTGCCCAGTGCGGTGTACGGTACATAGACGCCAGTCAGTTCGCTCCGCTACTTCTCTGTATCTACTAATGTTTTATACATTGCTCGTTTTGGTCGTAACTCTTCTACGCTTGTCGCAGTTCGGTAGCAACGGAAAAGAGTGCAACTTTTAATACGTTTAGATGGTATTTTCGTAACTTACGTGGTTTCGTTTAGGACTGTTTCGTTGTAGACTTTCTTTTGATGTCTATTGCAGTTCTAGATTAGCTTTACAACCTCGATCTTTGCAACTCGATCCTAATACAGAGCAAATAAGTGCTATATTCCTACTTTCAGATAGGACACACAATGACACCAACCGATATGAGAAAATTGTCAACTTGAAGCAAACTTGACTGAACTTGCAAATTAATGAATGTGTGTTTTATCTAAAAGAAGTCGGTGGATGTGGAAACTAATTGTTTTGGGGTATTTATTGACTTAAATTACTCATTAATTATAATTATGTGACTACTTATTAAAGTAGTTTCGTCACTTGAAACAAATTTACAGGTATCCAGTGCGAGTCGGTGATGCAAAGATAATACACAGGTTCCCGGAATTAGTTAGAGACTAAAAGATATAAAGATATCTCGGAATAGAATTAATCATACACGCTAGCTCGCATCGCATTCTAAACTAGCCGACTCTCTCACGTTACCCCAACACCATTTTAAAGTGGTCCATTCCCAGTATTACATAATGGACACGCGTAATTTGAGAACAAAACCCGTAAAGCAGCGTCAAAATATGTAAAGATTTTTATCTTTTCCGTAAAATGGCTTGGGAAAAAACATAAAGAAGGTGGTGTCACCTGATCCTGACAGGCGGGATTTATTGCGCTCGGTGTGGCCGCGGCCTTAGGTCGAGGCACAGAGTTATGACGCTCCGATATAATTTACCTACGAGTACGTGTGACATGAAAAAAAGTAGATTGTAAGAACGATTCTCCGTGGTCGATCTCCGCGGCCCGGCCCAGCCCTTAAAAGTTTTGTTCACCCGCGTTGTAGTCCTTGTTGGTCACTTGTAGCGATTAATCTTGGACGGATCAGATTGGGAGGCAGAATAAATTAAGTTAGGAGGTATTGGACACAACTCCAAAACATTGTTGGACCCGGGTTTATGGATCGAACTCATTGCTGTCGAAGAATACTTATATGACTTAGAAAGTTGTTATGTAATTATATTATTTCATCTGTTCCACGCTTTTCAAGGACATGAGTTCAATTCCCGTGCAGTGCTTTGATTATCATAACTTTATTTTACTTCGATCACCCATTCGCCTGCCAGCCAATCGTGGTGATCATGACCAATCCCCTCATTAAAAGTCCGAGGCGATCCATGATGGAGGCTCATGTCCAGAACTAATGATGATGAAGTTTGAGTAATGACTTATCAACAGTTAAAAATCAGGGAAAATTAAAGGCAATACCTTGTACTAAAATCTTCTCATTACAACCTAAAGACATTAGTAAAAGGGCGGGAAAAGAAATGCCTGGGCCTTTAAATGTACCCCAAAATACCCGCAAATTCGCAAATAACTGTTATATTACATCAAAACGACCTTTTCAATCGAAAATGGACTTTCGGCGTCGTAAAAATAGAACGGGATTTTTATTGCGGGAAAAGTGAAAATGCGTCGTTTGGACCGGCGGCGGCGAAAGCTCAAGTAAAGTGGAAGGAGTCTCCGAGAAAATTGGCACAAGTGGTTTTAGCTGGGGAGGGCGAGCGCGGGGGCGCGCGGGTATGAGGGGGATGAGGCGAAGCGGTGATGTTTCTAGAAGGGACTGTCTTTTAAAGTCTTAGGCAGATTCTCCGAGAAGCAATAGGGTTTGTAATATTAGGTTGTGTCACGTTTATGATGTACCATCAAAGTCTGCCGCAAAAACAAAGTGTATCAATATCAATAGAGTGGTCTGGCGAGCAAAGTTGAAATACACAATATGACACATTACACCCCGGTATTTGTCTTAATTTGAATACATACAATATTTTTCGCTACAATTCTTCGAATTTATTTGGCTTATTTTATATCAATTTATGTACAAACGAAAAAACTAAAGCTAACCACAGTTTCCAGTACTGATTTTTGGTTGACTATTCATAAATGTAGGGATTATATAAACAGGGTAAGGGTAAGGTAGGGTAAACATACAATTGATTTCGCTCATTAAAAGCTAGCATTGCCAAAACACTGTGCACTGATGATTTGGCGCTGTCCGCAGATCATTGAACACACCAATTTATTTCATGCTGAGTCGATTTACTGCTGCAATGATGAACAAACCTGTACTCTGGCGGCATATTTATTGTCATAAGGCAATTAGGCTTATCAATGTCAAGTTTTACTGTTTTTTTCTTAGAGTACCTTAAGCCATATCTTGCACACACTGATTTTAAATGATTTGTCTCTATAGCTCTTTCCATGTAACATACCAACTGGATACATGCGCTATTATCAACACCGAATAGTAACTAGAAAAAACAGTCATTGAACCTGAAAATTATATTCATGAAATTGTTGACACCGGCGTGATATAATCAGACGAGAATAAGTGATATATTTATTCACTCGCTCTATACATTCGTAACGCTTGGCATAAATATCTTATTACGCAAAAGTACCTTAAAAAAAGCTACAATTTTACAGAGATACAGCAAACATTAGTTGTTTTTTATGGCCTCAAAAACTTTTTAGGAAAGTGTGAAATAAAGCTTTTTATGTTTTCCCTTTACCCTTCAAAGCCCTGGTACATCTGTTTAATGTGAGCTCTTTGTCCTCGGTATAGGGGTGGCCGTCGAATGTTCGCCCACAGATAGGGCTCACGACAAGATGTATTGCTGCTTACGAAAAATTTTCAACAGTCGCCTCTATCGGATTGGCCCCAAACGGAAAATAAGAGGGGACACCGACAAATAAATGAAAGCTGTAAATATCCCTATGACAATAATACAGGTCAGCAATAGATTACTTTCCAGATAGCAGCGCTATTATTAATGTAAGAAAAACACAGGAAAAAAGGCCGATTGATAGAGGCGCAGAGATAAAATAATGGAATCTATTGGAGAAGTTTGCTTAGTGGCAGTCTATGGGCTGTTGACGGTTGTTTGGGATGTAGGCGCGAATTGGTAACTTTTTCATTACTTAATGAAGATACTATTAGGCAATTGATAGGTTGTACAGACAGCAGAAAAAATTCTGATAAATTTATTATTATTATTGTCCGACATTAAAGTAATGCAAATCGGTATAACATTAATTTCAGATTATGAAAAATTAACACACTCAGCAAGTCATTAAAATATGTAAATGTAATTCTAAAGAAAATGAGATTGTAGTATGACGAATTAACGCGTTGCCCACCTCTTTAAATTTTGATTTGAATTTCATCAGATCAGTGATTAAGGCAAGTCTTCAAATCTATAAATCATCAGTATTCGCGTCCAATACGATTAAAAACTTAAATTTAATAAAACCTTAAGTGGCTAACATATCGAGATTAAATTAAATGCAGTTCAACATTCCATCCCCAATAGGTCACGACGATGACATAAATATATAACTTTAGATGAAATGACTAGTGTATGGAAATGTTAAATATTTTTTAAATGTTAAAACATCTAATGCG
Source organism: Carcina quercana (assembly GCA_910589575.2). Taxonomy (NCBI): domain Eukaryota; kingdom Metazoa; phylum Arthropoda; class Insecta; order Lepidoptera; family Depressariidae; genus Carcina; species Carcina quercana. The sequence goes on from OU342436.1 coordinate 5,689,864, forward strand.
TCGGGCCAGACCGGCTGTTGGTGTGGGAAAGCACAGCGAGTCCACGTAATATGGGATGTTGGAAAACATTACAATCCAACATTAATGTTGTTTGCTTACACTAATATAACAAACCCGTAAAAAATTGGTAAAAAGATTCAAAGTGCCTTAGAAAATTTTGAAAAATGAAAATTACAATTCTACCCGACTAGGTATAGTCTTAGAAAATTAAAATAATAAAAAATAATTTAAAAACAAATATTGCCTTCATATGCAAGGAAACTTTTTTCTATAAATTAGTCTGAATATCTGTACTTTTTTATTATGCCATGTTTTTTGATTATGACATTTATTTTCTTCAATAAACCATCTTACATGCATCCATCAACCATCTGCCAGTTACGTCTCGTGACGTTTCAATTCTTTTAATGGATAATGGTTTTGCACTTGTCTTCCAGTAGATTGGCCAATTGATTGTCCGAAAACCCCACAAACTCTACCCAATGTTGCCACTATCAATTATCATCTACTAATTTGTATTGATAAATAAATCACCAGCAAAATAAAGCAGGAAGTAAAGCAAAAAGCTAAAATATCGACTTAACTTCAGGGACATTTCCTCGAATCCCCCGCAATGAATATAACCACTCTGTAAATCACATATGAAAGTTAACAGAGACCAATTCAATTAAAAACCCAAATCACACATTCCCAACGAAACCGTCGCGGATTTTTCTTTCGGAATTTATGCCCGCGGGTTTGGGGGCGCGATGGGAGGCAGTGGGAGAAGGGGGGCAGGGTGCGACTTCATTTCGCCCGGGTCGTTTATCTTGAGAAACATAATTCAGGGACAAAGTCTCTGTCAACTTATTCCTATTCTTTCGCCTAAGCGTAAAATGGGTATATGTTTTACTTTTTACGTTTCGTGTGATTCTTGCCAACACTTTTAGGTGCCTTAATGATGCGCTGGCAACATTGTCCGCAGAAACACATCAGCTACTGAAAATAGCCCCAAAATAGACAAAAAGACTGGAATAGATTTGGCATCTTCACCAAAATACATTATGGATTATGTACAACGAACAAAACTTTAATGATGATAACAAGAAAATGAAAAAATATACTGCTACGAGTAATTCTTCATACGCGCACGCGCAGGAGCAATCCTTCTGCCGCAATTCACGCACACTTTAGTTTATTCTCCGGTTGGTTTTGGTATCGAAAATATAGTAAAGAATGTTTCTTTCACCGCAAATATATCACTGCTATTTGATCTATTTATCTATTATTTTAATTCAAAATGGGATAATTATATTTGGACCTTATTCTCATCGGATGATGGAAACAGGGATTTTTAATAACTGGAAACCAAAACTGACATTGACATTAATTGTGAATCAGTCTTAGATATCATGGTAGCTAGCCAGGTAGACAGGCATAAAATAGTTACATTAATCCAACGGTATAGCCACTTTAGAGTTTTATACTTAATTGATAAACTTTTTCATTCAGCACATATTAAACCATCGTGCAACACCAATATTGAATAGTTTCACTTGCCACATCGATTGAGCTAGGTATATTTATAAGTACTGGTATTGAAACCAGCTTCTTAACTCGAATTTCTGATTGTCCCCTTACGTAGTACCCAAAATAAAGAGCATTTGTTAATCATTCCCTCATAACCCTGTCACAACCCCTCCATCTGGAGACAATACCGTCGCTCATTACTCCTCAACCACTTAGCGATGGTATAACTCAGTCAAGAGCGTGTAACAGCGTTATGACAATACTAGAACTTTATCTTTCGTCCGCCACTCGGCTCGTAAATAACTCGCATTCATTACTTCCCCTCCCCTGGTTCAGAGGGAAATATTAAATATCTGCTTGATGTAGGAAGTGGAATTAGTCATTGATCCATTATGACTATTGAATGGTCGGAATACCAGCGCTTTGACTTTGTGGCAGCACATGGTGAGGCGAGTCCATTTTGATCTCACACTACGGCTACATCTTACATGTGCCATTTTTAACCCCCGACACAAAAAGAGGGCTGCTATAAGTTTGACTCCAATGTAAGTCTGTCTGTCTGTGGCTTCGTAGCTCTCGAATAGATGGACCGATTTGATGCACAAACAAAGTGGTTCAAAGCTGTATTTGCTGATCGTATGATTATTGCGTAGGGTTTTTTTTTAATTTTTCAATCGTTAATTGTGTTTCGTTTGTTTTCTGTTGAGTTTTGGTTTAGTTTTTGTATTCTGGTGAGTTTTCTCATACAGGGTGGTCCAAAATGTGACGTCCAAAAATTTTTTTTAGATTCCTTACACCTGGGTGTATCCGAAAATACCCCATGTATGTTCCGCGATTTTTTGTAGTTTAGAAGTTATGATTTTTTAAATGTATATTTCGAATTTTCTGCCGGAGCGACTTAAAATAATCGTAACTTGTTTAATAGTAAGGTTTTTTTATTTATTTTTTCTCGAAAGTGATCGTCTTGAATCACCCTTTCTACTTTATTATCAACTACACAACGTTATTCATTACAAGTTACCGAAAAAAGGGACGAAAGTAAAAATTTTAGGTTTGAGTTGAACGGAGCCAAATTTTCAAAAATTTCTTAATAATACAAAATTAATGTTTCATTGGTTCAAACTAATTTTAAAAACTCCAGCAGTTTGTCAGCTTACCAAATAATAAAAAAAAAGTTGTTCTTAATAGGCGATTTTACGACGAAATTGGCTTCAGAACTTAGTTAGGTGAGAATTCATAAAGAAAAAATTTTGTCAAAAAAAAATATTAAGCTTATTTTGTTTTCATTTTTATGGCCTACATTAGCAAGGCATCATCAAAAGCATTCAAATAATTTCAAATTGAACGATCAGTGACACATTAGAAAACATTTTATTTTAAAAAAGCTTAGTTTAGTTTTTATTAATACGGTTATTTTGGTTTATTTTTAGCATCAATAAAAGAAAACACAAATTAAGTTCAACTACTTTATTAAAGAAGATTTTCAAAATGACGCCCTTCAACTTCGATACACAATCGGCAACGTCTTAAAAAGTTATCTTTTAGTCTGCGGAAAGCGCTTGAATTTTGTCTGACTTTCGTCGCTGCTTCTCTCAATTTTCGTCTCAGTTCTTCTTCGGAGTTAGTTTGCTGAGCATAGACAACTTCTTTGTAGTAACCCCAAATAAAAAAATCTATTGGGTTCAAGTCAAGTGGGTTCCCCCTCACTTGGCGTGCGTAATGGCAAGGAGCACCATCATTTTGGAATATCATGTGCCTTCTTGTTTCCAAGTTTACATCTTCCAGCAATTCAAAAAGGTTGTTCTGCAAAAAGTTTAGATATGTGTCTCCATCCAACCTAGACGGCAGCTCGAAAGGCCCAATCAGTTCTCCATTTACAATTCCCGACCACATGTTTACGCTGTATCGATGTTGAAAATTTGATGCTCTTGCAAGGTGTGGGTTTTCAATTTCCCAGCTGTGATAGTTATGGATATTAAATACTCCAGTGTTTTCAAAACGGGATTCATCGGTCCATAAGATCTTATTAAAAAAATCTGGGTCTTCCTGACACCTTTGTATCATTGTTTCGCAGAAAGCAACTCTTCTAGGGTAATCTGAAGCTTGTAGCTCCTGAACGCGCTGAATGTGGTAAGCGTGGTAGCCTTCTGAAAAAAGAAAAGGACTATTACTCACCACCTAGGCAGGAAGAAGTCTAATACCTGGCATTGTATCTGTGATTTATGTTTTGTGTAAATAAAAAACAAAACGACATACCATTTTTCAATATCCTTAGAACTGAGGTCCGTGGTATTCCAGTCCTTCTGGTTATTGCTCTGGAACTCGTAGAAGAGTCTCTTTCTACAGCTGCGATGACTTCATCTCTTCTGTCCGGATCTACTCTGGGTACTCCTTCGTGCCTTTGGCTACGACCGGGGATACGCCCGGCCATCAGCGTATTATGAGTATTAATAAATACCCTATGGTCCGGGTAATGGTCCAGTATTTCTCCTCGCCGGTCCAGTTGTTGACGATATAGCCTTGCGGCTAAATGACCGTTTCCTTTGGCCATACCATAGTAAAAGTGCATTTCTGCGTACTGGCTTAGACTAAAATTACTCATGTTGCCGTCAGTAACACAAGCACAAGTCAGTCGTAAGGCAAATCGGAGTCCGTAACACAAGCACAAGTCAGTCGTAAGGCAAATCGGAGTCCGTAACACAAGCACAAGTTAGTCGTAAGGCAAATCGGAGTCCAGTAACAAAGCGAAAGTAGGTTCAAAATATCGGTATCGGAAAGAAGCAACGTCAAGTAGTATCACACGCGATGGAAGTGAGTGAACGACTAGCGGACGGACGATACAGTGAGATGCTACGGAGAATGTATGGGGAGAGGGGGGAGAGGGAAGTGCAGGTAAAAAACCCCTAGCGCGCACGGCTGACTTTTGTGGCCAAGACAGTAGGTCTTTCTCTTTCGTACTTCTACGCAACCATAACAGTGCGAAAGAGAAAGACCTTACTGGCCTGGCGCCTTTTGAAACGTGTTATTTATTGCTTTGTGTCATTGTGTGTGATTGGCCTTGAAGTAGATTTTGGTTTAATTCTAGCTTTCATAATTTCATGTCTAAAAACAGAAAATGAAATGTGTCACTGATCGTTCAATTTGAGATTATTTGAATGCTTTTGATGCCTTGCTAATGTAGGCCATAAAAATGAAAAAAAAATAAGCTTAAACATTTTTTACGACAACATTTTTTTTTTATGCATTCTCACCTAACTAAGTTCTGAAGCCAATTTCGTCGTAAAATCGCCTATTAAGAACAACTTTTTTATTATTATTTGGTAAGCTGACAAACTGCTGGAGTTTTTAAAATTAGTTTGAACCAATGAAACATTAATTTTGTATTATTAAGAAATTTTTGAAAATTTTGCTCCGTTCAACTCAAACCTAAAATTTTTACTTTCATCCCTTTTTTCGGTAACTTGTAATGAATAACGTTGTGTAGTTGATAATAAAGTAGAAAGGGTGATTCAAGACGATCACTTTCGAGAAAAAATAAATAAAAAAACCTTACTATTAAACAAGTTACGATTATTTTAAGTCGCTCCGGCAGAAAATTCGAAATATACATTTAAAAAATCATAACTTCTAAACTACAAAAAATCGCGGAACATACATGGGGTATTTTCGGATACACCCAGGTGTAAGGAATCTAAAAAAAATTTTTGGACGTCACATTTTGGACCACCCTGTATATATCTATATATATTATCTATATATTTTCTGAGCGTGAGAATAGTAATGCTTCGAAAGACTTCAAAAAGAAAACACTACCTATTTAAAATTTTCTTTGTACCTTTGTCACTTCAGATTCATTTTAAGCATCGGCTTCAAGCCTTAAAGTCGATGTGAGGCCTGTTGTACCTCTACCATGAGTTCAGACGAACTGTAGTCGATAACGTCTGTAGTAAATTATTTGTATGGAAACTTATACAGCGCCCCTGGCGGATAGTAAACATACTAAAAGTTGTGCCATGAGTTTTTGCTATAAATTTCTGTAGTTATAGTAAAGTTAACTACACGTCATGAACTAAAGTTTTCGAATAGATACCATACAAAACGGCGCCATGAGTTATGATTTTGAAGATGCGATTTTAACGATCACGGTTGTAGTTACGTCAGTTGCTTTTACTATAACAACCCATGGTAGAGGTACAACACTACGCTGTGAATGACCACCACTATGTTTTAAAAAGTAACAGTAAGTTGTGATTGGGAACACTGTGTTTTGAATAGTTACCTCATATTGCAGGAAGAGGACCGCTGTCGAGAAACAGGCTCTTGGTTGAACCGATGAGTATCATCTTTTGCGATGGAAACGTGAGTTCACTGTTTCCATTCGACATCCTCTGAGCATGTGCTCTCGCATAACCTACCAATTCGAAGTACACGCCTGAACTGTTAGATGGGCCCTTTCTATAGAGACTCTTGCCATGAAAAACTTATAAAAACATTCCTGGTGTCTCGATTTCGACGTACGAGTATAAGTGGGTTGTCCACGTGAACTTTAGTTTATGGTTTTGTGAATAGAAAAATGGAAAGATGTTTCAGATTTCAAGATTAGACTTATGTTTCAGGCACAACTGGTTTGTATTTAATTGATAAAGACATGGTTTTTTTCCTTCTTTCAAATTACGTTATAATAATACCTATACTATATCATCAAAGGTATGCCATGTAAGTCATGCTGTATAACCAAATTTCTAGTTTCGAGTTGTATGTTATATAGGTATACCTTTTACATATACCAAATATAAAATCAGTCAACCACCTGAAAAATTGTATTATGAAATTTCAAACAAATCGAACAATAATCAAATAATGTCTGACGTCGAATCACGCGCGCCCCCGCCCCCCTCCCGCCACGGTTAACCTATCCAATATTACGTTCAGGCAATACGTCATTTGACGCAATAACGGTCAAACAATAAATATCGCTTTGCGAAGACAACACGCGCAAAGTAATATATGAAGTTAAGAATAAATAGGCAATTTAGTGCGGGACGCACGTCCGCCCGAATATAGCCGAATATAGCCGACGACGGCGGGCGGCGAATTTCCATACCGTATCGCGATTCGTGGGGATGCTTTTATGGGGTAAAAATTAAGTCCCGTTGCTTGTTAGTTTGTTGGTTTCCGATTGGGCGCCTAACTAGGACAGTGGTGGCGGTTTGTGCTTGTTGCGATTGCTGTCAAATTTATCATGACTCTTTCTTAGTCAAATAAATATTTTTCTGTTTCTGTTTCTTCAATTGTGTTATTTATTAAAATTTCAATGCAAAATTTCCTAGCTTGTTTGTGTGCTTTTGTTTTTAAACCATGAAATTTCTCCTTGTGTGTGTAAGTACCAGGGGACGAGCAGTTTATCGGTAATATCTTACTGGCTCATGTGAAGCAGTGGTATACTAGCATGGCTTGTCATACGTCAATTTAAAAAAAAACAGCAACACGTATATATATAACAAATCATTCCGCAGAAAAAAATATCTTTTTTTCCTTTTTTCTGATTTCTTAATCCCGGTCAACAAATGCAGATATTAAATGTTGTTTAATTATTTTTTTGATGGATCAAAGTTTTTGAATTTTTATTTTTTTACGCAAACATGGGGAAGGATAATCAATTTTGATATTTGAGTAAGGTAAGAGAGTGAAATACAACATATTTCAGAAAATAACATTTTCACGTTCCCCATAATCGTTAGTATATACTCAAACTTTTTGTTTTTTAATAAAATTAAGGATCGAGAAACATATTGAACTCTGCTGTAACATTTTTAAATTTAAAACTGAGCTTGAATCGTATAAATCTGTGAGAAGTACAATCGTATGGAAAAAAGATCCACGGAGCTGGTATAAATTCAGCGGTAAGACCCGATAGAAATGAGAGAATTCCCCATTAAATCTTTCTAACAGGCCGATAGGTGGCGCTTCAGCTAAGCAGCGAGAAGACGCTCGGAAAACACATTTTAATAAGGGGTACCTACCTAGTGGAACTCACAGTTTGTAGTGGGAACAAATGGTTTTGATAATTGTCCATATTTTTTAGGTTGCAGAGAATAATTCTGAATCAGAACTGCGATTGACGATTGTAGTTTATGGCGCAAATTGCTTCATAGGTATGTTTTATATTTGTATTTATCAATAAGTGACCGATTATGACAAAATATGTATCCAAATAAATTTCATTTCATTTAATGTCACAAAGTAAACGACACTGAAATCAGTCTAAAAGAACACAAGTTTTATCAATTTAAAATTATGTTTTGACATAAAAATTTCATTCTATTTTATACCGTTTAATGATAACATCTGTGACAACGATTCTAGGATGAAATGTGACAAAAATTATCTCGTAACCGCTGTGTCCATATATGCTTGTGAAAACGTAATTTGCTATCTGAAACCATGGTCACGATTATCGTCGACACATTTCAAGTGATTTTCAACATCCTTTCAAGTGATTTCAAGACATTGATAATTTATCCTGGTGAATCATTCATACATGGTAACGTTAGTTAGTATTTAGGTTCATGCCATTGTGTTTTTAGATTAATGTTTAATAACTATAGCTCTATATAGCTATAGGGTAGCTCAGTTGGAAAGAGGTTCAGTCCTTGAACAATCGAGGTCTGGGTTTGATCTTGACTCGTACCAATGAGTTCCAATTTGTTATTTAGAATTTATGTAAGAAATCATTAGCCTTTCAGTGAAGGAAAACATCGTGAGGAAACCTGCACAGGTTTCCTCACGATGTTTTTCTTCCTCCTGAGAAGAAATTCAAAAGTGTGAGTGAAGTCTACCAATCCGCACTGGGCCCGCGTGGCCCCTACACTCTCAGTACCTACTAGGCCTGAGCCTCTACAGTGGGACGTACATAGGCTGTTGATGAACTCCCCAAGCCAAAGCTGAAAGTACCAAGAGCAAGGACTCGCGCTAAGGCATTACGCCGGGCGCGGGGTGCGAGAGCGCGCGAAACGAAATGTGGCTTTAAAAATTTGGAACACAATCCGGCTATTTGTCTTTCCAACGTCTCTTATAAATCAAGGAATAAAGCAGCCAACAATGCTTTATGGCGGAAAAAAAGAACCTACATAAGACCGGGAAATAGCAAGACCTTTGCACATACATACATTATGAATGTTAGTGTTGCGTAAGAGAAAGCTCCACTTTGAATGTTTCGCAACGTATGGGAAACTTCCGTTGCTTATGTGAGGGAAAATTATATATACGCTGAGATCGTCTTTGTTAAATAGGCGAAAACTTTGTCAATGTGGTATATAGTCTGTAACAGATTTGGTGGGTGCTAGCAGCGAGCTTTTCTATGTTCGTCTGGCTAGGCTACAACCAAGCTATCTGACTTTGACGCCAAATAGTTGGATCGCACCATTGTATGACATATTATTTATTATTTACTCAACGGAAACAAACAGTTGTCAATGACATAAAATTTTATAAAAGAATTTAACACACATTAACCAATTAAGCTTCCTCAGATTAATATACAGTTTAAAATATATTATTATGATAACAAACGATTTACAAAATTGAATCTAAATTAAGTCACACATTTATTTGAAAGTTATATAAAGTAGTTTGACCACAATTTAGTGATGATGTGGTCGACACGCGACGACTCAACTCTGTGGTGTTAGTGGTGCCGTTGACGAACATGCTTTCTATGAGATGAATCTACGAAAAATAGAATAAAATAAATGATGACTTAAAATATACAATATACTTAGGTTCGTATTAATAAACTTCTCCATATTTAGTGGATTTAAAAAAAGGGCTTCAATTATTTTTTTAATCTACATTGAAGGTCAACGCATTGATTCCTTTCTTGTCATGATCTATTAAAGATCTATCTATTAAGTAATACTCTAAATTAACATCCTTAATATATTATTAAAATGCCACTCACCTATCAAAATTAAGTATTTAAGGTATACCTACTGATTTGAAAATTTCCTTGAAATTCAGCAATATAAATTAATTTTTTATCTATAATAATTTTAGTTTTAATTTCGCGTGGACTATTTACCCTATTGAAGCCATCACATCTTCTGCAAAATTAATCATATAAACTTCAAAATTTGTTCGAATGAAAAAGGCAAAATATAAAATATCTGGCGGCCATTTTAATATTGTAGTCATTATTTAGCGCGCGTCACACCCGTCCGCACTACTCGCCGGCATTCGCAAAATTATTGCCGTGTAACGCACTAAATCACGGCAAATTTACGAGAACCTGAATATGATAGATTTTCAATCCTGGCTCCATAATAAACGCCGAAAAACGCTGTCAAAATAGAGAAATAAATAAACGCGTGACAACCAATTAATAACTCGTAAAGTGTCACTGTTGAGTACAATAAAAAACTTTAGTTCTGGATAAAGGGGCAGAAAAAGGCGATCACAATGGCGGTACGAGGAGAAAAACGCCTGTAAAAAGCCCCGATATCGTCCATAAATTTGGATGGATTCAAAACAAATCGCCCTTATTCATTACTCGCATGACTTATGGCCGCGAGAGGCTCAAATTTATAATGCACTTAAAGTGAGGACAAAGCAGTAGGATCGACTTTGGAAACTACTCGGGTTGAACAAAAACCGACTTGCGCTTCATTAGTCACGTTTTGAAGTAGGACAGGAATAATCGGACTTGGATCACAAAAAATTGTACGGTAACTATTTAAGGATTCATTCTAACACTAATGGGGCGTTATTTGGCATGCAAGATAAATTATTTATAAATAGGTACAATGTATTTGAAATGTTTTTGTTACACTAAAAAAAATTGATAGCAACACGCAGTGCACCTAATAATGTTTGAGCGATTGTTAATACATCCATGCTTGTAAATCAATATCTTTCCTCTTTTACTAATATTATGTACTTCTTGAATACATGAATAGAAGTATGAGACATTATTTTGAACTATGTGTATAAATATAGAACCCCCCAAGCACGCAAATCGAATCAAGCAAGCCTATTGAAGCATTTTATTATCAGATACCACATAACGATACCTTCATCAAGCCCACGAAGCGTTATGGAACGTCGAATCGAAAAATAAATGGTGTTTAAAAGTGTGATCCAAGATGTACAAAAAAGAGGGAGGGAAAAGGAAAAAAAGTCGAACGAAATGATAAATTTCCCACTCGAAGTGAAAAAGTGAGCGTTTATTTATGACACGGCAGTGTATTGTGCCTTGAACGAAGGTCGGTTTATCAGATCTTGTTGGTCCTTGCATTTGTAATGCGTGTTTTGGTTACGCTTTGACATCGGGGCAATGGTCTTGCATTGTTCCGCGATTTGGTATTCGCAAATGTTGATAGGCAATCTTCAATCTTGTTGCAGGTTTCGAAGTATTAACTTGAAAGTTCACTAATTCAAATTGTTATTGAGTGTTGCTTTCATAGTCCTTAGTTATTCGACAATGTCTTAGAGTAGTATATCAGTAATGACAATTAGTACAACCTTTTCATCCTTTTTTCGTCACAAGATTCCAAAATACAATGAATAGCGTGATTATCCTCAATGAGGAAACCACATGGGTCTACCTACGGCGTAGTAACTGCTCCCAATTTAAGATCATAACTACGATCTTTGGAACCACGTCGGAACTATCAAAAGTTCATATTATATCAATAAGTATACCTAGGTAAATAAATAATTAAAAAAACTTTTCAAGCTTATCTCCCCAATATCTAACCAAACTAGGCAACTTTTAAATTAGGCGAAAGTATTCCTGCAATCTCTTTCAGCTCAACCACAAATCACCGGGCTCCTTTAGAAGTAATTGAAAATACATTACGCAACCAAATTAAAGCGGAAAGTGGTACAAGTTAGGGAAGAGGCGGGAGCGGGAGCGGCAGGTGGAAGTACTCGCGACATCTCCCCACCCGCGGAATGTTTTGGCATAAAATATCGTTTCAATTATTTACTTGAGAGATTTATGGCACTTAGAAAAGTGCGCCGGGAAAAAACCGGCAGCGGGACGTGTGCCCGAAAAGTGTTTTTCTTGTGAAACTTATAATGGGTATGAGTGTAGGGAAAGTTTTTGAATCTCTTTTCTATGGTAATTTGTTTTGCGTTCGCTTATAAAGATATTAGTGTTGTTTTTTGTATAGGAGAAAATATGTATGAGATGAAGATTAAGGAATTTAATATTCGTAAATCTTGTAAAACTGAAAATGTTATTCTGTTGTCTGAGAAAGTTAGTCTTGAAATAACTTTTATTACTAAGAGATATAAATGTTGAAGGTGGTTTATTCCAGGCACCCAGCCTAGCTTCCTTCCACCAGAATTGACGGCATCTGAACTATTGTTACTGCCTGGTGTGTTTACCACCTGATGTAGCAAGTTGGATTTCAAGGAGTCGACGGTGTGTGTCTGTGGCGGCCCGACGCAAACAGTGGCACAGTTTTAAAGGAGTCGGTAGCAACAAAAACTTGATTTTAAAAAGTGCAAGACATCAACCGTCCAATAATATTAAAAATATAATCATAATTGCACATTACTGAACTCTTTCAATTAAATAACAGACACTATATGAAAGCGAATAAATAATATGGGTCTGGCAGATATTTTGCTCAAATTGTTTGGAATCCTATCAATTGGTAAATTCTATTTAAAATAGTTATTGCTTATCATGAGATAATAAATTGGTTGAGATAATAAAAACATATATAACATATATATTAAACAACGTCACCCAAAACTAATTGCAAGCAACAAATTCCCAAGTGTAACAACAAAAGGCGAGCGAAAGACAAACAATGTTAATACGTGCAACATCGCGTCTGTAGAGCACGCGTGTTTATTTTCCATTTACGTAGAGCGATGGCGGCAAACACAGGGCGTAGTAAACGACGGGATAGACGATGGATAGACCATACGCAGTCTTTCACATACCGAACATCTAGCTACTGTTTAGGCAATGGAAAATCGCAGGGGGGATTGAAACCGCGACCAAGTCACCTTACACGGTATCTCTGATGGATCATGTGTCAAGTTTTTTGTCCTGATAAGGTATATTGTGAATACCTTTTACGGCATCCGAGTAAAAGTCGAAGTTTATTATTATTCGGAAAACTTAACTACGTCTAATTATATACTATACTATAAAAAGCTAGTATATATATAGCCATAGGCCACGTGGAGTGTTCGCATATTTCGTTAGAAACTCAGATTTGGGGATTTCATCCAATATTTCAATCCAGTATATATGTCAATCCACCTTTGCAGCATCGGAGGCCTTTAAAAATGAGCAAGTAGGCAATTAAAAGACAGGCGAATAAAAACAATTCCTAAGAGACAATGAAAAACAAAATAACTCTTAGAAATCACCTCGCAGCCCCCAATGTCAACACAGAGCACGTAATAGCTCCACCACTCATACTTACGTCTGCGTGATAATCTACACTAAAAATTTAATTGAATCTCGGAAGTGGGAGCAGATGGGACGGCATTGTTCGCCCTTAACGGTGCCTCTTTGTGCGTCCGCGAAGAAATATACCGAGGGCCGAGGATTGACTACTACAAAAAATATAAATACGTCCCTATGTTACAAGTTGATACGCTTGCCTGTGCCTTGAAAAGTGGGTGCTTAACAAAAAATACAGTGTGCTCTCTGCGCTTATACCACTATTTATGAATTCATAGCAAAATAGTAAACTCCAAAGTGTTGAATTAAAAATTTGTCTAAATATACCGCAAACAAGTTTGAACTATTTAAAGATGTCATTTTAAAAGGATGAAATCAAAATTAATACCAGTCGGGGAAAGTGGATGCAGAAAACTTTTAATTTGCTTTTCGCCTAATAACAAGTAAAATATCCGTTTTTAGGGTTCAATATCCAAAGGGTGCGAAACGACGTGCTCCGTTGTCTGTCCATCAGACTGTCTGACAGACCTGAAATTTTCACAGAGTAAAAACCTATAAACTAAACGATTATCGTACAAGTTTTGTTTTTAATGGCACAGCTTGAAGTTAGCTTTTCGAATTCGCTTGAACACAAATGCTGCAATTGCTATTTGGTTTGCTATACTTGCTTGATTATAATCTTTCGGAGGAATACAAGCCCTTGCAGGGTTTTTCTTATTCATATTTGGTCCACAGTTGACCATCTCAGTAAGAGACGATAAGGCCGGAAGCAATTTCAGTCAGGAGCCTCAACTCAACAATTCAAAAGAAGGCGCGTTCGGTTCGCTTATTATATCATCATCAGCAGCAGCCTATATACGTTCCCACTGCAGGGGCTCAGGCCTACTCTTCTACAGAGAGTCTATGGGCCATATTTCACCACGCGGGACCAGTGCGGATTGGAGGACTTCACATGCCTGTTCAAGACATGCAGGTTTCCTCACGATGTTTTCCTTCACCGTTAAGAGGCTATGTTGGTTAGACCACGTGGCCGCGTTCAAATTCGGATTGTTTTATAGCCCTATCCGAGCCCTATCCTACCCGAGCACGTATGGTGAGACAGCATACACTACGCGAAGTTATCCACCCGTTATTTGGATGTTTCGTAGTCCAGGGATCATTTGAAGGATACAATATATTATGAAGCCATTTTTTCAATACAGTATACTAATGAAATTTCAGATGTCGGTGGTTTTCCAAATTGTTCTAAATTGATTCATACTCTTGTAAATCAGGTTCAAAGTTGGGGCTTTTTATTACCGTAAAATACAATTCTTTGACGCCCTGTAACTCTGGAAGTATATATTTAAACGAAAATCTGATTCACCACCGACACAGATGTTTGTTTCTAGATTGTGTGTTGAAAATTTCATAGATTTTCATAGCTTAATACTCAAAATATGACTGGACTACGTTTGTATGGGCGCTTTGACACCAGCATACCCTCTTAAGCAATCGGATAATGTACTTATTATATACGAGTACGTAAATTAAAATTTAACAATAAAAATGATCGACCATATCGTTATTAGGAATCATTGGTTACGTTCCATGTTATCGAATTAATATTCGCCCATGTCCATAACATAGTAGGTCAATGTCAAGGATCTTGCCTTCTTCTAGCGCTCCCACAAAACACTCTCAAGGATATTGCTTGGTGTTTTGTCTGGTGGCCTTTGTTTTGCTAATGTAACGATGGCGTGTGATTCGTACACGTCCAGCGTTGTGGCTTGATACTAATGGTCCAATCACTCGATGGGTGAAAGTCGTCAAGTAATTATTTTTTTCGTTAGGAAAATCATGAAGGAAAACCTTGGTCCTTTGCAAGGGGAATTCTTTTTGTTAAATTTTAGAAAATAATCTTGATTGAAATTTATTTATTTAATTAAAATTTCAAAAGGTTTTTCTTGTGTAGTTGTGGATGCAAGTGGTTTTGGGGCCGTTATTATGGAAAATATTGGGAGAGGCTTAACCTATGTGATTATGTTATGGCGTTGTAAGAATTTATCTCTTTGTATTTTTGACCAAATAATTATATAGTGCACTATTCCGCTTATAACGAAGTAAAAATTTGAATTTTTGAGAAATAAAATCAGTAAATGTTTCCCACAATCATCTTTTACCAAATGCTACCCAAATGTTTGCCGTTTATACGATACGTATAAGTACGTCGTATGTACGATAATAGACAATTTTAAGTAAGGATAACATTTCAATACATAATATAAATTTTAAATGACGAATACTTTCTTCAAAAACCTGTAAAACACTTATTTCCTTAAACAAGTTGTATATTTGTCACGCACAAATTTTAAACATTTTTTTAAACTGCTTTAATTTCCGAATGCCAACTGTGAGCTCTAGTGCTGTCTCACTTTTTTCGCAGTGACTCTTTTTCCAAGATTACGTTAGACGTTTTTGTTTGTTTTAGATGACTTAAGTATGAGAGATATGAGTAGTTGAGATAACTGTAAATAAATTATGGTTCAAAAAGTAGACGTTTTGTTCTGACAATTAAAGAAAGATAAAACAATTTGTCTCCGTTGTACATCGGCTACAAGTTCTACTTTTAATCCGTTGGTAGCGGGTTTGATTCCTAAGGAAGTATTTATTTCGTACTCCTTTTTATTGGTCGTAAGGATGTCTTGTAAGTTAGCCGCAACACTTTAGTCTAGAGAGCACTGATGTTTTACTCCCGTTACTTTTAATATATATAAGGTTTCTGATTGAGCACGCTTTCATGCTACGGCATTATGGTCATTAACCACCAGATCACTTACAGACAGATTAAAGCCTAGTGCGAACCCATTAAAAGCAGCATTATGCTTGCAAATGGCAAGCATAGGACTTGCACACGAAGAGTTCCGTACCACAATACAATAATTTATACAAGATCTAGCCAAAAAACACCTAACACACGTTTCTTGTATAGAACGTCCTTTTAATTTGAAACTACTGCATACGTTTTTTTATTTGTTGATATAGTGGCCTTATTACACACTCCGTGAAAAAATATATCCACCTATTATGATTCAAAAGATGCAGAAATGCAGATACCTGCGACAGACTGATTGACAGCAGAGTCTTAGTAAAGAGATTCTGTTTGGAACCCTTGGGTAACGCCTAAAAATGAGTACCTACATGTGACTTTCTATACAAATGTGACGGTTCATTACACTACCAATCTAATTCTTCATTTTAAAATGATGTACCAAAACCACGATTATAACGCCAAGAAATTAAATCTGTACAACAATTAAAGATAATGATCAGGAGCGTACTGCCGAAACCTTTAAAAGCACCTACCACGTAAATTGTACGATGAAAGAACGTAACGAAAAAACCTCTGCTCCTGCGCTTTAATAATTCGTTAATGATAAATAAACTCATAAATAAAGCGGCGCGCGCGTGAATTTGTTTACAACAGATCCACATTTAAGATATCGCCGCCGCTTTGTCGCTAATCTCCTAACAACTTTGGAACGAAAAATTTAAATCCGCAACCGTGTTGTAATGAAGAAAAACTCGCTGTGTTTCGACCAGACTGAGTGCTTCGCTTACGAATGTCGGCGTCCCTTAATTATAATTTATTTTGTTATATTATTCACAGATATTAGGTATACCTTTAGATTCAGAAATCCGTAAATTACTTAACTTATATGTAATTTACTATAATTATTATTAGGTTACCCGGATTTGTATGTCTTTGATAGATTTATTTTTACTTAGCTACTGACAGTTTAACTTGAAAGGTTAGGTATGTTTTAAAAATATTTGTTTCTATTGTAATGACCACTCAACATTATTGATGATGACTGAAAACAAAGTCCATTACAAAACTTCTAGTATCAATACTGTATATTAATATTTTTGAGTCACTTAGGAATTTTATACTTTACGCCAATGTCTGCTTTTTACACCAAATTTGACTTTTTCTTCTCCTATTTGCTCTGCTAGTAAGCATAAAGTGGCAAATCAAAGTGTTTCAAGTCATACTCGTATGTTAACGAATCGTAGTAGATTCCGTTTCGTAGATTTTCGTATACTGGTGTAATGACCAAGATTTATTTGTCTGGATCTCAGTTACCTCGACGTATTTCGAGACTCATCCACATTTCAAATTAGGGATTCCTGCAAGACGAATTGCGGAAGCTTAGCATCCTCAGCGCCCTTAGGAAGGCATTATGCTAAAGCACGTAGCCCGAATGTTTTCACGTACCCCCCTCATCTTGGGACCAACCAACCAGCCAACCCCTGGATATAATATATCTGGCAAACTTTACATATATTTGTACCGTAAATCCTCGTAATATATTGCTCTATTTTTGTAGGTTCAATGTAAATTTAAGGCGAGGACGTAGAGTATTTAATGAATGTTAATGTGGACTTGCATCCGTGGTTCGCAATTGGTGTAAATGCCGCGTGGAATTTGTGTACAGTGCTTACGTGCTGTGACGTGCGAATGGCGGCAGGATTTAATGGACTCGAGGAAAATGTACACGTTACCGTGAGATACAATTTATCAGAAACTGATAAAACTAAAAATTACTGTGTGATTATAGTATAAGTTCCCGTTAAAATATAACTGATTGAATAATTGATAGATTTTTCAACACCTTTTTTACGTATATGTTTGCATTTAGCCTTCATCTCATCTGATGATTAGTGATAATAAGGCCGTCGGGGTAGAAAGATTACTGATTTAGTAGGTTCGAGTTAATAAGGCGCCAGAATATCACATTATTATGACAACTTAAAATTAACAGATACTCCTTCATAAACTTGTGTGTTAAACAAGTATGTGATGTTATCCAATCTCTAGAATGTTACTTAATAATCTTCCAGAATATCCATAGGCCGGCTTGTAAAGCCAAACAGCAACAGTTAGGAAAAAATGTAAGCACCATCCTTACCAATACGATCAGTAATTACGTTCTGTAGCAATTTCTGGAGCATGGTACCAAGCGGCTGGTCTGTTCAACATAAAAATTTCATGAAAAAATGGAGATAAAGTGTGCGATCGCAAGACGAATGGCGGGTGATTCGTAATGTGAAAATGGCCAGGCCTTACCCGTATTTGACATCTTGGATAAATTGATATTTATAAGTCGAAGGGACAAGGATAGGACGCTTAAAGGGATTCCCTTTATTGCATCCATCTGAAGGGCGGATGGTTCCTGTCTGACCCCAGGTTATTATGAAATATACCAAGTTCTAAGTTGAAAATGTCGAAGGTATATTTATTGAGCGTCGAACGTAGGAATTATCGGGGAGGTCGGATGTTGGGGAAGCCATTATTATCCTTTTTATTGGTATAATATTTAATTTTGGGCCTTTAGCTAGTCTCCAGTAGTGGTAGTCACATATAGATTGCGGAATTATTTACTGTTTACATTGAGCTCTAGATCAAATACGTGTAGAGAAAGTACGATGTCCTTAACGTTGATATCACAACTCTGACCACAAAACATGAAGAAAATTCTGCAGAAGTAAATCCGTCTGATAATGATCATAATTGTAATTCTTTTGTAATAATTATTTTGACGTACCATAGCTTTTACACTTACGATTCCAAATTGAAATAAAGTATCCCTTACGAGCATTTCATGTTATAATATTATATATATGCTAATAATGTTTTTATTATTTTTCATCGAATCATTTTCTCTTTTTGAAAGTTGCTTCTATTGGAATACATTGGTCCTATTTGAGTAGTCTGTCACAAATAAACAACCTGTAATTGAAAATGTGACTTCAAGTTATATATTGTCAAGTATATAAGCAGACATAATAAGTTGACTAACTATACTCGTTGTGTTTGTGTCTCAGAATTAGTTCATTTATTTATGCGACCGCCCTGTCCACTGGATAAGATCGGGTGGTGTTTTGTGTAAATCAGGCGACATTGACGCATGCGCCGCGCTAAGCCCGCTATAAATTATTAAAAGAAAGCACAATTTATGTACCTGCTTAACTACTTAGACGTTATAGTTCATTTCCTACATTTAGAAGACTGATGAAGACGCTACAATGGCCAGCCATTTCGTTCTACAGTGTCATGAGACTACTGCATTTAAAAGACACGTTCCGCGAATGTCCCGGTCTGGACCTCGTACACTACGAATCTTAAAACTTCATTACCAAATAATAGTATTTTAACTGACATTTTAATATTATTCGACCAGGAACATTAGCTGTTCGATTAACAGCTAATTTAATTGCAGGACATTTATTAATAACATTATTAAGTGGAACTGGGTCTAATTTACCAATTTACCTAATTTTTATTTTAGTTATTATTAAAATTTTATTATTAATTTTAGAATCTGCTGTAGCAGTAATTCAATCTAATGTAATATCTATTTTAAGAACCCTATATTCCAGTGAAGTTAACTAATAAATTATATATATATATATATATATATATATATATATATATATATCCCACAAACAATCTTGCGTCCTCCTATTGCCAAATTCTCATTTAATCCTGCGTCCACCGCGCTATTGCGTCCGTATACGGACGCCAGATTGCAATCGCCGTTATTTTTACTTCAGCGACGGTTCTGACATCTAGGCTATTATTTAAGAAGTTTTTGTTCGGACGTAATTTTGTTCCGAATGTGAAATTTTAATTCGCAACTCCGCCGCACGCCACTGTGGCGCTGCACGCGGCGACGTATACCTTTCCCCCCGCGCGCTTTTTACCCCTTAAATGTATATTTTAAACCATCCTAACAACTGTTTTGCGCCCTTCGGCACACACTGGTTCTCACCCATTACCCTCTTCTGTACTGCCTATTGCGGTGCGGTGCGGACTCATTTTGCCGCCGGACGCACAATAGTGAGTCAAAATCAAGCAAAAATATTTAATGAAAGCCCACTTCAAAAGCTGTTTAATTCTTTTTTTTTTTCAGAGGCGCATTTAATTTCACTTGACAAAGTGGCTGTATGCGCGTATTTCGCATGAAAAATAGCGTGTATGAATTGGTATTTTTTTAATAATGCGCCTCAAAAATATATATAATATAATTAAAATATAATAAAACAGCACTCATAATGAGCTATCATTTGGTAGCCAAAATTGTCCATCTCCTTTGGCAAATGTTATACGTAATACTGACGTTTAAAGTTTCATTGGAGGTTCAGACAAGAACAGCTTCATGAAGCAAAATAATACACACACTCGCAGTGCTCCATACCTACTTACACATGGTGCGCCCTGTGAGTGTGTGTTTTAATAAAAAATCAATGCAATTGGACGTTGTTATGCAAAAACGTTCCAATCATTTTGAAACATTACTGTAAAATGGTGTGCAAATGAAAATCTATTTCGTAAAAACGTTCTAAGCTTTTTGAATCATTATTGCAAAATATTAATCTATGCTAACCTCATTTTTCAAGAGGGTTGGATCATTTTTACCTTAAAAATGTTACCTTAAAATAGATTATGAAAAGTGTGGGTTGGAACATTTGGAAAATGAGCTATAATTTACATTTTCACAAAAGTATTTTTGTCACATGGTGGGAGGCCATTAATCAAGTACGCTGGTGTGATTAACTCCATTTTGAGCATGTTGTGGATTGGAACGTTTTTGCAAAACTACGTCCAATTAATTTCGATAACTACTTACTCTAGTAACATCAATATTCAGAAGAGAAAAATCTACTTACCATACTATATTCGTGAAAATAATAATACTAATAACATCTTTATTATTGATAAATATAGAATTGATAAAAATAGGTTCTATTATTATTATTAGTGTGCTATTTTTATTTTTAGAAATACAGTAGGTAAGTAGTAAGAAATGACAGCACCGAGCTGTTATCATGAAAAATCTTAATGGAAATTCAAATTTTCAAATCCTTCAATGTTTGCAGGCAGACCATTAGGGTCCTTTAAATAAATCTAGCCCAACTGGACAAATTAAACATCCACAATATGTTCAGTATATTATGAAACGCCCAGTAACAGAGTACTGCACAACATCCAAATCTTGTTTAGCATATTTTTGCGGTGGTTGCTCCAAAGCAGAATCTCCAGCGCAGCGTTTGCGTGATCGCAAGTAACACCTATATGATCTCGTGTTTTCATTAGTCATGTCTTCTCTCCTCCTAAGATCCTGCTCACTGAATTTTTTATTTGTACTGTCTTTGCTGTTTCGGTTAGATTTCAATTTGAAACATTTTCTGATCTTGAAACATTTTTCGCAGTAGCTGTATAAAGGATTACTGTTGTCTTTTCCACAAAGAGCGCACTTTAGAAAATAGTGATAATCTATTTCCGAGTCACTACTGTCCGAATACGTCCGCTCAGAATCCGCCAAATTAAATGATTCGTTGATTGCTGTAGAAATCATCTGGTCAAATGTCGATGTGACATCGCTGTTACTGATATCACTAAATGATGATTCACTATCGGTGGTGTCCCGTGCTAATCATGTTTCTTTTGATTGGGGTCATTGGTTGGGGGGTTGATTGAATCATTTGGGGGTCGAAGCTGCTCGCGTCCGTAGGTTTTGCCCTAGATGCCTACACGTAACCCCTGGGTGGCGCTAAACGAGCAGCATCTTTACCGGTGGTAGGCTTCGGCCGTGGCTGGTTACTGCTGGTTAAGGCTGCCCCGCCACCTTGTGAAAAACCCCGGGGTGCTCCATCGTGCCGGTTGGCGACCGGATGCGAGGACCCGATGGCCACTCCCGGGGGGGTCGGGCGTCCCTGCGCGCTCCAAACTAGCTTACCATCAGTGGGGAACATGGTAAGCACCACTGGGTTAGCAGTGCCGCGTCTCGTCCCACTTCTTTCATCCTGCCTATTTCACTCTTCCAACCAAAAAACCCACATGAAATACAGAAAAGAGAATCCCACAGCGGAAGCACGTCCTCGCGCTCAAAGTGCACCTCAGTAATATTCGAGGTCTGCACTCCAATCTCGTTTCAGTCCATCAACACCTTGAGGCTGAGAGGCCGCACATGCTCTTTCTGACGGAGACTCAGATCAGATGTCCGACAGACACAGCATACCTCAATTACCCAGGGTACTTGGTCCTTGGAGCACAAATTTGCCAGCAAAGCTGGAGTTTGTGCGTATGCCCGTGATGACATCTGTTGTCGGCGTCTCCGGAACCTTGAGGACCCAAGCTTCTCTGTAATGTGGTTACTGGTGGATACAGGCACGCACCAGCTAGTCTACGCTGCTGTTTACAGGTCACATGGAACTGATCAGGACACGACGAGGCTATGTGATTATCTCGGCAAAGCAGCTGAAGCTGCTCAACAACGGTACCCGTCTGCACAACTCGTTTTTCTGGAGGACTTTAATACTCATCATCAACAATGGTTGTTCCCATACCAGAAGACCGACCATGCTGGGAGAGAGGCGCGGGCATTAGCTCTTTCGCTAGATCTCACCCAGCTGGTAACTTGTGCAACGAGAGTACCGGACGTCGATGATCACACCGCAAACTGCTTGGACCTTCTACTGACAATTGATCCAGACAGATACCAAGTGTCGGTTTCCTCCCCACTAGGTACCTCGGACCACTGTCTGGTGAAATCTGTATCTATTTACTCACCTGCTGACCCTACTACCAAGGGAACTAGGCGAGTTTGGCGATACAGGTCAGCAGATTGGGATGAGATGCGTCATTTCTTTGCATCTTATCCTTGGCGGCAAACGTGTTTCAGTACAGACGATCCGTCGAGCTGCGCTAATTCAATCTCAGATGTGATTTGTCGAACTATGGAGTATTTCATTCCGTACTTCGACACGTCACTCGAGAGTAAAGCTCGCCCTTGGTTTAATTCGGAGTGCAAGAGAGCTGAAGCACGAAAACACTCCGCTTACCTGGAATGGGCAGATGCTCGTAGTCGTAAAGCTCCGGACACACGTCGATTAAAGAAAGCGTTCAACGCAGCCGCCAAGTCCTGCAAGAAGACTATGCGCAAGACTCGGTTTGACCATATTGGCCGTATTGGAGCCAGACTAGCTTCTTACCCTTCTGGGAGTAAAGCATTCTGGTCTCTTGCCGAATCTGTCGAGGCAAATTTCTGCCGACCGTCCTTGCCTCCACTGGTGAAACCTGACGGATCACTGGCTCACTCCGCGATTGAGAAAGCAAACCTATTTGCATCTCTTTTTGCGAGCAACTCACGTCTAGACACTGTGAACAAAACTCCACCAAATGTACCCCGTTGTGATTCCGAAATGCCGGATATCCATTTACATCAAAAGGAGGTACTTAATATACTTCGCAATCTAGACGTGAATAAAGCCAGTGGTCCAGATGGCATCCCAGCAATAGTCTTGCGGAACTGTGCACCCGAGTTGTGCCCTGTCGTGACACGCCTGTATAAACTCTCCCTGAGCACTGGGAAAGTCCCCGAGTCCTGGAAGTTGGCTAACGTGCAGCCTGTGCCTAAAAAAGGCAGTCGTGCTGACCCTAACAATTACCGACCCATCGCAATCACCTCCATACTCTGCAAGATTATGGAGCGTGCATTAAACAACCGCCTCCTGGCATATCTGGAAGCTAACGATCTCCTCAGTGACCGCCAGTTCGGATTTCGCCGTGGCCGGTCCACTGGGGATCTTCTCATTTATGCCACTCACAAATGGAGCGAAGCCATCGAGAAATACAGTGAGGCTATTGCCGTGTCACTCGACATCTCGAAGGCTTTTGATAGGGTCTGGCATGATAGCCTTATCAGTAAACTTCCAGCTTATGGGGTAACTGCTGGCTTGTGCCTGTGGATATCGGACTTCCTGAGGGGCAGATCGATTCGAGTAGTCATTGACGGCTGCTCGTCTGATCTGCTGAGCATCAATTCTGGTGTCCCTCAGGGATCTGTTCTCTCTGCTACTCTATTTTTGCTGCACATCAACGACCTGCTTATAATGCCCGGTATCTTTGGGTACGCAGATGACAGCACAGTAACGGAGAGCTATGTGTCCACCGCACAGGCCAGTAGTCTGAGCACTCGTTCCCTCAGAGAGGAAACGGTAGAACGTGTTGAACTGACGCTGAAGGCCGTGTCGATTGGGGCGAAGCCAATTCAGTTAAATTCAATGCGTCGAAGACACAGGCGTGTCTGTTCACAGCGAAGCGGAGTCCATTTCACCTTGCTCCATCTTTCCAAAATGTATCCATACCGATAACAAACCGTCTTGAGCTCCTGGGATTGGAAATCTCGTCTGATCTCAATTTCGGGAGCTACATCGAGTCCATAGCAAAAACTGCGGCCAAAAAACTAGGCATCCTATCGAATGTCAGACGGTACTTCCAGCCATCACAGCTCTTGAGTCTATATTGCGCTCAAGTAAGATCATGTATGGAGTACCTCTGCCATCTTTGGGATGGTTCAGCTCGCTATCAACTAGCTGCTTTGGACTCGGTGGAGCGTCGAGCTATGAGACTGATAGGCAACGATACGCTACTTAAGGCAAAGTACCAAAGCCTGAAACATAGGCGTCAGGTTGCCTACCTTTCGGTATTTTATAGGATACATTTTGGAGAGTGTGCGCAGGAGCTATTTTTGTTGATTCCACCTTCGCCGTTCAAGTACCGGTCAATCAGAAGAACGGCAGACCTTCACCCGTACACTGTTGATATTCCTACAGCTCGCACGAAGCGTTTCGCTTCCACATTTATCGTGCGTACAGCAAAAATATGGAATACACTACCGGTTTCCGTGTTCCCCGAAAATTACAACTTGGGAATCTTCAAAAGAAGAGACCTTCTAGACCAACACGTAACATCGTCGAGCTCATCGTCACTTACCATCAGGTGAGTTTGAGGTCAAGTGTTGGTCTATCTTAACTAATAATAATAAAAAAGATTGCACACTCTCGACGGAAGAACTGCGATTCCTGGATCCCCCGGACTTTTTACTTATCGTTCAAATATTTATGTTCCACTCTAAGTTTAAATTGTAGCAAGAAACTATAGGTAGACAATCCTAATAAAGAAATGTCGACTGCTTTTAGCGCACACAACATGCAACGAAACCATCTATCACAATAATAATAATATACTCCTAAATTGTTTGGTATTCATTTTGTAATTAAAATAAAAGATTTGACCTCGAACGGACTCCACATTCGCCGCAGAATAGTAGGAGTCAGCATGGAGGGTGAAATGAAAAATGTATAGTACATTTCGCATGTTACGATTAAGTAAGTGCTACTATCGCCATCTATGTAATTATTAGGAAAGTATTCACAAAAACTACAAGCGGGATTGACAAAAAAACAGGTGGACGCAGAATTAGCGGATTTTTGGAAAGACGCAGAAATGATACCGGGATTTATATATATATATATATATATATATAAGAACATTTTTACACGACGATTGGTAAATATACACACAAACATTGAATACGCACGAAATAGGCGACACATAACCAACTAAATAAAATGGGGTCAATCAATTAATGGCCTTTGATGTTATCGATTTAGTACAAAAAAGGATGACTTTGTATGATTTATTGATGATGATTTCCACGTCTACCTAGCTTTCTTGCGGTGAGTACGAGTAAAAGTAAAAATGTTCACGCTTAGCAGACTGATTAGTGGACGCAGTAATAAGTTTAAGATACATATATAATAGGTTAACGTAAGTGTAAATTTTCATTTACACACAGTGATCTTCTTGTAAAGCCGAGAGTGCACGTGCAATAAAACTAGGTAAGTCTACAAAACAAGTTTAGTCTCCGTCCGTATCGCGGGGCGCAGCGGTCGAGCGCGGACTCCATAACTCAGGGCGCGGCAGCTGCTGCAGATCTGTTTGACGCTAACACACAGAAAATGTAGTTTTTTTATTATTAAAACGATGCCCCTAGCTCCGTCTACACCCTATAAACTTACTCTTACATCTTGCAATATTTTATTTTGTAATGTTGGCCCTTGTGACCTCGTTTCACTGATGCAGTCTTCATCAGCACCAGCAGCCGGAAAACGTCCACTGCCGGCCTCCTCCATGGCATGCCACATTGACCAGTCCAGAGCCACTTGCATCCAGCGACTCCCTGAGACCTTGTATAGGTCGTTGTTCCAGGTAGTATAGTAGGGGGGCAGCCTGGTATACTTTTCTTGGTACATGGTCGCCACTCGAGAACTTTAGTTTTCCATCGGTTGTCCGTGCTTAGAGGATGGAAATGGTTCCTGTTGGTTCCAATGGAAATAGGCCGATGTGACCGGCCTATTTCCATTCCAGTGCAGCAACTCTCCGCAACTTTTATCAAATCGTTTCTTGATCAGTACAGTGAGGAGGTCGGTTGGTTCCAACACGTTATCTGGCACGTGGTCCCAGCTCGAGATCTCTTGCTCTTGTGATAAACTTACAGTGTGTTACGAGTTTTACAGCTATTTGCGATATCCTTTGTGTTCATTTAATTTCTTACACAATGTATAAAAGCCTTAATTACTGTGAAAACCGTAATCTGAATTGGAAATGAGTATAAACAAAAAGCTCACACCCATAAATCTCAAGTGTGCGAGACAAAACTTGGGGACATTAATAAATTGTGATCGGCTGCAAGTTTCAGAACGGGTCAGAGGTGTTCCGAGCCGGGGCGGGCGGGCAGCAATTATCGGAGACAAGCAACTACTGATGCTGGAAGAGACTATCAACAAGATATTCTAAGGGAGCAAATGCTCATACGATCGAAGAGCTTTAAGAAATATTTTTTAATAATGAAGACAAGTATAAAACATCCCACTTTATTTTGATAAAAATCTGTTTGTGTCCATTTAACAAGTGCTAAGTTAAATAAGCGTTCGTTCAGCCGTCTAGCCAGTAGAGCGCCCGTGGGAACAAATGTTACCACACTTTTTTCTGTACACCCCACGCTTGTATGACGCTTTAATTTGTTACGACGTTGGTATGCGTTCTATGGTATATGGATCATGGGTGTGGTGGTGTGGTGTGGTGTGGAAAACCAGTGTGCCTAGTCATAAAAAGAAACAATCAGGCAGAGGCACTGGGTAACTTTCGCAGATTATAATTTGCTGATCAATTTATCGTTCAACCAGTATTTCTCTCGTGACTTCATCTGTGTGGACCTCAGTGACTATCATACTAGAACTATTTGCTTGATCGGTATTAAAAGAAGCACACGAGCATAACCTTCTCTGGCCCTTCAACTATCCTAATATAAAAATTAATGCAGGGAGGACCAACAATCAAATATATTTGGTCAGTTTTGACACAGAATTATAATTCTTTTGCACTTATTCAAAACTAGCTTCCGCCCGCGACTTTGTCCGCGTGTACTTCAGGATGTATTCTACTTGTTCGACAGGCACAGGTGACGTATATGACAAATACAAATACAGCATAAGGTACAAAATAATGTTTATTCTGTTACGTAGTCTAATAATTTAAAGAAACAAAATAAATTTCAATATCTGACGTAGTACATTCAAAAAGTCTTCACACTAATATTATAAACGCGAAAGTTTGTATATAAGAATTTACATATTCTATGGTCGGTTGCTAGGCAACGCATTTTTGTTATGCCAAAATTGCCCATGTAATCCCAGTAATATTATAAGTGTGATTTTGGACAATTTACACAATATGTCTTTAGAAATTATAACCTATATGTTATTCTGATGTATAAGCTATATTATTGTAAAGTTTCATTCAAATCCATTCAGTAGTTTTTCCGTGAAAGCGTCACAAACATCTAAACATCTAAACATCTAAACATCCAAACATCCAAACATCCAAACATCCAAACTTTCACACTTATAATATTAGTAGGATAGCTGTTAGTCACGTATGCGTATAGGAAAGGTTAATGCGTATTTTTGATAAGAGATTCTGCAATAGACAAATTCTTACTATTTTTGGCAGGGTAAATAGTTGGTAGTAGATAGCTGAACATCTGTTTCGTTAATAGATCTGCCATAACTTATATCTGGTTCCCTTCTGCACTTGACTATTAGTGTATACTGACACTAGCGAGGCATCGTGAAAAAAAAAACATTATTGAAAAATATTTAAGCTACCCAGTTCTGCTTGAACGAATATAGAATCGATTTTATTCCATCTCAGTACTTATTGATTTACTATCACACATAACTCTATTTGTATGTCCCCAGTGACTTTTTGTAGCCTTTACGACTAAACGACGGAACTAATCATGATAATGATAAAATATGGTTCGTAAGCAGCATGGAGTGGGACATAGACTAACTTTTTAATCTTGTGGCGCGATTTATGGATTCAACGCAGAACTAGTAAAGAATAATGTCAACGACATAACATATTAACAAATAATTTAAATAGAATGTCGTATCTAGAGCAGCTAGGCAGTCTGCAGTCACCCGCACACAGTAGATAAAGTAGAGCCCGGGGCGCGCGTCACCCGCCCTGATTTATTCACCATCCCTTATCCAAGATTACGATGACCGCGATCAACTTGCTTAGTTTAATACTCTATACATGACACATATATACATACACGACACTTAGATACGAGTTCTTGCATCCGATACAAATACCTACATAACATACACCCTGCGCAGAGGTGCGAATATATGCATGCTGCACAAAGACAAGTTTCATATCATAATCAGCGGCATTAGCCCACTGTTGGACATAGCTCTCTCCCAAGAATTTGCCGTAATAACCACGCTTTGCTGGTGGATAAATGAGAACAGTAAGATGTTGTTCTTACATAATTATACCTACTTCACATTAATTTTTTTATGGTAGAAGGGTTCGCTCGTACCTCGTACTTTATAGTAAGTTTCAATACAGAAGGACTGCAAAATGCAGCCGGAGTGCAGTTTCATTCCACTTTTAGTGTAGTCGACAAAACTGCATCGAAATATGACAAATGCATTTGAACCGCAATTTTGCAGTCCAAATGCGACCATCTGCAATGAGATTATGTGATGATAAGTCCGTTAG
The DNA here is from genome assembly GCA_910589575.2 of Carcina quercana. Classification (NCBI taxonomy): domain Eukaryota; kingdom Metazoa; phylum Arthropoda; class Insecta; order Lepidoptera; family Depressariidae; genus Carcina; species Carcina quercana. The sequence goes on from OU342436.1 coordinate 5,718,765, forward strand.
ATGGAAAACGTGGTCGACTCCTTCACCTTACCACCAAAGAAAATAAAGAGCAGATTGGTGTCACGCTGGAAATCGACCCATAATTACTGCAAAATCCTTATTATATGGCCAGTTTTGAAATCACGGAGACATTTTAATAAACAAAGCGTAAATGACAAACAGCCAATATAAAAGAAACTATATGGTAAAAGTATTGGTCAAAATGGTAGGGAAAGCCCCGACATACAATCTGTTCTGTTCTACCGAGAACGGTCCGGAACGTTTCCATCTTGTTGGTGTGTGAAGATCGGTACATTTTGTACTGTATTCTAGTTACCAATCCTACCTAGAACAGAATCGGTAGGTGTATTTAGTCATTAATTAATAATTACCCTTCCTAAAATAAGTATCTAGTTGTAAGTAAATTAATTTTAATTGTGTTTTTGTGGTAATAAATTCTTTTTCTTTCTTTCTTTCTTTCAGGAGTGGGACGGGGCTTCGGATTACTTGAGCTCCAAGCACGCAACTATCTCTTTCTCTCTGTGTTTCGTACTACGGTAGTGCAATTGTACCTACTCCTAAATATCCTGTCTAGAACACTATTGTACTTTTTTAAATTATATAAATTTTAATAATTAAAATGTTTTGTTTATTTATTTTGGTATTCTTCCAACGAGTTATAGCCGGCGTCCATAATTTAGTAGATCTAGATTTTTTCTAGAGATTAATTTTAAAAAATCATGTATTGATGAGTATGAGCTACACATCAGCTGTATAATCTTCTAATATAATATTGCCTGCATTAGTTTTACTTGCAAGCTATATCCTGTATGAAATATCAATTTTGCATACCATCAAATGAATTGATCACCAAAACACAATCTTAGTAAATTTTAAAAAAGCCCTTTATAAGCGAATTTGTCATTAACGTAAATATCCTGAACAGGATTACATAACATATTGTGGCCAAAGAAAAGCTGAAAACGGGACCACTTTCCCAACTTTACATATTCAAAAAAGAGTTATGTGTTTGAATTTGATTATAAAGATCCGCTAGGATTTATGGACGGTGCGTTTCAAAGGGTGTATATTTATTAAAATGCTAATTCCCTCTCTCTCCTCCGCACCGCGGCTTTAGATACTCTGCTATCGGGACTCCGCACGCTTTGTATACCGCCTCTAGATTTATTCCATACGTGGAACTGATACTAATGGAACTAGAATGTATTTCATTACATAAATGAGAAAGTCGAAACTAAGAAGAGATGGAAGGAAGTGATTTTAGAATACCCTCGTCAATGTTCATGTATTCAGTTCAACTCTTAAGCCTCTAGAGTGATAAAGAAGTTTTATAGTGTATGTAGTATACCTGTCGCCTTTGGGATGTCTCTTTGGAATGAATACCAGCTGGTTACTCTAGAATCTTAGGGTCTTCGCGGACAGAAACTCTTTGGTACGAAACTAGTTACATAGCTGATGCTATGGCTCGCCAAAGCGCTTTGCTTCAATCTTTATAATGCCTACAGCTAGTGAATGAAACACACTGTTAGTGTCTGCATTTCCATGAAGCTACAACCTGGAAGTCTATGGTTAACAATGCTGTCCTTTCCCTATTGTTCTAAATGCAATAAGCTTAGTTAATAAAAGTGTTCACATAGAATTACATGGTCTCCACTTATGATTTGCATTTTTGTAATCAGTATTTCTATGTAGGTACGGAAGCATAGTCGAAATATCCTTGTAAAGGATTTCTGAACTAGTTAGCGTGGTAGGAGCAATAAGTTAGATACGCACATAGCTGAGCCGGTAGAGCACATGGGGCCACGGAAACGCAAATTCAATCATGGGAGATTAGAGGGCCCTTAATATTTTAATGCTTGACCAACGTCCGCTAACCGGGAACCGATTCGCTCTCCCTCAAAACAAAATGTATATTTTGCAACCGAATATATCTCATCTCGGCTAATTGGGGTCGCTTAATACGGCTTACGAACGTAAGTGCGTGATTTATATCCTTCCAGTTTAAGAGTAGGTATCGTTGTAATGTAAAGGTGGAATGAGAGCTGCGGCCAATAGAACAGTTTAAGTACACCTTTCTCGTTTCCTCTTACAGTTTTGTTTAACCCTCGTTGTGGCCTCGGATTTAGAATGTGTTTACCACATGTCACTACTACTGGACTACTTTCTCAGAGATAGAAGCAACATCTTACTGCGATCACCAATCCACCCGACAAGCGGGATGATTACGAATCTTTTCAAAGAAACTCGGAAGTGGTAATCTATGAAAGATACCCAGGTCCAACAATGGACTTATGGTACTTTGTTGATGATGATATAATGATAACTCAAGATGAAGTTGACTCTCTCTAGGGTACAGGAAATATTGCTAATAAACTTTTATTGATATCTAGTAATTCTACTAGAAGAGAACACTTTACAATCATTGTTCAAAAATTTATAGTCTTCTTGGATAGAAGTCGTTAAGCCAAGTTAGAGATTTGGTTGCCTTGATGAACTAGCAGCCTAATTCCCAAAATACATTTCAGTTTCCCTCTGAGTGTCAGATGGTCAACTAATACCTACGCCAATACTTGGGCTTAGGTAGCCGACACAGATTTAAAAACGGGATAAGGCCACGGGAATGATGATGGCACAAGACTCAAAACCAGCTACTCGTATCTTAACGACTAAGTCACCTACACCTTAACGAAACTTACATCCATCTTTCACATAAGTCCAATCGAACTCAAATAATCGACCGCACACAATCGGAGCAAGCGATCTCTACGCCTTAACAGTGACATTAACAATACAATTAAAAAGACCATCTCCGATGTACAAATCTCTTAAATCCAAATGACCATTCGATTCTCCACCTTTATAAGAAAGCCTTAGGAGTTGACGCACTTTTAAAAGTGCTAAGGCAAGTTTGTAGGAGTAAGTGTCCGCTACGCACGCAAGCTCCACGCATCTCAATACGGTTTACAAAACGAAAGGCAAGGTTGAACTTCGTTTAACATGCAAATTTGAGAGTCACCAAGACAGAATGAGCGTCGATACTTAATTACTTCTTTAATCGTTCAATCGGAGTGAATCGAAGTGGGTGTAGGTAGGTACGTGAAATTTGGTTGGGTTACATCGCGTGTGCAGTAGCCGGCTACGTATTATGAGATTCTGATTTCAAGATTTTAATATCGATCTTTTATTTTTGCGGGATTCTTTTTTGCAAATTTGGAGTACATTCTTCATTATATTATTATTTAAGCTCATTTTGGTAATTATTTTTACCAGCCTGCACTAGGAGGGTTATCTTTTTCGAGCGTATGTACATAATAATATGTATTTTTATTTATTTGACACGCCTTGTATCTTAAACATCTTCATGGATTTTAGCTTGAGAGGTTTCGTTCAATTAATCTTTATTGTGATACTAGCTTCCGCCCGCGACTTTGTCCGCGTGTACTTCAGGATTTATTCTACTTGTTCCATAGGCATAGAAGGCATCTATCTCCATTTCCAGCATAAGGTACAAAATAGTGTTTATTCTGTTACGTAGGCTAATAGTTTAAAGAAACAAAAGAAATTTCAATATCTGACATTCAAATAGTCTTCACACCAATATTATAAACGCGAAAGTTTGTATATACGAATTACATATTCTATGGTCGGTTGCTAGAGAACGCGTTTTTGTTATGCCCAAATTGCCCATGTAATCCCACTAATATTACAATTGTGATTTTGTACAATTTACACAATATGTCTTTATAAACTATAACCTATATGTTATTCTGATGTATAAGCTATATTATTGTAAAGTTTCATTCAAATCCATTCAGTAGTTTTTCCGTGAAAGCGTCACAAACATCCAAACATCTAAACATCCAAACATCCAAACTTTCACACTTATAATATTAGTAGGATTAACACTGGTTATATAAAATTTATGAACAAATAAAAATGACAGATTTGGCTCCCGAAAAAATTGAATGCTACATTTCTTTTCGCTGTTGCTACAGCCTTGTTTTTTATATGCATAGTATGATTAAGGTGACAAAAATGTGTGATTTCGGACTCAATTTAAAATGGTCTTAGGACAGCAAAAAACAACAAGTGTACCAGACTGAATTGAGTATTTTCTATAGAAACACACTTGTGAGTTCGGGATTGACTCGACAATAAGCACTGGAATGCATTACTAGATTTCCGAAACATAATTAGTACACCTTAATCAAATGTACGTGAACATTATTGCAAATCCCCACCTACTTTTATCTAGGGAGTAGGCACCGTCCAGTCCTCTACAATCGACACCAGCGAATATCGCGTGAGAATGCATCCGGTACTTATCAGATTTGTAGGAACGTGTAACACGGCTACTCGTACCAACGTGAACAAATAAACATACAGGTATACACACGTCACGTTTTATTTATTTAGATCTGATTCATTGAACACAGTTTTCTACAGAATGTTCTTTATAGGCCATTTCCAAACGTTTTTATCAAAATAAATTCCTTCGAAATCAGTCAGTATAAAATATATAAATATATCATCATCATAGTCAGCCACATAAAGTCAATCTCGGACAAGTCTTTCTAAAGTTCGCCACACCGAAAGAGTTTTCCATGAGTAGATTTGCCACAATAACCATGCTTGGGAGGTGGACCGTAGATGTTACTGATACACAGGCAGATCACGCTGCACATCTGTTTATTTGTTTGATCAGTTGCTTTTTGTCACCCTTTGGAGGACAGTGTTCTATTACTACACTGAGTAGTTTTGTCAGAATAGATGTTACATGTTTTCATAGTGGTAGCATCGAGGAGTCAATGCCTTACCAACCTTTTAAAAGCGAAAGTGAGCTAGGTGTACTTCCTTTGGAGATTAAGAATGGCTTGACTTTTTGCACAGATAGACTAGGATATAGACTACTTTTATCGAGTACGATCAAGTAGTTCTCATGGAAAAATATTTCACACACGCAGTCACGCACATGAAGTCACGGGCAAAACGTAGTGATAGAGTAATGAATGAAGTGACTGGACAACATTAAAATTTGCTGTTTGGGCATTTTAGTAAGACCAACTGAAATACAATCTTACCTCCTACAGGTCGCCCATAACAGATCGCACAGGCTTGAATCTTTTAATTTGTAACATTGATCGTCGCTGGATTTTCATAGCGTTCGAAATCATTGTCTCGCCGGCAATCTCGGATGATCAACCTGATGCTACGTTTATTGGTAGACCTGATGTATCCAGAACGTAATATACAGATACAGACAGGGTTGAAATGTTGAGTCCACATCAGTTTACCTACTACCTAATCTTCAAAACTTACTTGAACAGCGACTAAACTACATATCCATTATCCACCGCTGACGATATAAACAATAACCGGTAGTATGATAAATGTACCGAAATGGATTTATGAGTTATTTGTGTAGTTTTTACTGCGATCTTGCTCGCTATATCTTTAGCTTGTGATTTACTAGCGAGCGAAGCGCGACGCACACTATTATTTTCGATTGTAATAGATTTTAAACTAAACCTAATTTAGATACATAATCATTATCTTATATTTGATTTCAGACGTTCTTGTCTGCAGTACTTACGCTTTTTCAAAACATATTTGACATAAAAAAATTATTTCAACGCAATTTAACTTTATGTTACATGTTTTTGAGTATGAGCACCAAAAAAAGTTTTTCAAAATAAAATCTAACACTTTTTACCTACAAAAACTTGTACCATTTTTTGCTGAATTAAAATGACACGTTCCGCGAATGTACGGGGCCAAGGCCTGTGCCCGCTGCATGGCTTCAGCTATCGCGTCGCGGGCGACGCGGTTTCAATTTTATACCATCGCCGTATATATCGCGCTAGCGTGCATGGGTTCGCGGCGCGATTCGTATCCACCTTGGATAAAGTCTATGTCGCGCCATATAAAGTTTATTTTTTAAATTGCTTTTTCAAGTTTTTTGGTACGACAACACTCAATCGGTAAACAGTGCTGCCCCAAACCATTCGTTCATTTAGTATTTTTTTGACATACGTTACGTCAATGTCAAATGTTTAAACCATAACTTCTTTCATTTCTAATGTATTTCCAAAGGTTTATTTTAAATCTGTGTGATAAAAACTAATTAAATTCATCAAAATCAAAGAAAGGATGTTGCCGAAAAATAAGTAAGTTTTATTATTTCAATTTTATAATCATACTACATAGTAACTTACACATCAATTTGATTTACGTAAGTACAGTCCCCAGAGTTAAATTAAATTAGCAGTTCATGGCAGTTTTTGTCATTTATCACGCCACAGCCCCTTTCCTCCCACCTCAACCAACCCTTGATAGTGCATGCTGCTCCTTTTTGGCTCAAGAACAAGTCCATACACTGTAAAAACTTTTGTTACATAGAAAGCGCAATTCATTTTTTAATTTATAATATTTCAGACATGGAGAGATCTAAAAAAGAAAGCTCATGATGAAGATGCGAAAATAAGGGTGGCGGGCACTCAAACTGGGAATTTAACTCCTGTGCCGACCCTCTCTGAATTGAGCACTACAATTCGTAGTATAATTGGCAGTGAGTGCGCATTTGGCAAAGGAGAAGCCAGAGAATGAAGCAGCATCAGTGTAAGTGACTTAAAAGTGTGATAAGTTTTGTGAATTTTGAAGTTTACTTTTGCATTAATATTTGAAATTAACTTCTTTCTTTTTGTTAAGAGTTATTATATTATTAAAATTTGTCTATGCATTTGAATTTAAATAAATATAAAATAAAGTTTTAATGCAGGCTGAAACATTTTCAAGTACAATAAACAATGTTTCAAAATCACTAAGTTAATTGGGATGTACACTCCACTTATTTACAGGATTTTAGTCTAGTTTTAAATGAGAAATCATTATTTACAGGACATTTTACAAATGCGAAATAAAATCCTTGAGAGACGGAACAGGATAATTGAAATGCAATAATGAAAAACAGAGAGAGGTATGTATTCATTTATTATTGTCTTATTACACAGAATTCAAATGTTTATTTTCAACATTTTGATTATAAAAATAACACTATCAAAGTCAATTAAACCAATTGACAAATAATCTCTACAGCAATCACATCTTTTAAGTCTAGAATAATCGAGATGTCTGCAGATGTTTCATGATGTTAAATAACGTGTAGGCTGCGTTAATCATATCATATGCTTTCTCAGGCACACAATGGAAATTGCAATCCAGGCCAAACATATGAAACGTGCCCTTCAAATACCCATTTGTTCGTTCAATAGTATTTCTGGTCCCACAGTGCCATTGGGTATAGCTCGCCTCTGGCGAGTTGGCGGCTGCTCTTCGAATAGTTGTCATTACCCAAGGCTCAAGAGCACAGCCAGAATCTCCTGAAAAAGTAACACTAACAAACTCATTTTTTGTTACAGTTTACGTCAAGCAAAGCCCTCACTTTCACATGTACTGGGTACCCTTCACGTGTGTGAGGAGTGAAGACTTCAGCGAGCTCTGCGCACAAGTAGTCTACCATATCCGGGCTCCCATAATTTTCGAAGAATTCCTATCTGAGTAGAGCCCAAGCGTCGACGAGGTCCCTCACAGCTCTACTCTGTTCTTTCCTCGTCACCTTTTCTTCGTAAAATGAAATTAATTAATTAAATTAATAATAAAATGATAATAAAATAAAATTGTTTTATTTCTTTTCATACAGTTATTTACTCAAACAAGGTTGAGACCCTCTTGTAATTATAAAAATACCTGTAACAGAAGGTCTCACTCTTTCATAACAAAACTAGTGTTTATTATATTTAGAGAAATGTGTACGTATGTTAACATGCTAAAAATACATATTTTATTATTATTATTTGCTTGATACACTAGCAGCTCTTCGAGCTGATGCGTGTATATCACTGCACTTGTTTTAATGTTTCTAAATGCTTATCTAGTCTGTTTTTAAAACAATTCACTAAAGAAGCACTTATAACACTTTCAGGCAGAGCGTTCCAAGAATGCACTACACGGTTAGGCAATAAGTGTTTCCTTGGGTTGCTCCTACATGAAGGCTTGGTGAGCTTCATTGAGTGCCCTCTCAATCGACTGTTCTGTCTCATAGTGAACAAGGTTTTGATGTTGCTCACATTGTAGTGTCCGTTGAGTATTTTATAAGATTCAATGAGGTCACCTCGATTCCTTCGCTCTTCCAGTGTTGTCAGATTAAGTTGAAATAGGCGTTCTTCATAAGATTTGTTTCTAAGAGATGCAACCATTTTTGTTGCTCTCCTTTGGACCCTTTCTAAAATGTCAATGTCTTTCTTGAAATATGGACTCCATACCGAAGGCATATTCTAATAACGGCTGAATGTATGTTCTGTAAATTTTGATGAACAACTCTTTGGTGATCATGTAAAACGCTTTTCTAATCATGTAGAGGATAAAATTTGCCTTTTTCGTTATGTTAGTTATATGCACATTCCACTTGAGATTGTGGGTGATGGTAACGCCGAGATCCCTTTGTGTGGTAACAGCTTTAAGAGGCACAGAGTCTATTGTATAGTTTAGTTTTGGGTTATTGCTTCCTATGTGTAATACTGTACACTTTGTTGGATTTAGTGAGATCAGCCATTCCTTTGTCCACTGTACAATGCGATCCAGATCTTCTTGAATGTGATATATGTTATATGATAACAATAATTCACTATTTCGTAGAATAGTGAAGAGGAAAAGAAAAATTAAATGCCAGATGTAGCCTCTCGACATTTTCTAACCTTCAATTCTAAAAATACAATATTTAAATGGAATAAATCTTGGTCGCTGCGAACATAATAATTATGAGAATTTGATAAACATTCACTTTTTAACTATTTTAATGAGCCAATACAATTAAGTAACTCGAAATTCACGTAAAATATGTTTATCTGCCCCTCTCAAAACGCCAATAAAATTATCGAGTTGAAACGTCAAAATTGGATAAATCGTAGTTGTATATCAACAGCCGGTTGTAGCCATGCACGCACTTGCGATAAAAGTGTTAGTTTTTATCGATTCCGCGACATAATCATTTAACTGATGCGCTCATGCACGCTGCGACGTATATATGATGTCCGGCGATAAACTCGCGCGATAAAACCTTTATCCACGGCTTGTCGCCTCGCCATGCACCCCGGGCAGGTCTTGTACATTTGTAATTTTAAAAGACCATTATCAAATAAACGTGATTTAGTTACCATTTTTATATGGATTTTTTTTGTACAAAATCATATAAAACGCACGAAACAGGTAAAACGTTGAAAACAAATATCAATAAAATATAATTTGACGCTGTCATTTCGTAAAAAAGAATTTTATAAAAAATAGAAAAAATACAAAAAAAGAAAAAAATAGAATTTTTTCAAATTTATACAAGTGCAGGCCGAATTTGAAACGTCTCTTTGAATTTGGTTTAAATACAGGTTCAGTGACATATTTATATGTACTAACTCTTAATTACAAATTTTCGTAATTAAAATATTTTGACGCATAAATGAATTTCCTCTTTTCTTTGTTTAGTCACAATGTACCGTTGTTACAGCATAGTGAGCTACATGTTACCTATTTGGTACCAAACTAAAAACAATCAAAACTTTCCTCATAAAAATCCAAAACAAAAATGCATTATTCATATTCGCCAGTCCGCGTGTCATTTTCCATCGTAAGCTGAACTCCTGCCCCCTCTCACACGTGAAAATAACACCATAGAGGGGGGTATATATGGAGAACTACTATGGCTCAAATTGTAATGGTTTGCAGAAACTCCACGGACAGCGAGAAAAGTATGAAACTCTCAGAAAATACATAAATATTGTATTTAGGGGACGCGTATTAGACGCGAACCATGTATTTGATTAATAGCAAAAGGTGAACCGATTGGAATTGTGTTTCATAAAGTGAGTCGTGTTTACGTTGAACGTGAAAGACAATAAGAAAAGTAGAAGGCTGTAATTAGTTAATACTAGAACACTGATGCCTTCTGTTATTTGCGCAAATGATATCTATCAGGTAAAACTCCAACTACTAAAGTCAATTAATCTTAAGTACTAACATTGTATAATTTTTTAATTGGATATAGGTAGATGAACGTTAGACTTCTGTACCTCTATGTGTGAGTTTTAAACCGAAACTATCGTTTTTGCCTTTACATCAGATGTGTATGAAGAATCACAGTTTCGTAAACGTGCCGCTAGAGGGCACAGTTTTTCATACAAATCTGACGTAACGCAAACGTGATAGTATACTATATACTCACACTAGAGGTACTGTATCAGCTGTTGTTAAGAGATGTCTTTGATGATGCATGTCATTGGCCAAAATGTGCCTATTAACTTACAAATTTCAGATGGTAATTTTTGATTATTACTGGAATGAATCGGTAGATGGAACGCCTTAATAATATAGGCGTTAACATAATATACTCCATGAAAGCGTCATTTTAGATTTTCACGGGAACGAGATAGTTTTGCTTGCTAGCTAAAAAATCAAAAAGAGTAAATTGATTTTATTATCATCCTGAAGGTCAGAGACATTAAATCCTTAGTATACTAGCTATCACGAAGTTGTTGTTTTCCTAAGTTTATTTGAGAAATCTTCATCGGATATATCCAAATCAAGGTAACAGTACTGTATCACTATCCCTGCGGAAGACACCAGTATCCACCTCAATAAATCGACAACACAAATCCATTCATTCGGCTCCGAAGTGCAACGAATCCGAAATTCTGCGCACACGTCCGCCACCGTCTGCAGCGTCGGTCTGCTGCAGATTTATGCGAACTCTATCAAAGAAAAACTTGTAGTTCGCTGGCAACCCGCGAGGCGACGCGATACACCCCTGCTGACTAAAGTACCCTGCACACTAGTGAACAAAACGCAGCGTTTATTTCAATTTAATATGGAGCTTCAATTGAATGATATTTTACACACATTTTTCATGATAAGTCAAAAATTATCCAGCAAATAAAATAATAAAAATTGTTACAATATACAAGCTAATCTTTTTTATACATACCCCACTTGAGCTAGTGACTCTACTTTGAAATTTCGATCAATTTAGACCCCTTTTTAAATCAAAATGAAAATATTTTAACAATAATTTCAGTTGAAGTACCACTCTGTCACAGTTTTCCTATAGCTATTCTAAGCTTCAAGTTGATATCAAAATGAGTGGCTGAGATTATCAGCTGTGACAAACGGACAGACAGAAACACCATAAGTACCACAGTAAGGGATCCATTTTTTCATTGTATTTAGGAACCCTAATAACATACACTACAACTACTATAAATTCAAGTTTATGTCAGATGACTTAACGTTGGATTTTTATGATCAAACACGAACAACATTTCATGGACATATTTTGGCGGTAAAAACAAGCCACTTATTTTGTATGTGTAAGGCCCTTTTCTGCATAGTTTCTGGTTCTCCTGGCAAGGAGGCATCTGTTTAATTCGCTGTCAATTCCAAAGTTGCCATTTGTCGGATTTAGTGTTTTATCTCTATTTAGCTACAAAATATAACAGTTTTAGGTTTCAAATGTTGTTGTTTTCGTCAGAAAATCATAGCTTCGTAACAGATCAATTTATAGTACTATAGAAGATTAGGTTCGCAGTTATTTGATTAAATATTCATATTTATTTATTTATAAGCGTTGGTGGCGCAGTGGATAGGGCGCGGTCTCTCAATCTGAGGGTTCCGGGTTAGAATACATCCGTGTACCTATGAGTTGTTTTTCAATTCAAGTACACTATCCGATTGCTTAACCCTGAAACCTGCATGTCTTGAACAGGCATGTGAAGTCCGCCGATCAGCACTGGACCCGCCTTGTGGACTATGGCCCATCTACACTCTCTGTAGGAGAGTAGCTCAGGCCTACTGTGCAGTGGGGACGAACATAGGCTGTTGATAATGTAATATTCACACAAGTCACTCATATGATTAAGTATCAACGCTTGCTTCGAAACAATAAGGGGCAATGGAGCCTCTCCTTCTAACTCTATCATTTCTGACACATACATATTAGTAAATAGTAAAACCACCCCGGGTGGCCGCGCGGTAGTGGTCCGATCTCTTTATTTTCCCTTCAGTAATCTCATATAAATATCACAAGAAGAACAGTGGTGATTCGATTATAAACTTAAACAACATGCCCGTTTAAAATTTGAGGTGTCAACAAAAATAATTCAAAGGATAATAATTTAGGAAAAACAATTAAGGAAAATTATAAGTATACACACCTCTAAGCTATTGCCAATTTGCTAAATGGTGTCAACAGAATTTTTAATTTAAAATGGAATTAAAATTAATCTGGGACAGTATGAAAGAGAAATTAGCCAGAAGATGCGTGTTTTTAAAGTAAATCAATAATAATGTATTTTGTGAATCAACTTTTTGATATTTTACGAAAAAAAATACGATACATGAAATAACACAACGAATATGATGTACCATGATTACATGGTATCCAATTGATATTATAACAATGGAAGGTGGAAGTCAATCACGAAGAGAAACGGCTGAACAGACTTTGATGAAAATTAAGACCAGATGGAATATATTCTATGATTATTTTATTATAACTTAGTGTTGTTTGCGAGCAAAAACAAAGACAAAAAGCTGTTCTCAGTACTTATTGATGTAGTTACACAGTAAATTGTCTTACTATTATTACTACTGCGGTATAAAATTACACATTACATTAAATTATATTTTTTAATATTGCAAATTACATTATCTAAGCAGGTAAATATAACTTTATGACTAATTAAAAAAAAAACAAGTGTGAGGCAATCTTAACGCACCGAAGAGTTTCGAGAGAATTCCGGTCATTGAATAATCGTTTACGTTCAAGTTTTTAATCCAAGGTATTCTGTAAACATGTTTACGTTCCGAATTCAGGCTATATTTCTATTTTCTCGCAGAGGTATTTCCACCACGATGTGACATTGCTCTCTAAGCACAATGAAAGTAAATTAATCCTAGAACCGACACACCTGCGCATAGTATTATTGGCCTATTTTCAGAAGGCAGAATAGAATAGAATAGAATAGAAAAAGATTTATTTAAACATCAACCTACCTTTGTCAATTTTTTAGAACTTTATGTTATAGGTATTTGAGTTCATATTCTACGAGTATTACTGTAATTAGACAGTTTGTAACTTAATGTGATGTCGTGTATGATATACACATTTGGGTAAATTGCTTTGAGTCAAATACTTGAGAAGTTTGTTCTATTATTATCAGCTGTAGCGATGAAGGGGCTTCATTCATGGTGATATGACATAATCCTCACACTAAACAAGTGAACTGCAGCATCCACGGCAAAAACATGATGTGCTCATTAAAAAAATATTCATAAGTCAGCGAATATAATACGGATAGTTTAACAGAAATATGTTTAGTTGAATTATATGTAATAGTGATGCTATATTTTTATTTCACCATTACTAAATCTATCAGCAAAGAACATAATTTAATAACACTGGATGGATAACATGGATTCTTAAAGCTAAACTAAACATTCTTCATAGTTTGTTACGTCCCACAATCTTTCATTGAAGGATTGATAAACACTGTTAATCTTTGGTGACACTTATATCCTAGATTAAAGTCACCTAGTCAAATTACACTTGAAGCTACAAATTATTAAAATAAATTAATGTAATCTTAAACATTTCATCAACGTTTGTCACTTCCAGAGTCTATTTAGCTCGTGGGCAACGAGCAAGCAATGTATTTGAGTCGTTTCTCTCTTGGAATATATTCGTTTTTGGTCGGTCTTTTCATGAGCTCGCCTGAATGTGGCCTGCTATGCTCTGCTCTATTCATTCTGCTGCCGCTCGTCGGATTTTTATGGGGATTTAACGCGGATTATATTTGCTTGGACTAAGTTCCCGTTAAATCATGGTGTGGTGAAGTGAATGAATGCATACCTACTGCTACTGACGCCTTGTTTATATCGTAACAGTTTCATTTTCAGAGCATGTAAAACGGAGTTTCTTTGAGGACTAAAGATACCTCTATAATGAAACAAAAGAAAAAAATGCAGTCAATGGCTCAATTAAAAATCAAGCTAACAAAGTGTAAAATGAGTTTGGGAGGTAATAACATCTATTCGTGTTTTAGATCTTCTATATACTAAATCGACGACCTGATTAAGATTGCGGGGAGTCGCTGGATGCAGGTTGCTGGGGACCAGTCAATACCGGTGTGGCATACCATAAAGGAGGTCTATGTCCAGCAATAGACGTTTCATGGCTGATGATGATGATATACGAAATAGACTTGCAACTATCTTGTACGTCAAAGTACAAAATACTAGTGAATTACACAAATTAAAATATTATTCCAGGCTTCAGCTTCAGTCCAGCAATGAATCCACAATAATTCAAGCCAAAGCAAACAATTCATAACAAAAACGCATTCTTTGATCCTCCTAAAATTATACAAACAAAACATGCCAACTGAAGTACGTGTCCGCTTAGAAGGCATTAAGTATTCCGTACTTATTTTTGTTTCGTCATTTATAACAGATAGCTTGAAAGCGGCTTTATTAAGATTCTTAGGACCTACATAATAATTTATGGTTGACCGGAGTCGGTCTCGACTTAGATTAAATTGTGGGAGCCCAGATAATTGTCATGAATTCGTAACTTGCACACACAATCAGTTTTCGAGTCAGCTGGTTTTCGGGGCCATGTTTAGAATGGTTGTCGAGATGCTTTTGAAAGTTCCGCGTCTTTTATGTTTGGTCGTAAATGCTATTAAATAGATTTGTTACGTGATCGATTTGCTCAAGTTTGAGACTGACACCTGGTTACAGTTAGAAACTTAAACAAACTGTTAATTTAATTTATTGCCTGCGTATCATGAGACACTTGACGTTCAAATATGACATATCTCACTCTCGCCGCTCTCACGTGTGTTAGCTACGCATGCAGGCAGGTCTATTACAAGCTTCTTAATTATTTATTGATTCGTGTTACCTGTTCCTGTACCTATTAACTATTCTATTTTTGATTACATTAGAGTTTCCTGATTCCATACATTTTAAGGCAAAATAAGTTTCAACATTGCTTTTAATTCACTTCATGGTTAGCATTAAGGTTATAAGCCAGTGCTCATATGAAATTATTGTGTCAGATTTGCATATTATTATTTTTAAAATTTAAATATAATAAAAATCTGGTTAAGTTAAGTAAGACACTGTACATACCAGTACTATTGTAGGCATCAATTTGAGATGCATGCCGTAATTAAACAACATCTTTACGCATTAAAAAACTTAACGTTTTTGATTCCCTTATCAAATTAAATACAGACAAAACCTATTAGCCAGTCTAAGAATGTTCTACGCTAGACTAATCTAATTATTAAAATAATTACGTACCTAATTTATTTGCAAAGATAGGTTAAAAATTAACTAATTAACACTAGACAATTTTTCGAATAAAAATTAAATTAATGTAGTAATTAACCGCCTTCGTTAGCTTGATAAATAAGTTTTTAGGCGCATAATTCCAAAGTATATCATCTCTGAAACGGGACATGCAAATTGAGAGCGTGAAAAATAAAAGATGATAACGTTTTTATAAGCTTCCGTCGGACGGGCCGCTCATGAGCTGAGTGTGGGGACATTTACAATACGCCGACAGATATAAAACCTGCATCGCTTTAGCGGCAATCACCGATACAAAAATTGGTTTTGATTTCTGAATTTGATTTCTAAACAATAATTGATTACGGTTATGGGAGATGTCGGTTTAAATAATGTTTGTTTAAAATCAAACAGATAAACAGCTAGTTAAAAGCTAGTTAATGTGATATGAGGAAGACACACTTTTGTTGCACTAACAATGCAGTAAAATAAGAATATTCAAATTACAACGGTGAAATATATTATTTTGGAAATCTATTTAAATTGTTTTATTAAATAAAATG
This sequence comes from Carcina quercana, assembly GCA_910589575.2. Classification (NCBI taxonomy): domain Eukaryota; kingdom Metazoa; phylum Arthropoda; class Insecta; order Lepidoptera; family Depressariidae; genus Carcina; species Carcina quercana. The sequence continues at coordinate 5,734,724 of OU342436.1, forward strand.
AAAACGCCTAAATGCCGTTTACTCTTCTAGATTTCTTATATGAAAAAAGGACTGCCATTAGAAATTTCAATTAGGAATACACTATTCTTTGTTTTAGGCAAGTTTTAGGTATATTCTATTCTGGATGTTCACGTTTTCTGTGAAGAAAAAATATTAAATAAATAATAAAAATCGTGCGGTATAAAACTCACAAAAATTTTAAATTTCAAAAGAGCATTTCTGGCGAAGAAGCGACAATGAAAAGGGTAACAGAGATGGAACAGACGATGAGAAACAATGCGTTAAATATGAGCGGCCGGGGGGTCGGGGGGGCGGCGCGCGCGCGTGACTCGAGGGTTGATGTGTGGACGAGACGCAATTACTGCACTCATTAGCAACTTGTCACTGCGCATGTATAGAGACGGGCTATATGTGAAGTAGGCAATTAAATGTTTAATAATGATGTTGCAATGTGATCGATGCATGTCATTATTCTTCATTTGGCTATACTGTATTGATGTATTGCTTGATACACCTGGATGTGCACTAAAGTGGTAGTTTGTAATGAAATACTTCTTCGGCCTTCTTCGGAGTTATTACTTTAAAAGTATTTTTTACTGTTAGTTGAAGCAGATACTGCCTTCAAACAGTATGAATCGTTCATCTCTGTAAATAAACAATAGATTGTGTAAATACGCGTGTAATGTTTTTTTTTGTGTACACATAGGACTTTTTAAGTTCATGATGATGATGACAACCCCAATAAACTAATACTTGTTAGTCATCATTTGCTCTTGAAATGGAAGCACATCCTTCGGTCAGATATTTGAAAGTTTTGTAACGATGTTCAGTTGCAACAGTTATTGATGGTAAAATTAAATATAAAAAAACTAAAAATGAGAAACTTAATGAGAGCGTAAATAAAATTCATGGTATGATTCTATAAACAGCTTTTAAATTGTCAGCTTTGGAAATTCCAAATAAATCATCGAACATGGAACCTGAAAATTACATTTTGATTCCCGACTAATGAGAAAAATAGCCAAACGATTTGCCTAGTCGTAAAAAAAATTGGACGTCGCCAGTAAGCCGGCAAGACGCATAGCCCTGAACGTGTCTGCCGAGGTAATTAGTGAAGATACTAATTTACATTTGTATTCAAAATTCGAGCGGCTCTCTCTCGCCATTCCCGTCGTCTGTTTATTCTCATCTCTTTCTTTTTTGTTTTAAAAAACATGGCACCGCACTGCTGTGTTTTCCCGTAAAAATACGTGGTCCCCTAAAAATGGTTCATGGGGATGGTCAACTACAATATGTTCAATGTGAGGAGAGCGTAAATTTTGAATTCATAAGTGAGTTTGCTATATCCTGGCGCCTTACCATTCACATTGTTATTTTGCATGCATGTAGCCTACGGCATGAACAAATATCATTATCATTAACCGTCCACTGCTGGACATAGACCTCCTCCATGGTATACCACATTGACCTGCCCCGAGCCACTTGCATCCAGCGACTCCCCGCGACCTTTACTCGGTCGTCGGTCTATCTGGTAGGGAGACGGCCCGGTAGACGTTTTCCTGTACGTGGTCACCACTCGAGATATTTTTTCTCGAATGGACTTGATGCTGTTGGTCCGACCTCTAGATCTTCGTCAGGACAATGGCGAACGCGGAAGGCTCGGTAAAATGATTACTAATTGCAACAGGCCTAAGGGCGCTCGCATGAGAACTCTGCTGAAGAAATATATTATTTCCAAATAGTTATCCCATGGCATGGTTGCGCGAACAAAAAAGACAGTAACAAATTTAAAAAATTATCTGTCAATTAATTTTTAACACCTTTTTTGGTGTTTATCACATAGTCTGCCCCGAAATGTTAGATTCAATTACAAATTTTTCTGTTATTATCGTTTGTTCATTATCATCAATCGTTCAAACACTTGAAACTGCTCTCCTGATTTCAACCTACAGCCACCAGTGCAGTAGGAGCGATCATTGACTGCTACTGTATACCTATATCATTTCTTAACTTATTTGCAAACGTTGCACACCGCCTTTTTCCTTAACTACAACTGGCAATACATTCTAAAATGCGAATTTTAAAATGAGAATTTCATAATTCAACCTATTTAAAACTAGAGGCTACCGCTCAAGTTTCAACCTGGCGTATATTCGAGCAGAATTTAAATTCGTTGCGAGTTAGTTAACAATTCCATACATTTGCCGGCCGCTCGGTGTATAGGATATCTGTTATGCCGGTGTTTTTCCATGTCATTAGGCAGGCAGCAACGATTTAATGTAACGGATCATCGTTTTATAGTTTCCTTGACCATATGTTACGGTGGTGTAATACATGTAAAAGTTTTATTGGTTTCGTGATTTGAAGCTAATGCTCTCATAGTATACACGTTTGGTTCCTCGTTGTTTGACAATCAGATACGTAGATTCCTTTAAGATAATAGAAATACTTGTTGATATCCATAATTGTTAATGATGATTAAATTACTGAATATTTACTACGACGTATTAAAATTCTTAGAAAAATGGGGGGAAAACTTGCATTATATAATTCTAACTTTGAGTTCAAAGATGTTGAAATCTTGGAAATATATACAATTATACATTAAAAAATTTCATAGTTTTTCACAGTCTTTTCGAGATAGCATATAGATAAAATATAGATTAAAATATGTTATAGCATTGTATTACAGATATTAAAGTTTTTAATGCACCTACAGGCATATAATAACATCTATATATAGCACAGATATGCAGGCGTGAGGAGGTAAACTGAAACCCAACAGCCTAGCTGTACGACCTACAGCTACAGAATATTCATAACAGCATTTGTAAGTTACCGCTGCAAGCAGAGTGCAACGTACGAGTCCTTTAGTCTGGCTTAACAATGGATTTTAATCATAAACTAACATAGCCGCTATACGAAACAATATTAGCACAGAGCGCGTAATGAAAACATGTTGTTTTTAAACCAGCTTATTAAACAGGACATGAAATACGATCGGACGCATTACATCCACACAATAATAAATGTTGGAAAATAATACTACCGAACCATTAACGGAAGCACGTAAAATCCATTTGTGCGTTTTCATTTCAATTTTATTTAATTAAGGCTTATGCGGTGAGTTGGCGCGCTGTACGTACAGTGTTTGCAGGTTGTTTATTGACTAGTATGGATTACATGAGTTTAATTATGTCCTCGGCGCGTCTGTGTAACACAAACATTAGAAAACAATACCTGCGGTGAACTGCAAAATCTTGAATATCTATAAAACTGATCAGAATATCTAAACCTTATAAAATTATAGTGTCGCGAAATAAGTATCATTAATTTACAATTTTATAGTTACAATAGCAGTTACAATAGCTACAATAGCAGTTACGCAGCTAATGGTTCATAGATGGCGCTTTGAACAATAACCGAAAAAAGTGTTTAAATGAAAATTGAGATTCACTGTGAAGTTGTATGTTAATGATATTCATTGCGCGACATCACAATCTGATGTCCTATTTTTAAATAGTTACTACCCAAATCCAGCTATTCTGTTTTAAAAGATTATGGCAACAGAACCTTAGTATGAAACTTTGATGGAGGTGGATATCTGCCTTAATGTTGAAAATAATCCATAACATTCATTGAAGCTTAATTTTGAAATCCAATTTAATATTCAAAGTGAAATATTATTTTCCAGCTTTAAGCGCTCCCTCTATGTGGTCACCAGTCATCTCCATGAAGATTTAAAGACTGTCTATTATGTAAACACATTTTCTCGAATGATGAGAACATTCCAGTGATCAGATCAGAAGATACCACCGACTATTTGGAAAGAAAATCTACAGCTGAGCCGTAAAGATGGTCAACGAACATTTGCAAAGGTGTCAATATTTCGCAACTCACCGACGCGGTGTGTCTCTAAACAATAAAAGTGACGTAATGTGAGGCGCCAGAATCGAACCCGATTCGATTAATAGTCGCACAGTGAACAAGCTGAGACGTGACCGATCGGTTATCAATATCAATCGTGATAGTAAATCTACGGGCGTGCTGCCTACCGCAGACTGTTCGCCATTTGTTCCATCTAACAAGCGATTTCCTGGCGATATATCGCAGTCGCGAAAAATATTTGCATTGTTGAATAATTTAGTGGACTGTGGACGTTTAACTGCGTTTTGTTAACATTATTATGTTCAAAGTTATTTATGCGGCCTAATTGAGATGTATGTTTCTCTTGACCTTAGTTCATCTATGGATTTCCTCATTCCGGATTATCACGTAGAGAAATCCCGAACATACACGGCTCATTCCTCGCTGAGATGTCAATAATAATAATAACTCAAGAGGCATTGAAAACGCAGAAATGTCAATGAAAAAAAAAAGGGATACGTACGTTTTACTGGAAAGCAAGGAGAACTTTCTTCTTCCTTTAATTTAAGCGACTAATGAGAAAAGCGTTTTTCGACGATACAAGTTATTTTAATCTTGACTATATATTCTGTTTTTATATTGTGTAGAAGTTACTAGCGCTATTCAAAATAAAAGTATACATAAGTATACTTAATTGTACTATAACCTTGTTTTGTGCTTCACTTAGTTCTTACAATTTTTCAATTATTCATTAGCGAAGATCTGTAATTGGCTTTCTGTTAACTAGTTACTATGCTATACTTTAAATTAAATACTTCAATTTGCTATTAAATGTTTACAGATTTTACTTGCCTGCGTTGCGGCGCTAGCACCTCGAACTGCCAGCTCGACGGTAGGTGAAAAATTACCTACCTACGGTAATGAGGGTAAGAAGTTGACAATGGCGTAAACAGGCATTCTTGTTGGAGAAAATAGGAACACCAATCACACTAACATTTAAAGATTTTAATTCAAAAGTAAATTTCTTTCTATTTCTGTTTGTGCCCATTTTAAAACAAAACGCCTCAATCGATCATGAAATCTATGACATTTAGCAGGACATTTGCCAATTCGATGACGCATTAGGATATCTGTATTCAAAGACCAACTTGTAACAAAAACCTTGTTGTTATTCTGTCACATTAGCCGTCTGGAACGATGATTGACAGGACATTAGACGGGCTGCGATGCTTGCGCGATTGCCCATGCGCATCGCCTCGACATGTCTTCTTGATCCTTTTGTCCTTGCGTGATAATGATAAAGATCAGAAAATAATTTGTGGAAAATATTTCCGAGAATAATTTTCATGACATGAAACGCAAAATATTCTGAAATTATTTGAATTGATTGCTAATTAACAACGTATCAAAGATATGCATTACAGAAAGAGTTAGAATTTTTCCGTCAAGTCTCCCAATTAACTAAACTACTTAGTTCAACTTTTGTGTATATTACTAGCAATTTGTGGTTATCTTCCTCGCCACAGGTGCTGTTATCCGCTTTTTAAATTCACCTGCAAAACGTTATAATAAATAATTCCTATTGTCAATATTTTTTAAACCTCCATAGTGTATGAAGAATATATTTTGCGTCACCTCAGGTTAGCGGGTGGTAAGGCTTGTTACAATATCTGTGAATAATCAGGTTTTATGCACTTACAACAATATCCTTTCAGTTTCTATTTCGAAATTCATCTCGTCACTAGCCTTTTTGCTTTAAGAATAAGGTTCATTTTGAGGGACACTGGTTTTAGGATGACGCAGAGCTATGTCGGTTTGTCTGTATAGCGAAGTGAACAGTAATTTATCGTCGTAGCAAGGTAATTGCGTAAATCATACATTTATGACAGGCGGGCACAGACAGCTTTGTCTAATAATCTCTATAGTCATGCGGTACTTCGTTGTTACCTCAAACGTAAACAAGTGATTTCGTGTCTATTGTGTTACTTCATTGTATTTAGCTTTTTGTACCTGTTGGCGTGGTGCTTGGCTCAGTTAAAATAATTACACGAATATTTTGAAGACAGCAATTTAATTTGCGCTTTTAGACAAGATTATTTTATTTCAGAAGTTCAACAAGTACAAGGCAACTGCGGAAAAACTTCATTTTATCGTTTGATTCAGTCAACAACATACACATATTTATCAACAACATATTACTGTGATCACCAATTTGTGGTATCTCTACATGACGTGGCGATATGTAAGAGAGCGATCATGTCCAGTAGTGGTCCTAAGCAACATATTGTTTTATTTCATCATCATCATCATCAGCCGGGTAACGTCCACTGCTGGACATAGGCCTCCCTCATGGTACGCCACATCGACCGGTCCCGAGCCACCTGCATCCAGCGACTCCCTGCGACTCTAACCAGGTCGTCGGTCCATCCAGTATTGTTTTATTTACTTATTTTTATTTTACGAGGAGAAAACTATTGTGACTTTTAACTTAAGATTCTACTAATAATATATTATCTGGTAATGTTGTTTTGCGTTGGTTGACTTTCCACCATTATGCACAAAGCGTTTTGGTTCTTTATTTATTATGCGTACAGTTAAGGAGTGGAATTCCCTAGCGCTACAATCTGGATATATTCAAGACCAGAGGGCATAGTCTATTTATAGGAAATTGTGAACCATCCTAGATCACACCGTCGCTTTACACCACATCAGGTGAGTTTGAAGTCAAACGGACACGTATCAATTATTTATAAAAATTTGGTAACAATCCACCATTCCAGTTGTACTTTTAGCTAAACTAAAATCGACAATGTAGCGTTTCACTACTAACGAATAGCAACACTTATTTACAGAATAATTTCCTATTTAGTCAAATCAATCGGTTTTATGATTTGGTGTAACTATAAAATAGCCAATAGGTCTCGATAAAGTCTAGCACAACAATCTATAAACAAATAAACCTATATAAGCATTGAAGTTAAAGACTTAATTAGCGGACACTGCGGGGCTGTGGGGCTGCGCACGCGCCGCTGTGAGTTTATCTTATCTGCGCGCGAGTGCACGATCCGCGGCGCATGTCGCTCCGGCCGCGCTGCGCAGGAGGCTTCATGTTGTGGACAGGATTTATGTGAGCGGCGCATGCTTGTGAATATTATAATTTCTAGGAATAATTGAGTCAGGGTTTTCGTTGCGTTGTTAGACTAACAATTTGACTGAGAGGTTTAAATTAACATAAATACCTACCTACGTATCAGCAACAATTTTCAATCAACGAATCAAGCAACTATGTTATTATTTCCTTCAATGAAAGACCGAACTAGGAGGCTAATGTCCAATTAGTTTTGCTGCAGCTGTTGATAACGAGTTAGTACCTCTATCATTCATTGTTTTAAAACTCTGGTGTATAACTTTGTACGATACCAGAGCCAGCACAGCACAGCCTCGTTAAATCGAGATTGAAGTTACATCATCAAATTATGAAACTGTTTAACTAGTAATAAAATATGTCGCATTATTCTTGTTCATGCAAATGTGTTCTTATTGCTCGTTATACTTTTACCAATTAATACTCGTCAGTTTAATTTCATACACGTGCAAATGGAATTTGTTTTAGGATATGTGATCAATAGACACGTATCCGGACATTTATCGTTGAAACTCACTTTAAAATTGGTCATGATGGTGTGTGGTTTCGGATCCGACTTCTTCCCGGGGTCCCGAGTATGTAATATTAACATATTTCATGATTACAACTAATCCATTCATGTAGGCCTCCCGTTCTTCGTGGCGATTTCTGAGAGAGGCTCACATTTAGAAAGATTTAAACTTTAAATTACACACTACCAATTTCCGTGTTCTGAATAGCTATATTTATTTATTTATTTATTTTTTATAATAAAATAAATAAAAAAATAAAAAAAATAAATAAATATTTATTTATTTATAAGCGTTGGTGGCGCAGTGGATAGGGCGCGGTCTCTCAATCTGAGGGTTCCGGGTTAGAATACATCCGTGTACCTATGAGTTGTTTTTCAATTCAAGTACACTATCCGATTGCTTAACCCTGAAACCTGCATGTCTTGAACAGGCATGTGAAGTCCGCCGATCAGCACTGGACCCGCCTTGTGGACTATGGCCCATCTACACTCTCTGTAGGAGAGTAGCTCAGGCCTACTGTGCAGTGGGGACGAACATAGGCTGTTGATAATGTAATATTCACACAAGTCACTCATATGATTAAGTATCAACGCTTGCTTCGAAACAATAAGGGGCAATGGAGCCTCTCCTTCTAACTCTATCATTTCTGACACATACATATTAGTAAATAGTAAAACCACCCCGGGTGGCCGCGCGGTAGTGGTCCGATCTCTTTATTTTCCCTTCAGTAATCTCATATAAATATCACAAGAAGAACAGTGGTGATTCGATTATAAACTTAAACAACATGCCCGTTTAAAATTTGAGGTGTCAACAAAAATAATTCAAAGGATAATAATTTAGGAAAAACAATTAAGGAAAATTATAAGTATACACACCTCTAAGCTATTGCCAATTTGCTAAATGGTGTCAACAGAATTTTTAATTTAAAATGGAATTAAAATTAATCTGGGACAGTATGAAAGAGAAATTAGCCAGAAGATGCGTGTTTTTAAAGTAAATCAATAATAATGTATTTTGTGAATCAACTTTTTGATATTTTACGAAAAAAAATACGATACATGAAATAACACAACGAATATGATGTACCATGATTACATGGTATCCAATTGATATTATAACAATGGAAGGTGGAAGTCAATCACGAAGAGAAACGGCTGAACAGACTTTGATGAAAATTAAGACCAGATGGAATATATTCTATGATTATTTTATTATAACTTAGTGTTGTTTGCGAGCAAAAACAAAGACAAAAAGCTGTTCTCAGTACTTATTGATGTAGTTACACAGTAAATTGTCTTACTATTATTACTACTGCGGTATAAAATTACACATTACATTAAATTATATTTTTTAATATTGCAAATTACATTATCTAAGCAGGTAAATATAACTTTATGACTAATTAAAAAAAAAACAAGTGTGAGGCAATCTTAACGCACCGAAGAGTTTCGAGAGAATTCCGGTCATTGAATAATCGTTTACGTTCAAGTTTTTAATCCAAGGTATTCTGTAAACATGTTTACGTTCCGAATTCAGGCTATATTTCTATTTTCTCGCAGAGGTATTTCCACCACGATGTGACATTGCTCTCTAAGCACAATGAAAGTAAATTAATCCTAGAACCGACACACCTGCGCATAGTATTATTGGCCTATTTTCAGAAGGCAGAATAGAATAGAATAGAATAGAAAAAGATTTATTTAAACATCAACCTACCTTTGTCAATTTTTTAGAACTTTATGTTATAGGTATTTGAGTTCATATTCTACGAGTATTACTGTAATTAGACAGTTTGTAACTTAATGTGATGTCGTGTATGATATACACATTTGGGTAAATTGCTTTGAGTCAAATACTTGAGAAGTTTGTTCTATTATTATCAGCTGTAGCGATGAAGGGGCTTCATTCATGGTGATATGACATAATCCTCACACTAAACAAGTGAACTGCAGCATCCACGGCAAAAACATGATGTGCTCATTAAAAAAATATTCATAAGTCAGCGAATATAATACGGATAGTTTAACAGAAATATGTTTAGTTGAATTATATGTAATAGTGATGCTATATTTTTATTTCACCATTACTAAATCTATCAGCAAAGAACATAATTTAATAACACTGGATGGATAACATGGATTCTTAAAGCTAAACTAAACATTCTTCATAGTTTGTTACGTCCCACAATCTTTCATTGAAGGATTGATAAACACTGTTAATCTTTGGTGACACTTATATCCTAGATTAAAGTCACCTAGTCAAATTACACTTGAAGCTACAAATTATTAAAATAAATTAATGTAATCTTAAACATTTCATCAACGTTTGTCACTTCCAGAGTCTATTTAGCTCGTGGGCAACGAGCAAGCAATGTATTTGAGTCGTTTCTCTCTTGGAATATATTCGTTTTTGGTCGGTCTTTTCATGAGCTCGCCTGAATGTGGCCTGCTATGCTCTGCTCTATTCATTCTGCTGCCGCTCGTCGGATTTTTATGGGGATTTAACGCGGATTATATTTGCTTGGACTAAGTTCCCGTTAAATCATGGTGTGGTGAAGTGAATGAATGCATACCTACTGCTACTGACGCCTTGTTTATATCGTAACAGTTTCATTTTCAGAGCATGTAAAACGGAGTTTCTTTGAGGACTAAAGATACCTCTATAATGAAACAAAAGAAAAAAATGCAGTCAATGGCTCAATTAAAAATCAAGCTAACAAAGTGTAAAATGAGTTTGGGAGGTAATAACATCTATTCGTGTTTTAGATCTTCTATATACTAAATCGACGACCTGATTAAGATTGCGGGGAGTCGCTGGATGCAGGTTGCTGGGGACCAGTCAATACCGGTGTGGCATACCATAAAGGAGGTCTATGTCCAGCAATAGACGTTTCATGGCTGATGATGATGATATACGAAATAGACTTGCAACTATCTTGTACGTCAAAGTACAAAATACTAGTGAATTACACAAATTAAAATATTATTCCAGGCTTCAGCTTCAGTCCAGCAATGAATCCACAATAATTCAAGCCAAAGCAAACAATTCATAACAAAAACGCATTCTTTGATCCTCCTAAAATTATACAAACAAAACATGCCAACTGAAGTACGTGTCCGCTTAGAAGGCATTAAGTATTCCGTACTTATTTTTGTTTCGTCATTTATAACAGATAGCTTGAAAGCGGCTTTATTAAGATTCTTAGGACCTACATAATAATTTATGGTTGACCGGAGTCGGTCTCGACTTAGATTAAATTGTGGGAGCCCAGATAATTGTCATGAATTCGTAACTTGCACACACAATCAGTTTTCGAGTCAGCTGGTTTTCGGGGCCATGTTTAGAATGGTTGTCGAGATGCTTTTGAAAGTTCCGCGTCTTTTATGTTTGGTCGTAAATGCTATTAAATAGATTTGTTACGTGATCGATTTGCTCAAGTTTGAGACTGACACCTGGTTACAGTTAGAAACTTAAACAAACTGTTAATTTAATTTATTGCCTGCGTATCATGAGACACTTGACGTTCAAATATGACATATCTCACTCTCGCCGCTCTCACGTGTGTTAGCTACGCATGCAGGCAGGTCTATTACAAGCTTCTTAATTATTTATTGATTCGTGTTACCTGTTCCTGTACCTATTAACTATTCTATTTTTGATTACATTAGAGTTTCCTGATTCCATACATTTTAAGGCAAAATAAGTTTCAACATTGCTTTTAATTCACTTCATGGTTAGCATTAAGGTTATAAGCCAGTGCTCATATGAAATTATTGTGTCAGATTTGCATATTATTATTTTTAAAATTTAAATATAATAAAAATCTGGTTAAGTTAAGTAAGACACTGTACATACCAGTACTATTGTAGGCATCAATTTGAGATGCATGCCGTAATTAAACAACATCTTTACGCATTAAAAAACTTAACGTTTTTGATTCCCTTATCAAATTAAATACAGACAAAACCTATTAGCCAGTCTAAGAATGTTCTACGCTAGACTAATCTAATTATTAAAATAATTACGTACCTAATTTATTTGCAAAGATAGGTTAAAAATTAACTAATTAACACTAGACAATTTTTCGAATAAAAATTAAATTAATGTAGTAATTAACCGCCTTCGTTAGCTTGATAAATAAGTTTTTAGGCGCATAATTCCAAAGTATATCATCTCTGAAACGGGACATGCAAATTGAGAGCGTGAAAAATAAAAGATGATAACGTTTTTATAAGCTTCCGTCGGACGGGCCGCTCATGAGCTGAGTGTGGGGACATTTACAATACGCCGACAGATATAAAACCTGCATCGCTTTAGCGGCAATCACCGATACAAAAATTGGTTTTGATTTCTGAATTTGATTTCTAAACAATAATTGATTACGGTTATGGGAGATGTCGGTTTAAATAATGTTTGTTTAAAATCAAACAGATAAACAGCTAGTTAAAAGCTAGTTAATGTGATATGAGGAAGACACACTTTTGTTGCACTAACAATGCAGTAAAATAAGAATATTCAAATTACAACGGTGAAATATATTATTTTGGAAATCTATTTAAATTGTTTTATTAAATAAAATGAAAACGCCTAAATGCCGTTTACTCTTCTAGATTTCTTATATGAAAAAAGGACTGCCATTAGAAATTTCAATTAGGAATACACTATTCTTTGTTTTAGGCAAGTTTTAGGTATATTCTATTCTGGATGTTCACGTTTTCTGTGAAGAAAAAATATTAAATAAATAATAAAAATCGTGCGGTATAAAACTCACAAAAATTTTAAATTTCAAAAGAGCATTTCTGGCGAAGAAGCGACAATGAAAAGGGTAACAGAGATGGAACAGACGATGAGAAACAATGCGTTAAATATGAGCGGCCGGGGGGTCGGGGGGGCGGCGCGCGCGCGTGACTCGAGGGTTGATGTGTGGACGAGACGCAATTACTGCACTCATTAGCAACTTGTCACTGCGCATGTATAGAGACGGGCTATATGTGAAGTAGGCAATTAAATGTTTAATAATGATGTTGCAATGTGATCGATGCATGTCATTATTCTTCATTTGGCTATACTGTATTGATGTATTGCTTGATACACCTGGATGTGCACTAAAGTGGTAGTTTGTAATGAAATACTTCTTCGGCCTTCTTCGGAGTTATTACTTTAAAAGTATTTTTTACTGTTAGTTGAAGCAGATACTGCCTTCAAACAGTATGAATCGTTCATCTCTGTAAATAAACAATAGATTGTGTAAATACGCGTGTAATGTTTTTTTTTGTGTACACATAGGACTTTTTAAGTTCATGATGATGATGACAACCCCAATAAACTAATACTTGTTAGTCATCATTTGCTCTTGAAATGGAAGCACATCCTTCGGTCAGATATTTGAAAGTTTTGTAACGATGTTCAGTTGCAACAGTTATTGATGGTAAAATTAAATATAAAAAAACTAAAAATGAGAAACTTAATGAGAGCGTAAATAAAATTCATGGTATGATTCTATAAACAGCTTTTAAATTGTCAGCTTTGGAAATTCCAAATAAATCATCGAACATGGAACCTGAAAATTACATTTTGATTCCCGACTAATGAGAAAAATAGCCAAACGATTTGCCTAGTCGTAAAAAAAATTGGACGTCGCCAGTAAGCCGGCAAGACGCATAGCCCTGAACGTGTCTGCCGAGGTAATTAGTGAAGATACTAATTTACATTTGTATTCAAAATTCGAGCGGCTCTCTCTCGCCATTCCCGTCGTCTGTTTATTCTCATCTCTTTCTTTTTTGTTTTAAAAAACATGGCACCGCACTGCTGTGTTTTCCCGTAAAAATACGTGGTCCCCTAAAAATGGTTCATGGGGATGGTCAACTACAATATGTTCAATGTGAGGAGAGCGTAAATTTTGAATTCATAAGTGAGTTTGCTATATCCTGGCGCCTTACCATTCACATTGTTATTTTGCATGCATGTAGCCTACGGCATGAACAAATATCATTATCATTAACCGTCCACTGCTGGACATAGACCTCCTCCATGGTATACCACATTGACCTGCCCCGAGCCACTTGCATCCAGCGACTCCCCGCGACCTTTACTCGGTCGTCGGTCTATCTGGTAGGGAGACGGCCCGGTAGACGTTTTCCTGTACGTGGTCACCACTCGAGATATTTTTTCTCGAATGGACTTGATGCTGTTGGTCCGACCTCTAGATCTTCGTCAGGACAATGGCGAACGCGGAAGGCTCGGTAAAATGATTACTAATTGCAACAGGCCTAAGGGCGCTCGCATGAGAACTCTGCTGAAGAAATATATTATTTCCAAATAGTTATCCCATGGCATGGTTGCGCGAACAAAAAAGACAGTAACAAATTTAAAAAATTATCTGTCAATTAATTTTTAACACCTTTTTTGGTGTTTATCACATAGTCTGCCCCGAAATGTTAGATTCAATTACAAATTTTTCTGTTATTATCGTTTGTTCATTATCATCAATCGTTCAAACACTTGAAACTGCTCTCCTGATTTCAACCTACAGCCACCAGTGCAGTAGGAGCGATCATTGACTGCTACTGTATACCTATATCATTTCTTAACTTATTTGCAAACGTTGCACACCGCCTTTTTCCTTAACTACAACTGGCAATACATTCTAAAATGCGAATTTTAAAATGAGAATTTCATAATTCAACCTATTTAAAACTAGAGGCTACCGCTCAAGTTTCAACCTGGCGTATATTCGAGCAGAATTTAAATTCGTTGCGAGTTAGTTAACAATTCCATACATTTGCCGGCCGCTCGGTGTATAGGATATCTGTTATGCCGGTGTTTTTCCATGTCATTAGGCAGGCAGCAACGATTTAATGTAACGGATCATCGTTTTATAGTTTCCTTGACCATATGTTACGGTGGTGTAATACATGTAAAAGTTTTATTGGTTTCGTGATTTGAAGCTAATGCTCTCATAGTATACACGTTTGGTTCCTCGTTGTTTGACAATCAGATACGTAGATTCCTTTAAGATAATAGAAATACTTGTTGATATCCATAATTGTTAATGATGATTAAATTACTGAATATTTACTACGACGTATTAAAATTCTTAGAAAAATGGGGGGAAAACTTGCATTATATAATTCTAACTTTGAGTTCAAAGATGTTGAAATCTTGGAAATATATACAATTATACATTAAAAAATTTCATAGTTTTTCACAGTCTTTTCGAGATAGCATATAGATAAAATATAGATTAAAATATGTTATAGCATTGTATTACAGATATTAAAGTTTTTAATGCACCTACAGGCATATAATAACATCTATATATAGCACAGATATGCAGGCGTGAGGAGGTAAACTGAAACCCAACAGCCTAGCTGTACGACCTACAGCTACAGAATATTCATAACAGCATTTGTAAGTTACCGCTGCAAGCAGAGTGCAACGTACGAGTCCTTTAGTCTGGCTTAACAATGGATTTTAATCATAAACTAACATAGCCGCTATACGAAACAATATTAGCACAGAGCGCGTAATGAAAACATGTTGTTTTTAAACCAGCTTATTAAACAGGACATGAAATACGATCGGACGCATTACATCCACACAATAATAAATGTTGGAAAATAATACTACCGAACCATTAACGGAAGCACGTAAAATCCATTTGTGCGTTTTCATTTCAATTTTATTTAATTAAGGCTTATGCGGTGAGTTGGCGCGCTGTACGTACAGTGTTTGCAGGTTGTTTATTGACTAGTATGGATTACATGAGTTTAATTATGTCCTCGGCGCGTCTGTGTAACACAAACATTAGAAAACAATACCTGCGGTGAACTGCAAAATCTTGAATATCTATAAAACTGATCAGAATATCTAAACCTTATAAAATTATAGTGTCGCGAAATAAGTATCATTAATTTACAATTTTATAGTTACAATAGCAGTTACAATAGCTACAATAGCAGTTACGCAGCTAATGGTTCATAGATGGCGCTTTGAACAATAACCGAAAAAAGTGTTTAAATGAAAATTGAGATTCACTGTGAAGTTGTATGTTAATGATATTCATTGCGCGACATCACAATCTGATGTCCTATTTTTAAATAGTTACTACCCAAATCCAGCTATTCTGTTTTAAAAGATTATGGCAACAGAACCTTAGTATGAAACTTTGATGGAGGTGGATATCTGCCTTAATGTTGAAAATAATCCATAACATTCATTGAAGCTTAATTTTGAAATCCAATTTAATATTCAAAGTGAAATATTATTTTCCAGCTTTAAGCGCTCCCTCTATGTGGTCACCAGTCATCTCCATGAAGATTTAAAGACTGTCTATTATGTAAACACATTTTCTCGAATGATGAGAACATTCCAGTGATCAGATCAGAAGATACCACCGACTATTTGGAAAGAAAATCTACAGCTGAGCCGTAAAGATGGTCAACGAACATTTGCAAAGGTGTCAATATTTCGCAACTCACCGACGCGGTGTGTCTCTAAACAATAAAAGTGACGTAATGTGAGGCGCCAGAATCGAACCCGATTCGATTAATAGTCGCACAGTGAACAAGCTGAGACGTGACCGATCGGTTATCAATATCAATCGTGATAGTAAATCTACGGGCGTGCTGCCTACCGCAGACTGTTCGCCATTTGTTCCATCTAACAAGCGATTTCCTGGCGATATATCGCAGTCGCGAAAAATATTTGCATTGTTGAATAATTTAGTGGACTGTGGACGTTTAACTGCGTTTTGTTAACATTATTATGTTCAAAGTTATTTATGCGGCCTAATTGAGATGTATGTTTCTCTTGACCTTAGTTCATCTATGGATTTCCTCATTCCGGATTATCACGTAGAGAAATCCCGAACATACACGGCTCATTCCTCGCTGAGATGTCAATAATAATAATAACTCAAGAGGCATTGAAAACGCAGAAATGTCAATGAAAAAAAAAAGGGATACGTACGTTTTACTGGAAAGCAAGGAGAACTTTCTTCTTCCTTTAATTTAAGCGACTAATGAGAAAAGCGTTTTTCGACGATACAAGTTATTTTAATCTTGACTATATATTCTGTTTTTATATTGTGTAGAAGTTACTAGCGCTATTCAAAATAAAAGTATACATAAGTATACTTAATTGTACTATAACCTTGTTTTGTGCTTCACTTAGTTCTTACAATTTTTCAATTATTCATTAGCGAAGATCTGTAATTGGCTTTCTGTTAACTAGTTACTATGCTATACTTTAAATTAAATACTTCAATTTGCTATTAAATGTTTACAGATTTTACTTGCCTGCGTTGCGGCGCTAGCACCTCGAACTGCCAGCTCGACGGTAGGTGAAAAATTACCTACCTACGGTAATGAGGGTAAGAAGTTGACAATGGCGTAAACAGGCATTCTTGTTGGAGAAAATAGGAACACCAATCACACTAACATTTAAAGATTTTAATTCAAAAGTAAATTTCTTTCTATTTCTGTTTGTGCCCATTTTAAAACAAAACGCCTCAATCGATCATGAAATCTATGACATTTAGCAGGACATTTGCCAATTCGATGACGCATTAGGATATCTGTATTCAAAGACCAACTTGTAACAAAAACCTTGTTGTTATTCTGTCACATTAGCCGTCTGGAACGATGATTGACAGGACATTAGACGGGCTGCGATGCTTGCGCGATTGCCCATGCGCATCGCCTCGACATGTCTTCTTGATCCTTTTGTCCTTGCGTGATAATGATAAAGATCAGAAAATAATTTGTGGAAAATATTTCCGAGAATAATTTTCATGACATGAAACGCAAAATATTCTGAAATTATTTGAATTGATTGCTAATTAACAACGTATCAAAGATATGCATTACAGAAAGAGTTAGAATTTTTCCGTCAAGTCTCCCAATTAACTAAACTACTTAGTTCAACTTTTGTGTATATTACTAGCAATTTGTGGTTATCTTCCTCGCCACAGGTGCTGTTATCCGCTTTTTAAATTCACCTGCAAAACGTTATAATAAATAATTCCTATTGTCAATATTTTTTAAACCTCCATAGTGTATGAAGAATATATTTTGCGTCACCTCAGGTTAGCGGGTGGTAAGGCTTGTTACAATATCTGTGAATAATCAGGTTTTATGCACTTACAACAATATCCTTTCAGTTTCTATTTCGAAATTCATCTCGTCACTAGCCTTTTTGCTTTAAGAATAAGGTTCATTTTGAGGGACACTGGTTTTAGGATGACGCAGAGCTATGTCGGTTTGTCTGTATAGCGAAGTGAACAGTAATTTATCGTCGTAGCAAGGTAATTGCGTAAATCATACATTTATGACAGGCGGGCACAGACAGCTTTGTCTAATAATCTCTATAGTCATGCGGTACTTCGTTGTTACCTCAAACGTAAACAAGTGATTTCGTGTCTATTGTGTTACTTCATTGTATTTAGCTTTTTGTACCTGTTGGCGTGGTGCTTGGCTCAGTTAAAATAATTACACGAATATTTTGAAGACAGCAATTTAATTTGCGCTTTTAGACAAGATTATTTTATTTCAGAAGTTCAACAAGTACAAGGCAACTGCGGAAAAACTTCATTTTATCGTTTGATTCAGTCAACAACATACACATATTTATCAACAACATATTACTGTGATCACCAATTTGTGGTATCTCTACATGACGTGGCGATATGTAAGAGAGCGATCATGTCCAGTAGTGGTCCTAAGCAACATATTGTTTTATTTCATCATCATCATCATCAGCCGGGTAACGTCCACTGCTGGACATAGGCCTCCCTCATGGTACGCCACATCGACCGGTCCCGAGCCACCTGCATCCAGCGACTCCCTGCGACTCTAACCAGGTCGTCGGTCCATCCAGTATTGTTTTATTTACTTATTTTTATTTTACGAGGAGAAAACTATTGTGACTTTTAACTTAAGATTCTACTAATAATATATTATCTGGTAATGTTGTTTTGCGTTGGTTGACTTTCCACCATTATGCACAAAGCGTTTTGGTTCTTTATTTATTATGCGTACAGTTAAGGAGTGGAATTCCCTAGCGCTACAATCTGGATATATTCAAGACCAGAGGGCATAGTCTATTTATAGGAAATTGTGAACCATCCTAGATCACACCGTCGCTTTACACCACATCAGGTGAGTTTGAAGTCAAACGGACACGTATCAATTATTTATAAAAATTTGGTAACAATCCACCATTCCAGTTGTACTTTTAGCTAAACTAAAATCGACAATGTAGCGTTTCACTACTAACGAATAGCAACACTTATTTACAGAATAATTTCCTATTTAGTCAAATCAATCGGTTTTATGATTTGGTGTAACTATAAAATAGCCAATAGGTCTCGATAAAGTCTAGCACAACAATCTATAAACAAATAAACCTATATAAGCATTGAAGTTAAAGACTTAATTAGCGGACACTGCGGGGCTGTGGGGCTGCGCACGCGCCGCTGTGAGTTTATCTTATCTGCGCGCGAGTGCACGATCCGCGGCGCATGTCGCTCCGGCCGCGCTGCGCAGGAGGCTTCATGTTGTGGACAGGATTTATGTGAGCGGCGCATGCTTGTGAATATTATAATTTCTAGGAATAATTGAGTCAGGGTTTTCGTTGCGTTGTTAGACTAACAATTTGACTGAGAGGTTTAAATTAACATAAATACCTACCTACGTATCAGCAACAATTTTCAATCAACGAATCAAGCAACTATGTTATTATTTCCTTCAATGAAAGACCGAACTAGGAGGCTAATGTCCAATTAGTTTTGCTGCAGCTGTTGATAACGAGTTAGTACCTCTATCATTCATTGTTTTAAAACTCTGGTGTATAACTTTGTACGATACCAGAGCCAGCACAGCACAGCCTCGTTAAATCGAGATTGAAGTTACATCATCAAATTATGAAACTGTTTAACTAGTAATAAAATATGTCGCATTATTCTTGTTCATGCAAATGTGTTCTTATTGCTCGTTATACTTTTACCAATTAATACTCGTCAGTTTAATTTCATACACGTGCAAATGGAATTTGTTTTAGGATATGTGATCAATAGACACGTATCCGGACATTTATCGTTGAAACTCACTTTAAAATTGGTCATGATGGTGTGTGGTTTCGGATCCGACTTCTTCCCGGGGTCCCGAGTATGTAATATTAACATATTTCATGATTACAACTAATCCATTCATGTAGGCCTCCCGTTCTTCGTGGCGATTTCTGAGAGAGGCTCACATTTAGAAAGATTTAAACTTTAAATTACACACTACCAATTTCCGTGTTCTGAATAGCTATATTATATCCTTGCAGCTCATATCTATCGCTGCCACAACGTCTGGGTGGTGGGTTCGCCTCCTTGCTAATTAAGATAACTCAATATGTCTAGTGCAGCGGCAGCGAAATATGGGTGCGCGCACGCAAGATAGATAGCGGTGTATGCGCTCAGATTGTGCGCCGAAGCAAATTGTGGTATGACAAACTGCGGAAGTTATAAAATGTAGATTTTGGGACAGATGTATTGCATTTTTGTACTTTTAGAAGAGAGTGAGCTAGGGTTTTAGGGTAGAGCTTATTGAGTTTTTATTGCTTGATACGATCTGCATTCGTATTTCAGTTTAGACCTAGGTATTTGATATCGAACTATGTGGCCGAGGAAGCTGCATAATTGCTCAAATCAACAGTCTTGCTCTTCAGAAGACACAAAAACCAGTGGTATAATGTACTCTAGTACCGGAGATATATGCTACTGAATGATATAACAGTTTGAAGTTGTCACTGTTAATAGCTTTTTTTTGGTCAACCATAATAGTGTTATGGATAGCTTTTTCACCACCAATGTGTATACCTACGAAAATATTCAAAAACTATGTGTCCAAAACAGCTCTGATCTTCATGAACATTTCCGCGATAACGTCCAAAATACCAGTGGCGTCTTTGCAGGAAAAACCTTGTATTTTCTAAGATACCAGATGTAAAAAATATGTATCATAATGATATATTTTTTATTTAGCAGTCCATCAGTCAAGATTTTCAATAGCTAAGTCTCGAAAACTTGACTAACCATTCTCAAGATTTTTCAATTAATTAGAGTATACGTATAGGTGAATGATATCATTATTTTACATTCCCCTCCATCCTCATCCTTTAACTGACTGCTGTGTGGAGTCAGCCCATTCTAGACCAGCAATTATATTTTAGTCCCTTTCTCTTTTTTAGTAATGATGAAAATGATCTACTCAAATCATAAAATTTTCTTAAACTGCGCATTCAAACAATGCATATCTTTGCAAGCACTTGACTATAGTTGTTTCTTTCCATTCCAAATCAAAGTTTACCCATAAGCCGAAATAAACTAACACCGCCACGTCTTTCGTGAACAACAGAAACCAGCTAAACAAACTGTTGTAACATGAAAATACCTAATTAAACTAGTACCAAAATCCGATATCAGGAGCATCGCTGTGTCACGGAACGAGCGAGCGCTACCTAATAAAGTAACCAGTCTCACGTTCCTAATTAGACCGTTAATTATAAGCCTTCCACGGGATCCTTAATTTCTGTAAGGAATATCTTCGTGAGAGTCGGATTTTTGACCGGATTCTGTTACTCGGTAACAGTAACTTAGTTTGGTTTATGATTTATTGTTATTGGTAATATTTAATTTGAATAGATTACTACATATATTTCTCACTGTGTTCTTGTATGGTCATGAAATTCTAAGCTGATCTCTAAAACGAGAAACGTATTTTGTATTTTCAGAAGAAACTTTGAGTTTTTCAAGCAATATTATCCCACATCTTTGTATTTTCGTATTCGGATGTTTACACTTGGCCTTTATTTTACCTGATGTCAAGGTCGTTGGATAATTGGTCGGTCGGTAGTCGGGAATTTGGATATTTTCTCGGCAAGTCTTTATCGATATTTTCCTAGCAATCTTTTTATTGAGTGTTTGTTAAACTTGTTGCCAGTTCCTTCATTTCATGAATCCGAAGCGGTCCTTATTAATTGTACATTTTGTAAATTTAAATTTACAAAACAATCCGACTGACAGAAATCCATTTAAAATTTGACCTTCTGATTCATACAATTTGCCATAATCCTAAAGCAATCCGAAACAAAAACGAAACGTAATAAATATTGTGGTACCCCAGTAACTTCTGGGTGAGTATCAAGTACGCAGCTTCACCTACGGACTTATTATAAATAAAATGAAAGCCAAGTGGGAGAAAAACATAGTTCCAATTTGTTATAAGAGATTACTAAGATTTTTTTTTCAAATTGCAATGTATGACTTAATCAATTTTTTTAAATAACTGCACAAAACCCTAGATAGTTTAAACCCTCCTCGGAAGGGCTGCCTGCCGGCTGGATAACGCTCGAGCAAATATCTAAATAATGTCAGTCCCTCACCAGGTGGACTTGAGTCATTACTCTCCCTGTAATCCGGCGAATACACCTAGATTTATGTGGGCCCTACAGACGGACCGCCAAATTTACGTGTTTTATAAAAAATGGAGCTTAGTTTCTTGCCCATAAATAATGTTAGAAATCCCCCGTTGTAACGGAATGGGTTTTGTAACTACGTGCGATAGGTACTTTCTAAAATGTTATTTATTAACGGTTAGTTGGAGACGCGGGACATGAATGAGTGGAGGTCATCTTAGAGGTCATTACATTTAGCGACTTGGTAAAGGTGTCATTCTGTCACAGGTCAACCAAGAATATAAGGTGTCAAATCTGATTTATTGAAGGAGGTGGTCATCCTAACATTTGCCTCGAATGCTCGTCATCCTGTAAAAATAGCGCCATATTTTAAAACTGTTAATTAACTTGATAGTGACCATTGGCGTATGATTTGCCGACACGTTGATATTAATTTGATGTTTATGACCATTGTAGTTCAAGGACCCGATCCACTTTTAGGGCAATGGTTAATTCAAGACGTGGGACGGGACACAGGCCTAAATAACATGTTGGGCTGTCTACTGGAGCTAGTGTGTCAAAAGTAAGATAAATATTGTGGTCTAGAAATCTGCCTCATACAGATAACTAGCACGATCCTTGTTATGATCACCACTTAGTAGAATAATACTCGTACTTTATCACTGACTTTAGTAAGAGCCTATGAATCAGCCTAGAGTTGAATGATGAGAAGAAATGAACGCAAGTCTTTACACTCACGAACTGCAAGATAGAGGAGCGGTGTGCTAGACGATGTGATACTAATCCAAGAATTCGTCCAAAATATTAGTAATAAGTAAGAAGGCCAATAGATAAAAAGCAGATTCCAATGCCGAGCATGTCAATAACTATTCACCACTATAGCTTTTGCTGTCGATTTCATCTGCGTCTGACTTCAGATATTTTCAAACCGTTACACTTTATCTGTATCATGACACTTTCCTGTTCATAAATTATTTCAAACTCCATTTTAAGAGAAAAAATAATAGTAATATACTCGTATTGCGACCGAGTCAGCCGAGAAATTGATGCTCCTCAATTAATTTAAAAAAAACGGTCAAATGCGCGTCAGATTCGCGCACCGAAGACTCCGTACAGAATATGAATAATTAACATACTGAAAATCATATTATAAAAAAGCAACAGGCTAAAAATCATTAGCAGTTATTAATTTAAACATTAATACTACGACAGACGTTTTAACAATTTGAAATCGTAAAATTGTAATGAGATATAATAAAAAATTATGCTTTTCAGATTTATTCCTATACTATTGCGGTAAGACCTTGCTTCTTGCTAAATTTCCTGATTCTAGGCCAATGGAAAGTACCATACAGGCTCTGTTTCCTTCGTCGAAATATGCGGTCATTGGCTGTATCTTTTAATTGGATTGACTTAGATGCTTGATTTTTTTCACAAGGCCAAGGGATATTTAAATATATATATTTGGATATTTAAAATTAATTTACCTAGACTTGACATTGACTTAACTCGATACCTCTATGCGTTCCTTAGAAAAAATTGTTGACAGACAGACAGACGGACAACAAAGTGATTTTATTAGGGTTCTTTTTTCCTTTTAAGGTACGGAACCCTAAAAATACAGTACTTGGTAATTTTCCTGAAATCGTAGAACAAATATGCAACTCGTTTATAAAAATCTCCTTCAGAGCCAAAACAAACTGCCCTCAGTTCCCCTCACTAGGAATCGAATCCAGACCCTGCGTCGGCCTCGCTAGCAGACTTCCTGTTTGGCACGGCATCGAGGCTGCTCTACACAATACCTACTACAACTTATTCAGTATTCTACTCATCGTATGTAAGATTTATTTATTAAGATGTCTGTGTGTTTATGTTTGCTACATAGTTGGAAATGGAATGGAATGGATGAAAATCTGGAGGTAGAGTTGGATTCTCCGCACTATTTGTGGTAGCACAGGTATATGTTTCAGCAAAGAGGAAGTAATGAACCCACTGTTTACAATTAGGCTTATGAGTAGGCACGCTTTCATTTTTACCCTTATCGCCATTTTCTTCCATGTGAGATGAAGTAGAAAACCTTAGTGAGAACACAGTGTATTTTCTAAATAATAGAATTTGCCGTTCTTACTTTACTTTTCAACTGACTTCAAAAAAGGAGGAGGTTCTAAATTCGAATGTACGTTTTTTTCGTATGTAATTACATACGTTTCGTATATAAGTTACACGATAGCTCCGCCAATTGTGAATCGATTTTGATGATTCCTTTGTTTGTTAGTAGTCCAATATAACATTTTATTAAATTGAAATTTATTAATATGAAATTGGTTCAGTGCTTTTGGGGAAAATCAACAAGAACCAAATATGAACAGTTTAGGGGATTAATGCAACTTAGGGGACTTTTAGGGCAATTGAAGTCGGCTAGTTCTTTTTGAACGCGTTAGTTATTCGTGTTTGGTCACAATCAATGTAATTAAAGAAAATTATCAGTAATTACATAGCGAATCAAACGATGGAATATGTACTCAGAAGTATTAAGTGCAGTGAGAAAATTGCGAAAAGATTCGATAAAATATCGTTTTACTTTTCAATATCGAAACTTATGTAAGCTCCGATTTGACAATTATTTTTGAGTAAGATATAAATAAAAGCATTGTATACAGTAACAGAATTTTATTTCAATGCAGATCCATTTCGCACTATAGCCGATAATATTGTACAAAAAAATTATAATCTTGACGTAAGATGATAAGGTAAGTAATGCTCACATAATATTACACAACTTTTGCACACATACAATCATGAAACACAAATATTTAAACCATTTTCTACCTCTAGAATCCCTCAAGGTTTTAAGTATTCCTCTTCACATTTATATACTAATTTTTTATTAATAATTACTTTATTTTACAATAAATTGGGCCTACCTAATATTTACGTATGTCAAATGCTTTGTTAAGGACATTATTTACGTATATTCCTGAGCATATTTTGAATGAAATAAATAAATAAAATTATTACAGTTATGCTTTAATCAACATAATAATTATGAACCGTTCAATAATAAATGAAATTTACATTTTTATAATATTGACATTTAAGATGCATTGTATGTTTATATACAATAATGTAGCAAAATTATTTTGAAATTCAAAAGAAAATTCTTCTAAGTGGACAACTGGCAATATCGATTCCAATGTATTACAAGTAAAAAAGGAACTATCAGAGGTATTTAATTTAATTAATATGGAATTCAAAATGAATTTTGGCACTTTTAATAGCGTAAATAAAAATAATATTAACTGCGTATTTAACATACAAGACAGAATCTCTTTGACATTGTCCTCGGCGTAATGACTACAGTAGGTATACACAAGAAAAATTACGTATATGTTTATAGGAATCCAAAAATATTACCACTACTTGTATCTTAGTATTTATAAATTACAATTATTACTTAATTTAAATAAAATATTTAGCTATTCGTATACTGGGCACAACTAGTTTTGATTCTTGTCATTTTTATCTGACTATAGGTAAACTATTTTCCTAAGAATAAGTTAAGTTATAGACTAATGAAATGGAATATTTTTGTCGTTATAAAGCCTTTGTAGTTACGTATTTAGTTTCTCTGATGGCCAAACGCAGCGTACAGCGTTTCACATCTTACAATAAACACAATAAATTTCTTTTATTAGTAAAGTTTTCATATAATTTGCAAATATATGCAGAAAAAGCAACCAAAAAATATTTGCTATATTTAAACATGGCTATTTCATTAATCAAACTGGATTTACTTTCTTGCAAATTAGTTTTGAAAAAGTTTTACAATGTAAACAAAGATTATCAATTATTACGATTATTTAGATAAAACAAATACATTATTTGAGTCAATAGCAATTTTAGACAATATTTTCCACATTAGATGCCTCACAGATAGCATGTTGCTTACGTCAAGCCAGAATTAAATCATAAAGTACATAGTATTACATGGTATCCTTATTGCGTGTACAGAAACGTATACAGACGTTGTACATCAGATTTCTTTTTTTACAAGTACATACTCACTAGTCTTAAATATTTACATTACAACGTTTAACACGTAAACTAAACTGGTTTAAGGGCTGTTTATGAACATGTTGTAATAATATGAAAGATTTATTAGTGTTTTACGGGCTTCAAGTACCTCTAGCTATGTGGATGGTTAGTAGAATATATTTTGAAAAATAATAACATTGTCTGTTTCCCTTTGTGGCAGCTGTTTGTATTTCAGTGAACGAATAAGATAAAACATATGAGTATTTTAATTTTTGTACACGCCCCACTGACAGATTATTAGGACAGGGTAGCTGATAAAGTCTAAAAGATCTAATATATTTAAAGCATGTCAAAATTTTGTATAATTTCAGCTTACAAAATTCATGAATTTAAATATAAAAAAACTTTTACAGTTGACTGCATGAAAATTCCTTCAAAACAGGCAAGCATCAAAACGTTCAGGTCACTGTCGTGTGACACAGTACGTTATAAAAACATGTGTTGTCCAAAAATGAACACTTAATCAGTTTTGAAATACAATTAATTTTCAGTTACATCTACTATGGGAACGAATAACGACTATTCAGAAAAATGTCCACACGTGGACAAGAACAATTTAGAGCTGCAAAATCCCCCCGAAGATGCGAAGTAGTTTTGGCAGATAAAGTGCGATTTCGAGTGAGCGATAGTGGGGCACGATTCGCACGATAAATAAAAACACAATTCCATTTGAAGCCCGACGCTGCGGAGCGGCGGCCGCGTCCGTGTACCTCAGCAGGCGTTCAAGATTTATACAGGGAGATGCGGAACAATATATCACGGGCCCGCGGGAACTCGACCTATCCTAGCTCGGAGCAGCCACTGTAGCGATCGCACGTGATACCAGATCCACTGATAGCGACAATCTCGATACAAACACCTTATCTCGCATCGACAGCCCTGAGCCTTCCAACATCTTTATCTAGAAACATAGCCAACAGCATCGACAGAAGCTGATTAAACAATATTAAATATGAATCGATACGTCTTTAAAATCTCCCGATAATGTATTCATATACAAGTCGAGCTAAACGATAAATAAGCGGACACCAAACCACGTATTTTTCATCCGAGCTTCATATAATTTATAGTCGACGATGATATCGCGACTGGTTCTTTTATTTGTGAAATAGTGATACGCGGAGTGTGCTCGGTAAGCGTTACTAACGGGAAATTTTGACAATAAATCTTCAGCAGTCGATTGCCTAAGCGTTCGTGTGGGCTGGCCAAAAAAATTATACGAGAGACGACTTTGATATCTTGATCTTGTGCGTCAAAACGTTTCGGGGCAAGCGGAGTTACCAACTACAATGAAACGTTTTGCTGATAAAACGCTCGTAATACTCTCTGGAGCGCGCTCACTTGCACTTTGTTACTTGGCTACAGTTTGTTAGAAACACATCTTTCATGTGGCAATTCCCAAATTAACATTTTTTACAGTGCAAGTAATTTTATAACAAATTTGTTGCCATTGATAATAGTTTACTTTTTTGAAAAACCGAAGTAACAAATACATTCACATGTGTTCCCTGAAACCTACCAATGCACCGATACACTACACGCGACGACCACCTGAAACAAAGGAAAAGCGAAATTAATCAAAATGCCAATTATAAAAACAAAAGTATGCAAACAGCGTGTTAGGTGTTCGGCAAATAAATCACTCAAGCACAGGTTTCGTATTTTAAATTCTTCTCCCAATAAAATTATATAAACGTATGTTAATGACATGCCGAAAAAGCCGATAGTAATTTACCTATCTCTGTTAAGAAAACACACATTTAATTTGAATAAACTGGACGGTAGACTTGTTTCTTAGACCACTGTCGTTTTAAAACTATACAAATATTTACATTCCATCATTTTGAAGTCCACATAAACAAGGGACGACTTAAAATGCAAATAATTTCGCACAAGCCCCAAGGGCATGTTAAAACAAACTCCGCATTCTAACAGCTTTCCATTATTTATCGCTTGCGCTCACGAAAATGCGTTTCTTTTTTCAGTTTAAGTTAATTTCTAGCTTAATGTGTATTTGATAAAAGGCTGTATCTCTAGCGCGCAGGCTCCGTCGAGCCGGCTCTCAAATTAAGATGTAACATGATGCGAGAACGAGCAAGAGCTGCTAGATTTATTGCTATACCACTTTGCATATGCTGATTTACAAAGACTACAGACATAACATAGAGCTGTGACGAAGTCCCTTCTAAAATACAAGTGTGGCGAAATATCCCTTCAGTTCCATTTAAATTGGATGACAGTTGTAAGTGAATTTTTAGATGCTACAAAACTTTTTATAGATGTTCGAGTGCCAAAATTATAAATGCCATTAAAAAGCTAATCTCATTTTCAAAGTTGTAAGAAATAAATAAATATTTAAGGGAGGATGTAATTAATTTTCTACTTAACAGTTCTTATGCCAAATTTCCGATATCGGAACCACACTAATAAATTAGAACGTACGTAATACGTAAGACGAGGGAAGGTAGATACAAATACACTGAAAATTTCAATAAATAGTTTCTGTAGAAATTGATATTTGGTCAGATATATTGGAGATAACTTCATCTAGAGTAAGATCTAGTAAACTTTGAGTACTATATGCGTAGAGCAAATGTAATCAATTTCTGTATGATGTTAAAATCACTTATCATACACGTCCCATGTGTAAAAAAATTAAATTTTTTACTGTTTAATATAAGATTAAATACAAGGCGTCGCTAGAGGGGCTTACTATGATGACATTTTAAGAATGTTTTTATAGTGGTGCTATCAACTCTCTACAGATATCCAGCTGCTGATGCGGCCCATCGGCGGCGCGGGGCGCGAGCGGGAAGACTGTCTGGACGAATAGCGACTCGCACTCAGCAGAAAGAAACACATAACGTTGCTGGCTGACTAACACAGTTGTTGTATAAATCTGGTGAAAATGCTCGTAGGAAATTAATGGTAGAATGATGATAGGGAAGAACAAAAATGTTTGTTTACTCATGCTCATGTAAGAAAAATTTAATTAAGAAGTAACATGGAAAAGCCAGTACTTAGGATCTAAATAAACTGATATTAACAACCATTCCGAAACTCTTTATTTGTAATAAAACTTGAAAACCTTATATTTTTGATCCATGCCACATGTATTTAAATTTGACGTTTGACGGAAAAGAAAAACGCTATCTCAACGTTGATTTCAAATAAATAAGACTGCAACAAGCACCAGTGCGGAAAAGTACGCAAGCAGCTGACAGTTAATATACAAAGTTAATACATGTAAATATATCATTACCCAAAAAAGCACCATCTAACACACACACACACACACACAGACACACACACACACACACACACACACACACACACACACACACACACACAAACAAACACACACACACACACACACAAACAAACACACACGCACACACACACACATTCTTACTCACTACTTCATTCATCACATAGACTAGATATGGTATACAAACATATATAGATAAGTTATTTTATATTCTTAGCTGTAATAATATGTTTATACGTAGCTCTAAAGCGCCGTGGGTGAGAGCCTGGTGTCCTGTAACACAGGGTCACACCTATCTCAGGCACCAGACTCTCACAGGTACACCTACCTTGTAGGACTTATGTTGTCTATTATTTATTTTATGTATAAGGTGTAAGGTGTCACTGTGAGAAAATAAATAAACATTTTATTTTATTTTATTATTTAGTTGTAATTTAAATGTGCGACAAGGAAATTGGTACTTATCTCAGAAACTAGACGTACCAAAAACGTACAAAGCCATATTGGTAGGAGTAGTACAAAAGTAAGTTGGATTAAGCACGCACTCGTATTTCTTCGGCAACGTTTTTCAAGAAGTCGAAGCGCACAAAAAGGTTCTCAGAGCCACGGAAAGTAATAAAGAAGAAGGACGCCAACCGAATAATTGATACGATTATGTGTTACTACTACACCGGGGATAAAGTAAGGGTGGGAGCATACTGAGTCACAACACTTTAAATTACATAATTTTTACTCGAGATTGTGTTTCATCTCAAGTGATGATAGTGAGGAAATATATAACGAAAGAAAAAAAGCTAGCTCAACAAACATGAGCAATATGACACAGCTTCATTGCCCAAATACAACTACAACATACTGTCCGTCTAGAAATGTGTTTGGCAATATTGGCAGAATAAGAATTATTAAGAAAACAAGGAAATACCTATCAACTGGTAACAGCAATAAAAACAAAAGAAACAATATAGATGATTTAACTGTCCAATAAGAATATGCATTTGTATATACATATTTTATCTATTTGATGCTAGAATGTGGTAAAATAAAGCACAGAATGATATAAATGAGAACTATGGGCTCTAGATGAATATAGAGCGGTTACGGACACTCAGCGGTAACATCTTTTTGAAGATTAATGAATTCATTAGCAATTAAAGAATACATTAACAAGCTGACATCATCAACAGAACTACAAGCAGCTACCAGTCAACGACCCGAGGCTGATCTTCCAGAATTCTATTTTCAGGTATGTCCGGTGAGTATGAACACCACCAAGAACAATGGGAGAAGGGCGCCGTGGCCGGGCGCAGCGCTCCGTCAAGAGCGAGCGCACATAAATCGTATAGGACGAGCAATTTGTTGAATTACAGCATGCGCCAGCCAGCCACCGGGCCGACGCGAAATTAGCTCCCACAGAGATAAATTGACGGCGGCCCGCTAAATAAATTATTTGGGAAAACCGAGAAAAAACGGGCGTCTTCCCTTGATAAGGGTTGCGAGCATTCTACCGTGGAAATAATGAATATCGACCGCTTTCCCCGGGTACTTGCAATGTTGTACCTATAACTGTTGTTGCTTCGTGAACTGTCAAGTTCAAAGTTCCGGCACTTTAAAATAAACGCTGTTACCACCGATTAGTTGGACGTTTCTATCAATCTCTGTCAGATTACGTTTTTCATTCATATTTTTTTCAGGGACTATTTATACAAAAGGCCCGGAGCGTATTGTTGCTAAAATTGTAAGAAACTATATACAGCCAATGCTATATAGGGACTGTCGTCGTCGAGGGTTTTAGGGACGCGCGCTCTGGCCGCTTCATATGACAAGTCCTCTAAGAGTCATTTAAAATTATCAACATTACTTCACCGTGATACTGGTCCAGTCAGTGATATATACTATACTTTATATATACTAATCTAGATTGACTGACGGCTTTCAAAGGCGATCGATAAAAACCTGTAACATGATCCTAGTAGTAAATGTACTATGATGTAGTAAAAGCAAAATAGTAACAGTTGCGGTACCGAATTTTAGTGAGGAAATTCTATGAATAAAGACTACATTTATCAGACAACAACTATGACGTAATAAATCGT
This sequence comes from Carcina quercana, assembly GCA_910589575.2. Classification (NCBI taxonomy): domain Eukaryota; kingdom Metazoa; phylum Arthropoda; class Insecta; order Lepidoptera; family Depressariidae; genus Carcina; species Carcina quercana. Next base: position 5,766,170 of record OU342436.1, read on the forward strand.
ATGTATTTTACATTTTAGAAGACGCTGCTACAAACTACTTTTATAAACGCAAGGAAACGTCTAAACCGAATAAACAGGTAGGTAGTGATGAAATACTATGCACACACTATGCATCATAAGGAGATATATAGCTTCCGTCGTTAATTTAACATCAAGTAACATTAAGTATCAAGTTACCGACTTTATAAACGAAATTAAGACATCAATCCATAATTAAACCAAAAGCCATTAAACTTCAAAATCCGTTTAAGTATTGCTGTGAACAACTGGTTTTGGTAATTAACCGGCTCATTATCACTTAAACTGCCGTTAGTATTAAAACACCTTGACCTACAGTTTCTCACGAAAGTTAAAACAATAGGGACATCAATAATTATTGAATCGAAACAAACGTATTTTATGTTTCGATATAATGGTTTTGTCGAGAAAAATTGCAATATTTTTAGTCAGAGATATTCCTAGAAATATTTCTTAAAAAAACAAATCGTTCATTTCATTAAAATATCGTCCAGGTTTGGACATTTCCAGGCTGATAAAGATCTAACATCTTAATTCTATCGCCAAAACTCTCCCCAAACGTGGTGAATTTGGTAACGGCACTTTATGGCGATTTGTTAGGGACGCTCACGGTATCGTTCACGTTCAGAAGTTGACATATTCAGTAGTACAAATAATTACTATCTAAGTTGGTTATAACTCATTAATTTAAGGGTTCCGTAGCAAAAAAAACCTACACTGCGCGTGGCCCGACACGCACTTGGCTGATATTATAAAAAAATTATTAAAAAAAACAGCCAAGTGCGTGTTGGTAACAAATAATTTCTACTATGCACACATATTAATTTATTCTCTTAGTAATCGCAAGTTGTTGAATCGAATGTTTGCCGAAATGGAATATTCAAGTAATTTAAAAATGTAATCAAAAGATAAAATAAGGTTGCTGTCAAGACAATCGTTTTTGAGCGTTTTCAATCGTTTGACAAACTTCACTAAAACGTAAGCATGTAATTCATTTCGACTGTAGTAAAGTATTCAGCCATTCATAATTCTTAAGTTGGAAGCCTCAAAAGGGTAGGAGGCACCCTTTCTTTCAACAGGATTAATCTTAGTTGTATATTCGAGATTTAGCCAGCAATAAGGAAGACGCATAGGTGAGCTTAGGAGGGGTGGAGCGACAAATTGTCTCAGATTCGTTCTCGCCTCGGGCGCCTACGATGTGGATTTTATTACATTCGTTAACGCATTTTAGAGTAATGTGTAAATACTTTATGCAAATTTTATGGTAAGACAAAAGGGTTAGAGGGTTTGTGATCGGGATGCCGCAATTAAATAAGTGAGGCGATGAACATTTGGTACTCGCTTCCACATTCGGGTGCAAAAAGAAGAAACTAGGTGCAATATTTTATAACTAGCTTTTTTCTGCGACACTTCTGAGTAGAAAAGGTACGCGCGTGCACTAATCAAGTTCACTTCGGCGGGTTTAGTCGTCAAGAGGAAACAAACAAAAAGAGGTACAGAGTTAATTTTTAGTTTATTACATATATTAGATTGATATAGAGGTACATAAAGTGTGATAGGTCAGATATACAAACTAAGAACTGTATTTAAGTTATTGAAGTCCTTCGAACTCCATAGAGATTGAACTCCAGCGTAACTTTTACTATAGTCAATATTATTAGGGATCTTTTATTTTCATACGATTGTTGTATGATTTTTAAATACAAATATTAATCTCAAGTGTGCTCCATATAATCTTAGAACACTGCTATTTTATTTAAATATGAAGAATGGGTATTTCTGATGGTAAGTTACTTCTTATTTTATCTAATTTTCAATCAGAATCCACAGTTTAATAAGGACCTGTCTTCTTTACTCGCATCGTGAGTTGCTAGACTATTTCTAGTTTTCGAATAAAACATCACGTTTCTTTAATCATGACCAGGGCACCATATTGAAAAAGTTGTCTTGGCGGGGGTAGTCCCACCCCTTGGCTACCTGCGATGAGTGGCCATTCTTCAACCCCTCCCCCACCACACACGCGGGCCTTCTGACATGTGTTCGATTCCGAGGTGCGCCATTATTATTTTGCTTATATTGTTATTTTAGTAGCAGGTAATCGGATATTCGTTCAAAAATCGAATATTAGTTGTGACAGGTTGTTAGTATTTTTTGTTTGCTTCTTCTTCTTACCAAAATCATTACCCAGACATCATAGATATTTAAAATTATAATTTTTAAAACGCTCGCCCACAATTATGGTAAGTGATATTTTAAAAGGGTTATGTAAAGAGAGGGTAAAATTTTTGCACCTGACATAAGAAAAAACAAAGGTTACTCAGTGTATGTCTGTAGTATCGTAAATAGCTACACATACAAGTAATATCATTAGATTTCAACAAATAAGGTATCCAGATTCCTGTAACCCTAATAAACCTAAAGAATGTCATATATGAAACATTATTCCGTTCCTTGAATCCGAGTTGTACCGCTTCCTACTTTTTTTAAACACAAAGTTATGTATTACTCTAACACGATTTGCCTAGCAAACAATTTTATTATTAAAGGGTACAGAAGAGGTTTTTTCCGAGTAGATCCGCCCCCTGGCCCGGCCATTTATCAGGATTTTGGACGGGCGAAGCTAAAATTTTGGACGGTTTAAGCTGGACGTAAATTTCGCAAAACATGTCACGATGAAAAAAATCCGGGTCGGAAGATATGCGATTGTTTAGGTATTCATTTGCACAATAAAACATGACATTGTTTTTTTTAAATAATAAAATCTTTAAAACATACAAAAATTAAATATTCAGGAATATGTAAGATCTTAGTTTTGATCATTAAGTTTTTTCTGGAACTAAGAGAAGACCTACACGTTTTCAATTAGATTAACTTTGTTTTTACCTTATACAGGTATTCTATCTATAAAAAAACTTCATAACTATTTAATAACTATTTATTCCTAGATCTCATCTTCACATTTATCGAATTCTAAATCTAAACCTATACTTGTATATATAATGTCTACCTGTAAAATAAATAAGAACCTACCTAGTACAAGCTCAAAGATCCTTGAAAACGTAAGTATACTAATAAACAACTGATGTGTTACTTGGAATGGTTGTTTAGCGCATGCGCCCTCGTTTGTCACCACACTGAACTTTCACACCCGGCGGATTAATTTTATTTTTGGTCACGGCCGGCTTAATGCTCCCGACGTGCTCAGACAAATCTTTATTTTTTCTTGCTATTTCTATAACAATCCGTCGTGTGCACCACCATTCCGGAAGGTGGTGCTAGTGACAGCGCAATACTATTTCCAGAGACCCTAGGTTATTATGCCACGAGAGAACTAAGTATGTTATAGATTATGTGTTGTTACAATATGTTCTATCATTTAAAGCACTAATAACTGTCCGTGGAATTCATAAACGAAATGAAAATGAACAATTCTAATTTTGAGTTGATTGTCTGATATCTCTTATTATGATATGCGATAACTGGTATTTTTGCCCGCAATTCCGTTTCAGTTGACGTCAGAAATTATTCCACGGGAACACTTTGTTGAAGATTAATTGTAGCCTACCTCATTCTCCAACTCTTCAACTACCTTTTTACAAAAATAAAGACGTTCTCGTTCTCCACTGTGACGTAAACGAAGATCAAACAAAACAACAAGGTCACTTTCCAAAATATAATATCGGCATATATTGGCAAAGAAATGATCAAAAATAATTGTGAGATTAAGGAGAAAACGTTTGAAGTAAAAAAAGTCTCATTCGAAAAGTTCTATGAAATCGGCACTGATACGAAATCTTTAACATTAATACTTAAATGTATATAATGTTGAAAAATATACGTAACGTACGGATGATGGGGTTTTCGTTCATGTCTCATGAAACAAGCTTTTGACGTGAAGATCCTTACATCAAACACCTTCATCTTCACTTACCATCAGATCATCATGAAGGCCATTCGAAAACCCTTGCCATAAATCAAAAGCAAGATTCTATTGAGAGTCAGGTCTGAATAGTGTGTAAATAATTTACTATTTCAAAGAAACAATAAATAATTCGTGTAGGCCATTGTTTCTGTCCACAACCGCAGACCAGATAACAAACAATAAAACAATCATTAGTCACGTTTTAATTAAAACTCAAACGAGGCCAGAGAAAAATATATATTGTTGCCAAATATTGGAACGAGAAAAACTATTTAATCCGAAAACTTTTGTAGGTTGGTACACAGCCATAAATCTACGGGTCGTCGGCTTCGATGCCAAGGAAATAAGATGAGAACATGTTGGCAGCGCCGCAGTAGAGACGTGGCGTGTTGTGATGCTGTGCATGCATCCATAGTCTATCTTGTTGTTGCACTTCAGATGAGAGTGCTATGACTTGGCTGTGACAGTAACTGGACTGGGCCGTGGAGATTTGAAAAAGACAGAGAGTTAGCCTCATCACACATCTACCGATTTTATTCTGTTCTAAGAAGTAGAATTGAAACCAGAAGGCTAGAGGTAGAATGCAACACAAAATGTACCAATCGTCACACGCCTAACGATCCGAAAAGTAATTTTAGAATCCATTGTTACGCACTTGTTATTTCACTCGATGTATAGTATCGGTAGTTGAATACTCGTAAATTTTCCTGTTTTAAATTCATTGTATTCTTCTAAAAACAAACTTTCAAATAAAACAACGCGAGAGTGACATCACAATTTTTTCTCAAAAGGTCAGTGTTCCACAATTTTCTTTAAAAATGATACGGCTACTAATTCGAACATACAGAATGGACTTCATACGCTATTTTGCTCGCGTTAAAAACCCAAGTTCCCAGCGGTGGGTTGCAGACACCTCGTAAATAACGATATGATTTGTATTAAAATCGCGCAATGCGACGCCAGTACCCTGCTGATTCGAGCAAGGAACCTCTCACAATACTCTATTTGGTTGTATAATTTTATATGGTCTTACACACCTAGTGGAAATTCCTTAAGGTTTAATTATATTCTGTTTAAGACGTGCCAGTACGCAAGTGCATTTTATTCGGTCAATAAATCGCAAAGTGAGTGTCAATATAGTTACTACGCTATCCTACTAGACGAAAAAATACACTTGCTTTTAACGTCAATTACATCTGAAGGCAAAAGTGTGATCATCGATGGAATTGTAGCAGTTTAGTCTGGAAGGTGGAAAAAGTCTGTTTTAGTGTACATCGAAAGAATAAAAAGATAGGACGCCGAGGTTGGAGGTATGGACAACTTGGTACGAATGCCTAAATAAATCGACAACAAGAATTCGTCGAGAGGACTGCCGCACCCCAAGATGTATCTTGTATAAGTATACCTGGTATTTTTATAACGATAATTATTACTTTAAACAACTGAAAATGTGAACAATACACACTTGTTCCGAGCCAGGAAGATGATACATACCATTTGTGTTCACGTGGCTCTTATTCGTCGAGCGTCAGCAAATTACGATCCGTCATCCCCGCCGACCGGGGCGAGCACGAAACAATTTCCCGGGAAAAAATTACTCCCTCTCCCGAGATGCTTTCTTTATTACACCAAATCACGTGAACTCACGATAAACTATTTTTCATGATCGTTATTTAGTGAGGGACCGTGTTCACACTATTCCCTTTTTTTTCATCTTCTCCCAAACTCCTAAGAAAAATAACAATCGTGGTCATTGATCACAGTCAGTGGAACTCGTTACCGAAATCACGTTTATCATAGATCACATTTGTCTAAGGCTTTAGATGTTTCTGTAATATAAAACATCCTAACTCTAAATACCTTGTAATTGAGTCTGGACTCTGTATTTTATGGCGAAGGTTTAGTTTTGCAAGTCACAGTTTAGGTATTAAAGTAAAATTATAAGAAAGGTGCTATAGAGAAGAGTCGCGAGCCACACACGACGAATTACGAGCGAACCCGGGACGCGGGCTTGAGTTATGTGACCGCGATATATAATATTTATGAATTATGTCTTATATTTGGTAAAATCCAGTCAAGTTGGGAGGAAATAACAGGTATAAGAACGAAACGTATGATGTTCAATTTCTTCTCTATTTACTATAACTTCTTTATTTTGTTTCTGGGATCGCAGAAGAAAAAAATTTCAGCAAAATTTTGCCAACTCCGTAAAATTTAAGGCCGCCTTTTCATTTAACAAAATTAACAACCTCTCAAGGGTACTCGTTTATTTTCATTAAGAGTAGGCTTAATTCAACAAAGCTGCGGTATGTGATGAAGAAATAGCGCTAAGAGACGTTTCCTTGAGTAACGCATTATCTCAAAATACTGCTTTCGACTGGTATGTCCACAGAAGTCATACATGCGCTAATAGATGGGGCCTTACTGCTACTTTTGTTCGAGACCTAAGATCAGTATAAGATGTATGAACGATGTGATCATCAGGAAGAACAATTTCAATAACAAAAAGATTTAATCTGAATATTGACAAAGTGTGTTATGTTTGTCAAATCAATTGGGCGTAAGCAAGTCGAATTGTAGCAATATGCAGACCGTTTAAAGAATGATTTTTCCTAATCTGTAAACTGTAGTATGTCAGTGTATAGCTGTGTGCCCAGCTTTAGGATTATCTCAGGTCATCCTATCGGGTATGTGTTGAAATCTCGAAAAAGGTGAATAACCGGGATAATTTCAGATGTTAGGCAGCAACATGTAACTTTTATCAGCAGCATCTTAAACTACCATACCCAAATTGATTGCTTAGCGTGGTTATTTGGAACTCATGTTCAACAGTCAATTTATGTTCAAACAGTAAATTTATGAAATTGATGAACATAAATTTACGTGAATTATATTTGAGACAGTGCAGAGAAAGAGTTACAGTCATCGTCATCATCATCACACGAGTGTTGTTATAGGTGGAAGGGAATAATGTTCATAATTTGGGCAGAAGTAAGTAACAACATGTTAAGTACCGTGACTGATCTTCACCTGTCACCCGTGGTGATTTTGGCAAATCCCCTTATGGAACGGTCGACTAAGTCCAATCCGATAATGGGACCATATATTATGAAAGTTCATGTACAACACGGACTGGACTTACAGTGCAGTTAAGCAAGGCGATGACAATATCACCAGCGACAACAGAACTTCTATTGTATTTTAGTTTAGATTTCTTGACTCGAAATACAGTTTTCTCCTGGTATGCCGCGAGATGGCGCTCTCCGAGACGCGATTTGTCAAAAGGAAAACAAACAGCACTGAAATAGTTTCGGCTGACAACTTTATAGCATACACCGCCTCCGTCGACCAGAATACATTGTTACAAAATTATACAAGCGATTGAGGAATTTCGTTCTAGACGTGATTCATTATTTTTTTACTGAATTCCAACATAACAGAAGAAATTTTTGTGTATATGATTGTGCAAGTAACACAAAACTAACAGAACAATTCAACACAATTTAGTCAAAACTATCTGTTAAAGAAATGTAGGTGTAGTTTGGTTAATGAAACAAGATTTTTGAAAAGGCATTCTGTAGAGACACTATAGTCGTAATATTTAATTAAGAAAATTTTCCAAAAGTAACAACTCACTCGTAGTTTTGTTTGAACTTTTGGTTTGATATTTTTTAATGTAAATTATTAAGCAGGGAGAAGAATTATATTCTAATACAGTGATAAGTTTTATTACGAGTATGTAGAATATTAAAAAGGCAGGTTTGTATATTAGAGTCTGAACACGTAACTAGTCTCTGAAGATATTTGTCTAAGCGCAAACAGCTCGCAGCGAGGGATGAGGAAGGCACGCCGCACAGGTGCAACTATATTTGAACCGTTTTTATTTTATTTATTTTTACTCGAGTGTACAACTATGTGGAGTTAATCGCAGACTTGTTAAAGGCAAGTTTTAAGGCTGACAAAGAAAGACAGTAAATCGAACTTCGTGGACTTATATAATGACAGGAAATCAATGACCATTTCCAGTAGCTTGAATGAAGCGTGGTCACATCTAAGGTTGTTTGGCAGTAGACTTAGAGTTGGCGCGTCGGTGGTAGCCACTGGGTGAGAGAAAAACATTACGCTCCGAAAACATTTTTTCTATGCTATTGTTAGCTTCGCTTGTAGTTATATTGTGAACTTGTACTTCTATCTTCTAATATTCTATTGTGGATGGATAGTGGAACTCTTCTATGGACAGCCAATTAACAAAACTTTAAGTTTGGGCTAATATGGTTTGTTTGACAAGTCTAATACGAGTGTGTGTTTTTAGAACATTAGCACAAAAGAGCCAATTCTTAAACAACCACACTCACAGAAAAGTGACAGGTGTTCATCAGCGTCTAGTCGCAAGTCTGCCGTCGCCCTATCAGGGGTCGTTGAAGTTACGCGGGTAAGAGCGCAACAAGAATAATACAAAATGTTTTTCATTTTCTTTATGTCACCCCCGGCAGTCGTAAAGGCATTAAGCGTGACCAAACTTTTGTTTGATACGACCGATGTAAGTATGAACGCATTGCTGTTTCGCTTCAAGTCTGAGGAATTTACTTTTAAAAATATCCAGACACACACACAAAGAACTATCAACATAACATATCACAGTACCGAGTATTGGAGGTTAATTACCTTGATTGAGTAAAACTTTGTAGAATTAAGTTAATATTTTACAGACATCCAATAAGTACTATTACCACTAATAAAGAGATTGATTGACTGATTTGATTTAATTTTTCCAAAGTAAACAAAACAAATTCCTTACATGCACTGTGAGAAGCATTGTTTGCCAATTGACAGTGTCTGCTGATACATGTGAATTTCAGAGTCAAATTTTTTCATACTGCGATTTTTATGCATTTGAATGAATAGGCACACACAGGCTATATACCATATTCTGGGACACACATACGCACAAAATATGTTGTCCAATATATTTTGTTTCTTAACTTTATTATTTCAAAAGTAACATTATTTTTGGGATCTGGAAATGTTTTAAAAAAAATCTCGACACACTTTTCTTTATCACACAAAATCCAAACAATCGTAACAATAACAAAGAGGTTGGTTATACTCATAGCCTTCTACACATCCTCTAAAGTTCCTCCACAGCCCATTTACGAAACAGATATGAATAAAAACCAATCTTCGCCTTCCCCACTTTTTCCCTGATTGCGGGGAAAGTAACATATGTATGGGGATGTTTCCAGTTTTGTCACGACTGGTGTTCTTCGACGGAGCGAAGGGAGGCATGGATATTCAAGGGAAGTTAATTCAGTCGAGATAAAAGGATGACTAATAAATTATGTGGCAGAAGACGGTATGTGAATAGAGTCTGCTATTCCACGGTGAAATATGTTGGCGTAAGTATATACATATCTCGGAGTAAATATACCTACTAATATCAGTATTTTGAGGATACTGTTTTATCTTGACAACGTTACATATTATCTCCTTCTAATACTCTGTACATATTTAAATAATATACTAACTACGTATATGTGATACACAATGAAAGCTTAAGTTAAAAGTTGACATCGAAAATAAAGTAAATTGATAGTAGAGTTTAGTTTCAAAAGTTTCTTAATTTTTTAAGTATTGTAATGTCATGCTACGGTTAGGTTACGGTCCTATCTTATAAACTATTACAAGTGAACTCGTTTTCTCGAGAATTCCTAGGAGATTGGAGAATGGTCTCATTCTGAGGAGAAAGTCAATTAAAAAATAAACTAACTATCTGATTTCTTTTTTAAACGAGAAAAAATGCATTTATCTAATTAGGTCAATTGCAATGTTTAAAAAATTCTAAGATATGAATAGAGAGAAATGATTTGTAGTAAGAAAAAGTTCTCATTAAATTAAAATTTGTTGTAATTGTCTTTTCTTATCAATCCACCAATTAACAGATAATTAGCTTGCGAAAACACGTCTTTCATAAATTCTAGGCCTTCGTTTTATTGTTTTTCTATGCTTATAAAGTTCATTAAAAATGTAATTCCCAAATTAGTGAAAAAGTAACTGTTTTTGCAAACTGTACTATTCAGCAGCGAGTGTTGGAGAACAGCGACTAATTACTTTATTAGGTGTTACCGGAACAGTCGCAGCGCACCGGAATATGCTGTAACTGTCTGTTACAGTTTCCCAGCTCTACTGATTGTTCGATTCTTGTTTTTAGAATGATAAAACTTGGATAAAACTAATTTAACAAAGTTTGTGAATGTGTTCAGATAATATGTTACACAGAGAATACAACGCTTGCATCCTGGTAGAGATGGGAAAATCTGTTGTTGGGAGTTGTCGATAACTATAAAGCTGTATTTTTGGATCTGCCGTCAAAACTCAAGGTGTAAGATAAAGGAAATAGAGTTATAATAATATATGTCCATATTGCAAAAGTTAATATAAAATAATAGTTTGAGTGACTTTTTAAACGAAACTTCGGGTAATAAACGAAGAAAAACGCTGTAAACCACTCCCTATGTCTCACTCTATATAACACTATGTCATTCCGTATCTTGGAAAGTAACGAAGGGGAAAAATTCCAAAAGACCAATATGAAAAGCTATATATTCCTATACACTATCATCGTTCTGAAATAACCACGACCACGAGCAAGATGATCGCAGTAAGATGTGTTAGCGATCCCAGCGTGGTGATTATAGCCAAATCATCGTGATGTGATCTGTGATTCAACAGTGGACTAATTAATACAGCTGACAAAAAATATATGTAACGACTTACTCAGTTGACTAACTTAAATACGTAATTCTCAACGAACGAGCACTCGTACAGCACGAAACCACAATAAAACTAAGTGTCAATTACTTACAACTACTCGTACCAGCAATGAACTAGACACTGAGGCCGAACCTACCTGTGGCTCCGTCCTAATAGCCCGGTAATAATATTTTATGGCCATTACCTTTGTAAACACGGATAAAACGCTCTTAGGCGACCTTACCCCACGTAAAAAACGAGCGACAATTGCGTTTAACGGAATCTCTTTTTGAAAAGAACAAAAGAAATTGCATGCATTCTAGTTAAAAGGAATTCTTTATAAAATTTGACAGGCATCTTTTTAAAAATTCGTCACGTTCCATTTTTGAATTGCGAGTTTATTTTTCTTTGCGCTCGTCAATAGGCATCGGTTTCGAAAAAGGTCCTTTATTGTCGATGTTTTGAGAAAGTTGACGTTATCGAAGATTTTTTTAAGAAAGCAAAGCACAAAGTATCGTTCTAGGAAGTCGCCGACGGGATGGGGATGTGCCAAAAAGAGATAAAGTAGTTTTATTGATCTATACGGACGTTCGGGCCGCGCGAGTGTGAGTTGAATGAAACGAAGATAACTTGCCGCCCCAAGTTTCGTTGTCCTTGTTGCGCTTATATTTTTTTGTATCCAACCATCCCCCTCGAACCACGTGACCTAAGCAGGGTGTAACTCACCCTACAGCGGCCATAACTTACTCATAGCGATAGGCGGTGGGTACCGTCGCGAAAAACATGTCTACTTTATTTTTATTTTGTTTTCTGAAGTATTTTTTATTGAACCCAGTCAGTTAACAATTTAACAATTTTAAGCTTACTTTAAAGCCACGCTAAAATATGGCTTTATTTCAAGAAAAGCAGACACTTTTTTAGCAAAGATTAATAACATCCAAATTAAACATTTTGACTTAATAATTGAACAGTTTCAAAAATATGTTAGATTTTGATTATGATTTGAAATATATATTAATTTTAATAAGAAATAGGAAATATATTTTTTTGGGTGTTGTTCTGCCTAAAATGTGCATCCCATAAATTACAGGCGCTCCTTCATTGTTTCTCTCTGTCTTGGGTTTTTGTCCCGCTCTAGCAGTTTATTAACTCTCACATTCCTCTGGGGTCCAATACTAATTTATTGTTTGTCAAAAAATAAAATTACAAAATCTGTAGCAACGTGATTACAAATTATCTAGTTATTGAGTTAGGTTTTTAAATTTGTTGTATGAGTATGTAAGTAAGAAGATACTTCTTAATTCGATGAATAAAATAATGTTTGGAGTTTATTATGATAGTTATTTAGTTTGATGAACAAAGAAAGAACTTGACTTCTAGCCTTTAGCCCAATATTGTATCTATAATTTTTTAAAGAAAATTACTTTCAGTTTGCGCGTTGAAAAATTTAATTATTTATAAATTTTATTATGATATTGTAACTATATCAATTACTTACCTACCCACAGTTAGCAAGTGTTAGTTCATCTTATACCATGCCATACCAATACAACGTAGGTACCTTCGTTGTATTTTGTATCACAACAGGTAAATACCTAAATCTAGAACGTAGGTAGGTAAGTATTTAATTTTTTTTACAAAAGAAGCCAAGTACCTAACAATTGAAACAAAAATAAATTTAACCGTCAAAAATCTCAGAAGGCAATTCATAAAATGATCTGTTTACGAAATTAATTTAAAGTGGCACTAAACGAGCTCGGCGATCACTACCACCGAGGTGTGAACATCGTAAACCGATCGTAAACGTCGACTTAACGACGGCGGTGGTCGTAAACGCGACGTAAACAAATAATTACATTACGATGATTTTGAGTGCCCCCGTTTGGTTAAAAAATCAGTTTAATAAATGCACTTTTTTATAAATAGCAACAAGCCTTAGTTATTCACTAAGTAATTGCGTTTAAGTATTCCGTTAAAAAAACGACAACTGACCTGAGAACTGTCCAAGGAACAAAAACTATTGGTATATCGGAGAACAAGACAAATACGGTGCAAGCTAAATTGTACAATAAGCATTCATTAGGGTCGGACACGTTATCGCATGTTTACTGTGTACCTACGATGTGCCACTAATTTTAGCCTGTATTATATGAATCCATCCATACTGTCCAACCCAAGGTGAGACGGTACTTCACGCGAAAACAGCTTCTGAGACCCTACAGAGCTCAAGTTTGATAGTACATGGAGTAGGTACCACTGTCACCTTTTGGGTGGCTCTGCTAAATATCAGATGTATGGTCTTAGACTTGGTGGAGAACGTCAAGCAAAGAGGCTCACTGGAATGATTTCGCTCGTGGAGGCCAAACTCCAAAGTCTCGAACACAGAAAGTGGTTTGCCTCTCCATATTCTATTCTATTGGTTACATTTTGTAAAGTTCGCACAAGAGCTGTTCTAGTTGATTCCGCCATCGCCATTAAAGTACCGGTCTAACAGAAGAACAGCAGGACTCCGCCAGTACATAATGAGTTCCGTTTCTAACTTTATGATGCGTACAGCCTGGGAGTGGAACGCACTGCCATGTCTGTATTCCCACAAAGCTACAAGTCGAGGGTGAACTAACAATTTCTAGTCTAGACCAAGGCGTTCCATCGTAGGCCATATCGTCGCTCACCATTAGGTGAGATCGTTGCCAAGCGTTGTCCTATTTTCAGTGTATACAAAAATTAATCAAACAAAACGTTTGAATATAAAATAATAAAATAGTTTATTTTTCTTTTATAAAACTAGAATTTATACAATACTTTCAGGACCTCCCCTTAAAAACTGATGACTTGTGTTAGGAGGCCCTGCCATTACTAGTTTTACTTTGAAAAAATTATAACAATATGTTCAACAATGCGACAAAAACACAATATAATAATTTTCTGGATTACGATATTTTAATATTTTTAATGAAATATGTGGTTAAAGACATTTATTCTCAAAAGAAATAAAATTACATTTCACTTAATGAGAACTTAGAACTAGAGCAAATAGATTAACAGTAGATAATATTCTTTATATTAGTGGGTAGGTACATACACAAAAAATAAACAAGACGCAAAATAAAACAGTCGGCGGGTATTAATTAGCGCGGGCATTGCATAGCAGCGGCCAGTTGAACAGGGTCGGATTAGGAGCTATGAAGTAATGTAAGTTTTAAGTTGTTTTTTGAAAATATTTAAATTTTTCGATTCTTTTATCTCTTTTGGTAGTCCGTTAAATATTTTCGCTCCCATACACGTTATATTACTTCTGCCATAATTTGTTCTAGACTTAGGAATATTAATATTGTCAGCATTACGAAGTATTCTTTTGTTATAATCTCTATTTGTTTTGAAAGTTATTTCAGAATGTATTTTGCTTTCTAAATTTTTTTTGATGAAAATACAAGTATTGTATTCGTAAATTTGATTTAATTTCATTAATTTAGTTTCTTTGTATAGTTTATCGGTAGGCGTTAGATAATCGTAGTTAAATAATACTTTGATAATTTTATTTTGAACAATTTGGAGGTCTTTGAGGTTTGTTTTGCAAGCGCTGCCCCATACCTCAATGAGGTAGTCGAGATGAGGTTTCACTAGTGAGTAGTAAATGGTATAGCGGACTGGACGCGGTAGAGAGCGAACACAGCCGTATAGTATGCCTAGAAGGGATGACAGTTTCGATTTTATTTTACTAATGTGTGCTTTCCACGTGAGACCGCCGTCCAGTATTAGTCCTAGATACTTTTCTTCAGCTGAACTTTTTATTTTAATGTTATCAATTGTAAGCGGAGTATAACTATGTATTTTTTTATTTTTAGTTTTGAATATTATGTAGCACGTTTTCGAAGTATTAATAGTCAGTAAATTGTATTGGAACCATTTGTGTAGTATATTTAAATCACTTTGCGCTTGCTGCATAATTTCATCCAGTGAGTTTCCAAAGTAAAATATACAAGTGTCATCTGCATATAGGGTTGCTTCTCCGTTTAGGGACAGCTCGCCAATGTTATTAACGTAGATTAGAAATAATAATGGGCCTAATATTGACCCTTGCGGCACGCCACAAGTTATTGATTTCGGGGAGCTTTGGTATTGGCCAATTTTAACTATTTGTGATCGATTTGTCAAGTAAGATTCTAATATTTTTAGTGCATTGCCCGTTATTCCTATGTTAGACAGCTTTTTTAATATTAAAGAATGGCTCACTGTGTCGAATGCCTTTTTTAAGTCAATAAAGACCCCCACGCCGATTTTCTTTGCATCGATATTTGTTTTTATTTTTGTAACCAGATCTATAGTTGCAGACAGAGTGTTAGACTTGGAGCGGAAGCCGTATTGGCGATCAAAAAGAAACCTAATTTGGGTTAAGTAGCTATCTAAGCGATTATATAAGACTTTTTCGAAAATTTTCGAGATGACGGGCAGTACTGATATGGGTCTGTAATTTCCGGGGTCAGTTTTTGTTCCAGATTTGTAAATTGGTGTCACTTTAGCAACTTTTAGATCATCTGGAAACACTCCGTCTTCAAAACACTTGTTAACGCAGTTAGTAAGCTCTGTGAGTATATGAGGCTTTATACATTTGATCGCTTTAGTAGTTATACCGTCTATGCCCGAGCTACAATTGGGATCTAGATTATTGATAATTTTTGATATTTCGTCTTCAGTACATCGATCCAGGTTTGATAATTCATTGTTTGTTTGCTGATTGGTAAGTGTACTGGTGGTATTGTTGTGGAATTTAGGTGGTATTTGTCTAGCTAATTCGGGTCCTATTGTTGCAAAGAAATGATTAAATTGTTCGCAAATAGCATTACCGTCAGTGATTGTGCCATGCTGTGTCTTTAGTATCGGAGGAACGTTTTTTGGCTTGATTTTATTGGTGGACAGTGTGTTGATGAGGTTCCACATCTTTTTGGGATTATTTTTGCATTTAGTAAATGAATTATAGTAGTATTTATTTTTAGTGTTCGCAATTAGTTTGGTTACTTCATTTCTCGTTTTAGTAAATTTTTCCAAAAGATCTTTATTTTTTGAATCCTTTTTTAAATTTTGCCAAAGATAATTTCTGTTATTAATACTAGTTATAATGTTTTTATTGATCCAATCCTTTAAAGGCAGATTTTCTATTTTCGATTTAATATTTTTACTTTGTTTAATGAGTGTTTTAAGTGATTTACTTAAATTATTGAAGTTGTTGTTATTGACGTTGAAATATTGTTTTTCGCATGATTTAAATAAGATGTCATAGTTGATAGCTTCATATTCTACTCTTTGTGGAGGGTCTGGCTTGAATTTTTTCATCCCGAGAAAAATTTGCTTATGATCTGACATCGATGAGTCAATTATAGCGAGATGAAAGTTTCTATCCTTCAAATTTGTGATTATATGGTCTAGAATAGTGTTAGTCGCAGCTGTTTCTCGAGTTGAGTATTCTTTCTCTATCTTATTTATAATGGAATATCCGGTTTCACGTATCGTATCTGTATATCTTTTAGTATTCCGGTCAGGCACTAACAGATTCATGTTAAAGTCGCCAAACACTATTGCCCTTTTTCTCTGGTGCAGTTGTGGCTCAAAGTCCTGTAAGAACTTGTTAATATTTGTATTTCCAGGTTTGTAAATCAGTCCAACATCCAGTTTGAGTTTTTCAATGTGAATCCATAAGTAGTTATTACCGTTGATATACTTTTCTTCATTTAGGGTATGTTTCAGGTCGTTGTGTATAAATATAGATACACCTCCACCCCTGATATCGTTTCTGTAATTGTAGTAATGGGTATAGTTAGGTATTTGTAAGCTGTCTGCTTCTTGTTCTGATTTTATCCATGTTTCTGTTAGGAGCACTAAGTGTAAGGTACACTCGCCAAATTTCGTCCCCAAACCTAATTTCGTCCCCTTCAATATCTACTTTTTTTAAAACCGCCATCTATTATCAGTGACCCGAACGGAAAGCTAGTTGCATCAGTCGGCCATTGTATAGAAGTGAGTGCGCCACGACGTTCGTACAGACAGAAATTCGAAAATCAAAAAAAGTGTTCAAGGTAAGTTTTTCATTTAAATATTCTCTGATTCCATAAAATATTGAGATAACTGACTTATTGATACAATTTTATTGTCAAACTTAACTATTAATATCTCAGATGTTAATCGATTAAGTAAAATTTTCAGGTTATGTCACGTTTTTTGCTTAAATGGATGCGACAAAATAAATAGAAATTTCCTAGTATCGTCCCCTTACGTGAACCGAATATCGTCCCCGGGACGGTATTAGGATCTATCGTATAGTGAACTCAACGGTCATGTCACTTCATTTTGCATGTAACTTGAGAAAGTTTTATTTTTATTTTTTAGATGCCGAAACGAAAACTATGGGATGCTGGAGCGATGACAAAAGCTGTTGAAGCCGTACGAGCGAATGAAATGGGTTATAAAAAGGCAGCAAAATTATTCGATGTTCCAAGAGCTACTTTGAAAGATTACGTTAAAAATTCTGAAAGATCTGTAGAAATTTTAGTGTCTGGAAAAATGGGAAGAAAACCAGTTCTGCCGATAGAATTGGAAGATGAGCTGGTAAAGTATTGCTTGCAAATGGAGAAGAATTATTATGGTGTCACTGCTTCTGATTTAAAACGAATGGCATTTCAATTGGCGATCAGAAACAATATTCCACATCCCTTTTCACTGACCAAGAAGAAAGCGGGCAAAAAATGGATGAAGTTGTTTATGGCTCGTCACCCTGAGCTATCATTTCGTCAACCGGAGTCATTATCACGAGCTCGTGTTCAAGGTTTTACAGCAGAAAATATTAAGACTTTCTTTAACTTATTAAAACCAGAGATGCAAAAGATTAACTTCAACCCTAACAAAGTTTTTAATGTTGACGAAACAGGGATTAGCACTGTTCAACATAAAGTCAGAAAAATCCTAACAGTGAAAGGCAAAAAAGGAGTTCACAAATTGTCATCTGCTGAAAGAGGTGCATTAGTAACTGTTGTTACTTGTATGTCGGCTACTGGACAATTTATTCCTCCATTGATGGTGTTCCCAAGGAAAAATATGAAAGCTGAACTACTAGATGGAGCTCCTCCAGGAACCATTGCTGGATGCCACCCATCTGGTTGGATCCAGCCTGAACTGTTTACTAAATGGCTGAGACATTTCGTGTCTATCGTAAAACCATCAAAAGAAGATCCCATTCTACTGGTGTTAGATGGGCATTACAGCCATACAAGGAATTTGGATGTAATAGACTTCGCACGTGACAATGGAGTATCAATAATCTGCCTTCCTCCGCATTCTACTGATCATATGCAACCATTAGATGTCTCATTTATGTTTCCTTTGAAGACATACTATGCCCAAGAAATAGAAAATTGGTTGAATAATCACCCAGGGCGAGTTGTTACTCACTACCAAGTTGGAGAAATATTTGGAAAAGCTTATTCAAAAGCTTGTAAAATTGATACAGCAATGAACGGATTTCGAAAAACGGGAATATTTCCACTTAACGAAAACATTTTTGACGAATCTCCACATGCTCCTTCTTCGACCGATGCAAACAACACAGCACCTTTGTCAAATGTTGACTCGTCATCTTCACATTCCATAATGGTTAGACCAACAACTCTATTGTCACAACCGTGTATAACTCCTTCATCTCCATTTATAGTTCCATCAGATGTGCATCCTGTTCCGGTAATTGAACCACCTTTAACCTCAACAAGACGAGGGAAAGCGATGGTAGTCACGGCCTCTCCACATAAACATGAAATAATGGAAGCAAAAAAGAAGCAGACAGAGAAGAATGAAAGAGTAGCAGGAAGAAAAAATGAAAACGTAAAAAAAACAACGAAAAAACCAGCTGGAAGCAATAAAAATAAAACCAAAAAGCGACGAAAAGCACAGACTTCTAACGAAGAATCATCTGATGATGATGACCCAGTTTTGGTGTCCACTGACGAAGAAGGTAGCGAGGATGATGACGCTGAATGCCCAGTTTGTCATAATACCTATTCTCAAGACAAAAAGGGAGAAAAATGGATAAGATGCATTCAATGTTTCCAATGGATGCACGAAGATTGCGTTGAAAATCCAGGACCAAAATTTGTCTGCACTATTTGTATGGAGAATTAGAAGTACCTACTTGTACCTTACCAATGATTAATATAATTAAGAAAGGACTGATTAGATATTAATATGATAGTTAAGTTCAATTTTATATGATAGAAAAGGAGTAAGTACAACTCCACGTACTGTACTTTCACGTACTGATTATTGTGATCTCAATATCGTCCCCGGGACGTAATTAGGAGACCAAAAATATATTTTCATAATTTGAGTATTTTTGTTAAAGCTGTTTTATAACTTTTTCTAACAATGTTAAACCATTTTCGATTATTTTTAAGAATAAAGGAATATTGAACTTAACGTTTGATGTTTCATTTATTACTGTAGTATTTATTTTTATTTTTTTAGATTTGTTTTACAAAAAAGGGACGATATTTGGCGACTCTACCTTAATATTGGATCAATAGATTTGATAATACACTTTATCTCGTCAAATTTTCCAGGTCTAACAATGCTTCTTATATTGGAGTAAAAGAAATTTAATGATGTATTTTTTACTTTCAAGCTGTTGTATGTTTCTAATAGTTGATATGATGCCACTCCTTTGCCAATGTTCTTATCATTCTTCGAAGTAGATTGCAGGTGTGATGTCATTTGTTTTAGTTTTTTGGGGATGAGACTATTCTGGGGTATCCTTTAATGTATTTAATGGTAAGATCCGTTTCGCCATTTTCAATTCTCTTGTTAAGTTCTTCTTTCAGTTGTTTCAATTCTGACTGCTGAGCAGGTGTTTGATCGGAGTAGATTCTAATATTTTTATCGGTTACATTGCCCCTGTTTTTCAGTATCTGTATTGCGCTTTCAGCAGAATCGAAGCATATTTTTAGAGAACGACTCTTGCCAGGCTGATATTTGCCGATTCTCAATATTTTTTTAATAACTGGGGGTACAGTGTCTTTAGCTACATCTCTGACTAAAGCTATCGCTTTTTCTGTGTCTTGAGAAGATTTATACACATCTTGTGCATCTTCAGCAATACCAGCGACTACGATATTTTTCTCCCTGTTGGCTCTGTCACGGATTTCCCGGATTAGTTCTTCACGTGTAGGTGCAGCGATTAGTTTAGAACATGTTCCACTTTTCAAAATATTAATGTCTGTTTTTAACTTCTGAATATTTTCCTCTGCGTGAGTATTTTTATTTTTCAATTCGACAATGTCGTTGATGATTTTTGTATGTTCTGATGCAAGATATTCTGTGGTGGAGCGAATGGTGTCTACTTGGCTTTTTATTGCAGAAATATCATCACGGATGGTGGTCATGTGAGCTTTTTGGGTAAGGGTAAAAGATTGCAGTATGCCTATAATATCTTTCCGAAAATCCTCCAGTGAACTTTTACAATCGCAATCCCTCTCTGGTTGTTTACGTTTACGCAGAGTAATTTGCTGGTCATTCATGTCTCGTAGATTTGTTAAGTCGGGTTGCGAACTACTCTCGCCAGTTGGTGACCTCATTAGACTCATTTTAATCGACTTTTTGCTTAATCTTATAGTGCTTGGTGTCGTTAAGGTTGGATGTCAATTTTAATGTAAGTGGCAATAGTTGAGTGACGGCTCGTTCTTCGAGGTGACGGTTTGAAAAATGCAGTTGTCTCGCTTACCCGCATGTGTGAGGGGGGTGCTTCTGTCGCTTCGGTGCTCGCTGCGCCCGGCACGTATTGCACGGTGATAACGATCTAACTCGCGGTGAAGATTCTTTCAATGTGATTTTTGACTGTTTGGCGCAAGGTTTAATTTTAATTGTGTTGTAATTTTAATTTTTAAAGTAATATTTAAAACACGTCTGCTCCGAATGCTCTCTGTAGCTATCCTTAAATATTATATCCATAAATATTATTATGATCCTAAAAATATAACTTTGAAATCCAAAATATTATAGGCTATCTAATTTTCAATTTTATGCATCAAAATATTTCTATAAGTAGCGCCCTCTATTATGCAGTAGCAAGACTAAGACGATCAAGTATGAAAATCAATAAATCAGTAGTGTCGACAATAATATTTCAATATATTACAAGTTAGTAAATAACGAAAACAAAAAGCGTTCAATGAATTAGAACTGATAAATTGTAATTACTTTATAATGAGACACTAATCGAAAAGAAACTTAAGTGTCATAACAACAATATCGAGTTTACCTACGTGAAAGTTCTTAGTTAAATGCATTGTGACACTTCGGTACACGTTTGAATAGAGCTCTACCGTCTCTACTATCATAAACCAGTCGCTCACCACAAATAAAGTGATTTATCCCATAAAATAACAGCTGATCGCTGTGATTACGCACAATACGAGCGAAGTCATAATTTTACAGCCAATTTACAAACAATAAAAGTCGTTCTCTTGTCTTACACGCCCATTCGCCCTTCGATATCTCCATATTCGACGGCCGAAAGTCGTAACTCGTAACTTTTATAACCCAATAAAACCATAACCTTCCCTCAGCTCAGTGTTAGCGAGAAATAACTCAAACTTGTCGAGTATAGATGGCGCTCGTAGCTTAGTGCCGTGCAGCGCCATCTGTGAGTAAATCAGTGAAGCTTTTTATGAGCCATTTGAGGTCATCACATCGTAAAGTAGATATTTTACGACCGCGTTTGATGCCGCTAGTTTGGCGCTGCGGTCCTGTCGAATTTTATTTTCATAGATTTCGATTTGTTTTCCGAATTAAAGTTATGTTTGAATTGGTGAGCTAATAAATTAAAAATACTCATTATTCAAGTAAATCGACAATGGATTGTTTTATTTCCAAAATTTCCCAACTTTTCCCAACGGTTTGAATTTTGCTTTCTTTATCATAAATGTGAGTTAATTATTTTTAAGTCATACTCAATAATTGTAGAAAAAAAACATATTACGTTATATCGAGTTTAAAAAGAAACCAAATGAACGACGAGAACGAAATTCAGAAGTGTATTGTCGTGTTATATGAAGTGCCTGGCAATATACGAACTGTAAATTGCATCATAAACATTGGTTGGCTCGCACCCGCCTCAGCCTCGGCAAGCTTTTTGAGTAGTACCACAGAACGCCGTAGTATGCAGTTAGTAACGCTGACTCAATTGTATGCCGCGACATCTATCAGAGAACGTATGAACTTTTATGTTGTCGACCTCGATCTGTGTCTCGTGGACTCAGCGAGTTGAATTGCCTTGACTGTGAGCTACGAATAATTATAATATTACACGATGTGTTTGTTTAGCATTATGCAAAATCAAGTTTTATATTTTTAATGAAACATATTACTATACACAATTAAATTATGGTAGCAAAATATATTTCTTTAAATAATAATAAGCCTTGTAAAATCACACTATAAAATAAAAGATGGCGCTAGTGTCTTATTGAAACCGTATTTCTGGAAAATATAGTGTCAGTACAGCAGTTGACCATTATTTGAAATATTTTTGGATGGTCAGTTAATAATTTGCAGGAAAGATGCAATGTAGATCAAATATAAAGGAGGCATGTTACTAAACCACTTTAATTATTAGAGACCATTTTGTAATATATAAATTCCTTGCCCTTTCTTGTAAGACCGCTCTAACTATAACATTCAAATAACCCAAATCTTAAGCACTTA
Source organism: Carcina quercana (assembly GCA_910589575.2). Classification (NCBI taxonomy): domain Eukaryota; kingdom Metazoa; phylum Arthropoda; class Insecta; order Lepidoptera; family Depressariidae; genus Carcina; species Carcina quercana. Next base: position 5,788,599 of record OU342436.1, read on the forward strand.
AGACCGTAATAAGCTTGCATTACCCACAAAACATATCCAACTCGGAAATCCACACAATTATACCAACAAACCGGTCTAATCCAGTCTGAACCGAACTTAAAAGTTCGTTACATAAATCCAATCTAAAAAGTTATCCGATATCTAGGGTAATTATAAAAGAGGGTGGGGAGGGTGTGAGTGACAAATCCCCGAATAAAACAACAAGGAAATAATTCCGAGCATAAATCGTCCTCTCAGTGTGAATAGAATAGCAATTATTTGGTTGAGTTGGTACTCTTCTCGCAGCGGTACTATCGGTCCGCGTTAACAAATATACTTTTGTGTAAGTTTGTACATCCTGGCACAGTAAGATTATATACTTACAAAGTTATTCTGCTATACGTACTACGATATACCGCTATAAAAAAATTCTCAAAATTTCTATCCACACTGACGTTGCGAGTGGCATTGACGTTACATTTCCCGAGTTACTGACATTTGAGTGAGTAAGTTTGAGTGAGTAAATATGAGTCGTGAACTTGATGAGGATTCATATTAAGAAATAAGAATGTATCTAAGGCTTTTTAGCTATCACATAACAATAAATAAAAATATTGTCATATCATTCTTGTCATAAGATGAATGATTTTTATAATGTAAGGTTTTTACGTAATGTTATTGTATGAGTCAGAAAGCTGAAGTGGCAATGGGTAGGCCACATCGCTCGAAGAATAGATAACCTATGTGGATTTAAAGTTCTCTAGTAGAAACCACGTACCGGTAAACGTGTACCAGGCCGTACCTATGAACCAACGATCAGCTGAAGGAGTCACTAGAAGTGACTCGGGAAGAGAAGAAGATAGAAGTGTCTATGTTCAGCAGTGGGTGTTTCCCGGCTGCTGCCGATTGTCAATCGGAAATAAAAGTTTTTAGTGACTAATTAATTTGTCGCTTAATTAAGACGGTTAGTCCAATTCGATTCCTTATTTCCCAACTTCAATCAAATAAAATGTTTATCAGTCTATATTATCGAATTAGAATCGAGTTTCCAACGAGTTGTAAGCCCAATAGTACCACACTCGCATCGCATTAAATAGCCACTCTTATTAGAACTACCGCGCACTTCTATCCAACTAATCTAATAGGAGCTAAGGGTCGGTTTGGCACTATCACGGAGGTCTTTACAATTGGTCTCTGTAAGGGATATCCTTCTACGAATTAGGTATGTGTGAAGGACCGGTATGTTGTTTAATTATTGTCACGTTGTACATTTCCCAAGGACCCCGCTGGTCCACATTTTATGACTTTAGAGGACCTATAGAGGACTGTATTTTCACATATGGTCTTAATTTTATATGTAAAGGTTATTGAGAGTTACAACGATCAAACGGATATTTAAACAAGTTAACGCGTTCAAAAAGAAATAAAAACCGACTTCAACTGCTCTAAAAATTTAAGATGTTCATCGTTTTATCATGGACGCCATTCTCAGAACTGGACCATGGAAATGGGACCACACGAGAAGCACCAGCTTTCAAATAAAAAAAGAATCATCCAAATCAGCTCACCCAGTCAAATGTTCTGAGGTAACAAACATTTAACTTAACTAATACACACTAACATTTCCTATCTCAAAAACTAATGAACTGATTTTGATGAAAGTTGCAGTTTTCCCTAAGTTGAACAATACTTAGTTCACCCCAAAAAAAAAAGATTATTTAAATCGGAAAAAATTAATAAGTTTCGGAGATATGCGAGAACAAACATACAAATATACATACACTTTTGAAATTTGACACACTTGTTTAGAAAATTATATAGACTAACATATACAAAAACTGGGCACCTCCTTTTTTGAAATCGGTTAAAAATAACTTAAATTAATTTAAAAGCAGCTCTTGAATATTTAAAAACACGCCTAGGTGAAGGCATACTCTTACTACAGTTTTTATATGAGAAAATTAATACTTATTTAAAATAATATCCTATTCAATCATAAAAATTAAGCGATATAATATTTCTGAAGAAAAACATGTATCCATAACATCCAAATAAGAATGGCAACACATAAACAAGAGCTATCAGAATCGAGCGACAGAGGGCGCTGGAGTAAATAAACGCGGAAGGGTTGGGCCCCTCAACTTTTTCCTTTCTCGGGGCCCTTTCGACCCCCATCCATCTTGTAGAGATACGCTAATTTATCTTTATTCGCCTTTCTTTATCGCTCCAGCAATCCGTGGTGTTGTTTAAAAGTCTGATTAGAGTGGGAGATTGTCTATGGATCGACATTTAATTACCTTAGTAGGTATATTAATTCTATGAGCAAATCAAACGAGTCGAAATTTTAGACCGGCCCACAAATTTTCGATCAGATGTTCTTATACCCAAATAGAGCACTAAAACACAAATTGTTTTTTGTTTTCTTCTAATGATTGCGTTTCCCGTTAATGGCTTGTTACCATATAAAAAAATCATTTTTGTTCTTTTAATGTAGTCTTATAGTAACACTTGTCAAGTGAGAAATAATATTGAATCTTGCCTTCAAGTTGTAAGGTGACACAAACACACAGGTCTCACTAAAATATTTACGTCTGCAAATAGTTCGATGGCATTTGGACGTGCTACAAATTACAATTACTTGAGGTTGTGTCATAGTCTATTGTGTATCGATTTGTTATTTATAATGGGAATAGCACTGTATAAATTAATTATGATTGACGAAATAAGTTGACATTCAACTCACAGCTTGTGCCTGGATAGACTGTAAATTAGTATTATTTTAGAGAATTCTTTTTCGTCAGTGTATAGAGCGTGGAATAGATAGAGAAAATATAGTTGGCAATAGGTAATTTTATATCTGCCTGTTGCTAGTTAAACCATGACGTCAGTGTTAAAAGCCCTTGTGCTTGTGTTGCGATATGAAATGTAATAGAGCCAGCGTCTTATAAGTTGAGGCTTACCATCCAACGACCTTAGCCCCGTCCCACACCTTCCAATTCTGTTCTGTTCTAGGTAGAATTTGATCCGGAAGGAATGCAATACAAAATGTACCGATCATCACACTTTTACCGATCCGAACAAGTAATCAGTCCGGACCGTTCTAGGTAGAACAGAACAGATAGCTTTGTGACGGGGCGACACGACAACCCACCCTACACACACCTATCCCACTATACCAAACCCATGGGATAGACTAGAGGAAACAAATTCATCCCATTTACATGTATGGATACCCCAATAGTAATTATTTTTCTAGATTTTAGTGTAACGCGCATTGAGCCGCATGAGCTACGTCATTTTCGTTTAAACGGGATTTGAGAAAAATAATCCACTGTAAAAATATTTATTGTGATCATTTCTTTTTAAAACTGATCCACTTTTAAAATAAGTCGTAAATATCTTAACAATAGCACGCACTTTCCTAACCAAAAGGATACTTGTAAGTTTGACATTCTATCGAAATGTCGTACTGTCGTGTTCGATTCATACGATTAAAAAATAATGACGACGATAAACAATATATTTTAAATATATTTTTAGCCCAACACTAGTTTCTGTGTTTGTAATAGAACAACGCGATCCTATAGCTTCCCTCTGTTTTGGTTCATTAGGTGGTAGTCATGTGGTCGATTGCCCAAGTTACGCGTTGGTCTAGCAACAATAGTTATATTGTATATATATGTTTACCGTCCATTTGAGGTCGTAAGTTTTGTTTCTTCAGTTCAATCCGTTTTAGGTGCGATTGGCATACCAGGTAGGTGTTAAACAAAACGTGAGTCGGCTCAATAAATAAATAGGTATACGATTGACATAAATCGCGGACGGCGGCGCATGCGCCACGGCGCGCATTCAATTAACTGCTGCGATTTCAATTAAAACGCCTCCCGACTATTTACGACTTTTCTAATTTATACACTTCTGCCACTACGCCGTTGATTCGTAGCTGCATTTGTTCACGCCCGTTCTATTAATTGCTTTATTTTAATGAATTAATCTCAATTTTTATTCATTTCTGCATTGTTATACAGTGATGATATAGCCGTATGGCTTTATAATATGACCACACACACACACACACACACGGGATCGCCAATACAACAAGCGTGGATGGCTAAATCCCCTCACGGAAATTTAGTGGCAAAGCTTTATACAAGTTCAACAGTCGATTTATTCATTGATATTGATGGAGAAATCCCGTATCGTACAATACAGTGGCACAAATATTGACTTTTTCGTTGAGTAAAGAGACCACAATTTTACTATATCTGAGAACGTTATATATAACTAATACCTTTTTTATTAAACGTTCCAGCACAATTATATATTTACATATTAATACACAGCTACTAAATAACCGCTACATGAGCTGAACGCATAGTCCAGGTAATTGTACATATATAAAATTATATACACTGGGGCAAGCTGAATGGCCGAGAAACTGTAGCACCGCTCGCCCAATCATAATCATTATGTGTTGAAGCAATTAAGTAAGTAGCAGTCAGCTATCGGAGGCTACCGTCGACAGGCCAGTAAACTTGCCACGCGGGGCATGTAACCAAGTAGTTTGCATAAACGCCCCGCATTAAAAAAGCCACGCCCATCAAATGTCACTGCATGAACAATCATTTCAGCAGGTTTTTAATAAATGGCGATTAAAAAAGTAATCCCCTACGTTTATGTAAAAACATGTCGAACCATTGATTTAATGCAATTTAATCGGTTAACGTTTTTAATAAAACATGAGAACAGTGTTTCTGGAATTCAGTGAGCAACGGTAAATATTAATTCGCACATTTATAAAGTAATTTCCCTTTTGAGAAAGCTCGCAAATTGCTTGACAATTGGTAGGTGGATTTTGTATGGCCATGCGCGAGCCAATAGGTAGTCGAATACCTGACCAATAATTACTACACATAATATCGTCCCAATCAATAAATATTTACTATCTCTCCCACAAATACATTATCAAGGCGGAGCAGTTCGAGACACTACTGTATGCGAAAATGACCCTGAAAGTGGTCAGGTGAAAACTTCGGCGACAGTACATCACGATGTTTTATTTTATGAAATTTTAACCTATACATATGAATATGTTGATTAAAATATAATTAAATGGAGCAATTAAGATTTAAATCAATCCAAACTGTAAATCATTCCAACATTTACTACTCAATAAAACTAACATCACTCAACAGCTCGTTACAAAAGCACCATAAAACTGTGTGAGTCCCGCGACACATCATCCATTCGTCAGATTACATTTTATTGCTTGTATAATTAACTGCCATATAAACTCAACTTTTATGGGAGTGTCAAGTCGTAAAGCAATATAGAAGTTGGAAGCGCGAACAAACCAATAGATAATGAACTTTTATTGGTCAGTTTTACAGCAGCGGTCCCTGAGCGACTGTAGACTGAGTGCGGACAGTTAGCTGCCATCTACCATCATGCAGCCGCCCTCGTCGTGTGCGCTTTCTTGTCTGTGGGGAAACGCTGTCATTGGCAATTTGATGAAAAATGGCGGGTGTGCTGTGGTTTTTGCTCTGGACGCTGCCTTTGTCTAGCTTTGTAAGAAAAAAAGGTTGGGTAGGAGAAGGCTCAGAGAAACAAGAGACCATCAATAGACCTAACCCGCCTTATTTAAAAAAAATTATTTTACTGTATGATAGATTTACACTTGGCCTTCATCTCACCTGATGGTAAGCGACGATAAAGCTTATTAAGCTAATATAAAGCTAATTTTTGTGTTTTGCTAACAATATTGAAATAGCAAAGATTGTACGTTGATTTTAAAATTATGAATATGATGAAAATGATAGGTATTAGAAATTTGATTGAAACTGCTATGAATCTTCAAGGAGGTGGTAAGAAAAGCTTGAACCTGATGTGAAAAATAGATATATTATCAACGCCTCGCATTAGCCTGGGTCCAAGGCACGATTCAGTGTCAAAACCATTGGTCTAAACTCAACACTCAATAAATTGACACCTTCTACTCTAGGCTAGCCCGTAACATCGTTGACCACAAATTGTGGTTGCGTTGAATGTCTTCAATAATAATAAGATAACAAAGCTTTTAATAGCATCAACAATGTTAGTAACATTTGCTTATGTAAATGCAAAGTGTCTCTATATATACTGTATATAATACATAAGGGCAGCTAGCTCCTCGCACCCTGCCCCGACCCACTCTCCGACATTATCGAGATAACCCCAATAAAACAATGTGACCAAATCACATATTTACGATACACATTAATTATTACCATTACGCTGGGGTACATAGTAGCACGCTCACAATTGGTGTAATATACAAAATGTTTCAAATTCAATTAGTTCGGAACTGCATTTAAAAAGAAACGTACAGAAATAATAAAATTAAAACGTAGTTTCTTGTAATACAGTTCGATTTTCTTACTGAATATACCAGTTTTTTAAATGATTTTTCAAAAACTGTACTATTTTTTCTCTAGCGTTATATGATATATAATGATTATTTAAGATTTTTCATTTTGGTATCTTTAGAGCTAGAGGCGAGAGCGAGGAGGTTAAATTAAAAACTATCCTGAAATAACAACAAGATATGTTTTCAAATGAATAAACAAAGCCCTGCTATACGATACCCCACTTGACCAGGGAAGTCTGTTTGATTTTGGACCTGTTTTTGCCAATTTTCATATTATTTTATTCACTGTTTCGCTTGCGGGATGTGCAATACCTGCATCACCATTTGCTATAACTATTCCAAATTCCAAGTCTATCTATAGTCATGTATACCTAGTAGCTGTTGAGATAATCAGCATCGATAGACGAACAGACACACAAACGCTCACCAAGTGATTTTATAAGGGTTTAGTTTTTCAAAGTTCGGCACCCTAAAAGTATGACATAAACAGGATTCAAACCGAAGAATGTCTTCGTTGATACCTTTGAAAGAAAGAGATAATTTTATTGCATATAAAACATAACATTTTCTTATCGAATATTTTCATTGAAACCAACTTCGAATCTGACACTAATTTTGCTGCCCGCCACATTAATTGTCAGAGATAAGGCAATAAAGGACAATTTAACCAATAAACAAGATACTATCTCTACCAACACTTAATACTAAGTTAACAATAATTGCCGCAAACCGATAAGTTTACAAGTGCTACAACTTATTTACGAGAGAAAGGAACAAATTACTCCGATCGTACCTACCAAATTGATATGGGAATGTGGGAAATAATTTCGACAAACATTTCTTTCGACCTGATTTCTTTTATTTCAGACTGCCTGCGGCTCTTCCCGCGGTAATTCCTTCCTTATACGTACTCAAAAGTGTCAAATGGATTGATATTACAATTTTACAAGGTTCTATCTTAAAAGGGTTTCCCATAAAAAATCTCCCAATTTACCTTTTTGGCATTAGAATTTTAAAAAAGTCTAACAAAATTGACCGAAGTTTCAAATATCAAGTTTCTAGCGGAAGCTTTTTTTGCTGGGAAATCAGAAAGACACAATCATTTTATATACAGTACGGATAGTCGTTAAAAAAGTCTGACATCTTATTCTTATTCTAGATTTGATGTGATTATATCAAATCATCATTATGTATCGTATATATAAATTATGCACGTGATAATTTCTGGTTTATAATTCAACGATAATGAACGAATGCGACGAGGAAGTTCTAGTTATGTTGGACTTATATTCACTTGAGAATATTGCGAGTAATAATAATATAACTCATATAATGCCTAATCAAAGTCAGGATATAGCTTCCTTCTGCAAATATTGTGATGCAGGCGCTAAGCTTATATCCCGATATTACTATGTTGCCAATAAACGGAATATCATTTCATTAGCGCACAATCTCGACCCTCGGAGAACGTTCAAATCAATCAAATCATAATAAAAGTTCCCATAATCGGTGCCCTACGGAGGAAATTTAAATCCAGGAACCTTTATAGTAGTTGAGAGTCGTGTACAGGAAGGCAGGGCAAGTCGGGCGAGTAGATAGTATCGCGGCACGAGCAGGAATGTTCCCGGGTCCCACCGACTAAATATGGTCGTGGTTTATGTATAACGAAAGCTCTGTTTGGACTTACGAATAGTTTTCAAGTTGAAGAAAAAGGTTTAATAATAGTCATTACATTAAATTGGAAACACACACAAAACAAAACAACACAAAAAGTTATAAAGTACGAGTATATAAAAGATTTATATAACTAGAATTTTTGGAACTTGATATTGATTACTATTAATCAAACCGGACCTGATTCACATAATGAAATACTGTTTAAAAATGGAGAGATTACTTTCCTATTCCCACCCAACTAATAATATAAATACTAAATAAAATAAATTTTTCTTCGCATCTTAATGCGGAGAGTCAGAAAGCATAAACTGAAAAATAATTTTGATACAATCATTGAATAATAAATAACCTGTAATGTTTATTTATTGAACATAACATGACAACATCGCCTATACTTAACTGTCCACATTAAAAAGGTATATGGCAAATGTATGTGTGTTTACAAACGTGTCTATAACCGAAAATAAATAACAATCGAATATAAACACGTGAACCTTGAAAAACTAATTAAATCTTTACGGTATGATAGCTGAGAGCTATGCTACCGATTTGAATCAGAGTTTTAATAAGCGAAGGACAAAAGATCAATAGATAAGCTAGTTGTGTTCATTTTATATGTAAATTATTTACGACATTCCGTTTCGAATCCTGGGAAACGGATAAAAATACAACATTAAAAAGTTACATAATTAAAACAGTTTTTACTTTTACAGAAAACTATTATAAAACTTTTAAATGGCTAGAATTATTCAAGAGTTTCATTTGAAAACTGAACTTATTAGAATACTGGCCGGTAAGACTAAGAAATTACTGTTAAAATAAGTGTATGTGTAATAAATGTAAAACAAAAGAGATTCAAATGACTCCAAGGTCCGGATTGGTCCGGATGGTTCTGCATACTAAACAACCCCGCTGCGCGCGCGACTCGCATGATCTTTCATCTCACAGCTGCTCAACTTGTATACATGTAGTTGGGTATATATGATAAATATGTTTATAGGTACACTGATATAGGATGTAAGAATATATTAAATATGCATTGCGCTTTGAAATAAGTGCCTGAACTTTGTTATAGCGTCGTTTCAGGCACCTTAATTTGTTTTATCTCTTGTACTGTCATACTTGTACCTATAATGTATTATTCAAACATTCATTCATTCGAACAAACATTCAAGAATTCAACTAAACACGTTATTTATTATTCTACTAGCCTTTTTGCATAAAAAGTAGCATAATTATATTATGTTTTTCAAATCCTTTAACTATCTTAATACAAAAATCAAGTCATGCTGACTCTCCGTTACGACGTGAAAGAAGAACACACAAACTCAATTTCACATGTATAATGTTAGTACACGGATAAGAATATATTGTTTTCTATTGGTGATAGTTATTTTATATTGGTTTATCTATATTTTAAATCTATGTTCTTTCAATCTTTTTGAATCCGCGCAGCTTTAAACCGGTAAATGGACACAGCCTGGCTTATAAAACTGCAATATTTTAATAAAGACTGGCTACTGAATTTTAATCAGATAAAAGATATAAATAAAAATGGGGGCGGTGTATTGATTAGCCGCTTATGCATTATTCAAGGTTTGCTCTTAATTAAGTAAGAGTTCGGTTTAGTTGCATAATTGTTTTAATGGGCGATTATATCAAAATTATCCTTACTGGTTACATGGGCTTATATAAGGGAAATTAAGTCTTTCATACTCCAAGAGAACTAAGTATCTGGCTCATTGCTTTGCTTACGTGGAATCAAAATTGTTTTATACTAGACATATAGGTACATGATTATGTGGTCCATCTTATCAAAGGAGGTATGGAACTTGGTGACAAAGGACATTTGAGTAGATATACAGCATTTTCTACTCATTTATCTAAAATGTTATTCTTATTTGTTCGTAAGGAATGTAGCTGTACAGTTCCTTAGGGTATAAATTTAAAAACATCATTTTTACAGATCCCAAAGTTGAAAATCGGAACCCGTTTAGAATCACTTGTGCTTGTATGTTTCTTCGTCTGTCACAGTTGATGATCTCAGAAACTAATTTATAATAACGACTTAAATTTTGGAACAGTTGTAATTGTCAAAAAATTTCAAAGTTGGTTTACTAGTTAAGAGTATAAATTATGAAATGTATTTCAATGTTAAAAACATGTGACACAAGGATATCGCGTTAAGAAATTTTTATTATTAAATACTTAGCAAAAATCTAGACCTATCCTTGTTAGTGATGTATTGTGTAAACCTTACCATGAAACCTTATATTTTGCAAGCAATTGAAGTATTTCAACTGTATATAAGACAGACTTTCAATGTTCTTTCTAATTTCTCCCACATTAGAGCACAATGTATTTGAAAGTATATAATAGTATATACCTTCATACATAATGTGTAGTCAATAATTAGCTTATTAACGAACAAAAGAAGAGCACACCACAACTGACATTTGAAAGTTAACTGCCAACAAAATTATTGGATAATGAAAATGAGATGTGGCCGCTAAACAAACAAAAAGCATTCATTGGTTAAGAGGCCAATGAAGCAAAGTCTCCGTAGAATAGTAGGTATTTGAATATGTTATTGCTGTCGCGATTCGGTACGCACACATACAGCCTTTCACATGCTTTCACTCACACAAATAACGCTGCATAACATCCCAAAGAGGCCCCTGCGCGCCGCGCATCGTCGCTACCCCTCCGCCTGGGCTAGAGTGTATTTTTCAAAATTATAATAAACTTGACGTGAGCGTGCGTCAACCCTTGTTTTACGTTTTGAGAAATTATTGTTCGCATATTGGTTTAGTCTCGACATACTGTGGTTGTATTTGATATAATTGACTAGTAAGTACCTATCACATATAAATACAATATAAATTATGGCGTTGCTATTTTAGGGTTCTACGGTCAACAAAGAAACCTTTTAGTTTCACCATATCCGAACGTTCGTCTTCCAACGATACTTTAGGTGACCTAGAGGTGTTTTAGTACCGAGTCTAAGGACTAACAAGTTAAAGCGTTCAAAAAGAACTAGAAACCGACTTCAACTGCCCTAAAAGTCTACTTTTATTAAGGAAAATTTAAGATGTATATTGTTTTCTCATGGATTCCATTCTAAGAACCGGACCAAATTGAAATGGGACCACATGGAAAGCATCAGCTTTCAAATAATAAAGAATCATCCAAATCGGTTCACCCAGTGAAAAGCTCTGAGGTAACAAACATTTAACTAATAGAATAGAATAGAAATAATTTATTCGGCATACAGATTACAGTACAGTTAAAACATTAATTTTAAATTTGCTCTGCTGCACTGCAACGCCGAAATACACACTTAACATTCCTAGTCTCAAAAACTACTGAACCGATTTTGATGAAACTTGCAGTCTTCCCTAAGTTTTACAATACCTAGGTAAACAAAAAAGGGATTATTTAAATCGAACTTGTAGTTCCGGATATATAAAAAATAAATAAAATAAAATAGCCTTTATTGCTGAACTAATTTTTTGTTACAATTTTCTTAAAAATATGCTTACTTTATACGTTACTTATCTTTTTATATTAAGTATCAGTAACCGGTCGTTCCTACATTTCAGCTTGTCTTTCGACATAGGCCTCCTCTAAGGATTTCCACTCTATTCTATCTTTCGCTATGCGGGTCCATGTTGGACCCGCCACTTGTCTGATGTCGTCCTCCCATCTTCTAGTCTGTCTGCCTCTTTTTCTTTTGCTATCTCGTGGTTGCCATTCAGTTATTAGTCTTGTCCATTTCTACATACTCTATTTCTCCATTATTTACTGTTATGGGCTCTGTTTGTGAGGAATTTGACATTACTTTTGTTTTCGTTAAGTTCGTTGACAGGCCTGCTTTCTCGCTCTCTTCCGCTAACTGTTGGAACATTGTCTGTAGGGTTTTCGGGTTTTCCGAAAGTAAGATCAGGTTGTCTGCAAAGCGTAGGTGACTCAGCTTTTTGCCATTTATATTTAGTCCTTTATTCGTCCAATCCAGATTTGTGAATATCATTTCCAGGATAGCTGAAAATATTTTTGGTAAAATTGGGTCTCCCTGGCGTACCCCTCTCTCAATCGAAAATTCTTCGCCTGTAGATTCTAGCTTCACTTGTGCGGTGCTTTTTGTGTATATGTTTTTCAGTATTCTTATGTATTTTGCATGTACGCCTTGTTTTTCCAGTGCGTCCCAGATAAATCTATGTTCGAGTGTGTCGAATGCTTTGTTGAAATCCACGAACCCTATGTGTGTTTTTCTTTTGTGTGTGTGTTCCGGATATATGCGAGGACAAATAAACATACACTTTAGAAATTTGGCACACTTCTTTAGAAGCTGGTATAGACTAACATATATGAAAACTGGGCAGTTCTGGAAATATTACATACATACAGGTCGCATTGATAACCTCTTTTTTTGAAGTCGGTTAAAAAACTGTAATTTCACGACACCTCACACAATAGAATAGACGAGTTAAAAATCCCGTCTTAAGTGTATGAGATGTATAACTGGGAAAAAATATTTCAAGTTTTTATTTGTCGACATGAATAATAATATCGTCGAAATCTATCGTATTTCCTACTGTCATACTTCATATTATACTATTATATTTTAAGTACCTCAAAAGGAAAAAAGGAATCCTTATAGGATCACTGTGATATCAAATACTCCAGTCTGCTGTCCCTTAGATCTGTCAAATAATGAAACTTATAGGTCAACGCAATAAAAAGATATAGCTGTATTTTAGACCATTTCCGTACAAAATGCAATGAACTCAAAATCTATACGGTATTTCCCGTTGACCTAATGTCTTGAAATTTGGCAAGAAGAAAGGTTTTACAGCACAACCATAGGAATAAATCTGAATTTTTTAATTGTAACACAGTAAAATTGATTTTTTAATGTTTACAAACTTAACTTCGTAGTATGTAATTTAGCTTAGAATTTCATTTTCGGTAGAGCATTGTTGGGTGCATATTACCGTACCTATTATTTATGATTTTCAGTATGTCATTAATTCATATTCTGTACGGAATCCTCGGTGCACGAGTCCGACTTGCTCTTGACCGGTTTTTGAGTTGTTGGAGAGCCATTTCAAGCTCTTGCTGGCTGATCTCCGGGATATCTGTGTCGGGTCATATAGTCTCCGTAGCGATTTGTACATGCGATGTCCATATAACTTCTCGTTCTCTCTCAAGACTTTCAATAATAATAAATAACAAAAAATAATATAAAAAAGCTTTTAAAAAAGTTATAAATAAACGGATGTCCATGCAATAAATGTTATGTTTTTTCTGTGTTTTTTTTCTGTTTAGATATTTTACAGTGGTACGGAACCCTTTGTATGCGAGTCCGACTCGAACTTTAACATTAAAAAAATATTTGAAACATAAGTCACTTATTCATAAATCATATTTAATTATTTACACGTAACAAAACGTAACAACAACTAAGAATTTCAGGGAAAATGTTCTGTTCTAGAGATAAAATAAATTTCCTTAGAATTATTTGTCTTTATATTTGTTTATTTAGATCAATCTAAACATTAAAACTAACAGGTAAAACCATTATAGCTAGAGAAAGGGTATCTATCGATATATTTTTCCCACCACTATTAGTCGAAAAAATCGATAAAGCTTATTGACATCACTAATGCATGCTTACTTTATTTTTATACATATAATACACAGTATATAGTTGTGATATAGTGTACCCTGCCTCCCGAACCGAACTGTGCGAGAAGGACAGTTGAAGCTTTTTTTGGTATTTGCCTAGTTTTGCCGTGAAATTAAGGGTTTGGGATATAGCTGTTTTCTCAACGAAACGTTAGCCAAATTCAATCATTTTGATCTTATTCTCTTTATCAAAGAATAATCTAGGCCCGTTGGTTTTGCTTTTTCTGAAAATGTTACGTTTACTCTAAATAATGAGTACCATAAGTTGAAAGAAATTTTTTCTGAAATTTTGAGTTTTGAGATGCCCATAATTCTAATTGTAGACAAAATATTGAAAAAAGCAAAACCAACGGGCCTAGATTATTCTTTGATAAAGAGAATAAGATCAAAATGATTGAATTTGGCTAACGTTTCGTTGAGAAAACAGCTATATCCCAAACCCTTAATTTCATATGAAATTTTTTATCTGCTGTTCCCTCTTAATTGAAATTTCAAAAAACTACGGACGACTTCGGTAGGCAGTGAGTACAACCTATAAACGAGTTAAAACATCCAACTTATAGATAAATACGTAGTGTTTTTATCATAACATCTGCCTTGTGCCGTTTATATAAGAAACCATGTTTTAATTAAGTGAGAAACATTGCGTGGAGGTTGCTATTACCTTTAATTGAATGCTAGATAGCTACTGGTTCGTTAGTGTTCGTAACATAGTAGGTATTATATAATACGTATTCAATACAATGATACTAACATCCATGTAACTTGTTGTATTCTCATGCTCTATGACGGGTATATTGTCAATACTTATTCTAGTGCATACTCATACTGTCTCGTGGTGGCTATGGTTTAGTTTGCTAAACGTGAATGTAAAAGTATCAATGGATGACAGTGTCCCGTCAGCCGTCGACGAGTATGGACGTTTAGTAGTAACGAGAACTTGGGCATTGCCGAGCCAGTGAAGTGATAGACAACGTAGTAGGGACCAACCTATGCTTACTAGAAAGAAGTCGTCATTAACATTAAAAGTGAGAAAAATAATTATTTTATTTCTAAAAGATGCAACAGTTTCTTTCGCAGTTTCTGCTCTTCAAAACGCGTTTTCGAAAATAGTTGTGTAGTATTATTAACTTCAAAAAAGATTTGTTGCAAACTTATTTAAACAAACAATTTTTACTTTTAAATGGTAAACAGAAAGACAATCCACAGCTGTTTATTTTTATATGTTTCAAAACACAATAAGGAGACTCGGCATACTCAACCTCAACATAAATAGCGCTCCAATATTAAGACTTTAAGACTAAGACCACTCGCCGTTAAAAGCTATCCATTGAAATTATTGCTAATAAAATCTGAATCAAAGATTTACTGGATACAGTAACCGGTTCTTAATAAAGCATTTTGATAACCTAATCTTATGAAAATAAGATTTAAAATATAGGGATGACGTCGGACCGGCAATGACTCACTAAAATTGAGTCGTTTAAAAAATCGCCCCTCGATACGTCCGTATCGGGGCAACCAATAATTTTTCGTATCGGATAAATAATTATCTGTTATCTTCGTATTGGCAGTTAGGTCGTGGACCTAAAAGATGGCCGACCGAGTACTGGCAGCATGCAAAAATATTTCAAATTTGTAATTTTTTAATTTATTTCAAACTCATCTGATTTAGGGTTGTCGAAAGTAAATAAAAAAAAATTTGATGGCTTTATATATCTAGTCTAAACATTACATTTACAAGAGCCATCAATATAAAGTTACAAAATAATATCAAAATAACTGTCAATAAAATTTTAAATACGTTTGCCAACCACAAATTTTTTGGTCTAAACTCCAAAGAGACGAGGTAGGCAGTCAATAAAAACACATAACCCTATTTCATAAGATCTACCTATCAGTCGATGAAGTCATTAAGGATGCTTACGAAATATAGAGCTGCGAGGTTTTGTTGGTTTTAATAACACCTTGCTAGAGCACAATTTTAATGAGTACATTTTATTTGCTGTAAATACGATATAAAAGTAATCAAATGTGATGAATGCTTTTCTTTATTGCATTTCCTAACGATTGGACTCTTAGCTCTTATTGAGTGTAATATAGAGTATCAAAGTGGCATATTAGAATAGCATTCTCACGTAACAACATAAGAAGCGAGACAGTCGGGAAAGATCAAACGCCTCTCCAATGCCCGCTCAGTAAATTAAAACATTGCAAAACCGCTATACCATAGAAGTCTCGCTTGGGCAATTTCAAAAATGGCGACGGGTGATGACGAGTCAGTTTTTCGCAACCGTCTCCCCTCGATAAATAATGCCGCTGACTTTGACAAAAACTTACCTAGTCCTGTTTGGTGGCCGGCGGCGCGCTCCCTCCGCCCGCCCCTCTCCGCACCGCACCCCCGCTCTCGTCGCGCACTCTCCGTAGCTTTTTCTGGCCATTCCACGGCGCCCGCGCCGACGCATCGCGAGGCTCACTTCCATAGACATAACCCTAACTACGTATTTACACGGCTACTCCCTAAATAATACCTACTTATATTTATGGCAATTTGTTTAACTTCACCGACTATTAAAACTGCAGGAACACGATCACGTTTACACTATAAACTTATGCGAGAGTATTGAAGGGTTAAGATGGCGCGGAAGTTTGTTTTGTTGTCACATCGAGTCCGACAGACTGCTGGTAATTAATATAACTTACGACTCTTTCTTACTTATATTAAGGGTACGAGACCGAGTCTCTTTGGTAGGCATATTAAATTTGTACAATGTAATAATAGTTCGTCACGCCGACGCTGCCGAGCCAGGGGCGCTACTGTCGCACATAACGTAAAACGCACTACATACACCTACACTATGTTACACGGAAGAGATTTCTACAAATTGCACTGGTTTCCGATCGCGGACATCTTCGACGATTGCGCGAATTAAAATATAAAATAATTCAATAAATCAACAAAAACAAAAAACCACCCGAAACACAAAATAATACGACCCGTTTTCTATTCTAGCATTTAACAGTTTATTGTTCGTTCAATTCGAAAAAACATTGTGTCTAGTTAAAAATTAATTTAAAAAATAATCACAACAACCGAACAACACTTAAATAACGAAATAATTACAAACAATTTACAAACACAAATCTAGGGACTGTTCGGCGGACTGCGCTTTATCACTGGATAAGTAACGCGTGTGTGAGCCTTTTAGTGCTCAGGGTGACCCTGTGCGGCCGCCGCGGCCGCCGCAGCCGCAGCCGCCTTCTGCGCTTGCGCCTGCTTTTCCTGCTCATTTAACTCTTTTATAGCCTGGATTTCTTTCTTTAACTTCATCCTTCGATTCTGGAACCATATTTTGATCTGTCGTTCCGTGAGACAAAGCGCATGCGCCATTTCTATGCGTCTCCTCCGCGTGAGGTAGTGATTCGTGTGGAACTCTTTCTCTAATTCTAGCGTTTGATATCTCGTGTACGTTTGTCTCCCTCGCCTTCTGAGGCCGTTCGCTCCTGAAACAAAAAAAACCACATGTTTTTCAAAAGGTTCAACGACTGATTCCGCGATGCAGGATCTCAAGTTGATGTTTCCAAGTGGCTTTTAAAGTGCCTTTGCCATTTAGCGGCGTCTGTGCACGCTTCTGGCGTTTGAATGTTGAATGGGATTGGTTGTCTTACACGGCTAAGTTCAAATGACGTTACAATTGCTGGTGACGACAGCTTCATTTCGTTCAGACGTCAATATTGATGAACGGCGCAGGAGTCGGTTCGGCGAGCCGCAAAGGGAATTAATACTGGTTGCAAACTTGATTAAGAAACATAAGCATGGGTGGGGTTGCAACAAATCGCTGTAGGAGTTTGTCCGGTTAAAGATCGTATCTCTAACCATTCGATTTTCCTCGTCGTTATGTGGTTAGTAATGGTTGCTTGTGTAGAGATTTGATCGGTATCTTTCATAGTTTTTGTATTGAACACTGAATACCAATAATTAATATTCAGCTCGTGGTACCAACGAAACATCCTCTAGAGGGGCTTGGTAAGTAGTATTTAGTGTCAGAATTTTTGAAAACATAATTAATCATTGAGAACCACCTCTTTTCGAATGCCATTGAATCGTACCACGAACTCCGTTTGAGGCACGATAACTTAAATAAAGGGGCAACAGCCGTTGCTTACGAAAATTCGAGCATCTTTAGGGCTGTAGTTTTTTCCGCGGAACATATAGGTGTTTCTTTAATTGGATATAAGGTGTCATTTGCGAAAAAAATACAAAGAACATAATGTTATTTAATACAACATTTTTGCTATGCTATGCTTTGTTTATCAGAGTAAAATTTAAAATAGTATTGAATAAATACATATGTTCACCAAAAATTTATTTTCATATCTTCACTGTAAACCCAGTCCTAATTTAAATTCTTAAATTACTGTACTTTTCAATGTTTAAAGTTTTAGAATATACATATGTATTTGGATTATAAGATAAACATATAATGGCATCTTTTGAAATTTGGCAGATATATTATTCTACCGCCGCCTAGGTATATTGTGCACAACGTGCAAACAAGATTTCTTGTATTTATGTATTGAATTGTACCATTGCTGTTTTCAGAATATGACTGTATTAATTTGCATTTATTTCAAATAAACAAGGTGTCTGGCAGCCCTAGGCGCAACCTGCGGCCACGCGGCATCGAAAGCTTTCATTGCATGCCGGTGCATTGCGTGCTCTTAAATGTATATAGGTTTCCGAACGCATGCTGAGTTTGATATTTCTTTTTCTCGTTGTATATTTTTCTTCGTAGGTACTTTTGTTTATCTAATTAAGTTCGTTTTAAATTGAGATATCCTTTGATGTCTTGACGAAGAAATTGGAATATGCATGTTTATTTTAAATGTTTTTTTCCTTCTTAATTCTGTACTAAACTATACAGAATAAAGAAGGAATTGCATGGATTGCAGTTCTAAACTACCCAATTACGAAGTACAATGTTTTTTTTGTTTCGTCAACTAAAAAAAGTATAAATATTATCGATATTTTGCACCGATAACACAATGAGATACTTAAAAAGATTAATCTAATGTAAATAACATGGTTTTATGCATATTTAACCATAATATCTAAAGTAGCTAGTAGTATATGCTGATGTGTGAAATAATTATGTAAAAATATAACACAACAATGTCATCTCAGAAAAAACTGGGTGCATACTCGTAGAGCTACAGTGGCGTCATTCGCTGTTTTCTATATTTCTCAGCAATAAGCCAAAATTTTTAAAAACCAAGTCTGACTGTTAGTGGTCACTGCTAGTTTACGGTTTATCTATACATTATGGATTCATCTTTAGATTCTGTGTAGTTATTATATATTTTAATTAAAGTAACTGCACACAATCGATGCATCAATTCATGATGTATCGATAGCCCGTAAATCAGCAATGAATACAAAAAGTCCGGCTTAATTTTTGAAATGTAGAGAATAATGTGGAGAAATGTAGAAAAGAGGGAATGAGGGTCAGGCCACAGTTGCTTTGTGGACCCTTAACTAACATACTTTATTGTGAATCACAAATAGCGGTAGCGGTTCTAAATGTCGGTAGATGGCGCCGGTATCACACTAATATACAAAAATGACAATCGTAATTAAATCTAAGATGCACGTGCACTTAACCGTGGCGAGGAACATTATATACTTTTAGTGAATGGGATAGTTTATATAAATCCACACATATTAAGTTGCCGATAGTCGCTAAAGAAGTAGATAGAAGTCAACAAATGTTAATTTTTCATTATTTGAACTTATTTTCAAAAAGTATAATTTTGAAATAACTGTCCGATCCGATCGGAATTTACTTAAAAAGTATAATCTTGAAATATTTGTGTGAAATAATTATTTTCCCTTAAAACTATCTCAAATTAGTTTTGATTAACATGTATGTACATGTACGGTTAATGTTAACCGCTACCGCTCAATTACCTCTCAAACAACACATTGCTTCAGAATGATGATCACCAAAAATAAACCATTTGGGATCGACTCGGGCGCACTTCTCACAACGTAAAAGGGTTGCCAACCAATTTAATGGGTTACCGAACAATTTAATGGGTTAATTATCTCAAGTACTAAGATCGGGCTTTAAGGGCCACGGCCTTTACGTAGAGGCTTATCTACCCTCTCCAGTTAAAGTTCAATGACAATCGTGGGAGAGAGACGGAGAAAATGAAACTTATTCATCTACTCTTAAAATAAAGAAATGGTGATGATATTAAATAGTATTAAACTTCATAATTTCTGAAACAACCTTTAATATCATATCAAAAGGCAGTATGCACTAAATTCAAAAGGACACACGTACTCGCTTGCTGTATTTATTTTCATAAATTAAATAATTAGGATCTGAATTTAAGATAAAGGGCACAAAGTAGGAGGCAGTGCGACAATAAGGCATTAATATAAGTCTTAAGTTTTGATGAACTGCACAGAGAAAAGCTCATCTTCAGAAGTGAACTACTTTGTCTTATACAGAATAAGGTACTGCAGAAAGACCCCAAGTTAAAGCCAAGAAAAATTAACGATATTTATACCCGTTTCCATCTATTCTTAATTCAAGAACCCCGAGTGCCAGAGTTAAGTGCAACCTTTTTAATTATTAACAAAAATTCTCCCACCCAGAGTAGTGGTTAATTGAGTGACGCTAATTACCTAAGCCGTAAAAGCCTTTTTGAGGGTACGACGTAAATACACCGGGACCTTTTCTTTCCTTTTATGTATTGCTGGCTGTTTTAGGAGATTAGGTTCAACAGTTATTTATGTTCATTAGGTAATATGGGAGCCGAAACATTTGGGGAATAATTGCATACCTATGATAATTTTGGGATTTATATACTCACATTAAAAATATCAAACGCACGTGGTTGGAACAAAGAATGTTAATTTCCGTAAATAAATATTGTTTTCATATTCAAGGGGTCTCCTAAATTTTAGAACTCCATTTGCTCATGTAAAGCTTTTGTTAGGGATTTCTACTTTATATACCTAGTTGTTTTCTGTAAACAAAATTATCCATGAACCTGATGAAGGTAATATTTAACCGTAATAATAGCTTGATACTTCTGTGTTGCATCGGGTGATCAGGAAGCCACCGTCCTTATCTGTGTGAGGTGATATAGTCTCTTACCGATGCACATTAAAAATACGCATAAGAAATACATACTTGGAATTTTACCTACACTTAAATTGATAATTTATATTCATAAACCGTGACAAATCCTGTGCCACCATATTAAAAAAATCCTTTAAAATTGCAATTTCTGAATAATCTTTATTTCAGTGGAGCTTAATCTCTGTTATGTAATTACCAAAACAAAATGGCGTCACTCACTAACTATAAAACAACAAAATAATAAAACATATTGTTTTGCTTTTAAATATATATTTCCTTGGTATAGTTATTCGATTCTAAGACTGTAATCTGTTATGTAATTAAAATAACTGAAATCAAATAAAAAAGGTATCATATAAAAACTATTACGTTGAGTTACTATTAAGTTCTAACCAATCATAAAAACTGACAAAAACAGTTAAGTTAGAAATGATAAAGATTTGATTTTCAATAAGTAAACACATCATATCATCTGAAATAGCCGTATAAATATCATAATCGGCCATTTGTACCCCATACAAGGCAGTAAATGATCATGTCTGTCGAGATGGGAAGCTGTACTGATAACTTAATGCAGTCGTTTACGTGAAAATAAATTACAAGTCAGATGTAAAACGGAGTTCGGAGGTTACTTGTTTAGTAATTCAATAAGTACAATTGCGATAAAGTTTTCTTTCGCAAATATCTCTCTGAGCAACTTTAACAGTGTTGCGGAGAAATATGAAGTTGTAAAATACGTTGTCGCTTTTGTGGCTTTAGTTTATTCCATTCTTATCTATACAATTAGGAAATAGTCCTGAATAATAAAAAAATATATATTTCATTTATACCATATTTTTACATTAAATGTCATCTAAATTTTTGTTGATTTCATTGTGTAAATAAATTTATTCATTTTGTGATTTATCATTACAATTATTTAACGTTGGTGCACGTGGTGCTAATTAGGACGAACAGAATTACAGTGTCAATTTACTCCTTGTAAATCCACCTCAAAATCCTGAGTACGCCATAAAAGCAATAAAACTTGACATAAATGAGTTCATTAGTCTTGTAGGCGGGGTTTGCGGTCTAGAAAAAAAATGTGTGGCAGAAGTGACACTCGGGGGCTATTCAGAAAAGGGCCTTAATAGGAACATAATGAGGCTGAATGTTTCCGTTGCGCACAAATCTGGGAAATGTCATCTGCGTACACGCATAACGAGTTCCGGGACGATGAATTTTGGGGTGCGCCAAGATTTAGCTTCTGTAACATCTGTTTTTGCTTATGTTACAAAAACAGTGTCGTTTTTAGTTTAGCCCACTACACTTATACATTTAAAACACAAGTCAGAATATTTAAATTTTGCGAGAGTCTGTAGAAAACTAATAAATTAAAACCTCTTTCAGCGATCACCAATCCGCAACCGGCAAGCAAGCTGGCAAGCGTTGTGATTACGCCAAATCTTAAACCATGGAAAACCCGAAGGGAGGCTTATGTCGACCATTGTACTTATGCATAGGGCAATGATAATGATGTATATAATCTTGGAATTCATAACTAGGAGAAAATAACGACTGTTATTCCAAAAGGAATTACATTGTACATGATTCATGGCCAAAAAGAATTTCTTTTAAAAGTTTCATCATAGATACCAACAAATCTGATGTCATCATCATTAAAGTTGAACGCAACAACTTTGTGATTAATTATAACTTTGATTACAACTGCTTTCAATTAGTTACCAAGTTGAAACTTAATAAACAATCAGTCTCAAAAAGAAGTCTTCGTTTTAAACGAGCGACACCTCTGTAATTGGATTACGCAATTAAACTTTAAATTTCGAGAGATATACACAGCAATCGAGATGATTTTGCCAAGGTTCCCAGTTACAAGTGTCAGTCCAAGTCATCGAGAGAAAATATGTTGAAAATCACTGCTGAAGTAAATTATGATCTCAAATACTTTGGACCCTGTCAGTAAAGTTCAGCCTTATAGTGGGTAAGTATTCTGCTATTGATGTCCCAACGTGGTCCCAACCCGTTTAGCGACACGTGTTGCAAACAAAAGAAACTTCCCTGGTTCCCCTCACCCGCCGGGCGACAAAAGGATTGCCCAAGTTATATTATGGTCGTAAAGAATTTTGGACTAAGATCTACATATAGCTTGTAAACCTTCAGTAATTTACAATCGTCCCGCAATTGCGGGGGACATTCGCAACAACTGTTGTTTGCTTCAACGTTTTAATTGTTCGTAATGCGTAAAACTTTTGCCTGTTGATTTACAACTGTTGTTTTAGCTATGGTTTTAGTGAATCAGTGTTGCGTTAGAGAGTTTCTTTCATAAGTATTTTTTTCTTCAGATCAGAAACATGTGGCAAGGGTGGCTTGTCAGTCTGGGAAGCGTTTATTTTCACTTGGTGAGATCGTTAATGGTTTTTAATGACAAAAATTATACACGTTGTTCTTAGGATGTAAACTTATTTTGATTAATAAATAAATCATTGATTTCTATAACACACCATTATTTATGTATATCTTATATATTTACAGCCTACAGTTACCGAAATGATAAAAATAATAAAATTCTTCTAGGGTGTTGCGGGGGTAAATTTAATTTTGCGACTTGTCAATCTAGTCAGTTCATTCAAACAAATGCATATTACGTTTCCTATTGTTAATGATCTACTTGTATAATGTCGTATGTTACTGCATGTTTAGAAGGACCTAGATATCATAGATCTAGCGTGGGCCGGCTAGATGTCGCCAGCGCACGGCCGATTGTCATGTTAGCATATTTCAATGGAAGGGTCGCATTAAAGCGGATCACTTCGACTGCGCCGTTGCCCACGCGCACAATTTTCTTCGATAAAATTATGTAAAGTAGATATTTGCGAGACAAGTCTAATGAAGCGAATTAAGATAACGCGGTGTGTACCACTGCTTGGAACACGTCCTACCAGCCAGTCTAGGACCAGTTGAGACTGAAACTTGTATTGGTACCTATACGATAAGATAACATTTGTTAGTCATATGTAATTTCCTTCATTTATTTTTAATACATGCGGATACATATAATAAAACTACGCCTGTTCTTGCCACAAAAGTTTTTAAATCCTTTTTTATTAATAAGTGATGAGTTTTTTAAAATGTTTTACTAAATCAATTTTGAGTCAGATGCATAATAGGGACCATAAACTTTTCGATTTTAAATTTTCCAAGCATTATCTTGATCGTATAATCACTATACTGCTCAGACACGGATCATTAAAACCTAATCAAATTGAAAGTTTACCGCAGATGCGCGATCGGCGATCCAACGAACTAACTCTTTCGTATACATTAAAAGCTAATTTACCTTTAATTTTTGGAAGGCCACATTATCATCTCATTTCCTACAGCGATACAAGCATGTGTGTATAAATAATCACGACATGCCCGAACGATTTTCGAATTTCCCTTATTACATATTCCTGGCCAACCCGATCGAAGGAACTGGACGTAATCACTCAAATTGGTAACGCGAATCGAAAATTACGTAATTGCCACGAGAACATTCGGCGAAGACATTCGGCCGTGCCGCCATGTAGTACTACCTACTATACCTACCAACCGAATACCTCCGATAAAACTATATGTATGTATTGTATAGGTACAGTTAAGGAGGACGAACCTACAACCTGGGTGGTCCACGGAATCAAGTCTGCGCGATTAAGTATATAAAACAGGTAGGTACTTATGTATCGGTCGGCAACCGCGCGCCTTTTACTCATATCTGTACAATGTGAGTTATTATTTAAAATAAAAGCACTCTTGAAATACGGTATCAATATGCAATGTAATTAAAGCAGTGTTCGGGTACAGTCAGCAAAATAATTTTACACGCCTAATTTTCAGGTGAAAGGAAATCAGATAACTTTAAATATTACATTGTAAATGTGAAAGTCAGTTTCTTTTTTGTTTGTTTATGACCTCGTACAACTACTACGATGCCTAGAGCACGGAGAAGCACACATACTACCTTTTATCCTGCAGGGATAACATGAAGACCACAGGATAATATTGTCACGTCATATTGCTGTATAGAATGTCGATAACTTTTCGATATCTCGTGACCTTCATGTTAGCTCTGCTGGTCTCGTAAGTGGTTCCCATGGAACAATTTCTAAAGTCCATGCAGAACTCGCAAGAAAAAAAACTACAAGCATAGCAACAAGTAAGTGAGTACACTTTTAACAAAGATTCTTGATACGAATTTAATTTTGTTTGTACGTAAACGTGTACGTTGAGAGCGGGCTACGTAACAATTAAACTTCAACTTTAAAATATTAATTTCATCTACAGTATTTATCTAACGAACATGCTATGCTGCGTAGTAGCTGCAGCATAACATTATGCGATACTAATAAACACAAATCAAAACTAAAACGTCAAGGAACATTTTCTATCACTATAAGATTATATATATTTATAGTATGTAAAGTATGTATGTATTATTATTGATATATATTAGTTTGTTTTGTATCTCGTATTTATGTAATCGTTTATTATGGTTTATTATATTTATTATATCGTACACGCCTAACTCCTTTCTTCAATATTTCTCCTTAACCTAGGACTGCTGTAAGAAATTTCTTTTAGAAATAAGCTGTTCCTTTTGTATATATTTTTTCTGTTTTTGTGTTATGTAAATATTTTCTGTGTACAATAAACTGTTTAAATAAAAAATAAATAAATAAAACTAATACTTCTCATATAAAAACTTGGATGAGAATGCACTGACAATCATTGGGCCTATATACGTTTTCAATCAGGACCTGAAACACAGTACAGTTCCTCTGTGCCTCCCATCATCCAATCAGCCGGCAGCCCCACTAGATGTGTATCGACTTAAGAGGTTACTTGTTATCTCAAAACAGAATATGAATAATACATTAGTGCACTCGCGCTCTTAAATTGGCAAAGCTTAATTGACTCAAAGCTTGAAAATGAAACACGACGGCCAGGTAAGGCTTTCTTCGGCCGCCGTCGGTGGCAACGGACAACTTTTTGTGTAAACCGTACCAGACTGACAACATAACGGAATCAATTTAAATCGGTTGTGTAGCTTATAAGGGTCGGTAGGGTCAGAAAATTGCATCGAGAAAAACGTATAACGAAAATATTTTTGAGGTGATTTCAAAATTACTCACATCAATTCGTCAGTATGATTGAAAGCTACCAGAAGTGACTGTAGTTCTCAGAGATAATTTATGTCAATTGATTGACAATTATTGCAAAAATGCAATCGTGCTTAATTAAAAAGTAATTGAAGTGTTGTTTTCAACAGCGTGTAGTATATATGTAAAGGCCGTGCAACAAATTCCATGTGATTACTGATTAAACATCGCGCCCACCTTAACGTTTGGGCGTGGTGGTTTTGCGTGTGCACACGCCTTAATTAGATTCAATTTCTTACTGCGGTTTGTAACTTTCAGTCATGTATCATATGGTGGTGAATTTGAACTGCTTAAAGAATGTCATGAAACATGTAACTTTTTACTTTCTACATATAAGGCGGATCATACGACACGGATAAATTTTGCGGTTTTGGAATCTGACCACAGGTCAGTGAATGAAAAATGTACGTATTACGATGAAAACGTTTATTTAGGTTTTATAAAGATTAAGAGATAATTGATACTTTTATTGTGTTCATCAAAACTGTTCCTAGTGATTATTTGAAGCATATGTATCCGATGTAATGGATTTTAGAAGTAGAAACTTGGAATTGTACGTGTAGGTAAAGGTCAACACGCTGTTAAAGTCTTATCTATTTTTACTAATGTTATTTAATACATTAGTAGGTAAGGCATGCTTTTTACACCTGCTTCTCATGATACAGGTACATCTTAGTTTAGTAGTCCGAGTGTACATAAATAATAATGCCTACACGAAACTGTGTTTAAAGTAGATTCGTCGAAATTGTTATATTAATAATTTTAACATGTAGTTATACATATTTTATTATTATGTCTTATGCGTATATATAGTATCTATACGTAAATTATTTTGAAATAGGTATCTTATGAACTGTTTAAATATAAGAAAGTACCTATCATCATGATTTTTATTACCTGGTAAACTAGACTTTGATTCATTTATTATTATCATTTATTTTGTTTCAAGAGAGCATTCTGTACAGTACTAATTTTTTCATCGCTATTATCGCTCCACTCTTCTCTCTCAGTATCAGAATGAAATGATGCGTTACGATCTTCTCTTTCTTTATATAGCATTTCTCGTGTATCACATTAGTAAACATAATCCATAAACAGCTACGACACGTCGATTTCTCTCCAATTTTACGAAAATTTCAACTCAAAATTCACTTAATTCTTTGACGATGTAATCGGACTCGACCCCACCCAAACCGCGTATGTATTTTGTATTATGTGAAGATAGCTATTAAAGTAATTGCGAAGAATTACTTGCAACGAAAAACAAGCCTCATGATGGCGTTTCACCGAGAAAATTATCATTTTTGCACGCCAAAATGGCGTCTCCAGACCGAGTCTTTCTGGTTTCCTTGTAAACCCTCTAGAATTTAATTTCGTGGTGCTCTGTAAATGTAAATTGGTAAATGTTGGTGTCCATACTGACATATTGACGCATGTCGAAATCAAGAAGCCATAATCGCATCTTGTACATAATTACCTCCCTTTACCTTTACAATATCGTATGTGGCATTATATGGAACAGGTTTCAATTTGATCTCGTAGTTGGTAATAAATTCATATAAATTTGGTACCAAACTGGGTCCCAAAGGTTCATGGGACAGCAATTATAATTTGCCCTAACTACTACATAGTTGGTACCCACATCATGAGGTGCATTAGTCCATGACGGGGGGTACAGTTGCCGAAGTTCATTACCGCGAAATACGTTACTGCGAAAGTTCATCATAGCTAAATACGTAGTTGTGAAAATTCTCTACTGCGATGTACGTTACTGCGAAAGTTTACCATTGCGACGTACGTTGTAGCGAAAGTTCTCTGGTTCGAAGTATCGACACCGTACATGAGCCCATCCCCTCGTTACATTGCCGTAATCACTACATTTATCAGTTGAAAAAGTAGATGATGCTTCCCAAGTCCTAAATTTCTCCCTAGTCATCGTTTCATTTCATCGTCACCCGGGACCTATATATTGTTAAGTAAAATGCTTTTTTTCACTTCGTTATGAACTTAAAGTCAAACGAGTGTGACATAATTTAAACGAGCTATTTACAATGTAATGCTACTCTTTGACTGATCGTAAGCACACACTACGAATAAAAACTAATAAATGAGAAGAAGGGAATCCGCCGCCCCTCTGGCCCTGCTGGCTGTGGTTTAAACTTTTAAACATTGACTTCATAAATACTGAAGGAAATGCACTCCATGATAATATCTGAAACCCTTATGATATCACTTTTCGATATCGGTCCGATATTATACCATAGATCAGGGTTAAATGCAATAAAAATTGAACGGCCCTGGAGGATTAGGGCAAACCCTGACGTATGTGACATAACAAAGCTCAAAGTCTTCTTTTTATTTAAGGGCCCGAAATATATGTAAAAATCAATTTCAGGAAATACTTAAAACCCTTTGCATAAGTTTTCTGCAATATATATTTGAAGTGGGCATCAACTCATAAATATGTCATAATACATCAGTTGTTGTTGAAGAGTAATAGCTCTATAAATCAATAGAAGACAGATATTAAATAGTACGTAGTACATGGATGCGTATAATTTGCACAATAATAGGAATAACAATGACATCTATGTTGGGAAATGAAACGGAGGGCGCGATACAACATTAATAAGAGCAAAGACACTCATTCACGCAAATAATTTTAACATAAAGCATTACCGCTGAAACCAACGCTAACAAGATGCAGCTGTTGCAATCTCTCAGCGGAGTCCATACTGAAAAACTCATTGGAGTTTTCGAAAATAGAATATAAAATGTGTCACTCCTTCTCCAATAAATCAACGGTGATTAATGTATCTAAGTTAGGAACGGAACGCACCGCGTGACGGGGCAGTCCCTCATTGGGTGGCGTGGTCGCCATATTGCTCGGAGCTTGTACCTGTCAAACTTTGAAATATGGCCACTGG
This sequence comes from Carcina quercana, assembly GCA_910589575.2. Classification (NCBI taxonomy): domain Eukaryota; kingdom Metazoa; phylum Arthropoda; class Insecta; order Lepidoptera; family Depressariidae; genus Carcina; species Carcina quercana. The sequence goes on from OU342436.1 coordinate 5,817,628, forward strand.
CTTTCTCGGCACTCGAATTAGTGCGCCTTGTCTTAAAGCAACCGACCAAATTAAGGAGACTTCGATCTACACGAATTCGCGAAGCCACGAACCTTCGACTATTCATCCCATCCTTATAAAGGTTCAGCTATTGTTCGAAAGACATCAATAAAAAGATTTACCTTTGTATTTCACATGATGTTTTGAAATTGACATTTTGTTTTGAAGGTGTAAAATTATAGCACTTTATACGAAATACCAAGAAATAGGACTGTTGATTTATATCTTGACATTTTAAGGCAAAACATTCCGTTTTTATTACATTTTAAAATTACTATTGCAATAAAAATGACATTTACAATTGATTAATTGGTTTGTATCAGGAAATATTTCGTGGATTTCGTGTTCGTTGTTTTATAGGTATGTATAGCTAGTTATACTTGTTTGCATAAGTCATTAATATGTCATGTTTAATATTGTTTACTATACTCTTATTTTTTACTTGATAGTAACTTAAAAATCCTGGAAAATACTAGTAAATAAAACACTACGATGTAAATAAGACACCATTCTAACAAAGCTATTTCATCCTGTGACACCTAAGCGGAAACTAAACAAATTTTATAAACACTGTCTAGAAATCACGGTATATAGAGGTATATAGGTCTACCATAGGACGACTGCAGAGTTACTCCTTATTATTAGGGATAGGAAGGACGGGATTATAAGAATATTAAGTAGGAGAGAGAGAGAGAGAGAGAGAATGTGATCAAACTCACACAATTCGTATATGATAAAGGCGCCTGAGAGAATGAAATACTGTGTGGATTTTCATACTAATTGTGGGTTTTGGGGCAGAAAAAGAATAAGGAATGATTATGACATTGTATACTACATTAGGAATCGATTCTTTGTGCTGACTTTTCTTGTTTACTGTCACCTACTCACAATTATTATAGCTTGTATTTGGGACGGGTTAGTAGGTACTTGCAATCCTATAGTCATGTTTAGCGTCTAAGTTATCAGTGTGTAGATGCTAATAAATGTTGAGAATAACAGAGGAGATATATCCCTTCCCTGAGGCACACCAGCTGTTAGCTCGCACCAGCGAGTACGCTGCTGTTTTTTTGTTTTGGAAAGAGATATGAAGTACATTGTGAAAATCAATAAAAGTTAAAAGCAACATAGAGTCCAAGGCATTGCTAAAATCCATTAAAATTAGTATGTATTGGAAACAGATGCACTATGTAAAAGTTTTCTTCTCAAACTCGTAAAATTGCATACTCGTTAAATGAAACGTCTCTTTACTGACTTCATTGTGGTAACAAGTCTGATTGAAAACCGCAAAGTGGGCTTATAAACGTAACTACATCAATCACAGAACCATCAACGGTTTCATTTTAGACTCTACATCATTAACCTAACGTCTAGAGCAAGTACGTTTAATGGTGGGCTAAATTTCCACAGAGCGCTAAAGTGTCTGATCAACAGAGCCGACAGTTTGCGATTTATCGTACATAAAAGCGAATCATACCATATCGATAGCAATCTCGCTCGATGTTATTACTTATCCTACGGAGCATCGGTGGCGTACAGTCAGCAGAAAATGACAGGAGTTATAATATAAAATGTATGTTTTCCTATGGTCTAGTACTACGAAGTAGACAATATGATTTGGCATCGGATACTTTGTTGATATTAGAGGTTGTATCTGAATCTGATTAAATTCAATGATATGCTTTTATTGAATAAGTTCACACACAAAATTAATAGTTTTTATATTCAGTAGAGAGGCTTCAATTCCCGAGAATTACCTCACTTACAATCGGCTTACATGAAGGATTGAAGGCCAAGCAAGGACAATGTGATTTTCTAAAATGCCAGCATATATACTTCATTGAGGTCATCTGCTTAATATGAGATTAATTATTGGGAAATTATTTTCGTATCCAGAAAAAAAGCAGTGCTACAGCAATGTCACGCGTGATAGACTTATCTAAGGAATGCTTTTATCCCAAAATGAATTTAAAACTAATTTTTACGCCAATTATTATACTACTATTAATCTACTACCCTTTTGGAAAAGCGTCCAGCAGAGAAGAAAGCAGTTTTTTTTTCTTCAGAAAGACTTAAAATAATATCATAATTTTCATTATACAAACGAATACCGTAATTGAGAAAAGAATTATGAAGTTTTGCTATAGAGACGAGGCACATACGACTTGTTTTTGCTTCTAGTATTAAAGCTATGAATGTTACAGTTTATTTGGAAAGATTTGATATATTTATTGACGTGTGTATGCATCAATAAATGAATGATTTTTTTCAAATTTAGTTGGTTTCTTTGGTTGTTTGTGCTAGGTGTTCATATACCATAGTAAATTTATATATACATTTTGGAATGTGATAGTTATTTGACGTGAACCTAGAATTATTTTGCCAATGGTACAAATTTCAATAAACATTATAAAGTGGCGGTTAATATACAATTGTTGAATCGCAGTAGTTCAACAGTATATTAAAATGATAGTCCTCTGTATAAGATCAATAAGTGGGTAGCGATATCAGTATTTATATAAGGTCTGACTCACTTACTTTATTTGATTTTGCATTTTTACGATGCCAAGTGCAAGACCAGATGTAATACTAAGATTGATAAAATGAATTATTTAAACTTTATGGGTCTATGATTATCTTTGGATATTTTCCTGTGGATGTTCATTATGAAATAACGCGTAACTTTTGTCAAGGTACCCATAAAGAATATTCCGTGTTACTGAATCAATTCTACCATGAAAAAGCTTGTAAAGTAGCAAATGTCTAGTGTGCCAATAAAATGTATGTACATAAGTGTTTGTCATATAAGTATGTATGTACATCAAATATCAACGAGAACGTGTGTACATCAAATCTGCAGCTCACACTCGCCAACATACAACGCTCGTCTAAAACAAAACAAATAACACATACACCTACATTTATTTTGGGCCATTAAAGCCTACCCGACTCCACATCCCGCATTTGAAATTCGCCAAAACTTTAAATCCGCAAGCTCAAGTATTCGAGCTGAAATTTTAAACGGGTGGAGAGATACAGAGCACAAAGTCACCTGCAAAGGAGTTGGTATTCAAGAGCTTCGGTAACCCAACTTGGGCGTAGCTTCGTAACTTAACTTAGGTGGAGTTAAGTAAAGAAACCGCAGCGCCACGCTGTCTGACGACTGACTTAAATCTTAGCCAAGTTAAGAGTTGTGCACATGAGTTTCGGGTATTAAGACGTATGAAATATGTTTCGTTACCTATTCTATTACGGACGACCTCTAAGATTTACTCAGTAAATATTTTTAGAGAGCGCGATTCACGAACTTTTTAAATTTATTAAATGCTATTATCACTTCAGTGCCTATTTATTGTTTTGTTAACTTCATCTCACTTTTTCTTTCACAATTGGACAAGTATACTTATGATAATGAGTCACTCCCACGAATTTTATCAATCGATGATTGAGCTTTCTAATAAGTATAGCCACTTAGGGGTAAGAAAATGACATTATTTTTATTTGAATTGATTATTAATATATACTTATTAGTAGAAGATAAAATGTGCCTAGTAAATATTTAAAAGCATTTTGTACATAGCGTAACTTCAAAATGCATTGAGAGTAAATGTGCACAGCGCTTTATGCAAGTTTCTTCGTTGAGCCGAGGATGCGGTGATTTTGCCAACATTCGGAATAAATATTCAAGATTTGCTGTCTGAATACTACGTTGAAACATTACAGTTTCACTGGAAACTTACTTCGAAAAAGGTATTGTGCACTATCCTGCAGAAAATGGCGTATTTTATTTCTGCTGATGGGATTTTTAGCTTTATATACTAGTAAAAATCTTACTTGTCAAGTTCACTTCTGCAGTTATTTTATAAACGTTTCATCACTGAATGATGTTGATAACTTTGACTAGTCAGTACAGTCAGTATAATAAAATATTTATCATAGACGCATCGTGAAGTATTTGATGGGCAAAATTTCATACTAAAATTTTTACTGCTACTTAAAACTTTATTACAAACAAAAAAGTTTTAGGGGAAGGAAAATAGTCTGTAGTATGACTCATTAATGTGATGAACCATTAGTACACTCAAGTCTGAATGTGTACAACATAAGTAATTACTGCGTTGTACTTACTCAATATCACAAAATGGAAGCAAATAAACATTCCTCGATACAGCGTGACACGTCTCGACACATCCCATAAAGCGTTCCCTCCCAAAACCTGTGTCAATAAAGATAAAGGAAAACTAATATCAAAACAGGAATAGGTACGTGATAAGAAAACATTTATTCCCTATGTTTAATGCATGATTTGTCATAATTTCCCAGCCTCCCCCGCCAGCGCGTTGTTTTGTTGCGCTGAAGAAATGGGCGTATATGATTTATACCTTATCTTATTTATCTCGGACGTTGAGAAAAATTGTTAGAGGGGAACCACTGTAAGTATTTTTAGGTTTATTTATGAATATATGCTGAGATTGCGAGAGAGTGATTCCATAATATATTATCTTATTTCTATAAAAAATGCCTACAATATTTTCATCGAATACACCTATATAATCTAATGTTCTAAGTCTCAATGAATCTCAAACTAAATTATTGAGAAAGATATCACACCTGAACTAGTATTTATACCAAGATTTGATACTTAGTATCCAGACACGATTTCCTTTTTAATCAATCAACACTGCAGAACATCCAAGCAAAGGAACAACAAAGTTCGAGCATTAAAATCAAAACACAATTTATAATTTTATTTGCACGAACATTCGTCCCTCGATCCTAAGCCGTAATAAAGCCGCGAATCAAAAGTTGGCAGTAAATCACAATATGGCGTCCGCTGCCCCGTGTTTGCTCTCGCCCACATAATCCGTTCGTACGGCGGTAAATCCATCCAACAGTGTCGCGCACAGTGCTAAATCATCATAAGAGAATCCCACTCTACCTACAGGTACACAGTTGGCTGACTCGGCTTGGCAACAACGCATACCAACTTTCGATCACCAAAACGAGGAGTCGGCGACCAAATATCATTAATATTCCAGCCGTGTTCGTATATACGTATAATAGCAAAAAATTGCATTTAAAACTACTATTCTCATTCGATTTACGTGCTTTCATAAAGTTACTAAAAAAGTTTAAAACTTCGTATTGCGATCGCTCGGTATTATTAGTTTTCTCGTAAATCAGCGAGTTTTCGTTGTTTAACTTTGAGGAATTAATCCAGCGGTGGATTGTAGAATCGAATTGAGAATTTTATGTAGCTTCTTAAATACTCGTATCAACGAAAAGGAGAAGTTTTCCAGAAATGTAATGTATGCTTCCTAAACCTTTCTTTTCACCAATTTCCTTTCACCAATCGTGATTTTAGAATACAATCGTAACAATTAACAAAATTAAGTTGAGATGTTGTTAACCGAAACGAAATGTACATTCCAAACTAGACTTAAATATAAATGGGTATTATAAATTCTCATCTAGACATTATGTAACATATCTTACTATGCATTTCCAGCAGAACTCATTAATTCGATACAGAATTAAGGCTTCAACATAAATGCCATACACGACTGACATTTGAGTGGGTATTGCTACTGGTTTTTAAAATGTCGATTAGAGCTTTTAGCTACTTTATTGCCAGATTTGATAATGACTAGATATCGTTCTAACACAAAGCAATCACGTTTTATTTGTAACCGTTGATACAATTACATGAAGTAATAAAGCAATAAAAACTAACTCTAACAAGAACCGGACACGCTATAACTTATATTGTTTGTGAAAACGTCGCAATTTTTGGTTGAGTGCTGTGAACCATTGCTGCAATTTGGCTTTTTCGCTCGATTTATGTGAATAACACGGGCCCGCGGAGAGCAAACAAGCGGAATTTGTTGTTGAAACAGAGCTATTTTTTGGTTCCACCAGTGTTTACATCAGTCAAGTGTCTAACCAGGGAATTGCGACGCTGACTGACTGACGTGTTTACGCAGTTGGTTAACTGCAGCAATGGTCATGTTGACTCCGGAAAATATTTAAATAGAATGTTAGTTCTCCTCCGGAAGTTTTGGTCTTGTTCATCTATTTATTAATCGATTTTACCAACCACTTCGTCAATGTAGAATCCGTTAATGGGATAACAATGGCCTAACCGTTAATCGAGAGCATATCCGTTCTCTGTGCGTCTAAGTCTGTTAAGGCGATTATGCATCGAAAAGTTTGCACGTATCGAAACTCTGAGACTTTCACGATTATAATATCAGTAGGATAGGAAACCCTGTTCTCTTTTACGTATCAATTTTTTTTTAAAATACATAAAAAACTTTCATCTCGTCATGGATAAACATCGATTATTTTATCAATATCTGTTTAAATAATATTATTCTGCTGTACAAATAAAGCCATTCTTTATTCCAGCAGGCCTGTTTTTTTCAAAGACTACATCGAAATTTACCATGACATGGAATCAATAAACAGTGTTTCAATCAACGTTATCAATCCAAAATTCCAAAGCACCAACAACAAACCGTCTAGATCCATCAAAGCATCATTCTAAAACTTGTCCCAAGTCATCGAACCCAACACGTTCGTGATACGAGGACCGACGCGACGGACGGAGACGTGTGTGGCTCTGGAACAATAGCCGCGCAGATCAGTTACGTTTGTTAAGCGTTGTCTGTCTGTACGTCAGCGGTTTATTGGACATACCCAGATTGAACCGATAGCTCAAGCACGCCCGCCAACGACGAGACTCGAATTAGGAGTAGTTTCGATGTGCTCTTCTTGTTAAATGTCAGTGCGCTGGCGCATGCAGTTGGGATAGGTCAACGGTGTCTAGTGAATAGGACCGATGAAAGTATCAGGATATCTTGAAGAATAAAACGCACATGGAAACTTAATATTGTTTCGAAATAAAATTATAGTTATACAATATCTTCATGCCTTACTTTTCATTTGATCACAAAATACCACCATCGTAAGATAATAAAAACACAAACCAATTTTCATATATTAAGTAATTAGAATATCTGTATAGCATTAGCAGTAAGTATATCAAAACTTTAAAAAGTACTGCGAAAGGGTAAGAACTGAGATAAAAACAATATTTTCCTATTTCTTGCTGCGCGATATATCGGTTGCGAACTCAGCAAGCTCCGTTGGACATGATTCAGTGGGTCGGCTTGTAGACAATGCTGATATGAGATATTGACTTCAAGCTCGCCGTATATCTACTTCAGCTCGCCGCTGTATTCATATATACCTTTATTGTATACTAGTATACAACACCCGTCTGTATGTAGTTACAGTTTTGTTTACTTCTCTTCTATTTTATATCTAATAGGTAATTAATAAACAACTACAAGAAGCATATCTCTTCCCTTTTTCTTTTATATAATACTAAAAACCGATCAACGCCAAAGTGAAGCGTATTGAGTATAGATACCACCAAAGACAGAACAACTTGACGTCTGTGGCTTGCGTGTGTCAACTGAAGTATATTTTTCCATCGAGCTTCTTGCTGAGACGTTTCATCGAGTCAAAAGCGGCCAACTGGTAATTAGAGAGCCAGTCAAGGTAATAAGATGTAGTATTATTTACACGATCAAATTTTAGCTGTATAAAGTCTCAGTAGCTGTTCAGGGTGTGAGGTACTGTCTTACTTTGGGTAGGATGCCGATTTTTTGCAACGGTATTTGCTATGGACTCGATGTAACTCCCAAAGCTGTAATCTGATGTAATATCCAACCTCCACAGCTCACGTTGGTCATTTATCTCTAAACAAAAACATTTTTCAACGTATACTTTAGCACCTTATGCAGCCAGTATGTTGTCATGTAATACTTTACAAACGTTCTGAGCACAGATTCTCGTACAAAACATAGATTCAACCCGCCTCATGTATCATGTTAGGTTTAGAATACACACTATCCAGTTTAGAATACAAAGGCTTCCCCACTACATCTCCCAGTGTCGCAATATCGTTCTATTCCTGTCTGAGCCCTGTATCTAGATCTATCTATACCCGTACAGCCAGGCCCAGCGACAGTATACAATGCAGTGTTTTAGAATGCTTTATTTACACATACGACGGCTTTCCTATTATTCTTCAGACATTGAAATTGCGCTTTTGTGTTTTGTGGTCTTCGGGTTTAGATATTGAAATTGTGCTTCTGGAGGTTTGGTTTGAGTCTAAATAGGCTTTGCATTGAATATATGGTATATTGAACGCTACGGGTTGATTTAAATGCTTGAGAATTTTCAATGCAACCTCGATTTCATAATTTGATCTGTGAGTCATTGTACAACTATTGCAATACCAATAGTTGTACAAATTGTCGTGACAGTTGTGATTCATTCTACAGTTTATCACATGGTCAAACTCACTTTTCATTGCAATCTTCAGGAATTATTTTAGTGTAAGGATCTATTTCAATATGACGTTTTTTTGTCGTATCGTTTTAATAGTAACCAGATAGTAAACCTTGCAATTTTTATGAATGAATTGATACTCATACGTCCTAGATTGTTGTGTCATTATCCCACTAACGTGACAAAACTGGGACAGATAAATTGACGTACTCTTCTCTGAATACATTATCCTTTTCTGCCATATAAATATTCATTTTCTAGTAGCAGCATGAGTATCCAAGTACGCAGACGGCTGCATAAACACTGCAGGACCTGAATTTAGCTGTTGTTAATTTGTCACAGTGAATTAGCCGCGAGGGCGTGCGGGCGGGCGGGGGTAACTGATAGGCACACCATGTTGCACCCTGCACCGCCAATATGCTCGTTAACGTCCTAGGGTCAATTTAATACCTAAATACATCTACGGTTGGGTGCATATCTAGATCTTTGATGGTTTATATGGGTTGGTTCACATCGATATCCAGGTAGATATCTGCTACTATGGAAACAACATAGAGGTACTAGTTGGTATAATTCCATAAAAAGTGACGATTGTTATAAAACAAAGCAAAAACCATGAAATATTGTTGAGCTTAGTATAATTTTAAGCAATCCTAATAACACCATAAAAATGACAATAACAATAAAGTAATATACGTCGATGACACCGTAAAACTGTTTCCAGTAATTTGCAAATCCAAACAAACTATTTAAAATCTTAGAGAAAGCTGATCATAAAAAGGACATGCTTTTTTGCCGATACAGTTGTAAATCACAAAAAAGTTTCTGTCAGTCTGACAAACAGTGGATGCACTATCCGTTGAGTGAAACTATAGGAATAGGAAACATAACTCGTTGCCGTTAAGGATGAAAATAGATTGTTCGTTTGCGATTTCTGGGACAAAATTTTTATTGGAGTGTATAGAAACCGAACAGCACATTTTAACTTTTCTTACCTTTGTGCTGGAGATAAAGGGAGAAAGTTGCACAACAAACGGGCCGGCTTTCTAAAATTCGATATTGTTTGTCTGTTCGAACAAAGAAAGTTAACTGTTTTTGAAAAACGTTATTGCAGGCAAAGGAATGTTCGGCTTAGTAGAACTGGTGTACTGTGTAAGTTATTTTGTTGAATTTTGTGAATTGCGGCAAAAATAGGCTTGATATTATATTTAAATTGTATTTATTTGCTAGAACAATCCGTGTGTGGAGGCTTGTAATTAGCTCTTCATTTTGCTTTGAACGCCTCGCTTTTGATAATATATAGACATAGACATAACTAGTAGATACCGCGCTGCTTTGCAACCGTTGAATTTTTGTTCGTGCGTGATTATTTCAACCATCAAATGGACTGATGTTTAAAATACAAGGTCACGTAATTTAACCATTAATAATTGTACATTCCCTTAGGGGTGGAATTTCTATAAATCATTTCTTGATAGTTCTCTACGTATACTGTCAAAGGTATCGACACACATTACAAGTTTCTGGCTCAATAAGTACAGTCAGGTCAATCTTAAAATGAGTTTAAAAGTTTCATTTCTGAATAGTACATCACAGACATATGGTTAATTGTATTAATAACTATTGCCACATTTTTGTAGACACAAATTGCCTCTAATATAGAGGTATAATTTTATAAATATTTAAAGGGTCCCAAAAAAACCTCTGCATATATTATTTCATTGTCATTACATTGTATGCAATCTAAGTATGTCTACGACTGAAGCATTGTTGCCCGCTAACAAGCCAGTCTAACCGCGCCCTGGCACGACACAGCCGAGCAATGCACCGACCCACAAGTACGATGTCAAAGACAGTACCTTAAAGGGTAGCCAGCTTAAAAATTTAGAATTAATCCATCCAGAACACACACAAAAATGGACATTAAGGCTACAGATGAAAAGAAATATGTTGCAGAAAACTTGGATGACGGCCAGGAACAAATGATATAAGTCGTAGTGAATAAGAGACCACTCAATTTGCTGTAGTAGTAGAATCTCAAACCATTGTTGTAGTGTAGACAATAGAATCCAGTAATGAATTTATGCGAGACATGTACGGACCGATATTTCATGAATGTTTAATCTAGATAAAATCACACAGCACCTCCGTCCATCATTCTATGCAGTCAAACAGCGTGACTAATGTGTGAGTTAAAATGTGCTAAAAGGCAATAAACGTTATTCCTGAATGTTTACGATTGTCTAGCGACACGACAGTGGCGCATCAACTATCAAGCCTCATTGAACTGCGAGCAAACACGGTCGATAAATCAAATATTATTAAGAAATTAATCGAAACCAATCCAATAAAAAATAATGAAATTTTCAATGACGAACGATTGAACACGTTATGTATTCACTGACGCAAGTTTTATTGTTTATTTAAGCATGTAGTGTATTTCTTGTAACTGAATTTAAGTTGGACTCGGAATACATGGATGGTGCATATGTGAAATTCGAGATTTTGATAACTGCAATGAACCTACTAGTTCCTAGTTGATAAGTTACCACCCGATGTCTGTATGTAGTACCGTATACAGAATTTCCACCTAATAAAAGGCCAAGTTACGTGTAGGGAACGTTAGACACGCAATTACGGAGCACCCAGTTTAATACGGCCTGCCCCTCCCTTCTTAAAGTTGATATACCGGTGTTAAAGGGAGAAGATATATGAACTGCCGCGGATCACGTGTGATTGGCGAAGGTACAGGCGAAGTTTCACGTTGAACGTTAATTAGTGCGTGCCTCACGTTCTTCGGCGTGTATGGATGTATGTAAGAGAGATTGCTTGTCCTGCTACGGAAATTAAGAAAAAGAGTAACGAAATAAATAAAAGCGGTTTGTTAAACAAACTGAGATTACTCGAATTAAGTAAACCAAGATTAAAGTCTGCGCATGCCTTTGATGTAGTTGTACCACTTGAGACAGAATTTAAAGCATGGGACCGCATTTAAACATAAAACGATCTCTCGGATGAAGTGAGCGGAGATTGAAGTGTGTGATCCAACGTAGGATCCAATAAGCCATTACAAAAGGCAATTTGATGTTGAGATTAATGCGCGTAACAATTTATTGACAATTATCGTAACCAACACCGTCCTGGGATCGATTAACACAAAGGAGCTATTGCAAATTAGACTAAAGACAAGACCTACGTACATCGAGATAGGCACGTACTTAATTTAAGATTGTGCCAAATAAGGGGCTAAAGCAATTAATTGTGGTTTATTAAATTAATACGGTTGAGATAACAATTTTGATTGATTCCCAATGAGACTCTTGATACGAAATAAATTATTTAACGTGCCTTAGAATATCAACAGTAAAAAGCCTGGCCTTTTCAAAGTGAAATAAAGGCAAAGGTGGTTCGTGTATTGTATTCCAATTAGAGACGCGCTATCGACTCAAAGGCGCTTATGCAGTGCTTTTCTTCATGCCCTTGCATATTCAATGCCCTTGTGAACGGGTATATATCTTTTGCAGTGAACGCACTACGCGCTTGAACTTTCGTTAAAATATCTTACTTTATAATTGGCTTATGAATCGTATAATCACCTCTTAATATTTCTAGTTACTGAGAATCAACGCCTGTTGTATTTAAAACTTGTTGGTAACTTATTTATACTTTCATAAATGCTTAGCCAGTGTGGTTTCTACTAGGGAAGTGTAAGGCCATGGAACTATCCGTCTCATCTCACTTCATATTTGACATCTCATTGAGCTTCACGCGGACTTGATTTTCGGTACCGCATCGAAAAACTAAATTGGTGAAAAGTTTTGTGATGTGAAAATGACTTTCCTAATGAGTAATGAGATACAAAAGTTTCGTGTGGAATCGCACTACAGAAAAGGATCACCTTACATGATCCCATGTGTCGTAATAAACGACTACGGGACCATCTAACCACGATCCTTTTAGTGATCCTATGAGTATTGGTAATCCTCTCCATGGAAACCCCACCGCGATGATCTATCAAGAAAGGCCATACTCGTACCTAACAGATTACTAAAGATCTGATTAATTTTTGTTTTGATTTCTGTTTTTTTTCTTCATGTGAGCCATACTAAAACTACCCTCCTAGAAATCAACAAATGACCTAAAGCTATTCCGACTCACTACAAAGCATTAGCAAGTAGGTAGGTACGTCTGTTAATTTAATCAAGTACCCGGTCAACACTACAAGCAGTATTTTACACGTCACCTGCCTAAATACGAGTGGTGGGCAGCAATCTATCTAGGTCCGTCCCTAGCCGCTCGCTGGTGGATCGTAAACTTGCCTGTCAGGTTCCGAAGTCACCTTCTGCCTCCCGGGGAACGTTTACCAAGCTATCTTAGATATTATTAGGTGCCTTTATGTGTATATCGTTAATAGTGTCTATTAGGAACCTATGGAAATAAGTTATTACGTCCAACATAGACTTTGAAGTAGCTTCCAGAGCTTTTTTCCTCCGGTAGGCGATCGTCACTTTTTATCATCAATGAATAATAGATGTTTTGCTTTCGTTATAATGAAACCGGCTCTTATCTGCAAATGATGTCTAGGAAATTAACTTATATCGTTTCTATTTGGAACAAACACACAATTCTACATTTAAATTAATTTTATCGGTCAATTATATATTAGGTTGGTACAAAAATATCTGCTTTATATGGCAATAAATCTACTGCTGTAAAATCATTAAGATCTGAATTATAACCAGTAGTAAATGAAACAAATTAAATAACGCCGTTAATAGTCGATAAATAGTTTCGTAAACGGGCGTGTTCAGATATCGGGTTAGTTACAGTCACTTCATTAAGAGGATCATTCCCCGCTGTAGTTGCACGCAGTTTATGGCGTCCACGGCTATCTATCCCATTGTAAGGCCGACAGGTGAGTTTAATTGAGTTTTGTATTGCTACTGCTGTACTGAGTCTTAATTGACTGAGAACTTTTCTGTTATCTCGTTCAACTGTTTGTTTATTAAGTTGTTAATATTGATGACAAGTGTCCGCCAGTTTTGCACCTTGTCACTCGTTATTTATTATTGCTTCATCAGCTACATCGTTTATCAGACGAAATGACCACTTCTGACTGTTATTGTATCGAATAGTGACATTAAACAATAATTGAAGTACTCTTTATAATTACAGGTGCCAGTAAGTACTTATTTTTTCTGGCGCTAATCAGTCACCCAGTAAGGTACCGTTTGAGAAAATGTTCTGAATAGGGCAACAGTGCACCTGCAGCAGAAAAGCAAAAGCGATGCTTGGTATTTTACACAAAACATTAAAAGTCAAGTAGAGAATTAATAAAGATATAAATAAATTTAAGAGGAGCGGGAATGTGGGTTGCCGTTACGGGTCCGGTTCGCTTTATGTGCATATCGAAGATGGATGGCGCGGGTGTGCCTTGCGGCGAGGGGGCAGGGAGGAGCGCATACCGCCCCGCGCGCGCCTCCCCCGCCACCGTAATGGCCGCGACTCCAGCCCGTCAGACGACAAAAATGCCATAATAATGGCCCCTGAATAGTTTTTGCTGCACCGCTCCAAATAACCCGAGCCCCATACGTGATGACATGACCAACGTCCCCTTCTATTGAGAAATTCGTCAGTTTTATTGGAAAAAAGTATTACACGGCCGGTAGGACGGAATCCGGTCGTGTCATTTCAAACACTTGATAAGTATCGTAAGTTTTTCGGTGCAGAGCTGGATATACCTTGGTCTGGTTTCGTATTCGATCAGTGCGTGTTTTTTATTCTCCGTGACTGGTAGGGCAGGGTCACCTTGGAGATGCTTTAATTGTGATTCGATAAGAAACCTACTTCTGCTGAGTTGGACAGCTTCACAATGCCTTATTAATGGCGTACCATTATGGAGCTTCCTTTAAAAAATATGGCTCGTCTCCGATCAAATATCTCTCGTATTCATCAAGGATTTTACAAAAAAAGTCGAGGTGTATTATAGCATTACATGATTTACAATATTAATTCGTATTGCAAAACGATGGACAGCCTCCAAACCTATTATAATCCTTAGTATAAGATATGGTGAAAAATAATAAGATCAAACCCGTTGTAAGATTAAAAAGTATTGCAATAGTAGTTAATTTTGGTAAATCAATATGAAAGAACCTCTTGCATTGCAGGAGAACGGGATAAATGAGAAATACATTCAATCAATAAACAAATTCAATAATAAACGGAAGGAATAACTAGACATGAAGTTATGGGAAGCTGTCAGCTATATAGGAACAATAGATACATTCATTAGAAACCCGCCCAAAGGCAGTGTTCTAAATCATTATAATCAACCGCTCAACGTGCTTCGAACGCGGGCCACGTTCCAACAAGCGCATTCTCGTTGCGCTACCCGCAAACCACAAAATAACGTTTCCGTTGAAACCCAAAAGAAACCCGTACCAAATCCATCCAACAGCTAATTAAAAACAACGATCTGCTAATAATTGGTCGTGTTATTATCAAGGCGGCGTTATTGAACGTCACAAAAGGTGGACCAATTAAGAGTTTCCCCGAATGTCCGAGCGGGGAAGTTTCAGAATGATAGCACCGTCAATTATGGTGGCCCGCTTTGCTGCCAGCCAATTACCAGCCAGCCTGACGATTGATAAAAAGAGTTTCGAAAAATTCGTGCAAACAAATTTGGGTTATCTTTCGAGAGGACCGCAGGCGCTACGCGAAGCGTGTACTTACTGAATTCGCCCAACACGGTTAACTGTCGATAATCATAATTACGTGCAGAAGAAAATTACACACACTGCAAAAACAAGTACGAGACCAAAAAAATTGCGTCGCAGAATCATACCAGTTTTGCGAAAAACCTCTTATTTACGAACCGTGGACGCGATACCAAAAAACTAGTTCGCGCTTCATGTATGAACCATGACGCGGTCGCAAGAACAATCACCGAGAATAATTCATATTCCGAGCGCGCTGCAAACATCCACCGCCAATTTACGACTCGCTTCTCTTGTTCTTTCTCAACCGGTATATTACTTAGTGAGTTTCAGAAATAATTGGATTTCGATTGTGCGAGAAAAAGCACCGCAAGAACATACCTTCATCATTACCGATGCCCTTTTGAAGACTGGATAAATCGTAATTGGGAATATTGATATAATCGCGCCTCTTTAACGCAGTTATATCGGTGGTTAGCGAGCGCTTTCCTATTCGGTCTCCCATCGGATCGGAGGCTGCGTGAAGGGCGCCGAGCACCGCGACACCTGTATGCGTTATTGTGTCGCATAAATCCTGCGCGGGCGATTCAGTCGCGCGCGCGTTGCGTCCTGTAGTTTATTGAACTCGCTTTCGAGATAAGGCCATACTTCCACGGAGCAACGGTGAAAATATCCCCATAATCTCGTTACTTTTCCCGACTCGTTTGCATTTCCTGGAGCAGTTCGTGAGCGAGCCCGGTGCACTCATAATTAATTCAATTCAAATCACATCGCCCACAAAGCTTCCAATTTATCCAAAGCAAGTGCACCTTCTTAGGAAGTGCATAAGATTATCGATGTTTTAGTATTTCTTCTATTGTCGATTCATGGCTTGCATTATTTATACCTTTAAGTTTATAATAAAAGTTAACAATTTAAGTCAACGATAAGAACATTAAATATTTCAACAACAAAAAAAGTCAATTTGACAAACATTAGATGTATTACAGAAGGCAATGTGACGTGTGACAAAGTTAATTAGCATTATTAATTAACTGGGCTTTTATAAAATAAATTTTGTTCCAAACTTTTTAAAATTCATTAAAAAAGTTTCTTGTAACTAGAAGGCGTAAAAGGGTTCCGGTTAGCGCAGTCACATACATATGTACGAGCGATACATACTGTTACATGTACCACACGTAACTAGAATGGAGGTATATTAGCACACAATAAAGTTTATCTTAAAGAATCTCTTGAAGTAGTGGCCGCTCTCCTAAAATGTCTATTTTCCGCGCCGGCAATGGAAATGTCGCCGGGTCTGGATATACGGGTGCGCGGGCGCAGCGGGCGCGCGGGCGGAGCAGGGCTCGCGTTCTAATGAGGCGCGCCCGGCCTGCGCGGGCGCTGCCCTCATGCACGCACGCTCTCTTTATGTGCTTAGGTATGAATATTAAATGAATACCTACGCCCGTTTCGATCACGCTTATGATACGTCCCCAAAGAAAATCAGAATTTTTTTCGTGTCCCAACTCGTTTACTAAAGAAGTCAAATAATATATCAAGCTTAAAGGGATTTCGTAACTGTCAATGATAAATGATCGCCAGAAGTAGGCGACCAATGACATATACCACTAACTCATTAAAAAAAAATATTTACCGCGTAGGAAACGGTCTACCTCGGCAGCAAAGTAAAGCGCTATTTCAAGAATTCTCATAAAACATTAGGCGCGAACGTTTCTTACCCCCAACCCGAAACGGAAGGTGCTTTAGGTTAATAAATATTAGCAAATACGTACTTCGTATGTACTAGAGTAACCGGCACATGCTTTTAAACGAATTGCTTCGCATAACAATAAAAACGTCTATAGGCCCTTTCACACATTCTAATGTGCGTTAGGCGTAACGTTCCTTCATTTGTAGGAGGCCAACACGCAGAGGAAATATTTTCCCAAATCCATACAGCCTTAAGGATCCCATAAAACAGCCGTTTTCCCCACGCGAAAGTATGGAAGTGAGATTTATATGGGGGACTCCGGTCTCGAGCCCGGGCTTTGCTATGATGAATTGACACTTTTTCAGTACTGCCTACAAATTTCAACTCCAATATACGCACCCTGAATGAACAATGAGAGGCTAGAGTTGCGCCGTTATGGCTTGGAAAAGTTTTAATGTCTCCAATGAGGTAAGGCCCCATAAATATTTCCATTCGTGAGATTAGTGGCTCTTTCAGGAAGTTGTGTAATGTGTTAAGGTACTAACGGCTGTTAATTAAGTCGTTAGTATGGCTGGTTATGTTGCTGTGCGATGGTATAAGACGTATTTAGTCAACATGGCAGGTTTTTAAATCTTTACATTTCTAAAAATGAATGGGTTTTTGTAAAAGCAGCAGCAAATAATTTTCCCGCATTAGTTACCAAAACCTGAAATCGTTATTTTTTAAATTCAGTTCACAAATATATATTTATTAGCTGTAAGTACAATGTCAATTGCGAACACCCAAATGTAAGTTTGGAACGCACCCTTTTAGCGTGAACGCGAGCATTCCAGGTTTATCTTTTAATTTACCCCTCATTATACTTTCTGAGGAAGAAAGCTCACGTGTACAGCCAACTACAAAAAGTATAAACACATTATAAACATGAGCGGGACCGACATGGCCTGGCGTCACGGAATCTGAGCCTGCATTTTTGCATACGAAATAAAGCTATGATTTGCTGACCAAGCCTTATCACTGACTAATAAAAATGCTTGGCTGGTGGGGGAAAGGGTTCTGTCAGTTGGAGTGTGCTGTAAGTGGAGTTATATACCTTATGTTTAAAATAATAATATCAGACAATAGCGTGTCTGGACTCGTAATAAGTCGAGTATTGTTAGTGATATCAAATACAACGTCAATCGAAACATAACGAGGTATTATATTTTAGTTCAGATATTTAAACCAATGGATTAGCCCTGAGGGTGAATATATGTTTTATTATTTATATATAGTGTTCTCCATTTTACTCTAACTAGTGGTCCGTCACTTTCATTGCATGTCTGAAATGAGTAAGCTCAAATCTTATTCCAATGGACGAAGGAGGCTTTAGAAACGGGAGGAAATAATTGAATTCTTGAAGGAAACGAAAAGGAAGTTAG
The DNA here is from genome assembly GCA_910589575.2 of Carcina quercana. Lineage (NCBI taxonomy): Eukaryota > Metazoa > Arthropoda > Insecta > Lepidoptera > Depressariidae > Carcina > Carcina quercana. The sequence goes on from OU342436.1 coordinate 5,835,858, forward strand.
TGAAAATAAATATTAACAGTCGGAAAACGCTCACTGTTCAAAATCAGCCATAAATTTTACATACTGGCTACTGAAATAACTGTCAATTTTTGGTGCACATTGAATAAGTTACAAATAGCCGTTTGTAAATCAAGATTCAATTATTTAAAAAAGCTTTTCAGCGCAAAAAATATCCTACTTCCCATGAAAATCAGAATGGAAAATACTAATAACACAAACGATAAAACACGTTTTCAACTCGGCAATGCTAAAAAAATAGCAAACCAGACATTCAAGATGTTATGATGACTTCATTCCGCAGCAGCTTTAGGCAATCGTCTAAATTATAATAATAAGCGGGCGTGAGCTCCACCGATAGTTCGTCTTAATAAAGCCATTATAAATATCTTGATTCCACGGGCGACGACGAGGCGACGTGCGTACACGCACCAAATGGTAAAGGGTTACCAGTTTTATACGTAATATTATTGGCATATATTTATTACTAGCTTTTGTCCGCGACTAGTCCGCGTGAAATCTCTGACTCTACGTTGTGACGTAAAGAAAAGACAAACATATAATCTTACATTTGCATTTATAAGTTGGTATATTGTGTATCATTTATTTTAATTTTTGACATTTTGAATTAACTACCAAGGTTTTACACTCAACCTTGTATATAGTTAATTTTAAACAATACTGTTCTAAATTTTTATCGTGTTGACTTAGAAACTTTTTTATTCACAACTTCAAGTGATGCACTATTTGATACTGAATTTGATATTAATTGCAACTTGATATCTCCACGCAATCTTGAGAAAAATGAATAGGAACCATTATAGAATAAATATAGTTCTAGGTAGGTATAGAGTTGAAGTAGAGTAGAGAAGAGAGTTTTAGAAGAGTACTTGATAAAATTTGAATAAACCGAAATAAAATAAACACAAGGGAGACATGTATACGGGCATCGAACAGCAGTTGCCTTTGCCGTATGAATAAAACGTATACAAATTTAATCAAAGAGAAATCTATTAGTAAAATGAGAAGTACGGAAGGGAGCACCTATACATATTCAACAAGGCACTGCATCACGAACAGGCCAATTTATGCGGCGTGCCCTGAGAGTATCGTACTTTACCTCGACCGTATGTAAAACTGGAGTATTTCTTTCCTCGATCAGATCGTCACCCCGTAAAAGACCTTTCTATTTATTCCTTTGCCATTCGAAAGCGGAGTTTGAAATTCTAGTTCATTTTACGCTACCTTCGTTCCGAGCGATATTTCGTTTCGATAAATTATTGCGTTAAGAGTACATAACATAAGAGTATGTATTATACCGTGTATGTAATTTATTTAGGTTTCAACTTTAGGGTTTATAATTTTGAGCAATTAAAACCAGGCTACTTATTTCATTCGGTAATAATAGCGCATTTTTGTCATATAATTATTATAATACATTTAGTAAGGCCCTAATGGCGGCAACTATTCGGGTAATGACTGTCAAAGTTTTTTCTTTAAGGTAGAAATTAAATTACTGAAATTGTGTGCAATTTAACTATATGCCAAAATAATCGGAGGTTTTAAATTACCAATTACCCATCATCGAAATATTGGAGTTATGTACTTTTTCGTTTAGATTTCGTCTTGGCCAACCATAGACCGGTTTAACAGAAAGTTTCAGGCCTCACCGTATACCTAAAATAAATTTTTAGTTAGCTTCCAAGCCACCTAAGGCTCTTGCTAAGTGTTTCGCTTCAACGTTTATCGTGAGTACAGTATTTACCGAATGTCTGGGTTTCTATAAAATAGAGTGTGAACAGGCATCTTCCAAAGAACGTACCCCTTGGACCCCATCACCACTTACAGTCACGTGAGATCTTGGCGAAGTATTATCCATATCCATACTAATTTATAATTGGTAAAGTGTGTTTGTTTGTCCTTTTTTTACGTCGTATCGAAGAATCGGACTTTTTTGTATAGGGATACTGGAATGACCAGGAAGACAGGGATACTTTTTGATGCCCACGTGGACGAAGTCAAAACTATAGTTTTAAATAATGTAACAATATTCAACAAGAACATCTCGCATCATGAGAGACCTCGCTACGCTCGCACGGCACAAGTTTCCTTTAAAGTATTAATCAAGAGCCATGTCGCGTTCGGTTCTCTTTTTTTACTTCTCCAGCGCATCTGCCCATCTGTGTACCGACCGCGCAAGTTTTGTATTAAACTTTGCGTTTGGGGTATTTTTAGAACCTTATTTTATATATAAAAAATATACACTCATTCATTAGTATTACATACGAGTACACAAATAAAATGATGCGGCATCTACTGACTCGTCAAAAAAGAGAAAATATTTAGATGATTATTAATTTTTAATTTCACATTGAGCTTCTCTTTGTCCTTCCTTTTACTACCCAGTGCTCTAGTCCCGACCTTGTAATGTGTTTGGAAAAATTGCGTTAAATAATCATTCCATTCCTTTTCCCCAACAATAATAAATAATTTTTGAAACTGACTGTACTTATTATTGTTATATATATATATCGGTTCGTAAAAGTGGAACTTGTATTTCTCCTATCCCTAGTAGCTCAAGGGTAGAGATAGGTGGAAAAAATATATTCTTACCCCCCGGGGATACAGTAGGGATTAGGGCTTCAGGCGGCTTTTACGTGGTGGTAGGTAACGACAAGATCGTAGGATGGAAGCGTGAAAACCATCATCAAGTTAGCCCAATGGGCGAAAAAGAATTATTTTTACCTGTACTTCACGAGACGCCTGTTCGACACAAACGTTGACTGCACGATATATCCCGTTACTCTACGAAGATACTCATAGATTAGACTTCTATTTTTCTACACTAACATTCCAATAGAGCCATCTTTTTATAATGTCTGAGTCGTGGCTGAGAGTGAGTCACATGATCGTATTGATGGGAAAATTATTCCAGTTATCCTTGGGCTGGCATTCATATTTGCAAGAAGTGGTAAGAGGTGTTAATTAAGCTTCATCATCTTTTTACCAATTAGTGCAAAAGATACTTCTGGCTTATGATTTCTTGTTTTGCAAGATGTTGCTTCATTTAATCACGATTGAAGTGAATTAGCTCGAGACGGAAAAATAGTAAAGTTTGTTATGTGGTTTTTATCGTCTGTTTTTATTGTACTTTACTTTATGAACAATAATTTAATAGTTCTTTTTTAAACATATTTACATCCTTCTTTAGTCGCAAGAACATGTAAACAATATTGGTTTTAGATGTGCCAATTTACTGAGTTATTAAAATCGTTGCCTTTAGTAAATCATCACTATCTCAGCGTCTGTCTCTTCTGACACATTCTTAGTTGTAAGAGTTACAAAAACACAAGAAAATCTCTGATTGTAACAGATTGTCAACAAACATGTTTCGGTTTAATACAGATGCGTGACTCCTGAGAGTAAAAACCTGCACTTGGCCTCCATCTCACGAGATGGTAACAGAAGTTATTTATTTCCATAGACACAGATTATTTAATGTTACATAATTATATAAGTTGCAAGGTATGTGACGCTAAGGCCGTTGTATGGAAAGTGTGCTCATCCAGTAACATCAATTTTATATAAATTTTAATAATAATTCGTCATAAGCTGCGATTGCGATTAATTGCGATTTTTTCACACAGTTGTTGTCGCTTCATCTTATATACTTAACTACATCCTTACAACATTGTGAATCTGTTGAAAGCTGATGTTTGAAGTTCCGAAAAACAAAAATGATTTTTTTGCTTTTCAAGGAAATGCACATATTTGCACACATCCTGAGAATTAAATCTGATAGTTCTTTAAAGAAAGATATTTTAACCTTCTGATACACATACCTATGTAAATCACATTTTTATCACTTTACAATGTTTTTAGGTATTTTAAAATAGTTTTTTAATGAATACAATCACTGCTTTATAATCAGCTACATGATTTTAATGCGATGGAAGAGGTTCATGTCCAACCTCGACATCGTAAAATTGGATTTTCTATGTAGATATTAGCCGTAATCACCACGCTTGGCAGTCGGATTGGTGATCGCAGTAAGATGAATGATTACGTAGGTAGATGCTGTTGCCCATCTCCTGAATAGTTTTACCCTCGTCGCCTTTTACGACACCCACGGGATGACATTTCGTATTCTTATTATAAAGATGAGACCACACGGACAAATCAACACACAGGTTTTTTATTTGTCTCGAAAGTGTAGATTCTGTGTATACGTATATAATCAATGTTTCTCGTCTTACATATAATGGCCTTCCGAGTATCTCGTTACGTCACAGCCTTTAAGGCTCTATTAAAGATGGTATCGGGAACAAAACATCTTTATCTAGTCACGCTGCTAACTACAGTTAGTTCTTGGAAGCTACGACGGACGGAAATACTCTGTATTTTGTTGTTTTTATATTATGTAATAGATGAAATTGTTTTTGAAGAACGGCCCGTCTTATGTTTTAGATTTTCATAGATAAAGCACACCAAGTTCTATCTAGACAGAAAATGTACAAGAGATTTTACTGTCTTTTTCTAAATAATAATATTTAGGGCAACAAAAATTAACAAATAATTACTTGTGCGTATGAAAAACTCGACACTCATTGTGATTACCACCTACTACTGCTTTCTCTTTCAGTCATCGTCTTGTTTCATCATATACTGTTGGCTGTATGTTCACTGCTAAAGAAGACCCTACTTTATTTACAGTTACGACAAGTTAACTTTTCATGGATTTCATTGTACTCAATTACCTACCTACCTTGTCAGGCGCTGGGTTGGTGGTAACAACATTATATTGGTGATACATATAGATATGCGCTCTGCTCTCCGTAATTTATTTTATCAACTGCCTATTCAAAAATTATATTTTTTAACAACAAATATATATATATATATATATATAATGTATGAAACAATATCAATGAATGGTTAGCAACATCTGCCTACCTAAATGTCCACATCGTCTTTGCAACCGACTTCAAAAAAGGAGAAGGTTCTCAATTCGACGCGTATGTTTTTTTTGGTATGTGTGTTACGCGATAAATCCGCCAATATTGAACCGATTTTGATAATTCTTTTATGTTTGGTAGAGCATATTTCAGAGGTGGTCCTATATAAATTTTATCGAAATTGAGCTCTTTGAGAAAATCTACAAAAACCTAATTTTTACGGCAATTGAAATCGGTTTTTAGTTCTTTTTGAACGAGTTAATTATTACAGTAACTATTTATAACCTAAACCAGCTGTGCCGTTCATTATCGCAAATCCTCTCGTAGAAGCTTGACGTGTCAATATTTGAAGGAAGCTCAGGTCAACAGTGCACTTATGGTGATAATCGTACCACCTAAAGATGTTTTTGAATAATATCATTTTTAAAACGCAATGAAACATTTGTGCGGAGCCAGACAGTCGGGAAAATACTAGAATCGATGTGGCATTTCGATTCGTTGGCTAGGACCATAGACTTATATAGAACTAGGTATGGCTGCAGCTTTGCCTCAAAATTTTAGAAATTAATATAAAGGAAACATTTTTTCTTCACTTTTTAAGGTAAAGACAGTAGTAGATATTCAAATATGAAAATGCCAGTAATACGATTAATTATTAAATTGTTTTACACTTGTGAACCACAGATAAATCATTTTTATATAAGGTTTGGTGTGTTTGACCAGATCATTAAAATAAAATTTATTTTAGTATCTAAGTATATCATTCTAATGGATAAACCCACATATCTACTAAATAAAACAATGTATCTCTAGGACACTCTTTTTGTCTAGAGCTAATTTGTGGTAGTGACATATCTACAATTTTAGATTCAATGGAAACTGGTGAAAGACAAACCGCTTTTTCTTCTCTAATTTATAACATAGACCACGTTCGAGAATACGAAATGTATTTTAATCCACAGTCAGAAGGCATTTTATTTATAATCCTCACTGGACAATGTTCGCATTTAATATTTTGATATTTATTAGCAGATGATGTTTTTATCTAGACCGGCGACAGACTTGGGTATTTTTAAATCATACTTCAAAGTTAAAACGTGATGTACTCGTAAAACATGTTTCAAATTGTTACTCGGAAGTGTATTTCAATGTATGACTACAGAACTCAGAAGTAACACAACCTCAGTACTTTTAATATAAAAAATTGTGACAAGTTTTCTCCAATTATTTTAGTGTTCAAAAAAAGATTTCATTCCAACCAGTGTATATGATTAAATTTAAAAAAAAAAACGTTTTATCTAAATACAAACAAACATTTAACGACTTCTCGAGAGTTCGATAGATAGAGATAAAAAAATGTAATTGCTTCGAAATAAGCGAATATTTCATACATTTACATTTAATATATGTTAATTTATTCTTATATTTATTTCGATCGCAATTTTATTATAAAATTGATTTAATGTTTCTTTGAGAATTTTTAATATTTTTAAATATTTCTTTAAATTTAAACTATATGACGATCTATAAGAGAGCTTATTGGCCAATACTTGGCTACAGGTGCACTTTCCCCGTTAAAATAAATGAAACGAAACCATGTAAGTCAGGTAAAAGTCTACCTACTGACGTCAAATGTTATTATGGATATAATATATATAGACGTAACGAAATGTTAGTAATTGGTATATAATTTATATTTAATCAATAAATATATGTCCAAGATGAAATATTATTAATCACCTTGAAAATAATTAATTAATTGTAATTACTAGAAACGTTTCAAATTAAAGGAAGACACAATCCGATAATTGGGTGGCGATATAATATATACCTCGGACATATTTGAATATCTCGGTTGCATCCTCGGCAGCCATTGTTGTCGTGCCCAGTATGGACTTAATTAAAGAGGGGTGGATAGGTGGAAAGATCTTGTGGAATTTAGATGGTCACTGCATTCAGGTACCTACCTACAGGAATTACGTTCGTTCCAGATTATTATACTGAATTGGGGGTTCTATGTTGATTTATTGTTACGATATTAAATGTAAAATTACGATTGCAAACCACTAACTTCACCGTAGGTCTCATTGCGGTAATGTATGAAGTTTTGAACTGGTCTATTATCTTTAACAAGACAGTATTTTCTATTTTAAAATACTGTATGAATTTTTAATTGTGTTACTTTTACATATAATAAATTTTATAAATAACTTTCGCAGCGTTTTTAAATATTAAATGTTTTAATAGTTGATAAAATATCGAAGTTGATTCACAAACATCTATTTCTATTTAAAACATGGTTCTTAGAGTACACAATTACACAATCGATAAATACGCCTTTCTGAATTTACTATCCTTCCGCTGTATTTCTTCAATAATTTCGCCTGAAAACACGTGTAAATTCAATCGCCTGAAAACACATGTAAATTAAATTATTTAGTGCGATGGCCAAGTCTCAATATATTTATATAAAACATTAAAGAATTTTAATATTGATATGCGTCACTATAAGATGCTGTTAATTATTACGTAACAACTTAATGCTTCGAGTACGGAGATTCCAGACACAATTGATTTTCAATTGTTATGGACCACGATCGTGGTCTTAGAGACTGGACGTATTAAGACAGAAAGTCGCTTAAGTAGAGACTGAATAAATTAATAACCGACTTGGTATTTATTACATGGATCTCACAACTTTTTACCGCAGAACAACTGAGTTGCGAGACTTGGTTTTTTTTTGACAAGTATTGTTTTTGATGGGATTTCTTTTACCATAATCCTTTAAAATAGGCTTTGCAAAGTTATTATCTATAAATATGACAGTCTATAATATATATAAATAAGTATCATTACAACTACACTACACTACTACATACAACTTCCTAAAATATTACAATTTCATTTTTACACACTCTTTTATTATTGTTCAAAACACCATCTAATTGCTTTTGTAGCTTACATTACAGTTGTACATAAATGATAGCTATTAATTTCCTGCTATTACAATTATATGTACTATTTTAAGGTAAGTAACTCATCAAAGCCAGCTTCTTCTTCTTTACTATTTTAAAAGAGTAAGGTAAGATTAATTTTGTATGGGAGCATTCTGAGAGAATTCCCGTTAAGGTGTCTGAACTCTCTTATCCTGGAAGTACTTATTGATGGCAGTTCCTCAGTTCATGTTTGGTCCGTACAACGATGTAGTCTATTATATTAAACGTCCCGGCTCCGTTGCATCAAGTCGTTATTTGCTATGAAATTCGGCTGCTGGGAAATCAAGATGGTAAACTTGTAGCTATTCCAGTTGGTCACTACTTGGACCCTAGGGGACAGTAGCTAAGTCACTTTGAAGTTTACGGAATTTCTCTATGTATTCTATTTTAGGTACGACAATAGTATACGTCTTTAGCTTCCCATCTTGTTATTATTTCATTAATTTTATCAGTTGTTTTACTGTATTTCAATTTGTTAATTTTATTTAATACCATTTCGCCCCACTGTGTAATTTTTATGCTATTTATCACTGGACACGCCCTAATATTTCAGGCTCTACTACAACGTCAAACTTTTTTTTGTAACATTGGTAATCAGGCAGAACTTTGACTTATTACTGATTTTGTTAAAATAATTAAGCCTTGAAACTGTGTAAAATGACCTTCAACTGTATCCAATTCGTATAATTGTAAATACATTATTATTAAGGTAACAAGAAAATAGGAGGAATGTATATTTACTATAAATTTTAATAATGCAGGTCAATAACACGACCCAATATTTTACAATTTTAAAACCATATAAAAGTTCACATAAAATAACCTAAACATAACAGAATATTGGAATGCCAATAAACTTGCCAATTAAATATAATACAACAGTATTATATTACGGTATTGTATTGTGTACATACGGTATGTAATTGAATTTATTACAATAAAAAGTCCAACAACCGAGGAGGTGTAAATATACGTAGAGATGAATAATTCAAGGCAACAAATGAACCAGAAATGGCGGCGCGTCCTTTTATGCAATCAATTAAGCACACACATACACAATTACGCTTCTGAGTCAATAGCGAGTGCTCGCAATTAAAATAGTTTATTCTAGTCTCAGTACAGCTAAGGCGAGTTTTTCCACAACAAAATACAACGAAAATATTACGGTATAAGCGTAGAGAGGGCGCGAGAGCGATTTGTAATGTCGACGAAGTGGGAACATAGGTTTAAATTATTTTTAGACTTACAATAAAAATATCTGCGATAAAGTATTAACGAAGTCTTAATTTTTACATATATTTGGGTAAAGATACAATCGTTTTTATTATTGAGCTGAATTACTAAATAAAAACTTAATATGGTCAAAAGTCGTCATCGCCTATGTATATCTGGTGAGATTATAGACAAGCGGTAATCAAACTTATACATACAAAACTTGAAACTAATGACATGAAACCATTATTATATCGATATAGTGAAATGGCACTAGCATTTCACAAATTATTTTCTTTATTTATTTGTTTTTCTTGAGGAGAGCAAGGAAGGCGTGCTCAAGTGTCTGAGGCGAATATGAACTTGCATGCGTTCACTTTTGGTCATGTAGTCATCGGAGTATGAAGTTAGTTACGTAATTTATGGTTCGGGAAGTGACTGGCTATTTTTTGAGATAGGTGGGATATCTTATAAAGACCACTCAGACAAAATCGCAGCTAAGTATATAAGCTGTATAAGATTTCAGGACACTGTCTTGATCAAATTGTTTTATAAAGTTATCGCTCGTGACTTGAAGATGCCATTGTAAATGCGTCGAGTGAGTGTACTTTGTAACATGCATAGTTGCATACGTCTCGCTCACTTGCTCCAGTAATTTAATTTATCGCTGAGTTTTATCATACCTTTATTAAGAATGAGTTATTCTGTCATTATTCGTTGGAACATTGCCACTTCCGTCAAGTCATTTCCGTCCAAAAACCTACGGAACTGACTTAAGTTTTATAAAATGATTATGGTAAGTTCTCTTAATATAAGCCCTCGGTGGTTTATCTGGGAACTTCGTGTTTAATTCGGCTGAACTAGAGTAGGTATACATTTAGTATTTATATTCCACTGTAAAAATAGCCGTTTGACATTAATACTAATTGGTCCCTTGATATCTGTTCCTTCTTTGAATGCCAATAAAAGCAAATACCGTCACTAAAATCGCTCCTCTAGTTCCAGCAAATAGCTCCGCTTATGACTTGCGCAGCAATGGAAGAGCTCGCGGAGTTTACTGCAGGGATATAAATTAAATGCTTACGTTTCGCTTGCCTTCTCCGCTAGTTTAATTAAGCGTCTCTCCTTTGTGTCTGCATGTGCGTAAAGGCATTCAACACGCCGCCTGTTGTTTTAAGAGACCGCTGGACCCACTGGGATTAAGATCCTTTTGAAAGTAGTTGATCGAATTGTGGGGGGAAAGGAATTGGTGTAGTCGCCTTAAGTGTCACAGACTTGCTTGATAATTTTAATTTATTTATTTAAAATAAAAAAGAAATGTTTACTTGTACTTATCTGATGAAATTCATCTTTAGGATGGGCATTTTTCATATATTTTTTGTTATGCTCTTGGTGAAATCTCTGAAGAGACTAGTCTTGTAGTCATTTCATACGTAAGTTTTTTGTGAAAGAGTAGTATTAATATAATATATGTATGTATAAATACATATGTTAAACTATTAATATGCTAGTTTGACACTCATGATACTAGTGTGTGAGTCGTCGTTTTAAGTGTGTTCTTTATATATTAGGTTTTTAGTCTCTTGAAATGAACGTAACTGTACTTATTTATTTAACTCAAGTAAAAAAAATTAATCAAAAATTAAACTAAGTCCCTCTCTTATCAAGTCATTGATTTTAATGCCAGGTACTAGTTTAAAAAATTTAGTATGTCTACCGAATACCTGCTGCCGATGTGAAGAAATCAAACATTCCCAAACGAAATTGTACTCGTTTTGCGGAAATTGCTTCCTACAAATTGGTTTGCGACAAATCATCATAAACATTGAAATATTTCGCCGCATTCACGCAACACGTATTTTGGTACAGACGAACCGGTTGTCACAGTAAAACCAACTATGCCTTGTATTGTATACGAACTTTGCATGTCACATAAAATTGCCTAACACAGTTCGCGTCAAACAAAAAACTGGGAACAACAGCGTTAATTTGTCCTGAAAAAATGTCCGCCGTACCGACATGTCCGTGAGATTAAATTCACAAACATGTCGCTCTCGATTAATTTTTCCGGAGAAAATTCGGTCCAGCGTCCGGCAGCCGGCGTTCATAATCTGTGTTGTTATTTACGGTATGAAAAACACCCTCTTTACGTACCTCATATGAACGTTCTGATGTACTGGATTACTCTTCTCAATTTCACAACACTGCAACATTATATGTTTACTAATATATCTCATCGAAGTAAAAATACACAAGCATTCTACGGCGAAGCTATTTTGGAACTAAAAAACCGTTAAGCCGTTATCCGTTCCTTGGGCAGGTAGAGCTCTTTTTTACCCTATAAGCGACTTTCTCCCGAACAATAGCTCAAAAAAGCGTCCACTTTTTGTTCGCGGAATACAAAACGGACTTTCTAGTTACGGGTCCTAACAATTGCGTAATAAACCGTGACGTCATTAAACAAATATAGAATGACTATTTTGACTAAAACTTGTGAAAACAGTTATGCACAATCGATCGAGCTATCCGATCGCTTGGACCATCGTGACGATACTGAAAAACGGTATTCTTTTATCCAGGAATCTTTTAACGAGGTTAGTTTAGGCAAACTTTTGTGATGTTATTTTTTCGTTCCATTTTATTTCGGTCCCATATGAGTCCGTTTGTTATTACCCTTTCAAACTCGGAGATACTGATGAGAAGGGTTGTGCTGTTCACTCGGGCTCGTGCTGCGCAGGAGTGAGTGCGATACAAAGATTTTGTGAATTCGACTCAGTTTGAACGAGAACACGTTTGGAAAATAATTTGAATACCGAAATGCAGATGGCTTCTTTTATCGAAAGAGCTTTGGGAACGCCGCCGAACTACAAGTTAATTAAGGTTTGACCATCAATTAAATATTGGCTTTGATTGTTTTCATTTTGCAGATTAAGTTGAGGTCTTTATTTACGCCTTAATTGTATTCTTAACTAAGTTAGCTATACATTCTCAGACCGTTTCCACGATAGGAACTTAGTATTAAAATTGCACCGAGAACTTTCAATAGTCAATTCAATAATGTCAGCTGATCCTTTCGTGTGGCAAACAACTGAAAGCTATTCCGTATACTGCATGATGGCCATATTTGCGATACAGAGTCATAAGTCCCATACAGATAAATCGTTTCAGTCAAATCCCGCCATTCGTATCTGGGACGATGCATTCGTTCAACGAACGGATTCACTGAGCGAAACACCAAAATTTATTGGGTTAGTAGTTGCCGTAGGTCGATAAAACTCCCGAACGGCACTAGAACGTCGTATCTCTATAAATTTGAAAGAGAAAAATACGACCGTGGATATAAAGATACAGGGTAAACTTTGGCATGATACCACTAGAAGGTTGTATGACTGAAAAGAGGAATGCGCAGTGCAATTTTGTGATATCTTTTTCACTCTTTCAATGGCGGAACGGCTAGGCGACATACGGACGTTATAGTGTTGAATTAGCATATTTATTGCTAGTTACACGACGTAATAAATTTATCTTAGGCCATTGGGCTGGAGCCATATTCTGTTCTTTCCTTTCGCGACACATATTACGCTTCCGTTCTGATGTTTGCGTGGGTGTGGCTGGCAGACATGCTAGAGACAGCTGATTGGTCTTTTATCTAGAGGTTACAATTTATTAACTAGTAAATAGTCTCAGTCATTCATAAGGTGCAGTTGCCTACTAGCTTCAGGTTCTACGTGTAGATTTGTGTTATTTCAAAATCTTAAACTAAAACTTATTGTGAATGTATTTTCTTCAACTCACAGTATCATTAAAAGAGTCAAGCCATAATATTTCTTATCTCTTCCCAACTAGATTCAGTTTCCCGGTAACATTTAATCGGAACATCGAGAGATCGTTTCTTCCTTTTATTGGTGCTGGCCCTAATTTCTTTATTATTGAGAGGCTTGAAATGTGATTTAGGTCAATGACGTTTAATACGCGGTTTAATAAATGTATGTTTTCAGAATTTACTTGCTTATGTTTCATTATACTATAAATATATAATTTATTAATACCTACAATATATTCCGATGTTCGTCCTTCACGTTTACTGTGAAAATAATTACCTGTAACAAGAGAAATTATCATTAAAAACATTTTAATTGATTAGTTAACGTAGCTTTCCAATTCATCTTTATAAAAAGGTAGCGTAACCTCTGCCTGGCATATAACTGGGGAGCGCACATACTCTGTAAACGCCTCTGACGAAACCGGTCCGCTACACAGCCGGCATACAAATGTATTTCCCTCCAACACATTCTCCGTCTTTCATCGGCGCCAAAACATCACATAAATCCTCCTCGCTCACTCGTTCTGAGCCAACTTCAAGGCAGTGCGCGCGGAGACCAATGGGCGCGCGCCGAACCATCGCCATATTGACACGACCCGCTGATGCTGCCCTCTGTCAGAACTAATGCAAATGTAACCTGTATGTTTTGTTCCGTAATGTTTTGTGAGTTTTCATTGGTTTTTCACGTTTATAGCGAGATTTCGATTGTAAATTATGTTTTTACAACAGTGATGGTGTTTGAGTTTCATAAATTATTCGAGTTTTAATTGAAAAATGGTGTAAATGTTAATAAAAACCTGAAGAGACGCTGCGTCGCGCGTTCCGGTCTTTACCTAGAGCTAAGTTCATGCCGTGTTTTTGTTCTTCCAAACATTCGAATCATTATTTTATCATTATTTTTGAAAATGGAATAAAATTTTTGTGTTAGCAATCAATATTACTATCATAGTTTAAAAAAACAATCAAATATAAACTTCCCAGACCTGAGTAAAACAAAATTATCTTGTTTAGAATGTGTTGAATTTAGTGATGTAAAAATGAATTAAAAGTTGTTTAACCATTGTCATAGTTTAATTAAGACAAAGACTCCTTAGTGACATGATTAGTAAACGGGTTTGATAATCCCATTATCAATTAATTCAAAGTAAAGCTCAATTGATGCTCAAATAAAATAATCGTTTGTTAATAATTTTTCCATTTATCCACGGAGAGCCTGTAATAAATACTTGTTTTAGTTACTCCGCCGTTCATGAAATTTATAAGATCCTTTTTAGGAGCAATTTTCTAAAACAATGCCTCCGTCGGGTGCTAAATCAAGCCGCGCCGACGGACCGCGCATGCGTAATCAAGGATTTTGGCTTTAGAACCCGAATTAAAATTCAATTTCATAAATTTAAAAATGTGAAAGTTAATCAGTTCTACGCTGTTTAGCAAATAAAAGAAAGTAATGAAAGTGTTATGTCGTTGTAGTACTACTAATTTCTTTAAATATTACATTTATATTTTGGTTTCAGTTAGAGATATGATTAAATTAAATCAAGTACTTAAATTAACTTTTATATCATAATATAATTAGCAATTGACAGTAATAGATTATTCCTTTTTGAGGAGATCCCGAAAAACCTCATCACATTTTAATGACTTATGATATTTGACACCGTGATGTAAACTCAGTCTGGACTACCATGCTATCAACTCAGTTTCCAACACGTCTAAAGTAATCTCCGCGACAATGAATAACAATTTTCTCCTCGAGTTTTATTTAAATGGTTGGCTATTCGCTGGATTCAGCTCGATTCAAAGACGCATATAAAACTTGGAGTGCAGCTCAGTGCGATATTGTTAAAGTTGAACGTAGCTCTGAATGCCGCTGAATCCTAAATAGGGCACTGACGTATAGCCGCATCTGCATAGAAAAACTGCAAATGCTCGACCAGGGTGCGAATATTTGTTTTGTTCCTTTTCCACTTCACCGATAAGTTTTAGGACTGTATTTATACGATTGTTGGTTATTTTGGAGAGGCATTTAACATGTTATGATAGCGAAAAAACAGATATGTATTTTATTTTGACTCTTTTTATGAATATTACATAACGTGGTTTGTGAGAAACAAATTGAAACAGATTGTTATTAAAAATGATATGGCGTTTTGGTTAATTACACCATTTTGTTACAAATATTTGTTCAGTTTGGCAACTTATATACAATAGGTGTTAAAGGTACCTACTAAATTATTAAAATTTGAGTTACATGCTAGTAAATCGTTATAAATTATAAAATAACATGCAGTACAAGGAAGTGCTGCTACTAAAATGCTATAAGTAAATTACGCACATTACAGAACTAGGTAAATTAAGTAACGCTCTAATAACGAACAATTTCGAATTAAACTATTAAAGCTTATCATCGTTAAACCTTTATACAGCCCGGGCAACTCCAAACAGCAAAACTAAATTTAATCTCCTCCCATTAATTCTGAAACTCGCGTTTTAAGAATAACATTCAGCTAACTATTTACCTACTGCAACGTTTGCATTACACAGATAAAATACGCTGCCAAGTCTTCCTCGAGAAAAAGAAACGAAAAGGGGGTGATTTAGGAGGGAAATTTTGGAAGTCAGCCGGGCTGCGTTTGTGGTGGGCTGCGTTAATCACGCAAAGGAAAAATAGTCTGGTTTCAGACTAGGTTCCGGTTGGACATCACTTATTTAAGCACTTAACTATGTGCTGGAAAATTTATTGCTTTTTTATGACAATGGGAAGTAAATATGGAAATCAAAGCTACTTTGGCATCAGTAACATTCGGCATTGTTGCCATTTTATATTTGTATTTATAGTAAGATTGTAGTTGGCCTTCATCTTATCATGTATTTAAACAACACTGGAATCATAAAAATGGCATTTTAATAAAAGGAATGCATGCATTTACTTATAAATAAAGATTAAATGTATTTCGAATGCATTATATAAATTGATATTTCTGCCTTAACTATACAGGATAAAATATTAGGAGACGGTCAATAGCATCCTACCTATACATCAATAACATCTTACTGCCGTTATCCGCCAGCAAGGTAATTACAGAAATCTTTGTGAGAAACTCATATATAACTCTGGACTTACATACCTGTCAATGATAGTTAAAGCTGCCCAAGATTTTTAACCGTTTAAGTTGAGTATTATAAATTAATAGGATACATAGAAAAAATTGTTAAAATTCCACAAAATGGAGCCTGTTCTCGGAAACATTGTTAACGTAATTTGAACGAATGAGCTGGACCTAAGCCTACTTAAACAAATTTACAACGATCATACCTCTTAAAGGTGACCCAAATTACCATGAAAAAAGTTTAACAGCCCTTTATTTCAGGACAAACAGAGGCTGTTGGTGGGAAATCCCATGTAATCCTGCCCACTTATCACGCGTGCAAAATGCAAATTTGGACTGGGCCGGGCGCTACGCAGAATTAACGAAAACGCAAATCGGACCCGGCGTAGCGACGTCACGGATATTGTCAAAGTTTGTAAGTAACCGTATTAAAGGATAAGGTGAGCTCAGGTGTTGTTCGCTATTTGAAAATTGTAGAATAGGAATAGTTTGAGAGGTGAAAAAACAACTATTTCATGCGATTATATTTTCCGGGACCCAAATAAAAATTCGGCCAACAGTAAAGGACCACGTATCGGCTCCGTATGCCATCAGTACTGTGTCACTCAGCGGGCTATGCTCAGTATATAATAAAGTAAATAATTTGATAAAATCAGGTACGAGTATGCAGGAATTCGTAGATGAACTAAGGTCGCCGACATATCTCGACGAGTCAATGAGCTGAAGTGGCAATGGTCAGGCCACATCACTCGAAGGACGGATAACCTATGGGGAGCAAAAGTTCTCGAGCGGCGAAAGCCTACCGGAAAACGTGTACCTAGTTTCTAGTAGATGGACCAACGACCAAGTAAAAGTCGTTCGTTAACAATTTGAAAGCGAAGAAGGCTGAAAATGAAATTTTGGTCAGTTTTGTTTTAACAATAGTCAGCGTAGCTTACCAAATACCGTCGGAGTCATGATAGGAACATCTGAGCGCAATATTAAAAACGTAATTAATCGTCCTATTTTCAAAGGTTGCGTAGGAGAAACCACTTTTTAGTGATAAACCAAGCTTTACACTTGACTCGTGTGTATGTCCATTAATATTCAAATAAACTGATGGAATAAAGATGATTTGATAAATAAAATTTACTTACGTCTATTTATTTGAGTTAAGTTAACCAAGAAGTCGTATTGTAAGCGTATGTAACTTCATTTAAAGTTAAAACATCAATAATTCCTCACTTGATTGGTTTCCGACAAAACTTAACCAGCCCAAACCATCACAGCCGCGACACAACGTACAGTTGTGAGTACCGTCAGAATAACATGAGTTTTCTTAAGTTAACGCTTTTGAAAATAAATGTATTTTAGGTTTCTTTACCAAATTAATTTAATCTAAATATTTACTATTTTAATGTTAAATGTCAC
This sequence comes from Carcina quercana, assembly GCA_910589575.2. Lineage (NCBI taxonomy): Eukaryota > Metazoa > Arthropoda > Insecta > Lepidoptera > Depressariidae > Carcina > Carcina quercana. Next base: position 5,853,361 of record OU342436.1, read on the forward strand.
ATAAATAAATTACAAGTATTTTGTGCTTACTTCCGAATCTTATACTTAATTAGAATGCCCGTGGTCATTTATGAATTATAATTTAATCATTAAAATTTTAAATCAACCCGTAAAATTTGATTAATACTTTTCAATCAAAACCATTCATAAAAATCTTTCTTATGTTTTAAATTTTGGATATATTTATGTTTATGTCTCAATATGAACGCTGCATAGATTTGAATGAAACTAAGCACTCAAATGAACGATGTTCTGGATACACACAGAAAACATTTTGTTCCTGTGGCATAATATTTGGACAAATTTAAATGTACATGGACCGTATTTTCTTTGGGTTGGAAATACACTTTTATTTTTATTATACTTTCTTGAATCTAAGCAGACGACGTTCACGTATCACATTAATTTCATGAAAGCAAAACTGAGTTTGTTTGGTGCCTCTTGGTAACTAAACGGCACAACCAATCGTGATGAAATTTTTAGCATATATACGTAGCGTAGTCTACGTTATCCCAGTCCACTCAGTAGTTCCCAGAGTATTCATATAAAATGGAGTCGTATCTAAAAGAAATAACGTCTAATTAATGTTAGTTTTGGAGACTTTTTACTCATTTTACCCATAAAATTTGATACTTTTTTATTCAATTGTAAGTGCGTGCTTGTCTTTACTAACTCCTCTAGAGAGACTAAGAAACTACGAATAGATTTAAACAATATGTAATAATATGCTTTTATTTTGTAGCTGACTGTACAGTGTACAGGCGAAGTTGTTTGTGTGGGTCGAATTAAGGAGCAATTATGTGACTTTGCCCTAACATTTTCCGATAAGCTTGTCACGAAACTTACTACCATAAAGCGGACTTGTAAATCGGCGCAGCATTTTGTAATAACTTTGAATTACCAATGCAGTGACTTATATGGGTAAGTATTGAATGGCGCATCAAATTGAAAATTGAAAACCATCAACATAAAAATATTCTTGTGATGTCTTTCATCTTTAATGTCAATTTTTGAAAAGCACTTTTTCGGATATACATTTTATTTTATAATTTGTATATGGAATAGAAAACACTTTATAAAACAAGGTTTTGCTTTCACTAGAAACGAAAACATATGATATATTTTATGTTTTCAAAAAGAAAAATTATCTCTCTCGTTTATGTCTTTTGTATGCATGCCGTTAGTGGCAATATTATTAATCATTAATATCAATGCAATAAAAACTATAAACGTTTAATGACCTTACTCGTATTGTTTATTGCATTTCCGTTTGTCTATTGTACTTTGAAATGACATAATTATTTTACAAAACTTAGTCTACAGACACATCACACTTAGCCTATATAGTACAATTCCTCTAGGTTCAGAATGACTATTTCCCAAAATGTCCAACAATTTAAAAATGCACGTTTTCCTGAATGTCAATTTCTTAAAAAGTCAAATCAGTCAATAGTATAGGTCCACTGCTATACTTACTCATAGATTACCGTAACAAGCAGATTTTTGATGAGTGGATTGACTATAATTGATTAGATTGGTGCTACGAATAGGTAAGCGCTACCTATCGCCTAAAATTTCCGTTAGTTACCTTCGCACGTCACCCATGAGAAGACATGGGGCCACCCTAGCCTAAAGCTAAGAAATTACGGTCAAATATGAATAGCCGTGGCTAATTTTCCTCGTTGCACCACGCTGGACTGCCGAATCCCGAAGCTTAGCGCCTGTTTGTAGCTCGTAATACGCTTTTAACACCTGCGTTTGGAGTTACGAAACGTGTGAATGAGATAATGAAGGTTTTCGTGCCCGCGCTGAGAGATATGTAGGGCCAAAGTGTACGCGGTAATGCGTACCAGCTATAAATTCGATGACGATGATTTGAAAATATGTACCCATTACGTGAATGTGTTGAAGTGTGGACTTTATTTTTTAATCTAAAGAGTTGTATCATGTGGGAATGAAAACTATTTCTTGATCGGTTGGTTGAAAAAGAAACTGTATGTTTATTTTGTTTTATTCATACACTAAACACGTATTTTATTTTATCATTGATCAACCCTGACTACTTTCCGACATAACCAATGAATAATGATTTATTGATATATAGACATATAAAACATTAGACCCACTTTCAAAAAATTCTATATTACAGTCATTATTGGTATAAATATAAAAGCTTAGTTTTTAATATTTAATAATTAATAGTTTAATACTTGTATATTTAGTTCAACATTTAATATTTGATAGCATTATATAGAGTTCTCCAGCCAAATGAAATAATTTAAGGGCAGACTGGTAATACCTTCAGTTCAAAACTAATTTACTTTTAATTTTGCAAACAAAATTAAGCAATTAAGGAGGCACCTGCAGAAAGTTTTGAGAATTTGTCACTGTCCAATTTTCGGTGACAAAGCCTTCACAAGTTTGGTCGAATCCGCAATTTTGCAACTGGGCCGTTTCGGAGTTTAGCTTCGGACGCAAAGTTGCACCTACACTGACTTTAACTCACATTGGAAATTATAACTTGTTTGAAAGCACCGTAAATCATGAAATGGTAGACATAAATTTTATTACAAGAACAAAGTCATTATCTGATAATTCGGAATCGTTTAAGGCCTATGTACACAGCGGAAACGAACGCGCACCGCTGCTGCTTATGCAGGAGCACGTCATCCCACAAATCTATTTAAGCACACAGGATATACTGTATTTACAATATTTCTATTACGATAAATTGGTGCTGCTAAATTCGGGTGCTTAACCCAGGTGAACGCATATCTGCATATTTATGAAACCGCGGAAGCCTTAAAGGGAAGCGTCTTGCTTTTAAAAATAGCGGAAAATGCCCGGCTTTTTTCCCCGCAAGTTTTTAACAAGATCCTCTTTATTTATACTGTACAAGGGAGGGTATTTGTTGAGATTTATTGAAGGGAAGCGTGACGGATCTGAGATGTTAGGTAAGGATACGTTTTTGGCTGAATTTAAATTGGCTGTTTTGCATGTCTATCTCTCGTTCTTCCAAATACTTTAGATTTGTTTTTATCTCCTTGCTCCATTTCACTAACAGTCTGGTTCAATTGATCCTACCTACACATTAATTATTTATATAGCAGCGCACGCAGGTGTAGGTATAGTTCGCGTCCGCAACTGTAGTGATTAGCCAACGGCAGCACAAACCAAGCGTAATTAACAGTTTAACCCCAATTAATAAGTAGCCCTATCAAGATATTAGTTTAGAGACCAAGCTGGAAGTTTTCTGCCTATGTAATTATTGGTAGGTTATCTCAGTAAATGAATTGCCCTCCGCCATGCTGTCGCCACGGGCTTATCTGTTAACTAAATTACATGAAATTACCTTTTAAATTAAGCTATTAATTTGTACTGTCCATTCTTGCTAAGCGGCCTTGTGGGGTAAATCATCTGGAAAGATACTATGTCTTACCTAGGTTTATATGAACGTTTACGTATGATGGATTTTAATGATTGTGCTGATTTAATATTGGCTGTCAATATTGGTGATTAAATCAAAGGAAAGCATTAGTTAAATTTACATAAATATTGACAGGATAATTTTAATTTATCAAACGACAATGTCCTATAAAAATATAGCTGTATTCGTAATCTAAATTGAACAAACTTTCAGACAATTTTTTTACGATTTTAAAGAACCCTTTTTATATAGAATTTATATTTCACAACGTAAAATGAACGATTTAAACGTAGAACACGTTGTTTAACATTTAACCAAATAAATAATAGACACAACTTCTAAAAGAGAGAAAAAATTGATTGATCATTAAACTTGACATTATCCGAATAGAAAATAAAATTTGCCGTTAAGCCAAAATTAACACAAGTTGACCCTTTAGAAAAAAGTGCTATTTAGTAATTTTATCGAATTTGCCTGTTACAGCTCAATGAAAAATGTGACGGTCGGTAACCACAACAATAGGTCTCAAATTATCCATAGATTTTTGTATTCCCTGAATACAACTATCACAGCAATCTATGAACATGTGCTGGCAACATGGGATGACATTGTTTTTCAATCAGTCACCCTTTATCTATTGTTCTGTGTGGTTAATAGTCAGTGCATAACGAGCTATGGTCAAGTAAACAAATAACTCATGAACGACGTTTAGTGCGAATTAGTAATAGCATATTTATAACATTATTGGAGCGCTTTTAACTAAAATTAAACTAAGAAGTGATTGTGGGTGGGACATAAATGTAGTTTGATTGGATGTATGTGTACCTGCCGTCTACTAACACATGTAAGTCATTTTAATGATTTATTTACTCAAATAAATACGGGTAAATGTTCTTGAAACTACTTCTGTTCTGATATACATAAGTCACATTTCTCACATATGTACCTGCTTGAATGAAGTTATATTAAATTTGTTTGTTTTGAGATATGAATCCAAACCAAAGGTCTAAATGAAAAATATTTCAGAAACTTTTCATTCGACGATAAAGAATGCACATGTTTATCTTCATGAACAAGCTTTATATAAATAAAATTGAATATTCATTGTGAACATTTTATAACAAAAACATTGCACTTTACGATTTGTTACAATTTCTCCTCATTATGCTCATTGGCCACTTTACAGGGACCTATACGTATCTACTTATAAACGTTTTATCAAGCCATTTGCTTGTACAAAGAGGAAGACAGGGGAGATCTTAATACATTGGTGCTCTGTATTGCAAATCAGTCATAGGTGCACTGAGGTCAACAGTACGATAAGCTCTGCTTTGACGACACTGCCTTCTGTGTTACGATGTTACTAGTATCGTTAATGTCGAAATAAATATTTAATTAAAGCAGCAATAAAAACAATGCTAGCGATAAGGATTGAGTTCTTTGTTTATTTTCGGTGAGTTTAAATGCCTATAAATATAATTGCATAATGATATATGCATAACGACAGTAATAGTTTGATTTTCGAATCATCAAACACGACTTGTTTAATATTAGTGATGTCAATGTTGATATATTATATAGCTTGGATTCACTCAGTTTTATATATTGTGGCCTTAGTAATTTATGTAGGTACCTACATATCATTTTGATACTGATGGCTCCTAAAATTATCACTCTGCCACCTTTCACGATACCCAAATGTTTATTAGGAGATATCACATTGTAAATATTAGATCGATATCAATAGAAGTGTAAAAATAGGTACTTCTTTCAAATGTAATACAGCTCATGTTTTACTTGTTTAAAAAATCTTAGCTGTCTTAAACAGTAGCTTATTTATATATGATAAAAGTAGTTCTTGTTATGTGTAAAAGAGCACTGAGGTATCCATTAGTAGAGTAGTAAATTACTAATTAAAGAAATATATATCTATCGAACGACAAAATGACTAATGAAGCAATGTTTAATCTCCAGCTGTTACAATGAACTTGAAAAGCTGACGCCCACTTTTTTCAAACAAAAGATAAATTCGTCATAGCACAACATAACTACTATAATACTGTTTTACCGCATTCTTGTGGAACTATGAATGTGGAGCATCTGAGTCCACAATATTGCCTTATATTTGTGATAATAATGTCAATGAAGATCAAAATGAATTATGTATGAGGAATATATTTATAAATAACTTCTTGGTTTATATCCTTACAAATTAAATCCAAAATAAATTTTTAACAAGAATGAATTTAAAAAGAACTACAAAGAACATATTATCCGTAGTATAAATATTTTATTTAGTATTCTGTGGTTTGTGTATTCTGTACTTATATGTAACGTGTATATTTTCGGAATGTATTCATTAAGATATTTAATTTGATACGAAACAATATATTTCTATATTTTATTATTACTTTTCGTAGCGCCTTATATCTCGTCATACGTCATGTTACTTATAGAGGTATATACTTCACGGACAAACACGACGCTTCCAATGTCATCTCATATGTCAATACACGATGAGTAGTTTAGGAGATGTGATATGAACATACATACATACATACAAAAAAAAATCATAACCCTCTTTGGCATGACAGTGTATTCGTAAATTCATACATTACTTATTCTATTTAGATTTGAAGTTTATTCGTTTGTAGCTGCAAACTATGTTTTATCAATAAAAAAATAAAGGTTGAACTCTCTGCAGGTACATCTCCCTTGTAATCAGGTGTCATAGCGGCTGGTCTTCGATGTATGTGGGAGGTATATATCATCATGAAACAGTATAACAGTAACGCAGAGTCCGTTAGACAGATTCTAAATTAGATGTGTTGTCATGAGGCGCCGAATCAAATATTAAGTATTATTTATTGCCTCAAATAAATAACGGATTCGATGTATTCCGTATCTCCTATGGTTTATTATGTACCTTACTGTATAAAGATTCATAAATTTTATATAATTTGTTATACATTATTTCTTACACTTAATGATTATAATTTATGTTTTAAATTTCATTGGGTAAATTAAGATTTATGATAATGTACACGAAAAAGGCAAGAATGCGATCTAAGAATTTTAAAAAAATACCTAAGAATACGTTTCTACAATAAATAACTCTATATTTTGAAACTTTTAAAAACTAGGTAGGAAACTGTTCTGTGTGAGATATGTAAAACCCGAGAAGCCACAGTAACAAAAATAAGTAAACTAAAAACCACTAGAACATCTTCGATAAAATTATATCCGAAATGACTTCTGAATCCTTAATAAGCACATGTACTTAATAATTGTAAAGATGCTGAATTTAATTTAGTTGGAATCCGTGGAAAAATATAATCAAAATGTTACCTACTGTTTTTTTCTCGCCTGAACATAAAAATAGTTTCATCCTTAATAATTATTACAAATCTTCCAGTAAGACGCAAAAACTTGTCTGTAAAACACTAGTTAACTGTAAATCAAACTCACCCTGTTGTAAAATAACTTAACTCGTAATGCAGAAGAGTCAACACTTACATTTTGAACAAAGAAAATCCTCATTAAAAGCGCGCCGGCGGAAAACTAATTACTTGCGCTAACTAACTGAAAACTAAACTTTCCAACTCGTCTGTAGACGGGAAACAAGTGCTACAGAATCAGATTTTTAACTTTTGTATTAGCATACTTATTGTTTGGTCCAAATAAGTTGATAAAATCTGACTGAAAATATTTAGAACTGAAACAAGATCATCCTCTACAAATGTTACTTATTTTAAAATATTTTAGTATAATTTTACGTTAATATTTTTGTTAAACATCTTGTACACGGCTATCAGGCTAACCTAAAATAATTCACTAATAATACCATAAATTTACGAGTACCTATATTTAAATGTCACACCTTCTTTTTTAATTATATAATAGCTACTTCACTAGGTAACTAGTTTCAGATAAACTGATAAACATGTCTATTAATTTGTATTTGGGTTGAACGCTATTCTTTTAATAGATACATTCACATCACATCAATAGCCCTACTGTGTCCCCACTGCAGGGGCTCAGACCTACTTTCCTAGAGAGTCTATTGGCCATAGTTCACCACGCGGGCCCAGTGCGGATTGGTATACTTCACACAAACCTTTGAATTTCTTCACAGGAGTGTGCAGGTTTTCTCGCGACGTTGTCCTTCACCATAAAGCCAATGGTAATTATTATTATCTTTAGTACATAAATTCCAAATAACAAATCGGAAGTCATTGGTACGAGCCAGGATCGAACCCAGACCTCAATTGTCCAAGAACTGACGCTCTACCCAATTGAGCTCCCACGGCTTTTTAATACACACATACAATACATACATACACTTATATATCAAATTCAAGTAAAATTACTCTTATATTTCGTATTTTTGACGCTCACTTCGTCTGTGTCGAGTTGACAAATTATCATATATCCTTTTTCTAACCCTTCAACGATAACCATACAAATATACAAATCAATTTAAAACTCCTTTTACGACGTGAATTAATAAGAAAGACACAAATTCAATTTTGAAGCCTGTGCTTCGATTCTCATTATAACAGTTCAAACTTAGCCTTGAAGATTAACAAGCTATAAAACAACCTCGACCCCGCTTGAAGGCTCAGTGAATCACGTGTTATTGGGAATCGATACAAATTTACAAAGAAGTACAAACGTTTACAATGCAAAATGCAACACATGTCACTTAGGACGATATGCGTAAACGGTCACTATGAATTATGTAGAGATTCACGCCGCAGCTGCCGGCCACGTTACTTGGTAAACAATGAACGGATTACATGTGTATGGTTTGTGTAAAAACAAAAATAAAAGAATGTAATATGGATTCTTTAATATTTATTTAAAAAGGGTGAACAATTGCAGAAAAACTCGTACGGAATGACGTCTTTAAAAATGGATAAGGTGTTATACCATTGAAAGATGATTTACGAACTCAAATGTTTCGAGTGTATGCTCTTCTTCTGTGTATGCTTATTCACATTCCACCTCCTGACAAGGAAACCTCTGTGGTTGATCAAACGCCTTCCTACGCTACGCCATAATGAAGTGATCGCTTTTGAACCAGCATTTGCATTTAGCTGCTCCTGGCGATCTATCTTTACAAGGTCGTCTCAATACACGTTTCCTGGTACGCAGACATGACCCAAGAACTCTTGCTCCATCAGCTATCCGTTCTTCGAATGACATGGCAAGCAATCAAAGTCCCGAGCAGTCTACTGGTATAACGCACATCTTCATTTACGATGAGATTAGCCGAAAGAAAAGTTTATACCATTGTTTATATTATGCAATGATAATTTGTTAAAAAATGTATATACCTACAACAGTATTAGAAAATAAAATGCGTAACTTACCACTTTCAGTTTACATAACATGGATTATTTTTTTAGAGTAAATTTTACTATGTATTTGATTACAGTAGTCAGTAACGTGACGTCACAGCTCAGTAATGTCATAAAAAGTAACTGAGTTGACTCTCAGTCAAATACCGCATTCAGTGTGTGTGTTGTGTACTACACAGATGATCACACAGTCAGCAAGCAATACGGCACTGAAATTTTAACGTTTATTTATTTACACAAACTTTTCTAGTACATACACGATGATAAACGTGCTCCCAATCGAACAAAATACGACTTCACGCGGGGCGTATTTCAAAACATCTAATCCCAAACTCGTGCGTAAATTCCGTTAGAAATTCCGTCGGAAAATTTGAATTTTAATAATATATAGCATGTTCGCGTATTCATACATCACATCAGCTTGTTTCCATGGGCACTGTGCTCGCAATTTACGTCTCTCACGGGAGACGAAGAGTAATGTCGGTGTAGGGCTAAAAAATGTTTTAAAAAAATTCGCCACGAGTCGGTCGACAAGTTCAGCCAATTATAACTGACAAGCGGCGCAGGCGCGGCCGCCCTCTCAATTTTAAGCCTCACAGGTTTAGGTTCGAAGTACAAAGTACTGACAACCGTTGTTTACGCGTTGACGTATGATGTATCTTCGGAAGCTGTCTATGGTTTCAAGAGCTGAAGAGTATAATAAAAGGTTACAAGTGCTCTTATCTTATAAATGACAGTGTTTTTTTACTGATAGATTGAAAAAAAAATCCTAAAATGATTATTATAACATATATAGAAGGTTATAAAAATTTCTTATTTAAATAACTTTCCCTATCCATATCACGTGAATCGAAATAACCAAAAAGTCAACTTACTTTGTATTTGTTAAACATGACGCAGAAAAATGATGATGTTCAACGTTAACTCTACTCTGAGCCTTAGCACTTAAACGCAACGTATTTTTAACCCCTTTAATAAATGAGCGCGCTAACGAAACCGGCTATCATAAATTTATCATTACCTATTAACCCGCGGTAAGAACGTATCAATTAAACGGAGGGTACCTGTTGGCTTGTCTGTAAGCCATTTCATAAGTCAATTAAACGCTATGGTAAAAAAAAGTACAATCGCGTATACCTACCTACTTCGATTGGTCGTGTTTCGTATAACCAAGTTTATGAACGTGGTAGCGGCAGAGCAGTCAAGATAAAATTGCTTAAAAACAATTTAGGTTTTTCTGTATCTCTTCAAATCAAGGTCGTAGTGAAAAAAAATTTTGCTCACCACACGATTGTAAAAAAAATCAACGGAAACAATTTTGAAATTCTATTATCTCCGTTCCACGTTCATTACAGGTACGTTTGAAAAACTAAAAAAGTAGCAAGGAATGAATCATGGCGTGCGATCCTCATGAAATATTACACCCGAGCTGGCACCATAAAGCAAACGGCTGGCATGGCATGCCCGATACATAGATAGCGACACTGCGAGACCCGACAGAGAACTGGCCGGTCGGTTCCGATCCCCACACACAGGGTGTTGACGCACAGGGGACATTTCTGAAATAGATGATTTTACATACAAACAATCACATTTATTACTAGTTACAATGATACATTTTGTGTATATATTTTTTCTTTTATGTATTTTTTTATTATACATTAACTTTCTAACTTTATAAGCGACTAACCACATTGACTAATTGTTCAACCACGTATACCTCATGCTATGACTATAAAATATTTAAATTTATATTTTCATATACGACGAGTCACAAAAATTATTCGAATTGCTTTGCCTTTATATAAACAAAGACAAGCATCTGACCTTGAGGGTAAATTTAGATACAACGCAAACTTTTTTATTCTTAGATATAGCACTGTAAATATTTTTGTTGATGCAGGGCTATATTGACCAAAATTACCTAGACCTTGGTTTTTGTAATCTGTAGATAGATTATACCTCCGTGGCATGGGATTTTTTTGGCCACGTGTACAAAAATTGCAGTTTTTCTTATAAATTGTGCTAGTTATAGCCAACTTTATTAGCTAAATTACATGAATTACTCAAACCACGATGGTTGGTACATAATAGCTAGGTATATAAACTTGATATCAGTGCCAGTTATCAAAGTGCTCTCAAATATGAGATCTGTTTCTCAGTAAAGTATGCTTCATGACGTTATCAATATACACATATGTATTTTAAAGGAATAAAAATAATCGAAAGCCTTTGAGATTTCCTCATGTCGTTATAGACCGGCACCATGGTATTTGAAAAAATGCATCTTAATTATAAGTTATCAAACTAGCATAAACTACAGTTACCGCTACTTCACCCACATAAAAATACATAACGAACCGGTGTCAACATAGCAATCTTCACTGTCACTAAGAGCGTTAATCAAGACCTAATTAAAGTAAGATAAAAATAAAATATTGTCGGTAGTAAATGGAGCCACCTGTGTACGAATCCCACATATTTTACTCACCAACACATCGACGTAATGAAGCAATTATATATCGATATTTTTATGCATAAAATACTTGGCGGATATCTGGTTGGGCCAAGAGCGTCCGAAATAAAACAAAGAGTGTGGTTATTGTTGGCGCGGCGGCGCGGGTAGGTGTGTGCAGGGCTTTAGTGCTGTGCGAGAACGCGAAATTTGGAGAAAAGTTTCGAAAAACTGAATTTTGGAATTTCGCTAAAACATTTCAATGAAAAAAGTATTTGTTGAATCACAATATTAAAATGCCGCATATTCTGTGACAGTTGTAAAGTCAACTGCTATAAACAAGTCATATCGCCACGTCCTACAGTATTTGCATGAGGTTATTTTACACAATCACCTTGCGTGACCTAGTTTAGTGATTGTAGTAATCACTAACGAATCATGTACTTAGATGGATGCAGTTGTACCTGGCATACTATTTATTTCCAAACATGTGGTATATTAATTCTTAAATACTGATGATGTAATAGTAGATTGTTATATAATGGATGAAAGTTATCAATTGCACCCCGAGATATATAAGTCGAGATCGAGGGTGCAATTGATTCTTTAACTCGAGGTAAAAACTCTACTTTACATTCCAACTGTGAGGAAAGGAAATAGAGAATATGTGACATAATAAATACGCTTTATTTAGCAAAACCAACGCAAAGACGAATCTTGGACATCGCTCACCGCTAAACAGTTGTGCGCCTACAGCAATGGCCAAAACCAAAGATATTGATATTTTATTTCTAACAGTAAATTTAAGAAAAAATAGTTGCTTTCAAACTAAAAGTTTTTATATTTTAAATATTGTATTTTCGTAACATGGTCATATTAGCATGTCGTTGTTGCCGTTAATTAGGACAGCATTTAGTTTCTTTGTTACATACGTATGTGTCTCAATGCTTACTTCTGATGTATATCATGTAGGTGACAGTAATAAATAAAATAAATAAGTAAAATGAAAATTTATAATAAAATTCGAGCGTAACCAAAAAAATCATATTCTCTATGATGAAATTTAAGCAACCTATATTAGTGAAGGCAAATGTATCAAACTTCATACAGCCATGTCTTTATTTGTAAAGATATATTTATAAACATAATATTTAATTATTTTTTTATACAATAATTAATATATAATAAACATCGAATGATTGTAATAATTTAAACTGTATTTAATTATTTTTTCCTTTTTTACATTGATAAATTCTCACATTAAAAACTATTTCGTTGCAAAGCTCATCTAACGAGTTTTAATTCTGAGGCTGAATGCAAATTTTTTTTAAAAAATACTTACATCCCTACAATACCTACTTTCAGAACAGGAGGGATGAACAAGATAAGATACTACCGCAATAACACTTGTTCACATTTGACAATAAAATGAAATGTTTGATTCTTGTGCAAAGTCTACAAACTGAAAGGCTAGTCTTGATTACTGATGGTGTAACTATATCTTAGAAGGCTGTATGCGTTTTGGGAGTTGTTTTCTTTTCCACATAAAAAGTTTTTGTGTTAAGCTTTGGAAAGGAAATAGAAATTAAAGTTCTAAAAAATAAAATAAATAAAAAAAATATTTTATTTGAATTTATAAAAAAAAATATAAAATAAGATCTTATGAAGAATTATAAATTCAATTTTTAAAAAATATATTTTAGTGTAAGATGCACGATAATTTTTGATGTTATCAGATATAGTTTAATTCTATAAAATATAATAAAGGTAGAAAACTACATGATTTATTCTATCAGAATAATCCTTTATTCAGGCACTTTATTTTTTAAAAAAAAAGATTTCTTTATATTTGGGGTATGAACCCAAAAGCTTAACTTTAGCTTATTTTTTTTTTTATTTTTTATTTTTATATAAATATTTATTTCAAATGGTTTAATTAAAATTTAAATGAATTTAAATATGTATATATATATATATATTAAATATTAAAATTATTATTAATATATTAATTAATTAAATACTTAATTAATTAATATATTAAATTTAAATATTAATTATTAATTTATTTATATAAATATTAATTATATAAATATATTATTATTTTTTAGATATAGAAAATTCAAATAGCCATTTTTTATTCAAAATGAATATTAGAAAAAGAAAAAAAAGAAACTATATAAAATTTAATATTATTTATTAAATATTTTAATATAAAAAAAAAAAATCTATGTTAAAAAATATATATTTAAATAAATTTTTATAGTTTTATGAATTTATTATAAATTTATTTTACATATAAATTTTTGTATAAATTTTTAATTATTTAAAAAATAATTAATTTATTTTTATAGTAATTAATATTAAAAATTTAAGAAATTAAGATTTAGTAATATTGAAATTATTAACAAATTTTGTGCCAGCAGTTGCGGTTATACAAAAATTAAATTGATTTTTTTTAGTTATTAATAAATATTTAAAAAAGTTAATTAAAATATAAGATTATTAAGTGAAATTTTAATTTAATTAAAAATTTATTTAAAAATATGATTTAATAAATTTAATAATAAACTAGGATTAGATACCCTATTATAATAAATTTAAATTAATAATACTAAAATAGTAAATATTTTTATTGAAAATTAAATAATTTGGCGGTATTTTAGTTCATTTAGAGGAATCTGTTTAATAATTGATAGTCCACGAATAAATTTACTTAATTTATAAATTTTGTATATCGTTGTTAAAAAAATATTTTTTAAAAAAAATAATATTTTAAAATTTCAAATATAAATTAAATCAGATCAAGATGCAGATTATAATTAAGAATATAATGGATTACAATAAATTTATACCTTTTATACCTTTTTTATAAATTTGTACCTTTGATAAAAACTTACATTTCAGCTTAAGGTCAGTCGGCAAGGCATACTCGAATTTTTATATCTTCAGATTGATCTCAGTCGTCCAGAAAGCCGCAGAGCAATTCAAAATATGTTTATATCGATAAGTGCCCATCACTAGCGGTCTCGGTTATCGAGCTTTTAACCCGACGTGCGACACCCAGCGACGTCTACACGATTTATCGCCTCACTAGCCCACCACTCATTCGTATTTCCCCAACGGAATAAATTCCGAATGCACAGTCGAAATGATTGAATACGAAATCGTACATTTCAGTTTTAATTTATTCTTAGAGTCCGAATTATCTACATGAAACCTGTTTCAACGCAATCCAAATTCATTTTTTCTATCTATCCTTTTCCGAGCGTATCACCGTTTTGTTATGGACATTACATACGAAATATGCAGACTTCTCTGAACCGCATATTTCACTGCATAATTACTTTTCTCCGTCCTTTTTCTTCTCGACGCGTTGGCGATGAGTGTGATAAGAATGGGTTGTCGGTGTCGAGATGGAGACATTCCGAGTGCTTTATGCGTGTTGCTGGGACATCGCCGTCGTATGCGAAGATCGAGAGAGTCCATCATTTCGTATCTTTTCCCGGAGCTCGGTTTTGATCCATAAAATACGAGTATGGAAGGGTGAAGGGTTAAGATTGTTTCTGAGACGAGATAAGGGTTTTTGTGTCTAGTTTACATATCAACGGGTTGAAACAATGCAGTGTCTTTTTTTCTTGGTATAAACGGTTAGCGTGTGCGTGCCTCGAAGATTCTTGGCCGAGTTTGTTCAACTCCGACTAGAGCCCTGAGTTAACTCGTTCGCTCGGATTTATGTCGCAAACTTTAGCTCGCAGTTCCTTGTGACACAGACTTCCCCTTTGTGCGATGCGCGATTGTTTCTTTATTTTTAACGTGAGACTTTCAGTCCGTTGTACACTTTAATAATGAAAGCATCGGTTCAATTTTTATACAGTATTATTATTAATCTTGTCAAATTAAAAGTTTATTTTATTTACCTTAAGTTCGTTTGTTTGTTATAAATGTTCGAATAGCTAATCGTGATGAATGATAGATTAATATCTAGAGAAGAACTTTTATTTCTTCGGATATTCCAACGCTAAACAACGATATGATTGAAGATGTTATGCGTTGGCCTAGACTAAAAGGTAAGTACTCCTGGTTTGAAAACTTTGGCTTTTTGGACATTGGAAAGTATCCCACAAAAACTACATTCTCGAGCGGTATAAAAAGTCGACTATGTCGTTCTCCGGCCCTTCAACTATCCTTACACTAAAAATCTTATTCTGCTGACCCTCTGTTACAATGTAAAGGAAGGACAAACAAAACGAACAAACGCACTTTTGCATTTTATAACATTAGTAAGGATGAATTGAGTACTGGAATGATTAAATATTTTATTGCTTGTAGCTAAAACATACCGACATGTTTATTGTGAGGTTAAAAACATTAATGTGTTAGTTTTAATTATCATAAATTCAAAATAAGAATGACCTCAAAAAAATTCGACTAACAAATATGAAATAAATTAACGAGTAAATGAGTTGCAATCTAAACTTGATAGTTTGTGTATTCCATTTCCAAATTAAGTTCATATTCTGTATATTTAGTTAGACGTTTTGTTATTGATAAATTATATTAGATATACTCGTATGTATAACAGACTTATTATTTTGGTTTGAGCACAGCTCGACCCATCGCTTGCTGAGTGAATTTGTACTGTAAAGAACCACTTTTTTTAGGTGTCACAAAATCCTGAATGAAGAAATCATTAGAATAACTAAGGTCAACGATAAAGCTCGACGAGTGATGCTCGAAGGATGGATAACCGATGGGAGTAAGAGTTCTAGAATGTCGACCACGTACCTGGAAATGTGTATCGGGCTGTCCCCTACAGATGGACCTAGGACATAGTAAAGATCGCGAGGGGTTTGGGATGCTAGTGGCTCGAGACCGGTCAATGTGTCATAACTAGGAAGGAGGCCAATGTCCAGCAGTGGACGTTTCCTGGCTTATGATGATGAAATAAATTAGTTTTAAAATAATGTCACTTACCATTAGGTGAGATGCAGGCCCAGGGCAAACCTATTGTACATAAAAACATATTTTACATCAATATTTATGTTTATATTTATGAAAGATTAGTTCAACATCTCCATGTTGTAAAATATAAAAGAGTTGGGAAAATATAATTACCGTTAGATATGGTAACCTAAAAATGGTAGTAGCAGTGTTTTAGAGTACATATCTGGATTAATTAAACAGCATGAAAATATCCTACGTTATTTTAACTATACAATACCTATACTTAAATTTCAATTGCATTAGATCATGTCCATCAAGTATATTAATATATAATTAACGCTTAGCAACATATAAAATATTTTTTTAAACCGTGCTTTACAAATTGTCTTATACAGTGAAACTTGGTTAAGTGGGACCTGGATAAGTGAGAAACCTCCACAGCTGGACAACAGCTGGAACTCATGCGGAGGTCCCGACACTTTAACACTGAATTGCCTCTGTAAGAGGGACAAGGCGTTACGATATCTTAAATTTCTAGTTGTTGCATTTTTTGTTGTAGCGAAGAAAAGCTTTTATTATGACCTTCTCTATCTTATAAGATAGATTACATTTCGGCTATGAATATGCAGAATATTAATGTTGTGATAGAAATAAATTCATTATCATATCATATCATATGTTCGTTGCCGTGTGTCCTCGGCTTTAGAACCCAATATAATCTAGTAGATGTCGCAAATTAGATATAAATGAAGGAGTCCGGCAGCAGCCTTTACCTACGTATCAACAACATCTTATTGCGATCACCAATCCACCCAAGTCTGTTGATTATACATGGAAATTACGATATGGCCATCTATTATGGAGGATATGTCCAAGACTTGGCTTTCGCAACATATGAATAATGAAAAATATCGATTAAATATATTCTATAAGTACTTGTATTAAGAATGTATTTCGAACTAGTTGTACTAGAGGTACGATTATTTGTAAATGGTTCAATGTTCTAATTTTCAAGTTTCTAATTCAAGTGGTTTGGGCTCATGGTTTATTTGTCAATCGGTTAATTAAATTACATATCATAAAGGGTTTTTTTACGGAAATCACAGATTCCAAATTCCAAATTGTTACAATGATATAGAAGTAATTCAGTATGTATAATTACAATTAATATCTGCAAGGCTATTTACCACCAACCTATACATACAAGTCTGCCGCCAAACGTTGTTTATTGGTGTTGGAAGATAACCTATCCTAGCCAGCGCCTTCAGTCTTCTAGGTTCGGTTTAAAGAATAATTTATTTTCTCAAAAGAAATTGACATTTCACTTATAGAGAAATTAAAACTAATAATTAATGTGTAAAAACCAACAGTAAAAAGGCATGCAGAAATTTAGATTTATAGATTTTATAGACTAAGTATTTATATTTTAAAAAATAACAACTAATATTTATTCTTAAATGTATTTTAACAGTTTTGTCTTAAATTCATATAGTTCCCGTTCTTGTAGTTCCCTTGGAAGACCATTGAACAGTTTAACACCTTCAAACAAAATACTCCTCTTTCCGTAGTTGGTTCTCGGTCCTCGCAGTTGTAAATAGTTTTTGTTTCGTAGGTTATGGTGGTAAGTTTGTTTGTTTAGTACAATATTTGTGTGGATGTCTTTTGTTAGAATTTTTTTTATTAATATACAGGTTTTAAATTTATATGTTTGAATTATATTGAGTATCTTAGTTTTTTCATAGAGTGTTTGTGTTGGTGTTAGGTAATCGTAGTTATATAATATTTTAATAAGTTTATTTTGTGTTCTCTGTAATTCGGACAGATTTGTTTTGGCTGCACAGCCCCAGATTTCAATTAAGTACTCTAGGTTAGACTTTACCAACGCATTGTAGATTTGTGTTCGTAGTTTATAAGGAATACAGTGTATCATTTTATAGAAAGCTCCTATGAGAGGTAGAATTTTAGACCGCACAAGGTGAATGTGGGCTCGCCAGGATAATTTGTCATCCAATATTAGACCCAAGTATTTTTCTTGGTGAGACCTGTGTATAATGCTGTTGTCAATTGTTAAGGGGGAAAAATGGGGAATTTTTTTATTTTTTGCTGAAAATATCATATATGATGTTTTAGTTAGGTTAGCATGCCATTTATAACCGACGAGCTCATCGTCCGTCAGGTAAGATGAAGGCCAAGTGCAATGAGCTTGCTCAAGGCAAGGATTGCAATTTTCGTCTGGTTTGCCTTAGAAACATTGATTTACAATCAATACATTACCTCGGAGAAAGAGTCTGTCCTATCAAATTCTATAGGAAAAAATATAGGCCATTAAAACAAAAATCACACAAAGAAATCTAACCGAATGGCCGAAGATTCTTTATAGGGCAACGTTAACAGTGATAAAGGAGTAGGTATCCACACTTCCATTCATTCTGAGCTCTGATAAGATGGGCCGAATACTGGCTGGACATTTATCTTTAAGATTAATGAGCCAATTTTCTTTAGTTGGCTATAAAAGAATCGCTAGTCCGGCCTTCGGCAACGTCAATGCCACTTATGGGTTAACTCTGGGACTACAAATCGCTAAATTCTATTCCGGATTCGCTACAAATGGGACCATGTAAAATTGATAATTCTGCCTGTCAAAATAGAGATGGTATGTTATTTATTGCTTTAGATCTGACTGCTATAATTAATTTTAGTGGTTGGTTTGGTTACCTGTGTATCTTTTCGACACGAAATATCTAATCATAAACATCGCCGCCAAGGGACAACACGATAAAGTTCAGAGCGAAATTTTAAATTCAAAATAACAATTATAAGGACAAAACTCTCCCTCCATCCCCGGGGTAGAATACAAGGAAACAAATTGGATTAAAGTGTCAAAGGTGAAATAAAAAAGGCGCATAATATACTTTATCTTTGCGATGTCTGCGCAACATCAGCCTCACACAACTCAGTACGAAAAAGAATACAATTTTAAACATTCAAGCCGGTTAAATTCAAAGAAATAAGGTTGAAATTGTCCCAAAAATCTTTTTCTACGCCGGCAAAGCCACATGTCCGCTCAGTATAATCGTATTTGCATTTAAAACGGTAAGTAAACACAGAGTAGAGTATTCTGTGAATGGACGAGTCCATGTTTATGAGTCGTTTTATGACCTGTTAACCGTAAGGATCGCTCGTAAAATGAATTGTTTGATGGTTTGCCTTGACCTTTTTTGTTAGTTTAGTGAATCAGTGTTAAGAATTTCATTCACGAATTGGAGCTGTTACGTAACAAGCATTAAGAGCGATGGTATCTTTTTAATGACGCTTGACTGTGAATTGGACGCTCAAAAAATTATTTTGGCTAACATTGGAAATGACGAACAATAAATACTTGAAGAGACTTCTAAACAATGAGATACTGACTAGACACGTACAAAATTAACGGGTACAGTAAACTTTATACCCAATACAGCGCCGCTTTGTTTTCGCCCACATAAATCGGGCGGTGCACACTGGCGCGCTAACTTATTTTTGTTCGTAGGTATACGCAGGATAGATGGATCCAATTCCAAATTATGTCTATCTTGGGAATTAACGGTGGGACGGGGATTCCAGTTTACCCAAAAAAGTGCGGGAGAGAGGGGGCATGAGGCCGGTGCGCGGGGGAGGACGGATGGAAGTTATTTTGGAATTATGATTCCGGATGCGTCCTGCGAGCGCCGCGTGTTTCACGCCTCGTTTCTGGCAATATCGGGCAGTTGCAATCGCTTAGGTTGCATCAGAGCGCAACACGATACCACTCGTCGAAATATTTACAAGTGTTATTTACAGTGGGCGTACTTACATTACATATGAGTTAGATTTGTATTCTTGAGTACACTAGTACAGTTTGTAGTTTTAGGAAGCGTTATGGACATTTGTTTGAGTGATTCTTGTATAAGTTTTTACTTTTAATTTGACGTTTAAAATAGAAATTGATAGTTCTTTTAGTAATGTTTGTCATTTTTCTTGCATACATAGATATCATCAAAACTCTAACAATATTATTAAAGATGGGATACTATAACTTATACATATTTAATTTTCGTAAAGTGTACCAAAACAACAAGATTGTAACAATACTAAATAGCTAAACACAAAATTTTTAAACAAAATTAGGACTAAAAGTTTTTGCAAAAATTTCGTAACCCCTTCACGAAGACGCTTAGCAGCAAATTATAGTTTGACCAAAAATGGTGTACGTGTGTTTTAATAGGGTGTCACCAGGGTTCTTAAGTATTCCACCGTCCCACCCTGTAATACCCAGTCTCCTTAGTCTGGCACGTCCTCCCCTTGATATATTAGTCCCAGTTCGTCGTACATAATTTTGAGAGGGTGGCACCTCCCTCACTCCCTCTGAGGAGTCGATCCTTACAATGCTAAGGTTTTGTTTATTGCTGTATAATAAGCTGTGAGTTTACGCCGCATCAATCAGCTGTTAAGATTTAAACTAGCTTCCGAACTTTCTCGTCGATGGCCTTAGGAAAAATCAAGAATAAGACGCTAATTATAATATATTTTGTATTAATAAATAAAGTTGACCAGAGATGCCAAAAAATCTTATGTTTCTTAAAATGTGTATTTAAGTTAGGTTTTCATATATGTTTATTTATGTTCAATTGTTATTCTGTAAACTTATATGAGATTTAAGAATATTTTCCACATTTTGGACTGAATAAATTATTAAAATGTTTAAATGGACTCATAACATTGTTTGTGATCCGTTGAAACGGCCCCTAAGTTGAAATTATGGCCATGTTTTTTGAAAATTGGTCATAAAATTTGTGATGAAAAAAAAAACTAGTATAGGTAGTACATTTGCTTGGTAAGGACTGGTAGGTTAGGTGACACTTAATTGGTAAAATCATTAAGATCGGATAGAGTGAAATCAACCATCATTTATTTATGATAATGAAGAGCATGAACTCATTTTTATCCGAATGTTCTTACATGGGCAACCGGAAAAAACAAACAGTCCTTCTATTTTAACTTCTACTGCCATATTTAGACTTAGGTGTATGCCGTAAACACCTGTCTGCAATTAATGTAAATATACAGACATTTCTATATATATCTATAGAATCAATGGTATCGTCCAGTTGTTCGGACTAGTCAATTAACTGCGGTAAAACTTAATTAGCAACACACGGGAGAGTCGTTTATCTTCGTGCGGGCACGTGTCGTTCTATATTAGGCATAGAGAGGATAGTTACATATAATTATTACGTTTATCTACTTTCTTTATATATTCATAAACAATTTAAAATTGTGTTTGAAATAAGTAGCTCAATTTGGCAGGTACTCTTGTCATAGAAAGCGTAGGCTATACTTCGAATCCCATTAAAACATAGAAGTATTTATTCCATAATTACATGTTTAATTTAAGCTTTTACATTATTTATTTTGATTTTATTATTTATTTATGTTTTAACAGTTTTAAATATGTTGATATCTATACATATACATTAATAAATAGGATACAAAAAATAGTAAAATAAAAATAGTAAAAATAAAAACGTACACTTACAATTACGTAAGCTTTACTTTTTTTTCTATTCGCTGAAACTGTTTTATTTTAAATGTTGTAAGTTATTTTTTCTGCCATGTATACTTAGCTTTAGAATAAAATGCCTATATAATGCCGCAGATTTAATGACCCATCTACTTATGCAAAAACCACATTTTACTTCGATCACGAATCCGTCTGCCAAGCTAGGGATTTTGGCAAATTATAGAAAGTCTTTTTTATGTCTCCCTAGGAAGCAGGTACCGTATGTTATCAAAACAACGCGAACGAGGATGTACTCTGTCCGGAATCGAACCCGCAATCTTAGGTTTAGATGTGTAGATTATTATATTACTTTTATGGATTGTATTCATTTGACTTTGTGCTAAATAAGTTACAACTCGGTCCTCAAATTAAAAGGCACATATTTTTTATATGTTACTGTGGACTCATATAGTACCAGTATATATGTAACTGCAACAACACAATAAACTCATAATACATCTCAGTAGCAAGTATTACATCAGTCCATTAGTTAAATTAACCAAGATTCCTCTCCCTTGCGAAGTTATTTGTCATGTGCGAGCAAGGGACGCGTATTTACTTACGGCCATACATTGCGGTTAAGACGTTTAATTGTGTTACACTGTCTGTTCATAAATCTCGATTTTGGTAATACGCGTCTTGGTTTTAAGTTGAGACTGGCCATGATTAAAATTTAAGTTAAAGCTACTTAGTCAATTTGTAAATAGAACTTGTCCTCGATCTTCCGCGTGTAGGTAGTTAGAGATAGCTTGACTGAACTTTTATGAATTCACATAGAGTGTTTGATATAAACCTAATTATTAAATAAATAGGAATTGTTTTATGGTCAGAGACACAAATAACTGAGTATTATCAACTGAATAAGTCAACTTATTTTTTTCGACTGTTTTAAATATATGCCATTTATACTTCCTTCATCTTAATTTTATTTTAACACTGCTGTTTTGGACGGCAGAATTAGGTAACATTAGATAATTTATAGTTATGTATCTGCAAATATATTATATATATTAAGGAAGAAAATGTTGAACACTTTTATTGTTAAATCCAAATGGAAAAATAGTTACCAACAGTTCAAATGTTGTTAATATTTAAAAAAAAACATTTGTTTTTACCATCTGTTACGGTATTGTGATATAAATATTTTCATCAGCATGTAAGTTACTGATCTACCTCACCATTGAGTCATTAGAAAACAATATGGCAGCCTGGGTTATAGATCACTGTGCGCCTACGCAATCGGTGTCACCACGCAGTGAGCTTTGTTTATAGTGACCGTGAGCACTGAGGGCATGTCCATTTTGAAGAAATAATTAGTAAAATAATTCGAAGTATTTATTTAATTATTTATTTGATTAATACTTGAAAATAAAGTAGTATTCTAAGGTGAAATTTATGGTCAATTTAACAGACATTAATTTATTTTTATCTTATCGTTTGATTCTGTTCTGTCTGTGCAAAATATGTTCTGAAAACATATTTTGCACATAGCATTCGAAGTAGCATTTTCAAAACGATTAAAGTTACTTTTTTCTTCTTCTTCAGAAACTAAAATGAAGAAACTAACGAAGCAACCAAATGAAGTAGCAAAATTTATTGACTGCGTTGAAGAAGTAACAACACGTACCGCTAAGCACATAGATACACGGAACTTGCACAGCACACCTCTATTACCGGTGAGTCGGCAGGCTTAGTTAGCCAAACGAACAAGTTAGCACATTCCAGACTTGGGGCATGCATGCGTGCATAAACCATCCAGGCATCCGATTAAATTATTTAACGTCTTCATTCCCCGCCGCGCGCGCAGGTTGCATGCAAGCATGCGGCCATGAGATTCGTAAGGTTATTAAAAACTATAGCTTCTACACTTACAGAAATAGGCAGAGGAAGTTCGTCCATAGTGACGCGCATTTCATACAAACGTTGGTCGATTCTATTTTTAATTTTTAGCTAACATGATGAAATTCTCGAATATACGGTCTAGTTAGTAGTACCGTTCTAAAGTAACACGGGCTTAAAGATTTGTATGAATCCATCTTATAACCAAATACAAACTATAATTTTAGCGAAAGTCTAACAAGTCACAAATACAATCATTTTTTTCTAGTTGGTCTTGAAGTGTGTATTTACGAGTATTATAGAATTCTATAAATAAATTATAAAGTTTCCATCAAACCTAGAGAATGAAAAAAATGCTTTAGACGTTATGAAATGTGTATCAAATATTGAAACTAAAGCAAGAACCGTTTGTTCATAGTGTTTTTATTGTTCTTTAATTAATCTTACGACTATTAGATCCGTTACATATGCATTAAATTCAGTAATGAAAAATATTCCGATAAATATTTTCTCAAATCCGGAGATAAATCGGACATAATTCAAAGAACAAATCTAGAATTTATTGCTGTCAAAACAATAAAGCATTGCCAGACGTTTTAAGCGACTTTAACTGTAGTATATTATTTAATATTAAAGATCTTAAGGTAAACGGGCGGAGAGCCTGCATTTCCGCGATAAGGCAGCCCCTACACCCCCACCTACGCTTTTGGGGGAGGCAGCGCCTTAAGAGGCCGCTATACTTCAAATTGCGTTTAACTCAGATAGCTAGTTTGATACATTGCTACCATTATTGCATATCAAATGGTCTTTTGATAAAATTGTGTGTGTTATCTCTGAGTCCACGTTGAGAATGTAAGAGTTCTTATGTATGCTTATATATACAGCTATCTAGATACATTACACAGTGAGAGATGTGTTGTCGTTGAAGATCGTACCTGAAACAAAATAATAATTGTGATTAGTAATACAAATTGAAGCATTATTCAGAGACTTTAAAACTAATCATGCGCACGTTCTGGGACTGTTTCAGAGAGGTCTAGAACTAGCCTTGTAGAAGGTTGAACAATAACTAATCAATGAATGTAATGGAAACGTAACATATTTTACTTATGTTATTCATGTTCAAGTTTCACTTCAACGTTAACTTGAATAGAGCTGGTTTTTGGGATTCCGTACCAGCTTTAAATTTAATCATTAGATTTATATCGATGGAACCAAGATGGAACAAACCGAGTACTCAAACATCAGATACAAGCACAATTTCCAACCCAGCTCTACAATATACTCTACATCAGCAACGTCACGTAGTAAACATAACACCGATAAAGCATGAATATGTTTCAGGCATCTCTATATATCGATATTATTATCGATTCTAATCGAGATACGATTGTCACAGTTCGATTTAGTAACGCAAGTTCGAGCGTCCCGATATCGCTTAGATTAATGTCTGGCAGCGTACTATTGGAAAGCAAATTTGTCTGTCGAGTCTCTTTGGGCAATGACTCCTATTAATCTTCTGTTGAAGAAGCTTTTCAGAAGAACAGATCGGGACGTTTGATGACCAATACTCGATAGTTAACGATTTTCTCGGAGATGCATAGAATCTTCCGTTTTCCTTGTTATTCAGATGCTGCATAGTCTTTTGTTCTAGTATATTTATATCCTCCATTCAATACGTTTCATGTTCCATTTATTTTATGCTGTATGCATGTAAATAAGTGACAACATTGACAGAATTCGTACATTAACTATGTGAGTATGGCCAAAGCACTATACAGTACAGTGCCTTGTGAAATTGCCTACTTTAGGCGGTAATTAATATAGTACCCTAGGCACGGGGAACTAACGGTATCCCGATTCTGAAAACAGCTCCCGGCGATACAGTATCTGTACAGATTAAACATCGAACCCGAAATGAACGATCGGTAATTTATCGCGCGTACCCCCGTGTGTATTAGCTGTATCCGACTAATGCCGGCTTTCGATATTCGGTGCTCGGTCGCGATTCTGTATTTACGATCGAACGAGTCGCATTAGACTGTCCGCCCGTAGGTAAATTAGCACAGATGCTCGCCACTGTTACAGTGATTCATTCCAAATTGGCTTTTCAGCGGGGGAGGGAAAAAACCGAGCCAGTCGCGGCAGTTGCGGCAACGCTATCTAGGGATTGGCTAAATAGCTTTTAAAAGAGTCTGACGATGTTTTCTTTTTAAGGGTTCCGGATAGACTTTGAATTTTATGTGGTTAAACCGATTTGAGACTGAGTTTTTAAATTTGGATTACCGTTCGCGAACTTATGTGTTTATATCCTAATTTCATTTTGAATTGAACTATAATAGTGTTCCTGAAAATTGGGTACTTTGAAGACAGTTTTGAAAGTACTCGATGATGTTTGCGGTAATAAAACGTTGGTGGTGTTCATCATCATCAACAGCCTATATACGTCCCCACTGCAGGGGCTCAGGCCTACTCTCCTACAGAGAGTGTATGGGCCGTAGTCCACCACGCGGGCCCAGTGCGGATCGGTGGACTTCACATGCCTGTTCAAGACATGCAGGTTTCCTCACGATGTTTTCTTTCACCGTTAAGCAATCGGATAATGTACTTGAATTGAAAAACAACTCATAGGTACACGGCTGGATTTGAACCCGGAACCCTCTGATTTAGAGTCCGAGGCTTATCCACTACGCCACCGACGCTACTAGTGGTGTTCATTTGTGCTTAATTCCATTAAAACGTATATAACTTGACATATTAAAATTATGATAGACATATGATAACAGATAAGCACTGTCTTTAAGAAAACACATCATAGCAAACAATCAACAGCAATCAAATTTTTGCCACACATCGTTTCGACTCGGCACAAGCGATAAACTAAACGGCACAGTAATTAAAGGCGTGTACTGCTGTTGAGTCTGATACGACTGGTAGCGGCATCGGAACCGCCTCGCGATAGCTATCGGTCAGGAAAGGCCGCCTTAACGCGTGCTAGATATACGAGTAGTACCCTTAACATGGGCCTTCAGAAATTTCTCAGTATACCGGGGAATGATGTATAGAGTTAATTTGAAGTTCGTTTTGTATGTCACATATGAAATTGACCGCAAACAATACACAAGTAGGTACTTGAACTTTAAACTAATTATTAGTTGTTCGTAGTTTACATGGCTTCCGCTCGTATATACAGAGCCTTCAGAATTGAAAAAGTAGGACGAAAAAAATAACGGATTATATCACGTGACATATTTCAAATGTTACTTCGATTTAGTGTTGTAGTGTACCAAGAAGACAAATGTTCATGTTTCATTTGAATTGTGACGCATTTGGCCATCTTTCAATATTCGAAAAGCCATATATATAGTTTCCTTACTTAGGTACTTAAGTTATTTTAGTCCCTGCTCTTCTGTAAATCATCTACATCGATACAGTTAAAGAGCCTGTCCACTACATCCATAAGTCTTCCAATATAAATAAAAAGCTTTTTAAGTCTGGAAAATATCGATCGTGCCGGAAGGGACGCCTTAAGGCGTGCTACACCACCCGATAAACTGTCTGTGAAAATGTATGAGTTACGGTGTGCTAAGTACGCTTTTCAAATTGATCCGGTTGCTTGATTGTAGTCTTGTGGCTGGAGTGGTTATATTATAGCTAGATTGTATATTTTGTTCACAGATCGTGATTTTGGTAATTGGACAAGGAAGGGGCAACGACCAGCTAGCGCTTATAGGTACGAAATGTCGATAAATTGATGAAAACAAACTTTTTTGTGTAACACAAAAAGGAAAAAGTACGTTTTTAGTAGCATTGGTGTCTGTCATTGGTTGATAAGCATGGCTGCATAAGTCCACGTAAGTTCATAGTTTTAAGTAATATTTACAATAACATCTTTCATATTGTAAGTCTCATTATATCAACTAATATGAAAATGACATAATGTAATATTCTAACTTGGCATTGATTTAATGAAATGTTGCTATAGAAATCGAATAGGTATCAACTACGGTTTTTTTTTCTGTTTTATGTTCTGAAACGAACAGACAATATTTAATGAAAATGGCAACAAAAGCCAAACACATTTGGATGTAACGCGGCCATAGTTTATTCTTAATGATCTGCAAATGATAGCCCGTGATGTACACAAATGTTGCATTTCCCAATAATGAACTGGGTAAATTACCTTCCGTATAAATAATCTGTGCCAAAGGGAGGCTTCGATGCGATACTACTGCAAATCAACCCCCTCCCCATCCCCCCACCACGAGCTGTCGACTATAAATAAAATTCACGTTTTAACAATAAAATGCATTTTCCGCAAATGCTCCCAGTGAATTATTGCCCGGGCTTTACGAGCTTAAAATTATATGGCCACGTGAAATTTCCGATCTCGATAATGCGCGAGTTGTGTACCGCCGACACTATTTTTCGTAGTGACATTTTAGTTTTCCGTTTTCAAATAGCCGTCTTCTTATTTTCATAGCAGGGCTGGTTATTTATCCACACGTCGTTTTAATAATGTGATACCTACCACCCACAACAAGATAATCTCACCAATCTATGTTTTATTACCTACTAAGAAATAAATGTAAAAGCAATGTTCGGAGCAGCAGATTGAGGGTTGCATTTTTTATGCACTTTCCCATTTGCTACAAAGCCGCAGCCCTCTTGATCAGAAGTCACGTACACGAACCCCCAAAATACTTATAAAACATTTCCCGAAGGAAAACAATGTTTTATCCTCAACTAAAATAGATCACGGCAGCGCTTGATGGTGAACCAATAGCGAGCGGCCCTGCGGCACAGATGGCGACACCGGCGCACAGATAGCAGAAATATGAATTGTAGCATTCGATATTTGTCACTTGAATTACAGCCCCCGACGGGATCGCCCGAGCCCGCATGTTACTCGCACCTCGTTCCACGAATGATCTATTTTTTCCGACCATTTAGATACTCTATTTTGGCGCTGTCACTAACTGGAAGTCCCTATATTTATGACAATTTCCAAATACCATTAATTTATTTACTATTTCCATTTAATTTTTAGGGTCATTGATATCAAAATAAAACTGTTTGACACTGCCTTTATTTGTAGCAGAATCTTTCTACCAAATTTTAAAGTATTAATAGTAAATAACAGTAAAGTATTCAAGATTTTAGATCAAATTAATTTGAGGATTTATGAAATATAAAATTACAGTCAAGAGAAATTTTCAAAATCTGACGTTATTATTAGGTTCAATTGTTAAATAGTGTGTTAATAAACGACCTCTATGACGGCGTTTGTAAAAAAATGAAATAAATTACGAGGCTTATCTCTCGATCTCTTGAGATCCCTATTATTGTTACTAAGTTTGTGCAGGTTTAACGTAGGCAAATCTAATGAGCTCGATAGAGGTTTAAACATATAACTTTTTTAAATGTAGGTACACTGCGATCCAAAAATATCTTCGTAGTGCGCATATCTGCGTATGAGTATGAGCTAATGTTTTGATATGTTTCTGTTTGAGATATATTTATATGGTACGGTCATGGCCAGTTCTGGCGCAAACTCAATGTGATTAATTCTTAACTGCTGCCGAGACCAGATTTTATCGGTTGACCTTTTAATTGCAGCTCGGATTAAACGAGATTTGAATTGTACTTTATAACTCAATCTTGCGCGATTTGTCACCTTCATTAAACGCTAAAAGAAACCGTTATTTATAAATTAAACTCTTTTGTTTTACTTACGTTTATACAACAACTTCGTTTATGTTTAATAATGTAAGATTTTAAATCCATTCTAATATTATAATAAACACATACATAAGTCCATCAATGCCTAGTTGTGGCCAAAGCTTGTATAGTACTTTTCTTAAATAATGCGCGGAAATTAAAACTAATTAGTGTCTAGGCAGAACTTTTTATTTTAAAACTTTTTTTCTTCGATTTTGACGGCATCAAGTTACGGCTCGACTCTCTCTTGAATTTCAAATGGCGTTAAAGTAAGTTCATCACATTCACAGTTTTCACTTGAACTCATTTACAATCAACAACAACATCAACAACGGAGTAAAAGTTCGTTCCATATTTGAATTACACGACAGAAATCGATTTTCATACAACTTTTGACAGCCGCTATGTTTTAGAAAAAATATTTTCTGGCTCATTTCCTGCCTAGTTCGATGTCTTTTTATGTTTTTGTCATACACAAAACCAAGTGTATTTATTATGTATGATAACTGGTACAATCGAATTCACCATAATGGCTGCAACAGCCTCCCTGCACGAAATTACCCAATCTTAATACTCTCACCGTTCAGAAGCAATAAGTAAACAGAACTCATAATAACGGACAGTCACGCCAAGGAAACCAATTTGGGAGGTATTTGTAAACGTCAAATATGTTTGTGCGAACCTATTTATTACTAGCATCCCTCACGTGTAAGTAAATAACGGAGACACTGCGATAAAGTGAAAAGAGATATCCGAAAACCTCCACCAACCGAGCCTTAAGTACCGACCTCGGTTAAGGAACTACCGACTGTACTCTGAAGGCAGTAAAGTTTAATTTTGCACGGATATTTTATTAGCTAAAGCCAATTTAAGGCTGCGCGTACGAGTGGAAAACTCAGGGCGCCACGTGCGAATGATTCATAGTCGTCCCTTAATTAAAGAAGATTTTAATTGTATCGGATGTCTGTGAAAGCGAAAATAATGCACTCCTAAATTGGGGGTCGGATTCCGAAATTTATTTTTGTTAGCCGTTCGAAATATTGCTTTGCGTGTTTTACATCGGGGACCGATCGGGTGGTGTGGGGTGGAAGCGGTGGAATTACCTATAGGCACCGATAGGATCGAGAGAAAATTTCACGTATCTCAGTGAAAGGTTAGCGATCTTCTGCGGTATTTATTTGGCTAGATTTATTTTGTTTCACAGAAAACATCGGACAAGGATTACTTCGCTGTTTCATTAACTGGTTGATATTTGCCAATAAATTACATTGTTCTAAGCATAAGTATTTTAAAATAATGTTATTTTGTTAGGTTTTTGATAGGACAGCGTGTCTACTTTCATGCAAAAACTTGTGTCAATCGCGAATTTATTTACGAATAAAGTTAAATGACCTTTTCAATTTTGTAAAACAATGCTACAATACTATTTGGAATGCTACCTGAAACCGGTAATTTCAACGTCATTCAGAGAATGCAAATGCGCTACCCGGAACTAAAAACAGCCCTTAGTACCGTAAATTCATTTCGGCTACATAAAATCAAGCTGCCACCATCTTAAAATATCTTTCTTAATTAGAAAATCCTTTGTTGAACGTATCTGATCTATGTAAACAGTCGGGGAGAATGCTTCAGATAGAGCACGCTCCGTTGGGAAATGAGTTAAACTCTTAATTGCTGAAAATCAAAGGGTCCTGAATTGAAATTACCCCCCTCAATACTATTTCTAAAATAAATAGCGGTAACTTTAAAAGTAAAACTCTAATTAATGGAGATAAAATTTTCAAATTTAACTGTTCAAAAGCAAATGTTAAATAATGTAATTAATTGTTGATGTATATTAAAAAAAATTTTTCCCTAGTAAAATTACTTCGACGCAAATTGCAACTTGTTAAACTTACCTTCGGTTTGTTTGTGTTCGCGCACATATTTAAATCATTTCTGTATATCATAGAAGTAATTTGTAATTTTTTAAGAAATAAATAATCTGAAACCGCATTTATATAGATATGTCTATGGTATATATTATAACCCCCATTTGGCTAGAAGTAACAAAGGTACACGTCCGCCAGTCATGGATGCTTATTAATACGTACATTTGTACATGAAATTTGTAGAACACAAGATGATAGATAAAAATCTTTATTTCCACAATATTTACATAAAATACATTCGTGCTTATATGTATGTATGTGCTTATAGATGGGCTCATGGGCAGGTCTATAATGGAGTAAAATAAGAGGTATGCAACGTATGTCTGGTGGTTCATTCACTAAAACACGCTGGCATTGGAAACTTCTGAATTTAGTACGAGTATTCACTATTGTAAAAAAAATTAAATTCCGACATAACAAGTGATTTTCATCTAAATTTCTAACGTAAATGAATTGGGACCAAACAGAGCCCTATTTTCGAATTCAGTGGCGCGTTTAAAGTGACAAGAGGCTTTGTAACGACCCTGTAAAGCCAGCAGTGTACTTCATTTGGCGAACAATGGCGTCCCAGGCCGCGACCCCGAGAGTACGGCTCTGGATAAATTGAGTCGGGCCGAGTCGCGCCCGCGGAAAATTGGAGGAAATCGATTTAAATATCTTGAATGTGATGGCTTATCTCGATCGTAGGAGGCCTCTTTGTGATAATGTACGGAAAGGAGATTTTTGTATCCAAATTGACTTAGGTTTACTTACTTAACAGGTCTTGTGTACGAAACACAATTTGTGTTAATATTATGTATTTTATCTTGAATTTACCTGTGTTTTAACACGATCTCACTTGATTTTCGATCAGTTGGCAAAAAACGGTGTATTGTGTAACGGTGTAACTTTTCACTTTTGAATAGAATCAAGTTGCCGCATTCAAGAAACATAAGTCGCCAAGGTATTCCACACCTTCCACGGTTTCCAGAATTCCCTTTCACTTTTGGGGCTCGTCTATGAACAGAAACAATGCAACTTTTAGATACGTGTATCCACTGTCATAAGTTTCCATAAACTCAGTTATTTTAGTAAATTCTTTACACGTTTTATTTATTATGAATTTTAACGGGGTTTTATAAATTTAATATGTATGAAACTCCAACACTAAGAGTGCAGCAGCAGTGATATAAAACGCTATCAAATTATTAATGTATACACTATGTGCACCAATTTGAAGAAAACCAACATGGAAGCAAGCTAATATTTATTGATGCACTGTTCAAAACATCGTCATAGTCAATTGATATAAAAACCATAATCAGATATCTAAAGATACTATAAATAGTAAATAAACATTTAAAAGGTAACGTCTTGGTCTACCAATTGATTAGTAACCTTTGCAACCGCCCGAAAGAACTTAAAATCAGTAAGCATCCCAGTTTACCTCAATCTAATAGAATCACCTGCGATTGCTTTCCGATATTTACTGTTTGATTTTCCCGCGGCGCGCGTCGAGATTTCCCCGTTACGACGACGGAGAGGCGTGCATCGGCTCACGGTAATGGCCGGTAGGGTCGCTTGTACATAACCTGCCTAATTAACAATTTGCCGTACAGCGTACAGTCTATGAGGTGCGACTTGATTATTTTATGAGTTCCGTACCTTTTCCTTTCTTTTCTTTTACGTTTATTTTTGGGAGGTAACTTTTGTTTCAGCCACATTTAATGTTGGGAATGGTACTGTGGCGACCTGTTTTTTATCCGTAGAAGATAAATTTAATAAAGGAAATGAGTTCACTTGTCTGCTATATACATGAGTGTGTTAAGAAGAAATAAATATCGAAGATAATGTTGATATAGAATGCGATACAGATAAAATATTATAAATATCCCTGGTCGCACTCGTTATTCCTAAGTTAAAAAAAATTGGTCTGCGTTTCAGTTTCAATTTATTAGTCGCGTGTTCTGGTAATGATCAAAGTCAATTGTAGAACAACTAATATAAGGTACTTGTAAACTTTCTATTAGAAAAACTTTCACACAAAATATAAAAATCTAACACAAATTGAAACAAACGTTCCACCACGCCCCAAACAATCCATAACACGGTCTTAAATAAATAAAATAATAATTCAACCATGCACTAACTCTATTGAATTGATCATGCGCAAATATTTATTGATGGGGACGAACGAAACAGGATAGGGTCAGAATTTATTCGGAAACCAGGAGCAGAACTGTAGGTAAGTTACATAGGATTGACATCGGCAGCAATCAGACAAATTGGCTCCAACCTATCCCCTCTAACCGAATTAATCTAATACGTAGGTTTTCTTAGCGAAAACCACTTAGATAAAGATACGGAAGAGGGGGAGGGGGCACGACTCATGCGAATTAGATCACGTATTGATTTTCATAAATGGATTTGAGATGATGGATATTGTTGCTAATAATTTCAACATATTAAAAGGAGTAGTTGCTGGTTTAGTTACTTAGTGTCTGCTTATCTGCTGTCCTACTGGACATGGATTTAAAACCTCGAGAGAGAGAGAGAAAGCGTCATTTGTTTTATGCCAACCATAAAAACTCGACTTTCAAATCTGTCTTTGAATTCGTTTAGAAAAAGTTTTTAAGACTGAGTTTTAGGTTTATGTTTAGAAGACTGAGTAAATGATAGACTGTTTCTTCATTTACCTTATTTTGACGTATAAATAAAATTTATAATAGCAGCAGATAAAACTTAGTATTAGATATAGATTGCATTATAATATTTAAATAGCGTCAATATTTTAATCACGTCTCACGATTAAATTGAGGAAAGCCAATACAACTGAAACAATTGATTCCATTTGAAACTATATTGTAAATTCTATCACGAAAAATAATATTTCAATGGTCATGCAACGATTTAACACTCAATTAAATTCAGCAGTAAATGTATGAACATTCTTTTAAAAAAAACTTATAAAAACGTAAAAACCAGGTGCGTTTCCAATTTGGGAAAAAATTAAGTTCCTTTCTTAAATAAGATACGTTTATTTCGCCCCTAGACATGTGCTACAGGAATAAATATTCAACAAATCCACCTTTAAATAAACAGTATGAGGGGGACATAACGTTTTTGCCTCGTTCCGAGTAAACGACGCTTGAGATATTTATTACGGGATGAATTCAGTTTCTTGACATTGGAGATCTTTTCTTTCTGTATTAATAAGAATTATCTAGGGTTATCCTAATTGATTTATTACAGTTTATGTTTATCCTTTCAAAGTTTCACATAGCACAATAAAAATACCAAAACGTTTTTGTAAGCCAATCCCCGTAATATTTTTCAAAGTAATTTTTACATTATTTGTTACACGTACTTACTTGGCCATATTTTCACCGTTATCTAAGTATGTGTGTACATAATTACATACTCATATTCATTGTAGTAATTTACAATTTCTGATTCGTCTAGATATGTCGGTGACCTTCTTGGTGCGTCTACGGATTTCCTTGTTCAGAATTTTATAACGTAGAGAAATCCGAGCATAGCTTGTTCCATAGCTCGCTGCGTGATTAAGCTTGTTTGTTCGGACAACAGTAAAGGACCAACAATTCGGTTCCGTATGTCATCACTGGCAACATACACAACTCCTTTAACCTAACCCAAAAAAGCCGTAATAATATATCAATGCAGATCTTGCAGCTTTAAAGAATCAGTAATTACTTACATCTCCCCAGAAGCATATTACACCAATAAAGTCTTCAGACACAGTCTACCGCCGGAAAAACTGATTATCTAATTAGGAAGGAGCCTACAAGAGTGTTCTAACTGCAGGCTAATCACAAATTAATGGAGGCTTGTACTCGGGTGTCGCGGCACCATGATAATTCCACCGCCCTGCTGCGCTAAGAACCTCATCAATTATGGCAAAGCCACCCCACAGGCGAAGCCCAGTACACCCCTTTTGTGATTCTAGCCTCTATGGGACGTGCTGATGGGGAGACTCCGGTTGGAGATGATGTCACAAGGTAATTTTCAGCACTGAGGATCAGTTAAATTGAGCTTCTAGTCCATAAAAGTTCATGAATTTAGGCTTTCATTCAAGTCCTTAAATATCCAGCTTTGCATATTTCTGATATTGTAATAGGATACGTTTGAGTGTATGTGGGCTGAGTTTGGAAATCTACGTTTTTAACTGCCTTGAAAATAATCACGAGTAAACAAACACAAAATAGTAAAATGGAACAATTTGTAATTAGGGTTCTGAATAAAAATGGTTAAAAGGAACCTTTAGGTGCATATTAATACTTTTTGTCAGTCACAGCTGTATATCTTATCAAATACTGATGATATCGAATTGAAATTTGAAATAGATCCCAAAATTGCGTGATAAATCCAATTAGGCTCGAGTTTTTTTAAATGTTTCCATCAGCTACCGAAGAATTCTGTTCAAAATAAAAAGAAAGGGAAACCGAATCATCCACCAGTCTGTTCCTCTATTCTGATTACGAGCCCTGAAACCCTTTCAATAACTAATGTCTCTCAACCAGTTGTACGGTTGTTTCCGTTCGGTAACCGCATTTGATTTGTGGTTCCGCTTCTGCAAGTTACTGTCACTGTTACAAACACTTGGACGCACCATATGGCAGGGCAGGGGTAGCGACGGTCGTGGATGGATCTAATTTATTTGTAAGAGATCTGAATATAACGAGACACAAATTTAGGTAAGAAGATTTTTCTTGTGGATTAATTAAACATTGAACAAGAAGCCCATCTTTTTTTATACACTGCTTATATGACATGCGTTTAACCACATTCTAACATGATGTTAAG
The DNA here is from genome assembly GCA_910589575.2 of Carcina quercana. Classification (NCBI taxonomy): domain Eukaryota; kingdom Metazoa; phylum Arthropoda; class Insecta; order Lepidoptera; family Depressariidae; genus Carcina; species Carcina quercana. The sequence goes on from OU342436.1 coordinate 5,889,422, forward strand.
TGAGTGCAGGAGGCACATGCAACTATAAGGATATGGCGACAAGTTACAAAAGAATAAACAAATCATATTCGACAGAGAAAATAAAATAGACTACATTGTGGATTGTTCCCTTAATTAAACTTAATTAGCATTCGTCAGTAGCAACTCAGAAAAATAACAGATTTTATTTAGCAGTCTAAATTTTGAACGATATCACTCTTAACGGGGCTCTTGTTGTTATGCTATGAATATAAATCGTGATAAATTCCTCAGCGGGGCGGAGGCGGGAGGAGGGGAGGGGCGGAGGCCCCAGCAGCCTCAAGGGCTTTTTTCTTAAAAATAACTTTTGTCAGGGCAATTCGGAGGAGCTCCACGATTTATGGAAAGGTGGTGTCACCCCGGTAATTAGTTTTTAACTAGTTGTGATAAGGGTCCGTTTGTTTTATGCGAGCAGATAATAACTTAGAATAATGTTCCGCTTTTGTCGGGTCGGCTTCCGACATCTGCAATAGTTCCGCAATTTGAAACGTTTAATTTTTAGACCAACAAACAAACCTAATGCTGAGTAGCATATGGTTTATTGTTATAATTTTAAGATGGACTATTACCGAAACAATAGCATCCCAAGCAATTGTTCTTTGCATGTCACAATATTTTTATGGTTTCCATATTTCAAGCATTTGCTGCCCGTCATGCTGCATGATTTATGCCTCCTTTCAAAAGAAAAAAAAAACAAGAAAGTTTGTTCCACGAAACTTCTTTTATTCTCGGAGAAAGTTGCGTAAAAAACTGGAGGTGCTCAGAAAAAAAAGCAATTTTCTAGCTCAGGTGTGTGAGATGTTCTTTATCTAACTTTGCATCCGAACAGCTTTGTTTATTATGGGCATATTTTTACGAAGTTTTGAACATTTTATTACTTCGTACCGTGAATACCTTTTGTACCTTTTTTAAAGGCCGACATAGTTGTAAGTAGAACAATTGTTGTTGTCACTACCTTTATATTCAAAAGAAATGACGCAATGGTATATTTATTTGGAACCTGTGCTCGCATCCGTCCATCAACCCATGAAGAATGACTACTGTTGCGCAACCGTTGGTTGTTACCTTCGCACCTTAAAAACGCACAAATTTGTTTCTAACAACAAAAGTTGTTTTAATAATAACCCAGAGAAAGCCGCATCTCTTTTTTAATGGACACGGAAAATATAATTTGAAATACTCTTTATGGCCTCCATAATGTAACCAAGTGGGCCAAAAAATGGTTGTCACCGTCTGGCGCAGTACATTAGCATGGAGGGTGTGAGGCAAGGAGGCTTTATCAGGAGGGCCTTTCCTGAGGGAGGACCAAATAATGCGATATTGCTCGTTTGTGCGAGGGCCTATTTATCTATTAAAAAACGCAAGATTTACGACCGAGTATAGGAAACTTCAGGAAGTTTTTATGTTGTTCCACCGAGCTCAGAGCCTAATATAAGAGATTGATGCGTGTTATTTTAGCTCTGCTTGTGTGTTTATGCTGTTTTGTTGGGGAAAGTTTCGCTTTTACTTCGTCGGAGATGCTCTATTCGACACATTTCTTTACGCAAAATAGATAGGTATCGTGTTTTCCGTACTGTGCTTCATTGGTATACCGTTACAATTCCACAACAAAAATTTCATGATATAAAACAAATTACGGAACGTCAAACGACGCGTTTAAGCATAATTGCGTCGTTTGACATTCCGAACCGCCACCCCCCGCGTGCCGCTACCACACCTCAGGAACCGACTCAGTTAAGCGCTGCGCTAGGCCTTGTAGTTTCATGTTTAAGACATATATACAAAGGAGGTCTATGTCCAGCTGTGGGCGTTTCCCGGCTGATGATGATGATGATATACAAAACAACAAACTTCAACACATTGTTCCTATATGTTAAGCTTCAAGTATAATGTCACTTTGAAATTGTGGTCTGTATGGATATTAAAGCTAGCACAGTTTGAGATATTAATGAGACACAGCTCAATTTCTCCGTCTAATAATGACAGATTACAAGAGTGTTAGTTTGTCAGATCAGTTTCAGTCACGAGGGGCACGATTCTCGTGAACAGACCGGCGCGGGCGCGGCGCGCCGCTTTAAGCAAATTAAACCATGCAATAGTTAGATTTTAGAGCATTACCCTTAGCTGACTCAGATTGCAAAAAAATATTTTCTAAAGTACACAAATACGGCCTTTAATTAAAATCATTGGCTTTCCAATCCAATTTTACTTCGTGTCTTGCCAAAATTTTGAACACCTAACTCACAAATTTTCGTGTTTCATGGAAATTAGAATTACATAATGTATAAACTTAGAGTGGTAGATAGTTCAAACCACTTCGTCATTTAGAGGTGCGTGTATATTGACTGTGTTGAGCTTTATAAAGTTCATGTCGTCATTAATTCTTCTAAATTCGTACATAAACATTTAGACTTATGATCAACTGTGATGAATCTAACCCCCAAACACAAACGATCAATACAACGCAACATTAAACGTTTATATACGTATGTGTTGTACCTATATGACACATGTTTATTATCAACTGGGAATTGGCTCGAAACATAGTGGTAAATTCACGCCGGACACCCGATAGTGTGGTATTATCTGCCATTATTTGTCATCGGGTGAACAATGCTTGTGCCCTCGTAACACACCTACTATCTTACTCAATTTGCCTGCAATTATAATAATGGGATAGTTGAAAATGTAAACGCGGCCCGGACAGTGTTTCAGCTCTCCTTTCAAACTTATGTAGGTTTTATTACTAACAGAAAAATATATCAAGAGATCATATCTAAGTAAATGGTTCAATAATTTCATAATTATATTATATTTATACAATAGAGACATAATACATTCTTTTCCATCAAATCCGTAACATAAGAAATCAAATAGGTGCTTAACCTTCATTTTTTGGTACTTCAATTGCTGTCCACCAATAAATTGTTTTTAAATGACTTTTCTTTAAATCTACAAGTTCAGTCGGTTCGTGTCTTGGAGACACTACCGATTAATATGTCACTTATTTGAGAAAAAAATTGCCTTTCTTTCTGGCTATAGCGGTATCTCCGCAACCAATGGATCTAGAGATCAGGTTGGACACTAGTTGTAAGTAGCAAATGTAGTTCACTTTACAAAATGTAGAAAAAATACCTAAAACACTTATTTAAAGATTTTTTTTTTCTCGAAAAACTGAAACAAGTGCCAGATTTTGTGTAGTTTTTCAAGCATCATGGGAGTAGCACACGGCTTCCTGAGTAGCAAACATACACATAGACTACTATTATGGGCCCTAACAACATCATCATCAGGCAGGAAACGTCCACTGCTGGACACAGGCCTCCTTCATCCTAACAACATAATTACACTGAAATCGTAATCGAGCGCGTTTGCAATGATTTTCGCTTAGATATTGACTATCCTATTCATTTCGAGTTGTCGTCGTCGACGTTGCTGACAAAGGGGTGACAATGTCAATTTATAGTACCGTAATTAAGAGGAAGAACAGGAGTGGTATGAATGCCCATCCCCAGCAGTAGAAGTCAGTTATTTTAGCTCGAGAAATCTAGCACTAATACATAACACTCACAGCTTACATATTCGCTTATCCCAGAAAAAGGAATTCACAGACAACAAGGAATTCGAAAGGAAACAAGAAAAGGAATAACAACCGTCTAATTCAAAACGGCCGACAGCTGTTACATTTTCAGATGTTAGCAGGAGCTACTGTACTACACCGGGTTACCTAATAAATAATACCAGTGTGAGTTAAGACCACCTAGCGAGGAAGCAGGGCTTGTTTACGACGGTACCCCGCCATATTGTGGCCACCTACGCTATATATTTTGCTTAGCAAATTGCTCAGTTTGCTGTATCTAATAACCCTTTAATGAAGATCAGGGGTGTTCATTTAGTTTGATTTTAAAATTATTTATGGGTTAAGCCTCGGTTTCTTAGACGAAGAATGTAAATTGTAAAAGTAGTTGAGTTTTTTTTAGCAATTTCAATAGCTTCATCTCTAGAGAATGTTTTTTGAGAAAGAAATAAGATGAAGAAATGTCTGAAAAATTAAACAACCATTTTAGAAGAGTTAGGTATTTGGTAAAAAGACATGAAACTATTGTTATGTACTATTGTTTAAGGGAGCTACAAGGAATCTAAGAATCCCTTTCAAGTGTTATTTAATTGACAGCTAATTGTGTGATTGTATGTAATCAAATCACACCAATTAAACTTCAACTCAGTGTATTGTACTTATAAAGTAAAAACAATTTAAAAATATCATTTTAACGAATATTCGTTAAATAACACTAAAATATTCCAACAAAAAATTAAATAAAACTCTACTGAATTTCTGTGGAAATAACGCGAGTCATAAGTGGCCGGCTCGTGGATCCACAGATATATGGGACTAGTAGATAAGGCAAAAACATTTTGTGTAAATAAAAATAACTGAACAAGAGTGACTCGGTCTTGCATGTGGAGGGTTCCGAATTTAGGAATGGATTATAAATAGCATAAATCTCCGAAAACATTAATTATAACACAGCGATAAAACACTTCTTAATTTGTGGTCAGCAGACATATTATGTTCGCCTTGAGTCCGCCCGCCAATTTTTTTGTTAGAGTATAGATATACTGTAAAGATCACAGCTTCGTGTGTTAAAGCATTTTTGAGATCACCCCTTAACAAAAGTCTGAAAAACAAAGGCTTTGGTGGTCTGTAATTTTACAGTTATTGAGAATTTTGTTCTAAGCATGCAACGAACTTTAAACTTTTTATGTACTTATGCTCGTGACGTCAAAGAAAATTATATATTTCATGTCATAAAATACTTACTGAAATATAAAATCTGCAAATCCGTAGAGGACTCAAATATTACCTGTAACAAGAAACAAACTGATTAAACATATAACTACTCGAAAATTATTATTAATAAATATCGAATCACTATCAATTAACAAATAGAAGCCCGTACTTTTGCATCAAAATAATAAATGAAGTAACATAATCTATAAAGTATAAATCTGCCTTTTAAATCGGCACAGATCTAATAAGTTCCCGCCTCTTTAATAATATAATAGTAGTTAATTATCACATTTAAATAATGTTACGCAAATTAATTCCAGCTAGAGCACGCGACGGACACCTCATTCACAAAACTCAAAGAGTTGCCCGTTCATTTGAATACAATTTAGATTGCTATCTAATGTTATGACTTGTACAAAGCCGGTGCAAGCGAATTCAATTGCATTATTAACATTAACAATTACTCTGTCAATGGTTATGACAGACTGAATGAGCTTGTAGTAGATCATTAGGTCTATCTCGCAGCTGAACTGCGAAAATAGGTCAAGGAGATGTTAATTTAAGATCTATTTTCGACCAAATGTGATGTTTTAGGAGCAGGTAGAGCTTCCAACGCTAAAAACAATCGATATATTTTAATACACGAAGAAAATAATTAAATTTTCCATAAAATTCTGTTGATATCCTGTATCATACCCTGTTTGTAGAGCCATGTATGTGGGCATCACGCACACATAAAATTCGAACTTTGGCACACAACCATAAATCAAGGGGCGTTATACGCCATGTTTCACGAGCACACTCCATCTCTGTCTCTCTACAAGCTTTTGTTATACATCTATTTCAGTCTAACGTTAAGCTGGAGCTTTGAGGGGGCCCAGGGGAAGGGGGGCTGTCTAGTCGTGACGTATTACTCGGCTGGCGGTCGGACAGGTCAGTATGTTTATACTTGTGTAAAATGGTGATGTTTCTTATGTTGACAGTTGGTAATCTCTATTTTATTTTAATCCATCGCTTGAGGAATAAGTAGTTGACAAGGCCGATTTAAAAACTATAAAAAATCATATGTTTTGTACCACTTATGCTATTGAAATAGAGACGTAAATTGTTTGAGAAATTGAATGAATAGTAGTAGTTAATATAAGCCAGTGTAAGTGTAACTGCGTCACGAAAATTGTATTAAAAGACTATTTTAAAAGTAGACGACGAAAATTAGTAAATCAAATATCAAAACAAAAAATTGATTCGAATCAAAACAGCGCAAAATATGAATAATGAAGTGCACGATCCAAATATCGATATATCGATATCGTCCCACATGGGTGCTAATTACTAATCCACAGCGCCACTGATATAATGTATGCCGAGTAGGTCCTCAATGTAAATCGCAAGTTCGATCCTGGAATAGACAATGCGATCACAAGTTTATGGGACCACCCACACGTCTCTGATCCTGTTTTATGTGGTGTGATAGATACGGGATCTCTATGAGAAATAAATTAAACGCTCACCATTACTGTAATTAAGCAGTATATAATAATTATTAGGCTATTGTTGTAAGGAAGTTAATTAAATACGTATAAATAAATATTCAAATTAGATTTTATCTATCTAGTTATCATAATTAGATATTTAAAAAATAGAATGAAAACATTTAATATGACCAAAAGATAATTTTATGCTTATAGGACGAGTCTTGGTTTTGATATAAGTGTAGAGAAACAACTTTAATAAGTTTTTTGATAAACATCAAAGTAATGCTTCAACGATGGAAACCCATTATTTTGGCCCACTTTTACATTTTCTATATAATGGATGTACCGTCACACAATTTGGCAGGGGTGGTGTAAGTCATTTATAAATCGAATAACAGTTAATGCGTGCGCAGAATGCAAACGACTGGATGCGTGTAAAAATGTATACGTATGACTCATATTCCATCTCTATTGCGTAGAACCAGCATAACTGACAGTTTATTTGAAAATAAATGGATTATTCCCATAGCTTCTAGAGTAAAGAGTGTAGTTATTCGCAAATTACCTAGAACGTAATGGAATTTGGATCACAATTGATTCATAATATAATATATTGTCGTTCGTATATAACTCGTTATATTCACGAATATTATTGTTCTGTTCGTATTTATATCGACTAATTCGTCGGCAGTTAAATGTATCGCATTGATGTTGGACATCTCATTGGCCAGCAATAAATACCAGCGTTATCTCTGGATATCGACCGCGGGCCGCACTTCGCTCCACGCGACCTACCCCCGCTCTAATGAATTACACAATGAACTCTCATCTAAATACAGAAAAAAGCTTTTAAAGGCACATATCAAAAATGCCCACAAAAGCCTACTAAGACAGGACTCCCTGATTTATAGCACTCCCTTTGTTAAATCACGTAATCTCCACGTGAAGCCGCTGCATAAAGGAGGTAAATGAAAATGAATGTAGTTCCTCATTCTGTTGCTTGCCTATTTACACTGTCCCGCACATAAATCTGACACTGTTTAAAGGTAATCTATTTTTAAAATTACCTGTTAAATCACATTAGGACAGATAACACAGTGTTTGGGATATGTGGCTTTACAAAAAATGTTTGTCGGCCGACACGGCTGAGATTTGTTGCCTTCAGGGTGGCATCTACCACATCGGTCCTTTCAATATGTTGTGTGTTACTGGGGACACATTAACAGGTTCCCGAAGACCGTCTCTTTAATACTTATAATGTGATTCATAGTTCACCGTTACCTTGCACACATCACTATTTTGATAGTCTCTTTGGGGTCCAATGGTAATTTGGGCATCGAATTCAAATTACTGATTATTTATGATCGATGTTTCGGACGTCGTTAATACGTGGTTACCATGTAGAGCTATTTTCGACTGTTTCCGGATATATTTATCCACCTACTCTACAGTACGAGTACTGTACGTTTTGCGTTTTTAAAAGCTTTTATTTAACTTGCAATGTTTGTATGTATGTATGTATGTATGTATGTAAGTATGTATGTATGTATGTATGTATGTTCGGGTCAAATCTTGCAAGCTGAATTAGAAGCACTTCCTCTTATCCTAGGGAGTTGAAATTTTGCACGTTGGTTCAGTTCCGATGACAATGCGTTTTTCTGGTACCAGCGAGCTGGTCTGATGCTGGAGTCAGGAGGAATAAAGAGGAACTCTTCAATAGGCCCCTCGAATTCGGGCTCATCTCAAAATCAGAATACCAGGCTGACATAAGTGCAAGGGAGCGTGCTATATCGTTTCTATATATCGTATCGTAGCGCAGGTTAATTCCTAACAAACTACTTAAAATCATTTGAAGTACCAGGTTAGCAGAAACAGAAGTAGTTTTGATTTAGCTCACATGACATATTACGCGCGGTTTATTCTACTAAAGTTGTTCTTTAGTTGAAGTGTTTTAGATTCAAAATGCTATTTGTCTCTTTTTGGCCCAAGGGAATGAAAGAGTAACCACATAATCAAAACAAGTCGTGATTGTGCATTATATCAGTACCTAGTCTGTGCAAAGTCTGTGATTATATCCTCTGTGTAAATGCTGAATGTCATGGATGTCATGCATAAATGCCAAAAATACAGCTAAAAAGCGTGTGTTTATGTTAGTTTGGCAATGGTTTTCTAAATAAATTTAAGACAAGATAGTGTCACTCAATTGAGGGTGGACAAGGCAGCGTATGCAATAATCATCGTCTGCAGAAGTCCACTGTTGGACATGAGTCTCCCTGTTATGGCGCGCCCACACATGCACGGTGATAGGGCCGAGCCACTTGCATCCAGTGACTACTCGCGAGCTTAACTAGGTCATCGGTCCTGGTCTGATGCTGGAGCCAGGAGAAATAAAGAAGAACTTTTCAATGGTCCCTCAAATACGGGCTCATCTTAATTCCAGAATACCACGTTGACATAAGTGCACCGGAGCGTGCAATATCGTTTTTGTAGCGCAGGTTAATTTCCTACCAAACTATTGAAAAATCATTTGAACTACCAGGTTATCAGAACCAGAAGAAGTTAATGACATATTCCGCGCGGGTTTGAGTAAAACTTATATTTTGAAATGAGAACGCTCAACTTCTGTCACTTCTGTTTTTAGGGTTCCGCAGTAAAACTACGAACCCTTTTAATTTCGCTCTGTTAGTCGGTCCGTCTGTCAGTCCGCGGCTTTGCTTAGAGACCCTTACTACTAGAAAGGTGTAATTTAGTACGGGTATACATATTAATCACGCCGACAAAGTAGTAGAATAAAATCTTGCAAAACATATTTTTAAGGGTGGCTCCCATACACGTAACTTGGGAATAATATATATAGTTTTTCTAATACTTGTGCTCAGAAAGTGATACGTTTTGTAGCTGTTTGGCGTGCTAAAAGTTCGTGATTTCAGAAGCTTGTCTTAAAAACGCTAGGCAAACGTGCGTTTTTCTTATTAACTAGTTATAAAGCCAAAAGCAATAGTACTTTTTTTTCTTATTAACTGAAGGAATGTTTTTCATTCAAAAATCAATACTAGTATTTTTGCCGAGTCACTGGTCAGTATTTGCAACACACTCTTGGCCACAATCTCAATAATAGACTACCAGGTTGACATAAGTGTCAGAGAGCGTGTAAGGCAACTGTTCCGCACTAACCTCCGAAAAAAGATCGGGGTCTGTTTAATTAGATACTTTTTGCTGCATTCACATGCTCCAAGAGGATTGGCTTCAGTTCGAGTGTTTTTGAAAAAAAAGAACGCGGGCCTTCGCTTTTTAAATATACATATTTAAATTCGAATGTTGATAATGATTTCATTTAATTTTATGGGGATGACAGAGACCTTATGCCAAGGTATTATATATCTATTTTTCTCTCTTTGAAGTTGTAGTTAGACTCCATCTTAGGTATGAGGTCCTGGTACTTTCGTCTTCATATCAACCGATGTTAAGTGATTAAAGTCAACAAATGGAAGCGTTCTCACCTAGAAACGTTACTTAGGTATGCTTTCTGTGCTAACCGGAACACAATCATCTTCATCATAATTTTACTATTGTTATATTTTTTCGCAAATGTATTATTAAAAAATGACGTTCGAAACTAGTTTCGCGTTTCCCCCCGTATATCTTTTAAACTATTGCTTTTAAAAATCTGAATACTTCACAATAGTATGTACACTGAACTTATAAGAAAAACTATCAAGACTAAGCTGGCTTTGCAGGTGAATGGGTAATAGTCGACTAAATTATAAAATAGACTTCGAGGTGCCATAATGAAAGTTCCGTACAAATTCCAATCAAAATTACTTTACATCGTCCTGGGTGGGCCTAACTTGCACTTCAATGCTTTTTAAAATTGAAATAGATTCAGTAACTTAACTAGACTTTTTTAGTCTTAAGAAACACGTCGATAACTAAAAAATAAAAAATAAATTAATATAAAAAAAATTTCATAAAGAAGCTTTTATTTAAATGCTCTAAAAAGAAGAAAATAAACTTTAAATTAAATCAAACCCATCAATTGATTACATTGAACAATTTATATGCTATAAAAGCTTGTCGCGTGATTTACTAGTGTAGATGTATGTAGATTTATCTATTTTATACAATACATACTTTTTCTCTAGATCAGTTTACATAATTCTTGTATTCTAGTTCATCGACACATAGGCCTCCTTCATGGTACGCCACATCGACATCAATACAATTAAAATCACGCGACAAGCTTTTATAGCATATAAATTGTTCAATGTAATCAATTGATGGGTTTGATTTAATTTAAAGTTTATTTTCTTCTTTTTAGAGCATTTAAATAAAAGCTTCTTTATGAAATTTTTTTTATATTATTAATTTAAATTCCTAATGGGTTCTTGGCTTTGTGAAATAGACACGAAAATTAATACTTCTAAATTTTCACCACGTTCACGTTTATTCGTTCACAAAAGCAGCGACTTAAAAATATTTTTAATTACCAACCATTTTACCAATTAATAACAAATTACCTATTTAAAAATTAAAACCCCTAATCAAGACTTTTAACAGTCTCTTTTGAATTTGTATGCATAATCCCAATATATACTTCATCACCAGCCCGGAAAGACCTCTTCCATGATATGCCACATTGACCATCCCCAAGACTCTGGCATCCAGCGACTCCCCGCGACATTAACTAGGTCATCGACCCATTTAGTAGAGGGACGGTCCGGTACACGCTTCCCAGTACGTGGTCGCCACTCGACAATTTTTACTTCCCATTGGTTATCCGTTCTTTAAGAGATGTATACATAGTTCACTCAAATTGACCTTAAAAGTTTACTAACAAAATAATAAAAGTAAGCAGGTATATCAGCAAAATAATAAAACAATGCTACGTCCCGTGATCGCAATGGCACGCGTTGTAAGTCTCGACTACATACTCATATTACTCACGAGCCAGGCTTCATGGCATCGCAACAAGAAAATGTAAGGCAAATAAAAAGGAATGGCCTAAAGCGATACATTATCTTCAGATCTGCCCGGAAGATGCTGACGCGTCGAATAACACGAGAGGCGAAGCGACGAGATCTTTTTGGAATATGCTTTTTACTGCACACTGACTGGATTGCAATATTAATAATAATAATAATAAAGTCTTTATTTCAGATATACATCCGTCCATACATAAAAATAAAATACAAAGATAAAATACTAAGCTTAAGCTTAACTATTAAGCTTAACTTAAGCTTAACTATTAAGCTTCAGTTCTTACAAGAAATATCAAAATTGAATGCAATGGCTTTGATAGCATGCATAGTCCACACGTTTGCAAATTTCCAAAGAGGATGAAAAGTTGCAATCATTTTTCATCTGAGGATACAATATGTTTCATAAAATCTTTAAAAATATAGTAAAACAAAAACATTGAGGTGGTGCCGTATAGTTTTCCTGACGGTTCGGTATTTTTAACTATGTATGTGCCAATAATAATGGCCGGATCTTGTCAACATTGGCATATTTATCTTTGACAGTGGCATGGTTACAACGATGACATCGATTTTTAATTTTTTACCTAATTAGCATTTAATAATGACATGCTTAAGACTTGACTGAAACCTACTGTCACAAAAGGTCAGTTTATGGTAAGGTTTAAACACAGCACTTGTCAAAACAAAAATATAAATGACTCCTTTTATACGTTTTATCGATACGTGACATAGCAATTAGCACATCACTAGAGGCTCTCGGGTGCGAGCCTACAAATCATGCCGATAGCATCTTCTACAAATTTGAATCGGATCTTATTTATGATTTGCCTTTTTCACGGCTACGTTTTGGGGAAAATTCAAATATAAATCACTGATAAATGGTTATTGGGTTTCCTACCTAATTCAAACTTTGTTGCCGCCCAACCTCATTCGGATATAAATCCATAGATTTGTAAATAAGTACCAACATTACAACAAGCGATAGGAATCTTACTAGAGACGCATTTCCAATCAGACAAGATCAACCTATTAGTGTACTTCCGCCCAAATCAATACGAAAGATAAACTTTCTCACGATAAGCAGTTCATTAATACGTAACAACATAATAATCATAACAAAAGCATGTACAAACACCGTACTTGGTTAAACAGCAATCGCATAAACAAACCCCAACAATAAAGCCAAATAAACGCTCGAGCACGCCATCCAATCGCACCTTGAATCGCACATAAAAGCCCATGAACACCGGTTGAATTGAATACAACAGTCCTCAACAGGAGCATCCAAATATTGCATTCCCAACCGTACTCGGTCGGGTAATATCGAGCACGGAGTAGAGTTCGTTAGTGCCCATAAAATCGTTTACGAGCTGCCGAAGAGCCCTCTTCAATAAACGTGCTATAAAAGTTCGGTTATTCGACGGTAGATGGCGACACTAGTGGCCGCTTGAAACCCTTGCTACGATTTTACTGCCATCTATGGAGTTTTTAAGCGTTTAAGAGTCGTGCGATAGAGACGGGTAGAATGAGACATCTCTTCTCTGGCGTTCTGGCTGAACACGACGTCGGTGGCTGAAGTTTGGCGGTTTGGCACTTAGCTAGATGCAGGCAGTTCTGCTGAGGGCAGAGCTGGTTAGTTAGTCAATTAGTAAGTTTATTCATTTATTAATACCAGGCCTAAATGTATTAAATTTTATAGCATGCTCATAAGAAGAAAAGAAATATATAATTATTTCATATTATATGCCATGTAGTTAAATTTTTAGAGAAACTAGATGATAGGACGGTTCTTTTTAAAGTATATTATGTCAGGTTATTGGTTAATATATTTGATAAGCTTTACAGAAGTTCTCAGCACTTGCATACACTTATGAACCGAGGCTCAAATTGTGAATCGTTCCCATGATGAAAGGTTTCACGCGATTTACACCCGCCGGGCCGCAACACTTGGTGGTCTCATTTGATGACGCCCTTATGTGATGTTCTACCTTCTCCACTCGTCAATAATTTATAACTCATGTGCAACGAAGCACGCAGCGCCTACACTTTCTGTCTGGCTCCTATTGTTTTTGTACTATTGTGCAGTACTTATATTTCAAATTCCATCACACATTAACACTCTTAGTATTTATGGAAAACAGCTATAGTTTTTGTTGCGTTCATTTTGAATTCTTAATCAAAATTGTTTGTAGAACAGTCGGCGTGAAATTAAATAATAAATCTTAATGTACCTACATGTGAATATGTATGAATACTACGAGGCCTCTGTAATTAAACTCTAAAACCAGAAATTAGAGAGATAAATTCACATTAATCATCTAAATGCAGTCATTAATCAAGTGCCGAATTCTAAGTTGATAATTTATAGACAAAGAACAAAATCGATACGAGTACAAAGTTATGTTCACAGAATAAATCTCAATAAAATTGATCTCATCTTAAATAACATCATCTGGGAAGGAGTTCGTAAACGTGAATGTAGTGATAGCAGAAAAACAAATCAAACTTACAATAAGCATACCCTCAGGTTTTTAATGCGGGAGACAACACTGACAGGTGCTAATGTCACTTATGAAAATAATGTTGCTAGATATTTTGGCAGTGATGTGAATAAATTGACTCACTTATTTCAAAGTGTCCGCCTAAAATGGCCTAGTCGCTTAGATAAAAACTTGAAAACTTATCGTTATTTACCACCATGTTGAGATAAAGATCATGTCCAAACTCAGTGTACTGTAGTGAAGTTAAACCTACATGCTCGCACCTACGTGGATGCGTACTTTTCAACGATACACTCAAGACTACCTATTGTTTTATTTTCATCTGTCGACCCTGCGACAGATTCTAAACTCAAAATATAAATAGAAAGTTCGAGGGATCCTTATTGGCCAGTGCGCATCCACGTAGGTGCGAGCATGTAGGTTTAACTTCACTACAGTACTTACATGAAGTTGCAAATTGTGTTCTATTTAAATTAAACATTAATTACATGTAAGTAAGAATTGTTTATATTTATGTGCTATTTTAAATATAGTGAGACGAAACGTCAGTAAATGTATTTCCTAGTTTTTTGTTTGTTGGAAGATTATTGCATAAGGAAAAACAAATGAAGATTTACGCTGCCGCTCTTCTAGTAACGATTTTTGACATTTTTCAAGGCATCACAGAAATTGTATATGTTTTTAAACTATCATAGTCAAAGCTTTTTGTTAACTAAATCTCATAGTACTTTTACTCTAATAAGCAAATAAGTAGATGATAATTGAATAAATAATGTCAAAAAGAAACAGGTGTCTCGGAAACATGTTTTCTTCTGCTGACGCTACACCCTAAACGAGTTTGGGACGGTTTGTTTTATGTTTTACCTACCACCAACCAGGCTAACGCTACACTACGTAACGCTAAACGTATTGTTATCTGCTGTTTCGTCAGAATGTTTCAGACCGATTTGCATTTAATTATTTAAATACTCGGATGCGTCCACTAAAGATTTACGAACTGACAATGTGTTCATAATGTCTGATTTATTGGTCGTATTGAATGTTGTAAACAATTAATTATTGCAAGGCAGTACAGTAAGTATTTTAAAAATAAAACATATTGTGTATTATGAACTGTTTTTGTGTTTACCGAGCCTGGGTGTATTCAATTAGAAAATGAAATATATGTTGTAATGTGTATGTATATATTCGTCTGTTCCCATCAATCACATAATTACTCGTCGTCTCCTCGTTCGACAAGGAAGCGTCTTACTCTTTCTAAGATCGTCAGCTATGACGTCACGTAAAATTGAACAAGGGGACTTAGGGAAGTGCTCTTAAATAAGTTAAAAAAATATTAAGATATCGTGTTTGATTTTTATATATTCTATTACCTATATGTTAACATAAAGAGATATCCAAAATGCGTATTTTTATAGTTTTAAATATGATTAATTTCATTATTTCTGTCACGGCGGATTTTTGTTTTTGTCATATGGTTTTCAAGTTTTTGTATTGTGCATTATTTGATTTAGAATTGATAGTAGTTGAAACTTTACAAGTACCTACTTTATTTGTAATTTTTATTGATATCAAGTCACAATATCGCGTGACACTGTCGCTTTTTGATCAAATCTACAAGAATCTTTCAACTTAGGCACCTTTTAGACCAACGCGTATCATAGTGGCTCAGAGTTGTTATAAGAAAAAAAGAACATTGGTATCTTTTTCTGAAAGTGTCTGTACATTCATCCACATCCCAAAAAGAGACACAAGTAGTAAATTTATTCATCTACAACATGTAGACACAACTTAGCTTCATGTTATTAAAATTAAATATCCGAAAACAGTAATATAACATTTTTGCACCTATTCATTAATTTTATGGGCACCTGTAGTACTGCAATTATTTTCCATCTTCTTCATTTTTAGTTTACGTGGACTTTACTGCGGTCGGATCTGTTACCTTCAAATAAATTACTGGTAAATTATGGGAATTCATCGTCTTGCTCCTATTAATAAAATAAGTTCAGTTAATACCCTACTAGTATTTTTGCCCGTGGTTTCGTCTGCTTTGACTGCAAAAAATAACCCATATAAACTATTTGTTCGAACGGAATAAAAGTGTTAAAAAAATATCCAGTCATTTTGACTCTCCGTTGTGAATGAAGAACATACAAACTTACGAATCTATAATATTAGTGTAAATTTTAAGGTATTTTGCAGTCTTAAATAATTTTAGTTGTAATGACTGAACACGGAAAGGCAGCGCCGCGCTCGCGCTCGTAGGAGCCCGAAAGATTCCGTGCTCCGTGGTTCTGATCAAGAGATATTTTATTTTATATCTTTTTTATTTAGAACTAAATGTTATATGCAGACAGACGAATGAGAGAGAGAGAAGTAAAAAAAATTAAATTAATTTATATAGGGATAAATTAAATAATAATTAACTTTTTAATTAATCATAATAGAATCGGTAGGTCTGTGACGTGGCTAAAGTATACATGACCATTGACCATGGCAGCAGTTGTGAAGAGCATTTTACATTCTAGTTTTCCAAAGAATAACATCTTTATAGTCCCATGCAACAAAGGGCTGACTATCATGTATGTGTATCTATCTATATGGAAAACAGACACCCAGACAGACAGACGAACGGCAATATTTTATACAATTATGAAGATAATAATCTCCATGTTACGGATATGAAGCATGCATACATGTTATAAATTTTGTTAATGATCAAATGTGAGTGATGTTGAATTGCTATTTAGGTACAAATACATATAGTGTAAGAGTAAACTAAATATACTATATACAAGTGATGTGCTGAATTATAAAAGGATACAAAACATTTTACTTTAGGTTGCATTTTATACGTGGAGGAGGTGACAGGAATTGACAGGAGGTC
The DNA here is from genome assembly GCA_910589575.2 of Carcina quercana. NCBI lineage: Eukaryota > Metazoa > Arthropoda > Insecta > Lepidoptera > Depressariidae > Carcina > Carcina quercana. The sequence goes on from OU342436.1 coordinate 5,906,077, forward strand.
CCAATTTGAGTTAAGATATGGTCCGTAAAATCAGATATTGACAACACTACTTTCGACAAATGAATAGGCTATCTGTTTGCTGTCCTAATCTAGAAGTGTCTAGCTATCAAAGCTCATAATTTTTTTGTGTATCTCTTGTCTGCATTAAACGATACATCTTGAGCCTCAAACCTTTGCGGTCCTTTAAAGAAGGTTAAGAACCAGTGATTTAATGTATTCGGGCCCTCAAAGCACGACTTAACACTTATAACAAAAATATTTAATAAGTGAAAGGCTATTACATCGATTTGTATAATACAAAAATTGAGCGTCTTTTTAATATAACAAGCATAACCTGTCATGGGCCGGTACCGAAGCGGTGGGTCCGATTCCTCACCGCGATGCCTGCGCCTCACGGGGCGTTCGGGTACTTATAACTCATTTTATATCGTTATTTATTGAAAATTAATTGTGCGAAAACGCCACGCCGGCTATCTGTTATCAGCAACTGTAAATACCAGAGCCCACTATGACTCAACGCTTGCAAAGTGGCTCTATTTAATGTCTGTGCCATTGCTACGATATATCGTATTGCAAACCGAGAACACAGTAATATTTCTCACGTTTATAGTCTAATTTGTCTCTCTGTTAGTTTATTTCGTTATTGATTTGCTTTAAAGGCAGAGCGTTCGTCTGATCAACCCCTGCGGCTGCAATTTGTAATTTTTATTTCGTCCCGAACATTCCTCGAAACATTATCTTCGATGATCAATTATTTTTTGTTTATTTTTAGAGCAACTACGTTGCAAAGTATCGTACGCGAGATGAGGGTCCGATTATTCCGTAGTTATGAAATCTAAGAAACGACTTAACGTAACGAATCCTTTAAAACTAAAACATACCGCTAGGCAACACCTTAAAGTCTATACTCCAATAAATAACATCTGATTTATGAAAATTTATCATACTCTTGAGGCTTAATTTTGAAATGATCTCTGCTTGTTTCGAAAAAGTGGTAAGGTTCATTGCAATGACATTGGAAATGAGATCTTCTGCAACTCGAAACAGGATACCGTACAGCATGTTCTCAGTTGGAAGGAAGTCATTTTTCGATATGCAGTTGGAAGTGTGTCTGCGTATTGTTTTGATAAGCTGCGGAACGGGTTTGCGAGATTTATGACCGGTATGATTTAATGCGAATAAACTACTCCTTGCGCTCGTTGCATTGATGAATGCTCCACTTTCGGCGCGATCACCCTACATTCTATGCTTTGTTCTAAAACAAATTTCGCTTCAGGTAATTTATTGGTCGGTCCCAATCTGCGCTACCTATTCAACCTTTCGCAATTTCCTTTCTACAACCATTTTAACGGCAGTTTATTTGTGAAACCGGTTGCTCTATCGTTTTCTTGTTTATCTTTTTTGTACTGTTTTGACAAGCACATAACGGAAGCATCCACACTGTTTATCGATTTACCATAGAATTCTTTTCATCATGAACTTACTGGAGCAAAGAACTTAATCGCTGCGTTGCATCCGCTTTTGAGCATCAGCTGGTAATTACAGTAAGTCCTCAATTAAATTATAATGGCGGCTTGTGTTGGGCATTCGTTATTTGTAGATTGGCAGCCCTGTCGCTCTGGGGCCAATGGGAACGTTGTAATGCGGCGCCTGCACCGGTCGCCCGCTGAGCTTTGCAGTTCAAACAACGAACGTAAGAAATATTGAACGGGCAACCTTAGCATACATTAGTTCTAATGGAATGCCTTGTATATACTATTAAAGTTAGAAAACAATGTTTCTTATAACAAATTGAACACTTTATTGTTACAAATAGTTACAAATTGTGATTCCAAAATATTTATAACAAGCTTTTGTCCATGACTTTGTCTGCGTGGACTTCAGAATTAGGCTAGTTGATACCAAATCAGACTGGGGTTAAATAGTATTTTAAACCATAAAGGCCATTATAAAACTCCTATAAAATTTTAAATATCTAATATTATTTAATTTTGTTATGGCCTTTTACAGCTTATAAAGCCCGCAAAAATCCAAATAAAAAAAACATGCTCGAATTAAATTGGTCACATAAAAACGTTATTTTACGAGATAACTCAAATATTGTTAAAAGTTGCATACATTATCTACTTCAATGCGGTGACGTGACGTCACTCCTAGGTACCGATTTGTATGCACCACGTGACTAGAATCACTTTTCCAAGGGTTATATTATAAGCCATATCGAAAAATCTTTAGCAAGGCTATTTATATTTTCACACGGTCTCTCGAATGAGTGAATAAAAAAAATTAGTCTTCATCCCTATTATCCCACCGGAACTACACATTTTATCGGGATAAAAAATAGGACATGTCCTTTTCAGGACTTTTAACTATCTCCATACAGTATTCAATTCAATATACCTTCCACAGGAAAAAAAAAAGTTATTCTCGCATTTATAATCTTAGTTATGGATTACTAATCATATTAATTAGTTCTCCGTACCCGCACCGTACCTCCGTAACGATGATGACGACGAAAGTCACAACATTGTTTTGAAAGTGAAACTAAAGTACTCGACCAAAGTTGTGTTTATTGATGTGAAAGTTTAAACAAAAAAAAAATTGGTTTACCTACTCGTAACTATGTGGCCAAATTTTCATAGATGCTTTCATTGACAGTTCTGCAAATCATTGCTTCAATTTTGCTAACAATCGTCAATCTGAATTCTATTACCAAAAACAGCCAAAACAATTTAGGCTACCATCGAATCTATTACGAAATGTACTGATGCAGACGAAGCAGTCACGATCGCAGCTAAATTGTTCACCCCGTGCCATTGACTTCAAAGTTAGACACACCACCCGCTAGTGTGCTATATGAACAACAACAATAAGTTGCCTCGGCCCTCTGACTATCGAATCAAACACAACGAATTTGCGACGTTTATTTAAAAAGATTTGAGATAGTATAACAATAGTAATATGCCATTGTAATGAATTAATTTTTTGTATATTAAAGCAGTGGAAATTTATGAAAAAATTAGCGCCTTTTATGTTTTAATTGTAGAATTAATTTTTTATTTCCATCGTCTGTACTCGCAGGATCTTGGCTTTACTTTAAGGAGGTTCTGGGATAACGCACTTGTAAACACTCGATCTTAGTGTAACATCGGCAGTATTTGTAAGTCAATGCCGCGTATTCGTTCTGTTGGTAACAACTAACAATATAAATCATATGCAGTTAGTGGAGATTTGCGTGTCATAACCGTTAGATTTATAGTCGTGGCAAGGTCAGCCTTAGAACTTGTATTGTTAGTTAATTTTAGGCTTTGTTAAAACTTAAAACCATGACTTTTGATATCGTTTATAGAATAGGTTTTTATGTAAGCTGTAGGTTTCAGTTTCTTTGTGTTGAAGTACTTCGAAAAAAGTTCAATAGTCAAGTCGCACGATTTCATAAGTAATCGTAAGCAATTCTTAATAATTTTGCAGCGCAAACTGTTCTATTTCTCTTGAAATTTTTTAAGAGGTTATGACTTATAAAGAAGTTTAAATTCAATTTCAATAAATATAGAAACACTATACTTGCTGTTTTGATACAAAATACAATAAATCAATCAATTCACCGCTAATTTGAAAGATATTTGAAGTGATAACAAGCACTCATGTGTATTCTCATGCACTTAATTAACCAGTAACACAAATGTTCAGTATGTAAGTAATTCATAATAAAATTCATTGTTTGTTTGCTGTTAACAACTGACCATTTTGATTACATGCATTTACATTGAGTCCGCGTGTGGCGCTAACATTGCTACCAACATTAGATTGTCGCCGCCGGACTGTCGCTTGCGACATCTCAAAACCAATATGATTATTTAAGATTAATTATGATTTTATGAATATTTTTAAAATTCAAAGTATAAGTGTTAAAATGGACGTTTTGAATCTAAAACCTTTTTTCTTTAACCTTCTTATTTAAACCACATAATTACATGGGTGTAGTACTAGACGATTAAGGGAAAACTTTATGAGATCGATAGTAGCTTCCAATACACCTAATATAGAAAGGTCGTTTGTCGTAGTGAAGGATATGTCCTAGTCTTACGCCCAGCGGTGAGCTTGCCGGCTGGATATAAGACAGTCTTACCACAGAAATGTCAACATACCTTCGAAACCAGTTCTCTGAAACCACCAAGTTTATAAGTAAACGGCACTGTTCAGTATACAATTACACTACAAGATCTCATGCGCATGCCACGAATTATAATTCATTTTTAATACACGTGACTCTGCTTACGGCTAAAAAAACTAAACGAGAGGCGATCGGGTAAGGTATCAATTATGTGTGCACTGTGTATCAATATAGCCACGGGAAATGGCGGGGCAATTACATTGATCGATAGGACATATATGTTACACACCCAGGTATTCATAGGTTGGTGATCCATTGAAAACTAAATTGAAAGAAGGGATATGCTTGATATGCTTAAATAGTGAACCGTCGAAAATAAGTCTTCTTGGTTCGTAGAAACTTGGTGATCAGATTTAGATGGCACTTAAATATTAACATACGCAGTGGTCTACAAGAATTTTCCCTTAGTTGCCTTTTATGATAAACAAGCACAAGGTGACCCGACCCTAACGTAAAGTTGAAACCACAAAGATTGTATTGTATTGAGAGAGTTTAACGTAACATACAAATATGTTTATTCTTCAGCTTCAATAGTTGTACCATCATTGAGTTTTCTTCATCCATTTACTTCCTTTTTACCATAATTTAAGCTGATGTTTACGATTATATGCTAATTTTTATAAACAACATTTACATTTCATTACAAAGGTATATAATGAAAAATGATAATAAATAATATATATAATAGTAAAATGTTTATTTATTTCTGCTCACAGAATGACACCTTATCTATGGTATAAATTATTACACAACATAAGTCATACAAGGTAGGTGTACCTGCGAGAGACTGGTGCCTGAGATAGGTGTGACCCTGTGTTACAGGACACCAGGCTCTCACCCGCGCTTTAGAGCTGCGTATAAACAGAATACAGTTCAGAAATATAAAATAACTTATATGTATATGTTTGTATATTATATATAGTCTATATGGCGAATGAAGAAGTATGTGTGTGTTGTGTGTGTGTGAGGGAGAGTGTGTGTGGGTGTAAGGGTGGTAGGTCAGTGTGTTTTGTCGGAGTAGCTGCTGCTTCTTAGGGTAATGGATTATGTTGGATGATGTATGACAAAGTTTAACAATCAAAAATGAAAATTTCTATAATACAGTATGTACGAGACCATACTTTTAAAGTATTTAAACGAAAGTGACATTTATTGTATAAAATTGTGTTGAATAGAATTGAAGTGTTTGCTCATGAAGAAACTCCACATAGAACAGGAAACAAATGGATGCCAGTTCATTATCTCCACGCCATGTGAACGTTTACTTATCTTTTTGTCATTTCAATTACAAGTGTGGTATTAAACAATTACCTACCACATTGTTAGTTTTCTCATCCAACCGTGGTTTCCTCATTTAATTTGAATTGTAAGGAGTTCATTTCTTCTCCATAAGAGCGTGCCTGCCTGGTACCGACGGAAACGTACAGGTTTTTATTTGCAATGGCACACCTGAGTTAGTCTTACTTATTTTAGACCGAGTATTAGAATTTGTGTTCCTCTAAAAAACGTTCAAGTCGGAGTTTGACTCGTGCACCAAGGGTTCCGACCCCCGTGAAAAGAAACGTACAGGTAATGCACGGTTGTATGACTCTTGAAATAAGGTTCATTTTGCCGACCGCATTAGCGTTTTTGATGATATCTCAAAAGCTATATTATAGAGTCCTTGGTTAGGTTTTCCAGTAATATTTACACAAATGCTTGTCTACTGTCATAATTACAGATTTTTTACTTTGACAGCTTCGGTGAGGCGGGAGACGGGAAAAAGGAATGGTATTTATGGTAACACGATTTTGATGATATTGTTGCCGACGCCGAACTTCTTAGAATAATTGTCTATGAAGCTTTTTATTCTTTTGTTTTTTATACGTTTAGCTTTTGTTTTTACAGTACATTCATGGAACCCAAAAATGGTGGTTTTATTTAATATATTTTACGCCCGTAAATAACAGATATGTCAAAAACTATGGCATACATAAAATAAATAAAAATATGCTTAAGAATGTACAAATGAATTCCTTTCATAAAATGATACTGCAATTGACCGATTTCTAGTCCCCTATTTTATCTCCTTTAAAAAAATTATTTCACTAGACGCACCTGTGTGTCCCATTTCCCACTTTTAATAGAATACTTGGATCCCCAACAAAAACTAGCGTGATTACATTATTCAAAATTCACAGACTTTCACATAAAATGTAATCATTACCTACCTTATTGCAGCCATTATTTTATTATTTTCCCTGTATTTATAATTCAAAGCTTTTCAAAAAGTGTTAAAGACACTTAAACATCTTTGTTGTCTACGAAATAAGCTACGAACATCCACTAAAAGATAGAGTAGGTGGAAGCACTTGCGGGCAACAATATAATAATTCACATGAATAACCCTTTATGAGTGGTTGGGAGTCGGTTATAGTGGTGGAGCGCCTCCTTGGATGACGGGGATATTGTCGTGGTGCACGCCACGCCACGGGACGTGCATCGAGGGAGAGCAATATGATATGATAGACCCTCATGAGCCTTTCATTACACCGGCCGGCATCCCTAATCACTCGCAACGGAATAGATGAGGAAAAATTGCTAACAGATGCAACTGGTACAAACATTTACGTATTCGTTTTGTTGTTATAAACATCCATTCTCCAACTACTGAACAGTTATATGAAGTTTTAGACTTCTAATGAAATATTCATTGATCTAAATTCTAAAAAGTTTCAGAACTACAATGATATATCGTAACGTGTCAAACGTATGCACCTAAATACAGCATGCAGGTAGTTTGTCTATGTCCCGGCTCGACATGCATCGACAGTCTACGGTTGTATCGATTACAATTTTTACTCAATCGATAGAGATATGAATCGGAAATGGATTCGATCATGCGAGGGAGCGCTGCTACTGACGCTTGCTCTACATCAGTTGCTTTATTCGATGTTTTGATATATAGACCTCGTATTAGGATGTGGTCAATAATGTATTGACAAGTTTTTGTCACTTTGTCTCTTAATAATTTACTACGTTTAAAAATACCGTAAGCCTTTTTTCCATATATGCGGGTTGGAGTCCAGGTGTTTTGATGATTTATCCAAAACAAGACATGGATTGCACTAGAAGGAAGAAAAAGTCGACCGAGAAACTCACAAAATATCGATTTCAGTGGCAACATGATCCAGACTTATTATTGTGATCGAATATTTTACGTAGAGTGCAATGCATTCGATTTCCCGATGTATTCGACAGGAAGTGTCATAATCGTTTCTAAATGTAGTTATCAAACAAAACAATACCCACCTGTTTGATACAAAAACACATGGAGACAATAAATTGATAGCAACCTGGGTAAGAGGCAGTGACGTAAGGTGCGTGTTTCCACATTACACTTACACACGCAATCCCGTTATAAAGACGTAAACGTGAGCCCTCTGCTTACGGACGATCGTAAAATTGGGTAAATAGGATCGAGCAATATTGTTTTGAAACTTATGTCGGTCGCTTCTTATTTGTTTTTATCTTTATAACGAAGTGTATTCTGAATAACAAAGTGTAGTTGACAGTATCTATGAATTAATTAAATTGTTGCATATTTAAAATACAAAATAATCATTATTATGATTAATTTAATATAAAAGAATTTGATAAATGTTATTTGATTTAATAAAAGAAAATATTTATTGTTAAAATACTTCAAGATTAATTTGGTTGTTGCAAATAAAACAATTAAAATGTATGTAACTTTTTATATTTATATAAAACTATAAACAAGATTGTTAAACCGAATTCATATAAATTAGAATATATATCAACATCAATCATCATCGTTACCTGTCGATACTCATACAATCAAGCGATCAACAGCAAGTTTTAACTGACAACTGACAGTTCCCCAGAACTACGTGTATTACAATTTAAAACACTTTCTTTACAATTTAAAATACATATTTGTACAGCTTAAAACACAGCATATTTATATTATAAAGCAGAAAAAATATATTCTTAGTGAAGTCTTAGTCTTAAACAAGTAGATTTCAATTTTAAATACCTTTTAAAAATAATATTGTTTGAAAAGGTTTTCCCTACAATTCAGTAAATATTTCAGGGACAAACTATCTGTTACTTAATCGTGGGAAAATGCACAAATGTTATCTTTTCCTGTACAAATATCACACATTTAGTTTCTTGGTGGCCGCTTTTTCGTATGATCAATTTGTTATTGCTATTTTATTTATTTAGTACAATCGTATCTTAGAGATAGATTTTACAAATTATTGTTATTTATTTATTATTTATTATACATTTTATGATCTTACACTAACAGTTTAAAACTTTACATGTAAGAATTAGTCATATTATATATTGTGTGTGTAAATATAGGTGTGTGTCTGTTAAAGCTATCGGTGTCGCTAAAGTAATGCTGTATTCACCGTTTACAATACTAAATTCTTCTAATTTAATATCAAGTCATTTATTAAATACATATATTACTCAGACTAATAATAACCAGTATAGTGGATTGTGTTATTTTAAGTCAATCTGACGAATGCTTATAAAACTTTTATATTTTTGCCCCCTTAAAACTTATAGCTAAGTTTAAAACTTAAGACTTGTTAAATCATGAAAATGTTTTTCCCCTGTAAAATATTTACACTACTACGCAAACTTTATTCTTTGTGGAACTAAACTCCCTCAACCCTAGCGGCAGAATTCGTCATAAGCAAAACGTGTAACCAACTTAGCATAGTAGACTCTGAAACAATTATCCAGCATCAATCACATCTGTCTTCACTGGGATAACAATAAACAAAAGGTGAAACATTATAACGGCTCACCCGACACACCGCCGCGCGCCGCGCGCCGCCCGCCACAGTACAACTGTGAACTAGTACAAGCCCTACAGGGCAATAACTCATATTGTACATGATGTAGCGACGATCTGGATATGGTCTAGGCTTCTACTAAAAATTAGGTTTAATACGATTTTTAAAAGCTTTTATTTTTTAAATTTATATCGTCTAAACGTGTTCCGAAATGCGAAATGTTCCGAAATGCAAAAATATTTGGACGTTTTACCGATTCGGGAACAATGAAAGCACTAAAACACGATAATATACAGTATTATTGTGGTGTGTAGACCTAAAGTCAGGTTTGGATCCATCGCAACACGGTGTCAAAACACACGATGTATAGGGGCTGCCTGGATATGATCAAGCTATGTATAAAAGTGTCTATTATGTATTTTTATTATGTATTTACTTGCACTCACGATGTGATTTTTCAGACTTTGAAGTTCAAGATTCATTCGTGTTCACACTTGGGAGATTTTCAAATGGCGACGTTTTGGGAGTTGGATATTATTAAAAATAATATTTTATTTATTTATTTTATTTTATTTTATAGGTATAAAACTTACATCGTGTATAAGATTATATTCAGGTTTCTACTTAATTTTTTACATATATTGAACTTTATCTTCATATACCAAGATAACATGAAAAATGCAACAAAAAACAGTAATGAAAAACTGTATGTCAAAAACTTAAGCAATATGTCAGGTACTCCGTTACACGAAATGGGTTTATCTAATATTGTAATGTTATACAAAGTTTAATTAGACATAACAGTTATAATTACAATAAAATCCTAAGATAATTAAAAATAAATGGTAGGTCACAAAAAAGTCTATACGGCATATTCCTAGTAAAAAAATACATGTAAACATAGAATAGTTCATAAAACAACACTATCACCTAATGTGAGAACATTTCAAGATTTGTTAATGATACTCTTAAGTTCTCCATTCAATTCAAATTCTGAAAGTTTTCACTTGCGAATTAAAGTGAATTATTTGCTCAAAGTGACTTAATTAAGCAACTTATTTCATAGCGGCTTGACATCAGATTACTATCACTCACTAAAAATTTCAAATATATGTGGAAAACTTAAAAACAATGGTGAACAAATTGTCTACGTAATATAAGTCCGCACATTATTACGCGCGATTAAAATATAAAATTTCGAAAGTACGGCAGCCAGTACGCGGTGACCTTTCAAAGCGAACAAACAATTAATACGACTTAATATGAAAATTATGATAATTTATTCCGTTATAAACAATGTCATTTCCATAGCTTTACCATAACAACTGCTCTCGTTGTATAAAATATGTTACATAGAAAAATGCATCCACTTAAACTAGTAATCTAAAATTTTGTGTCTGAAAAAGCACGATCACAAAACAATTGTCGCCATACATTGGAATGTAACCCTTACTAGGAACAAGTTAGGCACCAGTTTCACTAAACACTACTCGAGTCTTGCATGACACAGTGGGTCCATTAAGCGATGTTTACGGACATAACTCAAAGAGCTCGGTACCAAAAACCCAGTACACTGAACCGGGAATGTAATTCGTAAATCTTTGAGAATAAACGTACACACTATGAAAACATGCGTTTATTAAACCACATACTAGAAAATACAGGTCTTGTGTACAGTACTTATAAAGCCATGAATGTTGTTTTGTAAGAAGGCGGTGTCTCGAATATGAAGCAACAGTTCACCGCATCATAATCCGTCATGACCAATGAAGTGGCAAGCGTACCACGTGGCTAGGGATAGTATAGCAACTGGGGGAAATATTAATCGAAACTACGCCACGTGCTCGATAGAAACCTGTAACAATACTGTTGTAATTAATAAGTAGTTTGACATTATTTTGTTGCACGCTTCTATTTTAGATATAGTTTAATCACAAATCTAACATGACGTTGTACTAAACCAGACTCAGCATGACTTCATGATTTTTAACTGATTTAAATTTTAACAATTGTTCTCTTTGATTGTTCTAGATGTACATAATAAATCGAGTGCAATGATCGTTTCTAATGTCAAATAAAAATTTGGTGTGAATGCTGCAACCGTCTCGTTCTGTCACACATTTCTGACCCCTGCGTAGTTTATGGATGCAGATCAATTTTATAGGGGCCTTGAACTTGGAAACAATTTATTCGGTCGATAATTCAGCCGCAGCTCCGAGTACGTACGGATGACTCTGCCATTGCGGGTGATATCATTCATACATAATTGTACGTGAGGTACGTGTATGTACATACAGCATGATAGACACAACTCTCGTTGCCGTGGATGGATCTGAACAAAAATTGACTCAGATTGAGTTGAAATTTATAATTGCTTATACCACTGTGTGTCACTTCTGTTTTATTGTTGTTTTATTGTAGACTTTTGGATTGCTTAAATTGTTGTTTACTGCCTTTGCCCGAGTACAGGCGAAGAAGAAGAAAGGTTGAGGTGTGTGTATTTGTAATTGAGTTATTATTAATTACTTCGTAATTCTAAGCTCCATAATTTCAACAGATTTCGATAATTGAGGTGACTACGAGTATAAATTGTTGTCATCTTTATGAGTGTCACTAGTAAGAACTGCGTGGTAAATGCAATATAGTCAATTATGCCTACAATTCTGGAACACTGGAATTTTAGGTAGTAGCTATAAACATCAGTTTTAAAATATGTTTTAACATTTTTTCCTCACTATATATATGTAAAATGTTTTTCACTTAATTATTTTTATAATTGATCTCAATAGATAACGGAATATTTAAAATTACAATTAGGAGTCTTTTTTCTGAATGTAGAGATGCCGATCAGACAATGATATAATGTTCGTTTCCCACTGGAAGTGGTGTTAGGGGCTTGCTCACGAAATGTAAAATAAACAATAATCTCACCGGCAATGGTAAAGTAGTAATGGAAGGTACTCGTATTCTCGCCTCGGGGTGCGAGGTAACGGGGCGACGGGACGGGACGCGACGCGACGGAGCGCGGGCGGGCGCATCCCAGCGGCATGCCATGCAAATTGACGAGGGCTATACTCTGCTAGCTCAAAGGGTTCACACTTGGCCTTCATCTCACTTGTTAAGTGATAAGGCGCTGCCTATTTTATCTTCCATTAACACAGCACAGCAATGCACTCCTGTTGACGGCAGCCTCAGATAATACGGTGCTAAATCGAACCCGTGACCTCTGCATTTTAAATCCATCCGTATAGCCACTAGGTCACGGAAGTGGGTGGGCTGTAGAGTGTAACACGGTGCAGGTTTCCCGAACATCTAAAGTAGAGATACTTTTTATTAAATAACAAAAAAATATTAACTATACTTATTGTCCACGGCGTAACACGCTTATGATGTTTTTCTACAAATAAATTTTTACTGAACGTCCAGATTGAGAGAACACATTCCTTTAAACTTTGGAGTTTAAAGTTAATTTTCTCGGTGCACTAATATTTTACTTACCTATCAGAATACAGATCTTACATTGTATATGTAGTACAATTAAGGAAAACAAAATATGTGTAATTATTTTTTGCTCTAAAGATAGAGTATGTAACCTACGAGTATGTTGTTCAATGCCACCATGTTGTAAGTAATAATTAAATTATTATATCAAATTAAACATAAATGGTATTTTGAATTTTACATAATTAATCCTACCAATATTTGACTGCAGATACGATTATTTTTAGTATTGAAAAGAAGCAGCTCTTCCAACATAAAATATGACAGAATTTATCACACTGAGACGTAAAACCTGACTTTAATCATGTACATGTACTACCTACTTCCCTCATATCATATTCGCATACAGTTCCGCGTGAAAAAGTGGCATGAGTTTTTATATAGAATTAATATTGTACTGACAAACATTGTTGTTTCATTCGTTTGTATGAAGGTCAGCCGTACTTCTTAAATAATAACTTATTTGATCGACTTTGGTCGCTTATATAGTCAGTCTCATTTCCTTAGAGGTTTATTTCAAGAAAATATTCAGAGTCCAATGCATCTGCAATTTTTTAAATTACAGTTCCACATAGATTTCATGACAGTAACTCAGTGGGAATTATATAATTCATTACAAATAAATGGGTAACTTAATTAATATGATTGTTTTATATTATTTAAATCAATATCATTTTCCAACACCGGAGTAAGCGCCAAGCATCAGATTTGCGCGCCTACATTTTGTAAACTCAGTCCCGCATAGCTTCTAAAATGATCTATAATCAGACTCGCGATCATAAATCAAACGTTTTTGCACGTGATCACGGAAGAATGTAAAATAGATAATTTAAAATCTTTGAAGATCGTGTCGCTACGTTCACGTTAATGCAGTATAAGGTAAAGTTCCGCCCTCGGCCTCACAATGGCAAATTGCTGATCTTTGACATGCGCAGGAACAATGGCGAGACGCAGGCGCAGATTTATGACGTGAAACGACTGTCGCGGATTCAATAAACCTGACCCAAAGTTGAGGGGATATTCTGTGGACGTGTCAACTGTCGACGAGGCGAAAGATGATATTAGATTTCAACTTATATAAATATTGCTTCTTGGTGCAAATCTTTATGATTTCATGTTCAGAGAATCCTTATCAACAAATCGAAAAATACAATATGACTATTGTCAGATAAATCAGTCTATTTTTTCTAGCCGTTGAAAAAGGCCTTTGGATTGAAATTTTAATTTATACTGAAAGTGTGAAAAAATAAATGGCAAAACATGCGGGACAAATGGAATATCGAAACTTATATAATTATTTAAATTTAATGAATATCATTCATTACAATTTATTAAAATTAAAATTACAAATTAAAAGTTCATTTATTTAATTATGTATTCGTGGTCTTACAATAACTATTGTATTCTTTTTTCAGTAGTATATCGCACTCGAAAATCACGCCGAAGCGAATGGTCTCGCAATAGCCGCCTTGCGCAGACGCAACCCACGGCCGGTCGTTTGGGAAATTGTGACGTGAGCATAATAAAATTAGCCGTCGATATTCATGGCGGTGCGGTGGCGGTCAGTTCCTGATGCTGGACACGACCGGTTCTTATGGAATTTTGAATGTCCGTCAAGGCCGCTCTCGTAGGACACACATCTCGATTTGTTTAATTAATTGACTATAAAACATGTGCATGCGCAACACAGCCGATGTTAAATGTTTGTTTGCTTTGGTATCACATTTAAATGACTACACATAAGCTTCCTATCATATTCATATTGTATCAGAAAAGTGTATCTCTTACTAGGCATATATAATTATTAGATGTTTAAAATACGACTATTTTTAAATAAAATTGAGGAAACAACTACACAGTTGAACTCAATCCATAGCTCGACATGTCAAACTATCATGGAAGAGATTTGCCATTGCGTGATGGATGACTCACGCATGGTGCCTGCCATGGTTCGGTGTTCGCAGTAAGATGTTATTACTACATAATGCAGATGCTGCTTCCCGTATTTATAAGATGCACCAGATTCAATATTAAACAATTAAAGAGAACAAAAACAGGTACATTAATAAACATGAAACAAGTACAAGAATTGTGTTTATCTATGTATGTAGTCGTGTATGTATGTGCGTGGTGGGTATAAGCATCGTCCTACGCTATTTACAATATGAAGTATTTGTAGGTAGATAGATGTCGCGAATAATTTAATGTCGTTTACATTTATCTGTATACATGGTGTTGGGAATAATAAAAATAAAATAAAAACTTTTATAAATAGCCTTTATTTTCGACTACAATTAAAACTTGACATAATATTTATCTGGCTTATAATAGTGTAGGTATTATGTATGTATTTGTACGATCATATGTATGACTTCTGTATGTATCATATAATGTATGTATGTAGTAGTAGAATCTATGGCGTAGGTCTCTTTCTATCTGTCTCTGTCTCCCTCTGTTGAGATTAAAACTAAGTAAACAAGTATTTCCTAATGAAAAAGATTAGTTGATTTATATTTTTTAAAGTAACAGGCACACTGGTTATTTGTTACCAGTTAGCACCTAAAAGGCTCAACCAATCGCGATGAAATTTGGAATAGAATGTATCCTACATTTTGAAGTCCACGCAGAGACAGTATTTTATTAGTAAAAAGTGTTTTAAAATTGGTTAAAAACTTCAAAAGGCTTTATGACTGAAAAAATATGAACCCGTTTTTATGTTGAACAAAATTTACTCGAGTTTTTTAAACTTGTCTCCCTTTGACTGATGTTTGCTACTAATCGTTATTATATTAAACAATCAAGTCACACATTTGCAACATAATTAAATGAAACGCTCGTCATGCAGCAGTTTTTCAACCATATCATTATGCCAATTCATGTAATCAAATCGACCGCTTAACTAATATCGTCTGTAACCTGGTTACGTTGAACGAAAATTATGCACCGCGGCGATTCGCTATTGCTTCGATAATTCACAATTCGTTTAGCTTAGTTCATAGACAAAGTTAGAATATATTTTCTATTAAAATATAAACAGAAACTACTTATGGCCCATGACTTTCATTTGTATTATATTGTTACGGTCCATTGTAAATCTTTTCAAGCTTTTTCGTTGCTTGTTCCCTTTTTCCACGCAGCAACAATAAAGCAAAATTATATTATATATTTTGATTTTATAGCATATAACTTATTTATAGACTTAGAGAAACAGAGACAACTTATAAACCGGTACAATTTTCTCGTAGATTTTTACTGAAATGCCAAGAGACGCAGTCCCAGGACAAACTTAGTAGATATGAAATAATACAGCCAAGTTCGTATGTACTTCGCTTATCGATTCCCCTTCCCTCACGATTCCCACATAAATAACAGAGACAGCATGAGCCCTCATAGAGGAAGCGGTCCGGAAGCAAAACTAACCAAACTGGTAGCGAGTAGATTTACACACCCTGTATCGCACTCCTTACATTTCATGCTTTACGAGATGTTAATTGACGGTCTATTATGTTGATGTTGAGGCGGCATTAAAGAGGAAAATTGATTTCATGTTGGATTACATCCATTTGTAATTGTTGATGAGAAGTAGAGCTATCTTAAGAACACGCTCGAGTAGATTTTTTCGCATTTGGACAAAAATTATTATTATTTTGACTAGTTTTTAGCTTTTTTTCTGTATGATGGGTTGGTTGGTTTTAGCTTTATCTTGACACGATCTTTCTAATAATAACACGCTCTACGCAATTTAATATTCACTATTATTTTCAATTTTTTTTATTATGTTAAAATCTTGGCTGAAATTCATTGGCGGTGACTGGTGAAGTTGACTATTAAGACTTATCTACAAGTACTTATGCCTTACTCAAAGCTTGAATATTAGTATGTTTTGAGAAATATTTTATTTATTTTGGGGAATTTCGATTAGATTGCATATTTTTGCGATTAATAATCAAAATTTATCACACCTATGCTGTTGAATGTAAATCCTTTTTAAACAAAATAAACTCCTGGAATAACGTGAAAGTTTGGTTGTTCCTTATCTCGAAGGCTCACTAAATTATGATGAAATTTGGCATGCCCTAACCCTACATATAAAAACTTACTAATGCTACTTTTTATTCATGTAGTGTTCCCATAGGATAATTAATGAAGTGCACGCAGACTAAACGAAGACGCGAGCAAAAGTTAGGTACTAAGCAATCGAACATTAGTACTAAAAAATTCTATCTAAAATGCAACGCAAAATATTTGGGTATCATAACCTTTGATCATAACAGTTGACTACGTGGATGCCACAAATATGTTTTTCAAAAATGTAATGACTTCAACGTCATAAAGTCATAAAACGAAATAAGAACTGACCGTTATAAAAGCGAATATGTATTTCTAAAGAAGCGTCCATTGACTGAGAACAATCTCCTGTGATTCTGTGACCATACAATTATGCAACGTTTTTTGGTCCATAAAACATTTAAATCTTTCAACGGTTCAATAAACAATAGACATGTACCTGACAACCAAAGTCTTTATAGGTTTTGACCGCACCTTTTGAAACGAGTAAAAAATTCTTTTACATCTTTATAAAGAATCGTTTTGAGTGTGAATGTAGCAAAAATGTTGCCATCGTAACAGCGCGCGGCAACTATGTGTACACTGATTTGAAATATAATTTAAAAAATAAGTTTGGGTATTCCAGTATTCTATACTTGCTTGTTACTTCGATGAATTATTATGCAAGGGAAAAACTTTCAAAATTCGACCAAGGTATTGAATCTTTTTTTACTATGTAATTCAGGCCCCTAAAAATAGTTTTGACTTTGACTACTACTAGACTATATACTTTTAGATTTTTGTTTAGATTTATCAAATAATAATTAAAAACTTTTAAATGAAAAAATCCTATTAAATAGCTACATATTGACATGTTATGGAGGCGAATATTCATTTATTATTCTGCACCTGAACGGAAAATATACTTAAAGATTTAAATTGTAACACCCTAATAAAGGACCTTTTACAATATACGAAACGGGTAGTTAAGTGAAATTGATGAAGACAGAAAATGGCGACAAGCCTTGTAGTGAGGATCGTGACGTAATCAAACAGCTGATCCTATAAAATATTTGAGTAAACAGACGCCACAATAAAAAGGGACCGCGCACCGCGGCGCGAGACGATTTGAGATCAACGCGCAATGGAACGACGGTTTCATGTATGTAAGAATAAGCATAAGCAAACATATTATTCTATTCTTTCTTTGCCATTCTTGTTTAAATTAAACGATCAGACGACAATTAATTTCAAAAAATACTGAAGTCCCCATTTAAAAATATGTCTGAAAGGTCATCTTTGTAACAATATATATGTCTTTTTTGCATAAAAACAATCAGGTATTATTATTATTATTTTATATGTTTATATGATGGAAAATAATCTTTAATTCTGTGTATTTTACTCAACTGTGAATGCTATACACAATATATCGTTTCAGTTATGTTTCCGCATGACTTATCTTTTATTGTTAATGTAATGAAAAAACTTTTGCCAAATTTTATTAGAAGCTATCGTTTAGCTTTAATCTAATGAACTACTTTATGTTCAGCTTAACATTAAAACATGATCGAACTTCGTTTGACAGTAATTCTTTAATGCAAATGAAATGTTTTTATAATTTCAAAATATTTATAAATCCCAATACATGAATGCAGCGATGAATGTTTCGTTAGAGTATTTGTCTGAACACTATACAAAGTGGTGATTTGGTAAAATCTGACTTTAGGTGAATTTTATAAAACCGATGGGAAGACGCGGAGTGGTTCTGTTGTAAAACCACGGAGCAGGAAAAACACTAACTAAAATCGCACATATTTTTAAGTAATTTCCAAACTCTTGTTCCTTCAGTAAAGAGCGTGCCAGTGTCCGCTGCCGCTAAAATCGTAAACTGCCATTCGTAACTGCGTTCGGCTCACAATGTGACGTTTATACAGAGCCGGGCAGGTGTGAACATTATCTTAATTCAAGTGCTACTGAACCGATCGGCCGGTGGACACGGGACTTTATGCGGCGGCGACTTTTCAAAACTGCCGCTTTTGCTGATATACAGTTTTATACGACATATCTCTTAACTTAAAAATGCCAATGTGCGATTTGAAAGGTGTGAACATTGTCTTTAATTATTTGTTTGTCTTAGAAAAAGTTCACCCCATAGCATCCCAGTGCGGTGTTGTCGAGAAAGGTGAAGAAACATTTAAGATGACGAGCACCAGCTTTGTGGGCTTCCACTAATGTGTCATCAAAAACTCTTACTGAGAGCAATAATCCGCCAGGCAAGTGTGATTGATTACGTAAATCCCCTCATATATACGGATATACTTCATCATCTAAGATAGCCCATAGACGAGTTGATATATGGAGGCTGTTGTTAATTTTATACGAGCAAACTTTACCGATGTTTCTATTTTAAATTTGTTAAAAATATCAAAATCCTGCAGTCTGCGGGGGTACGACGGGTAAAATAGCACTCTGCTATGAAATAGTATGAAGTGCTTCATGAATTTGTTTTGGAAATTTAATTTATTACTGGGATAAGGTCGCGAAGAGTCACTGTACGCACCATAGGGAGGCCAATGTTCAGCGCTTGACCTTTCCCGGCAGATGATGATGATGATACAATCACCTTTAATTTTTATGACTTTTGAATGTGTAAAGGAACTTTTTTTAAAGAATAACCGCTATAAAATAAATTCGTAAAATTTTAACTTTAATGTCCAAAAATTTCAAAATTTCTATTAATGGATCAATAAATCCTAAATTTGCACTGTTGCTTGTTGAAAATCTTAAAAATGATATATGTTACCTGCGCGGACTACGCAGACATCTCTGGCTGTATAAAACACACAGTTTGTTTATTGATTTATTGCAAAATATTCCACTTTTTAAATATATGTAAATCAATATTTGATTAATTAGGTCTCCTAATATATTTGTCTAGCCAAAGTTTTCTTTGTCAGTGTTATTAATATGGTGGAACAAAAAACTTGCGTGTAAATTTATCGTTTTGTAGAGACGTTAAAATCTTTTAGACATGAATTTATAGGTGGACCGAAATAACCAAAATATTTAGATATTAAAAATGTGCATTTTCTTTTGGTTTAGGAATATCAAAATGTGACATAATTTAAAGTTATATGGGGCCATTCACCTCTTCCAAAACGAGTGGTCACTAATATATCACGACCAAATTCAAAACTACCATATTCTTCAAATGAATCCATATTGAAACGGGACATTAACCTCGTTGCTATTAAATACTTTGTATTGAACTTGACACTTTTTAGTTGTCTTTGAATCTAATTGACTAACAAATGTGAAGAAAAAAAAACGAATTTCTACGAAACTTCGAATTCCTAAATCACCTTATGAGGAAATATCAGAGCTCTAAAATGTAAACCTCGCGTTGTTAAAGCCACTTGTTTAGCGTCGCGGGTCTATTAGTGTGAGAGCCGTTTCAGTGGGCCGGGGGTCAGCGGGGCGCGCCGGAAGGGCGGGGGTCAAAGCCCCGGACGCCCGCCCGCCCTGTACTCCACGAGGTGAAAACACTGGACTCTAGGACAATTTACTTGTTTCTTTTATTGTTTGGGACAATTCTGAGTTTTAGAGTGTGGTTTGTGAATGGAGTGGCCCCATATCTTGCCTAAATCTATAAAAGTCCAGTTTGGACATGATGCCTTTCATGGATCGTCTTGTCAGACTTTCCACAATACGATTTTCCAAAACCTCCCAGCTTCATAATACTATCCAAATCATAAAAGAGTGACCTACAATAAAAATGACATAAAACAGCCTACGACAAAAGGCTTGCCTATGTAATTCTGTTTCTAGCCGCAAGTTTATTTACCTTGTTCTCTTTAACCGCCACACAAACATTCAATTTAATATAGCAACTTGGGCCGTTCCTTGCTCTTACAAAACTTTTAGTTGCAATTTAAGTAAGTGCCTAATAGAGACTCTCAGTAAAACTGTTTAGCTCCAACCCTTTCATTAAAATGTTATTACAGCTTGGAACATTGTAAATTGCATATTGATTTGAGCATACCTGAACTTATGCGAACGTTTCATAACTACAGGATGTTATAAAAATTGAAATTATTTCATAAAAACTGCCTCCGTGACCTAGTGCCAACACAGTTGTCTCACTATCTGGACGACGTGGGTTTGATTCCCAGTGCATATGATATAATTCTCTGATACTCTGTTCCGTTGGTGGTAGCGTACTTTCTATGCTCACCTGGCTATAGCCACCAACATTTATTCTACCTATATAAGTCTGCCACCAAGGCGCCATCGACTCAATAACTGAAAGAGTTCGAGTGAGCATGCGTCCATCCCGCGACCTTATCGTCACTTACCATCAGATGAGATGATGGACAAGTTCAAAGCTATAATGTATGTACAGATACAGTAGTGGTTTAAAATTATTTGGATCCGTCCATACTTTTTATATAATATGTGACATAATTTTGTTATCACTGTCCATAATTTCGCAACAAAACAGCTGTCCTACCCAAGAAAATGTGTCCTCGACATACGAAAATTAAAATGCAAATCACCTATAATTTAACTTAACACATAATTATTCATAGAAGTAAATTATGGTCAAAGTAATTGAAAGTAAAACTACATTCTTTTAATTACCAGCTGCATGCTGTAACGTTATTTTAAGCATATTTTTAGTTCGCAGTTTAGCATACGAGTGCAAGCTTGTGTTTTCCCAGTCGGGTGCATTAAAGAGTGTTTAGTTTAGGTGTTTGAGGAGACATATTTTCTGGAACGTGCTTGCTTCGTGCCCTCGCATTCATAACAGCCCGTTGCTACTGCCACATTTTTACATTTTGTGTATGCCCTATAAGTTTTTACTTGGCCTTCATCTTGTTGATAATAAATGTTAACGAGGTGATAGTATGGAAGTGTTCTCATCCAGAAGTCTTAGGTTAATGGGGCGTACGATAAATATGTTACATTTTGTTACCAAACCGTAAGTCTTAGGTAACTTGGTGACAGCTAAGGAGGCTAATATAAAAGTACTCTGACACCAACGAAAGTACCAACAGGTACCTTGCCGGGGATTGAACCGTGACCTTCAGATTATCAGTATGACTATGTAGGCAGTAAGCTATGTGGTAGGTTAAATAAATCAATAATGTAAACCAGACACATTGCAGACTATAAATAGCGGACGATTTAATTTCCATGGGCAATTTGAATAAGCGTTATAAAGATTGTTTTACACACACGGGCCGCGAATGTTTTCCTTTGTAAACATGACGGTGGGCCGCATCATGTTTATGTATTGCAAATGCATTGCAGAAGGAAATTCTCATTGCGATTCTGCGCGCGCGCCGTTGATTTCAACATTCGTGAGGCGACGCTCAAGCGCAGTCATCTCCGACAAAATGCGTGTGAAAAATTATTGCAATCTTCGAGGCGTTTAAATCACAATATAAAATGTTAATTAGATTTGACTTCCATTTTTTTTAAAAAACTAACAAAACCTCACTCTTACACTTAAAACTGTTACACACGCAATCGGGAATAAATTTAACCAACCCAGTTTAAATCTATTATTATTTATAACACCGCTACAAATGACGCTACATTTCACTACAATCATTGATTAGAAAGCGGCCGCGGGCGTATTATAAAACGCACATTATCACACAGTACAGTTATAATTTTCTAAGACGCATCGGATGATTGCATCACTTTCAGTAAACGATGACACCTGCCAGGCACGGTTACTACGTATTACGATGCGTAAATTGGCGATACGTGTGTCGCATCACGTCGCATGAACACTCTTTGAACGAAAGCCGACACTAAATTGAACTGTAGTAGGTCACGACGACACAAATGTCCAGAATACGACCATCTACGTTTCATTGAAGATTTTTGGTATGAGAGAATTACTATATGAGTATATTGCACGAAAGCGTCAGTGGGATACGAAATCCTAAAATAAACTAAACGTAAAATTTTAAATCAAAGGAATGCCGACGCTGCCTTTGATACCAAAATGTGGATATCTTAATTCTTAGTCCTTTCGGATTTTAAGTTATAATTTACGATTGTGTTCCTGGACAGTGATCATAATAAAAAACAACCTATAATAGAAACGTTCGTTTTTTACCCGCATGTTGCGTTTAATCGGTGTATCCTTCCAGCCTTCGCCAATTCGATAGACAACAATGACGACAGATGGTTGTCTCTTTCTAAGTGATGATTTGTTACAAAAACATAATTCTCAAGGTTTAATAAATTGCACAGCCACTAGTTTATTACTCCGATCTTAATAAGTGTGTGAACAACCAATTAGAAAATTCTCGTACCTACATAAAATTATACGATTTTAATTAGTAATACAGGTAACGGTCCTTACTCTGAGTCCATATATATTGTTTTTAATATTTTCTAAACATGAGTTGCCTAATTTGGTAAAAAAGGAAACAGAGCGAGATGGGTGTACTTTAATACTTGCGCCCCCAAATTGGACGGGCTTACTAGTTAAAAGCATGGTGGGGTCCATACGTCATGGGGTTCGGCGCCGACGCAGATTTTCTGTCTGATTGCCGCCGTTATCATATTAAATTTTGTTTAAAATATTAATATTTTGGGAAACTTTTCTAAAATCTAGTATTTCATACAAATGTATTTAATGAAAGGTTAAAGATGCAACTGACTTTCACTAAAGTGATCATAGTGCTTCAAGCAAACGCTAGCAATCGTTTCCATAAAGTTTTACCGTCTGATAATTATCGAGATTCCTACCGAAATGGTGTGATAAAGTTTATTGGTCGTTAGATCGAGTGGCGAGCCGAATCCTGAGTGCCGTGACGAATCGAGGGAGTTCGTTATGCATCGATAATTGTTCGTGATTGACCAAGAATAATTAGAAGGTAGCGATAGTTCGAATCAATCTGGTTGGTACATTTCAGTGTTCCCATAGTTAACTAAATCACGTATCTTTAATTTCTTTTTAAAGCGAAGTTTCAAATATAACCTCATCGTTGAACAATATTTACAAAATCAAGGTAGAAACTAGGAATGCTCACAAAAAGCTATACATTTTAGGTATATTTTGTTTTGAACAAAAGTATTACTTTTTGTGGTAAATGGAAAACGAGAAATGGTGTCACCTTTACTTTTTGATTAATTGTTTATTTAATGAAAAAGTTTGCTCAAATGATTTTTGACAACACATCATTGATTGATTTAAACTTACCTAGACGTGTTATTTTCATTTTGTATACTAAAACCAAACTCAAACTGATTCTGAATACTTCTGAATTTCATTGTATTTTAGACCAATGTAATTTTACTAGTACGAGTATATATTACAAATGCGAAAGTGAATTTGATGATCCCTCCTTCACGAGTCGAGAGCCAGATAGGCTTTTTTTATAGATTTGAAGGGCAACACTGTTTCCTTTAACAATATTTGAGCTCCCTTATCTCTATGATTTATTTTTCAAACGTAAAGTTATACTACACTAAAGATCGGTGCATGAATTCTTTGAAAACAATTAAAATAGTAGAAACAATTGCTAGCGTTGCATGTCGCTTTGACGTATTGCAGTAATTACGAATAGCTGAGCTAAATCTTCAATTAGTGTCAATCAGATGTAGGAATGAATGAAATTATATAAACGACTAGTTACACAATGGATGATTTGAAAAAAGAATAGTAGTATTTCCACTATTTCATGCAAACTGCTTAACAAGTGTAGTTTTAAAGAGGCAACATTTTGCAAAACGCTAGTTTCGGCACGAAGGCTTGTTAGATCAGACGAACTTTAACTTCACAAAAGGTTTTATTAAACTTTAATAATAGACTTTAATCCTAAGACTTAGGGTCCGTTACGGGTGAAATATTGACGAACGTTGGTTGGAGGAGATTCCACCTTCTGCATGTCTGCTACAATTGAAAATCGCTTGACGGTAAATTTTAAAGACTCGTGCTTTGTTTACACGTTAAAATTAGTCCAGTCTGTGTTGATACTTTCAGCCCTATTTGATATTTTAGAAAGAAAAAATAACACAAAAATATTAGACAACACTTACGAGTAGGTACCGGTTAGTACTTGGTTTAGTTGGTAGAAAGGCAATTATTTACTATTACATTGAGGAAACGGATTGAGGCTTATGAGCAGGCAAGCTTTTATCTAAAGAGTGTCTCTTATCGTCATGTCTATCCAGACGTGATGAAGTGCAAGGACATTGTTTATGTACAACGAAAGTACTCGTTATTTAACATTCTTTTATATCACCATTATCTAGGTAAAATATAATACTTAATGTTCGGTTAATAATCGTTAATAAGGTAGGTGAATAATCATTTCATGGTAGATCTCTTGTAGAGCTGTTTCAATGCAAAATCAGTAGTGGTATCGACATATTTTTTTAATTTCTTGCTTTAGTTTCTGAACGTTCACAGACATATCGACACAAAACACTCTACTGGCACATGTAAACGGGCCTCAGTAGAGTGATGCCGCACCGTGCTCTGTTTATATGGATTTAAATATGGTTTAATAGTTTACTAAGAACGGGTTAGCGCTCGAAAAAATTAGTTTGCAATTTTGCTTTTAAAGGATGTGGTTACGAAACATTGACGTTTTTTAATTCTCGGGGATGTAAAGTTCACAAACAGTTCGAGTACCCGTGTATTAGGATTTACTATTTATTGACTAAATATGCTTTTGTACTCTTAATCGAGACTCTCTAAAACTTTATCATTGCCATAATTAAATAGGTATTATTAAAGGTATTACTGGTACCTATTTAAAATTTAAATGCCAGTAATTAAAACTTAATTTCTCTAATAAATCAACACACAATAGCTTGATGTTTGATTTTTAATAAACTTGTTTTTATTACCAAACAATTTTTTATCCGAAAAGTAATTGGAATACAATTTTGTAATTATTTAAATTTTGACTTGAACGTATCAAAATATAAGGACATTGTTAAGACTGGCTACAAATAAACATTTGTAACTAAATCTTTTTGCATCAGTATCAGAAAATTTTATAATGATTATCTAAAAAACCATATAACATTTTATATTGAATTTCAGAGAAATACTGTATCATTAAATTAGCACCGGGCTCAGCAATCACGATCCTAGTCAGAGCAAGATTTAGTAACTGTCTGAGTATTTAATTCAAATGCATTCGTGCGATCGCCTTTGGTGTGGGGTATCGGGTATCGTGCGCGATTAATTACTCACTGACATTCCGTAAGGCTGTATGCAAAGGACAAGCGAAGATTTATTTACTGCCGTAAAGAAATTAGGACACGTTTGTTAAAGCGCGAGATATTTTTGATTTCAGGGATAAATATTACATCAAACTACTAAGCAAATATCAATGACACTATTAAATAAATTATACGTGTCTTGACAGTTTGTTGCCGAATGTTTTTTATATCAATAAGCTACCAGTGGTAATATTCCTGACTCGTGAACTATAAAATATATCAAATAGTTTGCTATTGTTACTTATTATTATCTATTGATTCGACCTGGATACTTTTTTTGCATCATCACGCACAAAAAGGCATGTCATGGTGGAGAGCATGGAGTCAGCGCGGTAAAAGTACTGGTATTTGCAATTTAGGAATTTGTTTACCCAACAAGATATTTAGAGGAAAAACTAGTTAAAATAAAATGTTTTTAGCTAACTTCAGTTAACATAAGTGGTGGAGCTCCATTTAAAGCTTATATTATTTGTGTTTATTGAAGGGTAATCTTAATTTTTGACCAAATTTAATTTAATAATGCAGTTTTAGTTCTTGTTCTTTTTATTTTATTATATTAGTTCCTAAATCAATATGTAAACATATTATAGCATTACACGATACAGTGGACCACTGGCTTTAAACGAGTACCTTGTCGTTGTTTTTACCTGACAGACAATTTCGAGAAATTATTCTGTACATCCACTTATCACATTGATTTACAAATTATTTGAATTGATTGTTTAAATGAATATTCAAGTGATACGTACTACAAAAATTAGAGCTAAACTTATTTCCTGAATAACAACTAGGGCACCGTTCAGAATAAGCATTCAGTTTCCACGTTAGTAATTAGTAAATGTAGTCAAAGTAGGTAACTTAATCAAGTTTAAATAGGCAAATAGTGACGTTTTAAACCTTCATAGTCACTTGCCAGTGAGGTCACACCAAGCGTTTACTAATTGTGAGCAAAACAAGCTTAGAGAGAAAAGCGCAATGACAGGAAGATATATAACAATTCTAGAAACAAACAGTCCAACTTGAACACCGAGAATCTACTGGGGCAGTGGTTACCGATAAGCGTTTGCTTGCTGGACGGGCTCGCAGTGTCCGTTACCCGATGATTTTCAATGCAACGCGTAATAACCTATCCGAGGTCACGGGCACTATTACCGACGGAGATAGTGCCAGTACTTGCACACACACTAGCGTACACACTAGGTATAGGTACTATGTAGCTAGTTACGTTTGAACGGGCATAGAACATTGGTGATATAGTTTAGTCATCCACAAACTTATCGCGAGTTTTCATTCTGTTAATTATTGTTCGTTCTAATAATTAAAAATTTATGATATCCAGCAATAACGTTATATGAACCTACTAATACTATTTCTATGTAGAAATATTGTATATGCATCTGAATTGTTTTCAGAAAAAAACTGTTTCATAAGCCTACTTATTGAAACGATACTCTATACAATAAAGTTAATTAGCTCCAATACTCTTATTGACTATAACATAAAGTACATAAGTTTTAATAATTTACTTTCTACAATATTGACATAAGATATCAAACATACAGTAATTTAATATCTTCAAGTTGAGTATACAAATACGTAGTGAACATTAAACTACCATTTGTAGTTCACAGAATATGACATGTTTATATCTACTTGCTAAATTTAGTCATTCGTTTTTCAGTTGGACGCAAGTTTACGCCTTTGAAGATCGAGCCCGCTGCTTTCGTAGTCACACAAAAAAGGAAACACACGCGGACTCCACATTATTTATCACATCACAGCTGCACACCTATGATCGATCTTTATCCAAGATGGCCGCCGGCGCGCGGCGCGAACAGGCGGGAAACGTGAGCAAGCGCACCTCCTCCGTAACCGACCCGTCAATCTTCCCAAACCGATTTAAATTTAGAATTTTTGTAATTCACAATAAAACATCACACGTGTTGACTCAGTGAAGGTTTGCGGTGCACTAAATGTTTCAAAAATGTAATTCTTTATCGTATTCAAAACTTGAAACCCATAAAACATATCTCCCCATTATTAGTTTATGGTTTGCGACTGTTACGGGGGGCTATTATGTTGTTGTTTTGTGTACGTTCGTGTTTGTTTTGTTTGTGTGCGGTGGACGGACGAACCAATTTGTGAGAATAGTTCTCTTAAAATGCCTCTATTGAACAATTCGACTCTTTTTGTGAACACAATTATTGGAAGGTTTTCTGATTGTTGAGAAATAAAGTACCGTTGTAAATGTAATGTATAGTTATAGAACACGGACTTGTGTTGCTGATTTGTTATTTAGAGAATAATTTAATTTTCTTGAACCAAGACTACTGTTGCTTTGCAGATGCTCTAAAATTGCCTGAATCCTGACATAAGTATAGCCAAAACGTGTGTTTCTTGTAATTTTACAATATGTTAGATAATATTTCCAATTAATACATTTATACACAAAATAAAAATATCAAATACTTTTGTTGTTTGAAAGTGCTACATTGTACAATGATCTGTGAAGTAAAGTATATGAACAATGAACATACATACTTACTTATTATGTTTAAAACCAAATTAAAATTAAACATATTTATAGAAAAAATATTCTTAAGTTTGCTGAACCACCATATAACGTATTTTACATTACAATAATTAACACTTAACTCTGTAAGTGGACTCTGATATTTAGAATAACATTTATTCACATATTCTAAATATACATTAATCATAAACATGATTCAAAGCATTAAAAAAATCTAAGCACCGTATCAACACATTAGTAAAATAAAAGCAACAATCAGTAACGAAGTCACAAAATTAAGTCTATGTTTTGTTTGCCGACTTGTTGCCGACCGTCAACGCGTGTAGAGCAACTTTCAATGTGCTGCATGTGCTGGGACTTAGAATTTAGTTAGACCCGCATGTAGACTATATTTTTGACGGCATGTAATATTTACAACACTGTTATACTGAAAATATTCCACTAGGTTTTTGTTTGCAATGCAATACATGTACTTAGGCTTGCTTTACATACCTAATAGATACATGAATAAAGTTCTGCATTAACTAAATATAATATACAGATATATTAAATTATGCGATTTTATAGCAAAAATTAAAAAATTGGAATTACACCAAACACCTATAAAACTCTGTAAAATAATAAGTGGATCAGGCGAATATTTTTCAAAAATATGTAAGGTGATGTGAATATTGTGTCTTGAACATTGAATGACCAGAAACAAGTTATTTATTTTAACTTGAAATTAGAATTTATTTTTTACACTGTTTTATTAATCAGCTGACCTGTACATTAAATATTGCACCAGTTTTTTTCTTTAAACAATAGTATTTGCATGCTCTTGTAAAACACCCAGGTGTATTGTCTTAATTTTTATTGCATGTTAAATCTTATATGTACTCGTATATTCAAAAACAATTATTGTTACATCAATTTAGAAATTTTAGAACTTGGAAGCGAATTTGATGAAATTCACGGATGGGGTAATATGGTCAAAGAACCGATCAAAGTCTGATTTTCTAGAAAACTATTACTAACTTTTAATTTACTTATACGTAGTAGAGGTAAACTATAAGTCAAAATTATTGCCAGATTGCGACCAAGGCTCCCAAATATTTTTTCTGTAAATTTCTTCATACTTAAATGTAAAAGAAACCAGTTAAACTATGGAAACCTACTCTGAGCGTGGCCCGACACAAACTTGACCTTTTTTTACTTATTGCAACTAATTTATTGTAGAAATAGAAAGAATAACCTTTTAGTAAGTAAAGTCGTTCAACAGCAAAAAATATGAGTAGGTATGTATAAAACGTTGAAGTAACCAAATAGGTATAATAAAGTCTCCCAGATTTTTTATTTGACATCTTATTTGCTTTTCTCATACCGATTAACACAGAAGTAACAATCATCACATAGTTTGCAATTTTTTTCAATTACAAGAAAGATAAGTAAGTATTCAAACGTTGAAGTAACCAACTAGGTAGGTAATGATCAAATCACCCAGATTTTTATATACGAGTATGCTCCACCATATGTGCTTCCCTAATTCCAAACTACTTGGAGTAATAAAAATAGCAAACATCGATTTTGTACGATTTTACTCATACAGCAAAAAAGATGAGTATTTAAACGTTTTGAAGTAACCAACTAGGTAGTGATTACAATATCTCATTTCCCTTTAATGTGAGAGCATTTAAAAAGTTGCGCCCTGCAGCAGTGTACAGTCGCCAATTTTTGAAACCTGTTTAGAAATTATAGGGTCAGGTCTTCATGAAGGTTAGGCGAGCTTTTTGAACGCAAAGGCAAGCGACGTATGCACTTGGTATTAGGTTAAAATTTAAACGAATAAAAAAAATACACTTCCATCACTTCAGTTACCATTTCACTGATTTATCAATATCTATCTCATAATAGCGTGTCACGCAATTTAGGACTCATATTTGAAACGATTTCGTCATTCTATATAGTTTTACTTAGGATATTTTAATTTATTAGGTACAAGTCATTAACAGCTAAGATGTTGTTAATAATTATAAGTAAGTGTACCCTTTATGATTTAGGTTGTAGTAGCTTGGATTTAATATACGTTTCAGTGTTGTTGAAATATATAACAAACACCAAAACAAGGCTTCAAAATTATCGAGCCTTGACGTTTTCAAAAAAGGAATTGTAACTTGGTGTTTAGATTTAATTTAAGACAACTATATATCAATAAGTATTTTATTTGATAAAAAATGATGTTTCTCTTAATATATAATGATTTCTAGAGTATTGAAACTACAAATATAATACTAGTAATAATTTTTATAATAATTTACAATTACAAAACAAATATACCAATCAATACAAAATATATACCTACACAACATAAATATATAATACAATTGTTCCATTACTTATGTTATTAAATAAATATGACTTACAATCAATTACAAATGGTTGAATCGTTTATAAGACCGCTTATTGCAAACAAATGAATATAATATACTAAAATCACCATCATAGTATATATATAATAGGTACCTATATCAAATAAAAGTAAGTATGGTGTTTCGAAAGTAGCTTTGTGCCCCTGTCTGTGTAAGTTATCTTTTCATAACTAAACGGCTGAACTTATCTTGATCAAATTTGGCACTCATACATTTGTTAGATAAGTACAATAAGCTACATTTAAATTCGATGAACATTTTCAGTGGGATGGTATATAATTTAACGTAAAAGAAGTCAAGTGCAAAAAGCATGGATTTATTCTGTTAGAAGATTAACTCATCAAAAGTGATAAAAACGATGACTTGTAAAAACGTATTCAGTAGTCATTAATTGAAGCACTTACTCGTATAACGACTATTGACGGAATGTTCCCAAAATTTACTAGGTGATTACTTTAGTCATGGAATAAAAATATTGTGGTATCAATTTCCCATGTTATTATCGTAGTTACGTAAGTCAACGAAAATGAAAGTTGAGCCGAAATAGGTAATTGCTTTCAAACGGATGCCAGCCATGGATCCAAAATTCAGATATACAAACTGTGTAGAAATGTTGAGTACCCCAGGAAGCAGAGTATGTCCAGTGGAGTATGTATTTATATTTAAAAAAAAACCTTGTTTGTGTGTTTCCTTAGAGTAAAAGTTTTACTACCAGACTACTCCAGAAGGAAGGCAATTTCTATTCAACGTAGAACAATACTTGGTGACGATCTCATTTGATAGAGGAGATGTTACTAAGGAATGGTCTATTTGGAAGATATCTATTCATCTTTAACAGAGACCCTCAAGATACTCGCGAATGCTTCTAGGTCAACTCATATTATTACCGGTGACCAGATCGTCACTTACAATCGCTTAGGATTTTTGCTAACCTATTAACCAAATACGAAATTATGAAGTAAATTAGTGAGTTGTCGTGGCTGTGATTGTGTGAAAATTCATCAAAGGGATCGACTTCAAGTTTCTAAACAAACATTTAAAGGTTCGGCGTTAATATATAAATTAACCGGGATTTAAAAAATATATAACTTAACGCAAGATAAAGCATTCATTTTAAATGGGACTTTTAGTAAGCGTAACTGCAAATCTAGTTGGACGATATCAATGACTCTACATAAAAGGATGCTAGTAGAATTTTACGTTTTTTCCGTGACTGGGTTACTCTGGTATCACGAAACTGTCTCATCGAGTTGGCATCGAGAAGCGCGTCCCGAACTTTTCATCCAGCCCACGTTCGGCTGCGTCCTTGTATTGTTTCGCTGGCCGTTGCGTGAACCGTAGTGAAATATGGCCGACAGTTCGACTACTTACTTTTGTTTTATTTTTTAGGCCGTGTTACTTAATTTTATCAAGTCGCATGAGTTATGAGTTGTGGGACCACACGCGTTGTTAATTACGAGTTTGTTAACGTGCAGGTGAGTCCGTGGTAGGGCTGATAGATTGGTATTCGAATCATTTTATTGCGTTCCAATTTCAAAATCCTGTTACATTCTTTCTGCATTTCGTGTTAGAAGAGGTTTCAATATTTTCTGTTTAAATTCCAATTTGATTTACTTTACCTAGATTACGCCTTTTTAATGAGCGTTTGAGCTTGGTTTTTTTACGGGATGGTCAAATTACTCGAGCGACGTCTAAGTATTCACAAGATAACCAAAAATATGTATTTTGTCTGGTGCGCTAAAAATTCTTATAAGAATCTGGTTCACCACAAATTAAATTTTCTCATACTACACCGCCACCTCTAAAAGTAACACCGCTAATTTATCTTTCCAATGGAACATCCAATAACTACCAAACCATCAATCAATTATATTTCGTATCGTAAAATAAACGCTCATTTCGACAATGCTATTTCCACCACCATTCCGTTTCCATACAACTTTCATCTGAAGACATCGAACGCATAATCTAGTGGCCATTTGTCGGGTGGTCAGTGGCACTCCTCAAGTTAATAATAATGCGCCCAAACTAGATCGGGGCATTGACCTGGGCGGCGCGGGCGCTGTATTCCCAACACTAACGCGGAGCGCTAAAATGCTGCACTACGACTAGCCTAATCGGTCAGGATCCGGTCGCGGACCGGCCCTGATCGCGACCGGCCGTACCGGCCACTCCCACCGTTGACGGAAAAAATTTACGAGATATATCCGGTTGCACAATCGCTTTTAATTAGGTAATTCGATGATAGAATTAGGAACCTGTTTTTTATGTTTATTTTGGATGTTTCTTAATTGTTGAATGCTTTACGGTATTTGATTTGGAAGTTGATCGTAAATATATTTTATCTGACACTAATAAATAAATATAGCATATGAAAAACTATATTTATTTCTTATATATTTACAATAATGGTTTCCAGGGTAGAGACAACTCATAATTAAATTCTTTGAACAACAGCGTAAATCGGTTAATTTTTATGTATTATATAAAACGATAAGATTCAGTTTCCTAGCGATAACTATTTAATCAAGGGTTTGCAATATACAATTATACTCATAACATCTTTATATTTATAGTTTATACACAGCATTTAAGATAAAACAAAGATAAAATATTACTTTTTTTAAACAAATGAAATAAAACATAACTCGAATTAACAATTACATGTGAATAAATCTTTTTTTAAATAAGTAAAATTGTTGTAATTTTAAAAATTAGGAATTATAATACACACTACTGCTGCCTCTAATGCAGATCTATGAGAGATGTTTAGAACTTTTCAGGAAAAGAATAGGTAATATATTTTGGTTACGTTTCACAGATAACATTTTAAAATATACAGTTAATATTAATTATATTTATAAATTAATTTATCTAAACTAAAGATCACATATTGAATATACGTATGACATTTATATCATTTTGATGCGCCAGTAAATTCATGAATGGCACTCAAATCTGTCGCACTAATAAGGTGTTAACGAGGGTCGTTCGTTTTATGTGCTTTTTATTGACACTTGAGTGGAGTCGGCTCATACCTGCCACTGCTCGCTTCGTATAGGTGTCCTACAAGACTTTTATGGGAATTCTTAACAGTATGTGAGAAATAAAACAAATAGCGTCATTTTAGTGTAATTTCGTTCCTAAGGCAGCTATGCGGTACGTTGATTTTTTGTTGTACTATTTAGTGATTAGTAAAATTAATTCTTGTTCGCCCTTTAGTTTAAGATAATTTGAGATTAATTAGAAATTAATTGTGGTGTCACTAACCGAACGCACAAAATTTTAAAATTATTTTTTTTTTAATTTTTTGTGTTCGCTAAAACTTTGAAACTGATGCATTTCATTATCATTAGGATTAACGTTGGTGTTATTTAACTTGCGTCTATCTGTGAAAATAAAAATATTTCTTAACTAAACTATAACGAGAGTATTGCACGAACCTGCTATGGCCATCCAAGGGTAGAAGGTATGGTTGGTGGCTTGATGCTGGACGGGCTGCGCTGCTGCCGCTGCAGACCCTGGCAGGGCGCACTGGTTACCCCAAGGGAGAGCTCTTCCAGGACTCGAGGACTCGCTGTATCGTGCTTCAGGGGTGCACGCCGCTGGTCTCACTAGGGCTCCCAGTCCAGAACCCCAAGCTTCTTTCCCTCCATAGCCATTCTGTTGTTCACCGCCAGCTTTAGAACAGTCAGCTTTAGCGTACTGCTGTTCTCCGGCATACAGCTTGCAGGCAGCCGCCACTGAAGCGTCGTAGGGCGAGTCCTGGGGGCGCGGCTGGTGCAGGGCGTGAGGCTGAGCATACGTCAGCCCCAGTGGGAACCCTCGGTACTGGTCGCCCCCGCCGCTGCCTTGGTGCACCCCGTGGGCCCCGTAGAAGCCCCCCTGCTCGAAATAAGAGTTCATTTTGAACAGTCACTGTCACTTCCGTCACTCGTGGAGAGCACTTATGTCATCGCGGTCCCACGCGGCGTGATAACGCAACCTCCGCCAATGTCACTCCAAATACAGACAGTGAATATTAACCTTTATTAATTTTATTGCCTCTTAAACGTCACTCGAGCGTCATAATGGGCTCCGTTGGCGATAAAGGCCAGTTGACGTGTGTTTACTTTTTACGATTATTTTACGACACGGGAGCGCGTGCCGCGGGTTTTACGAGTTTTTAAGCGGTTCCGTCTGGCGAGTCGTCTCACGTGGCCGGGTGCTTGGCTCAGTGTTGAGATCGCGGTGTGGTTGGCGCGTCGGAACGCGAGCGAAGTTTTCAGGCGCGTGTGTGTGCACCGCGCGACCATGTGCCGTGTGCGACCACCGCGGCTCGACTCACGCAGTCTACTGCGAGCCGCGAGCGAACCGCGCCGCGCCCGACGGACGCGGGACACGCGCGACGCCCCGCGCAACCACCGCTGACGCCTGCCTCGAGCACCAAGCACGATTGTTCCGTCCCCTTTTCGCTAATGACTATAAATATTATCAGTGCTCTCTTTTCCCGTTCTTATCACTACGTATGAAACACGTGGTTCGCGTACCTCCCTATCTAACCTTTACTAGTTTTTATATGGTTTTAGTTTCTTGCTATTACTAAGGTCTTATTTTCGAAATAGTAAGCTTTCATTGACCTAAAACAACACTACTAAAAATCTTAAAAATGTTGAACTATATATTTTTGTCTCAAGATAGAATTCTTAACAAGCTTCCAAAAAAAACGTCGACAAAGTCCTATGATGACTTTACTACGGAAAAGTTAACCCACAAAAGTCGTAAACTCATAAACGTACAATTAGTGAAACGGGCCAGTAAAGAAAAGATTTTACAACCACTTCTCGGCCGGGCCACAATGAGCGCGCAGTATCGTAACAAGGTGCTGAATAGAGTGAGAAGTCGTAAAGATGATTATTATTTCTTCTACTACCTGTTTTTACGAGTCATGGCGCTGTCACTTTCACGCTTGCGGCGGTGGCGGACGTGCGAGCGTGACCGACTGCGCTCCGTGGAAGTTCTGCTATAAAGTTGGTGTAGCGTGAAATATATCGTTCTCGTTCTGTCGCAGTGTGTCGCGTGCAGTGGAAGGCGCACTATCGAAGGGTAAACAATAGCGCATTATCGCGAGAGCTCAGTTCGCGCGTCCAAATGAAGTCATCAAACGAATGAATGGCTCTTGTGGTAAGCGGCCTACCAGAGACACGGTCGCATTTTTATTGCAGTCACCTCTTTAAACAAATATTTGCCGATAAAAGGACGGGACGTGCCGCACGATTTTTATGGGGTTGTAATTGGCCGTTCAAGACCATAGAGATACCAACACGAGCACTAGACTTGTAGATTGTGGTTGACTGTACTTTGTACTTACTTTAAAATGGGCTCTTGTATTATATTATATTTTGATA
Organism: Carcina quercana; assembly: GCA_910589575.2. Lineage (NCBI taxonomy): Eukaryota > Metazoa > Arthropoda > Insecta > Lepidoptera > Depressariidae > Carcina > Carcina quercana. Next base: position 5,942,205 of record OU342436.1, read on the forward strand.
TTGTAACATGATTGTAATTTGTAACTAATGTAGCAAAGTAGAGTAAATTAAACGGCGAAAAATATTTTTAGTTATTTAATTTTTATTCAATACTTGGTATTTTTTTTAATTAAAAAAATAAAATATGTATGTTTATACGAAGATAATAAAATCGTGTCAGGATCGCAGTATTGTATACATATATTTACATTTACATACAACTGTGGTATGTGTGTATCATATGTATGTGTGTAATATGTGTATCATATACATGATACAGTATTTTTGTCCCTGAGGCCAAAACTTAATTTGAGAACCTGTCTGACAAACGTGTAAACACAAAACCAATGAGACGAAAAGGTGGCCTTTTACTGCCTTTATCATCAGCAGCAGCAGCCAGGAAACATCCACTGCTGATAGGCCTCCTTCATGGTACGCCACATCGACCGGTCCCGAGCCACCTGCATCCAGCGACTCCCTGCGACCCTAACCAGGTCGTCGGTCCACCTAGTAGAGGGACGGCCTGGTAGACGTTTCCCGGTACGTTGTCGCCTCTCTAGAACCTTCACTCTCAACCCATAAGTCATTATACATAGGTATAATCATATTTTAAAAGATAATGTCTTCATGCATTGAAATCGAAAAATACGTAATTTGTACCGATTAATAAAATCAAATGTGACAGCACTGGAAGATTGGTAAAACCCACAGAAATCTTAAATAATAAATAAAATAAATCGTATACTAGCGGTGGATGTGTAATGTAAGTACATGCACATGTGACCCATACGCCACAAGCTATTAGTATTGCTCCGGTTTGTTAGAACACTGAAAATGAAATAGTGTATAAAATATTTTGCATTCAGCATGAAGCCGTTTTTATTCCATGTTACTACATACTACTGTATACTTACATTTTACGGATATTCAAACAAAAATCCAAAATTGTGGTAATTAGTTGTAAAAGCATAATTATGTGCGACAAATAATGACACAAGTTTCCGAAGAAATCGGCACCGATTGCTTTCTGTTGCCTATTTAGATTAGATAGATTTCCGTGGCTCACCCTTCCGAAAATTACCCTAAAACGCCTTTTGCTACACCCACGGGATGGCACAGGATGACCATAATTATATATCTAAAGCCGGAATAAGTATGTAACACGTATCACAGTAAATTACATATATTAGACATCAACGAGCGCTAGTTCGAGTAAAGTTAATAGTATAACTGCATAAAAAAAAGTTCAATTCAATTCAGCTTTATTGCACACAGACTGACACAGAATACAATGAAAAAACATAACAGATAAACGAATACGAGCGATCTCTTACAGGCAAACTTGGGGCAGAGCAATCGTACTATTAATAAGGGGTAAATTGTGCTACATAAATATGATACAATTCTAATAAATAAATAAATATGTATATACATATAAACTGAAACAGCGGGCAACAGCAACAACAATAAGAGATTACTCACATTATCCCCTGAATCACCTACTGATGATGTAACAAAAAAACAGGCCAGCAAGAAAAACAAACAACAGACACAAATAAGAAGAACCTCTAGTATGTCTGAAGGAATGATTAAACCAAGCATGCTAAATTTCCTAGTAAATAAAAATCCAAACAACATGCCTAGCCCTCAAGGTAACATAACTGACAACTTGTAGCAACTACCGCCTCCCTCAAACACAGGTAACATAAATAAAACAACAAAAACAAAATCCCATCTTCCAATCCGGCTGGTCACCGTGGAAGATCAAGACCAAAACCCTCTAAAGAAGAAACTGGAAACTTTTTCAAAAAATCAAGAAACGACAAAATTGTAAAAATAGCTGGCCCTTGCTGGCCAGAAACTGCCCATGATAGAGAAATATGGACTTCTTTAGAGGAGGCCTTCACCTCTACCTGAGGAGGGTTCTTGCAAATTAAATACATAGATTTAAAATATCTTTATCTTTACTTTTATGTTTATTTTCAAATGTATCTAACACTAAACATTAAGTATATTTTTTATTTTTTTCAAACTCTGTAACCTACCTAAAAACTTCGCAGGAAATAAAAGGCTTTTTATTTTATTTTATTTATTATTTATTTTATACATATAAACACATTATACATACAAATGGATTGGATAGACAATTGTCAAAATAAAAGTGGATTAGGAAGGAAAGAAGAAGAAAAGGCTGCTAAAGATTAATCTGTTCAAAGAAATGCGTTTTAGGCTAGTTTGAAGAATTGTAAGGATGGGGCTCGTCTGATGGGTTCAGGGATAGAGTTCCATAGTCGGACACTCTACACGGAAATGGATTTTAAGTAGTTAAAACTTGGATGAAGTAGAATAGAAGGGTCTCAGAATAACGTATAGGGCGAGTGAGACTTGAAGAACGGAAAGAGAAACGGTCTTTAAGGTAGGAAGGAGTACGAGGATTAAAAAGGATAGAGTAAAGATGTTGCAGTACATGCAAGTCTCTACGGCGCCGGACTGTTTGTTTTACTGATCACTAGCGAGGTCATGCATTCTCATTATAGTATAAACTCGTTGATTAAAGATCAATTTTTCTGTGTGGCTATTTAATTGTGCCATGAAGTGATATTACCGCAACTAAAGGATGTCGCTCGCTGAGCAGCAACCATAGGACACCTGCACTAAACTCCACCAAGCCATTCAGTACCATACCACCAGTACATATGCTTGAGTTTTTCCTCAGGTTTCCTCACGCGGTCTAACCCTGCACCGAAATTCCAATGGTTCTTAATCATTGTCGTCATTCATATTTAAATTTAAAGTAACTCATTGCTACGAGTTTCCAACAAGAAAATCCATCAATCCAGCAAACGGAGCACCTCTACCTTGTCGCAGGATTTGGATCTTACGTGATAAAATATAGAGACTTAAGATTCAGAAACGCCTTACACGGGGCAATTTGATCAGTCAATTTAGTGCTAATCTCCAATCAAAGTGCGCCATGTACTTATACATAGAGTGACGGCCCGTTCGCAAATGAAATTAATACGATCAAAATACGACAGTTTCTGATAAAATTGTCTTGTGTAGGGGCTTTATATACATTATATTTGCTTATATTTAATTACAGAGAAGTCATCATATTACACTAGCTAGTGCTCCCGATCTCATCTGCCTTCATGACGTAAATTGTCCATGTTTCACTTATGTCGCTGGCAGTCGGACACACTACGATGTAAGTTGATGACGAATTTGTACACGGAACGTAGTACTTCTCTGGCCGGATTAACAAGTTTAAAGTCATTCAACAAGCTATCCTTTGAATTTTTCTACGTGATAAAATCAAGAATCTGTAGATGAATTAAAAGACTGACATAGCTCAACAAGTCAGTGAGCCGAAGTGGCAATATGCAGGCAGAACGGATAACCGATGAGTAGTAAGAATTGTAAGGAGTGGTGGAGTAACTAAATAGGCTGACGACCTGGTGTAGGTCACGGAGTAGTATCCAGCAGTGGACGTTTTTCGTCTGTGTGCTTTATGGGCGAAAAATAGCCGTATACTGAAATTAAAAGGAAAACTATCACGACTTAGTTGGTTTCACAAGTGAACGAGCAATAGTCAACCAAATTATAGAATGTACTTGTAGTGGTCAAAACGAAAATTTCGTACAAATGTCATTCAAAATTACTTTTAATAAAACCAGTTCAGCTACGGGATCCTAAACTACGCGTGGCCTGACACGCACTTGGAGGCTTTTTTATTATTTTTCTTTACAAGTTTATGTTCGTCTGTGTCGTGGCTGGGTATCTCCATAGGAATTCAATGTTCCGTTCCAACTTACAATGTAACTCTACCTCCAATAAGATTCCAATTAGAAACAACCTTTTGTCTTTTTTTAACGAATAATAGTTAATAAATATTTAATATCAAGTAAAAACATAAATTAGATATGTGATGGAAAACATGAAGCTTGCATCAACTTTAAATTAGATCAACCAAGTCGTGATAATAAGATGGTTTGAGAAAATGTAATTTTTAGTAGTTAATATAACCTACTAGAAAATGTCAGAAATGACAAAAGTTTTGAAAACTTTACACCGAATATGCATGCATGCATGGAAATTGTTTCAATTTTTAATTTTCATTCACAGGTGTGCGCTTTGACTATCGTGTAGCGTCAGTAAGTGACGATTAGAGAATGGGACAGAAGCATGCTCGCCCAGTAGTCAGCAATGGCTGGTTTTATTTTTAGAGTGTAATCGCAGACACATGTCATAGTGGCAGCTATAGGGGGACACAAAAGGCACCACCAACACAAACTGAAATTGATTCCATATTCGAACCTGCATCCATCGGACCATCATTTGTTATTTCACTACAAGGCTACGGAAGCGATTAAATCGCAAACTAAACGAGCGAAACAGGAAAAAAAAGAAAAACTATTGTAGCAATGAGCTGATCGTTTTGTAAATATTTGTCTCTGTATTTTGTGTTCTGTAAATATTTTCTGTTAAAAAAACCATACTATTCTGAAATGAGGTCCCATTTAAACAAGCCTCATTGACATGCACGTAACAGCCAAATGGTTACAATTGTCGACCAGCGCGGAGCACGTCGACTCCCGCGCACACCGCGCCACGCGCACGCGCCCAGCGCATCGTAAACACGATTTTTACTACCACTCGAACGATCGTAAACGTCACAAGAATTGCGCCGTTTGTAGAACTCCCAGTAAACACAGCTCAGATTATTTCGTATACGCCTCCGGGGCTAAACCTCAATATAAATTGGAAACTTTATGGACGCGGCCGGCCGACGCACGTGGTTTCTTATTCAGACATTTATTGAACCATTATTGGCTTGTTTAAAGTATCACCCGTTTAATAGAGATAAAGGAGTCGTTGATAGTTTGTTAAGTTTATGTCTTGATCGGATGAGGATGCGTGCACACCTCGCGAGCGGCCGGGGACGGGATGTCTGCCGACGCTCGATTACTGAGCTTTTATGACTGTAATTTTCCATTTTATTGAATTGCTCGGGTTTTATTGTAGGTCAGGTGATTGACATCAATCTCTGCGTAGTTACTAACTGGTTGTGGTATGATATAGTTATAATCGTATTAAGGGGAATCTAGTGTCTAACAAGTTAAATAAGTATAAGGTTTTAGGATTAAAGGCTTTTTCTCTGGTCGTGAAGAAAAAGGTATTACCTACAGTAGATCATATTGGTTATCATCATCAGCCCGGAAATATCCAACGCTGGACATAGGCCTCCTTCATGGTATGCCACACTGACTGGTCCCGAGCCACCTGCATCCAGCGACACCCCGCAACCTGTCGTCGGTCCATCTATAAGTAGTAGGAGGACGGCCACGAAGATGCCTCTGAGTTCAATTTAACGGAACGGGTGAAATTACGGATTACAGATGAATGAACAGATGATGATATCGCGTGAGGGAAATTAAATACAAGGTTCAAGGTCATTGACTCTAGTAGCCTCTTATCAAAACGTAGCGGTGACTTTTTATTGCCTTTTTACACCTGTTCTCTTATAATGCTGTTGGATGAAAGCGTACTCATTCCGAAGCCTCAAAACAACTAAGTATTTGCTTTGTTATCAGTTATTATCGGAACACCACAGTGATGTTTGGCAGTACACTAGCTAGCCAGGCGGGCAAAGAAAAGTACCCCGCTGCGAATCGAACCCGCACCCTCTGGATGTGTTGAACTAGGCAGGTGATATGGTGTTACAGTTTCAAATTATTCTTTGTGACGAACCATTCATGAATGATAGGAATTTTTTCCTATGATTAAATAAAATTTTATAATGACAGAATTAATGTATTTTAAAAAAGACAATCAAAACCGTCAACATAATTTGATTTATATTTTTAAGACATACGATAATAATTAAGTACCTATGAAAATAATACAAATGCAATAGGAGCAGACAAATGCAGATTTTTTAATGTCTAGAATAAATACAGAATCTTCCACTTAAATTTATTTATGCCTGAAGTTGTATAGTGTTGCTTGTAGCTCCATCTGTTACCAAAGTAGGAATTAAAATGCATACCATGCACCTAACTGCAACCTTTTTTCTGAACCTGTGGGATTATACAAAACTATATTTAAGCTACTTAATAATAATATTTATTTATTTTTAAAATTTCTTATTGTCATTCAATACTTAAACTATTTTTACTATTCAATTTAAGATTTTTAAAATTAGTAACATTTGATTGGACTGCCATCTATCCAAAAGTGATCGCAACTCAATGACACAAAGTATTCTGATGTAGAGTGAGATTGTGCAACGGAGCTGAGGTCAAACAGAAACCCAAACAAAACGTTATCTTATTTTATGACTTTGATATCCACACACGACAACATAGTACAAGATTAGTAATAAAAACATACAAACCAGACAAATACCTTTCCAGTAGATAACACTCTAATGATTTAAAACCCAAAACAAAACATAAAATTACTTGAATGGGACATTAAAATCATTATCAAAGTCATAATGAGACTATTTAACTGACAGGTCATCTGTATATTTGCAGCGATTGGGTTTTACGACCGTAATATAACGTTACATAACATTCTGTGTATCAAAAAGAAACATAAATGCCAATAGAAACACGATAAAACGAACATAAAAGCGAATGTTATTGCTTTATTCATCATTCGGCAGTATAAATTCATCAAGACACTTGTTAATCGTAAAATAAATCTTATTACACAGTAAAATGATGTTTAAATTGACGACAAGCGTTTTATTTTCGTAATAACAATAAAGTTTATTTTTATGAGCACAGGCAAATGTGTAAGATCAGCGCCATCTAACGGTGAGATGCTGTACCACGGAGTTCCGAGAGTCGACGTCATTTGATGGTACTACTTTTATGAGGCGTTACCATCGCCTCAATGAATGAAAATGTCGTAAACGAAGCCTTTGATGGCCAGTTTGCAAGAGTTATTTGGAGATTTTGTAGAACAGTTCCAACCTAACATTATTTAGCACTCGATTTTAAGTGACATTATAACTGAGTGACATTATACTTATATTCCATCCACTCGCACGAAGGTAGGTACCTACTCAAAGATAAATATAAAATACTTAGACCACCAAGTCAGATGAACTAAAAAAGTAAACAGGCTTATTTTAGCAAGTTGGTCAGTATTTTGTATGTAAAGGCGGATTGGTAATTAAAATATTAACGAAATAGGTACTTCTAACATAGATTGTTACATAGATTCATAGGTAATTATTATTATTAATTCAACATTTAAATAAACCAGGTAGTCACCTGTTTGTATATATAATATGGATACACAATGTGGACAAAGTAATAAACATATCAAGAATAGAACGGAATCGAGCAAAATAAGTCATTTGTATGCTGGCGCTGAGGAAACACAAATTTTGCTCTGAATTAAATGTAGTAGGTATCTACGTGTATAGAGTTTTTTCTGTTTATATAAAAAAAACTAAGTTATTTATTTATTAAAAAGGAGAATGATTTTATTTTATATTGCCGCAAATGAATTGTTTAAACAGGTAGTAGAATAATATTCTTTCCAAATGTCTTTAATTTAAGTAAGGTGAAACAAAAGTTAATATAGCAACGAAAACTACAAAATAATAAGTACTTACTAGCAGGTAGAGGAAAAAAAAATAGAAACAAATCAAATGGGTAATTAACTTAATAAATTAAGTTGACTTGATTTACCTAATGTTTGTTTAGTATTTTATGGAGTATTTATTTAAATACTTATACTAAAAATCAAAACCGTCCTATATGTGTAGTCGCCTCACCTCACCCGGCGCCACTTGTAAGGGATCTGGATCTGGAAATTCTTACACACATACATTCTATTACGTAGTCTACACGACATTAAAACTAAACTAACTTTGCATAATTGTCTCATTCACGCACGTACTGCTCTTACGATGGTATTTGGCATCTGTCTCGCTCGCACTCGATCGTCAAAATGGCCTCCAAACGAGATGTTTTGAAGGAGCGCCGCCAACTTTTGTTGCTTGTAATGGGCGGAGCGTGCATGCACAGAGTCAGATTAAGGTGTTTGTAATAAATGAAAAAAATATTTGACACTAGTGAGTTTGCTAGTGTTGTTAAAATGTAATGTACATTACGTCACAATGGGGCTTCCAAATACAAGTTATGCCTAACTTAAAATGAGTGCTCCAGAAACTGTATAGTAATTAAGTCCAAATAATGCAAAAAATACGCAAAAAATATGTGACAAAAATGATTTGATTACTGATTGATTGTATACTTCTTAGTTCATTAGCATAAAAGATTCATTTTCAAACGCATCCGAAGAATCGTAACTTTTCATACGAATGAGGCCTATGTTCAGCAGTTGAGGTTTTCCAGTTGACGAGGATTAGGATGATGATTACATTTACCTGGGAAGAGCTACTGACAGACTTTCGCAAAGAATATCGATGAGCAAAAACTAATTAATCATTTTCATGTTTATTATTTACGTTACTTGTGGTGTGAACTATCTATCCACTATGCTCTACGATTTGAATCTACTAATAGATCAAATTGGATATTTTCCTACAATTTACTGCACGAGTTTTAGCGATAAAGCATAGAATTAATTGGAGGAAAGCAGTTCGATTTGCCCTACTAGTAGGAAAGCTACAGCAAATTCAAAGTTTTTCTCCAATTTGCTCTACTAGTTAATGAAATAACTAGAAATAGAAACGTATTTCTCATCAGACATCTTGTCTTACAATTTCAATTAGGTACTCGTATCGTATTTTATCACACAGGATGATGGTGTGAAATAAATATCTTCATTAATAGACTATGTTAAAGTGAATAACGAATCTCTACTTGAAAACGTATTGTTAGATCCTAAGCAGATGTTCTTGGATTTGTGGGACTGCTGTCAATCGCTTAACCAACAACGGTCTCGCGCCATGACACTCAGCCAAGACTCTACAGAAGTGCGCCAGAGGCAGCACTGTCGTTTCTGAATCTAATATAAAGATAGACATCTCGCATAAGTTTTCTGTAATATTTTTATTTACACAAATTCCTATATATTACGATTATATCATATTTTTGAGTTTGGAGATTGTATTTTTACACACATTTAAACAATTCCTAAAACTATGCTGAAAAGGAAGTACTAAAAATACGTTTTAAAATGAACAAACAAAGCCCTTTTATACGATACCCCACTTGACCTAGTGACTCCGCTTTGAAATTTTGACCACTCTACTTTCGCCACTTTTAAAATAAAACTAAAAATATTTTTTAATAACTTCAGTTGCGGCACCTGTAGGTCACCATATCCCATAAAATTTTCCAATATCAAGTCGTTAGCTAAATTAAAATATGATACTTATAAGAGTTTAGTTAAATGGCAATTCACATAGGATGACAGGCGAGTTTTATTTTTTCTTGTATTAATTTAAGAAAAACGTCTAGAGTATAAAGGTAACTTAGGTGACAAACTTTGATTTTTCACACTTTGAAATACCGTAGAGCAACCACACTAAGGGAATACAAAATTAAATTATCATTAGGCAGGTAATAAATAAATTATGTCAATCCAAATATTTCCTTTCATCACATATAGAAAGGTCAATTGACAGTTATTTACAACATATATGCACATAAATCTAAACATGTTTTAATTATTACAGTTAACTTATTTCGTCCCTGGAGCGCCATTGGAATTGATATGGCGGGCGACCGATGCGTTGCCAGACGATCTACAAATGTTACTGTGTCTATTTAAAACAAGTTTATAATACGGTTGTTACTGAAAATATACGGAAATAGTATCAGGGCAGTGAGTGGTGAAATAAAGTATAGTTTTTATTGAGTGTTCCCTGAGAAAATATCAATTAAATGCCTCTATCAGGAGATTGTGTTTGTTATGCGTCCGCCATTACACTCTACGTCATGGACGCTCACTTCGTCGCCCGTCGTATGAATGAGTGAGATAGATATAGATCATATCTTTCTTGTTGATTGGGTTTTTAACGTAAGTTTCTTATCTATTCTATGTAAATTCTAGGAATATAAGTCAAATAATATTTAATATTTATTTTATTGAGATTTAGTTGTTAAATGATAATTACTTAATAAAAATGTGTTTAAAAAGACGATCTGCTTTATTAAGCTTTTTCTTCTTTCTCACTCTTAGGACAAAAATGCAGACGACGTATGGAAACTTTTTTGTATAAATATTAAGAAGATGAATAAAATTAAAACGACTCGTTTAAATTGAAAATGAAACATAAATGTGCCTAACACAGTAAATTTACTAAGCCACTTAATGAGCTAGCGGCATGTAATACCCATTAATCGGCACTAAAATCAATTTTTTATTTGAACCGGTGTTTTAAAAGCACTAAACCTGAGCTAGACCAACAGCTAATGTCCTCCCACACAGACAGATAATAAGCAGGCTCACCTTGCTTGCTTATTGAAATCGGGCAAATCGGCGAACGTGTCGGCCCAGCGGCAACCAAATTAAAAATTGATTGGGCAATTTAAATTCGGTATCACGCGCATCGTTCCCGGCGGCGATCGCTAATTTTATCCACGCATACCTATCCTGCCCACTACAACTTGACCTCCCCCAAAATCCGGTTCGGAGCGTTTTTCAGATGAGAGACGATTTTGAGAGGTTTTGTGTTATTGGTACCACTGTGTAAGGCGAAGGCGCTTGAAATATTTGGTTTCATTAATATTTCGTCAACATTGGATGTTTAGGCTCGGCAACGTTCTCTACATCAAAAATATATTTACGTATGATTAAATATAGGGTACTGGGAGTGGTTTGAAAGATTCAACTTAGTCTGCACTGAAGGCAAAATACATTTTACATTTAAACATCAATGTCTTTGTAAATAACAATCCCTAAATAATAGTCCCTAGTCGTGTAAAAAGCAGAGGCAAGCAGAAATTAATTTTCGAAAAATGGTTCAATCAAATTAATAGCGTGACCATAAATATACTAATCATATTCCAAATTTATTATTAAGGTAACTTAAATTATTCTAGAACGATGAAGGTCTCCTGAAGGTGTCTAAATCAAAACCAACCATAAACTATTCTTAAAGATGAAAGGGTCTATCATGAATCTAGAGTCTAGATTCATGATAGACCCTTTCATCTTTATCTTCTAGATTCTAGACCAACCTTGTACAATATAACATGATGACAGGCTCCTGTAAGAATCTTAACAAAACATCAAAAATCATATTCTAAAAGGATCAAGGATATACCTATCTGTCAAAAATAAATTAACAAAACACGTCCATAAGAAGAATGCAATAAACAAAATGAAGAACAACAAACAATAGACTATTGTTACAAAGTAGATAATGCTATTATAAATCAGGTGGCTATCGATTCTCTACACATAATAAATAATGAGCAAGTTGTATGCAATTAACAGATGATAAGGAAATGAATGATTGTTCGCGAGTTGATTTATATGTATTGATGGTACACTGTGATGATTTACTGGACAGTACTATATAATGTAAAAGCTAATACAGTCTTAGATTTCTTAGAATATAAAAGAAACATTATTTATCTTATGAAAAAATGCGACGGTTCGGGAAAGTTTCCCAACAGGTTTGACTAATTATCCGCCTCATTAACTTCAATAACAGTGTATATAGCACTCTTGTGTACCGTCAAGTAATAATCTTGTGTGTAGGGTAGCTATTGCTTCATTGGTGGCAGTTTGAGTGACCGTGGTACCATTCTGGACCTCTTTGTTACTTCATAAATTGTTGAAATGGCTATAAACTAATTTATCATCTCCCATTGTAAGTATATTTTATATTATTTTCTTATTGCGGTATAACTAAAGTCCGTCTTGTGGGGTGTCTTTATATTCACGCGGAAATACATATATAGGTATTAGATAATAGTAGTCTAAGTGTGTATATAAGAAATGTCATATTGCGTTAAAATAAATATAATTAAACTTTACAACTTCACATATATGTACTTACTGCTGTACTGTAAATTTTATTTAATGCTAGAGTTAGTATATCCTTGATAGTTTCAAATATCTCTTAAATTTTACCATAAAATAGGTATCTAAAATTACCACGCAATGTTTAGCATAAAACAGTAATATAGGATGATATAAACGCAATAACGTTTTAGACTAAAGTCTACAGAACGTTTGTTCCACTACCCATACTTTTAATTACATTATAAGCGTTATGAAGTCCAGCAGACGATAAAGTTTCTGCGTTGTGATTCTATTTTTCTTAGATAAGAAAATCTAGTTCAATAAAAACAAGCCAACCATAAAGCAAAAAAATTTCAAATCGTAATCTTATCTTTGCCAATCTTTTATAATTTTGTTGGCACATTATATTAGGCTTATCTTACAAGTAATATTTGCAGTCACTATTTAAAGTAGATAATTATGTAGGTACTTAAACTATCGTTTCCCTTATTTTACTCCATACAGGAGCATATTTTGAGAATAATAACTTATCTATTTTTTATATTTTTAGTAAAAGTATAGGTTATATCGTCATACCTTCTTAGGTATTATAATTACTTTATCTTAAGTATTTCTTGAAATTTTGATTAATTTAAATTGCGGAGCCGTTTTTAGGGTTCCGAACATCCGATGAAAAATCAAAAGACTTACTCTGGTGTCTGTATACCTAAAAACTAAACGCTATTTTTCGTGGTTTGAAACCTATGTGCGATCCAAACTTTAAGTTTTTTTTAGTTTTAATATTTTTATTTTATATCTGTTTAGATAAGGGCCACCACACATTCTGACTAAATCTACCGCCAAACAACAGTGTTATTTATATTTTAAAGACTTTCAATAATGCTTCATTATTGACATTTAGTGACGAACATCATATAAATAAAATATAAAAACATCAACCCTTTCATGTATACATAATATTGACCCCAAAACATTTTTATTGTGTACCTATCCACAGACATGAGAGAGAAAATATCTCTCTATCTCGAATCAATTAATCACTATGTATAAAAACGCACGAAACAAACCATAAGTTGGTCATCGCCCAATGTGCCCACGCGCAGCCACCCCGGACATAAAGCGTAAATAAAAATAAATATTTCGACGGATATCGGTGAGAGGCACGTGCGTCGGCGCCGCTGTGCTTTAGCATTCAACTCCCGCGCAGCATTGTTTGTTTTCACACTAGACCGGCTTTGAGGCCTGTAATTGCGTGATTGTTTTATTGAGTGCTTTGATTAATAGCTTCATGATGGTATGCTGTTACATAAAAATCTGTGAGTCATGGGTGGGGTTCTTCGTAATGCTAGTTGTAATTATGGAGATCGAACGAAACCTAATTGTGGAGATTTTGAAAATCATTGCGGATGGGAGATCTGATGTGAAGTACAATTATTGTAGTGTATTTATTGTATTGAGAGCTGTTATGTATGATATTGATAGAGCATCATTATTAAATACCCAACCCTAAATATCAAATATTCGGAACTTTTTATTCATAGACTGCTTTGATAATGTAAATGTGTGTGTAGAAAGTAAAATTTATCAATAGAAGAATGTTCATCAAACTTTAGTCATATTCAAAGAAAATACCTGTGCCAACAGTGGTGCACTCCCATTCAATCGATTTACAGCTCGCTGGCTCCACCATTCCACTCTTATTTGAATGTGTTTTACATACACTAGAAACGCTATCTTCCAGCACCAATGGAGCAGAAATAAAATAGATATGCGTCTCCGAACCGGCGTACAATCGGAAATACAATGGGATCGTATGTGATAATTCTGTGAGACCACCCCATTGTTTACTGTCTTGGTGTGCTGCTTACGCGGAATTGTATTGAATAGGAATGAATGTTTTGTTATATAATTTTGTTTCCGTATGTTTCAATGTAACAGTTCTTAATGTTTTTGGGAAACTGTGCAGTCTGCTTAGTATTATAACATACGACTATTTGTTTTGTTGCGAATATAATTAATTTCCAAATAAATTACGCCGTCTGATAATAAGATGTAAGAGGTGTATGTTTAAAAACCTGTAAGTTTTTTAACATGCTTATAAAGTTTAATGTCGCGTACTAACTGTGTATATAGAAGATAGCATAAACGAGTAAGTACTTATTTGGAAGCTGTGTCTTAGAGAAAGGGAAAAAGAACCTCGTCGTCGGCGCCGTCGGTCGGTGTCAGCCGGGAAGCATTCCTCGATCCGAAAATACCCGCATCCACCCCCGCCCCGCTCCGCCCCGCCACGCAGAGGGCTTACATTGTGCTCACTCACGATATTTGTTCCTTTGTTTTTGTTAGAAGCTTGTAGAAGATAGGATTGAAATTACTGTCTAAAAACATTTGATATTTAAAATATTCGCTCTTTTTTACTCGCTTTATATGTATTAGATTCACTTGTACTTATGTAACTAACTATGCATGTAAATCTATCAAGCCAATTTTAACCTAATTTCTAACTGTCGTATTGACTTGAAGCTTTGCAATTGTCAGTAAGTAGACTAGGTAGGTACAATAGTTTAGCACCATCGAGCTGATCTGACCCTGAAGCCAGGAGGTGGATAGTAGAAATGAGTTCATCTCTCAAGTTTGGGCTCATTTTTGGTTTGTTTTAATGAGTACCAGTACAATACATTACACTTGCTGACGAGGGTCTGGTGATGGAGGAGGAGGTAGAAGGTGGAACTCTTCAAGAGATACTAGTAAACTCTTCGACTTTGGGCTCATTTTGCTTGTTTTAACTTGTAATTTTTTGAGCATTCCTAACAAAAGCGTGTTTAGTAGTTTTGATCTATAATTAATTTACAAGCTTGTTTAAATTTTATTTATAATTTATTTATTTAAAATATAAATTTAAATTACAATTTGCAAGTATGTTTAAGTGAAATCTCGCAAGCTACTTATTCAGCGTTTTTGTGCTAACATGTTTTTTTCGCCCTCCGGGTGCGACTTACATGGGTACCTTCAATATAAAAAATTATGTTTTCAAAATAGATATTCTTACCTATCTAAACACAATAATGTAAGTGTTTGATATAATTTTTACTATTGTTATACACGTTACATTAAACAATTTCATGAAATCACAATTTTTATTTTTATTTAATCCAAACATTCATAATTATAAACATAAGTAAGTAGGTAGTAATACTTTGTACCAAAATGTCTTATGATGAAAAGTTATTGTAAAACTTTATAACAAAAATGATTAGTTGACAATATAAATTATCACTGAAACAGGTCAAAAGACATCAAAGTCAACTCACTTTGGCCCGATACCAAACACAGTGCGCTTCCTGAGCGGGAGTTGCGACAAAAAGTCGGCCATTTTGATTACGTGTGAGCCGTCCGCGTGGAGCCCCTCCCGCTACCGATAGGGGGGGAAGCTATGCGGGATAGCCACTACAACTTGACACGTCGGACAGACCAAAATTAACTTTAGCTCTTAGCAACACGATTTATATTAGAGGTGAACAAAAATGGTCGGAATAGTATACGGGCTGTTTATGTAGCCAAAACTGCGGCTTCATACACCGACGGCGTCACAACCATCACTTTCATTATTATTGGTCGATTCACGACGTTTACCCAGCACTCTGCCAGACGAGAATCTCTGCTCCGTTGTTCAATTAAATTGTGGCGATTGTTCTGCTGAGATTTGGATATTTTAATGCTCAGGTTTTTTGTGATGGTTAATATTGTAACTAGATACAACAGCTTAGGACTAGTTTTAGTATGCGATTGAAACAGGTGTTTAAGATTTTAGCGTAATGCTTTTATTTAGTTTTATTAAGTTCATTTTATTAAGAATTATAAAAATGAAGGTAATTAATTATTTATTTTTGTCATATTGGCCGAGACTATATTAAAAACACAACCCATTCCATTTGCTACCGCATTACGGTGGAAACTTATGTAGCGCACAGTACAGTTTCCAGACCTCATTTTGGTTTTTGGCCAAACCCAACGTTCGGGCCATTTGCACTCATAATAGCCCATCCTTATTAAATTTATACTAGGTACTGTTAAAATTTCAGTTGTTTAATTACTTGGAATTTGGGCCCAGGGCGACCGCGTAATGGCGCACCGTGCGTATGCCGCCGGCCGGCCGAGCGAAATTAGGTGGTTGAGCCGGTGTGGCGAGGTATATCGTTATGTACTTAGAAATAAATTGCTCCTAAAAAGTTTATATAACTACGCTAATTAAGAATTAAAATAACTGCACAGTTTAAGACAAAGTTTATTTTGTTTATATCGTAATCGTAAACACTGGACTCTTGACAATATGGCATAGCAACCTCACACGAAAAAGACAAATTCACAAATATATTTCCATCTCTCTCCCTCTAATGGTCTCGTAGCCGTTGTTGAGACGTTCCGCGTTTTATGTTACGAGTACGTCGTAAAATAAAAGTGCATCAAAATGGGCCTCCCGTTTGCATTGTCCGCGATTAAAAAACCGACTAAATTCAAAACGCACTTCACTTGTAGCACCCTTGAAGTCCCGCCGCGCTCTAGCGTGTCTTTACAACTTGGTCGCGTTGTCGGGTTCCTTTACGATTATTTAGTCGTAAAAATCAAAGTTATAGCCTATTTACACCCGTAACTGTATGTTAATCTTTGTTTTACGAGTGTGCGGTGGCTTATTATTTAATCGTTAATCATTTAACACTTAAAGCTCGTGTGTGGTCGGTTTTATGACCTCGTTCGCTTGATTCTTTGCTGAGATTGTCTACGCTTTGTCGTTCATGCTATGTGCGAAGTTAGAAGGAAATATATTATAAGGCATTAGCATCATTGGCACTTAGTATTCTTTCTCCTTTTATTTTCACCACTATGTTATATGAAAATAGCCTGTAATAGGACATTGTGATGGATATTATAGTTGAG
Organism: Carcina quercana; assembly: GCA_910589575.2. NCBI lineage: Eukaryota > Metazoa > Arthropoda > Insecta > Lepidoptera > Depressariidae > Carcina > Carcina quercana. Next base: position 5,959,083 of record OU342436.1, read on the forward strand.
GTGTTTATAGGCACAAGGCGAAGCCGAGTGCTCATAATGCACCGATGACTATAATAGCCAGCTTACTGAGTAGGAGCATCATACGACGTTTTTCAATTAATTTGGGATTACTATAAAATGAAACAAGAATTATATCACATTGCGTAAATAATTAACATTAGGTACTTCAAATGTAATAAAGACGGGAGCAGGACTGCTTTCCGCGGTTTACGTCTGTAAATAAGTAACATAAAAAAGTGCAAAGACTTAAATTCTTATAGCCAAAATTATACTTATTTAATTCTTTTTCATCTTGTCACTAATTAAATAATAAATTTGTGTCAAAAAGACAACATAACAATGATTTATAGTATTCGGGTACATTTATATTGGTTTTTTTTTACAAAAGTCACTTCTCCCACGTTCAGCATGAAAACTTTTTGCTCGGATTCTATGAAAACGTCTCAATTGTGCATGTGTGCCATTGGACTTATGAATAGTGTTGTGTGTGTATTTTGATTGATGTAAAGGAGAGGGACTAGTCCGTGAAATAAAACATTATAATCGATGTTTTGATGGCATGAAGACCGTTAATAGCAAATGTATTTAAAATGTACTTTCAGATATTTAAACATACTTATTAGAATATCAAGAGGAATACCTTATTTTGTCGGGGTATAATGTCAGTCAGTCATGTCATTAATAATGCCGATTTTTAGGGTTCTGTAGTAAAATGTTGCTAACGGGACCCTACTACTGAAGTTCCGCTTTCGTATATTTTTAAACCGTAATTTACACAGAGTGTGTAATTACTATGGGTACTTTTCAGGTAAGATTTATAGCGTTCGACCAGATATTAATATATTTATTCCCTACTTAGATAAGAGATACGCTCAATTTAAAAAAAATGGTTTCTCTCATTGATCAATGCGAGTACTGATACTGAGATATCTTTTTACATTTATCGGGTTTTGTACCCTAAGGGGACCCTTTTAGTAAGCCTCAGCTGTCCGTCCGTCCATCCGTCTGCTTGCCAGCGGGCTGTATCTCATGATCCGTAATAGGTAGGCAGTTGTCGCAAATTCTATTGCCGCTAAAAAAAACGAATAATAAAAATGAAATTAAAGCTGTTTCACTATATATCAAATTCAATTTTCCTTAAAGAGTACGCCTAAACTAATCTAAATTTACTAAAAGTTCGTAAATCAGGTCCCCGCTAGCAAAATACGCGCCGCCCTGTTCAAATACAATTTCCAAATAGTAAAGTCCCCTATATAGTTAAAACAAGGGTCCAACACGCGAACTAAAGCAAGTTTCCGTGTAGAAACTCGGCGGGGCTTGTAACTTTATCGTCCCTTGTCACTGCAGATACATCCTTTTACTGCGCCATAACTTGCCGACTCACAACTATTTCTAACAGCCCCGCTGGGCAGATAGCGGCACGAGAACTTGTGAGACACGAGTCAGCGGTTGCTTTGTAAGGAAGCGAGGAGACATTCTTGAAATAAGCTCCTGAAATTTCTTTGAAAGCGGCAGAAAATGAAAGATAGTGTTAGATGAACTTGATACACTCCTGAAATAGATAGAGCTAGATAGGCAGGACAAAAAATCAAAAAGAATCGGACTTTGTAATTGTTTCGCGAATCAAACAAACTCTAAGCATCTCAAACGTCCACTTGTTGGAATTATTAACATCGAAAAAAAATATATTCAAAAAACACGTTTCTAGCAGGGGAGGAGCCCGGTCGGATGGACAGCGGAGGCTTAGTAAAAGGGTACACGTTACCCTTCGGGTACGGAATCCTAAAAAGGTAAGTGCACGTGGTGGTATATGTTTAGATACTTATTTAGAGGTATGTGGAAGATGTGTTTATACCTAGTACCACATAGGACTATAACTATAATCTTATGCCATTTTCTGTATTCTCTTTATATAAACAGACTTTCTGGATGCAGTCTGTTATTAGCAAATGCGTTTAAAAAGAACTGGAAACTGACTTCAATTGCCCTAAAATTCTACTTTAACTAAGGCAAATTTAAGATTTATATCGGTTTCTCATGGGTGCCGTAGTCAGAACTGGAGCAAATTGAAATGGAGGAAGCACCAACTTTCAAATAAAAAAGAATCATCCAAATCGGTTCACCCAGTCAAAAGTTGTGAGGTAACAAACACTAAAAAAACATACCCGTCGAATTGATAACCTCCTCCGTTTTTGAAAACAAACAAGTTTTTTTCTTTATGTACAGAGGAACATAATCAGAATCACACAATACACTCATAACATCAAGCTAACAAGTTTAAATCGAACTCAACAACACAAAATTTAAGGTTTCGAAACAAATCTTTTGTGGCTACATTACGGTCACGTCCGCAGCGGTCGTGACAGTGTGTACATCAAGAGATAAAAGCGCTTGGCTCCACAGCCCGGGCCCACTCACGCTTTTGGTAAAAAAAGAGTTGGACCTTTTTAGCACTTGGCTGGTTGCGCGTGATTCAATGCCGTGGAGTTTTGATCGCTCCTGCTATCTAGTAACAATTGTTATTTTAAAAGACTTCACGCCACCACTTCATACACGTAAATTTAGGAAATTATCCCACGGTAACTGCAACTTCGATCGAGATAAAAAGCAGCTTAAGTGCTTTTTCGTCGTTTCCAGTATCACAATACAAATGAATTTAGTTTGACAAACTCACTGATTTTCATTTATAATATTAGTATGAATAAGGAGGGTAAAGTGTGTAATGTAAAAAAAAAATGTTAGTACCTATATTGGTATATTGTTGTAGTTCTATTAATTATTAATACATAACTCTCAACGGCATAAATAAGTACATCAGATTTCTGTAAACTAGGTGATTGACCTCACCTGTGGTTAGACAATGAAGTCATTCTTAAATTTTATAACGACTATACTTCATAGTCGTTATTAAATTTATGATTCCCAAACTAGTCTTTATTCATTTATTCTACAGAAATATCGTAATTTTTTCTTCATATAAGTATTCTACGAAGAAGAAAGAGCGTAAGCAGTTGTATATTGGTTGTATTATGTAAACTTGTATATGTATTCAAGAGCCTTTATCAGTAATGTAGTTATATAATAAGCTTCCTTAACATGTTGGGTTTACCCATTTGTTGAAAGATCAAATACATCCTTCGGGATTTTGGTATAGAAACGTTGACCTATCTTCTACATCTTAATAAAAGTATAGCCTAGAGCTAAGCTAGTCAGATCACCGTAATAAACCAGGTCGCTCCGGACAAATCCATTTAGAGCTAGACTAACAAAGCTTTATAAATATAACTAGGACCCAGCGAGGAGCTAAGCGGGAATAAGCCTGTAATAATTTATTCGAGTGTGAGTTATACGCTATTAAGTTCGGAGGAAAGGGTGAGGAGCAGTGGTTTTAAATGAGGTGAATGGCAGATCTGAATACTGAAAAAAATCGGTAAGTAGAGGTATATAAACAATTGAATTAGTGAATTAAAATTTTACGTGGGATTGCACTGACCAAGGCTTTTATTTCGTGATTTGTTCGGCTTTTGAATTAAATCTACATATTTCGTCTACAGTGTGTCAAAAAAGGTGACACAAAAGTTTCAGATTGTCAGTAGCTCTATCTACGTGTCGATAACATCTTACTTCGATCACCAACCTGCGTTATTTTCATGTGTATATTACAGCAAACCATTACTAAGCCTCGTTTACGAAAGGGGGAGAATATTATTATTATTCATATTTTATATTATATGTTTTGACCTGCACATAGCGCCACTAAATTAGGTATACTATACTAACCTCTTTAGAAGCTTGCTGCTCAGTGCTACACGAGTTCATACTATGAAATTTTTGTATAAACTAATGAGGTGTACATATACCTCATACCGACATCCTTAGTGAGGTGATGAGGAGAACTGAAGGGGACGTTATCTGTGTACACGCAGCTCTGAGTTATTATTGCCAGCGAAGGTACCGCGGGGACTCTTATACCCCGCGTAGACACGTCCGATTTATATAACTATATGTCTCTTCATATCACCAAGTGAGTAAAGTGAAGCTGCAGATTAACTTTTGTTATATTATTCAGAAAGGAAAGCCACATATTTATTCCTACTACAGACTGCTTGAAGTCAACGTAAATACTAATCACTGCATAAGTTTACCCAAAACAGTAGTATTGACCACAATATCCAATGATGCTATATGTTTGCTGGATGGATGCTGAATATTTTACGCGTTGGCCTTTAAGTTTAAAATAAATAAATGTATATTTGTATGTACTGATAGCTAAGATAACATAGCGAGTATATCTTAAATATGATGGTTGTATCATAAGGCCTTATCGTCATGTGCTATCGAAGAATCGAAGAGATGAAGGCCAAGTGCGTCCCCGTAGTAAATTAAAAATTACGATCAGTGGTGTTCGTATTTCTAATGATTTTATCTAACCACTGACACGCATACAAATCGGGATTTATTTCTAGTTATTCAAATCTGGCGTTACAAAAGAAAAAAAACAAATGCCTGCTCTTCATACGTTGTGGTCGGGCATAAGACTTCAAACTATGACAAGTTGCAATAGTTTCCGATTGGTTAATATCAGTGTCCAGAGTCTAGAATATACAATTTAAAATAACACTTACCCGTATCAGGAAGGAACTGACACTAACTAAAATAATTTAGACAGTCACTAGCACCATGAATAATTACAAATTTAAATAGCAGAATGGCTTAAAATTCACTGAGAAAAACGTTATTTTCCCTGCCTTGCGTACCTAAACCCAAGCGTGCACTGGAAAGATTTTTTCAAGACTAAATTCCGTTCAGTGGACTCCGTATAATACAATAGCACCCAAACGTATATTTAAAGTTCGATAAAACAAAACAAAAACATCCAAACAAAACGTTACCGCTTTTGTATCGGGCCGCGTTCCCAGAAGATTGTCTAACGTTCCATAAAAAGTTTAAAAAACCTTTTTTGTACGAAAATAAAATATAACCCTTACATTCAAACAAAACGAAGAGTTTTTGTGCAAGTTCCTAAATGGGTTAAAAATTAAAGTACCTAAAACGTGTGACACAAAGCAGACTGGCAATAAAACGGAATAATAGGTGAAATTTTTATTTTTCGACAAAAAGACGTTCCTCAAAAGGTCGTTGCGAATAAATTTGTTGGAATCCCGCAATGTTTGGTGTTGTTCGAACATTTTTATTCCACCGTAAACCACGAAAAAGTACTTCGTTAAAGAATGTAGAAAGGTGTTCCGGGCCATTATCCTTGTTAAGGACAAAGGTACTATAATTACACCTGAACTGCTCAAAAAGAAAGTCTTTCACTTATTGTGCAAATATCAATAATTTTTCTTTATGTTTTGTCACACAATTTTGGCAGGTGAATTATGGACAATAAGCGACGCTTTTGTTACGATTTCTTTGTACAATTTCTTTTGCATTCATTTCGCTGTGTAGATAATTTAGTTTAGATCTGTACTGGAACAGTGTTGGTTGGTAAAATTTAATATAATATAAATAATAAATAAGCCGATATAAAATTTTGATTTTGTGACTTTTACTGTACTTATCGGTAACGAATATAAGTTGACGTAGAAAAGAGATATAAATAGTTTAATGTGTTTGTCTAATAAAACACACACATACAGTGAATTAACGTGTACAAACTAAAAGTGACTGATAAATTGAATAACTAAGATCCTGTCAAAATTAACAGTATTAAAGGAATCAAGGTGAGTCAAAATGTGTATATTCAGATTATTTACCAAGAGTTCTTTACATATTTGAATACTAGCTTTAGAAATTTTCCCATGGGAATTACAAATTCGATCGGGATAAACAAGTAGCCTGTGTCATATTCCGGCCCTTCAACTATCCCTAGACAAAAATTTAACACTTTCTGACTCTCCGCTACGACGGTAAGTAATAAGGACACACAAACAAACAAACTCTCGTTCACATTTAAAATATTAGTATGGAGTATGGATTTAAAATTACAAGCTAATAAATAAGTTCATAAGCTATAGCGATGGGGAAATTCTTATGTTGAGTAGTGGATGCTTCTTTCAGCAATTCGTTCTGTTTCTTTTTTACGTACTCATAGATATGTATTAAGTTTATTAATTCAATTAAGAAATCATTTACATTGATTTGTGAATCTGTAAATAAATCTAACCCACAATAAACAATTGACAATCGATTTAAATTTGGATGAATCATGTTTTGCAATGTTGCAAGAAATCCTGCGTAAAGTTAATCAGTCAAAAAATAACAGAGATTTAGACACTAGTTAATGCCGTAGTTGTAATAGAATTATACATTCTACCTACATACTAAAACTTATAAACAAACAGTACTTAATCGCTGTACCTATAATTATTATACTAAGAAAACTTGTAGAGTCGGGGACGTGAATCCTTTCTCTTACACATAATGTTATTTGTTGACTGTTGGTGAGTTGGAAGACAACTCCACGTGGCGCCAGCACACCGCTAGCACCACGCATTGAAATTTAGGTTATTGTCTACAGTCTAAACTAAGTAAGAAACTATTTACCTAACATGGTGACCATGTATGTTACCCGTACAAAACTTTTTTACACAAGAATGCGACGCATCACGCAAGTATTACATAGAGTGTCTTTCAGTATTTAGAATCGTGGATATATTAGGCTTAAAAAACAATTCTCACCAGTGCTCACATACTAGTTCAGATCTAAAGTCTAAGCCTATACATGATCATGATTCGTATGTCTTAAATGCATTTTTGAAAATCTGACAGTGTAGTGTAGTTTAGTGGTAGATTTATTCTATATATTTTTATTTCACATCATCTGTCTTATATGATGACGCTGAACATAAGTTACATCTATTCACAGATAATCAAACCAATGTGGTATATAGATACATTTGCATATCTCGTAGCAGTAACGCAGCGCTGGCCACAAAGCCGCCTAATGGACCGACAATCGGCGCCACATTTCATAATTATCGCCTATTTTGACTTGACTATATCGGTAGCTTTCATGGTACTCCCAGAATGGTAGACAGCTATGACACTACGTGTACATTTATGGCATATATGACCACGTAATAACTTGTGGTATACTGGCTGAAATTTAAGTGGTTTTATTCCCGAAACATGACGATTTTGAATCTGTAGTTAAATCCTAAATATACTTAGTCGTGTCAAGTTATCAAGTTTTTTTCATCGCAATTAAACAAAGTAGAAAAAACATATTGAAGGTAATGTTAATATTTTAGAAGCGAGTTTCATCAAACTATGCAAACAAAGTTGACATAAATAAGCCACGGACTACGCAATACCGACACTCTTTCGAGAATTTGAGAATTTTGTGAGAGATTACTTCTTCTTTCCGCCTTACAGTCTAATCGTAACTTGTAATCATTTAAGTTGAAGGAAAACTATATCACCCCCTACCTATTTACTAAGGAAACCTTTTATTTTTTGAATATGCGTTACTGTAAACGGCATCTGAATCAAGAATTGTAGCAGTAAATAAATGTTATGAAGATACATATCGACCTCATCGTTACTTAGCATGAGGTGAGATTGAGGTCAAGCATAGATATATCTTCTAAAAAATATTATGTATTTCGATCCGCCTCCGTAGCCTAATGGCTACACTCAAACCCATAGTACATTTTTTAAATTCTAGAAAATAACCTTAAAATGTTATCAGAGTACACTAGCTAGCTAAAGCATCAAACCTGGCGTCATTGTCAAGAATACCCCCAAGCATCATTATCACGCGTTTGTTCGACGTATCGGGATCACAATGACGCTGCCAAACGCGCCCGGACTTACGACGCGCGTCACTTTTAACGCACCGTTATGGCGCCCTAATAGAGCCTAGAGGCCGTTAGTGAAGTATGGATGGCGAAATGTCCTTCCTTGTTCGAAGTAGAGCATTGTCGCGTCAATGGAAGGATTTCTTCTTGAGAATGTAGCCGAGATTCTATGACTTGGTTATGTTCGTTCATAATCTCCTGCATAATTGCACTTTCCATTAGAGGATCGTTGATCGCAGTAAGATGTTGCTATTATGTAAACATATGCTTCTGCTATTATAAGGACAAGACTACAAGGCGTATTACTTTTGCCGTTACCGTACCGTTCATTGCTTTTGTTTTAGTTTATATACAAGACCACAGACCAATAAAAAAGGCCAGTTTCCTATTAGATTTTTTAAACGTCATTAGAACTTTTAAGTTTTTCTTTCTTAAAATAATAGATGAGTTCATAAAAGAAATATTTTGATAAGTATTCGTATCAAAAGTGTTTGTTTTATGATCTATGTTTGCACTCGGCCTTTACCTCACTTTATGGTTAATGACCTCAAGGCCGTTGCAATTGCATGGAGTGCACAACCAGAATAAATTAATGATGCGCAGTTTCCTTGCATTACGGACAGTAGTAGTAAGACATAGGCATCATGGTGCTACGTAGCCAGGTGGACATAGAAAAATACCATAGAGATACCCTGAACTTGGTATCGAACCCGTAATATTGTGAATCCAACTATTCACACACTGTATAATGAAACTAATTGGATATAGCTATAAACCAAAAATGAAACCAAAAACAATCCCATTTTTACAAGACTCGATTATTTTGTCAGTTTAAAAAACTAGAGCTTCCCGCGATTTCATTTGGGTGGACTTCTGGAATACTTGATCGATCGTGTAAAATTAGCTTATGTCCTTTTACTGTACCTACAACTATATACAAAAAATTAACTCATTCTAACTCTTCGTTGTGACATAGAGGAAGGACAAACAAACAGAATCACTTTAAAATTTATTATATTATCATAGATTGTCAATTTTCATACTAAATACATTTTACTCATAAGTGTGACACGACAGTTAAGAAAGTTGCTCACCCTATTTTATTACAACAATAAAATAAACAAAGATCCAAAAATAATTATTAATAATCTGTTTGTTTCGCAGTGTAAAAACTCGTCCTTCTGAGGGACGATATATAACGACAAAAACGAGTAATTATAGAATAATAACAGCTAATTATTATTTTATTTCTCGTTTTTTATAATAGCTAAGTAATACTGAGCATTATAGCTAACTGTATTTAAATGTAATGCATATACTTGTAGTAAAACGCATGCCATACCTCCAGATAGGTTTGTAAATATAGTCCGGGGCATGGGTCGCCTCATTACACTTAATTGTAGGGTCATTGGTGGACGACCGTTAGGGCTTGATGGGTGGTCGGTCGCGGTCCACGGTCCAAATGTCCGCACTAATGTAGCAAAAAGTTACAGTCTCATCGACTGCTCAATTTGAGAGAAAAAATATGAAAATGGTCGCCGGAGGATGAATTAATATTAGCTTAAATGAAAATGTATAATTTTATAGTACAGGAGTAGAACTCAATATGGACGGCGTGTGTATTTCGTCAAAGCTAGGGGGAGTGCTGTCGACCTTCCGTATCGTCTCTTACCTAGAGTTATTTAAAATGGTAGTTGAGGTGAGATTTAGTTGAAGATATCTTTATTTCAATTCTGATAAATTAATTGTATTGAAGATTTTGAAATGTGCATTATATTTGTTGTATGAGACTATGTCGTCATTAAATCTTGGAAACTACTTTGGCTAAACTTGGAATGGCCATGACAACAGACACCAAAAAATAATGGAATAAACGTCAATATTCAATATCAATGTTTATGATTACAATGATTTCTAAATTGATAAATAGTTTCAGACATAATTTGTCATTATCACAACACTGGATATAGTCATTAAATAGAATAGTCAATAAAAATTTAACTTACACTATGAGACTTATCTATAAGACCACAATATCAGGATAGATATGCATAGAAAGCAATATCTCGGTCTGATACGTTGGCGAGCAGTATCCTCGTAAGCATAATGCGTATGAGCAAGCATAATAGATAAGGTTTTGCAGGAAGTCGCCTTAACAGCTATTGTTTCCGAGAAAATGTATATTTTTCATGCACGCTCGAGGGCTATGCGATGGAAAATTGCCTGTAATACTTAAGGTACTACACTCATAATTGCATGAATTATATTATTAAAGGTGAACCGAACCGTACGGAGTGGAAATTGATCCCTTTTAGCGCAATTTACAACAATTTATAAGACGTTTGAGCCCTTGGGACGGGCCTCTGTTGTCCCTACTTAGTGGGAGCATGCATTAGTGTACTCGCGGAGGTGTGCCCTTCATTCTTAGATTTATTAAAATTGTTCTGGAACACCTGATACGGAAATGTTTTCTCTGAAGGCTTTGTGTTTTATGTTACTGCTTTGGGAGTTAAGCCTCTTTAAAGTAAGTAAAGTTTTTTTAAGTGCGAGTACGTGGTTAAATAATATATTGATTTCATAGAATGCTTTTGTTACATTACTGGTAATATTTGTAGATCTATTTTATATGTGTACAATAAGGTTTAAATATGGGTTTCATGAGATGATGGGTTTAAAATTGTATGTAACATAGGTAGGTACAGTTCATTTGATTATACACTGAATCATCAGAAAAAATATTTTTGTTATGTAAGCTAACAAGCTTTACATTAGTACTGCATTGTAAAAAAAATCAAAGAAAATCATTTATTTTCATTTTTAGATTAGTTAGCTAACATTGTTTAATAATTTCTTCATCATCATCAGACGGAAATTGTCAACTGGTGAACATAGGCAGACGTCTCTCATGATGGCATTAGTTTTAATCAGCAGCTCGTAACTTTTACCAGAACATTGTATGTATGTGTATGCCTTAGGCCTTATAACCTTAACTAAGGGGGCTAACGATTAACTTAACCAAAAATCCAAATCTAATTTTCGACCACGATATCTTTAAATGAATCAAAGCGAATGGTTACCAACCAATCGAGCCCTTTATTTACAAACGTGCAATTGCAAGTGCGAAACGAAATTAAAACCTGTCTCGCTATCACAATTGCCAATAACCGATCTCTTATCCGAACACATCTATATAGGGCTTTTAACATGAGCGGAGAGCGCTCGCGGGCGGCGAACTAATCTCCATAACTTTAATCCTTTAACCCTCGGAGTAGCAGGAATCCAATCAAACAGTACAAGCACCCCCGCGCATTTCCATCCCCTCCCCCCCACTCGCCTACACAGCCTGTCCCGAGTAATTATCAAAGCTTTAATGACGTCATAAATCGAGTGTATAATCTAATCTGGAAAAGCCCCGGGCCCCAGCGAGCGGCTTAATGGTGTGAAAGCAGCCTTATCTCCCGCCATGTGTGAATAGAGCTCTACACGCCTCTGCCTGAAAGCTCGCGCCGGGAAACTTTGGAAAAATATGTCGTAGAACATTCCAGATAAGAATGTGGGACGTACAACGCTTTCAAGTTTAATAGAAAATCGAACATTATCGTAAAGGAGATGTCTTTGCTAACAAATTCTTTTTAAGAGATAGTTGCCGGTGCTTTACAATGCATAAAGCACTTTCTTGAATGGGACTTCACGTTACGGGTAAAACTGTTTTAAGCTGGTTGTTAATCATATAGTTCCATAAACCATAAAAACAACAGAATCATAGATCACATTTTCATATATACGAGTACAAACGTTGTATGTTAGTGTACATAAGACTTAATTCTCATTATGAACGGTTCATATATTTATAATAATATAGCTTCGCAGTGTCACTCACCGAGTTTTCCAAATATCAAAACAAACTAGGAGTTTAGAAAGGAGAACTTCAGAGGTAAACCAAAGGTAAACCGTTTAATACTATCACCTCAGTGCTAAAGCCGACTTGCAATTTCTTGTAGAGCCAATCTCGCCGCATCTAATCGCTGATTATAGATAATAGTTTAAACCAGACGTTAGTGCCGCCGGTGTTCCAATGTTATTATTGAATTACACGCCAAATCTGATGTAGCGCCTTTGTGAGAACCCATAAAAACTGTTTATACTTTTACAACCATCAATTCGTCATAACTCCACAGACTGTTCCAAACATCCAAATCGATTTGAGGCACTGCTTGTATCGATCTAAAATCGATTGAGTCTTTGTGATCTGTGGCGCAAGAAAGCCCAGTCTACCTGATTTGTTTCGTGCACTGTTAGAAACCGATTCGATTTTAATCACAGTCAGACATCGATTGCACCAAATTGAAATTTCGTCTGTTTCTCACGTTTTTGTTTCATTAACCTTTCGGTTACGTTTCGGTTAATCGATTCGGTGTCGATTAAACTTTTATTGAATCGGTATCGATGTTATTGTGTACATTATATTATTTCAGGCTGCCACACACAAAGTGGCGTTTGGTAAAAGTTTGTGGGAAAAATTTCTCTTTGTAATGATTGGTTTCTAACGTAATATCCATTCCAATATGTTAGAGTATTTTCAACGTATGTTTATATTAGTTATATTATTTACTTTATCTATGACTTCAACAAAAAACTATCAACCTAGACCATTAACTCAGGCTTGAATGTCTGGATAAGGTATCATCATCACAATCATTTCAAATAGTCTTCGAATCGCTTTACCATCATTTTATTGTATACTTGTATGTCGAAATAACATCAATATTTGACTTCTTTCACATTTAGTATCTAAAATTGACTGGGATACTTCTAAACACGCATTTTTTAACTAGCTGCGCTTGTAATTATATGATAAAAAATATCGAAATCCGTTCTCCATTAGCTCATTTTCTCAATTCTACATAACAATTTAATTTTCATTGAAGTATTTCAACACTTCATCTCATCATCAATTTCTTTTAAATATAATAGTAAAGTCATCATCACATCAAGTCACGTAACATCCATACCCAATTTTATTGAGCCCGATTTGATCTATGTATGCAGTAGAAAGCTATATGTATATTAAAAACACACCGTTCCTGGATCACCTTCTCAATCTACTGATACTGCTAATCATTTGAGATCATTTGCCTAAATCGGTTTCTTTTTACACGCTTTATATTAGGCGTAATATGATTAGACTGTGCTAACAAAGTATCATCCTCGTTAAAACATTACCCAACGTTTCGCTTCGACGTATTCGGCTAAATAATCAGTTGCCTCAGCTATCCCTCTCTCCTAATGAACGAATAAATAAATCGTTCCCTCTTGTAAACACCTCTAATGTGCTACTTTTACAGGCCCCACTGCAAGGGGTAAGTGGATTTCGGTGTTTGTGCTGAATCCTTGTGATGTTCCCTACATTATCTATATGTTGTGTATATATTCGCCTGTGTGTTTTGTTCTCGTGTAGTAAATCTGCTTGTAAGTACATATTATTTGGTACTGTTTGAGCATGTATGGATATTTATTTGAGTTTTTATAGGTTCGATAATGCGAGGGTAAAGTGGCTCTGAAAATAAAGTGCCTTTGTTCTATAGGATGCTTACGAAACAATTTCATATAACTTGATTCTACACATCTATTTGGAAGTTGCATTGTATTCCTTATTGTGAATATATATTAAGTTACATGTCCTTCGCTTATACTGTATTATCGTACTTATCGTCACTAATAAACTAAACTAATAATAAATCGTTTGTTAAAAACTTGAATCCCGTATTGTTTCGGACCTCCTGCAACTTAATATAAATCCATAGGTATACAAAATGTGCGTGTTCAATATTAATAAATTATACCAATCAGTGATCTAGAAGCAGTTTATGAAAATTGCTCGGTCGTGAAATGAACTAAAAACTATATTGAAAACAGTGGGGCTACGAACAAAATCTTAGGTACCGAAACATTAAGTCCTTGATACAGTATAAAATTTATATAAAGATTTCGTTAGCAAATTATGGTTTTTATCATTTTATTTATATTCAGTTTTGGAAGTTTCATTTACTATTGTATGAATATCTGTATAATTTAATGTCAAAAATCATCATCAACATAATCAGTTGGGAAACGTCCACTGCTGGACATATGCCTTCTCCATCGTATGCCGCATTGACCAGTCCCGAGTCGTCGGTCCATCTAGTAAGAGGACATCCCAATATACGTTTCCTGGTAAGTACGTGGTCGCCACTTTAGAACTTGTACTCCCTATTGGTTGTCCGTTCTTCGAGCGAAAATGTGGAAAAATAGGCCAAGCATACCAATAAGAATCACAGTTACTATCACAATTTGCTCAATAAGTCCAATGTTGGACATGAGGCTCCCGCACAGATCACCGTGTCAGACGTAAACATGAGGTGATTTGCCGTACTCACCACGCTTGGCTGGCGGATTGGTGATCGCAGTACGATGTTGTGGTGCAGGTAGATGCTGCTGCCCATCTCCTTAATATTTTCCCTAGTCGCTTTTTACGACAACCGCAGGAAAGTAAGGGGTGGCCCTATTGTAAATCCAAGACCACACGGCAAGATACTTCTTACAACCAACTTGCAAACTTAAAATACTACGTAAAATTATATAAAAGCAATTTATAAATTAATTTGTTTGACTAATTCTGTTAATTGCTAATGGAAGCGAAATTGGATCGAAATATATTGGGTTCTTATAAAAGAAATATTATCATTATTAACATACTTTTCCAATAATTTAACGTATAATTTCGTAGTAAATTGTCAATGTTAATGGGTCTTTGCCTACGATACGCAAGCGTCGTTATTTGGAACAGGATTCTCGGCGTTCTAGATATTTTATATTGGGCTTCGTAATTACTTGATTCCCCATATGATAGTAACAATTACAAACATAAGACCGTACAGACTAGATCCCTCATCTCTATACTTAAAAAAGTGGAAGACCTTATAATATTACAAAATTACTTATGATGGTTCTAATAATTAGCATAATTTAAATCATATAGGTAAGGTAATGTGGGAAAAACTACAATGCTACGAGTATAACTGACGACATCATTGCCATTGCCCATCGCAGTTGCCCAAAGGTTCTTAAACGCAACGTAAAGTTGCAATCATATATTTTATAATTAAAATTACAGTTTTCTGATTTATTCCTATACTTGCTGTGTAAGACCTTGTATCGCAACAAATTTCAGGATTCTTGATCAATGGGAAGTACCTTAAAGGTTCCGATGTGCTTTCAAGGGAAATCGTCAAAATAAAGCGGCAAATACGTCCGTATCTTTTTATTGGGTTGCGAAGTTTCATTTTTTCACAGCTCCAAGGGATTTCAGACTTGAGTTGCATTGCAGATTTTAATTTCAATTTGATATCTCTTCGCATTTCTTATAAAATGGGTCTTAACAGACAGACAGACAGACAGACGGACAACAAAGTCATCCTATAAGGGTTCCTTTTTTGAGGTACGAAACCCTAAAAATCATTTGAATTAAACAAAAATATGAAAGACAATCAACATTCAAATAAATAAGTACAAAAGCTCATGCATATTTCAGCTCATGCTCACCTGAAACAATCTTCACTTTATCTCGCACTAATGAATTCGCTCTAGATTTATAATATTATTTAAGTCGAGAATGAGAATAACGTAATTCACGTAGTGATGTTGATTGGATCTCCACCTTCGAAAGTGCTCTCCAAGGCTATTTAAATCCGTCCGCCATTAATTATCGAGAATCAGTGTTCTGTGTTCAATGTTTTGACTTTGACTCTTCGCTATAATGTAAAGAAAAAAGTAAATGTTATCATTTACCCCTACCAGTTGTAATCAGACAATAATAATACAATTTGAAACAATAATAAATTACCATCAGGTTTAAGATTTATTTAGTGTAACATTTTGAATGCTTATTCATATGAATATTAGAGGTAAATCCCTCGATTTGCTGAAAGATTATTTAAGTGAAAGGAGCCAGCGCGTTAAAATTGGAAACCTCCTGAGTAGTAACGCAAACATAAGTTACGGCGTACCTCAGGGGAGTGTTCTAGGCCCTACATTATTCTTAGTGTACATAAACGATCTATGTAACTTGAACGTT